>CM038553.1:31235916-36235916 GCA_021527575.1 Ensete glaucum | reverse complement strand
AAGAATTACAATCCATTCCAACGCCAGCACATGCAAAGAAGAAATGGCCTTTCGATAAACTTCAGAATGGACAAAAAATTGAAGATCGAGTTTATTACACCTTCAGCCCGATCAGTAGGAAACTCGAGCCTTAAGGAAGTGGTCTCCCTATTTCTTTGGGCCTTGCAAAATTGAGGACTACATTGGGGCCCTAACCTGGAGATCAGATCCGTGCACCAGATTAAGATTACAGTTGATCCGTCGGGTATCCCACCTTAAATGGAAATTTAAAGATAATGACTCAGCTCAAGATCTTCTAGCTGACACCCAAGCTGATGAGGAGCTGAAGACCCGGTTCCCTGAGTTCATGGAACTTCAACCTTGAGGACAAGACTAATTTTAAGAGGACGAGTTTAATAGGACTCAAGTAGGGTTGAGTCCTAATCTCCCTAAAAGTAGTCAATAAAACCTTGCTAGATTATAATAAAGTCATTCCTATCTTATAAAGGAGTATGACTAGGGTTTAGATTAGCCCTTAGGGAGTAGTGGCCGTCGCCCCCCTTACTAGGTTGGTTGGCCAAGATTTCCCTTACTTAGGTCGGTTATAGAGCCAACTTAGTTGCCCCTTGTTCCTATTGAGGTAGGTTGGCCATAAGAGGGGCAAAGGGATAATTTTACTTAGGTAAGCACCCCTTAGGCTAGGGTTTTGATCCTTATATAACGATGTGGCCGCCCCCTCTCTTGAATCAAGCAATCATTTATTTTATTTCAGCCTTGTGTCGAGTCTAGGAGGGAGGAACCCCTACAGCGTTCCAAGGGTTAATCCTCCTCAAGGGTCAAAATCTATAGAGCTCCTTCTGGGGTTCTATCAGACAGCCCCAAATCTTAACAACCTTATGATCAAGCTTCCTCCCTTTCCATATCTCATATGGTGTAGAGATTACCGACTTAGATAGAACTTTGTTCAGGAGGTAAGTTGTGGTCTTTAGGGCGTATCCCCAGAATAAGATAGGTAGATTAGTGAAACTTATCATGGACCACATCATGTCTAATAGTATATAATTTCTCCTTTCTGATATGTCATTGAGCTTAGGTGTATAAGGAGGTATCGACTAGGACAAAATCCCATGGTCCTTGAGGAAATGGGTGAACTTTATACTCAAGTACTCTCCTTCTCGATCTAATCGAAGAGTCTTAATACTCTTTTCAATCTGGTTCTTTACTTCATTCTTATATTTTCTGAATTTCTGAAGGCCTCGAACTTGCACTTCATTAAGTACACATGTCTATAGCTAAAGAAATCATCGGTGAATATAATAAAGTATGAGTAACCACCTATAGCCTAAGTTGACATGGGACCACATACATCGTTATGTATGAGTTCCAATAACTAAGTGGATCTCTCTTTTATTCCACTAAAAGGAGAGTTAGTCAACTTTCCATAAAGTCAAGATTCGTAAGTTACATATGACTCATAGTCGAATGAATTGAAGTATCCATCTTTCAACAACTTTTAAATCCTCCTCTCATGGATATGACCTAACATATAATGTCATATGTATGCATTATTCACCTCATATCATTTACTCTTGGACATACTTACATTCATAATGTGTGAAGAAATGTTTAGTACATATAAGCCATTAATCAATATCCCTCTTAGAATGATCTCATCATCTAAAATTAGTGAAGAACTATTATTCTCAAAAACTAATTTATATCTACTAACTGTCAAATATAAAATGAAGATAATATTTTTGATAATAAAGGTAATATAATAGCATATAACTAATGTGATGGTGGCTCCACCAGGCAAATGTAGGATGATATCACTAACATTAACTACAGCAACTCTTGCTTCATTGCTCATCTTAAGGTCCATCTCACCTTATCATACCTGTCTGTCTACAATTATCATGTATCTATAATCCCTCATCCAACTAATATCTCAGAGACCATATATTGGATATGGTACAGTTAGGTCATATATGAAATCTGTCATAGTCTCATTCTAATCGGATTCTCTAGGAGAACTCCTCTCTCAATTCGAATAATCCTTGCCAAAGATTTGACTGAGCAAGCACATATGAGATATTCCTCTCATGATATAAAGAGTGGATGATCATTTATTGACACTCAATTGCTTTTATAAGGTTGGCTACCAATCTCGATAGCCAACTATACTAGATCTAAAACTTTCCAAACCTATAAGTCTGACATCAAAGAAATGAGTACTCATACAAGACATCCTTGGTGTCTCAAGTCAAAGGACTAGATACATAATTGGGATTATGAAATCGCTGTCTAACATTAGGTATCATTAACTATATAATATTCCATAAGTGGCTCAATTAATGATCTTATTCTCCAATGAGCACTTGTACTATATCCTTAGTGTCTCCACACAAGTGGCTATGAGACCAGCCGCCACCATTATATGGATGGGTATATGGTATATCGGTCTGTCCGGTTATCTCGATGTCCCTCTCGAGTAACCTATGGCTGAGATTATTTAGGATCTGTATTTAATTGTGAATCGATCTCATTATCGTGATCTCATCATGATCTAATTTCTGTTGCACAGAACCAAGTACATCACAATATATATACTATATAAAATATAATGTGAGAATATTTTAATATTACTCAAAAGCAAAAAGATCGCACAGCGTGTCACACGTGCCATCACTCATGTGATTGGCTTATAGGGCACCTGTAACTAGCAATCTCCCACTTGACCTAAAACCAATTACCTATGTATCTGCTCCCCACCAAACCCCTATGACGATAAAATATAATCTGAGCCAATGACTTCATCAATGGATCTGCAATGTTATCTTCGGATGGAACTCTTTTTATTGCTATATCTTTTTGGGTCATGATCACTCTAATCAAATGAAACCTCCTTAGAATAATTATGATAAGACCTAGGTTCCCTTGCTAGAGCTATTGCCCTGTCGGTGTCATAGTATATGGGAATCAGCTCCACGCTGCTTGGTATGACTCCAAAATCCCTGATCTACTTCTTCATCCACACCCCTTCCTTTGTTGCTTCTGCTGCAGCAATGTATTTCGCCTTTGTAGTCGAGTCAGTAGTAGTATTTTACTTGGAACTCTTCCAGCTTACTGCTCCTCCATTCAGGATAAAAACATACCCTGAGTTTGGCTTGCTATTATCAATATCGGACTAGAAACTTGAGTTTGTGTAGCCCTTAAACTGGAGGCTACCTTCTCCATATACTAGTAAAAGATCCATAGTCTTTCTCAAGTACTTAAAGATACACTTTACTGCCTTCTAATGTTCTAAACCTAGATATGCCTGATACCTGCTCGTAACACTTAGAGCATGTACTATATCAAGCCTGGTATATAGTATAGCATACATGATAGACCCTATTACTGAGGATAGGGTATCATATCCATGTCTGCCCTTTCTTCAGGAGTCTTTGGGGATATACTCCTAGAAAGTAATATTCCATGTCTCATCAAAATGAGACCATGGAATTCTCCATGTCAAAAATTTTGACAATGGAGTCAATGTACCTGGACTAGGACGCTTGTACCTGGAATAGAACCTTGGAATCTATCTCTATATATTTGAATCCCCAAAATATAGGATAGCATATATGATAGACCCTATTACTGAGGCATAGGGTATCATATCTATGTCTGCCCTTTCTTCAGGAGTCTTTGGGGACATACTCCTAGAAAGTAATATTCCATATCTCATCAAAATGAGACCTTGGAATTCTCCATGTCAAAAATTTTGATAATGGAGTCAATGTACCTGGACTAGGATGCTTGTACCTGGACTAGAACCTTGGAATCTATCTCTATAGATTTGAATCCCCAAAATATAGGATGCTTCCCCTAAGTCCTTCATGGAGAAGTTTCTGGATAGCCAAACCTTTCCTTGGAGAGCATTCTTACATCATTCTCAATGATTAGGATGTCATCCACATATAGATCCAAGAAGGTGATAGCGCTCCCACTTACCTTCCTATACACATAAGGCTCATCTTCGGTCTTAATGAAGTCATAAAATCTTAGTGTCTCATTAAATCTTATGTTCCAACTTCGAGAAGCTTACTTCAATCCATAAATAGATCTAAGCAGCTTGCACACTTTATATAGACTCTCTTTGATACGAATCTCTCTGGATGTATCATATACACCTCCTTCTCGAGGTTGCTATTGAGGAATGTCATTTTCACATCCATCTGCTAGATCCTATAGTCATAGTGTGCTGCAATGGCCAAAAGAATTCTAATAGATTTAGGCATGACTACAAGTGAAAAGGGTTCATCATAGTCAACTCCTTATCTTTGATGATATTCTTTAGCTACCAGCCGTGTCTTATAGGTCTTCACATTTTTATCTACTCCAATCTTCTTCTTAAAGATCCATTTACAATCGATGGGTACAATACCCTTAGGTGCATCCACAAGGTTCCAAACCTAGTTAGAGTATATGAAATCCATCTCAGAATTCATGGCTTCTTGCCACTTTCCAGAGTCTATACTCATAATAGTCTCTTTGTAGGTCTGAGGATCAACCCTAAGAGTCCTCTCCATTGATATGTCCCACATATTTTTCAGGAGGGTAAGATGCTTTGTTAGACCTATGCAAAGTTGAAACTTGTTGTTAGGTACCTGAACAGACTTAGACTCTGAAATGGTGCTTGAGCTAGGTTCTCCAACGTCGCTCAACTTTATCTCACTCCTACTATTTCCACCAAGAATTTATTTCTTCTCAAGGAACACAACTCTCTTGGCAACAAAGACCTTTCGATCCTTAGGATGATATAAGTCATATCCCAAAGTCTCCTTAGGGTATCCTATGAATGTACATCATTCCATCCTTGATTCTAACTTGCCGGGGTTATGTCTTGTAACATGGGCAGGATAGCCCCAAATCTTAACCACTTTAAGATCGGGTTTCTTTCCTTTCCATATCTTATACGGTGTAGATACTACCAACTTTGATAAAACTCTTTTAAGGTAAGCTGCAGTTTCTAGGGCGTACCCCCAGAATGAGATAGGTAGGTCAATGAAACTCATTATGGACCACACCATGTCTTACAGCATGCAATTTCACCTTTCTGATATACCATTAAGCTGAGGTGTATGAGGTGTCCACTAGGATAGAATCCTATTGTCCCTGAGGAAATAGGTGAACTTCGTACTAAGTACTCTCCTCGATCTGATCAAAGAGTCTTAATACTCTTTCCAATCTGGTTCTCGACTTTATTCTTATATTCTCTAAATTTCTCAAAGGCTTTGGACTTATACTTTATCAAGTATATGTATTCATACCTAGAGAAATCATCAGTGAATATAATGAATTATAAGTAACCACCTATAACCTGAATCAACATAGGACCACATAAATCACTATGTACGAGTTTTGATAACTCAATGGCTCTTTCTCTAGTTCCACTAAAAGGAGAGTTGGTCATCTTTCCATGAAGGCAAGGTTCACAAGTTGCATATGACTCATAGTTAAATGGATCTCATATTCATCTTTCATTAACTTTTGAATCCTCCCGTCATGTATATGACCTAGCCTACAATGTCATAGGTATGCATTGTTCACCTCATCTCTTTTCGTCTTAGACATATTTATATTCATGATATGTGGAGAAGTGTTTAATACATATAAGCCATTTATCAGGGTCCCTCTAGTGATGATCTAATCATCCATAATTATTGAACAACTATTGTTCTCAAAAACTAATTTATATCCACTAATTGTCAAACAAGAGATGAAAATAATATTTTTGATAATAGAGGGAACAAAATAATATGCATCTAATACAATAATAGCTCCACCAAGCAAATATAGGGTGACCTCCCCAACAACAATTATAGCAACTCTTGCTCCATGGCCTATCTTGAGGTCCATCTCACCTCTAGCTAATCTTCTAGGTTTTGTTAGAAATTACAATGAATATCAAGTATGATAAACACTCCCGATATCTAATACACATATGTTATCATGAAAATCTAACAAGTGGAGACTGATCATGAATATATGTTAGAACCCTTACGGATTCTAAGCTTGAGGTGATCTCTATAGGGGATCGGCCTCCTTGGAACTCTATAGGGGTTCCTCCCTCCTTGATACTAAGAAAGATTAATTTATTCATGATAAAAAGTGGATGATTACAATGCTATTTATAGGCCTTCAATCCCTAATTCCTAAGAGGACTCCTACTTCAAGACTCCTACCCTCAACCAACTCTTCAGCATCTTCTAATGCTCCTCTAATTCTAACTTCCAACTGGCCTAACTAGGGGTGGCCGATTGCTTATTGTTTTCCTAATCCTATCCTAACTTAATCCCCTTCTTTAATTAGGATAAGGGATGATTAATTAGGTAATATGCATCTTACTCTCCCCTTAAATATCTTCCTCAACTAATCCTAACCTAGCCGACCTCCTTACTTTCCTTAATAGGGGTCAGGTAGATAGAATTTACATGAATACCCCTTAGATTTTATATGATTGCTCTCTTTCAATGAACTAAATTAGGACTCTCCTAGCTAGAGTCCTAATAGACCCGCCCTCTTTAAATCAGCCTTGTCCTCAAGACTGAGGCTCTATAAACTTTGGGTCTCAATCTGTAATTCTCCTTGAAGCTTACTTGTGATATCTATGGTAGATGCACTGTGGTTCGATGGTCTAACATTATCTTGTATCTCTCTATCAGAGGTAGTAATATTTGGGTGGTGGTGCATCACGATCTTATGATCTCATACGATCATCAGCTGAACTTGAACCTCCTTATTAGTTGGGATGTTAGTTGGATGGATCTGGGTTGACTCGTCCTTTCTAAACTTTTATTTATGGTAAGATACTTGAAGGATCAATTATATTTTTAAATTGATATATTGATTTGATCCATAAGTCATGACTCCATTATGATCCCCAATTTTGCAAGGGCCAAAGTAGCAAGGGGACCACTTCCTTGAGGCTCAAATTTTCTGTTGGTAGGGCTGGAGATCAAGGAAAACTTGATATTTAACAGTAAACTTTCTTTTGCTCTAGTACTTATCGGGTAGTTATTTATTTCTTATATGGGCTGCCATTTGGTTGTTCTTTATAGTAACTGAGCCTTCTTTTAGAATAATTGTTGCCCTTTGATAAGGTTCCTGGTGGTGTGAGCCCATTCTGAGTCCGAGGAGGTTAGGAGCTATAATTTTACCGAGCCTATTTTCATCTTTCTTTTGTGCTATTAACCTGTATCACGCCAAACTTCAAATTTAGTAACAATTAGTGTCCCTTTATAGATCAAAAGCATCATGTGAAATGTAAGGAGAGCCTCGATGTATATTAGAAGTCAGTCATCTTGCATAAGGATGGTGCCGATCTCAACTCTTATTTTGTCTGCTCTAATTTCAAACACCTCATTTCAATCTGGTAATGCTAAGACCGACATAGATCGCATCATGGCTATGAAGGCCCCATAGATGGTGGACATGTGGATGCCTTACTCCTGTTCCTTTAAAATTTTGATCTCTATCCAATTATAGATTCCATGCTAGTACTATTGCTGAAGGGACCTAATCTTCTTATAATCGTCAATAGGGAAGACTTCGAACAACATAGTCCACTCTTGGGAGATGTAATCGAAGTAGCCCGATATCTAGGAGTGCTGTATCAAAAGCCATAGCTGGTTCAGTTGGATATGGCACTTTAAGAAGAGCTTATCCATGTAAACAAAGAGGTAAAGCTTTTGGAGATAAAGTGTCATTATAAGGGAAGGTCATACTCGAATGATCTATGCCTCCTATGTCTCCTGGATAATCCTTTTAGCTTCGGCCCTTTGAGGATGTGGACAACAATAGAGCCAAATACGTGCTGGTGGTTCCTCCTATAAGATCAGCATACGAAGGACGTGCAGTCTGGTAGGATGAAATTGGCTCGGTTCGATGGATGTAGCAAACGTCTCTAAGTATTGTGTCTTTTCTTTGGTCCCACATTTTCTGTGTAAGGTCACCTACTTTACTTTGCCATTCATAAGGTCATTGGGGCTCTTGGTCTTGATGAGGATAGTGACCGACTACTGCTCAAGAGATTCTTCAACTTCCATTGCTTGTGGGTTTACATGGCCGGCTAGAGTATGAGTCATGCAAGCAGCCGGCAAGGTCACCTACTTTACTTTGCCATTCATAAGGTCATTGGGGCTCTTGGTTTTGATGAGGATGGTGACTGACTACTGCTCAAGAGATTCTTCAACTTCCATTGCTTGTGGGTTTACATGGCCGGCTAGAGTATGAGTCATGCAATCGGCCAGCTATAGGTCCTCCTTCGTATTCTCCTCCTTAGGTTCAAGGTCGTCTTCTTCATATTCTTCTATAGGTTCTATCATGGAAAGCTTCTCTTTTTTGCACTGATGGTTACGGCTCCAAAGTTCATTGTAATGCCAATAAAAGCCCTTCGTCGATCTATCGTGAAGTTATTCTCTTGTCAATTTCTTTGGTAGCGAAGTATGACTAGGGGTAGGGGGTGCTGAAGGTATATATGTTGCTGGTCTAGGAGTAGTTCTCATCCTTCGAGTATCTTGGTTCAGTCGTTCCTCTTGGATTCGAGCGAAAGAGATTGCAGCCTTCACAGTGGGGGCTGTCATGCTTTAATCTCTCTTTTAATTTCTGACTTGAGTCCTTTGATGAACATCTCTAATAATTGTATGTCAGACCAATCATGAGCAAAGTAAGATAATTCCTCAAACCTGGTTTGGTATTCTTGGATCGTGGAGGTTTGTCAGATCTTGGCAAGTTGTCCATTTATATTCTCGTACTTGGTTGGTCCAAAGCGGTTCAATAGCACATACTTGAAATGTATCCACGTTGGAGTCCCATAGTTCTATTCAAGCTAATTATACCATCGTATAACATCTCCTTCAAGGTGGATGACAATGGTGTCCACCATGGAATCCTCCGGTGTTTGGTGATGACGGAAGTAACGTTCGGCGCACGGAATCCATCCCATTGGGTCTCCTTCTTTCCATCGAGGGAAGTCCAGCCTTATATGTGGATACATAATATCAGTGGCTCATACTTCTTTTTTGAGAGGCCTCTCTGAACTTGCACTTTGCTAGAATTTTGTTGGGCTCAGAGATCGGCCCAATCCAAATTTGATGAATAAGGCGTGCAATCTTTCCTCCATGCGTGATTCAAACGCCTTCAACTTGGCATCGATTGAATCTTGAGATGTCATTGCGTGTGCCTCTAGATTTGAGATGCTAATATCCTTCTCTTATTGTTGGGTCAGTGATATGAAATAGTTGGGTGGATTGATGGCTACAAAAGGTGGTGGATCAAGAGTAGATGACTGTGGTTTGGGCTGAAAGGTTGTTGTTTTTTATTGCTACTACAGCTGTAATTTATGGCTGCTATAGGGGTCATATAGGGGGTATAAAGGTTGAGGTTTAAGGTTAAAAGAATGGATTAGGGTTGCTATTGATGACAGCAATGGATTTGGTAGGAATTGGGTGTGGCTGCAACAAGTAGTACCAAAGGTAGTGCGGCAAAATTTTTCGACAAAGAGGGTGCTATTGATGCTACTATTTGGGACTATTATAGAGGCTGTAAGGAGGGTTCAATAATAGAGGTTTAGGGTTAAAAGGTTGGCTTAGGGTTACTTTTGATGGTAGCAACCGGTTTGGTAGGGATTGGTGGCCAAAAGGGTGACGGATCAAGGTTGCAATTTAGGGTTGATAGCTTGTGGTTTAGGTTACTATTGGTGCTATGGTTTAAGTGTGCTATGGAGGCTACAAAAGATTTTTGTGGTAGTGGTTTAAGGTTGGGAAGGAAGGTTTAGGGTTACTGTTGGAGCAGCAACCGGTTTGGCAAGTTTCGGTGGTTGCGGAAGATAAGGATTGGTGAAGGTTCGGTGGCTGTAGAAGATCATTGTTTGGGTTGTGGTTTGGGTTGGCTATGGAAATAAAAAAAAGGCTATGCCAGCTACGTCTTAAGGCTATAGAAGTGCCCTAAAGATGACATAGGTGGCAGCAACAATTTCGGCAATATCAGATATGGGCGTAGCAAAAAACATCGAAAGGTAGTGCTATAGAATTATGCGTCAATAGGCTACGATAGTCATTATTTTAGGCTACGGTTTTGGGTGCTGTTAGGGTAAGAAAGATAGGTTATGAGGGTTGTGGCTTAAGACTAAAGGGATGCCTTAAAGACATCTTGGGTGGTGGCAGCAAGTTAGTTGGGTTTCGGTGGGTTAAGGAGAAGAAGAAAAACAAAGGTGCAGTAGCAGATTTTTCGTCGAAAAAATTCCAACAATGAAGACATAATTTTTTTCAGAAATTCTCAATAAAAATTTGATTAAAACTCAAAGGGAATCTATTGGCAAGGAAGAGACAATATCATCAAAAATTTTGTGAACATAAATAACAACAAAAGGTTCAGCAAAATCAAAGATTATAAGGTGTTGCTATAGAAATTTTTCAGTGAAAGATCTCAGCAGTATAGTCAAAAATTTTTGTAGTAGTGCATAACAAGGAATTGAGTAAAACTCAATAGGAATCCATTAAAAAGGGAAAGATAATATTGTCAAAAAATTTGTGAAAGAAATTGACAGCAAAAGTTTTGGCAAGATCAAGGAATACGAGAAGGTACTATGGCAAAAAAATTTTGTCAAAAGATTTCAGCAGTATAGACAAGATTTTTTTTCAGTAGTTCAAAATAAGGATTCGAGTAAAACTTAAAGAGAATCTGCTGGTAAGGGAAAGGTAATACCGATAAAAAATTGATAGAAGAAAACAGTAGCAAAAAGTTTAGCAAAATCGAAGATCATAGGAAGGTACTACAGCAGATTTTTAAGTCTACACTATGACAGATTGGACATAAAAGAAGAGTAGGTTATCTTAATAATTTTTGAACAAAACTAAAGGGAGATCTGAGGATAGAAAGTTATAAAGCTATGGTATAAATTTTGTAGAAATTTGATCAGTAAAAATGCAGCAGTAAATCAAATAGTAAAGGGTGTGCGGCTAGAATTCTGCGATGTAACTTTCATCGTAAAGATAAAAACTTTATGATGAAAAGTTTATACAGAAAATAGGAACAAATTTTTATATATATATTTTTAATAGGGATAACTAAATTGCAGCAGTAGTAAGGTAGGAAACCAGAACCTGTTGCAATTCATGGGAGATCAAAGTATGATCTGCGGTAGTGGAGATGACAATGGAGTTTGGTGACGATCTTCTAGCAATTGTGAGAATTACTTTGGATGGCTGTGGGGGGCTGATGGATGGCTATGGAAGGACAGTGAGACACCAAAAATGCTACTCTGATACCAAGTGTTAGAACTCTTGTGGATTCTAAGCTTGGGGTGATCTCTATAGGGGATCGGCCTCCTTGGAACTCTATAGGGGTTCCTCCCTCCTTGATACTCAAGCCATTAGCTAAGAAAGATTGATTTATTCATGATAAAAAGTGGATGATTACAAGGATATTTATAGGCATTTAATCCCTAATTCCTAAGAGGACTCCTAGTTCAAGACTCATACTTCAAGACTCCTATCCTCAACCAACTTCTAAGCAACTCCTAATGCTCCTCTAATTCTAACTTCCAACCAACCTAACTAGGGGTGGCCGATTGCTTATTATTTTTTGAATCCTATCATAATTTAATCCCCTTCTTAACTAACCCCTCTTTAACTAGGATAAAGGGTGGTTAATTACAGTAACATGCATCTTACTCTCCCCTCAAATATCTTCCTCAACTAATCCTAACCTAGTCGACCTCCTTACTTTCCTTAATAGGGGTTGGCTAGATAAGATTTATATGAATGCCCCTTAGATTTTACATGATTTTCCTCTTCCATGAAACTAAATTAGGACTCTCCTAGTTAGAGTCCTAACAATATACTTGAAGCTTCTCTAAGCTTATGTTTCGTCTTATCTGCAAGGTAGTCCTTACGGTTCCTCTTTTAGTGCCTTTCTTGGCCACAGTGGAAATATTATCCTTTGTCCTTTGTCCTTTATCGAGTATTTCTTGGCAATATTTGCCTTACCCTATCTTTCTTTGCACTTGCCCTTCTTAAGGGTCTTACTAGCCTTCCTTTTCCTTTTGATCTCACTAATATAGAGAACCGACTTCTTTTTCTTGATAGTACTCTCAGCTTCTCTTAACATATTGAGGAGCTCAGGTAGAGTCACCTCAAACTTGTTCATATTAAAGTTAATAATGAACTTTGAAAAGGAATATGGTAGGGACTGAAGTATAAGATCAATATACAGGTTATACTTTAGGACTATTTTTATCCTTCACAAAGTGAGCAATCTCATCCTCGCTTGTCCTTTCCTCCAGCATAGGCACAATCGTATTAAGGACATATACAATTTTCTCTTTCATGAGAATAATTCTTAAATTATGGAGCTTTTGGACCAATGAGGCGGTTGACATCAAACCACTATATAGCAATATAGTGGTTTTGCAAGCGACAAACAAGATATAGCATAAATAAATAACATACAGACTTTACAAAAAATACTAATTAAAATATGAACTTATATCTTAATGTACTCCCATTATTTTCCTAACAAATCATTCGACATGAGAGACGAAAGTCTCCGGTAAACTCCTAATGGGGATCGAGATCCAATCGACATCTTGGTGCAATCTCGAGGGACTCGACAAATTATACTAAGCTCGAAAGGTAGACAACTCTTGTCAATCACAACTCCTTATGATTCCCGTCATGTTCAGCCTCCGAATCATCATGGTCTTGACTGCTCGACTAACCATGAAGTTCAGTTAAATCATCACCATCATTATAAGATGAGTATGATTCGATGGATATGCTCTCGATTGCTTAACCAAGTCATACCATGTCCTCAGGTCACCGATGACATCTATATGTTGTAAGCAAGAACTTGATCACATAGATAGGTGAGCCTCGAGTGACTCGATCAACTCAACCTATGTTGTGATTCAATTTCTTCCTATAACGATGGAAGGCTATGTGGGTCAATCTTATTGCCTCATGCTTACAGACTTAATATTATCATAGGAGGGGTTTTTGTTTTGTATCGGTCTTCTAATATATCGTGTCACTACATATTTAATGTATATCTACATCATAATATATATATATATATATATATATATATATATATATATATATATATATATATATATATACATATATCTAGTAGGTGTATAACACATCACATATACAAGCCACACCGGATGATCATGAGCCGTCACTAATGATTAAGCCCGAGCCAATGGGCCTAATCACTCACAATAGGATCTATGTGCGCAACGATGCATCTTCATGCCCTGTAATTGGTGATCTCATCATCATCAGTTTCATCAGATCCTCGTCACATCACCATACGTTGTGATCTCCTGCCATGGCATCGTGGGTCCCATAGTCACCTACATGCTCCTGCGACATCTCTCAATGTAATTACAAATAATCATAAGCACGCAAGCCCAAGAATATACGAGAAAAATAGAGGCTCGCAGACCCCAATAATAATAATAATAATAATCATAATTATACACATCACAACACATGATTCATGATCATTCATCTCCATCATACATCACATGTACATCACATCACATATAGGATTACTAGATATATAATAATTAATTAAACTATTTAATTAATTATTTTTCTAGAAATCAGGATATGCTTGAAATTTCTAAAATTATCAAGGGTATTTTTATAATTCTAGAGAGGAGGGTAGTCCTCGAAATTTCTAAAATTATTGAGGGTGTTTTCGGTATTCTAGGCATAGGAAGACCTCAGAATTTCTTAAATTTTGAGAGCTATAAATGTCCTTTTCTCAAAAGGATGTCCTAGCCCCCTCCCCTTCTACCCTCATCCTATGGTGGCTGCCGCCGCCGTACATGTGACGGTGCTGCACACTACTGGCGGCCGCCTTGTCCATGGGCAGTTGCCCCTGTGGAAGGCACCACTGCCCTCGGGCGGTCGCCCCTGCGGGCAGGCGCCGTTCCCACAAGCCTCCATGGGTGCCGGCCCTACAGGCGCTATCCCTTGCTTGTGGCCACTCCTGCGAGTGGTAACACTTGCGAACGGTGCTTTTGCCTACAAGAGATCTTCTTGCGGGTGCCGCACTCGCAGCTGGCCGCCACTTATGTGATGCTGCCCTTGCGAGCGGCTGCTCGTACCTACTATAACTTGGCCGTGGCCAGCCACCTTCTTTCCTCATTACCTTCACTATGAAAATGCAGCAAGAACGCATAGAACAGTTCTACGTGATGCAATCTCATCACACATAGTTTAAAACCAATCTTTCGCATGAAAATCTTAACTCTGATACCACTATTGAGAAAACTCAGTGGGAGCATCACATGCGCAACAAAAATCAAAATAAAAAGTCAATTTCTCATGCATATCAAATTATCGTGCAAAAGATTCGGGTTGCGAGAAAGCCATAAAAATCGATAAAATCATGTCATGTGATAGAATGATTACTTAGAGAAATCGTATATCACTGTATTTCAAGATCCAGATGGAGAGGATGAAGGAGGTCAAGTGTTCTCCTCCCTAGCGGTATCCACATGATGGATCTCTACAGTGAAACTTCTCCAATCTGATCTCACAACTCTTGCGTAGAGGGAGCAAGGAGAATAGGAGGGGGAGGCTAAAGTGCAGCCCATCAACCACGAGTCTCCCCTCCTATTTATATAGAGCTGCAAAAAAATCCTAGGGCTCCTACCTTAGTAGGTATTGGATCTCCATCCAATTATCCATTAACCTTATATTATTGGATATCTATCTAATAATCTTCATAGGCATTTAATTGGGCCTCAACCAAGGAGCCCATCAGCATAGGGTCTCATCTAATGAGAATAGCGGCTAATTGGATCTTTATCCAATCCTCTATTCATTAAAGCATCCACCATATATGTGTGACCCTCTAGGCCCGATACCGAGCTGGTCGCGAGTCACTCTCATCATAACTCCTTCTGATATAGTGAATTTATTATCCCCATAATAATTTACTCAACTTATTGACTATGGACGTACTAGGCCACTAGTTCTCAGATGGTATAGGGGGATCAAATCCATCGGACCTGTTTGTCTACAATTATCGTGTATCTATAATATCTCATCTAACTAATATTCTAAAGATTATATATTAGACATGGTACTGTCAGATCACATACGGAATCCATCATAGTTTCACTCTAATCAAATTCTCCTAGAGTACTCTTTCTCTCTCAATCTGAATGATCCTACCAGGGATTTGTCTGAGCAAGTACATATGGGATATTCCTCTCATGATACCAAGAGTGGATGATCCTTTATTGATACTCAATTGCCTTCGTAAGGTTGGCTACCAATCCCGATAACCAGGTGTACCAGATCTAGAACTTTTTAAACTTGTAAGTTTAGCGTCAAAGAAAGAAGTACTCATATAAGGCATCCTTAGTGTCTCAAGTTAAAGGACCAGATACACAACTGAGACTATGAAATCACTATATAACATTAGATATCATTAACCATACAACATTACATAAGCGGATCAATAAGTGAACTCATTCTCCAATGAGCACCTATACTATATCTTTAGTGTCTCAACACAAGTGGCCGTGAGACCGATGGCCTCCATCATATGGATAGGTATATAGTACACCGATTTGTCCGGTTATCTTGATGTCCCTCTCAAGTAACCTATAACTGGGATTATTTATGATATGTATTTAAAGGTGAATTAATCTTATTATCGTGATCTCATTACGATCCGATTCCCATTATATATAACTAAGGACATCACAATATATAAGATACATATAATATAATGTGAGAATATGCCAATATTAATAATAAGTAAAAAGATCACATAGTATGTCACACGTGACATCACTTACGTGATTGGCTTACAGGGCACCTGTAACCAGCAATACCTATGTGCTATCATAAAAATATGACAAATGGAGATTGATCATAAATTTACCTGAAGCATCTCTAAGCTTTTATTTTGCCTTCCCTGCAAGGTACTCTTTGTAGTTCCTCTTCTAATATCCATCTTTGCAGTAGGGGAAGCACTAGCTTTTGTCCTTTGTCGGATCTTTTTTGGCAACCTTTATCTTAACCCGATGTGTCCTTCCCCTTATCCTTCTTAAGAGACTTATCAGCCTTCTATTTTGGCTTCTCTTTATTGGGTAGAATTGTATTAAGGACATACGTGATTTTCTCCATCTTGAGAATAATTCTCAAATTATAGAGTCAATATGTGTAGTTTAGACCAATGAGGCAGTTAGCATCAAGTATGCCACATAAGGGGTATGCAAGCGATATATTTCTAACAAGATGTAGCATAAATGAATAATATGTAGATTTTACAGAAAATTAATAATTAAGATACAGACTTCTATCTTAATTTCCTCCTACTATTTTTTTTCTAGCAAATCACGCAACACACTCGGCACATGAAGCAAAAGTCTCCGGCAGACTTCTAGTGGGGATCGAGATCTAATTGGTATCTTAGTGTAACCTCGAGGGACTCGACCAATCATACTAAGCCCCAAAAAAGTCGACAACTCTTGTCAATCACAACTCCTTATGATTCCCGTCATGTTCGACCACCGAACCATCATGGTCTCGAGGGTTTCAGCTAACAATAATGTTTAGTTAAGTCATCACCATCATTAGTAGCTGAGTTTGATTTGATGATATGCACTCGAGGGACTCGACCATGTATATATGTGAGCCTCTATGTCATAGGCAAGATCTCGAACCACGTAGATAGGTGAGCCTTGAGGGACTTGACCAACTCAACATATGTCGTGATTTAATTCCTTCCTATAACGATGGAAGGCCATATAGGTCAACTATATTGTCTCATACTCACCGATTTAATATTATTGTACGAGGGGTTTTTGTTTTGTATTGATCTCCTAATCTGTCGTGTCACACATATATATATTTAATATATATCTACATCACATTGATATATATATATATATATATATATATATATATAATGTGTATAATCACATATCACATATGCATGCCATACCAGATGATCATGAACCGTCACCTAATGTGATTAGGCCCGAGCTAGTAGGTCCAATCACTCACAATAGGATCTATGTATGTATCACTACATCTACATATCTTGTGATCATCCTTCTCATCATTATCGATTCCGTCAAATCCTCGGTACATCATCATGCACCGCGATCGTTCGTCATGACATCGTGGGTCTTGCTGGCACCTCCACACTCCTACTGCGCCTCTTCGTGTAATTACAACATAATCACAAGCACGCAAACCCAATAATAAATGAGAAAAATAGAGGCTCGCAGGCCCCAATAATAATAATAATAATCACATTTACATACATCACAATACATGACTCATAAGTATCCGCTGCATCATATATCACATGTACACACATCATCATGTAGGACTACTAGATAAATAATAATTAATTAAACTATTTAATTAATTATTTTTTTAGAAATTTGTGATATACTAGAAATTTTCAGAATTATCAAAGGTATTTTTAGAATTTTGGACAAAAGGATAGAATCAGGAATTTCATAAATTATGAAGAGTAAAATCATTCTTTTGCCATGAAAAAGAATGCGGCAATAACGTTGCGTGCTGTCGTTGGCCGCTAATGCGGCAGCGCCACTACCGTAGGCGACGACCCCTGTGTTAGAACTCTTATGGATTATAAGCTTGGGGTTTGATCTTTATAAGGGATCAGCCTCTTAGAACTCTATAGAGGTTCCCTCCTCAAAGGTATTCGGTACAATGGCTGAAGAAAGATTGATCTTATTCATAATAAAGTAGTGGTGGTTACATATATTTATATAGGGACTTAAAACCCTAACTCCTAATATGACTCCTACTTTTAATAGACTCCTTTTCCTCTCGACTCCTAACCCCTAGTTAACTAGGTGGCCAGCGGCTATAGGGGACTCCTACTCAATCTTGAAAAGAGTCCTAGCTAAATGAAACTCTCACACTCTTACCCTAGCTAGCCTCTCTTAAGAGGAGGGGGGTGGCTAGGTGACTCCCTCTTCATGAGGACTCCTCCCTAACCCTAGCCGACCACTTCTTTAATAGGGGTGGTGGCTAGTTAGGATTTATTATATTCATGACTCAATAAACTTAGGACCTAACCTAGCTGGGTCCTAACAGACCTGCCCTCTTCAAATCAGTCTTATCCTCAAGGCTGAGGCTCCATGAAATCCAGGAATTTGATATTCAAGTCTTTATAGTTCTCCCTTGTAGCATCTTCTGTGGGTAAATTTATCCACTACACCAATACCTCTATAGTGGGACGTCGATGACGAGTCACAATCCAATAATCAACGATGGCTCTTGGCTAGATCTGAAGCTCTCCATAGGCTATCTCGTTCTGTCCAAGTTTGGGCTTCAAGTAGGACACATGAAAATCGGGTGGATTCTAAAGCTTGTGGGTAGGTCCAGCCTGTATACCACTACTTCAATGCGCTCCGTGATATGGTAGAGTCCGAAGAAACATGGTAGAGAGCTTCATGGATGTTTTGTTGTGGATAGATGTTTGCTTGTAGGGCTAGAGCCGAAGGAAGGCCCAATCTCCCACTAAAAACTCTCTTTCACTTTTGTGTATATCGTGCTGCTATTTCATTCTTGCTTGGGTTGCTGTGAGATTATCCTTTAACAATTTTAGAATTTTGTCCCTGTCCAGGAACAACCTTGTCTATCTGATCTACTTTAGATGAGCTGATTATATATTTTGAGATTACAAGTGGTGGTTGGCCATATACTGCCTCATAAGGAGCACATTTACTGAAAGAATGATAAGTTGTATTATACCACCACTCGGTCTAAGGGAGGTAATTTATCCATTCTTTTGGCTGGTCACTGATGAAGTATTTGATGTATGTCTCTAAGCACCTGTTGGTATAATTAGCCACTACACTAAGCCACTTCTTAGATGGTACTTCGTCCATTTAGCCTTCCATTGGTTTGTGGATAATACGTCATGCCCACCATCCACAAACCGACTGGTGAGCCACTTCTTTAAGCACCTGTTCAACTCCACCTTTAGGAAGAATGTGCTCACTGGTGAAGAAGCTTCAAAACAAGTTATAAGTGGTGAAAGTGACTTTCAAGTGAAGGGCTATAACTAAGGATGTTATCGAAGAAAACTAATACAAACTTATGAAGATAACTTTAGAAAATATTATTCATAAGGCTCTGAAAGGTGGAGGGAGCATTACCAAAAATTCATAGTGGCCATTGTGCGTTCAAAAGGTGGCCTTTGGTATGTCTTCTTCACACATCTAAATTTGATGATATCCAGACCGCAAGTCCAGTTTCGTGAAGACTTGTGCTTCCTTTAATTCATCGAGTAATTCATCCATCACAAGAATAGGATACTTGTCCTTGACTGTTATGTCATTGAGAGCTCGGTAGTCTTCGCACATTCACCACGTTCCGTCTTTCTTTCATATAAGGAGCACCGACAAAGAATAGGGGCTGCAACTTAGCCGAATGACCCATGTTTCAAGCATCTAATGTATAATCCTCTCTATTTCGGCCTTCTGGAGGTGAGGATAATGATATAGTTGAGTGTTTGCTGGTGATTTGCTTAGTAGGATCAGAATCCGGTGTCATATAGTCGAGTAGAGGTAGACTACGTCGCTCGACAAAGAAGGAATCCCCCCTTGTAGCAATGGTCGCAGCTCCATGGTTTGTCATAATGTCAAGATAGGTCCTTTGTTGATCTATCATGAAGTTCTTCTCTTATCAAATTCTTTAACTGCAAGGGATGATTGAGAGTAGACAGTGTTGGAGGTTTGTACATTTTTAGTCAAGGTGTGGTTCTTATCCTTCGGACATCTTGGTTGAGTCATTTCTCTTGGATTCAAGCAAAGGAGATCGCGACAATCAAGGTGTAGGGCTACCATATTTTTACTTCTCCTCTTATCTCTGGCTTGAGTCATTCGATGAAAGTCCCTAATAATTTATTCCTAGACCAATCACATACTTGGTTAGATAATCTTTTAAACCTGGTATGGTATTCTTGGATTATGAAGGTTCGTCAGATCTTCACGAGTTGACCATCGATGTTATCATATTCGGATGGTCTAAAGCGAATCAGTAGCCCACTCTTGAATTGTCTCCACGTCGGGACTCCTTGGGTGTGCTTAATCTAGTTGTACCATTGTATTGCATCTCCCTCATTGTCACGGACAATAATATAAACAAGGTGTTCGATGAAATGCTTGTGTTAGTCCGTGTCCTTCGGTTTAGGTACATATCTTGTACAACAAGAACGGGCTTGTAGTAGGCTTAGCAGCCCTAGTTTGATTTACTTTATGGCCAAGTTTGGCTTGTAAATATAAGTGTGTCTTATAAGCACTTGTGGCGATATCGGTCTGTAATGGACCATTATCCTTTGTGTGCAATCTCTCTGAGTTTGTAATGTCCATAGGTGTAATTTGTATTTTGGCTTTATAAAGTGTTTTATTGAGCAATTGCTTGTGGATCCCGTGGGAATTGCTTCTTCTGGCCCGTTTTCTCTTTTTGTAAGTCTATGGGACTTTAGGAGATCTCGGGGAGGGCTGACATTTGCGGACGGACACGCATAGGTGCCGCACGGCTTAGGCAAAATCAGCTAAGCCCGTGACAATGTGGTATCAGAGTGGGATAAGCACATACAGAAACACTTGTCATACAAACGTGGGGGACCTAGCTAGGCTGTGTGGAGGACAACCAGCACGCGCAACCGTTTTGGGGAAATGGATTTGAGATGTAGGGAAAAGAGTCGCTCAGAGGAGCGGGCATCCTGGTTTGGCATTCAAAGAATCGCCAACCCCTTTGCGTGAGAGGCAACATGAGGACAAGCAAGTGAAGAAGAATGCGTAGCACATAAAGATTGAGATGGTTGAGTTCGAGCTATAGCTCGACGTTGGCAACCAAACTTGGCGGTGCTCAAGGCAAAGCAGGGCTCTTAGTGAAAGATGAGACTGTGCAAGGTGGGAGGTGTTATATAACGACCGAAAGAGTTATGCAAAGCTCATAGAGGTGAGGGGAATTGCTAACTCGAAGGATTCGGAACTCATGCAAGGGATTATACACGGATGATGGAGTGATCATGGCCATCCCAAGGTACGATTAGAATTCGGCGCCATGGAGCATCAGAACTTTCTCTTCGACATGGAAAGGATATGTCCGTAGGCGGCTGAAATGTGCAACAAGTTCATCATGTTGCTAGACCTTGAAGGGTGCAGTGGAGACTATATTGGAGAAGGGTCACAATCTAGCACGTACATTTATGGGGGTCGAACAAAGCACAAGTTCAACAAGACGGAGTAGTCCAAAGTGGATGATGGTCTCCAAAACTTCCAATAAGAAGTATGTAAAGATAAAAGTTACTCTAGCAGGATAGATATCCAGGAGGGATAAGTCCTAGTTCTCTAGTGGGAGAATCATGTGCAACGGACTGCACATATTGAGGAAGAGTTCCTCAAGGCTATATCTCCACAAAGCTCAACGGACCGAGTGAGCGACAAAGAGTTATCGCATGATCTCGAAGGAGGTAATGCATTGGTGGATGCATTTCGAGATCAAGTGGGGGAGAAATCCAAGGCAACATCATATGAAGGCACACTTAGAGTCGATGCAGAAATCAAACTCAACAGAGGGCTGACCCGTGGAATGGTGGACATGAGGGCCACTATCAACTCGATGAGGGCCACTATCAACTCAATGCAAATCGAGGAGTAGAGCGACTTGGGTGGAACTCAGTGAAGTATCCAAGCAGCATAAAGGGAGTCGACATAGAAGATGGAACATGGAGCGGAGGCACGGAGCTTTCCTTGGACAAAGGTCAAGGGTATGAACTCTTGTAGAGGCAACAGTAGGATCATGTCATTCCATGGGTTCTTCATTCTGATCGGACAGACTTATTTTGCATGGTGCCAAAGATAAAGAGAGCTTCAAGGCACATGCAAGCTACCTCAGAGATGCATTTGATGGAGTAACTAAGGTGATTCAACTTGCGGAGGTAAAGTTGAGATCATAAGACCTTAGTATGGGGCAAGAGGACATAGAGGCAGGTACTCTTGAAGAATATACCACAGTGTTGCCATTCAAGTTGTCAGGAACAAGAGGTGCATAGCAAGATTGTGCTGGTAGGGGATAGGAGCCCAAGATCCAGACAATGGTGCACCAACTCTAGCGAAGTCGGGGGACTTTAGGAGCTCTTAGGCGATGGACTGTCCTAGAGCTATGCTTCGTCTAGGTATGACCCAAGAGTGGGTAGACGAAGGGGAATTACCAAGGGAGCGAACTAAAAATCGGAGATGGCGGAGGCCCTACGATGTGTTGGTAGAGGCCACACGTGGAGAAGTCATAGTCCGAGTTCATCACACGAGAATCTGTATGCAATAGAGATGTCACCAGGAGGCGACATGGTGCAGTGGATCATGATGAAATAATTCGTGGCAATGCAATACAGACAATCTTGTCCCATGAGTGACAAAGATCATGCGGAGGTATGATCACGAGTTGTTGGGAGCTCCACTTCGGTGAACAATGCAACAGCAAGAAGGGCTATGAATTCAAGGAGTGAATGCCACAGTATCGTAGAGGCGGGTCTTCGTGTGTGCATCGAAGCTTATATTGGATGAAAGCCTTAGTCATCAGTGTATGAGAGCTGTATACCACCGAGGAAGAAGTCCAAGTGCAAGTACCAGTGAGTCCCATAGAGGGGGATGTGATCATGTGAATGATCAGGAGCTGCTGGGAGCTCCACTTTGGTGAACAATGCAACGACAAGAAGGGCTGTAGATTCAAGGAGTGAATGTCACAGTACCGCAGAGGCGGATCTTCCGTGTGTATGCATCAAAGCTTGCATCAGATGAAAACCTTGGTCGTCAGTATATGGGGGCTGTGTACCACCGAGGGAGTAGTCAGATTGCAAATACTAAGGTATAATCGGAGCAGCTGGAGAGTTGGACTGCTTCAGCGCTTACATTCGCTTAAGGGAGCCCGACAAGTCAAAGGACAAGGCCGAGTAAGTGAACATTGCTACCAAGGAAACTAGGGAGAACAGAATCGGCGTGAGCCCTGCAACAAGATGGCGGAGGCCATGCATGAGAGTTGTAGTCTGTCTTTCCATCGACCAAAGAGAACTGCTAGGAGGACATAGTGGTGTCAAAGCAGGTGGTCGAAAGGGGCAAGGAAGCGACAACGAGTCCAGCGGGGCTCAACTACCCAAAAGAAAAGCGTCGGTTAGAGAGGAGGTGGACTCGGAGGAGCTCCACCATAGTACCGCAGATACGGGACTTCCGTGGAGTCATCGATCCCTTGCTCTCATGAAGGGAGAGCATTAGTCGTAAAAGGGGCAGAGGAGGTGGAGAATGCAGAGGCAAACTCTAAGTACCAAGACAGGGCAGAAGGACAGAGGCCAAGAAACTTCATAAGACCGATGTCGATGGGCTTCTCATCAAGATAGCCAAAATTAAGGGACTTCGGGTTGATGCAGGAGTGCTCGACCAAGAAATGAAGTAGGCAGTATACTGTATTGTACCTTTCTACTCAGAGGAGTAGGCGACAAAGGTGATGGAGAAGACGGTACAATCCCAAAGGCGACCAGATCTATCAAAATCAACTAAGCCCGTGACATCGTGGTGGCAAAATCAACTAAGCCCGTGACATCGTGGTGGATGGCAACAATGTTCACTATAGAAGCCTTCGGTGTCCGGTGATAGCGGAAGTAGCATTCTGCGCATGAAATCCATCCCGTCGAGTCTCCCTTTTCCCATCGAGGGAAGTCCACCCTCATACATGGTTGCATTAGATTTATGGCTTGTTCTTCCTTCTCAGGGGGCCTCTCTGAACTTTCATGTTACTGTAATTTTGTCGGACTTTGAGGTCGGTCAATTCTGAATTATGCAAATAAAGCATGTAATTTATCCTCTAAGCACGATTTGAATGCCTTCAACTTGGCATCGATCAAATCCTCTGATGTCATTACATATGTCTCCAGATCTGAGATGTTATGATCCTTCTTCTGTTGATGGAAGGTTTAGTGGTTGCGGAAGATAAAGATCAGTGGTGGAGGGTTGCGACTACGGTAAACTACTATTTGGGCTACGTATTTTGCTGTTGTTTAGGTTGGCTGTGGATTATAGAAATAGGTTATGATGATTATATTTTAAGGCTAGAGGGGTGCCTTAAAGACAATGTGGATGGTGGCAGCAAATTCAGTAGGATCTAGTGGGTTACAAGAGAGAGAACAACAAGAGGTATAACAGTAGAAATTTACTTCAAAATTTTTAGCAATATAGACATAAATTCGTAACAAGGATTCACATAGAACTCAATGGAAATATGCTGGTAAGGGAAAGCTAATGCCGTCAAAAAATTTATGGGATAATATGGTAGCAATAAATTCAGCAAAATCAAGGAGTACAAGAAGGTGTTGTGGCGGATTTTTACGTCTAAAGTTCAATAGTTTGGATGTAAAATTTCAGTGGTTTGTATCAAGAATATTTATGTAGAACCCAAAGGAAATCTAGTGATAAGAAGTGCCAAAGCCATCATAAAAATATGTAGAAAATATGACGGAAAAATAATGATATCAAGATCAAAGATAGGGCAATAGTATGCGGTTAAAATTTGCAGCGTAACTTTTGTCATAAAGATGGTAACTTTATGACGATAAGTTTGTGCAGCATAAGGTAGATTATTAGAACCTGATGCAATTCTTGTGAAAACTATGAGGGGATCTATGGCAATGGTGATGATGGCAGAGTTTGATGATGATCTTAGCAATTGTGGAAATTGCTCGGGCGACTATGGAAGGGCAGCAAAGCATGATACCAAGTATTAGAACTCTTGTGGATTCTAAGCTTAGGGTTTGATCTCCATAGGGGATCGACCTCTTGAAACTTTATAGGGGTTCCCTCTTCCGAAGTATTTGGCACAATGGTAATAGGACTCCAACAGGGTTGAGTCCTAATCTCCCTAAGAAGTAGTCAATAAGACCCTGCTAGATTGTAATAAAGCCACTCCTATCTTATAAAGGAGTCTGGCTAGGATTTAGATTAGCCCTTAGGGCTTAATGGTCGCCACCTTCTTTACTGGGTTGGTCAGCCAGGGTTTCCCCCTGCTTAGGTCGGCTATAGAGCCAACCTAGCCGCCCCCTATTCCTATTAAGGCAAGTCGGCTATAGGAGGGGCAAAGGGATAATTTTACTTAGGCAAGCACCCCCTTAGGCTAGGGTTTTAATCCCTATTTAAAGATGTAGCTGCCCCCCCCTTGTAATTATCAATTTTATTTCAGCCTTGTGCGAGTTTAGGAGGGAGGAACCCCTATAGCGTTCCAAGGGTTGATCCCCCTCAAGGATCAAAATCTATAGAGCTCCTTCCGGGGTTCTATCATCTGGTATCAGAGCAACGATCTTGCTTTCTCTATAGCCATCATCCATGTCTCCACCTTCCCAAGCAATTTCCATAATAGTTTTTGACGTCGCCTCCATCGTCACCCACCAAGTCGTAAATCCATCAATCTACTGTCTTCCTCTGCATCAACATCAAAGATTTGGTAAAAACTCTAAAGCCTACGCCTCTTACTACTGCTATTCCTCTATCTTATATATGAGAGAAGTTTTTCCAAAATGTACTTGCTACAAAATTTTATCATCGCAAACGTTATCATCGTTGTGAAGGCGAAACACTGTAGAAATTTTCAACCGATTGTTGCTTCTTGGAACTGAACTTTTAATCATCCTTTTTAGCTAAAACTTTTATACAATTTTGTAGATCATCTTAGCCATCTAAGACTGATGTCATAAAAAAAACTCCTTCTGAATCTAGACATATAGTGTTGTGATTCTTCATCGCGCAGTGCTGAAATTTTACGATAGAGAATCTGCCTTCTGTCTATTGACCTCTTGAAACCAAACTTTTGTTTATCCTTTTTGTCCAAAATTTTTATACAATTCCAAAGATTAATTTAGCTTCATCTGGGATTGATTTCCTAAGAAAAGTCCTTTTGGAACTAGTTTTCTTGCACAATCTTTCACCGATATGCAGTTTTGGAATTTTTATAATGAAGGATCTATCTTTCGTCTTTTGCCCTATTTCCCTACTGTTATGCTGTTAAAATTTTGCCAAACTTTTTACTGGTATTCCCAACATCTAAACCAAGGGTTTTTATATAATTTTCTTGAACTTTCCTTTGGAAATTATGTCAAGAAGTTATCGTTTCTCTGACATAAAATCTGTTCGGTAGGACTGCACATCATATTTGAATGCTATTTTTTGTGAAATTTTGGACTCTCTTTTTCTCATCACTAAACCCTACTATCGTTATAAAAAACCCTTCAAAACCTTACCCTAAACTAAAACAAAATAGTCACCCAAATCAACCATAACCGTAGCCTACTTCCTTATCGATCCACTTACTTTTTCAGCCAACTTTCCTTACTGATACACCTACATTTGCTGCAATCTATCCCAGATCTAAAATCTATTTTCCTAACCTTCATCTACTGCTATCATAGTCCTAAAACCATACCAATTTGTAGCCTAAACTCCATAAAATTGTAGCCCCAAATCGTACCCAAAACAGCCATAAACCGTACCCAAAAACTGAAGCCTTCGGTCCACCAATCTTTCAGCCACCCAATCTCCCTTATCCCTTCAACCGCAACATGCATCTTTCACTACCCAATGCTGCCAACAATGACCTCTTGCTGCCATCCTCCTTGATCACAGCTAGTAGTGATCCTTGCGGCAAAAAGCTGCCAGCAGCGATCTTTCGCTGTAATTTGTTTACATCATAGCCCGCAACAATCGTTCGCTGCCAACTATCTTGATCATGGCTAGCAACAAATTAAACACAACAATAGCCATCTCTCACTCCATACCGCTATTGCCCTCCTCTGCAATAGCCGTGGACATCGTTGCCCCATCTTCCTCCTATTGCAGCCTCACCCTTACTGCAACTGACACCACTTGCAGCCACGAAGTCACATCGCAGTCGCAATCGACATTGCTGCTGCCCACTTCTTCCTCTATCATCACTACTGCCTTTCAATTCAGATCTCTTGGCTGCCATCTTCTGACATATATCAGTCACCTAAAAAATCACAACCTTGATGGCATTGCAGCATTAACATTGCAGAATCACCGAAGGACCACAACCGACATTGCTGCTACCATCTTCATCCTCCACCATTGCTGCTACCCTTGACTGTCATCCTTCACTTAGAGACTTCACCTATGCAATCCTGACATTATTGCCATTCATTGCCTTCAACCTGAAAATTGCAGGTACACTCTTCAGTTGGTTTGTTTGACAAGTTGGAGATCCTTACGTCATGACATCGCTGGGCTTATTTGAAGTCAAATTGGAGGCTGTCGAGACACATATGGATGCTAAATTATATGCTCTCTTTGAGGAGTTTAGATTGGGCTGATCACCAAGCCCAAGAAGATCATAACATGGAGCAAATTTTGATTGCAAAAAGAACCCATCAGAGATAAGAAGTAAGGATAAGACACGACAGCCCTACACCTCAATGACGTCGATCTCCTTTGTACAACTTCAAGAAGGGCACCTCAATCAAGATGCTCAGAGTACGAGAGCCACATCCCAACCAAAAGCATATAACCTTTAGCACCAATCAATTACAATAACCTTGACGAAGAACTAACGAAGATCCATCAAACCTCTACCATCCAAGAGTACCAGATCAGGTTTGAAAGGTTAACTAATTAAACTCATGATTGGTCTGAAAAATAGATATTGAGGACTTTCATTGAGGGCTTGAAGCTGGAGATTTAAGAAGAAGTTAAAGCGTGACAACCGTATACACTTAAGGCAGCTATCTCCTTCGCACGACTACATGAAGACAAGCTAAATCAAGATGCTCTAAGGACCAAAGCTACTGCATGACCAGCAACACAGAAACTCTCAGCCCCATCTACTATCAACCAATCACCTTAGCCCAAAAAGTTAATAAGAGAAGGGCTTTGTGATAAATTGGCAAAGGGCCTATGTTGGCACAGTAATAATCTGTGGAGTCGAGACTACCATTGTAAAAAAGAGACCTTTATTGATTGAGCCCACTGAAGAACCTAAACTCAGAGATATGGCTCTCGAGTCTGAGGAGAAGGATATAAAGGAAAAATCATAATCAGTTGCTCGCACCTTTCATGCTCTACTACAGATATTGGACATTGATGGCTACATCAAGCATCAGCCCGTCACCATCCTCACTGACACCAGGAGCTCCAACGACCTTACGAATGACAAAAGAAAATATGTGACCTTATGTGGGAAAGGAGAGAACGAAGAAAAGATTATCTCAACATAGTGCTTGGAGAAGCTCGCTGAAATCTCAGGCACGTCCATTGAACGGAGCCGACTCCTTCCTACCATATTGCATGACCCCTGTATGTTGGTCTTACAAGGGGAACCACCAGTACATATTCGGCCATATTGTTGTCCACATTTTCAGAGGACCGAAGCTAAAAAGATCATCCAGAAGATACGAGAGATATAGATCATTTGACCACAACCTTCCCTTGCAATGATACTTTATCTCCAAAAACTTTACCATTTTGTCTGTAGGGATAAGTTCTTTATGAAGTGTCATATTCAGCTGAACCATTTATGGGTTCTGATGCAGTGCTCCCTTATCTCGGGCTACTTCCACAACTTCACCGAGGAGTGGACTATGATGCTAAATGTCCTCTCTGATGATGACCTCAGATCCATGGCCCACAATTGCAAGAAGGAACAGGAGAAAGGCATCAACATGACCCCCATAGCCATGATGCCATCTATATCGATGCTAGCATTACCTAAACGTGACAATGTGTTCGTACTTAGAGTAGACACATCCAGAGTTGGGATCGGCGCCACCCTTATGTAAGATGGCTCCTAATTCTCACTGAAGCTTCCTCCACACTTCACATGAGATTTTTAAAGGGGATACTCATTGCTACCAAATTTAAAATTTGGCTGGATACAGGTCCATGGCACAAAAGAGGAGTAAGCCTAAAAGAATTACAATCTATACTCACACCAGCACATGCAAAAAAGAAATGGCCTCTTGACAAACTTTAGAATGGACAAATAATTGAAGATCGAGTTTTCTTACACCTCTAGCCCGATCAGTAGAAAACTTAAGCCTTAAGGAAGTGGTCTCCCTATTTCTTTGGGCCTTGCAAAATTGAGGACCACATTAGAGCCATAATTTGGAGATCAGATCCAAGCATCAGATCAAGATTACAATTGATCGCTGGGTATCCCACCTCAAATGAAAATTTAAAGAAGATGACTCAGCCCAAATCCTTTCAACTAACACCCCAGCTGATGAGGAGGCCAAAGTTCAGTTGATAATAACATAGGAATCATATGAGGAGCTGAAGACCTGGTTCCCCGAGTTCATGGAACCTCAGCCTTGAGGATAAGGCTGATTTTAAGAGGGCGGGTTTGATAGGACTCTAGTAGGGTTGAGTCCTAATCTCCCTAAGAAGTAGTTATTAAAACTCTGCTAGATTGTAATAAAGTCACTCCTATCTTATAAAAGAGTATGGCTAGGGTTTAGATTAGCCCTTAGGGCTTAGTGGTCGCTACCTCCCTTACTGGGTTGGTCGGCTAGGGTTTACCCCTTCTTAGGTCGGCTATAGAGCCAACCTAGCCGCTCCCATTCCTATTAATGCAGGTCGACTATAGGAGGGGCAAAGGGATAATTTTACTTAGGCAAGCACCCCCTTAGGCTAGAGTTTTGATTTGTATTTAAAGATGTAGTCGTCCCCCCCCCCTCTTGAATCAAGCAATTATCAATTTTATTTCAGTCTTGTGCTGAGTCTAGGAGGGAGGAACCTCTATAGTGTTCAAAGGGTTGATCCCCCTCAAGGATCAAAATCTATATAGCTCCTTCCGAGATTCTATCAAATAACTAAAAGAAAAAGATTGATCTTATTCATAATAAAGTAGTGGTGGCTATATGTGTTTATATACGGACTCAAAACCCTAACTCCTAATAGGACTTCTACTTCTAATAGACTCCTCTTCCCCTCAACTCCTAACCTATAGCCAATTAGATGGCCAATGGCTATAGAGGTCTCATACTCAATCATGGAGAGAGTCATAGCTAAATGAATCTCTATCCCTCTGACCCTAGTTGGCCTCTCCTAAAAGGAGGGGGGCGGCTAGGAGACTCCCACTTCATGAGGACTCTTCCCTAACCCTAGCCAACCACTTTTTTAATAGGGGGAGGTAGCTAATTTAGGGTTTATTACATTCATGACTTAATGAACTTAGGACCCAACCTAGCTAGGGTCCTAACACCCTATGGGCAGGGACTGATTCTAGTTGCAAGCAACCTACCATGAGCTGTTGCTGCTGCTGCTTCTCGCTGGTGGTTGCCCACATCATAGGCGGCCATCACGTTTGCGGGCGACACCACCTCGCATGGTAATCTGGCCCATGGGCGGCCGCCCCTGTGAGCAGGAACTGTGCTTGCAGGCATCACTGCTGCAAGCAACAGCCATTATAGTTAGCCTAGTAATGGATGACCACCCCAACAAGTGGCTATCCTAATAGGATGCCTGGCTGCGGGTGATTGTCCCTATAGGGGGCCGGGCCACGAGAAACCTCCCTTGCTGGTGGCCTGCTCATAGATGGTCACCCCCCACCCATAGGTAGTTTGCCAATAGGCATTGCCATCATAGTCGAGCACCGTAAGAATACGTAAAATAATTCTACGTAATTCAATATTATCACACACATTTTAAAAGCCAATATTTTGTATGAGCAACCTGGATTTGGTACCACTATTGGGAAACCATGAAAGAGCATCACATATATAGTGAAAAAGATAAAACAAAACTAGTTTCCTACAGCTATCACGTCTTCGTGCAAAGATTGGTGTATGAAAAATCTAATAGGACTCTAATAGGGTTGAGTCCTAATCTCCCTAAAAGCAATCAATAAAACCCTGCTAGATTGTAATAAAGCCACTCTTATCTTATAAAAGAGTATGGATAGGGTTTAGATTAATCCTTAGGGCTTAGTGGCCATCGCCCCTTTACTGGGTTGGTTGGCCAGGGTTTCTCCTTGCTTAGGTTGGCTATAGAGCCAACCAAGGCGCCTTATTTCTATTAAGGCAGGTTAGCTACAGGAGGGGCAAAGAAGTAATTTTAATTAGACAAGCACTCCCTTAGGCTAGGGTTTTGATTCCTATATAATGATATAGCCGCCCCCTCTCTTGAATCAAGCAATTAATAATTTTGTGTCAGCCTTGTGCCGAATCTAGGAAGGAGGAACCCCTATAGCGTTCCAAGGGTTGATACCCCTCAAGGATCAAAATCTATAGAGCTCTTTCTGGGGTTCTATCATCTGGTCTTAGAATAGCAATCTTGATGCCCCTGCAGCCATCTCAACCGCCTCCACCTTCCCAATCAATTCCCACAATTTCTATGACACGCACCTCCACCTTCCACCCCAGTAGCAGATCAAATTAGTCTGTCGTCGCCCCCCGCGTTTGATCTAGAATTTTGGTATATTTTTATCATCCATGCATCTTTAATACTGCAAGATTCCTTACTTTACATGTTGAAGATTTTTTTCAAATTTTATCTACTATAAATTTTGTTCGTCGCAAACATTATCATCATTATAAAGGCGAAATGGTGCAGAAATTTTTAACCGATTGTCGCTTCTTGAAACTAAACTTTTAATCATCCTTTTCAGTTGAAACTTTGATATAATTTTATAGATCATCTTAGCTTTCATATAAGATTGATCTCGTGAAAAAACTCCTTTTGGATCTGGACTTATAGCACTGTGATTCTTCATTGCATAGTACTAAAATTTTATAATGCAAAATCTGCCTTCTGTTTATTGGCCTCTTGAAACCAAACTTTTGTTCATCCTTTTTTATTGAAAATTTTACACAATTCTTAAGATCAAGTAGGCTTTCATATGGATTTAATTTCATGAAAAAACTCCTTCTAAAACTGGTTTTTTTGTGTAATCTTTGACCATCATGCAGTTTTAGAATTTTACAATGAAGGAATCTGCCTTTCATCTTTTGCCCTATCTCCATATTGTTATGTTGCCAAAATTTTATCAAACTTTTTACTGGTATTAACAACATCTGAATCAAGGGTTTCTGTATAATTTTCTTAAACTTTCCTCTAGAATTTATTTTGAAAAGTCATCGTTTCTCTGACATAAAACTGGTTCAGCAGGACGACACATCGTCGCACTTTTTCTCTTCGAATTCTATCAGATTTGAGTGCTATTTTTTGTAGGATTTTAGATTCTCTTTTCCTCATCTCCAAACTATACTATCCTCACTAAAAACCTTTTCAAATATTATCCTAAACTGAATCTAAACAGCCCCCAAATCAGCCACCCAAATCAGCCTACTTCCTTATCGATCCACTTACCTTTTTAGCCAACTTTCCTTACCGAGACACCTACCTTTGCTGCCATCTATCCTAGATCTAAAATCTATTTTTCTAACCTTCATATATTGCTATCATAGCCCTAAAACTATATCAATTTGTAGTCTAAACTCCCCAAAATTGTAGCCCCAAATCTGTCTTAAACTGCAGCCTACTTCTATCCAAACCGATTCACCTTCCAACCAGCCACCCCCTTCTCCAAAATTCCCATGCCACTAACCTGATAATAGAAAAAAAATCTTAATATTACAGATCTAGAGGCATATACTATGGCATTAGAGAAGAGAAGATGTGATCCCTTTTCATCGAATTTAGCATTGGCCGACTGTCGAACCCGAGGAAATCACAACACAGAGAAACTTCAGATCGGTGAGATGATTCTTAAGAACATGGTCACATCACCTCTGATCTCAATAATCCATGCATGAAGGTTGACTTCCCTAGATGGGAAGAAGGAGACCCAATTGGGTGGATCTTGCGCGCGGAGCATTATTTTCGGTTCTACCGAATCGCCGACGCCACACGGGTGGAGATTGCTGCCATCCACCTCAAGAGAGGTGCTATTCAAAAGTTTAATTGGTTTAAGCATACCCATGGAGGACTCTCTTGGCAGTGATTCAAGGAAGGATGACTAGACCCCTTCGGACTAACCGATTTCAACAACATTGACAGACAATTGGCAAAGATTCGTCAAACCTCTACGATACAAGAATACCAAACAAGGTTTGAGCGTTTATCTAACCAAACTAAGAATTGGTCTAAGAAATAACTTTAGGTACTTTTATCGAGGGCCTAAAGCTGGAGATCCGAGGAGAAGTAAAGGTGCGACAACCATACACTCTTATGGCGACGATTTCCTTCGCGCATATCCAAGAAGAGCAATTGAACCACAAGGTACGAAGGACAATGGTCGCTCCTCAACCAGCCATGCTGAGGCCTACTGGCCCCTCTACTGCCATCCAAGCCCTGCACTAAAAAAGTCAACAAGAGATGAGTTTCATGAATGATCGGCCAAGGAGTTGTGTTGGTATTATAATGAACCGTGGAGCCCAAACATCACTGCAAAAGGGTCGACTCTTCATGATTGAACTAGCGGAGGATGAAGACAATGAAATATCTGAAGAAGCCCTTGAACCTAAAGAAGAAGCCATGGAGGAAGAGTCCTAACCAGCCAACTACATAGTGCACGCATTGGCCGGCTATTCCAACCCATAGATGATAAAAGTTAGAGGACTTCTAAAATAGCAACTCATCACCATTCTCATCGACACTGGTAGCACCAATAACTTCCTCGATAGTAAGGTTGCTGCACGTTTGGTGCTTCAAATTGAAAGTTGCAACAAGTTTGACGTAAAGGTCACCGACGGTCGAATCTTTAATTGCGACCAACGGTGCCCGCGGGTGAAACTACTCCTCCAAGACCAAGAAGTGGTAGCTGATTTCTTCCTCCTACCCATTGATGATTATGAGACCGTACTGGAGATCGAATGGCTCACAACACTAGGTAATATCTCTTGAAATTTTTTTAAATTAATCATAAAATTTTATTACAAAGGGAGACGGGTCACATTACGAGGCAAGCGCAGGAGCCAAATTTCCATTGTTTCATCATAACAAATGAAGAAATTTTTGCACAAAGTATATGGTAGATTCTTAATGCATATTAAGTAGCCATCTATGGGGGAGAATGTACAAAACTTAGATCCTAAGCTTGCCCTTTGCCTGAACAAATTCATAGATGTTTTCTTGGAGCCGCGCGAGTTGCCCCCTAACCGATCGCATGACCACTACATTACTATTTTGCCAGGAAAACCTCTAGCAAATTTGCAATCGTACCACTATCTTCACTTGTAGAAGGACAAGATCGAGAATATTGTTAAAGAGATGTTTGACATCGGGGTGATTCGACCGAGCTGCAGCCCTTACTCCTCATCGATGTTGCTAATGTGCAAGAACGATGGTACGTAGCGGGTGTGCGTTAATTGCTAAGCTCTAAACGCCATCACCGTCAAGGATAAATATCGTATCTTATTTGTAGATGAACTCTTGGACAAATTAAAAGGAGCTCGAGTCCTCAATAAATTGGATCTCCGATCCGGATACCATCAGATTCAAGTATGTACTGAAGATATTCTGAAAACTGCATTTTGCATGCATAACATCCACTATGAGTTTCTGGTAATACCTTTTGGACATACGAATGCTCTTTCTAATTTTCAAAGCATGATGAATGACATCTTTTAGAGTTTTCTATGCAAGTTTGTATTGGTATTCTTTGATGATATTCTCATTTATATCCCTATGCTTGATATATATTTTCAGTACTTACAAACTGTTTTAACGATTCTTTGCGAGAATACTCCTTATGTTAAATAGTTAAAGTGCAGCTTCTTACAGCATAAATTAGAGTATCTTGGGCATATTATATTAGAGGATGGAGTGGCAGTGGACCCAACAAAGACTGAGGCAATGCAAGGATGGCCGAGACCTACAAATGTATAATCATTACGCGGTTTCCTTGGGCTCGTGAGCTACTACCAAAATTTTATGAAAGATTATGGCAAGATCAATGCCCCACTTATGTCCTTACTGAAAGACTCCTTCTTATGGTCGGATAAAGCCTCTGCAGCCTTCAAACGACTCAAGGCAGCCATGATGATGACGTCGGTCCTAGCGCTGTCTGATTTTAGCCGCACTTTGGTTATTGAGACCGATGCGTTAGGAATTAGAATTTGGGCTATTCTTATGCAAGATGGTCGACTCCTAATTTACATCGAGGCTTCTCCCACACTTCATACAAGGTTTTTACAAGAGATACTAATTACTATCAAATTTAAAATATGGTTGGATACAGGTCCATGGCATGAAAGAGGAGCAAAACTAGAAGAATTGTAATCCATGCTCATGCCAAATTGGGCTCTCATCATCCTGAACCATACCAGAGGGTAGTCACCATCCTAGAAGAAAGATTGGCTATCACTAAAGACTAACCATGTGGCAGCCCATGCAAGAAAGAAACTTCCCCTTGACAAATGCCGGAGCAGAAGAAAGTTTCCTGAGAAAGATCAAGTCCCCCTTCATCTCCAGCTCCACCAGCATAAAATTCAAGCCTCAAGAAAGTGGTCTCCCTATTTCTTTGGGCCTTGCAAAATTGGGGATTATATTGTGGCCCCAACCTGGAGATCAGATTTGTACACCAAATCAAAATTACGGTTGATCCTCTAAGTATCTCACCTCAAATGGAAATTTAAAGACCGAGACTTAGCTCAAGTTCTTCCAACTGACACCCAAGCTGATGACGAGCGAAAGACCTAGTTCCCTGAGTTTATGAAACTTCAGCATTGAGGACAAGGCTGATTTTAAGAGGGCAGGTTTGATATGACTCCAACAAGATTGAGTCCTAATCTCCCTAAAAGTAGTCAATAAAACCCTACTAGATTGTAATAAAGCCACTCCTATCTTATAAAGAAGTATGTATAGGGTTTAGATTAGCCCTTAGGTCTTAGTGGCTATCACCCCCTTACTGGGTTGGTTGGCCAGGGTTTCCCCCTGCTTATGCCGGCTATAGAGCCATCCAAGTCGTCCCCTGTTCCTATTAAGGCAAGTTGGCTATAGGAGGGGTAAAGGGGTAATTTTACTTAGGTAAGCATCCCTTAGGCTAGGGTTTTTATCCCTATATAATGATATAGCCGCCCCCTCTCTTGAATCAAGCTATTATCAATTTTATTTTAGCCTTATGCCGAATCTAGGAGGGAGGAACCCCTATAGCGTTCCAAGGGTTATCCCCCTTAAGGATCAAAATCTATAGAGCTCCTTTTGGGGTTCTATCAAAATCACAAAACCAAAAACTGTAATACATGATAAATTAATTACTTAGGGAGTTCCAGATCCAGATGAAGAGGATGAAGGAGGTCAAATGTCCTTCTCTCTAGCGATATCCATATGATGGATCGTTGCAACAATGCTCCTCCTATCATAGCCTAAAAATATGCAACTCTTATGCACATTCTCGTAGCATTCGTGGAAGAAGATATGTTATCTTCTTCATTGTCCTCTTACAGTAGGGAAGGGCTAGTCGGCTAAGAAGATGAGGGAGGGAGGAGAATAGGAGGGGGCAGCCAAAGGTACATCCTATCACTATTATGCCGCCCCTACCTCTTATTTATAGAGAGCCACCCAAAAAACCCTAAAGGATCATACCTTAGTGGCCGTTGGATCTATATCCAATTGCTCATTCCTTTTGGATTATTATATCTTTATCCAATAATCTCAATTGGCCTCTAATTGTGCCTCATGCAATGAGCCCATTAATGTTGGGTCTCATCCAATGAGAATATGGGCTAATTAGATAACCCATATCCAATCCTTTACTCGTTGAAACATCCACCATATGTATGTGACCCTCTGGGCCTAACACCGAGTTGGTTGTGAATCCTACCTATCAAAACTCCTTCAAACTCAGTAAATTGTTATCCCATAATAATTCACTCGACTCATCAATTATGGATGTACTAGGCCATTGTGTCATAGTCACTAGACAGTATAAGGGATATAATCTATTAGACCTATTTATCCTCAGTTACCATATATCTATAGTCTTTCATTCATCTAATATCCTAAAGACTATATATCAAGCATATATCAAGCCTCTAGTCTTGCTCTAATCAAATTCTCTCAAAGAACTCCTTCCCTCTCAATTTGAACGATCCTAGTCAGGGATTTGTCCAAGCGATAACACAGGAGATATTCCTCAGGATACCGAGAGCGGATATTTCTCTATTAACAGTCAATTATCTTCGTAAGTTTGGCTACCAATCCTGATAGCCGACTATACTAGATCTGAAACTTTCTAGACCTATAAGTCCAATATCAAAGAAAAGAGTTTTGAAACAAGGCATCCTTGGTGTTTAAGTCTAAGAACCAAATACACAACTAAGACTACAGAATTATTATTTGACATTAGGTATCACTAACCATCCAACATTCTGTAAGCGGATCAATTAGTTAACTCATTCTCCAATGAGTACCTGTACTGTACCCTTAGTGTCCCTACACAATATGACACCAGTAGCCTCCAACATATGGACATGTATACAGTACACTAATCTATCCAATTATCTCGATGTCCCTCTCGAGTAACCTATGACTAGGATTATTTAGGGTCTGTGTTTAAAGATAAATCGGTCTTATTATCGTGATCTCATCACAGTTCGATTCTTATTGCACAGAACCAAGGACATCACAATATATATGTAATAGAAAATATAATATGAGAATATGCCAATAGTAATAATGGACAAATATTATGTAGCATGTCACATGTGCTATCACTCACGTGATTGGCTTACAGGGCACCTATAACTAGTAGCTAGCCCTTCTTGATTACTACTACGAGGTGGTGCGCCATAGCTTTGAGGATTTATGTTACGAAGGGAGGTGCATCACTACGTTATCTACTATGTGGAAAATCGCTAAAGAGGAGGACGCATGACCTCCTTCATCCACGAACTTGGATCTTTGATTTCGGGGATATACAATCTCTCCTAGGTGAGAACATCTCACACGTGATATGCATTTTTTTAATTTCATAAGTTTTTTGCTCCAATCATCATATAATAATTAAATATGAGTCTCTTAGGAAGTCAATTTTATTTTTATTCTTTTGCTATATATGTGATACTCTCTAAGGTTTCCCAACAATGGTAGTACTACTAAAGCCATTTTTGTAGCTTCGTTGTGATAGTGATACACCAAAATTTAGGGATTTAAATATTTAGTTCTACTCTTGAAGTTTTTCTAGGTCTATAAATAGTTGATAGAACCCTAGAAGGAGTTCTATAGGATTTGATCTTTAAGAGGGATCAACCCTTGGAACGCTATAGGGGTTCCTCCCTCCTAAAGTCGGCCATAAGGTTAAAATAAAGATAATCTTACTTTATTAAAAGAGGAGGAGGCTACATGCTTATATAGAGATCAAAATCCTAACCCTAAGAGAGTGTTGCCTAAGTGAAATCATCCCCTTGCCCCTCGTATAGTTGCCCTACCTTAATAGGGATGGGCGGTGACTGTAATGGCACCAAGGCCTCCTATGCCTGCTAGAAACCCTGGTCGACCAACCCAGTAAAGGGGGTGGCATTCAGTGAGCCCTAAGGTCTTAAATAAACCCTAGCCACCCTTCTTTATAGGATAGAAGTGACTAGGTAAGATTTTATTATAATCTCACAGGGTTCTTATTTATTACTTCTATGGTTATTAGGACAGCCCTACTAGAGTCCTATCAAGCTCATGCTCTTTGAATTAGCCTTGTCCTTAAGGTTGATGATCCATAACCTTTAGGAATTGGGTCTTCATCTGCTCATAATACTCCCACGTGGCATCTTTGGTTGGTAAGTTGTTCCATTGCACTAGTACTTTAGTTGAGGGGCGTTGACAATGCATCACAATCCTCCAATCAAGTATGGCTTATGGTAGGGCTTGAATCTTGCCATCATTTGTAGTGCTCGGTAGTTGAGTCTGGGCCAGCTCATGCTCTCCCAGTTTGGGCTTCAAGCAGGATACATGGAAGATCGGGTAGATCTTAGCGTCTTTTGGTAGCTTCAATCTATATGCCACGACACCAATATGCTCGAAGATCTGATATGGTCCATAGAATCGAGGAGATAGCTTCATCGATACTCTAGTGTTGATTGACAGCTACTTATATGATTGTAGGCGAAGGTAACCCAATCTCCTACTAAAAATTCTCAATCGCTTCGATGAGTGTCGGCTTGTTGCTTCATGTGGGCTTGGGTAGCAGTAAGGTTGTCCTTTAGCAGTAGTAGCAGCTTGTCCCTATCTATTAAGTTTTGGTTGAGCTGGTCTACTTTAATCGCACCAATTACATATTTAGGTATTACAGGGGGCGGTCGGTCATACAATGCCTCAAAGCGGATACATTTGGTTGATGAATGATAGGTTATATTGTACCATCATTCGGCCTAAGTCACTTTGTCCACTATTTTGGTTGATCACTGGTGAAGCATCGTAGATAAGTCTCAAGGCATCTGTTCACCACTTATATTTGGTCGTCTGTCTATGGATGATAGGTTATGCTCATCCTTAGTTGGGTGCCCTATAATTAGAAGAGTTCAGTCCAAAATTTGCTTGTAAACACCCTGTCACAGTTACTTATAATCAACCTTGGCATCCATATAGTTTAACAATATTTTTCACAAAGAGTTAAGTAATGCTGGCAGTGGTATAAGGGTGTCTCACAACACATAAATGAGCATATTTTGTTAAACGATCTACCACCATAAAGATCATACTTTTACCTTGTAATAGTGGCAGCCCTTCAATGAAGTCCACGGAGATGTCAGTCCATGATAAGTCCGGTATAGGTAATGGCTGCAGCTTTCCTAGACTTGCCACTGTTTTACCCTTTTGCTATTGACATATATCACATTTAGATACATAATCACAAATAGATCTTTTCATGCCTCTCCAAAAGAAGTTTTGCTTCACCCTCTTATATGTTCTCAGAAACCTAAAGTGTCCTGCTGAAGGTGAAGAGTGCATCTTATGTAAAATAATTTTAATGCAAAGGGAAGAAGGAATAATGACAATCGGCCTTTGTAGCAAAGATCATTTGCATCCCAAGTGTAGTGGCACATGGAACCCAGATCATTTTCAAATTTTTCTATGATTTCTTGGGTCTCTGGGTCGTTCTTCCTTTCTTCTCTAATGCCCTTGAGAAAGTTGGTAGAAGGAAGAGAGATGGCTAAAATTTTGGCTTGCTTCGACAGCCGAGATAGAGCATCTGCAACAACATTCTCTTTCTCCTTTCAATAAACATCATAATCAAAACCAAGGAGTTTTGTTGCCCATGTTTACTACTCTGGGGATGATATTTTTTGCCCCAAGAAATATTTACGACTTCAGTGGTTAGTCTTAATCTGAAAGCGCCGGCCAATCAGGTAGGATCTCCACTTCGTGAGGGCATGCACGATGGCAAGCATCTCCTTATCATACACAGATATTCTATGGTGGGACGGAGACGATGCCTTGTTAGTATAGGCAAAGGGTCGGCCATCTTGCATTAGGACAACTCCAATTCCAACTCTAAATGCATCAGCCTCAATCACAAAGGGTCGGTTGAAATCGGGCAGCGTTAAGACCAGTATCGTCATCATGACTACCTTGGGTTGTTCGAAGGTCGTGGAAGCTATGTCCAATATTAGAACCCTTGGGGATTCTAAGCTTGGGGTGATCTCTATAGGGGATCAGCCTCCTTGAAACTCTGTAGGGGTTCCTCCCTCCAAGTTGCTGCTCAAATGCTAAAGAAAATATTTATCTATTCATGATGAAAGGTGAAAGATTACAAGACTACTAATAGGTCTGCTAAACCCTAACTCCTAATAAGACTCCCACTCCAAGACTCCTCCTCCTAACAACTCCTAATGCAATTCTAAGTAGCAACCTCCAAACTAATCCTAACCTAACTTAACCCCTCCTCTTTAACTAGGATAAGGGGTGGTTAATTAGGGTGATATATATCTTATTCTTCCTGCAAAATATCTTCCACCAAACTAATCCTAACCTATCTGGCCTCCTCACCTCTTTAGTAGGGGTCGGCTAGATAGGATTTGTTGGTTACAGGTGCCCTACAAGCCAATCACGTGAGTGATGGCACGTGTGACACGCTGTGTGATCGTTTTGCTTATGATTAATATTGGTATATTCTCACATTATATTATTTATTACATATATATTGTGATATCCTTGGTTCTGTACAATGAAAATCGAATCGTGATGAGATTACAATAATGAAATCAATTCACCTTTAACGACAGATCCTAAATAATCCCGGTCATAGGTTACTCAAGAGAGACATTGAGATAACCAGATAGATCGGTGTACTATATACCCATCCATATGATGGAGGCAGTTGGTCTCATAGCCACTTATGTATGGACACTAAGGATATAGTACAGGTGCTTCTTAGAGAATGAGTTCACTAATTGATTCGCTTTATGAAATGTTGTATGGTTAATGATACATAATGTCAGACAGTGATTCTATAGTCTCAGTTATGTATCTGGTCCTTATACTTGAGACACCAAGTATGTCTTGTATGAGTACTCCTTTCTTTGACGCCAGACTTATAAGTTTGGAAAGTTCCAGATCTGATACAGTTGGTTATTGAGATTGGTAGCCAACCTTACGAAGGCAATTGAGTATCAATAGAGGATCATCCACTTTCGGTATCACAAAAGGAATATCTTATATATACTTGCTCAAACAAATCCCTGGCTAGGCTCATTTAGATTAAGAGAGGAGTTCTCCGGTAGAATCCGATTAGAGCAAGACAAATTGATTCTGTATATGACCTGATAGTACCATGTCCAATATACGGTCTCTGAAATTATTTGGATGATGGATTATAGATACATGGTAACTATGGACAGACAGGTCCGATGGATTTGATCCTCCCTGTATCGTCTGGGGACTATGGCGTAGTGGCCTAGTACGTCCATAGTCGATGAGTCAAGTGAATTATTATGGGGATAATAATTCACTATATCAGAAAGAGTTCTGATGGAAGTGACTCACGGCTAGCTCGGTATCGGGCCTAGAGGGCCACACATATATGGTGGATGCTTCAACGAACAGAGGATTAGATGAAGATCAAATTAGCCCCTATTCTCATTAGATGAGACCCTATATTGATGGGCTCCTTGATTAAGTCCCAATTATAGGCCTACAAAGATTATCGGATAGAGATCCAATAATGCAAGGTTAGTGGATTATTGGATGGAGATCCAATACCCACTAAGGAAGGAGCCCTGGGGTTTTAGTGGCTCTCTATAAATAGGAGGGGTGACTCATGATTGATAGGCTGCAGCATTAGCTACCACCTCCTATTCTCCTCCCTCCCTTTGAGCAAGAGTTGCAAGATCAGATTGGAAGAGTTTCACTACAGAGATCCATCATGTAAATATCGCTAGAGAGGAGGACACTTGACCTCCTTCATCTTCTCCATCCGGATCTAGAATACAAGGATATATGATCTCCCTAGGTAAAATCAATTTCTCACACATCACGATCTTTTGATTTTTGTGATTTTTTGAGTGACCCCAAACTTTTGCACGATAATTTAATCTGCGTGGGAAATCAATTTTTATTTTAATTTCTACTACGCAAGTGATGCACCCGTTGAGGTTTCCCAATAGTAGTATCAGAGCCAGGTTTTCATATGAAAAATTAGTTTTAAACTGAATGTGATGAGATTGAATCATGTAGAACTGTTCTACACACTTGTTGCAGCGATTGGCAATGAAAGTAGGCACTACCTGTGGAGGAGGGGCAGCCACATGCATGTTGTCTGCATGCAGAGGTGGTTGGCCATGGCCAGGCCCCTTGTAGGGGCGTGCGACCATGGCTTGGCTACCTACAAGGGGCAGCCGACTACGGTCAAGCCCCCTACAAGGGGTGACCGCCAGGCGGCGCAAGGCGGCCACCCAGGCGGCCACCGCGCCAACCCAGGGTTGCCACCACGCCGCCTTGGTAGGGCGATCGTCGCAGGGCGCCACGCCCTCACAGGGGCAACGACGGTGATGGCATTGTGAGGGTGAATGAGAGCTAGGGCATCTTTTTCAGAAAAAGATGGTTATGTCCACAAAATTTAAGAAATTTTAGCTCTGTCCCTTTTATATATAGATTCTATTGTGAGTGATTAGGCCCATTGGCTCGGGCTTAATTGTATTAGGTGACAGCTTATGATCATCTAGTATGGCTTGCATATGTGATGTGTTATACACCTACTAGATATATGTATATATATTTATATGCGATATAGATATATATTAAATATGTATGTGTGTGACACGACATATTAGGAGATCGATACGAAACAAAAACCCCTCCTATGATAATACTAAGTCGATAAGCATAAGGCAATAAGATTGACCCATGTGGCCTTCCATCGTTATAGGAAGAAATTGAATCATGACATAGGTTGAGTTGGTCGAGTCCCTCGAGGCTCACCTATCTATGTGATCGAGTTCTTACCTATGACATAGAGATGTCACCGGTGACCTGAGGATATGGTATGTTTGGTCAAGTCTCTCGAGGGCATATCATCAAATCAGACTCATCTTGTAACGATGGTGATGACTTAACTGAATATCATAGTTGGTCGAGTCTCTCGAGACCATGATGATTCGGAGGTCGAACGTGACGGGAATCACAAGGAGTTATGATTAGCAAGAGTTGCCTACCTTTTGAACTTAGCATAATTGGTCGAGTCTCTCGAGGTTGCACTAAGATACCAATTGGATCCCAATCCCCACTAAGACTCTGCCGGAGACTTCCGTCTCACATGTCGAGGGTGTCGCGTGATTTGCTAAGAAAATAGTGGGAGTACATTAAGATAAAAGTTTATATCTTAATTAATATTTTTTACAAAATCTACATATTATTTATTTTTCCTATATCTTATTTTGTCAGAAATATGTCGCTCACAAACCCCCCTATGTAGCATACTTGATGCCAATTGTCTCACTGGTCCAAACTATACAGATTGGCTCCACAATTTGAGAATTATTCTCACGAATGAGAAAATCACATATGTCCTTGATACAATTCTGCCCACGCCGGAAGAAGGGGCAAGCGAGGATGAGATCGCTCGCTATGTGAAGTATATAGATGATTCCACATTGGCAAAATACTACATGTTGGCCTCCATGACTCTTGAGTTATAAAGGCAACATGAGAGCATGGATGCAGATTCTATCCTTCTTCATCTCTACCAGCTGTTTGAAAAACAGGAAAGAACTCAAAGATATGAGATATCTAAGAAACTCTTCCAAACTAGGATGACAGAAGGGACATCAGTTGAGAACCATGTCCTAAAGATAGAGTGGATCGAGAAACTCACAGGTCTAGGAATAGTCCTAGAGGATAACCTATGCATTGATCTTATATTTCAGTCCCTACAATATTCATTTTCTCACTTTATCATGAATTTTAACATGAGCAAGTTTGAGGTGACTCTCCCTAAGCTCCTCAATATGTTGAGGAAAGTTGAGAGTGCCATGAAGAAGGAAAAGTCAGTTCTCTATATTGGTGAGACCAAAAAGAAAAGGAAGGCCAGTAAGACTCTTAAGAAGGGCAAGTGCAAAGAGAGACTAGGTAAGGCAAAGGTTGTCAAGAAATACCTGGGAAATGACAAAGGACAATGCTTCCATTATGGCCAAGACGGACATTGGAAGAGGAACTGCAAGGACTACCTTGTAGAGAAGGCGAAACAGAAGCTTGGAGAAGCTTCAGGTATATTCATGATCAGTTTCCACTTATCATATTTTCATGATAACACATGGATATTGGATACCGAGAGTGTTTATCATATCTGCAATTCGTTGCAGGTTCTGGCAAGACCTAGGAGATTGGCTAGAGGCAAGATGGACCTCAAGATGGATAATAGAGCAAGAGTTGTTGTAGTTGCTGTTGGAAAGATCACCCTACATCTACTTGGTAGAGCTATTATTGCATTAGATGCATGCTATTTTGTTCTCTCTATTATCAAAAATATTATTTCTATCTCTTGTTTGACAATTAATTGATATAAATTAGTTTTTAAGAATAATAGTTGTTTAATAATTACGGATGATGAGATCATCACTAGAGGGACTCTTATAAATGGCTTATATGTGTTAGACACTTCTCAACATATCATGAATATAATATGTCTAAGAGGAAAAGAGATGAGGTGAATAATGTATATCTATGGCATTATTGGGTAGGTCATATACATGAGGGAAGGATTCAAAAGTTGTTGAAAGATGGATACTTAGATCCATTTGACTATGAGTCATATGCAACTTGCAAACCTTGCCTTCGTGGGAAAATAACCAACTCTTCTTTTAGTGGAACTGGAGAGAGAGCCACTCAGTTATTGAAACTCATACATAGTGATGTATGTATCCCATGTCGACTCAAGCTATAGGTAGTTACTCATACTTCATTACATTCATTGATGATTTCTCTATGTATAAACATGTGTACTTAATGAAGTACAAATCTGAAGCCTCTGAGAAATTCAGAGGATATAAGAATGAGGTAGAGAACTAAATTGGAAAGAGTATTAGGACTCTTCGATCCGATTGAGGAGGAGAGTACTTGAGTATGGAGTTCACCCATTTCCTCAGGGACAATGAGATTCTATCCCAGTGGACACCTCCTTATATACCTTAGCTTAATGGTGTATCAGAAAGGAGGAATCACATGCTATTAGACATGGTGCGATCCATGATGAGTTTCGCTGACCTACCCATTTCATTCTGGGGGTACACCCTAGAGATTACAACTTACCTTCTAAACAGAGTTCCATCAAAGTCGGTAGTGTCTACACCATATGAAATATGAAAAGGAAAGAAGCCCGATCTTAAGATTGTTAAGATTTTGGGCTATCTTGCTTATGTTAAAAGACATAACCCCGATAAGTTGGAATCAAGGATAGAATGGTGTACATTCATGGGATACCCAAAGGATGTGGGAATTATTTCTATCATCCCAAGGACCAAAAGGTCTTTGTTGTCAAGAGAGTTGTATTCCTTAAGAAGGAACACATTCTTGGTGGAAACAGTGGGAGTGAGATAGAATTGAGCGAGGCTGGAGAACCTAGCTTAAGCACCATTCTAGAGCTCGAGTATGTTCAGGTACCTAACACACAAGTTCCAACTTTACGTAGGTCTAATAGCGTATCTCATCCTCCTGAAAGATATGTGGGACATATCAGTAGAGATGACTCTCAGGATGTTGATCCTCAGACTTACGATGAGCTTATTATAAGTATAGAGTCTGGGAATTGACAAGAAGCTATGAATTCTGAGATGGATTTCATGTACTCTAACAAGGTTTAGAACCTTGTGGATGCACCTAAGAGTATTATACCCATCGACTATAAATGGATCTTCAAGAAGAAAATCGGAGTAGACGGAAAGGTAGAGACCTATAAAACAAGGCTGGTAGCTAAAGGATATCATCAAAGACAAGGAGTTGACTATGATGAAACCTTTTCACTTGTAGCCATGCTTAAGTCCATTAGAATTATTTTGGCCATTGTAGCACACTATGACTATGAAATTTGGCAGATGGATGTCAAAACGGTATTCCTCAATAGCAACCTCAAGGAAGAGGTATATATAATACAATCAGAGGAATTCATATCCAAAAAGACTCCAGATAAAGTGTGTAGGTTGCTTAGATGTATTTATGGATTGAAGAAAGCTTTCTGAAGTTAGAACATAAGATTTGATGAGATGATCAGATCTTATAACTTCGTTAAGAATGAAGATGAACATTGTGTGTATAGGAAGGTAAGTGGGAGCGCTATCACCTTCTTGGTGCTATATGTGGATAATATCCTAATCATTGGGAATGATGTAGGAATGCTCTCCATAGTAAAGGCTTGGCTATCCAAAAACTTCTTCGTGAAAGACTTAGACAAAGCATCCTAAATTTTAGAGATCCGGATCTATAGAGATATATCCAAAAGGATGTTTGGTTTATCTTAATCTAGGTACATAGACTCTATTGTCAAAAGGTTTGACATGAAAAATTCCAAAAGAGGTCTTATACTGATGAGATATGGAATAACACTTTCTAGGAGTATGTCCCCAAAGAGGTCTTATACCTTATGCTTCAGTAATAGGGTTTATCATTTATGCGATGTTATGTACTAGGCCTAATATAGCACATGCTTTGAGTGACATGAGTAGGTATCAAGTAGGTTCAGGTTTAGAACACTAGAAGGCAGTAAAGTGTATCCTTAAGTACTTGAGAAGGACTAAGGATCTTTTACTGGTATATGGAGGAGATAGCCTCCAGGTTGAGAGCTACACAGACTCAAGGTTTTAGTCTGATATTGATGATAGCAAGTCAAATTCAGGATATATTTTTACAACAAATGGAGGAGTAGTAAGCTAGAAGAGTTCCAAGCAAGATACTACTACTGACTCGACCATAGAGGCGGAATACATTGTTGTAGTAGAAGTAGCAAGACAAAGGGGTGTGGATGAAGAAGTTCATCAAGGATTTGGGAGTCATACCAAGCAGCATGGAGCTAACTCCCATATATTGTGACAGCGACAGGGCGACAACTCTAACAAAGGAACTCAGGTCTCAACAGAATTGTTCTGAGGAGGTTCCATCTGATTAGAGCGATCATAACCCAAAAAGATATAGTAATGGAAATAGTTTCATCTAAAGATAACATTACAGATCCACTGACGAAGCCACTTAGATTATATTTGAGCGTCACAAGGGTCTGATAGGGATCAGACATATAGGTGATTGGCTTTTGGTCAAGTGGAAGATTGCTAGTTACAAGTGCCCTGCAAACCAATCACATGAGTAATGGCACATGTGATATGCTTTGTGATCTTTTTACTTATTATTAATATTGGTATATTCTTCTATTATATTATTTGTTATATATATACTCTGATGTCCTTGGTTCTGTGCAATGGGAATCAAATCGTGATGAGATCACGATAATGAGATCGATTCACCTTTAAACACAGATCCTAAATAATCTTAGTCATAGGTTACTCAAGAGGGATATTGAGATAATCAGATAGATCGGTGTATAATATACCCATTTATATAATAGAAGTGACTAGTCTCATAGCCACTTGTGTGGAGACACTAAGGATATAGTACAGGTGCTCATTAGAGAATAAGTTCACTAATCGATCCGCTTATAGAATGTTGTATGGTTAATGATACCTAATATCAGATAGTGATTCCATAATCGAAATTGTGTATCTGGTTTTTAGACTTAAGATACCAAAGATACCTTGTATGAGTATTCCTTTCTTTGACGCCAGACTTACAGGTTTGGAAAGTTCTAGATCTGGTACAGTTGGTTATCGGGATTGGTAGCCAACTTTACGAAGGCAATTGAGTGTCAATAGAGGATCATCCACTCTCGGTATCATGAGAGGAATATCTCATATGTGCTTACTGAAATAAATCTCTTGTCAGGGTCATTTGAATTGAGATAGGAGTTCTTTGGTAGAATCCAAATATAGCAAGATAAACTAATTTTATATGTAGCCTAACAGTACCATATCCAATATATGGTCTCTGAGATATTATTTGGATGAGGGATTATAGATGCATGGTAACTGTGAACAGACAGGTCTGACGGATTCGATCCCCTGTACCATTTGGGGACTATGGCGTAGTGGCTTAGTACGTCCATAGTTGATGAGTCGAGTGAATTATTATGAGGATAATAATTCACTATATCAGAAGGAGTTCTGATGAGAGTGACTCATTGCCAGCTTAATATCGGGCCTAGAGGGTGACACACATATGGTAGATGCTTCAGCGAATAGAGGATTGGATAAAGATCCAATTAGTCCCTATTCTCATTAAATGAGACCCTATGCTGATGGGCTCCTTGCTTAGTGGGTTATTGGATGGAGATCCAACACCCACTAAGGCAGGAGCCCTAGGGTTCTTAGTGGCTCTCTATAAATAAAAGGGGAGACTCATGGTTGATGGACTACAACTTTAGCTTAATATCGGGCCTAGAGGGTGACACACATATGGTAGATACTTCAGCGAATAGAGGATTGGATAAAGATCCAATTAGTCCCTATTCTCATTAAATGAGACCCTATGCTGATGGGCTCCTTGCTTAGTGGGTTATTGGATGGAGATCCAACACCCACTAAGGCAGGAGCCCTAGGGTTCTTAGTGGCTCTCTATAAATAGAAGGGGAGACTCATGGTTGATGGACTACAACTTTAGCCACCATCTCCTATTCTCCTCCTTTTCTCTGAGCAATAGTTGCAAGATCAGATTGGAGGAGTTTCGTTGCAGAGATCCATCGTGTAGATACCGCTAAAGAGGAGGACGCTTGACCTCCTTCATCTTCTTTATCCAGATTGGGAATACAAGGATATATAATCTCCCATGTAAAATCAATCTCTTATACATCGCAATTTTTCGATTTTTATAGTTTTTCTTGTGACCCCAATCTTTTGCATGACGATTTGATCTGCGTGAGAAACTGATTTTTGTTTTGATTTCTGTTGTGCATGTGATGCACCCGCTGAAGTCTCCCAACATGCCATATATCAAAAGCCGAATCAAAACAAGAAATCTGATCAAATTCATTTTTATCAAGTGCACAATATAAGGCATTCATAGTCTTTGCATTTAAAAAATATATTTATTTTTTATAATCATTCTAATCATTTATTAGATTGGATGACTTCTAAAAATCTTTTTTAATAATACACCACAAATAAAAATCTATCGAAATAAAAAAGATACATATTTGAATTTTTCAAGATGTGTAGTCCGTCCCATTAAACAAATGAGGACTTGTGATGCATTGACCCTCGTTAATATTAAAAAGAGTCATTTCTCTTATGTGTTAAACCAAATGAGAAAAATATGGTTCTGATACCAATTGTTAAGATCAATTGGCACTAAGAGGAGAGGGTGAATTAGTGCAAGAGTAAATTAATATTTTAAATAAAAAATTTTTGCTTGAAGCAAGATAGAAAATCTAAAGCTTTTCATTTAAGTTAAGCAAGTGAATTTTATAGAGAAGTGTTAAGCTTCTTGCTTAAAGATGACTTAAAAGAACAAGCAAATCCGAATAAGGAGATAGAGAATGTCATAAGTGGACTGCTTGATTTCGAAGCCTTAATTTCCAACCATAAATAAAAATCGGAAGCATCTATTGGTATTTTGAAATCAATTAAGAACCCGATAATTGTAAGTAGTAAATCAAAGAAGTAAGAACACTAACAATTATAATGGTTCGACACTAACCGGACTACGTCCACTTCTGAGTCCTCCTCCTTAAGGCACACCGGCATCCACTACTGATCTTCTTTGGGTAAAAGCCAAACCCTTACACTTGATCTTAAAGGGAGACAAGATGATAACTCTTTGATTACTCCCTTACCCTTTTTCTTTTTCTTATAATCCATATAAGTTTTTCATAGAATTTTACCCCCCAAATTATTGTATAGAATGTAAGAAAACTTAGGGTATTTATAGCCCTAAATGGCTTCAGAATTTTAGGGCCAAAATTCAAACATACCCGAAAAATCCGGGTACGAGTTGTTCACCCATCGACCTGAGCAGCTCAACCACCCGAAACTCTAGGTACGGGCGGTTTACTCGCTAGCCCTGGGTGGTTCAATCACCATCAACCACTTGAAAACTTGGGCGATGGCAGTTTACCCATCGCTTACTAGCAGTTTACCCACCGGAATCTCTAGTGGTTCCCTCCACTTTTTGAATTTCAACTTAAACTATCAGTTAACTAATCCTTTGGTCAACTAATTAAGCTCAACCTAAGCTTAATTAAACCATAATAGTGGACCCGATTGCATCTTTGAGTTGATTTTGATTCCTTCCAAATCACACTCATCTAAGACTCAATCTTAATCTATGACTTAAAGATTATAATCAAATATGACCACAATCTTACGACCTCACTCTTACAATCTGGCAACATCTGGATTCTACAACGGTGAATCTCACAATCTTCCTTCGGTGATCTCCCGACGTGTTCCTAGCGAGCTTCCTGATCCCTTCGGCGAATCTCCTAGCGAACTCCCGGCGAGCTTCTTCCGTATCATCCAATCCTTGGTCTAATGCCTAAGCTTAATCTTCGGTCCATGTCTAATCTGTAACTCCTTCTTTCATCACGGTTAAACCTGTATGATATTAACTATGACTTAATTAATTACAATCATAATTGCCAAATATATCTACTTCAAGACCTTCCTAACTCCCAACAAGCTTTTCGGCTACCCCCGATAATCTTCCAGCGAGTCTCGGTCTTCTTCTGACGAACTCCCTTGTACCATCCTAGCAAGCTCCTGATACCCTCAACGAGCTCCTGATGCACTCCTGGTGAGTTCCTAACCACATCGTCCAAACCCTAGCCCAATGCATGGACTTAACTTTGGCCAAACTATTGATTGTCATATTCTCTATATCGTAGTTAATCCTGCATCAATTAACTTCTAACAACCCATATTAGATCAATAACCCATCAATTGAGTTCATCATCAAAATCTGAGATTCAACACCAATAACTAGTCAATGAACTCTTAGTGAACTTCCTGACAAACCTTCGGCCAGCATCGTCCAAACTCGGCCCAATGCCTGATCTGGACTCTAGCCCAATGATAGATTCTTCCTTAATTATTTTATCTTTTCCTAGTTGTAGTTAATCCTGCATCACTTATCTCTAACATATAGGTTAGATCATAAACACACCAATTAGTTTTATTATCAAAATCTAAGATTCAACAAACTCACCTCGTTCACTCATAGCTTCAATTCAGGAATGAATCTATTTGCTAGTTAAACAACCTTGCAATTTGTTAGAGACTGCCTATATAGGATTGACTAGGAATGGCTAACATTCATAGAGAAATAAAGCAAGGAAAACAATCAAAAATTGATCCCTCTTTATAATCTCCTTTCATGAAGTATTTAAATGGGGAATCCATTTTGCAAAACTTTAGGCTCCACATGCTAGACATCTACCAGAGGAAAACTAACCCATCATAGCATATAGTTACATTCAATTCTCAAATGACCTTGTATAGGACAATAGACTCCCTTATGTGTCAAACTTTCCCAACTATCTTAAGAAGAGCAACTCGCAAATGGTTTGTTAAGTTGCATTTGGAATTAATTTCATCCTTCAATTAATCAGCTACAGAGTTTGAGCTTAGTTTCATCGACTATAGACTTCCAAAGAAACCTACCACTTCTCTCTTGGCTATATGCTAGGAAGAAGATGAATCTTTGGAAAGTTATACAAGAAGATTCAATGACGAAGTCCAACAAGTCACTAACCCGCCACCTTCTGTCCTCATCAATGCATTTATCGGTGGTCTCCAACCTGTGAGGTTTTTTTACAAAGTCATCACTTAGCCTCTGACGAATTTTCTAGAGTTATTGCAAGAAGCTAATTGTTGTATTATTGTTGAGTGGGTTATCACTGACAAAAGTAAGTGTGAAGCTAAGAAAACAACAAATAAGAAAAGATAACACACCCAAGCTCCTTGGAAAGATTGAAGAATGACAAACTAAGAGGAGATCGACCACCTTCTTGATGAGAGTTCACACTACTAAGACTTTTCACACTGATACATATCTGAGAGAAGGGGATACTAAGGTGTCGTAACCTCTAAGAGCCCCACCCATAAGGAGGAATATGTCCAAATACTATCGCTTTTACTAGGACCATGGACATGACACCAAAAGTTGTTGTGCCTTAAAAGAGCCAATCAAAGATTTGGTCTGAAAGGGATACCTCAATAAGTTCCTCCATTAGATCGGTGAATCTTCACTGAAACCTCAAGGTGCAGTTGAGCAGCAGGTGGATGTGATAGCTGGTGGACAGATAACTGGGGGCAGTAGTTCCTCTGCTCAAAAAATGTATGCAAGAGAATCATAGTTAAAGAGGTTCTATTCAAATAGAGACCAACTAATTATGTTCAGGGAAGAGGAGGCCAAGCACTTGGATCCAAAGCATAATGATGTGTTAGTGGTATCCCTCAGGATCATAAATGCATGAGTTAAAAGAACTTTAATTGATATATAGAGCTCAGACAATATATTGTACTATGATGCTATTTAGAAAATTAGTTTATTGGTTAAGGACCTCTAATCCATCTTCTCTACTCTTACCAACTTTATCGAGAAGTTAAGTTAACTTGATAGGAATCATTGATATATAATCTTTGGTGCTGTCGATCACACTAAGATAGTAAAGACTAAGTTTTTGGTGATTGATACTCCTTTAGCCTATAACACTATTATTGACAGACCTACTCTTAACTAAATAGGGGCAGTAATGTCAACCTATTATATGTTACTCAAGTTTTCAACCTGTGTGGGAATAGGGGAGATTAAGAGCAACCCAAGGAATCTGTATAGTACTACTATCTAACATGAGTCACACTTCTAAAGAAAGGAATGTCATTGGTTTAACAAATGGATCCATGAGAACCCTTTCCGTCAACCCTCCACCCTATAGCTGGAGAACTGTTGGAAGAAATTTCTCCAAGCCCAAAATGGCTAGATCACATTATAAAAGTAGGGGACTAAGGAAGAAGAAACTCATTAACTTATGGCGACTGAACTCTAAGGTATTTGAATGGTCAACTAGATAATATGCTCGAGATAGACCCTAGCGTGGTCTAGTATCAACTCAACATAAACCCATAACACAAAGCTATCTATCAAAAACCTCAAAGAGTCACTCTCGCCCATTAGGATGCCATAAAGGAGGAAGTTGAAAAACTCTTGTAGGATGGCTTCATCCGATAAGTCCATTACCCGAATTAGCTCACCAATATAGTTCTCATCAAAAAGAGTAGTGGGAAATGAAGAATAATGTCAACTACACATATCTTAATAAGGCTTACCCAAAAGATAGTTTTCCCCTTTCAAGAATAGACCAATTTATTGACTCCACCTCTCGACATGTGCTATTAAATTTCATAGATGTTTTTTCTAGGTATAACCAAACCAACATGGCACTCAATGAGGAGCACATGACTTTCATCACTGAGGAATGTTTATACTACTATAAGATCATGTTGTTTGGACTTCAAAATATAGGAGCAATATATCAAAAGATGGTTAATAAATATTCCAACAACAATTTGGGAGGAACATAAAGGTGGTAAATAGTCACACTACCTGTTATAAATTGTTCAAATTAAAAAGAAAAAGAATCTCTTTTCAGATAAATCTTTGAAAAGGTGTTTTCTTTTATTTTGGTAGTTATTTTTTAAAGGTTGTGTCTTTTGAGAAAATAGTTATTTTTCAAAGGTTGTGTCTTTTGAGAAAATAGTTAATTTTCAAAGGTTGTGTCTTTTGAGAAAATATCTATAAATAGATATTTGAGGGTAAATTACTTGATAGAAAAAAAAAACTCTTTTATGCTCTTCTTCTTTACTCTCCGAGTGATTGAGTTAGACATTCTCTAATTCCTCTCTGAAGATTCTTTATTGTTTGCTCAATACAAATCTTCTAAAGGCTTGTCATATCCACTAAAACTATTTGCATCAAACCCATAGCAATCTTATTGAGAAGAGGGTGCAAATATCGTTTTTAGGAAAGTGTTTATACATGTTTCAAGCCTAAATATCTTTCCTAAAGTATTCTTGATCTTGTGTTTGTTTTTTATTTCCATAGTATTTTTTATCCTCTTCTTTTGTCGTATCTTTTACCAATAATCTAAAAACGATATTTTGTGAGTTTATACAAATTCACTATGGAGGCTACAAATACCATCAAATTATTGAATCAAGATTTTGTTCGTTTGGATCGTTTTGATGGAACAAATTTTACCCGTTGGCAAGACAAGATGAAGTTCATGTTGACTACTTTGAAGATCTTCTATGTGCTTGATCCAAATCTTCAACCAATTCCTGATCCAACCGACGATGACACCAATGAAGTCAAGGTTGAACAAAAGAAAAGAAATGAAGATGAAGTCATGTGTAGAGGACACATTCTCAATGCTCTTTCAGACCGGCTTTATGATCTTTATACGGTGGAACCATCTGCAAAAGCAATTTGGAATGTTTTGGAATTCAAATATCAAGCCGAGGAAGAAGGTACAAAGAAATTTTTAATTTCTAAATATTTTGATTACAAGTTTGTGGATGACAAGCCAATCTTGGCACAAGTGCATGAGTTACAAGTCATTGTTAATCAATTGAAGGCTGAAAAAATTGAACTTCCTGAACCTTTTCAAGTAGGGGCTGTAATAGCCAAGTTGCCTTCATCTTGGAAAGGGTATAGGAAGAAGATTTTGCATGACTCCAAGGATATCACTTTGGAGCAAATTCAAAAACATCTTCGAATCGAGGAGGAATCGACGATGAGAGACAAGAGTGAGAACTCTTTTTGCAATATAAAAGCAAATGTTATGAATTAGCCTAAGAATTCCAACAAAAGCAAACAAAACAAGGAGAATAATTTTGGCCCCAAAAGGGATCAAAGAAAATTTAAGAAGCCAAAGAGTGGAGGCTGTTTTGTTTGTGGAAAACCTGGTCATTTTGCTAGGGATTATAGATTTAAAAAGGGCCAGAAACCAAAAGTCAACTCTGTTGAGGGAGATGATAATATAATCGCTACGGTGAGCGAAGTGAATGCCATATTTGGCAAGGTTTCTGGTTGGTGGTATGATACTTGTGCTACCGTTCATGTTTGCTATGATAAAGGCCTCTTCAAGACTTACAAAGAAGTCACAGAAGGGCAAGAGATTCAAATGGGAAATGAAGTTTGTTCTAAGGTGATTGGAAAGGGAAATGTGGAACTCACTTTCACTTCAGGTAAAAAAGTCACTCTTACTAATGTTCTTCATGTACCGGATATGAGTAGAAATTTAGTGAGTGGGAATCTCCTTGGCAAACCTAGAATTAAATCTGTATTTGAATCCGGGAAGTTAATTATATCCCGTAATGGAACTTTTGTTGGAAAAGGCTATTCGGCTGAGGGAATGGTCAAATTATCTATTGTTGACAATGATTCTAAAGTTAATAAAGATGTTGCTTCTATTTATATTGTTGATTCTTATTCATTATGGCATGATAGATTAGCACATATTGGAATCAGCATGATTAAAAGAATGGTTAAGTGTGGCTTAATAAATTGTCATTTTGATGATCTTAATAAATGTGAAATTTGTGTTAAATCAAAGATGACAAAGAAACCTTTCAAAAGTGTTGAAAGATATACTACTTTGTTAGATTTAATACATTCTGATATATGTGAATTAAATGACATATTGACGAGAGGAGTTAATAGATATTTTATTACTTTTATAGATGATATGTCTAGATTCACATATGTGTACTTATTGAAACATAAAAATGATGCTTTTAATGCTTTTAGGCATATAAAGCAGAAGTTGAAAATCAATTGGGGAAGAAAATTAAAGCTTTAAGAAGTGATAGAGGAGGAGAATACTTTCCTAATGAATTTAACTTGTTTTGTGAACAACATGGCATAATTCATGAATGTTCAGCACCTAGAACACCTGAGCAAAATGGATTAGCAAAAAGGAAAAATAGAACTTATCTAGAGATGATTAATGCTATGTTGTTGCATGCTAAATTATCTTATAATTTGTGGGGAGAAGCTTTATTGGCTGCATGTCATATCTTAAATAGAATTCCCTCTAAAAAGAATAAGATCTCTCCATATAAGTTATGGAAAGGAAGACAACCTAACATTGGTTATTTTAAAGTGTGGGGGTATCTTGCATATTATAAGAATAATGATCCTCAAAGGACAAAATTGGGACCTAGAGGAATCAAATGTGCATTTATAGGCTATGCCTCAAATAGCAAAGCATATAAACTTCTTAATTTGGAGTCTAATATCATAATAGAATCTCGAGATGTGGAGTTCTTTGATCATTTATTGACTTCTAGTAATAATGTTTATCCTCCAACTAGTGAAGAGTCACTAATGGAGAAATCTCAAAAGGTTGGTGAGCAACCTAAAATTCCTTTGATTGGACATCAATCAAGTTCACAAGAGGTTGGAGAGCAATCTTATGAATTAACGAGAAGCACTCGTGTACGAAAAGCAAAAACATTAAGATCGGATGAGATTGATTCTCAAAGTATTTCTTTTTACCTTGTAGAAGGAACTAATGAGAGAGCATTAAAAATAATTCCTCTTGTTTTACAAGTGGAAGATGATCCTAAAACATTTAAAGAAGCTATGGCTTCTCGTGATGCTGCCTTTTGGAAAGATGCTATTAATGATGAGGTGGATTCTATTATGTCAAACCATATTTGGGAACTTGTCGATTTACCTTTTGCCTCAAAACCTATTAGTTGTAGATGGATATTTTGTAGGAAGTATCATGCAAATGGTACTCTCCAAACGTTCAAAGCAAGGTTAGTTGCTAAAGGATTTCGACAAAAGGAAGGAATAGATTATTTTGACACATATGCTCATGTGGCTAGGATCACATCTATTAGAATTATTTTTGCTTTAGTATCAATTTTTGATTTTTATGTTCATCAAATGGATGTCAAAACGGCATTTCTAAACGAAGACCTCGATGAGGAGGTATATATGGAACAACCCGAAGGTTTTGTTCTACCGGGAAATGAACATAAAGTGTGTAAACATATTAAGTCATTGTATGGTTTAAAGCAGGCTCCAAAACAATGGCATGAGAAATTTGATGCAATAATTCTTTCTAATGGATTTGTTCATAATATTGCAGATAAATGTGTTTATCTCAAAACTTGTGATGGCTATATGGTGATAGTTTGCCTTTATGTTGATGATATGCTAATAGTGAGCAACAACATGAAAGGTATTGTAGAAACAAAGAGGTTTCTATCTTCAACATTTAAGATGAAAGATCTTGGGCAAGTTGATATTATACTAGGTATCAAGGTAAAAAGAAATAGTGGGGGATATGTTTTGAGTCAAACTCATTACATAGAGAAAGTACTGGAGAAATTCAGTCACTTAAAAATCAAAGAAGCAAATACCCCATTTGACCCAAGTATCAAATTAGTCAAGAATGTTGGAAGAACAGTGGCTCAATTAGAATATTCAAGTGCTATAGGAAGTCTTATGTATGCAACGCGACACAAGACGATATAGCATTCGATTAGTAAATTGAGTAGATTTACTAGCAATCCAAATGTAGAGCATTGGAAGGTTATTGAAAGAGTTCTTGGGTACCTTAAACGAACCAAAGATTATGGTCTACAATACTCAAAATTTCCTGCTATTTTAGAAGGATATACTGACGCAAGTTGGATATCGAGTTTTGGAGATAACAAATCCACTACTGGTTGGGTGTTCACCTTAGGAGGTGGCGCTGTTTCTTGGAAGAGCAAGAAACAAATGTGTATAGCTCACTTAACTATAGAATCAGAATGTGTTGCTCTAGCAGATACAGGAAAGGAGGCTGAATGGTTGAGGGACTTTCTATTAGAAATTCCATTGACTTCTAAGAGTATGAATTCAATTTCTATACTTTGTGATAGTCAAGCCACTTTAGCTCGTGCGTATTGTGAAATATATAATGGAAAGTCAAGACATATAAGTCTTAGACATGAATATGTGAGGAAATTAATCAAGAGTGGGATTATTTCACTCACATTTGTAAAAACAAGTGAGAATTTGGCTGATCCATTCACCAAACCTCTTACAAGAGAAGTTGTAAGATCAACATCAAAATGGATGGGACTAAAACTCCTTGAATAAAAGATCCACCAATGATAGCAACCCTACTCAACATTATGAAATGAGTAATGAAAAGTTCAAAGGGTAAGAACAAGTCATTGACATGTGGAGTGGTTTAGCACTTTGAAATATTTTATGAGTCCCATCTAAAGATGTTAAAGTACTGATTGTCACCGAATGAGGGTTGAGTTAATTATACTCTTAATGAAGTTCAGTCAAGTTAGGACAAGTATCTCAAAGAGTGACAAAGATACTATAAGAACTTCACCTATATGAACTTAGAAGTGGTGCCGCTTCGATTGAGAGTTGGAGTTTCTCTCATAAAAGTTCATGAACTTGGATGAGCCCAAGGCCATATTAGGGCTAAGCGAGATTATATGAGGAATACAAGAATGTTGTATTTATGTGTGTGGTATCACTGGTGTTGTCAGGAGGAATAACAAATTCAAAGCTTTTATGCTATTTGGGATTTCGACTTCACTTTGTGATGCTTACACTAAGGTAATATTCAAATCGAAAGATATATTACTTTATTCATAAATACTATTTAATCACTTGGAGAAAATTTTAAATTTGAACAAGTGGGGGACTGTTATAAATTGTTCAAATTAAAAAGAAAAAGAATCTCTTTTCAGATAAATCTTTGAAAAGGTGTTTTCTTTTATTTTGGTAGTTATTTTTTAAAGGTTGTGTCTTTTGAGAAAATAGTTATTTTTCAAAGGTTGTGTCTTTTGAGAAAATATCTATAAATAGATATTTGAGGGTAAATTACTTGATAGAAAAAAAAAACTCTTTTATGCTCTTCTTCTTTACTCTCCGAGTGATTGAGTTAGACATTCTCTAATTCCTCTCTGAAGATTCTTTATTGTTTGCTCAAAACATATCTTCTAAAGGCTTGTCATATCCACTAAAACTATTTGCATCAAACTCATAGCAATCTTATTGAGAAGAGGGTGCAAATATCGTTTTTAGGAAAGTGTTTATACATGTTTCAAGCCTAAATATCTTTCCTAAAGTATTCTTGATCTTGTGTTTGTTTTTTGTTTCCATAGTGTTTTTTATTCTCTTGTTTTGTTGTATCTTTTAACAACACTACCTACACATATTTAGTTGTCTTGAGAGAAACATTTACAATCATTAGAAAATATTGGATGTGGTTGAATCTGACCATGTGTGCTTTTGGTATAAGTTTAAGGAAGCTTTTGAGTGAAATAGATGCAAATCTAGAGAAGGTCCAAACTATTATCAATATGAAGTCTCTAGGTTCTGTAAAAGAAGTTTAGAACTTGACAAACCAAATTGCTACGCTAAGTTATTTTTTGTCTCGAATAGGAGATTGGTGTCTACAATTCTTCAAAATACTAAAGTACCTGAAGAACTTCCAGTGGACCGAGTGCATTTGATTAGCTCAAGAGATATTTGGTCATTGTTCCTAAACTTTCTAGTCCTCGCCTAGGAGAAGATTTATACTTGTATTTATCAATAACCCCAATGGTTATAAGCTCAATCTTGATTCAAGAGGAATAACAAATCCAAAGGCCTATGCATTATACTTGCAATATACTCTAAGATGTGGAAACTCAATTATCCTAATTTTGAAAAGCTAACCTATAGATTGATTCTAGTAGTTAGAAAACTTTGACCTTTCTTTTAAGCACATCATATCATTATTATGATAGATCAGCCAATGCAATAGATTCTTTTTATTCTTGATACCATAGGAAGACTCCTTAAATAGACAATTGAACTCAATAAATTCGATCTTTTATAAGCCAAGGAATGCCATTAAGGCATCAACCCTAACTGACTTTTAGGTAGAAATGACATATATCATGAAGATGTCCAAAGATGCTAAAGTTGGTCATTGCACAAGGATAGGTCAGCCATGTAGACCAATGGAGGAGCAAGCCTTTGATAGGACCCTAGGGTTCTATCGTGGAGGAATAGGGTGGAAAAGGGGATAAATGATCTCTTCGAGAGGATCGGGCCTCCTAGATTACTTCGATGGGACCTGCCTCCTAGGGTTTTGCCTTTGACTAAAACTATTCATGAAAGAGTTTATAGAATTATTTATAGGGCTCTACTAAGAATCTCGCTAATCTTAGACTCTTAACTAACTTGATAAACTCCTAACTGAAAATAATAACTAACTTCATCCTAACCAAAGATAAAAACCAACCCTAACCAACTCATAACTAATTTGATTGGGCTCACCCGTCTCATAACTGACTCCAACTAGATATACTAAAATGACTCGACTCGATTTAATCATGAATGGAGGGACCCGACTTAGCTAGGGTCCTAACAGACCCGTCCACTTCAAATCAGTCTTGCCCTCAAGGCTGAGCAGTATAAGATTTTGAGAGCACTTCAATATTTATCATGCATCATGATTCTTTGATCAATTAAGTAGGATCTCCTCTTGGTGTAAGTAATTGTTTGGTTTTCTCATGCAGTTGCCATTGTAGTCTTCTGAAAAACCCTTTTCATCTGATGGCTAGTGGTCGTACCATGTCTTTTTTTATGATCGCCACTTTGAAGTCTTCCTTAGGTATCAAAAAAAAATCGACAAGTAGTTGTTTTACCTTTGAACACCTTTTATCATAAATTAGGGTTTGCCCATTAGCAATCTTATCTTCAGATTTGGCACAGCCTTCATGATCGGACTCCACATTATCAATTTTTATTCCTCTTTAGCTGGTTTAATCATCATAAGTTTGTCATGACCTTCATATTCAAGCTCTACATTGTCAATTTCTATTTTCTCCTTAATTGTCTCAATCGTTAGAAGCTGCTCCTGTTTGCGTTTGTCTATGTTGACTACCTTGAAGTCCTGTCTATTGAAACTTCTATTTCTGCGAGGGTCCATAATGATTTTTCCTTCATGTACACTAACAAATGATACAGCTGCTATCATGGTGCGGGGATGACGAGCTTTAACTTCACACTGAATCTCAGGATTAAGTCCCTCAATAAATTTTCTCACCAATTGTCTCGGATTAATCTCGGGTTTGGTTCGATAGGTGCTTAAATCTGCTTTGGTACTCATGTAATGTAGAAGTCTGATGAATTTTGGTGAGCTATCCATTAATGTTCTTGTACTCTGACGGTCCAAAGCGACTCAAGAGCTCTCTCTTGAATTGTCCCCATGAAGGGACTCCGTGATAGGTCTTGTATAAATCATACAATTGGATCGCATCACCTTCGAGTTGTGTGGAAGTCATCTCTACCATTAATTCTTCCAGAGTCCTGTGAAAATCAAAAAACTTTTCAAAATATGAGATCCAATTGATTAGGTCTCTATCTTCCCATCTAGGAAACTCTATCCTCATGCATGTGTATATTGTGTCCTGCCCGTAGTCATACTTTTCAAATCGAATCCCTTTAAAACTTTCACCATATTGAGTTTTGTTAGGGCTCTCTGATCGGCTTCTTTTAATTTTGCGGAGGAGCTCTTGAATTCTATCTTACATGTGAGCCTCGTAGGTTTTAAACCTTGCATCAAGTGTATCATTTGTAATCATTGCGTAGGATTATAGATCAGTGATGTTCAGTTTTTCTTGTTTTTATTTTTGGGCTAAGTGGCAGCAGCTATAGTAGATATGATTGTGGCAGAGGGAAGAAGATGAGGGTTGGCCGATAGTGAGGAGGAGGCAGCAACAGGTGGCTATAGTGAGGATAGCGACGGCCGATGAGAGGAGGCAGTGGCCGTGGCTGGCGAGGGATGTAGCTGCTGTTGTGGCTACAGTTTTTTGGAGGAGGAAGTGAGGACAGCGGTCAAGGAGGAGGTTGCAGCAGTAGCAGAGGGAAGAGAGGAACAGAGGTGGCTAGAGGACGAGGCGGTCGAGGGAGAGGGTAGCGGCGACATGCGATTGTTGTGATAGGAAAGGAGGAAAGAAAGATTACGGCAGTGGCAGCAGTGGGTGTAAAAGCTGCAAGAAGCAGAGGAGATTGGAGGAGAGGGCAGCGGCTATGGCCGGCAGTTGATAGCAGTGACAGGCCGTAGGGAGGAGGCATAGGAGGAGGATGGCGGTAGTGTCGGCGATGGGCACGGGAGGAAGAAGACAACAGCCGACGGTTAAGGATGGCAGGGGTGGGCGATTGCTGCGACAAAGGTGACTGCGGCAGAGGGAAGAAAAGGAGACAGTAGGGGTCCGGTGAGGGCTACAGCAGTGGGGTCCGATAAGGAAGTGAGGGAGGAAGGTGAGGGCAGCGACAGTCTGGCAAGGGCTGCAGTAGCGGGAGAGGGAGGAGGCTGTGACGTCAGCATGAGGAGTGCCCAGCGGTGGTTGCAGCTGAGAGCAAGGGAGGCAGCGGCTCAGGTGGCACTAGCCAGCAATAAGAGCAGGGGGGAAAGAAGGGGTTGTCTTGGTGGAGCAGTGATAAGTGGCGGAGGGCGCCAACCAGTAGGAGCAGGAGAGGAAGAAAGAGGAAGGTGCAAGGGCCTCTTCTTCTTCTTCTCTTTTCTTTCTCCCTTTCTTCCTCTTTCTATTTTCTCTTTTTTCTTTTACATCAGGATGTAGATATGACGACGATGGCGATGACGTGATGTTGACGATGATAGAAGTGACAATGTGGATGATGAATGGTAGCAGCAAAAGAGCTGAGGAACGTTAGCTCTGATACTAATTGATAGGACCCTAGGGTTCTATCGTGGAGGAATATGATGGAAAAGGGGGATAAATGATCTCTTCAAGGGGATCAGGCCTCCTAGATCACTTTGAGCGGACCTACCTCCTAGGGTTTTGCCTTTGGCTAAAACTAATACTTCTTCATTGATTGATTTTCATAAAAGAGTTTACAGTCTTATTTATAGGGCTCTACTAAGAATCTTGCTAATCTTTGAATCTTAACTAACTTGATAAACTCCTAATTGAAAATAATAACTGACTCTATCCTAACTGAAGATAAAAACTAACATATAGCTGACTCGATTGGGCTCACCCGTCTCATAACTAACTCCGACTATATAGACTAACATGACTCGACTCGATTTAATCATGAATGGAGGGACCCGACTTAGATAGGGTCCTAAAAGCCTTGTCCTAAAAGTCCAAAACAGGAAGCATATGAACACATACTCTACTTCAGCTTATGGGTTACCAACAATAAAATAGAATATGAAGCTCTTTTGTCTGGGCTAAAACTTGATAAAGGCATAGGAATACTAAATCTAAAGGTTTACAATGACTCCTAACTAGCTATTAGCCAAATCAACAGCATATTTGAGGCTCGTAACTCTACAATGGTATCATACCTTATGGAGGCAAGATGGATGATAGTCAACAACTCAACGTTTAGAATTGAGCAAATTCTCATAAAGGATAATATAGTAGTAAGCATTTCTTCTAGACCATAAATTAAAGAAGACATCCTTCACCATCCCAAGGAATCACCTCAAGGGTCTTAACTTAAAGAAGCATGCATAAGGATCATGTGGTTAATACTAATTTAGAGACACTTGGATGGGAGATATTACAAAATACCTAAAGATTAAGGATCTTTCTGATGAGCCAGTTGAGGCAAGAAAAGTACACAAACAACAATTATGGTACTGCATATTGGATGGGGTTTTTTAATGAATGGACTATCTCACTTCCCTTGCGACGTTGCCCCTATCCTACCAAAGCTTCTCATGTATTATTTGAAATCTACGAGGGGTCTTGTGTAGAATACAATGGTGTATGCACCTTGACATTCAATAGTTTACGATAAGGTTATTATTGGCTAACCCTCAAGCATGATGCCAAGGAGTATATCCAATGATGCAATAGGTGTCAACATAATACTCAAATCCAAAGATTATCTATAGCAATATTAACTCCAAGTGATGCAGCTTGGCCCTTTACACAATGGAGATTGGATATTCTTGGACCATTTCCCCAAGCATAGGATAAAGAAAATACTTGATGGTCAAAGTTAATTACTTCACTAAATGGGTCGAGGATGAACAATTAGTAACAACCATAAAAAGGTAGGTTGAAGGATTTATGTAAAAAGCATTATATCTTAATTTCGAGTGTACTAATCATAGACAATCGAATGAAATTCAACAATGCTAGAATTTTGTGGCTTCTTCATAATTTGCCTAAGATTCAACTTAGTGACTCGTCTATAGGCTAACGATTAGGTTGAAATAACTAATTAAGCATTATTAGAACTATCCAAAGGCTTCCACTAGGGAATCCCCATTCTGCCTAGCTTATGGGGTTATAGAACTATCCAAAGGCTTCCACTAGGGAATCCCCATTCTGCCTAGCTTATGGAACTGAGGCAATGCTACTGACCAAACTAGCATTACTATCCATAGCACTTCACTAAGGAGGAATTCGAGGTCAGACTCAAAGCAAATATAGACCTCATTGATAAAGTCATACCCGAAACATACCTTAGGAACCTAGCATACAAAAGGATAGTTACCAAAACCTTCAACCCCAAAGATTATTCCCATCAACTAAAAGAAGTCAAACCAAGAACTTATGACTCCAAACTCTCATCGAGTCTTGGTCTTAAAAAGAATCGAAGTTAGCAACCTAACTCAAGCTAGAAGCAAGCTAGCATTGAATTAAGGACCCTATTAGATTTTAGAAGTTAAACCAAGAACTTACGACTCCATATTCTCGTCAAGTTAGACATTCCTAAGACTTGCATATTTCAAACCTTAGAAAATATTATTCTTGATGGTGTACTCCTTAGCAATAATTATAATAAACTTTGTAATTATGTCTGACACATGGTAAGATTCAAAGATATAATTCTCTTTGGTGATAATAAAATTCAATTGAAAATGAAGCTTTCATTCATAAAAAGTCATTACATATCAAAATGGATCTCCTAACCAAAAAATAATAATAAACTTTGGAGGAATTACAAAAAAGAAGGTTATGTCTGACCTAGTCGCTTTTCTAAAATTTCAACGACTTCATGTTGAATCAAGTCGGGAGAAGAGGGGTTGGTCGATAGGGCTAGCTCCTCTACAACCTTAGGAGGTAGCTCCCTAGCCTTTGGAGGAGATGCTTTTGTGGTTTCGTATGGTACCAAGGTCATTTTTATTTTATCACCAACTTCAATTAGTCCTCTCTTTGCACAGACTTTCATCTCACTTCAGTTACCAAGACTAATTGAGGTGACCATGATGACCTTCTCGTCCATTAGATAGACAATGATGGAGCCTATGGGAAGGGGCAAAGAAGGATGGTCATACCTAGCCCAGAAGATAGCCAATTCATAACCATAGGCAAAGCAGTAGTGTCCTAACCTGGTTAATCCCTTTTGAAATCCATGAGAGACTTTATATTTAGCCACCCCCCATCTCCTCTATGGCCACCAACTATTAGGATAGCTCCTTATTCTACTGGTGGAAGTTCCTCACCTCTATCTTCAGGGTCAACCCTTGAGTCTGAAGTAATTCAACGTCAGCTTCAGTTCCTAGGGCTCTCTAATTAGTCATGTACACATTAATCCAAATCACCTCCATTGATTTCTTCAATGACTTAGTCTCCCTTAGATTCATCACTATCACCTCCTTTGTCACCACCACCGCTTCTTCCAACTTGTTGAATCAAGTTTAGAGTTTAGTAACCTCCTCTATTACAATCATAGCTCCCTCTAACTCATCAACCGGAGCATGTATTTGGGTCGATCTCTCCTCTTCCTGAGACTTCTCAATGATTGTGTCATCCCACTTCTTTATAACTTTGACCTCTTATAGAAGATGATAAATAGTAATCAAGGAAGTCTTGGACTTAGTCCAAAATGGAGGTTATGAGATATTGATTATGTCCTAAGAAAATAAAATCCCACATGTTAGAAGACTCAAAAATTTTAAAAAAAACTAAAAAAAAAAAAGAAAGAGAGGGGGGCGAGGAGAAATAGATTGAGTATAGGCTCACCATAACCAAATGTTTGTGAATGTCAGATAAGAGATCCTCTGTGGATATCAAGTATAGGCCCTTGACCAAAAAGAGGTGCATTAAGCACCAATTCCAAATGGTGGCCTCACTTAAAACCTCTAATGCCAAGTAGAAAATAATGAGGTTCTAGCTTGGGTAGCTGACCTCTCTGTCACCTGTCGATCAACCCATCGTTGATTCATAGTGATAGGTCTTCATTGAATAAGCAAAATTACTTCTGTTGATAAAGGCAACAAGCCACACAGGGTAGTCAATAGTCTTGCCCCTAAAGAATCAAAGTGATGGGGGATGGGGGGTTGCAGCTATTACTGCTATAATGCATTGGGACCATGGAACTCACCTCAGGGCACCTCCTCATTATGTCTCCTTTGCTTACGAGGAGGTGGAGGCGAAAGGGCTAGCATGAGATCCAGATGCCTCCCTTCCTTTGGTAATTGATTCTTAGGGCTCCTTGTTAATCTCTTAATTTTGCTGGGCCCCATCCAACCCTAGTCGGTAGAGAGTGCTTTTTGAATGCCCTCCTAGGTCTATTTGGTACTTACTTGAGAATACTCCCATGAAGATTCATATCTACACAAGAAAGATCAAGTGTCAAGCAATTCACATGAGTTCTTAAGCAATAATGATTTCAATTCCTTGCCCCAAGGAGCTGGGCTTAGGCTTGCATTAATGAGCTATTGCTCGCTCATTTGTCAAATGGGAGTGGACTCAGACAAGGTCACATATAGCCTTTTAAACTACCCCATTTCTATCTTGTGCAAACTCGAGGTGACATTGAAAGACATCTAGTTAGACCAATTCAAATTGATTAGTCAAACATGTCTCAAAAGAATAAAAAAAATAGCTCCTCTTCCAACCTTTATAGGAGGTTAGAGTGCTCTTAACCCAACAACTAGGTTGGGCAGAGAGGAAATATGTTGATTCTCTGAAGAATAGATTACAGTTAGCAAACATAAGGGTTAGTAATGGGGAGATATGTGTCCTCACATACTCCTCAACAAACGTCACAAGAGAGCACTAAGAATTTGGCATGATCTGGGTGGGTGAAAACTTTCAATAGTTGAAAGTCTCAACATAAATGGATGAAGAGGAAAATAAAGTCACACCTCCAATACATCAATGCTAGTACAAAATATATGACACGACATATAAGGTTAGTAAACTGACCAAGCAGGTGCTAGCTCGAACTCAATAAGAATATGATAGACCTCCCAAAGGATCTCTAAGTTGGAGGCCTTCATAATCAAATTGGAGTCAAAGGACTCTGCTCTAAGTGGTGGAGCAATGCCACCAGATGAATTTGCCTCCACTAAAGTGTAGCTTCCATTGGAGTGGCTAACTCAACTCCTTTCAAGACCAAGGCTTCTGCTGCCAACACAAAGGGTGATGATGGGATGGCATCTTATCCAAGTCCAAGTTGTCAGAGGAGGAAGCTGAGGAAGACAGTGCAAGCCCTTAAGATGGATTGCTAGGATGTCTTGGATTTCGTTTGTAAAAACTTTAATTGCAAACACAAGTGATCCTATTGCACCACCACGCTTGGCTATAGCCATTCGTGTGTTATTACATTTGGTTATATGACCTTATCGAGCCACTACACCTGACCTTACAACCCTTCATGCATCACTATGCTTGGTCTCTTGATCCTATTATGCCACTATGTTTGCCTATGGCCCTTCATGCATCGTTACACCTAATTACCTAACCCTATCATGCCAGCAGACTGGACCCCATGACCTTTTATGTATTGCTATGCTTGGCCAAATAACCCTATTGTGCAATTGCTCCTAGCTCCACACCCTTCGTGTGCCTCTATGCATGGTCATATGACCCATAGTGCATCACTTAGCATAGCTACTCACGTCGCTACCCCCTAATTTTTTTTTGAACCATCATGCTATCGCTCATCAAAGCCAAAGCCAATTTCAATCCTTGAGTAGAGCTCTAGCAATTGTTGGAGCTGTGTTGTCCCTCTATAGAGGGCCCTTCCACTATGTCCCACCATGCAACTAGGATAGATTGCACCCTTCCGCCTCGTTAGCACACTGAATTTATAAGGAATGTATTGCGAGAACCAAGTCAGAACAATTGAGTTAGAAAGACCGAGTGAAGCTGACCAAGTCATGTAGGTTGAGTCAAGCATGTTGACCTATGTTGACTTTATAGGGATTTTGGGTCAGGTACTCCAACGTTCCCTACTTACATCAACAAATGATTTTAAAATAGCGGTATTACCTATTGCAACTTTGTGATGCTTGTCAATATGAAAGTGGAGGGCATTTGTTATGGTAAAGGTGACATATCTTATACAACATCATCATATATGACTGGCATGTATGCATCCTTTGGACACCCTATTAGGGCTCAACCACTTGGCCACATCTGAGAGTCCTTAGCTGACATTTGTCTAGTAGGTAAAGCTAGCAAGTGACGGCCTCAGGATAATTCCAACTGGCTAACTAACAAACACAATCACCCATGGTGGTGATTACTATCAATCACTAATAAAAGATTATGTAATGTCCCTGTCAGGCACCCATTATAAAAAGGGACTCACAAAAGTATATTTTAGATAACATAATAATACTTAGTTTGTCCTACTAATTTAGTCCATTTGACTCATCCAACTTGAGTTTTAACTTATATTGAATCTTGAATTTTGATGATAAAATCAAGTAATGAGTATTTAATCTAACATGTGTTGTTAGAGTTCATTGAAATAGGATTAACTATGAAAGAGAGAAAATTATAATCAAAGGTTTGGCTAAAGTCAAGTCCAGGCATCGGGCTGGAGTGAGAATGATGCAGTTAGGAACTCGTCTAGAGTGCGTCAGGAACATGCCAAGGGTATCAGGAGCTTGCCAGGATGGCGCAAGGGAGTTCGCCGGAAGAAGACCGAGACTCACCAAAAGATTGTCAAGGGCAGCTGAAAGGCTTGCCGAGAGTTAGGAACATTTTCAAGTAGATTTATTTGTCATGATTGTAATTAATTAAGTTATAATTAGTATCGTATTGGTTTAACCATGATGGTAAAAATTAGTTATAGACCAGATATGGACCCAAGATCAAGCTTGGGTATCGAGCTAAGGTTTGGACGATACGGTGGGAGCTCATTGGGAGTTTGCTAGGACTTCACCGAAGGTATCAGGAAGATCGCTAGGAACACGCCGGGAGATTGCCGAAGGATGACCGTGAGACTCGCTGTAGAGAATGCCGAAGGTTGCCGGGTTGCGAGAGTGAGGTCAGCAATTAAGTTTGGTGGTCATGTATGGTTGTAATCCTTAAGTCGTAGGTTAAGTTTAAGTCTGATTTGAGTATGATTTGGAAGGAATCCAAATTAACTCAAAGAAACAACCAGGTCCACTATGGGGTTGGATTAAGCTTAGGTCAAGCTCAATTAGTTGATTAGAGAAATGGTCAACTAATGGTTCAAGTCAGAATTCAAAAAGTGGAGGGAACCATTTTTCCAAAAATTTCGACGGTTGAACCACCGGTGAGCGGCAGTTGTACCATCATTGGCCCAGATTTCGAGTGGCTGACGGCGGTTGAACTACCCAGGTTGGGCGGTTAAACCACCTGTACCCTGGAATCAGGGTGCTTTCGGGATACATTTAAACTTTGGCTTCAAATTCTAAAGTCATTTGGGGCTTATAAATATCCCAAGTTTAATTGCATTCTATATAATAATTTTGGGAATTATATCCTGTGAAAAAAATATGTGTGAATTGTAAGAAAAAGAAAAGGGGAAGGGAGTGAGCTTAAGTTAGAAAAATTCTTAATGTCTCCCTTGTAAGCTTAAGTTGTTAGGGGTTAGTCTTCACCTAAAGAAGATCAGTAGTGAACATCGATATGCCTCAAAGAGGAGGACTCGGTTGTGGACGTAGGTTGGTTGGTGCTGAACCACTATAATTGTGAGTGGTCTTACTTATTTCATTTACTACTTATAATTGTCAGATTCTTAATTATTTTTAACAAAATGTCAATAGATGCTTATGATTATATTTACTCTTTGAAAGCAAGGTTTCAAGTTAAGCAAATCACTTACGACGTTGCTTATCTTTTTATTTGGATTTGATTGTTCCTTCTTGAGTTATTTTTAAGTAAGAAACTTAGCATTTTCTTTGAATCATTCACTTGCTTTACTTAAATGAAAAGCTTTAGATTTTTCTATCTTACTTCAAACGAAAAGTTTTTTATTAAAATGAGAATTTATTCTTGCACTAATTCACCTCAACACCCATTAGAGTAAATGGCTTTGTTTGACATGAATGAAATTCAATGCATCACAAGTCCTCCTATATTCAATGGGACAGACTACACATCTTTAAAAATTTGAGTGCGTATTTTTTTATTTCCATGGATCTTGATTTGTGGTGTATTATTGAAAAATGATTTCAGAAGTCATCTAATCTAATAAATGATTGGAATGATTATAAAAAAATATTTTCTATTAATGCAAATGCTATAAATGTCTTATATTATACACTTGATAAAAATAAATTTGATCAGGTTTCTTATTTTGATTCAGCTTTCGATATATATTATATATTAGAAATGACACATTAAAGCATAACTAAATCAAGTGAATCATTAAATGAAAATACTTGCAAAAATGAATTTAAAGAACACCTTCCAAAGAACATGAAGGAATTTGAACTGAGTATGACATATGACTCCTCGAGTGAAATCTCAAATGATGAAGACTTTGAACTTTTAACAAATGAATCGGATAACTTAATAAACTAAATCATAAAAATGATCTTAAAATCATGGACAATAACTCTTGCTATGAATGCAAGAAGTGAAGACACTCCAAAGATTAAGAGCACAATCAAAAAGAAGTGGAGAATCTCATGTTTATGGTGATCTAAAATGAGGTTAGTGATTCATTAAGCATTTATTTTTTAAAATTATTAAATATATTTCATGAATTATGTGATGAATTTAGAAAAATTAGCAAATATTATAAGTTGCTCAAAAATGAACAAGATTTGTCAATTGGTAGATTTGATGAAATATATGATTTATTAGCATCACATAACCCTTGCTATAAATGTGAAATGCTAGATAATGTTAAAGAAGAAAATATCTTGCTTAAGACAATATTAGAAAATTTTAAAATTAGAAATAAATCTCTAAATATAATCCTTGCTAATAAGGGTCATATTAATAGAATAAATGACATAGGCTTTGTTTGTAATATTAAAAAAAACCAATCATTTTTGTTAAAAGACCTACCTTAAATTTGTCATCGAAATCAAATATAATTTTTATGAAAAATTAGGACATAAAGTAAATAAATGTCTATTTAGAAAATATAGTCCACACCAATTTGGGTTCTAAGGGAACTTCATACAAGAAAAAACTGTTAGAAAAGAAAGATAAAGTTCTTTATGAAGGACTCAATATAAAATGTGTACCTAAACCAAAAATATCTTTCTTATAGGTTTGTCTCTAAACCAAAACTAGGAGCACTATGTAATGTTTTGAAAGTAGATGCTTAAGGCACATGACTTGAGATCTAATATTCTTTCAAAGCTCACTAGCCTAAGTAATAGCAAAAAAAACTATTGAAATAAAATCATTGGTAATGAATCTTTAAATAACTCATTAATCTTGATTGCTATAACTTTGGCATGCTAGTACAAAAATGAATTAAAGACTTTATCTAAATTCAAATTTATGAAAGAAAGATCTTGATGATGATTATTGTTGAATGATAGAATTTGAGCATAGAACATTATAAAAAGGTGATCATGCTTTTCTTTCTAGTGGTTTTAAAAAATTATATGATCATGAAAATTATATGTTTTATGATAAAGGAACAAAATATTATATTTAAATCCAATGCTTAAGATAAATCCTATCTATGCTTTTAAGAAACAATAATGTATATCTTGATGATTACTATTGCTTTTTTATTTTAATTGAAGATGTTATGAAACCATGCTTGATGATTTAATGATGCATAGTGATCATGTTTAGTAAGTTTATATTTCAAAATTATGTATGATGATCTTTGTGATTTATGGCTTCTTGGTCTTTGTCATAGTGAAAGTTATTTTTTTATTTTAAATAATGATGCATGTTTTTATTTCACTTCAAAGACAAAGGCATGCTTATATAAAATAAAAAGAGAATATATTTTTCTTGAAAAAATTTTTTATCTTAAATTTTTAAAAAAAAGATTAATATATTGATTATGTTATTTTTATGAATCTATTAAACTATGAAAATGATTTTGATGATTTGAATTTGAATAGGTTTTTATCCAAATCATTATATTGATTCCTTGATTGTTATAAATTGAGATTTATTATGAGTCAAGATTTTTCATCGTACTCCTATGATTGCTTTGGCTATTCACTAAAAATGAGATACACCCTAATAAACCATGATATGCTACTTGACATCTTGATAATTTATGACTTGAAGTTTTATTATGTATTATTCCCCTTTCCTTTTTCTTATTTCTTATTTACAATGACAAGGGGAGAAAGAAAATCACTAGCATTTCAAGTGACCGATAAGTTTATTTATTTCATTTTAAATCACTTGAAAGTGATTTTGATTATTTGAAATTGAATAAGTTTTTACCTATATCGTGATTTTGATTCATCGGAATTATAACTTGAACTCTTTTATGAATCAAAATCTCTTATTATATATTCTCATAATATTTAAAAGGAGATTTTTATATAAGTCATTATCTTGGCAACTTGAGATTTCTTATGCATGAATTAAGATATTTTATTTGTCTCTCCTATGATTTGTCTCTTGATATCCATAATTTATCTTCATGAATTATATATCTCATTACCATGTTAATTTTTCTTGATATATTTTATGTGATGATTTGAAAAATGATGTAATGAGAAAATTTTTGCACTATTGTAACCATCACTTCTTTTTGACAATGACAAAGGGGGAGCAAAAATTGTTAGTTTGCTCTTTTAAAAAGAAAGCAAGAAGTGCTATCTTGCAAATCTCAAGATAAGCAAAAAATTTTGCTTAACCTCACATTCTCAAAAACATGCTAGCCTTCATATTTCAAAGAGAAGTAACACTTGCCAACTTGGTAGCTTGCATGATATAAAATTGCTAGCTTGAACATTGCAAAGGAAGCAAAAATTTGTTAGCTTGCACTTCTCAAAAGAGAAGAAAGAACTCACTAACTTGTATGTTCTAAAGTGAGAAGGTATAAAATTACTATGCTTTCATATCTCAAAAACTTACTAATTGCACTTCTCCTTTTTATTGATGACAAACGGGGAGAAGGTATAATGATGTGAAATCATGTATAATGATCATGCATGCAATGATGATTTTGAAAATATATATGATGATTTGGAATAATGCATATAATACTCATGATTTTATTATGATGATATGATGTATTGCATATGATGTGATTAAAATAGTTTCAACTTAGACTTTTGAACTCATCTTAATATTCTTTTTGAAATTTATTAAGAGCTCTTCTTAATGATGTAATGCTTTAACAACTCCTCCCTTGTTTCTCTCCTTATTATTTGCAAAGAGGATGAAAATTCTATAATGCATATTCTATATTACTAAGGAGGAGTAATCTAATCATGTGCTTTGAAATCGTTAGCTATATATTTCACCCTTTTGTTGATGTCAAAGGGAGAGAAATAGACAATAATGACAGATGGATATTGATGCATAACTTTTTTTTAAAATTCATGATTCGATGACTTGATGTAAATTCTTGTTAAAATTCACTTGGAATATGATTTGTTTCATGATACTTGAATTTAAGGGCATATGATTCTCTTCAATTTAAGTTTTTTTTATTGTAGCATAGATTTAGGGAGAGTTAGGATTAACTCTTGTCATCAATTGATTGTCATCATCAGAAAAAGGGAGATTGTTGAATCTCATATTTTGATGATGAATCAATTGATGAGTGTTTAATCTAACATGTGTTGTTAGAGTTGATTGATGCAGGATTAACTATAATATAGAAAAAATTACAATCAAAGGTTTGGCCAAAGTCAAGTCCAGACATCAGGCCGGAGTAAGGACGATGCAGTTAGGAACTCACCTGAAGTGCGTTGGGAGCTTGCCGAGGGTATCAGGAGCTTACCAGTATGGCACAATGGAGTTCGCTGGAAGAAGACCGAGACTCGCTGGAAGATTGTCGAGGATAGCTGAAAGGCTTACTGGGAGTTAGGAAGGTTTTCAAGTAGATTTATTGGTCATGATTATCATTAATTAAGTCATAATTAGTATCATGCAGGTTTAACCATGATAGTAAAAAGAAGTTATAAACCAGACATAGACCCAAGATCAAGCTTAAGAATTAGGCCAAGGTTTAAACGATGCAGTGGGAGCTCGCCGGGAGTTTGCTAGGACTTTGTCGAAGGTATCGGGAAGATCGCTAGGAACACGCCGAGAGATCGTCGAAGGATGACCATGAGACTCACTGCAAGGAATGTTGGAGGTTGCCAGATTATGAGAGTGAGATCATCAATTAAGCTTAGTGGTCATGTATGTTTGTAATCCTTAAGTCGTAGGTTAAATTTGAGTCTAATTTAAGTGTGAATTGGAAGGAATCTAAATCAACTCAAAGAGGTAACCGAGTCCACTTTGGGGTTGGATTGAGCTCAGGTCGGGCTCAATTAGTTGACCAGGGAAATAGTCAATTGATGGTTCAAGTCGGAATTTGAAAAGTGGAGGAAACCACTTTATCAAAAATTTCGACGGTTGAACCGTAAGTGAGCGGTGGTTGTATTGTAACTGCCCAAGTTTTTAGGTAGTTAAACTGCCTAGGTCGGACAGTGAAACCACTCGTACTCTGGAATCAGGGTGCTTCCGGGATATGTTTGAAGGCTTCAAATTCTAAAGTCATTTGGGGCCTATAAATACCCTAAGTTTTCTTGCATTCTATACAATAATTTTAGAGATTATATTCTGTGAAAAAAATTGTGTGTGAATTGTAAGAAAAGAAAAGGGGAAGAGAGTGAGCATAGAGTTAAAAAAATTCTTGAAGTCCTCCCTTGTAAGCTCAAGTTATAAGGGTTTAGTCTTCACCCAAAGAAGATCAGTAGTGGACGTCAATGTGCCTCAAGGAGGAGGACTCGAAAGTAGACATAAGCCAGTTGGTACTGAACCACTATGATTGTGAGTGTTCTTACTTATTTCATTTACTACTTATAATTACCGGGTTCTTAATTATTTTCAACAAAATACCAATAGACGCTTTCGATTCTATTTACTTTTTGAAAGCAAGGTTTCAAGTAAAGCACTTTATTTATGATATTACTTATCTTTTTATTCGGATTTGCTTGTTCCTTCTTAAGTCATTTTTAAGCAAGAAACTTAGCATTGTTTTTGAATCATTCACTTGCTTTACTTGAACGAAAAGCTTCGGATTTTTTTATTTTACTTCAAGCAAAAAAAATTTCATTAAAATGAGAATTTACTCTTACACTAATTCACCCCCCCTCTTAGTGTCAATTGATCCTAACAATTGGTATCAGAGCAAGGTCTTACTCTTTGGACTAAACACCCACTATAGTAAATGGCTTTATTTGACATAAATGAGGGCTAATGCATCACAAGTCCTCTTATATTTAATGGGACTGACTACACATCTTGAAAAATTCGAATGCATATTTTTTTTACTTCAATAGATCTTGATTTATGGTGTATTGTTAAAAAAGGTTTTCAGAAATCATCCAATCCAATAAATGATTGGAATGATTATGAAAAATAAATATTTTTATTTAATGCAAAGGCCTTATATTATGCACTTGATAAAAATGAATTTGATCATGTTTTCTGTTTTGATTCGGCTTTCGATATATGACATATGTTAGAAATGACATATTAAAGCATAACTAAATGAAGTGAATCATTAAATGAAAAGACTTGCAAAAATGAACTTGAAGAACACCTTCCAAAGAACAAGAAGGAATTTGAACTGAGCATGACATATGACTCCTCAAGTGAAATCTCGAGTGATAAAGACTTTGAATCTTTGACAAATGAATCAAATAAATTAATAAATATAAACCATAAAAATAATCTTAAATCATGGACAAGAACTCTTACTATGAACGCAAGAAGTAAAGACACTCCGAAGATGAAGAGTACAATCAAAAGAAGTGAAGAATCTCGCTTTTAGCGATCCAAGACAAGGTTTGTGATTCATTAAGCATTTTTTTAAAAATTATTAAATATGTTTCATAAATTGTTTAATGAATTTAGAAAAATTAACAAATATTATAGGTTGTTCAAAAGTGAACATGATTTGTTAGTTAGTAGATTTGACGAAATTGAAGATTTATTAGCATCACATAACCATTGTTCTAAATGTGAAATGCTAGATAATGTTAAAGAAGAAAATATCTTGCTTAAGACAATATTAAAAAATTTTAAAATTAGGAACAAATCCCTAAATATGGTTCTTGCCAATAAAGATATTAATAGAAGAAATGACATAGGCTTTATTAGTAATATTCAACAAAAGCCAACCATTTTTGTTGAAGGACCTACCTTAAATTTACCATTGAAAATCAAATATAATTTTTATGAAAAATTAGGACACAAGGCAAACAAATGTCTATTTAGAAAATATTGTCCACACCAATTAGTTTGGGTTCCCAAGAGAACTTCATACAACAAAAAATGACTAGAAAAAAAGATAAAAAAATTTTATGAATGACCCAATATAAAATGGGTGCCTAAATCAAAAATATATTTCTTATAGGTTTGTCTCTAAACTAAGGCTAGGAGCACTATGTAATGTTGTCAAGTAGATGCTCAAGTCATATGACTTGTGATCTAATGCTCTTTCCAAGCTCATTAGGCTAAGTAATAACAAAAAAACTATTAAAATAAAATCACTAGCAATGAATCTTTGAATAACTCATTAATTTTGATTGCACTAACTTTAGCATGGTAGTACAAAAATGAATTAGAGATTTTATCTAAATTTAAATTTATGAAATAAAGATTTTGATGATAATTATTGTTGAATGATAGAATTTGAGCATACAACATTATAACAAGGGGATAATGCTTTTCTTTCTAGTGATTTTAAAAAATTATATCATGAAAATTACATGTTTTATGATAAAAGAATAAAATATTCTAAGTAAATCTAATGTTAAGATAAATCCTATGTATACTTTTAAGAAACAATAATGTATACCTTGATTATTTTCCTATTACTTTTTTATTTTGATTGAATATATTTTATGTTCAATGAAACTATACTTGATAATTTAATGATGCATAGTGATCATGCTTAATGAGTTTATATGAGTTTATATTTTAAAATTATACATGATGATCTTTGCGATTTATGGCATGTTGGTCTTTGCCATAGTCAAAGTTATTTTCAGTTTTAAATGATGATGCATGTTGTTTTATTTAGCTTAAAAGATAAAGCATGCTTATATGAAATAAAACTGGAATACATTTTTCTTGAAAATTTCTCTATCTTATAAATTTTTTAAAAAGATATTAATGAATCAATTATGTTATTTTTATGAATCTATTGAACTATGAAAGTGATTTTGATGATTTGATGTTTTGAATTTGAATAAGTTTTTATCCAAATAATGATATTGATTTCTTGATAATTATAAAATAAGATTTATTATGAGTCAAGACTTTTCATTCTTTGTACTCCTTCCATCCTTTGCACTCCTACAATTCCTTTGGCTATTCACTAAAAATGAGATATATCCTAATAAATCATAACATGTTACTTGACATCTTGATAATTTATGAATTTAAGTTTTGTTATATATTATTCCCCTTTCTTTTTTTCTTCTTTCGTATTTACAATGACAAAGGGTAGAAAATAAATCACTCACTAGCATTTCAAGTGATCGACAATTCTATTTATTTCATTTTGAATCTCTTGAAAGTGATTTTGATTATTTTAATTATTTGAAATTAAATATGTTTTTACCTATATCATGATTTATGAATCAAAATATCTTATTATATGTTCTCATAATATTTAAAAAGAGATTTTTATATAAATCATGATCTTGACAACTTGATATTTCTTATGCATGAATCAAGATATTTTATTTGTCTCTTCTATGATTTATCTCTTGATATTCATAATTTATCTTCATGAATTGTATATCTTATCACCATGTTAATTTTTCTTGATCTATTTTATATGATAATTTAAAAAATGATGTAATGGGAAAACTTTTGCACTATTGTAACCATCCCTTCTTTTTTACAATGACAAAGGGGGAGCAAAACTTGCTAGCTTTCTCACCTCAAAAGAGAAGCAAGAAGTGCTATCTTGTAAATATCAAGAGAAGCAAAAATTTTGCTTAACCTCACATTCTCATAAACATGCTAGTCTTCGTACTTTAAAGAGAAGTAATACTTACCAACTTGGTAGCTTGTATGATGTAAAATTGCTAGCTTAAACATTGTAAAAGAAGCAAAAATTTGCTAGCTTGCCCTTCTCAAGAGAGAAGAAGGAACATACTAGCTTGCATATTCTAAAGTGATAAAAAATTTGCTAAATTACTATGCTTTCATATCTCAAAAACTTGCTAATTGTACTTCTCCTTTTTATAGATGAAAAAGGAGAAAAATGTATAATGATGTGAAATCATGCATGATCAGAGAATGTATGATAATGTGAAATCATGCATGACGATTATGCATGCAATGATGATTTTGAAAATATACATGATGATTTGGAATAATGCATACAATACACATGATTTTATTATAATGATATGATATATTGCATATAATGTGATTAAAAAAGTTTTAACTTAGACTTTTGAGCTCATCTTAATATTTTTTTTAAAATTTATTAAGAGCTCTTCTTAATGATGTAATGCTTTCACAACTCCTCCCTTGTTTCTCTCATCATTATTCTCAAAAGGGATGAAAATTCTATAATGCATATTCTATATTATTAAGGGGGAATAATATCGTTATGTGCTTTGTAATCATTAGCTATATATTTCACTTTTACGTTGATGATAAAGGGAAAGAAATAGACATTGATAATAGATGGATATTGATGCACATACTTAGATATTGATGTATAACTTTTTTAAAAATTCATGATTCGTTGACTTGGTGCAAATTCTTATATTTGCTTAGAATATGATGTGTTTCATGATACTTGAATTCAAGAGGGTTGGTTCTCTTGAATTTAATTTTTTTTTCATTGTGGCATGGATTTAGAGGGAGTTAGGATTAACTCCTGTCAAAAATTGATTGTTATCATCAAAAAGGGGGAGATTGTTGAATCTCATATTTTGACAATGAAATCAATTGATGAGTGTTTAATCTAACATGTGCTATTAGAGTTGATTGATGTAGGATTAATTATGACAAAGAGAAAATTACATCAGAGGTTTCGCCAAAGTCAAGTCTAGGCATCGGGCCAGATTTTTTAGGACAATGCGGTTGGGAACTCACCTGGAGTGCGTCGGGAGCTTGCCAAGGGTATCGGAAGCTTGCTAGTATGGTGCAAGAGAGTTCACCGAAAAAAAGATCGAGACTCACCAAAAGATTGTCGGGGATAGCCGAAAGGCTTGCCGGGAGTTGGGAAGGTTTTCAAGTGGATTTATTGGTCATGACTATAATTAGATAAGTTGTAGTTAGCATCATGCAGGTTTAATCATAACAGTGAAAACGAGTTACAAACCAGACATAGACCTAGGATCAAACGTAGGCATCAGGCCAAGGTTTGGACGATGATGTGGGAGCTCGTTAGGAGTTCGCTAGGACTTCAACGAAGGTATTGGAAAGATCGCTAGGAACACATAAGAGATCATCGGAAGATGACCGTGAGACTCATCGCAAGAAATGCTGGAGGTTGCTGGATTATGGGAGTGAGGTCATCAATTAAGCTTGGTGGCTATGTATGGTTGTAATCTTTAAGTCGTAGGTTAAGTTTGAGTTTGATTTGAATGTGATTTAAAAGGAATCCAAATTAACTCAAAGAGGCAATCGGGTCCACTATAGAATTATATTGAGCTCAGGTCGAGCTCAATTAGATGACTAAGGAAGTGGTCAACTGATGATTCAAGTTAAAATTTGAAAGTGGAGGGAACCACTTTTCTAGAAATTCCAACAACTGAACCGCTGGTAAGTGGCGGTTATACTGTCGCCACCTAGGTTTTCGAGCGGGTGATGACGGCTGAAGTGCCCAGGCCAGGCGGTTTACCCGTCGGCGTTGGTGGGTGAACCGCCCGTATCCATATTTTCTGGATACATTTGAATTTTGACTACCAATTCTGAAGCTATTTGGGGCCTATAAATACCCCAAAATTTTTTGCATTCCATACAACAATTTTAGGGATTATATTATGTGAAATAATTATGTGTGAATTATAAGAAAAAGAAAAGGGGAAGGGAGTGAGCTTAGAGTGAGAAAAATTCTTGAAGTCTCCCTTATAAGCTTAAGTTATAAGGGTTTAGTCTTCACCTAAAGAAGATCGGTAGTGGACGCCGTTGTGCCTCAAGGAGGAAGACTCAGGAGTAGATGTAGGTTGATTGGTGTTGAACCAGTATAATTGTGTGTGTTGTTACTTGTTTCATTTACTACTTACAATTATCAGGTTCTTAATTGTTTTCAACAAAATAATAATAGATGCTTCATATCCTATTTACTCTTTGAAAGCAATGTTTCAAGTCGAGCACTTCACTCACGACATTACTTATTTTTTAGTCGGATTTGCTTGTTCCTTCTTGAGTCATTTTTAAGTAATAAACTTAGCATTTTCTTTCAATTATTCGCTTACTTTACTTGAATAAAAAGCTTTAGATTTTTGTATCTTACTTTAAGAGAAAAATTTTTCATTAAAATGAGAATTTACTCTTATACTAACAACTTAGTACCAATTGATTCTAATAACTTAGGTGTCAATCTCTCTTAATGCCAATTGATCCTAATAACTTACGCATCAATCTTTCTTACATCCTAACAACTTAGGTATGAAAGAAATATTATAGAAACTAACTCCCGACTTAATTTTGTAGGAATCTAACAATCAATACAATGAATTTTTTAGAAACCCACTCGAAAAAAGTTGACTTAGCCTGTCATCCAAAATCATCTCTCACAAGCTCAGTGATTAGGTTGATATTCAAACATCTAAAGATTTGAAAGAATAAGCAAAATAAGTTAATCAGTTAGCACTCATGTTCCTCTCCATAAAAATATATCAAAATTTCTAATCTTGAAGGTTCAAGGTTAAAATTTCAAATACTTCTCATTAGATATAGGAGTTTGGAGGGCTTATAATCTTTTAATATAGTATGCTTATTATGTAAATAATGATTCTATAAGTTTGTAAATTTCCAGGTGATTTAAAGGTTTTTTAAGATGAAATTAGGTGGATTTACGGTCAAACCTTATAAAATCATTTAAAAATCCATAAAGGACAATGGTGTATGTGTCCTTTCACCGTCTTAGGGGTTGTCCCACGTAAATTTTAAAATGTGGGATGATTCCAACTAAAAACCCATGAAGTGAGGCTTTTATGTGTAATTTTTTATAGGAGTAACGATCATTATGATTTATTTTGTTCACGATATATAGAATATTATTATTATTATTATTATTATTATTATTATTATTATTATTATTATTATATGTGACTTGATTCAAATGTAATTTAATCATTATAAAATATTAATCATTATTTTTCATAATAAATAATATCATCATTGTTACAATGTTTTAATTAATATATTATTCGAAGAAAAGAGGTGAATTGTGAAGCTGATACTTGTTATATGAAAAGAAATATCAATGCAACGTAATAGGAAAGAAATAAAATCTTTTAAGTATTTATGTTCTACATGTCTATTTTTTCGAAGTTTGATAATAACATATTTTTCGTCTTAACCTTTTAAGAATACAATCAATCCATGTATATTCATGTAAAATATTTTTTTTTTTATCTTGAGAAATCAAAAGTGAAAAATGAACAAAACTGAAAATCAAACTATATATATATTTATAGAACCTTTGAACGCTAAAATATTTATGTATTAAGACGTAATTCAAGTTACGCCATTAAGAGTTTAAACTTAAATTCAGATTTAACCAGAGTTAGATTTTATTTTGACTTAAGACTTCGTGTCAAGATTCTACTTTTCTTTTGGTAAAGATGGTTCCAAAAACAACTTAGATATGAATGAGTCCTGTTCACGAAGTGTTAGAGAGAGAAACTATCTAGAGGCGAAACTGTAGAGATAGAAAACAGAGAGAGAATGTTCTGCCAAGTACCAGAACAATAATACAAAAGGGTCCTTCTTACTTTCTTTTCCCAGCCTCTTCTCTCCTATTCAAGTTTCTTTTTCCTTCTGTGAGAGTTTAATTTCTAACAACGGGGCCTTCTTAAATCTCAATTACGGGTGAATAAATATGGTTCCTTTCGATCTAGAAGTTGACTTTGTAGAGCTTTCGTCAAAGAACCTGATGGCCTATCCTCTTCGACAGTGATAGTATAGACAAGCCTAATGTTCAGAAATATCGTACTGATTTTTCTTATATTTAAAATCAAATTTTATATTTTTTTTATGAGTTTTGTTTTCTTTTAAGAAAAAGGGAACAAGGTTTAGAATATTTATGTTTCTTCAAGGGTAAATGACAGCGAAGACGTAATTCGAGCTTGGATTTGTCAAGGTTTTACCAACTAGATTAATTAACACTTTCGAATAAATTAAAAAACAAACTGTACTATGAGCCTTCCAGTTGTATTAGCCACTCTGTCTAATTTTTATCAGATTAAGTAATTAGTGACAATGCTTCGTAATAAATTCTCAAATGGAATTTTTTTCTGAACAGTTACTTGGTGGGACGTAAAAGTCATTTCCTGGTGGAGATCGTCAACCCCTACTGCGGTGGAAATTACTGATGCGTTTATGGAAAAATCTTATTCTTTCTTATTCAGACGGGGTAGGGCAAAGTTTTGAACAACCTTTTCTACTTGTTCATGCTGTTCATCTCACAAACCAACCAATCCAACAATAAGAATCTTTTTCTAGTGCTTCTCAGCAAGCCAATGAAGCACAATTAAATACCATTAGTCATATTGCACTTTGTTGGCGATCATATAAATTTATGTTGTGAGGTAGTAATGTTGATGGATGACTTGAATATAGTTCATAATCTAAAAAGAGTGTCAAACACCATAAGCTAACAAAAAACACCCACAATTTATGAAATAATATGAAGCTGTATTGCCACGCTAAGTATTAAGATGACCGTCAGAAAAAACACAGCCTCTTCGAAGCAATTCTTCCACACGGGCTTCATGATGCTGTGTGGTTGATGGTGTCTTTTGGATCCAATGATCACCCAGTAAAATCTTTGCCTATGACCTCGAAAACACATGAAACAAGATACCAGATGTTGGTGGGCTTACTCAACCATGTTGATCTCTTTATGGCTCATATATGCATGCAATTCATCCATCATCTAAGGATACATGATTTGTATATATCAAGAAACTGGATGATGTCATTTAGCTCAGTGCAGACTCCATCAAGAAACCATATCATACAAGATCTATAGGGGAAAAAAGAACTATGAAAAATGAGTTCAGTAGGCTCTTCATTGGAAACTTACCAGTTTTAAACCAATAGCCTGGACAGCTAAATGTATAACCTCAAGAAGAGAAATCTGGAATGCATATGAAAAATGGAGTATTCTCATGTATATAGATCATATGCTCTTAATGTAACCCCTTCTTTCAAAATATGGGATACAACCTGTATAGTCAGCTCAAACAACATTCCACTTTGTCTGCATCATCTGAGGGGAAAAATAATAGTGAAAATAAACTCATGTGTCCTCTTTGCTTCTCCCAATGGAATTTGCAGTGAGGTGGAGAGCCAAAACCCAAGAATCCAAAAGAAATAACATCCACAGGGCTTTCCAATGGCATGCATGCTTCTGTCGTTAAGTTTCTGCACCAGTGCGTGCAAGTGGCTTTCCTCCTGAACAAAATCATTGGTACATCTTTTCATAGAACAGAATATAGGCCTCGCACTTAAGGACTTCTGACAGAGAAGCCTCCCTGACATGAGCATCACTAGCATAAAACCAGGAGGGCAAATTTTTGTCCTTCTGAGCTTTCCCGCTGTCCCTTTCACCTCTCACATAAGCAATGTAGTGGCCACCTGCCACGCTCCCCGAGTGCTCCACCACCCCAAGCAGTCGATACATGCACTTCTCTTCTTCCTTGCACCTGCAAAAGGAAACAAGCAATAAATTTAGAATATAGCTTGATCTGCCTTTTAAGGACATCAGCTTCCATCCATTTTGATCCTTTTTTTTTCTTCCTTTAATCAAACAAGCAAAACAATTTAACATGGAATAACAGCCTCCGCCCAGCAGGATTACATGTCTGAAGTAATATAAGTATGTGCTATGCCTTTGTTTTTATCTTTTCTAAATCTGATGACCAACTTTCCAGTAGGAAGTGCTAATAAATGCTGACATTAGAGAGTAATTACATCACAGCCATGACAACGTGAAGTAAAAGGGTAGATGCATTTGCTGTTTCTGTTGGTTGTGAAGTGAGATATCAGGTAAAGGTACTTTGGAGCTACTAGAAAAATGTACTTTGGAAGTTATTTTTTTTCATTATCCTGGCACTTGTGTTTCAACCACTAAATTATTTGGTGAAGCTTCATGTAGAAAATCAGTCAATAGAGGAAATTTCCTCCTCTACATATGATGAAGGCTTTTTTTTCAGAAGCTACATGAGTATTAAGATTCATAGAAAAATCAATGCTCTTGTTTCATTATGATCAACCATTTAATTCTAGTATGATAAGAAATATTGGACTTTAAACAAAGAACTTCACGATTATAGCAAACAAACTGTGGAAGAAATAGTTCATCATTTTGGTAAAGACCACACTGATTCTTCTGTTAAAGAAACAGATAGATAAAAAAAGAAAAAAAAACAAATGTAACTTAATACACATGTAGATAGATCATCATAACATCTTGCTGATAATGTATCCCAAGATATGCTTATTAAGTAATTTCACCAGATCATTCACAGAAAATTTCCTCTATCTAAGCACCAACATAGCACACATTCCATTACTTGGTAGATAAGGTTTTCTGCCATAAAACACCAAAAGTTCATATATGCTATGAAGACAAACAAAGATATAGTATGAAATCTAAAGCAATTTTTAGTTATAGGAAAACAATATATGCGTAGCATTTAATTTGCTTTCAGATCTATTAATATGTTAAAAAAAATCTTAGATAGCATCAATGTTCTGGTAGGCAACACAAGAACACACATGTAGCTAAAAGTGAAAATTTAATGTTAAATCATAACTATCAAATTATATGCTTGATTTACCAAGATATAAAGTTTAATGTAGATTCTCTCCTTTTTTTTCCGTTTTTTCTCTTTACATTCTTAAGCAAAATTGGGTCACTAGAATAAGATCCCTCCAACAAAGTAGACCAATAAATATCATTCTTAAATTCAACATAACCAGCTGTATTTCTCCCTGAAGTCATATTATGACAAGTGCAAAATGAGATGGATATCCCTTATTATTGGCTTTTTTTTCTAACGGTCATCTGTTAACAAATTAGGCCCTTTTCAAGGCATCTCATCATTGCCTTCTGATAGAATGACAACTCAATTAACACATCATCCGAAAAAGGCAACAAGTTGTCTGCATAATATATTACCAACATATCCCACTAGATGCAACATATCAATAGAAAAGCCTAATGATACAAACAAAACAATTTCATGTACAAGTAACATTAAACCTTAACAGATTTTTAACAGTGGTCTAAGCGGTTGATGAAAAAGAGTGAAGAAAATAACCTCTTTCAATTCTCAGTTGATGCATAATGTAACATCTACCTCCAGGCTCAAAAATATCAGCCTTTGCTATTATGAAATTATCGTCAAAATATGAGGTGAACCACAATTATATTTTATCTTAAAATCAGAAAGTATCTGAAAATTACAACAAAAGGGTTTCAACTTATCTTACTAACCCATACCCTCTACTGCTCCTCACTAAGCCATTACAGTTCTTAACATGAAATTGAATTTGAAAGAAGAAACAACAGAGAAATTTGTTGTTCATGGTTACAGTCATAGTATAGGATTACCAATTTTCAAATACACGTTTAATTTTCATGATGGTTTTGTGTCAAAGCATGGTCAATTTGAAATGCAGAAATAGCAAAAGGTGCTTCCTCATAGAATACATTGTGTAGATGGAGTTATTTCATAAAGTCATACACCATTTCATGCTTTCCGTCTTATATCATCATCTATAATATTGCTATTTTCTTTTCTGTCATATTTCCATCATGTCAAAGTTTCTTTGTTCTTCAATCAGTGTATCATCATATTAATTTGCTATGGCCATAACAAAGTAGTTGAATTCCTCACATGAAAAAGCCTCCTTGCACCATTGCATAATTGTTACTTGATAAAACAACCAACACAAACACATGGCTAAACTACCAATAACATGCCCCGCATACATCCTCTCCACATGAAATTTCTCTTACTTACATATGATGTCCTCATTATCTCCCTGTTTCTTGCAATGATAATAAGCTCGTACTGCTTATCAAATGTGATAGTCTCATCAAAACTCCTCTAAATATCAATTTGCTTACTGTTTATGTAAAGTGAAATAAGTTCCTCTCTGAACATCTAATAGATTGTCCAATGGACTTCGAAACCTCCCATCTGATAATCAGTAATCTGGATAAGATTAAACAACTGTGATATCTAAAATCTCATGACTTCAATAAGTTACCAAATATTAGTAGTACTTGATATAATCATTGTGTTACACTATGATTATGATGTGATACAGAGAAAGCATAAAGAAAAGAAAATTAAGCAGGAAAGGTTGTCAACAACTGAATAGAGACAAAACATAAATCAACAAATCAAACTTATAATCGTTCCATAAATGAATTATTTGATATGTCTTAACACAGAAACATGAGAATTTGCAACAGCAATTTCTCCAGAATCATTGTTATATGTTACGCGTGTGACTCCAACACAATAATCAATAACTGATTGGTGACAATTCATGCAGTCCAATCTTTATAAGCTTCTACAGAAGTTTGGTAGATAAAATGCTCTAAATTTGCATGTCGAACCACCATATCAGGAATTCCTCTAAACAAGAATATTCTCCAATTATTTCTTGTATAATGTATTTTTAAAAGGGATCCAATTCCACACACCCAAATCAATATGCACTGTCACTCCAAGGTCACCATAAATGAGGACTAAAAGAAACTTAAATGACAGTCCCTGTATGGTGTTCTGGTTAGGGAAAATGATGCCAGTATTTCTAGTAGGTGTTTACATATACATGCTCAAGTAACATGATGATTGATGACTACAATTCATATTCTTTTGACCAACTATGATCTACAATATACAAGTGGAGCAAAAACTAAATTAACCAGTAAAAATTTCATGTAGAAAAAACAAGTGATCAAAGACAAATTATATTCGTTTAGAAAAAAACTAAATTAATGATAGATAAAGGGTATATCTCTGAACATGATTATAACTGAGTAAAGAGAAGTGAAAGCAAGAAATCATGGGCTCAAGGTGATGCAAGATAATTAAGTTTGATACTGATTAATGCAATCTGACCAATTGCTCTGATACCACTTGATGCAAGCATAGGCCTCATATGTTGGAGGAGAATGATTCTATGATCATTGCAGTAAGCCTCCATCATTGTAGTAATAACAATATGCTAAGAATAGTAAATAAAGATTGATAGAAATAAAAGATAAAGATTTAAGAGAGGACTTAGAAGCCAGAGAAAATACTATGAGGTAAGAGAAAAAAAACCCATGGCTATCAGATGGTGAAGACAACTTTTCATTAAGAATATATCATAATTACATCATTAAAGAATTCTTACACGATATATGAAAACAAAGAAAAAATATTAGAATTAACAAATTACACTTTCTCTTTTTCTCGATCATGATATTTGTATAATGCCATTGGCAATTGCCTCGTGCATCAAACTGCCCAATGTTTCTATCTTTAATATTCTGTGTACATTCCTCGTGTCAATCAATTATGTTCCAAAATTTAACTATTAACATCTTACCAAAAATAAAAAATAAAATCCTAACCTAATTAAAATATGATCAAATTTAATAAATAATCATTTCCAATATTTGATAAAAATAACGAAAATACCTATAATATGAAAAATATCATGACACTAACTAAACTAAAAAAAAATCCATAGATCAAATCCAATTAGTACTAAAATATTTTTGTTAAAAGCTTAAGCCTGGCAGTTCTAGACTCACCTACCTAATTAGACTCAATTTCGAGTCTACAATTAATTATGAAACTTCAGTTTACATTAACAGAGCATTTAGATTATCAATACTTCAACTATTAAATCTCTGAGCAGACTTATTAAAAGTTTCTAGATGTTCAACGGATGCAGAATGAAAAAGAGAAGGGGAAAATGAAGAAAGGAGTTCCTTTTAAAAATACCATCTTGGCTCCACTTTATATTCTTGCATTTGCTACTTGTCATCTATCTTAATTTCCCTAATTAACTGAAGACAACGGAAATCATTGATGTAAGAGAAAACACACATCTACACACACACAGAGCAAAATAGAAAAGAAAAGAAGGAAAGAATTTTAATATAACTGGAAAGCTAACTATAAAATATTTAATATGTTACAATGGTTTCTTTAATTTTCCATCCATAATATTAAATCCCATTTTTAGTTCTCCATAGCTCCCACTTCAACATCTGATATTTCTCATTTCTCTTAATTTTTAAGTTAAACTGAAACTTTGGCCATTAATGAAGGATTTATCTCCTTCTGGGGTAGACCTCCAAGCCAGCTATCATCTATTTTGAAGTAAAATACTTAGAAACCTAATCATATTCAATGAAGCAAAAATTTAAAGCCCAAACTAGGGAAATAAGACTTCATACTGGTCTTTGAAACATATGCATCCAAATATGTAACAGAACATGTAAGCAATTTTTCATAATTATAGTTCCAATGTTCTCCTTGAGCAAGAAAGGAAGAGTAGTAAAGCCTAGAGTTTGAAGTTTTGTATACCAGATCTGTTCTGGTCCACAGGTGGACTGGTGGAGCCCTGTATGCACGTGACTGTAGACACATGGTGGACTAGCGGGGTCCTCTATGCACATGTGTGCAGACACATGGTATGCCTGTATGTACCACGGGAGGAGGAAAAGGAGGAGAAGGGGGACCGGAGAAGAGAAGTGGAAGAGGAGAGGAGGAATGAAGGTGCTAGATAGGTGAGTATGTGAGAGATCAAGAGGAAGGAGAGAGAGAGAGAGGATGAAGGCAAGGGAATTTAACCCTAAATAAAAAAGGAAAAGGCCTGGACAGGGAAGTAATCTTGGTTTAGAGGGTCACCAGGTGATAACCACTGTATCGGATTTGAACTGCCTGAAAAGGAAGTCTACATTTTGGTTCCCCGATGAGATGATAAATACCACCCAGTATGGAATGGTCGAGAGTGTATTTAGAACCATAATAAAGCCATCATCCATAAAAGGTCAGTGGTGTTGACAAAAGCCGAAGCTGTTGATGATCAAGTAAACGACAAAACTGAAAGGAGGAAAGATCAAGAAAGAGAGGGTGTGTATCCAAACATATTATAATGCCTAGGGATGGAATAGGGTGTACAAGTTTGTCAAGTACCTACTTTCCGACATCTTGCAACCATTAGTAATGTAGATAAGAATAGCCTTCAGGGGCAATTTAACTTTTTCTTTTCCTTTTTTTTTGCAAAAAGATAAATGACGAAGGCGAAATTAGAGTCAAGACCTTGAGATAATCTGTCGAGGTTTTTACTAGCTAAGCTAGCTGACACCTTCAAAACTGTGTCAGTTAAGACTTCGAACCCACAACCTTCGGTAAATAGATCTAGTACACCAGAACCAAACAAATATTTAAGGTGTAACAATTAAACAATTAAACAATTAAACAATTAAACATTTGTAGATACCAATTTAACTATCTATAGATGGAATTTTATGTGATCACACAAATAACAAATTGCAATTATCGAAAAAGTAGACCAGAATGTGGTCATGAAACAGTTAAACAATGCAAAATTGAGACTTCGATAATAAATAATGTCATTCAACAACTTTTCCCATCAACCAAGGTGAAGAATCTGGTCCACACTATCTTCATTATGGTTTAAGAGATCAGAGACAGCAATGTTTTCCATATAAAGGCCAAAGTGTAATTGACATAGAATTAAAAAGATCAATGATCTACCTAGGACATTGATTTCTTGCACAAAATACAGTGCACCATGTATTCATAGAGCTGAAAACAATAAGACTCTAGTAAACTGAGTTGATTCCCACACAGTTCATGACTCAAAAGGAATAAGACACTGAAAATACAATGAATTTCCTGCCATTCATTACGTAGTTTCATGAATTTCACCAACTGCAAGGTATATATCAAAGAATTGACAGTTAATCAGTGCAGAAGGCAATGTCTCGACTTGACTCAAGTCATCAACAGTGTTTTAAATTGTCGCTCGAGCGCTCGCCTAAGCGCCCAGGCAAGGCGAGGTGAGGCCCGAGCGCCTCAATCAACACCCAAGCAACGCGCTTCAAAGAGGCACCGCCTGGGCGCTCGCCCGAGCCCAAGCAACGGGCGATTCGGGCGAGCACCCGGTTTAATCCAGTCGACCGAACCAGGCTTTTAGCTCTGGTTCGGTCAGTCGCGTTAGTTGGTTCAATCGAAGCTATATATTTCCCGTTACTCAACCTAATCCTGATCTCAAATCGGGATTAGCATCTCGCCGATTTTGCCGCCACGCCATCGCTTCATCGCCGCCATTGTTGTTGTCCGCCATCGCTCGCCCGAGTGCGAGACCGCCCGCTTGGATTACGCGCCGACACCATCTCTACTCATTTCTCTTCACCGTCATTCATCGCACACACACCGCTTGCCACCATCGCCATCGCTACTCTCACTCGGTCACCATCATCTCGATTCTCATAGATATTAACACTTAACAGATCTTAAGTTAACTAATTATTATAACTAATTATTAATGATCTTATCGTTAATTATAATAGTATATTGTTAATATGTTAACACTTAAGAATATATTAACAGTATATCGTATACTGTATACTGTATAATGTATATTAAATATTAACAGTATATTGTTAATGAACTGTTAATAGTATACTATTAATATACTGTTAACAATATAACATATATTAAATATTAACAGTATAATAGTATACTTGTTAATATTTATTATATATGCAGTATATTGTCCATATTATAGTATAGTTACCAATAAATAGTATACTGTTAACAGTATAATAGTATACTGTTAATATGTTGTTAACACTTAACAATATATTAACAGTATACTGTATAATATATATTAAATATTAATAGTATACTTGTTAATAAACGGTATATTATTAATGGATTGTTAACAGTATATTAATATTTAATAGTATATTATTGTTAACAGTATACTATTAAGTATTAAATAGTATACTAATAACAATATTTTTTATTTATTAGATTAATAATATATTCTATCGATTTTAAATTTTAATAATATTAATCTTTATTTATTTGAAATTATTGTCTGGGTTCCAAGATAAATGACAAGTGTACAGAGCAACTCAATAAATTCTCCAGTGACATCAAAAAAGGATCCAGCATGAAAATACAACTATCTAAAGGATCCTAAAGATCCTAATGAAGTTACGTGCATATTCTGTGATAAGACTACTAGAGGTGGGATTTTTCGTGCAAAACAACATATAATAGGAAATTTCAAAAATACAACAGCTTGTAAGAAGTGTCCACCTGAGGTAAAAGAAGAGTTGCTGGCTTACATGAATGAAAAAAAGATACAAAAGAATGAATCTTATGAAAATTTATCAGAGGATAATGTTAAACATATCAGGGATGATGAAGAAGATTATTCCATAAATGTCAACTCAAGTGAAAAAAATATATACGACAGAAGAGGAAAAGAAGTTATGAGTATTACTACTAAGAAGCGTAAAAAGGGACCGATGGATCTATATATGTTTCAAGGATCACAAAAGCAACAAGGGCAAGCAGGAGATTCAAAATTAAGACAAACAAATATAAATGATACTTGCGATAAAGAAATAAGAGGAAGAACAATTCAATACATTGCTCGTTTCTTCTATCAGGCTGGTCTTTCACTTAGTACTACTCGTCTAGACAGTTTTAAGGATATGATTGAAGCTATTGGAAAATATGATACAGGAATAAAACCTCTAAGTTATTATGAGATGCGAGTTCCATTGTTGAAAAAAAGAATTGGAGTATACAAATGATTTATTAAGGGTCATAAAGAATCATGGGCAACACATGGACTGACAGAAGACGTAGAAGTATAATTAATTTTATGGTTAATTGTTCTTTAGGGACCATGTTTGTGAAGTCAATAGATGCTTCGTCTTTTATGAAATCTGGAGATAAGATATATGATTTACTTGACAAGTTTGTAGAAGAAATTGGAGAAAAAAATATCGTCCAAGTCATAACTGACAACGAAAGCAACTATGTATTAGCTGGTAATATCTATTTTTTAAATATTTTTAATATTTTATTTATTTTTATCTTCAATTAAATCTTATAAAATTTTTTATCGTTTATTTCAGGTAAATTACTTGAATCAAAAAGGCAGCACTTATATTGGACTCCATGTGCGGCACCCAATATCGATTCAATGTTGGAGGATATTGGAAAGATCTCGGACATTAAGAAAACATTAGAAAGGGCAATCTTTGTTGTTGGTTTTCTTTATAATCATATTGGAGCTTTGAACATTATGAGAGAATTTACAGGCAACAAAGAATTGATGAGATATGGTGTTACCCGAGTTGCTACATCATTTTTGACGTTACAGAGCGTGCATCGTCAAAACATAATCTGAGAAACATGTTTACTTCCGAGAAATGAGTGATAAGTAAATGGAAAAAAGAAGTAAAAGGTAAAAGAGCCACTGATATAATCTTAATGTCATCCTTTTGGAATCATATGGTTTACATATTAAAGATAATGAGCCCTCTTGTTCGTGTCCTTCAATTAATGGATAATGAAAATAAGCCTGCAATGGGATATATTTATGAGGCTATGGATAGAGCAAAAGAGATGATTAAAAGTCTTTTAATGAAAATAAAAAAAAATATGAGCAAATTTTTACAATCATTGATGAAAGATGGAATTGTCAGCTTCATCATCCTTTACATACAGTAGGATATTATTTGAATCCAGAATTTTTTTATAAGTTTACATCTATTGGGTTTAATGCAGAAGTTCTAGATGGGTTATATCAGTGCATTATAAGATTAGTTCTAGGCGTTGAAGCGCAAGAAAAGATTATTCATGAATTATCTTTATATAAAAATACTAAAGGTCTTTTTGAAATTCCAGTTGCAGTTCGATATAGGACAACCACATCCCTAGGTAGTAACAATTTGATATAAATAATTTCATCTGTGGTAATTGGTATGTTATTATGTTATTGCTAATAATAACATAAATTTTACAACTGAATGGTGGAGTCTCTTTGGAAATTCCACTCCAAGCTTATAGCAATTTGTTATCAAAATACTCAGTTTGACATGTAGCGCTTCAGGCTATGAGCGAAACTGGAATGTCTTTGAGCATGTAAGAATCTTTAAATACTTTTGTTTCAATTTATTTATTTATTTATTTATTTATATGTATTAATATATTTCTAAATTATATTATATGACAGATTCACTCGAAGAGAAAAAATCGACTGGAACATCAACAATTACATGATCTTGTTTACGTAAAGTATAATCAAGCTTGAAAGCTCATCATGAATTACAAAATAGAATTGATCCAATCTCATTAAAAGATATTGATGATTCAAATGCGTGGCTGGTGGGAGAAATGGGTGCCAACTTACAGGATGCTAAAGACGAGCTTATATTTGAAGATGATAGATTGACATGGGGAGATGTGGCAAGAGCCTCAGGTGTTGGAGAATTACAAACATATACAAGGCAGATGACAAAAAAAAAATTGAGTGCAGAAAGATCAAGCTCAGCTCCTGTTATTATTGAAAACACAGAAAATGAGACATATTTTGATGAAGAGGAAGAGGACAAACTTAATGAAGATGATTTGTATGAAAATGACGATGATAATGATTATGATGAGTGATTTTGATGTAAAAGTTTATTGTTTTGAATTTTATAATTTTTGTTAATGTGACATTGTGACTTTGTAATTTATACTTCAGATTTGCTTAATTAAATATAATATTTTTATTTAAATAATTATATTTATTAATTATATTATATATTTTTTAATATTTTGGCGCCTCACTTCGCTCAGGCGAGCACCTGGCGCCTCGGGCTTTTTAAGACCCCGGTGCCTTTTGGCACCTAGCGCTTTTTTAATCACTGGTCATCAATGTTAAGCAACTATCTCCACATCAATATCTTTAATAAATCATATATCTAGGAAAATTTTAAGGACAATGAAACTATCTTGATTGAACCATTGAAAAGTCAAGGTGCCTTTGCCTAATATCACATTTCCTAGACATGCAACAGTTTCTCATTGTCAAGTGTCAACAACTAACAAGATAGTGAGCTAAGATTAGAAATTCTTCAAACCCGTCAAATTGCCTAGAATGCAAACGAGCAAGCATGTAGCTAAAAGCATGTTTTTAATATATGGTCTATCCCAGCTAGTATTTACAAGTCAAATGGCAAACCGGCCCATGGACCATCCCTTGGCAGTCCAATTGATCAAGAACCATCCAAGTTTATAAAGAATTTTAGAAGAGTTTATTCTAGGCAAAGAAATCAGAAAAAAGTCATCAATTAGTTATGTGAAAAAAATGAAGAGTCCTTTTGGTCTTTCTAAGTGTTAATCTTGAGACTCTACTTTTGTATTATATGCACTCTAGTATTAAATGCACTATTTTACTTCTCAGCTGTAATAAGTTTTTCTCAAAAGCTTATTAGATCTCTTAGAAGTCACATTTCGGGTTTCCAGTAGACATACAAGTTCTCCAGGAGATTACTCTTGGGAGTCATTACCATTATTGGTTATATTAAGGCACCCAAACCTCTATAAATAGTGGAGCCTGTTAATGGATTAAATAGTTTAGAGTTGAATAAAAAGAATTGCATCTTCTCTCTTCTAGTCTCTCTAAGCTCACTTTCTCTTGCTCTCTCTCTCTCTCTCTCTCTCTCTCTCTCTCTCTCTATTGCTACTCATTTCTTTTGTTTTATGGTTAAACAGCATGATATGTCCCACTACCTCTCTGTCTTGACTCCCTCGAACTCTCTCGTAACATGTACCGCTCACTACTGCCTGCTGCTCGTTGCCCATTGCTCTTTGTCGCCAGCCTGGGTATTACTCCTCCCCTCCTCTTCTCCTTCAAATCTGCTCCTCCCCCACCTCTTCTTCTCCTCCTCCTCTCTTCTTTATTCATACCACATCACTTACCAGCATACTTGTGTTGGTATGTTGGTATGTCAATGCACAATATTTATTTATACTCCAAAGATTCCAATAAATAAATAAATAGCTAGATGAATAGGAAAAAAATATTTAAAAGAAAAAGTACCTCGAATCCAGATATGGCCTCAAGTCAAGCATCTCCTGGAAGAATACATGGCCCCTCAACTTAGTTAATCGGCCATGTCCGTCTTGACTAAATCTCTTCAAATGTATAGTTAAAATAGGTGGTGTTCTGTTAATCAGAATCCTTTTAGTTGCATCCCTCTTCACTTTCCTCTTTGTAGGCTCCTCTTTTTTTACCCTTCTATCTTTGCCTGGATGAGTTTGACTCAAATGCTTTGAACCTTTTTTCGGTGCATGATTAACATCAAGGTTGTCATTTCTGCAGGAAGTTGACAAGTTTGCTCCAGTATTACCTGAGGAACTAGTCAAAGTATTTCCTAGAGCTTGTCCACTAGTTGGAACATCTTCCTTACCACTTGTGGTTTGATTATCAAACCCAGAATCTACCAATTCCTGATCCTTTAGAACAACAATTGGTTTGCCTATTTGATCACACAATATGGAGCCTGGCATCATTATGTTACTCCCAGTAATGATTTCTATCATTTCTCCATTTTTACATCTCATTTTCTCTGTTTCACCAACAACATCAAGTGATTTCATGTCAGTATCAGGCCTTTGTGAATGTAACTCAATGTCAGCAAAGGTGGATTCTGTTTCCCTGGTGCCTATTTCTTTGGAATCAGTTGAATTCGGGCAAGCCACATGCAAATTGGAAGAAACATTTTCACTTGTGCCTTGATCCTCATCAACACAAGGTTTCATTATGTCGGACTGACCAAGTGTTGCTAAAGTCTGGCTCTTGCTAGTTCTATCAGTAATCATCTCATTGGACAATACCTCAGAACAGTGCTCACAGTACCAAGCATCCTCATCAGACAAAACCTCTACACTGGTAAATAACACCAGGCAACTTTCAATTGATACTTGAGCATTACTATCATCCACCTCCTCCTGATTAGACTGGCTGCTGTTATTAGCCCACAGTGTTACAGCCATCTCTTCAGCCATGCCAATATCTCTGTTGAGTTCAGAAGTAACCTCTGGCTCATTAAATAAGTCGCCAAATCCATCAAAGTCAACTTCTGCTTGTTCAGAATCAACAATAGATGCAGCCTGCACACTTGGTTCCCTCATTAAATTATCAGACGAAGACATGTTATCAGGATTTTGAGAAGTCACACCAGTCGTAGCATTTGTCGTGCGATCAAGCACATCATAAGGAAGTAAAATAACCCCAGAATCATATGCACATGAAGAAGAGATATCATTTCTGCTTGGGTTTTCTCCACAAGAATCTGAAGACACCATCAGCTCCTTGGGAGAATTGTCAACCTCTGACTCCACTGCAATATTATTTTCACTCTGGCATATCTGACCAATCTCAGAAAAATGCAAAGCGGAGTTCCCACAAGTTTGGGAACCCAAATCTAGAGCATCTGGTGTCACAGTGGGTTCTGCAAGATAATCCATCCATGAGGAATCCTCTGCCTCTGAAGCAATATTTTGTTCTGTTCCTGGTGCAGCACTGAGATGGTTACTTTTATCCGAGTCCTTTAATATCAAATCAGCATTTTCTTCTGGTTTGGATGCATTACCGGATGACTCACTACACTCCACTGATGAAATAACTCTTTCTTCTGGTCGATATTGTTCCATGACCACAGATCCTATCGCACTACCTTTTTCTCGAAACCTCCGAGATTTATTCCTTTCTTTCAAAGGTGGCTTACTCCTTTTAGGTGGAGGTGGTGGAGCCTTCTTAGAAGTAATCCTCTTTGAAGGCACTGGTAACGATAGATCCAGAAATGGTTCCTGGACTACAGAAGTATGCCCACATTCAACACAACAGATAGTACTCGATAGCTGGCCACCAAAGATGTTATCCACCACAGTGCTCCCCAAATTTGAGGTAGCCATATTTTGATCATTCCAAGAATCTTGCGTTTTGTCTGAACTTCTCTCTTCTACATACAACCCATCAAGCAAGCAACGTAGCAATTCATGACTGTCCTGCTGCTGGTACCCTCTGAATTGCGGCGCCTTTGAACTAATGCATCCGAAAAGATTCTTCGGACTCAACACACTTTTTGAATCTGTCCCACCTCTGGTTTCATCAAACAGTTTTTTCAGTGCCATAGTAAGTGGCCCTATAGGCCTATCCAAGTTCACCATGTAATGCCGCAACATATCTATGGAAAGAAGGTTCTGCATCACCGAATTGAAGAAACATGTGTTCCCAAGATTGGATAACCCTCTGATCTTATACCCCTTGCTGCCCTCTGGTGTTGGAGGCTCAATCCCACCACCTTCAACCCTTCCATCTTCTAATTTAACCTCTCCTGGATCAGCCACAACATGTGGCAGCTCAACACAGACTGCCAAAGTGCACGAGAAGCACCATCCGATCGTAGGATTATCCAATCGCACCATGCAAGCATGGCGCTCCTGCTTCGAGTGCCGACGGGCATGGCCATAAGGCACCGAATCGGTCACTGCTCCCCCACAGAAATAGCGATTGCAATCCAAACAGACCCAAATTAAGTGCGACTCCGGTCCTGTCTCCAAGTTCTTCACCGCCCCTTGTCTCTTCTTCTGATGTTTACCCTTTTTACCCCCGCCTCTCTTAGCAGCAGGCTCTTCCCTGCAGTGCTCACAAGCCACTGCAACCTTCGATGACAAAGTTTCCGAAAGAATCCGCTTCACCTCGGCACTACCCTTAGCGTAATGACCACACTGCTCCTCATGCCTCACATTTTCATACTCACCATCCTCCTTCGGATCGGTCGTCCCAGCGATGGGTTGGGCAGATCCGGAGGGAGCCCGCGGATGCACTTTGCGGGGGTTCCGCGCCTTGGTCTTCATCTTCTTCCCCATCGATCCCCGATCACGATGATCCAAAAATCAAATGAATCAAAATGAAAAAAAAGGAAAGAATGATTGACGAACCAAAATACGGAATCAAACAGGAAAATCGCGATCTCCAGTACGGCCTTCTCGGCACAAAATCGAGAACTCAGGGCTTCAAAACTACTCCCAAAGTTCGCTCGATAAAATCTCAGATTTCAGGCGACGGAGAGAAACAGATACGATCTGCAACCTGAAAAGAGTGAAAGGGCAGTGAAAAAAGGATTGAGATTAGAATCCAGGAAGCTGTTTAGCTAAAGGATTTTGGATTGAGAGAGGAAGACGGGGGTGGCGAGATCGCGGCTCCTTTTATTTGGGTCGCCCGAAAAGCAAACGAGGGTTTTTTTTTTTCTTTTTTTTTTTTATCCAAATCGATGTAAACCGGAACGGAATACTATTCCGGCTCATGTGACTCGGTCAGATTCCTGACTCACCTGACTCGGTTAAGACACGGCCGAAATTGATGGGCCCCGTCAGTTCCAGTATACACTTATATACTGAATTCTCCTAAATTTTTCAAGTCCTAATACTGATGTGTTCGTTATTTTGGATTTAATATATGGAACCTAATCAGTCCTGAAAATATCACATCAATGATATATAGAACCTAATCACATTAACAATTAAAGAAAACAGAGTATGTTGCATCTTACGTCAAAGAACATTTAAAAACAGTCTCCTGTTAAACCAATGAGTATAATAATAATAATAATAATATATATAATAATCTTCTGAAGCATGTGATCATTCAAAATAAATTAAATAAATATTTACCAACGATTCATCAAAATATACAAACTTAACCGTTAGAAGAAGGTTTTGTCGAACAAACCCTCGAAACAATCTTTTGCACAAACTAAGATATATGACATATGCATCTTTCAACCTTGAGCTACAATGTAACTAAAAACATGGGTTGCAAGCATTTCTCACATTAGAATATTTCTTTTTCTTTATTTAAATCCTAAATAATTTTTTTCTTTTCAAAGCAAAACACAATAAATAGTTGAAACACTAGCCAAGCAGAGTCAACTTATCCCAAGTTAAATTGATCTTAGCACTTAGGTGAGATCGTTCCATCATCATTGCATTCATGTTATTGTTAACGTTTTTAATAATTGTCATAAGAATGTCGCTCAAGATGATGTCTTTAAAAAATTAGACAAAAAATGTCCCACCAGAGCATGTCAATGTAGAGAGACCCTTCTTCTAGCTTTCGCTTTATAACTTAGCCTCAGCGTCAGATAAGGGGCCTCTACCTTCCTTCGCTTCTAATAGGGACATTTGGATTATGCTTAGATCCACGCTATCAATGAGTCATGAGTGATCATAGTTCCCTTTTCTTAACTGAGAATCCATGAAAGTTAACATTACTTTTGATGTCTTATTTGGCCTCACCTAACAAGTTCAAGACCTGATTAGGATGGTATAGATCATTGTATTTTTTCTCTCACTACTTGTGTCGCTGGTAGCAATACATAACCTCTCCAATGCTTATCAACCATAAAAAGTTTTTCAACCGGAGCCAATTCTAAGCACCATAAAGAACTCCAAATCGGTCATCCCCCCAACCGACCAATGTTACAAGTTTCTCTTCAAGCACTACGAGGTCAGTCTAGTTCAACCTCAATTGCGTCTACCTTAATCTAAAAGCATACATATTCCATTAACGAGTTAACTCTTACTTTGCATGAACAATAGTAAGAAATTGACACATGACTCAAATGACATGAGATGTAAGATTAAGATTCTACAAAGGAAAGAACCCTTAGATTACAAAATCAAACATCTTTCACTCGTGATATTCAAGAGGAATATGTTCCCTCCAATTATTATATACAAAATCTGGATAACAATGATAGAAGGTTAAACCTCTCGGGGCAAAGACTAAGATTGATTTATAAATATTGATGGATGTATTATTATTAATTGGGCTTAATCATTTTATATCTAATAAGGTTTAGATCTTTAATATTTATATTTATGAAATATAATATCAATATACCTCCCAAAGCATCTTATTTCTATGAAATTTGTTAAGCCATGACGTAAATGAATTGAAGAGTACACCCAAAATATCTCGTTTGGTATCTAATTTATATCTTAAGGATACATCCAAAATTTGAAAGTATATGAAGTGTTTGATGTATATTAAAATGTCTCAAATAATTCATATGTCAAAAATAAAAATCATTTGAAGCACCCTGAGACACCCTAGAGTATTTCATTTATGCACAAGCATCCACCCACGATAAAAAAAAATAAAAGTGTCTGACACACTCAAATCATCACATTTACGTATGATATGTCTACCTATGATAGAAAGTATCTAAAGTGATTAACATACCTCAAAGTATCTAATATGTCGATGATGTATCCGCCCAGGATTGAAAAATATCCAAAGTACTCACACACCCCAACATGTCTCTTTTATACATGGTGTATTCGCTTAGGACTAAAAATCATTCAAAATGCCTAATGCATCTCAAAGCATTCTATTCATATATTATTTATTCACATAAGACAAAAAAAAACATCTAAAATAATTGATATATAATCTATGAGCAATGTATTGTCTCAGCCTGAAGAGTATTCAAAGCACTAGACACCCTGAAGCATTCCCTTTGCAATAAAATGTCTACTCACGATAAAACATTTGAAATATCTGATGCATCCCAATAACATAATTTAGTTATTTTTCAATATAGATGATAGTGATAGAGGTCTGAAAATAAATGTTGTACTCTAGGATGAACAAACCCTTGTCCCAAAGTATAATAGGAGATAAATTATATGATCATTTTCTTAGTCAATCGGGACTTTAATATATGAAATCTAATCAACATTTACTAGACATATCGAAGATGACAAAGAGCCTATTGAGCCATCCAACATCGACTAAACATCTAATGAAAAGAGTCTTCCATTAAATTGGCTCTTACAAGAGTAAAAGCATTCTCAAGTACGTGATTATTCAAAATAAACTAAATAAATATGTATGAGTTTTATATACTCACAAATATATACTAGACAATTGGAGGGGTTTTGATGGGACAAACCCTCAGTGCAATCTTTTGTAGAAAGCAGGATACAAGACATGGACGTCTTCCTCTTAAGCTGAAGTGAGACAAAGAACACGTGAGACAAGTATTTCTCACCTTCGAGAAAAATTCTTTTCTAGTCCACAATTGAATATTCGATGACTCTTCTCTTTTGAATACAACAATACTTGTAAGTTAGATTGAATAATTAATCTATTAATTATTGAATCTAAGCTACTGAGCTAAATTTATAATAAATCAAATTAAAACTAGAAATAAGTTAAGTTTGCATCATTTTTAATTCATATTTAAGTGTATTTTAGTTATGAGGTTAATATTAAGGGAAAATTTGATTCATATATCTTAGTTAAAAGGATAGGAAATAAATTAAACTAATTAATTAATTAATAATATTGATATCCTCGTGAGTAGACTCCTTGAGAATCTCTTCCTACCCTATTTAAGGACAAGCAGTGATAGGTTGTCTCACTCTCACCTTTTTATTTTCTTTTTTATAATTTTAATGTTTATAAATCAAATAATTATATTTATATTACTTCTTATTTTTAAAAATTTTAAACAAGTTATTCAGAATTTTTAGATCTAATACATGAGATCGAGTGTTAATTGATAGTTAAAAACCTAATTTAAAGCTGATTAATATCCATTTTTTATTTTCTGGAGTATGTCTAATGTGTGATTATTTCATAAAATTTTATTCTAATTATTCATTATTTATCTACTTTTTTAATTTGAAAATATAAAATTAATAAGAATCTTTCGTGAAAATATATTTTTAAATTTATTTATTTTTAAATACATTTATATCATTATAATATTTAGTTTCTAGGAATTTTGCATATTCTAAAATTTAATTTGGATAATTTTTACATGATTAATTATTATTCCATAATTTTGAAGTATTGTAAAAAAAACTAAAATTTATTTCAGATAAAGATTCAATAGGATTTCGGTACGATCTAAGTTGGGAGTCTAACTATAGTCTAAATCCGATTAGACCTAGCTAATCAATGGCCTATATAGTATTTTGCTCGGCCCCATTGCAAATATGATATAATTGTGGCTTGATCCAATGTGACATAGAGTTTGACATGGGCCAACTCAACCCAAGGACCTATTAGCCCCTCACAATAGTGAGGCTAACTTATTTATGACTTGGTTTGACTCAAAACTTGATGGCTTGGACTTAAGCCTATATCTTAAAGTGTTGCAATCATTTCTCGACTCTATGAGGCTTATCTTGCTTGGCTCAACATGGACTGACATGGGTTAGCACCCGAACCTCTATCACACCTCGACATTATAGTCTTAGCTCAGTCTAAGATCTGGCCTAGCATTCTGTAGATATCGACCTACATCCTTTCAATCCTTATTTTTCGTCCTATTTGAACTAGGCTACAATCGCAGCAGCCTAGCACTTTTTCCCCGTATACAAGTCAATTATAGCCTCCCTTTGGCTCAATCAGAGGTATAAAAGCAAAAAAAAAAAAAAAGTCCAATTTAAAGGTGCACTTATTACACTTCGATCATTCACTCTTTTTTTATTTTGTCCTTTACTTTTCTCTCTTTTTTTTTTGACTTTTTAATTTCTTTTTATTTTTTTCTTTTTTATATTATATATTGTGGATAAAGAAAGAAGAATAAGAAGAGCACAACAATGAAGGAAGAACAACAATTATAACTATGAAGCTGAAGAGAAAAGGAAAAGCTAAAAAATAACAAATAAATAGATATGCAAACCAAATGGTAGAAATCATCAACTCAGCAACCATATACCCTAATAGCTAAAGAGCTACGATATATATGAAATGTAAATTGACACCTATTAATTGTAAATTGACACCATCAAACGAATTGAAACAAGATGAATCACTCAAGATTTAAGTAAGAGGAACTATTGTATCAAAAATAATAAAAAAAAAAGATTAGAACATCACTTTGATTCTCTTAAACACCACAAACTAAAAAATTTAATAAGTTAAAAGGAAAGCAAAGATTTAGGGTTTTTGAACGTCACAAGCAAAAAGCTTGATAAGTTTCAAAATTCATGTAATAACTTAAAAATAAAACACTCACCAGTATTGAAATATGATTATATTTCTCTATGTTGTTCTTTACAAAGAGAGTGGGTCTTGTTTATATAGAGCAAGATAAAGTATAAAAAGAATGAACCAATTAAATATATTAAATAATAATCATATTCTTGATTCATGAATGTAGACCACTCATAAATTCTGCCTTAAAAAATCTAAAATAAAATTATACACAATTCCAAATATGGTTCATCATGACTGAATAAACTTTATTCTTCAAAAAATAGATTAAATTTTGTAATTCTAAAGCTGGACTTTCTCTTAATGGTATGAAATTTTCTAAATCATATTGACTTTTTTTGGCTCTTCTTACATCTATAGTTCCTTGACCAAATCTTGACCATCTTATTTTTTCCAAATGACTTACAATGAATAAGTTATGACTTTTTTCATCTTTTTAGCTTTAGTTATTATTATCAATCTTTCATTAATAATAAAAGGGTTCTTGACATATTTATAATCAATCAATTAGGCAAATTTTATGATCAATTAATTGAATCATATCTAATTGTTATCATAGTCAAGAAGACAAATAGTATGGTATGTTATAGGACAATTACATTCAGGGATCAAATAGTTTCTCTATCAACTATTTGGAGGAAGATGTCTAGATTAGGAGCATCGTTCCATCAATAGTCGATATGAATTATGAGAATATATGACTATCTCATGAGATAAGTCCTCTTCATTGATTGTCGGAAACCCTCCAACTATGCCAAATGTTTATGGACCTATTACTAAGACTTATTATCAAGACTTGTGACTGAGATTTATGATTGGTAATTTGATACTGTCACATGGCTCATTGATATTTGTTCATATTATATTATTGAATTTATTATATTTGAAAGAATATTTAGGAAGTTGTGTTATTTTTGTTTTCCTGGCAATCATAGAATAAATTTAATTAATTTATTATATTGCTCTTAACATATTTGTCTATGCAAAGTATATGTAGATATAGGAAAAAATGGCATGATGCTTCCATATTTTCCTACTAAAACTTACAAATAGTCTATGAGGTAAACTGATAAGAAAGATATTGTGAATTGACTATAAACTCTAAGCCTCGATCATCTTCTCAGAAAGTAAAGGATATTTTATGCACAATTTCAATGGATGAATAAAATTTTCTTTTTTATCCCACGAATTGGACATCAACCCGATTAACCCTCGGGTCACTCCATTTGATACTAAATTTGATGAATATTTAATGTTATTATATATTATTTACACATATAAATTATTATAAAAATATATTTATAAAATAAGATAAATAAAAATTTTAAGAAAAAATGTATTTAAAGTGCTGGATAAATCGAAACAAAGGCTTTCGAATTCCACCAGCAATAGAAGAGAGAGATGCAAGAAATGATGACAGTTAAAAAGACGGTACTAAGAGATATAAATGAGGGAAAAATATTGAGGGATTTTTTTTTTCTATTACATCCTTGTAATAAAAAAGAAAAGCTTAATGCCTTCGTAAAAAACAAAATCAAATACTTTTAAGAAAAAAATAAAAAAAATTGATGAAATTTCTATCTTTTTAAGGGAGCTCTGTTGCTCTTGTATCGTTTGTTCGTTCCTTCTTCGTTCTCTGTACCAGAAGTAGTGTAATATTTTTTTTTTCTTTTACGTTATTAATGCATTTATAATTTGTCTGAAAAGAAGAAACAAAGACTAAATGCAAAAAGAGTCTGTCTAACGTAAGACCAAACAAATCCTTTAACATATACAATCTTATGTCAGCAGAGAAAATGGATACTTATGGCTTGAACCCCATGTTTTAATTGATAAGGCTTTCATCCATGAGTAGTATTATATTTGAAGTGATACGAAACACATTACAATATTGAAAATTTGAATGAAGGAAAAAAAAGAAAGACTAATGAGCGGCAGGTTACTTCATGTTTATATGTTGATATGTAATTTGTGTACTCTGTCTTTAACTAAAAGAATATGTATTTCAATTCCTTTTTGTTTTGTATCTTTACACTCTCAATGATACACCACAAGAGTCACAAATCACATCTTGTTGCATTAAATATTATTTTCTTTTTCTTTGCAAAAATGTAAGAAATACATTAATAGGAAGATATTTTATAATATGTGTGTGTTAGTGTTAGAGAATACAAGCGATAATAGATCATGCACAACTTAGACTATATGTAATAGAATTGACAAACAACCAAAGCCACTCATAGTCAATCATTTTTCCAGTCGTTTTGCTACTTGGAATAAACATCCTAGTCACTTGATTTTTCACTCTTTAGCTTTGGAATGCCTTGTTACTGGCATCTGAATCTATCATTGTTCACTGTTGGAAGGCAAAATATATGGCTCCTTGGAAGAAATTTCTACCAAGTTGTTGCAGTGATGTGTAAAAATAATCCACCGTCCAGTTTCCTTCTCCAATAGTGAATTAAAAAAACACTTCATGGAAGTGATTACAAAAAATATTTACTTGTGATAGTAGTGTCATTTTCAAGGCAATTTTAGCCTTTCTGTTTAGGGTCTGCATTGCACCTTAAAATTGGACCAATCAGAAGGTCACTATTGTAAACCATTTATCAGATCCATCATTAATTTAACAACATAATCATGTACAATCTTCAAAAAGAATTTTGTTATTGTGTCAGCAAGAGGAGAATAAGACTGGATATTTCAAACAGCAACAAGCAGAATTCATAAATGTCTCTTCATTTTTAATGGACAAAAGATTATCAAAACATCCACCTGGGAGACACCTGAATGACATTTCGATGATGTCTGGTCATCTGCTCTAAGCTGTTCCGCTTCTTCAGGCTTGAGGAGACAGTCGGACTGCAATAATCATGACTCCGTTGAGATAATGCTGCAGCTTGTGAATCCAAGTTCCGTATTGGAATTATCGTATGCTGTTTCAGTAATACTGCTTTCCGTGCTACTGTGTTTTGCTTACCGAAAGTCCATCTGCTATAGTTAACACAACTCTGGCTTCTACCAACAGTTTGGAGCTTGTTTTGTTGAGGACTTGGGATGTTTCTGCTTTCCATAGTTTCAGCTGAGTAAATTGTTTCCTCTCTACTATCAGACCCATCCTTCCCATCCTCCAAAGGACATGAACTTGACTGCACCTCACTGAAGCAATTATTTTGCCAGGTACTAACAGGAGGAAACTTACGATTAGCTTCACGATATGCTCTTGTTAATTGTTGCGACACACAACCATTTTCATTCGATCGGTCTCCAGGTCTGTGACCTTCAACATTGGCTTCATCAGAGAGCATCTGCTTGAGGGGAAATGGTAAATATATGGACTTCGGAGCCTTGGAAAGCATGTTAACATCCAACAGCTGCAATGAGGCATGGTCTTTCTTCTCAACAGACCCAGAAATTTCTGGAGATTGAAAGATCTCTGGAGCTATAATTCCCTGCTCGGGAGTCAAACACAGATCAACAATTGGGTCTTCCTTGTAGAAACTTTTTCCATTAGCTGAGCTGCTTGATCCAGGATAATATTTAGACCGTTGAACCATCTGTGATGATGACGATTGGTCATTGTTCTCCTCATTGGTCTTGAAGACCCGGCAAAAGGTGAAAGGATTAGAATTTTCACTCTGTCCTGTGGTCGTCAACCGAATGAGAGAGAGCTTGGGCTTGCTAACCTCATCCAAGCTCCCTTCCCAGTGCTGATATAACCAATTACAAATGACAGGAATGGGGATGCCAAATTGCATAGGAACATCCTTCTTCCATGAATTGGTTGATGAAGAGGATGCATAAGATCTTGCACTGGGAGAGGAGGCAAGTTTCATGGGATCACATACCATAAAAGCTAGATTTCCTTGTGCATCAAAACCAGCAGATCCAGGGCGCAATGTGACCCCATGCATAGTCAATTTTATGAGGTTGTCAGTAGCTATTATTACTTTTCCCTCACCAAATGTCAGCTCTTTTTGATCTGTGTGCCCTAAAAGATAAACTGTAGTACCCAGTTGAAGACTAGGCTTGCAGCAGGTTTTCAAGGAATGAGGATGCTGCACCTGTGAGGATGAGTCACCATCCATTATATCAAGTCCCACAACTGTAAGATCAAGAATGGAACTTGTAATGAAGAATCTGAAAAGGGAATCACACATATGAGGGAAACTATGCAGTCTGTCCAAGAAAAACATAGCTGCACCAGTAAGGGAATTAGCAATGAAAAAACAAATGAAAAGGAATTAGAAGAACTGGGGTGCCCAATGAGCAAACCAACTAATATTGCAGGTGCAGAAATAATAGTTATTGTATAGCACCATAAGTTTTACCAATGAGATGACAAATTTACTGTATATTGAGCCACATAAGCACTTAATTGACATTTAATAGAAGATCATAAGTAACGATCACCTACTTCATATTGAAATGAAGAGAATCCATTTGAAGTGCAAAGACAATTGAACTTCAAGGTGTAAATCTAAGTGTAATAATTAACAAACAAAAAGGAAAGTTAACGACAAGCTAAATCAATTATACTAGAAAAGGTTAACTCTATGACCACATGGTGAAACTTGAGAGTTGGAATTAGTAATTTGCTCAATCAAAACTGTTGTTGAATATAATGCCTGGTATAGGTTGATATCTATTAATTTGTTGTTGAATACTAATCATTCATCCAAGTGAAACAATTAACAAACAAAAAAGAAAGTTAACGTGAAGCTAAATCAATTATACTAGAAAAGGTTGAATGTAAGATCTTTATCTCAAACACTCTAGGACCACATGGTGAAACTTGAGAGTTGGAATTAGCAATTTGCTCGATCAAAATTGTTGTTGAATACAATGCCTTGCATAGGTTGATATCTTTTTCTTTTTTGGAGAACTTCTAGCTGATCATTAATTTGCATGATAGTGCATTTATCAAATATGTCAAACATGAAGACATTGATATTGATATAAAGGTCCTAGGATCAAATTCTGTGTAACTGCTTATCCTTTGCCAAGAAATTTTTTTTAAAAAAAGTCAAACAATGCACCTCCCTGGTTCAAGTATGGTTGATGAAGATTGACAAATTTCTTTTAACTTAACCAATTTGGCAGCCACTCTTCCAACTGCTGCAATTTTATAACCTAAGATGAAGCTTAGAGAATACAAGATGTTAAAGGAAACATATGCTAGTGTACTCTATTAATGGATCAAAAACTTAGGGTTCCACCAAACTGGAGGAGGTCTAAAGGATGCTGGAAGAAGGCAAGTATTGAAAAGAGTTCCAATACTTCTTAAATGAAATTATATGCCACTGAAGACTGATTCTTAAAAATGTATATGAATTTATAAAAAGGAATTACAAGATAATCCCAGAATAATTTCTTTCCAGTGCTTGTTCACACACACATCAGAAGAAGGCAAGTTCTGAAAGAGAGTTGTCTATTCTGAAATAAGATATATTTAGAGGAAAACTGAAGAATGAAACTAAAAGTGGATTAAAACTACCAGAGATGAATAAGTTGGTCATAGATGAACCTTAATTGCTACTCCACCATATAAGATCTTCCCAATTTCCAGAAAACATACAAATAGGTGGTCACAGACAAACCAAGCTGTTCTTCTATCAAAATTAAAACGAATTTGATTGTGTGAATAAATAGTTAGAGGTGATAGGATTGTATGGGTCCTATGGGATATCAAAATTATGAAGCTTTGACTGATTCTTCTGTTCCCAAAGGAACAGCTTTTCATAATATTGGAGTAGCTTCAGTGGCATAGTGGCAGGCTTATTCCATCTTTGTTGTCCATCTATTCCAATGATATTCCTTGTCCATTAGTTACCTATTCCATCACTTTCTCAACTAAGCTCTTAAACCAACTTCCATTAGATTTTGTCAAGTTTGAGAGCCAATCATAAACAAGAAGTTGCATTTTCAGAGACAATAAATTTGGTGAAGTAGATAGAATCTTTTCTCTGAGACACTTTGCCATGGTTTTAGATGTCAAAAAAACCAATACATATCACCGGTCTAACCAAGCACAGGTAACGAACCATACAGGTGGGTGCCACTTGGTACACCATATTTTATTATTAGTTTTAGTAATAATGGATAAGACATGGTGGTATACCACTCAGTTTCCCATGTCCTACTAGTTCAATAGGTAATTAGTACTTGATAAAAGATAAGATTTAGTCAGGATTTAGATATGATTTCCCCAACTGAATGAGGAAATCTCGTATGTTAGTTGAGGGAAATCCTCCTTTTCATTATGTATAAATAAACGATGAATCAATGAATCAAGTGGGCATTTTCATTACTTCTTCTTATTTTCAACATGGTATCAGAGCCACTCTCTCTATAAGAGAGATTACCTTTCTTTTTTTTATTCACTGTCAAACGACAGCTTCTATTATCATTTGTTCGTGGACAACTCCGCTGTGAAACCACAGATACCCAGGGGTCATCCACTGCCATCCTCTCGGACATCCTTTGCTTCCTTTGCTCCGAAGTAGACGATGGCTTCTACACCTGCTCGTCGGCGCCATCCCTCCTGCAGCCTCTATTGCTCTGTCCTCTTTGCTGAGAGTACTTGTACGGGTCGTCGCTCATCGTCTCTCGGTGCTCTACAGAGAGGGCACAACAAGTTCTTTCTCAGTCAAACGACGGTAAATCTACGATCTTAGCGCTTCTCCCGCCACTCATGGCACGTGGCGTGTTCATCGTCCTTTGCTACAACCCTTGCTCTTTGCCGCTGACATCACCGTCAAAGTCAACTACCGTCAACGTCAACCATCGTCAGGTCTTCACTGCGGTTGACAACACAACAGCTTCCTTCCTTCAGTTTCATTGACATTGATTCATGATCGACATCCTTAGTTCAAGATCGGCGTCCTTACAGGAGCTCGATCTTGCGGGGGCATGATAAAAGATAAGATTTAGTCAGGATTTAGATATGATTTCCCCAACTGAATGAGGAAATCTCGTATGTTAGTTGAGGGAAATCCTCATTTTCAACAGTACTCATATCAGACAAATATTTAAAACCATTAATTATGAATGGTAGTAAATATTTTACATGGTCAACCTATAAACATTGTGAGACAACCAAAATTTAGATGGTCAATCTATTAACATTCTAAGATCACCTAACTAGGTAGCCTGATTATTGAAAATTCCGCGCCCACCAAAAAGTATATGGAAGTGCGAAATTAATGGAAAAAAATTTCCAGAAAAGTCTCAGGTTTTTTTTTTTACCTGATGTACCTTTTCGAGAATTTACCAAGGAGCACTGCCAATTTTGCCCCTAAACTAACCCACACTCGTTGTCCTCTTTGCCTTCTGCTATGCACCAAACTCACCCATGGCTGCCCCCTGTCAACAATCTTAAATTCCTCCCTCAAGGATGACCCCTCCCTACCTCCTGCTTCCTCCACTAACCCTACTTCTTCCACCTCGCCCTCTCCTCCATCGACGATCTTAAAACCACTATATGTGTTTGTTCTTAAAACTTTGTGTGGCATTAGCATAATCAAATTGACCATGATAATGGATTTTTTTTTTATTTTTTCTATCAAAAAATGCATTAGAAAATCTTGTTTATGCAGATAATAATCATAATCATTGCACATGTTTAGATCAAATTCATGCCCAGAATTAAAACTCATCTCAATAAGAATTGCATACTTATATGCAAAATATTTGACAATTATTGCCAAGTCGGACTGGGTGACTCATTCGTATTCCTGGGAAATGATAGCATCAAACAACGTGCTCAAAATTTTATCACGATCCAGATATAATTAAAAAAGAACGCAAACAAAGAGTATCAACATTTTACTAATTATTCCAAAACAAGTGTGCAAAAACTAAATATAAAAAGCGAACTCATATAAGTGGGTTGATAAGAAATAAAAAAAGCTAGATCAGATAACAAAGGACTGGACTTACAATAGATGTTCCAGAACAGTATGAAAGAACACCAGATAGATGCTAGTTTATGGAGTTTATACTACTCGACAAATTCCAACAATCAGTTACAAGACAGACCATGCTTTCCGTATCACAATGATGCATCATTAAGCACCTATCTCATAAACCATAGCTCATCTACCATGTCATGCAGCCAGGATCCATGTATGAGAAACTAAAGGATGATAAACATTCTTTCATATCAAAAGAAAGATTTTTGTAATAAGATATAATGGAATTATTTGTGCAGAAGGATGTAAATATCACCATAGCAAGAAAAGGATGGATGCAGAATTTTCATTGTGACAAAAAGGCATATGGAAATGTGATGCTCTAAATGATAAAATCAGCCCTAAAGCTCATTACAATACTTAATACGTTAATTTTCAGAAAATATAACTTGTACAATTTAGTCATCAAACTGAAGTTGATTAATTGATCACCAACCATAAGTGTCACCTATCCCTTTCAGCACTAATAATCAAACAACGAACTAAAAATGAAGCCAAAATATGTCATAAATTATGAAATTTTCCTGAACAAGCGTCAGCTATTGACCTTCGGGGCACAAGTCTGGCAGAGAGGCGGCCATGGCAGAGGCGGACTTCGGCGGCCTCAGCAGCAGCTACCGTCGGGAGGATGGCGTGAGTCGTAAGAAGAAGATTGCGGTGGATGAGGAACCCGGTCCCTCCGCCATCCCAGCCCCAAACACCTCCGCCACCCACGGCCACGGAGATGGCGGCCAAGGCGGGACCTTTGGAGGTAAAGATGCTAACTTTGATCCGCTCCGATTTTCCTCGACCGGTGAGGAAGCAACACCACCACCCCCCTTGCAGAACCCCCATCGCGATTCTTTACTCCCTTCACGTTTCGCTTCAAGCGCACCATTCTCCCGGGAACTGAGGGCGCTTCTCTTAAATATAGCCAGAAAAGATACACTCCTTTTCCATGTGGTTGGTGCTTCTAATCCTCTGATGATTTTTCAGCACTGTTTAAAGAGATAAATGGGAGTTGCAGAGGAAAACAGAGCAATGCCAAGACGTGCATAAAGAGTAAAAAGATCCTACGATGGAGAAATCAAGACAGACATACGCCAGCCTTTCCTATGCGTGCTATGCCTCACTTGCAGACTTTTTCCTCTTCCTGCATCAAGATTACATTCTGCGTCGGAATGACAAGATGATAAATCAACTCATGAGAACGAAGTGACTCATCGTCATAGATCTAATCATTGATATCCATGGATTGGAACATGCAGGAGATGATAAAAGTGTAGCTCCATGGAGAGCTGAAAGCTTGTGTGACAAGCTGTAAGCAACCACTGGATCAGCTGCTTCTGAGGAATAAAGAAGGAACCATAGGCATGGACACAGAGTGGCACTCTTCGTGGATTCACACCTCAAGCTCCAAATTAAGCATCAGTGACCATTATTTTATGCTACGGTGGTCTTAAAAAACAGATATGCATTTAGCTTTCTGGATATATGGTTTAGTGAGGTGGAAAGCTTTGTAAAAGTTGGGGCTATGTTCCACGGTAGTGCAAAGGGTAGGCAAAAGTTTATGTTGCAAATTGGGGTCCCATGCATGCCATTGGCACATGGAGGCCATTGCATCGAGTTCTAAAGCTAAAATCTCTCTCACTCTCCTTCTCTCTCTAGCAAACAACCGATAAAACGGAGAAGAATCAATTCTTCGAATGTTATCGGAGTTTATCCCTGCTATATTGTAGGCTAAATAAAAATTAACAATTACTTAATAAAAGAGAGGAGACGACTACATCATTATATAGGATTCTAAACTCTAACCCATGTGGTGTTTGCCTAAGTAAAATTATCTCTTTACCCTTTCTATAGCTATAGGTTGACTCTATAGCCGACCTAAGCAGGGAGAAACCCTGGCCAACCAGCCCAGTAAAGAGGGCGACGACCACTAAACTCTAAGATCCCAATCTAAATCCTAACCACACTTCTTTATAAGAGAAAAGTGGTTAGGTGGGGTTTTATTACAATCTCACAGGGTTTTATTGACTACTTCTAGGGAGATTAAGACTCAACCCTGTTGGAGTCCTATCAAGCCCGCTCTCTTAGAATCAGCCTTGTCCTCAAGGCTGAGGGTCCATAAACTCTGGAAATTGGATCTTCAGTTCCTCATGCGACTCTCATATTATATCTTCAGATGGTAAGTTATTCAACTTCACAAGTCCTTCAGTTGAAAGGCATCGTCAGTGCATCACAATTCTTTAATCAAGTATAGCTTTAAGTGGGGCTTGGATTTCACCATTAGTTGTAGTATTCGATAGTTGAGTCTATGCCAACTCTTATTCTCTCAATTTCAGCTTTAGCAAGGATACGTGGAAGATAGGATGAATTTTAGCGTCATCTAGAAGCTTTAATTTATATGCCACGACCCCAATATGGTCCATAGAATTGTGGAGATAGCTTTATCGATGCTCTGGTGTTGATTGACAACTGCTTGTACGGTTGTAGGCGAAGGTAGAACCAATCTCCTACTGAAAATTCTTGCTCGCTCCGGTGAGTATCTACTTGTTGCTTCATGCGGGCTTGAGTGGTAGTCAGGTTGTCCTTCAGCAGCCATAGAAGCTTGTTTCTGTCAATTAAATTTTGGTCGACTCGATCTATTTTGGCTGTACTAATTATATATTTCGGTATTACAGGAGGCGGTCGACCATACAATGCCTCATAAGGGGTACATTTCGTTGATGAATAATAAGTTATGTTGTACCACCATTCGACCCAAGGAAGCCACCTTGTCCACTCTTTAGGTCGGTGGCTAGTGAAGCACCGTAAGTCTCGAGGTATCTGTTCACCACTTCTGTTTGGTCGTCTGTTTGTGGATGGTAGGTTATGCTCATCTTCAGTTGGGTGCCTTGTAATTGGAAGAGCTCGATCCAAAATTTACTTGTAAATACCTTATCACGGTCACTCGTAATCGACTTTCGTATCCCATGCAGTTTTATAATATTTTTCATAAAAAGTTAAGCAATGCTGGCAATAGTATAAGGATGTCTCACAGCATAAAAATGAGCATATTTAGTTAGACGATCTACCACCAGAAAAATTATGCTTTTACCTTAAGATGATGGTAGCCCTTCGATAAAATCCATGGAGATGTCAGTCCATGCTGAGTTCGGTATAGGTAGTGGTTGTAGTTTGCCTAAATTTGCCACCATTTTACCTTTCTACTGTTGGCATACATCACATTTGGATATATAGTCATAAATTGATTTTTTTTCATACCCTTCCAAAAGAAGTTTTGTTTCACCCTCTTGTAAGTTCTCAGAAATCTAGAGTGCCCTACTGAAGGTGAAGAGTGCATCGCGTGCAAAATAACTTGAATATAAAGGGAAGAAGGAACGATAACAATTTGGTCTTTGTAACGTAAGTCCTTCGAATCCCACGTGTAGTGACCTATGGAACTCGGATTCTTCTCTAATTTTTCTATGATGTCTCGGGTCTCTGAGTCATTTTTTCATTCCTCCCTAATGTATTTGAGGAAGTCGGTGGAAGGAAGTGAGATGGCTAAAATTTTAGCTTATCCTGGTAGCCATGATAGAGTATTTGCAACAACATTCTCTTTCCCCTTTTGATAAATAATTTCATAATCAAAGCCAAGAAATTTATTTACCCATCATTGCTGCTCTGGGGAAGATATTTTCTACTCTAAAAAATATTTAAGGCTTCGGTGGTTAGTCTTAATCTGGAAGCATCGGTCGATCAGGTAGGGTCTCCATTTCGTGATGATGTGTACGATGACAAGCATTTCTTTATCGTACACAGATGTTTTAAGATGTGAGGAAGATAAAGTTTTATTAGTGTAAGTAAGGGGTCGGTCATATAGCTCCAATTCCAACTCTTGACGCGTCGGCTTTAATGACGAAGGTGCAACTGAAATCGGGCTGCGTTAAGACTGACGTTGTCATCATGACTGTCTTGAGTCGTTCGAAGGCTGCAGAGGCTTTATTTGACCACAAGAAGGAGTCTTTCTTCAGTAAAGACGTGAGTGGGACATTGATCTTGCCATAATCTTTCACAAATTTTTGATAGTAGCCCATGAGTCTAAGGAAGCCACGCATCAATTTTATGTTCGTAGGTCTCGGCCATCCTTGCATTGCCTCGATCTTCATTGCGTCTACCGCCACTCCATTCTCTAATATAATGTGCCCTAGATACTCTACTTTATACTGTAAAAGCTACACTTTGACTATTTAACACAAAGGGTGTTCTCCCGAAGAATCATTAGAACAGTTCGTAAGTGCTGAAAATGCATATCAAGCGTAGGGCTATAAAATGATAATATCATAAAAAAATACCAACACGAACTTGCATAGAAAAATCTGGAAGATGTCATTCATCAGGATTTGAAAAGTGGAAGGAGCATTCGTAAGTTCAAAAGGCATTACCAGAAACTCGTAGTGGTCGTTATATGTGTAGAATGCAGTTTGACATCTTCAACGCATACCCGAATTTGGTGGTAATCGGAATGGAGATCCAATTTTGTGAAGACTCGGACTCCTTTTAATTCATCTAAGAGCTCATCTACGGGTATATGATATTTATCTTTGACGATGATGGCATTCAAAGCCCAATAATCAACACATCTGTCATGTACCATCCTTCTTGCACACTAGCAACACCGGCGAAGAGTGAGGGCTGCAGCTTAGTCGGATTACTCCAGTGTCAAGCATCTCCTTAATGATGTTCTCAATCTCATCCTTCTTTAAGTGAGGGTAGTGGTATGATCTCAAATTTGATGGAGGTTTACCTGGTATAATAGGTATGTAGAGCCGGTTAGGGGGCAGCCCACGCGGTTTCATGAAAACATTTGTAAATTCGTCCAGTAAGAGTGCAAACTTAGGATATGAATTTTGTATGTTCTCCCCTTTAGATGGCTGTTGGATATGCATAAAAAATCCTCCATGTGCTTTGTGTAAAACTTTCTCCATATGTTGTGTTAAAATGATGGAAATATGACTTGTGCACTTGCTTCACAATATGACCTATCTCCCTTTACAATAAAACTTCATAATTAGTTTAGAAAAATTTCAGAAGATATCAACTAGCGTTGTGAGCCATTCGATCCTAGGCATGTCTTTATAATCATCGATGGATAAGAGGAAGAAATCAACTACCACTTCTTGGTCTTGGAGGAGCAATTTCACCCGTGGGCACCGTTGGTCATAATTGAGGATTCAGCCATCGGTGACCTTTACGTTGAACTTGTTGCAACCTTCAATATGAAGCGCCATATATGCAGCAACCTTACTGTTGAGGAAGTTATTTGTGCTACCTGTATCAATGAGAATCATGATGGGTTGTTGTTTTAGAAGTCCTCCAACTTTCATCATCTACGGATTGGAGTAGCCGGCCAATACGTGCACTGCATAGTCGGCCGGTTGGGGCTCTTCCTCCATGGCTTCCTCTTCAAGTTTGAGGCCTTCTTCAGATGATCTGCTGTTCTCATCCTCCATTGGTTCAATCACGAGGAGCCGAGCCTTTTTGCAGCGATGTTCTCGGCTCCATGGTTTATCGCAATGCCAACACAACCCCTTGGCCAAACATTCACGAAGCTCATCTCTTGTTAATTTCTTTAGTGTAGGGGCTCGGATGATAGTAGAGGGGGCTGTAGGCCTCGGCATGGTTGGTCGGGGAGTGACCCTTGTCCTTCGTACCTTATGGTTCAATCGTTCTTCTTGGATACACACGAAGGAAATCGCCGCCATAAGAGTGTATGGTTGTTGCGCCTTTACTTCTCATCGAATCTCCAGTTTTATACCCTTAATAAAAATCCCTAAAAGTTGTTTCTTAGACCAATCAATAGTTTGGTTAGATAAACATTCAAACCTTGTTTGGTATTCTTATATTGTAGAGGTTTGACGAATCTTTGTTAATTGTCCGTCGATGTTATCGAAATCGGTTAGTCTAAAGCAGTTTAGTAGTCCTTCCTTGAATCGCTGCCAAGAGAGACATCCATGGGTGTGTTCAAACTAATTAAACCACTGAATAGCATCTCCCTTGAGGTGGATGGCAGCAATCTCCACCCGTGTAGTGTCAGCGGTTCGGTAGAACCGAAAATAGCGCTCCACATGTGAGATCCATCTGATCGGGTCTCCTTCTTCCCATCTTGGGAAGTCCACCTTCATACGTGGATTATTTTGATCAGGGATGATGTATCCATACTCTTGAGGATCATCTCGCTGATCTGAAGTCTCTCTATATTATGACTTCCTCGGACTTGATGGTCGACCTATGCTAAATTTGGCGAAAATGGATCACATCTTTTCCTCTATGCGGCTTTTAAAGGCTTTGAACTTGGAGTTGATGGCCTCCTCTGATGCCATGGTGTATGCCTCTAGATCTATAATATTGAGATATTTCTTTTGTTGTCCAGTTAGTGGCATAAGAATTTTTGGAGAGGGGGTGGTCGATTGGATGAGTGGGTTGATTTAGATGGGAGTAGGCTACGATTTAGGGTTGATTTATGTGGCTGTTTGGGATCGATTTAGGGTGCGGTTTGGAAGGATTTTTAGTGAGGATGGTAGGATTTACATATGAGATAAAGAGAATCTAAAATCCCACAAAATACAGCACTCAAATCCGATAGAATTAGATGAAGAAAGGTGCTACGATGTGCTATCCTGCCGAATAGATTTTACATTGGAGAAACAATGAATTCTCAACATAAATTCCAGAGAAAAATTCAAGAAAAATATGCAGAAACCCTCTGTTCAGATGTGGTCAATACCAATGAAAAGTTTGACAAAATTTTGACAGTATAATGGTAGAAAAATAGGGCAAAAGACGGAAGGCAGATCCTTCGTTACAAAATTCTAGCACAAATTTATAGCAACACGTAGAGGACGACAACAAATTGATGGATCTACGGCTTGGTGGGCGATGATGGAAGGGACATCAAAAGTAATTGTGGGAATTGCTTGGGAAGGTGGACGCGACAGAGATGACCATAGGACAGTAGGAACGCGGCTCTGATACCATATGATAGAACCCCAGAAGAAGCTCTATAGATTTTGACCCTCGAAGAGGATCAATCCTTGGAATGCTATAGGGGTTCCTCACTCTTAAACTCGGCACAAGACTGAATAAAAGTTAATAATTGCTTGATAAAAGAGAGGGGACAGCTACATCATTATATATGGTTCTAAACCTAGCCAATGGGATGCTTGCCTAAGTAAAATTATCTCTTTACCCCTTCTATAGTCGACCTGCCTAAGTAGAAACAGATGGCGGCTAGGTTGACTTTATAGCTGACTTAAGTATGGGAAAACCCTAGCCGACCAGCCCAATAAAAGAGGCGACAACCACTAAACTCTAAAGCCCCAATCTAAACCCTAACCATACTTTTTTATAGAATAGAAATGACTAGGTAAAATTTTATTATATTCTCACAAAATTTTATTATAATTTATAAAAAATTAGGACTTAATATGCTGGAGTAATATCACTTCCTTGAACAAAGAGATTTATCAATTTATGGATCACACTATGCTATAACAATTGTTTTTTTAAGCAAAAGCGAAAGCAAAAATGATTTATATTAACCCCAAAACAATGCGATTACGTCTATAACCATACTCTTCTAAGCACAAAACTACATGCAACCCAAGATGCATCAGACCATACATCATAAAATTTGATAGACATGACAAATTGCACAAGCACAAGCTACCAGGAATTCTTTTTATAAAAATAACATTAATTAATATCCGATTTATTAGGCATTTTACTTTCCTAATCACAAGCCAATTTCCTGTGGTAACTCATCACTAACAGGACGAAGTAAAAACTTATTGCTCTAGGAATGAGGAATATCACACAACATTGTTTATTTGGCATATAAAACTTTGAGGAAATAATTGATGATCTAAAGAGGCGTGATTCTATTGGTGCGATGTTACACAAGACAGATTATGATTTGTATATTAACAACCATGCAGTTGAATATGGCATAAGTGTGCTTCTTTTGGCTTTCAAGAAGGGGAAGTGATCAAGTATGCTGAATCCTAATTATTATAATATTTTGATAGAGAAAACTGTGGATCCAGCTAAAACATTACAACATGCTCTTTTTTTGAGTTCTCACGAGTCTTAGGTCTTTACTATATAAACAAGGCTAGATTTTATTACTAATATTTAAGTCAAAAATTGGACAAATAGGTTTCTACCATGCACGACAAAAGACGGTTTAGATGTCATAATTTGTCACAGAGGAAGTCATCAGATCTGCAAAATATTGTGCAAGCCTAAAACTGAAAATTGATTCCAAAGAACATGAAAGCCTCGTAGATATTATAAATTACTATTTTGGTTTTATATTTTGTTTTGTATAATTATGCACTTATGTAGATATTAAAATCAATAATAATACAAAATTAAACCTATGGAAATGACTCATAGACTCTACAGGAATTCCATGAGCTGATGATTACTATAAAAAATATATGTAAATAATCACCAACATATTCAGACCTAAATAAATCTATCTATGATATAAGATATTTTGATCTATCGAACATTGGTATGACGTGTAAGTATATAAGAAATTATTCACTTTTGATGTACCTACATGATTTTGTCTTTTGTGAAAACTAAAAGCTCTAAAAGACATCTCTAAAAATAAGAGAGGCTGGTGGACTTATGAGCCCTTAGCTCCCCTACTTTTCAACCAACGTGGGACTAAAGATGACCTTATTATTGCTCCCTCCATAAAGGGAGCGAAGGGCTCATGTCCGAGGTGCTTGGCTCGGGAGTACTAGTCGACCGAGGTGCATGGCTCGAGGTCCTCCTTCTAGCGCCAATATGTTGGGGTCATCCCGCAACGTGGGATGATAGGTCACCCCAGTGAGGGTTCTCGTGTGCGCTAGATCGTCTCTGTAGATTCGATGACGTGGTAGCTTTGCTCCTTCCTTCAAGCGGCTTCCTTATCAAACGGCGCAAAGTCTTGCAAAAGACCCGAGCCGAGCAGTTTGGGCTCGGTCGAGTCCCTCCGACGATCAAGTCAGGGGTCGACTCAACTAAAAAAGGGTCCCTCCCGCAGAAATGGTGAGTGAACATTTATACCTATGTAGACGAGTCAGTCGTACGTGGGCCACATCGTTACTACGTTCTAATCGCCTATCATCGGTGGCCAGACGTTGGTCGACTCGTGTCTCGACATGTCACCTGCTATAGAGATCGAGGGTATTTATCGTGCCCCTTGACATGCCACTTATCGCCAGTTGTCGGGGGTCAGGGAGGGGGCTAGTCTGGCACGTTAGCTCTGCTGCGTCATTTGTCACTAGCTGTCGGGGGTCAAGGAGGGGCTAGTCTGGTATGTCGGCTCTGTTGCGTCACCCGTGGTGGGGGATTGGTTGCCAGGGCGTTAGAGGATACCCCGAGGTCAGGTCGGGCGGAGGACGCTGGGTCAACGTAGCTGAGTCGTGACGTGGCCGAGATGCAGATACTATATTGCTCATCACATTGGACTTGACCATTATTGGTCCCATCAGTCCCATATTCATCTAATTTCCTTGAATAAAATTTGTTTGGGTCTAATATACCCCGACAATCTGATACTCCTATTGGATATAATCTTGGAGCTCAGTAAAATCAATCAAGATATTGATAGAAATCATGAAGTCTCCACTTGGTACCTTAACTTGAAGAAAAAAAGTAATCAGAATATAAATAATATTGGTGCATAAAAAATGTGACATATTAATGTTATCATAATAAATCATTGATGAGAATTTTAATACTTGTTGTGATAGTAAGATATTGTACTTTATCCAACGATCATGATATAGTTCTATGCTTCTTAAAGCGTATAGAAATAATATTATTATTGTTAAATCTAAATATTCTTCATTACGATTCAAAACAACGCATTTGTACGGGAGAAGACATGTAAACTAAGAGGTTTGATTATAATAAATATGTAGTCTATAATTGATGAGGAACTATCTAAACTCCATTCAATCAGTTTGGTGGATTTCTATGCAGGACACCTTAAAAGTTATGTTTGGTTAAACAAAACTCAAGTCCCAGCTCACTTATCTCAATCCAAATCCTAATAAGACTTGGATTAGGGCAGTCCTCAACCAAAAAGTGGCAAACATCGAGAAAGGGGATATGACAATCCTATAAGGAAAATATTAATTGTACGTGTCCTATGAGGAAAGTCCTTAAACCCTAAGGACTTGGGGCACCCCTTACTCTATAAAACAAGGGGATGCGCCCTCATCTAAAAGTAATCAAGAAGTCCTTAACCAGTGTCCAACCGGTCCTAACTATCCTTGTCTTAGAAGATAGAAGAGAGAGGAAAAGAGGAAAGAGCAAAATTATTAATGTGAGAAGTGCCCAAAGCTTATTACCCTCACTTTAGGAGGAGGTTCCAATTGCAAGAAAGTTGGTAGAGACCGAAAGTAGCAGCGATATGCAAACTACCAAGAGTACCTAAGAGTCATCCAAAGATAACCTGCTCCATATGCATCTATTTGTCTCCTTACACACTCCTAATTTTGTTGCTTTTAGATTTACAAGTAATAGATGTTATTTTCTTTTGGTCTTATGATTGATCTTCCTATAATAATTCTCTTCTTTGTTAAAGCTTTCATCCAAAAGGTAGTATCGAGTTGATGATTATTGAACCCGAACCCCATACAAATCAGGTAGTATCAAAGCTATCATCTTATGGATGATGATCACCAGATAAGGATATGAGGAGTGAAATGAAGAACTATAGGAGTTGAAGTTCATACCATGATTATTCAAGGAAGAAACATCAACAGAATAAACTAATAGTCTTGGCTAATTGTGTGATGATTGGTATGCAAAAAAATTATAAAATCTAAAAATTACATGAATTATAAGAGATGTGATACCGAGGGAGATCGTATATCCTCGAAAATTTTTAGATCCAACGGAGAAGAAGGAGCACTCGTGTACTCCTCTCTAGTAGTAATCCATATGGCAGATGCGACAATGAGGCTCCTCAGCTATGAGATTAGCCTCTCCACACTCTCAGGCTAAGGTGAGGAGAAAAAACTATGAGGAAAAATATGAGGCTTCTCTAGCTTTCTCTTTGGTTCTTCTTTTGCTCTAGCCTATGAACAAAGAAGTGCCTCCTATTTAAAGAGTTGAGTGAGTATACTATTCATATTGAGAATTAGATCTCTATCCAATTATTCAATCCCGTCGGATCTCATCTATAGGATCTAAACTAGGAACTCTGCGAATATCTCATATCCACACCTCTACCTGTCGCAACATCTACCATATGTGTGTGACCCTCTAAGCCCGATACTGAGCTGGCTATGAGTTGCTCTTAACAGAACTCCTTCTGATATAATTATTATCCCCATAATAATTCACTCGACTCATCGACTATGGACGTACTAGGCCACTACATTATAGTCCCTAAACGGTACAAAAGGATCAAATCCATCAGACCTGTTTATCCATAATTATTGTATATCTATAATTCGTCGTCCAATCAATATCCCAGAGAATGTATTTTGGGTATGGATATTGTCAGGCCATATATGAAATCCTTCTAAGCCTTGCTCTAATCAGATTCTCCCAGAGAACTCCTCTTTCAATCTGAACGACTTTGGCTAGGGATTTTGTCTGAGTGAGCACACACGAGATATTCCTCTCATGATACTGAAAGTGAATGATCCTTTGTTGACATTCAATTGCCTTCGTATAGTTGGCTACCAATTTCGATAACTAGCTATATCAAATCTGGACCATTCTAAACTTGTAAGTCCAATGTCAAAAAAAGGAGTACCCATACAAGGCATCCTTGGTGTCTTAAGTCTAAGGACTAGGCATGTAACTAGGACTACGAAATTGCTATTTGACATTAGATATCATTATCCATCTATCATTTCATAAGCGGATCAATTAGTGAACTCATTCTCCAACGAGCACCTGCATTTTACGTCTATTGTCTCCACATAAGTGACTATGAGACCAATTGCCCCAATCATATAAACGAGTATATAATACAATGGTCTATCTGGTTATCTTGATGTCCTTCTTGAGTAACCTATGACCAGAATGATTTAGGACGCGTGTATAAAAGTGTATCAATCTCATTATCATAATCTCATCTTGATCTGATTTCCATTGCACAAATACAACGACCTCACAATATATATCTAGAAATATAATATGAGAAAATACCAATAATAATAAGCAAAGAGATTACTACAGCATATCACAAGTGTCATCACTCACGTGATTGGCTTTTAGGACACCTATAACTAGCAATCTCTCACTTGACTTAAAGCTAATCATCGATATGTCTAATCCCCATCAAACACCTGTGATGCTCAAACATAATTTGAGGCAATGACTTAGTCAGTGGATCTGCAATGTTTTCTTCAAATGTAACTATTTCGAATGCTACATCTCCATGGGCCAAGATATCTTTAATTGGATGGAACCTCCTCAGAACATGCTTAGACTTCCGATGAGACCTGGGTTACTTTGCTTGAGCGATCACCCTGTTATTGTCACAATATATTAGGATCGGCTTCGCGCTGCTCAGTACGACTTCTAAATCCATGATGAACTTCTTTATCTTGACTCCTTCCTTTGCTACTTTAGCTGTAATAATATACTCTGCCTTTGTGGTTGAGTCAACAATAGTATCTTGCTTGAAACTCTTCCAGCTTACTACTGCTCCATTTATGGTAAACACATACCTTGAATTTGACTTACTATCATCGACATCAGATTGGAAACTCAAGTCTGTGTAGCCTTCAACCTAGAGGTTATCTCCTTTGTATACCGGTAAAAGATCCTTAGTCCTTCTCAAGTACCTACGGATACACTTTACTGCTTTCCAATGCTCCAAGCCTGGATCCACTTAATACTTGCTCGTGACACTCAGAGCATGTGCTATATAACGCCTGGTGCATAACATATCATACATGATAGACCCTATCACAGAGGCATAGGGTATTTTATCCATGTTTGTCCTTTCTTAAAGAGTTTTTGGAGATATACTCTTGAAAAGTGATATTCCATGTCTCATCAATATGAGACTTCTCTTGAAATTTTTCATGCCACACCTTTTGATAATGGTGTCTATGTACCTAGATTAGGATAAGCTAACCATCAAATTGGATCTATCTCAATAGATCCGAATGCATAATATATAAGATGCTTCCCTTAAGTCTTTCATAGACAAGTGTCTAGATATCCAAGTTTTAATCTTGAAGATTATTCCTACATCATTTCCAATGATTAGGATATCATCCATATATAACACCAAGAAGGTGATAGTGCTAGTTACAAGTGCCCTATAAGCCAATCACATGAGTGATGACATGTGTGACATGCTGCGTGATCTTTTTGCTTATGATTATTATTGGTATATTCTCACATTATATTATATATTGTATATATATATTGTGATGTTGTTGGTTTTATGCAATAGGAATCAGATCATGATGAGATCACGATAATGAGATCGATTCACCTTTAAATACAGAGCCTAAATAATCTCGGTCATAGGTTACTCGAGAGGGATATCGAGATACTCGGATAGACCAGTGTACTGTATACCCATCCATATAATGGAGCCATTGGTCTCATAATCACTTGTATGGAGAGATTAAGGATATAGTATAGGTGCTCATTGGAGAATGAGTTCACTAATTTATCTGCTTATAAAATGTTATATGGTTAATGATACCTAATGTCAGATAGTGATTCCATAGTCCCAGTTGTACATTTAGTTCTTAGACTTGAGACACCAAAGATGCTTTGCTTGAGTACTCCTTTCTTTGATGCTGAACTTACAAGTATTAAAAGTTTCAGATTTGGTGCAATTGGTTATCGAGATTAGTAGCTAATCTTATGAAAGTAATTAAGTGTCAATAAAGGATCATATATTCTCAGTATCGCGAGAGAATATCCCATATGCACTTGCTCAAACAAATCCCTGGCCAGGGTCATTTGGATTGAGAGAGAAGGAGTTCTCTAGGAGAACCCGATTAGAGCGAGTCTCAGATGAATTCTGTATGTGACCTGACAGTACTATGTCCAATATACGATATCTAAGATATTAGTTGGATGAGGGATTATTGATACACAGTAACTGTGGACAGAGAGGTTTGATATATTCGATCCCCCTATACCGTATGGGACTATGGCGTAGTGGCCTAGTACGTCCATAGTCGATGAGTCGAGTGAATTATTGATAGATTGGATGAAGATCCAATTAGCCTATATTCTCATTAGATGAGACCCTACACTGATGGGCTCCTTACATGATACCCAATTAGAGGCCAAAAAAGATTATTGGATAGAGATCCAATAATACAAGGTTAGTAGGTAATTAAATGGAGATCCAATTCAATACCCACTAAAGGCAGGAACCCTAGGGTTTTTGGTGGCTCTCTATAAATAGGAGGGAGGTTCATGGTTGATAAGTTGCAGCTTTAGCCACCCCCTCCTATTCTCCTCCCTCTCTCCATGCAAAAGTTGTGAGATCTGACAAGAGAAGTTTTGCTGCAGAGATCCATCGTGTGGATACCGCTAGAGAGGAGGACGCTTAACCTTCTTCATCTTCTCCATCTAGATTTGGAAAAATAGGGATATACGATCACCATAAGTAATCATTCTCTCACGTATCGTAATTTTTTTGATTTTTGCAGCTTTCTTGCGACCCAATCTTTTTCACATGATTTGATCTATGTGGAAAATCTGTTTTTGTTTTGATCTTTTGCTGCACATGTGATGTTCCCATTGAGGTTTCCCAATAGTGGTATCAGAGCTAAGGTTGTTCATGCGAAAGATTGATTTTAAACTGCATGTGATGAGATTGCATCATATAAAACTGTTATATGCATTCTTGCTACATTTTTGCAACGAGGAAAGGGGACGGTTGGCCACCGTTAGGCCCTCTATAAGGGCTACCAACTATGGCTAGGCCCCTACAGGGGCGGTCGGTTGATGCTAGGGCTGCCTGCAAGGGCGATTGCTCGTGGCCAAGCCTAAAGGGCAGTCATCCGCGACCATCCTGCAAGTGGTGGTGCTTGCTCACGGCCCCTTGTTGATTCATTTTGAAATCATATATTGTATTAATGATCTTGTTGATTCCTTTTGAAAAAATTTGGTTTTCGGTCTTAAATGATAATTCATTGATTTTAAAATTATTCTTGAAACAAATAACATAAAATAACTAAAAAGGAGGATAATTCTTCTTGAAAATATTTTTATGCTATCAATCCTTCAATAATAGATAAAATGATATCATTATTGTTGAATATCTTAATACAAAAATGAAGTAGATAACTTTAGCTATTTCTTTTGAAAAACAATCTATGTTGTCTTTATTAAAATTTTTCAAAAAGTGATTTTTGATGATGATTTAGGATATGTTTTCAAATGACTTTTTTTTTAAAAGGATTGATGAATCAATCCAACTTTATTAATATATAGATCTTGACATCTTAAAAAATTGTAACTTGAAATCCTTATATAAATCAAGTTCGTTCAAAGAAAATTATATAAATGAATCATAATTTGTCTCTTCGGAATTATAACTTGAAACTCTTCTTATGAACCATATACTTGATAACTTGAAGTTTCCCATATATAAATTAAGATCTTCTATCTTTTATTCTTTACAATTTATTAATGATCTTGATATTAATAATTTGATATTTTTATGAATTAAGACTCTCCTTTGATCTTCTAAGATTTCTAAAGCCTTTAATCTCATCTAAGAAGAAATTTGTCAAAATAAATCATGTCCTTTGATATTCATGATTTGATAATAATATCCTTCGTGACATGATTATTTATGACTTCCTTCTTAGTATAACTTATCACTAAAATTAATATTTCTTAAATTTTTGATAAGTTGAAGATTAAATGAGATTTATTTTATTATGAGCATTCCCTATATTTCTTGACTTGACTTATCCTTTATGGGAATCACGTTTTATCTCTATGACTTCTTCTTTAATAAAAAGAAGATTTATGATCTTGAAAATTATAAGTTGAGACTTTTATCAAGATTGTTTTTCCATCTTATTAAGAAGAATGATCTAAATGAATTATATGTCTTAAGATTTAAGATTTCATAATCCCCTAAGATTCATTTTTATAAAAAGAGGGGAGAGATTTATTAAACGAAATCATGTCTTTTGGTACTTATGATTTGATCTTTCATCTCTAATGACATGATCTCTTTGTGCTTATGGTCATAATAAAAACATATCATTATAATCTTTTTTTTACAATGAAAAAGGGTGAGACAAAATTATTAATTTGGTTAAAAGAAAATTTGGATATGAAAAAAATCTTCAATGGGAGTGATTTGCCTAAAAGAAAATTAAGAACTTTTAATACATGAGATTTGCATGATTAAATTTCTATTTGACTTAAAATTTTAAATACATAAGATTTCTTGATTATTTATATCAAAATTCACAAATAAAAAATAGGGGTAAATTTATTAATTTAAATCATGTCTTTCGATTTGATTTTTTTTATCTTTAATGACATGATCCTCTTGTACTTTTGGGTATAATTTGAATATAGATGTTAAAAAAATATATTATTATATTTTTTTTACAATGACCAATGGGAGAAATAAAATTATCAATATGATTAGAAGAAAATTGGATATGATGAATCTTATAACATTAAATGAGGAACAATTTGCTTAAAAGAAAATTTAGAATTTTAAAATTTTTAAATACATGTGAAATACATGATTTACATATTAAGCTTGATTTATTATCATATTTTCTTTTAGATTTCTTGACCTTAACAATTGAGCTTCTTATTAAAATTTACATGAGACAATCTTCAAAATATATGATTTACTATTTTGATTTGCTATTTGTGTTGAAGATTACATAAGATGAATGTATGAGCAGCTCTTGGATTTCTCAGATTTTTAAGCTCATATTCAAAATGATTCTCATTAAAATTAACATTTATAAGAAATTAATTCAAGATTTTTTTTATGATGAGACCTTATCTCGATTCATAGATCTTATACGAATATTTTTTAATGAACCCCTTCCCTTCACTTAATATCTTTGGGAAGAAAAATTATTCTTCTTATTTGATTCCACCTCCCTTTCTTCTTTTTTCTTATTTAAAGAGGAAGAAAATTTCTTGATGAGAAAATTATTCTCTTATTTTATTTTACTAAGGGGGAGCAATAACTTACTTACATTTAATCAATATTTATTTTGTACAAATTTAAAATTTTGATACTTGATGAGTTTGTGTATCTTGAAATTATTTGATCATTATTTCACCTCTTTTTGTTGATGACAAAGGGGGGAGAAATATCATATTGATGACACGTATATTAAAAAAGATACATATACGGCAAAGGGGGAGAAATAGTATATTTGATGATACGTATATGAAAAATGATAAAATAAAAATTTCTCATTTTTTGTTAATAACAAAGGGGGAGAAATGATTGATGACTTTAAGGGGGAGAATTTAAAATTAATGTATGAAATAAATGTTATGATAAATGGATATATATTGAAAATCTTTGATATATTATTGGTAATATTGAAAATCTTTGATGTATTGATGGTTAATGACTTACAATGAAATGAGGTATTTATTCTTTTAAAAGAAGAAAAAATTTAAATTCATTATATAACTAATGCATGAATTTTGAAATTATTAAAATATTCTTAAACATTTAATATTACATGATTTGATAGTTGAAATTAATATCATTGATGATTTGATGATTTTTGAGATGTTTGCAATTTATGGTAGATCATTTTAAAAATGGATATTATGATACTCAAATTCGAGAGTGGTTGGTTCTCTTAAATTTAAGTTTTCCTTATTTGGATTATGGCATGGAGATAAGGGGAGTTAAGGTTAACTCCTGTCATTAATTGATTGTCATCATAAAAAAAGGGAAGATTGTTGAATCTCGAATTTTGATGATGAAATCAATTGATGGGTTATTGATATAACATGTGTGTTAGAGACAATCAATATAGGATTAACTATGACAGAGAGTGAATTATAATCAAATGTTGGGCTAGAGTCAAGTCCGGGCATCGGGTCGAGGTTCAAACGATGCAGTGGGAACTCACCGAGAGACTTGCCGAAGGTATCAAAAGTTTGCTGGGAGTTCGCTTGAGGGATCAGAGGCTTATCGGGAGTTCGTCGGAAGATTATCGAAAGTATTGGAATCTTGATAGGAGTTTTCTAGGAGCTTGCTGAAGGTGATCAGGAGCTTGCCAAGATGGCATCGGGAGTTCACTGGAAGAAGACCAATATACTCGTCGGAAGATCATTGAGGGTTACTAAAAAGCTTACCGGGAGTTAGGAGAGTCTTGTCAGACTTGATAGTCATATTTATTATAATTAATTAATCATAGTTAGCATCGGTTTGGGTTTGAGTTCTACTTAAGTTAGATTTGAAAGGAATCCAAATTAACTCAAGTGAGGCAAACTGGGTCCACATCTGGGATTAGATTGAGCTTAGGTTGAGCTCAATTGGTTGACCTGGAAAGGGATCAACTAAAGATACAAGTCAGGATTGGAAAAATGGAGGGAATTGTTAGGATCAATTGACACTAAGATGGGGAGGAGGGGCGCGGGCGGGGGTAGAGGAAGGGGTAAATTAGTGGAAGTGTAAATTCTCGTTTTAAAATAAAACTCTAAATAAAATAATAAAATCATAAGCTTTTCATTCAAGTAAAGCAAGTGAATGATTCAAAATAAAATGCTAAGTTTCTTGGAAGTGCTTGACTTGAAACTTGCTTTTAAGGAGTAAATAAAATCGGAAGTGTCACTTGATATTTTGTTGAACACAATTAAGAACCCGACAATTGTAAGTAGTAAATGAAATAAGGAAGGAACACTTACAATTTATAGTAGTTGGGCCTCAACCTTGGCCTATGTCCATTTCCCGAGTCTTCCTCCTTGAGGCACACCGGCATCCACTATTGATCTCCTCTGGGTGAAGATCAAACCCTTACAACATTTCAAGGGAGACAAGATTCCACACTTGGATCACTCCCTTACCCCATTTTTTTTCTTACAGTTTACACATAATATTTTCTCAGAATATAATCCCAAAATTATTATATGGAATGCAAGAACACTTAGGGTATTTATAGGCCCTAAATGACTTTAGAATTTAGAGCCAAAAATTAAACTCACCTGAAAAATCCAAGTACGAGCGGTTCACCCACCGACTTGGGTAGTTTAACTGCTATCAGTCGCTTAGAAACTTGGTATGGGCGATTTACCCGCTTGTCCTGGGTGGTTCAGCCGCCCTGTTTCTAGGGTATGGGTGATTTACCCACCTGAAAGCCTAGGCAGTGGCGGTACACCCACCGCTCATCAGCGGTTTACCTGTCAAAATCTCCGGAAAAATGGTTCCCTCCACTTTGCGAATTTCAGCTTGAACCTAATGTTGACCAATTCTTCAATCAACTAATTGAGCTCAACCAAACCCCATAGTAGAGGCGGTTTCCAATTTGTGTTGATTTGAATTCATTCTAAATCACACTCATTTAGGACTCAAACTTAACCTACGACTTAAAGATTATAATTAGGACATGACCACCAAGCTTATGACCTTACTCCCGTAATTCGGTAACCTCTGGCATTCCAAGCGACGAGTCTCATGGTCTTAATCTGGCGATCTCCCGACATGTTCCTAGCGAGCTTCCTAATCCCTTCGGTGAATCTCCTAGCGAACTCCTGATGAGCTCCCATCGCATCATCCAATTCTTGGCCCAATGCCAAAGCTTGATCCTGGGTCCATCTCTGATTTGTAACACATTTTCTCCATCATGGTTAACATGCATAATGGTAATTACAACTTAATTAGTTACAATTAATCATAGCCATAAGTCCACTTCAAGACCTTTCCAACTCCCAGTAAGCCTTTTGGCTACCCCTGACAATCTTCCGATGAGTCTCAGTCTTCTTTCGGTGAACTCCCTTGTGCAATCCTGGCAAACTCCCGATAGCCACGACGAGCTCCCGATGTACTCTTGGTGAGTTCCCAACTACATCGTTTGAACCCCAAGCCCAATGCCTGGACTTGACTCTGGCCAACCTTCTAATTGTAATAGTCTCTCTATCGTAGTTAATCTTGCATCAATCAACTCTAATAACATATGTTAGATCAATAACCTATCAATTGATTTCATCATCAAAATATGAGATTTAACAATCTTCTCCTTTTTGATGATGACAATTAATTGATGATAGTAGTTAATCCTAACTCCCCCTAAATCCATGCCACTTAAATTTAAGAGAATCACACACTATTAAATTTTTAGTATTTTTAACCAATCAATATTCCAAGCAAATTTCAACACAAATTTGTATCAAGTCATTGAATCATGAATTTTAAAAATAATTATGCATCCATATCCAAGATATCCAAGTATACGATGAATATCATGTGTCATCAATATATATTTCTCCCCCTTTGCCATCAACAAAAAGGCAAAATATAGGGCTAAGGATTTTAAGGCACATGAGTTTTTATCCCTCCTTTTTAAAATATGATATGAGTCATAAATAATTTTCTTCCTCTTGTGAAAAAAGAAAAGAAAACAAGGGAGGAGTTGTAAAACATCATTAAATATAACTCTCAATTTTGTAGAGGTGAATTTCAAAAATGAGCTCAAAACTTCAAGATATTCAAGGAGATTCAAAAATTTAGGAGCTACTCATGCATTTAAAATCAACTCATGTAATTTCAACCGTAGCAAATAACTCTGTAAAATAGCAAAATATTATGCAAATTTTCTCTCATTTTGTGAATAATAAGATAAAGAACATAGAGAAAGTTTTCAAAAATATTATCACAAAAAGCTTAATCTCATGAAATCTAGATTAGCATTTTATATATTTTCATGATATAGCATTCCAAGCTCTAAACCTCAATCTTGTAGATAGAAAATTTAAAAAGAATATTTTGAATATAAACTCAATAAATCTTTTTCATGTAAATTTTAAGAAAATATAGTAAATAAATCTGAACAATAACAAATCATTATCTTCATGTAGATTTTCAAAATCATCATTACATACATGATCATCATACATGATTTTACATCATCATACCTTCTCCCCCTTTGTAATCAACAAAAGGAGAAGTGCAATTAGCATGTTTTTGATATATGAAAACTTAGCAATTTAATAAATTTTTTATTACTTTAGAACATACAATCCAGTGAATTCTTTCTTCTTTTTGAGAAGTACAGGCTAGCAAATTTTTACTTCCTTTGCAATATTCAAGTTAGCAATTTTATATCAAGCAAGCTAACAAGTTTTGCTCCCCCTTTGTCGTTATCAAAAAGAAGAAATAGTTACAATAGTGTAAAACTTTTCCCATTACATCATTTTTCAAATCATCATATGAAATATATCAAGAAAAATTAACATGGTGATGAGATATACAATTTATTAAGATAAATTATGACTATCAAGACACAAATCATATGAGAAATAAATAAAATCTCTTGATTTATGGATAAGAAATCTCAAGCTGTCAAGATTTTGATTCATAAAAGATTTCAAGTTATAATTTTGAGGAATCAAAATTATGATATAGGTAAAGAACTCATTCAATTTCAAAATCATCAAAAATACTTTCAAGAGATTTAAAATAAATTAATAGACTTATTAGTCTCTTAAAATACTAGTTATTTTCTTTCTCCGCTTTGTGTGAACCAGAAGGTAGAATCAAAGTAGAGAAGTGAAAAGTACCATATAACAAAAATACTTAATTTTATAGATGTAAATTTATAAATGTGAATTTTGAAATCTAAGAAAAATAAGAGCTACCCATACAATTTAGTTCATCTTATACAAATTTCAAGCAATGTAGCAAATAAATTAAATCATGCATTTTAAGGATTATCTCATGTAAATTTTGATAATAAGTATCAAGAATTTCAAAAGAAAACATGATACTAGATCAAGCTCAAATTGTAAATCAAGCATTTTGCATGGATTTAGAAAGTTGTCATTTTCTTCTAAGCAATTGTTCCTCATTCAATGTTATCATATCCAATTTTCTCCTAATCATATTGGTAATTTTATTTTATTTTTAGTTATGATCACAAAGTATGATGATTTCTTTATATCCATGTTCAAATTAATCCCAAAAGTATAAGGGGAATTATGTCATTAAAAATGAAAATTCAAACCCAAAAGATATGATTTAATAAATTTGCCCCACCTTTTGTTTGTGAATACAAGCAATCAAGACATCTTATGTATTTCCAAGTAAAATTAGTAAATCATGCATATTTCATTTAATTTTCAACTTATCACATTCATGAGTTATAAAATAAATTATGTCAAGAATGATATTAATATCAAAATACACTCATGAATACCAAAAGATATAATTTAATTTAATAAATCTCCTCTTAGATAATAAAAATTTTTATGAGATCAATTTTGTAAGCAAAATCTTAATTCATAAAAATTGTCAAGTTACAAGTATAATTTTGTAAAATGAGATATTGAAATATAGGATCTCAATTTATTTATGCGATTTCAAATCATAAAGATTATTGTTTAGATTCATGTTGTAGTTCCAAATAGATAAACTTATGATTCATTTATAAATTTATTCAAACTAACTTGATTTATGTAAAGATTTCAAGTTGTAATTTTTCAACTTGTCAAGATCGTGATAAAATCATCAAAAATATCAATAACGTTAGATAAATTCATCAATCTCTTTTTAAAATAAAATCATTTGAAAACTTATCCAAAATCATCATTAAAAATCACTTTTTGAAAAATTTAATGAAAGCATGATAGATTGTTTTTTAATAGCTAAAGTTATATAATCCATTTTTGTAGTTTAAGAGATTCAACAATAGTAGTATTATTTTATCTCTTGTTGAAGGATTAATAGGATAAAAATTCTTTCAAGAATAATTATCATTTTTTGAAATTTATTTCACGAATGCAATATCATTTAAAGTCAAAAACAAAATTTCATCAAGATCATTGCAATAAAATATTTTTAAATAAAAACTTTGATTTATTTTAATTCTAATGATTTTTAGACTTAGTGTAGTGAGTTATCATGCTCATTTAATTCTCATTAAATATATTTTTAATTTATAAAAATACTAGACAATGAAACATGTTTTTTCTCTCCCTTTTCTATATTGTTCTATACTAAAATTTTATCATTCAACATAATCATTCAATCATAGCATTTCAATCAATATAACATTTAAATCAATCATTCCATGGACTTTATCAATATTTGAACCATTTAATAATAGTCTTTACATTTAAACCAATATCAAGCTAATAATTTTGAACCTTTTATTCAATTATCATCAATATCTCATTTATATAAATTTCAACATATTTTTCAATAAATAAGGATCTTTAGTGCTAGTTCAGTCTCTAGCTATGCATCATCAAGATTAATTGTATAATGATGAACCATCAAAAGATCCATTATCACTAATTTTAATTTTAATAATTTTCTTGTTACTACTTAGGCTAATGAGTTTTGAAAGGATATTAGATCTTAAGTCATGTGCTTTTAGCATATATTTTCAATACATTACTTATCTCCAATGGACTCACTTAATTTCATTTGAATTAACTCATAATTATGAACTAAAATATTTATCTTAGATTCTTTTACTATACTAGTCCTCTCGTGTGTGATTTTTAATATGTGCCAAATATCAAAAGCTGATTCGCAAATGGAAACATAATTAAACTCATTCTTATCAAGAGCACAAAATAAGATACTCATTACCTTTGCATTTAAAGAAAAAATTTTTCCTCTCCAAATCGTTTAGCTCACTCATTGGCTTAGAAGATTTTTCAAATCTATTCTCAACAATATTCTATAATTCAAGGTCTAAAGAGAAGAGAAAGGTATGCATCATTGTCTTCCAATATGTATAATCTATCATATTGAACATGGGATGACGTGAAATAGAATATCCCTTATTCATACCAAAATAAGTCATTTACTCAAGTGGGTGTTAAGACAAAACTTTTCGTTCAAGTAAAGCAAGTGAATGATTCAAAATAAAAAGTTAAGTTTCTTAGAAGTACTTGACTTGAATCCTTACTTTCAAGGAGTAAATAAAATCGGAAGCGTCACTTGGTATTTTTTTGAACATAATTAAGAACCTGATAATTTTAAGTAGTAAATGAAACAAGTAAGGAACACTTACAATTTATAGTGGTTCAGCTTCAACCTTAACCTATATCCACTTCCCAAGTCCTCCTCTTTGAGGCACACCGGCGTCCACTGTTGATCTCCTTTGGGTGAAGATCAAACCCTTACAACATTTCAAGAGAGACAAGATTACACACTTGGATCACTCCTTTACCCCTTTTTTTTCTTACAATTTATATAATATTTTCTCAGAATATAATCCCAAAATTATTGTATGGAATGTAAGAAAACTTGAGGTATTTATAAGCTCCAAATGACTTCAGAATTTGGAGCTAAAAATCTAACTCACCTGAAAAATTTGAGTATGGGCAATTCACCCGTCGAGCTAGGTGGTTTACCTGCTGTCAACCGCTCGAAAACCAAGTATGAGCAATTTACCTACTTGTCCTAGGTGGTTCAACCGCCCTATTTCCAGGGTACGAGCAGTTTACCCACCGGCCCTGGGTGGTTTACCCACCGTAAGCCACCCGAAAGCCTGGGTGATGATGGTAAACCCGTCGTTCATCAGTAGTTTACCTGCCGAAATCTTCAGATTAGTGGTTCCCTCCACTTTAAGAATTTTGGCTTGAACCTGATATTGACCAATTCTTTGGTCAACTAATTGAGCTCAACCTGAGCTAAACCTAACCTCATAGTGGACCCGGTTGCCAATTTGAGTTAATTTGGATTTCTTCCAAATCATACTTGTTTAGGACTCAAACTTAACCTACGACTTAAAGATTACAATCAAGACATGACAACCAAGCTTGTGACCTTACTCCCACAATCTAGTAACCTCCAGTATTCCAAGTGGCGAGTCTCACGATTTTCCTCCCTCGATCTCTCAGCGTGTTCCTAGCGAGCTTCTCGATCCCTTTGGCGAATCTCCTAACGAACTCCCGGCGAGCTCCCACCGCATTGTCCAATCCTTGGCCCGATGCCTAATCTTGATCCCGGGTCTATGTCTGAGCTGTAACACCTTTTCTCTGTCACGGTTAATTTGCATGATGCTAACTATAACTTAATTAATTACAATCAATCATAGCCATAAGTCCACTTTACGACCTTTCTAACTCCCGGCAAGTCTTTCGGCTACCCCGATAATCTTTCAGTGAGTCTCGATCTTCTTCCAGCAAACTCCCTTGCACCATCTTGGCAAACTCCTAATAACCTTGGTGAGCTTCCGATGCACTCCTGGCATGTTCCCAACCGCATCATCCGAACCCCGATCCGATGCCTGGACTTAACTCTAGCCAAACTTTTAATTGTAATAATCTCTCTATCATAGTTAATCCTGTATCAATCAACTATAACAACATATGTTAGATCAATAACCCATCAATTGATTTCATCATCAAAATTCAAGATTCAATCAGAATCACTTTTCTAGGATTCCTAGTGGTTGTACCATCGGTGGGTGATGGTTGTACCACCCAGGCCGATAGTTGTACCGCCCAGGTCAGTGGTTGTACACCATCACCCAGTTTTTTAGGTAGCTTTCAGTGGTTGTACCATCGGCATCGACGGTTGTGCCATCGACGCCGATGGTTATATCACCCATACTAGGATTTTTCAGATACGTTTAAATTTTGGCTCTATTTCTGAAGCCAATCGAGATATATAAATATCCCAAGTTTTCTTGCATTTAGCCCAAGAATTTACACAAGATATTGGGCTAGAAATTTTATGAAAAAAATTATGTGCTAAAATTATAAGAAAAAGGAAAGGGGCAAGGGAGTGAGGGAAAGAATTGTAATTCTTATAAAGTCTCCCATGTGAATTTATAAGGTTCCTCTTGTGAACCTAAGAAAAAAAGAGTGGGAAGTGTAAGGGTTTGATCTTCACCCAAAGAAGATTAGTAGTAGACTTCGGTGGACCTCAATAAAGAGGACTTGGGAAGTGGACATAGGCCAAGGTTATGGTCGAACCACTATAAATATGTGAGCATCTTTTTACTTTACCTTATTGATTATGCATATGCTTATACGGAGTTTTCCTTTAGCATAATCATAATTTAGCTTCGTTCAATAAGCTTATTGCTCACTTACTCAATGAAATGCTTCCGATTTTCGGTTTTGCTCCAAACAAAATGTTTTCCTTAAATCGTATTTTTTAGACTTGCACTAATTCAAACCCCCCAGCACACCTCCCCCCCACCCCTTCTAGTTCCAATTGATACTAACAATAGCCTTCTCATAGGTCTGAGGATCAGCATCCTGAGTATCCTCTCTATTGATATGTAATATTTATCTCTTAGGAGGATGTGACACTCTACCAGATCTACGCAAAGCTAGAACTTGTGTGTGAGGTACTTGAATAGATCCGGTCTCTATAATGGTACCCGAGCTAGGTTCTCTAACCTTTCTCAACTCTATCATCCTCCCACTATCTCTGCCAAGAATATGTTCCTTGTCAAGGAACACTACCCTCTTTTGGCAATAAAGACCTTTAAGTTCTCAGGATGATAGAGATAATACCTACAAGTCTTCTTGGGGTATCCCACATACTTGCATTATTCCATCCTTGATTCCAACATTTCGGGATTGTGTCTTTTAACGTGGGTAGGGCAACCCCAAATCTTAACAACCTTAAGATCGAGCTTCTTCGCTTTCCATATCTTATATGATATAGGCACTACCGATTTAGATGGAACTCTGTTCAGAAGGTAAGCTGTGATCTCTAGTGTATATCCCTAGAATGATACGGGTAGGTCGGCAAAACTCATCATGGACCGTATCATGTCTAACAGCGTGAATTCCTCCTTTTTGATACACCATTGAGTTGAGGTATATAAGGAGGTGTCCATTGAGATAGTACCCCATGGTCATTGAGGAACTCGGTAAACTCTGTACTTAAGTGTTCTCCTCCTCGATTTGATCAAAGAGTCTTAATACTCTTTCCAGTATGGTTCTCTACTTTATTCTTATATTCTCTAAATTTCTTGAAGGCCTCGAACTTGTACGTTATCAAATACACATGTTCATACCTTGAAAAATCATTAGTGAATGCAATAAAGTGTGAGTAATGACCTATAGCCTAAGTCGACATAGGACCACATACATCACTATGCATGAGTTCCAATAACCCAGTGGTTCTCTCTCCAATTCTACTAAAAAGAGAGTTAGTCATCTTTCCCTGAAGGTAAGGTTTGTAAGTTGCATATGACTTATAGTCAAATAGATCTAGGTATCCATCCTTTAGTAACTTTTGGATCCTTCCCTTATGGATGTGACCTAGACTACAATGCCATAGGTATACAGTGTTCATCTTATCTCTTTTCCTCTTGGACATTCTTATATTCATGATATATGGAGCAGTGTCTAGCTTAAACAAATCATTATGCAATGTCCCTCTAGTGATGATCATATCATCCTTAATAATTAAATAATTATTATTCTCAAAAACTAACTTATAATCATTTAATATCAAATATAAAATAAAAATAAAGTTTTTGATAATAGAGGGAACAAAGTAACATTCATCTAATGCAATAGTAGCCCACTAGGTATATACAAAATGACCTTGCTGACAACCATAGTGACAACTCTTACCTAGTTGCCCATCTTAAGGTCCATCTCACCTTTGGTCAGTCTCCTAGGTTTTGTTAGGATTTGCAATAAATTACAGATATGATAAACACTCCCAATATCTAATACCTATATGTTATCACAAAAATATGACATATGGAGACTAATCATGAATGTGCTTGAAGCTTCTCCAAGCTTTTATTTCACATTTTCTGCAAGATACTCCTTGCAGCTCCTCTTTCAATGCCCACTTTTCTCACAATGGAAGCATTATCCTTTATTCTTTATTGGGTCACTTTTAGTAACCTTTGTGTTACCCTATTTGCCCTTGCCCTTGCCTTTCTTAAGGGGCTTCTCAGCTTTCATTTTCTTTTTGGTCTCACCAATATAGAGAACTGATTTCTCCTTCTTGATGGTGCTCTTTGCTTCCCTTAACATATTTATGAGCTCAGGGAGAGTCACCTCAAGTTTGTTCATATTAAAATTCATAATGAACTAAGAAAAGGAATCTAGTAAAGACTTAAGTATAAGATCAACACATAGGTTATTATCTAGGACCATTCCTAGACCCGTGAGCTTCTCAATTTACTCTATCATTTTTAGGACATGGTTCTGAACCAATGCCCCATCAGTCATCCTGGCACGGAAGAGACTCTTCGATATCTCATATCATTGAGTCCTTCCCTATTCCTCAAATAATTTACGAAGATGCAAGAGTATGGATTTGACATCTATGTTTTCATATTATCTCTGCAACTTTGGAGTCATAGAGGCTAACATGTAACATTAAGCAAGAGTGGAATCATCTATATACTTCATATATTAGGCAAACTCTTCTTGAGGTGCTCCTTCCTCGAGTTGGGGTATGACCATATCTAGGACATATGTGAATGAAAACTATTCTCATATTACGGAGGTAATCAACAAAGTTTGGACCAGTGAGGTGATTGGCATCAAGTATTCTACATAGGGAGTCTATAAGCAATATATTTCTGACAAATAGAAGATATAGCATAAATAAATAATATACATATTTTATAAATAAACAATCAAGATATGGACTTCTATCTTGTCATGCTCTCACTATTTTCTAATGAGTCATGCAACACTCTCAACACATGAAACGAAAGTCTCTGGCAGACTTTTAGTGGAGATCGAGATCCAATCGGCATCTTAGTGTGACCTCGAGGAACTCGACCAATCACACTAAGCCTATAAGGTAGGCAACTCTTGCCAATCATAGCTCCTTATGATTTTCATCCTTTTTGGCCTCCGAACTACCATGGACTCAAGGGACTCGATGAACTATGATATTCGGTTAAGTCATTACCATCGTTATATGATGAGTCTGATTTGATGATATGCTCTCGAGGGACTCGACCAAGTAATATCATGTTCTCAGGTCACCGGTGATATCTCATGTTGTAGGTATGATCTCAAACCACGAGGATAGGTGAGCCTCAAGGGACTCAACCAACTTAACCTATATCGTGATCCAATTTATTCCTATAATGATGGAAAGCCACGTGGATCAATCTTATTGTCTCACACTTACCAGCTTAATATTATTATAGGAGGAGATTTTTTATTTGGTCTCTTTAGTATGATGTTATATATATATATAACAATCACATGCACAAACACACTAGATGATTATATACCACACAACCTAATATAACTAGGCCCGAGCTAGTAGGCCCAATCATTTACATCAGATCTATGTGTCCATCAATACATCTCCATGCTTGGTGATTATCCGTCTTGTGTTCATCAGATCTGCTAGCACCTTAGTGCATCTCCATGCATCATAATCATCCAAATCGGCCTTAAGTGCCCCGTTATCACTTCCAGGTTTCTGTGTATCTTTTCATGTAATTACAACATAACTACATGCTCTTAGGCCCAATAATAAATGAGAATAATATAGGCTCACAAGCCCAAATAAATAATAATCAATTACTAACATCACAAGGTTTAATGATCATCTTCCCATATCATACATCACATGTATATATCATGATGTAGAAGTACTAGATTAATAATAATAATACTTAAGTAAATAATTTAATTAACTAATTTTTTAAACCTCAGGATGTGAAGGGACTTTTTTGAATTATCAAGGGTATTTTAGTAATTTAGAAAGGAACATGCCTCAGAATTTAGGGGCAAAATTATCCTTTTTCTTGGAAAAAAAACCCCTATTCCCTTCTATGGTGGCTGCAAGAGGCAGAGGTGATGCTGTGAAAAGAGAGGTTGTCGCGTGTCACGCATACAACCGTCGCGTGTCACGCTTAATGGTGCACTCGCCGCCCCGTACGAGCTGCTTGCCTGCGCAGATGGCTTAGCCACGGCTGTTGCCACAGGCAGGCCGCCGTCGTGTAGGCGACTGGCTATCCTTGCATAACCGGTTGGCCACCCCTTTTGCGGGGCTCGCCTACTAATGCAAGCAGCCTGGCTACCTTTGCACTGCTTTTGCGGACAAGATGCTCCACTGCAACTCTTGCACATGAGCCAACTTTATGCAACCGGCCATCGCAAGCGACCTTTGGAGAGTGTGCCCAACAGCAACAATTGCTGCTTCTTTATGCATCAACAATTTTGATGTTGAAAAACCGCTCTAAACCTTTCAGCCAGAAAGATAAGGTGCTTTCCGGATCTGGAAACTATGTCAAAGACGCAACAAAATCGCATAAAACAACTTTCATGTAATTAAATACATCACATGCATTTTATAAAGCCAATCATTGAATGATGATCCTAGCTTAGATCCCACTATTGGAAAATCTTTGATCAACATCTCATGCCTAGCGAAAAATAAAAACAAAACCCAGATTCCCGAAGTTGAGTATTTGGCTGTTGTGCGATGATTGGTGTATGAAAAATTCACAAGACCTGAAAACTGCATGAATCATAAGAGATTTGATACTTAGGAAGATCGTATGCCCCTAAAAATGTCCAAATCCAATAGAGAAGATGAAGGAGCACTCGCATACTCCTCTCTAACGGTAATCCACATGACAGACGTAGCAACAAGGCTCCTCAGCTGTGGGATCAGCCTCTCCACACTCTTAGGCTAAGGAGGAGGAAAAAAACTCTGATGACAAATAACAAGCTTCTCTAGCTCTCTCTTTAGCTCTCCTTTTGCTCTAGCCTTTGAACAAAGGAATGCCTCCTATTTATAGAGGTGAATGAGCATATTTCTAAATGGATTTTGTTAATATTGAGAATTGGATCTCTATCCAATTACCCACTTATATTGAATCTCATCCATAGGATCCAAACTAGGAACTTTGCAAATATATTATATCCGCACCTCTACCCGTCACAAAATCTACCATATGTGTGTGACCCTCTAGGCCCAATATCAAGCCAGCCATGAGTCGCTCCTATCAGAACTCCTTCTGATATAGTGAATTATTATCCCCATAATAATTCACTTGACTCATTGACAATGGACGTATTAGACCACTATGCCATAGTCCCTAGATGGTGCAGGGGACCAATTTCATCGGACTTGTTTGTCCACAGTTCTATGTATATATAGTCTCTCATCCAACTAATATCCCAGAGACCGTATATTCGACATGGATATTGTTAGGCCATATACGGAATCCTTCTGAGTCTCGTTCTAATAAGATTCTCTCGGAGAACTCATCTCTTAATCTAAACGACTCTAGCTAAGGATTTTGTTTGAGTGAGCACACATGGGATATTCTTCTCATAATACCAAGAGTGGATGATCCTTTGTTGACACTCAATTGCTTTCATATGGTTGGCTATCAATCCTGATAACTGATTGTACTATATTTGGACCTTTCTAAACCTGTAAGTCCAATGTCAAAGAAAGGAGTACTCATACAAGGTATCCTTGGTATCTTAAGTCTAAGGACCTGACACATAATTTGGACTATAAAATTGCTGTCTGACATTAAGTATCATTATCCATCTAGCATTTCGTAAGTGGATCAATCAGTGAACTTATTCTCTAATGAACACACACATTATACCTCTAGTGTCTCCACACAAGCGACTATGAGACTAACCACTTCTATCATATGAATAAGTATACAACGCACTAGTCTATCCGGTTATCTTAATGTTTCTCTAGAATGACCTATAACTAGGATGATTTAGGATTTATAATTAAAGATGAATCGATCTCATCATGATCTGATTCCCACTACACAGATCCAGGGACATTACAATATATATCCAAAAATATAATTTGAGAAAATACCAATAGTGGTAAACAAAGAGATTACTGCAACGTGTCATAAGTGTCATCACTCATGTGATTGACTTATATGTCACCTATAACTAGCAGGTAGTATTGCCATCACCTAGGTTTTTGGGTAGTTGCTAGTGGTGGTACAACTCGTACCTCGAAAATTTGGGGTGTTTGATTTTTTGGCTCTAAATTTTAAAGTCAAATTGGAGTCTATAAATACCTAAGTATTCTTGCTTGAGATAGCAAGAATGTGAAAGAAAAATTTAGTAAAATTCTATTGAATTGGGTTTAGAGTTTTTATTTTTCTTTTAAGAGTGAATAATGTATGGGAAGGGCTGAAATTGAGTTGAAAATGTTGATCTCCTGAGCTTGCGAAAATAATAGTGTAAAGGTTGTTCTATTGAGCTTATGAAAAGGAGAAAGGTGTAAAGGGTGTTTGATCTTCGCTAGTGAAAGAAGATCGATAGTGGACACCAATTGGCCTTGAGTGAAGGGGAATCTGGAGTGGATATAGGTCAAAGTCTTGACCGAACCATTATAAAATCTGTGAGCATCTCTACCCTTGCCTCTCTTTACTATTGCATTTGAATTTGATTGTTCTTAATTAATTCTAAGGAAAATACGAGCATCTTCTTTCGGTTTTCACTTTACTATTGTTCTCAAACTTTGTCGCTCTCAACTACTTCCAAGAAAACAACTTATGATTTCGGTTTTACTTCGAACGAAATTTTTTGAATTGAGTTTTTATCACTTATATTAATTCACCCCCCCTTTTAATGCTAACTCGATCCTAATAGATGACTTGATTAATATTGAAATATCAGACTTATAGATAGATCAACTTGATATTTACTTTGATATATATGACTATAACAATGAGGACAGATTGATGCTTACATGATTCAAGTTGATTGGACATATGTTCACTTATGGAAGGCCTATTTTGGACCAACAATGATGAGGACATGTTATAGACATGATTAAAAAGGCTTATAAGAGAAGAGTTCTACCCTATGAGATTTTTCAAAGAAAGATGAATGAAGTGACACTACTTCCATTTAGGAAGAGATAATTCGTGCAAGAATACACTATTGAGTTTTGATAATAAGTGATGACACTTTAAATTTCCCTCGATGACCACTCGACAATTGGCCTCCATGCTAAGATCAATATAGAATTGAATATTTTTAAAATGCATGACATCATAATAACAAGTATAATGATAGTGATGATATAGAAGAATAATCGAACATACATCGAGAAGAACATGAGGAAGGTCAAAGGAAAGCACCCCAAAGCCAAAAGGAATTTCGAGAGTGGCAAAACCTCATCTTTTTCCTAAAGAAATGATTTGTTAGAAGATTCACCCTGAACTCTTCTCGAAGAAGTGAAACAATAATAATTAGAATTGGCATATGATGGCCACGACTATAGGAGATGATCAAACTGAACTAACACTAGTTTTACACCTGGATTCGAGTCCATCACTGATGGCTAGACTAAAGATTATAGACTTGAATCTAACCCTTAGTCTAAAAGTTTGAGAAGAATTATTCACTCATGGTCCAAGTGAAACAAGAGGTCATTAATGTGATCGTTGGCACTGAAAGCTAAAAACACCTCATCTCGAAAAGCTTAATTAGTGCAAAAGCTTGAACTCGAGAACACTCTTCATCTGAAGCCATATCCTTTGGGGTGGATCTACAAAGACCTTGAGATGAAGATAGATCATTAGTGCACATTCAAATTTGTGATCACCACTAAATATTTTAACAACGTGACATGTGAGGTGGTGTCTCGAAAACATATGTTGTCATTTTTGAGAGTCCGTACCCATGGGATCTAGAAGTCATCTACTACCGCTGACTCCAACCATACATATTCCAAAAAGACAAAAGAAGTTTATTGTCAAGAAAGATAGAAGAGGATAGCTTATCGACCTATTGATGGTCGCCCGAGCAAAGAGAACGGTGAACATGTGTCGAAAGTTTGTTCACTTACTCATCTGATCGGTTAAAGTAATGACACAAATGATAGCTTTCACTTTGGAACACAAATCATAGAAGATGAAGGCCTACAATATCTCATCAGTAAGTATCCAAAGCTTTTTAGTGAACACAATGGTCTTCCCCATGGCATGCAGTGGAGTATGAAATCCCACTTATCTTTGATACCCCTTTGCCAAATCTTACCATGTACCGGAATTCAATTATGGAGAATGAAGAAATCTGGTGACAAGTCACCAAGTTTATCAAGAATTCACATTTCCCTTGCAGTTCACTGGTGGTGATGGTGCCAAAGAAAAATGAAGGTTAACACATTTATATCGACTATTGCAACTTAATCAAGATTATAGTGAAAAATCGATATTTGCTGCCACGGACCGATGATTTGCTAGACCAACTATAACCTGTCATTATCTTCTTAAAGTTGGAACTCAAATCTATATATCATCAAGTCTAAATTCAAGGAGAAAACACTTGGAAGACAGTATTCACGGCCAAGCAAGGGTTGTTTGAGTGGATGACAATACTTGTTGGCCTATGCAATGCATCGATCACTTTCATGTGACTTATGAATAATGTGTTATGCTCTTGTATCAAAGATTCCATCATTGTCTACCTCGATGATAACCTTATATACAACAAGTCATAAGACGAATATGTTGAGCATGTGTAAAAGGTGTTCGAGCTCTTAATGAAGCATCAATTACGACACAACATGAAGAAGTATGAATTCAATAAAAGAAACCTCATCTACCTTAGCTTCATCATTGGTGGAGGAAAAATACAGATTGACCCAGATAAGGTCAAGGTTATATGAGAGGCCAAAATCGAGAATGATCATAGAAGTTTTGTGCTTCCTAGATATACCTATATAAGTTCATCTAAAACTTCTTTATTTTTGTGGCTCCTTTACATTCCCTCATCAAGAAAGGTTAAAGATTCGAGCAGATGGAGAAGCATGATGATATATTCCACTTGTTATAGAGAAAAATTAGTGATGCACTCTTGTTAGTTTCGTCGAATTTGTAATGATCGTTCAAGTTGGAGGTAGACACATCGGAATATGTGAAGGGAGCTATTTTGTTGGGCACATGGCCCATTAATTCAGCCCATGGTGAGCTTTAATAACCCATAGCCCACATCAATCATTAAATCCTTTCTCTTTTAACCTAGTTTTATGACGACTAGGGCCTAATTAAAATAGGGTTTACGACTACTATGGATATGGTTGGGAGAAACAATAGCAGTGATAGTTGATGATAGAGGAACAAAAGAATAAGAAAGGGAAGAAGACGAGGGCAACATGCATGGTGATGTAATTCTTGTATCCATGTTATTCTCTTATGATTGTTGAGCGGGTTTTTCTAGGTAAGAGACCGCGAGATTTATATTACCTCATGATTTTTTTCCTTCACGTTAGAGCGATTTTCTACATAAATCTTAGTATTCTATATGACTGTGATTTTCATTTAATTCTTTTACTATGTGTTATGACCTACTTGTATTTGTTTGTATCCAAAGTTTTTTCTCCATCAACTAGTATTAAAGCAGATTTTGGTGATATTTAATTTTTATGTTCGAACATAGAGGTTGATAGTGTTTCCCACATAGTTAGCTTGAATGGAAATAATTAGATGATATAGAAACCAAGAATAGAAGATCTCTTGTATTGTAAGGATTTATATAGACCTCTGCAAGAGGATAATGTGAAGTCCACAACTATGACAAATGATAAGTGGAAGAAGTTAGACCAAAAAAATGATTGGGTTTATTTGATAGTGGCTCGATGATAGTGTCTTTCATCATGTTTCTACTAGAAGTTATGCATACTTTCTTTAGAAAAAGTTGGAAGGTCTCTATGAGAAAAAAATAACTAGCAACATGCCTTTCACAATAATAAAATTTATGAACTTGAAATATAAAGGGTGCTTCTATTGCTGAGCATTTGAATGAAATGCAGAGTATCACTAATTAGTTATCCTCTATGAAAATATCTCTTGATAATAAGTTGTAGACATTATTACTTCTTAGTTCATTACTAGAAAGTTAGGAGACATTAGTGGTTTACCTCAGTAATTCTACATCAGATGGTATTGTCACTATGAGTCAAGTAACAAATAGTTTATTAAATAAGGAGTTGAGGAGAACGAATTCAATATCTTAAATTGATTCATAGGCACTTATCTCATAGAATAAATGAAGGTCAAAGCCAAGGATAGAAGCAGTTTATGCATAGGTAAAAGCAAGTCAAGATCAAGATCAAGAAATAATTTTATTTGCTACAATTGTGGTGAGAAAAGATATTATAAGAATCAATGCAAGTAACCTAAGAAGAGCAAGAAAAAAAGAAAAGAAGTGGAGCATATAGAGTCAAAAGAGAATACCACAACTATAGTGCAGAGTGGTGACTATTTGATTTTGTCTACTTCTGATGATATTTTTTCTTGTGTGTGTCAGAATCTTGAGTGAGTGCTTGACACAAGTGCTTCTTAGCATGCTGCACCATAGAGGAAGTTCTTTGCTACTTATAAGTTTCAAAAATTATGTTATCAAGATAGACAACTATGGCGCGACATACATCATTAGCATGTTTAATATATGCATAAAGACCAACTTCGACTGTAAGTTGGTGCTTAAAGATATGAGACATGTGGTTGGCTTGAGGCTAAATTTAATTTTAGTTAGAAGGCTAGATGATAAAAATTTCGATAACAGATTTCACAGAGGGTAATAAAAGCTTAGTAAGGGTTCTCTTGTTGTAGCCAGTGGGAATAGATATCACACTTCGTACAGGTTGCAGGTTAAGACTTATGGTGAATAGGTGAATGCAATAGAGAAAGACTTTAGTATGGAGTTGTGACATTGATAATTGAGACACGTGAGTAAGAAGGGGCTATAAGTTCTTGTCAAGAAAAAAGTCTTACCAAACTTTAGAGATACACATCTAAACTCTTGTATTGATTGTTTGGCTGACCAATAACATAGAGTTTCCTTTATTAGTATTACTTTATCTAAAAAAATACATGCCTTCAATCGTGTCTATATAGATGTATGTAGTTCTTTGAGGACAAAAACTCATGGTGGATCTATTAATATTCTGGGTATCAGTTGTGCACTTTATTTTATCACTTTTATAAATGACTTTTTTAAGAAAAAATTGAGCCTATGCTATAAAGACCAAATATCATGTTATTAATGTTTTTAAAGAGTTTCAGACTAGAGTTGAAAGGGAGATAGAAAAGTAATTAAAATACATAAGATCAGATAATGATGTGAGTATACAAGATTGTTTGATGATTATTGCAGGTCACATAACATCCAACATGAGATTACAGTTCATAGTACACCTCATCATAATGCAATTATAGAGAGGGTGAATCACACCATCATGAAAAGATCAGATGTATACTTTCATAAGCTAAGCTAACCAAAAAGTTTTGGGATGAGACTTTGAGGATCACAATTGATGCGATCAACTTGTCATCCTATACAACTTTAGATGGTGATATTGCAAAACATATATGGTCAGGGAAAAATATCTCATATAGACACTTGAGTGTGTTTAGTTGTCATGCATTTGCACACATTTCAAATATTGAGAGGTCCAAGTTGGATGGTAAGATAAAAGAATATATTTTTCTTAGCTACTCACGTGATCAGTTTAGTTATAGGCTTTGGGATCCATAAAAACAGAAGGTGTTTAGAAACAAAAATGTGGTCTTCTTTAAGAATTAGACCCTGGAGGATTTGAAGGAGGTAGGTACTAGTCAAGACTTCTATAGTAGGATTAGCAGGCTATGACCTAGTTACTCTTCCAGTATATCAGGATGATGGAGGAGATATGTAGGAAGATTGTGTAGAGGCTGATGTTTATATACTTGTAGGACATGTTGAGTAGGAAGAAGATGAGGAGCAACTTCTCATACAATCTCAATTGAGAAAATCTTTTAGACTGTATCAACCTTTCAGAAGGTACTTTATGGATGAGTATGTGATACTTACTAATGTAGGTGAACTAGAGAGTTATCAAGAAGTAGTTAAAAATAAGTAAGAAAAGAAGTGCTTAGTTGCTATGCAGGAAGAGATAGATGCTCTATAAAAGAATCACACATATGATTTGGTGCAACTACTAAAGAGAAGGAAAGCTTTAAAGAATATATGAGTTTTTAAGTTGAAGACATAATAACAATGTTGTCAACCAAAGTATAAAATTAGATTGGTTGTGAAAAACTTTAATCAAAAGAAAGGTATTAACTTTGAATAGATTCTTTCTCTTATTGTTAAAATGTCTTTAATCTGTGTTGCTCTTAGTATTGTTGCTAGCTTGGATTTAGAGGTTGTGTATTTGGATGTGAAGACAACTTTTCTTCATAGTGATTTGGAGGAAAAAATTTATAAGAAGCAACTAGAAGGCTTCAAAGTTAAAGGTAAAAAAAATTTTATCTACAAGTTGAGGAAGATATTGTATAACTAAAGCATCTACAAGTTGAGGAAGAGCTTGTATGATTGAAGCAAGTTCCAAGATAGTGGTACAAAAAGTTAGATTCATTTATGGCTAAAAATAGATATAAAAGAACAACTTCATATCATTACTGTATATCAAATGATTTGATGATGATTTTATTATTCTCTTACTTTATATTAATATCATACTTATCCTTGGAAAAGATATGTTTATAATTAATAGATTGAAGAAGGAATTGAGTGAGCTTTTATAACAAAGGATATAGGGCTAGCAAAGGAAATATTGGGCATGTAGATTTCCCATGATAGAAAAAATAAGAAGATTTGATTATCACAGGAGAAATACATCAAGAAGGTATTGAATAGGTTTAGTATGAGAAATGCAAAGCTAGTTGGTTCTCCCCTTTCAGGTCATTTCAAGTTGTGCTTAGGGTAGAGTCCATCAAGTTATGAGTAGAAGGAGAAAATGCAAAAGATTCCTTATGTATTAGCAATCAAAAGTTTGATATATGCGATGACATATATGAGGTCGGACATCGTATATATAGTGGGTGTTACTAGTAGATTTCTTGCAAATCCAAGTAAAGAGCACTGGATAGTAGTAAATTGGATCTTTAGATATCTCAAAGGGAGCTCCAAAGTTTGTTTAAGCTTTTGAGGTAGATCATTTGTGTTGAAAGATTACACAAATGTAGATTTAACAAGATATATTGATACAAGAAAGTTCACATCATGTTTTGTACTTACCTTTGCAGGGAGAGCTGTGTCATAGTAATCCAAATTTTGCTCTCTCCTCCACAGAGATAGAATATATTGCTACTAAGAGGTTTACAAAAAATATTATGGATGAAAGAATCCTTACAAGAATTAGGGTTGAAAAAGAAAAATTATGGTATGTATTGTGACAGTCATAGTACTTTCCATTTGTATAAGAACCTAACATTTCATTCCGAGTCAAAGCATATAAATGTCAGATACCATTGGATTTAAAATGTATTTGAAGAGAAGTAGTTGCAACTTTAGAAAATTCATACAATGATAATGGGGGAGATATATTGATAAACACCTAGCTACAAGAAAAATAGGAGAAGTACCAACGGCTAGTTGGCATGACTTCACATTGAGGAGTCATGTGATAGTCTCTCTTATGAGCTGAAGGGGGGAGGTTGTTGGGCACATAATCTATTAATTCAGCCCATAGTAGGCCTTAAAATCTATAATCTATATCAACCATTAAGCCCTTTTTCTTTTAACTTAGACCCTTTCTCTTTTAACCTAATCTTGTGGTGGCTAGGGCAAAATTAAAAGAGGGCTTGAGTTGCTGTGGATGTGGCTGGGAAAAACTACAATAGTGATAGTTGAGGGCAGAGCAACAAGAGAGGAATAAAAGGGAAGAAAACAAGGGCAACGTGCATGATGATTTAATCATTGTATTTCTATTATTCTTTTGTGATTGTTTAGAAAATTTTTTTTGGCAAGATACTTTGAGAGTTATACGTTCATTATTTTTATAGTGGATTTGATTCTCTGGCTTACCCCATGGTTTTTTCCCTTCGCGTTAGAGGGGTTTTCCATGTTGGTATTCTATATGACTATGATTTCCGTTTAACTTTTTCACTATAGGATACAACCTACTTATATTTGTTCATATTTAAAGGTTTTTTCTATCAGTTTTAATACAACATGTTTGACCCATGTATACCACTCTCAGATGTTCCAAGGATCTCAAAGATTTATCCAACTTATGACAAAGAATACTACACCAAGCAATCAAATATTAGTGTGTGTATCTCCAAGAAAGGAGATGATCATCTACACCAACCTTTGGTCACTTTAATACCTTTATATATAATACAAATTGTAGCAAGCATGACATATGAAATTGATGTCATATCTACATAGTCCTTCCAACAAATCACCTTTCGAGGTATACTTCGGTTATTTACCTAGAAGTCCTTTGATCTATAGTTTATGATTTATTTAGAATTATGTATCTCTAACAAAAGCAATGCAACACAACAAGCCTAGAAATTTCTAAATAATATTTACTTTAACGAAGTTACTTTAACGAGGTTGAGAAGTTACTTTAACGAAGCCAATAGAAATATAAAGAATGACACATCATGTGAAAGGCTGATTCTAGGATGGATACTTTGCTTGACTAGATCTTGTGAAAGAATGACTCAAAGGAGAAGGAAAGAAGCTCAAGCCCATTTGATATGGGTTGTTCAAAATCTGGAGGCAGATTGGAGACAATGCATGTTGATTCGAATTGCCACCGTACATAGAGATATATGCAGTTGTGAGTGTCAACAACCTAATGCCATTCGAGCTTTCGATGCTGGACGAAAAGCTGAAGAAGATGCTCCAATCTATTTAAGACTTAGTGACTGACTAAGAGAAGTCTCTTGAAGAAGATACTATTGTCAAAAAGAAGTCCACTATCACCTATTGAGAGATAGTTAAAGATCGTACGTTGAAGCAGCAAAATCGTACGTTGGGCGGAAGTTAAAGATCGAGCATCGGGCTGGAAAATTCAGACATTGCATTAAGATCAAATGTTGTGGGAGTCAGCATGCCGATGAATCAACCAATATGCCAAAGGAGAGAATGATCCATTGAGGGTTCGGATGAACCAATGCATGCTGGACAAACAAGATTAAAGCTTTATAATCATTTATAACATGATCATTATAGTCTTAGTCTTAATTAAGTTAGTTTTAGGTGTAACTATGCTAACTCAATTAAGGCCCCATTTACTTAATTGGGCCTAAATTGAAACTGATTTGAGCCTATTATGAGGCTAATTTCATTAACATGAAAGGAAGTATCGCTAGGTCAAAGGATGGTACAACCTAGGATATGAAAAGTATGGGTTTATACTTTTTTGGGTTCCCGGGCGATAGTACCGTCGACTTCTGATGGTAGTACCATCTATTATGGGTGGTGGTACTGCCAAAGCCCATATTCCCTGGCTCCGTTCGGCGGTGGTACCACCCAATGTCGATGGTAGTACCACAAGTACTCCAAAATCTCGGGATTTGAATTTTTGGCTTCAACTTTTGAAGTCAATTGGGACCTATAAATATTCCACTCATTCTTGCTTTAAAAAGTAAGAATTGAGATAAAAAAAACTTATGATTATAAATGTGCAAATATTATTGTAATATTGAGAGTTCCCCTCCTCCTAAAAGTCTAGAGTTTATACTAAGGGAGGTGTTAGACTTGTAAAGGTTCTCTCCTAAACTTGTATAAAAGAGAAAGGGTTGTAAAATGGTAATTAATCTTTGCCCATTGAAAGAAGATCATTAGTAGAAGCTGGTGGCTTTGATGAAGGAGGAATCGGGAGTGGACGTAGTTCATGACGATCGAACCACTATAAATCGTATGCATTTATTTTCTGGTCTTCATTGCTATTGCTTTTAAGTTCAACTACTTATAACACTTTCCAAGTCAAAGCACACTTTCAATATCAATTTTCTTCGAATGGAAGTTTTCAAAGTGAGTTTTTTATGAAAGTACTTATTAAACCCAACCACCCCCCTCTTAGTGCCAATACGATCCTAACAGTTGGTATAAGTGTCATGTTCACTTAATTGGATTAACATCCAAGTGAGTTTTAATGACTTTTTCTAGTATTAATGAGGGTCACTCTATCACTTATCCTCCTATGTTCAATGGGATAGACTACACTTATTGGAAAATAAGAATGATATTTTTTTATTTTTATGAATTTTGAGTTATGGAACATCGTTGAAAATGGATTTCAAAAATCTTTCAATTTAATTAATGATTGGAATGATTTTGAAAGAAAAATATTTTCTTTGAATGCTTTGTTTTATGCATTGGATAAAAATGAATGTAACCGTGTTTCTATATTTGATTCTGTATAAGATATATAACATATACTATAAGTCACACATGAAAGCACAAGTAAAACAAAAGAGTCAAAAATTAATCTCTTAGTACATAATTATGAACTATTTAAAATGAAGCCAAGTGAAACCATTGGTGACATATACATCCGATTTACGAATGTTATCAATGGTTTGAAATCTCTTGGTAAATCTTATACTAACCTTGAACTAGTAAATAAATTTTTTTAAGATCTTTATTTTAATACGAGGATCCAAAAGTAACTACCATACAAGAGACAAAGAATTTGAATAAATTTCCTCTCGAAAAACTTATAGGGTCATTAATGACCTACAAAATGACTTGTAAAACTCATGACGAACAAGAAAAAAACCTTCCAAAGAACAATAAGGATATTGCACTGAGAATAAAAGAAGACTCCTCGAGTGAAAGCTCGAGTGATGATGACATTAACATTGCACTTCTAACAAGAAGACCTAAGAAATTCATGAAAAGGAACAAAAATCATAAGAAGAAAAATGAATCAAAGAAGGATACTATAATTTGTTATGAATGTAAGAAGTCAGGGAACTTCAAAAATGAGTATGCACAATTGAAGAAAAAGTTGCTGACTCAAAAGAGGAAGACATTCAAGGCAACTTGGGATGATTCGAGCGAATCAAAAGATGAAGAGCACAACAAAGATGAAGTGGCAAATTCCACGCTAACGGCCCTTAATGATGAGGTTTATGACTCACCCAAAGCTTCTTTTACTTTTAATAAATTACTTAATGTATTTCATGATTTGTTTGATGGGTTTCAAAAGGTTAGTAAAAATTATAAATCACTTAAAAAGGATCATGCATTACTTACTAGTAAATTTAAAATTTTAGATAAAACATCAATATCATGTACTCCTTGCTGTGAAAAGTTAGATAAAATAAAAAGGGAAAGTATATTATTATAACAAATCATAGAAAAGTTTAAAATTAGAAATAAATCCTTAAACATGATTCTTGCTAACCAAGGTTGTGTATATAAAAATGAAGGAATCAGTTATTCAGATACTAATACTCAACCAAAACCAACAAAATTTGTAAAAAGTTTCACACTACATATTCCTCACAAAGATAAATATAACTTTTATGGAAGATTTGGTTATTATGCCTATATATATTCTTATAAAAATTATATCTCTGATAAATTAATTTGGTTCCTAAAGGAATAATTACTGACTTAATGCCAAAGGTTAAAAGAGATAGATCCAACCATGAAGGACTCAAAGTTAAATAGGTACCTAAAGTAAAACATTTTTTTGTGTAGGTATATCCCCAAACAAAAGCTAGGAGCAAAAGAGATATCTTGATTATAGATGCTCAAGTCTTATGATCAGAGATCCAACACACTTTTCAAGCTCCTTAGTCAAAACAACGATAATAAGAAAATATTATTTAAATCAAAATGATTAAAACTTGATGATCTTTGTTCTGAATATAATAAATCTTTTAATTAAAGATGGCTTATGATTATACAATTGATCTTGATGATTTTCGTATTGCCTTTTGGTTTTAAATGATGATGCATGACTTTTGTATGAAAAACTAGAGCATGCTAGTATAAAAATGAATTAGAACTAAAGAATCTTATCTATTTTTAATAAAAAACTAGCTACGTTGCCTTCATTGGATTTTCCGAAAAGTGATTTTGATTTTGGATTAATTTTCATATGATTCTTTTTACTAATCGTGTCTACGACTTGATATGTATTGTATATAAAATAACTTTCTTGATTCTCGAGAATATTTATCCAAAATTTTGATCCTTTCACTTGATGTTTATGAATTAAGATTTATTTTATATGAATCTAAGTTTTTAAGTCTCCAATGATTCTTCTTGGTATCGACTAAGGAAAAGATGTATCCAAATAAACCATGATATATCACTAGACTTCTTGATGTTTATGACTTGAATTTTATTATGTACAATTTCTTTGTATTTATGATTTATATATCTCATGAGATGATTGAATCATTGGTGTACAAGGAAAGAAAATTGTTGGCTTGCACATCTCAAAAGAGAAGTGAAGCTTGCACTTTTAATAGAAGTGCTAACTTGAAATATAATTGATAACTTGAATGTTAGCTTGAATATTATTGGCTTGAATGTTGAATGTCGACTTGAGTTTTATGTTGGTTGAATGTTAGCACTGCTGGACTATTATGTTGAAGCTTGAATTATTGAATTGAAGCTTGAAATAAGCTGAAAGCATTGCCCATAGGCAGTAGAACCACCCCCAACCCTTCCTCCACCTCTCTAAACCTTTCTCCACCTCACATTCCCCTTACTCTTCCTCTAGAAACCCAAGAAAACCCCTCTCTTCCACAAATCTAAGGATCAATCTCAATCCCTTTAGAGATTACTACAAGGGTAATCTTTAAACTTTTCTCTCAATTTATTGCTTGATCTCACTTCTTATTGGTAATATATGTAGTTCATAGAAGATCCTCAATAGACAAAGGGAAGAGGAGATTAGATGAAACCTTTGATTCTATACTCTTTGATGTTATATACTTTTCAATATTATGATGCACTTCTAATGATATGATTGTATAAAAAGAGAATTAGGCATGTTAAATCTTCCTAATAAATGAATTTCTCTTATACATTTTTTGGATTTATCAGATTTTGTAAATTGAGTTTTATTTTTCTTTCGAGATCGTTTCCTATCAGTCCTTCTCTTACTATTTACAAAAGAAGAAATTTGACTCGTGGACTTTTGGTATGCACAACTTGATCTTTTATATGATCATTTCCTGTGAATCCTTCCTCTTTCTATTTACAAAAGTACAACCTTGATTCATCGACTTTCAAAACTTATGACTTGACTCTTTTATTTATGTGATGAATGAATTTCTCCTTTCTTCTTCTTCTTCTTATTTTTTTTTTACAAAGGGGAGAAAGAAACTTACTAATATCTTAAGAAAAGTAAAAGTGCTTGCACATCTAAAGAGAAGTGCTAGCTTACCCATTTTAAGAAGCAAAAGTTGCTATCTTGATCAAGTAAAAAATTTTGCTTAACTTCAAATCTCAAAAACTTGCTAGTTTACATATTCTAAAAGTAATGTAAAACTTGTCAAAAATACTAGGTTACATAGTTTAAGTACGTTTCTCCTTTTTGTTGATGACAAAGAGGGAGAAGTCTTGATGATGTTATGTTTAATGATCTTAATTCACTCTTGATATTATGATGACATTATGATGTACTTTGATGATGTACTTTGATGTTTTGATGATTTGAAAGTATGCATGTTTTAGCAAAACTTGATGAGTTGATATTATGCATACTATACTCATGATAATGCTTATGTTGTATGCATATAAAGTGTGAAAGTCACCTTTAATTAAAATTGCTATGACTTGAATGCAAAGAAATTATGATTAGAAGGTTATCATTCTATGAATCAATTTTATTTCAATATGGAATATGGATAGAGGGAGTTGAGTTTAAACTCCATCATCAATTGGAAGATTGTTGAATCTTGATATAATCTATGTTCAAGATAAGTGATGCAGGACTATCTTTGATTATGAAAAAGTAAAATGATTGAAGCAATAAAATCATACGTTGGGCCGAAGTCAAAGATCAGGCATTGGGCTAAAAAATTTGGGCATTACATCAAGATCAAATGTTGTGGGAGTCATATGCCAATGAAACGAGTAATACATCGAAGGAGAGAATGATGCACCGAGGGTTCGAATGAACCAATGACATGCCACAACACAAGATTAAAACTTTATAATCATTTATGTCCTGATCATCATAGTCTAAATTTTAATTGAGTTAGTTTTGGGTGTAACCATGCTAACTCAATTAAGGATCCATTGGGACTTAATTAGGCCTAAATTAAAATTGACTTGAGCCCATTAGGAGACTAATTTCATTGACCTAGAAGGAGGTGCCACCAGGTCAAAGAATGGTACAACCCAGGGTACAAACAGTATAGGTTTATACTAATATCTAATATCCCATTGATATTATATTATCCTCAGTTACCGTTTATCTATAGTCCCTCATTTATCTAATATCCTAGAGATCATATATTATACATGGTATTATCAAGTCTCATATAGAATTCATCCAAGTGTCGCTTTAATCGGATTCTCTCAAAGAATTCTTTCTCTATTAATCCAAACAACCTTGGTCACAAATTTGCCTGAATGATAATACACGGGATATTCCTCTAGTGATATCAAGAGTAGATAATCCTCTATTAATACTCAATTGACTTCGTAAGATTGACTATCAATCTCGATAACCAGTTGTACTAGATCTAAAACTTTCTAAACCTGTAAGTCCAACATCAAAGAAATGAGTACTCAAACAATGCATCATTTGTGTCTCAAGTCTAAGGACTACACACACAATTGTGATTATGGAATCACTATATGACGTTATGTATTGTTAACCATCTAACATTCCGTAAGTGGATCAATCAGTGAACTCATTTTCCAATGAGCACTTGTATTGTACCATTAGTGTCCCCACACAAGTGGCTGTGAGACCAATCACTTTCATTATATGGATGAGTATATAGTACATTGGCTTGTCTGGTTATCTCAATGTCTCTCTCGAGTAATTTATGATCAGAATTATTTAGGGATCTATGTTTAAAGGCACATCGGTCTCATTATTGTGATCTTATCACAATTTGATTCCTATTGCATAGATCCAAGAACATCACAATATATGCAACATGCAATATAAAGTGAGAATATATCAATAATAATATGTAAAAAGAAAAAACAGCATGTCACACATGCCATTACTCATGTGATTGGCTTGTACATCACCTTAACTAGCAGTTTTTAGTTTAAATAATGTTTAGGGGCCTATCATCTTACTATCCTATGAGGTAGAGGCCCTTGACCTTAGAAAACGTCCTCTTAGGGGGGGTTCCTTGGCTTGATTTCTTTCTTCTCAAGTAAATGGGATTAAACACTAACCTGAGGAGATCTGGGGTAGGGTGCATAACCTTAAAGCCGCAAATGCTTGGCCCTTGATGCCAAGGCCAAAAAAGTTTGCTCTTTGGGAAAGGGATGATAAGCTTTCACTATCTTGGAAGGTTAATCAGATGGTTGTATCCATGACATTTGACCCTCATTCTCGCGCTATAATGATGATTTCATGGGTATCATTAACTAATGAGCTAACCCATCGGTTCTCTGTCAAAGGTGCGGGTTCACCCTAGTGCTCTTTTATGGCTGATACAAGTAAGGGTGTAATGATGCAATGGAGGTCATCTTGAGGTGGAGGGTCTAACTCAGAGCTGCTTGAGTAAATGGACAAGGGGTCCTTTGAGCTATTGGGTTTCTCCTTCAAAGGTTGTACTATCCTGGCATCCTTCGGTAATGAGTAAGTGACCTTACATGCTAGGCCGGCATTGGGGTTGCCCGGCACGGCTCCTCCGAAGATTAAGTCAGGAGGGGGAAAAAACTTTGGTGGCTGAAGCCATAGATGGAGAGAGAGAGAGAGAGAGAGAGAGAGAGCATATAATAGTATAGTATGTGTTCATCCCCCCTCAACATGACCCACGGACTCCTTTTATACCTAGATGGTGGGTTTTATTTGTTGGGTCTAAGCCATAGGTGGGTTTGGATTGGACACTTGGGCAGAGCCAAAATTTTATTATTGATTAAAAAAAAAAAAGGAAGAAAAAAGGGAAGAAAATCTAAGTGAGGCAGTGCAGTTTTAAGGTAGACAAAAGCAACACAACCAATATTAAATGGTAAAACTATAAGATTATGTGGCCCTTTATTAATTGAATAAGATATATTATGGATTATTTGGATTCTGATAAACGATATTAGCCAATATTAAATAAAGTCCATATTATATTGGGATATTTAGGGGATGCCCTTGATGGAAGGAACTCTCCTAATAACTTACCCTAGACCCTCAGCTCTCGCCTATAAATAGACAAGACCTACTCTAAACCTAAAGCACGAGTAGCATGGATATGCAAAGGGTTGAATAGATTAAGAGATTACAATTATTCTCTTGATCTAGATCAAGAGATTACGATTATCATCATATTTTGGTAAAACTCAAAGCATTGATGATATCAATAGGAATGAAAAGAGACCCCTTATCATTTTCACAAAATATAGAAAGTAATGATTCTGAAAAATGGTATGATGCAATGGTGTCGGGGAACTCGTTGAATTGCCCAATAATTATAAAAGGGTCAGTTATAAATGGGTCTTTAAGACTAAACGTGACTCAATAGGCAATATCGAACGATATAAAGCCAGACTTGTAGCCGAAGGCTTTTCTCAGAAAGAGGGCATTGACTATCATGAGACCTTCTCTCCAGTTTCTCGAAAGGACTCATTGAGAAACATCATAGCATTAGTAGCTCATTATGATCTTGAGTTACATCAGATGGATATGAAAACAGCATTTCTGAATGGAGAGCTAGATGAGGAAATTTATATGGATCAACCTGAAGGATTCATAGAAAAGAGAAAGGAAAGTTGGGCTTGCGAACTTAGGAAATCCATTTATGGCCTTAAACAAGCTTCCAAACAATGGTATATAAAGTTTCATGATACCATTACTTCCTTCGGATTTAAGGAAAATACTATTGATCAGTGTATATATCTGAAGGTTAGTGGGAGTAAGTTTATTATATTGGTCTTATATGTGGATGATATATTGCTTGCCAGTAGTGATCTTGGTTTGTTACATAAAACCAAGATATTTCTCAACAAGAACTTTAAGATAATTGATATGAATGAGGCATCCTATGTTATTGGCATTGAGATATTCAGGGACAGATCTCAAGGTTTGTTAGGATTGTCTTAGAAAGGTTATATTAATCATATCTTAGAAAGGTTTAATATGCAGCGTTGTAAAGCCAATGATACACCTATTACTAGAGGTGAAAAATTCAGCCAAAACCAGTGCCCGAGAATGACTTAGAAATGGATCAAATGAAGAATATTCCTTATGGGTGCGCAATTGGAAGTCTATTATATGCTCAAACCTGTACAAGGCCGAATATCAGTTTTGTAGTGGCAATGCTAGGTAGATACCAGAGTAACTCAGGAATGAAACATTAGAAAGCTGCAAAGAAAGTAATGAGATATCTGCAAGGGACAAAAGATTATATGCTCATATATAGGAAGTCAGATTAGCTTGAAGTAATGGGATATTCAGATGCTGATTTTGTAAATTGCCTCGATAGCAGGAAATCCACTTCAGGATTTGTGTTCATGCTGGCTAGTGGGGTAATTACTTGGAAAAGTGTAAAACAATCACTTATTGCATCATCTACAATGGAAGCTGAATTTGTGACATGCTTTGAGGCTACAAATCAAGCTTTATAGCTGCAGAATTTTATATCAGGACTCGGTGTGCTAGACTCAATTGCCAAGCCACTGAAGATATTTTATGATAATACTGCAGTAATTTTCTTCTCTAAGAATGGCAAGTACTCTAGTGGTTCTAAGCACATTGAGATAAAGTACTTTGTGGTTAGAGAAAGAGTCCAAAAACAACAAGTGTCAATTGAAAATTTAAGCACCACTATGATGATTGCTGATCTATTTACTAAAGCTTTGCAATGTAAAATATTTAAAGAACATGTTCTTAGAATGAGGCTTGTGAGCAAGCCATAAAGGATATGGTGATGTATGTTTAAGTGGATGCTACTATTGACATTTCCTTTTACATAATTAAAGTTATTTATTTCTGCTATCCTGTTTGTGTTTATGTTCATGCATATTATGGTTGAATGCAAGAAACAGGATTGTCTTGACAAGACAAATTACAGGGGTCATTATAGACTATATAAGGAAAGACTAACAATGTTGTAGTACATAGAAGGAAGTGTGACATTGATACCATACAACCGCTATGACTCACATTAATAGTTAGACTAAATATAGTATAATTATGCTTATTGGACTAATTGGCTTATTTTTAAAATCATGACCATGTATAAAATCCTTTTTTAAAAAATTTTTCAGAATCCAATTATATAAAATTATTTTTAAATAAATTTTGTTTTGTTTATTTTGATTTTAAATATCTTTTATATCTTATCAATTAATGGGCCAAGTGGGAGAATGTAAGATTATGTGACCCTTTATTAATTGAATAAGATATATTATGAATTATTTGGATTCTGATAAAAGATATTAGCCAATATTAAATAAAGTCTATATTATATTAGGATATTTTAGGGGATGCCCTTGATGGAAGTAACTCTCCTAATAACTTACCCTAGACCTTCTACTCTCGCCTATAAATAGACAGGACTTACTCTAAACCTAAAGCACGAGTAGCACAGATATGCAAAGGGTTGAATAGATCAAGAGATTACAGTTATCCTCTTGATCTCTCAAAACCATCAATTAAGGTGGTCCTGTGAAAAGATAGGAAGAGAAAAGGGGTCTAGATCTATTCTAGTTCCTCTTGTAGATTGATATTCGGCATCATTCAGATCTGTCGGGTGGTGCTCTTGAAGATCTAATTGAATCTCACGCATATGGCATCTGAAGGTACACATCGTAAATAGATCTAGTATCATTTGATTTCAATCCTGGCATAAAAGTTTTTTCGCATAATAGATTGCATAATTATAGTTTTTATGCCAACAAAAACTTCATTAGTTTTGACCCAAATTTTATATGAAGAATCCTTATAACAAACTCTACAATCCTAATGTACTGATATATGATTTATCCTCTCTATGATGGTTTTTTGATATACTCACTTAGTGAATTTAAATCTTTTTCTTTTGTGAGATCCATCTATGTTGATGATGACATGTCATTGGTGAACCAAGATCTATATTCTTGATGTTATTATGATCCTCTAGTTATTTTAGAGAAGTTTTATTGTAAACCTATTATCATTATCGTTGATAATAGAAGTTTGAGTGGACTATGATCTTGTGATTTTTCTAGCATTATTGGTGATAATAAAAATTTGATGTCTCACTTTGTGGTTGATTTATTATTCTATTATTTATCTAATTCTGGTTAATATTTGCTTTTAGTAACAAGTTGATAATTTGGTAAGAAACCAATTTTGATACACAAAGAGGGAAAAGAATTATTCTGCCTCAATAGTATTTCCCAACAAGTAGTATCAAAGCTAGGTTGTTTGGTGCAAATTTTTTTCTTGTGTGATTGAAATGGAAGAGTCATATGGTATGATTAAATTAAATTCATCAAATTATTCCACTTGGAGACGTATGATGGAAGATTTACTCTATTGCAAAGATCTGTATAAGCCCATTAAAGTTAAAGTAAAATCTTATACTATGGATGATGAGGAATGAGAGGTATAACATAGAAAAACTATTGCTTATATTAGAAGATGGATGAATATAATGTTGTACGAGCACATAAGCCTATTTCAAAGAAAGACAATGGTAAATAAAATTTCTCTGCTCAGAAGGCTTGTTAATTTAAAGTATAAAGATGGTGGTAATATTATTGAGCACATAAGCCTATTTCAAAGTCTTGCTAATAAGTTGGTTATTATGAAAATGAATATAGATGATGAGATGCAAGGATTGTTACTCTTCAGCTCTTTACCAAAAAGTTGGGAAACATATAGAGTGACAATTTCTAACTCCATACTAGAGGAGACTCTAACTATATATATGGTTAATGGCAGTCTGCTAAATAAAGAGGCTAGAAGGAAAGAACAAGGAGAATCTTCTTTTGGTGCACTTACTATTGGAAAACAAGAAAGACATGGAAGAATTCATTGTTTAAGAACAATTGGCACTAAGGGGGGGGTTGAATTAATGCAAGAGTAAATTAACGTTTTAAACAAAAAACTTTTTGCTTAAAGCAAGATAGAAAATCCGAAGCTTTTTGTTTAAGTTAAGCAAGTGAATCTTATAGAGAAGTACTAAGCTTCTTATTTAAAGACGACTCAAAAAGAACAAGCAAATCTAAATAAGGAGATATGCAATATCATAAGTGAAGTGTTTGATTTGGATGCCTTGATTTCAAAACATAAATAAAAATTTACAAGTATTTATTTATGTTTTGAAATCAATTAAGAACCTAGCAATTGTAAGCAATAAATCAAAGAAGTAAGAACACTTACAATTATAGTAGTTCAACACTAACCGGCCTATGTTCACTTCCGAGTCATCCTCCTTGAGGCACACCGAATTAATCTTCTTTAGGTGAAGATCAAACCCTTTTCTTTTTCTTATAATTCACACAATATTTTCTTAGAATATAATCTCTAAAATTATTATATAGAATGTAAGTAAACTTGAGATATTTATAGCCCGAAATGACTTTAGAATTTTAGAGCTAAAATTCAAACATACCTGAAAAATCCGGGTATGGGTGGTTTACCCGTCGACCTGGTCGACTCAACCGTCTGAAACCCTAGGTATGGGCAGTTTACCCATTGGCCCTGGGCGGTTCAACTTCTGTCAACCGCTCGAAAACTTGGGCGATGACTGTTTACCTGTCGCCTACTAACGGTTTACCGTCAGAATATCCAAAATTTCCTCCACTTTTTGAATTTTGATTTTAACTATCATTTGACCAATCCTCTGGTCAACTAATTGAGCTAAACATAAGCTCAATCAAACCCCAATAGTGGACCCGGTTGCCTCTTTGAGTTAATTTTCAAATCACACTAAAATAGGACTCACTCGTAACCTATGACTTAAAAGTTATAATCATGCATGACCACAAAGCTTATGATCTCACTCCTGCAATCCGACAACCTCCAGATTCTATAGCAACGAGTCTCACGGTCTTCCTTCGGCGATCTCTCGGCGTGTTCCTAGTGAGCTTCCCAATTCCTTCAGTGAATCTTCTAGCGAACTCCCGGTGGGCTCCCTTGACATCGTCCAATCCTTGGCCCGATGCCTAAGCTTGATCCTAGGTCCATTTCTGATCTGTAATTCCTTTTTACCATCATGGTTAACCTGTACGATGCTAATTATAACTTAATTAATTACAATCATAATTGTCAAACACATCCACTTCAAGACCTTCATAACTCTCGGTAAGCTTTTTAGCTACCCCCGATAATCTTCTGGCAAGTCTCGGTCTTCTTCTGATAAACTCACTTGTGCCATCCTAGCAAGCTCTCGATACCCTCAGTGAGTTCCCAGTGCACTCCTAGCAAGTTCCCAACCACATCGTCTGAACCTTGGCCCAATGTATGGACTTGACTTTTGACCAATCCTGATTGTCATATTCTCTCTATCATAGTTAATCCAACATCAATTAACTTATAATAATCCATATTAGATCAATAACCCATCAATTATTTTCATCATCAAAATCTGTGATTCAACACTCATAGCAGGAATCCACATGGTTATATAGGAAGATCAAAGTCTAGAAGAGATATCAAGTGTTTCCATTGCAACAAGCTAGGTCACATGAATCTATAAGAGATATCAAGTGTTTCCACTGCAACAAGCTAGGTCACATGAAGAAAGAGTGTAGGTTCTGGAAGTGAGAACAAAATGAAAGAAAGAAAAATGAGAAAGAGAGTAATACTGTTACTACTAAAGGTGATATTGTTATTATTAACTGGGTAATTAACTATGGTGCTTCTTTTCATATTACTTCTCATAGTGATTTCTTTAGATCTTACACTCCTGATGATTTTGGCAATGTCAAAATGGGAAATAATGGTACATCTAAGATTGTAGGTATTGAAGATATTTGCTTGAAGACTAGTATTTGGAGCAAATTGATACTAAAAAATATAAGACATATTTCAGATATTCATCTTAATTTGATATCTATAGGAAAACTTAATGATGAGGGATTTATGCACTATTTTGGTGAAAGCAAATGACAACTCACTAAAGGTTCTCTAGTTATGGCAAGAGAAAAGAAGCAGAACTCTTTTTATATCATGAAGGCTAAGCTACACAAAGGAGAGATTAATACAGTCCAAAAGGATGCAAGTATAGATCTTTGACATAAAAGGCTTAGTCATATCAGCGAGAAGGGACTTCAAACTCTTGCTAGAAAATAGTTCTTACCAAAGTTGCAAAGTACATCTCTTAAATCTTATGATCATTGCTTAGCTAGAAAAACACAGAGTTGTTTTTCATACTTATCCATCATCTAAAAGATTAAATATTATTGACTTGGTTTATACTGATGTTTGCACTATGTAAACTAGAACTCTTGAATGTGCTCTTTATTTTGTTAATTTTATTGATGATCATTTTAGAAAATTTTGGACTTTTGCTTTAAAATCTAAAGATCAGGTACTCGATATTTTCAAAGTGTTTCATGCTAGTGTTGAAGAGAAACAAGAAGAAAACTAAAATGTGTTCGAGCAGATAATAGTGGTGAGTTCAGGGGTTCTATTTAGAATTATTGTAAGTTTCATAGTATTAGACTTGTGAAAACAGTTTCTAAAACTCCTCGGTAAAATGGTGTGGCAGAAAGGATGAACAGAACCATTAAAGAAATAATTATGTGTATGCTTTCCTATGCCAAGTTATCTAAGTCTTTCTGGGGGAGGCTATGAGTACTACAGTTGACCTGATAAATCTTTCTCCATCAGTTCCTCTAAAAGATGATGTTTCAATGAGAGTATGAAAAAGAAAAGATGTATCTTATGATCACTTGAGAGTCTTTGGGTGTAAAGCATTTGTACATATTCCTAAAGATGAGAGGTCCAAGCTTGATAATAAGATAAAAGTTCATATTTTCTTGGGATATGGTCATGACGAGTTTGGGTATAGATTATGAGATCTAGTATACAAGAAGATTATTAGAAGTAGATGTCATATTTCTTGAAGACCGATTATTTAAAGATGGTGATAATATTGAGAAGCAAAATATCTCTATTTATATTTCTTAGAGTTTGGGCCCACTTCCTCCACCTATAGTTCATGATGATCATAGGGGAGATGGACAAGAAGATGGTAGTGAGAATATTAGTGATGATACTCTTACAGTTGATAAAGTTGAACCAACTAAACAAACTGCACAAGTACATCCACCATAAGAGATCGATGACCATCTATCAGATATCCTCCACATGAGTATGTTATACTTACTGGTTACAGGTGTCTTGCAAGCTAATCACGTGACATGTTGCGCATCTTTTTGCTTATGATTATTATTGATATATTCTCATATTATATTATCTGTTACATATATATATATATATATATATATATATATATATTGTGATGTCCTTAGTTATATGTAATGGGAATCAGATCATGATTAGATCACGATAATGAAATTGATTCACCTTTAAACATAAATCTCAAATAATCTCGGTCAAAGGTTACTCAAGAGGGCCATCAAGATAACCAAACAGACTGGTGTACTATATACCCGCCCCTATGATGGAGGCGACTGGTCTCATAGCCACTTGTATGAAAACACTAAGGATATAGTACAGGTGCTCATTAGAGAATGAGTTCACTAATTGATATACTTATAGAATGTTATATGGTTAATGATACCTAATGTCAGAAACAATTCCATATTCTAAGTTGTGTATTTGGTCCTTAGACTTGAGACACTAAAGATGCATTGTTTGAGTACTCATTTCTTTGACGCCAGACTTACAGGTTTGGAAAGATCTAGATATGGTATAGTTGGTTATTATGATTGGTAGCCAATCTTATGAAGGTAATTGAGTGTCAATAAAGAATCATCCATTCTTAGTATCATAAGAGGAATATCTCTTGTATGCTCACTTGAAGAAGTCCCTAGCCAGGGTCATTCTGATTGAGAAAGAAGGAGTTCTCTTGGAGAATTCGATTAGAGCGAGTCTTAAACAGATTTTATATATGACCTGATAGTACCATATACAATATATGATCTTTGGGATATTAGCTAGATGAGGGATTATATATATATGGTAATTGTGAACATATATATTTAATGGATTCGATCCCCTTGTACTATCTGGAGATAGTGGCCTAGTACGTCCATAATCAATGAGTTAAGTGAATTATTATGGGAATAATAATTCACTATATCATAAGGAGTTCTGATGGGGGCAACTCATGGCTAGCTCGATATTGGGCATAGAGGGTCACACATATATGGTGGATGCTTAAATGAATAGAGGATTTGATGGAGATCCAATTAGCCCCTATTCTTATTAGATGAGACCCTACTCTGATAGGCTCCTTATATGAGGCCCAATTAGAGGCCAAAGGAGATTATTGGATAGAGATCCAATAATACAAGGTTAGTGGATAATTAGATAAAGGTCCAATACCCACTAAGGTAAGACTCATAGGGTTTTTGGTGGCTCTCTATAAATAGGAAGGAATGCTCATGTTTGATAGGCTACAGCTTTGGTCACCCCCTCCTATTCTCCTCCCTCTCTGTGCAAGAGTTATAGATCTGATAAGAGGAGTTTCGTTGCAGAGATCTATCATGTGGATACCGCTAGAGAGGAAAACGTTTGACCTTCTCCATCCTCTCCATATGGATTTAGAAAAATAGGGATATATGATCTCCCTAGGTAATCAATCTCACGTATCATGATTTTTTTTATTTTTACGGCTTTCTCGTGACCCAATCTTTTACAGGACAAATTAATCTATATGGGAAACCTATTTTGTTTTGATATTCCACTATGCATGTGATGCTCCTACAGAGGTTTCCCAATAATGCTTTTTTATGGGGGAGATCTAGAAACTTACTAAGAAGTTATTGTATATGAGCATAAGAATGAGTGGGTTAAAGCCATACAAGAATAGATGAGATCCTTGCTTGAGAACCACACCTATGACTTAGTAAAGTTACCTACAGGGAGGAAAGCTCTCAAGAATAAATGAGTTTATAAATTGAAGAATTAAAATAATAGCTCACAATAAAGATATATGACACGATTAATTATGAAAGGATTCAGTCAAAAAAAAAGTATTGACTTTAAATAAATATTTTCTCATGTGGTGAAAATGTCCTATATTCGAGTTAATCTTAGTTTGGCTACCTGCTTGAATTTAGAAATTGAACAACTTGATGTGAAAACTACATTTTTATATGGTGACTTAGAAGAAGAAATTTATATGGAGCAACCATAAATTTTAAAGTTAAGGAAAAAAAAATCTAGTGTATAAGCTTAAGAAAAGCTTATATAAACTCAAACAGGCACCTAGATAGTGGTACAAGAAGGTTGATTACTTTATGATGAGCCAATGGTACAACAAAATCACATCTGATCATTGTGTACTTACAAAGAAATTTTTAGATGATGATTTCATTATTCTCCTGATGTATATTGATGATATATTGATTGTTGGCCATGATACTAGTAAAATTGAGAAACTTAAGAGAGAACTAAGTCTTTTGCTATGAAAGACTTAGGATTGGGAGACAAATACTTGGCATGAAAATTATTCGTGATAGAAAGAATGAAAAATTTTGGTTATCTCATGAGACCTACATTGAAAAGGTTCTTGAAGATTGAACATGAATAAAGCCAAAGCAGTTCGACTTGCAGGTCATTTCAAGCTTAGCTCGAAATAATATCTAAAGTGCCTTACTCATTTACAATAGATAGTCTGATGTATGTTATGGTTTATTCTATGTCAAATATAGTTTATGCAGTTGGAGTTGTCAATCGATTTCTCTCTAATCCTGATAAGGAACATTGGACAGTGGTAAAATTGATACTAAGATATCTAAGAGGTACTACCAGATTGTATTTATATTTTGGCATTAGTAAACCTGTGCTAGAAGGTTACACAGATGCAAATATGGTAAGTGATACTGATTCTAGAAAATCCACTTCAGGGTTCTTGATGACTTTTGAAGGGGAAGTAATTTCTTAATAGTCTAAGTTATAGAATTATGTTGCTCTATCGACCACAGAAGTAGAATACACAACAATTACTAAAGCTTGTAAAGAAGTTTTATGGATGAAAAAATTTCTACAGAAATTAGATTTAAAATAGGAAGGATATAATGTTTATTGTGACAGTCAGAGTGTCATCCACCTCTCTAAAAATTCAACATACCATTCTAGATCCAAGCATATTGATGTTAGATATCACTGGATTCATGATGTATTTGAGATGAAAGAATTATACTTAAAAAATGTGCATATCGATGAGAATGGATCATATATATTGATAAAGTCTTTGCCTAAAAAGAACCTTGAAGCATGTAGACAGAGAACGGGCTTAGTAAAATCCACCATATGAGTTGGAGGGGGAGAATTGTTGGGTCCAATCTATAGGTGGGCTTGAACTAAACATTTGAGAAATACTCAAATTTTATTATTGATTAAAAAATAAAAAAAAATACTGAAGAAAACTTAAGTGAAGCAGTAGTTTTAAGGCACAGAGAAACAAAGCAACGATGGTGAACATCAATAGCACAAGAAAGGAGAGAGAAAAAAAGAGAGAGAGAAAGTAAAAAAAAGAAAAAAAGTAACCTTTTGTGAGAAAATTAAACGGTAAAACCTCATCATTTTTTACTCAAATTTTATATAAAATTTTTTACTATAATCTTTACAATTTTTACGGTATATGATTTATCTATATAGTATTATGGTTTTTTTTGGATTTTTCACGTTAAAAATCTGGTATCTCACTTTGTTGTTGATTTATTATTCTGTTGTTTATCTTATTTTAGTTAATATTTATTTTTGATAACAAATTAATAATTTGGTGAGAAACCTATTTTGATATACGGAAAAATAATTATTCTGCCTTAATAATTTCTTCCAACATTCCTTACTGATTAGCTTGAGACTAGTCAAACAATCTAATCATTCTGATCTTAGATCCTGATAAAATAAGATGATTATAGTATTATTCTAAAATTGATGACGTAAAGCCTGTGACAATCTTCATGACTGATATGGACCAAATTTATCTCTATCAAGTTCATACTAATCCAAAATATCTCTATATATATATACAAACTGAGTTTATCTAAAAAAAAATCTGATTAAATTTATTAATAAATATTTGCTCATGTAAGATATATGTATTATAAGCACATATATAACATAGCCGTCTGGACAATGTATCCAATACACATGCAATCTCTAGCATCATGCGAATCTATTTATTTCAGTAAACAATGGGTGAAACAGAATGGTCTAAAAGATTCATAACCTGAACACGGCTAATTGTTCATTCCTGTCTTCTGCTTCCCAATCACCTTTTTCTTGACGTATCTAAAGGTTAAAGGTTGATGCTACATGTCACCAATGCTACATGTCACCAATCTTTTATTTGAAGTAGATGGGTCGTATAATGAGGAAATTAGGAAAAAGCTGTTTTGATTAATGGAAATTTCAACATGCATAATCTTGCAAACAGTGTTGGAGGTGAATTGAATTGTTCGAGGGGATTCACCGCGATCTGTTGATTCCTGGATACACCACTTTTTATTAGTACCCTACAGGTAGTATTCAATAGCTTATGAATCTTTTTTCTTTTTTCTTTTTTCGTTTATAATAATATAATTTATTTTTTAATAAAAGATAACTCACGAATGCAAAATTCGATGTCAAAATTTTATAATAATCTATTGAGATCTAATAATCAAAATTCGATGTTAACACTTTCTTATGCTTCAATCTTATTGGGATTCATATGTAAAGTATGTTTCCAACTACACTTTTTGCTTCAATCCTATTGGGATATGTAAAGTACTACACCCGACATCATCACTCCCAATGGTTCTGACTTCAGTATGAGATTTCAAATTTTGATTTGAAACTTATACGAATCCTTGTTGAGATTGGTGCATACCTCGGTATATAGTACATGTCGACGTACGATACGCTCGAAATTACGATCTTGAATTAGTATCGTTTATATTAAAAATTTATTAATGTGAAATAGGTGACAAATATTTGTCTCTTCTTCTTTTTAGTTATTTATAAACATATATTTTTTTTATCCTTCATAAATTTGAACAATGTCATCAGATGATAACTGATTCATGCATAATTATCATCGTTATCTGTCAGTTGAAAATATGATATATTATTCTTTAGTACATATGTTAATTCTAGAGCACTTGCATAGATCTTTCTGCAAATAGGCATCAAATGGTGGCTGAACGTCAACTTTCCAAGGATAATGAGCATTTTTCCTTGATGTCCGCATGTCGGTGTGTTCGTGACATGTAATCATCTAAGTATCATACTATGACAGATAAAAATATAAATAAGATATTAAATAAAATATTTTTATTTATCTATATCTTCTGCTTATATATATACATTATACTTATAGTATATTTGATAATCCTAATTTGATTTGATTTGTAATCGATTTTGACTTATAAATACGAGTGTATCTTGTAAATATCTGTGTGGACTTCGGTCTATAATAAATCATTATCCTTTGTGTATAATCTTTTTGAATTTGTAATGTCCGTAAGTGTAATTTGTATTTGGCTTTATAAAATTTTTGCTTGAGCTTGTGAATCTTATTGGAATTACTTTTTTTGGCCCATTTTATCTATTGTAAGTCTTAAGGGACCTTGTGAGATCTCGATAAAGGCTGACCTTTGCGGACGGACACACAAGGGTGTCGCACGGCTTAGAAAAAATCAGTTAAACCCGTGACATGGTGGTATCAGAGTGGAATAAGCACACGCAGAAACACTCACCATACAAACATGGGGGACCTAGCTAGGTTGTGTGGAGGATAGTCAGCACAAGCGATTGTTTGGGGGAACAAACATTGAGATGTAGGGAAAGGAGTCGCTCATAAGAGCGGGCATCCAGGTTTGACATTCAAAAGAATAGCCAACCCTTTATGCGAGAGACACCACGAGGACAAGCAAGCGAAGAAGAATGTATAGCGCACAAGGATTGGGATGGCTGAGTTCGAGCTACGGCTCGACGTTGGCAACCAAACTTGACAATACTCAAGTCAGGGGGGGCGCTTGGTGAAAGATGAGACCATATAAAGTAGGAGGTATTGTGCAATAACTGAAAGAGTTGTGCAAAGTTTACAGAGGTAAGGGGAATTGCTAACTCAAAGGATTCGATACTCATACAAGGTCTTGTACATGGACGACAGAGTGTTCGTGGTCATTCCAAGGCACGATCAAAACTCGGCACCATGGAGCATCAAAACTTTCTCTTTGGAATGAAAATAATACGTCCGTAAGCGACTGAAGTGTGCAACAAGTTCAGCATGTTGCTAGACCTTGAAGGGTGCAGTGGGGACTGTATTGGCGAAGAGTCATAATCTCGTAAGTGCATTTGCGGGGACAGCACAAGGCATAAGTTGTTTAGCAAGACAGAGTAATCCAAAGGGGATGATGGTCTTTAAAACTTCCAGTGAAAATAATACAAAGAGGAAAATTGGTCTAACTGAGCAGATATCCTGGAGAGATAAGTCCTAGTTCTCTAGAGGGAGAATCATGTACAATGAACTACACATATTGAAGAAGAGTTCCTCAAGGCAATATCTCCACAAAGCTCAACGGATTGAGCGAGTGACGAGGAGTCGTCGCATGATCTCGAATGGGATAATGCATTGGTGGATGTATTTCGAGATCAAATGGGGGAAGTATCTAGGCCGCATAAAGGGAGTCGACATAGAAGTTAGAACATTGAGCGGAGGCATGGAGCTTTTCTTGGATAGAGGTCAAGAGCATAAACTCTTGTAGAGGCAAGAATAAGATCATGTCATTCCATAAGTTCTTCATTCTGATGGGGCAGACTTATCTTGCATGGTTCCAAAGACGAAAGGAGCTTCGAGGCACATGCACCTTACTTCAAAGATACATTTGACAGAGTAACTAAAGGTGATTTAACTTGTAGAGGCGAAGTTGAGATTATGAGACCTTAGCATGGGGCAAGAGGATGCAAAGGTGGGTACTCTTGAAGAATATATCATAGTGTTGCCATTTGAGTTATTAGGAATAAGTGGTGCATAGCGGAGATTGTGCTGGTAAGGGATAGAGGCCTAGAATCCAGACAATGGTGCATCAATCCTGGTAAAGTCAGGGGACTTCGAGAGCTACTAGGTGATAGACTGTCTTAGAGCTATGCTTCATCCAAGTGTGACCCTAGAATGGGTAGGCGAAGGTGAATTGCCAAGGGAGCGAACAAAAATCAAAGATCATAGTCTGAGCTCATCACATAAGAATCTGAATGCAATGGAGATGTCACCAGGAGATGACATGGTGCAGCAGATCGTGATAGAATAGTTCACGGCAATGCAACACATACGGAGAATCCCGTGAGGGATATGATCATATGGAGGTATGATCAGGAGCTGTTGCGAGCTCTACTTCGGTGAACAATACAACGACAAGAAGAGATTCAAGGAGTGAATGTCATGGTACTATAGAGGTGGGTCTTTCGTGTGTATGCAATCTCATAGGTGACCAGAACTATCAAAGACTTACTCCAAGTTTGGGTAAACTTTTACTCTTTTCAGGCAAAACTTCTTGCATTTCAAAAGTTCAATGGCAATGGGAAGGCGAACCACAGTAGTTAACTCAACGCAAGGAGTGCAAACACTTCAAGTACTTCATAAGTGTGAGCAAAGAGCAGACAAATATTAGTAACCAGCTTAATGCATGAAGTACAAACTCGAGGAGACAAGTAAAATTGAGTAACATTTGCCTTCTCAACTCAAGAGAATGGGCGAAGCTGAGTACCCTAATTCTCTTAACTCGAGGAGGTGAGTGAAGTCAAGTAACCTTACCTTCTCAACTCCTAAGAGAATTGGTGAAGTCGAGTGTTTCAATTCTCTTACTTATCCAGCAGAGGAGCTCCGCATAAGTTCAGTGACCCTTCGAAGGAAGCTTATAGAAGACAATAGTTATCAAATCCTCACCATTGATGATCAGTACTATTGAGAGTAGATTGTCCGCTTTATTTCTTAATTGAATGTCAATCAAAAGCGAGAATGATGCGAACCTACTTGGAAGTAACAACTAAAAATGGAAAAAGGATCAATAAGCAAATATTATGGAGGAAGGATCTTGAAGAAAAAAAAAACTTCAAAGTCTGCGAAGCGATAATCGTTAAAGTTCCAACAAGCATCCATCCAGTTCAAGCAACATAAGTATACTGTGATATTGGTGTATAATAAGCTAGGTCTTTTTCTTCATCAGAAGGATCCGTGAGAGTTAACAATGATCATCACAACTCAGCCAACTCCACACCAGACTCAGCCATTAGTGAGTTGAAGCAGCATGGCGGATCATAGTTTGACTACTCAACAACAATGGCAGAGAGTGACTCGAAGCCAAAGGGGTGTGTTGCAGCCAAAGCAAAAGATTGAAGATTCAACAAAATACGAGGAGATGTAGCATCTACAGTGGCTTCGATGAGGACGTCGAAGGAATAAGTTAGGAAAAATGTCACAGATAAAAATATAAATAAGGTATTCAATGAAATGTTCATGTTTGTTCGTGTCTTCAATTTATGTATATACCTTATACAGCAAGTAGTGGGCTTGTAGTAGGCTTGGCAGCCCTAGTTTGATTTGCTTTGTGGCTGATTTTAGCTTGTAAATACGAGTGTGTCTTGTAAGCACTTGTGGAGACTTCGGTCTGTAACGGATCATTATCCTTTGTGTGTAACCTTTCTGAATTTATAACATCCATGGGTGTAATTTGTATTTGGCTTTATAAAATATTTGTTTAAGCAGTTGCTCGTAGATCATATTGTAATTGCTTATTCTGGCTCGTTTTCGCTATTGTAAGTCCCAAGAGACTCTAGAAGATCTTGAGGAAGGTTGATTTTTGTGGATGGATACGCAAAAATATCGTATGATTTAGATAAAATTAACTAAATCTATGACAATACAGAAAATAATTAACATGTTTATGTTAGACTCACCGAAAGAGATGCGCCTAAAGTACCAGTAAACTATGCTAATTCTCACGGAGTGCTGCTGTTCTGAGAGTCTTTCTTTTCTAACCAGTCACCTTGTGTAGACTTGTTAGGATTTGTTGATCCATTGGAAAGTCTTACATGACAGGTCATTGATCTACTTCTAAATTATATTTTGTTTTGATTTGCTGGATGACTTCTGTTGTGTCTTACCTTGCAAGAGTTGTTGAGTGTAAAACTGGTGATATAGTGGTGGGGTTTGAGATCTCTCGGCTGAACTATCCAATTGGTGCTGGAACAGAAGAAAAAGGCTCTAGGTGATATAGTTGTGTTTCATCATTAATTAAGACACTTGTTTGCTTGAAAAATTTGCATCATGAGTACAAGGATCAGTCTGGCTACAGGTCCAGCTGTATGTGTGAGAAAAGTGGTGGCTTGGGTGTGCAGGAAAACATTACTCACCCTGTTATGAAGGTTACGGTCCCAGTGATCACATACATTATGAAGGTTCAAAATTTGACCTTACAAATTTGTGTTCAATTAGAAATGAGATATCAGCACTTTTGTCATGTTTTAGATCAACTGTTATCAGTCAGCTTAGGAACAGTGATTAATCCTTATGCCACAATTCCCATTCACACTCCCTCTTCAGCATGCACCGGCTCCAGCAACAGGGTACAGGGAACTCGGACAGCAATCTTCTGCCACACAGAATTCTTGATGATCCCTACACCATTAATTTTCTGAGGTTGGAAAGCTAGCTAACCATTAAATTTGTGTGATGTTGGTGTGCAGAAGGAAGGTGCATCAGTACCACACAAACTTGCACGTTCATTGCGCTACTTTCAAGATGTATTTGTAGTAAGAATGACGCTGAAATAGATGAACAGTAGCAAGAATGATAAGGTTCTCAAAAAAATCTGAGAGCGAGACAAAGCAAATCCTTCCAAGGAAAACAGCACCATGACTGGAACAATAAAAGAACTAAGCAGCTACCTGAGCATCTACCGCCCAGTTAATACCTAAATCCACCATTCAAGTCTTGAACCCAACCTCCACCTCACATCTCCTATCCTGTCCTTGATTCATTTGCTCACTACCTTAATTTAAAAGATACACAGACATTCCCCTCACCCTTCAGCAGAAAACTCCGTGTTCAAGGAGAACAAAGCTTAAGGCTAACACCTTGTTCCTCTGCAGATGGCCTCAGCTGCTCTCCTGAAGTCTTCTTTCCTTCCCAGGAGATCTGAATGGCACACTATACGGAAATCATCAACCCCTCAGTCGACGGTCGTCGCCTTCAGTGTTCGTGCTGGTGCCTACTCTGACGAGCTTGTGAAGACAGCAGTATGCACCTCTTAAGTTATTATTAAGTACTTCATGCACAAAGTAGGGATCTCTGTATGTTAGGGCATAACTATCCATATATCAAATGCAACTTTGAGGCTATATGCCTCAACTTTTGGTTGTTCTCAATATGACCTATAAACTAAGTTGCTCATCTGATAATTTGTGAATGTATATCAGATATATTCACAAAAAAAAAAAGTTAGCCATCAGAGAAGACATCAAAATCAACATATGAGGTCAGTCATGTCAGCTGCTTGATGACACTAAAAAAGCAGACAGCAATACATGATTCTAATAACAATCCTTCTCAAGTTAGACATACTAAAATGAGAGCATTTTTAGTAATTCGAGAGATTCTTTGCTTTGGTTAAGTATTCAACCCACACCCAACCGATCATGGTCTTATATTTGATATGCTGATGGGAAATCCATATACAAGTCTGGTCTGTAGCAACTGAGATCAAGATTCAGCACCCATGCACACAATGGAAGAAGCAAGATTAAACAGTTCTCACAATATAAATTGCTGCATGCAGAAAAGTATTGCGTCACCAGGTAGAGGGATACTGGCCATGGATGAATCCAACGCCACCTGCGGGAAAAGACTCGCATCGATCGGGCTGGAGAACACCGAGGCAAACCGACAAGCTTACAGGACCCTCCTTGTCTCAGCACCTGGTCTGGGTCAGTACATCTCCGGAGCAATCCTGTTCGAGGAAACTCTTTATCAGTCGACCACAGATGGTAAGAAGATGGTTGATGTTCTTATTCAACAGAACATAATGCCAGGGATCAAGGTCGACAAGGTAATCGCTTAAATCATGTGCCAATGCTCCTGTGACATTGTCTGCTAGGAGATGGGCAGGGCTGTGTTTGATGCCATGTCTTTTCCTCAGGGTTTAGTGCCACTCGCTGGCTCAAACGACGAATCATGGTGCCAAGGACTGGACGGCCTGGCATCGCGATGCGCAGCATACTATCAACAGGGCGCCCGCTTTGCTAAATGGTAGAATTCACTACAAAAGTTGGAGGAACCTTCCTCGTGCATGTTCCCAGAGGACTTACATCAAACATATTGCAGGCGTACGGTGGTCAGCATTCCAAATGGCCCATCGGCTCTTGCAGTCAAGGAAGCTGCCTGGGGCTTGGCTAGATACGCTGCCATCGCACAAGTAGTCACACTTGGTTCCTTGTGTTGTTTCTTCATCTTACACTACTAAATCATTCAGTTAAACCAAGAGCTGCTCTCCACATCTTATACTACTAAATCATTGGAGTATGTATGAGAAGCTATGGGGACACTGGGGCTAAAAGAACTAAGCTGACCTCAAGTTCTCTTCTAATGGGTTTGCAGGACAATGGGTTGGTTCCAATTGTGGAGCCAGAAATCCTGCTTGACGGAGACCACGGAATCGGGAGGACCTTCGAGGTTGCACAAAAAGTCTGGGCTGAGGTCTTCTTCTACCTGGCCGAGAACAATGTCATGTTCGAAGGCATCCTCCTGAAGCCGAGCATGGTGACCCCGGGCGCTGAGTGCCCAGAGAAAGCCACACCAAAGCAAGTTGCTGAGTACACCTTGAAGCTTCTGCACAGAAGAATCCCACCTGCTGTTCCTGGCATCATGGTATTAATGTTACACATTTGCTTCTCTAGTTGAAGTGACAGCAAATAAACTCAAAGAACAAATTAAAAAAAAAAGAAGAAGAAAATTAATAATAGAATATAAATCGAAGTGATGATTAAAAAAAAAAAACCCAAATCTTTTGAAAGTTTTTCGTCAGATAGAGATAAGGGAAATTCCCAAAATCTTCAAAATATATTTCTTTTATGTCACCTCAGTATCTTCTTGTATCTGATTCATTGTTCTATAAATAACAGACTCTCCAAGTAATTTAGTTTCAGTTAAGATACTAGAAAGTAATCATCGATTTTAATAAATACTCATGTGCTCCTCATTGATTGCTGTGATAACAGTTTCTCTCCGGAGGCCAGTCGGAGGTGGAGGCAACCTTCAACCTGAACGCCATGAACCAAGGCCCCAACCCATGGCACGTCTCCTTCTCCTACGCCAGAGCACTACAGAACACCTGCCTCAAGACATGGGGAGGGAGGCCGGAGAACGTAAAGGTCGCGCAAGATGATCTGCTCTTCCGGGCCAAGGCCAACTCGCTCGCGCAGCTCGGAAAGTACACAGGCGAGGGTGAGTCTGCGGAGGCTACAAAGGGGATGTTTGTCAAGGGCTACACATACTGACCGCTCCCACCCCCCCCCCCCCCCCCCCCCCCCATCGAAGCATGGCGTTTCCACCAAGGGGATCCTATGGTTTTTGAGTACTACTGCTTCATGCAATGCAGGAGACGATCGATATAGCTGAATACTTAAAATATGTTTTGGATCGTTATCGCGTGAGACTGTACCATTTATGATCGGATACAACCTTGTTTAGCTGCGCTTGTTTCAAGCTTTGTGCCGATAACTTTTCCCTTTCCACTAAGTGCACCAAAACCATAACAGAGGAAAAAAAACTGATTACGACTCAGAAAAGGGTGAGTAGATACAAAGGAAATTGTTGTAAAAGATCGGACTTTACTAATTAAACTTGATGTCTTTTGAGAAAGATATAATTCAAAGTTATTAATATGGTTTGAACGTTTTTGTTTCCGATCTTAATTTTAGTGATGACTAGTTGTTTTAATTTTTTCAAGATTTCCATTGTAATCCCTTCTTCCTTATTTACAAACCCATTTTACAAAAGAAGTGTAGTTATTAATTCACAGCTCTTTTTATCATTCACAAATCCTTAAAAAGTAATAAAATATTATTTTACTATTCATAATCTTAGTATCATTGATTTTATTTTATTTTTCCATAACCCATTATTTCATTCTCCCTGTCGTTGTCACTTCTTGCTGGCGTCATCTCCGCAACCTTGCTTATTATGAGCATTGATCGTTGCCCCCTCTAACAACTCTCTTCGGCTATCAATGTTGTTGACATGTATACAATGACTCGTAATGCCACTCACTATCTCCTTTCTCACTATTGGCATCGCTCGTTGTTGTCTTAGATTCCCTTCGACCCATATCGTCACCTCCTCAACACCGTCATCCAAAGAGGAAGGAGAAAAAGGAGGAGGAGAAGAAATAAGAAAATGATATTTACATTCATTTGCAAAAGGATAATTTAAAATATTAAAAATTTTAAAATAGGTTATAAATAGTAAAAAGGGATTACAAACTGTTATCAATATAGTTTGAATGTTTTTGTTTACAAACTTAATTTTAGTGATGATGAGTTGTTTAATTTTTTTTGAAGATTTCTATTAACAATCCCCTCTTACTATTTGCAATATCATCTTAAGAATTTTTAATATTTCTAAGACATCTCTCAATAAATAAATATAAATACCATCAACTTATCACTTAATTCCAACAAACTCTATTTTTTTATGATTCTTATTTCTTTCTTTTAATTGTCAAAGCATCTTTAATTGTTGGTGATACTAAATGATAGAATAAAGATAGATAATCAAATGACACAATTTGAAGATAGAAGAGGAAGAGGTGAGAAATATTTTTTTAATTTGTAGATCGTTTTAATTTTTACCAATACTATTATAAATTGTTCAAATAAATACCAATACTATTATAAATACCATCAACTTATCACTTAATTCCAACAAACTCTATTTTTTTATTATTCTTATTTCTTTCTTTTAATTGTCAAAGCATCTTTTATTGTTGGTGACAAGAAATGATAGAATAAAGATAGATAATCAAATGACACAATTTGAAGATAGAAGAGGAAGAGGTGAGAAATAATTTTTTAATTTGTAGATCGTTTTAACTTCTTTAGGATTTAAGATACTAATTATAGATACAAAAGATGATATTTAAAGCATTTCTGCAATAGCCCAGAGGATATCATCTTCTAGGTTAGTCTGTATCAAATTAGAAGATGTCATATTTGGGATCTATGATAGGTAATCGAGGGATTATGAAAAATAAGAACGTTATTAATAATTAAGATGTTGTATTAATAAAATTATATATTTTTATTATTTTTAAGTGATTATATAAAATAAGAGATTGCAAATAGCAAGAAGGGATTGACAACAACAATATTGAATTATTTTTACCAATACTATTATAAATTGTTCAAATAAAAAAATCCTCTAAGTAGGGTAGTTATTAGATATTTGAAAAGGTAGTTTTATTGTAGTTATTTTTCAAAAGTCGTGCCTTTTTAAAAAAAATTAAATTAAAATTTTAGTGTACTTAAGCACACGATATTAAATAACAAAGCCATACTCGAAAATTTTGATGAGAAAATAAAATACTAAAATGTCAAACACTCTTTGCTAAAAATTTATTAAAATTTCTTGACGATACTTGGCTTAACTTTCTTTGGTTTAGATCAATAAGATAGTAGAAGTTTGATGCGTATTAAAAACATATTAAAGTTTAAGGTATTCTAATATAATGTGAATTACATCATATTAGATTTTTAATGTATCTGATTTATTAGATTATTTTTTATATAATCTATTCTTAGAATTGATACTTTTTGATTCAAAAATTTTACTCTAAAAACAAATTTAATTGTTGCACGTATGTCTAGTAATGTAGTACAATCGTGATAAAATATATGACTATTCAAATTGTAGTCAGATGCTTAATTTTTAAATATAATATTTTATTCTTTAATATAAAATAAATAACAATGGCTTCAAAAAGAGTATGTTAATGATCATTTGATTTGACTCTTACCTTATAAAAGACGATTATCAACTAATTTGTTAAATGAGGCAAACTAGTGATTGCTCGAATTATAAATTTTAAGAGTTTGCATTTATTTATCACATTTAGGTTTTCTCATTATATAGAAATACTAATTTGAGTTTTCGAGATAATAATTTGATTTACTTTTTAAAATAATATTTAATCAAATTTATTATATGTTATAACAAAAAGAGTATCACGTATTGAATTATTCGAGAATTACTAACTAATTCTCTAGAAAGATACTCATTCATTTCTTACTAATATTTGTGCACGTGAAAGAGATGAAAGAGAATTTTTAATATTTTATTTAAAAATCTTTCTAAAGTGATTTAAAGATATAAATATAATATTAAAAACCAATGATACTTTTATATAATAAAGAGTATTACGGTTATATTTTCTTGTTCAGTTTGTCTATATTTTTTTATTATGAAATACGTTATTCTCTTATAAGACAATTTGACATATAAAATGAAGATTTAAGTTTCTAATAGGTCAATGTCAGAATTAAAGCTAAAACCATTATGCAACAGTTTCAATTAGCTCCCGATCTTTATATTGTCTCATTGACAAACAATTCAACAATCCAGATATAAATTTAAGATTGTAAAATCTATTTTACTATAAATAAATAAGTGTTATACTATCATGACTACAAAGCAACTCCTCGTCAACCTAGCAGTCTTCTTTCTTTTGATGACAATTCAAGTTTCTATTGTAGCATCTGAAGTGATTGCTCTCACTTCATCTTTTACTCTAGAAGAGTTGACTAAAATTTTAGGTCGACAATAATTTTTCTCCAATTGCCTTTAGAATTTGGAATAACATGCTTGCTAACATCATTGTAGTTTTGAAACTGAAACTAAGGATAAGTAATACTAAGTTTTATAAGATGAGAACCATGCATAAAACAGTAGGAGTAAAAAATTATCTTTAGCTATTGTCCATGTTACTAAACAATTTATTTCTTTTACTAATTTTGATATATTAATCTATATTTTAGTTGGTTTCCTTTATTGTAAAGACTTATTTGATTTTTTTATTTAGTTTAAATTTTTTTTATTAACTTGAGTTGTTATTGATTTTTAGCCACTACTATCAAAGAGGCTCTAGTTGCTGATGGCAGCGAACCATTTGAAGTTAAACCTTTTATCTTCTTGCCTGCTCTTAAACCTGTTTACCCTCCTCATCACCCATTCAATTATTAAGTTATTTTTTTTATATTTTTGGCATTAAATAGTAATGTATTATTATATTATCATTATATTGTATCCTATGCTTTGTTATTACTCCATGAATAATAAAAGTTAAACAAAAAAATTTGATAAAGGCATAATCTATGTGTATCCTTTCATATCTAAAGTGTATAAATCCTTCAATAAAATTATTTTAATGAATCAATAAAATCTAGGTAGACGCTTGATTACTCAGTTATGTAATATTATATTTCAAATATGATTCTTGAATGATACCCTAATCTATTATCTAGAAAAAAAATATATGTGTATATCAAAAAAATTTTGATATATAAGACATAGGAAAAAATGCACACAATAGCACATGTTTTGTAAATATTTGTACCAACGAGTTTGAGAGGGGAGGCAGGGGGTACTAGTCAGGATGGAGATTATCATTGCATGATGTCTTGAGAGCCGTCAGTATTATAAGGTTCTTGAGATTGTTATTAAAGGGATCTTCCTGTAATGTTACTCTAAGGTACGTTATATTAAAGCATGTTAACATAACAAGTTAACCATAGTCATAAGAGGAAGTCCTTTTTGCCCCTTTTAGAACTCATATTATATGGTTTATCTAATTTAATTCAAATTATGATATTTAATATCACTTTTCTAATGCTCAAACTTTTGCATTCAATCATCTTATATTATGTTGTGCGTTCACTTGAATTGTTATGTATTCACATAATATGCCCTTCACACACAACTACAATAAAAAGACCAATGCTTAGAAGATATTCATTTAGAGTTTTATTTAGCCATGCGTAATGGTCTAGCCAACCTTACCAAGGGCTAATCTCCGTTTATATAAAATATTCAAAAGAATTTATCATTAAGTTTGATTACAAATCTTGGAGATATTTAATGGTGGGGAAGACTCGACTAAATATATCCTGACCTTCTTTTTAAATATATAAATTCTAGTATATCATATGATATTCTATCGATTACTAATATAAGAATCTTATCATACATTTTTTTAAGATATGATGTTATGTATGGTGTTCTAACATAGATAATAATCTAAATATTAAATATAATGTGATGAATTTAAGGTGATGTCAAAGAAAGTAAAAACTTGTTTTTAAAAAATAAAAGGTATTTTAGATATTTACATAAATATAATAATGTATAATTTAAAATTTTATAATACTATAAATTTCCTTCAAAAAATATAAACAAATAATTTAATTTAAATATAAAAAATCTAATATAAAAAAAAATATCCTTATCATTGATTACCAATCTTAGAGATATTCAATGGTGGTGCAGACTCGACTAGATATATCACGACATTTCTTTTAAATATATAAATTCTATCATATCAGAAGATATGATATTTATTACTAAGTTATATATCTTATCATTTTTTTTAGATATAACATTGTGTATCATCTTTTGACATAAATAATTATCTAAATATTAAACATAAAGTGATGAATTCAAGGAGATGTCAAGGAAGGAAAAGAATTTTTAATAAAAAATAAAAAATATTTTAGATATTTACAAAAATACAATGATGTATAATATAAAAATTTATAATATTATAAATTTAATTCAAAAAATATAAGCTAATAATTTAATTTCAATATAAAGATTCTAATATTTACATGACTTAACCACTTTTGGTGTAATTTGTTAGCCTATTTTTTATCTTGGTTTTGTAAAGTGAAAAAATTGTTGTACACTAACGTGGTTAAATCAAATTGTGCTAGAAATAAAAATTCTATAACTAAACCAAAATACATCTTATAATATAGAAAACTAAAAATAACATATTTATAAATATTTAGAAAATAAGAGAATCATTAGATGGTAATGTAATTGCTTAAAAGATAACTATTCCATTCGAATATTAGTTATTATTACTGGATAATAAACATATCATTTTACATAATAGTATAAATATGAAATATTTTTATTTATAGGTGCTTAATAAAATATGTGCTTATCAGATTAAGCTTGAGGACTCCTTTTTTAAAAAAGTTAAATTAAAATTTTAGTGTACTTAAGCACACGATATTAAATAACAAAGCGATACTCGAAAATTTTGATAAGAAAATAAAATACTAAAATGTCAAACACTCTTTGCTAAAAATATATTAAAATTTCCAAACGATACTTGGCTTAACTGTCTTTGGTTTAGATCAATAATATAGAAAACTTTTGATGTGTATTAAGAACATATTAAAGTTTAAGGTAGTCTAATATAATGTGAAATACATCATATTAGATTTCTAATGTATCTGATTTATTAGATTATTTTTTATATTATCTATTCTTAAAAATGATATTTTTCGATTCAAAAATTTTACTCTAAAAGGAAATTTAATTGTTGCAAGGATGTCTAGTAATGTAGTATAATCGTAATTGTAGTCAGATACTTAATCTTTAAATATAATATTTTATTCTTTTAATATAAAATAAATAACAATGGCTTCAAAAAGAGTATATTAATGATCATTTTATTTGACATGTATCTGATTTATTAGATTATTTTTTATATTATCTATTCTTAAAATTGATATTTTCTGATTCAAATATTTTACTCTAAAAAGAAATTTAATTGTTGCAAGGATGTATAGTAATGTAGTACAATCGTGATAACAATATATGTCGATTCAAATTGTAGTCAGATACTTAATTTTTAAATATAATATTTTATTCTTTTAATATAAAATAAATAATAATGGTTTAAAAAAAAGTATATTAATGATCATTTGATTTGATTCTTACCTTATAAAAGATGATTCTCAACTAATTTGCTAAATAAGATAAACTGGTGATTGCTCAAATTATAAATTTTAAAAGTTTGCATTTCTTTATTACATTAAGGTTTTCTGAATGTATAGAAATACTAATTTGAGTTTTCGAGATAATAATTTCATGTACTTTTCAAAATAAGATTTAATCAAATTTATTATATGTTATAACAAAAAGAGAATCACGTATTGAATTATTCGAGAATTGCTAACTAATTCTCTAGAAAGATATTCATTTCTTACTCATATTTGTGCACGTGAAAGAGATGAAAGAGAATTTTTAATATTTTATTTAAAAATCTTTGTAAAGTGATTTAAAGATACAAACATAATATTAAAAGCCAATGATACTTTTATATAATAAAGAGTATTACGGTTATATTTTCTTGTTCAGTTTGTCTATATATTTTTATTATGAAAAATGTTATTCTCTTATAAGACAATTTGGCATATAAAATGAACATTTAAGTTTCTAGTAGAACAATGTCAGTATTCAAACTAAAACCATTATGCAACAGTTTCAATTAGCTCCAGATCTTTATATTGTCTCATTGATAAACAATTGAACAATCCAGATATAAGTTTAAGATTGTAAAATCTAATTTACTATAAATAAATAAGTGTTAGACTATCATGACTACAAAGCAACTCCTCGTCAGCCTAGCAGTCTTCTTTCTTTTGATGACAATTCAAGTTTCTATTGTAGCATCTGAAGGGATTGCTCCCACGTCATCTTTTACTCTAGAAGAGTTGACTAAAATTTTAGCTCGGCAATAATTTTTCTCCAATTGCCTTTAGAATTTGGAGTAACATGCTTGCTAACATCATTGTAGTTTTTAAACTGAAACAAAGGATAAGTGATACTAAGTTTTATAAGATGAGAACCATGCATGTAACAGTAGGAGTAGAAAATTATCTTTAGCTATTGTCCATGATACTAAACAATTTATTTCTTTTACTAATTTTGATATATTAATCTATATTTTAGTTCGTTTCATTAATTGTAAAGACTTATTTGATTTTTTATTTTGTTTAATTTATTTTTATTAACTTGAGTTGTTATTGTTTTTTAGCCACTACTATCAAAGAGGCTCTAGTTGGTGATGACAGTGAACCATTTGAAGTTAAACCTTTTATCTTCTCGCCTGCTCTTAAACCTGTTTACCCTCCTCATCACCCATTCAATTATTAAGTTATTTTTTTATATTTTTGGCATTAAATTGTAATGTATTATTATATTATCATTATATTGTATCCTATGCTTTGTTATTACTCCATGAATAATAAAAAATAAATAAAAAATTTTATAAAGGTATAATTTCTGTGTATCCTTTCATCTCTAAAGTGTATAAATCCTACAATAAAATTATTTTAATGAATCAATACAATCTAAGTAGACGCTTGATTACTTCGTTATGTAATATTATATTTCAAAGATGATTCTTGAATGACACCATAATTTATTATCTAGAAAATAAAAATATATGTGTACATCAAAAAAAAATTGATATATAAGACATAAGAAAAAATATACACAATAGCACATGTTTTGTAAATATTTGTACCAACGAGTTTGAGAGGGGATGCAGGGGGCACTAGTCAAGATGGAGATTATCATTGCATGATGTCTTGAGAGACGTCAATATTATAAGGTTCTTGAGATTGTTATTAAAGGGATCTTCCTGTAGTGTTACTCTAAGGTACGTTACAGTAAAGCATGTTAACACAACAAGTTAACCATAGTCATAAGAGGAAGTCCTTTTTGCCCCTTTTAGAACTTATACTATATGGTTTATCTAATTTAATTCAAATTATGATATTTAATATCATTTTTCTAATGCTCAAACTTTTGCATTCAATCATCTTATATTATGTTGTGCATTCACTTGAATTGTTATGTATTCACATAATACGCCCTTCACACACAACTACAATAGAAAGACCAATGCTTAGAAGATATTCGTTTAGAGTTTTATTTAGCCATGCGTAATGGTCTAGCCAACCTTACCAAGGGCCAATCTCCGTTTATATAAAATATTCAAAAGAATTTATCATTAAGTTTGATTACAAATCTTGGAGATATTTAATGGTGGGGCAGACTCGACTAAACATGTCCTGACCTTCTTTTTAAATATATAAATTCTAGCATATCATATGATATGCTATCTATTACTAATATAAGGATCTTATCATATATTTTTTTAAGATATGATGTTTTGTATGATGTTATAACATACATAATAATCTAAATATTAAATATAATGTGATGAATTTAAGGTGATGTCAAGGAAAGTAAAAAATCTTTTTTAAAAAAATAAAAGGTAGTTTAGATATTTATATAAATATAATAATGTATAATATAAAATTTTATAATACTATAAATTTACTTCAAAAAATAGAAACTAATAATTTAATTTAGATATGAAGATTCTAATATTAAAAAAAATTATCCTCATAATTGATTACCAATCTTAGAGATATTCAATGGTGGTGCAAACTCGACTAAACATATTACGACCTTTCTTTTAACTATATAAATTCTATCATATCAGAAGATATGGAATTTATTACTAAGTTATATATCTTATCATTTTTTTAGACATAACATTGTGTATGATCATGTGACATAAATAATTATCTAAATATTAAACATAAAGTGATGAATTCAAGGTGATATCAAAGAAGGAAAAGAATTTTTAATAAAATGTAAAAAATATTTTAGATATTTACAAAAATACAATGATGTATAATATAAAAATTTAGAATATTATAAACTTAATTCAAAAAATATAAGCTAATAATTTAATTTCAATATAAAGATTCTAATATTTACATCACTTAACCAATTTTGGAGTAATTTGTTAGCCTATTTTTTATCTTGGTTTTGTAAAGTGAAAAAAATTGTTGTACACTAACGTGGTTAAATCAAATTGTGCCAGAAATAAAAATTCTATAACTAAACTTAAATACATCTTATAATATAGAAAAATAAAAATAATATATTTATTAAATATTTAAAAAATAAGAGAATCATTAGATGGTAATGTAATTGCTTAAAAGATAACTATTCCATTCTAATATTAGTTATTATTATTGGATGATAAACATATTATTTTACATAATTGTATAAATATGAAATATTTTTATTTATAGGTGCTTAATAAAATATGTGCTTATCAGATTAAGCTTGAGGACTCCTTTTTTAAAAAAGTTAAATTAAAATTTTAGTGTACTTAAGCACACGATATTAAATAACAAAGCGATACTCGAAAATTTTGATAAGAAAATAAAATACTAAAATGTCAAACACTGTTTGCTAAAAATTTATTAAAATTTCCTAACGATACTTAGCTTAACTTTCTTTGGTTTAGATCAATAATATAGAAAAAGTTTGATGCGTATTAAAAATATATAAAATTAAAGGTATTCTAATATAATGTGAAATACATCATATTAGATTTTTAATGTATCTGATTTATTAGATTATTTTTTATATAATCTATTCTTAAAATTGATAGCTCGTCAATAGGTTTTCTCCAATTGCCTTTAGAATTTAGAATAACATGCTTGCTAACATCATTGTAGGTTTGAAACCGAAACAAAGGATAAGTGATTTTAAGTTTTATAAGATGAGAACCATGTAACAGTAGGAGTAGAAAATTATCTTTAGCTATTGTCCATGATACTAAACAATTTATTTCTTTTACTAATTTTGATATATTAATCTATATTTTAGTTGGTTTCATTAATTGTAAAGACTTATTGGATTTTTTATTTTGTTTAATTTTTTTTATTAACTTGAGTTGTTATTGTTTTTTAGCCACTACTATCAAAGAGGCTCCAGTTGGTGATGGCAGTGAACCATTTGAAGTTAAACCTTTTATCTTCTCGCCTGCTCTTAAACCTGTTTACCCTCCTCGTCACCCATTCAATTATTAAGTTATTTTTTATATTTTTGGCATTAAATTGTAATGTATTATTATATTATCATTATATTGTATCCTATGCTTTATTATTACTCCATGAATAATAAATAAAAATTTTTTTTTTATAAAGGTATAGTTTCTGTGTATCCTTTCATATCTAAAGTGTATAAATCCTACAATAAAATTATTTTAATGAATCAATACAATCTAAGTAGATGCTTAATTACTTAGTTATGCAATATTATATTTCAAAGATGATTCTTGAATGACACCATAATTTATTATCTAGAAAATAAAAATATATGTGTATATAAAAAAAAAATTGATATAGAAGACATAGGAAAAAATATACACAATAGCACATGTTTTGTAAATATTTGTACCAACGAGTTTGAGAGGGGATGCAGGGGGCACTAGTCAAGATGGAGATTATCATTGCATGATGTCTTGAGAGACGTCAATATTATAAGGTTCTTGAGATTGTTATTAAAGGGATCTTCTTGTAGTTTTACTCTAAGGTACATTACATTAAAGCATGTTAACACAACAAGTTAACCATAGTCATAAGAGGAAGTCGTTTTTGCCCCTTTTAGAACTTATACTATATGGTTTATCTAATTTAATTCAAATTATGATATTTAATATCATTTTTCTAATGCTCAAACTTTTGCATTCAATCATCTTATATTATGTTGTGCATTCACTTGAATTGTTATGTATTCACATAGTACGCCCTTTACACACAACTACAATAAAAAGACAAATGCTTAGAAGATATTCGTTTAGAGTTTTATTTAGCCATGCGTAATGGTCTAGCCAACCTTACCAAGGGCTAATCTCCGTTTATATAAAATATTCAAAAGAATTTATCATTAAGTTTGATTACAAATCTTCGTGATATTTAATGGTGGGGAAGACTCGACTAAGCATGTCCTGACCTTCTTTTTAAATATATAAATTCTAGCATATCATATGATATGCTATCTATTACTAATATAAGGATCTTGTCATCTATTTTTTTAAGATATGATGCTTTGTATGATGTTATAACATAGATAATAATCTAAATATTAAATATAATGTGATGAATTTAAGGTAATGTCAAGGAAAGTAAAAAATATTTTTGTAAAAAATAAAAGGTATTTTAGATATTTATATAAATATAATAATGTATAATTTAAAATTTTATAATACTATAAATTTACTTCAAAAAATATAAACAAATAATTTAATTTAAATATGAAGATTCTAATATTAAAAAAAATTATCCTCATAATTGATTACTAATCTTAGAGATATTCAATGGTGGTGCAAACTCGACTAAACATATTACGACCTTTCTTTTAACTATATAAATCCTATCATATCAGAAGATATGGTATTTATTACTAAGTTATATATCTCATCATTTTTTTTAGATATAACATTGTGTATGATCTTGTGACATAAATAATTATCTAAATATTAAACATAAAGTGATGAATTCAAGGTGATGTATAATATAAAAATTTAGAATATAACAAATTTAATTCAAAAAATATAAGCTAATAATTTAATTTCAATATAAAGATTCTAATATTTTAATTTGTTAGCCTATTTTTTATCTTGGTTTTGTAAAGTGAAAAAATTGTTGTACACTAACGTGGTTAAATCAAATTGTGCAAGAAATAAAAATTCTATAACTAAACATAAATGCATCTTATAATATAGAAAACCAAAAATAACATATTTATTAAATATTTAGAAAATAAGAGAATCATTAGATGGTAATGTAATTGCTTAAAAGATAACTATTCCATTCGAATATTAGTTATTATTACTGGATAATAAACATATTATTTTACATAATTGTATAAATATGAATTATTTTTATTTATAGGTGCTTAATAAAATATGTGCTTATCATATTAAGCTTGAGGACTCCTTTTTTTAAAAAGTTAAATTAAAATTTTAGTGTACTTAAGCACACGATATTAAATAACAAAGCGATACTCGAAAATTTTGATAAGAAAATAAAATACTAAAATGTCAAACACTCTTTGCTAAAAATTTATTAAAATTTCCTAACGATACTTAGCTTAACTTTCTTTGGTTTAGATCAATAATATAGAAAAAGTTTGATGTGTATTAAAAATATATTAAATTTAAGGTATTCTAATATAATGTGAAATACATCATATTAGATTTTTAATGTATCTGATTTATTAGATTATTTTTTATATAATCTATTCTTAAAATTGATATTTTCGATTCAAAAATTTTACTCTAAAAAGAAATTTAATTGTTGCAAGGATGCCTAGTAACGTAGTACAATCGTGATAACAATATATGTCGATTCAAATTGTAGTCAGATACTTAATATTTAAATATAATATTTTATTCTTTTAATATAACATAAATAATAATGGCTTCAAAAAGAGTATATTAATGATCATTTGATTTGACTCTTACCTTTTAAAAGACGATTATCAACTAATTTGCTAAATAAGATAAACTGGTGATTGCTCGAATTATAAATTTTAAGAGTTTGCATTTCTTTATTACATTAAGGTTTTCTCAATGTATAGAAATACTAATTTGAGTTTTCGAGATAATAATTTCATATACTTTTCAAAATAAGATTTAATCAAATTTATTATATGATATAACAAAAAGAGTATCACGTATTGAATTATTCGAGAATTGCTAGCTAATTCTCTAGAAAGATATTCATTTCTTACTCATATTTGTGCACGTGAAAGAGATGAAAGAGAATTTTTAATATTTTATTTAAAAATCTTTCTAAAGTGATTTCAAGATATAAACATAATATTAAAAGCCAATGATACTTTTATATAATAAAAAGTATTACGGTTATATTTTCTTGTTCAGTTTGTCTATATTTTTTTATTATGAAATACGTTATTCTCTTATAAGACAATTTGGCATATAAAATGAAGATTTAAGTTTCTAGTATAACAATGTCTATATTAAAGCTAAAACCATTATGCAACCGTTTCAATTAGCTCCCGATCTTTATATTGTCTCATTGACAAACAATTGAATAATCCAGATATAAGTTTAAGATTGTAAAATCTATTTTACTATAAATAAATAAGTGTTAGACTATCATGACTACAAAGCAACTCCTTGTCAGCCTAGCAGTCTTCTTTCTTTTGATGACAGTTCAAGTTTCTATTGTAGCATCTGAAGGGATTGCTCCCACTTCATCTTTTACTCTAGAAGAGTTGACTAAAATTTTAGGTCAGCAATAATTTTTCTCTAATTGCCTTTAGAATTTGGAATAACATGCTTGCTAACATCATTATAGTTTTGAAACGGAAACTAAGGATAAGTAATACTAAGTTTTATAAGATGAGAACCATGCATGTAACAGTAGGAGTAAAAAATTATCTTTAGCTATTGTCCATGTTACTAAACAATTTATTTCTTTTACTAATTTTGATATATTAATCTATATTTTAGTTGGTTTCATTTATTGTAAAAACTTATTTGATTTTTTATTTAGTTTATTTATTTTTATTAACTTGAGTTGTTATTGTTTTTTAGCCACTGCTATCAAAGAGGCTCTAGTTGGTGATGACAGTGAACCATTTGAAGTTAAACCTTTTATCTTCTCGCCTGCTCTTAAACCTGTTTACCCTCCTCATCACCCATTCAATTATTAAGTTATTTTCTTCTATTTTTGGCATTAAATTGTAATGTATTATTATATTATCATTATATTGTATCATATGCTTTGTTATTACTCCATGAATAATAAAAAATAAATAAAAATTTTTTATAAAGATATAATTTCTGTGTATCCTTTCATATCTAAAGTGTATAAATCCTACAATAAAATTATTTTAATGAATCAATACAATCTAAGTAGACGCTTGATTACTTAGTTATGTAATATTATATTTCAAAGATGATTCTTGAATGACACCATAATTTATTATCTAGAAAATAAAAATATATGTGTATATCAAAAAAAAAATTGATATACAAGACATAGGAAAAATATACACAATAGCACATGTTTTGTAAATATTTGTACCAACGAGTTTGAGAGGGGAGGCAGGGGGCACTAGTCAGGATGGAGATTATCATTGCATGACGTCTTGAGAGCCGTCAATATTATAAGGTTCTTGAGATTGTTATTAAAGGGATCTTGTCGTAGTTTTACTCTAAGGTACGTTACATTAAAGCATGTTAACACAACAAGTTAACCATGCATGTAACAGTAGGAGTAGAAAATTATCATTAGCTATTGTTCATGTTACTAAACAATTTATTTCTTTTACTAATTTTGATATATTAATCTACATTTTAGTTGGTTTCCTTTATTGTAAAGACTTATTCGATTTTTTATTTAGTTTAAATTTTTTTATTAACTTGAGTTGTTATTGTTTTTTAGCCACTACTATCAAAGAGGCTCTAGTTGGTGATGACAGCGAACCATTTGAAGTTAAACCTTTTATCTTCTCACCTGCTCTTAAACCTATTTACCCTCCTCAACACCCATTCAATTATTAAGTTATTTTTTTTATCTTTTTGGCATTAAATTGTAATGTATTATTATATTATCATTATATTGTATCCTATGCTTTGTTATTACTCCATGAATAATAAAAGTTAAACAAAAAAATTTGATAAAGACATAATTTCTGTGTATCCTTTCATATCTAAAGTGTCTAAATCCTTCAATAAAATTATTTTAATGAATCAATAAAATCTAGGTAGACGCTTGATTACTCAGTTATGTAATATTATATTTCAAATATGATTCTTGAATGATACCCTAATCTATTATCTAGAAAAAAATATATGTGTATATAAAAAAAAATTTGATATATAACGCATAGGAAAAAATGCACACAATAGCACATGTTTTGTAAATATTTGTACCAACGAGTTTGAGAGGGGGGGTAGGGGGTACTAGTCAGGATGGAGATTATCATTGCATGATGTCTTGAGAGCCGTCAATATTATAAGGTTCTTGAGATTGTTAATTAAGGGATCTTCCTGTAGTTTTACTCTAAGGTACGTTACATTAAAGCATGTTAACACAACAAGTTAACCATAGTCATAAGAGGAAGTCGTTTTTGCCCCTTTTAGAACTTATACTATATGGTTTATCTAATTTAATTCAAATTATGATATTTAATATCAATTTTCTAATGCTCAAACTTTTGCATTCAATCATCTTATATTATGTTGTGCATTCACTTGAATTGTTATGTATTCACATAATACGCCCTTTACACACAACTATAATAAAAAGACCAATGCTTAGAAGATATTCGTTTAGAGTTTTATTTAGCCATGCGTAATGGTCTAGCCAACCTTACCAAGGGCTAATCTCCATTTATATAAAATATTGAAAAGAATTTATCATTAAGTTTGATTACAAATCTTGGAGATATTTAATGGTGGGGAAGACTCGACTAAACATGTCCTGATCTTCTTTTTAAATATATAAATTCTAGCATATCATATGATATGCTATCTATTACTAATATAAGGATCTTATCATATACTTTTTTAAGATATGATGTTTTGTATGATGTTATAACATAGATAATAATCTAAATATTAAATATAATGTGATGAATTTAAGGTGATGTCAAGGAAAGTAAAAAATATTTTTGTAAAAAATATTTTTGTAAAAAATAAAAGGTATTTTAGATATTTATATAAATATAATAATGTATAATTAAAATTTTATAATACTATAAATTTACTTCAAAAAATATAAACTAATAATTTAATTTAAATATGAAGATTCTAATATTAAAAAAAATTATCCTCATAATTGATTATCAATCTTAGAGATATTCAATGGTGGTGCAAACTCGACTAAAGATATTACGACCTTTCTTTTAACTATATAAATTATATCATATCAGAAGATATGGTATTTATTACTAAGTTATATATCTTATCATTTTTTTTAGATATAACATTGTGTATGATCTTGTGGCATAAATAATTATCTAAATATTAAACATAAAGTGATGAATTCAAGGTGATATCAAAGAAGGAAAAGAATTTTTAATAAAAAGTAAAAAATTTTTAGATATTTACAAAAATACAATGATATATAATATAAAATTTATAATATTATAAATTTAATTCAAAAAATATAAGCTAATAATTTAATTTCAATATAAAGATTCTAATATTTACATCACTTAACCACTTTTGGAGTAATTTGTTAGCCTATTTTTATTCTTGGTTTTGTAAAGTGAAAAAATTGTTGTACACTAACATGGTTAAATTAAATTGTGTAAGAAATAAAAATTCTATAACTAAACTTAAATGCATCTTATAATTTAGAAAACCAAAAATAACATATTTATTAAATATTTAGAAAATAAGAGAATCATTAGATGGTAATGTAATTGTTTAAAAGATAACTATTCCATTCAAATATTAGTTATTATTACTGGATAATAAACATATCATTTTACATAATAGCATAAATATGAAATATTTTTATTTATAGGTGCTTAATAAAATATGTGCTTATCAGATTAAGCTGGAGGACTCCTTTTTTAAAAAAGTTAAATTAAAATTCTAGTGTACTTAAGCACACGATATTAAATAAGAAAGCGATACTTGAAAATTTTGATAAGAAAATAAAATACTAAAATGTCAAACACTCTTTGCTAAAAAATTATTAAAATTTCCTTACGATACTTGGCTTAACTTTCTTTGGTTTAGATCAATAATATAGAAAAAGTTTGATGCTTATTAAGAACATATTAAAGTTTAAGGTATTCTTATATAATGTGAAATACATCATATTAGATTTTTAATGTATCTGATTTATTAGATTATTTTTTATATTATCTATTCTTAAAATTGATATTTTTCGATTCAAAAATTTTACTCTAAAAGGAAATTTAATTGTTGCAAGGATGTCTAGTAACGTAGTACAATCGTGATAACAATATATGTCGATTCAAATTGTAGTCAAATACTTAATATTTAAATATAATATTTTATTCTTTTAATATAACATAAATAATAATGGCTTCAAAAAGAGTATATTAATGATCGTTTGATTTGACTCTTACCTTATAAAAGACGATTATCAACTAATTTGCTAAATGAGATAAACTGGTGATTGCTCGAATTATAAATTTTAAGAGTTTGCATTTCTTTAATACATTTAGGTTTTCTTAATGTATAGAAATACTAATTTGAGTTTTCGAGATAATAATTTCATGTACTTTTCAAAATAAGATTTAATCAAATTTATTATATGATATAACAAAAAGAGTAAAACGTATTGAATTATTCGAGAATTACTAACTAATTCTCTAGAAAGATATTCATTTCTTACTTATATTTGTGCACGTGAAAGAGATGAAAGAGAATTTTTAATATTTTATTTAAAAATCTTTTTAAAGTGATTTCAAGATATAAACATAATATTAAAACCCAATGATACTTTTAAATAATAAAGAGTATTACGGGTATATTTTCTTGTTCAGTTTGTCTATATATTTTTATTATGAAAAACGTTATTCTCTTATAAGACAATTTGGCATATAAAATGAACATTTAAGTTTATAGTAGAACAATGTCAGTATTAAAGCTAAAACCATTATGCAACAGTTTCAATTAGCTCCAGATCTTTATATTCTCTCATTGACAAACAATTCAACAATCTAGATATAAGTTTAGGATTGTAAAATCTATTTTACTATAAATAAATAAGTGTTAGACTATCATGACTACAAATCAACTCCTCGTCAGCCTAGCAGTCTTCTTTCTTTTGATGACAATTTAAGTTTCTATTGTAGCATCTGAAAGGATTGCTCCCACTTCATCTTTTACTCTAGAAGAGTTGACTAAAATTTTAGGTCGGCAATAATTTTTCTCCAATTGCCTTTAGAATTTGGAATAACATGCTTGCTAACATCATTGTAGTTTTGAAACTGAAACTAAGGATAAGTAATACTAAGTTTTATAAGATGAGAACCATGCATGTAACAGTAGGAGTAAAAAATTATCTTTAGCTATTGTCCATGTTACTAAACAATTTATTTCTTTTACTAATTTTGATATATTAATCTATATTTTAGTTGGTTTCCTTTATTGTAAAGACTTATTTGATTTTTTTATTTAGTTTAAATTTTTTTTATTAACTTGAGTTGTTATTGATTTTTAGCCACTACTATCAAAGAGGCTCTAGTTGCTGATGGCAGCGAACCATTTGAAGTTAAACCTTTTATCTTCTACTTTTTAAACTGTTTACCCTCCTCATCACCCATTCAATTATTAAGTTATTTTTTTTATATTTTTGGCATTAAATAGTAATGTATTATTATATTATCATTATATTGTATCCTATGCTTTGTTATTACTCCATGAATAATAAAAGTTAAACAAAAAAATTTGATAAAGGCATAATTTCTGTGTATCCTTTCATATCTAAAGTGTATAAATCCTTCAATAAAATTATTTTAATGAATCAATAAAATCTAGGTAGACGCTTGATTACTCAGTTATGTAATATTATATTTCAAATATGATTCTTGAATGATACCCTAATCTATTATCTAGAAAAAAAATATATGTGTATATAAAAAAATTTTTGATATATAAGACATAGGAAAAAATGCACACAATAGCACATGTTTTGTAAATATTTGTACCAACGAGTTTGAGAGGGGAGGCAGGGGGCACTAGTCAGGATGGAGATTATCATTGTATGATGTCTTGAGAGCCGTCAATATTATATGGTTCTTGAGATTGTTAATTAAGGGATCTTCCTGTAGTTTTACTCGAAGGTACATTACATTAAAGCATGTTAACACAATAAGTTAACCATAGTCATAAGAGGAAGTCCTTTTTGCCCCTTTTAGAACTTATACTATATGGTTTATCTAATTTAATTCAAATTCTGATATTTAATATCACTTTTCTAATGCTCAAACTTTTGCATTCAATCATCTTATATTATGTTGTGCATTCACTTGAATTATTATGTATTCACATAATACGCCCTTTACACACAACTACAATAAAAAGACCAATGCTTAGAAGATATTCGTTTAGAGTTTTATTTAGCCATGCGTAATGGTCTAGCCAAACTTACCAAGGGCTAATCTCCATTTATATAAAATATTCAAAAGAATTGATCATTAAGTTTGATTACAAATCTTCGAGATATTTAATGGTGGGGAAGACTCGACTAAACATGTCCTGACCTTCTTTTTAAATATATAAATTCTAGCATATCATACGATATGCTATCTATTACTAATATAAGGATCTTATCATATATTTTTTTAAGATATGATGTTTTGTATGATGTTATAACATAGATAATAATCTAAATATTAAATATAATGTGATGAATTTAAGGTGATGTCAAGGAAAGTAAAAACTCTTTTTTAAAAAAATAAAAGGTATTTTAGATATTTATATAAATATAATAATGTCTAATTTAAAATTTTATAATACTATAAATTTACTTCAAAAAATATAAACTAATAATTTAATTTAAATATGAAGATTCTAATATTAAAAAAAATTATGCGCATAATTGATTATCAATCTTAGAGATATTCAATGGTGGTGCAAACTCGACTAAACATATTACGTCCTTTCTTTTAACTATATAAATTATATCATATCAGAAGATAAGGTATTTATTACTAAGTTATATATCTTATCATGTTTTTTAGATATAACATTGTGTATGATCTTGTGACATAAATAATTATCTAAATATTAAACATAAAGCGATGACTTCAAGGTGATATCAAAGAAGGAAAAGAATTTTTAACAAAAAGTAAAAAATATTTTAGATCTTTACAAAAATACAATGATATATAATATAAAATGTATAATATTATAAATTTAATTCAAAAAATATAAGCTAATAATTTAATTTCAATATAAAGATTCTAATATTTACATCACTTAACCAATTTTGGAGTAATTTGTTAGCCTATTTTTTATCTTGGTTTTGTAAAGTGAAAAAATTGTTGTACGGTTAAATCAAGTTTCGCAAGAAATAAAAATTCTATAACTAAACTTAAATGCATCTTATAATATAGAGAAATAAAAATAACATATTTATTAAATATTTAGAAAATAAGAGAATCATTAGATGGTAATGTAATTGCTTAAAAGATAACTATTCCATTCGAATATTAGTTATTATTACTGGATAATAAACATATCATTTTACATAATAGTATAAATATGAAATATTTTTATTTATAGGTGCTTAATAAAATATGTGCTTATCAGATTAAGCTTGAGGACTCCTTTTTTAAAAAAGTTAAATTAAAATTTTAGTGTACTTAAGCACACGATATTAAATTACAAATCGATACTCGAAAATTTTGATAAGAAAATAAAATACTAAAATCTCAAACACTCTTTGCTAAAAATTTATTAAAATTTCCTAACGATACTTAGGTTAAATTTCTTTGGTTTAGATCAATAATATAGAAAAAGTTTGATGCGTATTAAAAACATATTAAAGTTTAAGGTATTCTAATATAATGTGAAATACATCATATTAGATTTTTAATGTATCTGATTTATTAGATTATTTTTTATATAATCTATTCTTAAAATTGATATTTTTCGATTCAAAAATTTTACTCTAAAAAGAAATTTAATTGTTGCAAGGATGTCTAGTAATGTAGTACAATCGTGATAACAATATATGTCGATTCAAATTGTAGTCAAATACTTAATCTTTAAATATAATATTTTATTCTTTTTATATAAAATAAATAACAATGGCTTCAAAAAGAGTATATTAATGATCATTTGATTTGACTCTTACCTTATAAAAGACGATTATCAACTAATTTGCTAAATGAGATAAACTGGTGATTGCTCGAATTATAAATTTTAAGAGTTTGCATTTCTTTATTACATTAAGGTTTTCCCAATGTATATAAATACCAATTTGAGTTTTGGAGATAATAATTTCATGTACTTTTCAAAATAAGATTTAATCAAATTTATTATATGTTATAACAAAAAGAGTATCACGTATTGAATTATTCGAGAATTATTAACTAATTCTCTAGAAAGATATTCATTTCTTACTCATATTTGTGCACGTGAAAGAGATGAAAGAGAATTTTTAATATTTTATTTAAAAATCTTTCTAAAGTGATTTCAAGATATAAACATAATATTAAAAGCCGATGATACTTTTATATAATAAGGAGTATTACGGTTATATTTTCTTGTTCAGTTTGTCTATATTTTTTTATTATGAAATACGTTATTCTCTTATAAGACAATTTGGCATATAAAATGAAGATTTAAGTTTCTAGTATAACAATGTCTATATTAAAGCTAAAACCATTATGCAACAGTTTCAATTAGCTTCCGATCTTTATATTGTCTCATTGACAAACAATTCAACAGTCCAGATATAAGTTTAAGATTGTAAAATCTATTTTACTATAAATAAATAAGTGTTAGACTATCATGACTACAAAGCAACTCCTCGTCAGCCTAGCAGTCTTCTTTCTTTTGATGACAATTCAAGTTTCTATTGTAGCATCTGAAGCGATTGCTCCCATTTCATCTTTTACTCTAGAAGAGTTGACTAAAATTTTAGGTCGGCAATAATTTTTCTTCAATTGCCTTTAGAATTTGGAATAACATGCTTGCTAACATCATTGTAGTTTTGAAACTTAAACTAAGGATAAGTGATACTAAGTTTTGTAAGATGAGAACCATGCATGTAACAGTAGGAGTAGAAAATTATCTTTAGCTAGTGTCCATGTTACTAAACAATTTATTTCTTTTTGCAAATTTTGATATATTAATCTATATGTTAGTTGGTTTCCTTTATTGTAAAGACTTATTTGATTTTTTATTTAGTTCAAATTTTTTTTATTAACTTGAGTTGTTATTGTTTTTTAGCCACTACTATGAAAGAGGCTCTAGTTGGTGATGGCAGCGAACCATTTGAAGTTAAACCTTTTATCTTCTCGCCTGCTCTTAAACCTGTTTACCCTCTTCATCACCCATTCAATTATTAATTTAGTTTTTTATATGTTTGGCAATAAATTGTAATATACTATTATATTATCATTATATTGTATCCTATGCTTTGTTATTACTCCATGAATAATAAAAATTAACTAAAAATTTTTGATAAAGGCATAATTTCTGTGTATGCTTTCATATATAAAGTGTATAAATCCTTTAATAAAAGTGTATAAATCCTTAAATAAAATTATTTTAATGAATAAATACAATCTAAGTAGACGCTTGATTACTCAATTATGTAATATTATATTTCAAGGATGATTCTTGAATGATACCATAATTTATTATCTCGAAAATAACAATATATGTATATATCAAAAAAAAAATTGATATAAAAGACATAGGAAAAAATGTACACAATAGCACATGTTTTGTAAATATTTGTACCAACGAGTTTGAGAGGGGAGGCAGGGGGCACCAGTCAGGATGGAGATTATCATTGCATGATGTCTTGAGAGCCATCAATATTATAAGGTTCTTAAGATTATTATTAAAGGGATCTTCCTGTAGTGTTACTCTAAGGTACGTTACATTAAAGCATGTTAACACAACAAGTTAAGCATAGTCATAAGAGGAAGTCCTTTTTGCCCCTTTTAGAACTCATACTATATGATTTATCTAATTTAATTCAAATTATGATATTTAATATCACTTTTCTAATGCTCAAACTTTTGCATTCAATCATCTTATATTATGTTGTGCATTCACTTGAATTGTTATGTATTCACATAATACGCCCTTCACACACAACTACAATAAAAAGACCAATGCTTAGAAGATATTCGTTTAGAGTTTTATTTAGCCATGCGTAATGGTCTAGCCAACCTCACCAAGAGATAATCTCTGTTTATATAAAATATTCAAAAGAATTTATCATTAAGTTTGATTACAAATCTCGGAGATATTTAATGGTGGGGAAGACTCGACTAAACATGTCCTAAACTTCGTTTTAAATATATAAATTCTAGCATATCATATGATATGCTATCTATTACTAATATAAGGATCTTATCATATATTTTTTTAAGATATGATGTTTTGTATGATGTTATAACATAGATAATAATCTAAATATTAAATATAATGTGATGAATTTAAGGTGATGTCAAGGAAAGTAAAAAATCTTTTTTTAAAAAATAAAAGGTATTTTAGATATTTATATAAATATAATAATGTATAATTTAAAATTTTATAATACTATAAATATACTTCAAAAATATAAACTAATAATTTAATTTAAATATTAAGATTCTAATATTAAAAAAAATTATCCTCATAATTGATTACCAATCTTAGAGGTATTCAATGGTGGTGCAAACTCGACTAAACATATCACGACCTTTCTTTTAACTATATAAATTCTATCATATCAGAAGATATGATATTTATTACTAAGTTATATATCTTATCATTTTTTTAGATATAAAATTGTGTATGATCTTGTGACATAAATAATTATCTAAATATTAAACATAAAGTGATGAATTCAAGGTGATATCAAAGAAGGAAAAGAATTTTTAATAAAAAGTACAAAAAATTTAGATATTTACAAAAATACAATGATATATAATATAAAATTTATAATATTATAAATTTAATTCAAAAAATATAAGCTAATAATTTAATTTCAATATAAAGATTCTAATATTTACATCACTTAACCAATTTTGGAGTAATTTGTTAGCCTATTTTTTATCTTGGTTTTGTAAAGTGAAAAAATTGTTATACACTAACGTGGTTAAATCAAATTGTGCAAGAAATAAAAATTCTATAACTAAACTTAAATGCATCTTATGATATAGAAAAATAAAAACAACATATTTACTAAATATTTGAAAAATAAGAGAATCATTAGATGGTAATGTAATTACTTAAAAGATAACTATTCTAGTCAAATATTAGTTATTATTACTGGATAATAAACATATCATTTTACATAATAGTATAAATATGAAATATTTTTATTTATAGGTGCTTAATAAAATATGTGCTTATCAGATTAAGCTTGAGGACTCATTTTTTAAAAAGTCAAATTAAAATTTTAGTGTACTTAAGCACACGATATTAAATAATAGAGCGATACTCGAAAATTTTGATAAGAAAATAAAATACTAAAATGTCAAACACTCTTTGCTAAAAATTTATTAAAATTTTCTAACGATACTTAGCTTAACTTTCTCTGGTTTAGATCAATAATATAGAAAAAGTTTGATGCATATTAAAAACATATTAAAGTTTAAGGTATTCTAATATAATGTGAAATACATCATATTAGATTTTTAATGTATCTGATTTATTAGATTATTTTTTATACAATCTATTCTTAAAATTGATATTTTTCGATTCAAAAATTTTACTCTAAAAAGAAATTTGATTGTTGCAAGGATGTCTAGTAATGTAGTACAATCGTGATAACAATGTATGTCGATTCAAATTGTAGTCAGATACTTAATCTTTAAATATAATATTTTATTCTTTTTATATAAAATAAATAACAATGGCTTCAAAAAGAGTATTTTAATGATCATTTGATTTGACTCTTACCTTATAAAAGACGATTATCAACTAATTTGCTAAATGAGATAAACTGGTGATTGCTCGAATTATAAATTTTAAGAGTTTGCATTTCTTTATTACATTAAGGTTTTCCCAATATATAGAAATACCAATTTGAGTTTTGGAGATAATAATTTCATGTACTTTTCAAAATAAGATTTAATCAAATTTATTATATGTTATAACAAAAAGAGTATCACGTATTGAATTATTCAAGAATTATTAACTAATTCTCTAGAAAGATATTTATTTCTTACTCATATTTGTGCACGTGAAAGAGATGAAAGAGAATTTTTAATATTTTATTTAAAAATCTTTCTAAAGTGATTTCAAGATATAAACATAATATTAAAAGCCAATGATACTTTTATATAATAAAGAGTATTATAGTTATATTTTCTTATTCAGTTTGTCTTTTTTTTTATTATGAAATACGTTATTCTCTTATAAGACAATTTGGCATATAAAATGAAGATTTAATTTTCTAGTATAAAAATGTCAGTATTAAAGCTAAAACCATTATGCAACAGTTTCAATTAGCTTCCGATCTTTATATTGTCTGATTGACAAACAATTCAACAGTCCAGATATAAGTTTAAGATTGTAAAATCTATTTTACTATAAATAAATAAGTGTTAGACTATCATGACTACAAAGCAACTCCTCACTAGCGTCTTCTTTCTTTTGATGACAATTCAAGTTTCTATTGTAGCATCTGAAGCGATTGCTCCCACTTCATCTTTTACTCTAGAAGAGTTGACTAAAATTTTAGGTCGGCAATAATTTTTCTCCAATTGCCTTTAGAATTTGGAATAACATGCTTGCTAACATCATTGTAGTTTTGAAACTTAAACTAAGGATAAGTGATACTAAGTTTTGTAAGATGAGAACCATGCATGTAACAGTAGGAGTAGAAAATTATCTTTAGCTAGTGTCCATGTTACTAAACAATTTATTTCTTTTTGCAAATTTTGATATATTAATCTATATGTTAGTTGGTTTCCTTTATTGTAAAGACTTATTTGATTTTTTATTTAGTTCAAATTTTTTTTATTAACTTGAGTTGTTATTGTTTTTTAGCCACTACTATTAAAGAGGCTCTAGTTGGTGATGGCAGCGAACCATTTGAAGTTAAACCTTTTATCTTCTCGCCTGCTCTTAAACCTGTTTACCCTCCTCATCACCCATTCAATTATTAATTTATTTTTTTATATGTTTGGCAATAAATTGTAATATACTATTATATTATCATTATATTGTATCCTATGCTTTGTTATTACTCCATGAATAATAAAAATTAACTAAAAATTTTTGATAAAGGCATAATTTCTGTGTATGCTTTCATATATAAAGTGTATAAATCCTTTAATAAAAGTGTATAAATCCTTAAATAAAATTATTTTAATGAATAAATACAATCTAAGTAGACGCTTGATTACTCAATTATGTAATATTATATTTCAAGGATGATTCTTGAATGATACCATAATTTATTATCTCGAAAATAACAATATATGTGTATATCAAAAAAAATTTGATATAAAAGACATAGGAAAAAATGTACACAATAGCACATGTTTTGTAAATATTTGTACCAACGAGTTTGAGAGGGGAGGCAGGGGGCACTAGTCAGGATGGAGATTATCATTGCATGATGTCTTGAGAGCCGTGAATATTATAAGGTTCTTAAGATTGTTATTAAAGGGATCTTCCTGTAGTGTTACTCGAAGGTACGTTACATTAAAGCATGTTAACACAACAAGTTAACCAAAGTCATAAGAGGAAGTCCTTTTTGCCCCTTTTAGAACTTATACTATATGGTTTATCTAATTTAATTCAAATTATGATATTTAATATCACTTTTCTATTGCTCAAACTTTTGCATTCAATCATCTTAGATTATGTTGTGCATTCACTTGAATTGTTATGTATTCACATAATACGCCCTTCACACACAACTACAATAAAAAGACCAATGCTTAGAAGATATTCGTTTAGAGTTTTATTTACCCATGCGTAATGGTCTCGCCAACCTCACCAACGGATAATCTCTGTTTATATAAAATATTCAAAAGAATTTATCATTAAATTTGATTACAAATCTTGGAGATATTTAATGGTGGGGAAGACTCGACTAAACATGTCCTGACCTTCTTTTTAAATATATAAATTCTAGCATATCATATGATATGCTATCTATTACTAATATAAGGATCTTATCATATATTTTTTTAAGATATGATGTTTTGTATGATGTTATAATATAGATAATAATCTAAATATTAAATATAATGTGATGAATTTAATGTGATGTCAAGGAAGGTAAAAAATATTTTTTTAAAAAATAAAAGGTATTTTAGATATTTATATAAATATAATAATGTATAATTTAAAATTTTATAATACTATAAATTTACTTCAAATAATATAAACTAATAATTTAATTTAAATATAAAGATTCTAATATTAAAAAAATTATACTCATAATTGATTACCAATCTTAGAGATATTCAATGGTTGTGCAGACTCGACTAAACATATCACAACCTTTCTTTTAACTATATAAATTCTATCATATCAGCAGATATGGTATTTATTACTAAGTTATATATCTTATCATTTTTTTTATATATAACATTGTGTATGATCTTGTGACATAAATAATTATCTAAATATTAAACATAAAGTGATGAATTCAAAGTGATATCAAAGAAGGAAAAGAATTTTTAATAAAAAATAAAAAATATTTTAGTTATTTACAAAAATACAATGATGCATAATATAAAATTTTTTAACATTATAAATTTAATTCAAAAAATATAAGCTAATAATTTAATTTCAATATAAAGATTCTAATATTTACATCACATAGCCACTTTTGGAGTAATTTGTTAGCCTATTTTTTATCTTGGTTTTGAAAAGTGAAAAAATTGTTGTACACTAACGTGGTTAAATCAAATTTTGTAAGAAATAAAAATTCTATAACTAAACTTAAATGCATCTTATAATATAATAAACTAAAAATAATATATTTATTAAATATTTAGAAAATAAGAGAATCATTAGATGGTAATGTAATTGGTTAAAAGATAACTATTCCATTCTAATATTAGCTATTATTACTGGATAATAAACATATCATTTTACATAATAGTATAAATATAAAATATTTTTATTTATAGCTGCTTAATAAAATATGTGCTTATCAGATTAAGCTTGAGGACTCCTTTTTTAAAAAAGTTAAATTAAAATTTTAGTGTACTTAAGCACACGATATTAAATAACAAAGCGATACTCGAAAATTTTGATAAGAAAATAAAATACTAAAATGTCAAACACTCTTTGCTAAAAACTTATTAAAATTTCCTAACGATACTTGGCTTAACTTTCTTTGGTTTAAATCAATAATATAGAAAAAGTTTGATGGGTATTAAAAACATATTAAAGTTTAAGGTATGCTAATATAATGTGAAATACATCATATTAGATTTTTAATGTATCTGATTTATTAGATTATTTTTTATATTATCTATTCTTAAAATTGATATTTTTCGATTCAAAAATTTTACTATAAAAATAAATTTAATTGTTGCAAGGATTTCTAGTAATGTAGTACAATCGTGATAACAATATATGTCGATTCAAATTGTAGTCAGATACTTAATCTTTAAATATAATATTTTATTTTTTTAATATAAAATAAATAACAATGACTTCAAAAAGAGTATATTAATGATATAAATTTACTTCAAAAATATAAGCTAATAATTTAATTTCAATATAAAGATTCTAATATTTACATCACTTAACCACTTTTGGAGTAATTTGTTAGCCTATTTTTAATCTTAGTTTTGTAAAGTGAAAAATTGTTGTACACTAACGTGGTTTAATCAAATGGTGCAAGAAATAAAAATTCTATAACTAAACACAAATGCATCTTAAAATATAGAAAACTAAAAATAACATATCTATTAAATATTTAGAAAATAAGAGAATCATTAGATGGTAATATAATTGCTTAAAAGATAACTATTCCATTCAAATATTAGTTATTATTATCGGATAATAAACATATCATTTTATATAATAGTATAAATATGAAATATTTTTATTTATAGGTGCTTAATAAAATATGTGCTTATTAGATTAACCTTGAGGACTGTTTTTTTAAAAAAGTTAAATTAAAAATTTAGTCTACTTAAGCACACGATATTAACTAACAAAGCGATGCTCGAAAATTTTGATGAGAAAATAAAATACTAAAATGTCAAACACTCTTTGGTAAAAAATTATTCAAATTTCCTGACGATATTTAGGTTAACTTTCTTTGGTTTAGATCAATTATATAGTACAAGTTTGATGCGTATTAGAAATATATTAAAGTTTAAGGTATCCGAATATAATGTGAATTACATCATATTAGATTTTTAATGTATCCAATTTATTAGATTATTTTTTATATAATCTTTTCTTAAAATCGATATTTTTAGATTCAAAAGTTTTACTCTAAAAAGAAATTTAATTGTTGCAAGGATGTCTAGTAATGTAGTACAATCGTGATAACAATATATCTCGATTCAAATTGTAGTCAGATACTTAATCTTTAAATATAATATTTTATTTTTTTAATATAAAATAAATAACAATGACTTCAAAAAGAGTATATTAATGATCATTTGATTTGACTCTTACCTTATAAAATATGATTATCAACTAATTTGCTAAATGAGATAAACTGGTGATTGCTCGAATTATAAATTTTAAGAGTTTGCATTTCTTTATTACATTAAGGTTTTCTTAATGTATAGAACTACTAATTTGAGTTTTTGAGATAATAATTTCATGTACTTTTCTAAATAAGATTTAATCAAATTTATTATATGTTATAACAAAAAGAGTATCACGTATTGAATTATTCGAGAATTACTAACTAATTCTCTAGAAAGATTCTAATATTAAAAAAAATATCCTTATAATTGATTACCAATCTTAGAGATATTCAATAATGGTGCATACTAGAATAAACATATCACGACCTTCTTTTTAACTATATAAATTCTATCATATCAGAAGATATGATATTTATTACTAAGTTATATATGTTATCATTTTTTTTAGATATAACATTGTGTATAATCTTTTGACATAAATAATTATCAAAATATTAAACATAAAGTGATGAATTCAATGTGATGTCAAGAAAGGAAAAGAATTTTTAATAAAAAATAAAAAATATTTAGATATTTACAAAATACAATGATGTATAATATAAAAATTTATAATATTATAAAATATAATATTATAATATTATAAATTTACTTCAAAAAATATAAGCTAATAATTTAATTTCAATATAAAGATTCTAATATTTACATCACTTAACCACTTTTGGAGTAATTTGTTAGCCAATTTTTAATCTTTATTTTGTAAAGTGAAAAAATTATTGTACACTAACGTGGTTTAATCAAATGGTGCAAGAAATACAAATTCTATAACTAAACTCAAATGCATATTATAATATAGAAAACTAAAAATTATATATCTATTAAATATTTAAAAAATAAGAGAATAATTAGATGGTAATATAATTGCTTAAAAGATAACTATTGGATTCGAATATTAGTTATTATTATCGGATAATAAACATATCATTTTATATCATAGTATAAATATAAAATATTTTTATATATCGGTACTTAATAAAATATGTGCTTGTCAGATTAACCTTGAGGACGCCTTTTTTAAAAAAAATTAAATTAAAAATTTAGTGTAATTAAGCACACGATATTAAATAACAAAGCGATGCTCAAAAATTTTGATGAGAAAATAAAATACTAAAATGTCAAACATGTTTTGGTAAAAATTTATTCAAATTTCCTTACGATACTTGGCTTAACTTTATTTGGTTTAGATCAATAATATAGTAAAAGTTTGATGCGTATTAAAAATATATTAAAGTTTAAGGTATTCTAATATAATGTGAATTACATCATATTAGATTTTTAATGTATCTGATTTATTAGATTATTTTTTATATAATCTATTCTTAAAATCGATATTTTTAGATTCAAAAATATTACTTTAAAAGGAAATTTAATTGTTGCAAGGATGTCTAGTAATGTAGTACAATCGTGATAACAATATATGTCGATTCAAATTGTAGTCATATACTTAATCTTTAAATATAATATTTTATTCTCTAAATATAAAATAAATAACAATGGCTTCAAAAAGAGTATGTTAATGATCATTTGATTTGACTCTTACCTTATGAAAGATGATTATCAACTAATTTACGAAATGAGGCAAACTAGTAATTGTTCGAATTATAAATTTTAAGAGTTTGCATTTCTTTATCACATTTAGGTTTTCTCATTATATAGAAATACTAATTTGAGTTTTCGAGATAATAATTTGATGTACTTTTCAAAATAAGATTTAATCAAATTTATTATATGTTATAACAAAAAGAGTATCACATTTTGAATTATTTGAGAATTACTAACTAATTCTCTAGAAAGATACTCATTCATTTCTTACTCATATTTGTGCACGTGAAAGAGAAAAAAGAGAATTTTTAATATTTTCTTTATAAATATTTTTAAGTGATTTTAAGATAAAAACATAATATTAAAAGCTAATGATACTTTTATATAATAAAGAGTATTACGGTTACATTTTTCTGTTAAGTTTATCTATATTTTTATATTATGAAATACGTTATTCTCTTATAAGACAATTTGACATATAAAATGAAGATTTAAGGTTCTAGTAGAACAATGTTAGTATTAAATCTAAAACCATTATGCAACCGTTTCAATTAGCTCCCGATCTTTATATTGTCTCATTGAAAAACAATTCAACAATCCAAAAATAAGTTTAAGATTGTAAAATCTATTTTACTATAAATAAATAAGTGTTAAACTATCATGACTATAAAGCAACTCCTCGCCAGCCTAGCAGTCTTCTTTCTTTTGATTACAATTCAAGTTTCTATTAGAGCATCTGAAGAGATTGCTCCCACGTCATCTTTTACTCTAGAAGAGTTGACTAAAATTTTAGGTCAGCAATAATTTTTCGCCAATTGCCTTTAGAATTTTGAATAACATGCTTGCTAACATTGTTGTTGTTTTGAAACTGAAAATAAGGATAAGTGATAGTAAGTTTTATAAGATGAGAACCATGCATGTAACAGTAGGAGTAGAAAATTATCTTTAGTTATTGTCCATGTTACTAAATAATTTATTTCTTTTACTAATTTTGATGTATTAATCTATATTTTAGTTAGTTTCATTAATTGTAAAGACTTATTTGATTTTTTATTTTGTTTAATTTTTTTTATTAACTTGAGTTACTACCGTTTTTTGCCACCGCTATCAAAGAAGCTCTAGTTGGTGATGGCAGCAAACCATTTGAAGTTAAACCTTTTATCTTCTCGCCTGCTCTTAAACCTGTTTACCCTCCTCATCACCCATTCAATTATTAAGTTATTTTTCTTTATATTTTTGAAAATAAATTGTAATGTATTATTATATAATCATTATATTGTATCCTATGCTTTGTTATTACTTCATGAATAATAAAAAATAAATAGAAAAATTTGATAAGTGCATAATTTTTGTATATCCTTCCATATCTAAAGTGTATAAAGCCTTCAATAAAATTATTTTAATGAATCTATAGAATCTAAGAAAACGCTTGATTACTCGGTTATGTAATATTATATTTCAAAGATGATTCTTGAATGATTCCATAATTTATTATCTAGAAAATAAAAATATATGTGTATATAAAAAAATTGATATATAAGACATAGGAAAAAATGTACACAATAGCACATGTTTTGTAAATATTTGTACTAACGGGTTTGAGAGGAGAGGCAGGGGGCACTAGTCAGGATGGAGATTATAATTGCATGATATATTGAGAGCCGTCAGTATTGTAAGGTTCTTGAGATTCTTATTAAATGGATCTTCCTGTAGTGTTACTCTAAGGTACGTTACATTAAAGCATGTTAACACAACAAGTTAACCATAGTCATAAGAGGAAGTCCTTTTTGCCCCTTTTAGAACTCATATTATATGGTTTGTCTAATTTAATTCAAATTCTGATATTTAATATCACTTTTCTAATGTTCAAACTTTTGCATTCAATCAGCTTATGTTATGTTATGTATTCACTTGAATTGTTATGTATTCACATAATACGCCCTTCACACACAACTACAATAAAAAGACCTATGCTTAGACGATATTCGTTTAGAGTTTTATTTAGCCATGCGTAATGGTCTAGCCAACCTTACCAAGGGACAATCTCTGTTTATATAAAATATTCAAAAGAATTTATCATTAAGTTTGATTACAAATCTTGGATATATTTAATGGTAGGGCAGACTCGACTAAACATGTCCTGACCTTCTTTTTAAATATATAAATTCTGGCATATCATACAATATGTTATCTATTACTAATATAAGGATCTTATCATATATTTTTTTAAGATATGATGTTATATATTATGTTATAACATAGATAATAATCTAAATATTCAATATAATGTGATGAATTTAAGGTAATGTCAAGGAAAGTAAAAAAAAAATTTTAAAAATAAAAGGTATTTTAGATATTTACATAAATATAATAATGTATAATTTAAAATTTTATAATACTATAAATTACTTCAAAAAATATAAACTAATAATTTAATTTAAATATGAAGATTCTAATATTAAAAAAATTATCCTTATAATTGATTACCAATCTTAGAAATATTCAATAGTGGTGCAGATTCGACTAAACATATCACGACTTTCCTTTTAACTATATAAATTCTATAATATCAGAAGATATGGTATTTATTACTAAGTTATATATCTTATCATTTATAACATTGTGTATGATCTTTTGACATAAATAATTATCTAAATATTAAACATAAAGTGATGAATTCAAGGTGATGTCAAGGAAGGAAAAGAATTTTTAATAAAAAAATATTTTAGAAATTTATAAAAATACAATGATGTATAATATAAAAATTTATCATATTATAAATTTACTTCGAAAATATAATCAAATAATTTAATTTCGATATAAAGATTCTAATATTTACATCACTTAACCACTTTTGGAGTAATTTGTTAGCTTATTTTTTATCTTGGTTTTGTAAAGTGAAAAAATGGTTATACACTAACATGGTTTAATCAAATGATGCAAGAAATAAAAATTCTATAACTAAACACAAATGCATCTTAAAATATAGAAAACTAAAAATAACATATTTATAAAATATTTAAAAAATAAGAGAATCATTAGATGGTAAAATAATTGATTAAAAGATAACTATTTCATTAGAATATTGGTTATTATTATCGGATAATAAACATATCATTCTATATAATAGTATAAATATGAAATATTTTTATTTATAGGTGCTTAATAAAATATGTGCTTATCATATTAACCTTAAGGACTCCTTTTTTAAAAAAGTTAAAATAAAAATTTAGTGTACTTAAGCACACGATATTAAATAACAAAATGATTCTCGAAAATTTTGATGAGAAAATAAAATACTAAAATGTCAAACACTCTTTGGTAAAAATTTATTAAAATTTCCTGAAGATATTTAGCTTAACTTTCTTTGGTTTAGATCAATAATATAGTAAAAGTTTGATGCGTATTAGAAACATATTAATGTTTAAGGTATTCTAATATAATGTGAATTATATCATATTAGCTATTGTCCATGTTACTAAACAATTTATTTCTTTTACTAATTTTGATATATTAATCTATATTTTAGTTGGTTTCCTTTATTATAAAGATTTATATGATTTTTTATTTAGTTTAAATTTTTTTTATTAACTTGAGTTGCTAATGTTTTTTAGCCACTACTATCAAAGAGGCTCTAGTTGGTGCTGGCAGCGGACCATTTGAAGTTAAACCTTTTATCTTCACGCTTGCTCTTAAACCTGTTTACCCTCCTCATTACTCATCCAATTATTAAGTTATTTTTCTTTATATTTTTGGAAATAAATTATAATGTATTATTATATTATCTTTATACTGTATCCTCTTCTTTGTTATTACTCCATGAATAATAAAAAATAAATAAAATTCTTTAATAAAGGTATAATTTTTATGTATCCTTTAATATCTAAAGTGTATAAAGCCTTCAAAATTATTTTAATGAATCTATATAATCTAAGAAAACGCTTGATTACTTGATTATGTAATATTATATTTTGAAAATAATTCTTGAATAATTCCATAATTTATTATCTAGAAAATAAAAATATATGTGTATATCAAAAAAAATTTAATATATAAGACCTAGGAAAAAATGTACACAATAGCACATGTTTTGTAAATATTTGTACCAACGGGTTTGAGAGAGGAGGTAGGGGGCACTAGTCAGGATAGAGATTATCATTGCATGATGTCTTTAGAGCCGTCAGTATTATAAGGTTCTTGAGATTGTTATTAAAGGGATCTTTCTGTAGTGTTACTCTAAGGTACGTTACATTAAAGCATGTTAACACAATAAGTTAACCATAGTCATAAGAGGAAGTCCTTTTTGCCCCTTTTAGAACTCATATTATATGGTTTATCTAATTTAATTCAAATTCTGATATTTAATATCAATTTTCTAATGCTAAAACTTTTGCATTTAATATCTTATATTATGTTGTGCATTCACTAGAATTGTTATGTATTCACATAATACGCACTTCACACACAACTATAATAAAAAGACCAATGCTTAGAAGATATTCATTTAGAGTTTTATTTCGCCATGCGTAATGGTCTAGCCAACTTTACCAAGGGCTAATCTGCGTTTATATAAAATATTCAAAAGAATTTATCATTAAGTTTGATTACAAATCTTGGAGATATTTAATGGTGAGGCAGACTCGACTAAACATGCCCTGACCTTCTTTTTAAATATATAAATTATAGCATATCATATGATATGTTATCTATTACTAATATAAGGATCTTATCATATATTTTTTTAGGATATGATGTTATGTATGATGTTATAACATAGATAATAATCTAAATATTAAATATAATGTGATGAATTTAAGGTCATGTCAAAGAAAGTAAAAAAAATCTTTTTTAAAAAATAAAAGGTATTTTAGATATTTATATAAATATAATAATATATAATTTAAAATTTTATAATACTATAAATTTACTTCAAAAAATATAAACTAATAATTTAATTTAAATATGAAGATTCTAATATTAAAAAAATATATCCTTGTAATGGATTACCAATCTTAGAGATATTCAATGGTGGTGCAGACTTGACAAAACATATCACGACCTTCCTTTTAATTATATAAATTCTATCATATCAGAAGATATGGTATTTATTACTAAGTTATATATCTTATCATTTATAACATTGTGTATGATCTTTTGACATAAATAATTATCTAAATATTAAACATAAAGTGATGAATTCAAGATGATGTCAAGGAAGCAAAAAAGATTTTTAATAAAAAATAAAAAATATTTTAGATATTTACAAAAATACAATGACGTATAATATAAAAATTTATAATATTATAAATTTACTTCAAAAAAATAAGCTAATAATTTAATTTCAATATAAAGATTCTAATATTTACATCACATAACTACTTTTGGAGTAAATTTGTTAGCTTATTTTTTATCTTGGTTTTGTAAAGTGAACTAATTCTCTAGAAGGATATTAATTTCTTACTCATATTTGTCCACGTGAAAGAGATGAAAGAGATTTTTAATATTTTATTTAAAAATCTTTCTAAAGTGATTTTAAGATATAAACATAATATTAAAAGCCAATGATACTTTTATATAATAAAGAGTTTTACGGTAACGTTTTCTTGTTCAGTTTGTCTATATTTATTTTATTATGAAATATGTTATTGTCTTATAAGGTAATTTGGCATATATAACAAAGATTTAAGTTTCTAGTAAAACAAAGTCAGTATTAAAGCTAAAACCATTATACAATAGTTTCAATCAGCTCCCGATCATTATATTGTCTCATTGACGATAAACAATTCAACAATCCAGATATAAGTTTAAGTTTGCAAAATCTATTTTACTACAAATAAATAAGTGTTACACTATCATGACTACAAAGCAACTCTTCGTCAGCCTAGCAGTCTTCTTTCTTTTGATGACAATTCAGTTTCTATTGTAGCATCTGAAGAGATTGCTCTCACTTCATCTTTTACTCTAGAAGAGTTAACTAAAATTTTAGGTCGGCAATAATTTTTCTCCAATTACCTTTAGAATTTGGAATAACATGCTTGCTAACATCATTGTAGTTCTGAAACTAAAACTAAGGATAAGTGATAGTAAGTTTTATAAGATGAGAACCATGCGTATAACAGTAGGAGTAGAAAATTATCTTTAGCTATTGTCTATGTTACTAAATAATTTATTTCTTTTACTAATTTTGATGTATTAATCTATATTTTAGTTGGTTTCCTTTATTGTAAAGATTTATATGATTTTTATTTAGTTTAATTTTTTTTTTATTAACTTGAGTTGCTAATGTTTTTTAGCCACTACTATCAAAGAGGCTCTAGTTGGTGATGGCAGCAAACAATTTGAAGTTAAACCTTTTATCTTCTCGCCTGCTCTTAAACCTGTTTATCCTCCTCATCATCCATTCAATTATTAAGTTATTTTTCTTTATATTTTTGGAAATAAATTGTAATATATTATTATATTATCATTATATTGTATCCTATGCTTTGTTATTACTCCATGAATAATAATAAATAAATAAAAAATTTGATAAAGGCATAATTTTTATGTATCCTTTCATATCTAAGTTTATAAAGCCTTCAATAAAATTATTTTAATAAATCTATACAATCTAAGAAAACGCTTGATTACACGGTTATGTAATATTATATTTCAAAGATGATTCTTGATTGATATCATAATTTATTATCTAGAAAATAAAAATATATGTGTATATTTAAAAAAATTTAATATATAAGACATAGGAAAAAATGTACACAATAGCACATGTTTTGTAAATATTTGTACCAACGGGTTTGAGAGGGGAGGCAGGGGGCACTAGTCAGGATGGAGATTATCATTGCGTGATGTCTTGAGAGCCGTTAGTATTATAACGTTCTTGAGATTGTTATTAAAGAGATCTTCCTGTAGTGTTACTCTAAGGTACGTTACATTAAAGCATGTTAACACAACAAGTTAACCATAGTCATAAGAGGAAGTCCTTTTTGCCCCTTTTAGAAATATTATTATATGGTTTATCTAATTTAATTCAAATTCTGATATTTAATAACACTTTTCTAATGCTGAAACTTTTGCATTCAATCATCTTATATTATGTTGTGCATTCACTTGAATTGTTATGTATTCACATAATACGCCCTTCATACATAAATACAATAGGAAAACCAATGCTTAGAAGATATTCGTTTAGAGTTTTATTTAGCCAGACGTAATGGTCTAGCCAACCTTACCAAGGGCAAATCTCCGTTTATATAAAATATTCAAATGAATTGATTATTAAATTTGATATGCTATCTATTAGTAATATAAGGATCTTATCATATATTATTTTAAGATATGATGTTATGTATGATGTTATAATATAGATAATAATCTAAATATTAAATATAATGTGATGAATTTAAGGTGATGTCAAGGAAAGTAAAAAATCTTTTTTTAAAAAAAAGATATTTTAGATATTTACATAAATATAATAATGTATAATTTAAAATTTTATAATATTATAAATTTACTTCAAAAATATAAACTAATAATTTAATTTAAATATGAAGATTCTAATATTAAAAAAATTTATCCTTATAACTGATTACCAATCTTAGAGATATTTAATATGTCATTTGACTAAATATGTCACAATTTTCATTTTAACTATATAAATTCTATCATATCAGAAGATATGGTATTTATTACTAAGTTATATATCTTATCATATTTTTCAGATATGATATTATGTATGATCTTATGACATAAATAATTATCTAAATATTAAGCATAAAGTGATAAATTCCAGGTAATGTCAAGGAAGGAAAAGAATCTTTAATGAAAATAAAAAATATTTTAGATATTTACAAAAATGCAATGATGTATAATATAAAATTTATAATATTATAAATTTACTTCAGAAAATATAAGCTAATAATTTAATTTCAATATAAAGATTCTAATATTTAAATCACTTAACCACTTTTGGTGTAATTTGTTAACCTGTTTTTTACCTTAATTTTGTAAAGTGAAAAAATTATTGTATACTAACGTGGTTTAATCAAATGGTGCAAGAAATAAAAATTCTATAACTAAACTCAAATGCATCTTATAATATAAAAAACTAAAAATAACATATCTATTAAATATTTAGAAAATAAGAGAGCCATTAGATTATAATGTAATTGCTTAAAACGTAACTATTCCATTTTTATATTAGTTATTATTATCGGATAATAAATATATCATTTTATATAATAGTATAAATATGAAATATTTTTATTTATAGGTGCTTAATAAAATATGTGCTTATCAGATTAACCTTGAGGACTCCTTTTTTTAAAAAGTTAAATTAAAAATTTAGTGTACTTAAGCACACGATATTAAATAACAAAGCGATGCTCGAAAATTTTGATGAGAAAATAAAATACTAAAATGTTAAACACTCTTTGGTAAAAATTTATTAAAATTTCCTGATGATATTTAGCTTAACTTTCTTTGGTTTAGATCAATAATATAGTAAAAGTTTGATCGTATTAAAAATATATTAAAGTTTAAGGTACTATAATATAATGTGAATTACATCATATTAGATTTTTCATGTATCTGATTTATTAGATTATTTTTTATATAATCTATTCTTAAAATTGATATTTTTCGATTCAAAAATTTTACTCTAAAAAGAAATTTAATTATTGCAAGAATGTCTAGTAATGTTGATTCAAATTATAGGCAGATACTTAATCTTTAAATATAATATTTTATTCTTTTAATATAAAATAAATAACAATGGCTTCAAAAAGAGTATGTTAATGATCATTTGATTTGACTCTTACCTTATAAAAGACGATTATCAACTAATTTGCAAATGAGGCAAACTGGTGATTACTCGAATTATAAATTTTAAGAGTTTGTATTTCTTTATCACATTTAGGTTTTCTCATTGTATATAAATACGAATTTGAGTTTTCGAGATAATAATTTAATGTACTTTTCAAAATAAGATTTAATTAAATTTATTATATATTATAACAAAAAGAGTATCACGTATTGAATTATTCGAGAATTACTAACTAATTCTCTAGAAAGATATTCATCTCTTACTCATATTTGTGCACGTGAAAGAGATGAAAGAGAATTTTTAATATTTTATTTAAAAATCTTTCTAAAGTGATTTTAAGATATAAACATAATATTAAAAGCCAATGATACTTTTATATAATAAAAAGTATTACGGTTACATTTTCTTGTTCAGTTTGTTTATATTTTTTATTATGAAATACATTATTCTCTTATAAGACAATTTGGCATATACAATGAAGATTGAAGTTTCTAGTAGAACAATGTCAATATTAAAGCTAAAACCATTATGCAACAGTTTCAATTAGCTCCCGATCTTTATATTGTCTCATTGACAAACAATTCAACAATCCAGATATAAGTTTAAGATTGTAAAATCTATTTTACTATAAATAAATAAGTGTTAGACTATCATGACTACAAAGCAACTCCTCGTCATCCTAGTAGTCTTCTTTCTTTTGATGGCAATTCAAGTTTCTATTGTAGCATATGAAGAGATTGCTGCCACTTCATCTTTTACTCTAGAAGAGTTGACTAAAATTTTAGGTCGGCAATAATTTTTCTCTAATTGCCTTTAAAATTTGGAATAACATGCTTGCTAACATCATTGTAGTTTTGAAACAGAAACTAAGGATAAGTGATAGTAAGTTTTATAAGATGAGAACCATGCATGTAACAGTAGGAGTAGAAAATTATCTTTAGCTATTGTCCATGTTCCTAAACAATTTATTTCTTTTACTAATTTTGATATATTAATCTATATTTTAGTTAGTTTCCTTTATTGTAAAGACCAATGCCTAGTAGATATTCGTTTAGAGTTTTATTTAGCCATGCGTAATGGTCTAGCGAACCTTACCAAGGGCCAATCTGCGTTTATATAAAATATTCAAAAGAATTTATCATTAGGTTTGATTACAAATCTTGGAGATATTTAATGGTGGGGCAGACTCGACTAAACAAGTCCTGACCTTCTTTTTAAATATATAAATTCGAGCATATCATATGATATGTTATCTATTACTAATATAAGGATCTTATCATATATTTTTTTAAGAATGATGTTATGTATGATGTTATAACATAGATAATAATCTAAATATTCAATATAATGTGATGAATTTAAGATGATGTCAAGGAAAGTAAAAAATCTTTTTTTAAAAATAAAAGGTATTTTGGTTATTTACATAAATATAATAATGTATAATTTAAAATTTTATAATACAATAAATTTACTTCAAAAAATATAAACTAATAATTTAATTTAAATATGAAGGTTCTAATATTAAAAAAATTATCCTTATCATTGATTACCAATCTTAGAGATATTCAATGGTGGTGCAGACTCGACTAAACATATCACGACTTTCCTTTTAACTATATAAATTCTATAATATCAGAAGATATGATATTTACTACTAAGTTATATATCTTATCATTTATAACATTGTGTATGATCTTTTGACATAAATAATTATCTAAATACTAAACATGAAGTGATGAATTCAAGGTGATGTCAAGGAAGGAAAAGAATTTTTAATAAAAAACAAAAAATATTTTAGATATTTATAAAAATACAATTATGTATCATATAAAAATTTATAATATTATAAATTTACTTCAAAAAATATAAGCTAATAATTTAATTTCAATATAAAGATTCTAATATTTACATCACTTAACCACTTTTGGAGTAATTTGTTAGCCTATTTTTTATCTTGGTTTTGTAAAGTGAAAAAATTGTTGTACACTAACGTGGTTTAATCAAATGGTGCAAGAAATAAAAATTCTATAACTAAACTCAAATGCATCTTATAATATAGAAAACTAAAAATAACATATCTATTAAATATTTAGAAAATAAGAGAATCATTAGATGGTAATATAATTGCTTAAAAGATAACTATTCCATTCGAATATTAGTTATTATTATCGGATAATAAACATATCATTTTACATAATAGTATAAATATGAAATATTTTTATTTATAGGTGCTTAATAAAATATGTGCTTATCAGATTAACCTTGAGGACTCCTTTTTTAAAAAAGTTAAATTAAAAATTTAGTGTACTTAAGCACACGATATTAAATAACAAAGCGATGCTCGAAAATTTTGATGAGAAAATAAAATACTAAAATGTCAAACACTCTTTGCTAAAAATTTATTAAAATTTCTTGACGATATTTAGCTTAACTTTCTTTGGTTTAGATCAATTATATAGTACAAGTTTGATGCGTATTAGAAATATATTAAAGTTTAAGGTATCCGAATATAATGTGAATTACATCATATTAGATTTTTAATGTATCCAATTTATTAGATTATTTTTTATATAATCTATTCTTAAAATCGATATTTTTAGATTCAAAAGTTTTACTTTAAAAAGAAATTTAATTGTTGCAAGGATGTCTAGTAATGTAGTACAATCGTGATAACAATATATGTTGATTCAAATATAGTCAGATACTTAATCTTTAATATAATATTTTATTCTTTTAATATAAAATAAATAACTATAGCTTTAAAATGAGTATGTTAATGATCATTTGATTTGACTCTTACCTTATAAAAGACGATTATCAACTAATCTGCTAAATGAGGCAAACTGGTGATTGCTCGGATTATAAATTTTAAGAGTTTGCATTTCTTTATCACATTTAGGTTTTCTCATTGTATAAAAATACTAATTTGAGTTTTTGAGATAATAATTTGATATACTTTTCAAAACAAGATTTAATCAAATTTATTATATGTTATAACAAAAAGAGTATCACATATTGAATTATTCGAGAATTACTAACTAATTTTCTATAAAGATACTCATTCATTTCTTACTCATATTTGTGCACGTGAAAGAGATGAAAGAGAATTTTTAATATTTTATTTAAAAATATTTCTAAAGTGATTTTAAGATATAAACATAATATTAAAAACCAATGATACTTTTATATAATAAAGAGTATTACGGTTATATTTTCTTGTTCAGTTTGTCTATATTTTTTTATTATGAAATATGTTATTCTCTTATAAGACAATTTGGCATATAAAATGAAGATTTAAGTTTGTAGTAGAACAATGTCAGTATTAAAGCTAAAACCATTATGCAACAGTTTCAACTAACTCCCGATCTTTATATTGTCTCATTGACAAACAATTCAACAATCCAGATATAAGTTTAATATTATAAAATTTATTTTACTACAAATAAATAAGTGTTCGACTATCATGACTACAAAGCAACTCCTTGTCAGCCTAGCAGTCTTCTTTCTTTTGATGACAATTCAAGTTTCTATTGTAGCATCTGAAGAGATTGCTCCCACGTCATCTTTTACTCTAGAAGAGTTGACTAAAATTTTAGATCAGCAATAATTTTTCTCCAATTGCCTTTAGAATTTGGAATAACTTGCTTGCTAACATCATTGTAGTTTTGAAACTGAAACTAAGGATAAGTGATAGTAAGTTTTATAAGATGAGAACCATGCATGTAACAGTAGGAGTAGAAAATTATCTTTAGCTATTGTCCATGTTACTAAATAATTTATTTCTTTTACTAATTTTGATATATTAATCTATATTTTAGTTGGCTTCCTTTATTGTAAAGATTTATATGATTTTTTATTTAGTTTATTTTTTTATTAACTTGAGTTGCTAATGTTTTTTAGCTACTACTAACAAAGAGGCTCTAATTGGTGATGGCATCGAACTATTTGAAGTTAAACCTTTTATCTTCTCGCTTGTTCTTAAACCTGTTTACCCTCCTCATCACCCATTCAATTATTAAGTTATTTTTCTTTATATTTTTGGAAATAAATTGTAATATATTATTATATTATCATTATATTGTATCCTATGCTTTGTTATTACTCTATGAATAATAAAAAATAAATAAAAAAATTTGATAAAGGCATAATTTTTGTGTATCCTTTCATATCTAAGTTTATAAAGCATTCAATAAAATTATTTTAATGAATCTATATAATCTAAGAAAACGCTTGATTACTCGGTTATGTAATGTTATATTTCAAAGATGATTCTTGAATGATACCATAATTTATTATCTAAAAAATAAAAATATATGTGTATATCAAAAAAAATTTGATATATAAGACATAGGAAAAAATGTACACAATAGCACATGTTTTGTAAATATTTGTACCAACGGGTTTGAGAGGGGAGGCAGGGGGCACTAGTCAGGATGGAGATTATCATTGCATGATGTCTTGAGAGCCGTCAGTATTATAAGGTTCTTGAGATTGTTATTAAAGGGATCTTCCTGTAGTGTTACTCTAAGGTACGTTACATTAAAGCATGTTAACACAACAAGTTAACCATAGTCATAAGAGGAAGTCCTTTTTGCCCCTTTTAGAACTCATATTATATGGTTTATCTAATTTAATTCAAATTCTGATATTTAATATCACTTTTCTAATGCTCAAACTTTTGCATTCAATCATCTTATATTATGTTGTGCATTCACTTGAATTGTTATGTATTCACATAATACGCCCTTCACACACAACTACAATAGAAAGACCAATGCTTAGAAGATATTCGTTTAGAGTTTTATTTAGCCATGCGTAATGGTCTAGCCAACCTTACCAAGGGCCAATCTCCGTTTATATAAAATATTCAAAAGAATTTATCATTAAGTTTGATTACAAATCTTGGAGATATTTAATGGTGGGGCAGACTCGACTAAACATGTCCTGACCTTCTTTTTAAATATATAAATTCTAGCATATCATATGATATGCTATCTATTACTAATATAAGGATCTTATCATATATTTTTTTAAGATATGATGTTATAACATAGATAATAATCTAAATATTAAATAAAATGTTATGAATTTAAAGTGATGTCAAGGAAAGTAAAATATCTTTTTAAAAAAATTAAAGATATTTTAGATATTTACATGAATATAATAATGTATAATTTAAAATTTTATAATACTATAAATTTTCTTCAAAAAAATATGAAGATTCTAATATTAAAAAAAATTATCTTTATAATTGAATTAGATATTCTCTAATTCCTCTTTGAAGATTTTTTTATTGTCTGCTCAATACAGATCTTCCAAAGATTTATCATGTCCTTTAAAACTAGTTGCATCAAATCCATAACAATCTTATTGAGAAGATGATTCAAATATTATTTTTAAGAAAGTATTTATACACGTTTCAAGCCTAAGTACACTTCTTATAGTGGTCTTCTTGATCTTATGTTTGTTATTTATAGTTTGTCTCTACGGTGTTCATCATCTTCTTTGTTTTTTTTAACAATCTAAAAATGATATTTTCACCCTCTTCTCAAATTATTATATATTATTAAAATTAAAAAAAAACTCTAAGAAGGGTGGTTATTAGATATTTAAAATGGTAGTTTCTTTTGTAGTTATTTTCTTCTTTTTTAAATATCTATAAATAGGTATCTGAGAGTAAATTATGAAGAATATCTATTTTTGGTACTTTTTTTTTACTTCAAAAATAACTCTCCAAGTGATTGAATTAAATATTTTTTAATTTCTTTTTGAAGATTCTTTATTGTTTGCTCAATATAGGTCTTCTAAAAACTTGTCATATCAACTGAAGCTATTTGCATCTTATAAGAAGAGTGTGTAAATATCGTTTTTATAAAAGTGTTTATATAACATTTCTTATAGTGTTCTTAATCTTGTGATTCTTATTTATAGTTAGTTTCCATAGTGTTGTTCATCCTCTTTTTTATTATATTTTCTAATAATCTAAAAATGATAATTTGTGAGTTTATACAAATTCACCAATGCAATTAAATTATAGTTTCTGAATCTAGATTTTGTTCATTTAGATCGCTTTGATGGAATGGATTTCACCCGTTGGCAAGATAAGATGAAGTTCATGTTGACTGCTTTGAAGATTTTTTATGTGCTTGATCCAAATCTTCTATCAATTCTTGATCCAATCGACAATAACATCAATGAAGTCAAGACTAAACAAAAGAACAGAAATGAAGATGAAGTTATGTAGAGGACATATTCTCAATGCTCTTTCGGATCACTTTATGATCTTTATACGATGTAATCATCTATAAAAGCAATTTGAAATTCTTTGGAATTTAAGTATCAAGCCGAGGAGGGAGGTATAAAAAAAATTTTAATTTCTAAATATTTTGATTACAAGTTTATACATGATAAGCCAATTTTGGCATAAGTGCATGAGTTACAGGTCATTATTAATCAATTGGTCTGAAAATATGGAACTGCTTGAAACTTTTCAAGTAGGAGCTTTAGTTGCAGTTCATTGTTAATAATAGCCAAGTTGCAGGTCAAGTTGTTAATAATTGTTAATAATAGCCAAGTTGCCTTTATTTTGAAATGGGTATAGGAAAAAATTTTTACATGACTCCAAGGACATCACTTTGAAGAAAATTTAGAAACACTTTGGATCAAGGAGGAATCAAGGATGAGAGACATGAGTGAGAACTTTTTTGGCAAAACAAAAGCAAATGTTATGAATCAGCCAACGAAGGAAAACAAAATAAGGAGAATCATCTTCACCCTAAAAGGGATCCGAGATAATTTAAGAAGCCAAAGAGTAAATGCTATTTTATTTCTAGAAAACCTGATCATTTTACTAGGAATTGCATATTTAAGAAAGTCTAGAAATCGAAAGTCAACTCCGTTAAGAGAGATGATAGTAACTTTGGTGAGCAAAGTGAATGCCATATTTAGTAAGGTTTTTTATTGGTGGTATGATACTTGTGCTACCATCAACGTTTGCTATGATAAGATGCTCTTCAAGACTTACAAAGAAGTCAAAGATAGGTAAGAGATTCAAATAAAAAATGAAATTTATTTTAGGATCAATTGGCACTAAGAGGGGGAGGGAAGGGAGGGGGTGAATTAGTGCAAATGTAAATTAATATTTTAAATAAAAAGCTTTTCACTTGAAGTAAGATAGAAAATCCGAAGCTTTTCATTTAAGTTAAGCAAGTAAATCTTATAGAGAAGTGTTAAGCTTCTTGCTTAAAGGCAACTCAAAAAGAACAAACAAATATGAATAAGGAGATAGACAATGTTGTAAGCGAAGTGCTTGATTTCAAAATATAAATATAGAAAATTGAAAGCATCTATTTATGTTTTGAAATCAATTAAGAACTCAACAATTATAAGCAGTAAATCAAAGAAGTAAGAATAATTACAATTATAATGGTTCGGTACTAACTGGCCTACGTCCACTTCCGAGTCCTCATTCTTGAGGCACACCAGCATCTACTATTGATCTACTTTGGGTGAAGATCAAACCCTTATAACACTTACAAGGGAGACAAGATTATAACTCTTGGATCACTCCCTTACCTGTTTTCTTTTTCTTATAATTATAAATTTATTTTCTCATAATATAATCCCCAAAATTTGTTATATGTAATGTAAGAAACTTAGGGTATTTATAGGCCTTAAATGGCTTTAGAATTTATAGCCAAAAATCAAACTCATCAAGAAAATCTAGGTATGGGCGGTTCATCCATCGACCTGGGCGGGTCAACCATCGAAAGTGCCTAGATTCTTGGGTATGGGCAGTTCAGCCACCCACCTATGCGGTTCAGTTGTTGATAGCCACCAAATCTTGGGCGGTGCTGGTTGAACCGTAGCTCATCGACGGCTTACCCGCCAGAATCTCCAAAAAATTGGTTCCCTCCACTTTTCGAATTTCGGCTTAAACCTGATGTTGACCAATTCTTTGGTCAACCAATTGAGCTCAACCTGAGCTCAATCAAACCCTATAGTGGACCTGGTTGCCTCTTTGAGTTGATTTCCAAATCACACTCAAATTGGACTCACTCTTAACCTATAACTTAAATATTATAATCAAATATGATCACAAAGCTTACGACCTCACTCCTGCAATCCAATCAAATTCTACAGCGGCGAGTCTCACAATTTTCCTTCGGCGATCCCGGGGCGTGTTCCTAGCGAGCTTCTCGATCTCTTCAGTGAATCTCCTAGCAAACTCCCAGCGGGCTCCCTCCGCATCGTCCAATCCTTGGCCCGATGCCTAAGCTTGATCCTGGGTCCATGTATGATCTGTAATTCATTTTCACATCATGGTTAACCTGCACGATGCTAACTATGATTTAATTAATTATAATCATAATTGCCAAACACATCCACTTCAAGACCTTTCCAACTCTCGACAAGCTTTTCAACTACCCCCGATAATCTTTCGGTGAGTCTTGATCTTCTTCTAGCGAACTTAATTGCGTCATCCTGGTAAGCTCCCAATACCATCGATGAGCTCCTGACGCACTCCTGATGAGTTCCCAACTGTATTGTCCGAACCTCGGCCAGATGTATGGACTTGACTTTGGCCAATCTTGATTGTCAGATTCTCTTTATCGTAGTTAATACTGCGTCAATTAACTTTTAATAACCTATGTTAGATCAATAACCTATCAATTGATTTTATCATCAAAATCCGAGATTCAATAATTTGTTCTTAGGAGCTTGGCAAGGGAAATGTGAAACTCACTTTCACTTCGGGAAAGAAAGTCACTCTTATGAATATTCTTCATATACCTTATATGAGTTAAAAAATTAGTAAGAATCTCCTTAACAAAACTAGAGTTAAATATGTATTTGAATTTAAGAAGTTAATTAGATCCCGCAATCAAATTTTTGTTAGAAAAGATTATTCCACTAATGGAATAGTCAAATTATCTATTGTTAATAATAATTATAAAATTAATAAAGATGTTGCTTTGGTTTATATTATTGATTCTTATTCATTATAACATGATAAATTAGCACATATTGGAACTAGCACCATTCAAAGAATGGTTAAGTGTAGCTTAATAATTATCATTTTGATGATCTTAATAAATATGAAATTTATGTTAAATCAAAGATATGAAGAAACCCCTCAAAAATATTGAAAGACATACTAATTTGTTAAATTTCATACATTCTGATATATATGAATTGAATAACATATTAACAAGAGGAGGCAATAGATATTTCATCACTTTTATAGATGATATGTTTAGGTTCATATATGTTTATTTATTAAAATATAAAAATAATGCTTTTAAGGTATATAAAGCATAAGTTAAAAATCAATTAAGAAAAAAATTAAAGTTTTAAGAAGTGATAGAGGAGGAGAATACTTTTCTAATGAATTTTACTTGTTTTTTGAACAACATGGCATAGTTCATGAATATTCAACACCTAGAACACTAGAACAAAATGGATCAGCAGAAAGAAACAATAAAATTTATCTAGAGATGATAAATGTCATATTGTTGTATGTTAAATTGCCTTATAATTTATGATGAGAAGCTTTATTGACTAGATGTTATATTTAAAATAGAATTCCCTCTAAAAAGAGTAAGATCTCTCCATATGAGTTATAAAAAGGAAGACAACCTAACATTGTTATTTTAAAATGTGGGGATTGTCTTGTATATGACAAGAATAATGATTCTTAAAGGATAAAGTTAGGACCTAGATAAATCAAATGTACATTTGTAGGCTATACCTCAAGTAGCAAAGCTTATAGACTTCTTAATTTGGAATCTAATGTCATAATAGAATCTTGAGATATGGATTTCTTTGAACACTTATTGATTTTAAGTTATAATGTTCATCCTCTAACTAGTGCAGAGTCACTAGTGGATATATCTCAAAAGATTAGTAAACAACCTAATATTCCTTTGATTAGATATCAATTAAGTTCATAAGAGAGTCGAGAGCAATCTAATAAATTAAGGAGAAGCACTTATGTATAAAAGTAAAGACATTAGGACCAAATGAGATTGATTCTCAAAGTATTTCCTTTTACTTTGTAGATGGAACTATTGAGAGAGTCTTAAGAACACTTATTTTATAGTGAAAAATGATCCTAAAACTTTTAAAAAAGCTACAACCTCTCGTGATACTATTTTCTGGAAAGATGCTATTAATGATAAGATGAATTCTATTATGTCAAACCACACTTGAGAACTTATCGATTTACCTTTTGCCTCTAAACATATTGGTTGCAAATGAGTATTTCATAGGAAGTATCATACAAATGATACTCTCTAAACGTTTAAAGCAAGGTTAGTTGCTAAATGATTTTGACAAAAGGAAAGAATATATTATTTTGACACGTATGCTCCTATGTCTATGATCAAATCCATTAGAATTGTTTTTGCTTTAGCATCAACTTTTAATCTTTATGTTCATCAAATAGATATGAAAATAACATTTCTAAATGGAGACATCGATGAGAAGGTGTATATGAAATAACCGAAGGGTTTGTTCTACCGAAAATGAACATAAAGTATGTAAACTTATTAAGTCATTGTATGGTTTAAAGTAGGCTCCAAAATAGTAGCATAAGAAATTTGATACAATAATTTTTTTCTAATGGATTTGTTCATAATGTTATAGATAAATGTGTTTATCTCAAAACTTATGATAATTATACGTTGATAGTTTGCCTTTATATTGATGATATGCTAATAGTGAGCAATGATATGAAAGGTATTGTAGAAACAAAGAAGCTCCAATCTTCGGCATTTTAGATGAAAGATCTTAGGCAAGTTGATACTATACTAGGTATCAAGGTAAAAAGAAAATAGTGGAGGGATATGTTTTGAGTCAAACTCATTACAAAGAGAAAGTACTAAAGAAATTTAGTCACTTAAAAATCAAATAAGCAAATACCTCATTTGACCCAAGTATTAAAATAATAAAAAATATTGGAAGAATAGTAACTCATTTAGTGTATTCAAGTGTCATAAGAAGTCTTATGTATGCAACGGAGTGCACAAGACCTGATATAGTATTTGTAGCTAGTAAATTGAGTATATTTACTGACAACCGAAATATGAAGCATTGGAAGGCTACTAAAAGTGTTCTTGAGTACCTTAAATAGACTAAAGATTATGGCCTATAATACTCAAAATTTTTTGCTATTTTAGAAGAATATAGTGATGCAAGTTTAGAAGATAACAAATCCACTTTTGGGTGGGTGTTCACCTTGGGAGGTGACACTATTTCTTGGAAGAGCAAGAAACAAACGTGTATAACTCACTCAACTATGGAATCAAAATTTGTTGCTTTAGCGAAAGCAGGAAAAGAGGATGAATGATCGATGGACTTTTTGTTAGAACTTCTATTGACTTCTATGAGTGTGAATTCAATTTCTATACTTTGTGATAGTCAAGCCACTTGAGTATAGTGAAATATATAATGAAAAGTCAAGACACATAAGCCTTAGACATGATTATGTGAGAAAATTAATCAAGAGTGAGATTATTTCACTTACATTTATAAAAGTAAATAAAAATTTGGTTGATTTGTTTACCAAACCTCTTATAAGAGAAGTTGTAAGATCAACATCAAAATGGATAGGGCTAAAACTCCTTGAATCAAAGATTTGCTAATGATAGCAACCCTACTCAACATTATGCAATGAGTAATGAAGAGTTCAAAGGATAAGAACAAGTCATTGACATGTGGAGTGGTTTAGTACTTTAAAATATTTTATTGGTCCCATCTGAAGATGCTAAAATGCTAGTATCACCAAATGAGAGTTGAGTTAATTATATTCTTAATAAAGTTCAGTTAAGTTAAGATAAGTTTCTCAAAGAGTGACAAAGGTACTATAAGAACTTCACCTATATGAACTTAGAAGTATTGCCACTTCGATCGAAAGTTAGAATTTCTCTCATAAAAATTCATGAACTTGGATGAGCCCAAGATCATACTCGTACTGAGCGAGAATTTATGAGAAATACAATGATATTTTATTTATGTGTGTGGTATCACCTATATTATTATAAGATAACAAATTCAAAGCCTTTATGCTATTTGGGATTTCGACTTCACTTTGTCATGCTTACACTAATGTAATATTCGAATCAAAAGATATATTACTTTATTATTAAATAATATCTAATCACTTAGGAAAAAATTTATATTTGAACACATGTGCGATTATTATAAATTGTTCAAATTAAAAAAAGAATATCCAAGAAGGGTAATTATTAGATATTTGAAAAGGTGGTTTCTTTTATAGTTATTTTTGAAAGTTTATGTCTTTTCTAAAATATCTAAAAATAGATATTTGAGAATAAATTATGAAGAATATATCTTTTTTATTCTTTTCTTTCTTGATTTCCAAAATAACTCTCGAAATGATTGAATTAGATATTTTCTAATTCCTCTATGAAGTTTCCTTATTAGTTGCTTAATATAGATCTTGCAAAGGTTTGTGATATCTACTAAAACTATTTTTTATCAAACATATAGCAATCTTATTAAGAAGAGAGTTTAAATATTATTTTAAGAAAATATCTATATACATTTCAAACCTAAGTACATTTCTTATGGTATTTTTGATCTTATGTTTGTTATTTATAGTTTTTTTCTATAGTATTATTCATTCTCTTTTTTATCATATTTTTAAACAAATACTACTAGGATATAAAAGCTCGAACATAAGTTTACCTTATAGATGTGATCTTATTTAATATATATTCTTTAAAACTGTCCATCCGATGACTTAACCCAACACAAAAATTTGAATTGATAAAAATTCTTTCTTGGCTGAAATTCTTATTGACCATGTACTATGCCTCGAAATCAAAGTCATCCCTCATACTTTAAAACTCATCTAAGTAATCCATTGTACTACGATTTCACATCAAAGTCACCCCTATACTTTAAAACTCGTCTAAGTGGCCCCCTATACTATGTCTCAAAATCAAAGTCACCCCCCGTGCTTTAAAACTCATCTAAGTAACCCCTCGTATTATGTCCCAAAATCAAAGTCACCCCTTGTACTTTAAAAGTCGTCTAAGTGACTCCCCGTACTTGCCTCAAAATCAAAGTCACCCCTTGCATTTTAAAACTTGTCTAAATGACCTCCTTGTACTATGATTTTGCATCAAAGTGGCCCCCTCTGTTAAAAATAAGGTTACGCCATTAGCTAAAATAATTTAAGAGATTATTTTTATTTAAGAATTACAACTAAATAGTCCCAAATCCCTAATTCATTTTTTTCTCTTTTTTTTTCTTCTCTAACCTGTATCGACATTCGTTTCTACAACTCCAACCTCTATCTTTCTTCATTAACCTATGTCGGCATTAGTTTATTCACCTTTCCACTATCTTTCTACCTTTCTATTTTTTCTTTGCTTGATATTCATGATTTCTATAATTTTATTGATAAATAAATTAAAGGTAAAAATGTGTGTGCTTTTTCTAAGTCAAGCATTATGTTATGTCTTTTCAATCATTCTCTATTTATTGATTCTCATCTTCAGAGAGCAGTGATGAGGTAAGAGCTTCTATCATGTTAGGCCATATTATTTTCCCATTGCCAGATTAACCAAGTCAGTCAAAAATGTTGGCATCATCCATAAGACTCCCAAAAGTGCACAGTCCACGGAGGGGTTACATCTACAGTAAGGCTTTCAGAACCATACCTTAAGTTTTTGTAGGATACATTCTTAAAAAATATCTCATCTCAAATTACTTGATAATATGAGAATACTTGGCTTGATAATTATATTATTTATTTTATGAATATTTATAGTAATATTACTTTATGTCTACATCTTTAACTTCTAGTAAGACTTCTTGGAAATGAACTTCAATTTTTAGCTGTTGACGTACTATGTAAATTTTTAGCTTTTTCCTATATGTTTGTGTAAAGGTTTAGGGTATGTGTCTCATCTATTTTATGGTACTTCTGAATTGTGATAAAGTATAAAACATTTCTTATGTTTAAAATTTAGGTTTAGTTTTCATTTTTGAAGTCTTACATTAAATTCAAAGAACCAATATGCTAATAGTGCACTATTTAGCAGGTGTCCCTTGGACCGAAGATAAACATCTTTAGAAACTGGAAAAAGGTGTCTGGCATGGAAGAGCTCGAAACTTTATTGTATGTAGGACCCCTAACACAAGTTGAAAGCTATGTACAAAAATATTTCATTCGACAGAGCAATGCCTCATGAAGAAAGAGACGCTCCAGCTTCGTTAGATAGTGACTTAGATAAAAAGGATATAGAGAACAGTGATAACTCATCAAAAATCAAATAGACCCCCCTCCCAATTTAAAAACAAAAGTTGTTACCATTTTTATTAACATAAGGGGTTTGTTTAACGTATATAGAATAGTACGGGGGGTTATTTTGATATGAAATCATAGTACAGGAGATCACCTAGATGAGTTTTAAAGTACAGATGTGACTTTGATTTTGAGAATAGTACGAGGGGTCACTTAGATAAGTTTTAAAGTACAGGGGGTGACTTTTATTTGAGGTATAGTACGGGAGGTCACTTAGACGAGTTTTAAAGTACGGGAGGTGACTTTCGTTTTGAGGCATAGTACGGGGGGTCATTTAGATGAGTTTTAAAGTAGGGAGTAACTTTGATATGAAATATAGTACGGAGGATTACTTAGATGAGTTTTAAAATACGTAGCGTGACTTTAATTTTAAGACAGAGTATTAGGGGTCAATAAAAATTTTGACCTTCTTTCTTTTTAATAAGTCCGACATGGATAAGATTTAAATGTATTACCTGTATCGTCTAAAATATTTTATTAATCTCAGTGCATTCTGAATACTAATTTCACCTTAATACATTTGCATCTATTGTATTATAAGGATGAATATGAATTATCCAAAATGATATGATAGCAAACATATTTATAGGACTGATAAATAAGATCATAAGAGCAACAATGACAATTTGATTACGCATATGGTGTATTGGCCCAAACCATCATGATCCAACTGGGTTTAGTCATTTTTAATTAGAGAATAAAATGAATTCAAGTATGGAATATATTTTTTGAAATCTAATCGAGTCAAAGCGAAGGTAATATCACTTATTCCACCCCATCCAATCTTTATCCAATGCGTCCATCCAAAAATTATCCTTGGTAATTTTATATAATTTTTTATCATATATTATAAATAAAAGTAAAATATACGTCAATGACATTACAATAAATTTACATCATTTAATTATGTTGGGATAGGAATGAACATATTCTTGGTTAGAAACAATGAGAGTGAGATAGAGTTGAGCGAGATTGGAGAACCTAACTCAAGCACCATTCTAGAGCTTGAGTCTATTCAGGTACCTAGCGCACAAGTTCCAACTTTGCATAGGTCTAGCAAAGTATCTCACCCTCCTAAAAGATATGTGGGATATATTGTTGAATATTGGATTTTGATGATGAAATGAATTGATGGATTATTGATTTAACAGGTTTGTTAGAGTTAATTGATACAGGATTAATTACGATAGAAGGATTATTATAATCAGGATTGGCCAAGGTTAAGTTCATGCATCGAGTTGATGCGTTTGGGAACTCGCCAGGAGTATGTTGGAAGCTCATCAAGGGTATCAGGAGTTTACCAGGATAGCATAAGGGAGTTCGTCAAAAGAAGACCGAGACTCGCCGAAAGATTATCGGGGGTAGCCGAAAAGCTTATCAGGAGTTGGGATGGTCTTGTAATGGATATTTTAGTAATTATGATTATATTTAATTAAGTTATAATTAGCATCGTGCAGGTCTAACTATGGTAGGATCAATGAAGTTACAACCAGATGATGGGCCAAGATACAGCTTAAGTATCGGGCCAAGTTCAGACGATGCAGTGGGATCTCGCTGGAAGTTCGCTAAGAGATTTACCTAAGGAATCGGAAGCTTGCTAGGAAAGTGAAGGGAGATCACCGGAAAGAAGACCGGAGGACTTACCATAAGATTGCCAGAGTATACGGGAGTTAGGTCTTAATTAGGTTTAATTGATCATTAAGTGTTGTAATCATTGAGTCGTAGTTAGGGCTAGAGTCCTAATTGAGTTGGATTTGGAATGAATCTAAATCAACTCAATGAGGTAACCAGATCCACTACTGGGTTTGGTTGAGCTCAGATTGAGCTCAATCAGTTGACCAAAGAGCTGGTTAACATAAAAGTCAAGTCGGAATTCGAAAAGTGGCGAGAACCACTTTTACAAAAATTTCGACGGGTAAACTGCCGATGAGTAGCAGTTAGACCACCTGTACCATAGAATCCGGGCGACGGGTAGCAGCTTTTGATGGGTAAACAGCCCAGGTGGTGAGTGAATCACCCGTACCACAGAATCTGGGCAGCGACCAGCTGCTAACGGTGGGTAAACCACCTATACCCAGATTTTTTGGATACGTTTGGATTTTAGCTCTGGTTTTGAAGCCAATTTGGGGCCTATAAATATCCCAAGTTTTCTTATATTTATAACAACACTTTTGGGGGATTATATTCTGAGAAAATATTATGTGAGAATTGTAAGAAAAAGAAAAGAGGTAAGGGAGAGAGCTTAGAGTTTTAAATCTAGTCTCCCTTGTAAGCTCAAGTGTAAGGGTTTGATCTTCACCTAAAGAAGATTAGTAGTGGATGTCGGTATATCTCAAAAAGGAGGACTCGGAAGTGGACGTAGGCCATTAGCGTCGAACCACTATAAAATTATAAGTGTTTCATACTTGCATTGCTTGAATATTATTGAATTGATGCTTCTAACTTAACTAAACTCCCTGAAAGCAAGACGATAAGTTCTTTTTATCAAACGTGATTATCTTTTCGGCTTCCTTAACAACTTATTTTTAATCAATCACTTATTTTATTAAAAATGAAAAGCTTTGGATTTCTTATTTTATCTTATTCGAAAAGCTTTTGCTTTAGGAAAAAAAAATTTAGCTTGCACTAATTCACCCCCCCCCCTCTTAGTGCCAATTGTTCGTAACACATATCATTGGAGATGACTATTAGGATATTGACTCTCAAACCTACGAGGAGGCTATTATGAGTATAAACTCCTAGAAGTGGCATGAAGCCATGAATTCTGAGATGGATTCTATGTACTCACATAAGGTTTGAAACCTTGTGGATGTACCTAAGGGTATAGTATTCATCGAGTGTAAGTGGATTTTCAAAAAGAAGATTGGAGTAGATGGAAAGGTGAAGACCTATAAGGCAAGGCTAGTAGCTAAAGGATATCGTCAAAGACAATGAGTTGACTATGATGAAACCTTTTTACCTATAGCATACTTAAGTCTATTAGAATTCTTTTGGCCGTTGTAGTATACTATGACTATGACATCTGGCAGATGGATGTCAAAAGACATTCTTTAATGGTAACCTCAAGGAGGAGGTGTATATAATACAGCCAGAGGGGTTCGTATCCAAAGAGAGTCCAGATAAAGTGTGCAGATTGCTCAGATCTTTTTATGGATTGAAGCAAACTTCTCGAAGTTAGAACATAAGATTTGATAAGGTGATCAGATTTTATAACTTCGTTAAGAATGAAGATAAGCCTTATGTGTACAAGAAGGTAAGTGAGAGTGCTATCATCTTCTTAGTGCTGTATATGGATGACATCTTAATCATTGGGAATGATGTAGGAATGCTCTCCACAGGAAAGACTTGGCTATCCAGAAACTTCTTTATGAAAGAGTTAGGGAAAGCATTCTATATTTTGGGGATCTAAATCTGTAGAGATAGATCCAAGAGGATGTTTGGCTTGTTCCAGTCTAGGTGTATAGACTCCATTGTCAAAAAGTTTGACACGGAGAATTCTAAGAGAGGTCTCATACTGATGAGACACAGAATATCACTTTCTAGGAGTATTACCTAAAGACTCCTGAAGAAAGGACAAACATAGATAGGATACCCTATGCCTCAGTGATAGGGTCTATTATTTATGCTATGCTATGTACCAGGCCTGATATAGCATATGCTCTGAGTGTCACGAGTAGGTATCAGGTGGATCTAGGTTTAGAACACTGAAAGTCAGTAAAGTATATCATTAAGTACCTTAGAAGGAGTAAGGATCTTTTATTGGTATATAGAGAAGGTAGCCTCTAGGCTGAGGGCTACACGGACTCGAGTTTTCAGTCCGACATTAATGATAGCAAGTCAAACTCAATGTATGTTTTCACCCTGAATGAAGGAACAGTAAGCTAGAAGACTTCTAAGCAAGATATTACTGCTGACTTGATCACAAAGGTCTAATACATTATTGTAGCAGAAACAACAAAAGAAAGGGTGTGGATAAAGAAGTTCATCAGGGATTTGAGAGTCGTACCTATTGAGAAATCTCAGCGGGTGCATCACCTGATAGATCAAATCATCGTGCAAAAGATTAAGGTTATGAGAAAATTATAAAATTAAAAAAAACACATCATGTGTGAGAGATTAGTTACCAATGGAGATTGTATTCCTATATTCGCTGAAGCATCCACCATATGTGTGTGACCCTCTAGGCCCGATACCGAGCTAGCCATGAGTCACTCCCATCATAGCTCCTTCTGATATAGTAAATTATTATCCCCATAATAATTCACTCGACTCATCGACTATGGACATACTAGGCCACTATATCATAGTCCCTAGACGGTACAGGGGGATCAAATCCATCAGACCTGTTTGTCCACAGTTACCATGTATCTATAATCCCTCATCTAACTAATATCTCAGAGATCGTATATTAGACATGGTACTGTTAGGTCACATACAAAACCAATTTGTTTTGCTCTGATCGGATTCTACAGAAGAACTATTTCTCTCTCAATCTGAATGACCCTAGCTAGGGATTTATCTGAGCAAGCACATATGTGATATTTCTCTCATGATACTGAGAATGGATGATCCTTTATTAACACTCAATTACCTTCGTAAGGTTGACTACCAATCTTGATAATCAATTGTATCAGATCTGAAACTTTCTAAACCTGCAAGTTTGGCGTCAAAGAAAGGAGTACTTATATAAGACATCCTTGTTGTCTCAAGTCAAAGGACCAAATACATAATTGGGACTAAGGAATCGTTGTCTGACATTAAGCATTATCAACCATATAATATTCTATAAGCGGATCAATCAATGAACTCATTCTCCAATAGGCACCTGTATTATATCATTAATATCTCTACACAAGTGGTTATGAGACCAGCCGCCTCCATCATATAGATGAGTATATAATATACCAGTCTATCTGATTGTCTCGATGTCCCTCTTGAGTAACCTATGATCGAGATTATTTAGAATCCGTGTTTAAAGGTGAATCGATCTCATTATTGTAATCTCATCATGATCCAATTTCCATTGCATAGAGCCAAGGACATCATAATATATATATGCAACAAATAATATAATGTGAGAATATGCTAATATTAATTATAAGCAAAATGATCATGCAGTGTATCACATGTGCCATCACTCACGTGATTGGCTTGTAGGGCACCTGTAACTAGCAATCTCCCACTTGACCTAAAGCCAATTACTTGTGTATCACAAGTGCCATCACTCACGTGATTGGCTTGCAGGGCACCTGTAACTAGCAATCTCTTACTTGACCTAAAGCCAATTACCTTTATATCTAATCCCTATCAGACCCCTATGACACTCAAATACAATCTGAGCTAGCGGCTTTGTTAGTGGATCTACAATGTTATCTTCGAATGGAACTCTTTCCATTTCTATATCTTTATGGGCTATGATCTCTCTAATCAAATGGAACTTTCTTAGAATATGCTTAGACTTCTGATGAGACCTGGGTTCCTTCGCTTGAGCGATCATCCCATTGTTATCATAATATATGGGAATCAACTCCACTCTGTATGGTACAACTCCCAAGTCTCTAATGAACTTCTTCATCCACACCCCTTCCTTTGTTGTTTTTACTACAACAATGTATTATGCTCCGTGGTCGTGTTAGTAGTAGTATCTTGCTTGGAACTCTTTCAACTTATTGCTCTTCCATTCAGGGTGAAAAAATACCCTGAGTTTGACTTGCTATCATCAATGTCAGACTGGAAACTCAAGTCCGTGTAGCCCTCAGCCTAGAGGCTACCTCCTCCATCTATCAGTAAAAATTTTTGGTCCTTCTCAAGTACTTAAGGATACACTTTACTGCCTTCCAGTGTTCTAAACCTGGATCTGTCTGATACCTACTCGTGACACTCAAAGCATGTGCTATATCAGGCCTAATACATAGCATCATATACATAATAGATCCTATCGCTGAGACATAAGATATATTATCCATGTTTGCACTTTCTTTAGGAGTCTTTGGGGACATACTTCTAGAAAGTGATATTCTATGTTTCATTAGTATGAGACATCTCTTGGAATTCTATATGCCAAACCTTTTGACAATAAAGTCTATGTACCTAGATTGAGACAAGCTAAGCATCCTTTTAGATCTATCTCTATAGATCCGGATCCCCAAAATATAGGATGCTTTCCCTAAATCCTTCATGGAGAAGTTTCTGGATAGCCAAGTCTTTACTGTGGAGAGCATTCCTACTTCATTCCCAATGATTAGGATGTTATCCACATACAATACCAAGAAGGTGATAGCACTCCCACTAACCTTCCTATACACACAAAGTTCATCTTCATTTTTAACAAAGTCATAAGATTTGATCGTCTCATTAAATCTTATGTTCCAACTTTGAGAAGCTTGCTTTAGTCCATAAATGGACTTGAGCAACCTGCACACTTTATCTGGACTCTTTCTAGATACAAATCCCTCTAGCTGTATCATATACATCTCCTCCTCGATGTTGCCATTAAAGAATACCGTTTTGACATCCATATGCTAGATCTCATAGTCATAGTGTGTTGCAATGGCCAAAAGAATTCTAATGGAAAAGGTTACAATGGCCTTGTGTTATAGGTCTCTATCTTTTCATCTACTCTGATCTTCTTTTTGAAGATCCACTTGCAGCCGATGGGTACGATACTCTCAGGCGCATCTACAAGGTTCCAAACCTTGTTAGAGTATATGGAATCCATTTTAGAATTCATGGCTTCTTGCCACTTCCTAAAGTCTATACTGATAATAGTCTCCTCATATGTCTGAGGATCAACATCCTTAGAGTCTTCTTCACTGATATGTCCCACATATCTTATAGGAGGGTGAGATACTCTGCTAGACCTACGCAAAGTTAGAATTTATATATTAGGTATCTGAACAAACTCGAGCTTTGGAATTGTGCTTAAGCTAAGTTCTCTAACCTCACTTAATTCTATTTCACCCTATTGTTTCTACCAAAAATGTGTTCCTTTTCAAAGAACACAGCTCTCTTGGCAACAAAGACCTTTCAGTCCTTAGGATGAGAGAAATAATATCCCAAAGTCTCCTTAGGGTATCCCATGAACATGCATCGTTCCATCCTTGATTACAACTTGTCATGGTTGTGTCTTCTAACGTGGGCATGACAGCCCTAAATCCTAACTACCTAAAGATTAAACATCTTTCCTTTTCATATCTCATATGGTGTAGATACTACCGATTTTGATGGAACTCTATTCAGAAGGTAAGTTATGGTCTCTAGGGTGTATCCCTAGAATGAGATGGGTAGGTCAGTGAAACTCATCATGGATTGCACTATGTCTAATAGTGTGCGATTCCTTCTTTCTGATACACCATTGAGCTGAGGTGTTTAAGAGGGTGTCCATTGGGATAGAATGTCATTGTCCCTAAGGAAATGGGTGAACTCTGTACACAAGTACTCTCCTCCTCGATCTGATTGAAGAGTCTTAATACTCTTTTCAATTTAGTTCTTCACCTCATTCTTATATTCCTAGAATTTCTCAAAGGCCTATGACTTGTACTTCATCAAATACATATGTCCATGCCTAGAGAAATTATCAGTGAATGTAATGAAGTATGAGTAACCACCTATGGCCTAAGTCGAGATGGGACCACATACATCACTATGTATGAGTTCCAATAACTCAGTAGATCTCTCTCTAATTCCACTAGAAGGAGAGTTGATCATCTTCTTATGAAGGTAAGTTTCACTAGTTGCATATAACTTATAGTCAAATGGATCTAAGTATCAATCTTTCAACAACTTTTGAATCATTCCCTCATGTATATGACCTAGCTTACAACGTCATAGGTATGCATTATTTACCTCATCTCTTTTCCTAATATATATATATTTATATTCATGATGTGTGGAGAAGTGTCTAACATATATAAGCCATTTATAAGGGTCCCTTGAGTGATGATCTCATCATCCATAAATATTAAACAACTATTATTCTTAAAAACTAATTTATATCCATTAATTGTAAAATAAGAGATGGAAATAATATTTTTGATAATAAAGAGAATAAAATAGCATGCATCCAATGCAATAATAGCTCCACTACGTATATATAGGGTGACATCCCCAATAGCAACTGTAGCAATTCTTGCTCTATTGCCCATCTTGAGGTTCATCTCATCTCTGGCCAATCTCCTAGGTCTTACCAGAACCTGTAACGAATTGCAGATATGATAAGCACTCCCGGTATCCAATACCTGTGTGTTATTATGAAAATCTGATAAGTGGAGACTAATCATAAATATACCTAAAGCTTCTCCAAGCTTCTGTTTCGCCTTATCTACAAGGTAGTTTTTACAGTTCTTCTTCCAATGTCCATCTTAGCCGCAGTTGAAGCACTATCCTTTGTCCTTTGCCGGGTCTTTCTTAGCAACCTTTGCGTTACCCGATCTTTCTTTACCCTTGCCCTTCTTAAGGGTCTTGCTGGCCTTCCTTTTCTTTTTGGTCTTACCAATATGGAGAACTAGCTTCTCCTTCTTGATGGCACTCTCAGCTTCTCTTAACATATTGAGGAGCTAAATGAAAGTTACCTCAAACTTACTCATGTTAAAATTCATTATGAAGTGAGAAAAGGTATCTAGTAGAGACTTAAGTATAAGATCAATGCACATGTTATCCTCTAGGACTATACATAGACTTGTGAGTTTCTCGATCCACTCTATCATTTTTAGGACATGGTTCTCAACCGATGTCCCTTCTATCATCCTAGGTTGGAAGAGTCTCTTAGATATCTCATATCTTTGAGTTCGTCTTTGTTTCTCAAACAGTTGGCGGAGATGAAGAAGGATATAATATGCATCCATGTTCTCATGTTGCCTCTATAACTCAAGAGTCACAGAGGCTAACATGTAACATTTTGCCAACATAGAATCATCTATATACTTCATATGGCAAGCGATCTTATCCTCGCTTGCCCCTTCTTCTGGCGTGGGCACAAATATATTAAGGAGATATACGATTTTCTCCGTAATGAGAATAATTCTCAAATTATAGAGCCAACCCATATAGTTTGGACTAGTGAGGCGATTGACATTAAGTATGTCACACAGGGGCTTTACAAGCGATATATTTATAACAAAACAAGATATAACAAAAATAAATAACATGCAGATTTTGTAAAAAAATATTAATTAAGATATAAACTTCTATCTTAATGTACTCCCACTATTTTCCTAGCGAATCACGTGACACCCTCGACATGTGAGATGAAAGTCTTCGACAAACTCCTAGTGGGGATCGGGATCCAATTGGCGTCTTAGTGCAACCTTGAGGGACTCGACCAATTACACTAAGCCCAAAAGGTAAACAACTCTTGCCAATCACAACTCCTTGTGTTTCTCATCATGTTCAGCTTCCGAATCATCATGGTATCAACTGCTTCACCAACCATGAAATTAGTTAAGTCATCACTATTGTTACAAGATAAGTTTGATTCGATGGATATGCTCTCGACTGCTCAACCAAGTTATACAATGTCCTCAGGTCATCGGTGACATCTATATGTCGTAGGCAAGAACTTGATCACATAGATAGGCGAGCCTCGAGTGACTCGACCAACTCAACCTATGTTATGATTCAATTTCCTCCTATAACAATGGAAGGCCACATGGGTCAATCTTATTGCCTTACGCTTACCGACTTAATATTATCATAGGAGGGGTTTTTATTTTGCATTGGTCTCCTAATATGTCGTATCACACACATACATATTTAATATATATTTACATCACACACATACATCTAGTAGGTGTATAACACATCACATATGCAAGCCACACCAAATGATCATGAGCTGTCACCTAATATGATTAAGCTCGAGCCAGTGGGCCTAATCACTCACAATATGATATATGTGTACATCGGCGCATCTCCATGCCCTGTGATTGTTGATCTCATCATCATCAATTCCGTTGGATTATCACATCACTATGCATTGTAATCTCCCACCATGGCATCGTGGGTCCCACCACGCCTCTTTATGTAATTACAAATAATCACAAACACGCATGCCCAATAATAAATAAGAAAAACGGAGGCCCGCAAGCCCCAATAATAATAATAATCACAATTACACACATCACAACACATGGCTTATGATCATCCATCTATATCATATATTGTATATACATCACATCATATGTAGGATTACTAGATATATAATAATTAATTAAATTATTTAATTAATTATTTTTTTAGAAATTAGGACATGCTCAAAATTTTTAGAATTATCAAGGGTATTTTTATAATTATAAATCAAAGGACAATCCTCGAAATTTTTAGAATTGTTGAGGGTATTTTCAAAATTCTAAAAGGAGGATAGTCCTCGAAATTTCTAAAATTATTGTGGCTATTTTGAAAATTTTATAAAGTGGGATAGAATTAGAATTTCTTAAATTCTAAGAGTCATAATCATCTTTTTCTCTAAAAGGAGGATAGTCACTCGTGCACTGGCAGTGGCAACCCCTTGCGACTGGCAGCTGCCCAACCAAAGGGTGGCCACCCTTGTCCGCCTGCTGGTAGCAAGGGGGTATTGCTGTTCTGCGGCGTCTTGTGGGACCACACCTGCGGCTGCGGGTGGCACGTAGTCTTTGCTAGCGGTTGCCCTGAGCCAACCACACCGCAGGGCCATGGCCACCCCTGTAGGTGGCCTGGTCATGGCCGGTCACCCCTGTAAGGGGTGTGGCTATGGTTGACCTCCCTTGCAGAGGGCCTGGCCATGGCTGATCGCCCCTTGCTCTTACTGCTTTTCCTGCGAAAATGCAAAAAAAATACGTAGAACGATTCTATGCGATTAAATTTCATCACACGTAATTTAAAACTAATCTTTTGCATGAAAACCTTGGCTCTATACTACTGTTAAGAAATCTCAGCAGGTGCATCACATGTGTAGAGAAAATCAAAACTAAAAATTAATTTTTCACATAGATCAAATCATCGTAGAAAAGATTAGGGTCATGAGAAAATCATAAAACCAAAAAATTGCATCATGTATGAGATTGGTTACTTATGAAGATCGTATATCCCTGTATTCTAGATCCAGATAGAGAGGATGAAGGAGGTCAAGCATCCTTCTCTCTAGCGGTATCCATTTGATGGATCTCTATAGCGAAACTCCTCTAATCTGAACTCGAAACCCTTGCACAGGGGAGGGAGGAGAATAGCAGGGGGAGGCCAAAGCTACAACCCATCAACTATGAGTCTCCCCTCCTATTTATAGAGAGCCACCAAAACATCCTAAGCTCCTGCCTTAGTGGGTATTGGATCTCCATCCAATTATCCACTAACCTTGTGTAATTGGATCTCTATCCAATAATCTCCTTAGGCCTTTAATTGGGTCTCAATCAAGGAGCCCATTAGCATAATGTCTCATCTAATGAGAATAGGACTAATTGGATCTCCATGTAATCCTCTATTCGCTTAAGTATCCACCATATATGTGTGACCCTCCATGCCCGAAAAAGAAGCCGAGTTGGTTGTGAGTCAATCCCATCAGAGCTCTTTCTGATATAGTGAATTATTATCCCCATAATAATTTACTCGACTCATTGACTATGGATGTACTAGGCCACTATACCATAGTCCCCAGATGATACAGGGGATCAAATCCATCAGACCTGTCTATCTATAGTTATAGTGTATCTATAATCCCTCATCCAATTAATATCCTAGAGATCGTATATTGGATATGGTACTGTCAGGTCACATACAGAATCAGTTTATCTTGCTCTAGTCGGATTCTACCAGAGAACTATTTCTCTCTCAATTTGAATGACCCTGGCCAGATATTTGTCTGAGCAAGCACAGATGGGATATTCCTCTTATGATACCGAGAGTGGATGATCCTTTATTAACACTCAATTGTCTTCATAAGATTAGTTATTAATCCCGATAACCAATTGTACCAGATCTATAACTTTCCAAACCTATAAGTCTGGCATCAAAGAAAGCAGTACTCATATAAGACATCCTTGGTATCTCAAGTTAAAAGACTAGATACATAACTGAGACTCTGGAATCATTGTCTGACATTAGACATCATCAACCATACAGCATTCCATAAGCAGATTAATCAGTAAACTCATTTTCTAATGACACCTATACTATATCCTTAGTATCTCCACATAAGTAGCTATAAGACTAGTCGCCTCTATCATATGGACAGGTATATAGTACACCAGTTTGTCCGGTTATCTCGATGTCCCTCTCGAGTAACTTATGACCGAGATTATTTATGATCCGTGTTTAAAGTTGAATCGATCTCATTATCGTGATCTCATCATGATCCGATTTCCATTACATAGAGCCAATGACATTATAAAATATATATACAATAGATAATATAATGTGATAATATACCAATATTAATTATAAGCAAAAACATTATGCAGTGTGTCACATGTGTCATCACTCACGTGATTGGCTTACAGGGTACCTGTAACTATCAGTACCAAGCAGCGTAGAGTTGATTCCCATATACTGTGATAATGATAGGTCGATAGCTCTAGCATGGGAACCCAGGTCTCATTATAATTGTTCTAAGGAGGTTCCAACAAATTAGAGCGATTATGACCCATAAAGATATAGCAATAGAAAGAGTTCCATCCGAAGATAACATTGCAGATCCACTGATGAAGCCATTGGCTTATATTACATTTGAGCATCATAGGGGTCTGAGATGGATCAGACACATAGGTGATTGGCTTTAGATCAAGTGAGAGATTGTAGGTTATAGGTGCCCTGTAAGCTAATCACGTGAGTAATGACACGTGTGACACGCTGTGCGATCTTTTTACTTATGATTATTATTGGCATATTCTCACATTATATCATCTGTTGTATATATATTGCGATGTCATTGGTTCTGTGCAATGAGAATCGGATTGTGTTGAGATCACGATAATGAGATTGATTTACCTTTAAACATAGATCTTAAATAATCCTGGTCATAGGTTACTCGAGAGGGTCATCGAGATAACCGGACATACTGGTGCACTATATACCCATCTAAATGAGGGAGGCTACTGGTCTTATAGCCATTTATGTAGAGACACTAAGGATATAATACATGTGCTAATTGGAAAATGAGTTTACTGATTGATCCACTTATGAAATATTGTATGGTTAATGATATCTAATATCAGACAATAATTTCATCGTCCCAGTTGTGTATATAGTCCTTTGATTTGAGACACTGATGATGTCTTGTTTGAGTACTCCTTTCTTTGATGCCAGACTTATAGGTTTGGAAAGTTTTAGATCTGGTATAGTTGGTTATCAGGATTGATAGCTAACCTTATAAAGGCAATTGAGTATCAATAAAGGATCATCCACTCTTAGTATCATGAGAGGAATATCCCGTATGTGCTTACTCAAACAAATCCCTAGGTAGGGTCATTCGGATTGAGAGAGAAAGAGTTCTTCGGTAGAATCCGATTAGAGCAAGACAAACTGATTCCTTATGTGACCCAATAGTACCATATCCAATATACAACTTTTGGGATATTAGTTAGATAAGGGATTATAGATACATGGTAATTGTGGACAGATAGGTCCGATGGATTTGATCATCCTATACCGTCTAGAGATTATGGCATAGTGGTCTAGTGCATCCATAGTCGATGAGTCGAGTGAAATATTATGGAGATAATAATATAGTGAATTATTATGGAGATAATAATTCACTATATTAGAAGGAGTTCTCATGGGAGTGACTCATGGCCAGCTTGATATCGGGCCTAAAGAGTCACACATATATGGTGGATGCTTTAGTGAATAAAGGATTGGATGAAGATCTAATTAGCCCCTATTCTCATTAGATGAGACCCTATGCTGATGAGCTCCTTGCTTAAGTCCCAATTAGAGGCCTAAAGATATTATTGGATAGAGATCCAATAATACAAGGTTGGTGGGTTATTGGATGGAGATCCAATACCCACTAAGGCAGGACCCTTAGGGTTTTGGTGGCTCTTTATAAATAGGAGGGGAAACTTATGGTTAATAGGCTGCAGCCTTGACCTCCCCCAGATCAGATTGGAGGAGATTTGTTGCAGAGATATATCATGTTGATGCCGTTAGAGAGGAAGATACTTGACTTCCTTCATCCTTTTCATCTGAATTATACGATCTCCCTAAGTACATGACATGATTTTATCGGTTTTTTGTGACTTTCTCGTAATTCTAATCTTTTACATGATAATTTGATCTATGTAAAAAATTAATTTTTTTATTTTAATTTTCACTGTATATATGATGCTCCTGTTAAGATTTCCCAACAAATAGAATCAGTAAACCTTGAATTGAGAATGAATAAATTATTTTATATTGGAGTTAGTAAAAACACTTCAACAACTTCCCTTCTGTTTCCTTACTCATTGTTTACTTCTCATCATATCATCAGTCAGAACTGTTAGCAAGAGTACATGGGTTCTTGCCTGTGTTTGTTCAAGCACCAAAGCTAACTTTGGCTTCTATTATGGAACCTACTAACGTGCAATAGCTTTCTGAACTCGACTCGCTAATGCACTCACTCAAGTAAGCTTACGCATAACGGCTTTCATCGTTACTTATTCTTAAACTCTTGCTTATTTACTTATTTACTTGTTGAATTTGATTTAGCTATCTTCTCCTCTAGGGTAAAACTATTTTTAACGTATAAATAGTATTACGCCCCGAGAGTAAGCATTGACTTACACACTTGCCAATACTGAATTTCATATCTCTTGCATAAAATAAAATAGAAAATAATTAACTTGTTCTGAAACTCAAGTAAGTGTTAGGCCCCATACTCCCTTAACAAAGACCTCTGGTCTTGCTATTGCTCCTTGTAGTAGAGTTTCTTTATTGTTTTTAATCTTTGTGACTTTGCTTATTCACATATAATAAAAAAAGAGTAACAAGACACTGAAACTCACTTATTGAATCCAGCATGATTAATATAGAATCAAGAGTAAAAAACACCATTATTACTTCAGCAAAACTCACTAACACTAAGCTTCGAAACTCACATTAGCACAAGGAAACAAGAAAAGAATTAAGCTAGTCAACTAATACAGAAGATTAGTATATGAAAAGTACGAGTGTTGTCTATAAGAAAGGTTTGAGTGTTGATTATGATATCAAATCTTTTCGCAGTGTACTGAATATGAGTCTCCTTGGCTTCTTATAGCTCGTCGGTTGGGGTACGTGCACCCTTATGTTTTTCTATTGCAGACTCCTCTCTGCCTTATTTTGGGAACATCTTTCGCTTTTTCCATAAGCACCAAAGGCTGCTTCAGTGAACACTGCACTAGCCCCGAAAACTCCAAGAAGCATTAGCACAACTAATATAAGAAATCAAAGAATCTCACTAGTAAATGTAATTTATCGAAGAATCTCAATCACATCAAAGAATATCACTCTGATAATATAAGCGTGTAACCATACAATTTACTCTACCACTTGTTTCCCTCGTTGCTTATGCTTGTTTCGTTACTCAAGAACTCTTCCATGCTGTACTTTCAGTATTATCTCTTCTATAATGTAATTTATTAACCTAACTTCTAGCTCTATTCTACCTAAAAATACTGCTTACTCCTTACTCCAATAAGCATTAGCGTGTTGCTTGTTTACTCATCCTAAAAAGACCTTTACTTTGTCAAGCATCTGAATAAGTCATTGTTATTTTTCAAAGATACTTTAGTTTAATTGCTCGGTCAATTAAGTGCTTGGGTCTTAGATTTTGAAGGCTTATATCCCTAACACTATATTAACTTTAATAGTGGATGATGTTGCTATTAGTTACAAGTGCCCAGCAACTTAATCACGTGAGTGATGACACGTAAAACATGCTTCATAATATTTTATTATTAATTATTATGATACTTTCTTATTTGATATTATATGATAAATATATTATAATATTTTTAGATCTATACAACGAGAATTGGATCATTGTGAGACTATGAAAATGAGATTAATTTACCTTTAAACATAGATCCTAAATATTCCTAGTCATAGGTTACTTGAAAAGGGACATTGAGGTAACTGTAAAGATTAGTGTACTATATATTCGTCCATATAATAGAGGAAACTAGTCTTATAGTTGCTTGTGTGGGGATACTAGGGATATAGTATAGATGCCCAATGGAGAACAAACTCATTGAATAATCTACTTATGGAATGCTAGACGGTTAATAATATATTAGCATTAAACAGTAATTCTGAAGTCTCAGTTGTATATTTGGTATATAAATATAAAATATCAATAATACCTTATTTGAGTAACCCATTCTTTAATACTGTACTTATGGTCTAGAAGTTTCAAATCTGATATAACTAATTATTAGGAATAATAGTCAATCTTTTGAAAGCAAATGAGTGTTATTAGATGATCATCAATCCTCAGTATCATGAGAGGAATATTCTGTGTGTTCTCACTCAAGTAAATCCCTAGCCAGGGTAATTCAGATTCAGAGAAAATGAGTTTTTCATGAGAATCCAATTAGAGTGAGACTCGGTTGGATTCCACATAGACTTGATAATACCATGCCTAGTATATGATATTTGAGATATTAGATGGATAAGAGACTATAGATATATAGTAATTAAGGGCAGACAAGTCCAACAGATTAGATTCCCCTATACCATCCGGGGACTATAGTGTAGCGGCCTAGTATGTGCATAGTCGATGAGTTGAGTGAATTATTATGGAGATAATAATTCACTAAGTTAGAAGGAGTTTTGAGTCAGAAGGAGTTCTAACAGGTGCAACTCATGACCAGCTCGATATTGAGCTAAGAGGTTCACACACATATGGTGGACAATGTAATGAATAGAGGATTAGATATGAGATGTCCAATAAGTTCCTATTTCATTGGATCCATTGGGTGAGACTCAATAGGGTTTAGAATGAATATTTGATAGGAATCTAATATCCATTAAACCAAGGATAATTGGATAGAGATCCAATGCCCATTAAGACAATATCTATTAGGGTTAGTTGTAGGAGCTCTCTATAAATAGGAGACTAACTGAAAGGGTCATAGGTTAGACCCTTGTGGTCGTCTGCCTCCTCATCTTCTCCCCCCTTCTTCTTCCACCCATTAGCCCCATCTATGGTGTGAGAGGACAACAAAAGGGATTGATCCCTCTTTGTTTGTTGCTACATGGTAGTGCACAATCGCAAGAGTTCCTTCATCCATGGACTTAGATTTACGATATTACGATCTCCCTTATATGATAATGTCTCACACATTTTATGCAGTTTTTGGTCTTTCGAGTTTTACGCTCCCGATCTTCACACGACAATTCGATAAGATTATTTTAGGAAACTTGATGTTGTTTTTCACTTTTTATTGCACATGTGATACTTTCTAAGGTTTCCAAATAGTCATATCAGAGCTAGGTTACTTATGTGAAGATCGGTTATTAACTACATGCTATGTTGAATCGCATAAAATTGATTTCTGTGTAAAGTTTCTACATTTTATCACCGATCCCAATTTTCAACACATGTTCTTATGGCAGTAAGGTTCAGTTGGCCAATGTTTTATCGTCAAAATAGTTGACATACAATTGGGAAAAGGGCATCAACTATTGCTGCTCTATAGGTTTGGTTGAAGGCTACTTGCAACCTTGGCTAAGAGCACTCTTTGCTACTCTCGGCCTACCCAAAGGTAGTATGACTGCACACACCCCTACGGCTAAGGAGTCCTAGCCACATGAGAAATCCTGATGGGTATGGTTTCTTGGCTACCCAAGACAATCCTGCAACTAGAGATTCCTGGTCGCAAGGGCAACCTTGGTGGCTAGGGTTTCCTAGTCGCCCAAGACAGTCCCTGGCCGTAGGGGCAACCTTGATGGCCAGGATTTCTTAGCTGCAAGGGACACCTTGTCATTTGCGTATGGTAGGGTTTCTAAAATTAGTTTAAGTTAAGTCATAATTAATTAATTAGTTTAATTAATTATTGCTTAGTAGTCTTATATGTTTGTATACATGCGATGTATGACATGAACAGATAATTATGGGCCATATGTGATGATGTATGTGTGATTATTATTGGGGCATGCGAGCCTCTCACACTCTCTCTTATTAGATATAGTATGTATTTCTATCACCCTTAGTGTTATACCTCCCCTTGATAAGATCAATATTTCTTATTTATGTGATATGTAAATTTTTGAGCTTGTATGCCTATAATTAAATTGTAATGCAACAGAAAGCACGACAGGAGTGTGAAGGTGGCAATGGGATTCATGAAGATGAGATAGATGATGACCAGGCATGGAGATACACTAAAGTATTGAAATGATCGATAAGGATGAGATGAATTATCACGGAGTATGGAGATACACCTAGACACACATAGACTCTTTTATAAGTAATCATACCTTTTGGCTCAGGCCTAATCAAACTAGATTCTGGTCCACGATTATCTGGTGTGGATGTTTGTATATATATGATATATATTTTTGCACCTACTAGGTATATATATATATATATATATATATATATATATATATATATATATATATATATATATATATATATATATATATATATATATATATATATATATATATGCATCCAAAGTAAAATATATGTTAAATATATGTGTGTGACATATTATATTTAACTATGAGACCAAATAAAAATAAACCCTTATAATAATAATACTAAGTCGGTAAATGTGAGATAATTAGATTGACCCACGCGACCTTCTATCATTATAGGAAAAAATCATTTTTCGACATTAGCTGAGTTGGTCAATTACCTTGAGGCTTACCTATATTGGGATTTGAGATCTTACTTATAACATAGAGATGTCACCGATGACCTAAGGACATGATATGCTTGATCTAGTTTTTTGATGGTATGTCATCAAATCAGACTCATCTTGTAATGATGGGACTGACTTAATCGAACATCATGGTTGGCCGAGTCCCTCGAGGCCCTGATGGTTTGGAGGCCGAATAGGATAAGAATCACAAGGATTTATAATTAGTAAGAGTTGCCCACCTTTTTGTGTTTAGTATAATTGATCGAGTCCCTCGAGGTCATGCTAAGATGCCGAATAGATCTCGATCTCCACTAGAAATCTATCGAAGAATTCTGATTTACAAATGGGAGGGTATCATATGTTTCACAAGAAAATAGTGGGAGTATATTAAGATAGAATTTTATATCTTAGTTTTCCAAAAATCTAAAATTTACATATTATGTACTTTTTGCTACAACTTTACTTTTCAGAAATATGTTGCTTACAAATTTCTTACAAGGCATACATAATGTAAACCACATTAATGGTCTAAACTATATGGATTAGCTCTATAATATAAGAATCATTTTCATGGTGGAGAAAATCACATATGTCTTTGACACAATAGTGCCCATGCTAGAGGAAGGGGCAAGTAGGGATGATATTCATCACTACATGAAGTACATAGATGATTTCAGTCTTGCTCATATGTTGGGCTCTATAACTATCGAGTTACAGAGGTAACATGAAAAGATGGATACTAAATCCATCCTCCATCTTTGTAAATTGTTTGAGGAATAGGGAAGGACTCAGTGATATAAGATATCTAAGAGTCTCTTTCATACAAGGATGCTCGAGGGGACATCAGTTCAGAACCATGTCCTTAAGATAATTGAGTAGATTTAGAAGCTGACGATCTAGGAATGGTCCTAGAGGATAACCTATGTAGATCTCAAACTTTACTCCCTCCTAGATTCCTTTTCGTAGTTCATTATGAATATTAACAGAAACAAGCTTAAGGCGACTCTTCCTGAGCTTCTCAATATGTTGAGGGAGGTAGAGAGCCCCATCAAGAAAGAGAAACCAGTTCTTTATGCTGGTGAGACCAAAAACAAAAAAAAAAAGAAGGCAGAGAAGTCTCTTAAGAAGAGGCAGGGTAAGGGCAAACTAGGTAAAGCAAAGGTTGCCAAGAAAAACCGGATAAGGAGAAAGGATAGTGCTTCCACTATGGTAAAGATAAGCACTGGAATATGAGCTGTAAAAAATACCTTATAGAAAAGGTGAAATAGAAGCTTAGAAAAGCTTAAGACACATTCATGATTGATCTCCATTTGTCAGAAAATTATGATAATACATGGATATTGGATATTGGTAGTGCATCTTATATTTGTAATTCGTTACAAGTTTTGGTAAGGCTTAGGAGATTGGCGAGAGGTGAGGTGGACCTCAGGATAGGAATAGTGCAAAGGTTGCTATTGTTGTCGATGGCGAGGTCACCCTACAGTGCTGGTTACAAGTGCCATATAAGCCAATCATGTAAGTGATGACACGTGTGACATATATTGCTTATTATTGTTATTAGCATATTCTCATTTTATGTTGCATATTGCATATACCATGATATTCTTGAATCTATGCAATGGGAATCAGATCATGATGAGATCATAATAATAAAACTGATTCACCTTTAAACATAGACCTTAAATAATCCAGGTCATAGATTCCTTAAGAGGGACATCAAGATAATCAGACAAATCAGTGTACTACTATATACCCATTCATATGATGGAGGTGGCTAGTCTCATAGTCACTCGTGTGGGGATACTAAAAGTACAGTACAAGTGCTCATTGGAGAATGAATTCATTGATTGATCCACTTATGGAATACTGGATAGTTAATGATACCTAATGTCATATAGTGATTTTGTAGTCTCAGTTGTTTGTCTAGTCCTAAGACTTGAGACACCAATGATGCCTTATTTGAATACTCTTTTCTTTAATGTCGACTTATAGGTTCAAAAATTTCAGATCTGGTATAATCGATTATTGAGATCGATAGCCAACTTTACGAAGGTAATTGAGTGTCAATAGAGGATTGTCCACTCATAGTATCATGAGAGGAAAATCTCATGTGTTCTTGCTCAGGCAAATTCTTGGTTATGGTCATTCGAATTGAGAGAAAAGGAGTTCTCCAAGAGAATCCGATTAGAGCAAGACTTGAATGGATTCTGTATGAGGCCTAATAGTACCATACTTGATATATGGTAAGATATTAGATAGATGAGATATATATATAGTAACTAAGGATAGACAAGATCAATGGATTAGATCACCTATACCATCTTGGGGCTATGGCACAGTGGCCTAGTACGTCTATAGTCCATGAGTTGAATGAAATTATTATGAGATAACAATTTACTAAGTCAAAAGGAGTTCTGATAGGTGCAACTCAATAACCAGCTTTGTGTTGGGCCTAGAGGGTCACACACATATGATATATATTACGATGAGTAGATATTCAGATATGAGATATCCACAGAGTCCCTATTTTATTGGAAATACAATAAGCCCCTGTAGTATTGGATCTCACGGATGAGATCTAATAAAAGATTATTAGATAAAGGTCCACTAATCTAAAAAGCTAGGGTAGTTGGGTAGAGATCTAGTATCCAATAAGGTAAGATCCATTAGAGTTAAGTTTATAAGGACATTTATAAATAGGAGGGGGCAAAGAGTTTATAGGCTAGAGCTTCTAGTGGCTGCTCCTATTTTTTATTCTCCCCGGCCTCCTCTCCTCCTTCGGTGATAGATCTTAGAGAGGGAGATCCTGTAGTGATCTGAGGAGCATTGTCGTATCTAGCATGTGGATAACGCTAGAGAGGAGGACTCTGACCTCCTTCAGATCTGATTTTTCAGGGATATATAATCTCCTTAGGTAAAGCATCTAAAATACATTATCCATTTTTTCATGCACCAATTATAGTTTTTCATGCACCGCTGATAAGGTTTCCTAACCATGGTATGAAAGCCAGGTTCATCACACGATAATTGACTTATTATATACGTGTGTTGTGTTGAATCACATAAAATTGTTCTACGTGTTCTTTCTGCACTTGATGATATCTGTGGCGAGGCAGTGTGCGTGCTTGGCAATGAAGGCAGCCCCCATAGTTAGTGTGCCTATATGCAAACTACTTGCGGGTAGGCCGCCTACAAGGGCGGTGCTCATGGTTAGGCACCCTGTAGGAGGCATTGCTTGTAGGGGCAGTTGCCCACGACTAGGCCCTCTATAGGGGTGATGCCCACGTAGGGGCAGTACCTGCAGCCAAGCCCCCTGCAGGAGTGGCCACCGACAACTAGGCCACCTGAAGGGGCGTTACATGTGTGTAAAGGGCCACGTTCACCTGTTGGAAGGCGACAAAAGGGGATTATGGTTTCTTTTCATAGAAAGGATGATTTTGCCCCTCAGAATTTGAGAAATTTTAAAGTCTATCCTTCTGTCTAAAATTTTAAAATACCTTTCACAAATATAGAAATTCCCAATATATCTTGAATTTTAAAAAATATTAATTAATAAAATAATTTAATTAAAATTAGTATTATTTATTTAGTACTCCTATATGATCGAGTATACATTTGATGTATGATGTTGGAGTATGATCATGGACCATGTGATGTAATGTATGTATATGTAATTATTATTATTCTTGGGGCCTACGAGCCTCTATCTTTCTAGTCTATTATTGGGCCAATGTGCCTGTGATTATATTGTAATTATACGAAAAGGTGCGATGGGAGCGTGGAGGTGCCAACGAGGCCCATGATGCTGAGACAGATGATCATAACATATGGAGATATGCTGAGGTACCGACGGAACCGATAATAACGAGATGGATGATCACAAGGTATAAAGATGCATCGATATATAAATAGATCCTATTGTGAGTGATTAAGCATACTAGCTCGAACCTAATCACATTATATTATGATTCATGAAAATTCGATGTCATTGTGCATATGTAAAATGTGATTACTTATATACCTACTATATATATATATATATATATATATATATATAGTAGGAGACCGAATCAAAATCCCCTCCTATGATAATATTAAGTCGATAAGCATGAGATAATTAGATTGACTCGCATGGCCTTTTATTATTATATGGAGAAATCAATTCCCAACGTAGGTTGAGTTGGTCGAGTCCCTCGAGGCTCACTTATCTCATAATTCGAGATCTTTCCTACAACTTAGAGATGTCATCGATGACCTGAGAACATAATATTCTTGATCGAGTCCCTCGAGGGCATATCATCAAATCAGACTTATCTTGTAATGATGGTGATGAATTAATTGAATATTATGATCAATCGAGTCCCTCGAGACCATGATGGTATGGAGGCCGAACAGAATCACAAGGAGTTATGATTGTCAAGAGTTATCTACCTTTTTGAGCTTAGTGTGATTGGTCGAAACCCTCAAGATTACACTAAAACAATGATTGGATCCCGTTCCCTGCTAGAAGTCTGCCAAAGACTTCCATTTCACGTGCCAATGGTGTCACATGATTCGCCATAAAATTAGTGAGAGTTGATTAAAATATATGTCCATATCTTAATTAATTTTATAAAATATGTATGTTATTTATTTATATTATATCTTATTTGTTAGAAACATGTCGCTTGCAAGCCCTCCTATGTGGCATACCTGATGCCAATCGCCTCACTCGTCTAAACTATATGGATTGGCTTCCTAATTTGAGAATTCTACTATAGACTTTTGTTTCACATGTCGAGAGTGTCACGTGATTCACTAGAAAAGTAGTGAGAGTAGATTAAGATAGAAGTCTATGTCTTAATTGTTTACTATTCTGTAAAAATTTACATGTTATTCATTTATGCTACATCTTTGCTTGTTAAAAATATATCGCTTATAGACTCCCTACATGGTATACTTGAAGCTAACCACATCATTAGTCCAAACTATATGAATTGGCTCCGTAACCTAAGAATTGTTTGCTAGTTACAAGTGCCCTACAAGCCAATCACATGAGTGATGACATGTGTGACATGCTGCATAGACTTTTTATATTATTATTATTATTATCAATATTTTCTCACATTATAGTATATGATACATATATAGTGTGATATCCTTAGTTCTGTGCAATAAGAATCGGATCGTGATGAGATCATAATAATGAGACTAATTTGCCTTCAAACACAGATCCTAAATAATTCCAATTATATGTTATTTGATAGGGACATTGAGATAACCGGATAGATCGGTGTATTGTATTTTTGTTCATACGGTATAGGTGAGTGGTTTGATAGCCGCTCGTGTGGGGACATTAAGGATATAATATAGGTGCTCATTGGAGAATGTGTTCACTGATTAATCTGCTTACAGAATGCTGTATGGTTTATGATACATAATGTCAGACGGTAATTTTGTAGTCCTAGTTATGTATCTGGTCCTTAGACTTGAGACATTAATGATATCTTATTTGAATACTCATTTCTTCGATGCTAGACTTACAAGTCTAGAGGTTCCATATCTCGTACAACCAATTATCAGGATTGGTAGTCAACCTTACGAAGGTAATTGAGTATCAGTAGAGGATCATCCACTCTCAATATAATGAGAGGAATATCTCATGTGTTCTTGCTTGAACAAATCCCTGTCCAAGGTCATTCAGATTGAGAAAGTGTTCTCTGGGAGAATCCAATTAGAGTGAGACTTAGATATATTTCGTATGTGGCCTAACAGTAATAGGCCCAATAAATCTCTAGGATATTAGATGGATGATGGACTATTAATATATGATAAATGATGATAGATAATTCTAATGAATTATATCCCCTGTACCATTTAGGGATTATGGCGTAGAGGCTTAGTAGTCCATAGTTGATGAGTTAAGTGATGTTATTGAATAACCATTCAATGAGTCAGAAGGAGTTCTAACTGGTGAAACTCACAGCTGTGCCTAAAGAGTCACACACATATGGTGGATATTTTAGCAAGTAGAGGATTAGATATGAGTTATACATTTAGCCTTTATTCTTATTAGATGAGACCCAACATTGATGAACTCCTTGCATAAGGCCCAATTAGAGGTTAATTGAGATTATTGGATATAGATCCAAGAATCCAAAAAGTGAGGGTAAATGGATAGAGGTCTCACACTCACTAAGGTAGGATCTATTAGGATTTTGGTGGCTCTTTATAAATAGAAGGCAGGGGGCAGCTAACACAAGTTTTAGGTTACATCTTTGGCCACCCCCTCATGTTCTCCTCCCTCCTACATCTTCTCAACTGATCACCCTCTCCCTGTTGCAAAAGGATAGTGAAGAAGATAATATATCTTCTTTTATATTCGCTGCAAGAAGGTGCATAAGAGTTATGTGGTTTTGATTATGATTAGAGGAGCATCGTTGTAACAATCCATCATGTGGATACTGCTAGAGAAGAGGACATCTGACCTCCTTCAACCTCTCCAATTGGATCTAAGAGTTTCAAAGATATATGATCTCCCTAGATAATTAATCTCGCACTAGTCGTAGTTTTTAATTCTTATGATTTTTCACGCATCGATCTTTGCATGAGGATATGATAAATATGGGAAACCAGTTTTGTTTTATTGTTCCACTATACATGTTGATGGAAATCCTCCACTAGCAATCATACACCATAATAACTAAAGAACTACAATACATATAGAATACAAATTGACACCCTCTAACGAATTGAAATAAGATGGATCTTTAAAGATTGAAGAGAAACTATTCTAATCACGTTATCAATAGAAAAATGATGAAATGATTAGAACGACACTTTGATTTCCTTAAAACACCATAAACTAAGAAGTTTGATAAGTTAAAAGGGAAGCAAAGATTTTGGTATTTTGAACGTCATAAGTAAAAAAGCTTGATAAGTTCTAAAAGTTTATATAATAACTTAAAAATAAAACATTCACCAATATTAGAAGATGATTATATTTTTGAAATTGTTCTCTTATAAAGAAAGTCAGCTTTGTTTATATAGAACAAGACCAAGTACAAAAGGAATGAATCGATTAAATACATTAAATGATATTCATATTTCTAATTCATGAATGTAGAACATTCATGAATCTACCTTGAAAAAATCAAAATAAAATATGCTCATAATTCCCAATATAGTTCATTATGGCTGAATAACCATTATTCTCTTCATGATATAGACTTATCTGAATCACGTTAACCATTTTAGGCTCTTCTTATATCTATAGAACCTTAACTGAATCTTGACTAGTTTGCTTCTTCTAGATGCCTTCCAATAAATAGGTTAAGACTTCTTTTATCATTTTATTTTTTGCTCTTGTCATTGGCCCTCCATAAATAGTAAAAAGATCTTTGACAGAATTATGATCAACTAGTTGGCTTATATCACATGTGATGCTCTTTGATGGTTTCCTAATAGTTGTATCAAAGCAAGGTTGCTCATGTAAAGATTAGCTTTTAAACTATGTATGATGAGATTAAAACACATAAATTATTTTTTGCATACCTTACTGTGATTTTTTCATAGTTTTCATATATGGATAGCACCTATTATGACTGCAGAGAGGTGCTGTAGAGAGGCCTTTTGATATCAAAATTGTTGACACGAAGAGGAGGGGAAAGGACAATAATTATTGTTCCCCTACAGCATGGCCAAAGGCTGCTTACAGCCTTAGCCGAGAGCAACACCGTTACGCTCGACCTAGCCGAAAGTAGCATGGCGGAGAGATGTTAGCTCTCGGCTATGGTAGTAACCTCCCTATGCCACTAAGAGTCTTGGCCGTATAAGGGACATTGACAGCCAAGGTTTCCATGCCGCTAATGGTTCCCTACGGCCAGGGACTATAGGCCGCAAGGATTGATTGGGCAGCTAGGTTATGCTGGCAGTAAAAGGAAGGTTGCGGCCAAGAGGTTTACAACAAAGGGACTCCTCGAGGATCAAGTTTTCTTGGCTGCCCAAGGTTGCCTTGTGGCCAATGACTCCTAGCCACAAGGGTGCTCCTAGCGGTTAGGGTTTCCTAGCCACATAAGGAGTCATTTTTCCGACCATATTAGGAGCGCTATGGTAGGGTATCCTAAAAATTCTAAAAATAATTAATTAAATAATTTAATTAATTATTAACTATATAGTAGTCCTATATGATGATGTGTATATGTGATGTATGATGTGGATGGATGACTATAAACCATATGCTATGATATATAATATGTGACTATTATTATTATTGAGGCCTACGAGCCTCCATTTTTCTCATTTATTATCAGGCTTATGTGCCTGTGATTATATTGTAATTACATAAAGATGTACGATGAGAGCGTGGAGGCATCAATTGGACCCATGATGATATATGATTTTGATGCATCGAGATACATCGTGGATCTAATGAATCCGATAATAATGAGATGTACGATCATAGGCATGGAGATGCGTTGATACACACAGATCATATTATGAGTGATTGGGCCCACTAGATTGGGCTTGATCGTGTTAGGTGATGGTTCATGATTATCCGGTGTGGTATGCATATGTGATATGTAATAATACACCTAGTATATATATGTGTGTGTGTGTGTGTCTGTAATAGGACATATTAGGAGACTGAAACAAAATGAAAAATGCCTCCTACAATAATATTAAGTCGGAAAGCGTGAGGCAATAAGATTGACCCACGTGGCTTTCCATCGTTATAAAAAGAAATTGAATCCCGATAGGTTGAGTTGGTCGAGTCCCTCGAGGCTCACCTATCTTCCTAATTCAAGATCTTGCCTATGACATAGAGATATCACTGATGACCTGAGGACGTTGTATACTTGGTTGAGTCCCTCAAAGACATATCATTAAATCAGACTTATCTTATAATGATAGTGATAACTTAACTGGACATCATGGTTAGTTGAGTCCCTCGAGACCATGATGATTTAGAGGTCGAACAAATAAGAATCACAAGGAGATATGATTAGCAAGAGTTGCCTATCTTTTTGGACTTAGTATGATTAGTCGAGTCCCTTAAGGTGCCAACGGACCCTTTCGTTCCCATCTAGAAGTCTGCCGGAGACTTTCATTTCATGTGCCAATGGTGTCGCGTAATTTGCCAAAAAAATAGTAGGAGTTGATTAAATAAAAGTTCATATCTTAGTTAATTTTCTATAAAATCTATATATTATTCATTTATGCTACATCTTATTTATTAGAAATATATTGCTTGCAAACCCCCTATTAGGATCAATTGGCACTAAGAGACATGGGGGGGTGGGGGGCGGGGGGGTGGTGTGAATTAGTGCAAGTATAAGTTTTTCATTTTAAACAAAAGCTTTTTACTTAAAGCAAGATAGGAAATCCAAAGCTTTTCGTTCAAGTAAAACAAGTGAGAAAATTACTAAGTTAATAAGCAAACCCAAAAGATTAGCAACATAGAAGGGAAGTGCTAGATGTGAAAACCTTAATTTCAAAGAGTGAATTCAATCGGAAGCATCAATACAAAATTCGTAAGCAATGAAAGCAAGGAAAGAACTCACAAGTTTTATAGTGATTCGGCACCAACGGTCTACATCCACTCCCGAGTCCTCCTTCATGAGGGACACCGGTGTCCATTACTGATCTTCTTTGGGTGAAGACCAAAACCTTACACCTGAGCTTACAAGGGAGATAAGATTTATAACTCTTTGATCACTCCCTTATCTCTTTCTTTTTTCTCCACAAGTTTTTCACAAAATTTTTTCCCTAAATTATTGTGTGGAAGGCAAGAAAACTTGGGATATTTATAGGCTTCAAGTGGCTTCAGATTTTTGAGGCAAAAAATTAAACTTACTTAGAAAATCCAAGTATAGGCGATTTACCCATTGACTTGGGCGGCTTAGCCGCCCGAATACCATAGTACGGGTGGTTTACTGCCAACCCTGGGTGGTTTACCTACCTCTTATTGATGGTTTACCTGTCGAAAACTCTACAAAAGTGGTTCCCTCTACTTTTCAAATTTCGACTTAAACCTGTTATTGACCAACTCTTTGGTCAACCAATTGAGCTCGACCTAGGCTTAATCAAACCCCATAGTGGACTTGGTTACATCTTTGAGTTGATTTGGATTCCATCCAAATCACACTCATTTAAGACTCAATCGTAACCTATGATTTAAAATTACAATCAAAATATGACCACCAAACTTAATGACCTTACTCCCTCAAAATGGCAACCTCCGGCGACGTGTCTCACGGTCTTCCTCTGGTGATCTGTCAGTGTGTTCCTAGCAATCTTCCCGATACTTTCGGTGAAGTCCTAGTGAATGCCCGACGAGATCCCACCGTATCGTCCAATCCTTCGCCCAATGCCTAAGCTTGATCTTGGGTTTATATATGATCTGTAACTCATCCCATCATAGTTAAACCTGTATGATGCTTAAATACAATCATAATGGCCAATACATCCATTACAAGACCATCCCAACTCTCGACAAGCTTTTCGGCTACCCGATAATCTTTCGGTGAGTCTCGGTCTTCTTCTAGTGAACTCTCTTATGCCATACTGGCAAGCTCTCGATACCCTCGGCGAGCTCCCAACGCACTCTTGGTGAGTTCCCAACCGCATCGTCCGAACCCCCACCCGATACATGGACTTGAACTTGGCCAATCCTGATTGTAATAATCTTCTTGTCGTAATTAAACCTGTATCAATAAACTCTTACAACATATGTTAGATCAATAACCCATCAATTAATTTCATCATTAAAATCCAAGATTCAACAATCTCTCCCTTTTTATGATGACAATCAATTGATGACATGAGTTAATCCTAACTCCCCCTAATCCATGCCACTTAAATTTAAGAGAAACATACACTCTTAAATTCAAGCAATCAATATCCAATACAAATTTCAACACAAATTTGTATCAAGTTATCAAATCATGAGTAAAAAGAATTATGCACTTATATCCATATCCAAGATATATCAATCCATATCCATATCAGGATATCCATATATTTCAACAATATTATGTGCCATTAATATATTCATCAATTAATATCATGTGTCATCAATGTATATTTCTCCCCCTTTGTCATCAATAAAAAGGTGAAATATATAGCTAATAATTTCAAAGCACATGATGACATTACTCCTCCTTAGTATATGCATTATAACATTTTCTTCCCCTTTATAATGAATAAGGAGAGAAATAAGGGAGGTGTTATTGAATCATTTCATCATAGAAAAAAACTCTTAATAAATTTTAAAAGCAATACTAAGATGAGCTCAAAAGTTTAAGAGATTTAAAAACTACTTATATATTTCAAATATAGCAAAAGTCATCTCTTGATATCAAAAATTACCTCTTGTAAATTTAAAATGTAGGCACATCTTCAAGCAAATTTTTTTATTTTTTTTTGAAACAATAAGATAAAATCATAGAGAAAGTTTTAAAACATATTATCACAAAAAAGGCTTCATTTAATGAAATCTATATTAGTAATTTATATATTTTCATGATTTAGTGTTTCTAAGTCTCAATCTCAATCTTGTATATATAAAATTTCGAATATGAGCTAAAAAAATCTTTTTTATGTAAATTTCAAGAAAATATAGCAAATATATCTAAACAATAACAAATCATTATCTTCATATAGATTTTCAAAATCATCATTACATGCATGATCATTATACATGATTTCACATCATCAGACCTTTTTCCTCTTTGTCATCAACAAAAAGGAGAAGTGTAACTAGCAAGTTTTTTATATATGAAACCTTAGCAATTTAGTAAATTTTTTATCACTTTAGAACATGTAAGCTAGTGAGTTCTTTCTTCTCTTTTGAGAAGTGCATGGTAACAAATTTTTGCTTCCTTTGTAGTGTTCAAGCTAGCAATTATACATCATGCAAGCTAACAAGTTTTGCTCTCATTTTATCATTGTCAAAAAGATGGGATGGTTACAATAGCTTAAAACTTTTTCTATTACACCATTTTTCAAATCATCACATGAAATATATTAAGAAAAATTAACATAGTAATGAGATGCATAATTCATGAAGATAAATTATGACTATCAAGAGACAAATCATAAGAGAAATAAATAAAATATCTTGATTCATTTATAAAAAATATCAAGTTGTCAAGTTCATGATTTGTATAAAAATCTCTTTTTAAATAATATGAGAACACATAACAAAAGATTTTGATTCATAAAAGATTTTAAGTTATAATTCCAAGAAATCAAAATCACGATATAGGTAAAGAACTCATTCAATTTCAAAATCATCAAAATCACTTTTAAGAGATTCAAAACGATATTGATAGTCTTCCTGATCTCTTGAAATGCTAGTGATTTCCTTTCTCTATTTTGTATGAATAAGAAGGTAGAATGAAGGTAGAGAAGTGAAAAACATCACCAAAGTAATTGTTCCTCATTCAAAATTATTATATCCAGTTTTCTTTAATCATATTGGTAATTTTATTTTTCCTTTTTGGTCATTGTCACGAAATATAATAGTATGATTTAATTTCATCCGTGTTCAATTTTAGACTAAAAAGTATAAGAAGATCATGTCATTAAAGATAAAATCAAATTTTTGAATATCAAAAGATATGATTTCATTTAATCAGTTTTTTTTGTAAATAATAAAAATGAGTCTTAGGGGATAATCTCAATCCAAGATAAATCTTTTTAATAAAAAATAATTATAATTATTAAGATCATAAATCTCTTTTTTATTAAAAAGAAAAAAATTATAGAGATCAATAACATGATTCCCATAACGTAAAAGTAAGTCAAGAGATTAAGAATATTCATGATAATATAAATCTCTTTTAATTTTCAACTTATTACAAATTTAAGAAATATTAATTTTGGTGATAAGTTATGTCATTTATGAGTTTTAAAATAAATCATATCAAGAAAGATATTAATATCAAAAGACATTCATGAATATTAAAGACATGATTTAATTTAATAAATCTCCTCTTAGATAATAAAAATTTTAGGTGATCAATTTTGTCATCAATTTAGATAATACATGAAAATTGTCAAGTTACAAGTATGATTTTGCAAAATAAGATATGAAAATATTGGTTCTCAACTTATATACGTGATTTCAAATCATCAAGATCATTATATATGTGATTTCAAATCATCAAGATCATTGTCTAAATTTATGTTATTGTTTCAAAAATATAAACTTATGATTCATTTATAAACTTCTCCAAACAAACTTGATTTATGTAAGGATTTTTAAGTTATAATTTTTCAACTTGTCAAGATCATAATAAAATCATAAAAAATATCAATAACGTTGGATAGATTCATCAATCTCTTTTTAAAACAAAATCATTTGAAAACTTATCCAAAACATCATCAAAAATCATTTTTTGAAAAATTCAATGAAGGCATCATAGATTGTTTTTCAATAGCTAAAGTTCTCTAATCTATTTTTGTAGTTTAAGAGATTCAACAATAATAGTATTAGTTTGTCTCTTATTGAAGGATTAATAGAATAAAAATTCTTTCAAGAATAATTATCATTCTTTTGAAATTTATTTTAAGAATGCAATGTCATTTTAAAGTCAAAAACAAAATTTTATCAAGATCATTGCAATTAAATATTTTCAAACAAAAACTTTTATTTATTTTAATTCTAATAATTTTTAGACTTAGTGTAGTGAGTTACCATACTCATTTCATTCTCATTAAATATAATTTTAATTTATAAAAATACTAGACAATGAAGCATGATTTTTCTCTCCCTTTTCTATATTGTTCTATGCCAAAATTTTATCATTCAACACAATCATTCAACCATAGCATTTCAATCAATGTAATATTTAAATCAATCATTCTATAGACTTTATCAATATTTGAACTATTTAATAATAGTCTTTACATTTAAACCAACATCCAAGTTAATGATTTTGAGCCTATTATTCAATTATCATCAAAATCTTATTCATGTAAATTTTAATATATTTTCAATAAATAATATTCTTTGGTTCTAGTTCATTTTTATACTTGTATGCTCTAGCTATGTATCATCAATATTAATTGTATAATGATGAACCATCAAAAAATTTATTGTCAATAATTTTAATTTCAATAAATTTCTTATTATTATTTAGGTTAGTGAGCTTTGAAAGAATATTAGATCTCAAGTCATGTGCCTTAAGCATCTACTTTCAAAACATAACTTAGTGCTCCTAGCCTTATTAGGAGGTAACTTTATATTATGAGAGGTTTTGAGTTAGGTACCCATTTGAGTTTGGGTCCTTCATGTTATGTTCTTCCCATTTTCTCTAATGGCTTAAGGTTGTTTATGGTTCCTTTAGGAACCCAAATTCATTTATGTAGACTACAATTTTTAAATAGAGATTTGTAGGCTTTTTATCTTAATCTATCACAAAAATTATATTTGTTTTTCGGTGGTAAATTTAATATAGGTCCTTTCACAAACATGGTTGGCTTTTGTTGAATGTTACCAACAAAGCCTATATCATTTCTTCTATTAATATGAGACTTATTGACAAGTCTCATATTAATTTTTAATTTTAAAATATTCTAACATTGTCTTAAGCATGATATTTTCTTCCTTAATGTTGTCTAGCATTTCACATTTAGAACTAGGATTATGTGATGTTATTAACTCATACATTTTATCAACTTTACCAACTAACAAATCATGTTCATGTTTAAGCAAATTAAAGGATTTACTAAGTTTTCTAAATTTATCAAATAAATCATGAAGCATATTTAATAATTCAGAAAAAAATTACTTAATGAATTACTAACCTCATTGTCGATGGCCATAAGAGCAAGGTTCTCTACTTAGTTGAGCATTTGATATTTGGAGCTCCTCGGCTTCTAGCGTTCATAGCAAGAGGTTTTGTCCATCTTTAGATTATTTTTAAGGTTCAAGTTCATTAATCTTTTTCTGGTTCAATTGTCAAAACCAAGGTTCGCATTACTCAAGGAGTCATGTGTCATTCTTAGTTCACAATCCTTCATGTTCTTTCGAAGTTGTTATTCAAGTTCAGTTTTATAGATTATTTTATTTAATGATTTACTTAATTTAGTTATGCTTTCATGTATCATTTCTTCATGTATCATTTCTAATGCATGTCATATATCAAAAATCGAGTCATAATGAGAAATCCGATTAAATTTATTTTTATCTAAGGCACAAAACAAGACATTCATAGCCTTGGTATTTAAAAAGAAAGTATTCTTCTCCAAATCATTCCAATCGTTCATTAGACGAGAAGACTTTTCAAATTTATTTTCAATAATAGTTCATAAATCAAGGTCTAAAGAGAGTAAGAAAACTCTCATCCAAGTTTTTCAATAAATGTAGTCTGTCCTATTGAATATAGGAGAACGAACGATAGAAATACCCTCTTGAAAGTCAAAAAGAGCCATTCTCTTAGGTGTTAAACTAAATGAGAAAAATGTGGCTCTGATACCAATTGTTAGAATCAATTGGCACTGAGAGAGGGGGGGTTGAATTAGTGCAAGTGTAAGTTTTTCATTTTAAACAAAAGTTTTTTGGTTAAAGCAAGATAGGAAATCCAAAGCTTTTCATTCAAGTAAAATAAGTGAAAAAATTACTTAGTTAATAAGTAAACCCAAAAGATTAGCAATGTTGAAGGGAAGTGCTTGATGTGAAAATTTTACTTTCAAAGACTGAATTCAATCAAAAGCATCAATACAAAATTTGTAAGCAATGAAAGCAAGGAAAGAACTCACAAGTTTTATAGTGGTTTGGCACTAACAGCCTATGTCCACTCCTGAGTCCTCCTTCTTGAGGCATACCGGCATCCACTACCGATCGTCTTTGGGTGAAGACTAAACCCTTATACTTGAGCTTACAAGGGAGATGAGGTTTACAACTCTTTAATCACCCCCTTACCCTTTTCCTTTTTCTTACAATTCATAAAAAGTTTTTCATAGAATTTTCCCCCCAAATTATTGGATAAAATACAATAAAACTTAGGGTATTTATAGGCCCCAAGTGGCTTCAGATTTTTAGAGCCAATAATCAAACTTACTCTAAAAATCCAAGTATGAGTGGTTTACCCACCAACCTGGGTGGCCCAACCACCCAAATACCAGGGTACGGGCGGTTTACCCATCGGCCTTAGGTAGTTTAACAGCCGTCGGCTGCCCGAAAACCTGGGCGGCGGTGGTTTACCCGTCACTTACTAGCGGTTTACCCACCGTAAACTCCATAAAAGTGGTTCTCTCTACTTTTTGAATTCTGGCTTGAACCTGATGTTGACCAACTCTTTGGTCAACCAATTGAGCTCAATCAAAGCCTATAAATAGATCCGATTACATCTTTGAGTTGATTTGGACATCCAAATCATATTCATTTAAAACTCAATCTTAACCTATGACTTAAAATTACAATCAAAATATGACCACCAATGACCTTACTCTCGTAAACCGGCAACCTCCGGCTTCTCCAGCAGCGAGTCTCACGGTCTACCTCAGGTGATCTCCCAACGTGTTCCTAGCGATTTTCTTAATACCTTCAGCGAAGTCCTAGCGAATACCGGGTGAGCTCCCACCACATCGTCCAATCCTTGGCCCGATGCCTAAGTTTGATCTTGGGTTCATGTCTAATCTGTAACTCATCCCATCATAGTTAAACCTACACTATGCTAAATATAACTTAATTAAATATAATCATAATGGCCAATTCGTCTATTACAAGACCATCCTAACTCCCGACAAGCTTTTTCGCTACCCCCGATAATCTTTTGGCGAGTCTCGGTCTTCTTCTGGCGAACTCCCTTGCACTATCTTGGCAAGCTCCTGATACCCTTGGTGAGCTCCCGACGCACTCCTGGTGAGTTTCCAACCGTATCGTCCAAATCTCGACCCGATGCATGGACTTAACCTTCATCAATCTTGATTGTAATAATCTTTCTATTATAATTAATCATGTATCAATCAACTCTAACAACATATATTAGATCAATAACCCATCAATTGATTTCATCATCAAAATCTGAGATTCAACACCCCCTATATGGCATACTTGATACCAACTTACACAGATTTGCTTAGTATTTGAGAATTATTTTCACAACTGAGAAAATCGTGTAAGTCCTTAATACAATTCTACTCACGCTAGAGGAAGGGGCAAGCGGGGATGAAATTGCTTGCTACGTGAAGTATATAGATGATTCCACTTTGATAAAGCGTAATTTGTTGGCCTCCATGACTCTTGAGTTATAGAGGCAACATGAGAGCATGGATATTAAGTTCATCCTTCTCCATCTTTGCTAGTTATTTAAGGAATAGGGAAGAACTTAGAGATATGAGATGTTCAAGCGTCTCTTCTGAGCCAGGATGACAAAAGGGATATCAGTTCAGAACCATATCCTAAAGATAATAGAGAGGATCAATAAACTCATAGGTCTAGGAATAGTCCTAGAGGATAACCTATATATTGATCTTATAATTCAGTCCTTGTGAGATTCATTATTATAGTTCATAATAAACTTTAATATGAATAAGTTTGAGGTGACTCTCTCTTGGTTCCTCAATATATTAAGAGAAGCTAAGTACACCATTAGGAAAGAGAAGCTAGTTCTCTATATTGGTGAGACAAAAAAGAAAATGAAGGCTGATATGACCCTTAAGAAGGCAAGGGCAAGGGTAGACCAGGTAAGGCAAAGGTTGCCAAGAAAGACTTGACCAAGGACAAAGGTCATTTCTTCTATTGTGGCAAAGACGGGCACTGGAAGAGAGACTGCAAGGATTACCTTGTAGAGAAGACAAAATAGAAACTTAGAGAAACTTCAGGTACATTCATGATCAGTCTTCATTTATCATATTTTTATAATAACACATAGGCATTGGATACCATGAGTGCTTATCATATCTGTAATTTATTGCAGGTTCTAGCAAGGCTTAGGAGACTGGTGAGATACAAGATGGAACTCAAGATGAGCAATAAAACAAGAGTTACTATAGTTGTTGTTGACGAGCTTACCCTACATCTGCCTAGAGGAGCTATCATTGTGTTAGATATATGCTATTATGTTCCCTCTATTATCAAAAATATTAGTTTTATTTCTTGTTTGATAATTAGTGGATATAAATTATTTTTTGAGAATAATATTTATTCATTAATTTTAGTTAATGAGATCATCACTAAAGGGACATTGATTAATGGCTTACATATGCTAGACATTTCTCTACACATCATGAAAGTAAGTACGTCCAAGAGGAAACGAGATTAGGTAAACAATACAAACCTGTGGCGGTGTAGGCTACGTCATATCTATGAAGGAAGGATTCAAAAGTTGCTAAAAGATAGATACTTAGATGCATTCAACTATGAGCCATATGCAACTTGTGAACCTTGCCTTCGTGAAAAGTTTACCAACTTTTCTTTTAGTGAAAATAGAAAAAGAGTCGTTAAGTTATTGGTACTTATACATAACGATGTATATAGTCCCATGTCGACTCAGACTATAGGTGGTGCTCCTATTTTATTATATTCACTAATGATTTCTCTAGGTATAGACACATATACTTAATGAAGTACAAGTCCAAGGCTTCAAGAAATTCTGGGAATATAAGAATGAAGTGGAGAACTAAACTGGAAAGAGTATTAAGACTCCTCGATCAGATCGAGTAGGAAAGTACTTGAGTATATAGTTCATCCATTTCCTCAAGGACCATGGAATTCTGTCCTAATTAACATCTTCTTATATATCTTAGCTCAAATGGTATATCAGAAAAGAGGAATTATATACTGTTAGATATGGTGAGGTCCATGATGAGTTTTGCTAAACTACTTATCTCATTCTAGGTATATGCCTTAGATATCACAGTTTACCTACTGAATAGAGTTCCATCTAGGCCGGTAGTATCTACACCATATAAGATATGAAAAGGGAAGAAGCCAATCTAAATGTTGTTAAGATTTTGGGATGTCCTGCCCATGTAAGAAGACATAACTCCGACAAGTTGAATCAAGGACAGAATGGTGCAAATTCATGGGATACCCCAATTAGACTTGTCGGTATTGTTTCTATTATCCTGAGGACTAGAAGATTTTTATTGTCAAGAGGGTTGTGTTACTTAAAAAGGAACACGTTCTTGGTGGAAACAGTAAGAGTGTGATAAAGTTGAGCGAGGTTGGAGAACCTAGCTCAAATATCATTATGAAGGTCGAGTCTGTTTAGGTAGTTAGCACATAAGTTTCTACTTTACATAGGTCTAGTAGACTCCTGAAAGATATATGTGATATATCATTGACGATGACAATCAGGATGTTGATCCTCAGACCTACAAAGAGGCTATTATGAGTATAGATCCCGAGAAGTAACAAGAAGCCATGAATTATGAGATTGACTCTATGTACTCTAACAAAGTTTAGAGCATTGTGGATGCAATCGAGGGTATCACACCATCAGCTGGATCTTCAAGAGGAAGATCAGAGTAAAAGGAAAGGAGACCTATATGGCAAGTCTGGTGGCCAAAGGGTATCATCAAATGCAAAGAGTTGAAAATGATGAAACCTTCTCACTCGTAACCATGTTGAAATCCATTAGAATTCTTATGGCTATTACAGCACACTATGACTATGAGATCTAGCAGATAGATATAAAAATAGTATTCCTCAATGGTAACCTCGAGGAGAATGTGTATATAATAGAGGATGTCATATCCAATGAGAGTTTAGGTAAAGTGTGTAGGTTACTTAGGTCTATTTATGGACTGAAGCAAGCTTTTCGAAGTTGGAAAATACTATTTGATGGCGATTGCTGGTTACAAGTGCCTTGCAAACCAATCACATGAGTGATGACACGTGTGACACACTGCATGATCTTTTTGCTTATGATTATTATTTACATATTCTTATATTATGTTATTTATTATATATATATATATATATATATATATATATATATATATATATATATATATATATATATATATATTGTGACGTCCTTGGTTTTGTGTAATGAGAATCAAATTATGATGAGATCATGATAATGAGATCAATTCATCTTTAAATATAGATCCCAAATAATCTCGATCACTCGAGTGGGACATCAAGATAACTTGATAGACCTATGTACAATATACCCATATAGATGATGGAGGCAGGTCTCATAGTCACTTATGTGGAGATACTAAGGATATAGTATAGGTACTCATTGAAAAATGAGTTCACTGATTGATCCACTTATACAATGTTGTATGGTTAATAATACATAGTGTCATACAGTAATTTCGTAGTCTCAGTTATGTATTTGGTCCTTAGACTTGAGACACCAAGGATGTCTTATTTGAGTTCTCCTTTCTTTGATATCGGATTTACAGGTTTAGAAAGTTTTAGATCTGGACAACTAGTTATCAAGATTTGGTAGCCAACCTTACGAAGGTAATTGTGTGTCAATAAAGGATCATCCACTTTTGATATCATGAGAGGAATATCTCTTATGTGCTTGCTCAGATAAATCCCTAGCTAAGGTCATTTAGATTGAGAGAGAAGAAGTTCTTTAGGAGAATCCGATTAGAGCGAGACCCAGATATTCTGTATATGGCCTGACAGTATTATATCCAATGTATGGTCTCTGGGATATTAGTTAGATGAGGGACTATAGATATATGATATCTATGGATAGACAGGTTTGATAGATTCAATCCTCCTATACCGTCTGGTGGCTATGGTTCATTGGTATAGTGTGTCCATAGTCGATAAGTCAAATGAATTATTATGGGGATAATAATTCACTATATCAGAAGGAGTTCTGATGAGAGATACTCATGGCCAACTCGATCCTCGAGGGTCACACACATATGGTGAATGCTTCAGCAAAAAGAGGATTGGATATGAGTTATCCAATTAGCCCCTATTCTTATGAGATGAGACCCTACATTGATGGGCTCCTTATATGAGACTTAATTAGAGACCAAAGGAGATTACTAGATAGAGATCCAATTATTCAAGGTTCGTGAGTAATTAGATAGAGATCTAATACCTACTAAGGTAGGATCCCTTAGGATTTTTATAGGTAGCTTCCTATAAATAGGGGGGCGACACACATAGGTGATAGGCAACACCATTGGCCACCCCCTCCTATTCTCCTCCTCTTCCTCATCTTCTCAGTCGACTAGCCTCTCTCAAGCATGAGAGAGAAATGATGAAGATAGAGGATCTTCTTTCATATTTATTACAATTGTCATGGACTTAGCTGATTTTGCCTAAGCTGTGCAACACCCATGCGTGTCCGTCCGTAAGGGTCAGCCCTCCCCGAGATCTCCTAGAGTCCCTTGGACTTACAAAAGAGAAAACGAGCCAGAAGAAGCAATTCCCACGGGATCCATAAGCAACTGCTCAAGTAAATACTTTATAAAGCCAGATACAAAATTACACCCAAGGATATTACAAACTCAGAAAGGTTGCATATCAAGGATAATGGTCTATTATAGACTGAAGTCCCCACAAGTGCTTATAAGATACACTCGTACTTATAAGCCAAAACTAATCACAAAGCAAACCAAACTAGGGCTGCTAAGCCTACTGTAAGCCCGCTTCTTACTGTACAAGATATGTACATAAACCAAAGGACACGGACAAACACGAGCATTTCATCGAATACCTTGTTTATATTATTATCCGTGACATTCTCCCCTACTTATTCCTTCGACGTCCTCATCGAAGCCATTGTAGATGCTGCATCTCCTCGTATTTTGTTGAATCTTCAATCTTCTACTTTGGCTGCAACACATCCCTTTGGCTCCCAACCGCTCTCCACCGCTGTTGTTGAGTAGTCGAACTCGATCTGTCATGCTGCTTCAACTCACCAATGACCGAATCTGGTGTGGGGTTGGCTGAGTTGTGCTGATCCTTGTTGGTTCTCATGGATCCCTCTGATGAAGAAAAAGACTTGTCTTATTATGTGCCAGTATCGTAGTATACTCATATTGCTTGAACTAGGTGGATGCTTGTTGGAGCTTTAACGAGCATCGCCTCGTAGACTTTAAAGTTTTTAAGGTCCTTTCTCCACAATGTTTACCCATTGAACCTTCTTTCACTATTAGTTGTCACTTCCAAGTATATTCGCATCACTCCCACTTTCGATTAGTCAATTGGGAAATGAAGTGAAAAATCTACTCTCAATAGTACTGAGCCCCACTGGACTCGTCGTTACTTCCTCGCCCCTTTCGACCACCTGCTTTGACACCACTGTATCCTCCTAGCGTTCTCCTTGGTCGATGGAAAGACAACTCTTGCTGGCCTCATGCATCTTATTGCAGGCTTCTGTTCTCCTTAGCTTTCTTAGTAGCAACGTTCGCTTACTCGGCTTTGTCCTCTGACTTGTCATGCTCCCTTAAGCGAATATGAGCACTGAAGTAGTCCAACTCTCCAACTGCTCCGATTATACTTTTGTATAATCAAGTCCCCTCCATGGGACTCACTAGTACTTGCAATCTGACTTCTCCATCGGCGGTACATAGCTCCCATATGCTGATGATCAAGGCTTTCATCTAATGCAAGCTTCGATGCATACACACGGAAGACCCGCCTCTGCGGTACTGTGGCATTCACTCTTTGAATCCACAACCCTTCTTGTCATTACATTGTTCATCGAAGTGGAGCTCCCAGTAGCTCTTAATCATTCACATGATCACGTCCCCTTCCATGGGACTCACGGGTACTTGCACTTGAACTTCTTCCTCGGTGGTATACAGCTCCCATATGCTAATGACTAATGCTTTCATCCAATGCAAGCTTCAATGCACACATGAAGACCTACCTCTGCGGTACTATGACATTCACTCCTTGAATCCATAGCCCTTCTTCTTATTTTTGTCGTACACTAAAGTGGAGCTCCCAGTAATTCCTGATCATACCTCCGTATGATCTTGTCCCTCATGGGATAGGATTGCCTATATTACATTGCTACAAACTATTCCACCACGATCCGCTGTACCATGTTGCCTCCTAGTGACATCTCCATTGCATACAAATTCTCGTGTGATGAACTCGGACTATGACTTCTCCACGTGTGGCCTCTGCCAACACATCGTATGGCCTCCGCCATCTCCGACTTTTAGTTCGTTCCCTTGGTAATTCACTTTTGTCCACCCACTCTTGGGTCACACCTGGATGAAGCATAGTTCTAGGACAATCCATCGCCTAGTAGCTCCTGAAGTCCCCTGACTTTACTAGAGTTGATGCACCATTGTCTGGATCTTGGGTCTCTATCCTCTACCAGCATAATCCTATTATACACCACTTGTTCCTGACAACTCGAATGGCCACACTGTGGCATATTCTTCAAGAGTACCTGCCTCTGCGTCCTCTTGTCCCGTGCTAAGGTCTCCTAATCCCAACTTTGCCTCTGTAAGTTGAATCACCTTAGTTACTCCGTCAAATGCATCTCTGAGGTAGCTTGCATGTGCCTTGAAGCTCCCTTCATCTTTGGCACCATGGAAAATTAGTCTGTCCCATCAGAATGAAGAACCCATGGAATGACATGATCCTACTCTTATCTCTATAAGAGTTCATGCCCTTGACCTCTGTCCAAGGAAAGCTATGTGCCTCCGCTCCATGTTTCATCTTCTATGTCGTCTCCCTTCATGCGGCTTGGATACTTCACCGAGTTCCACCTAAGTCGCTCCGCTCCTCGATTTGCATTGAGTTGATAGTGGCCCTCGTATCCACCATTCCATGGGTCAGCCCTCTGTTGAGTTTGATTTCTGCATCGACTCTAAGTGTGTCTTACATGATGTTGCCTTGGATTGCTCCCCCACTTGATCTCAAAATGCATCCACCAATGCATTACCTTATTCAAGATCATGCGATGATTCCACATCACTCACTCAGTCCGTTGAGCTTTATGGAGATATAGCCTTGAGAAACTCTTCCTCAATATGTGTAGTCCATTACACATGATTCTCCCACTAGAGAACTAGGACTTATCCCTCCTGGATATCTGTCCTATTGGAGCAACTTTTCTCTTTACATACTTCCCGCTATAAGTTTCGGAGACCAGCATCCCCTTTGGACTCCTCCGTCTTGCTAAATAACTTGTACCTTGTTCTGCCCCCATAAATACACTTGCTAGATTATGACCCTTCGCCAATACAGTCTCCACTGCACCCTTCAAGGTCTAGTAATGTGCTGAACTTATTGCATATTATAGCCACCTACAGACGTATCCTTTCCATGTCGAAGAGAAAGTTCTGATGCTCCATAGTGCCGAGTTTCAATCGTGCCTTAGGATGGCCATGAACACTCCGTCGTCCGTGTACAAGCCCTTGTATAAGTATCGAATCCTTCAAGTTAGCAATTCCCCTCACCTCTGTGAGCTTTGTACAACTCTTTCGGTCATTAGCAACACCTCCCACTTTGCACGGTCTCATCTTTCACCAAGTGTCCTACTTTTCCTTGAGCACCATCAAGTTTGGTTACCAATGTTAAGCTATAGCTCGAACTCAACCATCATAATCTTTGTGCACTACGCATTCTTCTTCGCTTGCTTATCCTCATGGTGTCTCTCACGCAAAGCGGTTGGTCATTCCTCTGAATGTCAAACCTGGATGCCTACTCCTCTAAGCAACTCCTTTCCCTACATCTCAATGTTCGTTTTTCCTCAAACGGTTATGCGTGCTGGCTATCCTCCACATAGCCCAACTAGGTCTCTCACGTTTGTATGGCGAGTGTTTATGCGTATGCTTGTCCCGCTCTGATACCACATTGTCATAGACTTAGCTGATTTTGCCTAAGGCGTACGGCACCCATGCATGTCCGTCCGCAAGGGTCAACCCTCACCAAGATCTCCTAGGGTCCCTTGGACTTAGAAAAGAGAAAACAGGCTAGAAGAAGCAATTTCTATGGGATCCATAAGCAACTGCTCAAGCAAACACTTTATAAAGCCAGATATAAAATTATACCCAAGGATATTACAAACTCAGAAAGGTTGCACACAAAGGATAATGGTCCATTACAGATTGAAGTCCCCACAAGTGCTTACAAGACATACTCGTATTTATAAGTCAAAATTGGCCACAAAGCAAACCAAACTAGGGCTGCTAAGCCTACTGCAAGCCCGCTTCTTGCTGTACAAGATATGTACATAAACCGAAGGACACGGACAAACACGAGTATTTCATCGAACACCTTGTTTACATTATTGTCCGTGACAAGAAGTTGCACAAGAATTACGAGACTTGGCATTGCAATTGGAGAAGTATTATTGCAGCAATCCATAGTGTGGATACCGCTAAAGAGGAGGACAATCGAATCCTAATCCTATTAGGATTTAGGCTGATTTGAAATATTTGAACACCTAATCAAACTCCTACTCTCTCAACCCTAGCTGCCTCCTTTACTAACCCTAGTCGACTCCCGTAAGCAAGGTGGGCGGCGACCAGATAGGGTTTGGATACATGCTTTAGGGTATTTTAACAATCATGACTTGGTTAATCGTAATCCAACTCTGGCTCCTAATTAGACTTTAATTCGGTCGAATTCTAATCCTACTAGTATTTGAACTGATTTATTACAATTGACTCAAATCATCTCCTAACCGACTTAACGTCAAGTCTAGGCCAGCCAATAAAGCCTAATCTAAGGACTTGACTTAATCGACTAGGACTTGACTCAATTGGGGTCCTATCAGATATCAAGAAAGAGTGGTAAGATGATCCAGAGATTAAGAGATTATCAAGAAATTGGAAGAAGAATCAGGCTCTATAGGACATTACAATTGGGATTCGAAGGAACTACAGTACAAAGAACATATAATGTTAGTGCCTAATTCTCCCTGCTTAAATACCATCCTACAGAAGATGCATTCCTCACCGGTGGCTGGGCACTCTGGATTCTTTCGGACCTATAAGAGGATTTGACAAAATTTCTATTGGAAGGGGATGAAGAACATCATTGTTGAATTTGTAGCGCAATATGACACATATCAATGATATAAAGGTGAAACAGTAGCGAGCCCTAGAAAATTATAGTCGTTACCTATTTCAGACTCAGTATGGACTGATGTAACCATGGACATCATTGAAGGGCTGCTCTCATCCTAAGGGAAAGGCACTATCCTTGTTGTGGTCGATCGCCTCACCAAATATGCTCACCTTTGCACCATCCGTAACCCCTACACCACTACTAGCATTGCTCGGATCTTCATGGATAATATTGTAAAATTATATGGGATGCCTAAATCCATTATAAGTGATCGTGACAAGGTCTTTACCAACAAGTTTTGGTTAGAACTCTTCTAGTTGTAGGGAACAAAAGTGAAGATGAGTATGACATATCACCCGCATATTGATTGCCAGACTAAAGTGATGAACAGATGTTTGGAGACCTATCTCAAATGCTTAACTAGCAATCGGCTAAGAGAATGGACAAAGTGGCTCCCTTGGGCCGAGTAATGGTAAATTAAGCTTAAATTATTATCAAGAATTTCAAAAGAAAATATGATAGTAAATCAAGCTTAAATTATTATCAAGTATTTTGCATGCTTTTAGAAAGTTCTAATTTTCTGATAGGACTCCAGCATGGTTGAGTCCTAATCACTTAGAAGTAATCAATAAGAACCTTGTGAGATTGTAATAAAACTCCACCTAATCACTTCTATCCTATAAAGAAGTGTAGCTAATGTTCATTTTAGGGCCTTAGGGTTTAGTGGCCGCTGCCCCCTTTACTGGGTAGTCGGCTAGGGTTTCCTCTTGCTTAGGTTAGCTATAGAGCCAACCTAGCTGCCACCTATTCCCTCTAAGGCAGGTAGGCTATGAAAGGGGTAAAAGGATAATTTTAGTTAATAAAGCACCCTATGGGCTAGGGTTTGTAACCCTATATAATGATGTAGCCACCCCCTCTTTTTTATCAAGCAATCTATAATTTTATTTCAGCCTTGTGCCAAGTCTAGGAGGGAGGAACCTCTACAGCGTTCCAAGGGTTGATCCCCTTCAAGGGTCAAAATCTATAGAGCTCCTTCTGGAGTTCTATATGGTATCAGAGCCGTGTTCCTACTGCCCTGTAGCTATCTCAGCTACCTCTACCTTCCCAAGCAATTCTCATAATTGCTTTTGACGTCGCCTCCATCGTCGCCAATCAAGCCGTAGATCCATCAATCTGCTGCCTTCCTTTGCATCAACGTCAAAGATCTAGTAAGACCTCCAAAGCTCATGCCTCTTGCTACTACTATTCCTCTATCTTATATGTGGGAGAATTTTTTTTAGTATTTTTTTACTACAAAATTTTACCATTGCAAATGTTATCATCGTTGCGAAGGCGAAACGCTGTAGAAATTTTCAACCAATTGTTGCTTCTTGGAACTGAACTTTTAATTGTCCTTTTTAGCTAAAACTTTTATACAATTTCATATATCATATTAGCTTTTATCGAAGACTGATCTCATAAAAAAACTCCTTCTGGATTCGGACTTATAGCACTGCGATTCTTCGTTATGCAGTGCTGAAATTTTATAATGGAGAATCTGTCTTCCATTTATTGGCCTCTTAAAACCAAACTTTTGTTCATCCTTTTTGGCCAAAATTTTTATACAATTCCAAAGATCAACTTTTCTTTCTTCTGAGATTGGTTTCTCAAAAAAATTCCTTTTGAACTGATTTTCTTGTGTAATCTTTCATCATCATGCAATTCTAAAATTTTTATGATGAAGGATCTACCTTTTGTCTTTTCCCCTATTTCCCTACTGTTATGCTGCCAAAATTTTACTAAACTTTTTATTAGGATTACCAATATTGAACTAAGAGTTTCTACATAATTCCCTTAAATTTTCCTCTGGAATTTAAGTTGAGAAGTTATCGTTTCTCCAATATAAAATCTGTTCGGCAGGATAGCACATTGCAGTATATTTTTTCATCGAATTCTATCGTATTTGAGTGCTATTTTTTATGAGATTTCAGACTCTCTTTTCCTCATCACCAAACCCTACCATCGTCACTAAAAATCTTTCAAAACCCTACCCTAAACTGAAACCAAATAGCCACCCAAATTAGCCCTAAACCACAACCTACTCCCATCCAAACTGATTCACCTTCCAACCGACCACCCCCTTCTCCAAAATTCTCATGCCACTAACCCAACAACAAAAGAGAGATCTCAATATTACAAATCTAGAGGCATATACCATGGCATCAGAGGAGGCCATCAACTCTAAGTTCAAAGCCTTTGAAAGTCGCATAGAAGAGAAGATACGATTAATTTTTGTCAAATTCAGCATAGGCCGACCATCAAGCTCGAGGAAGTCACACCATGGAGAGACTTCAGATCGGCGAGATAATCCTCAAGAGCATGGATACATCACCTATGATCCTAACAATCCATGCATGAAGGTTGACTTCCCAAGATGGGAATAAGGAGACCCGATCGGATGGATCTCACACACGGAGCGCTATTTTCGATTCTACCAAACCACCGACGCTACACGGGTGGAGATTGCTATCATACATATCGAGTGAGATGCTATTCAGTGGTTTAATTGGTTTGAACATACCCATGGAGGACTCTCTTGGTAGCGATTCAAGGAATGACTACTAAACCGCTTCGGACAAACTGATTTTGATAATATCGATGGACAATTGGCAAATATTCATCAAACCTCTACAATACAAGAATACCAAACAAAGTTTGAGTGTTTATCTAACCAAACTAAGAATTGGTCTAAGAAACAACTTTCAGATACTTTTATTGAGGGCATAAAGCTGAAAATCCGAGGAGAAGTAAAGGCACGACAATCATACACACTTATGGTGGTGATTTCCTTCGCGTGTATCCAGGAAGAACGATTAAACCATGAGGTACGAAGGACAAAGGTCGCTCCTCGACCAGCCATGCCAAGGCCTACTGCCCCCTCTATGGCCATCTAAGCCCCCGCACCAAAAAAGTTGACAAAAGACGAGCTTCGCGAACGATCGGTCAAGGGGTTGTGTTGGCATTGTGATGAACCATGGAGCCGCGAACATCATTGCAAAAAGGGTCGGCTCCTCATTATTGAATCAGCAGAGGATGAGGACAATAAAACATCTAAAGAAGCCCTTAAATCTGAAGAAGAAGCTATGGAGGAAGAGTTCCAACCGGCTGACTATGCAGTGCACACATTGGCCGGTTGCTCCAACCCGCATATAATGAAAGTTGGAGGACTTCTAAAACAGCAACCCATCACCATTCTCATCAACATGGGTAGCACAAATAACTTCCTCAATAGTAAGGTTGTTGCACGTTTAGTGCTTCAAATCGAAAGTTGCAACAAGTTCGACGTAAAGATCGCCGATAGCTAAATCTTCAATTGCGACCAACGGTGCCCGCAGGTGAAACTACTCTTCCAAGACCAGGAAGTGGTAGCTGATTTCTTTCTCCTATTCGTCGATAATTATGAAGCCGTACTCGAGATTGAATGACTCACAATACTATGTAATATCTCCTGAAATTTTTCTAAATTAATCATGAAATTTTATTATAAAGGGAGACAGGTCACGTTACAAGGCAAGCGTGGGAGCCAAATTTTTACCGTTTCGTCGTAATGAATGGAGAAAGTTCTACACAAAGCATATAGTGAATTTTTGATGCATATCTAGCAGCTATCTAAGAGGGAGAATATACTAAATTCAAATCCTAAGCTTGCTCTCTTGCTAGATGAATTCGCGTATGTTTTCATGGAGCCGCGTGAGCTGCCCCCAACTGGCCACATGACCATCATATTCTTATTATGCCGAGCAAATCTCCAATAAATTTACATCCATACCACTACCCTCACTTGCAAAAGGATGAGATCAAGAACATCGTCAAAGAGATTCATGACATTAGGGTGATTCGATAGAGTTGCAGCATTTATTCTTCACCAGTGTTGCTAGTGCACAAGAAGGACAGTACATGGTCAATGTGCATTGATTATCGGGCATTGAACGCTATCACCGTCAAGGATAAATATCCTATACCAGTTATAGATAAGCTCTTGGATAAATTAAAAGGAACCTGAGTCTTCACTAAATTGGATCTTCATTCCGATTATCATCATATTCGGGTATGCACTGAATATGTTCCAAAAATTACATACCGCACGTATAACGGCCACTGCGAGTTTTCTGGTAACGTCTTTTGGACTTCGAATGCTCCTTCTACTTTCCCAAGCCTAATGAATGACATCTTCCAGAGTTTTCTACGCAAGTTTGTATTAGTATTCTTTGATGATATTTTCATTTATAGCCCTACGCTTGATATACATTTTTAGCACTTACAAACTATTCTAACGATTCTTCAGGAGAATATTCTTTATATTAAACAGTCAGAGTGCAGCTTCTTACAGTATAAAGTGGAGTAACTTGGGCACATTATATCAGATGATGGAGTGGCATTAGACCTGACAAAGATCGAGGCAATGCAAGCATGGGTAAAACCTATAAATATAAAATCGTTGCATAACTTCCTTGGACTCACGAGCTACTACCATAAATTTATGAAATATTATGGAAAGATTAGTGCCCCGCTCACATCCCTACTGAAGAAAGACTTCTTCTTGTGGTCGAAACAAGCTTCTACAGCCTTCGAACAACTTAAATCCACTATGACGATGACGACGGTCCTTGCACTACCTGATTTCAGCCCCACTTTTATTATTGAAGCTAATGCATCAGGAGTTGGAATTGGGGCTATTCTTGTGCAAGATGGTCGACTTCTAATTTTCACCAAGGCTTCCCCCACACTCTATACAAGGTTTTTACAAGCGATACTAATTACCACCAAATTTAAAATATAATTGGATATAGGTCAATGGTGTTGGGAAACCTAGCGGGTGCATCACATGCACAGCGAAAATCAAAATAAAAACCAATTTTTCACCCAGATCAAATCATCATGCAAAAGATTGGGGTCACGAGAAAAACGTAAAAACTAATAAAACCGCGATATGTGAGATATTGATTTTACCTAGGGAGATCATATATCCCTGTATTCTAAATCCGGATGGAGAAGATGAAGGAGGTCAAACATCCTCCTCTCTAGTGGTATCCACATGATAAATCTCTATAGCGAAACTCCTTCAATCTGATCTCACAACTCTTGCATAGAGGGAGGGAGGAGAATAGGAGGTTGTTGGAAAATCTACAGCGGGTGCATCACATGCGCAGCAAAAATCAAAACAAAAACTGGTTTCCCATGCAGATCAAATCATCGTGCAAAAGATTGAGGTCATGAGAAAAATGCAAAAACTGAAAACCCACGATATGTGAGAGATTGATTTTACCTAGGGAGATCGTATATCCCTGTATTATAAATCCGGATGGAGAAGATAAAGGAGATCAAGCATTCTCCTCTCTAGCGATATCCACATGATGGATCTCTGCAATGAAACTCCTCTAATCTGATCTTGCAACTCTTTCTCAGAGGGAGATAGGAGAATAGGAGGTGGTGGCTAAAGTTGCAGCCTCTCAACTAAGAGTCTCCCCTCTTATATATAGAGAGCCACCAAAAAACCCTAGGGATCTTGCCTTAGTGGGTATTGGATCTCCATCCAGTTACCCACTAACCTTACATTATTGTATCTCTATCCAATAATCTCCTTAGCCCATCAGCATATGTCTCATCTAATGAGAATAAAGGCTAATTAGATCTCCATCCAATCCTCTGTTCGCTGAAGCAGCCACCATATGTGTGTGATCCTCTTGGCCCGATACCGAGCTGGTCGTGAGTTACTCCCATCAAAACTCCTTCTGATATAGTGAATTATTATCTCTATAATAATTCACTCGACACATCGACTATGGACGTACTAGGCCACTACGGTAAAGTCCGCAGACAGTATAGGGGGATCGAATCCATCGGACCTATCTGTCCACAATTACCGTGTATCTATAATCCCTCATCCAACTAATATCCCAAAGATCGTATATTGGACATAGTACTGTCAGGTCACATACGGAATCAGTTTGTCTTGCTATATTCGAATTCTACCGGAGAACTCCTTCTCTCTCAATCTGAATGACCCTGGCCAGGGATTTATCTAAGCAAGAATATATGGGATATTCCTCTCCTGATACCGAGAGTGGATGATCCTCTATTGACACTCAATTGCCTTCGTAAGGTTGGCTACCAATCCCAATAACCAATTGTACTAGATCTGAAACTTTCCAAACCTGTAAGTCTGGCGCAAAAGAAAGGAGTACTCATACAAGACATCCTTGATGTCTCAAGTCCAAGGACCAAATAGACAACTAGGACTATGGAATTACTGTTTGATATTAGGTATCATTAACCATATAGCATTTCATAAGCGGATCAATCAGTTAACTAATTCTCTAATGAGCACATGTACTATATCCTTAGTGTCTCCACATAAGTGGTTATGAGACCAGCCGCATCCATCATATGGACAGGTATATGGTACACCGGTCTGTTCGGTTATCTCGATGTCCCTCTCGAGTAACCTACGATCGGGATTATTTAGGATCTATGTTTAAAGATAAATCGATCTTATTATCGTGATCTCATCATGATCTGATTCCTATTACACAGAACCAAGGACATCATAATATATATGCTACATATAATATAATGTGAGAATATACCAATATTAATTATAAGTAAAAAGATTATGCAGTATGTCACACGTGCCATCACTCGCGTGATTGGCTTGTAGGGCACCTGTAACTAGCAATCTCCCACTTGACCTAAAGCCAATCACCTATGTGTCTGATCTCCATCAGACTCCTATGACGCTCAAATACAATCTGAGCTAGCGGTTTCGTTAGTGGATCTGCAATGTTATCTTCAGATGGAACTCTTTCAATTGTTATATCTTTACGGGTTATGATCACTTTAATCATATGGAACCTCTTCAGAATAATTCTGATAAGACATGGGTTCCCTTGTTAGAGTTATCACCCTGTCGCTATCACAATATATGGGAGTTAGCTCTACGCTACTTGGTATGACTCCCAGATCCTTGATGAACTTCTTCATCCACACCCCTTTCTCTGTTGATTCTACTGCAGTAATATATTCCGCCTATATGATCGAGTCAGCAGTAGTATCTTGCTTGGAACTCTTCCAACTTACTGCTCCTCTATTCAGGGTGAGAATATACCCTAAATTTAACTTGCTATCATCAATGTCGGATTGAAAACTTGAGTCTATGTAGCCCTCAACCTGGAGGCTACCTCCTCCATATACTAGTAAAAGATCCTTAGTCCTTCTCAAGTACTTAAGAATACACTTTACTATCTTCCAGTGTTTTAAACCTGGATCTGTCTGATACCTGCTCGTGACACTCAAAGCATGTGCTATATTAGGCCTAGCACATAGCATCACATATATGATAGATCCTATCACTGAGGCATAAGGTATCTTGTCCATGTTTGTCCTTTCTTTAGGAGTCTTTAGGGATATACTCCTAGAAAGTGATATTCCATGTCTCATCGGTATGAGACCTCTCTTAGAATTTTTCATGCCAAACCTTTTGATAATGGAGTTTATGTACCTAGACTGGGATAAGCCAAGCATCCTTTTGGATCTATCTCTATAGATCCTGATCCCCAAAATATATGATGTTTTCCCTAAGTATTTCATGGAGAAGTTTCTAGATAGTCAAGCCTTTACTGTGGAGAGCATTCCTACATCATTCCCAATGATTAAGATGTCATCCATATATAGCACCAAGAAGGTGATAGCGCTTCCACTTATCTTCCTGTACACACAAGGCTCATATTCGTTCTTAACGAAGTCAAAGATCTGATCACCTCATGAAATCTTGTGTTCCAACTTCGGAAAGCTTGCTTCAATCCTTAAATGGATCTAAGTAACTTGCACACTTTATCTGGACTCTCTTTAGATACGAATTCATCTGATTGTATCATATACACATCTTCCTCTAGGTTGCCATTAAGGAATGTCATTTTGACATCCATCTGTCAGATCTCATAGTCATAGTGTGTTGCAATGACCAAAATAATTCTAATGGACTTAAGCATGGCTACAGGTGAAAAGGTTTTGTCATAGTTAACTTCTTATCTTTGACGATATCCTTTAGCTACCAGCCTTACTTTATAGGTCTCTACCTTTCCATCCACTCTGATCTTCTTCTTGAAGATCCATTTGTAGTTGATGGGTACAATACCCTCAGGTGTATCCACAAGGTTCCAAACCTTGTTAGAGTACATGAAATCCATCTCAGAATTTATGACTTCTTGCCACTTCCCGGAGTCTATACTCATGACAGTCTCCTCATAGGTCTGAGGATCAACATCCTGAGAGTCATCTCCACTTATATGTCCCACATATCTTTGAGGAGGGTCAGATACTCTATTAGACCTATGTAAAGTTAGAATTTGTGTGTTAGGTACCTGAACAGACTCAGGCTCTAGAATGGTGCTTGAGCTAGGTTCTCCAACCTCGCTCAATTCTATCTCACTCCGACTGTTTCCCCCAAGAATATGTTCATTCTCAAGGAACACAGTTCTCTTAGCAACAAAGACTTTCAGTCCTCGGGATGATAAAAATAATACCCACAAGTTTCCCTTGGGTATCCCACGAATGTGCACCATTCTGTCCATAACTCTAACTTATCGGGGTTGTGTCTTCTAACATGAGCAGGATAGCCCCAAATCTTAATAGTTTTAAGATCGGACTTCTTTTCTTTTCATATCTCATATGGCATAGACACTATCGACTTTGATGAAACTCTATTCAGAAGGTAAGTTGCAGTCTCTAGGGCGTACCCCCAGAATGAGACGGGTAGATCAGCGAAACTCATCATGGATCACACCATGTCTAACAGCATGCGATTCCTCCTTTCTGATACACCATTGAGCTGAGGTGTATAAGGAGGTGTCTACTGGGATAAAATCTCATTATCCCTAAGGAAATGGGTGAACTTCGTACTCAAGTACTCTCCTCCTCGATCTAATCGAAGAGTCTTAATACTCTTTCCAATTTAGTTCTCTACCTCATTCTTATATTTCCTGAATTTCTCGAAAGCCTCAGATTTGTACTTCATTAAGTACACGTGTCCATACCGAGAGAAATCATCAGTGAATGTAATAAAGTATGAGTAATTACCTATAGCTTGAGTCGACATGAGACCACATACATCACTATGTATGAGTTCCAATAACACAGTGGCTCTCTCTCCAATTCCACTAAAAGGAGAGTTGGTCATCTTTCCACGAAGGTAAAGTTCTCAAGTTATATATGTCTTATAGTCAAATGGATCTAAGTATTCATCTTTCAACAACTTTTGAATCTTTCCCTCATGTATATGACCTAGCCTACAATGTCATAGGTATGCATTATTCACCTCATCTCTTTTTCTCTTAGATATATTTATATTCATGATATGTGGATAAGTGTCTAACACATATAAGCTATTTATTAGGGTCCCTCTAATGATGATCTTATCATCCATAATTATTAAATAGCTATTATTCTTAAAAACTAATTTATATCCACTAATTGTCAAACAAGAGATAAAAATAATATTTTTGATAATAGAGGGAATAAAATAACATGCATCTAATGCATAAATAGCTCCACCAAATAGATGTAGGGTGACCTCTCCAATAGCAACTACAGCAACTCTTACTTCATTGCTCATCTTGAGGTTCATCTCGCCTCTAGCCAATCTCTTAGGTCTTGCCAGAACTTGCAACGAATTGTAAATATGATAAACACTCTCGGTATCCAATACCCATGTGTTATCATGAAAATTTGACAAGTGGAGACTGATCATGAATATACCTAAAGCTTCTCCAAGCTTCTGTCTCACCTTCTCTGCAAGGTAGTCCTTGCAGTTCCTCTTCCAATGTCGGTCTTGGCCATAGTGGAAGCATTGTCCTTTGTCCTTTGCCAGGTATTTCTTAGCAACCTTTACCTTACCTGGTCTTTCTTTGCCCTTGCCCTTCTTAAGGATCTTGTTGGCCTTCCTTTTCTTTTTGGTCTCACCAATATAGAGAACCGGCTTCTCCTTCTTGATGGCACTCTCAGCTTCCCTCAATATATTGAGGAGCTTAGGGAGAGTCACCTCAAACTTGCTTATGCTAAAATTCATGATGAAGTGAGAAACGAAATATGGTAGGGACTGATGTATAAGATCAATGCACAGATTATCCTCTAGAACTATTCCTAGACCTGTGAGTTTCTCGATCCACTCTATCATCTTTAGGACATGGTTCTCAACCGATGTCCCTTCTGTCATCCTAGCTTGGAAGAGTTTCTTAGATATCTCATATCTTTGAGTTCTTCCCTATTTCTCAAACAACTGCCGGAGATAAAGAAGGATAGAATCTGCATCCATGCTCTCATATTGCCTTCGTAACTCAGGAGTCATGGAGACCAACATGTAATATTTTGCTAACATGGAATCATCTATGTACTTCATATAGCAAGTGATCTCATCCTCGCTTGCCCCTTCTTCAGTCATGGGCACGATTGTATCAAGAACGTATATGATTTTCTCCACCATGATAAATTCTCAAATTGCGGAGCCAATCTGTTTGGACCAGTGAGGCGGTTAGCATCAAGTATGCCACGTAGGGGGTCTGTGAGCGACATGTTTCTGATAAAATAAGATATAGCAAAAATAAATAACATATAGATTTTATAGAAAATACTAATTAAGATATAGACTTCTATCTTAATGTGCTCCCACTATTTTCTTAGCAAATCACGTGACACCCTCGATATATGAGACGGAAGTCTCCGGCGGACTCTTAGTGGGCATCGGGATTCAATTGGCGTCTTAGTGCAACCTCGAGGGACTCGACCGATTGCACTAAGCCCAAAAGGTAGGCAACGCTTGTCAATCACAACTCCTTGTGATTCCTATCATGTTTGGCCTCCGAATCATCATGGTCTCGAGGGACTCGACCAACCATAATGTTCAATTAAGTCATCACCATCGTTACAAGATGAGTCTGATTCAATGATATGCCCTCGAGGGACTCGACCAAGCATACCATGTCCTCAAGTCACCGGTGACATCTCTATGTTGTAGGCAAGAACTCGATCACGTACATAGGTGAGCCTCGAGGGACTCGACCAACTCAACCTATATCGTGATTCAATTTCTTCCTATAACGATGGAAGGCCACATAGGTCAATCTTATTACCTCATGCTTACCAACTTAATATTATCTTAGGAGGGGTTTTTATTTTTTATCGATCTCCTAATATATCGTGTCACACACATACATATTTAATATATATCTACATCGCATGTAAATATATATATACATATATTTAGTAGGTGTATAACACATCACACATGCAAGCCATACCGGATGATCATAACCCGTCACCTAATATGATTAAACCCGAGCCAATGGGCCTAATCACTCACAATATGATCTATGTGTGCATCGATGCATCTCCATGCCCTATGATTGTTGATCTCGTTATCATTGGTTCCATTGGATCGTCACGTTACCATGCGTCATGATCTCCCACCACGGCATCGTGGGCCCCGCTATAACCTCCACGCTCCCGCTGCGCCTCTCTATGTAGTTACAAATAATCACAGGCATGCAGGCCCCAATAATAATAATAATCATAATTACATACATCACAACACATGTCTCATGATCATTTATCCACATTATATATCACATGTACATCACATCATATATAAGATTATTATATATATAATAATTAATTAATTTTTTTATTAATTATTTTCTGGAAATCAGGACATGCTCGAAATTTCTAGAATTATCAAAGGCATTTTCATAATTCTGGATGAGAGGACACTACTCAGGATTTTCAAAATTATTAAGGGTATTTTCGATATTCTGAATGAGAGGACAATCCTTAGAATTTCTAGAAATATTGAGGGCATTTAAAGAATTTTGTATAAAGGGGACAGAGCTAGAATTTCTCAAATTCTAAGTGGCATAACCATCTTTTCTAAAAAAGATGTCATAGCCCTCCTTCACTCTCACGTCTGATTGCCCTTTGGCGGTTGCCCTGTGGCCGGCCGCCCTACCAAGGCGGCCACCCTGCGACTCGCCCCCTCGGCGGTGGCCCTGGTCAGTGCCATGGCCGACCTCTGGTGGCCATGGCCAACCACATTTGCATGTAGACAGCATGCATATGGCCGCCCCTCCCCCGCAAGCAGTGCCTACTTTTGGTGCTAATCGTTGCAACAAGCACGTAAAATAGTTATACGCGATTCAATCTCATCACACGTAGTATAAAACTAATTTTTCACATGAAAACCTTGGCTTTGATACCACAGCTGAGAAACCTAAGCGGGTCCATCACATGCGCAGCGAAATCAAAATAAAAATTAATTTTTCACACAGATCAAATTGTCATGCAAAAGATTGGGGTCACGAGAAAAACATAAAAACCAATAAAATCGCGATGTATGAGAGATTAATTTTACCTAGGGAGATCGTACATCCCAATATTCCAAATCCGAATGGAGAAGATGAAGGAGGTCAAGCGTCCTCCTCTCTAGCGATATTCACACGATGGATCTCTGCAGCAAAACTCCTCCAATCTGATCTTGCAACTCTTGCACAGAGGGAGGGAGGAGAATAGGAGGTGGTGGCTAAAGCTACAGCCTATCAATCATAAGTCTCCCCTTCTATTTATAGAGAGTCACCGAAACCCTATGGCTCCTTCCTTAGTGGGTATTGGATCTCTATCTAATAACCCACTAAACTTACATTATTGGATCTCTATCCAACAATTTCCTTAGGCCTCTAATTAGGCCTTAATCAAGGAGTCCATCAACATAGGGTCTCATCTAATGAAAATACAAGCTAATTGGATCTTCATCCAATCCTCTATTCAATGAAGCATCCACCATATGTGTGTGACCCTCTAGGCCCGATACCGAGCTAGCCGTGAGTCACTCCCATCAGAACTCCTCCTTATATAGTAAATTATTATCTCCATAATAATTCACTAGACTCATCATTATGGACGTACTAGGCCACTACGCCATAGTCCCCAAACGGTACAGGGGGGATCAAATCCATCGAACCTGTCTATCTACAATTACCATGTATCTATAATCCCTCATCCAAATAATATCCCAGAGATCATATATTAGACATGGTACTGTTAGGTCATATACGAAATTAGTTTGTCTTACTCTAATTGAATTCTACCAGAGAACTCTTTCTCTCTCAATCCAAATGACTTTGGCTAGGGATTTGTCTAAGCAAGTACATATGAGATATTTCTCTCGTGATACCGAGAGTGGATGATCCTCTATTGACACTCAATTGCATTCATAAGATTGGTTACCAATCTCGATATCCAGTCGTTCCAGATCTGGAACTTTCCAAACCTGTAAGTCTAGCGTCAAAAAAAGGAGTACTCATATAAGGCATCCTTGGTGTCTCAAGTCTAAGGACCAGATACATAACTAGGACTATAGAATTATTATCTAGCATTAGGTATCATTAACCATATAGCATTCCATAAGTGGATCAATCAGTGAACTTATTCTCCAATGAGCACATGTACTATATTCTTAGTGTGTCCACATAAGTGGCTATGAGACCAACTGCCTCTATCATATTGACGGGTATATAGTACAGTGATCTGTCCGATTATCTTAATGTCTCTCTTGAGTAACCTATGACTAGGATTATTTATGATATGTATTTAAAGGTGAATCAATCTCATTATCGTGATCTTATCACGATCTGATTCTCATTGCACAGAACCAAGGATATTACAATATATATGTAACAGATAATGTGAGAATATATCAATATTAATTATAAGCAAAAAGATTATACAGCATGTCACACGTGTCATCACTCACGTGATTGGCTTGCAGGGCGCCTGTAATTAGCACATGGCACGAAAGAGAAGTAAAACTAGAAGAATTGTAATTCATGCTCATGCCAGATTGAGCTCTCATCATCCTAAACCATACTAGAGGGCAGTCACTATTCCAAAAGAAGGATTGGCTATCATTAAATACTAACCATATGGTAGTATATACAAAGAAGAAACGACCTCCCGACAAACTTCAGAATGGACAAAAAATTGAAGATCGAGTTTTTCTACACCTCAAGCCCGATTAACAGAAAACTCGAGCCTTAATGAAGTAGTCTCTCTATTTCTTTGGGTTTTAAAAAATTAGGGATCATATTGGGGCCCTAACCTCGAGATTAAATTCGTGCACCAAATCAAGATTACAGTTGATCAGCTAGGTATCTTACCATAAATAGAAATTTAAAGAATATGACTCAACCCAAATCCTTTCAACTGACACCCCAGCTAATGAGGAGGCCAAAGTTCAATTGATAATAGAATGAGAATCGTATGAGGAGCTCATAGAACCTCAGCCTTGAGGACAAGGCTAATTTGAAGAGGGTGGGTTTGATATGACTCCAGCATGGTTGAGTTCTAATCACTTAAAAGTAATCAATAAGAACCCTATAAGATTGTAGTAAAACCCCACGTAATCACTTCTATCCTGTAAAGAAGTGTAGCTATGGTTTATTTTAGGGTCTTAGAGCTTAGTGGTCGTAGCCCCCTTTACTGGGCTAGTCGACTAGGGTTTCCCCTTGCTTAAGTCGGCTTTAGAGCCAACCTAGCCGCCACCTATTCCCTCTAAGGTAGATAGGCTATAGAAGGGGCAAAAGGATAATTTTAGTTAGGCAAGCACCCCATGGGCTAGGTTTTCAACCCTATATAATGATGTAGCCGCCCCCTCTCGTTTATCAAGCAATCTATAATTTTATTTTAGTCTTATGTCGAGTCTAAGAGGGAGGAACCCCTACAGCGGTCCAATGTATTGATCCCCCTCAAGAGTCCAAATTTATAGAGCTCCTTCTCGGTTCTATCATTTTCTTTTAAGCAATTGTTCCTCATTCAATATTCAAATTTTCATCTAACCAAATTAATTTTGATTCCTCCTCCTTTTATTGTCAACAAGAAATATAATTATTTAATTATTTAATACATATATATTTTAAATATAACCATGAGTACAAAGGAATCATATCATGAAGAATTAAATCATAAGTATCAATAGACATTATTTCTTTTTAATAAACCTTCTTCTTCGATAAAAATTTTAGGAGATTAATTTGTAAACAAGATCTAAATTCATAAAAATTGTCAGGTTACAAGTATCGAGAAATTAAGATCATGATTTTACAAAATGAGATATGAAAATATAGAATCTCAATTTTTATATATGATTTCAAATCATCAAGATCATTGTTTTAGATTCATGTTATAGTTCCAAATAGATAAACACATGATTCATTTATAAACTTATTCAAACGAACTTGATTATATAAGAATTTCAAGTTTTATTTTCTAAACTTACCAAAATCATGATAATAACTTATTCAAGTCATCAAAATCGATATTTCAAGAAAAGATATCATGAATAGATTCATTAATCCCTTATTGAAATCTTAATAAGATAAAGATTAAGAAATTTTCAAAAGAGATCATCACAAATATTACAATAAGATATTTTTAAACATGATCTTTGGTTTATATTTGATTCAATGATATTTTTTTGTTAAGTGTGTCTAACTATTTTAGACTTTAGTGAAGAGAGTTGCAGTTGTCATGTGTGTTTCAAATATATATATTTTTTAAATTACTAAAAGGAGAAATATGAAAATTTTGTTTGAAGTTTCAATTCAAAAATCATCATCCAATCATAGCTCATTTTAATCTACAACTATCATTATAACATTTAAATCATTTCACAAACTTAGTCAATAATATAATATTTGAATCATCAAATTATTGTAGTTTAGGAGATTCAACAATAATGTTATCATTTTATATTTTGTTAAAGGGTTGATAGGATACAAATATTTTCAAGAAGAATTATCCTATTTTTGAGTTATTTTTAACTAATGAAATTTATTTTAAGAATGAAATTTTATCAACATCATTGCAATAAAATATTTTCAAACAAAAACTTCAATTTATTTCAATTACAATGATTTTTAGAGTGAGTTGCATACTCATTTTATTCTCATTAAATATATTTTTAATTTTAAAAATGCTAGACAATGAAGCATGATTTTTCTTCCCATTTTTATAATGTTTTATGCTCAAATTCTATCATTCAATAATATACATTTAATCATACAACCCATATTTGAAGTTACTTTTTTAATATTATCAAGGCCATTACAATAATACATCAAAATGATAAAACATCTTTAAAGTAAAAATTCAACTAATCTCCATTCCAACATGTAAATGAGTAACTCTTTTACACATAGTGCAAGGAGTTAACAAACTTATTTCAAAAGTTTTATTTATTTCAAGTCTATCTAATATAATATTCAAATCAATCATTAAATATGTTTTAAAAGATTATGATTTATTTAGAAAGTTCTTTAGTCATAACCATGATAAAAAAAAAACTTTAGACTCATATAAAAAGGTTTTTGTCTGGATAAATATCTCTGGGAGTCAAGAGGGTTGTTTTATATATATAATACCTTTCAAATCATAGAAACTAATATATCATCAATAAAAACTCATTTTTATAAATTTTAACATAAATATATTTCATTAATAATAACTAAGGTACCTTAGTTCTAGTTCATTTTCATACTAGTATGCTCTAACTTTATATTATCAATCAAAGGTTATGATAAGATAAATCAAATGAGTAAATCACTTTTAAGTGGAATCATTACTATGAGATATTGTTAACCAAAATCCAATGATTTTTTTTTATATTGTAAGATTCTATCATGTTATTTAAGAAATTTTCCTTTAAAGAAAAATGATTTTGTATATGATTTTCAAGTTCAAATTCAATATTTGGTCATTTAATCTCAAGATAATATATACAAATTTAAGCACACAAAACAATACATTAATCATCATCAAAATCATTCTTTCATAAATTTGAATTTAGATAAAGTTTCTAATTCATTTAGCATACCAAAGTTAGAGCAATCAAGATTAATGAGTTATCCAAATATTCATTAACAATGACTTTATTTTAATTTTTTTTGTTTTTGTTATTACTTAGGCTAGTAGCTATAAACAAGTATTAGATCTCAAGTCATATGCTTTGAGTATCTAATTTCAAAATATTACTTAGTGCTCCTAGTCTTATTATGAGACAAATTTATAATATGAGAGGTTTTAGTTTAGATACCCATTTTACATTATGTCCCTCATGAAATATTCTACCTAATTTTACTAATGGCATCGAGTTGTTTATAGTTCCCTTAAGAACCCAAATTAATTTATGTAGACTATGACTTTTAAATGAACATTTATTAGCATAGTGTCCAATTCTTCAATAAAAAATTATATTTATTTCTAGATGAAACATATAACATATGTTATTTAAGGAAGATAGTTGGCTTTTGTTAAGTGTTACCAACAATCATTTCTTCTATTAATATGACCCTTATTTGTAAGGATCATATTAAGGGATTTATTTCCTATTTCAAATTTTTCTAACATTTGTTTAACCATGATATTTTTCTTTTTAACATTATCTAGCATTTTACGTTTAAAGCAAAAATTGTGTAATGGTAAAGCATCATGCAAGGTTTCATGTTTGGTGCATGTATTGTGAGATGGTGCTACTTCATGCATTTCATCAAGTTTACTAACTAATGATGTATGCTCTTCCTTAAATAATTTATAGGATTTGCTAATCTTTCTAAATTTATCATAAAGCTTATTGAAAGAAAATAATAACTCATTAAAAGCAAGGTTTGCAATTTCGACCTGTACCGCCTAGTGCGAGCAGTACATACCGGTCCGTCCGGTTGTCGGTACGCGGACCGCCCGCTACGTGCGGTTCTACTAAAAATCGACTGTCGATGATCGATTGAGGGAGAAATCGATCATCAATAGTCGATTGAGAGAGAAATTAATCATCAACAATCGGTTAAGAGAGAAATTGATCGTCAATGGTCGATTGAGGGAGAAAAAGCGAAGAATAAGAATAGAAAAAAAAGAAAAGAGGAGTACCTATTTCCCCGCGCCATCCTCATCGACGCGTAGTCGCAGCCCACTAGTCGCGAGCACTTTTTATCCTACACGAGGAGATAGAACGTCTCCCCACATAAGGAGAAAGGTTAAGGCGATGTCGCCTCTTTTCTCTTTTTAATATTTTAAATATATTTAATATTATATTATATTATATTATAAAAAAATTATATTATATTTTAATATACCATATTTTAAATATGGTATACATTATGCATACCGCCTGATATCGGTATCGAGATAAACTCGGTACACCGGTATGGACTGGTAAGTCAAACCTTAAGTAAAAGAGCTTTCGGGTGGGTTATTTGCCTCTTCGTGGTTAGACACGAGCACGAGATCTTTCACTTCTTCTTAATTGTGCTTTTCATCTTTAGTGCACCATAGCTTCTTACGTTCATCACAGCAGGTTTTGTCTATTTTAATGTTTTTATTTATATTCATTAAATTTCTTGGTTCTTTTGTCAAGAGTTCATGTCTAAGATTCTCATCACTCCGGATTTCACTCGAGGAGTCATATGTTCTCTTTAGTTCTAATTCCTTCATGTTCTTTGGAAGGTGTTTTTGGGTTCTCAATGTCAAATTTTTCTTACTCTTAGGGATGTATTCTTCTTGTTCATTTTTGTAAGACATTTCATTTAATGATTCATTTGGATTTAGTGTGCTTTCATGTATTAATTATAATGTATGCCAAATTTCAAAAGCCGAATCACAAGAGGAAATCTGACCAAATTCATTTTTGTTGAGGGCACAATATAAGGCATTAATATCCTTCGCATTTAAAAAAATATTTATTTTTCATAATCGTTCCAATCATTTATTGGATTGGATGACTTTTGAAAATATTTTTCAATAATACACCATAAATCGAAATTTATCAAAATAAAAAAGATATGCATTCGAATTTTTCAAGATGTGTAGTCCGTCCCATTGAACATAGAAGAACTTATGATAAGAAATCCCTCTTGATTGCCAATAAAAGCTATCTTATTTGGATTTTAAGCTAAATAGAGAGAAACATGGCTCTGATACCAATTGTTAGGATCAAAGCGGCACTAAGAGGGGAGGTGAATTAGTGCTAATAAGAAATCTTTATCGATTTAAAAATTTTGCTCAATAAAAACCATATCGGAAATGCGTTCAAGTGTAGATATGTTTGTAATAGTGAAAGCAAAGATAATAGATAGTTAAATAATAGAGCAATGAAGTTAAAGAGCAAAGAAGAGGAAGCAAACCGATTTTATAGTAGTTCATTCTCGTGACCTACATCCACTTCCCGATTCCTTCTCCGTTGAGGCCACTAGCTTTCACTGTTGAACTTCCTTCAATGGGTGAAGATCAACTATCCTCTTACAACTCTATTCTCCTTTTAAAAGTTTAGGAGATAATCTTTACAAGACTCAAAGCTCTCCCTTAAATAAAAAACTACACAAAACAAAATGAGAAGAAACTCTCAATTATAACAGTATTTTTATAAGATTTTTGTTCTTAACTGCTTGCATACCTTAGGCAAAAAAGGTTGGGATATTTATAGGGCCCAAATGGCTTCAAAAGTAGAGCCAAAAATTAATTTTTAAGTGATCCCGAGGTGCTAGTCTCGAAGACTGCATTCTGGGTGGTTCAGCCGCCTAATACAGTCTAGAAGACTGTGTTCTAGGCGGTTCAGCCGCTTGACAATCTGGGAGATTGTATTCGAATGGTTCAACTGCTCAGTCTAGGTGGTTCAACTGCTCAGTCTAGGTGGTTCAACCACCTGACACACCTTCGAAGATTGTGTCATCTTGGAGACCATGTCTTCGAAGATCATGTCTTATTTTGGGTTACTAAAATAACTTTTATAATGAGTCAAAATCAACCTCAATTAAGGCCTAATGGCCTCTTACTTGAGTTAGTGATTATGATGCTAACTATGACACTCAATGTACAATCTTCATTGTCTGATCGTCTCTTCGACAAACTCCCGGCATCTTTCCAATGAACCCTCGGCGAACTCCCGATTTCCTTTGGTGAACTCCCAATGAACTTCTAGCATTCTTCCGGTAAACTCTCGGCAAGCTCCCAATGAACTTTTTGGCATTGTTCTGGCAAACTCCCAGCGAGCTTCCGCCAACATGTCGACGAACTCCCAACAAACATCCCCGCAAATCTCTGGTGAGGTCTCGGCAAGTTCCCAATAACATCATCCAAAAATCAGTCGACCTCTAGTGAACTCTCAGCGAGCTCCCATTATGTCATCCGAACCTTGGCCCGATGTTCAAACCTGACTCCAACCCAATATCTAATTGTAATGCCCTTTTATCATCGTAGTTAATTTTGTATCACTTTCTTTAATACACGAGTTAGATCATAAAACTCATCAATTGATTCATCATCAAAATCTGAGATTCAACAAAGAGAACCAAATACTCTTGAATTAAATTATCATATCATCCATTCAAATCTTGAAATGATATATAATGAATTTTAAAATTATCAAATCATACATGATACATGATATTTATCTCAACTAATCATGAATCATCAAATTTTCAAAAATATTCTAAGAATTTCATGCAAAATTTTCTTCTTTTAAAAATCATTAGTGTATAACATTAATTTCAACAAATCATAAATCATACATTAAGTTGAAATTCTTTTCCTTAAGTTATCAATTATTTCTCACCCTTTGTTTATCAATAAAAATTAGAAAAATATCTATTTTTATTTTTCTACATATGTGATCAATATGTCATCTCCCCCTTTGTCATCAACAAAAATATGAAATGTTAGAATAATAATTTCAAGGCACATGTGTTAATAATTTTCTTATAATTTTTTTTTGACATGTATATATCATTTTTGTATCATCAATTCGCTATTTTTCCTCCTTTGTCATCATCAAAAAGAGGTGAAATAATAAATAAGTAATTTTATGATACACAAACTCATCACATATCAAAATTTTCATATTTTTACAAGATAAATTTTGTATTGCTCCCCCTTAATAAAATAGGATAAAACCATAATTTTCTTATGAAAATTTTTCTTTTTTTCTTAAATAATAAAAAAACAAGGGAGGAGAGTGAAAAATATCATATTACAAAAATAGAACTTAATCTTGTAAATTTTGAAATCCAGAAGTTAAAAACTACCCATTCAATTTAATTTATTTCTTTTCAAACAAGAGGAGCTCTCAACCTCAATCTTATATATGTAAATTTCTAAATGATTATTTTAAATATGAGCTAAAAAATCTAAGAAATCCAAGTTCCACTTATGCATTCATCTTATATAGAATTTCAAATACAATAGCAAATCAAGAAATCTGAAATATAGCAAATCATGCATTTTGAAGATCATCTCATGTAAATTTTGATAAGAAGCATAATTTGTAAAAGTCCTCAAGTTCTAAAAAAAAAGTATGATAGTAAATCAAGCTTAATTTGTAAATCATGCATTTCACATCCATTTAGAAATTTTAAAATTTTAAAATTTCTTCAAAGCAAATTGTTTCTCATTTAATGTTATAAGATTTATCATAACAAATTTATTTCTAAATATATTGATATTTTTTTCCTCCTTTTTATCATTATCAAGAAAAAGAATATGATAGTATAAATATATATATTTTTTACATCAATGTTCTAGTTATACCCAAAAGTATAAGGGTATCATGTCATTAAAAATACAAATTCAAATCCAAAAGACATGATTTCTTTTAATAATCTCTCCCTTTTTTTCTAACATATGAAAATGAGTATTAGAAAATCAAATATTCTTGATTCATCCAAGATAAATCTTAAGACCCCAATTAAATTTCATAAATCTTTTTAATAACGAAGAATGATCTTGATAAAGAAAATCTTAATTATAATTGTTAAGATTATAAATCTTGCTTAAAAGTGGAAATCATAGAGATTAAATGTGATTCCCATAAAGGATAAGCCAAGTCATAAAATCAAGAGAATATTCATGATATGACAAATCTCATTTAATTTATAACTTATCATAATTTTGAGATATATTAATTTTGGTGATAAGTTATACTATTCATGAGTTATAAAATAAATCATATCAAGAAAAATATTAATATAAAAATACATTCATGAATATCAAAGGACATGATTTAATTTAATAAATCTCTTCTTAGATGATATTCAAAGATCTATAAATCTTAGGAGATCGAAAAAGAGTCTTTATTTATAAAAATATCAAGTTATAAATACTGAGAAGTTAAGATCAAAACTTTTCTTTAGTAAGTTATAAAGGAGACATAAAAGAACAAGATCATAGTTCATTTCGATAATTTTCTAAAATGTAAGAATCATGGTAAACGATCTTAATTTATATGAAAATCTCAAGTTGTAATTATCAAGATTTCAATATCATGATAAAATCATCAAAATATCAATAAATTTGGATAGATTCATCAATCTCTTTTGAAGAAAAATCATTTGAAAACATATCCAAAATCATTATCAAAAATCGATTTTCAAAAAATTTCAACGAAGGCAACATAGATTATTTTTTAAAATAAAATAGTTAAAGTTCTCTAATTCACAGTTTAAAAGATTCAACAATAATAGTATCATTTTATCTCTTGTTGAAATATTGATATGATGAAAGTTTTTTTTAAGAAGAATTATCCTCCTTTTTAGTTGTTTTAACTTATGAAATTTATTTCAAGAATGTAATATTTTCTAAAGTAAAAAACTAAGTTTTATCAAGATCATTGCAATAAAATATTTTCAAACAAGAGCTTTGATTTATCTTAATTCCAGTGATATTTAGTGAAATAAGTTCTTATGCTCATTTCATTCTTATTAAATATTTTTTATTTTTTATTTTTCTAATACTAGATTATGAAGCATGAATTTTCTTTCTCTTTTTTATATTATTCTATGCTCAAATTCTATCGTCCAACAGTAATCATTTAATCATACAACCCATACAACTATCATAGCATTTAATCATGTAATATTTAAATCAATCATCTAATAATAATATTTAACTTATCCAAAAACACCAATAATATTTAAGTCATTCAACAATAGCCTTTGCATTTAAATCAACAAATATTCAAGCTAATGATTTTGAACTTAGCATTCAATCAAAATCTTATTTTCATAAATTTCAATATAAATAATTTTTTATTAATAGTTTTAGCATGCTCTAGCTATGCATCATCATTCATAGTCAAAAGATAATTAAGATTAATTTTATAATCATGAACCATCATGAGATTTCTTATCAATAAACTTAATTCTAATAATTTTTCTTATTATTGTTACTTAGGATAGTGAGATTGAAATGAGTGTTAGATCTCATGTCATATGGCTTGAGCATCCACTTTCAAGATACCATTTAGTGCTCCTAGCCTTATTAGGAGATAACTCTATAAGGTTGGAGGTTTTGATTTAGGTACCCATTTGAGTTTGGGTCCCTCATTAAATATTTTTGTTCATTTTCTCTAATGGTTTTAGGTTGTTTATAGTTCCTTTAGGAACCCAAATTAATCTATATGGACTATATTTCTAAATGAACATTTGTAGGCTTTATGTCCTAATTTTTCACAAAAAATATATTTAACTTTTAATGGTAAATTTAAAGTGGATCTTTTAGTAAAAATGGTTGGATTTTGTTGAATGTTACCAACAAAGCCTATTCCTATTCTCCTATTAACATGACCCTTATTGGTAAAGATCATGTTAAGGAATTTATTCCCTATTTCAAAATTTTCTAATATATGTTTTAGCATGACATTTTTTTTTCAACATTTTCTAGTGTTTCACATTTAGAGCAAAGATTGTGTAATAATAAAGTATCATAAATTTGATAAAATTTACTAACTAAAGAATCATGTTCTTTTTTAAATGACTTATAAGATTTACTAATTTTTTAAATTTATCAAATAATTTATGATACATATTTAGTAATTCAATAAAGGAAATATTTAAATACTCACTTACCTCATTGTCGATGGCCATAAGCACAAGATTGTCCATTTTTTCTTGATTGTGCTATTTATCTTTGGAGCACCTCGACTTATTGCGTTCATAGTAAGAGGTTTTGTCCATCTTAAGATCATTTTTATGGTTCATGTTCATTAATTTATCTAGTTCATATGTCAAGGGTTTAAAGTTCTCATCACTCGAGATTTTACTCGAGGAGTCATATGCTCTCTTTAGTTCAAATTCCTTCCTATTCTTTGGAGTGTGTTCTTGGGTTCTCAGTGTCAAATCCTTCCTGTCCTTTGGAAGATATTCTTCTTGTTCATTTTTGTAAGACATTTCATTTAATGATTTATTTTGGTTAAATGTGCTTTTATGTGTCAATTAACATATGTCAAATCTCAAAAATCGAATCATAAGAGAAAATCTGATCAAATTCATTCTTATCAATTACATAAAATAAGGCATTCATTTCTTTCACATTCGACGAAAAAGCTTTTTTTTCAAATTTGTTTCATTTATTCATGGGCTTAGAAGATTTCTCAAAACCATTTTCTACCATATACCATAAATCAAAATCCATAAAAATCAAGAAAATTCTCATTCTAGTTTTTCAATAAGTATAATCTATCTCATTAAACATTGGCGGACGTACAATAAAATGTCCCTCATTCATACTGAAAGAAGTCATTTACTCGCTTGGGTTTTTAATCCAATAAGTAGCACTTGGCTCTGATACCAATTGCTAGGATCAATTGGACTAAGAAGGGGAGGGGGTGAATTAGTGCAAGAGAAATAATGCTCGATTAAAAACCTTTATTTTCTGAAAGTAAAAAGTGAACAAAAGAAGCTCTTCTTTATATTTCAATAAAACCGATTGGAAACCAATTTAAAGAAGTTGAGGGATTGAAACTTCGTATCTAACTATCAAGTATTTAAAAGCAATCAAAAGTAAAATAAAAATAATTAAAGAACACTTATAGTTATAGTGGTTTGACCTTAACCTGGCCAACGTCCACTCCTGAGTCCTCTTCCCCTTAAGCCCATCGATGTCCACTATCAACCTTCTTTGGGTGAAGATCAAACTCTTACAGCTTCCTCTCTCCTTTTGCCAAGCTTAAGAGATGAACCTTACAATCTTTCAAGGTAGAACTACAAATTTTACAAGGCTTTTCTCTCTCCTTTACCCCTTTTCTTTTTCTTATAATTTTTGCACATAATTTATCATATAATTTCTAGCCCAAAATTATTGTACGAAATGCAAGAATACTTTAGGTATTTATAAGCCCCAATTGGCTTTAGGATTTAGAGACATAATTCAAATATATCCAAAAAAATCTAGATACAAGCGGTACAACAATTGAAAGCTTCTCAAAATACTGGGCGACGATGGTACAATTGCTAGCCTGGACGATCCAACCATCGGCAGCTGCTTGAAAACCTAGGCGGCGGTGGTATAACTATCGAAAAACCCAAAAAAGTGATTCCCTTCACTTTTCCAATTCCAACTTATACCTTTTGTTGACCACTTCCCAAGTCAATCAATTAAGCTCGACCTAAGCTCAATCCACTCTCTATAGTGGATCCGGTTTACCTCACTTGAGTTAATTTGGATCCCTTCTAAATCTAATTTAAGTATGACTCAACCTTAACTGATGCTAACTATGACTTAATTAATTATAATCAACATGACCAACAAATCCAATCAAGACCTTCCTAACTCCCGACAAGTATTTTGGCTACCCCTGATAATCTTCTGATGAGTTTCAGTGTTCATCCGATGAACTCCCTTGCGTCATCCTAGCAAGCTTCCCGATACCCTCGGTGAGCTCCCAATGCACTTTAGGCAAGTTCCCAACCGCATCGTCCTTACTCCAGCCCAATGCCTAGACTTGACTTCGGTCAAAACTCTGATTGTAATTTTCTCTCTATCGTAGTTAATCCTATATCAATTAACTCTAACAATCAATAACTCATCAATTGATTTTATCATCAAAATCTTAGATTCAACATTGCGGAAAGGATGAACAAAACATTGATGGAGAGAGTCAGATGTATACTTATATAAGCTAAACTTCATAATTCTTTTTTAGGTGAGGCCTTGTATACCGTTGCTCATGTTATTAATCTAGCCCCTACTATTACTTTACAGAATACTTTCTTGATAGGGTGTGGTATGGTAGAGATGCTTCCTATGATCACCTACATGTATTTAGTTATAAATATTTTGTACATATCCCTAGATAAGAGATCCAAGTTAGATTCCAAGATGAGACAATGCATCTTCATTGGGTATGGCAAAGATGAGATTGGCTATAAATGTTATGATCTAGTTGAAAAGAAGCTTGTCAAAAGTCGTGACGTAGTTTTTGCTAAGGATCAAACATTAAAGATATTGGTAATATAAAAACGATAGAGCCTCAGAGGAATGATGGTTTGATTGATTTGGAACCTACTCCTATAGTTGATTAGGGTGTTGTACAAAATCATGATCAGCATGATTAAGTTGAACATTAAGTCATAGATCAGGTGGATAATCCAACTAGTGAAATGGTTAAAAATGAACTGCCTAAAGCTACACTTAGAAGGTCTACCAAAGTCTGAATGTCTTTCACTCGATACTCATATAATGATTATATTCTCTTGATAGATGGTGAGGAGACAGAATGGTATAAAGAGGCTATTGAGAGTGAGTAAAAGGGCAAATGGGCTACAACAATGAAAGAAGAAATGCAGTCCTTGCATGATAATCCAACATTTGAATTGGTCAAACTTCCTAAAGATAGAAAATCATTGAAGAACTGGTGGATTTACAAGATGAAGCATGAAGAGAATTCCTCTAGTCCATGATATTAAACTAGACTGGTGGTTAAAGGCTATATTCAAATGAAAGGCATTAATTTTGGAGAGATTTTCTCACCTGTGGCAAAAATGTCCTCAATTCGAGTCTAGGTTTGGCTACAAGTCTTGATTTCAAAGTTGAGCAAATATAGCTAAAAATAGCTTTCCTCCATAGTGACTTAGAGGAGGAAATTTACATGAAGCATCCTTAATGTTTTATGGTAAAAGAAAAAGAGAATTGTGTCTGTAAATTGAGAAAGAGCTTGTATGGTTTAAAACAAGCACCTATGCTGTGGTATAAGAAGTTTGTTATAGTTCGGGCTACAAGAAGACTACTTCTAACAATTGTATCTTTATGCAAAAATTCTTTGATAATGATTTTGTTATATTATTGTTGTATGGTAATGACATACTTATTATAGGTCCGAACTCCTCTAGAATTAATAGTTTGAAGAGAGAGTTGAATAAGTCTTTTATTATGAAAGACTTAGGGCTAGCCAAGCTTATCGTTGAGATGAAAGTTATCCATTATAGAAAATGCAAGAAGCTATGGCTATCTCAAGAAAAATACAATGAGAAAGTGCTATAACGGTTCAACATGAATAAAGCTAAAATTATGAGTACGCCTCTTTCTCTATCTTTTGGGATGAGTGCCAAAACAATCTCCTTTAAATGAGAAAGAGAAGGAACACATGCAAAAAGTTCCTTATGCATATGCAATTGGTAATTTGATATATGCAATAGTTTACACTAGACCAGACATAGCTCATACAGTTGGCATGGTGGTTTTTATCTATTCTAGGTAAAGAGCATTAGAATACAGTGGAATAAATTTTGAGATATCTTCGGGGTACTTTTAGTTTAAAGCTTTTTTTTGGGTCTGATAAATCTATTCTTATGGGCTATACATATTCTGATTTGGTAGGAGATGTTGATTCTAGAAAGTTTGCTTCTGGTTATAAGATTATCTTTGTAGGGGGAGCTGAGGCATGCCAATCCAAATTACAGTAATATATTACATTATCCACTATGGAGGCTGAGTTTATTGCAGCTACAAAGGCTTCTAAGGAGTTGCTTTGGACGAAGAAATTTATGAATGAGCTTATATTTGATGAAATTGAGAAAAAGAGTTGAGTGGAATAATGCGTCGATCGATTTTGTTCATTCACTGATGGCTATTTAGACAAGGGAAGAGAGAGATAGAGAGGTTAGACATTGAGGATTTCCCTCAACAGTCTAATTAATCTGGTACTAATTGTTAGAATAGATGTTAACAACTCTATTATTTATCATGCCCCCGCAAGATTGGGCTCCTACCAAGGACGTCGATGTTGGACCGATAAAGTGAGAACAACTTGTGGGAGACTGTGGATTCATGAGGGAGTCTGCCAATTGATCGGTTGTATGAATATGAGAGACACGTAGTTGATGATTCATCATTTGATCTCGTACAAAGTGGAAGTCAATTGCTATATGTTTAATACGAGAGTGAAACACCAGATTGGCACATAAGTAAGTAGCTCTGACATTATCATAGTATATTGTAGGAGTAGCAGAGGCGCAGATGTCAAGCTCTTTGAGCAGATTCATTATCCAGTTAAGTTCAGCAGTTGCAGTTGCAATGGAGCGATACTCAGCTTCAATAGAAGACCGAGCAACTATCTTTTCTTTCTTGGAACTTTAACTAATTGGATTGGCTCCAAGGAATATAATAAACCCAGATGTTGATGTTTTATCTTCAAGATTCCTAGTCCAATCAGCGTCAGTATAAGCATGAAGATGAAGTGGACATTTTTTGTTAATAATGTCATAGTCAAGAGTACCTTTAAGATATCGTAATACTCATTTAACAGCGGACCAGTGTATGACAGATGGTCTATGCATGTATTGGGACAGCTTATTAACCGCAAATGAGATATTTGGGCAAGTGAGGGCTAAATACTACAACGAGCCAATTACTTACTGATATTGTGTAGAATCTGGAGCAGGCCTGCCATCATTTAACCGAAGCGATTCACTAGTGGAGAGAGGAGTCGAGAGAGCATTTGTATCCTTCATGTTTGTCTTAACTAATAAGTCCTGAGTGTACTTCCATTGAGAGAGGAAGAGTCCTAAAGATATAACCATTACTTCTACACCCAAAACATAGGTCAAGGGACCGAGATCTTTGAGGGAAAATCTGGTGGCTAACTGGTTGATGAACGTTGTGACCTCTATAGAATTACTACCTGTCATAATAATATCATCAACATATACCAGAAGATATAGTGTACTACCAGGTAGTTGACGGAGAAATAAGGAGATGTCAGACTTGGAGTTAGAGAAGCCGACGGATATCAAAAAGGAGCCAAGTTCCATGTACCAGGCTCTTGGAGCTTGTCGAAGATCATAAATGGCCTTGTGGAGTTTGTAGACATATTTTGGATATTGAGGATGAATAAAACCATTAGGTTGCTCCACAAAGACTCGTCAGGTAAAGTTCCTTGTAAGAATGCATTGTTCACATCAAGTTGTCGTAGTCACCATCCATTTGAAACTGTTAAACTCAGAATCAGTCGGATTGTTGTAGACTTAACAACAGGACTGAATGTCAAGTAAAATCAATACCAAGACGTTGATGGAAGCCTTTGGCTACCAAATGGGCCTTATATCGAGCAATGGACCCATAAGGGTTCTGCTTAACTTGAAAAACCCACTTACACCCGATGACATTTTGTGCAGGATGACATGGAACAAGTGTCCAGGTAGAATTATAAAGTAGGGCGTCATATTCATCAGACATAGCTTGACGCCAATGAGGAGACTTGTGGGCTTGAGTGATCGTGGTAGGTTCAAAGGTCTCAACAAAAGGAGTCATAACCGTGTGGAGATCAAGGACCTGATGGGGCTTGAAAATATCACTTTTAAAACGTGTTGTAATTGGATATCCAAGTGGATTAGGAGGTGATGGTGGAATGAGTGTGGATGAAGTAGAACAGGGAGAGTTAGACTGTAGAACAATAATGGTAGTAGACTGAGGCGAGGGAAATACCGGATGTTGAGTGTCCGATGATCAGATGTTAGTGGTAGCAGAAGAGGGAGAGAGGAAGGAGGGAGGGAGATGTTATATTGGAGGGATGCTCCATTCAAGAGTTAGAGTGGGTGATTCATATTACGGTTCAGTGGAGAAAGGCATGTGCCACTGATGCATATGCACCGGAGTAGTTAATACAGTGGTAGATTGGTGTTGTTGAAAGAGAAAGGAAAACTCCACGAAGACAATATGACGAGATGCAAAGACCTTGTGAGTGGAAGGATCATAGCATCGGTAAGCATTGTGTTCAAGGGAGTAACCAATGAAGGTACAAGACTTTGACCATGGTGCTAGTTTATTTGATGCATAAGGGCGTAGCCAAGGATAGCAGACACAACCGAAGACCCTAAGCTTTTGAAGATTTGGGGATCGATGAAACAACTTTTTAAACGGTGATTGATTATTGAGGACAAGACCAGGCATACGATTTATCAGATAGATGGTGGTTTGGAAGGTTGCAGACCAGAAGGTAGTTGGCATGGAAGCATGATAGAGAAGTGTGAGTCCAATTTCAACTATATGCCGATGTTTGCATTCGGCAGAGCCAACTAGCTGAGGAGTGTACGAAGGAGATTGGAGATGTCGAATACCACATGCTAACAAGTGTGATGTTAGTGTTTGATATTCACCCCCACCGTCAAAATAAATTATTTTGATAGAGGACTGAAAGATATTTTCTATCATTTTTTTGAAAGTAAGGAAAATGGTAGAGACCTCAGACTTATGTTGAAGAGGATAAAACCAAGTATATTTGGTAAAATAATCAGTAAAGATAACATAAAATCAGCATTTGTCAAAAGAAATACTTAGTGCAAGACCCCAAACATCAGTATATAGAACTTCAAATGGATGTATGCAAGAAATAGAAGAATGAGCAAATGGCAGTCGATGACTTTTATTACTAAGACATGCATTACAATAAGAAATAATAGTACTAGTTTTAAACGAAGGAAGAGCATAACAGGAAAGAAACATTCGTAGATTGGAGGTAGAAGGGTGACCGAGACGATGATGCCACACATCCGTGGAAGCAGCAATAGAAGAATAGGTAGTAGGCGGAGAGGTGGATGGCCACTGGTAGATGTTATCTTTACTCTGGCCTTGTACTAACGATGCCCCCATGTTCAGATCCTTGACAAGAAAGTGGTCAGAAAAAAATTCAATAGATATATTATTTTGTTTACAGAATTGAGAGACAGAGATGAGATTTCATTTGATATGAGGTGCGCACAACACATCACCGAGTGTAAAGTGAAGATAATTCAAAGTAAGATTTGTGGAACCAGTATGAGTAATAGGAAGTCGCTTACCATCATCAATGATGATGTCATCAATATCACCATAGCTATTGGAAAAGGACAAGTTCTAGAGATCCGCGGTGACATGATGAGAGGCTCCAGAGTCCAAAACCCAAGAGTGTTGATCAGAAGGTGGGGCAACAGTGAGATGTGCCTGGGGCAGAGGTCGTGAACGAGATCGACAGACTTTGGCGGAGTGACCAACTTTATCACAGAGCTGGCAGACAATCTGGTTTTGAGGCATAGGAGCAGGACGCCAAGGCTGTTGGTAGTTATAGGTTCTACCTCGAGGTATTGGAGCAGGACACCAGGGCTGGTGATGAGGGATGCTTCTATTACTCGGCATAGGAGCAGGATGCCAAGATGATTGGGTACCATAGTTACCACTTAGATTGTGATAAGATGGTGCCTGCTCAGGACCCTTGTTGGTAGACTGATAGTACTGATTGCTTTTTCTTTTAAATTTTTGACTTATATGGGCAGTAATAGGTTGAGCTGTCACCTTATTCTCGTGCTTCAGATAAGTCTCGTAGTCAGTTAGCTTATCGTGCAGCTCTTCAAATAATAGCGGTGAGTCACGTGCCTGAATTGTTGCTGCTAATTCTTTGTACTCAGCCCCAAGACCATTGAGGGTGTGGACGATAACTTCAACACCACTATGATAATGTCCGATTAAGACTAAGTCATCGATTATTACCTTGATAGTTTAGAGGTAATCAGCGATGGTACTTCCCTCTTATTTGGTGTTCATAAGTCTGGAGAGAAGATCGAACATGCGGGTGCGCGAGCGATTTGCCAAGGTAGTTTGGAGTTTACACCAAGCTTCGGCAGCAGTAGCACATGAAGATATAAGTGGTGCAATGGAATCAGCAACTAACGCTTGAATCACTTGAAGAATAAGACGGTCCTGTCGGAGCCACATTTTATGCTCTGGATTCGGTGCTTGACTTATTGTGCCTAGGATATCAATCATTGCTCTCAGGCAATTGAAGGATCCATCAACATATCCTATCAGATCATATCCAAAGAGAAGATTAGTGAACTGGGCACGCCATGAATTTCATAATTCCCTCTGGATAATTTGAAGGGAATGAGGACGGCAGCATTGATGGAGATCGGTCTTCTACTCGTAGAGGTGCTAGAGCTTCCTGTAATAACACTGACAGAAATCGGAGAGGTAGTTGATGAAGACATTGTAGAGGAATATTGCTAGTTTTTTTTTATGTCGCTTTATGTCTCACTGCAGCAATGGAGGAGAAGAGTTCAATGCCGCAGATTTATGTCTCACTACAGCAACGGAGAAGAGCTGGTGGTCGGTGGCTGCGTGGTTTGCTCATGGCAGCAGAAGCAGGGTTGGCAGCGATGAGCGGCAATAGGTGAGCAGCAGTTGATCCTGATGATGGATCGCTACTGGTGGTAGTGAAGGGCAGCAAGTGAGACTATCTGGTGTTGGAGCAGCACCAGATCTGATCTGAATCATTTCGGAATAAAGGAGAACAGCAAAGAGTTTGGTCAAGAACAGAGAAGCAGTAGAAATTTCAATGACGGTGGGTGCATCGCTTGTCGCCGGCCCTTCCGCATCGCCAACGATCAGATCATCGAGTGCACCAAGTAGATCACAACAACTAGGCTTCCCCTCTCGGATTCGCAAGGGCAAATCAGATCAGGAGGTGGACCTCTATTTGCGGTCGCTCCATGGAGGAGGAGCAGTAGATCTGGCATGAGTAAAGGATCGTCCTCTGATCTGCAGTGTGTTGTGACATGGGATGGCACCGACAGTGGCCGACGAAGGCTGTAGCAGGGGATAGATCACCCGTCTTGATGCTCAGGCAGCTACCGAGGTGAGTTTGTAGTGGTCGCGACTGCTGCCAAGGAGGATTAGGCATTGCGGCTACCGACGAGGAGAATTAGGCATTATGGTCATAGACCTCAAAGTGATTGGGGCTTTCACTGCGTTTCGTCGGTTCAGCCCACTCGTCGCCGTCACCGATCCACTCCGACCTGTCCGTTGGCAATCGAGTCACCAGTCGGATTTCTCCGATTCGATCACTGAGGCGGATCAAGCTTTGTCGGAGGAATATGTCTCCGGCTTCCACAGATGTGAGAGAATAAAAAAAATATAGTAGTAGAAAACTTGCCGATAGAGAAGGCAGAAGTGCAGCGACGGTAGATGGGTAGGAGTCTATTGCAGCTTCTGCCCGCAGCTGGAGATGGTGAAAATTTGCTGCCATTTGACAGCGAGACGAGAGCATGCTCTAGGTAAGCGGCTCTGATACCATGATAGAAATGAGAAAATTGGTTGAGTGGAATAATACGTCAATCGATTTTATTCATTCACTGATGGCTATTTATACAAGGGAAGAGAGGGATAGAGAGGTTAGACGTTAAGGATTTCCCTCAATAGTCTAACTAATCTGGTACTAATTATTACAACAGATGCTAACAACTCTATCATTTATTAATATTCATATAAAGGAGGTATATCTTATACTGTGATAGTCAAAGCACAATTCATCTTAGTAAGATCCTACTTCCATGATAAATAGAAACATATTGATGTGAGGTATCATTGGATACAGGATGTTTTGGATTCTAAGTTTCTTGAACTTGAGAAAATACATACTGATGATAATGGCTCTGATATATTCACTAAAGTTTTACTAAAAATAAAGTTTAAGACTTATCGGTTGGTTATCGGTTTAACAAATTTCTCCATGGAGGAGAATTATTGGGTTAGGTCACTCCAATGTGGAGAAAGCCCAACAATTAATATTTTGGCCCATGTGCTTAAATCCATTAGGGTTATATATATATATATATATATATATATATATATATATATATATATATATATATATATATATATATATATATATATATATATATATATATTGAGACACTCAAGACATCACTAAAGTTTTTGCAATCACCTCTTTAGAGAGAGAAGTTTCTGGGTTTTCCTATAAGTAATCTAGCCATCTTTCTCTAGCGATCGAATAATGAGTCTTTGTCGGATCATATTAATTTTTAGTAGAAATATTTTAAACTCAGTGATCTTCATTATGCATGGTGATGATCTAGTTTGGAGTTCGTCTACATAGAGTTTTGACGTTTTGAACAACAGCTATTCATTGATTATTCTATTGCCAACCAATTTCTTTCTACTCTTTACTAGGCATTATTCATCCATTGGATTTAACTAAAATTTTGTCAACAAGCATAGGAGGTTATGCATTCTGAATGGTGAAGATTAGGTTTGAAGGTATTTAAGTATCTTCTTTTGCTATTTCAACGAAGACTATGCTACTATTTTTCTATTTCTAATAATTTCATTTCATTCATACTATCATTTAAGGTTTGATTTGACTGATATTTGGTGAGCATATTTTTTTCTTTAATTTGAAGGGTGAAGATTATGTTTGGATGTAGAGATTATGTCTAGATATGATAAACACTTTATGATTTTAACGATAGCTATCCTTTAGTAATTTTATCTCTGTTGGACAGGTATTTGAGTTGTAAGTTTTGAATATATTATAAAATAAATTTATTTGTAATATTTTCATAGTAAATATTTTGATTTGGACTAAAAAGGGTTATGTGGTTATTATTCTTCGAAGAAGTTTTTCATGTAAAAATTGATGATATTTTGTGTACTAGATTGTGATTGAATTGTTCATTGCTCATATACTTAAGATAATATTTTTAACATATTTATACAAGTAATTTTTTAATAATTAATTATTTATATCGATATATTTTTATCTACCATGCTTGAGCCAGCTATAGATCAACCATGCTTGTAATTTCCAAATGAGAGGTGGACACGCGAGGGACATAAGAATGGCCCGACGTAACCTGCAAAACTTAAGAACTTTATATTTATCCTTAAAATGGATGTTGAAATCCTCATTGATAACAGTATCCTTTTCAAAAATAATTCTTTAAGACTTATATTTTCCCTTCATCCCTAACAATCGAGCTATTTAAAATTACTTTTATCCTTTTAAACAGGCATCAATCAACCATAGGATGTAAGTGGATTGAGGGAATGAATTGCTGTGGAATAAATTTGGAAATTTGGATATGGACAAGGATGCAAATTTTTGTAAGCGTATGCGACAGTACTGGATTTCATTATGGATATAGGGAATCGGTAATTGGACAGGAGGAGCATTATCCATAGAAAAAAATTGACACCCATGATTCAAGGATAATGATCTTGATTCATGAATATTAATATGATTCTAGGGCAATCACTCTTTTTAACATATATAAATATATAATACATATATTTTCATAAGATATTCATTCTTCCTCTCATAAAAAATTAAATTTAAAACTTATTATTAAAGATGAATATATAAAACACTAAAGCAAATATATATTGATAGTTATGCTACATATTTCACATAATATCAATAAATATTTGGTTCTTTATAGTAATTATATTTTCACTCGTCCAAATATTTTATTTATAATTAATAAATTATCATAATTCATATATTGATCCTTTACTATTCATTGATCTACACTAAAGCATATCATATGATACCTTAAAGGGACTCTGAATTATAATATTCTTATTTAAAAATATTCATCTCTATATCTTTATATTATTTTTTATATTAAATGAACAAGTAATATTAATAATAGAATATCAATATAAACATATATTGTGTTTCTTGAAGCAAACTCTATTAATTAAAAGCTCTAAGAAATAAAAAAAAAATTACATAATCTACCACGAAAAGTTGAGTATTATGTCATTGCAGCCATCATCGTAGAACTCAACTTGGTCATCAACTTGTTTAATGAATTTTGTATCATCTCTCAATATACTCCATTGATCCACTATGATAACGTCAAACCTATCTACCTGAACTCTTATTCGATATTTCATTCTGCTATGAAGTATATCATCATCGATTTTTTTCATTATAAATCAAGTTTAAAGATATCAAAGATATATATCCCATTTTCATACTTCTCACTAATTAGTAGACCCTCTTATGAAATCATTTGTTTGTAAGATATTCTTCTTATATCGCTTCAAGATTAGTATTATCTGATGGAAACTTACTGTTGCATGCACATGATAGAGAATCATTGATAGAGTGGTGTTCGATAATAAATGATTGACAAATAGTGATCATAGGAAATCTTGATACACTTGCTATAAATAATCCATTGTATCTTTAGTGTACCACACTCCTCAATCAACTCATGATATAAGAATAATTACCTTGATTCATGAACATGATTAAAAGACAATTGTACCATACACATATCAATAAAACGATACAGTCTTCCATTGCATATTACATGAGGAATAATGTCTTGCAATTGTCTTGAACTTTCTCATTTTGGTGCTTCCATTCAAGTATAAGATTGCCCTGAAGTCAAGAATTGGTAATCTCAGACCCATAGGAAGACCAAATTGCTACATCCATTTTCAGGGCTTTTACTTTGACTTTCTTTCAAGACTTGTTACAATGTTGACTCGATGCACACTAGGGTAACCTCTCGTGATTTTTTTCATCTAATCAGAGGTCTCTGTACTTGGTGGCATTTCTCATCCACCAGTCGTTTGACATAAAAAAGAAATCTAGATATATGTCCAAGTTTGTTGACTTTGATAAATACCAAATCAGACTTGTTACCTTCATCCTTATGTTGTGCTACAAGTAGATCAAGAATTTATGTTTATGTGGTATACGTCTCAAAGTTCCTGAGAACAATGACAAGTAGAAAATCTGCTAAACGAGATTGCCGATAACAATGTGTGTGATGTGGATGTTAAAAAAGTTTCTGTGGAGTTATATGATCCTTAGATTCTATTCCCTTCCGATATCATGTCATAAGCACAAGTGAGGAGATGTTATTGACATTGCAGACTTTTCTTTGGTGCAACTCGTTCTACAAAAGGAGAGCGCACAAACACACATTACAGTTCACACTTTAGCTCAGGAAGAGTATATGCTCACTGATTCTCCTTCCATTTCCGTCAACTTTAGGGTTTCGGTCTCTCGCTGCATGAGCTTGATAATGACTTGCGACCGAGAAGAGGCCCACTTGGATGATCTCTGAGACTTTTGGTTTGGAATTCAGCGCTGACTTTGAGGTTTTCCGGTCACCTCAGTGCATGCAATTTGCTTCATTCACCAGATGATTCTTGACTTCTCCAAACCAACAAAATGGAGACAAACCTTCGTCTCTCCATGATAGAAGGCCATGATTCCAATATCAATGCCAGCTAAACAACCTGCACAAACTTCACTCAATTCGTCCACTTGCAGTTTCTGTTGTAATTAAATCATCATAAAATGATAAAATCATAATATTATGATGTAATTAAATAATAATATTTTTAATCATGAAAAGATATTTTTTTAATACATACACTCTTCACATTATCTATTTGATGAAGTATAATTCTATTTATAGTAACTAATGATAACTACCTCACCCAACTTTCTCACCCATGATTGAGAAAGTATAGCCACTATCCCCACTAACTCCTAATTATGGGCCACTACCTCCACAACTCTGAAACATGGGTTACTACCCTCATAACTCTTAAAACATATTAACTACCAAGGTAACCTTTATGAATTAATTCTCAACACTCCCCCTTGATTCATATTTACATACACTAATTTGAGACATGAAATAAATATGTTTCTAAATTAGAAGTAACTTGGTGAAAATATTTATAACATGTTCATTTATGCCACAATACGTCATTGTTATAGTTCCACTTGCTACAAGATATCGAATGAAATGATAGTGTATCTCTATATGTTTCATTCTTCCATAAAACATTAGATTCTTCAATTGTAGCTTTGTTGTCATAAAAGATTTCAGTTGCTTATTTTTGTTCTCGATGAAGATCTTTAAGAAGTCTTGTAAGTCATATTGCTTGACAAGATGCTATTGTTGCAACTACATATTCTGCTTCTGATGTCGATAACGTAGTTATGGCTTGCTTCTTTGAACTCTAAGATATAACTCTTGATCCAAGACTAAAAATATTACCTAAAATATTCTTTATATCATTCAAATCTCCTACCCAATTACTATAAGTGAAACCAAATTATTTACATTTAAATATATGAGGATACCAAATTCTATAATCTACAGTTTCAGCAATATAACGCAGAATTCTTTTAATAGCTCCGAGATGATGTTTGCTTGGTCTATGCATAAACCTGGATACTATACTAATATTGAAGGTAATATTTGGTTGTGTATTAGTTAAATAGATCAAATCTCTAACTTAACTTCTATAGTATCTTGCATTTGTCAACCATATACTATCTTCAAGTTTCAATTTCTCATTTACATTCATGGGTATTGTTGCAGCTTTGCAATTAATCATGTTGGATTTTTTCAGTAGATTCATTGTATATTTTTTTTGTGAAATAAATATTTCATCTGATTCTTGCTTCACCTCCAACCTAAGAAAATAGTATAGTCGACCTAGATCTGATATTTTAAACTTATTCATGCAAACCATAAGGATATTATATTCATATTCCTTCTTTAGATAAAGGGTAAGTTCATTATTGCTCCTCTTATATCCATTATGATTAAAATAACAATCAATTTTGTTGTACCATGCTCTAAGAGCTTGTTTAAGCTCATAAAGAGTTTTTTTAGTATATATACTTTTTCTTCATATCTTTTAACTAAAAAAAATATTCAGGTTGAGTAACAAAAATATCTGCTTGTAAATCTTCATTTAAAAACATAGGTTTCATATCGAATTGATAAATAGGCCAACTCAAATAAGCAGCTAAAGTCAAAAAAGTTCTCACGGTTTAGAATCTAATGATTAGAGAAAATGTATCATCAAAATAAATACTTTATTACTGTGAATAACTTTTTACTACAAGCCGAGCCTTATGCTTGATACTTTCATCTGCATTATATTTTGTTTTGAACACCCATTTCAATCCAATAGCTTTTTTTTTATCTCAGTAGATCTATTAGCTCTCAGGTTTCATTCTTCTTAGTTGACTTGATTTCCTCCTTCATTGCTTTTTATCATTCCTTTGGACTAATGATGTTGATGAAGCTTTTAAGATATTAAAAAGAAAAGTGACCGAAGCTCCTATTTTGGTACAACCTAATTTTGATAAGGTGTTTAAGGTTGAATGTGATGCCTCTAATGTGAGAGTGGGAGCTGTTTTGAGCCAAGAAGCAAAGTCCATTGCCTTTTTTAGTGAGAATCTGAATGATACAAGAAGGAGATATTCTACCGATGACAAGGAGTTCTATGCTATTTATCAAGCTTTATCTCATTGGAGTTAGTATCTTCTTGTCAAGCCATTTGTCCTATATTCTAATCATGAGGCATTAAAGTTTATTAATCACCAGCAAAACCTAAACAAAAGGCATGCAGCTTGGGTGGAGTTCAAGCAATCTTATATGCTTACAATCAAGCACAAATATGGTATTCAAAATGTAGTTGCTTATGCATTATTAGATCTCAGTGGGAGTATCACATACATAGCGGAAATCAAAACAAGAACTGATTTCCTATATAGATTAAATCATCGTGCAAAAGATTAGGATCACAGAAAAACCACAAAAATTGATAAAATTGCATTATGTAATGTGATAGATTGATTACCTAGGGAGATCGTATATCCTTCTATTCTAGATCCGGATGGAGATGATGAAGGAAGTGAGGTGTTTTCCTCTCTAGCAATATTCATACGATGGATCTCTACAGTGAAACTCTTCCAATCTGATCTCGCAACTCTTGCACAGAGGGAGGGAGGAGAATAGGAGAGGGAGGCCAAAGCTACAGCCTATTAACCATAAGTCTCCCCTCCTATTTATAGAGAGCCACCAAAAACCCTATGGCTCTTGCCTTAGTAAGTATTGGATCTCTATTCAATTATCACTAACCTTATATTATTTGATCTCTATCCAATAATCTCCTTAGGCTTCTAATTGGGCCTTAACCAAGGAGCACATTAGCATAGGGTCTTATCTAATGAGAATAGGGGCTAATTGGATCTCTATCCAATCATCTACCCACTGAAGCATCCACTATATGTGTGTGACTCTCTAGGCCCGATACCAGAACTCCTTCTGATATAGTAAATTATTATCTCCATAATAATTCACTCGACTCATCGACTATGGATGTACTAGGCCACTACGCCATAATCCCCAAACGGTACAAGGGGATTAAATTCATCGGACTTGTCTGTCCATAGTTACTGTGTATCTATAATCCCTCATACAACTAATATCTCAGAGATTATATATTAGACATGGTACTATTATATCACATACGAAATCCATTTGAGACTCGTTCTAATCGAATTCTCATAAGAACTCCTCTCTCAATCGAATGACCCTGGCGAGGGATTTGTTTGAGCATGCATATATTAGATATTTCTCTCATGATACCAAGAGAGGATGATCTTTTATCGATAATCAATTGTCTTCGTAAGGTTGGCTACCAATCTTGATAACCAACTGTATCAGATCTGAAACTTTCCAAACTTGTAAGTCTTGCATCAAAGAAAGGAGTACTTAAACAAGATATCCTTGGTGCCTTAAGCCTAAGGACCAGATACACAATTAAGGCTATGGAATCGCTATCTTACATTATGTATCATTAACTATACAGTATTCCATAAGCGAATCAATCAGTGAACTCATTCTTCAATAAGCACTTATATTATATCCTTAGTGTCTCTACACAAGTGGCTATAAAACCAACTGCCTCTATTATATGGGTGGGTATATAGTATACTGGTCTGTTCGGTTATCTCATTGTCCCTCTCGAGTAACCTATGATCGAAATTATTTAGGGTATATATTTAAAGGTGAATCGATTTCATTATCATGATATCATCATAATCTGATTCCTATTGCACAAAACCAAGGACATCACAGCTACAGATAATATAATGTGAGAATATGTCAATATTAATCATAAGCAAAAAGATCGCATAGCATGTCACACATGTCATCACTCACGTGATTGGCTTGCAGTGCACCTATAATATGCAATGCCTTACTTGACCTAAAGTCAATCACCTATATGTCTAATCCTCATCAAACCCCTATGATGCTCAAATACACTCTGAGGCGGTGGCTTTGTTAGTGGATCTGCAATGTTATCTTCAGATGGAACTCTTTTTATTGTTATATCATTATAGGTCATAATCGCTCTAATCCACTAGAACCTCCTCAGAACAATTCTGATGAGACCTGGGTTCCCTTGCTAGAGCTATCACCTTGTCGCTGTCATAGTATATGGGAATAAGCTCCACACTGCTTGGTACGACTCTCAAATCCTTGATGAACTTCTTCATCTATACCCCTTCATTTTGCTGCTTCTGTTGCAGTAATACATTCTATCTCTGTGGTCGAGTCAATAGTAGTATCTTTCTTGGAACTTTTCCAACTTACTGCTCCTCCATTCAGGGTGAAAACATATCTTGAGTTTGACTTGCTATCATCAATATCGGACTGGAAACTTGAGTCAGTGTAGCCCTCAACCTAGAGGCTACCTCCTCCATATACTAGTAAAAGATCCTTAATCCTTCTCAAGTACTTAAGAATACACTTTAATGCATTCCAGTGTTCCAAACATGGATCCGCCTGATACCTGCTTGTGACACTCAGAGTATACACTATATCAAGCCTGGTACATAACATAGCATACATGATAGACTCTATTGCTGAGGCATAGGGTATTATATCCAAGTCTGTCCTTTCTTTAGGAGTATTTAGGGATATACTCCTAGAAAGTGATATTTTATGTCTCATCCGTATGAGACATCTCTTGGAATTTTACATGTCAAACTTTTTGACAATGGAGTCTATGTACCTGGACTGGGACAAGACAAGCATCCTCTTGGATCTATCTTTATAGATTCGAATCCCTAAAATATAGGATGATATCCCTAAGTTCTTTATAAAGAAGTTTTTAGATAATCAAGTCTTTATTTGTAGATAAAGTTTTTGACATTTAGATAGTAAAATCTTTCGTCTAGATTTTTATGTTCATAAATTCTGGAGTCTTCAGAAACTGAGTCTTTTTGTTACTAGGTAGGGGTACCAAGATAATTAAAAAATATTCTGAAAAATATTTAAATGCACTTGATTAATTATATAAAATGGTCGATAATAAAAAATATATATTTATATAGTCTAACCAAACCCAGAGAGTTCGGACATTACTCGAAGGTGGGAGCCCTATGCCGTTGTTGTTCTAATGGATTTTGTGGCCGAGGATGTCAGAAATAGATATGGTGAAGACAGCAGGGAGTAGTTGGATTGATGTAGATGGGAAGATTGCAGGCCGGCCTTCTTTGAAAGGATTCCTCTCTCATCCCTTCACTAGATAGAAGGTGTTCATGTGATAAATGTTAAATGGGTCGCTGACTCGGATAATGGCCACTCCAGCTGAGTAATTTGGATTGGCAACCCTTGTCTTGTGCCAAGAATTTTGAAGATGTTGGAAAGACTGGGAGTTCTGTCATGTCCCAACTCTGTGACAAAGTTTGTAGCACTTTTGTTCAAGAAGTTCTTCCTTGGTTCGGGTATGGAGGAGGGGATGATGAAATGTAACTCAGGAAGATGCATCTGAGTAATAGAATTTATTTAAAGAGAATGTAGGGAGGAGGAAATACAAACCATGAGAGAGTGCCTTTACAATGTAATCAAGATGTAGTTCAGGGAGGATAAAGATACAACTGGGACATTCACCTGGAGATGATGACATACAGAAGCTGCATCAGTAAGTAACACATGTCCCTTTTTCCCTTCAGCAGCTGGAGGTAAGAACCGGAAAACACTTGGAGGTAAGAACCGGATCATCTTCCACTGTTCGCCTTCAAGTCTTGTTTAGCAAGTTGGTGTATGCATTAAACAGGGCGCTAAACACATCTCCCTTCTTCCCTTCAGCAGCTGGACCATCTTTAGGAATAGATTCCACCTTGGCAATCTGGTCTGAGGCCTTTACTTGTGAATCCGTTGGTTCCACATCTCCAACACTTCCTCCTTGAGAATCTGTTGGCAGAGAAGGTGCCGAGGTCTTCAGCGGTGTGACATTTGCGACGGCTTCCTCAGGTTCTTCTGATTCAAAGATTTCGACGACTTGTTCTTCTGTTCCGTCTTCTGCTGCTTCATCCATTTCGTTGTGCTCGATCACTTCTTCTTCCTTCACTTCCACTGTTTCGGGTGCAGCGGTCTCCGACACAACATGCTTATCGGTCTCGGTGGGTCCACTAATCTCTCCGTCCTGCCAGTTTTATTTAGTTAGCATCAATCCAAAGTCAAACCAGAAGTAACTTAAAAGCTTGTCAGTGGTTGGTGGGCCTCGTCGTCACACCGTACGATTTTAAAAATTCTATGCCCACTTTGCGGAACATGCTCATCTATCTCAGGAGCCAACAAAACACATTTCAAGTGGCATTGCTTCCCAACAATCCCCGCCGCACACAACCGCTTTTTCGTTCCCCCCCCCCTAATGTGACGGTCTGAATTGGTAGTCTCATTTCAAGATTGCTCTCTAGACTTCGTATGTTCCCTTTTTGCTTGAAAGCTTCCAAATCAGGCGTTTCCTTGATGAGCTCGGGGAGGGGTTCCTTCTCGACCAAGTAAGTATACACGGATAATTTACGATGGACGCAGGCAGTGAAACACCGACGTCAACTAGCAAGTCGCCATCTTTGGTCTCCAAGAAATGTAGCAACATAGTCTTCTTTAGGACTAATTAAGTTGGTTGCATCTACCTCCCACTATGCAGCTGAATCGATCGGTAATCAAATGTGCATGTAGCCTAACAGAACAAAACCCCGATGCTTTGGCTTACTCTCATACAGCCAAAACATATAAAATAGAACCAAAAGTCATAAAGTTTGCAACTTTTGTTGCGTGTGCATCGGGTGAGAAGCAGTCTCCGACACGCACCTCCAACAAGTCCCCGACCGACTTCTGCCCATTCTTATCCGGCGTCCCTTGTTTGGTGTCCCGCCCGGCCGCTGCCACCATCTCCTCCTCCTCGGAACCGCGCGGCGAGGGCGGCTGCTCCAGCGGTAGGGGTGCGTCCCCCTGCGCCATCGGCTTCGTGGCGCACGCTCCCATGGTTCGCTCTTGCTAGCTCGCTCGTGCGCCCGTTGCCTGCCGCCCTGCTTCCGGAAGAGGGGGAGGAAAATGGAAGGAAGCCGAGCGAATATAACGACGGGGCGCGAGCTGGCGTTGCCATGCCGACGTTCGTTCTGCGCCGCAGGTTAAATATAGACTGCATGATAGCGATTCCGACGTTTGTTCTGCAGCACAGAATATATATATATATATATATATATATATATATATGGAAAGACGTACATAGTAGCGGTTATAAATATAGATGAGATGTTGAATTTAGCGATTTTAAAATTTATTGAATCCTTAGCAAATAGATATACTAAATACATCATTCTCAAAATACTATTTTAACTATAAATTTATCGGATAAGACGTTAAATCTTGAATTTTATCTAATACGTCCTACCCGTCTGTTTTCCGAAGCACCTTTGTGGACTACAACGATGGGTTTTTCTTTTTATTCTCAACTTTTTAGAAATTATTATTATTATTATTATTATTATTATTATTATTATTATAAATATATATATATATATTTCAATATTATTATACAAAAGCATTCATTAATATCTACAAGTTAAAGCAAAATATAATACCGTATATTTCATGTTATTTTTTTATTTTTCTCATCAAAGACGCATACATTCTTATGGAAATGCAAACTTTGACATTTCTAACTAAACTAAAAACCAATTATGTGTTTTTTTCTCTTTTTAAACAGATATTGTTATTGTGTAAGCACAAATTAATTCAATAATAAGCACAAATTAAACCAAAAGATATTATATCTATGCTAAAGCAATAAGAAAAAAAAAAGCTAAGAGATCTCAGATGGTGTGGAAATTGAAAGGTAATATCCATGAAATACTTATTAATGAAAAAAGTCTAATATCAAAATTTCAACATAAACTTAGCTACTTCGTCCACTCTCAAATATTTTTTTCTGAGATCTAGGGGTGTCTAGTATATATATATATATATATATATATATATATATATATATATATATATATATATATGTGAAGTGTTAGGGTGGATTTGACTTGGATAATAATTAGATAAAACCTCATTACATGATTGTCTTTCTGTCTATCTCATTTCAAAAGCGTTCCTATATGCTCTATTTTAAATTTCCATATCATACTGTTTTGTGGAAGTAATTAGTGGCCTTCTTCTTAAAAGATGTAAAAGACACATAAAATGTCTGCATTTTAGTACTCAATTGTCGTTTTATAATCTAACAATAAATTTTTATGCAACCTATTAAATAAATAAAATATATGTCACTTTATATGAGCTTCATCTATATGTTTCATGAAGTAAATTTTATTCCGATATGAGTGGTATAATAAAAACATAGCATAAAATTGCAGGTTGAAATACTGTCTAATTATGTTAAAAGTAGCTAAGTTTATGTTGAAATTTTGATATTTGGTTCAGATAAGACATCATTTAGGGTTACACTGATTACTTATGACGAAAGAATTCTTTTTGAAAATCATCTATTGAAATCAGTTTTTGACATATTCTCATATGTTTTTGACAATCATTTTTTAAAGGAATACTCATCTTCGATAAGATTTCATATATTTTTGCCCTTTATTGAAATTATGTTTCCCCATAGGCCATTTAAAGTTTAGAATTGCTCTATAATAAGTTATGATTTTTGGTAGGAGTACATTGATTTTAATCCTTTATTTAAAATAAGCGTAAACCTGATGAAAATAATCGAGAGTTAGATAACCCTAGAACCATTTAAAAACTTTGTGAATGATTTATTAACTCAGATTGACCATTTTTTCGTCTTTATACATTTTGAACAGGAATTTATAGTCCATTTTAGGTTGAAATAATGTAAATTTTGGTTGTGGAGACAATTAATGCTCCATTTTCCTCTTTTTTGACTCAATTTTTATTCGCTTTGCTTAGATAATATTTTCTAATAACTTTCATGAAGAAAGAATATGGAAATAAGTTATTGATTTTCCACATGTTTACGCTAATTTTGGACCTTTTATTAATGATTAGTATAATCCAATTCAAAATAAATATTAATCAGGTTCTTTAAAGGATAGTCGCCATGAAAACCTTAGGAACGAGTTAGTGAGTCATGATGATATTTTTTTCCTTTTTTCTACTTTAAATGAGAATTTACAATTATTTCAATTCATTTAACATTGACATTGTTTAAATTTTTAAATTTTGGAATAATTAACATGACCAATTAAAATGTTAGACTTGCTTATCAAAAGGTTGAAGGTACAAAATTCCACTCAACATATTTTGATGTGTTAGGTAATTTAGTTGGTAAAGAATTAGACGATCAAACTTACGGTCCTGAGTTCAAATCATGTTTTCTCCACTTGTTCTTTCCAAAAAAAAAAACACGACCACATCATCAAAGGTCTATTATACTCCTAGAATAGACAAAAAAGATAATAAAAAAGAATGAAGCATATTTGTTGTATTACATTTTAATTAAATTGTATTCGCTTGCATATATCATTTATTATTTTTCAAATATATCTGTGTAATTTAATATTTTTAAAAAATAGAATATATTTTTATATATTAAATGACATACATGTCACTGATAAATGGACTAAAACCTAGGGCCTATGTAGTTTCATATGTTAATAAATTTGTATCATAATATTTTGCCAAAGAAGAGAACAGAAGAGAAAAAACATATACATGCTAGATTGTAACCGGTCTTTTTTTTTCTTAATCATTTCTAACACTTCTTCACGTACCATTGGCTACCGTGCAAGTGATTCGATGTCAATTTTATCAAGAGCTAATCATTTAGATAGTCTAAAGCACACCTCATTTGGATATTTTATAGAAATGTATGGTATTCTTATTTTGTAGGTACTTTTTTTAAAAAAATATATTATTTATTCTTGAGTGATGAGAAAATATTTAATCAATAGGGTCTACTTGTTTTTCTCGGTGATCGGTGTTTCTCTTTTTTGTCTATTGGATAAAAGATATATTTGATTTGAAATAAAAATAATTTGAGTATCCTTATCTGTCTATTGGATAAAAAAATATATTCGATTTGAAATCAAAATCATCTAAGTATCTTTATGATAAGTAGAAATCTAGTATCTTTATGATAAGTATTTCTCATACAATACATTATTGGTACCCAATTTGAAACATTGATGATATTATCATACACTTTGATGAAGATGTACTTATGTTAGACTGTTGTCAAATATACATATTATATATTTTTTTGTCTCTTATTTTGTCAAAGTAAAATAATCACGGGTTATTGTTATTATTATTAAACATATAAATCATCATAATTTGATAAGTCACATAAGAGGGGAAAACGTATATAAAACTCCATTTTAATATTTCATAACATCCATATTATTCCTATTTCCATATTATAAATAAAAAAGATTAACTTTTTTAGTTAATAGAGTTCATTATCTTTCTCGGTTATTTATTTGCTCTTCTTCATCAACCAAATAAAGTAAATATAAATGATTTAAAGTCAAGAATCATACAAGTATTTTCAGATATTTCTCAAATCCATAACCAATTAAAAGCATTCATCTACACATCATGTATTGTATCTTGAAATTTGATAACGAGATTAATTAATGATTATTTGTCTAACATGTGTATTAGAGAAAAAATTATAGATCTAACTATGACAGGAGCAATGGAGTTACAACCAGATGATGGGCCAAGATCAAACTTGGGCATCGATCCGAGTTCAGATGATGCAGTAGGATCTTGCCGAAGTTTGCTATGAGATTTATCGAAGAGATCGAGAAACTCACTGGAAACACGTTGGGAGATTACCGGAAGACTTACCGCAAGAATGCCGGAGGACACCAGATTGGTAGGAGTTAGATCTTGGTTTAACTTGTTGATCATTAAGTATTGTAATCATTGAGTCATAGTTAGGAATTGAGTAATAATTAAGTTGGATTTGGATGAAATCCAAATCAACTCAAAAAGGCAACCAGGTCCACTATAGGATTTAGTTGAGCTCAGATTGAGTTCAATTAGTTAACCAAAAGAATGATCAACTAATGGTTTAAGCCGAAATTTGTAAAGTGGAGGGAACCACTTTTACGAAAATTTGGACAAGTAAACCGCCAATGAGAGGGCGGCTGACCCACTCAAACTGGGCGGTTGAACCGTCAGTACCCAAGAATCTATGTACTTTTGGTGGTTGACTCGCCCAAGATTTGCGAGTAAACCGCCCATACCCTAGTGTTCGGGTGGCTGAGCTGCTTAGGTCGGCGGGTAAATCACCCATACCCGGTTTTTTCAGGTATATTTGATTTTTGGCTCCAAAAATTTGAAGCCACTTGCGGCCTATAAATACCCTAAGTTTTCTTGCATTATACATAATAATTCTGGGGATTATATTTTGTGATAAAATTATGTGTGATTTATAAGAAAAAGAAAAGTAGAAGTGAGAGAGAGCTTAGAATAGAAAATTCTCAAGTCTCCCTTGTAAGTTCAAATGTAAGGGTTTTGTCTTCACCCAAAGAAGATCGATAGTGGATACTGGTGTGCCTCAAGAAGGAGGACTCGAGAGTGGACATAAGTCGTTGGTGCCGAACCACTATAAAGATTGTGAGTTCATCATTTGCTTTATTTATTAATGCTTCCAATCTTGTTTACTTTTTGAAAGCAAAATTTTCACTTACGATTTTTTTTATCGGATTTTCTTGCTCTTTTTTAAGTAATTAGTAAGCAAATAACTTAGCAATCTTCTTATTATTCACTTGCTTTATTTGAACAACAAATTTTGGATCTTCCTATTTTTTAAAAGTTAAAATATTTTTTAAAAAAATAAAAAACTTACACTTACACTAATTCACACCCTCCCCCTCTTAGTACCAATTGATCCTAACAATTGGTATCAGAGCAAGGTAATTACTCATTGAATTAACACCTACTTGAGTAAATGACTTGTTTTGGCATAAATAAGAAATATTTTATCTCACATCCTCCTATGTTCAATGAGACTGATTACACATATTGGAAGACTCGGATGCGAATTTTTCTTATATCTTTGGATCTTGATTTATGGAACATAGTAGAAAATGGATTTGAAAAATCTTATAATCTAATGAATAAATGGAATGATTTGGAAAGGAAATGTTTTTCTTTAAATGCAAAGGATATGAATGTCTTATTTTGCACTCTTGACAAAAACAAGTTTAATCGAGTTTCCGTTTGTGAATCAACTTTTGATATTTGGCATACACTAGAAATCACACACGAGGGGACTAGTAGAGTAAAAGAATCAAAGATAAATATTTTGGTTCATAACTATGAGTTATTTCTAATGAAACCAAGTGAATCCATTGGAGACATGTACACCTGTTTCACGGATGTTGTCAATGACCTTAAAGAATTTAAAAAATATTTTTAAATTTTGAATTAGTTAGTAAAATTTTGAGATCTTTACCGAAGAATTGAGATCCTAAAGTAGCCGTTATTTAAGAGGCCAAAGACTTAAATAACTTGTCTTTTGAAGAATTGATTGGCTCTCTTATGATATATGAACTAAATTGTAAAGCTCATTATGAGCTTGATAAACCCCTTCCAAAGAACAGGAAGGATGTAGCACTTCGGACAACAAATGACTTCTTGAGTGAAACCTCGAGTGATGAGGACCAAAATATTACTTTGTTATCAAAAAAATTTAAAAAAATTATAAAAAGAAACAAGAACTATAAAAATAAAAAGGAACTGAAGAAGAACAATGTCATATACTATGAATGCAAAAAACTGGGATATTTCAAAAATGAATGTCCTCATTTGAAGAAGAAGCCAACACACAAAAAGAAAGGCACTTTCAGCTACTTGGGATAATTCAAGCTCTTCGGATGAAGAAGGCAACTCCAAAGAAGAAGTGACTAACTATGTTTTAATGGCGATCGAAGATGAGATTAGTGAATCTTTAAATATTTCTTTTTTAAAATTATTAAATATGTTTCATGATTTATTCAATGAGTTTAGAGAACTTAGTAAGTCTTTTAAGTTGCTTAAAATTGATCATGATTTGTTAGTTAAAAAGACTTGATGAATTATATGATTCATTAGTTTCACATAAATCATGTTCTAAATATGATATGCTAGATAATGTTAAAGAAGAGAATATCATGCTTAAAATCACATTAAAAATTTTTGAAATAAGGAATAAATCCCTAAATATGATCCTCGTAAATAATGGTCATACTAATATAAAAAATGACATAGACTTTATTGGTAATATCCAACAAAAGTCAACCATGTTTGTAAGATGACCTATATTAAACATGCCATTAAGAATCATGTGTAATTTTTATAGTAAACTAGGACATAAGGTAAACAAATGCCTATTTAGAAAATGTAGTCCATATCAACTTATATGGGTTCTAAAGAAAATTTTATACAATAAAAATTAATTAGAAAAAAAAGAAAGAGTTCTTTATGAAAGACCTAATGTAAAATAGGTGCGTAAATCAAATATATCTTTTTTGTAGGTTTGTTTCAAAATTAAAGTTTGAAGTCCCTAACAATGCTTTAAATGTCAATATATATACACTCTAGCCTAACAATTAACAAGATTAATTGTTAATAATAAAAATAAATTATGTTCATGATGATACATTATTCTTGTAAAGAAATGTTAGCTCTCTTGAATAAAAGTCATATGTATTGAAAAAAGATTTTGATGATGATTAACTTGTATTGATAATTTGTGTTGATTTTGAACCTAAAAATCATATATGAAATCATATTTCTTTAAAAGAAAATTTTTCTTAATAACATGATAGAATCATTCAACATAAAAAAAAAATCATTTGACTTTGTTTGAAAAATATCTTGCTATGATGACTTTGAAATTTTAGAGGAACTTTGATGATCAAGATCAAGTTAAATACATTGATTAATCTGAGCTATTTATTACATATATTATATTAACTAAATTCAAAACAAAAAAAAAAGGGGAGAGGAGTACTTAAACCAACAGTTGAATCGTCGGTTCAGCAAGTAAACCACTCGACCTTGCGTAGCTGAATCACTCAGTGTGAGGTTCAACCGATCGAGACCTAGACCATAAGAAGTCACTTAGGGCCAGTGGTGAAACAGACCCTAAGCACCCTCAGCCCTCTCTAAAACCTCTTTCACTCCTTCCTTCTCCTCTAAAACATCAAGGAAGGCTTTCTACTCTTCAAAACTAAGAATATTTGCCTATCTCTAGAAGATTTAACTAAAGGTAATTCTCTAAAACTTTTCCCAAGTTATTAAGATTGTTCTTACCATTCTTCTTGTATAATCTATGTAGAATGACCCCTAGAAGATCCTCAAGGGACAAGGGAAAGAGGAGATTAGAAGAAACCTATGACACCTATATTTTTTTATTCTTATGTAATCATTGAGTCGTAGCTAGGAATTGAAACCTAATTGAGTTTGATTTAGATGAAATCAAAATCAACTCAATAAGGTAACCGGGTCCACTATAGGGTTTGGTTGAACTCAGGTTGAACTCAATTAGTTGACAAGGGAATGATCAATTGATGGTTCAAGCCAGAATTCGAAAAGTGGAGGGAAACACTTATGCAAAAATTTCGACAGGCAAACTGCTAGTGAGCAACGGGTGTACCACCGTTGCCTAAGCTTTCGGGTGGCTGACTCACTTAGACTGGGCATTTGAACCGCTCATACATAGGAATTTGAGTACTTTCAACGGTTGACATGCCTAAGATCGGCAGGTAAATCGCCCGTACCCTAGTGTTCGGGTGGCTGAGCCACCCAGGTCGGTGGGTAAACTACCCGTATCCAACGAGTATGTTTGATTTCTGGCTCAAAAAATCTGAAGCCACTTGGGGTCTATAAATACCACAAGTTTTATTGCATTCTACATAATAATTTTAGGAATTATATTCTGTGATAAAATTATATGTGATTTGTAAGAAAAAAAAGGGGAAGGGAGAGAGAGCTTAGAGTAGAAAATTATTAAGTCTCCCTTGTAAGCTCAAGTGTAAGGGTTTAGTTTTTACTCAAAAAAGATCGACAATAGATACTGGTGTGCCTCAAGAATGAGGACTTGAGAGTGGACATAGGCCATTGGTGCTGAATCACTATAAAAATTATAAGTTTATCTTTTTCTTTAATTATTAACGCTTCTAATCTTGTTTACTCTTTGAAAGCAAACATTTCAGTTACGATATTTCTTATCAGATTTCATTGCTCTTTCTTAAGTAATTACTAAGTAAGTAACTTAGTAATCTTTTTATCATTCACTTACTTTATTTGAATATAAATCTTTCTATTTTTCTTAAAGTTGAAGTATTTTTTTTAAAAATGAAAAACTTATACTTACACTAAACAATGTGTTCGTTAGATTATAAGAAAATCTTAATTATTAGAGACAAGAGTCTTAAAACAAAATTACACTGTTGAATTATTTGAGAGACTGCTTTACCCCCTATCATAGATATCTTAGAAATTGTCTAATTATTTTTCATAATAAAATTTTAATATAGATAATATGTTATCACAAGTATCCTCCTTAAGTAAAGAATTCATATTTTTGATTCATTTTATTGTGAGCATGTTAAAGCATAGAAGAGGGAAAAATGTAGTTGTATATTTCTCCTTCTCAAGTTGATATATAAGGGAAACTTTTTCTATGATTTTTCATCAATTTATATATATATATATATATATATATATATATATATATATATATATATATATATATATATATGTTGATTGATTTATTTAATTTTTACTTGCTAATGCTTTTAGTAGTAGCTCAGAATAGCTTTACAGTATCTCTATCTTATACATCAATTATAATTTTTTAAAATAAAATATATTACAATCATGATTTGCTTCTACAAAAGAATTATTACTATAAAATAAGTCTTTCTTCATAGTTGAAAGAATTATTAGATTATGATCACCGATACTGGTTAGGTTTAGACAATCAGAAATCATATTCTCAACTCATGTAGGAAGCGCTATCATAAATTCATACTGTCAATCTCAGTCAAGACAAATATAATTAAAAAAAATTATTAGCATCATTAATTGAAAATATCAAAATCACAATGAACTTGGTTATTTGCAATCTCTTATGCAAGATAATTATTTTAAAATATGATAACTGAATTATTTTTAAAAATATGCAATAATCATCTTTAGGATATAATATTCATTTGCCAAAACTTGATCTTTACTTTAATATATAATAAAACACTACTACATTCTTTATGATCTTTATTTAATCTTGATAAATTACATTTATTCTCTTTAAATACTTCATAATTCTAAGACTTTTAATTCCACCATAAGCCACTATCATCCATCCATAACCGGGATACACATTACACTTTCATTTTATAACTTTTAGTTGCAGTATGATTGGTTTTAAAGTTTACTCAGAATCATATATTTTATTAATGTCTTTTGAAATTCTTTCACATCTCAAAATACATGTAGAAAATTCAAATTATGTTAGATATTATTAAATACAGAAAAAAGACTACTTATTAAAATTAATGTCATTAAAATACTACATATGATTTATACCTTCCCAATGAAAATATTATTCGATGTAAATTCAATATCTATAGTATAAGGAACCGTGTCATTTAACATCAAGCCATCATCTTCACTCAGGTGATATGTAACCTTTAAACTCTTTAATATCTCGCCTGGAGTCTCATTATCAATATAATCAAAAAATAAATAAACTTCATTCAGAAACGGATCATTGAGATCATTTAAACACAATACTAACACCAAGGATATAAACTTGTGTTTTTAGACTTATGAAATTACTTCCATTGTAAAGAAAAAAAGAGATACTCAAAGATAAAGGAAGAAACAATCGATCTTAACCCTAGTGAATGGAGTATGAGGTTGTTGTGATTCTCGTAGGTGTATGTGGGACTCGCGTAGAGAGAGAAAACCTTATTTATAGATTATGTGCTTAGTTGATATTGATGTGGGTGAGCATATTGATTCCACGGGCTTATTCTGATCAAAGCATAATGTAATAAGAGCCATATATCTCAAAACATATTTAAAAAAGATCACATTATCGAGATTCGCTTGCATCAAATTATAGCATACCATTTGAATTATTTTATAATATCTTTAATAAACCAAAAGAGGGAACGCTATAGGATGAATCAATTTCTTTTACTGCAAATCAAACTCATCATGACTTGCTTATACTAGATAAGGGCTTCACACGTGAAACCAAAACATATTATAATCTAGTAAACTAATAAAAGGTGTGTCCAAGACTACCAAAGTCTATTTTTAATAGCAAAAACCCCACACTATTTCATACCTTAAAGTAAGTTTAAAAGGAATAATAACAAGACTAAATAGTAGATTAATTAAAATATGATTATATGAAAAATATCATCATTAATTTTATTATGAAAAAAATATTATTGATGTCTTGGATTGTCTAATGAAGTTTGAACTCATATGCCTAAGATTGTCCAAAATGCCTCCAAGGTGAAAATATAAAATTAATGATGTGTCACCGATATGAAAATCAAAGTCGAAAGAGGTTATTTAATAGATTAAACTCTGAGAATAGAAAATATTGAATATTTCATTAACATAAGCCGTAGCCCTATTATACATATTAGAGGATTAGATTTTCTCTATCAAGGTTAGATAGAATCATCAGGTTAGATAAAAATTATTTGAGTAGTGGTGGCAATGGCTCGATATTTAGCTTTAATTGTAGACATTACGGTTGTCTTCTGCTTCTTTGAACCTTAACTAATTGAATTTATGCCAAGAAAGACTATGTTTCGATGTAGAGGTTTTGTCTTCAATATTCTCTACCCAGTTAGTATCGATAAAAGCATGAAGATGAAGTGATGAGTGTTTTCAAAGAAAGAGTCCATGATTAAGAGTCCCTTTGAGATATCACATGACTTGTTTTATTACAAATCAATGGATAGTAGATGGTTGATACATGAATAATTTATTGACTACAAACTGGTTGTCTGGACGAGTAAGAGATAGAAACTATAATGAGCCAACTACTTGTCGATATTATATAAGATACGTAGTAGCGCTGCCATCATGTAGCTTAAGTGAACCAGTAGCAGAGAGTGGAGTGGTAACCTCTTTGACATTTTACATATTTATCTTTGATAATAGATCTTGAATATACTTTTTGAGATTAAAAAAGTTATGAAGATGTGTAAGTAGCTTTCACTCCTAGAAAATTAATTCATGGTTCTAAGATCTTTAATGAAAAATTGATATATCAATTGCTTGAGAAATTTCTTGATCTTCATAGGATCATTACCTATGATAATAATGTCATCCATATACACCAATAGATATATTGTACTTTCATTTTATTTTCTTAAAAATAATGAAGTATTTAATTTCAAGTTGATGAAGTCAATTGATGTAAAAAATGAGCCAAGTTTGATGTACTAGGCTCTTGGAGCTTGACAAAGTCCACAAATAGCGTTTTGTAATTTACAAACATATTTTAGATGCTAAGGATGGATAAAGCCTAGAGGTTATTGCATAAAGACATCTTCAGTTAAAGACCCCTGTAAAAAAGTATTATTAACGTCAAATTATCATAATTCCCAGTCTTTGGTGACAACTAAGCTCAGGATAAGTTGGATCGTTGTTGGCTTAACAACGGGACTGAATGTTTCTGTAAAGTCAACACCAGGTCATTGATAAAAACTTTTAGCCACTAGACGTATTTTATATCTAGCAACAGATCCATCTGGGTTCCACTTAATTCAAAAAATCTATTTACACCTAATGATATTTTATGTATGATGTAAGGGTATAAGGGTCTATATAGAATTATGGAATAAGGCATTATATTCTTTGCACATGGCTTTATGCCAGTGTAGAGATTTTTGGGCTTGAGTAGTGGTGGTGGGTTTAACTGGCTCTAGAGAAAAATTTATTATAGTATGAAGATCAAGTATTTGACGTGGTTAAAAAATACCACTATTGGAACATATGGTCATGGGATAGCTAGGTGCGATGAGATTGTTAGGTTATATTGGTGGAGAGGCATTAGCAAGTGGTCAGACAGAGATACTTCAGAGTTATAGGTCCAAGAGAAGGTACTGGTAGTATTTTTGAGGATAGTGTTTCATCAATAAGTTGAATTTGTGAAGGAGTAGCGAAGGGAATGAGGACTGTTGAACTAGAGGAACAATAAAGTATGTATCATGGTGGGAAAGTCTAGATAATGTGGTGAGAGGATCATTTGATAGAGTGGTAGGATGCTCTAGTGTTCTATGTTTGTTGGAGTAGCTCTCATGACTAATATTTTTGGAAGGGAAATGTAGACTTTACAAAAAATGATATAACATGATATAAATACTTTTTGAGTTTGAGAATCATAGTATTAGAAATCATTATGTTCAAAAGAGTATCATATGAAGATGCAAGGCTTATATCTCAGTATTAACTTATGAGATATATAAGGTCCTAGCCATGGATAACATAAACAACCAAGTTTTTAAAGATTAGGAAGTTGATAAAATAGTTTTTAAAATAGTGACTGAAATTAGAGAACTAGAGTGAGCATATAGTTAATAATATAGACGATAGTTTGAAATGTTACTGACCAAAAGTTTGGTAGCATGGAGGCTTGATGTAAGAGGACAATACTAGTTTCATCTATATGCCAATATTTTCATTCAGTAGAGCCAACTAGTTGAGTAGTATGTGGTGGTGATTTAAGGTGGTGTATATTACAAGCTGAAAGACAGGATGTTAAGGCTTGATATTCACCTCCGTAATCAAAGTAAATTGTTTTAATTGTAGATTGAAAAAAGTTCTCAACCAACTTTGTAAAATGAATAAAGACTGCGAAAACTTCACTTTTATATTTGAGAGGATATAGTAATGTATATTTAGTAAAGAAATATACGAAAATGATATAAAATCTAAAATTATCAAAAGAAGTCAAGGCAGACCCTAAACATCTATGTAAATTATGTCAAATGACATGGAATAAGATATGAAAGATATTTTAAAGGGTAGTATATGACTTTTATTGCTAAGACAAGCATCACAATGAGTTATAATGCTACTAGTTTTCATAGTTGTAATAGAATAATGAGAAAATAATTTTTGTTAAATAAGGGATGAAGGATGATCAAGATTATAATGTCACACATTAATTGAAGCTATAATTGAAGAGTGAATAGTGGGTTGGTGATTTGGGAAGCTGATGGTTATTCATAAATATTGTCTTTTTTCAGGCCTTAGACCAATAATGCCTTGTACTCAAATCGTTTACAAAAAAAAAGTAAAAAAAAGAATTCAAATGAGGTATTATTTTATTTGTAGAATTGAGAAACATAAATGAAGTTTCTTTTAATGTGAGATGCACACAGAATATCATCGAGTGTAAAAGTTATCGTGTGTGAATTAAATGTTATGGAACCAATATGAGTAATGGGAATTACGTTACCATCACCATGATGATGTCGTCATTGCCTCCATAGTCATTGTGTATGGATAAATTCTGAAGATCAAAGGTGATATAATGAGAAGTGCCAGAGTCCACAATTCAATTAGTTGGGCAAGCAGTTAAAGTAGTAATAGTGTTCACTTAAGGCTAATTGGATATAGTAGGAAGACTAGGTCGAGATCGAAAGACTTCAGTGGAGTATCCAACTTTATCACACAATCGACATATGTTTCTTTATTTGTTTGGATTGTTGGGACATCAGAGCTACTAATGGGTATTGAAGTTGTTACTCTGATAGTTGTTGAAGTTTGGATTGAAAAATTGGTGGAGATATGTTTGCATATTACCCATATGTCCAGAGGCATTTTGGTTGATTCTTTGTTGATGCTCTTGATATTTTGCTGGCTCCCTCTCTTGGATTTTTTGATTGACTTGAACTATGATAGTCGATCTTGGCATTTTGTCGTCTTGTTTCAAATATGTCTTATAGTCAATTAGCTTATTGTAGAGTTCTTCGAATGACATCAATGAGTTACATGCCCGAATTGTTGCTGCTAATTCTTTGTATTCATCTCCGAGGCCATTAAGAGTATGAACTATTACTTCTTCATCAGTGAGGGAATGACCTATCTGTTGGAAAACCATGAAAGCATCACATGTGTAGTGGAAGAAACAAAATAAAAATCGATTTCCCACATGCATTAAGTCGTCATGCAAAGATTGATGCGAAAAATTGTAAAAATGAAAAACCACAATATGTGAGAAATTGATTACCTAGGGAGATTGTATCTCCCTGAGATTTCAGATCCAGATAGAGATGATAAAGGAGATCAAACATTCTTTTCTCTAGCAGTATCTACATGATGGATCATTGTAGCGATGCTCCTCCAATTGCAGGTCAAAACTCACAACTCTTGTGTACCTTATCACAGCACCCATTGAAGAAGATCACCTATCTTCTTCCCTACCTTCTTGTAATAGGGAAGGGCTGGTCAACTAAGAAGATAAGGGAGAGAGGAGAATATGAAGGGGTGGTCAAAGGTGCAACTTATCACTATTATGCCACCCCTGCTTCCTATTTATAGGGAGCCACCCAAAAACCCTAATGGATCTTGTCTTAATGGGTATTGGAACTCTATCAAATTATCCACTTATCTTGAATTATTATATCTCTATCTAATAATCTCAATTGGCCTCAAATTGGGCCTCATGCAAGGAGTCTATCAAGGTTGGATCTTATCCAATGAGAAAAAGAGTTAATTAGATAACTCATATCTAATCTTCTACTCGCTGAAACATCTATCACATGTGTGTAACCCTCTAGGTCCAACACTAAGCTAGCCATGAGTCCTCCCGATCAGAACTCCTTCTGACTCATTGAATTGTTATCCTATAACAATTCACTCGACTTATCGACTATGGACGTACTAGGCTACTATGCCATAGTCCATTGACAATACAGGAGATCTAATCTATTAGACCTATCTATCCTCAGTTTTTGTATATCTATAGTCCTTCATTCATTTAATATCTCAGAGATTATATATTGAGCAAGGTATTATTAGGCCATAAATGAAATCTGTTTGAGTCTCACTCTTATCAGATTCTTTCGGAGAACTCCTCTCTCAATTTGAATAACCCTGACTAGAGATTTATTTGAGCGAGAACTGATCTTAGATGATCCTCTATTGACACTTAATTACCTTCATAAGGTTGGCTACCAATTTTGATAATCGATTGTACCAGATCTTAAACTTTTCAAACCTATAAGTCCAACATCAAAGAAAGTAGTACTCAACCAAGACATCTTTAGTGTCTTAAGTTTAAGGACCATATACATAATTGGAACTACAAAATTGCTCTCTGACATAAAGCATCATTAATCATATATCATACCATAAACGAATCAATTAGTGAACTCATTCTCCAATGAGCACTTGTACTATATCCTTAGTGTCCCCATACAAGTGGCTATGAGACCAATTGCCTTCATCAGTTATCTCGATGTCCTTCTTGAGTAACCTATGACTGAGATTATTTATGATCTATGTTTAAAAATGAATTGATCTCATTATCATGATCTCATCATGATCTGATTCATATTTCATAGAACTAATAATATTATAATATATAATAAATAATATAATGTGAGAATATGTCAATAATAATCATAAGCAAAAAGATTGCACAGCGTGTCACATGTGCTATCACTCACATGATTAGCTTATAGGGCACATGTAACCAGCACTATCAAAGCCAAGTCATCGATAATAACTTTTATATTTTATAGGTAGTCAGCAATACTACTTCTCTCTTGTTTAATTTTCATCAGAGTGGAGAGAAGACTAAGCATGCTGGTACGAGAGCAATTAGCTAGTGTGGTTTGCAATTTGGACCATGCTTCCAATACGGTACTGCATGAAGATATCAGTAGGCAGATGATCCAGTAATTGATGCTTAAATTGCTTAGATGATAAGATAATCTTATCATAACCATAGCTTATGAGTAGGATTTAGTACTAGATTAGGTTCTCCTAGTATCTGAATTCTTTTTGGCAGACAATTGAAAGAGTCGATGATGTAGCCTAGGAGGTCATATCCAAATAGAAGATTAAATAATTGTGCTCGCCAAGATGTATAGTTGCTGCCCTTGGATAATTTGAAAGATATTATAGTTACAACATTGATAGAAATTAGTCTTGTATATTGAGAAGAATTATTGTTCCCTGCATGAATAATAACCAAAGTATCAGTTATAGATGATATAGACTTATAAGGATATATACTGATATGAAGGATCCAGATGTGCGTCCACAATAAAAGGGTTATGATTGTTGGGCTGAGTTATTTGCTGACAATAGAATGGTAGATCAGGAAGTATCTTGCCGAGGGATGAAAGAAACCCACGCCTTGTTGTCGCTATTGCTTGGTTAAGAGAGAGCACCAATTTCAAGTAGTGGAGTGACTGGATCTGGTAGATCAGGGCTGCGACACAGGGATTATGGAGGAAAGGGCAACTATTTATTACAGATCTGCACCGATAAGTTCAATAGCCAAAAAGGCCGAGCAATCGATGTGGGGAGTTGTAATAGGAAGACGTGGATGGGGCCGGCGGGGTATACACCCTACTGAGGGAAGAATAAGAGAAGGGGAACAACAGGGAAGAAATGTCTTCCCTACTGGTTGAGAAACACGAAGATGGCAAAGGAGGGTAGCAGCTTCATCTCCACGAAGACGCAGGAGATGGCAGCGGTAGGGGAGGAGGATGCTGGCAGCAAAGGAGGAAGTCATGCTGATAGTGGGAGTGACTGATGGTGTAGCTATGCGGGATGCAGGTGCTCGGGTTCCAAATACCATAGTCCTCGCAGGTAGTCTGGAGGTTGCAGTAGCGAGGGCAAGGAGTAGCATAAGGCTTCGCCGATGCTGGTGGGGTGGGTACTTGCCACGAGGCGCTTGAGATGGAAGGGGGCTATAGCCATCGGGTAGACGAATATCTTGGGGAGCGGGAGGAGGGGTGTTGGGGTGGTGGGCGTGGCGCTCAGCGATAAGGGCGAGAGCAAGGGAGTATGACTTCAACCATTAGCAAGAGGCTGAAAGAGGTGCTAGCGACTGAGAGATATCTGAGGATGGGGTGCCGAGGGCTTCCGAAACAGACGCTGGTCATTAGTGGTGAGATTGGAGGTAGATGAGGGATGCCATGTTATGGACCCAACATAGGAAGGCAGCAAACCTCTCGGGGCTCGGGTTCAGTAGGGAGGCTCGACGGGATGCGAAAGAAAGCGAGAGCAAAGTGGTAGTTGTGTCATAGACCTCATAAGCGATAGAGACTTCTTCTCTTCACCAAGAGAAGAGGACGAAGGGAAGGGAGAGCATGCCGGCGAGAATTTACTATCATTAGATAGCGAAGAAAGAAAAGTAATCTCTCTTAGAGAGAGAGTACTATGATACCATGATATATTGAACTCTGAGAATATAAAAGATTGAATATTTCATTAACATAAGTCATAGTCCTATTTATACAGGTTAGAGGATGAGATTTCATCTATCAAGTTTAGATAGAATCATCATCTAAATCTTAAGATAGTTGGAGATTATCTCTTCTGGTTAGAGATTATATCTTCTATATATTATCTTCTATCAAGTAATCCAAGGTCTTCAAATTTGGATTCAAGTAGTTCAAATATTTGATTACTTACTTAAGCGTCAGATAATCGGATTGAAAAGCCTCTTTCGATCTTGATCTTTATATATGTGACATTTGGAGAGTTTTATGTTTTCACATCAAAAACATATTGGATAATCTTATGTATATAGGTCCGAACCATGTAGAACTTACAAGACATCAATGATATTTTTTTCTAATAAATTTTTAAAATCCAAAGCCTTACAAACACAAAAATTAAAGCTTTAAACTAGACCCATCATTTTAGGCAGAAAAAAATAGCACACAACTGTAAAGGGTAAAAACATAAAATTTGACTCTATGGAAACAAAAAAATAAACTTGAAGCTCTATGTGGCAGAAACGTAAAAAGCATAAACTTTTCAGCTTATGGTGCAGAGGATAACATCCCAAGAGGATAAGCAATCTATTTATAACGTGTAATTTACTGAATTCATTTACAGTTAACGAGATAGGAGAGAGAGCGATTAATTTTAAAAAAAAAATTGTAAAAAGAGAGTGATCAGAGGGAAAGAAAATGACAGTTGGAGAAGAGAGTGGTCGGAGGAAGACATGTCAACCAAAGAAAAAAATGGATATGACGAATGAGACCACTTTCTTTCTTGCATTAACCATAATGTCAAGATTGTTGTAAATATCCCAAATGAATAATAAAAAAGATATAAGCCAGGAGCATTTAAATAACTTTAGCTATATTATAAACCTAGATTGGTTTTGTTTAACCGAATCGGGTTATCCAAAAATCGGCTTGGATAATCAGTTTATTTCGATTTATCGCTAGTTTGATTCCTAATTTTTCAATCCCATCATTCCATTCGATCTAATTTTGATATCTAATTTAAGATTCTCCATATATATTGATTGTTGTCGTTACACAAGCAAGTATTTACACAATATATATGAATGCATCGGAAAAAAAATCAGCAGATTCAACACACGATATAGTGAATTTAGTTATGCATACATTTGAAACATTTGGACTCAAATCAATGATTTGTTTTTCCTTGATCAAAATATTGAAACAGAACATGAATGCTGTTTTCACTCTAATTTTATGTTGACACAATAAAAATATAATAGAATTTAAGATCGCGTGCATTTTATTTTCTGTTACATAGTCCAAGTAGGATACATTGGCCCGGGCCAATCTACTACTCTTTAGGGGCTACTACTCTTTAGGGGCTTAACCCAACTTGCCCGAAGCCAGGTAACGGGAAGGCGAAAACCTAAAGACGAGGGAGAGAGAGGCAACGCAAACGTCGCACGATCCTAGCTTTACAATCAGCGACAGTCGAATTCCATGTCCCGAGCCGTGAGTTTCGAGATGCCGTGTCTGGATGCATAGAGATGCAAGCGGCAGCCTTGAAGAACGTGCTCAGGTCACGGGAATGGAGTTCCCTCTCGCCGCCAATCGCTTCCGCCCTGTTCCACTCATCTCCGGTCTCCCTCGCCAAACGCAGCTCCAATTTGGGCCGCGAGGTGGGTGCCCGAATCGCCTTTTTTCCCCTTTCTCGCCTCCCTTTTGTTCTTTCGTCTTTGTTCGCTCGACCTAGAACTGGCATTTCTCTTTTCTTGGTCGGTTGCTGTTGCGGTTACTTCCAGAGATTTACCTGTGGGTTTTTTTCTTTAATACTTTAGGCTATTTTTTGTCTGGGTAGGAAAATTGATGCCTTTTGCCATCATTTCTTTCGTACTTATTGGATAATACAACATACAGATTTTCACGCCTTTCAATGCTGTTTGATACACGAGGATTACTTCTTGATGATAGAGTCACGTAAGCAATTGCAGGGGTAGATATGTTTACACCCGTCAGGAGATTTTTATTTTTATTTTTATGTACTTATAGTTAAGGGGTAAATTCTGCGATACAGCAGTATTTTTTAATTGCATATGTACGATCTCGTCAGATATTCACCAAGTGATTATATAGATATTTTTTGTTGACTCCTAAAATTATTTACCAGCTTTGCTTCAGTTGCTACTTTTGCTTTTCTTTTGGGTGTCTTAGGCATATTCATGTGAAATCTGCTAGTCCGATAATTGAAAGAGAAGCGTAACCTACTATGAGAAGCATAACCGACTATATTATCTTCTTAAATTATACAAGTTGGAAGAGAATCATGACTGACTCCGACTTATCAAATCTTGCTTCAGAAACACAAAAATGAAAAAGAAAAAGTGTTCTTTGCACACTTTGAGTTGGACGGTTACTTTCTTAACATTTATGAGTAAATATGTTGCCTTTTTGTCTTGTCATGAATTGACCATGACTTCTATGTGATCAAATTATTTCAGAATGAAAGAAGACATGAAGAACCATCAAAGGTGCGGTAAATCTGAACCATTCATGCTTTTCTAATTAATACGTTGCTCCATTGTCTCTGTCTTTTGTTTTCATATATCATGCCAAGGTAAATGTTCATTAGTCATGAACATTCATGAGGCCATGTTGTGTAAATTACAATATTTTTGTGAGGGATGGTGGAGAAACATCAGCATTCTACGTTTTTGCTCATCAGATACAAATCAGTGTGCCATGGATTTCAAATGCTTCTTTGTTGACTGCTATATACTTCCTTTTTCCTGCAGCGCTGGTTTCTACGTGACATAGAATAGTGACATGTCGATAGCCATTAGAACAAAGGTCTATATGACACATTATTGAGGGTTAATAGCAGAAAAGTCAAAACAATGAATAAAGAGAAATGCTAGGCTATGAAAAAGAGGAAGGAAAGGAAAGCATGAGGAAATCATTAAGTTTGATTGTTCTCTCCTGCTTCTAGTTATTGTTGAGTATTTTTGGGCACATTGTCACGGGCTTAGCTGATTTTGCCTAAGCCGTACGGCACCCATGCGTGTCCGTCCGCAAAGGTCAGCCCTCCCCGAGATCTCCTAGAGTCCCTTAGACTTACAAAAGAGAAAACGGGCCAGAAGAAGCAATTCCCACGGGATCCACAAGCAACTGCTCAAGCAAACACTTTATAAAGCCAAATACAAATTACACCCATGGACATTACAAACTCAGAGAGGTTGCACACAAAGGATAATGGTCCATTACAGACTGAAGTCTCTATAAGTACTTACAAGACATACTTGTATTTACAAACCAAAATTGACCATAAAACAAACCAAACTAGGGCTACTAAGCCTACTGCAAGCCCGCTTCTTGCGGTACAAGATATGTACATAAACCGAAGGACACGGACAAATACGAGCATTTCATCGAACACCTTGTTTACATTGTTGTCCGTGACATTCTCCCCCACTTATTCTTTCGACGTCCTCGTTGAAGTCACTGTAGACGCTACATCTCCTCGCATTTTGCTAATCTTCAATCATCTGCTTTGGCTGTAACACGCCCCTTTGGCTCTCAGCTGCTCTCTGCCGCTGTTGTTGAGTAGTCAAACTCTGATCCGCCATGCTGCTTCAACTCACCAATGACTGAATCTGGTGTGGGGTTGGTTGAGTTATGCTAATCCTTGTTGGTTCTCGCGGATCCCTCTGATGAAGGAAAAGACCTGCTTTATTATGCGTCAGTGTCGCAGTATACTCATATTGTTTGAACTGGGTAGATGCTTGTTGGAGCTTTAACGAGTATCGCCTCGCAGATTTTGAAGTTTTTAAGGTCCTTCCTCCACAATGTTTACCCATTGAACCTTCTTCCACTGTTAGTTGTCACTTCCAAGTATGTTCGCATCACTCCCGCTTTCGATTAATCAATTGAGAAATGAAGTGAAAAATCTACTCTCAGTAGTACTGATCACCAATGGTGAGGATTTGACAACTATTGTCTTCCATAAGCTTTCTTTGAAGGGTCAACTTGCGAGCTCCTCTGCTGGATAGATAAGAGAACTGGGATACTTGACTTCACCCATTCTCTTCGTAGTTGAGAAGGTAAGGTTACTTGGCTCACCTTCTCGAGTTAAGAGAATTGGGGTACTCGGTTTCGTCCATTCTCTCGAGTTGAGAAGCGAGGTTACTCGATTTCGCCTACCTCGAGTTTGTACATCGTTGTGGTTACTAACATTCACCCGCTCTTTACTCACACTCAAGCACTCAAGTGTTTGCACTCATGCGTTGAGTTAGCTACTATGATTCGCCTTCTCGGCATCAACTTACGGAATGCAAGTTTTGCTCGGAAAAACGCGTTTACCCCAACTCGAGTCCCCAACTTGGAGTAAGTCATTGATAGATTTGGTCGCCTTTGGGATTGTCGTCTTCTCCATCACCTTCGCCTACTCCTCCGAGTATAAAGGCGATGCATGTACTACTACCTGCTTGGTCGAGCACTCTGCATCAACCCAAGTCCCTCGATTTCTATCTTGATGAGAAGCCCATCGACATCGGTCTTTTGAAGTTTCTTGGCCTCGCCGCCTGTCTTGGTACTTGAGTTTGCCTTTGCATTCTCCACCACCCCCTTTACGACCAATGCTCTCCCTCCGAGCAAGGGATTGATGACTTCACGGAAGTCCCGTCTGTGACTACGGTCTTCTTAAGCCCATAGACTACTATCCGTTATCTTGCATCTTCATCCGCTTTCGCGATCGGTAGATCCGCCTCCGGCACCGTGATGCTCCTCCGAGTCCACCTCCTTTCTAACCGACGCTTTACTTTTGGGTAGCTAAGCCCTCTTGGACTCGTCGTCGCTTCCTCGTCCTTTTCGACCACCGCCGACACCACCGTGTCCTCCTAGCGATTCTCCTTGGTCGATGAAAAGCAGACTACAACTCTCGTATGGCCTCCGTCTTGTTGCAGGCTCGTCTGGCTCTCCTTAGCTTTCTTGGTATCAACGTTACTCGGCTTTGTCCTCGACTCGGGCTCCCTTAGCGAATGTGAGCCGCGATCAACTCTCCACCGCTCCGATTATACTTTTGTATAATCAAGTCCCTCCATGGGACTCACGTACTTGCACTGACTACTCCCTCGGTGGTACACCCGTATCTTCGACCAAGGCTTTCATCCGATGATCACGATCACACGGAAGACCCGCCTTTGATCGTGACATTCACTCCTTAAATCCACCCTTCATGCATTGCTCAAGTGGAGCTCCGACTCGATCATCCACATGATCACGTCCCCCTCCATGGAATTCACTAGTACTTGCACTTGGACTTCTTCGTTGGTGGTATACAACCCCTATATGCTGATAACTAAGGCTTTCATCCAATGCAAGCTTCGATGCACACACGAAGACCCGCCTTTGCGGTACTACGACATTCAATCTTTGAATCCATAGCCCTTGTTCTTGTTGTGTCGTACACTAAAGTGGAGCTCCCAGTAACTCCTGATCATACTTCCGCATGATCTTGTCCCTCACGGGACAAGATTGTCTGTATTGCATTGTCACAAATTATTCCCCAACTTGGAGTAAGTCTCTGATAGATCTGGTCGCCCGGTATTGCAGCCTTCTCCATCACCTTCGCCTACTCCTCCGAGTAAAGCGTCTGATCTGGTCCGCCTACTACGTTCCTTGGTCGAGCACTCGCATCAACCCAAGTCCCTCAATTTCGCTATCTTGATGAAGCCCATGGACATCGGTTTATAAAGTTTCTTGGCCTCGCCTTGTCTAGGTACATGGAGTTTGCCATTCTCCACCTCCTCGGTCCCTTTTACGATCAATGCTCTCCCTCCATGAGAGCAAGGGATCGATGACTTCAGGGAAGTTCCGCATCTGCGGTACCATGGTGCTGCCAAGCCCATAGCACTACTATCCATTATCTTGCATCTTCATCCCTTCCTTTGTGATCGGTAGATCTGCCTCTGCGGCACTGTGGCGCTCCTCTGAGTCCTCCTTTCTAAACGACGATTTACTTTTGGGTAGCTGAGCCCTACTGGACTCGTCATCGCTTCCTCGCCCCTTTCGACCACTTGCTTCGACACCACTGTCTCCTCCTAGCAGTTCTCCATTGTCGATGGAAAGACAGACTACAACTCTCATGCATGGCCTCCGCTATCTTGTTGCAGGGCTCGTGTTGATTATGTTCGCCTTAGCTTCCTTGGTAGCAACGTTCGCTTACTCGGCTTTGTCCTCTGACTTGCCTGGCTCCCTTAAGCGAATGTGAGCACTGAAGCAGTCCAACTCTCCAACTGCTCCGATTATACTTTTGCATAATCAAGTCCCCACCATGGGACTCTGCGTCTGATTTGACTCCTCGGTGGTACACAACGTATCTTATACGCCGACGACTGGCTTATCGTCTGCGGAAGACCCGCCTCGTGATGTGACATTCACTCCTTGAATCCACCCTTCTTGCCGTTGCATTGTTCAAGTGGAGCTCAGGACTCGATCATCCTCACGATCACGCCCTCCGTGGGACTCACGGTACTTGCACTGGACTTCTTCCTTGGTGGTATACAGCCCCCATATGTTGATTACTAAGGCTTTCATCCAATGCAAGCTTCGACGCATACACGAAGACCCGCCTCTGCGTTACTACGACATTCAATCCTTTAATCCATGGCCCTTCTTCTTGTTGTGTCATACACTAAAGTGGAGCTTCCAGTAACTCCTGATTATACCTTCGCATGATCTTGTCTCTCACGGGACAAGATTGTCTGTATTGCATTGCCACGAACTATTCCCCAACTTGGAGTAAGTCTTTGATAGATCTGGTCGCCTCTGGTATTGTACCATCTTCTCCATCACCTTTGTCGCCTACTCCTCTGAGTAGAAAGGTACAGTACCATGGACTGCCTACTTCATTCCTTGGTCGAGCACTCCTGCATCAACCCGAAGTCCCTCAATTTCGGCTATCTTGATGAGAAGCCCATCGACATCGGTCTTATAAAGTTTCTTGGCCTATGCCCTTCCGCCCTGTCTTGGTACTTGGAGTTTGCCTTTGCATTCTCCACCTCCTCGGCCCCTTTTACGACCAATGCTCTCCCTCCATGGGAGCAAGGGATCGAGGACTTCACGGAAGTCCTACATGTGCGGTACCATGGTGCTGCCAAGCCCATAACACTACTATCTGTTATCTTGCATCTACATCCCTTCCTTCGCGATCGGTAGATCTGCCTCTGTGGCACTGTGGCGCTCCTCTGAGTCCACCAGCTTTTTAACTGACACTTTACTTTTGTGTAGCTGATCCCTACTGGACTCGTCGTCGCTTCCTCACCCTTTTTGACCACCTGCTTCGACACCATTGTGTCCTCCTAGCAGTTCTCCTTGGTCGATGGAAAGACAGACTGCAATTCTTATGTATGGCCTCCGCCATCTTGTTGCAGGGCTCGTGTCGATTTTGTTCTCTTTAGCTTCCTTGGTAGCAATGTTCGCTTACTTGGCTTTGTCCTTTGACTTGCCGGGCTTCCTTAAGCGAATGTGAGCACTGAAGCAGTCCAACTCTCCAGCTGCTCCGATTATACTTTTGTATAATCAAGTCCCCTCCATGGGACTCACTGGTACTTGCAATTGGACTACTCTCTCGGTGGTACACAGCCCCCATATGCTGACGACCAAGGCTTTCATCTGATCTGACTTGATGCATACGGAAGACCCGCCTCTGCGGTACTATGACATTCACTCCTTGAATCCACAACCCTTCTTGCCGTTGCATTGTTCACCGAAGTGGAGCTCCCAATAGCTCCTGATCATCCACATGATCGCGTACCCCTCCATGGGACTCACTGGTACTTGCACTTGGACTTCTTCCTTGGTGGTATACAGCCCCCATATCGATGACTAAGGCTTTCATGCAATGCAAGCTTCGATGCACACACGGAGACCCGCCTCTACGGTACGACATTCAATCCTTGAATCCATAGCCCTTTTTCTTGTTGTGTCGTACACCAAAGTGGAGCTCCTAGTAACTCCTGATCATACCACCGCATGATCTTGTCCCTCACGGGACAAGATGTCTGTATTGCATTGCCACGAACTATTCCACCACGATCCGCTGCACCATGTCGCCTCCTGGTGATATCTCCATTGCATACAGATTCTCCTTTGGTGAATTCGGACTATGACTTCTCCACGTGTGGCCTTTGCCAACACATCATTGGGCCTCCGCCATCTCCGATTTTTAGTTCGCTCCCTTGGCAATTCACCTTCGTCCACCCACTCTTGGGTCACACTGACGTAGCTCTAGGACAGTCCGTCGCCTAGTAGCTCCTCAAGTCCCCTGACTTCGCTAGAGTTGGTGCACCATTGTCTGGATCCTGGGCCTCTATCCCCTACCAGCATAATCTCTACTATGCACCTCTTGTTCTTGACAACTTGAACGGCAACACTGTGGCATATTCTTCAAGAGTACCCGCCTCTGAGTCCTCTTGTCCCGTCCTAAGGTCTCCTGATCCTAACTTTGCCTCCGCAAGTTGAATCACCTTAGTTACTCCGTCAAATGCATCTGTGAGGTAGCTTGCATGTGCCTCGAATCTCCCTTCATCTTTGGCACCATGCAAAATAAGTTTGTCCCATCAGAATGAAGAACCCATGGAATGACATGATCCCACTCTTGCCTTTATAAGAGTTCATGCCCTTGACCTTTGTCCAAGAAAAGCTCCGTGCCTCCGCTCCATGTTCCATCTTCTATGTCGACTCCCTTCATGCGGCTTGGATACTTCACCGAGTTCCACCCAAGTCGCTCCGCTCCTCGATTTGCATTGAGTTCATAGTGGCCCTCGCGTCCACCATTCCACGGGTCATCCTCTGTTGAGTTCGATTTCTGCATCGACTCTAAGTGTGCCTTCACATGATGTTGCCTTGGATTGCTCCCCCACTTAATCTCGAAATGCATCCACCAATGCATTACCTCATTCGAGATCATGTGACGACTCTTCGTCGCTCACTCGGTCCGTTGAGCTTTGTGGAGATATAGCCTTGAGGAACTCTTCCTCAATATGTGCAGTTCGTTGCACATGATTCTCCCACTAGAGAACTAGGACTTATCCCTCCTGGATATCTGTCCTGCTGGAGCAACTTTTCTCTTTACATACTTCCCATTGGAAGTTTCGGAGACCACCATCCCCTTTGGACTACTCCGTCTTGTTGAATAACTTGTGCCTTGTTCTGCCCCCACAAATGCACTTGCTAGATTGCGACCCTTCTCCAATACAGTCTCCACTATACCCTTCAAGGTCTAGCAACGTGCTGAACTTGTTGCATATTTCAGCCGCCTACGGACATATCCTTTCCATGTCGAAGAGAAAGTTCCGATCGCGCCTTGGGATGGCCACGAACACTCCGTCGTTCGTGTACAAGCCCTTGCATGAGTTCCGAATCCTTCGAGTTAGCAATTCCCTTCACCTCTGTGAGCTTTGCACAACTCTTTCGGTCGTTACGCAACACCTCCCACCTTGCACGGTCTCATCTTTCACCAAGCGCCCCGCTTTGCCTTGAGCATCGTCAAGTTTTGGTTGCCAACATCGAGCCGTAGCTTGAACTCAACCATCCCAATCTTTGTGTGCTATGCATTCTTCTTCGCTTGCTTGTCCTCATGGTGCCTCTCACGTAAAGGGGTTGGCCATTCCTTGAATGCCAAACCTGGATGCCCGCTTCTCTAAGCGACTCCTTTCCCTACATCTCAATGTCCGTTTCCCCCAAACGATTGTGCGAGTTGGCTGTCCTCCACACAGCCTAGCTAGGTCCCCCACGTTTGTATGATAAGTGTTCTTGCGTGTGCTTGTCCCGCTTTGATACCACATTGTCACGGGCTTAGCTGATTTTGCCTAAGCCGTGCGGCACCTATGCGTGCCCGTCCGCAAAGGTCAGCCCTCCCCGAGATCTCCTAGAGTCCCTTAGACTTACAAAAGAGAAAACGGGCCAGAAGAAGCAATCTCCACTGGATCCACAAGCAACTGCTCAAGCAAACACTTTATAAAGCCAAATACAAATTACACCTATGGACATTACAAACTCAGAGAGGTTGCAACAAAGGATAATGGTCCATTACAGACCGATATCGCCACAAGTGCTTATAAGACACACTTCCTGATCCTCGCGCCTCCAAATCCTCCTCTTTACGACTCTCCTCGTCGTTACTTCCTGGATCAGGATTGTCGAGGGAGTGCGACACTTGATCGGGATCGAGAAAGGGTGTGGAAACAAGTTCGTGTCGAGGTTCTCCCAATTCTCCCTCTTCTTCAAACGCCCTTTCCTTCTTCCTTCTTCGACGCTTCTCCCTCAGCCTCGCCATTGCCAGGCCACGGCTAGGCTGATACCGCCGGGTAGCGAGCGATTGCTACCGACCTGTTTCGAGCGGTAACGATCAAAATTTTGACCATTATCGCCAAATATAGTCTCGTATCGTCCGATATCGGTCTATATCATGCGTATCGCCCTGTAGCGGGCGGACCGCATATTGGTCTGTTGGTGGACTGCTATGTACCACCCGGTATGCTCAGTAAAATTAGAAATTAAAAATCTTGGTGGGGCCCATATTATTCACCCCCTAAATAGCAGCACACTTTTTGTAAAGGCTCCTCATCGACAATTCAATTAGCATGTGACTATTTTCTTATTTACAAATGTATTTATCCAATGTGTTGTGACTTTTTAAACGACTTGATTCATACCAAAAACAAAAGGAAAAGAAAAAAATGTATAATTCATGATTCTTATTGATGACATATGGTGCTATTGTCTGTCTATACAATCTGCTTGCATTCCGTTTGGCACGAGATTACATATTTGTCTTTGGTTGAGTTGGATGTTCGGAGGTAACATTATGCCTAACATCAGATAAGGATTGTCTTTTCAATTGGCACGGGGCTGAAATACCATGCCAGCAAGGTATTTGTACAAGATATGTTGATCTATGCAGTAGGTGCTATTCTGTAGCTAGATGGCTTTTGTCCTATGCTGGTTGATACAGAGGCGTACCAACTAGCATGATTAACCAATTGTGTTGAGCTAGAAAGGTCCCCTTCTGTGAGTCAACAATTCCTGTAATTAAAAGAGGATTTGATTGGGGTGATTTTTGGGTTTGTAAAGGATCAGCGAGCTGGAAAAAGAAAGAAAAAGGAAAAGACTAACTCTAGCATGTTGCTCTCTTTGAGTTTGAATCCTTGGACTAAACTTGGTCTAATACGATTTGCTGTAAAGTAGGGTATTTATTTGGCTTGGACTTGTACTGGATAGTAGATTGTCTCATTCCTCATAAACACATTGATTGTTTTCTCATGGTCAGAACTTTTTCTTTTGACTAAGTGCTATCCATACCTTGGTCTGCTTCCTTTCCATTTGATATGAAACTTCCTTTGTCTATATTTACCTGTTTTATGTGTTTTGAGCTCAGAGAGGATGAAAATTTTGTAAATCAATACAAAATGACTTTTTTTTCTATCTTATTCACTTTTTTTATGTTTATTTTCTTATATCTGTAATTTTGCTACACTCTTTGAGCCTCATCACTTTTATTTGGTTTATTATTATCACAAATTTGTTAATAATTACCCACAGAAAAGGAAAATTAAAATAATGTCACACATTTTCATGGAATAGTCCTTGTTGCCTAATGTGCCTGCCATGCAAATCCAAAATTTGGTTTTAAAAAATGTTGAGTCCATCTAATAGTTGCCCAATTGTTGATCCTTGGTAACTGCATGTGCTTATTGGAATTTGTCTATCTTGGAAAAGCAATGATCCAATTCATGCAATGAATCTGCCGTAATTGGTTGATTGATTGTTTAGCAGTAGTTTAATGATGTATCTTACATATGCTTGTCTACTTTATCACAGTAACAAAACCATCCTATGAACAGAATTACATCAGATATTCAGTTCGTCAAAAGCGAGCAGATGCAAGGGGCGCTCTTAAAAATATTCTTTTCAATGGAACACACTCCAAGCAGTATTTTCAGGTACAGTTTTCAGTACTTTGTGCCCAATATGCATTGTGCACCTCTTTAATGATTTTTTGGGGCCATCTTTATAAGTTCCATTGTCACCTTTTCTCCATGCATGTTGAGAGCCACAGGGTATCCCAATGGTAGTCATTGAGTTTCTCTTGTAAACACAGTTCTATTCTTTGAAATATATGTTATTCTCTCTTCATAAATTCTTGCTTTTTCTTGGGTGTAGTTAGTCAAACTTACCTATTTTGTGCATGATATTGCCAGGATGAAGATATTACATGGCGTGCTGATAGAAAAAGCAGTAGAAATTTCAAAGTAGAAGATAGGTCACATGAATCGGACAAACAACAACGACCAAAATATACGAGTAAATCAAAGCATCAGAGAACATCAAACTATCGAAAAGGCAAATGTGGCGGAATCCAACGTGAGTCACTTTTCTACCTTCCTCTTTGTTTAGACATTTTCACCATATTGTCATCGTGGGATCTATATTATAATAGTTAAATTGTGAGGTGTAGTATGTACAATCACAAGACACGATAGACCAATTAATTTTTTGGAACTACCTTGCTGCTGCCATTCAAAATTGCCTAAAGCTTATGAAATGTTCTATTTTCTTCTTGGTGTTGACTAATTAAGTATTAGCAACCTGGCACTTTAGAAAATGTAAAATAATTTACTGGAGCAATCAAGCTTACAACTATGGTATAGAATGCTTTTAAATGAAGAAAATTAAAGAAAATTATATAAGGTTGAGGGAGATGAGACTTTCGAGTACCATATTACTAGTATTTACGATTATCAAGGGCATGAGATTCTCTTTTCTCAATCTTATAGGTCTTGATTTATTGTCTCAAATACTAGTGGAGAAATTAAATGTAAAAGCAAGTCTTAAAAAAGTCATATTTGAATTACTAAGCAGTGATTTAAAAATCGCTAGACGTTAAGGTCCCAAAATGCTTAAGGCGCTAAGCCCTCGCCCGAGCGAAGTGAGGTATCTGAAATATTAAAATATAAAAAATATATCATAATTAATAAATATGATTATATAAATAAAAATATGATATTAAATTAAAAAGATCTAAAGTACCAAGTCACATTATCCATATTCTAATAATAAAAATGTTAGAAGATCCAAACAATAAAGTTTTACATCAAATTCAATCATCATCATAACCAACATCATCAGTCTTAAACATATCATCATTTTTCTTTTCCTCTTATTCTTCATCAAAATATGTTTCCTCATCTTCGACAATGGCAGGAGATGATTTTGAGGCTATTACACTTATTTTTTCCTTTGTCATTTATCTTGTATATGTCTGTAACTCTCCAACACCTGATGCTCTTGCCACATCTTCTTATGTCAAGCTGTCATCCTTAAATACAAGCTCATCTTCAGTATCTTGTAAGTTCGCACCTATTTCCCCCATCAACCACTCATTTGAATCATCAATGTCTTGTAATGAGATTGGATTAATGTTATTTTGTAAATCAGAACGAGTTTTCAATGCTTGATTATACTTTTATATAAATAATATCATGTAATTGCTGATGCTCTAGTTGATTTCTTCTCTTTGTGTGAATTTATCATGCCATATAAGTTAAGAATATGTTAATACATCTATCTAAGAAAGAATAGATTAATTGAACAAAAATATTTTATGATCCTTACATGCTTAACACATTCCAGTTTTGCTCACAATCGTTAGTACTATATGTTAAACTAAGAATTTTGATAGCCAACTACTGTAAGTTTGGTATGAAAATTTCAAATAGACTCCACCATTCAGTTACAAACTTACTTGATTATTAATAATGACATATTATACATGAAATTAATAATATAAATTTATTAATATTGGAGGATATAGTTGTCCTAGATCGAACTGCCATTGGAATTTCAAAGAGACTATTAGCATTCTTATATAAGGATAATTCACATATGATTTTATCTTGCACTTTTAGGTTTAGAACCAATCTTGCAATGCACTACTATAACCCATTTACAACTTTTGTATCAAACTCAATAGAGGTGTTCTTATAAAAGAATTTTGGATTCAAATAATATTTTGTTGCATGTAATGGACGATGGAGTTGACAATTTTTTCTTTCGTCAATGATTGTAAATTTTTTTTTATACATTTTTTCATTTTCATCAAAAGACTTTTGAATCGTTTCCTTTGCTTTATTTATAGCTTCATAAATATATTCTATTGCATGCTTTTTTTCATTATCTACCAACCAAAGGATTTGAATAAGAGAGCCTATTATTTTTAATATGTAAACTATAAGATTCTAAAAGGACGATATTAAGCTGACATTATCGGCCCTCTTGTCTTTTACATCTTTTACCCATTTGTTTGCCACCCATTTCTCTGATGTAAACATGTTTCTCAGGTTATGTTTTTAATGATACATGCTAGTAATATTAAGAAGTAGCTAATCGGATGACACCATATCTCACCAATTTCTTGTATGATTATAAAGAATTCAACAATAAAGATTGCTTTTCTAAAGCTTTTTGATTTTAGGAATCTTTCTAATATCCTCTAACATTAAATCAATACAATGTGTCACATATAGAGTCCAATATAAATATTATTTTTTTGTTTTAAATAATTTACCTAAGACAAAGGAAATAACATTGATAAGACTTAGGAGTCACATAATTCTTCCATTCAACTTGAAGACATTGAGTAATTAAAAGATTAAAAAATTTAAAAGATAAATTTTATCAGCTAATATATAGTTGTTTTCATTGTCAGTTATAACTTAGATGATATTTTGTTCACCAATTTTTTCACAAACTTATCAAACAACTCATATATTTTTTCTACAGATTTCATAAAAGATGATGCATCTATTGACTTCACAAACGTGGTTTCTAAAGAATAGTTGACCATAAAATTAAATATACTCATATGTCTCCTAGTGGTTTAAGCATCTAACATAATAGAGCAATCATGCTATGCTCATGATTCTTTGTGGCCCTTTAATATGTCATTTATATAATCCAACCCTTTTTCCAGTAATGGAACTCACAACTTATAATAATTTGGAGATTTTAATTTCCCACCATATCTTCCAATAGCTTCAATCATCTCCTTAATACTGTATAAACAACAAGTATTAAGGAGAAGACTATCCTAATAGAAGAAGCGAGCAATGTGTTGAATTGTTCTTTTTTTTATTTTCTTATCATAAGTATCACTTATATTTGTTTTTCTTAATTTTGCTCTTGCTTGCCCTTGTTGCTTTTGTGATCCTTAAAACATCTATAAGTTCATCAATCTCTTTTTACCCTTTTTAATAACCATGATTTCTTTTCTTTTTCTATCATATATTCTTTTTCCACATGGATTGACACTTTTAGAATAATCTTCTACTTCATCATCTCTAATATATTCAACGTTTTCCATGGGTAAAATCCCATAAGATTCATTCTTTTGCATCTTTTCTTCAGTCATATGAGCCAACATCTCTTCTTTTACATTAGGTGGACACTTTGTATGTTGATGTATTCTTGAAATTCCTTACTTGATGTTGCTTTGCATGAAAAATACCACCTCTAGTAGTCTTATCACAAAAGATGCAAGTAACTACATTAGGATCTTTAATATCCTTTCGATAATTGTATTTCCAAGTAGGATCCTTCTTGAATTTTTGAAGAATCTTCTGAATTGCTTTGTACACTTGCATAAATTCTGAAACCCTAGTAATAGTTCCAAATAAATAAAGATTAGTAGTTTAAAATCTAAATAGTATATTATCAATCTAAATAGAGATTGTTTTGTACAATAGTTAACAATCTATTGTTAACAGTATATTATTTACTGTTAACAATAATTAGAGGGGGAGAAAAGAGTCATTGATAGTGGAAAGTGGAGAAGGAGAGGGCAGCGATGGCGGAGGAACTTTCGGATGACGGCGGTGATGGTGGAGGTGGAGGCAGAGGCAGAGGCAGAGGAAGCTTCAAATGATAATAGCGGCGACGAAGGAAGCTACGACACCAGTAGCACCGACGGAAGTTGTGGATGGTGATGTCATAGGCGGAGGAAGCTGTAGAGGTGTTCATCGGTGGTGGATGAAGTTGCAGTCCGCTCCCTCGATGCTGGAAGGAACTACACATGGAAATAGTGATAATAGAAGTAACTACACAAGAAAGCTAGGTCGTCAGACTCATTCGTCGACAGCAGAGGAAGCCTCGGTCCTGTGCGTCAATGGCGGAGGCAGTAGCGGAGGAAGCGTTAGCAGTGGAGGTAGAAGTTACACTAGGGTTTATGGTTCGGGGTCGTGTGGGGGTGTGGGTGGTGGGTTTTGCGAGTACAGTAAAAGAAAGTAGCTAGTTGGCTCAATCAAACCATCTAGCTATTGTTCAATTGACCATACTGAAAAGTTTGGTTCGGTTGCTTCGTTTGAATCGGGCGCTTGCTCAAGGTGCCCAACGCCTGGGTTTAGGCTAGTGCCTAGGTGGCGCTTCACTGAAGCACACTGCCTGGTCGAAACTTGAGGTGCTCGGCCCTATCCTCGCCTTACCTCGCCCGAGCGCTTAGGTGAGCGCCCATGCGCCTATTTAATCGCTGCTACTAAGTAGATGAAGGAAAAAAGAACTATTCAAGGTGCAGTAGTTTTTCTAACAAGTTCTACCAGTGCAGAGGAGGCATATTCAACTAGGATTAGTTCTATATTGTTTTTTGTAGTTTGTGTTGTTACTGTAGATAATTGCTTTGAGTCTCATTTCACAAACATAACGTCTTTGTTTAGGTAAAAAAAATGGGCAAAGCTTCGATGATGATGACTATGGGCATCCTGATACAAAATTCTCAGCTAGCTTTGGCGGACAAAGATGTTTTACATGGTCTTTTAATTCTCAGGAGAGACTTCATTTTGAGAATTTTACTAATGGATTTGAGTGGAGAGATCATTCACAGCAGGCTAAAGCTAGGACACGATTGTGGAGCGAAAGTGATATTGAAGAGGAAGATGAATCAAGTGATATAGGCCTGCAATCCCATCGATTTGCTCTTGGACTGCCACTCATGGGTCCCCTAAAATTAGATGATGTGAAATGCGCGTAAGTTATTTTTGTAGCTGTATGAAAGTTAATGTTATCTTGGACAGCTCAGCTTCAAGATATAATACTTCTAGCTTTCTAATTTCTTGCTCATCTCTGATTTATTTGCCAGTTTCCGTTCATCTGCTTTAAAGTGGCACCCTGACAAGCATGAAGGAACTTCACAGGTCTGCTTTAAACTTTTCTCATTCTCTTGTGCTGGTATGTTGAGCTATCATCTCTATAAAATTGGATAGTAAGAGCCCTTGGAGAACAAATAAGCAAGTTACTTATTTACTGCAAAAGTCAGGAATGTCCAAGATCAGTTATTGTAGTGAGGAAAATTCTTGCTTGCTTGAACATTATTATTATATACAATCTTTATCCTTTGATTAGGATTGCAAAAACTGTTTGCGAAACAGCTTGTTGTTTGGCTCGTTAAAGGCTCACTCAAGCTTGTTTGCCAAAGTTAATAAACCGTGTTTGATTCTGACTCAAAACTCATTTGTTAAATGAGCCAAGCTAGAGCAAGGCAAACCTTACACATGTATGCTTAGTACGCTCATTAACAATCCCACTTATAGATTCTTGAACGAGCTAATTTGTTAATGAGAAATTTCAAGGACAAGTCCATAACTTCCAATCATGGGTAGATGAACGATCACAAAATACACTTCTAAAACTGAGATAAAAAATTGACTCCACTAAGTATCAAAGTGGATGAATCCAATACTCCTAAAAAATGAGACCAAAATCATCTTTATGAAAACTAAACTTGTAACATCTAACGTGTAAACCTTCAGCCTATTCATTGGGCATTGATGCCTTGTTAAATAAATTTGTGGCGAGCTGAACTTGAACCAAGCTTGAGCCTATAAAGACTATAGTGGTCAAGCCTGAACATTATTTTCTAGCTTGACTCAGGTATGGAGCTGAGCTTGAGCTCCCCTAATATAAATCTAGTCAAGCTTGTAGAAAGCAATCTTGATTTGGCCCAATTGTGACCCTGCCTTTTGAGTTAGTATATCTACTATCTTGGCCCACGATATCATCTCTTGGGTTTGATTTTCTTCTGTTTATTTCCTTTACCAATTTACTTATCCGCTATTTCCTTTACCAATTGTGACCCTGCCTTTGAGTCAGTATATTTACTATCTTGGCCCACAATATCATCTCTTGGGTTTGATTTTCTTCTGTGGTTTATTTCCTTTACCAATTTACTTATCCTCTCAATACCCAAAAGGAAGGAATGGAACTTATTTCTTGGATTGAATTTAGGTTGCCAACTACTCATGGCTTTGCTGTGTCCTGAGTATACCCAATTCTTCATGTTCTTTATACCTGTACTCATGAGGCAGATTTCTTTACGTTTTTTCAATAGCAAGATTTCCCAGTCTGACTCTGCAATTAAGTGCTAATGACACAAAAAATGAACCCACTTTGACATGGTATCACACTAAATTCTGCTGCAACCATGCAAACAGTCTTGAATTTACCTTCTGACTAGATGAGGGAGAGTTTTCTGAGTTAATGTTTGAATGAGAATATTATTCATGTGCTTTAGCCAACCAGCAGATGTCCATTCTAGGCTTGATATGTTTCCTCCATAAAGTTCTTTAATGTCCTATTTGTGCAATGACATGTCATGCTGCACCTGCTCGGCTCTGTACCTGGCCATTTTTCTTGAGATCACATGTTTAATAAGCATAGCATCTGTTTTTTACTGCAGGCAGTAGCAGAGGAAAAATTTAAGCTTTGCGTTGAAGCATACAAAACACTCTGCAAGAGCCTGAAGTCAAGCTAGGGTGTCTACTGGATGAGTTAATTAGGACTAGTGATGCAAGAAGAGGTAGGAAGAGTTTAACTTGAAAAAGAATATATAGAAATGATGCAGAAAATTTCGATGACATTGCGAGTTCTACAAAACATGCATTTGTTGATCTATCTGTTCGTTTTATGCGTTGTATTCTCGAAAGATGGGTCTCATTTGTTACCGTCCGAATTTGTTTGTCTGAATTCTGAAGGATTTAAAACAATTCTCACCAGCAGGCTACCTGTTATTCTATTGGAAGTCTTTATACAACCTTGAGATCAATATGCTGCAGCTATTAATTTCTGATTACGTTTCAAAGGATGAACTGAAATTTTAGAAACTTCCGACTTCATTATTTCTAGTGATATACGTATATATATATATATATATATATATATATATTCATTTGGGGGATTGTTTTTTATTCTTTCTATTTGTTGCAATACTTCTTTATAGAGCTTGATTTGTGTGACTGTCTGTCTTATCACACCAACTGATCAAGTGATCTTGAGGGCACCAAACCCCATATAAATTCGTCGGGGGAAGATTGCGATTTGTCAAACATTTCGTCTTCAACCTTTTAAATCAATTTCGATTAGGTTGATTACACTGCTGTGATTAATAGGAATCATATGTTAAAGCATTGATGGTTGTACAAAGTATCAAGGAAGAGAAGTGGGAAAACAGAAGCAAGGAACAAGCATGGTCATGTAGCTTAGTCTCAACCCATAACCTCATTGAATCCAAGATTTAGCACTAACTTAGAAAAAAATAAAAAAAAAAATACTTTAGATAATCAAATCTTCTTACAAAAAATTTGGAGGCGAATTGCCTCTCTAAAAAAATATTGGAAGGTTATTGTCTTACGAAATTTCCTCAAATTAATTTGTTTTTACAAAGGATAAGTGAAAAATGATATTCAAGTCTGAAGTTTTACAATAAATTATTAAGATCTTTACTAATTAAGGTAACTGACACCTTAAAAACACTAACTCTTATGAGTTAACTAACACGCTTAAGACTAACATAGGTTGTCAAGTCTTATATAGGTTGGCTTAAGGCTTTAGCTAACTAGAAAAAATAGGAAGCTGATATCTTATCTAATGAGATCTCAATCTGAAATCCATATTATAGAAAAAAGATTGAATTTAGCCAAACTAAATGGATCTACTATTTTCACATCAACTGTAGAAAAACTCAAAACAAGAATCAATACAAGAAGCTCCTACTAATATGGTCTGCACAAGGTCACAATATAGACAACTTTGACACATGCAAAGGACCAGAACAATTGTTTTTTTTATTTGAAAAGGAACAATCTAACTATGAGATCAAGTTTAATCTTACTGGGCTCAGACTTGTCTATCGTCAATAGTACTTTTAACTTTGCCATCTCACCTGATACTCCTGTGTGGAAGGTCATTTGCCATCATTTTAACTCATCATTGCCTTTTCCTATTATATGTACTAAAACTAAAATTTCCCCATTTAATTTAATCACAAACATCTACAACATCAGGCCAAAATTCTGCTAGTTGATACTAGGGAATTTAAGGACTTAAAGAAGCCAAATAAATATATTTAAGAATAAAAATATAATAAGACAACTTATCAAAAGTATGATGAGAAAATACAAGTCAGTTTAAAAAGACAGTAAATGCTTTAAATTGGATCTTGGACAACTATGAGAACTAAGGTTCTTGAAAAAAGGCCAATCTACTATATGAGAAAAATATTAAAAATGATAAGAAATGCTTGAGCACCATGAACAAACACAATAATCCTCAATAAGTCAGAAAAGAAGAATCAAATTTTAAGCAAGAAGAGCTCATTCAGCTTACGGTCAATTATTATAAATGGATACAAAATTCACCGAACCAAAAGTGAGAGACATTCACATTACTGGTTACTTACTGTAACTCTTACAGAAAACACAGAAAACACATTTCTGGCGCCTCATACTCAAACCGATGTTTCTGTAATTAACATCACTCTAAACAATTCTTATGTGTATGTTAACTTTCAAAAAGAAAAATTTTTTTTTGGCAAAAGGGTAAGAAAAAAATGTCAAATGAGGTTTTAACTTCCAGCCTTTGGTAAGTGGATCTGACACCACCACCAGACCCAGGCCAATGTTTAAAGAGTAACTTCCAAAATATGATTATGCAGTTCCTCTTAGTGAACACAAATACTTTTGCACCTGCACTAGAAGAAAGAAACATCTTCACACACTAGATCATAAAGCAGTAAAGCTTCAAACAGAAGCCATATCATACTTATAATAGTCAAGAACTGGCAACTCAGAGAAAAGCTACCGATCATCTTTACAAGGAACAGTAGACAGAGAAAAAGAATGAATCATAAACTCATTCGATCTCCAGGACTGCAGTAACCATTGACTAGCAGAGCTTATCATTAGCTACTTCCTCGAATCAGCAAAGCTTACCACACTGATACTTCCATGGCTTCCTTCAAATAATCTTGAATCACTGTGTTTTCTTTGAAGTAAGATCCAACTCCGTTTCCTTCTGCCTTAATTCGAGGGATAGGCGTTCATTTTCAAGCTTCATTCGTTCATTTTCCATTCTCATCATGTTTAGTTCTCTGTCTTTCTTCTTACTAAACCTTTGCCACTTGTAGCGTTGTTTCTCGAGCTCCAGCATCTGAGCTTGAATATGCAATTTCTTCTCCTCGAGATGAAGCGGATAAGGATTAACCCAGTGCTGCTGTATCAGTGTTGATTTAGATCCTTCTGAAAATACTTGGTTCATATCTATGGTTAAACCTTGAGGTTGAAGGCTTCTAGTAGAATTTTGTAAAGCAGATGTGTCACCAAAAACCACTTCTTCATGGTTCACCCCATGCTTCATCCTTTTTGGGAAGCATGATGCCATCATATGCCCGTGCACATTATGCTCTTCAGCATCACCTTCCTCGTCATCACCGTCAGCACTATGATCATCTTCATCAACATCTTCATGTGAGCCTCTCCTTCTGTCATGCTCATCTCTACTTCCAAGTGCCAACTGCAATGATCGTTGAAGAGCTGGGTCAGCAGGTAGATTCAAGCGGTTACAATTATGATAGGAGCACATCTCCTCATAGAAAAGATGTTTTGAGCTCAAAATCTTCCTCACATCATCCTTCATCTTTTCTGAGAGATTACTCATATGGTCCAAAAGTGCCGGATTCTCCACCACCTTGCAAGATGTACCCCTACCAAGGATATCGGTAAGCCTCTTGTATCTCTTATTAAGATCATTGAATTTATCTTCACATTGTTGAGGTGACACATAACATCCCCTCTCGGCCATAACTTTTGATATGGCCTTCCACTTCCCCTTTTTCTGCAATATTGCATACTTCCTCCTCCCACCACACTCAGAAGGAGCATCTTCTCCTACGTAAGAGACCGCAGTTATCAAAAGCCTAACCATTGCATCAGTCCATTTCATTCGCTGCCATGGACAGCCTTTCTTCCCTTTGCCAGCCTCATTTTGAGCATCAGCTCCATCCTCGGTCAAGCTTGGCTCATCGTCATCGCTCATTGAGGTCCTGCCACGCTCTCCTTTATGGTAGTCCATGATGGAAACACCTGCTCGGTGATCAGATTCCTGCAAGTGGCTGCCTGGGACACCGAAGGCGTCACACACCGGTGGGGGATGGATTATCGAGCCCTGATGCATCTGCACGTTTCCTTGCAAACCCATTGCACCATACGAAGCTCCCGGCATCAAGCTTCCAGCATTTATGTTTCCCTCCATATCGCGTCCTTCAGAAGCAAAGTCCCCAATCAATTTTGTCCAATTCGGTCCTCGTCGTTAGACTTAGACTTATCAGGAATGCCAGAAAACATTCAGAAGCCAAAGGGAATCACGTAAAGATTCTACATTTCTTGCAGCTCCTACTGGCTTCTTCACACCAATCCAACCAACCATCTCAAACATAAACAACCTTCTTGTCCTTCAAATGTTTATCCTTGGAAGCCAAAATCCAAACCCTAGCGCTCAGCAATCACAGGAAAATCACAAAAAGAACATAACTTTATGCAAAACCAGACAAGAAATCGATCACAATGACCAGAAAAATCTCCTTCCTTGAGCACAGAATCCCCTGGGCCTGACCCCAGATCACGGCACTAAGAAAACCAAGCAACCGGAGGGAAGACCAACTTATCTGGATCGCAAGGAGCCATATCCACGCCCTTTTGCGAAGCGAGAGAGTCCGGTTGCCTGCGAGGATCCCAAGAATCGCCGACAACAGCGGATCGTGAAAGGAGGAGGGCTTTCTTTTGATGGAATGACAGGCGGCGAAAAGGGACGCGAGGGGGGGGGCTCGTATGGGAAGGGGAGATGGCATCAGTGCGTGAGCGCACGGCCGGCGTTCGGAGAAAATGATCCCCCACGCACAGCGTTTACGCCTGCAGAGCACCGATCGATGTGGGTAGGACCCAGGCAAGGCCAACTGATGAAACGTGACCCGTGCGTAACGTCGACGAGTAACAAAGCCATGTACGGCGATGGCATTCTGGGGGGTATCGAAAAAGTAACACTGGTTTCCATTGACCTTCAGTTTATTTCCTTCGTTCAATGACGGATGTGCTCCGCAGGATTTTAATTGATGATCTGTTTGTAAAATACATCCGATATAAATATTATAAAAAAATTATACAATATGCAAATAATGACTTTATCTCCCAGAGTATCTCCTCAGATACTGTTATTAATTATAATACTTGAATATATCTATAATGTTATTAAAAAAGAATCTATAAAAATATTTGAATAATTTATTGAAAAAACTTTTATCGGATGATCTCATAATTATTTTAGTTACAGATACTTTCTTTTGGATTAGTAATCTCACTCTTTATGTTGAACGATATTATAATCAAAATAAAATTTCTAATCTTTTTCATTTTTTATTTTTTATTTTTATTGAACTAGTCTAGTCTAATTAGAATCATAAAAAGGAGGAAAAGAAGGGGAGAGTGAAGGGGGATAATTATGAGGATAAAATTATCCCATATGATAAGATAAAATTGACATTTACAAAACAATTCCTTCAGGTAAGATTAATTATGAGGCCTATATGATAAAAAAATATTATCTTGAGTTTTATTTGGCAAATTACTCAAAATATTTTAAATGATCAAAATAAGAAAATATGAATGCTTTCACTGTACTTCATAAGTAGATGTTGTGGGAGCAAGCGATTCGGATGATGACCCTATAAAATTACATTAGCGGCATACTTGCGAAGGACTGATGCTTAATTTAGAAGGAATATAGAGTATTTAAACATATATTGAAATAGCTCGGAGAAAGTCGCTTTCTAGGATATACATAGGGGACTTTTATAGTATATCAATGTGATTGTTAATCGAATTTAGTCATTAATGCTGAGAATGGTCACACAAGTTGAGTCATGGATTATGTGTTGAACCATTGGGACTATGGTTACTGATAAAAACAAGAAAAAGATATTAAAATAAAGAAAAGAAGTAAATCATCTATTCTTCACTTATACATATTTATACAAGAGAATAAAAGATTAAAAGGATTAAACTATTAAGAATTTCTCTTAATAGTCTAACTAATTTGCTAATATTGTTATAACAACTTCATCTCTTAACATGTCCTTGCAAGATCGTGCTCTTATCAAGGACGTCGATCTTGGACCTATGAAGTGAAAATAACTTGTGAGCAAGTGACTTCATGAGGGAGTCCGCTAGTTGATCTGCCGTGTGAAAATGAGAAACACATAGTTGATGATTGATCACTTGATCTCATATAAAATGAAAGTCAATTACTATATATTTCATACGAGAGTTAAATACTAGATTTGCATATACCTAGGTAGCTCTGATATTATCATAGTATAAAGTAGGAGTAAAAGAAGAGCGGATGTTAAGTTCTTTGAGCAGATTTATGACCCAATTAAGTTCTGCAGCTGCAGTTGCAATAGAGCGATACTCAACTTCAGTGGTTGACTTTGCAACTTTCTTTTGTTTCTTGAAACTCAAGACGATTGGATTAGCTCTTAGGAAAATGATATACCTAGATGTTGATGTTATATCATCAAAGTTTTCAACCCAATCAGTATCAACATAAGCATAAAGTTGAAGTGGAGAGTTTTTGTAGAGGAATATGCCATAGTCAAGAGTACCATTAAGATATCATAATACTCATTTAACTACTTACTAATGTGTCGTAGATGATCTATGCATGAATTGAGACAGCTTGTTAACTGCAAATGAGATATCTGGGCGGGTGATAGCTAAATATTGTAAAAAACCAATTACTTATCAATATTGTGTATAATCTGTAGTAGGACTTCTGTTATTTAATCGAAGCGATTCACTGGTGGAGAGGGGAGTGGAAACAACATTTGCATTCTTCATGTTTGTCTTGACTAATAAGTCTTGAGTATACTTCCATTGAGAGAGTAAGAGTCCGAAAGATATAGACATTGCTTTAACTCCCAAAAAATAATTCAAGGGACCAAGATCTTTGAGGGAGAATCTGGCGGCCAACTTTTTAATGAATAATGTAACCTCTATAAAGTTATTACATATCACAATGATATCATCCACATATACTAAAAGATATATTGTACTGCTAAGTTGTGGACGAAGAAATAAGGAGGTATCAGACTTAGAGTTAGAGAAGCCGACTGACATAAAAAATGAGCTAAGTTCTTTGACCAGGCTCGTGGAGCTTGTCGAAGACCATAAATAGCCTTGTGGAGTTTACAAACATGTTTCGGATATTGAGAATGAAGAAAACCAGGAGGTTGCTCTGTAAAACATCGTAAGTTAATGTTCATTGTAAGAAGACATTGTTCACATTAAGTTGTTGTAGGTACCAACCTTTTGAAACAGCTAAATTCAGAATCAATCGGATTGTTGTGGATTTAACAACTAGACTGAATGTCTCTGTAAAGTCAACGCTAGGACGTTGATAAAAGCCTTTGGCCACTAAACGGGCCTTATACCTGGCAATGAACCCATCAGGGTTCCACTTAACTCGAAAAACTCACATACACCTGATGACATTTTGTGCGAGATGAAACAGAACAAGTGTCCAAGTAAGGTTATGAAGGAGGGCCCCATATTCATCAGACATAGCTTGATGCCAATGAGGATACTTTTGAACTTGAATAACTATGGTAGGTTTACAGGTCTCAATAGAGGGAGTCACAACTGTATTGAGGTCAATAACCTAATGTGGTTTCAAAATACCACTTTTAGAGCATTTTGTCACAGGATATCCAAGTGGTTTAGGAGATGACAGTGGAATAAGTGCTGGGGAAGTAATAAAACAGGGTGAGTTAGACTAAGGAACATCAGTGGTAGTAGGCAGGGGTGAGGGAAATGCTAGTGATTGAGTGTCTGAAGATTGGATGTCTATAGTAGGAGGTATGTATGTAGAAGAAGGAGGAGAAAAAGAGGGAGCGAGATGTTATATTGGAGAAGTGCTCCACTCATGTATATGGGCTGGAGTGGGTGATTCTTGTGGAGGCTTATTGGATAATGACATGTGCCAGTGATGCACATTCACCGGAGTAGTTGGTATAATAGAAGATATGGACTGGTGAAATAGAAAGGAGGACTCCACAAAGACAACATGACGAGACACAAAGACCTTGTGAGTCAAAGGATTATAGCATCGATAAGCATTATGTTCAAGAGAGTAACCAACGAAGGTATAAGATTTCGACCATGGGGCTAGTTTATGTGATGCATAAAGATGTAGCCAAGGATAGCAGACAACCAAAATCCTTAAGTTTATGAAGATTTACGGATTTATGAAACAGTTTTTCAAATGCTGATTGATTGTGGAGGACTAGAGTAGGCATGCGATTAATCAGATAGATCGGAGTCTGAAAGGCTATAGACCAAAAAGTAGTTGACACGGAAACATGATGGAGAAGTATGAGACTAGTTTCAACTATATGCCGATGTTTGCATTCGCTTGAGCCAACTAGTTGAGAAGTTTACGGAGGAGACTTGAGATACTAAATACCACAGGCTAACAAGTATGGTGTTAGTGTTTGGTATTCACCTTCACCGTCAGAATAAACTATTTTAATGATGGATAGAAAGATATTTTCCACCATTTTTTTTAAGGTAAGGAAGGTTTTGGAGACCTCAGACTTATGTTAAAGAGGATACAACCAAGTATATTTAGTAAAATAATCAACAAATATAACATAAAATTTGTATTTGTCAAATGAAATACTTGGTGTAGGACCCTAAACATCAGTATACATAGTTTCAAATGGTTGTGAGCAAGAAATAAAAGAATTTTTAAAAGGTAGTCTATGACTTTTTTTATTAAGACATGCATCACAATGAGTAACAATAGAACTTGCTTTAAAACATGGAAGAGAATAACAAGAGAAATTTTTTTGTAGAGTTAAGGAAGAAGGGTGACCCAGATGATAATGCCACATATCCATTGGAACAACAACAGAAGAGTAGGTAGTGGGTTGAGAGATTGATGGCCACTAGTAGATGTTGTCTTTACTCTTACCTTGAACTAATGATGCCCCTGTGCTCAGATCCTTGATAAGAAAGTAGTTAAGAAAAAAATTTAATGGAAGAACTATTTTAGTTACAGAATTGAGAGACAAAAATAAGATTTCGTTTAATATGAGGAGCACACAATACATCATCGAGTGTAAAGTTATGAGAATGCGAATTAAGCATTATAGAACCAGTATGAGTAATGAGAAGTCGCTTACCATCACCGATGATGATGTCATCGTTACCACCATAGTTGTTGTGAAGGGACAAGTTCTAGAGGTCCGAGGTGATGTGATGGGAGGTGCCAGAGTCCATAATCCAGGAATATCAATTAGAAGTCAGGGCAGCAGCGAGATGCGCTTGGGGCATTGTAGCGGAAGGTTGAGGATGAGACCGACAGACCTTGGTGGAGTGACCAACCTTATCATACAGTTGACAGACTATTTGTTGTTGAGGCATAGGAGCAGGTTACGAAGGCTATTGATAATTGATGTTGCTACCTGGAGGTGTGAGAGTAGAACACCAAGGCTGTTGGTAATTGATGTTGCTCCCTTGAGGCGATGCCTGTCCGAGTCCCTTGTTGATATGTTTAGAATACTGATTGCTCTTCTTTTTTGATTTGTGACTTACCTGAGTAGTAATAGGTGGTACTGAAGCCCTATCTTCACGCTTTAGATATGTCTCCTAGTTAATCAACTTATCATACAACTCCTCAAATGATAGCGATGAGTCGCGTGCCCGTATTGCTGTTGTCAATTCTTTGTACTCAGCCCTAAGACCATTAAGAGTGTGGACAATGATTTCATTATCACTGAGGTTGTGCCCTATTAAAGCTAAATCATCAATGATAATCTTTATATGTTGGAGATAATCATCGATGGTACTTCCCTCTTATTTAGTGTTCATGAGTCTTGAGAGGAGGCCGAGCATACGAGTGCGCGAACGATTAGCCAATGTAGTTTGCAACTTGCACTAGGCTTTAGCAGTAGTAGCATATGAAGATATAAATGGTGCGATGGAACTAATGATAGATACTTGAATCGCTTGGAGAATGAGACGATCTTGGCGTAACCATAACTTATGCTCCGGATTTGGTACTTGACTTGTTGCCCCCAGAATGTTGATCATTTCTGGCGGACAACTGAAAGATCCATCAACATAACCTAGTAAATCATAGGCAAAGAGGAGATTAGAAAACTGAGTACGCTAGGATGCATAGTTTCCTCCTCTGGATAATTTGACAGGATGAGGGCTGCAGCATTAATAGAGACAAGCCTTGTATATTGAGAAACACTATTGCTCCATATAGGGATAGTAACTAGAACTTGAGAGGTAGATGATGAAGACATTAGGAGAGAGGATACTAATCACTGTCGCTTCTAGGTCCGAAAGATATGCATTGCCGAACGACTTGTAGATCAGCTGTATGCTAGAATGAAAGCTATAGCAAGCCCGTGCAGATAGGCTACTGCAGTAGGCAGTAGAGAGCTGAGAGATGGCTACAGTTACTGGGTTCCCTTTCCCTAGTGATCGATGATGGCAGCAAAAGAATGCTACGAAAGACTTGCATTGGCCACTAATGGAGAGGTTGAGGGCAGTGATGGTCGGCGGCTGGGAGCAAAAGGCAACATTTTTGTACTCTTCTCTTTTACTCTTTTCCCCCGATATATATATATATATGCTGATGATTACTGTAGAAAATTGTCGTAAATGAATTGAAAAGGGCAGATGCTGTTATGTAGCAGTTGTAACGCGATTGAAGATGATAGCGGAAGGAGGAGTTAATCTGCCGTCGAAGGAAGATAATGAGCAGCCGGTAGTGGGCGATCGGCGAGTCACTGTCCACCGGAAGAAGAGGGTCGTAGCTGCATGGCAACAGCGGTGGCAGGGGAAGCGAAGACCGTAGAAAGGTACAACGACTTCGACGGTAGGTAGCAATGGCAGTAGGGGAGGAGAGGAGGAAGTGTGTTTGTCGATGGTTGCTGGCGGTAGCAGACGTTGTCGATGCGGTTGGGCAGTGGGAAGTAGTAGACTTTGCATATCTGAGAATGCATCAATCGAGTTACCTGGAACACAATGACGATGGTAGGAGCGGTAGCGAGCCGCCCACCATTGTTTGCTGTGTGAAATGCTTTGGCCAGATCGCCTATGCGGACAATCATCCTCTCCTCCGTAGGAGAGGTGGAAGAGGAGGCCAGAAGATGGAGAGCATCGGTTGTGGCATTAGTGAGACCGCACAGGCGATTGACAGCGATCCAGCTAGGCAGAACTAGTGCGATGTCGACATCCTGCTGTATAAGTTGATGGTGTTGAATCTTGGATTTTGATGATGAAATCAATTGATAGATTATTGATATAACAAGATTATTAGAGTTGATTGATGCAGGACTAATTATGACAGAATGATTATTACAATCAGGGTTGGCCAAGGTTAACTCCATGTATCGAGTCAATGCATTTGAGAACTTTCCAGGAGTGTGTCGGAAGCTCACCGAGGGTATCAGGAGTTTGCTAGGATGATGCAAGGGAGTTCGCCAAAAGAAGACCGAGATTCATTGAAAGTTTGTCGGGAGTAGCTGAAAAGCTTGTCGGGAGTCGAGATGGTCTTATAATGGATATTTTGACAACTATGATTGTATTTAATTAAGTCATAATTAGCATCGTGTAGGTCTCACTATGGTAGGATTAATGAAGTTCAAATGATGGGCCAAGATAAAGCCTAGGTATCAGGCCGAGTTTGGACGATGCGATGGGATCTTACTAGAAGTTCGCTAGGAGATTCGTCAAAGGAATCAGAAAGCTTGTTGTGAACGCGAAGGGAGATCGCCGGAAAGAAGACCGGAGGACTTGTCATAAGATTGTTGGAGGTTGCCGGAGTATACGGGAATTAGGTCTTAATTAGGCTTAATTGATTATTAAGTATTATAATCATTAAGTCATAGTTAGGGTTAGAGTCCTAATTGAATTAGACTTGGAAGGAATTCAAATCAGCTTAATGAGGCAATCAGATCCACTACTGGGTTTGGTTGAGCTCAATTAGTTGACCAAAGAGCTGGTCAACGTAAAAGTTAAGCTGGAATTCGAAAAGTGGAGGGAACCACTTTTGTGAAAATTTCAATGGGTAAACCGCCGGTGAGCGGTGGTTGGACCGCCCGTACCATAGAATCCGGGTGGCGGGTAGCAGCTTTCGGCGAGTAAACAGCCCAGGTGGTGGGTGAACCGCTCGTACCATAGAATTTAGGCTTTGCAGATGGTGGGTAAATTGCCCAGGTCGGTAGGTAAACCGCTCGTACCCGGATTTTTCGGATATGATTGGATTTTGGCTTCGATTTTAAAGCCAATTTGGGGCCTATAAATACCCAAGTTTTTTTATATTTAGAACAACACTGTTGGGGGATTATATTATGAGAAAATATTGTGTGAGAATTGTAAGAAAAAGAAAAGGGGTAAGGGAAAGAGCTTAGAGTTGTAAATCTAGTCTCCCTTGTAAGCTCAAGTGTAAGGGTTTGATCTTCACCCAAAGAAGATTACTAGTGGATGTCGGTATGCCTCAAGAAGGAGGACTCAAAAGTAGTAGACGTAGACCGTTGGCACCGAACCACTATAAAATTGGAAGTGTTTCATACTTGTATTGCTTGAATGTTGTTAAATTGATACTTCTAACTTAACTAAAGTCCTTGAAAGTAAGATGATAAATTCTTTTCCTCAAACGTGATTATCTTTTCAACTTCCTTAACAACTTACTTTTAATTACTCACTTATTTTGTTAAAAATGAACAAATTCAGATTTCCTATTCTATCTTATTCGAAAAGATTTTGCTTTAGAAAGAAAATTTTTTAGCTTGCACTAATTCATCCCCCGCCCCTCTTAGTGCCAATTGATCCTAACAATTGGTATCAAAGCAAGGTTATTACTCTTTGGATTAACACCCACTTGAGTAAATAACTTGTTTCGGCATGAATGAGGAACATTTCATTTCATGTCCAACCGTATTCAATGGGATATATTACACATATTGAAAAACATGGATGCATATTTTTCTCATCTTTTTGGACTTTGATTTATGGAATATAGTTGAAAATGGAATTAAAAAGTCTTCTCTTCCAATGAATAATTGGAATGATTTGGAGAAGAAGACTTTCTCTTTAAACGTAAAGGCTATGAAATGCCTTGCTTTGTGCTCTCGATATGAATAAGTTTAATCGTGTTTCCGCTTGTGATTCGGCTTTCGATATTTGGAATACTTTAAAAATCACACATGAAAGCATAACTAATAAAATGAATAAATTAATAGAATACATTACAAGAATAAACTTGAAGAACACCTTCCAAAGAACAGGAAATATTGGGAACTAAGAATGACATATGACTCCTCGAGTGAAATCTCGAGTGATAAGAACCTTGGACATGAATTTTTGAAAAATGAACTAGAAAAATTAATGAACTTGAACTTTATAAAAATTATGGACATAACCTCTTGCTATGAACGCAAGAAGCCGAGGAGCTCCAAAAATCAAATGCTTAACCAAGAAGTGGAGAACCTTGCTTTAATGGCGATCGAAGATGAGGTTAGTGAGTCTTTAGATTTTTTATTTTCAAAATTATCAAGCATATTTAATGATTTATTTAATAAGTTTAGAAAACTTAACAAGTCTTTTAAACTGCTTAAAGTTGATCATAATTTGATAATTAAAATATTTGATGAAATGCATGACTCCTTAGCTTCACCTAAACCATGTTTAAAATGTGATATGCTAGATAATGTTAAAATAGAGAATTGTATGCTTAAAACTATATTATAAAAATTTGAGATAGGAAATAAATCCCTAAATATGATCCTTGCCAATAAGGGTTATATCAATAATAGACATGTCCTTGGCTTTGTTGGAAATATTCAACAAAAGCCAACCATATTCGTAAGAGAACCTACATTAAATGTGCCACCAAGAGTTAAATATAATTCTTGTGGAAAATTGAAACATAATACCTATAAATATTTATTTAAAAATTATAGTCTATATAAATTAATTTGGGTTCCTAAAGGAACCATAAACAATCTTAAGCCATTAGAGAAAATGAGAAGAATATGTCATGAAGGACCAAATGTTAAATGGGTACCTAAATCAAAACCTCCCATAATATAAAGTTGTTTCCTGATAAGACTAGAAGTACTAAGTAATGTTTTGAAAGTAGATGCTCAAGACTTGAGATTAAGCTAAATCATGAAAATATATAAATTGCTGATCTAGATTTCATGAGATTAAGCTTTTTGTGATAACATTTTTGAAAACTTTCTCCATGATTTGGTATCTTATTGTTTTCAAAAAATTCATGAAGATGTGCCACATTTGAAATTTATAAGAGATGATTTTATATATCACGAGATGACTTTTGCTATATTTAAAATACATAAATAGTCTTTAAATCCCTTGGACTTTTAAGCTCATTTTAATATTGCTTTTAAAATTTATTAAGAGCTTTTCTCATGATAAAATAATTCAACAACACCTCCCCTGTTTCTCTCTTTATTAATTATAAAAGGTATGGTTGATGACTAGAGATTAATTTTCAAATATATTAATTTTATTGAGAAAGGTATGATCAATGACTTAAAAATTTTCTATGTTCAATGACTTGAAAATCTTCTATGCACTATGACTTGAAATTTCCTATGACTTAAAAATTTTCTATGCTTGATGATTTGAAGAAAAATTCACAAATATTTTCAACTTCATGACAATCTTTGAAAATTCTTGATAAGTTGAAAAGTTTTAAAAGCAAATCTTTGTTATACTTGAAAGGTTATATGCTTGAAATGCTTATTGCTTTGATTTTTTTGAATTTAAGAGGATGTGACTATCTTGAATTTAAGTCTTATATATTAATGCCTATACTAAGGGGGAGTAATGTCATCATGTGTTTTTGAAATTATTAGCTCTATATTTCACTTTTTTTGTTGATGACAAAGGGGGAGAAATATATATTGATGACACATGATAACACTTGATGATATAACTTAGATATTTTACAATTCATGATTTGATGACGATGTAAATTTATGTTGAAATTTATATTGAATGATTGATTGCTTGAATTTAAGAGTGAGTGCGTCTCTTAAATTTAAGTGATGTGGTTTTAGGGAGAGTTAGAATTAACTCCTATCATCAATTAATTGTCATCATAAAAAATGGGGAGATTGTTGAATTTTGGATTTTGATGATGAAATCAATTGATAGATTATTGATCTAACAGGATTGCTAGAGTTGATTGATGTAGGATTAATTATGATAGAAGGATTATTATAATCAAGGTTGGATTTTGATGATGAAATCAATCAATAGATTATTGATCTAACAGGATTGTTAGAGTTGATTGATGCAGGATTAATTACGATAGAAGGATTATTACAATTAGGGTTGGCCAAGATTAAGTCCATGCATCGAGTCGATGCGTTTGGGAACTCGCTAGGAGTGTGTCGAAAGCTTGCTGAGGGTATCAGGAGTTTGCGAGAATGGTGCTAGGGAGTTCACCAAAAGAAAATCGAGACTCGTTGAAAGATTATCGGGTTTAGCCGAAAAGCTTATCGGGAGTCGGGATGGTCTTGTAATAGATATTTTAGAAATTATGATTGTAATTAATTAAGTTGTAATTAGCATCGTGCAGGTCTAACTATGACAGGATCAATGGAGTTATAATCAGATGATTGGACAAAATAAAGCCTAGGCATCGTGCCGAGTTTGGATGATGCGGTAGGATCTCGCCGGAAGTTCGCTAGGAGATTCACCGAAGGAATCGGGAAGCTCGTTGGGAATATGAAGGGAGATTGCCGGAAAGAAGACCGGAGGAATTGCCACAAGATTGTCGAAGGTTGCCGAAGTATGCGGGAGTTAGGTCTTAATTAGGCTTAATTGGTCATTAAGTGTTATAATCATTGAGTCATAGTTAGAGTTAGAGTCTTAATTGAGTTGGATTTGGAAAGAATCCAAATCAACTCAATGAGGCAACCGGATCCACCACCGCGCCCTCCCCCCCCCCCCATCTTGCCTCTTAGTGCCAATTGATCCTAACAGATGGTGCCAAGTTCGGGACTCGGTAGAAGGTGCGAGTGGCGGGTTAGTGCCAACGGTGGTGGTGTATCGAGTAGGGGCAATGGATAGAAGGATCTCACCGGGCTTGATGGGGCAACGAGAGCACGCTTGGGATCAAGGACCTCAGCCACCTTCATGAGCAGTGGGAGAAGAGATGATGCTGGGAGATTGGTGTTGATCTAGTTGGTTCCATCGGTAGAGGAGGTAGAGGAAAGGTGTAGTTGGACAGTGTCATCGATAGAGGTCATTGCCGGAGGAAGCAAACGGTTGTGTAGCAGCAGTAGAGGGCCATGGTTGAGGCTGAAGAAGAGGGCCGCGACTATGGCTGAGGAGGAGAGGAGAGAACTACCATTTGACAACATTGTAGCACGCAGTTGAGTGCAGTGGGATTTGCTATCGTTTGACAGTAAGGAGAAAGCTTGCTCTAGGCAAGCTGCTCTGATACAATGATAGAAATGAGAAAAAAATATTGAAACAAAGAAATGAAGTGCATCATCTATTCTTCACTTATACCTATTTATATAAGAAAAGAGAAGATTGAAAGGATTAGACCGTTGAGGATTTCCCTCAATAGTCTAGCTAATCTACTAATATTGTTACAACAACTTTATCTCTTAATAGTTATGAGGTAATAATTTGCCTTGGTATCGAGACTATCAATTGTTGTCCTAATCGAATGGATTGCCTTCTCGAAATAGAATTAGTATCCATGTCGATACCATATTATTAATCTTGTAGTGATTTGATTCACGTATCGACCATATGATTGTGATTTATCATGAGATAATCTGTATGTTATACTTTCATAAAAAAATAATATTTTTTATCTATATAAAAAAGATAAATTAAGTTAAGAATGCAAGTATAAAAATTATAATTATGCTACTAGTATGCTAAAAATTTTAATGCAAGAATTAAACTCAAATAATGATATATTAAGATTTATGATATGTACGTTTCAATGATAATTAGAAAGCTTTTATTTAATGTGCAAATAATCTGAAAGCTATAACTATGCCAATCTATAAGAATAACTAAACTCATATTCTTCTCTCTTTCTATCCTTTACAGGATCATTATGAGTAATAGACTAGGGACCTGAGGAGATTAAGAATATATTGTAACACCCCTTAGTCTCATGTTGGAAAAGTGGGGAACACATGATAGCCTTATAAGGGTTAATGAGTACACTATTAGTAATTTTTGGCTCGAGCATTTTGGCTAGTAGTTGGGCCAAATTGATCATATCAAGATAGTTGGCTCATCAACATGGGTCGTAACATTTGGTATCAGAGCGACCTAGTATTCGGGCATGGTGAGGGGACCTGAGTCAGAAAAAGGCTACGATAGGAATTAAGAGAGTCTCTTCAATTAAGGTTATCTCTTAATAATTTTATAATACTTAAATTTTTTTCTATTGATCAATAATTATAATAAGGATCCAATTAGATTTATAATATATCTTATCATAATTAGAATCCAATCGAAGAACTATATAATCCAGCATTCTCTCACTTGACCCATCAGTTAATAAGATATAAAAAATATATTCAAAATTTTGAAGTATTTTATATATGACCATAAATTTTAATATTAACTAATGAGTCCAACAAGTATAATAATATTACATTAAGTCAAACTACTATTGTGTGCTATAATAGTTGTATATCATCAATATTATACTCCATCTTATATACTATAGAACGGTTTGTTTTTCATTATGTAATCCATAATAACCCCTAAAATTTATTTTATCGGGATAATCCTTTTATCATATTCAACTATAATATACATAAATATAAGTCTAAACAAAATAATAAAAATAAAAAACTTTAATTATATAAAAATATTAATCCATTCAAATATGCATCATCATATTAATAATAAATAAATAAATTAATAATCAATACATAGAACTCAAGTGTTCGGATCTAATTGGCACTAAGAGGGGAGGTTGAATTAGTGCAAGAGCTAAAAAAGTCAGTTTTAAAAACTTTGCTTGAAGTAAAACTGAAATCGTAAATTCTTTTTTTGGAAGTAAAGAAAAAACTGAAATAAGATGCTCATACTTTTTTTAAAACTAATTAAGAACAATCAAATTTAAATGCAATAGTAAAGAGAGGCTAGGGTAGAGATGCTCACAGATTTTATAATGGTTCAGTTAAAACTTTAACCTATGTCTACTCTCGATCCCTCTTCACTCAAGGCCAACCAGTGTCCACCATTGATCTTCTTTCATGGGTAAATATCAAACACCCCTTACACCTTTCTCTTTTTCATAGGCTCAGGAGAACAACCTTTACACTCTTCTTTTCTTACACCTTTTCAACTCAATTTCAGCCATTCCCTTACACAATTTACTCTTAAAAGAAAAAGAAAATCTCTCAACCCAATTTAATAGTATTTTACTATACTTTTCTTTCATAATATTACTTTTTCATGTAAAAATACTTGGGGTATTTATAAACCCTAATTTGCTTCAAAAATTGGAGCCAGAATTCAAACTTTTTAGAAAAATCTGGGTATGGGCTGTATTACCGTCGACGCTACCATTGAAAGCTATCCGAAAACCTGGGCACCGTTGGTACCACCATCATGTAGGGTGGTACCACTATAGCCTGGGCAATACTACCATTACCCATTGGATGGTACCACGGTCGGGCAGTCTAGGAAAGGTGGCACTACTGCTGATTAGCGGTATTACCATTGTCGAAAAGTCCAAAAAAGCACAAATGGTCCATAAATGTTTAATTTTAAATTTTTATCATGTATATGCCTACCAAAAATGATCGAGAATTCACATATGTGTTGAATATTTCTCCTTTTTGTGATGACAAAGGGGGAGAAATGGTATAATAATGGATGATGAATGTTTAAAAATTTTCTAATGCTTTGGTTTCATGAATAATATGCACAAAATAATGTTAATCTTGGTATCATGGTAATAAATTGTTAAATAGTTAAAAATTTCAATGTATTAGTTTCATGCATGCAATGCTCAAAGTAATATTGACTATGTTGTTGGTATCATTGAAATATTTTAAAACTATATATGTTATGATTTGAAACTATGAGAATGCACAATATATAACATGATATGTTGGACAATGGTAAATAATGCTATCTTGAATTTAAAGGTGATTATTTCTTTTGAATTCAAGTTTACTCTATTTCAAATATAACATCTAGATAGAGGGAGTTAAGGTTAACTCTGTTATCAATTAGTTGTTATCATCAAAAAGGGGGAGATTGTTGAATCTCAAATTTTGATGATAAAATCAATTGATAGATTTATGATCTAACCTATGCATTGGAGATAAGTGACACAAGACTAGCTTCGATCAAAAAGAGGTAAATTAATTAAAATAAAAATAATTAAATTGTTAGGCCAAAGTGAAATATGTCAAAAGATTGGTCGACATATCGGTAGAAGGCTTTATGCCATGAGTTCGGCATCAGGCTAAAAGGATCAGACATTACGCCAAGGAGATCATATATTGAACTAATGACATGCTGGACAATAAGTGATTCATACTTTATAGTAATTTACTTAAATTAAAATAATTTAGAGTCGAATTAAGCTAGTACTGGGTCAAAACCATGTCAACTTGATTTGGGGCCCATTAGGCCTGAACCAAGGCTTAGTTGGGCTTGATGAAAGAAAAACTCGGTGTTCTGGAAGTGACCTAGCTTCTTGCATTCATAGCAATAGATTATGTCCTTTTAAAGTTTATTTTTATTCTTTTTCATAAATTTTTTAGGTTGTTTTGTCATAAGCTCAAAATCATAGTCCTCATCACTAGATGAGTCATTTGTTTTTCTTAGTTCAATGTCCTTCCTGTTCTTTGGAAGATATTATTGTATTCTCAATATCAAATCCTTCACGTTTTTTGGAAGGTTATTCTTACATTCTTCTTTGCAAGTTATTTCATTTATTTTTAATTGCTTTAACTTATTCTTTCGTGTGTAACTTCTAATGTGTGTCATATATCAAAAGTCGAATCACAAGTGAAAACTCAATTAAATTTATTTTTGTCTAAAGCATAAAACAAAGCATTCATAGCTTTGGTATTAAAGAAATCATCTTTCTTTCATGATTATTCTAATCATTTATAGGATTGAATGACTTCTGAAATCTATTTTTGATAATATTCTATAATTTAAAATCCATCAAAATAAAAAATCTATATTTTAGTTTTTCAATATGTGTAGTCCATCCCATTAAATATATGAGGACGTGCGATATAGTATCTTTTGTTAATGCCAAAAAAAGTCATTAACTCACTTGGGTGTAACCTGACTCTGATACTAATTGTTACGATCGAGTTGACACTAAGAAAGGAGAGGAGGGGGGTGGGGTGGGGGTGGGGGGTGAATTAATGCAAATGCTAACAACTAGGTTTGAAAAACTTCGCTCGAAGTAAACTGAATTCGTAAGTTCTTTTCTTTGAAGTAGTTTAGAGCGACAAAGTTTAAGAACAATAATAAAGAGAAAACTAAAAGAAGATTCTTATGCTTTTCTTATAACTAATTAAGAACAATCAAATTTGAATATAATTTAAAAGAAAGGCAAGGGTAGAGATGCTCATAGATTTTATAGTAGTTTAGTTAAAACTTTGACCTGTGTCCACTCTCAATCCCTCTTCACTCGAGGCCAATCGATGTCCACTATCGATCTTCTTTCATGGGTGACGATCAAACACCCCTTAGACCTTCCTCCTTTTTACAGGCTTAGGAAAATAACTTTTACAATTTCCTTTTCTCAGGATTAGGAGATCAATCTTTTCAACTCAATTTCAGCCCTTCGTGTACACAATTCACTCTTGAAAGAAAAAAGGGAAGCTCTCAACCCAGTTCAACAGAATTTTGCTAATTTTTTCTTTCACATTATTACTTTTTCATGTAAAATACTTGAGGTATTTATAGACCCTATTTAGCTTAAAAAATTAGAGCTAAAATTCAACATACTCAAAAAAAATTCGGGTACGAGTAGTACTATCATCGGAAGCTACTCCACCATTGTGTAGGGTGGTACTACCATCACCCACTGATGGTATTACCATCGACAGTTGGAGAAAGGCTGTACTAACGTTGGCAAATGGTGGTACCACCATCGAAAAGTTTGAAAAACAGTTGGAAAAAGGCTGTACTAACGTTGGCAAATGGTGGTACCACCGTCGAAAAGTTTGAAAAAGCATAAACGATGCATTTCTAGCATTCTAGGCAGTACCACCACTTAGACTTGGCGGTACCACCACTCAGGTCACTTCAAGAACACTGAGTTGGCCTTTCATTAGGCCCAACTCAGCCTTGGTTCAGGTCCAATGAGCTCCAAATCAAGTTGGCATGGTTCGGCCCAATACCAACTTAATTTGACTCTAAACTACTTCATTCTAGACAAATTATTATAAAGCATGAATCACATGTTGTACGACATGTCATTGGTTCATCCGACGCTTTATCCGACCCTTTGGTACATCGTCCTCTCTTACGATGTATTGCCCAATCGACATGTTGACATCTACAACATCCGATCACTTTGGCACAATGTTTGATTCTTCTAGATCAATTCTCGAACTCATGGCACGAAGCCTTCTACCGGCACGTTGACCAATCTTTTACATGTTTAACTCCGACGTAATAATTTGATTCTTCCTACTTTAATTAATTTGTCTCTTCTTAATCAAAGCTAGTTCTGCATCGCTTATCTGTAACAGATAGATTAGATTATAAATTCATTAATTGATTTTATTAATAAAATCTCAGATTAAACATATAAATACTTTTTAGACTAATAACAACATATAAGTTCTTAATTTACACTAATAATTTTTAGACTCATTCTTTAAACACTAAATAAAACACTAAATGCTTAATACTAATATGCTTACAACATATATATATAATTCAAATTAGTTCCAGGAAGTTGACAATCTTCGATATGAGAACACGTAACGGAGATGTTGTTAACTATATTATGAAACATATTGTTTTAATAAATAAATAAATAAGTAGAGTTGGAAAAAATATCATATTTTCTGATTGAATATCCCGCTGAAGATGAGACATTCGTGGCTGAATTGGCACGTAAACTTTTTTTAATTTGATATGAAATTTTTTGAATTGAATAACCATTGGTCCCAAAGGCTCAATCCAATTAAAATTTGTCTCATAGGATTAAAGTAATTCGTGAGTTTAAAATATATATTTAACTTTTTCTTTGGATAAATTTTTAGGATAAAATATCATATTTTAGATTTTTCTCGGATTGTACTTCTTTTTTTTTTTCATATTTGACATAGAGATCCTTATATTTTTTAAATATTTCAAAATATATTTAAAGAAAAATACTTTTCTTGCCAAGCTAGTTGAACTGACCGATGAGTTTGGATGAAAATACAATGTTTTATTTCGGTAGCTAAAATTATTGTAATTCGATTACAAATATTTATGCTATTTTTTATTATATTTTTTAACAATGAATGTTACAAGTATCAAAAGCTCTTTAAAAAAAAATATATAGATACAAGTTTAAGGCTAAACTAGAAAAGAATTATATTTTTTATATTTTTATTTTTTAATATAAGTGAAAACCTTTCTAATTTCCATCAAAATCATTGAAACTTTCGTATATATTGATTTAGAAAACCTTAAAACTTGTAATACAGTTAATAATTAAGATTTAAACTAATTAAGACTCGCTTACAATGTTCCTGAATATAATTATTATATTTTTTAATAATAAGAAATATTATAGGTCCATTAACAAAATTATAATTAGATAACACCTCATCCTTATTTATTATTATTTTTCATGATAAATAGACCTAAGTTCAATGTTTTGTGAGAAGAAATAAGAATTTTTGTCATCATTTATTCTTAAATATGTTAAAATCTTGTTAATTTTTTCATCCAAAACCACGTAAATTAACATCATTTTATTATTATTATTATTATTATTATTATTATTATTATTATTGTTGTTGTTGTTGTTGTTGTATTTAAATTTAATATTAAGTGAAAAATAAGGATTTATAATCATCTATTTTGAAGCATACTCAAACAATTCTAATTTCCATTCAAAACCTTTTAAATGCTCTAAATAAATCGTTTTATATTATCTGTAAATTTATCATAAGATTAATAATTAAAGTTGGTAGGATCTCAAGTAATTGAACTTCAATTATTATGTCTTTGAATGAACCTTACAATTTTCTTTTGTTACTAAAAGAAAACATATCCAGTTGACCACAATATTAAAACTCCATTCAGAAATACTATAAAACAGTTTGGCTAAGTTCAACTGAAAGTGTTGTGGTAAAAGATTAATTATCGATGATAGACGAATATTTTGTGTATCTGAAAAAAAAAAGAATAGAAACTCTATTTGAAAAATATAAAAAATCATTTCTTTTGTCTCGTGTAGAGACTTGTGCAATGCTTTTAACTCCAAGTTTCATTTAGGCGCAGGAAATTTTAATGGTTGTGTATCTTTTCCAAGATATATCGAAGGGATGTGAGTACATGGGAACGATACAAGAGATGACTAGGGGACTTGGGTGGCTTGTATTGGGTCTAATCCGGAACTAATCTGGGTCAGGTCATGTTAGATTGGAGATTCCATCCCAGCACCAGATGAGTAGGGACATCAGCAGATTTGCATGTGCTGGGTTCAATCCGGATCTCATTTACCTAAATATTTCGGTATCTACCCAATCCCATCTCTATAAGTATATAGATAGATTATTTGGTGATTCCAATCTTGATAATAGTGAACAAATTTGCACGATGTTATGTTCCTTATAATTCTATAATTCCTTTTCCGTAAATTAATTGGAACTGAAGTTTTAAGCAACAGATTAGGCAAGACATTATTTCCAGAAACAATTTTGACTATCCTCTACTAAGATTGCTTAGTGTTTTCGTCTGTTGTGCAATTATGCATAATTAGTTGGAAACTTCAAAAGAAATTGTTGGAAAAAAAATCAATTTTTTATATCTATTAAACCATTGTGCAATGGTTGATGTATAAAAAATCATAAAATCAAAAATTGTATAACATATATTAGATGTTTTACTTAGAGAGATAGTATATCTCTGAAAAATCAAATTCAAAGGAGAGGATAAAAGAAGGTCAGATGTACTCTTCTCTATTGGTATCCACACGGTGGATGCGACGACAACACTCCTCATAACACTGTGTGATCTCCCTCTCCACGTGTAGCACACGAGAGTTATCAGTCAAGGAGGAGAGAAAGCTGAAGAAAATAGGAGGGCGACCACCAGAAGCTCTAGCCTATGAACCATTTAGCTTATCTTCTATTTATAGAGGTCGATATCAATTTAACCCTAATGGATCCTATTCTATTGGGTACCGGATCTCTATTCAACTACCGAAGCCTATTAGATTAGTGAATTTCTATCCAATAATATTTTATTAGCTTTTATTGGATCTCAAACATAGGATCTAATAATACAGGGGCTTATTAGATATCCAATAAAATAACGGCTCTGTAGATATCTTATATCTGAATCTCTACTCATTGAAACATTTACCATACGTGTCTGACCCTCTAGGTCTAACATCAAGTAGATCGTGAGTTACACATATCATAACTCCTTCTAACTTAGTGAATTGTTATCTCATAATAATTCACTCAAATCATCGATTATGGACGTACTATGCCACTATACCATAGTCCCAAAACAATATATGAGTTATCTAATCCATTGAGTCTATATGTCTTAGTTACTTTATATTTATAGTTATTCATCCATCTAATATCTTAAAGACCGGATATTGGGTATACTATTGTCAGGCCTTATACAAAATCCATTCGAGTCTCGCTCTTATCAGATTCTCTCAGAGAACTCTTTCTCTCTCAATCTAAACGACCTTGGCCAGAGATTTGCCTAAGCAAGAACACATGAGATATTCTTATCGTGATACCGAAAGTAGACGATCATTTATTAACACTCAATTGCCTTCCTAATATTAGCTACCAATCTCAATAATTACGTATTTGAGAGCATGCGAACTCTCACTAGTTATATACCATTATAAACATTTGAAATACTAATGATAAATATATTTATTTGCCATTACATAGATCCAAGGATATCATAATATATGTAATAGACAACATAAAGTGAGAATATTCTAATAATAATAATAATAATAATAATTAAAAAGATCACGTAGTGTGTCATATGTATTATCACTCACGTGATTGGCTTGTGAGGCACATGTAACCAGCAATCTCCCACTTGACCTAAAGCCAATCACCTACTTGTGATGCTCAAAGACAATTTGAGCCAACTATTTTGTTAGTGGATTTGCAATATTATCTTCAGATGAAACTCTTTCTTTTATCTTTATAAGCAATGATCTTTATGATAAGATGAATCCTTCTCATAACGTGTTTACACTTCTGATGAGACATGGGTTCCTTTACTCAAGCAATCATCATGTTGTTGTCACAATATATGAGAATCGACTTCTTGCTGCTTGATGCAACTCTTAAATCCATGATAAACTTCTTCATTTAGACTCCCTCTTTTGCTACTTCTGTCGTAGCAATGTACTCTACCTCAATAGTCGAGTCAGTAGTAGTATCTTGCTTGGAACTCTTCTAGCTTATTGCTCCTATATTTAGGGTGAAGACATACTATATGTTCGACTTGCTATTATCGACATCATACTTAAAACTTGAGTTTATGTAGCCCTCAACTTGGAGGCTACCTCCTCTATATATCAGCAAAAGATCCTTAGTCCTTCTCCAGTACTTAAGGATGCACTTTATTACCTTCTAGTGTTCCTAACTTGAATCCACCTGATACTTGCTTGTGACACTTAGATTTGGTACATAGCATAACATACATGATAGACCCTATCCCTAAGACATAGGGTATCCTATCCATGTCTACCCTTTGTTTAGGAGTCTTTGGGAAAATGCTCTTAGAAAGTGATATTCCATATCTCATCGATATAAGACCACTCTTGAAATTTTTTATGCTAAACCTTTTGACAATAGAGTTTATGTTCCTAGACTAGGACAAGCCAAACATACTCTTGGATCTACCTCTATAGATCCAAATCCCTAAAATGTAGGATGCTTTCCTAGGTCCTTCATGAAAAAGTGCCTAGATAGCCAAGCTTTAACCATGGAGAGCATTTCTACATCATTTGGAATGATCAAGATGTCATCTATATACAACACCAAGAAGGTGATAGCACTCTCACTTACCTCCCTATACACACAAGGCTCATCTTCATTCTTAACAAAGTTATAAGATCTAATCACCTCATCAAATCTTATGTTCCAACTTCGGTTTGCTTCAGTTCGTAGATGGACCTAAGTAATCTACATACCTTATTTGGACTTAGATATGAATGTCTCAAGTTGTATCATATGCACCTTCTCCTCGAGGTTGCCATTGAGGAATACAATTTTCACTTCTTTCTGCTAGTTCTGATATATTTCAGTAAAGCTACAAGTGAGAAAGTTTCGTAATAATTAACTCCTCACTTTTGACGATACCCCTTGGTCACTAGCCTTACTTTATAGGTCTCCACCTTTTTATCTACTATGATCTTCTTCTTCAAGATCTATTTACAACCAATGGATATGATACCCTCAGGTGGATCAATAAGGTTCCAAACCTTATTGGAGCACATGAAATCCATCTCATAATTCATAGCTTCTTAACACTTTCTGAAGTATATATTCTTAATAGCCTTCTCATAGGTTTGAGAATTAACATTATGAGTGTCATCTCCACTGATATGTCCTACATATCTCTCAAGAGGATGGGACATTCTGCTCAACCTATATAAAGTTGGAACTTGTATACTAGGTGTTGGGAAACCCAATGTGAGTATTATATGTGCAGTGGAAGATCAAAATAAAATTGGTTTTCTATGTAGATCAAATCATCATGCAAAAATTGGTGTACAAAAAACTGGCAAAACCAATTACCTAAGGAGATTGTATATTCTTGAAAATCTAGATCTAGATAGAGAGGATGAAGGAGATCAAATGTTCTCCTCTCTAGTGGTATACACATTAGTGCAGCCTATCACTAATGTGCCACCCCTGCCTCCTATTTATATAGAGCTACCGAAATCATATTGCATCCTGCCTCAGTGGATATTGGATCTCCATTCACTTACCCACTAATCTTAGATTAGATTATTGGATCTCTATCCAATAATCTCTTTTGGCCTTGAATTGGGCCTCATACAAAAGGTGTATCAATGCAAGGTCTTATGTGATGAGAATATGAGCTAATTGGATAACTCATATCCAATCATCTATTTGCTAAAGCATCCACCATATATGTGTGTGTCCCTCTAGGCCTGATACCGAGCTGGCCATGAGTCACTCTCATCAGAAATCTTTTTGATATGAATTATTATCCTTATAATAATTCACTCGACTCATCAACTATAGACATACTAGGCCACTGCGCTATAATCCTTAGATGATACAGAGGGATTGAATCCATTGGACCTGTCTATCCATAGTTATCGTGTATCTATAATTTCTTATCCAACTAATATCCCAGAGACTATATATTAGACATAGTATTGTCATGCCACATACGAAATCTGTATGAGTCTCATTCTAATCAGATTCACATAAAGAACTTCTTTTCTCTCAATCCGAATGACCCTGGTTAGGATTTTATCTGAGAAAGACCACACAGGATATTCATCTCATGATACTGAGAGTGGATGATCCTTTATTGACACTTAACTACCTTCATAATGTTGGCTACTAATGCTGATAATCGATTGTACCAAATTTGAAATTTTCAAACCTATAAGTCCTACATAAAAAAATAAGTACTCAAACAAGACATCCTTGGTGTCTCAAGTCTAAGGACTAGACATACAACTGGAACTATAGAATCATTGTCTGACGTTAGGTATCATTAACCATATAGCATTCCATAAGCAAATCAATTAGTGAACTCATTCTCCAATGAGCACTTGTATTGTACCCTTAATGTCCGCACACAAACCAATCGCCTCCATCAAATAGACGGGTATATAGTATACCAATCTATTATGTTGTCTTGATATCCCTCTCGAGCAGCCTATGACCAAAATTATTTAAGATTTATGTTTACAGGTGAACCGGTCTTATTATAATGATCTCATTATGATCTGATTCCCATTGCATAGAACCAAGGACACCACAATATATGTATTCAATATATAATATAATGTAAGAATATGTCAATAATAATAATACAAAAAGACTGTGCAACGTGTCATATAACATCACTCATGTGATTGGCTTGTAGGACACACATAACTAGCAATCTCCTACTTGACCTAAATCAATCACCTATGTGTCTGATCCTCATCAGACCCCTGTGATGCTCTAAGACAATCTAAGCTAGCGACATTGTTAGCGAATCTACAATATTATTTTCAAATGAAACTCTTTCTATTACTATATCTTTTTGGGCCATGATCACTTTAATTAGATGGAACCTCCTCAAAACATTCTGATAAGACCTGGGTTCCCTTGCTAGAGCTATCACCCTGTTATTATCACTGTATATGGAAATCGGCTCCATACTGCTTGGTATGACTCCCAAATCCTTTATGAACATCTTCATCCACACCCCTTCCTTCGCTACTTTTGTTGTAGCAATATACTCCACCTTGAGTTAGTAGTACTATTTTGCTCGAAACTTTTCCAGCCTACTACTCCTTTATTCAGGGTGAAGACATACCCTAAGTTTGACTTGTTATTATTGATGTGAGACTAGAAAGTCGAGTCCTTGTAGCCCTAGACCTGGAAGCTACCTTTTTGTATACCAGTAAAAGATTCTTAGTCCTTCTCAAGTACTAAAGGATACACTTTGCTGCCTTCTAGTGTTCCGAACTTGGATTCACCTGATACCTGCTTGTGACACTCAGAGCATGCGTTATATCAGGCCTGGTACATAGCATAACATATATGATAGATCCAATCGCTGAGGCATATGATATCCTATCCATGTTTGCCCTTTCTTTTGGCGTCTTTAGGGACATACTCCTAGAAAGTGATATTCTGCCTTATTGGTATGAGACCTCTCTTGTAATTCTCTATATCAAACCTTTTGATAATGGAGGCTATGTATCTGGACTGGACAAGCCAAGCATTTTCTTGGATCTATCTCTATAGATCCGGATCCCCAAAATATAGGATGCTTCCCCTAAGTCTTTCATGGAAAAGTTTTGGATAACGAAGCATTTAGTGTGAAGAGTATTCTATATCATTCCCAATTATTAGGATATTATCCATATACAATACCAAGAAGGTGATAGCGCTTCCACTTACCTACCTATACACACAAGGCTCATTTTCGTTCTTAACGAAGAGATAAGATCTGATCACCTCATCAGATCTTATGTTCCAATTTCAAAAGCTTGCTTCAATCCATAAATTGATATAAGCGACCTGCACACTTTATATAGACTTTCTCTAGATATAAAACCCTCTAGCTGTATCATATATACCACCTCCTCGAGGTGGCCATTAAGGAATGTAGTTTTCACATCCATCTGTCAGATCTCATAATCATAGAGTGCTGCAACAGTCAAAAAAATTCTTAGGGACTTTAACATAGCTCCAGGTGAGAAGGTTTCATCATAGTCAACACTTTACCTTTAATAATATCCTTTACCCACCAACCTTGCCTTATAGGTTCTATCTTTCTATTCACTCCAATCTTCTTCTTGAAGATCCATTTGCCACCAATGAGAACGATACCCTGAGGTGTATCCGCTCCTGATTACAGGTGATTTGCAAGCCAATCACGTGGGCGATGACACATGTGACACACTACATAGTCTTTTTACATTATTATTATTAGCATATTTTTAATGTATAGCCGTCCAAATGATAGAGACGGCTGGTTTGGTAACCACTTGTGTAGAGACAATAAGGATACAATATAGATGCTCATTGGAGAATGAGTTCACTAATTGATCTACTTATACAATGTTGTACGGTTTATGATACATAATGCTAGACCATGATTCTATAGTCCTAGTTAGGTATCTAGTTCTTAGACTTGTGACACCAATGATGTCTTATTTGAGTACTCCTTTCTTAGACACCAGACTTACATATCTAAAAAGTTTTGGATATGGTATGGTCAGTTATCGGGATTGGTAGCTAAACTTACGAAGGCTATTGAGTGTCAATATAGGATTATTCACTCTCAGTATCATGAGACAAATATCTCGTATGCTCTCGCTCAGGTAAATCCTTGATCAGGTTGGTCGGATTGAGAGAAAAGGAGTTCTCCTAGAGAATTTAATTAGAGCGAGACTTAGATAGATTCTGTATATGACCTGATAGTACCATGCCCTGTATACGGTCTTTGGGATATTAGATGAATAAGTAATTATAGATATATGGTAATTATGGATAGATAGGTCAAATAGATAAGATCCCCTATACCGTTTGGGGATTATGGTGCAGTGGCCTAGCACGTCCATAGTCGATGAGTCGAGTGTATTATTATGAGATAATAATTCACTAAGTTAGAAGGAGTTCTGATAGGTGGGACTCACGATCAGCTTGGTATTTGGCCTAGAGAATTATTTGGATCAATTGACACTAAGAAGGAGGGGTGTGGAGGGGTAAATTAGTGCAAGTGTATATTCACTTTTTAACAGAACTTTTCGCTTTAAGCAAGATAAGAAAATCAAAAGTTTTTCGTTCAAGTTAAGCAAGTGAATGATTCAAAAATAAAATATGAAGTTTTTTAGAAGTGCTTAACTTAAAACATTGCTTTCAAGGAGTAAATAAAAATGGAAGCGTCACTTGATATTTTGTTGAACACAATTAAGAACCTGACAATTGTAATTAGTAAATGAAATAAGTAAGGAACACTTACAATTTATAGTGGTTCGGCCTCAACCTTAGCCTATGTCCACTTCCCGAGTCCTCCTCCTTGAGGCACACCGGTGTCCATTATTAATCTTATTTGGGTGAAGATTAAACCCTTGCAACATTTCAAGGGAGACAAGATTACACACTTAGATCACTCCCTTAACACTTTTCTTTTTCTTACAATTTACATACAATATTTTCTTAGAATATAATCCTCAAAATTGTTGTATGGTTTATAGGTCCCAAATGACTTCAGAATTTAGAGCCAAAAATCAAACTCATTCAAAAAATTCAGGTACGGGCGGTTCACCCGCCGGCCTAGGCGGGTCAATTATCGAAAATGCCCGGATTCTTGGGTACGGGCAGTTTAGCCACGTGAAATCCTAGGTGACGCTGGTTGAACCGCCACTCACCGGCGGTTTCCCTACTGAAATCTTTAGAAAAGTGGTTCCCTCCACTTTTCGAATTTCGGCTTAAACTTGATGTTGACAAATTCTTTGGTCAACTGATTGAGCTTAACCTGAGCTCAACCAAACCCCATATTGGACTCGATTGCCTTGTTAAGTTGATTTGGATTTCATCCAAATCTAACTCAATTTGGATTTAATCACTAACTATGACTTAGTGATTATAACTCTTAATGACCAATAAGCTAAACCAAGATCTAACTCCTGCCAATCCGACAGCCTCCGGCATTCTTGCGACAAATCTTCTGATCTTCTTATGGCGATCTCCTAACGTGTTCCCAACAAGCTTCTTAATTCCTTCGGCGAATCTCCTAGTAAACTCCCAATGAGGTCCCACTACATCATCCGAACCCGACACGATACCCAAGCTTGATCTTGGCCCATCATCTGGTTGTAACTCTATTGCTCCTATCATAGGTAGACCTACATGATGTTAGCTATGACTTAATTAATTATAATCATAATGGCCAACACATCCAATTTAAAATCTTTCCAACTCCCGGTAAGCCTTTCAACTACCCCCGAAAATCTTCCGGCGAGTCTTGGTCTTCTTCCAGTGAACTCCCTTGTGCAATCCTGGAAACTCCTGATACCCTCGGTGAGCTCACGATGCACTCCTGGTGAGTTCCCAACTGCATTGTCTGAACCTCGGCCCGATGCATGGACATAACTTTGGTTCATCATCAAAATCTAAGATTTAATAAGAATCACACACATATGGTGGATGCTTCAGCGAATAAAGAATTGGATATGAGATATTTATTTAGCCCTTGTTCTCATTTGATTAGACCCTACATTGATTGACTCCTTGCATGAGGTTCAATTAGAGGCCAAAGGAGATTATTGGATAGAGATCTAATAATCCAAGTTTAGTGGGTAATTGTATGAGGATCTAATACCCACTAAGACAGGAACCTTAGGGTTTTTGGTAGCTCTATATAAATAGGAGGCAGGGGTGGCACATAGATGATAGGCTACACCTTTGGCCGACCCTCCTATTCTTCTCCCTCCCTCTCCGTAAGAGTTGCAAGATTTGTGGCTGTGATTAAAGGAGTATCGCTATAATGATCCATCATATGGATACCGCTAGAGAGGAGGACGTTTGATCTCCTTCATCCTCTCCATCTAGATCTAAAAAAAATATAGGGATATATGATCTCCCTAAGTAAATAATCTCTCACATGATGTAATTTTCAGTTTTGTAACTTTTTCTCACATAAATCTTTGGACGATGATTTTGATCTACGTGGGAAATTAGTTTTGTTTTGATCTTCCACTGTGTATGTGATGCTCTCGCTAAGGTTTCCCAACAATGGTGTTATACCCAAGGTTGTTCGTACAATAGATTGGTTTCTTAACTGTGTGATGAGATAAAATCGCGTAGAACTGTTCTACGCATTATTGCGATGATTCAAAGCCAAGGCAGAGAGGAGGGGGCTAGCCACCTTCGAGCAGGCAGCCTATAGGAGAGGGACAAACATGAGCATTACATCAAACACCTTGTTTATATTTTTGTCCATGACAGTGCGACCACCCCTGCAGGCAGCCTGTAGGAGCAGCCACCCATAGCTAGGCCACCTGCAGGGGTGGCCGCACTGTCATGGACAAAAATATAAACAAGGTGTTTGATGTAATGCTCATGTTTGTCCCTGTCCTTCGATTTTTGTACATTCTTTGTATAGGAATTAATAGGCTTGCAGTACTCTTAGCAGCCTAGTTTGGTTAGCTTTTGTGATCGATTTCGGCTTGTAAATGGGAGTTGTATCATGTAGGCACTTGTGGGGACTTCGGTTTATAATGGACTATTATCCTTTGTGTACAACCTTTCAAAACTTGTAAAGTCCATACTTATAATTTGTATTGGCTATATGAAGTGTTTGCTAAAGCTGTTGCTTATGGATCTCGTGGGAAGTGCTTCCTTTAACCTGTTTTCTCTTCTGTAGGTCAAAAGGGACCCTAGGAGGTTTCAAGTAGGCTAACCTTTATGGAGGACTCACAAGGGTACTGCACGACCTAGGCAAAACCAGTTAAGTCCATGACATTTTGGTATTAGAGCGGGAAACAGACATGGAGATGTAAGGAAAGGAGTCACTCAGAGGAGCGAGCATCCATGATTGACATTCAGTGGAATGACCAACACTTTGCACGAGAGGCACCATGAGAACAAGCAAGCTAGAAAGAATGTGTAGTGCATAAAGGTTGGGATGACTGAGTTCAAGCTACGGCTCGATGTTGGCAACCAAATTTGATGGTGCTCAAGGTAAGCGAGGCACTTGGTAAAAGATGAGACTGTGCAAAGTGGGATGTGTTGCTCAATGACCGAAAGAGTTATAAAAAGCTCACAAAGGTAAGGGGAATTTCTAACTCGGAGAATTCAGTACTCATGTAAGGGCTTGTATGCGGATGATGGAGTGCTTGTGGCCATCCCAAGGTGATCGAAACTCAGTGTCATGGTGTACTGGGACTTTCTGTTTGGCATGGAATGGATACATCTATAGTAGACTGAATTGTGCAATAAGTTTAACACGTTGCTAGGCCTTGAAGGGTGTAGCAGGGGCTGTATTGGCGAAGAGTCATAATCTAGCAAGCGCATTTGCGGTGGCAGAATAATACATCAAGTATTCAGTAAAGATGGAGTAGTCCAAGGGGATGATGGTTTCCAAAACTTCTAGAGGGAAGAATTTAAAGATGAAAGTTGCTTCAATATGACAGATATCTAGGAGGGATATGTCTTAGGTCTCTAGAGGAAGAATCATATACAGCGGACCGCACATGTTAAGGAAGAGTTTCTCAATATCTCTACAAAGCTCAATAGACCGAGTGAGCAACGAGGAGTCATTGTATGATCTCGAATGAAGTAATGCATTGGTGAATACATTATGAGATCAAGTGGGGGAGCGACCATGACAACATCATACGAAGGCACACTTAGAGTTGATGTGGAAATCGAACTCAACGGAGGGCTGACCATGGAATAGTGGGCATGAGGGCCACTATTAACTCAATGTAAATCAAGAGACGGAGCAACTTGGGTGGAATTTGGTGAAGTATCCAAGCCTATAAAGGTTGTCGACGTAGAAGATGGAAACATGAAGCGAAAGCTCAAAGCTTTCCTTGGACAGAGGTCAAGGATATAAACTCTTATAGAGGCAAGAGTGGGATTATGTTATTCTATAGGTTCTTCATTCTGATAGGATAGATTCAATTTGCATGGTGCTAAAGATGAAGGGAGTTTCGAGGCACATGCTCCTTATCTCAGAGAAGTATTTGACAGAGGAACTAAGATGATTCAACCTGCAGAGGCGAAGTTGGAATCAGAAGACCTTAGCACGAGGCAAGAGGATGTAAAGTCGGGTACTCTTGAAGAATATACCATAGTGCTGTTATTCAAGTTGTCTTGATGGAAGTGGTGTGCAGCGGAGATTGTACTAATGGAGGAAAGAGGCCTAGGATCTAGACAATGGTGCATTAATTTTAGTAAAGTCTGGGGACTTCGAGAGCTACTAGGCGATGGGTTGTCCACAACGATACTTTGTCTAGGGGTACCCGAGAATGGGTGGTCGAAGGTGAATTACCAAAGGAGCGAATGTAATCAGAGGTGGTAAAGGCCCTACGATATGCTGGCAGAGGCCACATATGGAGAGATTGTAGTCCGAGTTCATCATATAAAAATATGAATGCAATAGAGATGTCACTAGGAGGCGACATGGTGCTGCGGATCATGGTGGAATAGTTCACAACAATACACCACATGTAGAGATGTCCCATAAGGGACATGATCATATAGAGGTATGATCAGGAGCTACTGGGAGCTCCACTTCGATGAACAATACAACAAAAACAAGGGCTATAGATTCAAAGAGTGAATGCCATGGTATCGCAGCGACGGGTCTTCCGGTGTGCGCATCGAATCTTGCATTAGATGAAAGCCTTGGTTATCAGCATATGAGGGCTGTGTACCATCGAGAAAGAATTCTAAGTGCAAGTACCAGTAAGTCCCATGGAGGGGACTTGATCATATAGAGGTATGATCAGAGTGACTAGAGAGTTGGACTGCTCTAGTGCTAATATTCGCTTAAGGGAGCTCAACAGAGGACAAGGCCATGTAAGTGAACGTTACTACCAAAGAAGCTAAGAGAACAAAATCGGCGCGAGCCCTACAACAAGATGGCGAAGACCATGCATAAGAGTTGCAGTCTATTTTTCTATCAACCAAAGAGAACTGCTAGGAGAATACAAAGGTGTTAAAGCAGGTGGTCAAAAGGGGCGAGGAAGTGATGACGAGTCCAGAGGGGCTTAGCTACCCAAAAGCAAAGTGTCAATTAGAAAGAAGAGGGACTCGGAGGAGTGCCACAGTGTCGTAGAGGCGGATCTACTGTTCACAAAAAAAGGGATGCAGATACAAGGCAATAGATAGTAGGGCCATGGGCTCGGTAGTGCCATGGTACCGCAATGGTGGGACTTCCGTGGAGTCATCGATCCTTTGCTCTTATAAAGGGAGAGTGTTGGTCATAAAAAGGGTCGAGGAGGTGGAAAATACAGAGGCAAACTCCTACCTAGTACCAAGATAGGGCAGAAGGGTAGAAGCCAAGAAACTTCATAAGACCGGTGTCAATGGGCTTCTCATTAAGATAGCTGAATGTGAGGGACTTTGGATTGATGCAAGAATGCTAGAATAGGGAACAAAGTAGACAATATACGATATTGTACCTTTTCTACTCAGAGGAGTAGGCGATAAAGGTGATGGAGAAGACGGTATAATCCTATGTTGACTAGAACTATCAAAGACTTACTCCAAGTTGGGGTAAACTTTTTTTACTATTTTTGAGTAAAACTTCTTACATTCGGAAAGTTTGATGGCAGTGGGAAGGTGAATGAATTACAATAGCTAACTCAATGCAAGGAGTGTAAACGCTTCAAGTGTTTCAGAAGTGTGAGCAAAGAGTAGGCAAAATGCTAGTAACTAGCTTGATATAAAAAGTACAATCTTGAGGAGGCAGACGAAATCAAGTAATCTTTGATTTTTCAACTCAAGAGAGTGGGCGAAACCAAGTACCATAGTTCTCATATCTCGAGGAGGCGGGCAAAATCAGGTAAACTTTACCTTCTCAACTCAAAGAGAATGGGTGAAACTTAGTACTCCAATTCTCTTATTTATCTAGTAGAGGAGCTCTGCACAAGTTTAGTGACCCTTCGACGAAAGCTTATAGAAGACAATAGTTATCAAATCCTCCCTGTTGGTAAGCAGTACTAGTAAGAGTAGATTGCCCATTTTATTTTCTAATAGAATACCAATCGACAGTGGGAGTGATGCAAACCTACTTAGAAGTGACAAATAAAGCTGAAGAAGGATCAATAAGAGAATCTTGTGGAGGAAGGATCTCAAAAACTTCAAAGTTTGTGAAGCGATGCTTATTAAAGCTCTAACAAGCATCCATCCAGTTTAAGCAATATGAGACTATTGCAATACTATTGTATAATAAGGAATGTCTTTTTCTTCACTAGAAAGATCCGCAGAAATCAACAAGGATCCGCATAGCTCAGCCAACCCCACACAAGAGTCAATCATTGGCGAGTTGAAGCAGCTTAACGAATCAGAGTTCGACTACTCAATAACAGCGGCAGAGAGCAGTTGGGAGCCAAGGGGCATGTTGTAGCCAAAGCAGAAGATTGAAGATTCAGCAAAAGGTGAGAAGATGCAACATCTACAATGACTTCGACGAGGACGTCGAAGGAATATGTGGGGGAGAATGTCACGAACAAAAATATAAACAAGATGTTTGATGTAATGCTCATATTTATTTATGTCCTTCAATTTTTGTATATTTTGTATATAGCAACAGTCCTAGTTTAGTTAGCTTTTATAACCGATTTTAGCTTATAAATAAGAGTTGTGTTATGTAGGCACTTGTGGGGATTTTGGTCTGTAATGGACCATTATCCTTTATGTACAATCTTTTAGAACTTGTAAAGTCCATAGTTGTAATTTGTATTGGCTATATAAAATATTTGTTAAAGCTGTTACTTATGTATCATATGGGAAGTGCTTCCTCTTACCCATTTTCTCTTCTGTAGGTCCTAAGGGACCCTAGGAGGTTTCGGGGAGGCTAATGTTTGTGGATGGACTTGCAAGGGTGCCGTATGACTCAGGTAAAACTAGCTAAGTCCGTGATAGCACACGACCAAGACTATTGGTAAGGGCGACCGCTCGTGGCTGGGCCCTTTGCAGGGGTGGCCAGGCCACAAGGGACAACCGCTAGTAAGGGCGTCTGATTGCAGTGGCGGTCGCCTACGGGCAAAGCAGGGGAGGTCGCTTGCGGGCAATGGCGGCCGCCCACGGGCAAGGGTAGTCACCGCCTACATAGGGGCTGTAATGATGGCCCACTAGTGGTGGGCAAAAAGGGCTAGGGATTCTTCTTCATAAAATGATGATTCTACCCCTCAAAATTTAAGAAATTCCTAGATCTATCCTTTTGTCCAGAATTTTAAAAACGCCCTATACAAATTTGGAAATTCTTAGTATGTCATGATTTTTAAAAAATAATTAATTAAATAGTTTAATTAATTATTTATTATCTAGTGATCTTATATGGTGATATGTACATGTTATATATGATGTGGATGGATGATCATGAGCCATATGATCTGATGTGTATACATGTGATTATTATTATTAGGGCTTGTGAGTCTTTATTTTTCTCATTTATTCTTGGGTCTACGTGCTTGTGATTGTTTTGTAATTATACAGAGAGGCACGATAGAAGCATGAAGGTAACAACATGACCTACGATGCTGTAGCGGGAGATCATGACGTATGGTGATGTGACCAAGATTTGACGGAATCAATGATGATGAGATGAATAATCACAAGACATGGAGATGTGCCTATATATACATAGATCCTAGTGTGAGTGATTAGGCTCATTGGCTCGAGCTTAATCATATTATATAACAGCTCATGATCATTTGGTGTGGCTTGCATATGTGATATGTGTTATACACCTACTATATATATATATATATATATATATATATATATGACTTGTTTGTTATTTAATTCAGAAATTAAATCAATCAATTGTTTCATAGGTCATCTAAGCCCAAGATTCACTTAGGTTTAGCCTTTTATGAACAAATATATTGTCAAGGATATAACGTACATGACTTATGTAAATTCAATTGTTTGTATATAATGTTTAAAAGTTTTTTTAAAATACATTACAACTATGAACGATAGAATGTTGAGAAAAATAAAAAAAACCTTTGTAGTATTTAATTCATATAGGAACATTGCAGTGATGCCCATTTCACATTCATAATGATTACGTCAATTAATTGATGAAAAAATATAATTCATCAAAAGGATAGTATCCAACTAATTAGAGCCTATTGATATAATAAGTAATTACGGAGCCTCATATTGATGAGGTTCATTAACAGATAGATATCCCCACATGTACATATATAGATACATGAAAATATTAATAGATTATAGATCTTTTTTTATCTTCTCTTTGTTACGTGAATCAGTAATTGAGAGATTATAGATTTTCTCTCATTTCAAAACCTTCTATGGTCCCTTAGGACCTATAAAAGAAAAAATAAGTTAGAGAAGTATTTCACACGAGATCCATAAGTAACCAATTTAGTAAACACTTTATAGTGAATACAACTTTCAAATATGGACTTCACATACTCTGAACAGTCGCACACAAAGGATCATGATCTAATACAAATCAAAATCATACAAGTGTCCACATGATACAACTCTCATTTATAAACCACAAACGACCACTAAAGCTAACCAAACTAGGGCTACTAAGCCTACTGCTAGCTTGCTACTTGCTATATAAAGTATGAATAAAACCCGAAAGACACGAACATATATGATTATTACATCGAACACCATATTTATATTTTTGTTCACGACATTCTCTCTCACTTATTCCTTCGATATCCTTATCAAAGCTATTTGCCTCTTCATTCTCCATCTTTTCAACCTCTTTTATGACCAACGCTCTCCCTCCATAAGAACAATGGATCGATGACTCCATGGAAGTCTCATCTCTATGGTACCATGGCATTGTCATATTCATGGCACTACTATCCGTTGCCTCGTATGTGCATCCCTTTCTTCATGATCAGTAGATCCACCTCTACGGCACTATGACACTTCTCTAAGTCCACCATCGTTTTGATAGATGGTTGGTTTTTGGGTAGCTGAGCCCCTTTGGACTCGTCGTCGCTTCCTCATCCCTTTCGACCACCTACTTCAACACCTTTATGTTCTCTGAGCAGTTCCCCTTAATTGATTGAAAGATAGACTATAACTCCTATGTATGACCTTTGCCATCCTATTATAAAGCTCGTGCCGATTTTGTTCTCCTTAGCTTCATTGGTAGCAACATTCACTTACTCGACCTTATCCTCTTACTCGCTTAAGTGAATATAAGTACTGAAATAGTCCAACTCTTTAATCGCTCCGATCATACTTCTGTATGATCAAGTCTCCCCCATGGGACTCATTGATCCTTACACTCGGAATTCTCCCTTGGTAGTACACAACACCCATATGTTGATGACCAAGGCTTTCATTTGATGTAAAATTTGATGCATGCACGAAATACCCACCGCTGTGGTACCATAGCATTCACTCTTTGAATCCATAGACTTTCTTACCATAATGTTATTCACTGAAGTGGAGCTCCAAGTAGCTCATGATCATATATCTACATGATCAAGTCTCTTATGAGACTTCTCCCGTGTGTGTTGTATTGCATCGAATTGTTTCACAACAATTCGCTGCACCATGTCACCTCATGGTGATATCTCCATTGCATTCAAATTCTTGTAGGATGAACTTAAACTATGATCTCTCTATGTGTGGCCTATGTAGCACCTCGTAGGGCCTCTGTTACCTTTGATTGTGTTCGCTCCTTTGGTAATTAACCTTCGTCCACCTGTTCTCAAGTCACATCCCAACGAAGCATCCCTCTAGGATAGTCCATCGCCTAGTAGCTCTCGATGTCCATAGACTTCACTAAAATTAGTGCGGATCCTAGGCCTCTATACCCCACCAGCACAATCTCTGTTGCACACTACTTTCTTCATGATAACTCGGATGGTAGCACTATAGCATATTCTTCAAGAATACCTGCCTCAACATCCTCTTGCCCTATGCTAAGGCCTTATGATCCCAACTTCGCCTCCACAAGTTGACTCATCTTAGTTCTCTTGTTAAATGCTTCTCTAAGATAAGGTGCATGTGCCTCGAAGTTCCCTTCGTCTTTGGCACTATATAGAATGTGTCTGCTTCATTAGATGAAGGAACCATAAAATGACATGATCCCACTTTTGTCTTTGTGAGAGTTCATATCTTTGATCTCTGTCCAAGGAAAGCTTTATGCCTTCCCTCAATGTTCGATCTTCTATGTTGACTTCCTTCATATGGCTTGGGCACTTCACCAAGTTCCACCTAAGTTGCTTCGCCCCTCAATTTGCATTGACTCAATGATGGCCCTCGCACTAACTATTCCATAGGTCAGCCCTCTATTGAGTCTGATTTCTATATTGGCCCTAAGTGTGCCTCCATTTGGTGTTGCCATGGGTTTCTCCCCCACTTACATCCACCAATGCATTACCTTATGCGAGATCATGCGATGGCTCCTCATCGCTCACTTGGTCCATTGAGCTTTGTGGAGTTGTTCTCCCTTTGGAGAATTAAGACTTATCTCTCTTGGATATCTATCCTATTGGAGCAACTTTTCTCTTCGCATCATCCCCTTTGGAAGTTTCGGAGAGCACTATCCCCTTAGACTAGTCTGCCTTGCTGAACAAACTGTGTATTATTCTGCTTTGCAAACGCACTTGCTAGATTGTGACTCTTTTCTAATACAACCTCCATTGTACTCTTTAAGGCCTAGCAACATGTTGAACTTATTGCATAATTTAGCCTCCTATAGATATATCCATACCATGCCGAAGAGAAAGTTTCAATACTCCATGGTGCTGAGTTTCGATCGTCTTGGGATGGCCATAGACACTCCATCATCCAAGTACAAGCCTTTGCATAAGTACTAAATTCTTCGAATCCTCATCACATTGAGCTTTGTAAAACTCTTTCGGTTGCTGTATAACCTGTCCCACTATGCATGGTCTCATTCGTTACCAAGTGTCCCGCTTGTTATAAGCATCATCAAGTTTGATTGCTAACATCGAGCTATAGCTTGAACTCAACTATCTCAACCTTTGTGAACTACAAATTATTCCTAGCTTGCTTGTCCTCGTGGTACCTCTCATGCAAAGGGTTCGCCATTCCTCTGAATGCCAATCTTGGATGCCCGCTTCTCTAAGTGACTCATTTCCCTATATCTCAATGTCTATTTCCCCCAAACGATCATGTTTATCCCTGTTAGGTCCCCTACATTTGCATGGTAAGTATTTCTACGTATGCTTATCTCGCTCTGACACCAAATCAATCACTAATAGTTGTCCTCTAGAGGATAGGAAGAGAGAAGGTGACTTTAGTTCTCCTTGCATATTAGCATTATTGCTGGATATAGGTGCCTTACAAGCCAATCACGTAAGTGATGACACATGTGACATACTACATAGTCTTTTTATATTATGATTATTATTGATATTTTCTCACATTATATATATTGTCTACATCATATAGGCTGGATACTTATGCTAGTAATAAGTGCTTGGAAGCTAATCACATGAGTTATAACATGTGTGGTACATTGTATAGTCAATATGTATTATATTATTAATATTTTCTCACATTATATATTGTCTACTATGAATATATATATTGTGATGCCCTTGGTTCTAGGCAACGAAAATTGGATCATAATAAGATCACGATAATAAGACCAATTTACTTTTAAATATAGACCTTAAATAAATCCTAGTCATATATTACTCAAGAGGGACATCGAGATAACTAGACAGACTGGTGTACTATATACCTATCCATATGATGAAGGTAGCTGGTCTTATAGTTGTTTGTATGGAGATACTAAGAATACAATATAGGTGCTCATTGGAGAATGAGTTCACTGATTGATTCACTTACGAATGCTGTGCAGTTAATGATATCTAACATCAGACAATAATTTTATAGTCCTAGTTTTGTATTAGGTTCTTAGATTTGAGATACCAATGATGCTTTGTTTGAGTACTTATTTCTTTAATACCGAACTTGTAGGTCTAGAGGTTCCAGATCTTGTACAACTGGTTATTAGGATTGATAGCTAACATTATGAAGGTAATTGAGTGTCATCTACTCTTAGTATCATGAGAGAAATATCCTTTATGTTCTTGCTTGAACAAATCTAGCCAGGGTTGTTCAAATTAAGAGATAAGTTCTCTAGGAGAATTTGATTAGAGAGAGACTAATGGATCCATATGTGGCCTGATAGTACTATATCTGATATATGGTTCTTGAGATATTAGATAGATGATGAGCTATAAATACACGATAACTTAGGATAGACAAGTCTAATAGATTAGATCTCCTATACCATATGGGGACTATGGCCTAGTATGTCTATAGTCGATGAGTTAAGTGAATTGTTATGGGATAACAATTTACTGAGTTAGAAGGAGTTCTAATAGGTGGAACTCACGACCAGCTTAGTATTAGGCCTAGAGGGTCACACACATATGGTGGATATTTCAACAGTAGAGGATTGGATATGAGTTATCCAATTAGCTCTTGTTCTCATTGGATGAGACCCAACGTTGATGGACTCCTTGCATGAGGCCCAATTAGAAGCTACTTGAAATTATTGGATAGAGAATCAATAATTCAATAAGTGAGGGCAATTGGATAGAGATCCAATACCTACTAAGGCAGGATTAATTAGGATTTTTGGTGACTCTCAATAAATAGGAGGCAGGAGTGACCAATAGGGTGATAGGCTTCATATTTGGCTGTCCCCTCCTATTCTCCTCCCTCCCATCTCTTCTTCGTCGACCACCCTCTTCCTGCTAAGAGAGGACAGTAAAAAAGATAGGAGATCTTCTTTCATATTCATTGCAAGAAGGTGCGTAAGATTTACAGGCCTTTGGCTACGATTTGAGGAGCATCGTTACATCGATCCACTATGTGGATACCACTAGAGAAGAGGACATCTGACCTCCTTAATCTTCTTCTATATGATTTAAAAGTTTTAGGGATATACGATCTCCTTAGGTAATAAATCTCATGACTTCGGTTTTCGGTTCTTACAATTTTTTTTGTGCACCAATCATTGCACAATGATATGATAAACATGAGAAACTAGTTTTGTTTTGTTTTTCCACTATGTATATGATGGTCTCATCGTTTCCTAACAATTCTTGTAACATTCAAATCTGATGATACTGTGCTTTAGATTAGATTAAGATTTCCTGAGTAGCATAAAAAAGGTACGCATCATAAATATGATATATTATTATTTAATTTTAATTCCTAACATTGAATTTTTTGTATAATAGCATAATCATGATTTTTATGCTTACAATTGGTATCAGAGACATTTTTTGAAATTTTTAAATACTTTAGATCATATAAGTATTTTAGATCTATTTTATATTTAGATCTATTTATTAGTACCGTTTGCTTACGAAAAGTTATTATTTAGTTTTAATTTATGATGCTTGAATGGTCTATTTGTGTTTTTAATTTGTCTATCTAGTTCATCTTATCGCTTGCTTGTGGGCGATACGAGATTCCTTATGTTTGATTGATGGTCCACTATTGATAGTTTACTATCAATAACATCATTATTGAGCTTGGTAGCGTCTAGTAGTCGCCAGCCTAGGGTAATAGTTGTGTACACAATGAAAGCACCATGAGGTGTGGTAGCCTTACAATAGCAGCATTATTGCCTATAGTGACTATACCGACTACAATAGTGTTATTACGTGTGGCAACTTGCAACTAGTGTTGCTTGTAGCGGTTGCAGTTGTTGAATCTTGAATTTGATGATAAAATCAATTGATGAATTTATGGACTAATATGCTTTTAGGATAAGTGACGCAGGAAAAAACTTCGATCATAGACTTGAACAATCGGAGGGCAAACTGTTAAAGTAGGAAAATCAGACATTGGACCAAGAAAAGCATTATGTCAAAGATTGGACATCATAATGAAGGATTGGTTGATGTGTCGAAGGATGGACTTCGTGCAATGAGTTTAAGATCGAGTAGAAAGGATCGGGTATTACGCCAAAAGATTAAATGTTGTGGGAAGTCAAAATGTTGATAGATCAAGCGATACATCGAAGGAAATGATGATGCGTCAGAGGTTTAGACGAAGTGTTAGATAATCAGATGATATGTCGGTATACTATACAACATTTTGAAGGCTTCATGATTATAATTATAGTAATTAAGTCTTGATCATGGTCCTTTAGAGTCAAATTGAGTTGGTATTAGATCGAAATCATACTAACTTAATTATAAGCCCATTGGGCCTGAATCAAGGTCGAATTAGGCCTATTGGAAGGTCAATTCGGTGACCTTGGGTAGGCCCAAGCGGGGGTACCACCCAAAGAGGTGAAAAGCACTATTTTGTGCTTTTCTGAGACTTTCGGTAATGGTACCACCTAGGTCTACGGTGGTACTTCTAGAACGCAGAAACCCGGGCTTTGTTTGGTGGTAGTACCACCCGACATCAGCAATGGTATCGCCAGTACCCCGCAAATTCAAAGATTTAATATTTTAGCTCAATTTTTTAAGTATTTGGGGGCTTATAAATACCTCACTCATGCTTGCTTGATGCAAGAATGAACAAGAATGAAAACATAAGAATTGAAGTGTTGTAAACTCTTGAAATAGTGTTTGAGCCTCTTCCTTATTGAGTTTAAAGTTATTCTAAGGAGGTGTGAGGTCTTTTGTAAAAAAGTTGGTGTAAAGGTTATCTCCTAAGCTTGGTAAAAGAAGAAGGGTTATAACAAGGGTAATTGATCTTCACTTGTTAGAAATAATATCTATAGTGAAAGCCGGTGGTCTCGAGAGAAGAGGAATCAGGAGTAGACATAAGTCGTGATGAGCAAACCACTATAAATCGATTTGTATTCTTTTCTTGCTTTATCTTATCATTACGTACTTATTTACTTACTCACTACTCTTACTCACACTTTTTAACACATTTTCAACACATATTTTTCTATTAAATTTTTTAAATTAGAACCTTATTGCAAAAGTATTAATTCATCCCATCCACTCCTCTACCCCCCTTTCTAGTTGAATACGGCTTTCAAAAATCTTCTAAACCGATGAATGAATGGAATGATTTTAAGAATAAAATATTTTCCTTAAATGCTAAAACTGTGAATGCTTTAGACAAAAATGAGTTTAATCATGTTTCTAATTACAATACTAAACATAATATTTGGCACATACTTAGTTACTCATGAAGGCATAAGTAGAGTAAAAGAATCTAAAATTAATCTTTTGGTACATAGTTATTAATTATTTGAAATGAAACCTAAAGAAACCATTGGTGACATATACACCCGTTTTATGAATGATGTCAATGGTTTAAAAGCTCTTGGAAAATGCTATACTAATCTTGAACTGGTAAATAAGATTTTAAGATTTCTTCCAAAAAGTTAGGATCCAAAAGTAATGGCTACCCAAGAAGTAAAAGACTTGAATAACTTTCCTCTTGAAGAACTCAGAAGATCTTTAATGACCTATGAAATGATCTACAGAACGAAGGCTCAGGTGATGACGAACAAGTGAAAAACCTTCAAAAGAATAGGAAATATATTACACTCAGAACCAAAGAAAACTCCTCAAGTGAAAGCTCAAGTGATGAGGATGATGACATTGCACTTTTTACAAGAAGACTTAGAAAGTTCAGGAAAAGAAACGAAATTTATAAGAATAAAAGTGAATATAAAAAGGACAATAATATATTATGAATGCAAAAAACTAAGACACTTGAAAAATGAGTGTCTACAACTGAAGAAGAAGTTACTAATCTAAAATAAAAATTAAACATTCAACACAACTTGTGATAAATCAAGTGTATCATAAGATGAAGAGCAAATCAATAAAGATGAAGTGGGAAAACTACACATTAATGGCCTTTAATGATAAGGTGTGTGATTCTTCTAAAATATCTTTGTTTTATGATAAATTATTTAATATATTTCATGATTTATATATGATGAACTCAAAAAGATTAGTAAGATATATAATTCACTCAAAAGAGATCATATGGTAAATTTGATACATTAAAAATTATGCATGAAACATCAACATCTTATACTCCTTGCTCTAAATGTGAAGAGTTAGACTTACTCAAAAAGAAAAATATATTATTATAATAAATATTAAAAAGTTAATATTAAAAATAAATCATCAAATATGATTCTTGCTAACTAAGGTTATGTAATAGAAATGAGGGAATCAACTTCGTAAATAGTAACTCTTAACAGAAGCCAACAAAATCTGTAAAAGTACCCACACTACATATTCCCTTCAAAGCTAAATATAATTTAGATTTGGTCATTATACTTATACAAGTTATTTTAAAAAATATAGCTCTCATAAATTAGTTTGGGTTTCTAAGGGAACAATAAATGATTTGATATCAAAAGTCAAGAAAGGTAGATCTAATCATGAATGATGCATAGTTAAATGGGTACCTAAATAAAGTTTTCTTTCTTATAGGTATGTCTCCAAACAAGAACTAGGAGTAAAATATGATATCTTGATAGTGGATACTCAAGGCATATAATCGGAGATCCAACATAATTCTTAAAGCTCACTAGCTGAGACGAAGGATATGTCACCTTCGGAGACAAAAAAAAAAAAAGATTATCAATATTAAAAAATTAGTAACAAATCAAATCTTTTGATTTAAGATGTTCTATTAGTAGATGGCTTAAAATATAACTTATTAAGCATTAAATTTAAATCTAATCCTTGCTTCATAGATATGTCACATAAGAATAAATCTATAATTGCCTTAAGGAATAATAACTTTTATATTATTGATCTTAATTATTTTCATGACAAAACTTATTTTTTGATTTTAAATAATGATGCATGGGTTTGGTATAGAAGATTAGGTCATGTAAGTATGAAATTGATATGGCAAATCAGAACTAAAGGACTTTTAAGAGGAATACTTAAAATTAAATTTGTTAAAGATAAAATTTATGATGAATGTCAACTAGGAAAATAAATAAAGAGTAGCTTTGAACCTAAAAATCAAGTGAGCAACTCTAGACCATTACAATTAATTCATATGGATTTATTTGGAACAATTGATATCACAAGTCTAGGAGATACTAAATATATTTTGTGATTATTATACTTTTGTGATTATTGATGATTGTAGTAGATATACCTGGATATACTTCTTAGTATATAAAAGTGATTGTTTTAAATATTTTATGAAGTTTTGCAAATAAGTTAAAAGCGAAAAAGATTTATGATTTCTTCTATTCATAGCGATCATGGTGGTGAATTTAAAAATCGTGATTTTCAAAAATTTGTGATTCGAATAGGTATGGCCATATTTTCTCCACTCTAAGAAATTCATAATAAAATAGAGTTATTGAGAGAAGGAATAAGAGTTTACAAGAGATGACAAGAACCAAGCTTAATGAACATAGTCTACCCAAATACTTTTAGGCCAAAGCCATTAACATAACATGCTATGTTATGAACAAGGTTCTCATAAGACCTTAACTATCTAAAACTCCATATGAATATAGAACAATAAAAGACACAACATCTCATATTAAACTTTTTGGGTTCAAGAATAATATTATTCGATTTAAAAAATCATTTGATCAAATCCATTTTGAAAATATGTTAAATATGGAATGTGAGTAAAAGTAGTGAGCTACTGAATCAATAGACAATAAGAATGAAAATCACAAAGGAAAAGAGTATATCAGATTTATAGTGGTTCGGTCATCGTAACCTACATCCAGTCCTGATTCCTCCTCCATCGAGGCCATCGACTTTCACTAACGATTTTCTTTTAATGAATGATGATCAACTACCCTTGTAATTCTTTCTCCTTTTCATAAGTTTAGGAGAGAATATTTACAAGTTTCACACCTCAAACCTAAACTTTGAGAGGAGGGAAACTCTCAAGAGATTTTGATAGAGATTGCACACTAAGAATCATAAATTTTGCTCTCGATTTTTGCTACCTCAAGCAAGAATTAGTGGGGTATTTATAGGCCCCAAGTGACTTTAAAAAAATAGAGCCAAATTTTAAATTTTTGAATTTTTAGGGTATGGGCGGTACCACCGCCTATATTAGGCGGTACTACCACTAGCCTAGGCCGTACCACTGTCTACACCATTTATGGCCAATGGTACCATCACCCAATTTGGATGGTATAATCGCCTAACATAGCTTAGAAGATTGTCTTCTAGCAATACCACCGCCAAGTCTAGTAGTACCATCGCTAGTTCCGATGGTGCCATCGCCTAGCCCAAATTTGGATCACTGAATAAGTCTCTTAATAGGTCCAAATCAGCCTCAATTAAGATCCAATGGGCCTTTAATTTAGTCAGCATGATTACATATAAAGCTAACTTACTTAAGACCTAAACTACGATGATCAAGACATAATAACCAGAAAACAAGAATCCTATGTTGTTTGACATATAATTGGTTCATCTGTTTCTTCATCCGAACCTTTGACATATTGTCCTCTCCTTCGGTGTATTGCCCAATCCATCAGTATGTTGACTCCCACAATATCTAATCTTAGAGCAATGTCAATTCTTCCAGCCTGATACCCGATCTTTAACTCTGGCCCAATGTTTGATTCTTCTGCTTCAATTGTTTTACCTTCTCATAATTGAAGATAGTCCTGCATTACTCTTCTCAAACTTGATTAGATCACTAACTCATCAATTGATTTCATCATCAAAATACGGGAATCAACAATCTCTCCCTTTTTGATAATGACAATCAATTGATGATAGAGTTTTAACTAAACTCATCCTATCTGTATGCCATTTTGAAATATGATAAATTTGTATTCAGAAAGAGTAATAACCTTTACATTCAAGTCAAAACAACTTTAATCATGAATCATAGTGATCATATGCAATATATCAAAATTGCATTCATTATATTGTTCATTTCAAATCATATTGAAGTATTGCATTTATAACTTTCAAGTCATCAAGGTGCATCATGATGTTATATAATATCAAAGAGTGAGTTAAGATTCCAAACCATTATGCATAATTTCATATCATCATTACTTCTCCCCCTTTGTCATCAACAAAAAGAAGAAGAGTGCAACTAATAAGTTTTTGAAACATATAAGCTAGCAATTTTTTGAGATATACAAGTTTGCAATTTTTTAATATGCAAGTTAGTAATATTTGCTTCTCTTGAGATGTCCAAGCTAGCAATTCTTCCTTCTCTTTTGAGATGTGCAAGATTACACTTCTTTTTCTCCCCTTTGTCATTATCAAAACAAGAAAGAGATAGAAGGATTCAATTGTGCAAAAGCTTATATCAATGTCATCACATGAAAAATGAAAGATCAAGTCATGAATACCGAAAAGCCACAAATCATTTTGACAAATCTCTTCTTTTGTAAATAGCAAGAAGAAGGAATCATAAGAAACGACCTTAATTTAAGAGAAAAAGTCATAAAATTGAGAAATCAAGATAATGATCCAAAATATATATATATATATAAAGAGTTCATGCATTTAGAAGACTCAATATGCCTATCCCTCTTCTAATGAAATTAAATTAGTTTAGTAAAAATATATGCTAGCTAATGTTTTGTATCAATAAATTCCAAGGATATATCATAATCGCTTATATGGTCCCTAATAAAATAATATCTAATATCAATATGCTTGGTTCATAAATGTTGAACATGAGTTTTTGACAAACAAATAGCACTAGTATCATTGTATTTTATATGAATGTTTTTTAAATAAAGTTCATAGTCTTCTAAGGTGTTTTTCATCCAAATAACTTATACACAACAAGCACCAGCTACTATATATTCAGCCTCGGGCTGTAGATAATGTAACAAAATTTTATTTCTTAGAAGACCAAGAAACAAGTGCATGACCTAGGAGTTGACATAATTCAGATGTACTTTTTCTATCTATTCTACATCCAACAAAGTTAGCATCAACATAAGCAATCAATTCAAAATTTTTAGATTTTAGATATTATAATCCTAGGTTAAGAGTCATTTTTAAATATTTAAAAATCTTTTTAACTGCTTTAAAGTAATTGGGATTAGATTAAAATCTAGCATTAAACATAATATCACCTCTAGTTGTTATAAGGTATAGTAAACTACCTATCATACCCCTATAGGTCTTTTGATCAGAACATTCTTTATCATTGTCCATATTTAATTTTGTAGAGGTACTCATTGGCATATTGATAGCTATAACAGTATCCATATGAAATCATTTTAGTAGATCCAATGTTAATTCACTCATTAAACTCATTTCAAATTCTTGGCTCATACTTTTAGCAAATGACTCACATAAAGATTTATTTGTATAACAAAAAATAATATAATCAATATAAATTTTAATAATAATAAAACTATTTTTAAAATTTGTAATAAATAATATAATTTTTTTGAATAAGTAAAGAACTAAGCCTCTCATATCAAGCCATAGGGGCTTGCTTCAATCTATAGAGAGCCTTAGATAACTTAAAAATATGGTTAAAAAAATAAACTTTCTCAAATCCCGGTGATTGCCCAACATAAACTTCTTTGGAAATAAAGCCATTAAGAAAAATATTTTTAATATCCATTTGAAATAACTTAAAATTATTACGACATGCATGGACAAGGAGTATCCTTATGGCTTCAAGTATTGTCATAAGAGCAATGACTTTTTCATAGTCGATATATTCTTCTTGGTTGAAACCTTTGGCCACTAATCTAGTCTTGTTTCAAACTATGATGACAAATTCATCTTGCTTATTCCTAAAAACTCATTTAGTGTCAATTACAAGATAGTTAGTAGGTCTAGGAATAAGCATTCAGATCTTATTTCTCTCAAATTGATTTAATTTTTCATGCATTGCAAAAACCTATGAGTTATATTTAAGAGCAACATCAATGCATTTAGGTTCAATTTGAGACAAAAATGCTGTATTTGGGTAAAATTTTTAAAAGAAGAATGAGTTTGAACACCTTTCGATGTATCTCCAATGATAGATCCTTAGGATATGCATTTACATACTTTCAATCCCTTAGGTAAGGATTCTTTAAAAGTAGATACATCCAAGTTGCTTGAGAAAAGATAATTTTTATTTAAATTCATCTTATTAAATTTAAAATATCATCAAAATCATTTTTCTTAACTTTGAGAAACTCATTAAAAACAATATAAATAGATTCCTTAATAACTAAAGTCCTTTTATTAAAAACTCGAAAAACTTTAGAAATAGAGGAATATCTAAGAAAAATGCCTTCATTATATTTTACATCAAATTTTCCTAAAGTATCCTTTTCATTTAAAATAAAATATTTACAACTAAAAACTTTAAACTATGAAATATTGGGTATTTTGTTGTTCCATAATTCATAGGGAGTTTTGGATAGTAGAGATGTTATGAGAATCTTATTCATAACATAGCATGTCGTGTTAATGCCTTTAGTCCAAAAATATTTGGGTAGGCCATGTTCATTAAACATGGTTTTTACCATCTCTTGTAAACTCCTATTCTTTCTCTCAACAACTCCATTTTATTGTGGATTTCTTGGAGTAGAGAAATTATGGCCATACCTATTTGGATCACAAAATTCTTAAAAATTATAATATTTAAATTCACTACTATGATAACTACGAATCGAAGAAATCATAAAACCTTTTTTATTTTGAACTTGTTTGCAAAACTTTATGAAATATTTGAAATAATCACTTTTATGTGCCAAAAAGTATGTCTAAGTAAATCTACTTAATCATCAATAATTGTAAAGACATATTTACTACCTCACAGACTTATGGTATCAATTGGTCCAAATAAATCCATATAGATTAATTATAGTGGTCTAGAGGCTCTTACTTGATTTTTTAGATTTAAAACTACTCTTTATTTGTTTACCTAGGTGGTATGCATCACAAACTTTATTTTTGATAAACTTAATTCTATGCATACCTCTTACAAGTTCTTTAGTTGTAATTTATGAAATTAGTTTTATGCTTGCATGATATAATCTTCTATGCCAAAGCCATGCATCATTATTTAAAATCAAAAAATAAGTTGCATCACAAAAATCATCAAGAACAATAGTATACATATTATTAGTTCTTAAGGCAATCATTGATCTATTTTTGTGAGGTATCTCCATAATGTAAGCATTAGATTCAAATTTAATGTTATAACCCATATCACACAATTGGCTAATGCTACTTTTAAAAAGTTGAGATCCAAAAGTAACTGTAATTAAAGAAGCAAAGGATGAGATCCAAATCTAAAAATCAAGAGGTATGCATTGATCTAGTTATGTTTTAAATCATCTACTAATAACACATCTTGAATCAAGAGGTTTGATTTGTTACCTATATTTTTTTTGCCAATATTTTTTTCTTTGTTGTTGTCTCCAAAGATGACATATCTTTCATCTTGGCTAGTGAGCTTAGAGAAATGTGTTGAATCTCTAATCATATATCTTGAGTATCCACTATCAAGGTTTCATCTCTTGCTCCTAGATTTTGATTATAGATATATCTACAAGAAAGAGAGATTTGCTTTAGGTACCTATTTAGCTTTGGGTCCCTCATGAATAAATCTATCTATCTTGACTATTGACATTGAGTTGTTTATTATTCCTTTAGGAACCCAAACTAATTTGTGTAGTTATATTTTTTAAATGAACATTTATAAGTATAATGTCCACATCTACCACAAAAATTATATTTATTTTTAGGAAAAACATATAATATAGGTCCTTTGATAAATATAGTTGACTTTGTTAAGCGTTACTACTCACAAAACTGATTCCTTCTTTTCTAAATACGTAACCTTTGTTAGCAAGGATCATATTTAATGATTCATTTCCAATTATAATTTTTTCTAATGTTTGTTATAGAACCATATTTTCCTATTTAACTAAGTCTAACTCTTCATATTGAGTACAAAAGGTTAACATGCAATTATTATGCTTATTTTTTATTTTTTTAGTTTTACTATAGGGAGAAGCATGATTCTTTTTTTGTAACTTATTTTTTACTAGCTAGTTTAAAATCATCATATAAATCATGAAAAGCATTTAGTAATTCATCATAAGATAAATGAGTTTTGATTGAGCCACTTATCTCGTTATTGAGGGCCATTATTTGTTATCTCATCTTCATTGGTCGCTCCTTGTCTTCGGATGCACCCGATTTGTCCCAAGTCACCTTTAGTGTTGTTTTCTTCTTTGGCAGCTTCTACTTTAGTTGAGGATATTCATTTTTAAAGTACCCCTGCTTCTTACATTCATAGAAGATGATTGTGTCCTTTTTTAGTTCATTTTTATTCTTTGTATCTTATTTTACAAGGTTTATTTTGTTTCTTTTTATAATTTTTTTAAATTTTCTTGCTATGAGTGCCAAGTTATCATCATAACTTGAGCTTTCGCTCAAGTGGTCTTCTTTAGTTCTCAGTATCATATTCTTTCTGTTCTTTAGAAGGTTATTCTCATGTTCATCATGTGTCATATAAGTCATCTCATAAGTCATTAATGACTCGATAAGTTCTTCAAGCAGAAAACAGTTCAAGTCTTTTGCTTCTTGAATTGCAGTTACTTTTGAATCTCAACTTTTTAAAAGAGATCTTAAAATTTTATTAACAAGTTCAAGACTAGTAAAACTTTTACCAAGTGCTTTCAAACTATTGACAACATCTGTAAAATGGGTGTACATGTCACCAATGGTTTCGTTGGCTTCATTCAGAATAATTCATAATTATGCATTAAAAGATTAATCTTAGATTCTTTAACTCTACTTGTGCCTTTATGTATGACTTTGAGTGTGTGCCAAATATCATATGTAGTTTTGCATATAGAGACATGATTAAATTTATTTTTGTCTAAAGTACAAAAATAAAGCATTCATAGCTTTTGTATTTAAAGAAAATAATTTTTTTCTAGATTATTCCATTCATTCATTAGTCTAGAGGATTTTTGAAAATTAAATTTGACAATATTTCATAAATCAAAGTTTATAGAAATCAGAAAAATCATCATTTATGTTTTTCAATACATGTAGTCTATCTCTAGGAGGACGAGTGACAGAATAACATTTTTGATTGCTAGAAAAAGTCATTTAGTCTCTCTTGGGTGTTTACTTAATTAAAATTTTTTTGACTATGATACCAACTGTTAGGATCATATCAACACTAAGAGAGGACAGAGGGAGCAGTGGTGAATTAGTGCTTTCAAAAAATTACATCGATTCGAAAATCATTCGGTCAAATCCATTTCAGAAATATGTTAAACTTGAAATATGAGTAGAAGTAGTGAGCTACTAAATCAGTAAGCAATAAGAATGAAAAGCATAAAGGAAAAGAACACACCAGATTTATAGTGGTTTTAGTGGAAATCATCAACTCAACAACCATACACCCCAATAGCTAAAGAGCTACGATACATATGGAATGCAAATTGACACCCTCTAAAGAATTAAAACAAAATAGATTATTCAAGATTGAAGTAAGAGAAACTATTCTAATCACTTTATCAAAGAGAAAAATGATAAAGATTATAACAACACTTTGATTCCCCTAAATGCCAAAAACTAAAAAGTTTAATAAGTTAAAAATGAAAAGTAAAGATTAAGGGTTTTTGAACGCCACAAGGAGAAAAACTTTATAAGTTCTAAAATTCATGCAAGAACTTAAAATCAAACACTCACTAGTGTCGGAAGATGATTATATTTCTCTAAGTTGTTCTTTACAAAGAGAGTCAGTATTGTTTGTATAGAGCAAGATAAAGTACAAAATGAATGAACCAATTAGATACATTAAATAATATTTATATTCTCAATTCATGAATATAAATTATCCATGAATTTCACCTTGAAAATTTTAAAAAAATTATCCATAATTCCAAATATGGTCCACAAATGCCTTTATTCTTCAAAATATGGATTAAAGTTCATAATTCCTTCAAAGCTAGACTTTCTCATCATGGTATGGACTTAATGTTGACTTTTTTGGCTCTTCTTACATCCATAAAACTTTGACCAAATCTTGATTAGCTTGTTTCTTCTAAATATCTTATAATAAACAAGTTATGACTTTTTTCATTTTTTTAGCTTTAGCTCTTGTTATCGGTCCTCCATGAATAACAAAAGAGTCCTTGGTAGATTTATGATCAACTAATTGGGTCATATCATTTCCCCTTTCCTTGAGAGCATTTGTCCTTGAATCAGTGCCTTCATTGCCTACATTAAATAAATATAAATTAGAAACATTGAAGGTTGCACTAGTATTTCCATACTCACCTAGTAGTTCTAGCTTGTATATATTATTATTGATTCTTTGAAAGACTCGAAATAGACCATCTCCTCTTGGCAATAGTTTAGACTTTGGCTAGGAAATATTTCATTCTTTTCAATTTGTGTCCGGACTCTTTCATGCAATCCTTTGACAAAATCAGCTTTTTGCTTATCATCCAAATTAGCCTTGTCCAAAGGTAACAGCAGCAAATCTATAGGAGTTAATGAATTGAACCCGTATACAACTTCAAATGGGGAATAGTTTATTGTAGCATGCACACTTCTATTATAAGCAAACTCGACATATGGCAAACATTCTTCCCAATTCTTCAAATCCTTTGAATTATGGCCCTCAAAAGTGTTGATAAAGTTCTATTTACTACCTCCATTTGTCCATGTGTTTGTGGATGATAAGTGATTGAATACAACATCATTGTACCCAACTTGCTCCAAATTATTTTTCAAAAGTGGCTAAGGAATTTGACATCTCTATCACTCACAATTGTCCTTGAAATTCCATGTAATCTCACAATTTCTTTGAAGAATAACCCTGCAACATGTGTTGCATCATCTGTTTTGTGGCAAGGAATGAAATGTGTCATCTTGCTAAACTTGTCAACAATAACAAAAATAGAATCTCTCCCTCCTTTTGACCTAGGTAAACCCTAAACAAAGTCCATGGATATATCAACCCAAGGGTCACTAGATACAGAAAGATGAGTATACAACTCATTTAGCTTGTTTACAAGTAATACATTTCTCACACAATCTCTCAACATCTCTTTTCATGTGTGGCAAAAAAAAAATTATTTAACACATCTAAAGTTTTTCTGATCCCAAAATGCTCCATTAAACCTCCACTATGTACCTCTCTCACAAGTAATTCTCTCATTAAACATTTAGGAATATAGAACTTGTTTTCTTTGAAAATAAATCTATCATGCCTGAAAAAATTATCAAAACCCGCTTTCTCACATTGCCTATAAACATTAGCAAAATCATAGTCAGAATTATATAAATCTTTAATATACTCAAAACCTAATAATTTGGCATCAAGTTTAGAAATTAGAGCATACCTTCTAGAAAGAGTATCAGTAACTACATTTTCCTTACCTTGTTTATACTTGATTATGTATGGAAAGGATTCAATAAACTCTACCCATTTTGCATGCATACGATTTAGCTTCCTTGTCCTTTGAGATATTTCAAGGACTCATGATCAGTATGTATAATGAATTCCTTGTACCAAAGATAGTGCTGCCATGTCTCTAACACTCTTACTAAAGCATAAAATTTCTTATCATATGTCAGGTAGTTAAGACTTTCTCTACTTATCTTCTCTCTAAAGAACACAATGAGTCTACCTTCTTACATTAGGACTCCTCCAATACCTATCCCACTCGCATCACACTCGATCTCAAAAGTTTTAGCAAAGTTAGGTAAAGCAGGCAAAGGTGTTGAACTAAGTTTGTTTTTAAGCAAATTAAAAGCATCATCTTGTTCTTTACCACACCTAAATCCTATATTCTTTTTGATGCATTCAGTTAATGGTGTCGTAATTGTAGAAAAATTCTTAACGAATCTTCTATAAAAGCTAGCAAGACCATGAAAACTTTTTACATTACTAACACTAGTGGGTTTTGGCCATTCCCTAATTATTTTACTTTTTCTTAATCAACATGTATTCCTTTATCATTAACAACAGAACCAAGAAAAGTAATTTCATTAGTGTAGAAAGTGCATTTCTTTAGATTAGCATATAACTTTTCTTTCTTAAGCACATCAAAAACAGCTTTTACATGTGTTACATGCTCATCCAAACTTTTTCTATACACAAGTATATCATCAAAATAAATGATGACAAACTTTCCAATGTAAGCATGCAAAACATTGTTCATCAATCTCATGAAAGTACTAGGTGCGTTAGTTAGGCCAAAAGGCATACCAACTATTCATATAAACCATGTTTAGTTTTGAAAGTAGTTTTTTATTCATCACCCTCATGCATTCTTATTTGATGATATGCAGATTTCAAATCAATTTTTGAAAACATACAAGAACCATGCAATTCATCTAATAAAATAGGAACCAACAAAATTATCGTGATTTTGTTGATGGCTCTGCAATCAATACATATTATCCAAGATCCATCTTTTTTTAGCACCAACAAAATAGGAACTACACATGGACTCATGCTTTCTTGCACATAACCCTTTTTCATAAGCTCACTTATTTGCTTTTGGATTTCCTTAGTCTCTTCGGGGTTGCATCTATATGCTAGCTTGTTTGGTATCCGTGCACCCGGAATGAAATATATTTGATGCTCAATTTCTCTAATTGGTGGCAAACCATTTGGAACTTCTTCGGGAAAGAGAAGCTCATTTTCCTACAAAGGATCAATAATAACACTAGGCAAATTTTTATTAATTTTGTTAGATGTAATCAAAATATCCTTGTACACAAGTATAAGTATGGGCTGCCTCATGGTTAAGGCTTTCTTTACATCACTCATTTTAGCATAAGCACTCATTTTTCTTTTGCTCAGGTCTTCCTTATTTTCTCTCCCCTTGTGTTTACAAACACTCTTGTTTTTGCCACTCAACTCATATTTTTCTTTTTTTTCTCTTTCTTGCTCCTTCCGTAAAGTTTTGGTTAATGAAGATTCAAGCTCCTCATACTATTATTTTATGTGCATTTGCCTTCAAAATAGTCTTTGGAGGCAAAGGTCCAAGTTGATATTTCTGCCATCCATGCTCAAAGAATAATTATTCTTGAACCCATCATGTGTTACCCTTCGATCATATTACTATGGTCTCCCCAATAACAAGTGACCAATATATATAGGTACCACATCACACCAAACTTTATCCTTATATCTACTAATTGAGAAAGAAACTAACACATACCAATTTACCTTCACCACACCACTATCATTCAACTATTGTAACTTGTAAGGTTTTGGATGTTTGATAGTAGGTAATTTCAGTTTCTCCATGAGCAATGTACTTGCTACATTTGTACAACTTTCACTATCAACAATCATGTTACATAACTTGTTAGCAATCAAACAATGAGTGTGAAATAGATTCTCACATTGTTCACCATGTTCATCATTTTTATTTTGCAAACTAAGTGTGCATTGAATAACTAAAATTTCACCTTTAGCATACTATACATCACTAGCATCATCTAATGATGGAGGGTCATCATCATCCTCTCTCTCACTTTTAGATTCCACAATCCCATCATTCATGATCATAACTCTCTTATTAGGAGGGTCATCATCATCCTCTCTCTCACTTTCTCACCTTTACCCTTGTTGCCTAATTCATTTTTGTCTATAGTTTCACAAATCTTAGGCTTAACAATGGGTTTATCATCCTTTTTTACTCTAATTCGATTTCCAAGAAGAAGAAGAAATAGAATAAGGTTTTGAATTATACCTTGTGCCTTTTCTTTTGAGTTGCCTCTCATTCTTCATGGCCACATTTACCAAGTCCACAATCTCCACATAGTGTTACAACTCCACAAGATCAATAATATTCTTATTTAATCTACTCAAGAATCGGGCCATGGTGGCCTTACGATCTTCCTCCACATTAGCCCGTATCATGGTTATCTCCATCTCCTTGTGATATTCCTCAACACTCATGGAACCTTGTATCAAAGTTTGCAGCCATTGATGCAAATCCTTATAGTAGTGGCTAGGGACAAATCTCCTCAAGATTTGTTTCATCTCCAACCAAGTCTCCACGGGCCTTTCACCATTTCTTCACATGTCTTTACACAATTAATCCTGCCAAACAATAACATAATCACAAAATTAAACAGCGGCTAATTTTATCTTTTTTTTTCTTTGGAATAGTTGTGGCATTCAAATATCAAGTCCACTTTTCGTTCCCACTTCAAATAGGCATCTGGATTATTCTTCCCTTGAAAAGAAGAAATTTTTATTTTGATGCTGCCAATGTTTCTGTCCACACCATCAAAACATCCTCTCCTAGTTTGTCTCATAGGATTAACTTCTTGAGCAATTAGAGCAACTTAGTCATCATCCATGTCTTCTACTCCATCATATTCATCATTGACAAAGGTTAGTTGTCTCCCACGCTAAGGTACTCCTTGTAATATATTAATTGTATCATCATACCTTTTTAGATGATCTCTTACATTTTTCATTAATTTGAATACACGTTCAAATTGTTGCTATATTGCTTGAACCAAAAGATCATTTGATGTAGAACTCTTTTCTTTTTCTTTAGACATGTTAAAACCTTTAAAAAAAAATTAGAACAACTTCACAAATACTCTCTCAAGTGTTTCACTCAAGATTTTGGCTTTTTTCGATATCGATCTCACCACTCTTGCCTTTTACCTCTCTTGTTTTGTTCTTTGGGTTCTTAGATGAACTAAGGTACCTAAACAAACAATTCAAATTATGATAATTTAAGGATAGTGAAATCGGATAGGTATAAAAGCCAAAAAAAAAAAATAAAGAGAGGCCAATTTAAAGATGTACGTATTACACTTTGATTATTCAAGAATTATAATTGGAATATCAAATGAACAGAGAAAAAAATTATGGAATTGAATAGAGATTTCTAAACCGAAACAAAAATTAAATGAATAAGATTGAATTCTATAATTTGTAAGAATTTCTTGAATCCATAATTCTGATCTTTTACTTACCATAAAAAGATCTTTTCTTTTTTTTACCTTTGATTTTTGCTCTCTTTTTTTATTTTTTGTCTCTTTTTTTCTTTTGTCCTTTGCTTTTCTCTCTTTTTTATTGACTTTCTAATTTTTTTCTTTTTTCTTTTTATACTATAAATTATGGATAAACAAAGAAGAAGAATAAGAGCACAATGATGAAGGAAGAACAATAATTATAGCTATGATGCTGAAGAGAAAAGGAAAAGCTAAAAGATAATAAATAAATGGATATGCAAACCTCAAACTTGAGCCGAGCTTTGATACCAAATATTGAAAATCATCAATTCAGTAACCATACACCCTAATAGCTAAAGAGCTACAATAAATATCAAATACAAATTGACACCCTCCAACGAATTAAACCAAAATAGATTGTTCAAAATTGAAGTAAAAGGAACTATTCTAATCACTTTATCAAAGAGAAAAATGATAAAAGATTAGAACAACACTTTGATTCCCCTAAATACCACAAACTAAAAAGTTTGATAAGTTAAAAAGGGAAAGCAAGTATTTAGGATTTTTGAACACCACAAGCAGAAAAGCTTGAAAAGTTCTAAAAAGTTCATGCAAGAACTTAAAAACAAACACTCATCGGTAATGGAAGATGATTATATTTCTCTAAGCTATTCTTTATAAAGAGAGTCAGCCTTATTTGTATAGAGCAAGGCAAAGTACAAAAAGAATGAACCAATTAAATACATTGAATAATATTCATATTCCCAATTCTTGAATGTAAATTATTCATGAATTTGCCTTGAAAAATCTAAAATAAAATTGTCTACAATTCCAAATATGGTCCACCATGGCTGAATGAGCTTTATTCTTCAAAATATGGATTAAAGTTCATAATTCCTTCAAGGTTGGACTTTCTTATCATGGTATGAAATTATCTGAATCACGTTGACCTTTTTTGGCTCTTCTTGCATCCATAGAACTTTGACCAAATCTTGATCAGCTTGTTCCTTCCAAATGCCTTCCAATGAGCAAGTTATAGCTTCTTTCATCTTTTTAGCTTTAGCTCTTGTTATCAGTCTTTCATGAATAATAAAAGAGTCCTTGGCAGATTTATGATCAACTAATTGGGTCATATTAGGTTCGGTCGTCATGACCTAGTCCACTCCGAATTCCACCTCTATCGAGGCCACTAGCTTTCACTAACGATCTTCTTTCAATGAGTAAAGATCAACTACCCTTATAACTCTTTTCTTCTTTTCACAAGTTTAGGAGAGAACATTTGCAAGTCTCACACCTCTCTTAGAATGAAACCTGAACTTTAAGAGGATGGGAACTCTCAAGAGATTTCAATAAAGTTTGCACACTAAGAATCATAAAACTTTTCTCTTAGTCTTGCTTTACTTTAACAAAATGGAGCAAAATTCAAATCTTTGGTTTTTGGGGTTATGACAATGGTACCACCTACACTGGGTAGTATTACCGCCTACAGTATTGAATGTTAGTGATAGTACCACCTGCTTGGGTAGTACCATCGCCTACACCATTTATGGTTAGTGGTACTATTGCCCAGTCTGGGTGGTATCACCGCTTGACACAGCCTAGAAGATTGTCTTATGGTGGTACCACTGCCATGTTCGATGGTGTCACTACCTAACCCAACTTTGGGTTACTGAATAGGCCTCAAAATGGGTCCAAATTAACCCTAATTAAAGCCCAATAGGCCCTTAATTGAGTTAGCATGGTTACAGCTAAAACTAACTCAATTAAAACCTAAACTATGACTATCATTATAAGAATCCTAAATGTTATCCAGCATATCACTAGTTCACTCGATGCTTCGTCCGAACCTTCGGCACATCATCCTCTCCTTCGATGTATTGCCCGATCTATTGGAATGTTGACTCATACAACATTTGATCTTGGTACAATATTTGATTCTTCCGGCCCAATGCCCAATCTCTGACTCTAGCTTAACATATAATTCTTATGCTTCAATTTGTTTACCTTTTCATAATCGAAGATAGTCCTGCATCACTTTTCTCAAGCTTTAATTAGATCACTAACTCATAAATTAATTTCATCATTTGAGATTCAATATTTGGTTGTAAATTTTTTATTTTAAATGAAAAGGATGCTTTAGAAAAATTTGATGTAATTCGATGAAGGTATTTTTTAATATTCTTTTATTTCTAAAGTTTATCGAGTTTTCAATAAAAGAACTTCAGTTATTGAGAAATCTATCCATGTTATTTTTAATAAATTTTTTGATATTAAAAAAATAATTTTGATGATGATTTTGAATTCCAAAGTAACTTAAATACATCTACTTTCAAAGATACCTTACCCAAGGAATGGAAGTATATAGATACACATTCTAAGGAGCTAATTATTGGAGATACATCAAAAGCTATTCAAACTCATTCTTCACTTAAAAATATTTATACAGATACTATATTTTTATCTCAAATTGAATATAAATGAAACGATGATGCTTTCAAAGATGACTCATGGGTCTTGGCAATACATAAATCAATTTGAAACATATATGGTTTAGACTCTAGTACCTAGACCTAGTGATTATATTGTGATTGGTACTAAATGAGTCTTTAAAAATAAGCAAGATGAACAAGATATCATGATTTGAAACAAAATTAGATTAGTGGCTAATGGTTTCAACTAAGAAGAAGGTATAGGTCGATGCCACATTATTTATTAAATATTTTTTTATTATTCAAATTTACATTGATGATATTATTTTTAGTTCTACAAATGAATCTTTTTGTGAATCATTTGCCAAAAGTATGAGCCAAGAATTTAAAATATGTTTGATGGATAAATTATCATTTTTCTTAGTATTATAAATTAAGCAACTAAATGATGAAAATTTTCTTAGTTAAACTAAGTATACTTTGGATTTATTAAAAATGTTTCACATGGATAGTGCAAAGGCCATTAACATATCAATGAGCATTTCTACCAAATTTGATATGGACAATAACAGAGATTGTTTTGATCATAATACTTATAGAGATATGAGAAGTAGCTTATTATATCTTACTGTAGCTAGACTTGGTATAATGTTCAGTGTTGGGATTTATGCAAGATTTCAGTCCAATCCTAAATAATCTCATTATAAAATAGTTAAAATAATTTTTAGATACTTAAATGGAACTCCCAACTAAAGATTATGGTATTCCAAAATCTGAAAATTTTGATTTGAATGCATAAGCTGATGCTGACTTTGCGGGATATAAAATAGATAGAATAGGTACCTTTGAAACATATCAATTCATAAGTCATACACTTGTTTCTTGGTCTTCTAAGAAGTAAAACTTTATCACATTATTTACAACTGAGGCTGAATATGTAGCGGCAAGTGCATGTTGTACATAGGTAATTTGGATGAAGAATACTTTGGAAGATTATGGACTGAAAAATATATCTATAAAATGTGATAATACTAGTGTAATTTGTTTAACAAAGAACCCTATTCAATACTCTAGGACTAAATATATTGATATTAGATATCATTTTATTAGGGATCATGTTATCAATTATGATATATATTTATATTTCATTGACATCAAACATCAATTAGTAGATATTTTTACTAAACCACTAAATGAGGAATAATTTGATTTTAGTAGAAGAGAATTAGGCATGTTGAATCTTTCAAATATATGATATCTTACTAGTTCTTCTCATATAATTCTTCCTTCTACTAAGGTGGAAATTTTTTTGAATGAATCATGATCTTCTATTTGACTTCTCAATATTAAAGAACTAAGATTTTTTTTATATTCATCCTCCTATAATTCTTTCTTTTCGCTAATGACTGAGAAAGAGATTTATCTAAACAAATCATGATCTTTCACTTGACTTCTCGATATTTATATCTAAACAAATTTTCAGTGTCAATAGTATACACATTAAGACAATCAAAGATTTATTCTTATGTGGAATTTCAATTATACAAGCATTAGATTCAAATTTTACAACACTTTTTACAAGAATTTTCTTCCTTTTTCATTCATCGCCCTAGCTTCTCTAAGCAAGAAAACTTGGGGTATTTATAGACCCCCAATTAGCTTCAAAAATGGAGCCAAAAATTCAACCTTTTCTGTAATTCCTACATATGGGTGGTACTACCGTAGGCACCGATGGTACTACCGTTGAAAGTGCCCTGAAAACAGGGCTATGGCAGTATTATCACTGCCTGGGCGGTACCACATTGCCCACTAGTGGTACTACCATGAGAAATCTCATAAAAGCCCATTTTTTTCTATACTTTTGCATACCCTACTTGTACCTTCTATTGACCTCTTCCGAGGTCAACGAAGTAAGCTTAACCTAAGCTCAAATCCAACCCAAAATGGACCTAGTTTGCCTCACTTGAGTTAATTTAGATTCCTTCCAAATCTAACTTAATTTAGACTCTAAACCAAACCGATGCTAACTATGACATACTAAGACATACAAATACAATCAATTTGACTAGTGTGTCAAGTGACCTTCCTAACCCCCAGCTATCTTCTCGGTAATCTCTGGCGAACTCTCGATGAGTCTTAGTGATCTTCTAATGAACCCCCGGTGCATTCCCACAAGCTCCTGATCACCTTCAGCAAGCTCTTAGCAAACTCCTAGCAATCCCTCGATACCTTTGGCGAGCTCCCGACGAACTCCCAACAAGCCCCCATATCTTTAACAAGCTTTCGGTGAACTCCCAACAAGCCCCCGATACCTTCCACGAGCTTTCGACGATCTCCAAGTGAGTTCCCACTACATTGTTTAAATCCCGGCCCAATGCTCGAACTTGACTCCAGCCCAACATTTGATTATTTTGCCTTATCGTAGTTAATCCTACATCATTCATCTGTAACACATATGTTAGATCAATAAACCTATCAATTGATTTTATTATCAAAATTCGAGATTCAATATCTTGAGGGTATATCATCAAATTAGACTTATCTTGTAACAATAGTTATGACTTAACTGAACATTATGGTTGGTTGAGTGGTCGAGATCATAATGACTCGGAGGCTGAACAGGATAAGAATCACAATGAGTTGTGATGGGCAAGAGTTTACTACATTTTTGGGCTTAGTATGATTGGTCGAGTACCTCGAGGTTAAACTAAAATACTGATTGGATCCCGATCTTCAGTAAAAGTCTGCTCGAGAATTTCATTTCATGTGTCAAGGGTGTCGTATGATTCACTAGAAAGTTAGTGGGAGTAGATTAAAATAGAAGTCTATATCTTAATTGTTTACTATTCTGTAAAATCTATATATTATTCATTTATACTACATCTTATTTGTCAGAAATATGTCACTTGCAAAACCCCTAGGTGGTCATAATTGATGTCAACTGTCTCACTGGTCCAAACTATATAGATTAGCTTTGCAACTTGAGGATCATTCTCACAACGGAGAAAATCGCATATGTTCTTGACATGATTTTACCTACACTAGAGGAAGGGGTAAGTGAGGATGAGATCACTCGCTATGTAAAGTATATAGATGATTCTACTTTGGCTAAGTGCTATATGTTGGCCTTCATGATTCCTGAGCTATAAAGGCAACATAAGAGCATGGATGCCAATTTTATTCTCCTTCATCTTCGCTAGTTGTTTGAGGAATATGGAAGAATTTAGAGATATGAGATATCCAAGAGTCTCTTCTATACTAAAATGATAGAGGGGATATCGGTTCAGAACCATATCCTAAGGATAATTGAGTGGATCGAAAAACTCATAAGTCTAAAAAGGTCTTAAAGGATAACCTATGTGTAGACCTTATACTTTAATCCCTCCTAGATTCTTTTTCATAATTTATCAAGAATTTTAACATAAATAAACTTGAGGTGACTCTCCTTGAGCTCCTTAATATATTGAGGGAGACAAAGAGCACAATCAAGAAAAAGAAGCAAGTTCTCTATATTAGTGAGACCAAGAGGAAAAGGAAAGCTGATAAGTCCCATAAGAAGGGCAAGGGCAAATCGTGCAAGACAAAGGTTACCAAAAAAGACCCGATGAAGGACAAAGGCCAGTTCTTCCATTATAAAAAAGATGGGTATTATAGGAGAAATTATAAAGAGTAGCTTATAGAGAAGGCGAAATAAAAGCTTAGAGAAGCTTCAGGTACATTCATGATCAGATATTTATTTAGTATATCTTTATGATAACACATGAGAATTAGATACTAGGAGTGCTTATCATATCTACAATTCGTTACAGATTCTAACTAAGCCTAAGAGGCTAACGAGAGGTAAGATGAACCTTAAGATGGTTAATAGAGCAAGAGTTGCTATAGTTGTTGTTGGTGAGGTCACCCTACATCTACTTAGTATAGCTACTATTACATTAGATGCATATTATTATGTTCCTTTGATTATCAAAAACATTATCTTTATTTCATGTTTGATAGTTATGAGATATAAATTAGTTTATGAGAACAGAGTTGTTCGTTGATTTTGGATAATAAGTTCAACACTAAAGAAACGTTGTATAATGGTTTGTTTGTGCTAGATATAGCTCCACAGATCATGAATGAAAATGTATCTAAGAGGAAATGAGATGAAGTGAACAAGGAGAATACTTGAGTATATAGTTCACTCATTTCCTTAGAGACTATGAGATTCTATCCCAATAGACACATCCTTATACATCTTAGCTCAATGGTGTATCAGAAAGGAGGAATTACACGCTATTAGACATGGTGTTGTCCATGATGAGCTTCACCGATCTACCGATCTCATTTTGGGGATATTCCTTGGAGATTACAACTTACCTTCTGAACATAGTTTCATCTAGGTCGGTAGTGTTTACACCATATGAGATATGGAAATGGAAGAAGTTCGATCTTAAGGTTATTTAGATTTGGGACTGCCCTACCCATGTTAGAAGACATAACTCCAACAAGTTAGAATCAAGGATGGAGTAGTTCAAGTTCATGGGATACCCCAAGGAAACTTGTGAGATTATCTCTATCATCCCGAAGACCAAGAAGTCTTTGTTACTAAGAGGGTTGTGCTCCTTGAGAAGAAACACATTCTTAGTAGAAACAATAAAGTATAATAAAGTTGAGTAAGATTGGAGAACCTAGCTCAAGTACATTCCGAAATTTGAGTCTATCCAAGTACCTAACACACAAGTTTCAACTTTACATAAGTCTAGCATAGTATCTCATCTTCCTGAAAGATATGTGGGACATATCAATGGAGAGGATACTTAGGATATTGATTCTCAGACTTACGAGGAGGCTATTATGAGTATAAACCTTGGGAAGTGACAAGAAGTCATAAATTCTGAGATAAATTTCATATACTCTAACAAGGTTTGGAACCTTGTTAATGCACTTGAGGGTATCGTACCCATCAGTTGTAAGTGGATCTTCAAGAAGAAGATCTTAGTAGATGAAAAGATGGAGATCTATAAAGCAAGGTTATTGCCAAAGGTATCGTTAAAGGCAACGAGTTAACTATGACGAAACCTTCTACCCGTAGCCATGCTAAAATCTATTAGAATTTTTTTGGTTATTACAGCACCCTATGACTATGAATCTAACAGATGAATATGAAAACTAGACAGGTATATATGATACAACTAGACAGATTTGTATCCAAAGAGATTCCAAATAAGGTGTGCAGATTGCTCAGGTCCATCTATGGACTGAAGCAAGCTTCTAAATGTTGGAATATAAGATTTAATAAGACAATTAGATCTTATGACTTTGTTAAGAATGAAGATAAACCATGTGTATACATGAAGGTAAGTGGGAGTGCTATTACCTTCTTAGTGTTATATGTGGATAATAACTTGATCATTAGGAATGATGTAGGAATGCTCTCCACAGTTAAGGCTTGGGTATCCAAACACTTCTCCATGATGGACTTAGGAGAAGCATCCTACATTTTGAGGATTCAAATCTATAGAGATAGATCCAAGAGGGTGTTTGGCTTGTTCTAGTCTAGCTACATAGACTCCATTGTTAAAAGGTTTGGCATAGAAAATTTCAAGAGAGGTCTTATATCAAATTGGTAGTAAATGAGGGGTTTTGGATAAAGAAGTTTATTGCAGATTTAGTAGTCATACCAAGCAATGAGGAGTCGAATCCCATATATAGTGATACTAATGGGGTGATAGCTCTAGCAAGAAAACACGTCTCATTAGAATTGTCCTGAGGAGGCTCCAACTGATTAAAGAGATCGTGGGTGTTAGGATCAATTAGCACTAAGAGGGTGGGGAGTGGGGGGTGGTGAATTAGTACAAGTGTAAATTTTAGTTTTAATGAAATACTTTTTGCTTTAAGCAAGATAGACAAATCGAAGCTTTTGTTAACAAGTGAATGATTCAAAGAAAATTGCTAAGTTACTTGCTTAAAAATGACTTAAGAGAAAACAAGCAAATCCCAACAAATGATAATCAACGTAGAAGGGAAGTGCCTAACTTGGAACTTTGCTTTCAAAGAGTAAGTAAAAAATAAAGTATTTATTCAGTTCAAAACGATTAAGAACTCGACAATTACAAGTGAGTAATAAATGCAAGAATTAAGAAACACTTATAATTATAGTGGTTCGGCACCAACAGGCCTACGTCCACTCTCCAGTCCTCCTTCTTGAGACACACCAGCGTCCACGACCGATCTTCTTTAGGTGAAGACCAAACCCTTACACTTTGGTTATAATGGAGACTTCAAGAATTTTCTAACTCTAAGCTCTCTCCCTTCCCCTTTTTTTTCTTATAATTCATATATAATTTTTTTTCACAGAATGTAATCCTCAAAATTATTGTATAAAATGTAAGAAACCTTAAGGTATTTATAGGCCCCAAATGACTTCAAAAATTAGAGCCAAAATTTAAACATACCTGTAAAATTTGGGTACGGGCGCTTCAGCCACCGGCCTAGGTGGTTTACCCATCGTCAACCACCAAAAAATCAGGTATGGGCGGTTCAGCTACCAACCTGGGTGGTTTACCCACCATCAACCGCCCAAAAACCAAGTATGGGTGGTTTACCCGTCAGTCTTGGATGATTCAGCCCTTGACAACAGCTGGCAGCCACCCTGATTCCAGGGTACAAGCAGTTCAATTGTCGCTCACCAACGGTTTATCCGTCAGAATCTCCAGAAAAGTGGTTCCCTCCACTTTTCAAATTTTGGCTTGAACCTAATGTTGACCAATTCTTTGGTCAATTAATTGAGCTTAACCTTAGCTCAATCAAATCCCATAATGGACCTGGATGCCTCATTGAGTTGATTTAGATTTTTTTCAAATCTAACTCATTTAGGACTCAATATTAACCTACGACTTAAGGATTACAATCATACATGACCACTAAGCTTAATGACCTCACTCCCGTAATCTGGCAATCTCCAGCACTCCTTGCGGTGAGTCTAACAGTCCTCCTCCGGTGATCTCCCGATATATTTCTAGCGATCTTCTCGATAACTTTAGTGAAGTCCTAGCGAACTCCCAGTGAGCTCCCGTCGCATCATCCAATCCTTGGCCACGATGCCGATCAATGTCTGATCTATAATTCATTTTCACCATCGTGGTTAACCTATATGATGCTAACTATAACTTAATTAATTACAATCAACATGGCCACAAATCCACTTTAAGACCTTCCCAACTCCTGACAAGTCTTTCGGCTACCCCGATAATCTTCTGATGAGTCTCGGTCTTCTTCTAACGAACTCCCATGTGCCATCTTGGCAAGCTCCTGATACCCTCGATGAGCTCCCAACGCACTCTAGGCGAATTCTCAATCACATCATCCGAACCCCGACCCAATGCTTAGACTTGACTCTGGCCAAACCTTTGATTGTAATAATCTCTTTGTCATAATTAATCATGCATCAATCAACTCTAACAACTTTGTTAGATCAAACACTCATTAATTTATTTTATCATCAAAATCTGAGATTCAATAATCTCTCCCTTTTTGATGATGACAATTAATTGATGATATGAGTTAATTCTAACTCCCTCTAAATCTGTGTCACATTAAAGAAAACTTAAATTCAAGAGAACCACACTCTCTTGAATTCAAGTATCATGAAACAAATGATATTACAAGCAAATTTCAATACGAATTTACATCAAGTTATCGAATCATGAATTTTAAAAAGAATTATGCATCCATATCCAAGATATTCAAGTATATCATCAATATCATGTATCATCAATATATATCATTAATATCATGTGTCATCAATATATATTTCTCCCCCTTTGTGATTAACAAAAAGGTGAAATATATAGCTAATAATTTCAAAGCACATAATGACATGACTCCCCCATAGTAAAATAGAATATATATTCTAGAATTTTCATCCCCTTCATGATTAATAAGGAGAGAAACAAGGAAGGAATTATGACAGCATCATTAAGAAGAGCTCTTAATAAATTTTAAAAAGAATATTAAGATGAGCTCAAAAGTCCAAGAGATTTAAAGATTACTTATGTATTTCAAATATAGCAAAGAAAATATCTCTTGATACCAAAAATTATCCCTTGTAAATTTCAAATGTAGCAATTTATCATCTTCATGCAATTTTTCTCCCCTTTTTTGTAAATAATAAAAACATGAAGAAGGTTTTTAAAAACAATATCAAAATAAGCTTAATCTCATGAAATCTAGATTAGCAATTCTTATATTATCATGATTTAGCATTCTTAACTCTTAACCTCAACCTTGTAGATATAAATTTTTTTATAAAAAAATTGAATATGAGCTCAACAAATCATTCTCATGTAAATTTCAAGAAAATGTAGCAAATAAATCTGAAAAATAACAAATCATTATCTTCATGTGGATTTTCTTAATCATCATTATATGCATGATCATTATATATGATTTCACATCATCATATCTTCTCCCCCTTTGTCATTAACAAAAAGAAAAAGTATAATTAGTAAATTTTTGAGATATGAAAGCTTAGCAATTTAGCAAATTGTTCATCGCTTTAGAACATGCAAGCTAGTGAGTTCTTTCTTCTCTTTTAAGAAGTGCAAGCTAGCAAATTTTTGCTTCCTTTGCAATGTTTAATCTAGCAATTTTACATCATGCAAGCTAATAAGTTGACAAGTGTTACTTCTCTTAGCATGTTTTTTTTTTAATGTGAGGTTAAGCAAAATTTTTGCTTCTCTTGAGGTAGCACTTCTTGCTTAGATGAGCAAGCTAGCAAGTTTTGCTCCCTCTTTATCATTGTCAAAAAGAAGGGATGGTTACCATGGTGTAAAACTTTTTCCATTACATCATTTTTCAAATCTTCACATGAAATATATCAAGAAAAATTAACATGGTGATGAGATATACAATTTATGAAGACAAATTATGAATTTCAAAAGACAAATCATAGGAGAAACAAATAAAATGTCTTGATTCATGCATAAGAAATCTCAAGTTGTTAAAATCATGATTTATATAAATATCCTTTTAAATAATATGAGAACACATAATAAAAGATTTTGATTCATAAAAGATTTTAAGTTATAATTCTAAGGAATCAAAATCATAATATAGGTAAAGAACTCATTCAATTTTAAAATCATCTAAATCAATTTCAAGAGATTCAAAATGAAATTCATAGACTTATCGATCTCTTGAAATAATAATGATTTTCTTTCTCTACTTTATGTAAACAAGAAAGCAGAATCAAGATAGAGAAGTGAAAAATATCACAAAAATACTTAATTTTATCGATGTAAATTTTATAAATATAAATTCCAAACTCTAAGAAAAAATCAAGAGCTACCTATGCAATTTAATTTATCTTATATAAATTTCAAGCAATGTAGCAAATCATGCATTTTGCATGTATTTAGAAATTTTAAAATTCTAAATTTTCTTTTAAGCAAATTATTTCTCGTTCAATGTTATCATATCCAATTTGCTTCTAACCATATTGATAATTTTATCTCTCACTTTTTGTCATTATCAAGAACGAAATATGATTATATAATTTTTTCTTAACATCCATGTTTGAATTACACCCAAAAGTACAAGGAGATAATGTCACTAATCAAATCTTTAAGTATCAAAAGAAATGATTTAAATTAATAAATTTGTCACTCCTTATTATTTATAAACTTCAACAAAAGTAATCAAGAAATCTTATGTATTCAAACTTTCAAGTAAAATAGAAATCCAATTATGTAAATCTTATGTATTTAAAATTTAAATTTTTTTTCTTTTAGCAAATCGCTCCTCATCCAATGAAGGTTTTTTATAATCAAAGTATTTATATAAAAATTTTAAGTTTCATTTTCTAAACTTATCAAATATCATGATAATAACTTATTCAAGTTTAAATTATCAAATCATCAAAATCAATTTCACAGTTCAAGAGATTCATAAAAAATAATATAATCGATTCATTAATCTCTTTTTGAAAAATTTATAAGATAGAGAATTTTTCAAGTAAAATGTATTCCCTTTTTTTTTCATACAAGCATGCCTTGGTCTTTTAATCCAAATAAAAATATTTATTTTCATTTAAAACTGAAAAAAAATTATTATGGTAAAGATCAATAAACCATAAATCACAAAGATAATCATACATAATTTAGAACTATAAACTCATCACTATACATCATTAAATAATCAAGCATAGTTTCATTGAACATAAACCATCTCTTAATTAAAATCAAAAAGTAATATTAAAATCATTAAGATATACATTATTGTTTCTTAAAAGCATACAAAGGATTTATGTTAAGCATTACATTTAAGCCTAACATTTTTTTCCTTTATGATAAAAACATATAATTTTCATCATCAATATATTTTTTTAAATTACTATAAAAAAGCATGATCTTTCTCTCTTCCTTTTTCTATATGATTCTATGCACAAATTCTATCATTCAACAATATTCATTTAATCATAACATACAACCATTCAACCAATTAAATCAATCATTCAATAATCACAACATTTAAGTCATTAATAATAACCTTTCCAAATATTCAAGCCAATGATTTTGATCTTAGCATTCACTCAAAAATCTCATTTTTGGAAGTTTCAATATAAATATATTTTTCAATAAATAAGTTTCCTTAGTTCTTGTCTTAGCATGCTCTAGCTATATATTATCAATCAAGGTTATGACAAGATAAATCCAAATGAGTATATCATTTTCAAGTGGAGTCATCACAACAAGATATTTTTTAAATAAAATCTAATGATTTTTTAATATTAAATGATGCTATCATGTTATTAAGAATTTTTCTTTTAAAGAAAAATAATTTTATATATGACTTTTAAGTTCAAATTTAATATTTGGTCATTTAATCTCAAGACAACATACATAAATACAAACATATAAATCAATACATTATTCATTATCAAAATCTCCCTTTCATGTTCTTAATTTTTCATCAAAGAAACCTATCTTTCTCCTTTCTAATTTTAGCATGCAATGAAGGGTTACACATAATCATAATGAAGATTTATTTTTATTTTTAATAATTTATCTTGTTAGTATTTAGGCTAGTGAGTCTTGTTAGATCTCAAGTAATATGTTCTGAGCATCTAAAATATTATTTAGTACTCCTATCCTTGTTATGAGATAAAATTTATAAAAAAAATTTAGGTACTCATTTTACATTGGGTCCTTCATGCAAAACTTTATATTTCCTTTCTAATGGTTTTTTGTTATTTGTTATTCTCTTGGGAATCAAAACTAATTGGTGTGGACTATATTTTCTAAATAGACATTTGTTGGCTTTATGTCCTAATTTTCCATAAAAATTACACTTGATTCTTGGTGGCACATTTAAGGTAGGTCCTTTAACAAATATGGTTGACTTTTGTTGAATGCTACTAACAAAGCCTGTGTCATTTCTTCTATTAATATAACTCTTATTGGTAAGGATCATATTTAGGGATTTGTTCCCAATTTCAAATTTTCCTAATGTTGTCTTAAGCATGATATTTTCTTCTTTAACACTATCTAGCATCTTATATTTAGAACAATGGTTATATGATGCTAATAAGTCGTACATTTCATCAAATCTACTAACTAACAAATCATGATCATTCTTAAGTAATTTATAGGAGTTGTTAATTATTCTAAATTCATCATATAGCTCATGAAAAGCATTTGAGAATTCATCAAAAGTAAATGAGACTTTGGAGGAATCACTTACCTCATTGTTGATGGCTATAAGTGCGAGGTTCTCCACTTCCTTTTGATTGTGCTCTTCATCTTCAGAGTGTCTTGGCTTCTTACATTCATAGCAAGGGTTCTTGTCCATGATTTTAAGATTATTTTTATAGTTTATGTTTAATCATTTATATGGTTTATTTATCAAAGGTTCAAAGTCCTCATCACTCGAGATTTCACTAAGGAATCATATATTATGCTTAGTTCAAATTCCTTTCTATTCTTTGGAAGGTGTTCTTCAAGTTCATTTTTGCAAGTCTTTTTATTTAATGATTCACTTGATTTAGTTGTGCTTTTATATGTCATTTATAATGTATGCCATATATCGAAAGCTGAATTAAAACAAGAAATCCGATCAAATTCATTTTTATCAAATACACAATATAAGACATTTATACCCTTTTCATTCAACGAAAACATTTGTTTTTCATAATCATTTCAATCATTTATTGGATTAGATGACTTTTGAAAATATTTTTCAATAATACACCACAAATCAAGATCTATTGAAGCCAAAAAGATATGCATTCAAATTTTCCATTAAGTGTAGTCTGTCCCATTGAACATAGGAGAACTTATGATGCATTTACCCTCCTGAAAGCCGAAAAGGTATCTTGGGTGTTCAGTCAAATAAGAAAAATGTGGCTCTGATACCAATTGTTAGGATCAATTGGCAAAAGGGGTTGGGGGGGTGTGAATTAGTGTAAGTGTAAATTTTAGTTTTAATAAAAAACTATTCACTTTAAGCAAGATAGACAAATCAAAGCTTCTCGTAACAAGTGAATGATTCGATGAAAGGTGTTAAGTTACTTGCTTAAAAATAACTTAAGAGGAAATAAGCAAATCCTAATAAAAGATAATCAACATCGAAGGGAAGTGCTTGACTTATAACTTTGCTTTCAAAGAGTAAGTAAAAATCATAAGCATCTATTCCGTTCAAAATGATTAAAGAATTGATAATTACAAATGAGTAATAAATGCAAGAATTAAGAAACACTCACAATTATAGTGGTTCAGCACCAATGAGGCTACATCCACTCTTGAGTCCTCTTTCTTAAGACACACCAGCGTCCACTATCGATCTTCTTTAGGTGAAGACCAAACCCTTACACTTTACTTACAATGGAGACTTCAAGAATTTTCTAACTCTAAGCTCTCTCCCTTCCCCTTTTTTTTTCTTGTAATTCATATATAAATTTTTTCATAAAATGTAATCCCTAAAATTATTGTATCAAATGCAAGAAAACTTGGGGTATTTATTGGCCCCAAATGATTTCAGAAATTTGTGCCAAAATTCAAACATACTCGTAAAATCTGGGTACGGGCGGTTTAGCCGTTAGCCTGGGTGGTTTACCCTTCATCAGCTGCTCGAAAACCAGGTATGAGCAGTTTACCCATAGGTCCTGGGTGGTTTAGTCATTGACAACCGCTGGCAACTGCCATGATTCCAAGGTACGGGTGGTTCAATCGTCGCTCACCCACGGTTTACCCGTCAAAATCTCTGTAAAGTGGTTCCCTCCACTTTTTGAATTTCAGCTTGAACCTGATATTGACCAATTCTTTGGTCAACTAATTGAGCACAACCTTAGCTTAATCAAACCCCATAGTGGACCCGATTGCCACACTGAGTTGATTTGAATTTCTTCCAAATCCAACTCATTTATGACTCAACCTTAACCTACGACTTAAGGATTACAATCATACATCACCACCAAGCTTAATGACTCCACTCCCATAATCCAGCAACCTCTGGCATTTCTTATGGCGAGTCTCATGGTTCTTCTCCGATGATCTCCTGATGTGTTCCTAGCGATCTTCCTGATACCTTCAGTGAAGCCCTAGCAAACTCTTAGCAAGCTTCCATCATATCATTCAATCCTTGGCCCGATGCCTAAGCTTGATCTATAGTTCATGTCTGATCTGTAATTCCTTTTCACTATCATGGTTAACATGCACGATGCTAACTACAACTTAATTAATTACAATCAACATGGCCACAAATCTACTTTAAGACCTTCCCAACTCCCGGCAAGCCGTTTGGCTACCCCCGATAATCTCCAATGAGTCTCGGTCTTCTTTCAGCAAACTCCTTTGTACTATCCTAGCAAGCTCCTGATACCCTCAGCGAGCTCCCGATGCACTCCTAGTGAGTTCCTAACCGCATCATCCGAACCCCGACCCAATACTTGGACCTGACTCTAGCCAAACCTCTGATTGTCATAATCTCTCTATCATAGTTAATCCTGCATCAATCAACTCTAATAACCTTGTTAGATTAAACACTCATCAATTGATTTTATCATCAAAATTTGAGGTTCAATAGTGGCTTGTAGAAATGTAGTAATGGAAAGAGTTTCATCTGAAGATAACATTGCAGAGCCACTGACAAAGTCTTTCTCTCAAATTGTCTTTGTGCATCACAAAGGTCTGATGAGGATCAGACAAGTAAGTGATTGGCTTTAAGTCAAGTAGGAGATTACTGGTTAGAGGTGTCTTGCAAGCCAATCACGTGAGTGATGACACATGTGACACACTTATTTTTACTCTATATTATTATTGGTATATTCTCACTTTATGTTGCATGTTGTATTTTTTTCTTTCATATCCTTGGATCTGTGCAATGGGAATCAGATCATGATGAGATCATGATAATGAGATCAATTCACTTTTAAATACAGACCCTAAATAATCTCGATCATAGGTTACCCAAGAGGGACATCAAGAAAACCAGATAGATTGGTGTACTATAATCCCGTATATGTGATGGAGGTGGTTAGTCTTATAGCCGCTCATGTGGGCACTACGGATACAATACATATGCTAATTAAAGAATGAGTTTCTAGATTGATCTACTTATATGAAATACTAAATGATTAATGATAACTAGCATTAAATAGTGATTCCTTAGTCCTAATTATGTATCTGGTCCTTAGACTTGAGACACTAAAGATGTCTTATTTGAGTAATCCTTTCTTTGACATCAGACTTATAGATTTAGAGAAATCTAGATTTGGTATAGTCGATTATCCGGATTGATAGTCAATCTTACAAATATAATTGAGTGTCAATAAAGGATCATTCATACTTAGTACCATGAGAGGAATATCTTGTGTGTCATCACTCAGGCAAATCCCTAACCAAGGTTATTCAAATTGAGAGAGAATGAGTTCTCCGAGAGAATCCAATTAGAGCGAGACTCGGATGGATTCCATATTTAGCCTGGCAATACCATGCCCAATATACAGTCTCTAGAATATTCGATTGATGAGGAACTGTAGATATATGATAACAAGGATAAACAGGTCTAATAGATTAGATCCTCGATACCATCTGGGGACTATGGCATAGTGGCCTAATATGTCCATAGTTAATGAGTTGAGTAAATTATTATAGGATAATAATTCAGTGAGTTAGAAAGAGTTTTGATGAGTGAAACTCTCGACCAGCTCAAATTTGAGTCTGGAAGGCCACACATATATGGTAGATAATTATAACGAGGAGAGAATTGGATATGAGTTATCCAATAAGCCCCTATTATCATTGGATGAGACCTAGTGTTAATGGACTCATTACATGAGGCTCAACTAGAGGCAAATTGAGATTATTGGATAGAGATCAAATCCAAGAGGTGAGGGTAATTGGATAGAGATCCAATATCCACTAACGCAAGATCTACTAAGGTTTTGGGGGGTTCTCTATAAATAACAGGAAGGGGCAGCTAACAAGGGTGATAGGTTGCATCTTTGGTCGCCCTCTCCTATTCTCCTCCCTCCCATCTCTTCTCAGTCAACCACCCTTCTCCCTGCTATGTGAGGACACTGAAGAAGAATGAGTTCTTCTTTAATATTCACTGCAAGGTGGTGCACAAAAGCTATGAAGGAGATGCGTAAAAGTTCTGAGGTTTTGCTTGTGAATTGAGAAGCATCGCTGCATCTATCCACCATGTGGATACTGTTAGAAAGGAGGACATTTGACCTCCTTCACCCTCGCCTATTGGATCCAGAAGTTTCAGGGATATACGATCTCCCTAAGTAACTAACATATCTCACACGATTCACAATTTTAGATTTTATAGTTTTTTTGTGCATCAATCATTGCATGATGTAATAAATATGGAAAACTTTTTGTTTTGCTTTTCTACTATACATATGATGCTTTCATGGTTTCTCAACACGAGTTTAGTGGCACTACCTTGTCGGAGCGCAATTTGCACTAAGAACGGACATCACATTGAGTTACTTTTAAACTCAAAAGAAACTCTCCCCAAAGCAAGTCCGATAGTAGGATTACCTAGCTGAGTTTGATATGACAATGGAGTGAAAGCCTAAAAGAGCAAATGTCGTGACTGATGCACTAAGCCAGAAAGTAGATCTGGTGAACACCATACATTTAGAAGGTGGAGGCCAAGTAATTCAGTTGTACTCTAACTTCCTTTTCATGATTAGGGATAGACTGTACAATGATCCCCAAGTAGTAATCCTGACATAACTCATCAAAATGGGCAAGACATGATAATTTTGGATACGGAAGGAACTCATCTACACCAAAAGGAATATATTTTGTATTCCGTGAGTGGACAATTTGAGGCGTGAACTCTTGAGAGAGTGTCACGACTCCTTTTGGGCTGGACATTCGGGTAATTCATCAAATATTGGCTCTCGTGGAGAAGGTCTTCTATTGGTCAAAGATGGGGATTGACATGGAGGAATATGTTCAAACATGCCTTACTTGCCAACAATATAAGATAAAGCAGCGGAAGTCAGTGTGACTTTTAGAGCTATTGCCCGTACTGGAAAGGCTTTAGGAGAGCATTTCTTACTTTATATCAAGCTTACAGATAGTAAGGGAACTCAGATCGATACTTACGGTGGTTGATTGATTTTCAAAGTGTGTAACATTAATTGCTGCACCCCTATACTATTCAACAGAGGAGGCAGTCAAGTTGATGATAAAGAATGTAGTGAATTATTGAGGCATCCTATATAATATCATCAGTGATTGAGATATGTTATTCTTGGGATGATTCTGGACCCAACTATTCAAATTGTTGGGGTCCAAGTTATACTTTTCCATAAGCCTTCACCCTAAAATAGATGAAAAATTTGCTCCTTGAGCAATATCTTTGGCACTATGTGAGTGCTAACCAACAAGATTGGGTGAAGTTATTAGACATAGCCTAATTCTCCTACAACTTACAGTGGAGCTATGCATCCAACAAGAGCCCCTTCAAGATTATTATAGGATAACAACCGTCGACTTCTCACACCTTAGCTATTGGTTATATTAGGAGTAGTCTAACATCATATCATTTCACAAAGAAATGACATCAAAATATAGATATTGCATGGGCTTACTTAGAGAAGGTGTCCAAAAGATTAAGAAGTGGGCCAACTTGGGAAGGCAACCATAAAAGTTCAAAGTTGATGACTTGGTGTTGATGAAGCTCCAACCAGTATCACTCAAGTTCTTTAGGCATAAAGTATACAAAGGATTAGTGTGCAAGGACAAAGGGCCCTTCTCAATTATCAACATGGTAGGCAATGTCTCCTACAAGTTGCAACTACTAGCATGGCTTAAAAATTTATAATGTCTTCAATGAAAGCAATTTGAAAGCCTACCACTCAGATCTATAGGATATTTTTCAAAGTGTTCCAACTCAACTACCCACAACTAAAGCCTCATATGAGAAGCGAGTTAAAACCATTTTAGCGAATCGTAAGACAAAGCTACCCAACGGAGCGGAGCAAACTAAATACCTGGTGAAGTGGCCAAAGCTTCCCTGAACAAAAGCTAGTTGGGAACCTAAAGATACCCTACAATATGAAGAAGTCATCATCAAAGCCTACCAAAAAGCATTGATAATTTAAGTGGGCGAGAATATCATGAACGATCATTGTACACCCACGACATTTTCGCTCAACGAACCATTCATTGGTTTTGCATGCTTGTATAGATGTTTGGTAGTATGTTTTGCCTTAATTTTATATGGTTTTGATTTATAAATGTAAGTGAAAATAGTATATAATGTTGTAGTGCGATCGCTTACTATATCAGGCTAAATTTCCCAGAACAGCTCTATTTTCACGTGCCATGGCCTGATTTCTATAAACCGTAATACAATGTGGAGTGCCAGCCATTTCAGACCCTTGGAACCACCCGAATGGCACAAGGTTAGATAGGGCTTTGATATATTATCAAGCGTTAAATGTTCTTCACAAGTTGAACTTGTCTTCGCGCTCGGCACCTGGTGAACCGTGGTTTGTGGATTTATGAGTGTTTGTTCTACCTTGTAAAGTCTTTGTTTGCTCCTTTCTCTTTTTTCTTTCTTGCACACCAAGTGTTTATTGAATTGCTTATAAAGCTTCCCTCTTCATGAGACGTTAGGACTTGTTTGTCGCTTGCTTTCAAACTAATTAATCTTCTCTTGTACATGTCATTGGGATTTGCATAAGGTTATAACTAGGTTGACCCATTATAGACGGATAAAGCAAGGGTGTTTCTTGAATTAGACAATCTCAGTTAAGTCTGAGATATTAGCACAAGGTTGCTTTATGACTTAGATAATTCTAGTTAAGTCTATGTTTCTACATGCCCCACATACAACTTAGGCAATTTCAACTAAGTTCATGACATTTGAACTAGGTGACCAGAGGCAAAATGAGAGAATTTTTTAATAATATAAAGGTAAAATAATCTTTTGATATAGTTGGATGCTAAACTTAACATCCAAAAATTGTTATAAGAAAGTGTTTTTTGATGGAAAAAGATCCATCACCTTTGTCATCCATGATACCGATAGGGTTAACCCTGTTATTTGATAGAAATGAGAAAAGAGGTTAGAAAGAAATAAAGTGCACCCTCTATTCCTTCACTCATACCTATTTATATAAGAAGAGAGAAGATTAAAGGATTAGGTGTTGAGGATTTTTCTCAACAGTCTAACCGTTCGGTTACAAAAGTTTTATCATTTAACATGCCCCCGCAAGATCGAGCTCCTGTCAAGGATGTCGATCTTGGACCGATGAAGTGAAAATAACTTGCAAGAGAATGGCTTCATGAGGGAGTCCACCAGTTGATCTGCTGTGTGAACATGAGAAACATATAATTGATGATTCATTACTTGATCTCGTACAAATTGAAAGTCAATTGCTATATGTTTCATACGAGATTGAAACACTAAATTGGTACATAAGTAGGTAATTCCGACATTATCACAGTATATTGTAGGAGTAACAGAAGAGCTCCTGTGTCTTTCCTCTACCTTCTTGGTCATGAAAGATGTCGAGGTCCTCGCCGGAACCGATCTCCTACAACCCACATTCTCTGCCACTGCTGCCACTACATCCTATGTTCCACGTTGCCATCTCGGTTGACGGCACCCGTTGCCACCAGCAGTACACTTCCTCTTATCCTCCCCTATTATTGCTGCTACTCGTTGTCGTAGTAGCTTCCACCCGACCTTCTTCACCACTGCCCCCTTCCTCCTCCTCGCCCAGCATCGACATCTTCAACACCGATGGCTACTATTGGTCCCTCCTCGATCGAATGATTGATTTCTCGATCGGGTGATTGACCCCCTTTCCTGCTCCTCCTACGGCTGCTGATCCTATTTCTTCGATGGTCAATTAACTCCTCCTTCCGCTATCATCTTCAATCGCATCATAGCTACTACATACCAGTGCCTGCCCTTTTCAGTCCATTTGCTGCAATTTTCTACAGCAATCATCAATAAAAAAAAGGGGGGGAAAGAGTAAAAGAGAAGAGGATGAAGGGCACCCTTGATCAATGGCTACTGCCCTTTGCTCCCAGCCGCGATCACTATTGCCCTCAACCTCTTCATCAGTGGTAGACGCAAATCCTTTACAAGTAACATTCTTTGGGTGTCATTATACACTGGCTTGTAGGCAACAACATAAATTGGGTGACATTGGTCACTTTTCTACAACATTCATTTGATGCCATCACCGATCACTAGGCAAAGGGAACCCCAGTAATAGCAACTGCCTCTCAGCTCCCTGCTGCCTATTGTAGTAGCCCATCTTCATGGCCTTGTTGCAGCTTTCATTTTGGCACACAGCTAATCTACAAGCCATTCAACAACACATATCTTCCAGACCTAGAAGCAATGGTGATTATTATCTTCTCTCCTAATGTCTTTATCATCTACCTCTCAAGTTCCAGTTACTGTCCCCATAGGGAGTAATAGTACTTCTCAACATACAGAGTTTGTCCCTATCAATGCCGCAGCCCACATTCCCGTCAAATTATCTAGAGGAGAAAACTACGCATCCTAGCGTGCTCAGTTTTCTAATCTCCTCTTTTGCTATGATTTAATAAGTTATATTGATGGATCTTTCAGTTATCCACCAGAAATGATCAACATCTCGGGGGCAACAAGTCAAGTACCAAATCCAAAGCATAAGTTATGGTTACGTCAAGATCATCTCATAACTTATGCTCTGGATTTGGTACTTGACTTATTAAAAATAAAGTTATTGTAATCGCCTAGAGAATGAGATGATCTTGATATAACCATAACTTATGCTCCGGATTTGGTACTTGACTTATTGCCCCTAGGATATTGATCATTTCTAGTGGATAACTGAAAGATCCATCAACATAACCTAGTAAATTATAGTCAAAGAGGAGATTAGAAAACTGAGCACACCAGGATGCGTAGTTTCCTCCTCTGGATAATTTGATGGGGATAAGGGTTGTAGCATTGATAGAGACAAGTCCTGTATATTGAGAAGTATTATTGCTCCCTACGGGGACACTAACTAGAACTTGAGAGGTAGATGATGAAGACATTAGGAGATAAGATATGAATCACTGTCGCTTCTGGGTCCAGAAGATATGCATTATTGAACGGCTTACAGATCAGTTGTGTGCCAAAATAAAAGCTACAGCAAGGCCGTGAAGATGGGCTACTACAACAAGTAGTAGAGAGCTGAGAGGTGACTGCTGTTACTGGGGTTCCCTTTGCCTAGTGATCGATGATGGCACCAAATGAATGTTGCAGTAAAGTGACCAATGTCACCCAATTTATGCTGCTGCCTGCAAGCCAATGTATAATGACACCTAAAGAATGTTGCCTGCAAAGGACTTGCACCGGCCACTGATGAAGAGGTTGAGGGCAGTGGTGATCAGCGGCTGGGAGCAAAAGGCAGCAGCCAGCAATCAAGGGTGCCCTTCGTCCTCTTCTCTTTTACTCTTTTCCCCCATTTTTTTTTACTGACGATTGCTATAGAAAATTTCAACAAATGGTCTGAAAAGGGCGGACGTTGGTATGTAGTAGCTGCGGTGCAATTGAAAATGACAACAGAAGGAGGAGTTAATCGGCCGTCGAAGGAAGAGGATGAGCAGCTGCAGGAGGAGCAAGAAAGGGGGTCGGTCGCCCGATTGAGAAATCGTCATTCGATCGAGGAGGGACTAGTAGTAGTCGTCAGCGTTGAAGATGCCAGTGCCGGGCGAGGAGGAGGAGGAGGCAGCAGTGAAGAAGGTCAGATGGAAGTTGTTGCGGTAGCGAGTAACAGCAGCAGTAGGGGAGGATAAGAGGAAGTGTGCTGCTGGCGGCAGCGAGCGCCATCAACCGAGACGGCAGCGCGGAAGCAAAGGATGCACCAACAGTGGTGGCAGAGAACGTGGGTTGCAAGAGATCGGTTCCGATGAGGACCTCAACGTCTTTCACGACCAAGAAGGAAGAGGAAATATATGGGAGCTCTCAATAGAGCAGGAAGGCAATGGCGTGATAGGCAGTGGCTGATCTTGCTGCAGAGGGAACAACAAAGCTGCCGAGGAGGTGATCGATAGCTGCGGCTTCACAGGAAGAGCAAGCGATCGATAGATCTAAAAGGGCTACGTAGAGGATGACGGAGGAGAACTGTCATTTGACAACAATAGAAAGCAATCAGTGGAAAGAAAGGGTTGTTGCACGCATGAGTGGTGTCGGGGCTGTTGCACGTAATCGTACACGATGGGAGCTTACTATCATTTGACAGCAAGAAGAAAACTTGTTCTAGGTAAGTGGCTCTGATACCATGATAGAAATGAGAAAAAAGGTTAGAAAGAAATAAAGTACATCTTTTATTCCTTCACTCATACATATTTATATAAAAAATTAAAAAATTAGATATTAGGGATTTTACTCATTAGTCTAATCGTTAGATTGTAATAACTTTATTTTTAACATTATTAATTTAGTAGTGGAAAAAGTATGTAAGCAGACAAAACTTGTTTGAGGCATTTCATATGCCATAATAGTCCAAAGTTTGTCGTCTCGTGGAGGCGCATAAATATGGACATCTCGGAAGATATCTGCTCCCGACTATTTGGATCAGGATTAACGGCGTTACATCAGTTTTGACTGTCGCTCTCTCGCCTTATGTGCCGTATCAAAGACGACAGAAACAGCGTCTTCTGTAGACCAGGATATGATCGAGAAAGCGTATCCGACTCTCTCCTCCCTCCGCCGTTTTGAAGGATATCCATAACAAAGTCGTCGTCCAACAAATATCCACTTTGCTTTCTTTTTGTCTTCCCCCATCTTCCAATTTCTTTCTCCATTAGAACATAGAAAGAAGGCTACTGTATATTGGCGGCAGGACAGATTCTTCATTAAGAATTTGTTTTGGGTGGTGTTTCTTTGTTGCTTGGTATATATTGACTTCCAGGATAGGAGAAAGAGCTCTTCTGAGGAGGGTATAAGTTAATTGTTCTCAAGATCGGTAGAGAAGGGGTTGAAGGAACAAGCTTGGGCTGATGCCCATGGCGATGCCGTGGGAGCTTGCCATGTACATAATGTACATGGTGTGGGATGCGCTCGATGGATGGATCTCGCCGTGTGTGTTGGTCGCCGATGAGATCGCCCGCTCCCTCAGGACCAGCAACATCGGCATACTATGAAGCCTCTGTACACTTCGCCGCCGCCGCCGCCGTCCGAGCTTCCTGTTCTTATAGTCCGTCACCTCTGTTAGTCTTAAGGTGTTCAAAGGTACATACCTCCGTAAATGTTTGTTCTTCTTGTAACTAAGAGATGTTCGTCCATGTTCAACTGTAGAAAAAGCATCATATCGTGTTCATCCACAAACAGGATAGAAGATTTTAGCGGAGATTATTACTCCAGAAATGTTTAGCAATTCAGCAAAATAGTCTGTTTCTGTGTCTCCGTTGCTGCAATGATTTGGTCTACACGGTGAGTTCGGAGGACATGTTTTGCTGCAGGAATGTGTGATGTAACAATTTTCTGGTGAACCACATTTCCTAGCTTAAAATCTGCTTCCATTCAGTTTAGGCATGGCTTGGTTGTTTTTATAGATCAGAGAAAACACTAGAGGATGATGAACTCTTCACAGTCCTGGACAGAGGTCTCATTTAGTTAGCTTAATTGAACTCATCTTCCCGAAGCTAATGAATGCTATTGGATGCAAAACTTAGAAACACATGCATTGACAGGCATACTATGGGAAGTGATGACAGCAATTACGGAGGCAAACATGGAACTCTTATCGAATTATTATTATTATTATTATTATTATTATTATTATTATTATTATTATTATTATTATTATTATTATTATTATTATTATTATTATTATTATTATTATTATTATTATTATTATTATTATTTGTTATTATTTTGAAAATCCACATTAAAATTGTATGTAACACAGGTCTTCATGGACATGTCTCGCAATGTTATTCTTAAAAGGCAATAGAAAGTATTGTATTCTATAAATATTGTCAAGGACTAATCCATTGATATTTGGGAGCACTGAAAAATAAAAACACTTGGAAATAAAGTAAAAAAAAAAACTGAGAAATTAAAGTAATTGGTTCCGTCCAAATCAGTTTGCTTCCCTCTTTTGAAAAATTATTAGTCATGAACCGATCGACCAGTGTTGTTTGAGATAAAAGTCTTAAACACTTCTGAACGAAACATATATTTGCTTCACTCTCTCTCTCTCTCTCTCTCTCTCTCTCTCTCTCTCTACTTTGGGCTTTTGCTGACTTGAGAACTCCAGACTCTTGAAAAAAAATCGATTGCTGCTAACCGCCTTCTTAAGCATTCTTCTCCTACATATTCTATAGTCGATTTTCTTCACACTGTAGATTCTTTTAGTCACACTATTCCGTTGCCTCATAAGTAACTCCCTAATGCTAAGATCCACTCCTATTGTGCAACTTATAGAATTCTAATTGAATCTTTCGTGGTCACCTCGCCTTAAAGTAAAGACGACACGAACTCCCATTGATCTTAGCCTAATAACACTTCCCTCTCTCCACGATCGACTTGGAGCTAATCACCTCTATCGGACACAAGGATCGATCGTAAGCAAGATAAGAAGTTGAGTTATTGCCACTAGTACAGGACTAAGATCTGCTGCTGTATTTGCATCTTAAGCAGGAACATCATCTTCAGCTGGGGAAGAGAAAGGTGTTGGCGACGAAGTGGGAATACTGAATGAAGTAGATTGATTTCCTGTTTCAATTAAGCATCTTGGTGTTGGCCAATTTATGATCTGAAAAGCTGTTCTTGTGCAATTTATTCTTAATCACATAAGACCCGTTGCCAAACTTCTTTTCTTACCTTAATCTTGACAACACCTTGAACAATGAAATTCTCTATTCCCTATCGCTTGCAAAAGAGACTCCCTGCTTTCTTGCTATTTATCATCAGTTCCAGAATTGCTATGAATTGAACACTATACTCTATGATCTGCGTCTTCAGTCTTATAAGCGCAATAAGTGAGGGAATTCCTAGATGCTTGGGTTGAGACTATCTTCCAAGTACTTGTACTACCTTATAGGCGAATGAATCATGTTAGAAAACACAGATGAGATGCATAGGCTTAATGAATTGATTATTTAATCCATACAGAGAGCGGGAAGTCTTGAATTGTAGTTAGTATAGAGAAGAAAGGGGCTCGGCCTGAAGGAATACTGGATCTCGGGACGACCACGAGGCTTGCCTTCTTTAGAAAAGGTATATATATATATATATACCATTTGTTTTCAGTTGGAACTAAATGTTCAACTTTTTTTTGGATCAGTTATATATTCAAAATATTAAATATTTTTCCTGACACATATGTACTTATAATTCATTGGGTACTCACATTCTCACATATGTGACTGGTGTTGGGTAAAACTCAGTATATTTGGATTTTGATTAAAAAATAAAATATTATTTAAGATGAAATCTCAAAATTTAAATATTATTATCTCATGAGATTAGATCAATTAGGGGTTCAGTTCTCTTTTTGTCCAAGTCATATGTCTTTTCATATATAATAATCAAAAGTTAATTTTAAAAATTAAATCCAATGATCTCCCATAAAACATTAAATTTATAGAGATTAAAATTAAAATAATTAATGAATAAATATATAATAACAAAATGGTTGCTCGAGGCTTCTATTATGCGACCAATGAAGTATTTTACAAAGTTTGAATTCTTCCAGCTAAAAGAAACAAAATGGATCAAGAATATTTGTAGAGTTACATCATATGAAAAATTATTATCTCACGAATATTTTCAGAGTTAAAACTCTTCTTTTACTGCTATATTAGAGTAATTATGTTCATTCGTTATTTTTTAATATACTTCATAGCCAAAAAAATCAGCTTCTTATTATCATATTGAATCTCCTTTCATGTGATTTATCACAGAAGTTGATTTATTGCCATAGGAAGTTTCATTATAGGCTAACATATCCCTCTTGATAATATTAGGATAATAGTTCCTTTATTTTAGTGCCTATATTAAGGCTATCATAATATATATATATATATATATATATATATATATATATATATATATATATATAGTGATTGATAATGAAAAACATGTAATCATGAATAATACATTTGGCATACATACTTAAAATGTCAATAATAAACATGTCAACAAAAGTATAATCAAATTCATATATACAAATAAGCTATATAAAGTCCACATTTCTAGTAAAATTTAACGTGAATTAATAATTTGCTCATGATATTGCACATACAATTTAATCATTACCATTTTTCATAAATATCATAGAAGAAATTAAGTAACGTATATATTATCATTAACATGAATTAAAGCCCCTAAAATTCTAGGATAATTTAACATCAAGAAGTTGACATAAAACTCATTATATTGCATATGATAGTTTTCCTACCAATTTCAAGTCTCAAAACATTTTTCATGATCTTATATATGAATCGTATTTATCATAATTTTACATGTGCAGGATACTTTGTCGAAAAACATATCTTAAATTTCATGTACCACAAACCCCACATTTCAAGGGTTATGCGCTATAAATAATAATTAAGTAATTAAAAGGTTTGCCAGATATCTATATTAGTTGATAATGCAATCTTGTAAGATAAATATGTCTAAAAACATGTGACGCTAATATCCATTTTTCAATTTAACATGATAAAATTTTTTTCCCTATCACGTATTTGCAAACATAAATGGATTATCTCATTATAAATCAAGAACTAAGTGCAAATAATTTTAGCATGCATGTTGGGCAAATATGCAGATTGCCCAGATTCAATCCATAATGGGCTTTAGTGAAGTACATAGTATTAATTTTCATTTATTTTAACCTAAATCCTAGGTTTGGTCGCTAGGGTTGTGAAAAAGTGGGTAATGACGACTGTGAACATGGGAGAGAGCAAGAAGATTACAGATTGACAATAGAGCGTAGAAACAAGAGATCCAGGAAAGAGAAGGAGACAAAGACAAAGAAAGACTATTCTCAATAATCCATATATCAGGTTAGATCAGTTTGTAGTGGATTCTTACTATGATCACTTGGGAAGATTTTGAATATTGTGCATAGTAATATAGTCAGTGTATCCCTGTGATTCTCTTATGGCTATTGCTTGGGTTTGGGCAAGAAGCTTTGAGATTTGTATATTCATTATTTTGATAGTGGATTTTGTTTGGCTTATCCCATGATTTTTACCCTTCGAGTTGGAGGGATTTTTCACGTAAATCTTGTTATTCATTTAATTATAATTTCTGTTTGATTCCACTATATGTGACAGGTTATTAGTATTTATTCGTATACAAAGTATTTATTCCTTTTATATCTCATCAACTGGTATCAGAGTAAGGTTTTGGTGACATTTAACTTTTACATTCAAACATGGAGGCCGGTAATGTTTATCGCATGATTAGCTTAAATAGAAATAATTGGATGATATGAAAACCAAGAATGTAAGATCTTCTGTATTGTAAGGACTTGTATAGACCTTTGTAAGGGGGAGTGCAAAACTAGCAACTATGATAGATGATGAGTGGAAGAGATTAGATCGAAAAACAGTTGGCTTTATTCGATAGTGGCTAGATGATAATATATCTCACCATATTTCTACTAAAAGTTTTGCTTACTCTCTTTGGAAAAAGTTGGAAGGTCTTTGTGAAAGAAAAAATGACTAGCAACAAAGTTTTTATGATCATAAATCTTATGAACCTAAAATATAAAGATGACACTTCTATTCTTGAGCATTTGAATTAAATGCAGAGTATTACTAACCAGTTATCCTCTATAAAAATGTCTCTTGATGATGAGTTGCAAGCATTGTTACTTCTCAGTTCTTTGCTAGAAAGTTGGGAGACACTAGTGGTTTCTCTCAGTAATTCTGCACTAGATGATGTTGTCACAATGAGTCAAGTAACAAGCAATTTATTAAATGAGGAGTTGAGGAGAAAAAATTCAGCAACTTCTCAGATTGATTCACAGGCATTTGTCTTAGAGAACAAAGGAAGGTCAAAGTTAAAGGATAGAAGTGGTTCACGCATGGGTAAAAGTAAGTCAAGATCAAGAAAAGATATTATTTACTATAATTGTGGTAAAAAAGGACATTATAAGAATCAGTGCAAGCAACCTAAGAAGAACAAGAAAAAGGGAAAAGAAGTGGAGCATACAAAGTCAAAAGTGAATATCACAACTATAATGCAAGGTAGTGATTATTTGATTTTATCTACTTCTGATAATATTTTTTATTGTGTGTGCTAGAATCTCGAGTGGATAATTCACACAAGTGCTTCTTATAATGCTACACCACGGAGGGAGTTCTTTACTGCTTACAAGTTTGAAAATTTTGATGTTGTCAAGATGGGCAACTATGACACAATAAACATCATTGGCATAGATGATATCTATATAAAGACTAACCTTGGTTGTAAGTTGGTGCTTAAGAATGCGAGGCATGTGGTTAATTTAAGGTTGAATTTAATTTTAGTTGGAAGGCTAGATGATGAAGATTTTGATGTCACATTTCACAAAGGATAATGAAAACTCGGTAAGGGTTCACTTATTGTAGCTAATGAGAAGAAATATCAAAGCTTATGGTGAGCAGTTGAATGCTATAGAGAAAGACTTTATCATGGAGTTGTGGCATAAGCGATTGAGACACATAAGCGAGAAGCGGCTGCAAGCTCTTTCCAAGAAAGAGGTATTAGCAGATCTCAGAGGTATACATTTGAACCCTTGTATTGATTGTTTGGCTAGCAAATAACATAGAGTTTCCTTTACTAGTTCTGCTTTATCTAGAAAAATATATGCCTTGGACCGTGTTTATACAGATGTATGTGGTCCTTTGAAAACAAAAATTCATAGTGGATCTATCAATGTTCCTAGTATTAGTGGTGCACTTTATTTTGTCACTTTTATAGATGATTTTTTCAGAAAAGTTTAGGCTTATGTTTTGAAGACCAAAGATCAGGTTATTAATGTCTTTAAGGAGTTTCATGCCAGAGTTGAAATGGAGACATAGAGTTAATTGAAATGCATAAGATCAGATAATTATGGTGAGTACATATGATTATTTAATAATTATTGTAGGTCATATGACATCTAACATAAGTTAACAGTTCTTGGTATACCTCAGCATAATGCAATTGCAGAGAGGATGAACCGCACCATCATGAAAAAGATCAGATATATGCTTTCACAAGCCAAGCTATCCAAAAGGTTTTGAGATGAGGCTTTGAGGAATGCAGTTGATGTGATCAACTTATCACCTTGTATAGCTCTAGATGGTGATATTGCAAAGCATGTATGGTCAGCGAAGGATATCTCCTATAAGCACTTGAAAATATTTGGTTGTCATGCATTTGCACATGTTTTAAACAATGAGAGGTCCAAGCTGGATGGTAAGACAAAAGAGTGTATTTTTCTTGGCTACTCACATGATTAGTTTGGTTACAAGCTTTGAGATCTAGAAAAGCAGAAGGTGGTCAGAAGCAGAGATGTTGTTTTCTTTGATGATCAAACCATTAAGGATTTAAAGAAAGAGGCACTAGCTAAGACTTCTGTAGAGGGATTTGTAGACTATGACATAGTTATTCCTCCAATGTATAAGGGTGATGGGGGAGATGTGCATGAAGATGGTATAGAGCTAGATGTTGATTTACCTACAAGGCATATTGAGCAGGAAGAAGAAAGCGAGCAAGTTCCCACTGAACCTCAGTTAAGAAGATCTTTTAAACCACGTCAACCTTCTAGAAGATACTCTATAGATGAGTATGTGATGCTTACTGATGCAGGTGAACCAGAGAGTTACCAGGAAGTAGTTAAACGTGAGCAAAAAAAGAAGTGATTTATTACTATGCAGGAAGAGATGGATTCTCTACAGAAGAACCACACATATGATTTGATGCAACTACCAGAGGGAAGTAAGGCCTTGAAGAACAAATGAGTTTTCAGGTTAAAGACTCAACAATATTGTTCTCAACCAAAGTATAAAGCTAGATTAGTTATGAAAGGCTTTGGTTGAAGAGATTTTTTCTCCTGTTATTAAAATATCTTCTATCTGTGTTGCTCTTGGTATTGTTGCTAACCTGCACTTAGAGGTTGAGTAGTTGGATATGAAGATAGCTTTCCTTCATGGTGATTTGGAGGAGGAAATTTATATGGAGTAACCAAAAGATTTCAAAGTCAAAGGTAAAGAAAATCTTGTCTGCAAGTTGAGAAGAGCTTGTATGGGCTGAAGCATGCTCCAAGACAGTAGTATAAAAGGTTTGATTCATTTATGATTGAAAATAAATATAAAAGAATAGCTTTAGATCATTCTGTGTATATCAAATAGTTTGGTGAGGATTTTATTATTCTCTTACTTTATGTTGATGATATATTTATCCTTAGGAAAGATATGTCTATGATTGACAAGTTAAAAAAAAAAATTGAGTGAGTCTTTTCCAATGAAGGACATAGGGCCAGCAAAGCAAATATTGGACATACAGATTTTTCATGACAGAAAAAATAAGAATATTTGGTTATCACAAGAGAAATACATTGAGAAGGTTTTGGAGAAGTTCAGTATGAGCAATGCAAAGTCAATTGGTTCTTCTCTTGCAGGTCACTTCAAGTTGTGCTTAGATTAGAGTCGTCAAGTGATGAGAAAAAGGAGAAAATGCAAAAGGTTCCTTATGCTTTAGTAATTAGAAGTTTAATGCACGTGATGGTTTGTACAAGGCCGAACATCGCATATGTAGTGGGTGTTGCTAGAAGATTTCTTGTAAATCTAGGCAAAGAGCACTCGACAATAGTGAAGTGATTTTTTAGATATCTCAAAGGAAGTTCTAAGGTTTGTTTAAGCTTTAGAGGTGGACCACTTGTGTTGGTAGGTTATACAAATGCTGATATGATAAGAGATATTGACACAAGAAAGTATGTATTAGGTTTTGTACTTATTTTTACAGGGAGACTTATGTCATGGCAGTCCAGATTGCAAAGGTGTATTACTCTCTCCACCATAGAGGTAGAATATATTGCTGCTATAGAGGTTTGCAAAGAAATGTTATGGATGAAAATATTCTTACAAGAATTGGGGCTGAAATAAGAAAATTATGTAGTGTCTTATGACAACTAGAGTGTCATCTATTTGTGCAAGAATATAACATTTCATTCCAAGTCAAAACATATAGATGTCAGATATCACTGGATCAAAAGTGTGCTTGAAGAGAAGCAGTTACAGCTTAAGAAAATTCGCATAGATGATAATGGGGCAGACATGTTGACGAAGACTTTATTGAAAGAGAGATAGGATATATGTTAACAGTTGGTTGGCATGACTTCACATTGAGGAGTCATGAGATAGCCTCCCTTATAGGCTGAAAGGAGAGGTTGTTGGGCAAATGGGCAGATGACTCAGATTCAACCCATAATAGGCTTTAGTGAAACCCACAGCCTTAATATTCATTTATCTTAACCTAAACCCTAGATTTGGTTGTGGAAAAATAGGCAACGATAGCTATGAATATGGGAGAGAGAAAGAAAACTATAAATTGATAATAGAGGGTAGAAAACAAGAGATCCAGGAAAGAGAAGAAGATAAGGACAAAGAAAGACTATTCTTAATCATCTATATCTAAGGTTAGATCAGTTTGCAGTGGATTCTTACTGTGATCACTTGGGAAGGTTTTAGATATTGTACATAGTAATATAGTCATTGTATTTTTGTGATTCTCTTGTAGTTGTTACTTGGGTTTGGGCAATAAGCCTTGAGATTTGTATATTCATTATTTTGATAGTGGATTTTCTCTGGTTTGTCCCGTGGTTTTTACCCTTCAAGTTAGAGGGATTTTTAATGTAAATTTTGGTGTTCATTTGATTGTGATTTCTATTTGATTTAACTGTATATGATGGTCTATTAGTGTTTATTCGTATACAAAACATTTATTCCTTTTATATCCTATCAATACATACATTTTGTAAAATTATTAGATAATATTTAAAATTATTATATAATATTCAAACCTATATGATCAAAGTTTAATATAAATATATCATGACATAATATAAGGTTCAAAACTTAAAAAAAATTAAAAATATATATATTTAGAGAAGTTGCATTCAATGAAATTATATAATATTAGAATATACAGGGTGAAAGATAGGGCTATCAAAGAAAGAGTAGGACAAAGTAAAATCGTGTATGTTTCACTCAAAACTTATTAGAACTTCTAAAACTTGTTTCATGGAGTTTATATAATTTTTATAAATATATTATATTAATTATATTTAATATAAATTATTCTTTTTCAAAAAACTTTTTAAGAACCAATAATCAATTTGGTTTAACCTTCTATAAGCATTTAATGTGTTTATTCTCTTGATACAATTGACCTCTCTCTTGATATAATGAACCTCTTTATAATAATTTAACAAGTTTAATTCTAATATTATCTCCTCTTAAATTTATTCTATATCAAGTTTCTTTTAAAGTTATTGAAATATTTCAAATTTGAAAAGTTTTGAAAATATATTGATAACTTGTTTACTTATCTTTGTGTCAAGTACCTCTACTTTTTTATTTTTAAAATAATTTCTTTATAAAATAAAATTTGGTGTCGACATGCTTCGATCTTTTGCGATAGATTTGATTTGTAACTAATGCAATAGTTAATTTTTTATTAAGAGAAATCTTGATTGACTTCTCATGTGGTATATGAAGTTTTTAGAATAATTTGAAGAAATTAAACTAAAAAAATACTTAATTCAAATGAACTCAGGAATCATACTCAATCATTCAGAGTTGAACTCTATAGTTTGCTCTAAACCTTGGGTTCCAGATTGAGTTAACAAGATTTGAGAAAAGAGACAATGTTTTTAATTTGCACGAATATATTTTAACTAACAAGAAACAATTACACATATTTTATTGGATCAACACAAGAAAACAAACACATTAAATTATGTATTAAGACAAGGGAATATGTAATCATAAAACAAGTTTATAACAAATATGTAACACATATAGAAGGTCACAAACAAACCAACTCTTATTTAGGCGTAACCCAGAGAGAAAGAGAGGCATAACACACAGGAACCATGGGGCTAAACATCCGTGGTGTCGATGAGCTCTTAGAAGAAATGATGGTGCTTCTTCTCGTAAGCCTTCTCGGTCTCTTCCTTGGCTTCCTTCTTCTCGTGGTGCTCGTGAAAGGCGTACCCTCCGCCGCCCACTGCAACCGCGGCATCGATCTCCTCCTCTATCTTGTGCCTCTGCGCGTGCTCCGGGTCCTTCTTCGCCTCGTGCTTCTCGTACTGCACTCGTCATGCATCTCCATAAGATCAAATCCAAAGCTATGAATGATGTGCAAAAGATAAGGATGGAGTTACCAATGCGAAGGCACCGGCGGCGAGCGCGCCCATCTCACCGAGGTGCTCCTTGTGCTTGTGATGCTTCTCCTCCTTATACTTCTCGTACTCGTCGGTGGACAACTCCGTCAGCACCGCTTCCTCGGCTGTCTGAGAACCAGCGGTATGTCCGCCGCCGGCATAATCTGCATCGTCGGCATAAGCTCCACCGGTGGTCTGCCCGTAGCCAGTCGAGTACTCGCTACCGGTGTAAGCATCATCAGCAGCGTAGTCGCCGCCGAAGCTGGAGTAGGCGGTGTCAGAGTAGATCACCTCCTCGGCGGGCTTCTCATCCTCCTCGTTCTTGTGATGGTGAAAGAAGTGGTGGTGGTGGTGCTTCTCCTCGGCCATCAATTGCCAGGATCAATCAACGGGTGAGATTGAGCAAAGAACGACGGGTCTTGAAGTATATATAGGAGAGAGCTGCCAATGGGAGCACTCCACGTATAAGGAGATATTTTCATAGGATTAAAGGTGATGGACGGTGACGATGTTGATATGGTCACGAATCTGATTCCACGTTTCTATGAGAAGTATATTAAAATTTTAAGGATATACTAAAAATCACAAGACTTCATGGAGAACAATTGAACTTTAGTGACGATAAACCATGATGTCCAATTATTTGAAATCGATTGAGGATATCTTAATATTGATTTATAGTTCTGGGTTAAAATCTTTTAAGGTCTAACTGCCAAACAATGTAATGAACATGGATTCTGTCGTTATATCATCAAACTTTGTGCATTAATCTCTTATTGACTTTGTAACAATGCATGTACTGAGTGTTCCTTTTTTAAAAAAACTTATTTCCCTTATTATTAATTTTGTGACAAGATCAAAAAATCAACCTATGTGGTAGAGATTAAATTATTATATGAAAGAAAAATCTTCTAAAAAGCAAAGTCTAAATTGGACATGCTAGTTGAGCCACAAAACAACGTCCTTTGAAGTTTTTTGAAAAATATTTAATATATATATATATATATATATATATATATCTTCAAAAGATGAACAGATCTAGCTCGTCGAATTCTTGAGGCAGAATATAGATATTTTCGCCTGGTCCCTGAGAGATGTTAGGGATTGATCCTAGGGTCACGCATCATCACCTGAATATCACCCCCGAGGCACGGTCAATGAAATAAAAGCCTTAGAAATTCACACTTGAACGGCAAAAGACAGTCGACAACAAGGTAGATTGACTTATTGAAACATGTTTTATAGTCGAAGCCAAGTATCCTTGATGGTTGTCCAATGTTGTATTCATTAAAAAGACTAATAAAAGTTGAAGAATATGTGTTTACTACACTAACCTCAATCGAGCTTGCCTGAAGGATTGTTACCCCCTCTCAAGGATCGACCAATTGGTAGATGCAATCTCAGATTGCGAGTTACTCATGTTCATGGATGCTTTCTTGATTTACAACCAGATCCAAATGACCCCTGAAGATTTTGAGCATACAACCTTCATCACCCACCAAGGAATCTACTATTATCAAGTAATGTATTTCGACCTAAAAAATGCTGAAACAACTTATCAATGAATAGTCAACCGAATGTTCAAGCATCAAATCGAGAGAAATATAGATATATATGTCAATGACATGATTGTCAAAAGCAAGGTCAATAATACTCACCTAGCAGACTTAACCGAGACATTCTCGATGATCAAAGAGTTTCAAATGCGACTAAACCCTACCAAATGTATCTTCATGGTCAATTCAAGCAAGTTCCTCAGCTTCATCATATATCAATGGGGGAATCAATGCAAATCCTAAGAAGGTATGTGCCATAACCGAGATGCAATCACCTTGGTCAATAAAAAGAGGTTTAGCGTCTCATAGGAAGGCTAGCTGCTTTGAGCCGGTTCATATCTCGGTTAGGAGACAAATGTCTTCCCTTCTTTTGAGACTTAAAGCTCACCAAAGACTTTAGATGGATGCCAGAATGCGAAGAAGCCTTTAGAAAGCTGAAGGCACACCTCGCTCACCTGCCCCAACTCACCTTAGTCATCCTGAGTGCACCACTCGGGCTATACCTCTCGACCTCCGAGCATGCAATCAGCTCGGTCGACCCATTTATTACTCGAGCCATATCTTGAACAGACCAGAGGAGCGTTATCTGCCAATCGAGAAGCTAGCATTACCTCTGATACAAGCGACAAGGAAGCTACATCCTTACTTCCAAGCCCATATGATAAAGGTGATGATCAACAAGTTGCTCTATTAGATCTTGTCCAAATTTGACGTATCGAGATGAATGCTCAAATAGTCGATTGAGCTCGGAGAGTTATATATTCAATACATCCCATGAATAGTCATCAAGGCCCAAGTGATTGCTAACTTCATCTCTGAATTAACCCCCTCAGAAGACAACAGGTAACAACGACTCGAGCAAACTTGGACCTTGCATGTCGATGGGTCGACCAACATCGAAAGAGGAGCGGGCTTTGTCCTGTGAGGACCTCTCAACCAGTTGTATAAGCATGCACTACGCCTCAAATTCAAGGCCACCAACAATAAAGCTGAATATAAGGCATTGTTGTCAGGACTTCGCTTGGCCTTAGAATTGCAAGTGAAGGAGATTGAGGTCTTCACCAGCTCACATCTTATTGCAGGACAAATCAATGGAGACCACGAATTGCTGATTCTCGAATTTTGATAATGAAATCAATTAATAGGTTTTACGATCTAACTTATGGGTTAGAGATAAGTGATGCAGGATTAACTACGATAGTGAAAAGGCAATACAATCTAATGTTCGGCTGGAGTCAAGTTCCGGCATCGGGCCGCGGTTCGGATTATGTAGTGGGAGCTCATCAAGAGTTCGCCAAAAGTTTACCGAAGGTGATCGGGAGCCGCTGGGAGCACATTGGGAGTTCGTTGGGAGTTCATCAGAAGATGATCAAGAGACTCACCGGGAGTTCGTTGAAGGATGCCGGGAAGTTCGCCGGGAGTTCCGAATATCAATTAACATGCCAGATAATAACGATTGTAATTGTGTAGTCTATCATAGTCAACATCGTAATTGAGTCCTAATTGAGTTAGATTTGGAGAAATCCAAATTAACTCAATATGAGGTAACCGGGTCCACTTTTGGTTAGATTTGAGCTTAGGTTGAGCTCATTTTATTGACCCAAGATCAGGAAATACACAGTCTTCGAAGACATAGTCTCCGAGAAGATAGTCTCCGAGAATTTTGGCTTCATTCTTGAAGCCATTTGGGGCATATAAATATCCACCCATTCTTACTTGAGGATGCAAGAATCAAGAGTGAAAAACTTATGAAAACGTTATTATAATTCCTTAGAGCTCCCCCTCTTTTCATCAAGTATAGTTTTTGTTTAAGGAAGGGCTAATAGAATTATAAAGGTTATCTCTTGAGTTGGTGAAAAGGAGAAAAATATAATGGGTTTTGATCTTCACCTATGGAAGAAGATCATTAGTGGACACTGGTGGGTCTCGACGAAGGAGGACTTGGGAAGTGGATGTAGGTTAAGCTTTTGATCGAACCACTATAAACTCTACGAGCCTTCTTTACTTACTTTTTATTTTAGTATTCCATAGCTAAATTAAGATTCTTCATTCGTTCTTAAAATTGATTGCTCTCTAACTTGATCTTGGCAAAAAATGCTTTTAGTTTTGGTTTTTTACTTCAAGCATATTTTCAAACCGAGGACACCTTGCACTTGCACTAATTCACCCCACCCCCCTCTTTCTTAGTGCCAACTTGGTCCTAACAGTTAGTATCAGAGTGAGTTATACTCCATTGGATTAACACCCAAGCGAGTAAATGACTTCATTTGACACTAATAAGGGACACTATATCATACGCCCTCCCATGTTCAATGGGATAGATTACACATATTTGAAAACTAGAATGCACATCTTTTTGATTTTGGTGAATTTTGAACTATGAAATATTATCGAAAATGGTTTTTAGAAGTCACCCAATCCAATAAATAATTAGGATAATAATGAAAAAAGGATCATTAAATGCCAAGGCTTTGAATGCCTTATTTTGCGCTTTAGATAAAAACGAATTTAATCGAGTCTCTACATATAGTTCGACTTATGATATTTGACACACTTTAGAAGTCATATACAATGACACAAGTAGGTTAAATCGAAAATAAATCTTCTTATACATAACTGAATTATTTAAAATGAAACCAAGTGAGACTATTGGTGATATGTATACTTGCTTTACAGATATCATCAATAGTTTAAAATCTCTTGGTAAAGTTTATTCTAATCTAGAACTTATTAATAAAATCTTAAGAACTTTACCTAAAAGCTGGGACCCGAAAGTAACTACTATGCAAGAGGCCAAAGACTTGAACAACTTGCCTCTTGAAGAACTAATTGGGTCTCTGATGACTTATGAAATGAGCTACAAAGCTTATGATGAACTTTAGGAACACCTTCCAAAGAACAAGAAGGACATTGCTTTAAGAACCAAAGATGAATGCTTTCTAAAGAATAGGGAGGACTTAGCACTAAGAACAGCAGATGACTTCTCGAGTGAAACATCGAGTGATAAGGACAATGATCTTGCACTACTAACTAGAAAACTCAAAAAATTTATGAAAAAGAACAGAAATTATAAAAATAAAAATGAATTAAAAAAGAATAATATAATATGTTTTGAATGTAAGAAACTAGGGCATTTCAAAAGTGACTTCCCATAGTTGAAGAAAAAGGTACCAAACAAGAAGAAGACATTCTCAGCAACATGGGATGATTCAAGCTCGTCGGATAAATAAGACAACAACAATGAAGAAGTAGCAAACTACGCGCTTATAGCCTTCCATGACGAGGTAAGTGAATCCTTTGAAATCTCTTTTACCTTTGATGAATTATTAAATGTATTTCATGAACTACTTGATGAATTTGAGAAGCTTATAAATCTTATATACTTAAGAAAAAACATACACTACTAGCTAGTAAATTTGAAAATATGTATGAAGCATTAATATCTTACAATTCTTGCACTAAATGTGAAACACTAGCGGAAATTAGAAAGGAAAAGGTCATACTTTAACAAACTTTAGAAAAATTTAAAATAGAAAATAAATCTATAAATATGATCTTTGCTAATAATGATCATATTCATTGGAAAGAATGTATTAGCTTTATGGGTAACACTGAACAAAAGCTAACTATCTTCGTTAGAGGACCTATATTACACTCTTCACCCAAACTCAAATGTAATTTTTGTGGTAGATTATGATATTTTACATATAAATGTTCATTTAGAAAGTATAGTCCACACAAGTTGATTTGGATTCCTAAATGAACCATAAATAATATAACGTCTTTAGTTAGATTAGGTAGAGCTTTTCATGAGGGACCCAAAGTCAAATATGTACCTAAATCAAAATCACATTTCTTATAGGTTTGTCTCTAAACAAAGGCTAGGAACATAAAATGGTACCTTGATAATGGATGCTCAAGGCATATAACCGAAGATCCAACTTATTTTTCTAGGCTCACTAGCCTAAATGAAGGATTTGTCACCTTTAGAGACAATAATAAAGAAAAAATTATTGGGAAAGGAACTATTGGTAACAAATCAATCCTTTTGATTGAAGATGTGCTATTAGTTGATGGTTTGAAACATAATCTACTAAACATTAGCTAATTATATGATAAATAATATACTATTAAATTTGAATCTAATGCTTATATAATTGAAGTACCTCATAAAAATAAATCTATAATTGACTTAAGAAATAAAAATATGTATACTATTGACATTAAAAAAATTTATGATAAAATGTGCTTTTTGACTTTAAACGATGATGCTTGGGCAAATAGGAGACTAAGTCATGTTAGTATGAAACTACTAAATCAAATCTCAACTAAAGATTTAGTAAGAGGATTACTTAACATTAAATTCGTCAAAGATAAATTTTATGATAATTATCAAATAAGAAAATAAATAAAAAGTAGTTTTAAGTTAAAAAATAAAATAAACATCTCTTGGCCACTACAATTGATCCATATGGATTTATTTGGACTAATCGATACTACAGGCTTAAAAAGTAGCAAATAGACATTTGTTATTATAGATGATTATAATAGATATACTTGGACTTTTTTCTTGGCACACAAAAGTAATTCTTTTAAATATTTTTTAAAATTTTATAAACTTATTTAAAATAAAAAAGTTTCATGATTTCATCTATACGTAATGATCTTGGTGTTGAATCTCATATTTTAATGATAAAATCAATTGATCAATTATTGATCTAACAGGATTGTTAGAATTAATTGATGCAAGATTAATTATGACAGAATGATTATTACAATAAGAATTGGCCAAGGTTAAGTCCATGCATCGGGTCGATGCAGTTGGGAACTCGTCAAGAGTGTGTTGGGAGCTCACTAAGGGTATCTGAAGTTTACTAGAATGGCGCAAGGGAGTTCGTCAGAAGAAGATCTAGACTCGCCGGAAGATTGTCAGGGGTAGTCAAAAAGTTTGTCGGGAGTTAGGATGGTCTTGTAATGGATGTTTGACAATTATGATTATATTTAATTAAGTTATAATTAGCATTATGCAAGACTAACTATGATAGAAGTAATGGAGTTACAACTAGATGATAGGTTAAGATCAAGCTTGAGCATCGGGCCGGGGTTCAAACGATATAATGGGATCTCACCGAAGTTCACTAGGAGATTCGTCGAAGGGATCGGGAAGCTCGGTGGGAACATGCCGAGAGATCCTGGAAAAAAACTAAAAGACTCACCGCAACAATGCCGAAGGTTACTAGATTAGTGGGAGTTAGGTCTTGATTTAGCTTGTTGGTCATTAAACATTGTAATCATTGAGTCATAGTTAGGAATTGAGTCATAATTAAGTTTGATTTGGATGAAATACAAATTAACACAATAAGACAACTGGGTCCACTATAGGGTTTGGTTGAGCTTAGGTTGAGCTCAATTAGTAGACCAAGGGAATGGTCAACTAATAGTTCAAGCCGAAATTTGAAAAGTGGAGGGAACCACTTTTGCGAAAATTCTGACGGGTAAACCATGGTAAGCGGCGAGTGTACCGCTATCACCCAGGCTTTCGGGCAGTTGACAATAGCTAACCCATTCAGACTAAGCAGTTGAACTGCCCGTACCCATAAATCTAGGTACTTTCAACGGGTGAAATGATTATACTCGAATTTTTCAGATACGATTGAATTTGGGCTCCAGTTTTAAAGTCAATTTAGGGCCTAAAAATACCTCAAGTTTGCTTATATTCCATACAATATTTTTTTGGGATTATATTGTAAGAAAATATTGTGTGAGAATTGTAAAAAAAGAAAAAGAATAAGGGAGTGATCAAAGAGTGTAATCTTATCTCCCTTTAGTCCTTACCTAAAGAAGATCGGTAGTGGACACCGGTGTGCCTCAAGAAGGAGGACTCGGGAGTGGATGTAGGCCATTGGCATCAAACCACTATAAAAATTGTGAGTGTTTCCTTGCTTACATATTTTTGTATTGACGCTTTCGATTTAACTCAACTCTTTGAAAGTAAAGTTTTCATGATAAGTTCTTTCCTTTAAACGTTGCTTACCTTTCTAGTTTACTTATTAACTTAGCAACTTTCATTTAATCACTCACTCATTTCACTAAGAACGAAAAGCTTCAAATTTTCTATCTTGGTTTAATTAAAAAGTTTTCATCTAAACTAAAAATTTACACTTGCACTAATTCACACCCCCCCCCCCCCCGCCTATTAGTACCAATTGATCATAATACATGGTGGTCAGTTTCAAAATCATAATTTTAAATTATTTTATAAAATAAATGGGTATAACCATAATTTCTCTACTCCTAGAAATCTACAACAAAATGAAGTAGTGGAAAAAAAAGGAGCTTACAAGAAATGATTAGAACCATGTTAAACGAATACTGCCTACCTAAATACTTTTGGGTCGAAGCCATTAATATGGTATGCTATGTTATAAATAGGGTTTTTGTAAGATTATTACTCTTTAAAACTCCTTATGAGTTGTAAAATAGTAAAAAACTCAATATTTTATATTTTAAGGTTTTTTTATAAATACTTTAAATGAAAAATATGCCTTAGAAAATTTTGATACAAAATCCAATGAAGATATTTTCTTAATTATTCTTTTACTTTAAAAGTTTATCACATTTTAACAAAAAGAACACTAGCCATTCAAGAATCTATTCACGTCTTTTTTAATGAGATTTTTGAATTTAATAAAATTAATTATGAAGATTATTTTGATTTTGACACTTTAAATTTGAATAAAAATCCATCTTGGATGAATCTATTTCCAAATCCTTAATCAAGGAATGAAAGTATGTAAATGTTTATCTTAAGGAGCTTATAAATGAGATACATCAAAAGATGTTCAAACTAATTCTTCTTTTAAAAGGTTTTGTACTAACAGCACATTTCTATCTCAAATTGAACCAAATACATTGATGAAGCCCTGAGAGATGATTCTTAGGTTATTACATTATATGAATTGAACCAGTTTGAGAGAAATGAGGTGTGGGAGCTTGTTACTAGACATAGTGATAGTTTAGTGATTGGTACTAAATGAGTCTTTAGAAACAAGCAAGATGAAAATGGTATCATGGTTAGAAACAAGGCTAGATTAGTGGCCAAGGATTTCAACCAAGAAGAATTGATCAATTATGAAGAAACAATTGCTTCTGTAGCTAGACTTGAAGCCATAAGGATGCTCCTTGTCTTTGCTTCTTTTTAATAGTTTTAAATTATTTCAAATGGATGTCAAAAATATTTTTCTTAATGGTTTCATTTATGAAGAAGTTTATGTTAAACAACCCCTAGTTTTGAAATGATCTTTTTTAAATCATATTTTTAAATTATCTAAGGCTCTTTATAGTTTGAAATAAGCCCATAGAGCTTGGTATGAAAAATTTAGTTTTTTAGTTATTTCAAACAATTTTTTGAAAGGCTTGATACTATATTATTTTTTATTTTTAAAAATGATCTTCTTATTGTTCAAATTTATATGGATGATATTATTTTTAGTTCTACAAATGAATCCTTATGTGAATCTTTTACCAAGAATATGAGCCAAAAGTTTGAAATGAGCCTAATGGGCTAACTTTTTTTCTTAGGGTTACAAATAAAATAATTAAATAATGGTATCTTTATAAGTCAAACTAAGTATATCTTAGAATTGTTAAAACATTTTAGTATAGATAATGCTAGTACTATAAACACACTCACGAGTACTTCTGTGAAGTTAGACTTGGATAATGAAGGTAAAAATTTTGATAAAAAATTATATAGATGAATGATATATAGTTTGTTATATTTAACTACTACCAGACATAATATTTAGTATTGGATTATGTGCAAGGTTTCAATCAAATCCTAAATATTTCTATTTTAAGATAGTTAAATAAATATTTAAAATGAACTTCTAATTTAGGATTATGGTATCCTAAGTCCAAAAATTTTGATTTACTTGCATATGTGGATACCAATTTTGGAGGTTGTAGAATAAATAAGAAGAGTAACATGCCAATTCTTAGGATATGGTGTTATTTCTTAGTCTTCTAAGAAACAAAATTTAGTTACATTATCTATAGCCAAAGTTGAGTACATAGTTGGTGCATGTTGTGCACAAGTCATTTGGATGAAAAACACCCTAAAAGATTATGAAATTTACTTGAAAAATATATCTATTAAATATGATAATACTATTATAATATGTTTAATTAAAAATCTCATTCAACACTCAAGAACTAAACATATTGACATAGACATCACTTTATTAGAGATCATGTAAATAATCATGATATATCTTTAGAATTTATTGATACAAAATATCAATTAGCTGATATCTTCACTAAGCCATTAAATGAAGAATAATTTAACTTTATTAGAAGAGAGTTAAGAATGTAAAATCATCTAAATGCATAATTTACTATTTTTTGGATTTCTTGAGCCTTTTTTGGATTTTTCGGCCTTTGAGCTCTTTTTCAATATTTTGATTCTTGGATTCATAAATATGTATCCTCTCTCTTAATATTTGATTTCTCTTTGGGATACTTGATTTTTTTATCTTTGGTACCCACCTGCCTCCCCCCTTCTTCTTCTTATATTTTATTTACAAAGAGGGAGAAAGAAATTTGATACGAAATAGATTAAACTCTATTCTTATTTTTTTCTTATTTTACTAAGGGAGAGAAATGGACTAGATTTCTTTCTTTATGTACTAAATGTTGTGATAAATGTTTAAGAATGTTCAAATATAAGTTGAGCATTTTTCCTTTTTGTTATTGACAAAGGGGGAGAAATGACATAAGAAATGTTTTGAAATTTTTGAAATGTTTAAAATTTTTATGAGATACTAAGAAGATGGGTGTTGTATCATAATTGATGACATGTATATACTTTTCATATACTACCAAGAAGATACATGCTTTGAAAATTTTATTATGTATGGTATCATAAATGGTTAAATTGTGAAAATTTCAATATTTTCAGAATGTTATACTTAATTCAAAAGTTATGGGTTCTTTTAAATTTAAGTTTGCTCTATTTATCCTATGACATATACATAGGGGGAGTTAAGATTAACTCCCGTCATCAATTGGTTGTCATCATCAATAAGGGAGAGATTGCTAAATCTCAAAATTTGATGATGAAATCAATTGATAGGTTTTATGGTCTAACCTGTGTATTAGAGATGTGTTATGCAGGATTAACTACGATGGTGAAAAGGCAATACAATCTAATGTTGGTCAGAGTTAAGTTCGAGCATCAAGTCGGGGTTCGGGCGATGTAATGGGAGCTCATTGGGAGTTCGCTGAAGGTAATCAGGATCTCGCTGGGAGCATGCCGAGAGTTCACTAGAAGATGATCAAGAAACTTATCGGTAGTTCGTCGAAGGATGCTGGGAAGTTCATCGAGAGTTTAGAAGATCAATTGACATGCCAGTCAAGAATAATTGTAATTGTGTAGTGTGTCGTAGTTAGCATCGTAATTGGGTCCTAATTAGGTTATATTTGGAGAAATCCAAATTAACTCAATGTGAGGCAACCGGGTCCACTTTGGGTTAGATTTGAGCTTAGGTTGGACTCATTTCGTAGACCCAAGGTTAGGAAAGATATAGTCTTCGAAGACACAATCTTCGATAAGACATAGTTTTCAAAGATATAGTCTTTGAGAAGACACAGTCTCTGAGTAGACACAGTCTCCGAGAATTTTGACTCCATTCTTGAAGTCATTTGGGGCCTATAAATACCCCACTCGTTCTTGCTTGAGGATACAAGAATCAAGAGCGAAAAACTTGTGAAAATACTATTATAATTCCTTGAGAGCTCCCCCTCCTTTCGTAAAGTGTAGTTTTTGTTTACGAGAGGGTTGAGAGAATTGTAAAGGTTATCTCCTAAACCTATAAAAAAGAGAAAAGTGTAAGGGGTTTGATCTTCACCCATGGAAAAAGATCATTAGTGGATACCGGCATGCCTTGACGAAGGAGGACTCGGGAAGTGGATGTAGGTTAAGCTTTTGATCAAACCACTATAAACTCTATGAGCCTTCTTTACTTACTTTTTATTTTAGCATTCCATAGCTAAATCGAGATTCTTCAATCATTCTTAAGTTTAATCACTCTCTAACATGATCTTGACAAAAGACATTTATAGTTTCGATTTTTACTTCATGGACATTTTTCAAATCAGGTACACCTTGTACTTGCGCTAATTCACCCTTGCCCCCTCTTAATGCCAACTCGATCCTAACATGAATCCTGAGAAGCAACCATGACCAAATATTTGACAGAGGCCCAACAACTCATCAGCTATTTCCAATGCTTCTCGATCATGAAGGTGCCTCGAGCAGAGAATGCACAAGCAGATGCATTGGCCAAGTTTACCCCAATGAGTGGGTCGGGAGAATGTCCGATCATTGCGACCCCAGATGTGTCCTCGATAGAGGTCACACCGACAAGGATAGAAGAAATCCTTCATTACAAAAAGGACTGGACATTGGCTGATCGATCAAATTGCTATATGATGGCTTAAGCAAGTTCAAGCTTGGTACTATAAGATCAATGGGCGATATTATCGAAGGTCATTCAATCAACCCCTCCTATGTTGCTTGACACTAACATAAACCAGGACGATTTTCATTGAGGCCCATGAAAGTATTTGCGGATAACACATCGGAGGCCAAACACTAGTCTTTAAAATTCTCAAGCAAGGCTACTATTGGCCAACCATGCGATGAGATGCAAAGACTTATGCACATCATTGCCCGTAACGCCAGAAGCCTGCTCGGATATAGCATCAGCCTGCAGTTCCCTTAACACCGATCGACTACGCATGGCCCTTTGCATAATGAGGAATGAACTTTCTCGGACCATTTCCCCTCACCTCGGGGCAACGAAGATTCTTGATGGTTAGAGTATACTATTTCACCAAATAGGTAGAGGCTAAGCTGTTGGCATCCATCATTAAGAGGCAAGTGAAGGGTTCATCTAAAAGAACATTATCACTAGATTCAACATCTCGAAGGCCATCATTACCGATAACGAGACTCAATTCAACAATCTGAAGTTCAAGGTATTATATCAAAGCTATGGAAATCAGCTAAGGTTCAACTCAATGGTGCACCCTCAAACTAATGGCTTGATCGAGGCGACAAACCAAGCAATACTTGAAGGCCTCAAGAAAAGGGTTTTCAGAGCCCTCAGCACATGGGTTGAGGAACTCCCGAGCATCCTATGGGCATCTCGGACAACACCAAAAGCCACCATGGGAGAGTCGCCCTTTAACTTAGCATTTGGGGTCAATGCAGTACTTGCCCCTTGAGGTGGTCTTTCCAATGCTTCGAATTGAAAACTTCGAGGAGGGAGTGTCTCAAGAAGGGACACGGACGAAGCTTGACCTCCTCGAAGAACAAAGAGTCGAGGCACACCTTCGGTCCCTGGCATACAAAAGGGTCCTAACGAAGCTCTATAATAATGGGGTGCACCTCTGACAAGTTAAGCTCAGTGACTCAGTCCTATGCAAGGTCGAGATCAGTGACCTCACACATGCTCGGGGCAAGCTAGCCTCAAACTGGGAGGGCCCTTACTAAGTCACCAAAGTCATCCAAGATGGAACTTACCAGCTCAACACCTAGGGAGGGAGGCAACTATCAAGGACGTGGAGCATATCAAACCTGAAGAAATTATATCTTTGAAACCCACAGCGAGCACATCACCTGATCCATGTTGGGTCGGTAGACAACAGTGCTAAAAAAGATTGTCGAGAGGAGTTAAAGACAAGACCCCAACTCGAGTCAGAGCTCCAGGAGCTCACAATCAAGCGACAAAGACACATGATGCTCAAGGAGGAGTTCATTGATTAAAGGAAAGTACATGCTAAATGGCTAGTCAGAACTTGACAATATAAGAAAGCTGACCGACCAAAAAGAAAAGGGACAAAATACAACCCAAGGTACTTAAGTTTTTGGAGGCGTCAGGCTATCATTAAAAGGGGCTGCCACCTCCATAGGGACATTGTCATCCTCGGGCAAGTTGGTGAATGGGTTTTCCTCAACCTCCAGGTCGAAATACTTGGTGTAAAATCGGGCGAAGATGTCCTGATATCCATATTCGTAGGTCATTTGTCCTGACCTCTGGAGCCCGAGTTTGAAGTTGGAAGACTCCTTGTAATTAACAACTGCTTTCCGAACATGTTTGGCCTTCTAAGCCTCTACTTCCTACAAATTGGTGTGTAGTGCTTCCTTGGCCTCCTACGCGTTGCCTGAGCCGCTTCAAGATCTTGGGATATCTTCAGCAGGGTGTCTTCCATGATCCAAACCTTTCCCCGAATCTCCTTTAGCTTATGCTGGGAATCCCCGAGGTGATGGTGGAGCTCATCCACCTCTTCCTGAAGCTCCCCATGCTACCGTTCGGCTTCTCAGAGATCAGCCTTCAACTGATTGAGTTCAGATTACAAGTCGTTGCTCGGTTGCTAAAATTACCTTCTGGCCGAGATCGGCCTTCAACTCTTATATTTCATTATGAAGGTCAGTGATCTTGTTGCCTAGCAACTGATCACCTGATCGGCATCATGCACGCAATCAATTAGGGCCATATAATAGTGTTGGCTTTGGCTAAAAGAATGAAACAAGTTGCAAGTAAAAAATGAGTTTTAAGCCAGAAGACTCCTTGTAATCAGCGACCGCCTTCTCAACTACTTTCCATACATTTTCGACCTCGTGAGCCTCTATTTCCTATAAACTGGCATGTAGTGCTTCCTCAGCCTCCCACCCTTGGCCCAAGCCACCTTGAGATCTCAAGATATCTTCAATAGGTCGTCTTCTATGATCCAAACCTTTCCCTGGATCTCCTTTAGCTGATGCTAGGAGTTCCTGAGGTGATGGTGGAATTCATCCACCTCTTCCTAAAGCTCCCCATGCTACCGTTAGCTTCTACGAGATCAGCCTTCAGTTGATTGACTTCGGATTGTAGGTTGTTGCTCGGTTGGTGAAATTGCCTCCGGACCGGGATCAGCCTTCAACTCGGATTTCATTGCGAAGGTCTGTGATCTTATTGCCCATGCAACTAATCTCCTGATCGACATCGTGCACATGGTCAATTAGGGCCATGGAATTGTGTTGGCTTTGGCTAAAGGAATGAAATGAGTTGTAAGTAAAAAAAAGAGAGAAAGAGAGAAGTTGAGGGCAAAGTGGAACCCTTACCCAAACTAGTGACTTCGTCGCCTGATAAACCAGAACCTTGGACGACGCCCTAGAAAGCTAGTTTGCCAAGGCCGGGTTGAATACCCCTCAGTCAAACTTTGTAGCAACTGCACCATCTAGCCAAAACCAACTCTCTTCATCATCGAAGGCCAGTGCACCTAAAGCAAGGCGCCTGGTTGGCTCTCTGGTAGATTAGTCGTATGCAGTGCTTGAAATGACTTGCCTTCTCTCCGGGGCCATGTTTGGCATAAGTCCTTCATCACTTGAGGATGGGGGGTTCTCCCCATGGTAGGATCAGCCTCGGTTGCCTTAGCCTATTCCTTGTCCCGCAGACTCTGGGTCCCTAGCCTGCTTTCCCCGGGAGCTTCCTTGGCACCTGGGCTTCTTGCACGATGGCCTTGTGAGTGATGGAGCTCTTAGTGGTGGATGTTCAGGTGATAGAGCTTTTGGACACATTGCAAACCACCTACTTGATTTCTTCCTAGGGCGGGCATCTTCACCTTCATGAAAGTGCACCTCGGGAACCTTCGTCGATTCTTCCCGAATTGGTGGCACAGCAACTCGGGCTGATGCCTCAACAGCTCGAGTCACGTCAGCAATAGAGGCGTGGGGCATTCCCTTGAGGTTGCTAAGGTCCATCATGTCTGCACCACAATAATAAATGATCAGCCACAAACCGATAAAATACATCAAGAAGGGTAGGAGCCATCTATATCCCCCTGAGTTGAGCTGAGCCCTGCTTCCACCAACCATGCCACGACATACCCCTAATAGCCCGAGATGAAGATAGAACATCTCTCAACCTCCCTCCTTACTTTGACTCCTCATCGAACAAAAAGGGAGGAACATTGTTGACAGTGTGGGCAGACCATTCAAGGCTAAAACCCATCCCGGACCTCGATTGATAAAGAAATGGTTGGCCTTCCACCCCTCGTTATTCAATGGGGCGCCTTTGACTCTAAAATTGCTCCAAGCGGTGAGGTAACAACCACCCTACCCCTTGCAAAGGTGAAAACATGCCAAGAACAATGTCCAGGAGGGACTAATGTTAGCTCCTTAACACTCTCCGATAAATGCCACCATAATAGCACCACGAGTTAGACGTCATTTGTGATGGTAAGATACGATAACATTTGAGGCAAGCCTCAATCATAGGGTGAAGTAGAAATCGAAGTCTCACCTCGAGCACATCTATTGACAGCCTGGACCCATTCGGGAATGGGTCAAAGGGGCATTGCCTGAGTAGCGGAGCAAGTAGCTCATAATTGCCCAGTATACTATAGCTTCCCCGGACCAACATTAAAAGCTCCTCGGTCATGATCGAATCAGAGCTATGATAAGACCTCATAATCTCCAAGGTACGAAAGGCCTTCATGTCCCCAAGGGACATACACCCCAGAGGACAAACTTACCTCTTCCACCTCGGAACTACTCAAGGACACTCCTCTAGGAGATGAACCCACCGCCTCCACTTCAACACTAACCGAGGATGACTCTATGACTTGAGGAGACAAAAAGCTTGAGAGAGAGGAAGAAGACACCCCGACCTGAGGGTAAGGTTCGAGAAAGGGAAAAGTCTGAAGGGGAAAAGAGGAGGCTGGCAAATAAGCAAAGTAGAGCCTCTCTAAGGAAATGGAAGGCTCCCTGGGTGACCCTTCATCTCCCTAAAGCAAGATAACAACTCAGTGCATGCCATCATGGTTGCATTCAAGGTGCGCCTCACTCTAACTACCCAGATCCCAAGGGCTGACAAGATCTCTCACCAGTAGCCTTGGCACGTGCTACACAGACCAGGGATGCCATGTGGCTCAAGTGGGTAGGCAAGTCCTGTCAAGGGATCTATCAATCGATTCCGCAACAGATCTTAGTGTCAACCCTTGCTAGATGAAGACAAATTGCAAGGCTCGAATGATAGGTCAATAAAATTAAGGCAAGTGGCAACAAGATGTCAGAACAGCGCAAGCCCACAACCACCCCCTCGACCAGTAATTTACCTGATTCATGTAGCTCAGCCAGTCGTTTGCTTGAGTCACAGAGCTTGGCCAGTAATTCACACGAGTCATGTAGCTTGGGTAGTCATTTGCCTGAGTCATGTGGCTCGGTCAATCATTCACTCGAGTCATGGAACTCAGCCAGTCATTCACCCGAGTCATGTAGCTTGACCAATTGCTTGCCCAAGTTATGTAGCTTGGCCAGTCATTCACCCGAGTCATGTAGCTCAGCTAGTTATTTGCCCGAGTCATGTAGCTCGGCCAATCGCTACTTGAGTCTTCACATAGCTTGACTAGTCGTTTGCCCGAGTCATGGAGCTCATCTAGTCATTCACCTGAGTCATGTAGCTTAGCCAACCATTTGCCTGAGTCATATAGTTCAGTCAATCCTTCCCCTGAGTCATGTAGCTTGACCAGTCATTTGTCTGATTCATATAGCTTGGTGAATCGTTCGCCCGAGTCATGTAGCTCGATCAATCGTTCGCCCGAGTTATGTAGCTCGGCAAGTCATTTGCATGAGTTGTGTAGCTCGGCCAATCGCTTGCCCGAGTCATTAGCTCGACCAATCGTTTGCCCGATTCATGGAGCTCGATTAGTCATTCACTTGAGTCATGTAGCTCAACCAGTCATTCACCTGAGTCATGTAGCTCGACCAATTGCTTGCCTGAGTCATGTAGCTCGACCAATTGCTTGCCTGAGTCATGTAGGTTGGCCATTTGTTTGCCCGAATCACGTAGCTTGGCCAGTCGTTTGCCTGAGTCATGGAGTTCGGTCAATCACTTGCCCGAGTAATATAGCTTGGCCAATCGTTTGCCCGAATCACGTAGCTTGACCAATCGTTTGCCTGAGTCATGGAGCTTAGCTAGTCCTTTACTAGAGTCATGTAGCTCGGCCAATCATTCGCCCAAGTCATGTAGCTCGGCCAATCATTCGCCTAAGTCATGTAGCTCGATCAATCATTTGCCCGAGTCATGTAGCTTGGTCAATTGCTTCCCCGAGTCATGTAACTCAGCCAATCATTTGTCGAGTCACATAGTTCGTCTAGTTGTTTGCCTGAGTCATGGAGCTCAGCCAGTCATTCGTGCAAGTCATGTAGCTCGGCCAATCACTTGCTCGAGTCATGTTGCTCGGTTGATCCTTCACCCAAGTCATGTAGCTCAGCCAGCTGTTTGCCCAAGTCATATAGCTCGATTGATCCTTCGCCCGAGTCATGTAGCTCGGCCAGTTGTTTGCCCAAGTCATATAGCTTAGCCAATCGTTCACCCGAGTCATGTAGCTCAGCCAATAGTTTGCTCGAGTCATATAGTTCGACTAATCATTTGCTTGAGTCATGAAGCTCGGCTAACCATTTGCTTGAGTCATGTAGCTCGACTAGTCCCACGTTTGAATTACAATGGACAACCAATCACAAGCCAGGATCACACCTTGCGATTGATCATGGGAGTCGGAAGGATTCCCACACTTTAAGAAAATATGAACCCAGTTGAAAGGAGCATCATAGCCCTGCCTCAAGTTCATCTATGAAGACCCCAAGGCATGCCTTTTCGGGGCAGGGGGGAAATGATAGGACAGATTATGGTAATGTCCCCACTGGTGTTATAGCAACAACAATGTCAACACCAACATGGTGTCTTGGACGCCGCCTGTGTAAGGACAGGCTAAGGTACCGGTTGTACCCCTACCACCTGGGATCATAGGGCATGGTGTCGCATGACACAGTCGCTCGAGCGTGCATGGCACGACATCGGGTATGAGACCTTGTCGTTTAGCCATGTCGTGCATAGCTTGATAGGCTGAAGCACCGAAATACGACCATGTGCAACTTAGCCTTGGCAATAGGTATAAAAGCCGACCCCCGGATAATGAACGGGGGAGGTCTTTTTGACTCAAAAATCACCATCTACTCCACATATTGACTCAATCATTGGAGGGGCCGGTTGGATACACTCACCCCCCAACCCAGGCCTTTGTACAGGAATAATCTCGAGGGGCCATATGAGAACACTGTGAAGTAGCTTCTAAGCCAGATCAGGCACCGATCATCGCCCAACTATCAATGCGAAAGACCTTTTTGCATACTAAGACTGAACTAAGTCATGCTAACATTGCACTATAATTGATTATGCAATTAAATATGACAGTTTATTGATGAGTGTAAAACCAAAAAAACTTATTGAATTCAACTTAGAATTAAATGACGTAAATAGTTACTCCACCATAAAGTTTGACCTCAAACGTTCACGGTCGATGGAAAAAATGTTATAAATAGTTAGTATTTCAGTGTTTTATTATTGTTTTAGAAAATTTTTAAATAATTCGAGGGCCTTTTGGGTATTTGAGAAGATTGGAATGTCGCCAGGCAATTCCAAAAACAAGGGTTTATAAGTGATTTTTTCTAGGTAAATATTCTAAATGAAAATACGATCTATATTTATGTTTGCCAAGGCATTACCCTTTTGCTTTTCTTATGGCTACGGTCATGCATGTGCATGGAGGACCACCACCAACGAAGACGACCACTATAACAATGGGATAAGAACTTGATGCACTTTGACATGGAACATGAGTGAGGAGGAAGCATCTTTTGCTGATATTGGAGCACAAATGCGGCGACAAGAATCTCATCATCGAGATGGAATGTTCCCTCCATGAAAGCTGGATGTCGATTTGACATTGCGTTAAGATTGGAATTCTGATTCTTCTCCATAAATGAATACATTCTCAGACACAGATGATTGATATATTTATAATTGGATGTGTTCATCCCAAGAGCTTTTAAGCTGTAGACCGTCTTAGACTTACCATATGAAGAACCCAAGTACATGCTGCAAACTTACATGGAAATATCTAATTTATTATAATCACTACGTGTGGTCTTGTTAATTCTGTAGTATTTTCTATAGTTCATAATTTTGTTAATTCTGTCTACTCAAAAATGATAGTTCATGAGTATATTTCCTAGATAAAATTAAAACTATTTTAATGTACTTTCCTTCGTGATCAAGAAATACATTAAGGGATTAGTTACTAACGGTAAAATATTTAGTTTCATAGTTTCTTATATATGAAGTATATATGAAGTGTTGTTTTAAGCACTAGTACTTATTTTAGTATTCTAGGACCAAAAATAAGTTTAGATTATGATAATATTGACATAAGTTCTTTGAGTTCTTTTTTAAACTCTGTATCTCTTGGATGCTTCATTGAGTGGTGAGTCTTTTGTTACAGTTCTGTATCCCTGTTTAATATTCTTGGGGTGATGAATTTTTGTATCCCTTTATGATGTTAAACTTGATAGTGAAATATTTATCAATTTTATCCAAGTTATATCTTGAGTTTATTTATTTTTTCTATCCAAAAGATATTTCAAAAAATATAACTCCACTATTGATCCCATTTTTTTCCGAATTTCATTCCACTTTCTCCCTTCTTTGGTATCATAAATCAATTAGCATTATATCAATTAATTATTAGATGAAATAAACATAAATATAATTATGAACTCATGATATATAACAACATCATGATAAAAATTTTGAATCTATATACTTAAGTTGTTATAAAAAAGATAAACAGTCACCAAAACCAAACACACTGGTTCTTCTAGTAGCAAACATGGTTACACGAAAGGAAAAAATTTCAAGCCTACTCTCAAAAGTAAAGTGGTATCGAAGGTGCAAGACAAGGGTGAAAGATCAGTTAGCAGCAAACGGTTCTAATTCGTCTGCACTAAGTGGCCAAAAATGCTTCGAATATTATGGTTTTGGGCATATTGGTTCAAATTATCCCAATAGGAGGATTGTTACATTTGTTGAATAATATAGTGATGGAGAAGGAGATGAAGCCAATGACAAACTAAAATATGATGATGATGAGGAAGAGGTTACTTATGCTGATCATGGTTTGTCTTTTATGTCATATATTAAATGCAAGGGTTAATTAGAAAGGGGTGGTCATGTTTTGGCTCTAGCAGTAGTAGAGGAGAATGAATAACACAAGGAGCCACCAACAATCATGAAACCAATCCTGAAGGGGTTCCAAGATATTGTATCAGAAGAGATCCTACATAACGTTCCACCTTTGACAGACAACCAACATAATCTTAATTTTATTCCGAGGGCCAATCCTATAGATCATTTGAATTTAGTTGAGAATGAAAAATACAAGGAGCCACCAACAATCATGAAACTAATCCTAGAGGAGTTCCAAGATGTTATACTAGAAGAGATTCCATATAACCTTCAACATTTGAGAGACAACTAGGATCATGTTGATCTTATTTCGAGGGCCAATCCTATAGATCCTTTAGATTTGGTTCCTCATTCTACAAATAGGTAATTAAGTAAAATTACTGACGAGAAGACTAAGCAGATAAAGAAGTTAGATGTGAAAGTTAAAACAATCACTAAAAATCAAAATAAGAGGTATATACAAATATAGAAAATATAAGAAGTTTAATACAAGTGATTTGATCTAGATTTATTTAAGGAGAGACTACCACTAGACAAATGAGAACTTGAAACATAGATTGATGGTCCATTTAATATACTTAAGAGAATTAATAAGAATGCTTGTGAGATCGAGCTACTTGAAGATTATGTATTATTTTCAATATTCAATATGGCTGATTTAAGTCATTATCATAGTGATGGAACAAATGAAGACTTAAGAACAAGTCTCTTTCAACCAGGAGAGGTTAACACAGGAGTACCTAATTTGCTACAATCAATACTTATGATCTTGCTAATCCTATAGTATTTATTCCCTACAGTCTACAATATTGTCTCGTAGCCTTTAACCCAACCCACTTAAAAATGACAGCTCATAAATATATTCCTTAGATAAAATTAAAGTTATTTCAAGGTGCTTTCCTCTATGACCAGGGAATATATTAAGGTTATTTGCCAGCTGTAAAGTATTCAGTTTCATAGTTCTCTATATATAAAGGGTTGTTTCATGTACTAGTACTTATTTTAGTGCCCTAGGCCTAGAAAAAAGTTTAGATTTTGATGATATTCGCAGAAGCTCTTTGAGTTTTCTTTTAAACTCTATATCTCTTAGATGCTTTCTTAAGTGGTGAGTCATTTGTTACATTCTGTATCATTATTTAATATCCGTAGGGTGGTGAATTTCTATATCTCTTTATGATTTTAAATTTGATAGTGAAATATTTATCGATTTTATGCAAATTTTATCTTGAGTTTATTCTTTTTCGATCCAAAAGATATTTCAAAAAATACAACTCGACTATCGATCTTTTTATTTTATTGAATTCCAATACTCTTTCTCCTTTTTCGGTATTATCAACCAACTAGTATTATATCAATTAAGTATTATATAAAATAAAGAAACACAAATATAATTTTGAACTTGTGATCTGCAATGACATCATGATAAAAATTAAACAGTCACCAAAATCAAATTGAATGATTACCCTTGCAATTTGAATGATAGATAGTAGCAAAGATATGGAACACTGCCATTTGAATGATTATCCTTTTGAGTGCAATTTGTCTGCTTGTTTTAGCCCAACAAATTGAGCTGAATGCATCTCATGAAATATTAACTAAAAGATCTTTTCAAACATATGAATTGAGAAATACAATGGTCAAAGAGTACAAAATTATCTTTAACCAGATTGATTGGGTGTTGGATTTGTATTTTAAAACTTAATTTTTTAATTACTTTTGGTACTAATGAAAAGAAATGTTTCTTGGATAAATATCGTTTGACGAAGATCTTTAAGGATTTCTAGACTCTAAAAATAACCTTATAACCCTAATCAATCCAAAATCTAGAAACCAATATAATTCCACAATATGTTTTTATTATTTAGTTTTACTATGTATTCATAAAGATGCAAGTCAAATCACTTTGCGATCGTGCTTGAAGGAGGGACAATGTCAATTGAATCTTGCCATGAAAATCTTGATCAATCCTAAAATATTTTATATTAAGACAACGATTATGCGTCCCTAGATATATTCTAAACTTTATCATTTTATTTAATTATTTTTTAATCAAAATCTAAATATGCTACATTTTCTTCTTTGATTACAATTTCTTTTAGATTTTAATCAAAATCTAAAATATATATTATAATCAAAATCTAAATATGGACATGATTGAAATAAGTTTGCTTCTTTGATCATAGTGCTACCCACGCTATTTTTCTTCCTTCCACTTGACATAAATGGAATATACTAAGCATTAATGTCCGGTTGTTCATCTTATAACATCTTTATAGCCTGGTGACGGTTTCATAGAGTTGCTTGTCTTATATATATATATATATTAAAACTGATCACACATTATTAAGAGATGGTCTAAATATTATCTTTTACTTTAGTCTGCAAACTAAATATATTAGTAGCTTGATATAAAAACTAATGGATACTTTAAATTTTTGTTAATACTAATATGTAATTGTGATATAATATATGTTTGTATTTGTTAGAGGAGATGAGCATAAATTAGTGTTATTATAAATTAAAAAAATAAATTTTGATTAAGAAAAGAAATAAATATCAAAAGTTAATTCAATTAAAAAATGCATGAATCAAAAAGCAAGTAAAGATAAATAGCTAAACCAATTTATAATAGTTCCATCATTCATTTCAGATTCTTCTTCATTCAAGATCACTAACTTTCATTATCAATTTTGCTTTCAGTCAGTGAAGATCAACAATTGTTTATAACCTTCTCCTTTTCAATATTTAAGAGAACTTTTACACTTGATTACTCTCAAGAATCTTACAGTGAAACTAATATCTCTCAGTTATTAATTGAGGGAAGATTGAAATACTTGAAAGCTCAAGAATTATTATCTCTCAGTCATGCATAAAGTACAGTATTTATGGTCCCTAAAAAATCAAAAAATAGAGTAAATCATAAAAAATCCTAAATCAAGGGTACTAATGGTATTATCATCATTTCAATGGTACTATTGCCAACACTCTAAAATGATATTGCCTAGGTTATTCACTGTTTGTCTTGAGTAGTACCACCATTAAGACTAAATGATATTCTTGTCCAATATGAATTCAGCTCAAATTAAACCTATCTCAATTTTAACCTAATATTGAACAAATGTAGCCAATTGAAGTCTAATTTTAGCTCAAATTATCTTCAAGCAAGACTTCAAAATAGTAACCACTTATTCTAACACTTTGTCACACCTTTCAACATGGTATCTACTTTTCCAATATCATTTTATCTTTTGGTACCTTATTCGAATCTTTAGCACTTCACCCAAATCTCCAACATAAAGTTTAATTTTTGATATAACTATCTTTCGACATAATATCTGATTCTTTAGCTTGACATTTGTCACTCAGTGGTCCTAGTCCATAATTGAAGCATTTACTAGTTCATTAAATTTATCAAATAATTTTATTATCATAATTCAAGACTTAACAATCTCTTTTTCTTTTATAAACTTAACAATCTCTTTTTCTTTTATAATGATGATAACAAATTGATAAAGAGGTTTGTAAGAGTCCCCTCTCTAAATGCCATAAGTGTAAGATACATATATTTTTTTAAAACATATAAGATTTAGTTCGATGTCATCGTAAGTCACAAATTATATCAACTAAAAGATACTAGTAAGTGAAAAATAACTTGAACGTAATTTATTTTAAAGATCATATCTTTTATTTGTCATGAAATCTCAAATTGTATCAAGTAAAAGATAATATTAAGTAAAACATAACTTGAATATAATTTTGTAAGCATCCTAATATTTTAGAGATCATATCATATATTCAACATTACATTTAGTTATATCTTCTCTCTCTTTATCATCACCAAGAAAATTCTCAAAACTAAATCATCAAAGATAAATTCAAGTCATAGAAACCAAAAATTTATAAAAATTATTATGAATATCTAAGCATTATAAGAAAGATAGGTCACAAATCACAAGCCATAAGCACCATAAATTCATAAACAACATAAGTCACAAGTTACTAAAAATCAAGAAGTGAAGATAGACATAAGTCACAAACATCAAGAAATCATGAATAAGGTAAATCATATAATCCACATAAGTCATAAACACAAAGGAAATTCATAAGTCACAAGTCTCTAAGTATTTATCCCTCTAAGTATTTATCCCTCTTTTGTTAAATTTTAATTTTAACAAAAAAACTTTTCATTTTAAGCAAGATAGACAAATCAAAATTTTTTTGTAACAAGTGAATGATATGAAGAAAATTACTAAGTTACTTATTTAAAATGACTTAAGAGGAAACAAACAAATCCCAAAAGATAACCAACGTCAAAGGAAAGTGCTTGACTTAAAATTTTACTTTCAAGGAGTAAGTAAAAATTGAAAGCATCTATTCAGTTCAAAACGATTAAGAACTCAACAATTGTAAGGGAGTAATAAATGTAAGAATTAACAAACATTCACAATTATAGTAGTTCGACACTAACGGGCCTACATTAACTCCCGAGTCCTCCTCCTTGAGGCACACCGATGTCCATGATTGATCTCCTTTGGTTAAAAAGCAAAACCTTACAACATTTCTAGGTAGACAAGATTATACGCTTGGATCACTCACTTACCCATTTTCTTTTTCTTACAATTCACATACAATATTTTCTCAGAATATAATCCCTAAAATTGTTATATGAATTATAAGAAAACTTGGGGTATTTATAAGCCCCAAATGACTTTAGAATTTAGAACCAAAATTCAAACTCACATAGAAAATCTGGGTACGAGCGATTCAGCCACCGGCTTGGGCAGGTCAACCGTCGAAAATTCCTTGATTCCAGGGTACGGGCAGTTTAACTGCCCAGCCTGGGTGGTTTAGCCACTAACAGCCACCCAAAATCTTGGTATGGATAGTTTACTCACCCGTCCTAGGTGGTTCAGCTGCTCGAAAATCTGGGCGACGCTGGTTGAACCATCGCTCACCTGTGGTTCATCCGTTGGGAATCCCAAAAAAGTGATTTCTTTCACTTTTTCAATCCTGATTTGAATTAGCAGTTGACCAATCCCTTAGTCAACTAATTAAGTTCGACCTAAGCTTAATCACACCCCATAGTGGACCTGGTTGCCAATTTGAGTTGATTTGGATTTCTTCCAAATCACACTTATTTAGGACTTAAACTTAACCTATAACTTAAAGATTATAATCAAGACATAACCACCAAGATTATGACCTTACTCCCATATTTCGGTAACCTCCGGCAGTTCAAGCGGCTAGTCTCACGGTCTTCCTCGGACGATCTCCTAGCGTGTTCCTAGTGAGCTTCTCGATCCCTTCGGTGAATCTTCTAGCGAACTCTCGATAATCTCCCATCGCATCGTCCAATCCCTGGCCTGATGCCTAAGCTTAATCCAGGGTTCATGTTTGATCTGTAACACATTTTCTCTGCCATAGTTAATCTGTACGATGCTAACTATAACTTAATTAATTACAATCAATTATAGCCATAAGTCCACTTCAAGACCTTTTCAACTCCCAACAAGCCTTTCAGCTACCCTCGATAATCTTCCAGCGAGTTTCGATCTTCTTTCCAGTGAACTCCCTTGCGCCATTCTGGCAAGCTTCTAATATCCTTAACAAGCTCCCGACACACTCCTGGCGAGTTCCCAACCGCATCGTCCGAACCCTGACCCGATGCTTGGACTTGACTTTAGCCAAACTTCTGATTGTAATAATATCACTGTCATAGTTAATCCTACATCAATCAACTTTAACAACCTTATTAGATCAAACACTCATCAATTGATTTCATCATCAAAATCCGAGATTCAACAATCTCCCCCTTTTTGATGATGACAATCAATTGGTAATAGTAGTTAATCCCAACTTTCCTTAAATCGATGCTACTTAAATTTAAGAGAATCACACACTCTTAAATTCAAATATTTTTAAGCAATCAACCATCAAAGCAAATTTTAATACAAATTTACATCAAGTCATAGAATCATGAATTTCAAAAATAATTAAGCATCGATATCCAAGTATATGAATAATATCTTGTGTCAATAATGTATATCATTAATATCATGTATCATCAATATATATTTCTCCTCCCCCTTTGTCATCAACAAAAAAATGAAATGTATAACTAATAATTTCAAAGCACATGATGACATTACCCCCCCTTAATAAAATAAAATATGAATTATAGAATTTTCATCCCCTTCATGATTAATAAGGAGAAAAATAAGGAAGGAGTTGTGACAACATTATTAAGAAGAGCTCTAAATAAGTTTCAAAAAGAATATTTTGATGAGCTCAAAAGTCCAAGAGATTTAAAGACTACTTATATATTTCAAATGTAGTAAAAAAAATCATCTCTTGATACCAAAAATTATCTCTTGTAAATTTCAAATGTAGAAATTCATTATCTTCATGCAATTTTTCTCCCCTTTTTTATAAACAATAAAAACATGGAGAATGTTTTCAAAACGTTATCACAAAAGCTTAATATCATGAAATCTAGATTAGCAATTTATATATTTTCATGATTTATCATTCTTAACTCTCAACCTCAATCTTATACATATAAGATTTTAAAAGAAAATTTCGAATATGAGCTCAACAAATCTTTCTAATATAAATTTTAAAAAAATATTATAAATAAATTTGAATAATAATAAATCATTATCTTCATGTAGATTTTTAAAATAATCATTACATGCATGATCATGATACATGATTTCACATCATCATACCTTCTCCCCTTTTGTCATCAACAAAAGAAGAAGTGCAATTAGCAAGTTTTTGATATAGAAAAGCTTAGCAATTTAATAAATTTTTTATTACTTTATAACATGCAAGTTAGTGAATTCTTTCTTCTCTTTTGAGAAGTGTAAGCTAGCAAAATTTTGCTTCCTTTGCAATGTTCAAAATAGCAATTTTACATCATGCAAGCTAATAAGTTTTGCTCCCCTTTCATCATTGTCAAAAAGAAGGGATGATTAGAATAGTGCAAAACTTTTCCCATTACATTATTTTACAAATCATCACATGAAATATATCAAGAAAAATTAACATGGTGATGAGATATACAATTCAAGAAGATAAATTATGAATATCAAGAGATAAATCATAGGAGAAATAAAAAAAAAGATTCATGCATAAGAAATCTCAAGTTGTCAAGATAATGATTTATATAAAAATCTCCTTTTAAATAATATGAGAACACATAATAAAAGATTTTGATTCATAAAAGATTTCAATTTATAATTTTGAGGAATCAAAATCACAATATAGGCAAAAAATCGTTCAATTTCAAATAATCAAAATAATCAAAAATACTTTCAAGAGATTCAAAATAAATAGAAATGCTAGTGATTTCCTTTCTCCCCTTTTTGGTTGTAAATAATGAAAATGAGTCTTAGGGGATTAAAGAATCTTAATTTATTTAGGATAAATATTAAGACATATAATTTATTTAGATATATCTTTTTTTAATAAAATGGAAGAATGATCTTGATAAAAAGTTTCAACTTATAATTGTCAAGATCATAAATCTCCTTTTTATTAAAAAGAAAAAATCATAGAAATCAATGACGTGATTCCCATAACGTATAAGTCAAGTCAAAAATTAAGAAAATATTCATGATAATACAAATCTCTTTCAATTTTTAACTTATCACAAATTTAAGAAATACTAATTTTGGTGATAAGTTATGTCACTCATGAGTTTTAAAATAAATTATATCAAGAAAGATATTAATATCAAAAGACATTCATGAATATTAAAAATATGATTTAATTTAATAAATCCCTTCTTAGATGATAAAATAGAATCTTAAGAGATTAAAGAAGAGTTTTCATTCATAAAGATATCAAAATATAGATATCAAAATCATAAGTTAATTTTAAGGAAGAAAAAAATAGAAGATCTTGATTTATTAAAGTAGGTCTTTTATTAAACATGGTTGGCTTTTGTTGAATGTTTCCAACAAAGCATATGTCATTTCTTTTATTAATATAACTCTTATTGATCAAATTTAGGGATTTGTTATCAATTTCAAAATTTTCTAATATTGATTTAAGGATGATATTTTCTTCTTTAATATTGTCTAGTATTTCACATTTAGAACTAGGATTATGTGATGCTAATGAATCATGCATTTTATCAAGTCTAATAACTAATAATTTATGATTATTCTTAAGTAACTTAAAAGATTTATTACGTTTTCTAAACTCATCAAACAAATCATAAAACATGCTTAATAATTCCAAAAAGGAAATGCTTAATGAATCACTAACCTCATCGTTGATGGCCATATGAGTGAGGTTCTCCACTTCTTAGTTGTGCATTTCATCTTTGGAGCTCCTTGACTTCTTGCGTTCATAGCAAGAGGTTTTGTCCATATTTAGATCATTTTTAAGGTTCATGTTCATTAATTTATCTAGTTCATTTGTCAAGAGTTTAAAGTCCTCATCACTCGAGATTTTACTTAAGAAGTCATATGTTCTAGTTTAAATTCCTTCCTGTTCTTTAGAAGGTATTCTTCAAATTTATTTTTAGAAGTATTTTCATTTAATGAGTCATTTAGATTAGTTGTGCTTTCATATTGCATTTCTAATGTATGCCATATATCAAAAGCCAAATTAAAACAAGAAACCCAATCAAATTTATTTTTATCAAATGCTCAATAAAAAGCATTGATAGCCTTTGCATTCAACAAAAATATTTATTTTTTATAATCATTCTGATTATTTATTGGATTGGACGATTTTTGATCCTTTTTAATAATACACCACAAATCGAAATCTATCGAAATAAAAAAGATACACATTCGAATTTTTCAAGATGTGTAGTCCGTCCCCTTGGACAAAGGAGGACTCATGATGCATTCATCCTCATTAATATCGAAAAGAATCATTTCTCTTGGGTGTTAAACTAAATAAGAAAACGTGTCTCTGATACCAATTGTTAGGATCAACCACCAAAAGTACCCTGATTCTAGGGTACGAACGGTTCAACTGTTGACAGTCGCCTGAAATCTTGGTATGGGCGATTTACCTGCCTATCATGGGTAGTTTAACTAGCGGTTCATTCGTTAGGAATCCCAGAAAAGTGATTCCCTTTGTTTTTTCAATCCCGATTTGAACCATTAGTTGACCAATCCCCTAATCAAATAATTGAGCTCTACTTGAGCTTAATCACACCCCATAGTGGACCCAGTTGCCAATTTGAGTTGATTTAGATTCCTTCCAAATCATACTCATTTAAGACTCAAACTTAACCTACAACTTGGAGATTACCATCAAGACATGACCATCAAACTTATGACCTTACTCCCGTAATCCGATAAATCTGGCATTCTAAGCAGTGAGTCTCATGATCTTCCTTCGGCGATCTCCCGACGTGTTCCTAGCGAACTTCCTGATCCCTTCGGCAAATCTCCTAGCGAACTCCTGATGAGCTCCCACTACATCGTCCAATCCTTGGCTCAATACCTAAGCTTGATCCTGGTCCATGTCTAATCTGTAACACATTTTCTCTGTTGTGATTAACTAGCACGATGCTAACTATAACTTAATTAATTACAATCAATTGTAGCCATAAGTCCACTTCAAGACATTTTCAACTCTTGGCAAGCCTTTCGGCTACCCTTAATAATCTTCTAGTAAGTCTCAGTATTCTTTCTTCCGATGAACTCCCTTGCGCCATCCTAGCAAGCTCCCGATACCCTCGGTGAGCTCCCGACGCACTCCTGGTGAGTTCCCAATCACATCGTCTGAGCCCCGGCCCGATACTTGGACTTGACTCTGGACAAACTTATGATTGTAATAATCTCTCTATCATAGTTAATCATACATCTATTAACTTTAACAACCATATTAGATCAAATATTTATCAATTGATTTCATCATCAAAATATATGATTCAACATCTTTATCGTTAAGGAAAGAAGCATACAAATAAACTTGTATTTCATCATGTGACAAGCTATTTCCATGATTTTCCAAATATAATATTGACTTAGCTTGTCCATGATTTTCCAAGTATGATATTGACTTTGTAAATACTCATGAAGTAGACCAAAAGTCTCAACAATTGTCAGTAAGATATCAATGAAATCAAAATATTCAACCTAAGTAAGATATCAAGAAAAATCAAGTAAGACATGAAGGAGTAGGTTATTCACATTTAGATAACCAAGATACTCCTCCAATCTATAATTATAAAAAAGAAAAATAAGAAACAATGTATAAAATAATCACCATAATATGTCAAACATTAGTCTCCCTTTAAATCATATGCATTGAGTGACAACTTTATCATGTTATAATCTTCACTTATTTCATCATCAGAATGCTTCTTATGTAATGGAAAATAGATACACCAAAGACATGAATCATCTCTTTTACAACCATGAGTTTCTTAAGATAGAGCATAGATAAAATAATCCCAAATGATATTAAACACAAAATATTTGCATATGAACATTTTAAGATATATATGTTTGGGGATTCTTAGAGAGAAGTGCTAGTAAATCCATGTTTCATTGCAAAGAAAACCAAGAGTAATACTATCGATTTATCCCCATAATGAAATTTAAAAATCTATATATTTTACTGGATTATAAAACTTGATAAGACATTTTATGCTCTCATGTTTATGTAACAAGAAGTGGATCAAATATATCATCTAAAAGATGTGTTTATGTCCTAATTTAATTATTTATGTTGTTTTTGCCAAGCTATGTATGATGAACTAACAAGCTTAATGATATACTATCAATTGCTTTTAGTGAACTTGTACCAAGTATTCTAGATCATATAATAATGTTGGATGTGTTTCTGATACAAATATTTTTTCCTTGGTTGTCTTTATCTCCTTAATCTTGACTAAGAAACTTTAAATCATATGTAGGAGTTCTGATTATATGTCTTGAGCATTCATTTTCAAGTATTCTTTTGTGCTCTTAGCTTTATTTTGGAGAACATACCTATAAGGAAGAAAATATTGATTTTGATACCCATTTAATTTTAGGTGTTTTAAGGTTAAAATTACCTTTCTTGTCTTTAGCCTCTTTATTTAAAATGGTTCATTTGGAAAGCAAACATATTTTATAATATATTTCTTAAGATAATAAGAATAAGAAAAGTGATTAAATTTTTCATAAAAATTATATTTAATTATAGGAGATGTATGAACATATAAAAATTTAGCTGGCTTATGATGAATGCTACTATATGTGAAATTAATATATATTTTTCTAAATATACAACATTTTTTTAGTGAAAATTATATTAAGTGACTGATTTCTAATATCAAATTTAACTAGAGATTGCTTTATGAGGTTATTTTTCTTTACAAGTTCAAGATAACATGATTCTTAAGTTTTCAAATTTAGTGTAAGGAATAACAAATTTGAAGTTGCATTTATCATGAGCATTTTTTAGTATATCAAACTCATCAATAAGTAAAATATAATTTTTTAATAAATTATATTTTTTATTTTTTAAGTTAATCATATAAATTATGAAATGCTTCAATTATTTCTTCTTGTGATAAAAAGGTTTCTAAAGAATTTGTTATCTTATTGTTAAAAGTCATAACGGTATAGTTTGATACTTCGTCTTAAATCGTCTACTCTTTCACCTCTGACCCACTAGGGCTTTCTTATTTTAAGCATTCTTCTAACAAATTTTTTTCTTCTTTTTCATATACTTATAACATCATCTCATGGGTCATTTTTAACCTTATAAGCTCTTAAGCATAAGATCACTTATGTCATGTTCTTCTTGAATTATGATTACCCTCGTATCCAAGTTTTTTAGAAGTGACCTTAGTAAATTTCTTGATAGATCATGATTAGAATAAAATTTGCTTAGAGATTCTAATCCATTTACAATATCCAAAAGTCAGGTAAACAACATCATCAACCAGTTCTTTTGGCATCATACTAAAAGACCCAAAATTATACTCATATAAATTTATGCCTTCATTAATAATTTCTAAATTGTACCAAATATCAAAAGTGGTTTCATATATATAAATCTTATCAAATCTATTTGGACTTAATACACAATGCAAAATATTTATGGTTTTAGCATTTAAGCAAAACAATCATTTTTCGAATAAATCAATTTACCTATTGGATTTATAGATTTTTAAAAATCAAATTCAATAATATTACAAAAATTATAATACATAGAAAAAAATTTCTATTCATGCTTACTAATAATCCATCCCATTGAGCATGGGAGGATGTTTAACAGAGTCTCTTTCTAGATTGCTTAAAAACATCATTAATTATCTCTACTAGTTACAAGTGCCCTATAAGCTAATCACATGAGTGATGACACATATGACATATTGCACAATCTTTATTATTATTATTATTATGATATTTTCTCACTTTATATTGGATGATAAAAATATTATGATGTCTTTGAATCTGTGTGATAGGAATTAAATCATGATAATGAAACTAATTCACCCTTAAACACATACCCTAAATATTATTAGTCATATGTTACTCGAGAGGGACGTTGAGATAATCGAAAATACCGATGTATTATATACCCATCCACATAATAGAGGCAGCTGGTCTCATAGCTACTTATGTGGAGATACTAGGGATATAATGCGTGTGCTTAATAGCGATTTCGTAGTCCCAGATATGTTGAATCTCAGATTTTGATGATGAAATCAATTTATGGATTTTGTGATCTAACTTGTTTGTTTAAGAAAGTGGTGCAAGATTAACTGCGATAGTAAAGGGTAATACAATCAGATGTTGGGCCTGAGACAAGGTCGAACATCGAGCCGAGATTCAGATGATACAATGGAAGCTCATCGAGAGTTCGCTGGAGGTCAACCGATGTTTAGACAATGTTGTCAGGAGCTTACCGAGAACTCACTAGAAGTTTGCCAGGAAGTTTATCGGGAGTTCACCAACAAGTTGTTGGGAGGTCGCCGGGAGTTCATCGGAAGAATGCTAGAAGTTTGTTGGGAGTTCACAAAAGGAAATTGGGAGCTCGTCGGGGATTCATCAGAAGGATGCTGGGAGTTCATCGAGAGACGATCGGATAATGAAGATTATGTGTTGAGAGTCATAGTTAATATCATAATGAGAGTTAATTTTACTAACTCAATTAAGAGGCTATTAGGCCTTAATTATAATTGATTTGGACTTATTATAAAAGTCATTTAAGTAGCCTAAGGTTAGATAAGACATGGTCTTCGAAGATATGGTCTCCAAGATGACACAGTGTTCAAAGACATGTCAAGAGGTTGACCCGCCTAGACATAGTCTCCCAAACTATAGAAGGTGGCTGAACCACCCAAACACAGTCTTCCAGCCTGTGTCAGGCAGCTGAATTGTCCATAACACAGTCTTTGAGACTAATACCTCGGGAACACTTAAAATTTGATTTTTAGCTCTACTTTTGAAGTCATTTGGGGCCTATAAATATCTCACCTATTCTTGTTGGAGTATGTAAGCAACTAAGAGCAAAAACCTTATGAAAACTGTTGTAATTGAGAGCTTCTCCTCATTTCGCTTTATGTAGTTTATGTTTAAGGGAGAGCTTAGAGACTTATAAAGGTTATCTCCGAAACCTGTAAAAGGAGAATAGAGTTATAAGAGGGTAGTTGATCTTCACCCATTAAGGAAAGATCAATAGTGAAAGTCGGTAACCTCAACAGAGGAGGATTCGGGAATGGACGTAGGTCATAAGATTGAACCACTATAAAATCGATTTGCTTCCTCTTCTTTGCTCTTTATCTTCATTGTTTTGTTATTTAACTATCTACTATCTTTGCTTGCACTATTACAAACATCTCTATGATTAAACTCATTTCTGATACAGTTTTTATTGAGTGAATATTTAAATCGATGTAAATTTTTCATAAGTACTAATTTACCCCTCCCTCTTAGTGTCGTTTTAATCCTAACAAGTTCTGCATATAGTCCTTTGGCTTAAGATATCAAGGATAACTTATTTGAGTACTTCATTTTTTTATACCGACCTTATGGTTTGAAAGTTTCATATTTTGTACAATTGATTATTGGGAATGACAACTAACCTTACGAAGGCAATTGAGTGTTAATATAGAATCATCCACTCTTAGCATCATGAGAGGAATATCCCATGTATTCTTGCCCAGGCAAATCTCTTACCAGGGTAATTTATATTGAGAGAGGAGTTCTTCAAAAGAATATAATTAGAGTAAGATTCAGATAGATTCTGTTTCGGCTTGACAGTACCAAGCCTGATATATAGTCTTTGGGGTAATAAATAGATAAGAGATTGTAGATATATAGTGATTGAGGGCAAATAATCTAATAGATTAGATCCCTTTGTACTATTTGGAGACTAGGCATAGGGCCTAATATATCTATAGTCGATTAGTTGTAAGTGAATTATTATGAGATGATAATTAACTAAGTCAAAATAAGTTCTAAAATGTATAACTCACGACTAGCTTGATATTGGGCCCAAAGGGTCACACACATATGGTGGATGATGCGATGAATAGAGGATTGGATATGAGATATATAATAAGCCCTTGTTTTATTGGATCTATTGGGTGAAACCCAATAATAGGTTAGAGTAGATATTTGGATAGAGATCAAATTTCCATTAAGCTTGGGATAGTTAGAAGAAGATCAAATTTCAAGCTCACTAGCCTAAACAACAATAATAAGAAAAATTATTGGAATTAAAATTATTCACAATGAATCTTTTGATGGTTCATTGTTATACAATTAATCTTGATTGTTTTTCAGTGATGCTAGTATAAAAATAAACTAGAACTAAAGAACCTTAGTTATTATTAATGAAAAATTATCTACATTGAAGTTTTTTGAAAAAGAGATTTTGATGATATTATATTGGTTGATTTAAATGTAAATGCTAATGTTGAATGATTAACTTGTAAAGGTTGAATGATGATTGATTTTAATGTTATGATGGTTGAATGTTGAAATAAGTTGTTTGCTTTTGAATGTTAGATTATTCTTGAATTTAAGTTTAAAATAAAATAAAAAAAGAGAGAAAACATACTTCATTTTCTAATATTTTTAAAAAATTAAAAATACTTTTGAAATGAGAAGAAAAATTGTATTATAACTTATTTCACTAAGTCTAAAGAGTTAAACTCACTTAAGAAAGAAAAATTATTAGAATTAAAATAAATCGAAGATGTTGTTTGAAAAATGTTTTACGATTTTTTTTGGAAATGATACTTGATTTTCAGTTTTAAAAAGATAAAAATATTTTACTTATTAGAAAATATCTTATTGTAATGATCTTAATGATTTCTTTTTTAGATGAAACTAGGAATTTTTGTATGAAACAAATCACATGAATTTAAATAACTAAATAGAGGAAAAGTTTTTTTAAAAAATTTCTCAATCAAGTTTTCAGTAAGAGATAAAGTGTTACGATTATTATTGAATCTCTTAAACTACAAAAATGATTTTGATAATTAAAATTTGAATGAGATTTTTTTTTCCAACCAAATCATGAACTTTCCCATATTTTTTGACTTGAGGCATTTTTATGGCAATTAATTTTTTTTACTTCTATAATTCTTTTTATGAAAGAGGAGACTTATGATATTATAACTTGAGATTTTCATTAAGAACTATGATCTTGATAACTTGAAATTTTCTATATATAAATCAAGATTTTTTATCTTTACTCCTATGCAACATACTATAAAAAAGGTCTTATCATGATCTTAATATCTTGAAAATCATAATTTAAGAACTTTATATAAATCAAGATCATTCACTAGGACATTTTTGTTTATTAAAAAAATATCTATATGAAATAAGATCCTTCTTATTATTTGTTCTCATAAAATTTCTTTTTGACCTAAAAGAAAATTTATCAAATTAAATAATCTCTTTTGGTATTCATGATTTAATATTAATATCTTTCATAATATGATTTATTTATGACTTCCTTTTATTACGTATGGTATATCACCAAATTAATATTTCTCAAATTTATGATGAATTGAAAATTGAATGAGATTTTTTTTTTACTTTTTGTTGACTTCTTCACTTGACTTATCCTTTATGAAAATTATTTTTAATCTCTATGATATCTTCTTTTTAATAAAAAAAAGATTTATGATCTTAACAATTATAATTTGAGATTTTTAATTAAGATCATTTTCTTTTTATTAAGAAGAATTATTTGAATGAATTATATATATTAAGATTTATATTGAACGAGTCAAGATTATTTACTCTCCTAGGACTTATTTTCATTATTGAAAAAAAAGATATTTATTAAAATAAATAATATCTTTTGGTACTTGTAAATTGATCTTTCATATTATATCCTTAATGATATGATTTTCATCATATAACTCCTTTATATATATTTGTCAATGACTTAAAAATTAATTTTATCATTAATATTCTTTTCTTTTTTTTTATAGTGACCAATGGGGAGATAAAATTGCTATCTTGCAACAACGAAAGAGTTTTGAATATAATAAATCTTTCAACATTTAATGAGGAATAATTAAATTAGATATGATAAGATTGCTATCTTACAACAAAATTATTAAATGAGGAATAATTTGCTTAGAAGAAAATTAAGAATTTTAAAATTTTTAAATACATGGTAAATGCATGATTTGCAAATTGAGCCTGATTTGCTATCATATTTTTTGGATTCCTTGATTTTTACAAATTGAGCTTTTTATTAAAATCTACATTAGATGATTTTAAATTTTCCAAATGCATGATTTGCTGTTATGTTGCTTTTCGGATATCTTGAACTTATATTTATATGAGATGATATTTTAAATACAATGAGTAGCTCTTGTATTTTTCTAAGATTTTTCTTGACTTTTTGAAATATCTTTCAAAATAGTTCTAGGATTCATGAATATGTATCCCCCCTCTTAATAATTTATTTTGTTTTGGGATACTCGATTTTTAGATCTTTGACACCCCCCCTCCGCTTCTTCTTCTTCTATTTTATTTACAAAGAGGAAGAAATCAATTTGATACGAAATGGATTAAATTCTATTTTATTTTTTATTCTTATTTTACTAAGGGGAAGAAATGGACTATATTTTTTTCTTTATGTATAATTAGAAAATAATTATAAATAATATAAAAATAAAAAAATAAAGAATAATAAAAATAAAATATAATAAAATAAAATTAAAATATAATAATTAAAATATAATAAAATATAAAAATAAAAAAAAATATAAAATAAAAATTATCCGAAACCTCTATCTCTTATTACAAGGAGAACTTATGTCACCAAAGAAAACACCCGATTACGATGAATTAAATACTTGTTCGCTACAAATAAAATAACTGAATCTAGTGCTATACTTTACATTTTTGAACTTGGATTCAAGGGAAAGAAACCGTGGAGCTGAAATAACTCACCCAGAACTGAATATTTATGACAAATGTGTTGACATATGTATTGCACACTTAGTATTCAAATATGTGGTGAATATTTCTCCTTTTTATTGATAACAAAGAGGGAGAAATGACATAATTGATGATGTCAGAGAAATGTGAAATCTTTGAAATATTCATGTGATACGAAGAAGATGATTATTTTAAAACTTTTATCATATATGGTATCATGATCAATGACATAAAATGAATGTTTAAAATATTTATTATGCGAAACATATCAATTGAAATTATTTATCATGCGATACCAAGAAAAAGAATGCTTTGAAAATTTTATTATATATAGTATTATTAATGGTTAAATTATGAAAATACTATACTTGAATTCAAAGTGATGGGTTCTTTTGAATTCAAGTTGTTGTATTTATCCTATGACATATATATAGGGGGAGTTATAGTTAACTCCCGTCATTAATTAGTTGTCATCATAAAAAAGGGGGAGTTTATTAAATCTCAGATTTTAATGATGAAATCAATTGATGGGTTTTATGATCTAACTTATGTGTTAAAGAAAGTGATGCAGGATTAACTATGACAGTAAAGGGTAATACAATCAGATGTTGGGTCGGAGTCAAGTTCGAGTATTGGGTAAAGATTCAAATGACGCAATGGGAACTCACTGAGAGTTTGCTGGAGGTCGGCCGAGGTTCAGACGATATTGTCGGGAGCTTACCGAGAACTCACCAGAAGTTTGTTGGGAAGTTCATCGGGAGTTCGCTGACAGCTTGTCGGGAGCTCGTCGGAAGAATGCTAGAAGTTCATTGGGAGTTCACTGAAGGAAATTGAGAGCTCATCGGGGGTTCATCGAAAGGATGCTGGGATTTCACTAAGAGATGATTGGACAATGAAGATTATGTGTTGAGAGTTATAGTTAGCATCATAATGAGAATTAGTTTTACTAACTCAATTAATAGGCCATTAGGCCTTAATTATGACTGATTTGGACTTATTATAAAAGTCATTTCAATAGCCCAATGTCAGATAAGACACGATTTTCAAAGACATGATTTCCAAGACGACATAGTGTTCAAAGACGTGTCAAGTGGTTGACCTACCCAGACACAAGTCTCCCAGACTATGTCAGGTAGCTAAACCATCTTGACACAATCTCCCAGCTTGTGCCAGGTGGTTGAACTGCCCAGCTCATAGTCTTCGAGACTAGCACCTTGGGAATACTTAAATTTTAATTTTTGGATCCACTTTTGAAGCCATTTGGGGCCTATAAATACCCCACTCATTTTTGCTGGAGTATGCAAGCAATTAAGAGCAAGAATCTTATAAAAATGTTGTTATAATTGAGAGCTTCTCCTCATTTTCCTTTGTGTAGTTTTTGTATAACAAAGAGCTTAGAGACTTGTAAAGGTTATCTCCTAAGCCTGTAAAAGGAGAATAGAGTTGTAAGAGAGTAGTTGATCTTCATCTATTAAAGGAAGATAAATAGTGGAAGCTAGTGACCTCAACGGAGGAGGAATTAGGAGTGGATGTAGGTCTTGAGACCGAACCACTATAAAATCGGTTTGCTTCCTCTTCTTTGCTCTTTATATTCATTGCTTTGTTATTTAACTAACTACTATCTTTGCTTGCACTACTACAAACATCTCTACGCTTAAATGTATTTTCGATATGATTTTTATTAAGTGAATATTTAAATCAATGTAATTTTTTTATAATCACTAATTTGGATTGAGAGAGTTCTCCAAAAGAATCTGATTAGAGTAAGACTCAAATATATTCTATATGGGTCTGATAGTACTAAGCATGATATATGGTCCATGGGGTAATAAATGGATGAGGGACTATAGATACATAGTGATTGAGGGCAAATAAATCTAATAGATTAGATCCCTTTGTACCATTTGGGAACTATGACATATGGCCTAATATCTATAGTCGATAAATTGTAAGTGAATTATTATGAGATGATAATTAACTATGTCAAAATGAGTTCTAAAAAGTATAACTCATGGATAGCTCGATATTAGGCCTAGAGAGTCGCACACAAATGGTGGATGACACGATAAATAGAGTATTGAATATAAGATATACAATAAGCCTATATTTTATTGGATTTATTGGGTGAAATCCAATAATAGGTTAGAGTGAATATTTGGATAGAGATCAAATTTTCATTAAGCTTTGGATAGTTGGATGAAGATCTAATATCCATTATGTTGGGGCAATTGGATAGATAATAAGGTAGGATCCATTGGGGTTATGTTAAGAGTGGTCTCTATAAATAGGAGAGGGCCCGAAGGGTTATAGATTGGACTCCTTTAGCCGCCTACCTCCTTTTTTTCCCTTGCCATCATCCCTATTTGGTACGTGAGGAAATAAAGAAGGGTCGACTTCTTATGGTATTAATGCTACATTGTTGTGCGCAAAAGCAAGGAAAAGGATGTGCTGCAAAAGGAGGTGCTTCACTGCTTCATCCACTGTGTGGATTGTCACGCCCCTCCAAAATATCGACAATATTTAAAATTTTCCTCACAACTAATCCAGGATCCAAACACACATTTTGAGGTCACTAAGAAAATATTCAGATCAAATTTTCACCTCTATAGTCTACAAATTCATCACCCTGTGCAGTTCATAAACATACCACGCATCACTCGATAATTCATATAATCTGAACTCAACTTTTCAAATAATAACCACACATAAACTCATAAGTGGGGAAGTCTGCATCACCAAATCAACGATTACCATAAATTCATATCATTACATGAATTTAACTTAACATTCCAAAATCCTATACATGAGGGATCCTTTGTCTTACACAAAATCCACAGTTTAGATTCATCGTCACATTTCATAAGATGCGAGTAGCTTATACAACAAAAACACATATGCTAACAAAGATCTGCCCAAAATCTTCTAAACTTTCCACCGCCTCAGCCCAATCTTAACAATTAAGCAAGCGATACGCTATCCTGAAAAATTTATCAACAAACGGGGTGAGCATAAGGAGCTCAGCAAGTGACTAACATATCCATATCAAAATAATACAATTTCCAAAGGGATATAGTTTCAAATTACAAGGCAGAATATACGATTTCGTAGACATAATATCGTTAGGAGCAGAAACATAATTGTCTTTTCAATCTTACATATTTGGTTCCTGACAGATGGGGCATAGAGTAATTGGAGCATCTCAGTAACAAAGGAAACGTATCGGAGCTTATCAGTGGCATACGAAATGTTACGAAGCATATCAACGGCATATGGAATATTTCGAAGCAAAATCATCAGTGAATGAAGCATTTCAGAGCATGTCAAAAACAAATATCGTACAGAAGCTCAAACGTCGTCCTTGACGTCGCAATCATATCATTCTTATCCAGAGCATGAACAGAAACAACTCACCAAAACTCTGGATGTCATATCAAACATATAGAAGGTGTAGTGGAATCTCGTAATGTGATCCATCCATTTCGAATGACCACGACAAATGTCTCCCACGTGGGAGCTCCATCCACCCACGTCTAGGTGAAGTCGAGGGGCGGAGCATCGCAGCTCTAAGCACATACCCTTTACCATTTCGCAAAGGTCCGAATATCCCAGAGCGGGACCCCACATAGCGGGCAATAAGCACATACCCTTTACCATTTCGCAAAGGTCCGACAATCCCACACACAGTACAAGAGGCGCTTTAACAATAAGTAGCATATGTCGGAAACATACGCGGAACAACAAAACGTGCATGTGCCTTTTCGAGACAATACGAAACAAAGAACAAATCTCTCACAAATGTATTCAGATTTGGAATGAAAAGAAAACAAGAGTGTACAGGGATTCCAAGCAATCATATTTAGCTCAATTCCAATAAGAAGGTTAGGCAATTCAAATATCCAAAGGAATGGATCGAATCGAAATCGACCAAAGCTCGATTTCGGACAGAATTCGATGCACAAACAAATATTTCAGAATATCAATTATGCTCCAATACCCATAAGAAAGCTATGGTCGAACCATATATCAATCTATATTTTGATGGAATAAATTTCGTATGAAACAGGGTTCCCAACACGGAGTTACTTTTGATTTGGTAACCCAAGGGAAAAAACACAATCACTGTTTTGCAGAATTTATAGGGTCGGATTCAACAGATAATAGGGTAGGCAATTGAATTCCAAAATTTTCAACAGGGAGTTATAGGCATTTTAGTATTGACAGGTCAGAAATCTTGAACCCTGTTTTACAGCGTCTATAGGCTCATTTGAAACAGATGTTTGGGTAAGTATTCGGTGTCCAAAATCTACAAAATCAGTGTCAAAAGGAAGATATAAGAGTCTAATTTCAAACAAAATAGTTCCTTCCTGAATTCACATTTTGTACTGAAACTTGTAGCTGAAATAGTGTATAGGGGTCAGTTTACTGAAAAACTTCAGAATCCATGGTTCTATGTCCAAAGAGAGACATATCAGTTTCTAAATAGAAATCCTTCAATTTATTTTGAATCCACATAAAAACAGAGACTAAAGATTCTATAGGATGGGGTTAGAACACTTGCCTTTGATAATTTTGACCCTAAGTGAAAAGATTTGAGCAAGAACCCTTAAAGCCCCAAATTTTCTTCTTCTTCTTCTTCTTCTTTCTTTCTTTCTTTCTTTCTTTTTTTTTCCCTGATCATCCATGCAGCTACCTTCTCTGCTTCCTTAAGAACGAAGGCAGAGAGGCTTAAACGGTGGAATTTATCATTTTATATATTTTACAATTTAGTCCTTGCATTTAGTACATTTAGGATTAGGTCCTCAAGGTTTACATATAGGTCCTCAGATTCTTTCTTCTTTTTTTTTTTTTTGAACAGATCACCCAAATCTTACAAATAAGTTACCTTTGATTCATACTCTATTTCTTTTGTCAATTTAAAATGAATGCTTACATTATCACCAGAAATTATACGAAAATTCGGAAATGAGGGGTGTTACACTCTCCCCCCCTTAAAAGAAAAATTTAGTCCTCTAAATTTATCGTACCTCTATCGATGAAAAGACTGGGATACACCTTTTTCATTTCCTCCTCTAGCTCCCAAGTTGTCTCCTCTCCAGAATCATGTCTCCAATTTACTTGAACCAGTGGGATGACCCGATTCCTTAGGACTTTTTCTTTCTTATCAACAATCTGAATAGGCTCTTCCACATAAGATAAATCTTTATCGATCTCCACCAGCTCATACTTAATGAGGTGAGAAGGGTCATATATATACTTTCTAATCATCGAGACATGAAATATATCATGGACATGGCACAATCTTTGGTGGCAAGGCAATCCATGCAGAACCAACCCTCTCAAGAACCTCAAAAGGTCCAATAAATCTTGGACTTAATTTTCCTTTCTTCCCAAACCTTATAATGCCTTTGGAAGGGGAGACTTTTAAGAATACAAAATCTCCGATTTCAAACTCAATATCTTGTCTTCTATTGTCGGCATAACTCTTTTGACGACTCGGCGATCTTTAACCTTTTCCTTATAACTTGAATTTTCTCGGTAGTTTCTTGTACCTTGTCCGTGCTAATAGCTTTTCACCAACTTCCTCCCAACATATAGGTGTTATGCACTTTCGCCCATATAAAGCTTCATAAGGAGCCATCTGAATACTTGAATGATAACTATTATTATACGTGAACTCAACAAGTGAAATATCCTTATCCCATTCACCTTTCCAATCCATAACATAGGCTCTAAGCAAATCCTCAAGTGTTTGAATTGTTCTTTTTGACTGACCATCAGTCTGAGGATGATATGCAGTACTAAACTTAACTTTAGTGCCCATCGACTCCTGCAATCTTCTCCAGAATCTAGAGAGAAATCTGGAGTCTCTATCAGAGATGATCTCCTTTGGAATACCATGAAGTCTTACTATTTCATTGACATATAAATCTGCAAGTTTATCAAGCGAATAAGTCATATTAATCGGTAGGAAGTGTGCAGATTTTGTTAACCTATCAATGATAACCCAAATAGCATCATGCTTCCTAGAGGTTCTGGGTAATCCTGAAACAAAATCCATAGTAATACATTCCCATTTCCATTCAGGGATATCTAAAGGTTGTAACAACTCTCCAGGTCTTTGGTGTTCTACTTTGATTTGCTGACAAGTCAAACATTTTGAAACATACATTGTAATTTCCTTCTTCATGCCTTCCCACCAATAATGACTTTGAAGATCTCTATACATCTTAGTGCTCCCGGGATGTATGGTGTACTTTGAAGTATGACTTTCCTTTAGGATTTGATTCTTGATATCTGGTTCATTTGGTACACATACTCTCTCCCCAAATCTCAATAGGCCATCCTTTGAAACTTGAAATTGTGGCTTCAATTCCTTTTCTACTTCATTCCTCAAGTAGATTAAATGTGGATCTCGTAATTGTGCTTCCTTAATTTGTTGAATAAGATCAGATTGCACTTGAATGGAGGCCATCAATATCATCGAGTCTTGCTCTTTCCTCAAAGCTTTCAAATCAAAATTTTCTTCTATTAACTTCCATTGCTTCACGACCAGACTAGCCATAAAACTTGTAGATTTCATACTAAGTGCATCAGCTACAACATTGGCTTTGCCCGGGTGATAACGGATGGCACAATCATAATCCTTCAGAAGTTCTATCCATCTTCGCTGCCTCATGTTTAACTCTTTCTGAGTGAAAATATATTTTAAACTCTTGTGATCAGTGAAGATTTCAAACTGTCGACCATACAAATAATGTCTCCAAATCTTTAGAGCAAAAATAATTGCTGCTAACTCCAAATCATGAGTCGGATAATTCAATTCATAACCTTTAAGTTGCCTAGAAGCATAAGCAATTACTCTCCCTTCCTGCATCAAAACACATCCTAGGCCTTTTCTTGAAGCATCAGTATAAACTACAAATCCCTCACTACCACTTGGAATAGTGAGAATAGGGGCACTAGTCAATCTTCTTTTTAACTCTTGAAAACTTTGCTCACAATCATCACCCCATACAAATTTCATGTTCTTTTTAGTGAGTTTGGTGAGAGATTGTGCAATTCGAGAGAATCCCTCCACAAATCTCCTGTAATAACCTGCCATGCCCAAGAAGCTTCTAACTTCTGTTACATTTGTTGGTACTTCCCATTCAACTACAGCTTCTATTTTCCTTGGATCAACAGATATACCCTTCCCTGAAATCACATAGCCTAAGAAAGCAACTTCATTCAACCAAAATTCACATTTGTTGAACTTCGCATACAACTTCTTTTCTCTTAGTATGGACAACACATCTCTCAAGTGTTCCTCATGCTCCTGATTACTCTTTGAATACACCAATATGTCATCAATAAATACAATTACACAGATATCCAAGAGTGGTTGAAATATCCTATTCATTAGTTCCATAAAAGCTGAGGGCATTTGTCAAACCAAAAGGCATCACCAAGAATTCATAATGACCATATCGAGTTAAAGTTTTTGAAATATCCTCCTCCTTGATCTTCAATCGATAGTAACGACCTCAGGTCAATCTTAGAGAATATTTGTGCACCCTGCAATTGATCAAACAAATCATCAATTCTAGGTATGGGATACTTATTTTTGATGGTCACCAGATTCAACTGTCTATAATCAATACAAGGCCTCAATGTTCCATCCTTCTTCTTCACTAATAGTACCGGAGCACCCCATGGGGATACACTGGGTCGTATGAAACCCTTATCTAATAATTCTTGTATTTGCTTCTTTAACTCCTCTAGCTCGAGTGGTGCCATTCGTAGGGAGGCTTAGATATTGGGGTTGTCTTGGGGACTAGATCAATAGCAAATTCACCCTCTCTATCTAGAGGTAAACCAGGCAAGTCATCCGGGAATACATCAAGAAATTCTTTAACCACTACAATTTCATCTAGGTGGGTTTCCTGATCTGAATGCTCCTTTACACACACCATATAACAAAAATAACCTTTCTGCATAAGATGATAAACTTGAAGTCGATATCAAGCAAGGAGGCAAATCATGCCTAATGCCCTCAAAGAAAAATATAGGCCGGTATGCGTAAGTAATTATTTTTGTAACAATCAATACTAGCGTGATGAGAAGATAACCAATCCATGCCAAGTATAATATCAAAGCCACGGATCTCTAGGAGAATCAAATCAGCAAGGAGTTCGCGGTCTCCAATAGAGATCAAACAAGATGGGTAGACCAAGTTTGTTGCCAATGAATCTCCAACGGTTGTTACATATAACATATAATCCAGGGTTTAGGTAGAATATCCAAGTGACAAGCAAAGTATTGTGAAACAAACGATAAGTTGGAGCCGGATCAAACAAAACTTTTGCATTTCTTTTAGAAACATGAAGAATCGTTCCACCACCGATTTGGAAGCCTTAGAATCTTGTTCGGTGATAGCGTACACTCTAGCATGGGCTGAGGGTCTAGGAGAGTGGCTCTTTCTTCCTTTTCGTGGGCAATCTCTTAATTGATGATCTAGCTTTCCACAACCAAACCATGCTCCAGTCACCAAACACCGACTTGTTTCATGATTTAATCCATATTTTGCACATAACTGTCCTCCCAATGGTTTCCTTTTCTCAAATCCAGATGTCTTAAACCTCTTGTTACTAGCTTCATATTCATTTTCTCTGCTTTTGCCAAGAATTTGTCCCTTTTGTTCTTGCCAATGATTTCTTGAATTTCCTCCATGTCTCTTTCAATTTTCAAAGCTCTTTCTCTATCAGCATATGTTCGTAATTTTAAAGTTGACATTCGCTTCTTATTGCTGGCCGTAATCCCTTTCAAACCTTCTTGCTTTTCTAGATTCATCATCATATGTGTGGCAAACCGGAGAGCTCGGTGAATTTAGATTCATACTTTTATAATCATACTTCCTGGATAAGATTCAAGAACTCCAATTCTTTTGCTCTCTCATACAACTGGAAAATATTTATCGTTAAACTTTTCTTGGAATAACTTCCATGTCATTGGCTCATGTTTGATTTCAGACATCCTCTTAATCATTCTCCACGTTGTTGACTTCTCCTTCCGGCATAAAGGTGGCAAGAAAAACCTTTCGATCATCGGGGTAATTTAAAGCATCAAATATTTTCTCTATCATCATCCATCGCTCGCCACCATTGGATCGGACTCACCACTAAAAGCGGGAGGACTAAGCTTCTTAACGTCCAATTCCCAACCCCGTCTGGTTTGATGTCTCGTTCTATCATTACTTCCTTGATGGAGTTGTTGTTATTGTTGTTGCATCACTTGTGCCATAGTCTCCAAAGTCCGCATGATACCACTCAATTGATCGTAGTAGATGCAACAGAGAACCAGATGATCTCGTCATCCTCGCTTCCTAAAACATCAAAAACATTTTCTTTGATCAATCTCTAAATGATAGTCAATAAACCTCAAAAGAGAATATTCTTAGTGATTCTCAAATCATGCTCGATACCACCTCTCACGCCCCTCCAAAATATCGACAATATTTAAAATTTTCCTCACAACTAATCCAGGATCCAAACACACATTTTAAGGTCACTAAGAAAACATTCAGATCAAATTTTCACCTCTATAGTCTATAAATTCATCACCCTGTGCAGTTCATAAACATACCACGCATCACTCGATAATTCATATAATCTGAACTCAACTTTTCAAATAATAACCACACATAAACTCATAAGTGGGGAAGTCTATGCAGTCACCAAATCAACGATTACTATAAATTCATATCATTACATGAATTTAACTTAACATTCCAAAATCTTATACATGAGGGATCCTTTGTCTTACACAAAATCCACAGGTTTAGATTCATCGTCACATTTCATAAGATGCAGAGTAGCTTATACAACAAAACACATATGCTAACAAAGATCCCAAAATCTTCTAAACTTTCCACCTCACAATCTTAACAATTAAGCAAGCGATACGCTATCCTGAAAAATTTATCAACAAACGGGGTGAGCATAAGGAGCTCAGCAAGTGACTAACATATCCATATCAAAATAATACAATTTCTAAAGGGATACAGTTTCAAATTACAAGGCAGAATATACGATTTCGTAGACATAATATCGTTAGGAGCAGAAACATAATTGTCTTTTCAATCTTACATATTTGGTTCCTAACAGATGGGGCATAGAGTAATTGGAGCATCTCAGTAACAAAGGAAACATATCGGATCTTATCAGTGGCATACGAAATGTTACGAAGCATATCAACGACATATGGAATATTTCGAAGCAAAATCATCAGTGAATGAAGCATTTCAGAGCATGTCAAAAACAAATATCGTACAGAAGCTCAAACGTCGTCCTTGACGTCGCAATCATATCATTCTTATCCAGAGCATGAACAGAAACAACTCACCAAAACTCTGGATGTCATATCAAACATATAGAAGGTGTAGTGGAATCTCAGTTAAAATGTGATCCATCTATTTCTGAATGACCACCTGACAAATGTCTCCCACGTCTGGGAGCTCCATCCACCCACGTCTAGGTGAAGTCGAGGGGCGAGCATCGCAGGCTCTAAGCACATACCCTTTACCATTTCTGGCAAAGGTCCAGAATATCCCACAAAGCGGGACCCCACATAGCGGGCAATAAGTGCATACCCTTTACTATTTCTGGCAAAGGTCCAGACAATCCCACACACCAGAGTACAAGAGGGCAGTTTTAACAATAAGTAGCATATGTCGGAAACACACGGAACAACAAAACGTGCATGTGCCTTTTCGAGATAATACGAAACAAAGAACAAATCTCTCACAAATGTATTCAGATTTGGAATGAAAAGAAAACAAGAGTGTACAGGGATTCCAAGCAATCATATTTAGCTCAATTCCAATAAGAAGGTTAGACGAATTCAAATATCCAAAGGAATGGAACCGAATACGCGAAATCGACCAAAGCTCGATTTCGGACACAATTCCAGTGGCACAACAAACAAATATTTTAGAATATCAATTATGCTCCAATACCTATAATATATCAATCTATATTTTGATGGAACAAATTTCGTATGAAACAGGGTTCCCATCACGGAGTTACTTTTGATTTGGTAACCCAAGGGCAAAAACACAATCACTATTTTGCAGAATTTATAGGGTCGGATTCAACAGATAATAGGGTAGGCAATTGAATTCCAAAATTTTCAAACTATATATCAAAAGAAATATTTTCAAGTCTAGTTTCAAATAAAATCAGTTTGGGACAAATCAGAATTTCCAACAGGGAGTTATAGGCATTTTAGTATTGATAGGTCAGAAATCTTGAACCCTATTTTACAGCGTCTATAGGCTCATTTGAAACAGATGTTTGGGTAAGTATTCGATGTCCAAAATCTATAAAATTAGTGTCAAAAGGAAGATATAAGAGTCTAATTTCAAACAAAATAGTTCCTGCCTGAATTCACACTTTGTACTGAAACTTGTAGCTGAAACAGTGTATAGGGGTCAGTTTACCGAAAAACTTCAGAATCCATGGTTCTATGTCCAAAGAGAGACATATCAGTTTCTAAATAGAAATCCTTCAATTTATTTTGAATCCACATAAAAACAGAGACTAAAGATTCTGTAGGATGGGGTTAGAACACTTGCCTTTGATAATTTTGACCCTAAGTGAAAAGATTTGAGCAAGAACCCTTAAAGCCCCAAATTTTCTTCTTCTTCTTCTTCTTCTTCTTCTTTCTTTCTTTCTTTTTTCTTTTTTTTTCCCTGATCATCCACGCAGCTGCCTTCTCTGCTTCCTTAAGAATGAAGGTAGAGAGGCTTAAATGGTGGAATTTGTCATTTTATACATTTTGCAATTTAGTCCTTGCATTTAGTACGTTTAGGATTAGGTCCTCAGGGTTTACATATAGGTCCTCAGATTCTTTTTTTTTTTTTTTTTTTGAACAGATCACCCAAATCTTACAAATAAGTTACCTCTGATTCATACTCTATTTCTTTTGTCAATTTAAAATGAATGCTTACATTATCACCAGAAATTATACGAAAATTCGGAAATGAGGGGTGTTACATGGATCACCATTGGAGAGGAGAGCATGAGATCTCCTTCTTTTATGTTCTTAGATCTATAATTTCGAGGGTACACGATCTCCCCTAGGTGAGAACATCTCACACACACTTATGTCATTTTAGGTTTTTTGAGTTTTCACTCTCAATCATCACTCAAAGATCTGATATTCTTATTTTGGAAAATTAATTTTATTTTTATTCTTCCACTATGGATGTGATGCTTATTGAATCCCAGATTTTGATGATGAAATTAATTGATAATATTATGGACTAATATACTTTCAAGATAAGTAATGCAGGAAAAACTTTGATCATGGACTCGAACCGTCAGAGGGCAAATTGCCAAAGTAAACATTGGGTCGAAAAGTGTCATGTCAAAGATTGGACATCGGACCGGAGGATTGATTGACGTGCCATAAGATAGATTTCATACTATAAATTCAAGCATCGAGTTGGAAGGAAAGGATGATGCTTTGGAGGTTCGAATAAAGTGTCAGGTGATCAGATGATATGTCGGAATACTGGACAATATGCTAAAAGCTTCGTGATTGTAATTAAAATGGTTAAATCTTGATCGTGATCGTTTAGAGTCAAATTAAGCTAGTATTGGGTTGAAACCATGCCAACTTACTTAAGAGCCTATTAAGATTGAACCAAGACTGAATTGTGCCTATGGAAAGTAAATTCAATGACCTGAAATTGGCCTAGGCAGTGGTACCACTAGGCCCAAACGATGGTACCACCTAAATAGTCGAAAGGTACTGTTTATATTTTTTCAAGTATTCCGGCCATGGTACCACCAATAACAGCGTAGTATCAATAGAGCCTAGATTCCCAGGCTCTATTTGATGGTAGTACTGTTCAACACTAACGGTGGTACTACCAGTATCCCGAAAACTCGAGGATTTAAAATTTTAGTTTCAATTCTGTGGGGGTCTATAAATACCCAATCATGCTTGCTTCATGCAAGTGTGAATAAGAAATAATTTTTTAGATTAGAAGTATTATAAACTCTTGAAAGTATTTGAGTCTCTTCCTCATTAAATTAAGCAATTATTTTAAGGTGTGAGGTCTTGTGTAAAAGAGTTTGCATAAAGATTCTCTCCTGAGCTTGGTAAAATGAGAAGAATTATAGCAAGGGTAGTTGATCTTCACTCATTAAAAAAGGAGAGAGATCATAACAAGGGTAGTTGATCTTCACCCATTGGAAAAAAGATTGGTAATGAAAGCCAGTGGCCTCAAGGGAAGAGTAATCGGGAGTAGACATAGGTCGAGATGGCGGAACCACTATAAATCAGTTTGCATTTCCTTTCTTGTTTTGACATATTATTGCTTACTAACTTATTTTACTTACTATCCTTACTTGCACTTTTGGTTAAACACATTTTTGATTCATATATGAACCTTTTTCAAATACGAATCTTTTTGTGATAGCACTAATTCACCCCCCTATCTTAGTGTCATTAAGATCCTAACAATGCTACTTAAAGTTTTTCAACACTCTCTTCGATGTTAAATAAAAGAACCTTGCTCTAATATTAATTCTAAACTTTAAAAAATCTAAGAGTTTGATTAAGAAAAGAAACAAGTATCAAAAGCTAAATCAATTAAGAAATATAGACAAATAGATACGTAAGTAAAGATAGAAAAGCAAATTAATTTATAGTGGCTTGGTTATCTTAACCTATAATCACTCATGATTCCTCTTTTCTTGATGCTATCGGTTTTCACTATCGATCTTACCTCTAATGATCGAATATCATTAACTCTTTATAGTATTTTACTTTTTAAGGCTCACGAGAAAATATTTACAATTGATTACTCTCAAGAATCTCACACCTTTGAAACTAGGTAACTTAACAAGAAACTTAAGAAGGTGAAACTCAAGTAAAGCTCTAAAGGGGATTTCAATACTTGAAAGCTCATGAATTATTGTTTCTCAGTCATACATGAAGTGAGGTATTTATAACCGCAAAAGAGTCCTAAACTATATTACAAATCATAAAAAAATATAAGGGTGCTAACGATACTATTGTCAATACTCTAAAATGGCATTGCCTAAACCATCGGTACCACCATTGAGAATGGGTGATACTATTATCCTAGGGAAATACCATACTAGCATTAGGTGATATCATTGCTATCACTATTCATACACAAATTTGGCCCAGTAAGGGCCAAAATCGAGCTTGAATTCTACCCAAATTTGACCACTTCAACCTTAATACAGTATAGCACAAATATAACCTAATTAAAGCCAAATTTCAGCCCAAAATATCTTTAATATTCGACATGTTATTCACTTTTTTGATATATCATTTGATCTTCAAACACTTCATTTGAACCTCTGACATATTATCATTCTTTGACATGTCTCTTAAACCTTTAATATGTTAACTTTACTATGACATTCAATCTTTCATTATGCTATCCGATCATTTAGTATGATGTTTGAACCTCTAGTATGATATCTAATTTTAGGTGATAATCTTTCGGCACAACGCCCAACTCTCAAACTTAACATTTGCCCCTCAGTGGTCCTAGTCCATGGTCAAAATATTTCATGCATTACCTAGCATAAGATTAGTTTATCAAATTTATTAATTGATTTTACCATCAAAATTTAAGACCTAATAATGTAATAAACTAATCTATTGGTTACAATATTTTAATCACTTAATTATTATTTATGATGCATGATATTGATATTAGATTTTTTCTTACAATAAACTTGAAATGTGGGGTTGTGGTGATATATGAATATACAACTTTTTTTATAAGAAAATATTATATACATAAATAATTGTGATAAAATATGATGCATATGTAAAATTATAAAAATACTAAAACTACAATATTCAATTTAAATTTTCCCAGAATTGTGAGAGCTTCAATTGATGTTAATAATAATATTTATATTATTTAATATCTTTATAATATTTATAAAAATATTAATGTTAAAATTATATAATCAATATCATGAATAAATGATTAATTCCTTCATGTTATAAATTTATTGGAAATTTGTGGCGTTACATATGTTATTTGTATATATGAATTTGTTTACACTTTTTTGACATGTCTATTATTGTCATTTTAGTATATTTGTTAATTAATTAAATGCATGATTCATGATTACATGTTTATTTCTATTATGGATGCCAAACATTAAAAAAATATGACTATATAATTTTTCATGATAGCCTTAATAAAAGCATAAATAAAAAGACTATTGCTTAGTATTATTAAGGGAGATAGGTTAGCCTATAATGGGTAACTTTTGTGATACGATATCGCTTGAAAGATGTTCAATGTGGTAATAATAAACTAATTGATCAGTCAAAGAGCATATTAAAAAATAAAAAATAAAAAATAAAAAAATCTATGAGTGCATTAATAAAGTTCAATATCAACCCCTATCCCTATGGTGAATATTCACTGCTCGTGTAACAGATAACGAAGAGTTTTAACCTGAAATTGACAAAATCTCTCAAATGGGCTCTCATATGGCCATGGCTAGGGAATTGACAAAATTCACGTATAACCATTAATGTACAATCGCACAACTAATCATCTTTATTATGTGTATTAGTATAAATGGATCAAAAGAACTTAGTTTAAGATTTAACTCACTCAGTTTCCTTCTGTTGAAAGTTATTTACGTTAAGTGAAGTTCAAAATTTATAAAATACTTATTAACCACATAGTATAAACATCCAGTAGCCACTTTGTTATTTCATTTTGTTCATTAATTGTTTTTATGTTTAAAAGCAGTTTAAGTTTTATAAGGGAAATATTTGATTTAATTTTTTTAATTATGTTTTAGTGGTTGTATAATGAAAAGACAAGTCTTTTGGATAAGTCTTTATTTAAAAATATGATAGTTTTTAATTCAAGTTGAGACAAATTCGTTCTTGTTAATATTATCATTACAAACCTAAATATTCAATCAAGTTTTAAATATTAAAAAATAATTAACCAAAAATAGGCATGTGTCATTACTACTGGAAAGTTATAAAATCATCATAAGTCTCCTTATTCAATACATAAACTGGACATTGAATCACTCCTTCTCCCCTCTTGGTCATCAACAACAAAAGATAAGTTACTTATGTTCTCCTTTTATTATCAGCAAAAGAAATAGAGTATACAAGTCATGAATATTAAAGTCATAAATCTAAAGTCATGAACACTGAGAAATCAAATGAAAGATATGATTCATTTGGAAAAATCTTTCCTTTAGTAGTTAGCAAAAAAGAAAGGATTACGAGAATAAATAACAAAAGGTCCTTAATCATACATTTAAAGATACAACATGATTATTCTTTTTTTAGTAAAACTGAATTATTCCTCATGGTTTAGTAAAATATCTACTAACTAATATTTTATATTAACGAAATCTAAATATATATTATGATTGCTAACATGATTCCTAATAAAATGATGTCTAGTGTCAATATGTTTAGTACTAGAGTATTGAATAGGATTCTTTGTCAAATAAATTACACTAGTGTTATCATATTTTATAGGAATATTTTTTAGATAAAGTTTATAATCTTCTAAAATGTTCTCTATCTAAATTACCTGCATACAGGATGCATCTGCCACATCATATTCAACTTTAGTGGTAGATAGTCCGATAGAGTTTTGGATGATTCGGAAGCAAGTGCATGACCTAGGAATCAATAAGTTCTAAAGATTCTTTTTCTATCTATTTTATATATTACAAAGTTAGTATTAGCATAAGCAACTAAATCAAAGTTATTAGATATATGATACCATATTCCTAGAGATTATGTTAATTTGAAGTAACTAAACTTTTCTTTATTACTTTAAAGTGAGATTGTTTGAGATTAGACTGAAATTTTGTATAAAACTCAACATTAAATATTATATTAAGACTAGTTGCAGTAAGGTATAATAAAATACCTATCATGCCTCTGTATGATTTTTGATCCAAATTTTCTCCTTCATTATACTTATCTAATCTAGTAAAAATGCTCATTGGTGTATTGATAGTCTTAGTATTGCCTATCTAAAGTCGTTTTAATATATTAAGATTATGCTTAGTTTGACTAATAAAAACCAAATCCTTTAGTTGCTTAATTTATAATCATAGGAAGAATACCAATTCACCTATTAAACTCATTTCAGACTCTTGAATTATACTCTTAACGAATGATTCATCTAAATATTCATTAGAGAACAAAAAATAATATCATCATTATAAATTTAAATAATAAAAAATATTATTAATATATAATAAATAATATCGTGTCAAGCTTATGTTTTTAAAAAATATTTTGAATAAGAATGGAGCTAAACTTCTCATACCAAGCTCTTGAAGCTTGCTTCAACCCATAAAGAGCCTTAGATAATTTATAAACATAGTTTGAAAGAAGATTATTTTCAAATCTAGGTGGTTGCTCAATATAACTTATTCAAAAATAAAATCATTAAGAAAAACACATTTAAAACATGCATAAGCAAGGATATCCTTATGCTTTAAGTCTAGCTACAAGAGTGAATGCTTCTTTATAGTCTATACCTTCTTCTTGGTTGAAATATTTGGTCATTAATCTAATTTTATTTTGAACCATGACATCTTGTTCATCTTGCTATTCCTATAGACCCATTTTGTTTTAATTAGAAGATGATCACTGGGCATAAGAACAAGCTTCCAAACATTAATATTTTCAAATTAATTTAATTCTTCATGCATTCTTGAGGCCCATGAGACATCTTTTAGAACATAATCGATGTATTTAAGCTCAATTTGAGATAAAAGTAGTATTTTCATAAATATTTTTTTAACGAGGAAAGAGTTTAAATTTCTTTTGATGTATCTATAATAGTTAGCTTTCTATGATGTGCAACTTCCATTCCTTATGTAATATTATTTTAGAAATAGATATACCCAAGTTACTTAGGGAGAATAATTATAATTCAAATTCAATTTATCAAATTTAAAATTATTATCAAAATTATTTTTCTTAATTATGAGAGATTCATAAAAAATAATATGAATAGATTCTTCAGTGAATAAGGATCTCTTACTAAAAACTCGATAGGCTTTAGAGATTGAGGAATATTCAAGAAAAATATTTTTATCAGATTTTACATCAAATTTTCCTAAGGCATCATTGTCATTTAAAATAAAATTTTTGCAAAAAAAACTTTATAATACGATATGTTGGGTCTTTTATTGTTCCACAATTCTTAAGGAATTTTAGATAGATGAAGTATTATAAGAATCTTGTTCATGATATAACATGTCGTGTTAACGGCTTTGATCCGAAAGTATTTGGATAAGCTATGTTTATTAAACATGATCTTTGTGGATTTCTTGGAGTAGGAAATTCTAGTCATGGCCATTCAAATCATAGCATTCTTAAAAATTATAACTTTTAAATTCACCACCATAATCAGAATAAAAAATCATAAAATATTTTTTATTTTAAATTTATTTATAAAAATTTAGTAAAATATTCAAAACAATTATTTTTATGTGCTAAGAAGTACGTCTAAGTATATCTATTAAAATCATCAACAATCATAAAAGCATATTTGTATCTCCTAGATTTATGATATCAATAGGTCCAAATAAATCTATGTAAATTAGTTGTAATGATCTAGAGGTACTTGATTTTTGGGTTTGAGGCTATTCCTTATCTATTTTTCTAGTGGGCATGCATCACAAATTTTATATTTAATAAATTAAATTTTAGACATTCCTCTTATAAGTTCTTTAGTTCTAGTTTATGAAATTAATTTCAAACTATCATGCCCTAGCCTTTTATGCCAAAGCTATACATCATCATTCAAAAAAAAAAAAAATTACAACATAAAAATCATTAAGATCAATAGTATAAACATTTTCACTTCTTAAAGCTATTAGAGATATATTCTGATATGGTATTTCTATGATACAAGCATGAGATTCAAATTTAATATTATATCTCTTATCACAAAGTTGGCTAATGCTTATGAAATTGTGTTTCAAATTATCTACCAAAAATATATCTTTAATTAAAAGATTCGATTTGTACCAATATTTTTAATGCCAATATTTTTTTTTATCATTGTCTCTGAAGGTAGCATATCCTCTATCTTATTAAATCTATCTTTCTTGCCTTTTGACATCAAATTATTTATTTTTTTAGGAACATAAATAATTTAAGATGACTATATTTTTTAAGAGAGCATGTGTAAGCATAATGATCAAGCTTTCTATAAAAATTATACTTAACTTTAGGAGGAATATGTAGTGTGGGTACTTTTACAAATTTAGTTAGTTTTTGATATATGCTACTACTTGCGAAATCAATGCCTTCTTTTCTAAATATATAATCTTGTTTAGTAAGAATCACGTGACTTATTTTTAATTTTAATTTTTAATATATATCATACAAATATGTTTTCCTTTTTAAAAGATTTTATTGTATTATTACTATCAACTGATTCTTGTAAGTAATGTTCTAGTTTCTCATTCATGGTAATTAGGTTTTTTTTTATATTTTTTAAAGCATGTGATTTTTGAAATAACTCTTTTTTAAGTTCAAGAATAGATTATTTTAAATCTTCATATTTAGAACAAAGAGTATAAGATGTTGATATATATTTGTCATACATAATTTTTAACATGTCAAATTCATTAGTAAATAATGCATGATCCTTTTATAGTGAATTATATTTCTTACCAATCATTTTAAGTTCATAAATATAAATCATAAATGTATCAAATAATTCTTCACATGATAAGAAAGTTTTGGGAGAATTTATTATCTTATTATCAGAATCCATTAAGGCACAATTTGTCACTTCTCCTTAATTGATTAGTTCTTCCACTTTTAACTCACTTCATTCATCTCATGTTGCTTTGAATACTTTTTTCTTCTTTTAGTTTGAAGTCTTCTTTTTCAAATGTAGACACATTTTTAAAGTATCTTGACTTTTGAGACTCATAGCTTGCATCTTTTTTAAGCTCACTTTTATTTTTCTATTCTTTTTTTGTAGACTTATGTCACACCCTCTAAATTATCGCATTCAAGAGGCGTGAATCTATCTAAAATCAAGAATATTATAATTCATCCATAATCCAAATCTAGGATCTAAACTAACATTTGAGGATACTAAAAAAGCATTCAAATATTATTCATAACTCATAAAACTTGTGTAGTTTACAATCATATACCACATCACTCGATAATCCATAAAACCCAAAGCCAACTTAACAAAAACATTAACCACACTTATAAATCCATAAGAGAATATACAAATAAGTGTATATCATCATAAAACTAAACTTAACATTACAAAATTTGAAACATGAGAGATCTTTCAAACTTTTACAAGATGCATCAATTCAAATTTATCGATAATATTTCATTATATGCAAAATATACTTATACAACATCCTCAACTTATCAACCTATAAGACTTGCCCAAAATTTTAATAGTTCTTCATTTCCTCAACCGAATTCAAACATTTCAATAAGGAACAAGCTAACCTAAAAAAATTATATAGCAACAGGGTGAATTATAAATCGTAGCAAGCAACTAACATATCTAAGACAAGAGTGGATGGTTTTAAATGAAATTGGTATCAAATTACAAGGCAAGTATACAAGAATTTGCAAATAGCATCTCGTTAGGTATAGAATCACAAAGGTCATTTCATTCGAAACACACTTTGTTCATAATAATAGAGGAAAAATAATTGAATCATATCATTAGCGTGAAATATCTTGGAACATAACAATATCATATGAAACAACTCGGAGCATATGAATGGTATGTGAAATATTTTAAAGTATGTCAGTAGTATATAAAATATTATAGCTAAAACCATTATGTAATAGTTTCAATTAGCTTTCAATTTTTATATTATCTCATTTATGATAAATAATTCTATAATATAGATATAAGTTTAAAATTAGAAACTATATTTTACTATAAATAATTAAGTGTTAGCCTCTCATGACTACAAAGCAACTCCTCATCAGCCTGGCAATCTTCCTTCTTTTGATGAAAGTTCAAGTTTCTATTCTAGCATTTGAAGAGATTGCTCCCACATCATCGTTTACTCTAGAAGAATTGACTAAAATTTTATGTCAGCAAAAATTTTTCTCCAATTGCCTTTAGAATTTGGAATAACATGCTTGCTACCTTAATTATAGTTATGAAACTGAAACTAAGGATAAGTGATAGTAAGTTTCATAAGATGAGAACCATGCATGTAATAGTAGGAGTAGAAAATTATTTTTGGCTATTTTTCATGTTACTAAATAATTTTTTTCTTTTATTAATTTTAATATATTAATCTATGTTTTAGTTAGTTTCCTTTATTGTAAAGATTTATATGATTTTTCTTTTAGTTTAAAAATATTTCATTAACTTGAGTTACTTATTTTTTTAGCCCATAGCAATCAAAGAGGCACTGGTTGGTGCTGGCAACAAACAATTTGAAGTTAAACCTTTTATATTCTCGCCTGCCCTTAAACTGGTTTGCCCTCCTCACCACCATTCCAATTATTAAGTTATTTTTTATATTTTTGGAAATAAATTGTAATGCATTATTATATTATCATTACATTATATCCTATACTTTGTTATTAATTTAAATAATACATTAAAAATTCTCTGTCACATGCATAAATATGAGTATCTCTCTAGAGTATTAGTTAGTAATTCTTGAATAATTCAATATGATACTCTTTTTGATATAACATATAACAAATATGATTAAATGTTATTTTTAAAAGTACATCAAATTATTATATCGAAACCCCAAATTAGTATTCATATACAATGAGAAAACCTAAATGTGATAAAGAAATGCAAACTCTTAAAATTTATAATTCGAGTAATCACCAATTTACCTCATTTAGTAAATTAGTTGATAATCCTCTTTTACAAGATAGGAGTCTTCCAAATTTAAATCAAATGATCATTAACATAACCTTGTTGAAGCTATTGTTATTTATTTTATATTAAAAAATAAAATATTATAATTAAAGATTAAGTATCTAACTATAATTTGAATTGACATATATTGTTATCATGATTGTACTATATTACTAGAATACTTACAACAATTAAATTTCTTTTTAATGTAAAATTTTTGAATCTAAAAATATCAATTTTAGAATTCTCATTATATTAAAATACCTTGAACTTTTATATTTTTTAATACACATCAAACTATCACTATATTATTGATCTAAACCAAAAGAAGTTAAGCTAAGTATCGATAAAGTAATTTTAACAAATTTTTAGCAAAGAATGTGATATTTTCGTATTTCGTTTTCTAATCAAAATTTTCAAGAATCACTTTGTTATTTAATATCATGTGCTTAAGTACACTAAATATTTAAATTCGCTTTAAAAAAATTAGTCCTCAAGGTTAATCTAATAAGCGCATACTTTATTGAGCACCTATAAAAAATAATATTTTTATATTTGTACTATTATGTAAAATGATATATTTATTATCCTATAATAATAATTACTATTCGAATAGAATAGTTATTTTTTGAGCAATTACATTATCATATGATTATTCTCTTATTTTTTAAATATTTAATAGATATGTTATTTTTAGTTTTCTATATTACAAGATGCACTTGAGTTTAGTTACAGAATTTTTATTTCTTGCACTATTGATTAAACCAGGTTATTTTATATCAATTTTTTTACTTTATAAATCCAAAATAAAAATAGGCTTACAAATTACTCCCAAAGTGGTTAAGTGATGTAAATATCAGAATCTTCATATTGAAATTAAATTATTAGTTTATATTTTTTGAAGCAAATTTATAGTATTATAAAATTTTATATTATGCATCATTATATTTTTGTAAATATCTAAAATATTTTTTATTTTTCGTTAAAGATTCTTTTCCTTCCTTGACATCACCTTGAACTCATCACTTTATATTTAATATTTAGATAATTATTTATGTCATAAGATTATACACAATGTCATATTTAAAGAAAAATATGATAAGATACATAACTTAGCAATAGACACCATATCTTCTGATATTGTAGAATTTATATAGTTAAAAAATTATGCCCTTCTCAAATTTTTTGTTATTTATTTATTATTATTCATGGAGTAATAACAAAGCATAAGATACAATGTAATGATCATATAATAATGCATTACAATTTATTTCCAAAAATATAAAAAAACAACTTAATAATTGGAAGGGTGATGAGGAGGGTAAACCTGATAGCAGTGGCTAAAAAACATAAGTCACTTAAGTTAATAAAATATTTTTAAACTAAAAATTATATAAATCTTTACAATAAAGGAAACTAACTAAAACTTAGATTAATATATTAAAATTAATAAAAGAAACAAATTATTTAGTAATATGGACAATAGCCAAATATAATTTTCTACTCCTACAATTACATGCATGGTTCTCATCTTATAAAACTTACTATCACTTATCCTTAGTTTCAGTAACTATAATTATGGTAGCAAGCATGTTATTCCAAATTCTGAAGGCAATTGGAGAAAAATTGTTACTAATCTAAAATTTTAGTCAATTCTTCTAGAGCAAAAGATGATGTGGGAGCAATCTGTTCAGATGCTACAGTAGAAACTTGTACTGCCATCAAAAGAAGGAAGATTGCTATGATGACAAGGAGTTTGTTGGTAGTCATGATAGTCTAACACTTAATTATTTGTAGTAAAATGGATTATCCAATTTTAAGCTTATATCTAGATTGTAGAATTGTTTATCGTTAATTAGACAATATAAAGATTGAAAGCTAATTGAAACTGTTGCATAATGGTTTTAGCGTTAATATTTACTTTGTTTTACTAGAAACTTATATCTTTGTTGTATATGCCAAATTACCATATAAGCGAATAACGTATTTCATAATAAAAAAATATAGACAAACTGAACAAGAAAATATAACCCTAATACTCTTTATTATATAAAAGTATCATTGGCTTTTAACATTATGCTTATATCTTAAAATCACTTTACGAAGATTTTTAAATAATATATTAAAAATTCTCTATCATGTGCATAAATATGAATGAGTATCTCTCTAGAAAATTAGTTAGTAATTCTCGAATAATTCAATATATGATATTTTTTTGATATAACATATAACAAATAAGATTAAATCTTATTTTAAAAATTACATTAAATTATTATATCGAAACCCCAAATTAGTATTCCTATACAATGAGAAAACCTAAATGTGATAAAGAAATAAAAACTCTTAAAATTTATAATTCGAGTAATCACCTGTTTACCTCATTTAGCAAATTAGTTGATAATCTCTTTTACATGATAAGAGTCTTCCAAATTTAAATCAAATAATCATTAACATAACCTTGTTGAAGCTATTGTTATTTATTTTAATTAAAAAATAAAATATTATTATTAATGATTAAGTGTCTGACTATAATTTGAATCGACATATATTATTATTATGATTGTACTATGTTATTAGAATACTTGCAACAATTAACTTTATTTTTAGTGTAAAATTTTTAAATCTAAAAATATCAATTTTAAGAATAGATTATATAAAAAATAATCTAATAAATCCGACATATTCAAAATCTAGTATGATATAATTCTCATTATATTAAAATACCTTAAATTTTTATATTTTTTAATACGTATCAAACTGTCACTGTATTATAGATCTAAACCAAAGGAAGTTAAGCCAAGTATCAATAAAGTAATTTTAACAAATTTTGAGCAAAGAGTGTTTGATATTTTTTCGTTTTCTCATCAAAATTTTCAAGCATCACTTTGTTATTTAATATCATATGCTTAAGTACACTAAATGTTTAAATTAGCTTTTAAAAAATTCAATCCTCAAGGTTAATATGATAAGTGCATACTTTATTGAGCACCTATAAATAAAAATATTTCATATTTATACTATTATGTAAAATGATATATTTATTATCCTATAATAATAATTATTATTCGAATGGAATAATTATCTTTTAAGCAATTACGTTACCATATGCTGATTCTCTTATTTTAAATATTTAATAGATATATTATTTTTAGTTTTCTATATTACAAGATGCCCTTGAGTTTTTTTTTAGAATTTTTATTTCTTGCACCATTTAATTAAACCAAGTTAGTGTATAACAATTTTTTAGTGTACAAAACTAAAATAAAATTAGGCTTACAAATTACTCCCAAAGTGGTTAAGTATTGTAAATATTAGAATCTTCAAATTGAAATTAAATTATTAGTATATATTTTTGAAGTAAATTTATAGTATTATAAAATTTTATATTATGCATCATTGTATTTTTATAAATATCTAAAATATGTTTTATTTATCATTAAAGATTCTTTTCCTTCCTTGACATCACCTTGAATTCATCACATTGTATTTAATATTTAGATAATTATTTATATCATAAGATTATATACAATGTACTATCTAAAAAAAATATGATAAGATACATAACATAATAATAGATGTCATATCTTCTGATATGGTACAATTTATATACTTAAGAGAAAGGTTGTGACATGTGTAGTCGAGTCTGCACCATCATTAAATATCTCGAAGATTAGTAATCAAACATTAGGATAATTTTTTTAATATTAGAATCTTCATATTTAAATTAAATTATAAGCTTATATTTTTTGAAGCAAATTTATAGTATTATAAAATTTTAGATTATACATCATTATATTTTTGTGAATATCTAAAATATTTTTATTTTTGAAAAAATATTCTTTTCCTTCCTTGACATCACCTTAAATTCATCACACTATATTTCAAATTTAGATAATTATTGATGTTATAAGATCATACATAATATCATAACTTAAAAAATATATGATAAGATCCATATATTAGTAATAGACACCATATCATATGATATTGTAGAATTTATATATTTAAAAGGAAGGTCGGGACCTTTTAGTCGAGTCTGCACCATCATTCAATATCTCCAAGATTGGTAATCAAACATGAGAATAAATTTTTTAAAATATTTTATAGAAACGGAGATTGGCCCATGGTAGAAATATTTACAAAATATGTACTATTAATCTGATAAGCATATATCTTAATGAGCACTTATAAATAAAATATTTCATATTTATACTATTATGAAAAATGATATATTTATTATCCTATAATAATAATTACTATTCGAATGGAATAGTTATCTTTTAAGCAATTATATTATCATATGATGATTCTCTTATTTTTTAAATATTTAATAGATATATTATTTTTAGTTTTCTATATTATAAGATGCACTTGAATTTAGTTAAAAAAAATTATTTCTTGCACCATTTGATTAAACCATGTTAGTGTACAACAATTTTTTCACTTTACAAAACCAAAATAAAAATAGGCTTATAAATTACTCCCAAAGTGGCTAAGTGATGTAAATATTAGAATCTCTATATTAAAATTAAATTATTAGTTTATATTTTTTGAAGCAAATTTATAGTATTATAAAATTTTATATTATGCATCATTGCATTTTTATAAATATCTAAAATATTTTTTATTTTTTATTAAAGATTATTTTCCTTCCTTGAAATCACCATGAATTCATCACTTTATATTTAATATTTAGATAATTATTTATGTCATAAGATCATATACAATGTCATATCTAAAAAAAATATAATAAGATACATATTTAGTAATAGATACCATATCTTTTGATTTGGTAGAATTTATATAGTTAAAAGGAAGGTCGTGATTTGTTAAGTCGAGTCTACGCCACTATTAAATATCTCGAATATTAGTAATCAAACATAAGGATAATTTTTTTTAATATTAGAATCTTTATATTTAAATTAAATTATAATTTTATATTTTTTGAAGCAAATTTATAGTATTATAAAATATTAAATTATACATCATTATATTTTTATGAATATCTAAAATATTTATTATTTTAAAAAAGATTATTTTTCTTCCTTGACATCACCTTAAATTCATCAAACTATATTTAATATTTAGATAATTATTTATTTTATCAGAGGATACATAATATCATACCTTAAAAAATATATGATAAGATCCATATATTAGTAATAGATAGCATTTCATGTGATATGCTAGAATTTATATATTTAAAAGGAAGATCATGACATTTTAGTCGAATCTGTACCACCATTAAATATCTCCAAGATTGGTAATCAAATATAAGGATAAATTCTTTTGAATATTTTATATAAACGGAGATTGGCCCATGGTAGAAATACTTACCAAATATGTGCTATTGTGTACACTTTTTCCCATGTCTCATATATCGAATTAATTTTGATATATACATTTAATCATATAAATCTTTACAATAAAGGAAACTAACTAAAACATAGATTAATATATTAAAATTAATAAAAGAAACAAATTATTTAGTAACATGAAAAATAGCCAAAAATAATTTTCTACTCCTACTATTACATGCATGGTTCTCATCTTATAAAACTTACTATCACTTATCCTTACTTTCAGTTTCATAACTATAATTATGGTAGCAAGCATGTTATTCCAAATTCTAAAGGCAATTGGAGAAAAATTTTTGCTGACCTAAAATTTTTGTCAATTCTTCTAGAGCAAATGATGATGTTTTCATATGCTACAATAGAAACTTGAATTGTCATCAAAAGAAGGAAGTTTGCTAGGCTGATGAGGAGTTGCTTTGTAGTCATGAGAGTCTAACACTTAATTATTTATAGTAAAATAGATTTTCTAATTTTTAAACTTATATCTAGATTGTAGAATTATTTATCGTCAATGAGACAATATAAAGATTGAAAGCTAATTGAAACTGTTACATAATGGTTTTAGTTATAATACTTACTTTATTCGACTAGAAACTTATATCTTCGTTATATATGCCAAATTGCCATATAAGTGAATAATGTATTTCATAATAAAAAATATAAACAAACTGAACAAAAAAATGCAACCGTAAAACTCTTTATTATATAAAAGTATCATTAGCTTTTAACATTATGCTTATATCTTAAAATCACTTTAGGAAGATTTTTAAATAATACATTAAAAATTCTCTGTCACATGCATAAATATGAGTATCTCTCTAGAGTATTAGTTAGTAATTCTTGAATAATTCAATATGATACTCTTTTTGATATAATATATAACAAATATGATTAAATGTTTTTTTTAAAAGTACATCAAATTATTATATCGAAACCCCAAATTAGTATTCCTATACAATGAGAAAACTAAATGTGATAAAGAAATGCAAACTCTGAAAATTTATAATTCGAGTAATCACTAATTACTTCATTTGGTAAATTAGTTGATAATCCTCTTTTAGAAGATAAGAGTCTTCCAAATTTAAATCAAATGATCATTAACATAACATTGTTGAAGCTTTTGTTATTTATTTTATATTAAAAAAATAAAATATTATAATTAAAGATTAAGTATCTAACTATAATTTGAATCGACATATATTGTTATCATGATTGTTCTATATTACTAAAATACTTATAACAATTAAATTTCATTTTAATGAAAAAATTTTGAATCTAAAAATATCAATTTTAAGAATTCTCATTATATTAAAATACCTTAATCTTTTATATTTTTTAATACGGATCAAACTGTCACTGTATTATCGATCTAAACCAAAAGAAGTTAAGTCAAGTATCGATAAAGTAATTTTAATAAATTTTTAGCAAACAATGTGATATTTTCGTATTTCATTTTCTGATCAAAATTTCCGAGAATCACTTTGTTATTTAATATCATGTGCTTAAGTACACTAAATATTTAAATTAGCTTTAAAAAAAATCAGTCCTCAAGGTTAATCTGATAAGCGTATACTATTTATACTATTATGTAAAATGATAAATTTATTATCCTATAATAATTATTACTATTCGAATAGAATAGTTATCTTTTAAGTAATTATATTATCATACGATTATTCTCTTATTTTTTAAATATATAATAGATATGTTATTTTTAGTTTTCTATATTACAAGATGTACTTGAATTTAGTTACAGAATTTTTATTTCTTGCACTATTGATTAAACCAGGTTAGTGTATAACAATTTTTTCACCTTACAAATCCAAAATAAAAATAGGCATACAAATTACTCCCAAAGTGGTTAAGTGATGTAAAAATTAGAATATTAATATTGCAATTAAATTATTAGTTTATATTTTTTGAAGCAAATTTATAGTATTATAAAATTTTATATTATGCATCATTATATTTTTGTAAATATCTAAAATATTTTCTATTTTTCATTAAAGATTCATTTCCTTCCTTGACATCACCTTGAACTCATCACTTTATATTTAATATTTAGATAATTATTTATGTCATAAGATTATACACAATGTCATATTTAAAGAAAAATATGATAAGATACATAACTTAGCAATAGACACCATATCTTCTGATATTGTAGAATTTATATAATTAAAAAAATTATGCCCTTATCAAATTTTTTGTTATTTATTTTTTATTATTCATGGAGTAATAACAAAGCATAGGATACAATGTAATGATAATACAATAATGCATTACAATTTATTTCCAAAAATATAAAAAAATAACTTAATAATTGGAAGGGTGATGAGGAGGGTAAACCGGTTTAAGGGCAGGTGAGAATATAAAAGGTTTAACTTCAAATGGTTCGTTTAGACCAACTAGAGCCTCTTTGATAGCGATGGCTAAAAAACATAAGTAACTTAAGTTAATAAAATATTTTTAAACTAAAAAAATCATATAAATCTTTACAATAAAGGAAACTAACTAAAACTTAGATTAATATAATAAAAGAAACAAATTAGTTAGTAATATGGACAATAGCCAAAGATAATTTTCTACTCCTACTATTACATGCATGGTTCTCATCTTATAAAACTTACTATCACTTATCCTTAGTTTCAGTTTGTAACTATAATTATGGTAGCAAGCATGTTATTCCAAATTCTAAAGGCAATTGGAAAAATTGTTACTAACCTAAAATTTTAGTCAATTCTTCTAGAGGAAAAGATGATGTGGGAGCAATCGGATGCTACAATAGAAACTTGAATCATCGAAAGAAGGAAGATTGCTAGGCCGAGGAGTTTGTTGGTAGTCATGATAGTCTAACACTTAATTATTTGTAGTAAAATAGATTTTGTAATTTTAAGCTTATATCTAGATTGTATAATTGTTTATCGTCAATGAGACAATATAAAGATTCAAAGCTAATTGAAACTGTTGCATAATGGTTTTAGCGTTAATACTTACTTTGTTTTACTAGAAACTTATATCTTTGTTGTATATGCAAAATTACCATACAAGAGAATAACGTATTTCATAATAAAACAATATAGAAAAACCGAACAAGAAAATGTAACCCTCATACTCTTTATTATATAAAAGTATCATTGGCTTTTAACATTATGCTTATATCTTAAAATCACTTTTTTTGATATAACATATAACAAATAAGATTAAATCTTATTTTGAAAACTACATCAAATTATTATATCGAAACCCTAAATTAGTATTCTTATATAATGAGAAAACCTAAATGTGGTAAAGAAATACAAACTCTTAAGATTTATAATTCGAGTAATCACCAATTTACCTCATTTAGCAAATTAGTTGATAATCCTCTTTTACAAGATAAGAGTCTTCCAAATTTAAATCAAATAATCATTAACATAACCTTGTTGAAGCTATTGTTATTTATTTTAATTAAAACTAAAATATTATAATTAATGATTAAGTGTCTAGCTGTAATTTGAATCGACATATATTATTATTATGATTGCACTATGTTGCTAGAATACTTACAACAATTAAATTTCTTTCTAGTGTAAAATTTTTTAATCTAAAAATATCAATTTTAAGAATAGATTATATAAAAAATAATCTAATAAATCAGACATATTCAAAATCTAGTATGATATAATTCTCATTATATTAAAATACCTTAAACTTTTTTATTTTTTGATACGTATCAAACTATCGCTGTATTATCGATCTAAACCAAAGGAAGTTTAGCCAAGTATCGATAAAGTAATTTTAACAAATTTTTAGCAAAGAGTGTTTGATATTTTCGTATTTCATTTTCTCATCAAAATTTCCGAGCATCACTTTGTTATTTAATATCGTATGCTTAAGTATACTAAATATTTAAATTAGCTTTTAAAAAATTCAATCCTCAAGGTTAATCTGACAAGTGCATACTTTATTGAGCACCTATATAAAAATATTTCATATTTATACTATTATGTAAAATAATATATTTATTATCCTATAATAATAATTACTATTCGAATGGAATAATTATCTTTTAAGCAATTACATTACCATATGATGATTCTCTTATTTTAAATATTTAATAGATATATTATATTTAGTTTTCTGTATTACAAGATGCCCTTGAGTTTTGTTACAGAATTTTTATTTCTTGCACCATTTAATGAAACCAGGTTAGTGTATAACAATTTTTCGGTGTACAAAACTAAAATAAAATTAGGCTTACAAATTACTCCCAAAGTGGTTAAGTATTGTAAATATTAGAATCTTCAAATTGAAATTAAATTATTAGTATATATTTTTGAAGTAAATTTATAGTATTATAAAATTTTATATTATGCATCATTGTATTTTTATAAATATCTAAAATATTTTTTATTTTTCATTAAAGATTCTTTTCCTTCCTTGACATCACCTTGAATTCATCACTTTGTATTTAATATTTAGATAATTATTTATATCATAAGATTATATACAATGTACTATCTAAAAAAAAATGATAAGATACATAGTAATAGATATCATATCTTCTGATATGGTATAATTTTATAATTAAAAAAAGGTCGTGACATGTGTAGTTGAGATTGCACCATCATTAAATATCTCCAAGATTAGTAATCAAACATTAGGATAAATTTTTTTAATATTAGAATCTTCATATTTAAATTAAATTATAAGTTTATATTTTTTGAAGCAAATTTATAGTATTATAAAATTTTAGATTTTACACCATTATATTTTTTGAATATCTAAAATATTTTTATTATTCATGGAGTAACAACAAAGCATAGGATACAATGTAATGATAATATAATAATGCATTACAATTTATTTGAAAAAATATAAAAAATAACGTAATAATTGGAATATAAAAGGTTAGTGTATAACAATTTCTTCACTTTACAAATCCAAAATAAAAATAGGCTTACAAATTACTCCCAAAGTGGTTAAGTGATGTAAATATTATAATCTTAATATTGAAATTAAATTATTAGTTTATATATTTTGAAGCAAATTTATAGTATTATAAAATTTTATATTATGCATCATTATATTTTTGTAAATATCTAAAATATTTTTTATTTTTGTTTAAAGATTCTTTTCGTTCGTTGACATCACCTTGAACTCATCACTTTATATTTAATATTTAGATAATTATTTATGTCGGAAGATTATACACAATGTCATATTTAAAGAAAAATATGATAAGATACATAACTTAGCAATAGACACAATATCTTCCGATATTGTAGAATTTATATAATTAAAAAATTATGCCCTTATCAAATTTTTTGTTATTTATTTTTATTATTCATGGAGTAATAACAAAGCATAGGATACAATGTAATGATAATACAATAATGCATTACAATTTATTTCCAAAATATAAAAAATAACTTAATAATTGGAAGGGTGATGAGTAGGTTTAAGGCGAGAATATAAAAGGTTTAACTTCAAATGGTTCGTTACCAACTAGAGCCTCTTTGATATGGCTAAAAAACATAAGTAACTTAAGTTAATAAAATATTTTTAAACTAAAAATCATATAAATCTTTACAATAAAGGAAACTAACTAAAACTTAGATTAATATAATAAAAGAAACAAATTAGTTAGTAATATGGACAATAGCCAAAGATAATTTTCTACTCCTACTATTACATGCATGGTTCTCATCTTATAAAACTTACTATCACTTATCCTTAGTTTCAGTTTAGAACTATAATTATGGTAGCAAGCATGTTATTCCAAATTCTAAAGGCAATTGGAGAAAAATTGTTACTAACCTAAAATTTTAGTCAATTCTTCTAGAGGAAAAGATGATGTGGGAGCAACTGTTAGATGCTACAATAGAAACTTGAATCATCGAAACAAGGAAGATTGCTAGGCCGACGAGGAGTTTGTTGGTAGTCATGATAGTCTAACACTTAATTATTTGTAGTAAAATAGATTTTGTAATTTTAAGCTTATATCTAGATTGTATAATTGTTTATCGTCAATGAGACAATATAAAGATTGAAAGCTAATTGAAATGTTGCATAATGGTTTTAGCGTTAATACTTACTTTGTTTTACTAGAAACTTATATCTTTGTTGTATATGCAAAATTACCATACAAGAGAATAACGTATTTCATAATAAAACAATATAGAAAAACCGAACAAGAAAATGTAACCCTCATACTCTTTATTATATAAAAGTATCATTGGCTTTTAACATTATGCTTATATCTTAAAATCACTTTAGGAAGATTTTTAAATAATACATTAAAGATTGTCTATCACGTGCATAAATATGAAGAAGTATCTCTCTAGAAAATTAGTTAGTAATTCTAATAATTCAATATGTGATACTTTTTGATATAACATATAACAAATAAGATTAAATCTTATTTTGAAAACTACATCAAATTATTATATCGAAACCCTAAATTAGTATTCTTATATAATGAGAAAACCTAAATGTGGTAAAGAAATACAAACTCTTAAGATTTATAATTCGAGTAATCACCAATTTACCTCATTTAGCAAATTAGTTGATAATCCTCTTTTACAAGATAAGAGTCTTCCAAATTTAAATCAAATAATCATTAACATAACCTTGTTGAAGCTATTGTTATTTATTTTAATTAAAACTAAAATATTATAATTAATGATTAAGTGTCTAGCTATAATTTGAATCGACATATATTATTATTATGATTGTACTATGTTGCTAGAATACTTACAACAATTAAATTTCTTTCTAGTGTAAAATTTTTTAATCTAAAAATATGAATTTTAAGAATAGATTATATAAAAAATAATCTAATAAATCAGACATATTCAAAATCTAGTATGATATAATTCTCATTATATTAAAATACCTTAAACTTTTTTATTTTTTATAGTATCAAAATCTTTATTATCGATCTAAACCAAAGGAAGTTTAGCCAAGTATCGATAAAGTAATTTTAACAAATTTTTAGCAAAGAGTGTTTGATATTTTCGTATTTCATTTTCTCATCAAAATTTCCGAGCATCACTTTGTTATTTAATACCGTATGCTTAAGTATACTAAATATTTAAATTAGCTTTTAAAAAAATTCAATCCTCAAGGTTAATCTGATAAGTGCATACTTTATTGAGCACCTATAAATAAAAATATTTCATATTTATACTATTATGTAAAATAATATATTTATTATCCTATAATAATAATTACTATTCGGATGGAATAATTATCTTTTAAGCAATTACATTACCATATGATGATTCTCTTATTTTAAATATTTAATAGATATATTATTTTTAGTTTTCTATATTACAAGATGCCCTTGAGTTTTGTTACATAATTTTTATTTCTTGCACCATTTAATTAAACCAGGTTAGTGTATAACAATTTTTCAGTGTACAAAACTAAAATAAAATTGGGCTTAGAAATTACTCCCAAAGTGGTTAAGTATTGTAAATATTAGAATCTTCAAATTGAAATTAAATTATTAGTATATATTTTTGAAGTAAATTTATAGTATTATAAAATGTTATATTATGCATCATTGTATTTTTATAAATATCTAAAATATTTTTTATTTTTCATTAAAGATTCTTTTCCTTCCTTGACATCACCTAGAATTCGTCACTTTGTATTTAATATTTAGATAATTATTTAGATCATAAGATTATATACAATGTACTATCTAAAAAAAATGATAAGATACATAACATAGTAATAGATATCATATCTTCTGATATGGTATAATTTTATAATTAAAAAAGGTCGTGACATGTGTAGTTGAGATTGCACCATCATTAAATATCTCCAAGATTAGTAATCAAACATTAGGATAAATTTTTTTAATATTAGAATCTTCATATTTAAATTAAATTATAAGTTTATATTTTTGAAGCAAATTTATAGTATTATAAAATTTTAGATTTTACACCATTAGATTTTTTGAATATCTAAAATATTTTTATTATTCATGGAGTAACAACAAAGCATAGGATACAATGTAATGATAATATAATAATGCATTACAATTTATTTGAAAAAATATAAAAAATAACGTAATAATTGGAATATAAAAGGTTAGTGTATAACAATTTCTTCACTTTACAAATCCAAAATAAAAATAGGCTTACAAATTACTCCCAAAGTGGTTAAGTGATGTAAATATTATAATCTTAATATTGAAATTAAATTATTAGTTTATATTTTTTGAAGCAAATTTATAGTATTATAAAATTTTATATTATGCATCATTATATTTTTGTAAATATCTAAAATATTTTTTATTTTTCTTTAAAGATTCTTTTCGTTCGTTGACATCACCTTGAACTCATCACTTTATATTTAATATTTAGATAATTATTTATGTCGGAAGATTATACACAATGTCATATTTAAAGAAAAATATGATAAGATACATAACTTAGCAATAGACACAATATCTTCCGATATTGTAGAATTTATATAATTAAAAAAATTATGCCCTTATCAAATTTTTTTGTTATTTATTTTTTATTATTCATGGAGTAATAACAAAGCATAGGATACAATGTAATGATAATACAATAATGCATTACAATTTATTTCCAAAAATATAAAAAAATAACTTAATAATTGGAAGGGTGATGAGGAGGGTAAACCGGTTTAAGGAGAATATAAAGGTTTAACTTCAAATGGTTCGTTACCAACTAGAGCCTCTTTGATAGCGATGGCTAAAAACATAAGTAACTTAAGTTAATAAAATATTTTTAAACTAAAAATCATATAAATCTTTACAATAAAGGAAACTAACTAAAACTTAGATGAATATAATAAAAGAAACAAATTAGTTAGTAATATGGACAATAGCCAAAGATAATTTTCTACTCCTACTATTACATGCATGGTTCTCATCTTATAAAACTTACTATCACTTATCCTTAGTTTCAGTTTGTAACTATAATTATGGTAGCAAGCATGTTATTCCAAATTCTAAAGGCAATTGGAGAAAAATTGTTACTAACCTAAAATTTTAGTCAATTCTTCTAGAGGAAAAGATGATGTGGGAGCAATCATTAGATGCTACAATAGAAACTTGAATCATCCAAAGAAGGAAGATTGCTAGGACGAGGAGTTTGTTGGTAGTCATGATAGTCTAACACTTAATTATTTGTAGTAAAATAGATTTTGTAATTTTAAGCTTATATCTAGATTGTATAATTGTTTATCGTCAATGAGACAATATAAAGATTGAAAGCTAATTGAAACTGTTGCATAATGGTTTTAGCGTTAATACTTACTTTGTTTTACTAGAAATTTATATCTTTGTTGTATATGCAAAATTACCATACAAGAGAATAACGTATTTCATAATAAAACAATATAGAAAAACCGAACAAGAAAATGTAACCCTCATACTCTTTATTATATAAAAGTATCATTGGCTTTTAACATTATGCTTATATCTTAAAATCACTTTAGGAAGATTTTTAAATAATACATTAAAGATTCTCTATCACGTGCATAAATATGAAGAAGTATCTCTCTAGAAAATTAGTTAGCAATTCTCGAATAATTTAATATGTGATACTTTTTTTGATATAACATATAACAAATAAGATTAAATCTTATTTTGAAAACTACATCAAATTATTATATCGAAACCCTAAATTAGTATTCTTATATAATGAGAAAACCTAAATGTGGTAAAGAAAGACAAACTGTTAAGATTTATAATTCGAGTAATCACCAATTTACCTCATTTAGCAAATTAGTTGATAATCCTCTTTTACAAGATAAGAGTCTTCCAAATTTAAATCAAATAATCATTAACATAACCTTGTTGAAGCTATTGTTATTTATTTTAATTAAAACTAAAATATTATAATTAATGATTAAGTGTCTAGCTGTAATTTGAATCGACATATATTATTATTATGATTGCACTATGTTGCTAGAATACTTACAACAATTAAATTTCTTTCTAGTGTAAAATTTTTTAATCTAAAAATATCAATTTTAAGAATAGATTATATAAAAATAATCTAATAAATCAGACATATTCAAAATCTAGTATGATATAATTCTCATTATATTAAAATACCTTAAACTTTTTATGTTTTTTGATACGTATCAAACTGTCACTATATTATCCATCTAAACCAAAGGAAGTTAAGCCAAGTATCGATAAAGTAATTTTAATAAATTTTTAGCAAAGAGTGTTTGATATTTTCGTATTTCATTTTCTCATCAAAATATTCGAGCATCACTTTGTTATTTAATATCGTATACTTAGGTATACGAAATATTTAAATGAGCTTTTAAAAAATTCAATCCTCAAGGTTAATCTGATAAGTGCATACTTTATTGAGCACCTATAAATAAAAATATTTCATATTTATACTATTATGTAAAATAATATATTTATTATCCTATAATAATAATTACTATTCGAATGGAATAATTATCTTTTAAGCAATTACCTTACCATATGATGATTCCCTTATTTTAAATATTTAATAGATATATTATTTTTAGTTTTCTATATTACAAGATGCCCTTGAGTTTTGTTACAGAATTTTTATTTCTTGCACCATTTAATGAAACCAGGTTAGTATAACAATTTTTCTGTACAAAACTAAAATAAAATTAGGCTTACAAATTACTCCCAAAGTGGTTAAGTATTGTAAATATTAGAATCTTCAAATTGAAATTAAATTATTAGTATATATTTTTGAAGTAAATTTATAGTATTATAAAATTTTATATTATGCATCATTGTATTTTTATAAATATCTAAAATATTTTTTATTTTTTTAAAGATTCTTTTCCTTCCTTGACATCACCTTGAATTCAATACTTTTATATTTAATATTTAGATAATTATTTATGTAATAAGATCAGACACAACGTTATCTCGTAAAAAAATATGATAAGATACATAACTTAGTAATAGATATCATATCTTCTGATATGGTATAATTTTATAATTAAAAAAGGTCGTGACATGTGTAGTTGAGATTGCACCATCATTAAATATCTCCAAGATTAGTAATCAAACATTAGGATAATTTTTTAATATTAGAATCTTCATATTTAAATTAAATTATAAGTTTATATTTTTGAAGCAAATTTATAGTATTATAAAATTTTAGATTTTACACCATTATATTTTTGAATATCTAAAATATTTTTATTATTCATGGAGTAACAACAAAGCATAGGATACAATGTAATGATAATATAATAATGCATTACAATTTATTTGAAAAATATAAAAAATAACGTAATAATTGGAATATAAAAGGTTAGTGTATAACAATTTCTTCACTTTACAAATCCAAAATAAAAATAGGCTTACAAATTACTCCCAAAGTGGTTAAGTGATGTAAATATTATAATCTTAATATTGAAATTAAATTATTAGTTTATATATTTTGAAGCAAATTTATAGTATTATAAAATTCTATATTATGCATCATTATATTTTTATAAATATCTAAAATATTTTTTATTTTTGTTTAAAGATTCTTTTCGTTCGTTGACATCACCTTGAACTCATCACTTTATATTTAATATTTAGATAATTATTTATGTAAGATTATACACAATGTCATATTTAAAGAAAAATATGATAAGATACATAACTTAGCAATAGACACAATATCTTCCGATATTGTAGAATTTATATAATTAAAAAATTATGCCCCTATCAAATTTTTTGTTATTTATTTTTATTATTCATGGAGTAATAACAAAGCATAGGATACAATGTAATGATAATACAATAATGCATTACAATTTATTTCCAAAATATAAAAAATAACTTAATAATTGGAAGGGTGATGAGGAGGGTAAACCGGTTTAACGAGAATATAAAAGGTTTAACTTCAAATGGTTTAGACCAACTAGAGCCTCTTTGATAGAAGTGGCTAAAAACATAAGTAACTTAAGTTAATAAAATATTTTAAACTAAAAAATCATATAAATCTTTACAATAAAGGAAACTAACTAAAACTTAGATGAATATAATAAAAGAAACAAATTAGTTAGTAATATGGATAATAGCCAAAGATAATTTTCTACTCCTACTATTACATGCATGGTTCTCATCTTATAAAACTTACTATCACTTATCCTTAGTTTCAGTTTAACTATAATTATGGTAGCAAGCATGTTATTCCAAATTCTAAAGGCAATTGGAAAATTGTTACTAACCTAAAATTTTAGTCAATTCTTCTAGAGGAAAAGATGATGTGGGAGCAATCTCTTAGATGCTACAATAGAAACTTGAATCATCGAAAGAAGGAAGATTGCTAGGCACGAGGAGTTTGTTGGTAGTCATGATAGTCTAACAATTAATTATTTGCAGTAAAATAGATTTTGTAATTTTAAGCTTATATCTAGATTGTATAATTGTTTATCGTCAATGAGACAATATAAAGATTGAAAGCTAATTGAAACTTGCATAATGGTTTTAGCGTTAATACTTACTTTGTTTTACTAGAAACTTATATCTTTGTTGTATATGCAAAATTACCATACAAGAGAATAATGTATTTCATAATAAAACAATATAGAAAAACCGAACAAGAAAATGTAACCCTCATACTCTTTATTATATAAAAGTATCATTGGGTTTTAACATTATGCTTATATCTTAAAATCACTTTAGGAAGATTTTTAAATAATACATTAAAGATTGTCTATCAAGTGCATAAATATGAAGAAGTATCTCTCTAGAAAATTAGTTAGTAATTCTCGAATAATTCAATATGTGATACTTTTTTTGATATAACATATAACAAATAAGATTAAATCTTATTTTGAAAACTACATCAAATTATTATATCGAAACCCTAAATTAGTATTCTTATATAATGAGAAAACCTAAATGTGGTAAAGAAATACAAACTCTTAAGATTTATAATTCGAGTAATCACCAATTTACCTCATTTAGCAAATTAGTTGATAATCCTCTTTTACAAGATAAGAGTCTTCCAAATTTAAATCAAATAATCATTAACATAACCTTGTTGAAGCTATTGTTATTTATTTTAATTAAAACTAAAATATTATAATTAATGATTAAGTGTCTAGCTATAATTTGAATCGACATATATTATTATTATGATTGTACTATGTTGCTCGAATACTTACAACAATTAAATTTCTTTCTAGTGCAAAATTTTTTAATCTAAAAATATCAATTTTAAGAATAGATTATACAAAAATAATCTTGTAAATCAAACATATTCAAAATCTAGTATGATATAATTCTCATTATATTAAAATACCTTAAACTTTTATATTTTTAATACGTATCAAAGTCACTATATTATCGATCTAAACCAAAGGAAGTTAAGACTAGTATCGATAAAGTAATTTTACAAATTTTTAGCAAAGAGTGGTTGATATTTTCGTATTTCATTTTCTCATCAAAATTTCCGAGCATCGTTCTGTTATTTAATATCGTATTCTTAAGTATACTAAATGTTTAAATTAGCTTTAAAAAATTCAATCCTCAAGGTTTATCTGATAAGTGCATACTTTATTAAGCACCTATAAATAAAAATATTTCATATTTATACTATTATGTAAAATAATATATTTATTATCCTATAATAATAATTACTATTCGAATGGAATAATTATCTTTTAAGAAATTACATTACCATATGATGATTCTCCAATTTTAAATATTTAATAGATATATTATTTTATTTTTTATATTACAAGATGCCCTTGAGTTTTGTTACAGAATTTTCATTTCTTGCACCATTTAATTAAACCAGGTTAGTGTATAACAATTTTTCAGTGTACAAAACTAAAATAAAATTAGGCTTACAAATTACTCCCAAAGTGGTTAAGTATTGTAAATATTAGAATCTTCAAATTGAAATTAAATTATTAGTATATATTTTTGAAGTAAATTTATAGTATTATAAAATTTTATATTATGCATCATTGTATTTTTATAAATATCGAAAATATTTTTTATTTTTCATTAAAGATTCTTTTCCTTCCTTGACATCACCTTGAATTCATCACTTTGTATTTAATATTTAGATAATTATTTATATCACAAGATTATATACAATGTACTATCTAAAAAATAATAATAAGATACATAACATAGTAATAGATATCATATCTTCTGATATGGTATAATTTTATAATTAAAAAAGGTCGTGACATGTGTAGTTGAGATTGCACCATCATTAAATATCTCAAGATTAGTAATCAAACATTAGGATAAATTTTTTAATATTAGAATCTTCATATTTAAATTAAATTATAAGTTTATATTTTTTGAAGCAAATTTATAGTATTATAAAATTTTAGATTTTACACCATTATATTTTTGAATATCTAAAATATTTTTATTATTCATGGAGTAACAACAAAGCATAGGATACAATGTAATGATAATATAATAATGCATTACAATTTATTTGAAAAATATAAAAATATAACGTAATAATTGGAATATAAAAGGTTAGTGTATAACAATTTCTTCACTTTACAAATCCAAAATAAAAATAGGCTTACAAATTACTCCCAAAGTGGTTAAGTGATGTAAATATTATAATCTTAATATTGAAATTAAATTATTAGTTTATATATTTTGAAGCAAATTTATAGTATTATAAAATTCTATATTATGCATCATTATATTTTTGTAAATATCTAAAATATTTTTTATTTTTGTTTAAAGATTCTTTTCGTTCGTTGACATCACCTTGAACTCATCACTTTATATTTAATATTTAGATAATTATTTATGTAAGATTATACACAATGTCATATTTAAAGAAAAATATGATAAGATACATAACTTAGCAATAGACACAATATCTTCCGATATTGTAGAATTTATATAATTAAAAAATTATGCCCTTATCAAATTTTTTGTTATTTATTTTTATTATTCATGGAGTAATAACAAAGCATAGGATACAATGTAATGATAATACAATAATGCATTACAATTTATTTCCAAAAATATAAAAATAACTTAATAATTGGAAGGGTGATGAGGAGGGTAAACCTTTAAAGAGAATATAAAAGGTTTAACTTCAAATGGTTCGTTACCAACTAGAGCCTCTTTGATATGGCTAAAAAACATAAGTAACTTAAGTTAATAAAATATTTTTAAACTAAAAATCATATAAATCTTTACAATAAAGGAAACTAACTAAAACTTAGATTAATATAATAAAAGAAACAAATTAGTTAGTAATATGGACAATAGCCAAAGATAATTTTCTACTCCTACTATTACATGCATGGTTCTCATCTTATAAAACTTACTATCACTTATCCTTAGTTTCAGTTTTAACTATAATTATGGTAGCAAGCATGTTATTCCAAATTCTAAAGGCAATTGGAGAAAAATTGTTACTAACCTAAAATTTTAGTCAATTCTTCTAGAGGAAAAGATGATGTGGGAGCAACTGTTGATGCTACAATAGAAACTTGAATCATAAGGAAGATTGCTACGAGGAGTTTGTTGGTAGTCATGATAGTCTAACACTTAATTATTTGTAGTAAAATAGATTTTGTAATTTTAAGCTTATATCTAGATTGTATAATTGTTTATCGTCAATGAGACAATATAAAGATTGAAAGCTAATTGAACTTTGCATAATGGTTTTAGCGTTAATACTTACTTTGTTTTACTAGAAACTTATATCTTTGTTGTATATGCAAAATTACCATACAAGAGAATAACGTATTTCATAATAAAACAATATAAAAACCGAACAAGAAAATGTAACCTCATACTCTTTATTATATAAAAGTATCATTGGCTTTTAACATTATGCTTATATCTTAAAATCACTTTAGGAAGATTTTAAATAATACATTAAAGATTCTCTATCACGTGCATAAATATGAAGAAGTATCTCTCTAGAAAATTAGTTAGTAATTCTCGAATAATTCAATATGTGATACTTTTTTTGATATAACATATAACAAATAAGATTAAATCTTATTTTGAAAACTACATCAAATTATTATATCGAAACCCTAAATTAGTTTTCTTATATAATGAGAAAACCTAAATGTGGTAAAGAAATACAAACTCTTAAGATTTATAATTCGAGTAATCACAATTTACCTCATTTAGCAAATTAGTTGATAATCCTCTTTTACAAGATAAGAGTCTTCCAAGTTTAAATCAAATAATCATTAACATAACCTTGTTGAAGCTATTGTTATTTATTTTAATTAAAACTAAAATATTATAATTAATGATTAAGTGTCTAGCTATAATTTGAATCGATATATTATTATTATGATTGTACTATGTTGCTAGAATACTTACAACAATTAAATTTCTTTCTAGTGCAAAATTTTTAATCTAAAAATATCAATTTTAAGAATAGATTATACAAAAATAATCTTGTAAATCAAACATATTCAAAATCTAGTATGATATAATTCTCATTATATTAAAATACCTTAAACTTTTATATTTTTAATACGTATCAAACTCACTATATTATCGATCTAAACCAAAGGAAGTTAAGACTAGTATCGATAAAGTAATTTTACAAATTTTAGCAAAGAGTGGTTGATATTTTCGTATTTCATTTTCTCATCAAAATTTCCGAGCATCGTTATTTAATATCGTATTCTTAAGTATACTAAATGTTTAAATTAGCTTTTAAAAATTCAATCCTCAAGGTTAATCTGATAAGTGCATACTTTATTAAGCACCTATAAATAAAAATATTTCATATTTATACTATTATGTAAAATAATATATTTATTATCTTATAATAATAATTACTATTCGAATGGAATAATTATCTTTTAAGCAATTACATTACCATATGATGATTCTCCAATTTTAAATATTTAATAGATATATTATTTTTAGTTTTTATATTACAAGATGCCCTTGAGTTTTGTTACAGAATTTTCATTTCTTGCACCATTTAATTAAACCAGGTTAGTGTATAACAATTTTTCAGTGTACAAAACTAAAATAAAATTAGGCTTACAAATTACTCCCAAAGTGGTTAAGTATTGTAAATATTAGAATCTTCAAATTGAAATTAAATTATTAGTATATATTTTGAAGTAAATTTATAGTATTATAAAATTTTATATTATGCATCATTGTATTTTTATAAATATCTAAAATATTTTTTATTTTTTTAAAGATTCTTTTCCTTCCTTGACATCACCTTGAATTCATCACTTTTGTATTTAATATTTAGATAATTATTTATATCACAAGATTATATACAATGTACTATCTAAAAATAATAATAAGATACATAACATAGTAATAGATATCATATCTTCTGATATGGTATAATTTTATAATTAAAAAAGGTCGTGACATGTGTAGTTGAGATTGCACCATCATTAAATATCTCCATGATTAGTAATCAAACATTAGGATAAATTTTTTAATATTAGAATCTTCATATTTAAATTAAATTATAAGTTTATATTTTTGAAGCAAATTTATAGTATTATAAAATTTTAGATTTTACACCATTATATTTTTTGAATATCTAAAATATTTTTATTATTCATGGAGTAACAACAAAGCATAGGATACAATGTAATGATAATATAATAATACATTACAATTTATTTGCATAAATATAAAAAAATAACTTAATAATTGGAACATAAAAGGTTAGTGTATAACAATTTCTTCACTTTACAAATCCAAAATAAAAACAGGCTTACAAATTACTCCCAAAGTGGTTAAGTGATGTAAATATTATAATCTTAATATTGAAATTAAATTATTAGTTTATATATTTTGAAGCAAATTTATAGTATTATAAAATTTTATATTATGCATCATTATATTTTTGTAAATATCTAAAATATTTTTATTTTTCTTTAAAGATTCTTTTCGTTCCTTGACATCACCTTGAACTCATCACTTTATATTTAATATTTAGATACTTATTTATGTCGTAAGATTATACACAATGCCCTATTTAAAGAAAAATATGATAAGATACATAACTTAGCAATAGACACAATATCTTGATATTGTAGAATTTATATAATTAAAAAATTATGCCCTTATCAAATTTTTGTTATTTATTTTTATTATTCATGGAGTAATAACAAAGCATAGGATACAATGTAATGATAATACAATAATGCATTACAATTTATTTCCAAAATATAAAAAATAACTTAATAATTGGAAGGGTGATGAGGAGGGTAAATTTAAGGAGAATATAAAAGGTTTAACTTCAAATGGTTCGTTCCAACTAGAGCCTCTTTGATAGCTATCTAAAAACATAAGTAACTTAAGTTAATAAAATATTTTTAAACTAAAAATCATATAAATCTTTACAATAAAGGAAACTAACTAAAACTTAGATGAATATAATAAAAGAAACAAATTAGTTAGTAATATGGATAATAGCCAAAGATAATTTTCTACTCCTACTATTACATGCATGGTTCTCATCTTATAAAACTTACTATCACTTATCCTTAGTTTCATTTAACTATAATTATGGTAGCAAGCATGTTATTCCAAATTCTAAAGGCAATTGGAGAAAATTGTTACTAACCTAAAATTTTAGTCAATTCTTCTAGAGGAAAAGATGATGTGGGAGCAATCTTTGCTACAATAGAAACTTGAATCATCGAAAGAAGGAAGATTGCTAGGCCAACGAGGAGTTTGTTGGTAGTCATGATAGTCTAACACTTAATTATTTGTAGTAAAATAGATTTTGTAATTTTAAGCTTATATCTAGATTGTATAATTGTTTATCATCAATGAGACAATATAAAGATTGAAAGCTAATTGAAACTGTTGCATAATGGTTTTAGCGTTAATACTTACTTTGTTTTACTAGAAACTTATATCTTTGTTGTATATGCAAAATTACCATACAAGAGAATAACGTATTTCATAATAAAACAATATAGAAAAACCGAACAAGAAAATGTAACCCTCATACTCTTTATTATATAAAAGTATCATTGGCTTTTAACATTATGCTTATATCTTAAAATCACTTTAGGAAGATTTTTAAATAATACATTAAAGATTCTCTATCACGTGCATAAATATGAAGAAGTATCTCTCTAGAAAATTAGTTAGCAATTCTCGAATAATTTAATATGTGATACTTTTTTTGATATAACATATAACAAATAAGATTAAATCTTATTTTGAAAACTACATCAAATTATTATATCGAAACCCTAAATTAGTATTCTTATATAATGAGAAAACCTAAATGTGGTAAAGAAATACAAACTCTTAAGATTTATAATTCGAGTAATCACCAATTTACCTCATTTAGCAAATTAGTTGATAATCCTCTTTTACAAGATAAGAGTCTTCCAAATTTAAATCAAATAATCATTAACATAACCTTGTTGAAGCTATTGTTATTTATTTTAATTAAAACTAAAATATTATAATTAATGATTAAGTGTCTAGCTGTAATTTGAATCGACATATATTATTATTATGATTGCACTATGTTGCTAGAATACTTACAACAATTAAATTTCTTTCTAGTGTAAAATTTTTTAATCTAAAAATATCAATTTTAAGAATAGATTATATAAAAATAATCTAATAAATCAGACATATTCAAAATCTAGTATGATATAATTCTCATTATATTAAAATACCTTAAACTTTTTATTTTTGATACGTATCAAACTATTATTATCGATCTAAACCAAAGGAAGTTTCAAGTATCGATAAAGTAATTTTAACAAATTTTTAGCAAAGAGTGTTTGATATTTTAGTATTTCGTTTTCTTATCAAAATTTAGAACATCACTTTGTTATTTAATATCATGTGCTTAAGTATACAAATTTATAAATTAACATTTAAAAAAATAAGTACTCAAGGTAATCTAATAAGTCCATACTTTATTGAGCACCTATAAAAATATTTCATATTTATACTATTATGTAAAATAATATATTTATTATCCTATAATAATAATTACTATTCGAATGGAATAATTATCTTTTAAGCAATTACATTACCATATGATGATTCTCTTATTTTAAATATTTAATAGATATATTATATTTAGTTTTCTGTATTACAAGATGCCCTTGAGTTTTGTTACAGAATTTTTATTTCTTGCACCATTTAATGAAACCAGGTTAGTGTATAACAATTTTTCGGTGTACAAAACTAAAATAAAATTAGGCTTACAAATTACTCCCAAAGTGGTTAAGTATTGTAAATATTAGAATCTTCAAATTGAAATTAAATTATTAGTATATATTTTTGAAGTAAATTTATAGTATTATAAAATTTTATATTATGCATCATTGTATTTTTATAAATATCTAAAATATTTTTTATTTTTCATTAAAGATTCTTTTCCTTCCTTGACATCACCTTGAATTCATCACTTTGTATTTAATATTTAGATAATTATTTATATCATAAGATTATATACAATGTACTATCTAAAAAAAAATGATAAGATACATAACATAGTAATAGATATCATATCTTCTGATATGGTATAATTTTTATAATTAAAAAAAAAGTCGTGACATGTGTAGTTGAGATTGCACCATCATTAAATATCTCCAAGATTAGTAATCAAACATTAGGATAAAATTTTTTAATATTAGAATCTTCATATTTAAATTAAATTATAAGTTTATATTTTTTGAAGCAAATTTATAGTATTATAAAATTTTAGATTTTACACCATTAGATTTTTTGAATATCTAAAATATTTTTATTATTCATGGAGTAACAACAAAGCATAGGATACAATGTAATGATAATATAATAATGCATTACAATTTATTTGAAAAAATATAAAAAATAACGTAATAATTGGAATATAAAAGGTTAGTGTATAACAATTTCTTCACTTTACAAATCCAAAATAAAAATAGGCTTACAAATTACTCCCAAAGTGGTTAAGTGATGTAAATATTATAATCTTAATATTGAAATTAAATTATTAGTTTATATATTTTGAAGCAAATTTATAGTATTATAAAATTTTATATTATGCATCATTATATTTTTGTAAATATCTAAAATATTTTTATTTTTGTTTAAAGATTCTTTTTTCGTTGACATCACCTTGAACTCATCACTTTATATTTAATATTTAGATAATTATTTATGTCAAGATTATACACAATGTCATATTTAAAGAAAAATATGATAAGATACATAACTTAGCAATAGACACAATATCTTGATATTGTAGAATTTATATAATTAAAAATTATGCCCTTATCAAATTTTTATTTATTTTTATTATTCATGGAGTAATAACAAAGCATAGGATACAATGTAATGATAATACAATAATGCATTACAATTTATTTCAAAAATATAAAAAATAACTTAATAATTGGAAGGGTGATGAGGAGGGTAAATTTTTTAAAGAATATAAAAGGTTTAACTTCAAATGGTTCGACACCAACTAGAGCCTCTTTGATAGCATGGCTAAAAACATAAGTAACTTAAGTTAATAAAATATTTTTAAACTAAAAACCATATAAATCTTTACAATAAAGGAAACTAACTAAAACTTAGATGAATATAATAAAAGAAACAAATTAGTTAGTAATATGGATAATAGCCAAAGATAATTTTCTACTCCTACTATTACATGCATGGTTCTCATCTTATAAAACTTACTATCACTTATCCTTAGTTTCAGTTTAAACTATAATTATGGTAGCAAGCATGTTATTCCAAATTCTAAAGGCAATTGGAGAAAATTGTTACTAACCTAAAATTTTAGTCAATTCTTCTAGAGGAAAAGATGATAGCAATCTTGATGCTACAATAGAAACTTAATGTCATCGAAAGAAGGAAGATTGCTAGGACGAGGAGTTTGTTGGTAGTCATGATAGTCTAACAATTAATTATTTGTAGTAAAATAGATTTTGTAATTTTAAGCTTATATCTAGATTGTATAATTGTTTATCGTCAATGAGACAATATAAAATTGAATGCTAATTGATTGCATAATGGTTTTAGCGTTAATACTTACTTTGTTTTACTAGAAACTTATATCTTTGTTGTATATGCAAAATTACCATACAAGAGAATAATGTATTTCATAATAAAAATATAGAAAAACCGAACAAGAAAATGTAACCCTCATACTCTTTATTATATAAAAGTATCATTGGCTTTTAACATTATGCTTATATCTTAAAATCACTTTAGGAAGATTTTTAAATAATACATTAAAGATTGTCTATCACGTGCATAAATATGAAGAAGTATCTCTCTAGAAAATTAGTTAGTAATTCTCGAATAATTCAATATGTGATACTTTTTGATATAACATATAACAAATAAGATTAAATCTTATTTTGAAAACTACATCAAATTATTATATCGAAACCCTAAATTAGTATTCTTATATAATGAGAAAACCTAAATGTGGTAAAGAAATACAAACTCTTAAGATTTATAATTCGAGTAATCACCAATTTACCTCATTTAGCAAATTAGTTGATAATCCTCTTTTACAAGATAAGAGTCTTCCAAATTTAAATCAAATAATCATTAACATAACCTTGTTGAAGCTATTGTTATTTATTTTAATTAAAACTAAAATATTATAATTAATGATTAAGTGTCTAGCTATAATTTGAATCGGCATATATTATTATTATGATTGTACTATGTTGCTAGAATACTTACAACAATTAAATTTCTTTCTAGTGCAAAATTTTTTAATCTAAAAATATCAATTTTAAGAATAGATTATACAAAAAATAATCTTGTAAATCAAACATATTCAAAATCTAGTATGATATAATTCTCATTATATTAAAATACCTTAAACTTTTATATTTTTTAATACGTATCAAACTGTCACTATATTATCGATCTAAACCAAAGGAAGTTAAGACTAGTATCGATAAAGTAATTTTACAAATTTTTAGCAAAGAGTGGTTGATATTTTCGTATTTCATTTTCTCATCAAAATTTCCGAGCATCGTTCTGTTATTTAATATCGTATTCTTAAGTATACTAAATGTTTAAATTAGCTTTAAAAAAATTCAATCCTCAAGGTTTATCTGATAAGTGCATACTTTATTAAGCACCTATAAATAAAAATATTTCATATTTATACTATTATGTAAAATAATATATTTATTATCCTATAATAATAATTACTATTCGAATGGAATAATTATCTTTTAAGCAATTACATTACCATATGATGATTCTCCAATTTTAAATATTTAATAGATATATTATTTTTAGTTTTTTATATTACAAGATGCCCTTGAGTTTTGTTACAGAATTTTCATTTCTTGCACCATTTAATTAAACCAGGTTAGTGTATAACAATTTTTCAGTGTACAAAACTAAAATAAAATTAGGCTTACAAATTACTCCCAAAGTGGTTAAGTATTGTAAATATTAGAATCTTCAAATTGAAATTAAATTATTAGTATATATTTTTGAAGTAAATTTATAGTATTATAAAATTTTATATTATGCATCATTGTATTTTTATAAATATCGAAAATATTTTTTATTTTTCATTAAAGATTCTTTTCCTTCCTTGACATCACCTTGAATTCATCACTTTGTATTTAATATTTAGATAATTATTTATATCACAAGATTATATACAATGTACTATCTAAAAAATAATGATAAGATACATAACATAGTAATAGATATCATATCTTCTGATATGGTATAATTTTTATAATTAAAAAAAAGGTCGTGACATGTGTAGTTGAGATTGCACCATCATTAAATATCTCCAAGATTAGTAATCAAACATTAGGATAAATTTTTTTAATATTAGAATCTTCATATTTAAATTAAATTATAAGTTTATATTTTTTGAAGCAAATTTATAGTATTATAAAATTTTAGATTTTACACCATTATATTTTTTGAATATCTAAAATATTTTTATTATTCATGGAGTAACAACAAAGCATAGGATACAATGTAATGATAATATAATAATGCATTACAATTTATTTGAAAAAATATAAAAAATAACGTAATAATTGGAATATAAAAGGTTAGTGTATAACAATTTCTTCACTTTACAAATCCAAAATAAAAATAGGCTTACAAATTACTCCCAAAGTGGTTAAGTGATGTAAATATTATAATCTTAATATTGAAATTAAATTATTAGTTTATATATTTTGAAGCAAATTTATAGTATTATAAAATTTTATATTATGCATCATTATATTTTTGTAAATATCTAAAATATTTTTTATTTTTCTTTAAAGATTCTTTTCGTTCCTTGACATCACCTTGAACTCATCACTTTATATTTAATATTTAGATACTTATTTATGTCGTAAGATTATACACAATGTCCTATTTAAAGAAAAATATGATAAGATACATAACTTAGCAATAGACACAATATCTTCCGATATTGTAGAATTTATATAATTAAAAAAATTATGCCCTTATCAAATTTTTTGTTATTTATTTTTTATTATTCATGGAGTAATAACAAAGCATAGGATACAATGTAATGATAATACAATAATGCATTACAATTTATTTCCAAAAATATAAAAAAATAACTTAATAATTGGAAGGGTGATGAGGAGGGTAAACCGGTTTAAAGCGAGAATATAAAAGGTTTAACTTCAAATGGTTCGTTAGACCAACTAGAGCCTCTTTGATAGCGTGGCTAAAAACATAAGTAACTTAAGTTAATAAAATATTTTTAAACTAAAAAATCATATAAATCTTTACAATAAAGGAAACTAACTAAAACTTAGATGAATATAATAAAAGAAACAAATTAGTTAGTAATATGGACAATAGCCAAAGATAATTTTCTACTCCTACTATTACATGCATGGTTCTCATCTTATAAAACTTACTATCACTTATCCTTAGTTTCAGTTTCATAACTATAATTATGGTAGCAAGCATGTTATTCCAAATTCTAAAGGCAATTGGAGAAAAATTGTTACTAACCTAAAATTTTAGTCAATTCTTCTAGAGGAAAAGATGATGTAGCAATCTTTGGATGCTACAATAGAAACTTGAATCATCGAAAGAAGGAAGATTGCTAGGACGAGGAGTTTGTTGGTAGTCATGATAGTCTAACAATTAATTATTTGTAGTAAAATAGATTTTGTAATTTTAAGCTTATATCTAGATTGTATAATTGTTTATCGTCAATGAGACAATATAAAATTGAAAGCTAATTTGCATAATGGTTTTAGCGTTAATACTTACTTTGTTTTACTAGAAACTTATATCTTTGTTGTATATGCAAAATTACAATACAAGAGAATAATGTATTTCATAATAAAAATATAGAAAAACCGAACAAGAAAATGTAACCCTCATACTCTTTATTATATAAAAGTATCATTGGCTTTTAACATTATGCTTATATCTTAAAATCACTTTAGGAAGATTTTTAAATAATACATTAAAGATTGTCTATCACGTGCATAAATATGAAGAAGTATCTCTCTAGAAAATTAGTTAGTAATTCTCGAATAATTCAATATGTGATACTTTTTGATATAACCTATAACAAATAAGATTAAATCTTATTTTGAAAACTACATCAAATTATTATATCGAAACCCTAAATTAGTATTCTTATATAATGAGAAAACCTAAATGTGGTAAAGAAATACAAACTCTTAAGATTTATAATTGAGTAATCACCAATTTACCTCATTTAGCAAATTAGTTGATAATCCTCTTTTACAAGATAAGAGTCTTCCAAATTTAAATCAAATAATCATTAACATAACCTTGTTGAAGCTATTGTTATTTATTTTAATTAAAACTAAAATATTATAATTAATGATTAAGTGTCTAGCTATAATTTGAATCGACATATATTATTATTATGATTGTACTATGTTGCTAGAATACTTACAACAATTAAATTTCTTTCTAGTGTAAAATTTTTTAATCTAAAAATATCAATTTTAAGACTAGATTATATAAAAAATAATCTAATAAATCAGACATATTCAAAATCTAGTATGATATAATTCTCATTATATTAAAATACCTTAAACTGTTTTATTTTTTGATACGTATCAAACTGTCACTATATTATCGATCTAAACCAAAGGAAGTTTAGCCAAGTATCGATAAAGTAATTTTAACAAATTTTTAGCAAAGAGTGTTTGATATTTTCGTATTTCATTTTCTCATCAAAATTTTCGAGCATCATTTGTTATTTAATATCGTATTCTTAAGTATACTAAATGTTTAAATTATCTTTTAAAAATTCAATCCTCAAGGTTAATCTGATAAGTGCATACTTTATTAAGCACCTATAAATAAAAATATTTCATATTTATACTATTATGTAAAATAATATATTTATTATCCTATAATAATAATTACTATTCGAATGGAATAATTATCTTTTAAGCAATTACATTACCATATGATGATTCTCTAATTTTAAATATTTAATAGATATATTATTTTAGTTTTTATATTACAAGATGCCCTTGAGTTTTGTTACAGAATTTTCATTTCTTGCACCATTTAATTAAACCAGGTTAGTGTATAACAATTTTTCAGTGTACAAAACTAAAATAAAATTAGGCTTACAAATTACTCCCAAAGTGGTTAAGTATTGTAAATATTAGAATCTTCAAATTGAAATTAAATTATTAGTATATATTTTTGAAGTAAATTTATAGTATTATAAAATTTTATATTATGCATCATTGTATTTTTATAAATATCTAAAATATTTTTTATTTTTCATTAAAGATTCTTTTCCTTCCTTGACATCACCTTGAATTCATCACTTTGTATTTAATATTTAGATAATTATTTATATCATAAGATTATATACAATGTACTATCTAAAAAAAAATGATAAGATACATAACATAGTAATAGATATCATATCTTCTGATATGGTATAATTTATATAGTTAAAAGAAAGGTCGTGACATGTGTAGTTGAGATTGCACCATCATTAAATATCTCCAAGATTAGTAATCAAACATTAGGATAAATTTTTTTAATATTAGAATTTTCATATTTAAATTAAATTATAAGTTTATATTTTTGAAGCAAATTTATAGTATTATAAAATTTTAGATTTTACATCATTATATTTTTGAATATCTAAAATATTTTTATTATTCATGGAGTAACAACAAAGCATAGGATACAATGTAATGATAATATAATAATGCATTACAATTTATTTGAAAAATATAAAAAATAACGTAATAATTGGAATATAAAAGGTTAGTGTATAACAATTTCTTCACTTTACAAATCCAAAATAAAATAGGCTTACAAATTACTCCCAAAGTGGTTAAGTGATGTAAATATTATAATCTTAATATTGAAATTAAATTATTAGTTTATATATTTTGAAGCAAATTTATAGTATTATAAAATTTTATATTATGCATCATTATATTTTTGTAAATATCTAAAATATTTTTTATTTTTGTTTAAAGATTCTTTTCGTTCGTTGACATCACCTTGAACTCATCACTTTATATTTAATATTTAGATAATTATTTATGTCGGAAGATTATACACAATGTCATATTTAAAGAAAAATATGATAAGATACATAACTTAGCAATAGACACAATATCTTCCGATATTGTAGAATTTATATAATTAAAAAAATTATGCCCTTATCAAATTTTTTTGTTATTTATTTTTTATTATTCATGGAGTAATAACAAAGCATAGGATACAATGTAATGATAATACAATAATGCATTACAATTTATTTCCAAAAATATAAAAAATAACTTAATAATTGGAAGGGTGATGAGGAGGGTAAACTTTAAGGCGAGAATATAAAAGGTTTAACTTCAAATGGTTCGTTGCCAGCACCAACTAGAGCCTCTTTGATAGCAGTGGCTAAAAAACATAAGTAACTTAAGTTAATAAAATATTTTTAAACTAAAAAAATCATATAAATCTTTACAATAAAGGAAACTAACTAAAACTTAGATGAATATAATAAAAGAAACAAATTAGTTAGTAATATGGATAATAGCCAAAGATAATTTTCTACTCCTACTATTACATGCATGGTTCTCATCTTATAAAACTTACTATCACTTATCCTTAGTTTCAGTTTCGTAACTATAATTATGGTAGCAAGCATGTTATTCCAAATTCTAAAGGCAATTGGAGAAAAATTGTTACTAACCTAAAATTTTAGTCAATTCTTCTAGAGGAAAAGATGATGTAGCAATCTTAGATGCTACAATAGAAACTTGACATCGAAAGAAGGAAGATTGCTAGGCCGACGAGGAGTTTGTTGGTAGTCATGATAGTCTAACACTTAATTATTTGTAGTAAAATAGATTTTGTAATTTTAAGCTTATATCTAGATTGTATATTTGTTTATCGTAAATGAGACAATATAAAGATTGAAAGCAAATTGAAACTGTTGCATAATGGTTTTAGCGTTAATACTTACTTTGTTTTACTAGAAACTTATATCTTTGTTGTATATGCAAAATTACCATACAAGAGAATAACGTATTTCATAATAAAACAATATAGAAAAACCGAACAAGAAAATGTAACCCTCATACTCTTTATTATATAAAAGTATCATTGGCTTTTAACATTATGCTTATATCTTAAAATCACTTAAATAATACATTAAAGATTCTCTATCACGTGCATAAATATGAAGAAGTATCTCTCTAGAAAATTAGTTAGTAATTCTCGAATAATTTAATATGTGATACTTTTTTTGATATAACATAAATAAGATTAAATCTTATTTTGAAAACTACATCAAATTATTATATCGAAACCCTAAATTAGTATTCTTATATAATGAGAAAACCTAAATGTGGTAAAGAAAGACAAACTCTTAAGATTTATAATTCGAGTAATCACCAATTTACCTCATTTAGCAAATTAGTTGATAATCCTCTTTTACAAGATAAGAGTCTTCCAAATTTAAATCAAATAATCATTAACATAACCTTGTTGAAGCTATTGTTATTTATTTTAATTAAAACTAAAATATTATAATTAATGATTAAGTGTCTAGCTGTAATTTGAATCGACATATATTATTATTATGATTGCACTATGTTGCTAGAATACTTACAACAATTAAATTTCTTTCTAGTGTAAAATTTTTTAATCTAAAAATATCAATTTTAAGAATAGATTATATAAAAAATAATCTAATAAATCAGACATATTCAAAATCTAGTATGATATAATTCTCATTATATTAAAATACCTTAAACTTTTTTATTTTTTGATACGTATCAAACTATCGCTGTATTATCGATCTAAACCAAAGGAAGTTTAGCCAAGTATCGATAAAGTAATTTTAACAAATTTTTAGCAAAGAGTGTTTGATATTTTCGTATTTCATTTTCTCATCAAAATTTCGAGCATCACTTTGTTATTTAATATCGTATGCTTAAGTATACTAAATATTTAAATTAGCTTTTAAAAATTCAATCCTCAAGGTTAATCTGATAAGTGCATACTTTATTGAGCACCTATATAAAAATATTTCATATTTATACTATTATGTAAAATAATATATTTATTATCCTATAATAATAATTACTATTCGAATGGAATAATTATCTTTTAAGCAATTACATTACCATATGATGATTCTCTTATTTTAAATATTTAATAGATATATTATTTTTAGTTTTCTGTATTACAAGATGCTCTTGAGTTTTGTTACAGAATTTTTATTTCTTGCACCATTTAATAAACCAGGTTAGTGTATAACAATTTTTCGGTGTACAAAACTAAAATAAAATTAGGCTTACAAATTACTCCCAAAGTGGTTAAGTATTGTAAATATTAGAATCTTCAAATTGAAATTAAATTATTAGTATATATTTTTGAAGTAAATTTATAGTATTATAAAATTTTATATTATGCATCATTGTATTTTTATAAATATCTAAAATATTTTTTTATTTTCATTAAAGATTCTTTTCCTTCCTTGACATCACCTTGAATTCATCACTTTGTATTTAATATTTAGATAATTATTTATATCATAAGATTATATACAATGTACTATCTAAAAAAAAATGATAAGATACATAACATAGTAATAGATATCATATCTTCTGATATGGTATAATTTTATAATTAAAAAAAAGGTCGTGACATGTGTAGTTGAGATTGCACCATCATTAAATATCTCCAAGATTAGTAATCAAACATTAGAATAAATTTTTTTAAAATTAGAATCTTCATATTTAAATTAAATTATAAGTTTATATTTTTTGAAGCAAATTTATAGTATTATAAAATTTTAGATTTTACACCATTATATTTTTTGAATATCTAAAATATTTTTATTATTCATGGAGTAACAACAAAGCATAGGATACAATGTAATGATAATATAATAATGCATTACAATTTATTTGAAAAATATAAAAAATAACGTAATAATTGGAATATAAAAGGTTAGTGTATAACAATTTCTTCACTTTACAAATCCAAAATAAAAATAGGCTTATAAATTACTCCCAAAGTGGTTAAGTGATGTAAATATTATAATCTTAATATTGAAATTAAATTATTAGTTTATATATTTTGAAGCAAATTTATAGTATTATAAAATTCTATATTATGCATCATTATATTTTTGTAAATATCTAAAATATTTTTATTTTTCTTTAAAGATTCTTTTTCTTGACATCACCTTGAACTCATCACTTTATATTTAATATTTAGATAATTATTTATGTCAAGATTATACACAATGTCATATTTAAAGAAAAATATGATAAGATACATAACTTAATAGACACAATATCTTCCGATATTGTAGAATTTATATAATTAAAAAATTATGCCCTTATCAAATTTTTTGTTATTTATTTTTATTATTCATGGAGTAATAACAAAGCATAGGATACAATGTAATGATAATACAATAATGCATTACAATTTATTTCAAAAATATAAAAAATAACTTAATAATTGGAAGGGTGATGAGGAGGGTAAAATTTAAGAGAATATAAAAGGTTTAACTTCAAATGGTTCATTACCAACTAGAGCCTCTTTGATAGCAGTGGCTAAAAAACATAAGTAACTTAAGTTAATAAAATATTTTTAAACTAAAAAAATCATATAAATCTTTACAATAAAGGAAACTAACTAAAACTTAGATGAATATAATAAAAGAAACAAATTAGTTAGTAATATGGACAATAGCCAAAGATAATTTTCTACTCCTACAATTACATGCATGATTCTCATCTTATAAAACTTACTATCACTTATCCTTAGTTTCAGTTTCGTAACTATAATTATGGTAGCAAGCATGTTATTTTAAATTCTAAAGGAAATTGGAGAAAAATTGTTACTAACCTACAATTTTAGTCAATTCTTCCATAGGAAAAGATGAGGTTGGAGCAATCATTGATTACAATAGAAACTTGAATCGAAAGAAGGAAGATTGCTAGGCCGACGAGGAGTTTGTTGGTAGTCATGATAGTCTAACACTTAATTATTTGTAGTAAAATAGATTTTGTAATTTTAAGCTTATATCTAGATTGTATAATTGTTTATCATCAATGAGACAATATAAAGATTGAAAGCTAATTGAAACTGTTGCATAATGGTTTTAGCGTTAATACTTACTTTGTTTTACTAGAAACTTATATCTTTGTTGTATATGCAAAATTACCATACAAGAGAATAATGTATTTCATAATAAAACAATATAGAAAAACCGAACAAGAAAATGTAACCCTCATACTCTTTATTATATAAAAGTATCATTGGCTTTTAACATTATGCTTATATCTTAAAATCACTTAAATAATACATTAAAGATTCTCTATCACGTGCATAAATATGAAGAAGTATCTCTCTAGAAAATTAGTTAGTAATTCTCGAATAATTTAATATGTGATACTTTTTTTGATATAACATATAACAAATAAGATTAAATCTTATTTTGAAAACTACATCAAATTATTATATCGAAACCCTAAATTAGTATTCTTATATAATGAGAAAACCTAAATGTGGTAAAGAAATACAAACTCTTAAGATTTATAATTCGAGTAATCACCAATTTACCTCATTTAGCAAATTAGTTGATAATCCTCTTTTTCAAGATAAGTGTCTTCCAAATTTAAATCAAAGAATCATTAACATAACCTTGTTGAAGCTACTGTTATTTATTTTAATTAAAACTAAAATATTATAATTAATGATTAAGTGTCTAGCTATAATTTGAATCGACATATATTATTATTATGATTGTACTATGTTGCTCGAATACTTACAACAATTAAATTTCTTTCTAGTGCAAAATTTTTTAATCTAAAAATATCAATTTTAAGAATAGATTATACAAAAAATAATCTTGTAAATCAAACATATTCAAAATCTAGTATGATATAATTCTCATTATATTAAAATACCTTAAACTTTTATATTTTTTAATACGTATCAAACTGTCACTATATTATCGATCTAAACCAAAGGAAGTTAAGACTTGTATCGATAAAGTAATTTTACAAATTTTTAGCAAAGAGTGTTTGATATTTTCGTATTTCATTTTCTCATCAAAATTTCCGAGCATCGTTCTGTTATTTAATATCATATTCTTAAGTATACTAAATGTTTAAATTAGCTTTTAAAAAATTCAATACTCAAGGTTAATCTGATAAGTGCATACTTTATTAAGCACCTATAAATAAAAATATTTCATATTTATACTATTATGTAAAATAATATATTTATTATCCTATAATAATAATTACTATTCGAATGGAATAATTATTTTTAAGCAATTACATTACCATATGATGATTATCCAATTTTAAATATTTAATAGATATTATTTTTAGTTTTTATATTACAAGATGCCCTTGAGTTTTGTTACAGAATTTTATTTCTTGCACCATTTAATTAAACCAGGTTAGTGTATAACAATTTTTCAGTGTACAAAACTAAAATAAAATTAGGCTTACAAATTACTCCCAAAGTGGTTAAGTATTGTAAATATTAGAATCTTCAAATTGAAATTAAATTATTAGTATATATTTTTGAAGTAAATTTATAGTATTATAAAATTTTATATTATGCATCATTGTATTTTTATAAATATCTAAAATATTTTTATTTTTCATTAAAGATTCTTTTCCTTCCTTGACATCACCTTGAATTCATCACTTTGTATTTAATATTTAGATAATTATTTATATCATAAGATTATATACAATGTACTATCTAAAAAAATGATAAGATACATAACATAGTAATAGATATCATATCTTCTGATATGGTATAATTTATATAGTTAAAAAGGTCGTGACATGTGTAGTTGAGATTGCACCATCATTAAATATCTCCAAGATTAGTAATCAAACATTAGGATAAATTTTTTAATATTAGAATCTTCATATTTAAATTAAATTATAAGTTTATATTTTTGAAGCAAATTTATAGTATTATAAAATTTTAGATTTTACATCATTATATTTTTTTGAATATCTAAAATATTTTTATTATTCATGGAGTAACAACAAAGCATAGGATACAATGTAATGATATATAATAATGCATTACAATTTATTTGCAAAAATATAAAAAATAACTTAATAATTGGAATATAAAAGGTTAGTGTATAACAATTTCTTCACTTTACAAATCCAAAATAAAAATAGGCTTACAAATTACTCCAAAAGTGGTTAAGTGATGTAAATATTATAATCTTAATATTGAAATTAAATTATTAGTTTATATTTTTGAAGCAAATTTATAGTATTATAAAATTTTATATTATGCATCATTATATTTTTGTAAATATCTAAAATATTTTTTATTTTTCTTTAAAGATTCTTTTCCTTCCTTGACATCATCTTGAACTCATCACTTTATATTTAATATTTAGATAATTATTTATGTCAAGATTATACACAATGTCTATTTAAAGAAAAATATGATAAGATACATAACTTAGCAATAGACACAATATCTTCCGATATTGTAGAATTTATATAATTAAAAAAATGCCCTTATCAAATTTTTGTTATTTATTTTTATTATTCATGGAGTAATAACAAAGCATAGGATACAATGTAATGATAATACAATAATGCATTACAATTTATTTCCAAAAATATAAAAAATAACTTAATAATTGGAAGGGTGATGAGGAGGGTAAATTTAAGGCGAGAATATAAAAGGTTTAACTTCAAATGGTTCGTTTGCCAACTAGAGCCTCTTTGATAGCATGGCTAAAAACATAAGTAACTTAAGTTAATAAAATATTTTTAAACTAAAAAATCATATAAATCTTTACAATAAAGGAAACTAACTAAAACTTAGATGAATATAATAAAAGAAACAAATTAGTTAGTAATATGGACAATAGCCAAAGATAATTTTCTACTCCTACAATTACATGCATGGTTCTCATCTTATAAAACTTACTATCACTTATCCTTAGTTTTTAACTATAATTATGGTAGCAAGCATGTTATTCCAAATTCTAAAGGCAATTGGAGAAAAATTGTTACTAACCTAAAATTTTAGTCAATTCTTCTAGAGGAAAAGATGATGTGGGAGCAATCTCTTGATGCTACAATAGAAACTTGAATCAAAGAAGGAAGATTGCTAGGACGAGGAGTTTGTTGGTAGTCATGATAGTCTAACACTTAATTATTTGTAGTAAAATAGATTTTGTAATTTTAAGCTTATATCTAGATTGTATAATTGTTTATCGTCAATGAGACAATATAAAGATTGAAAGCTAATTGAAACTGTTGCATAATGGTTTTAGCGTTAATACTTACTTTGTTTTACTAGAAACTTATATCTTTGTTGTATATGCAAAATTACCATACAAGAGAATAACGTATTTCATAATAAAACAATATAGAAAAACCGAACAAGAAAATGTAACCCTCATACTCTTTATTATATAAAAGTATCATTGGCTTTTAACATTATGCTTATATCTTAAAATCACTTTAGGAAGATTTTTAAATAATACATTAAAGATTCTCTATCACGTGCATAAATATGAAGAAGTATCTCTCTAGAAAATTAGTTAGTAATTCTCGAATAATTTAATATGTGATACTTTTTTTGATATAACATATAACAAATAAGATTAAATCTTATTTTGAAAACTACATCAAATTATTATATCGAAACCCTAAATTAGTATTCTTATATAATGAGAAAACCTAAATGTGGTAAAGAAATACAAACTCTTAAGATTTATAATTCGAGTAATCACCAATTTACCTCATTTAGCAAATTAGTTGATAATCCTCTTTTACAAGATAAGAGTCTTCCAAATTTAAATCAAATAATCATTAACATAACCTTGTTGAAGCTATTGTTATTTATTTTAATTAAAACTAAAATATTATAATTAATGATTAAGTGTCTAGCTGTAATTTGAATCGACATATATTATTATTATGATTGTACTATGTTGCTAGAATACTTACAACAATTAAATTTCTTTCTAGTGTAAAATTTTTAATCTAAAAATATCAATTTTAAGAATAGATTATATAAAAATAATCTAATAAATCAGACATATTCAAAATCTAGTATGATATAATTCTCATTATATTAAAATACCTTAAACTTTTTATTTTTTATACGTATCAAACTATCTGTATTATCGATCTAAACCAAAGGAAGTTTAGCCAAGTATCGATAAAGTAATTTTAACAAATTTTTAGCAAAGAGTGTTTGATATTTTCGTATTTCATTTTCTCATCAAAATTTCCGAGCATCACTTTGTTATTTAATATCGTATGCTTAAGTATACTAAATATTTAAATTAGCTTTTAAAAATTCAATCCTCAAGGTTAATCTGATAAGTGCATACTTTATTGAGCACCTATATAAAAATATTTCATATTTATACTATTATGTAAAATAATATATTTATTATCCTATAATAATAATTACTATTCGAATGGAATAATTATCTTTTAAGCAATTACATTACCATATGATGATTCTCTTATTTTAAATATTTAATAGATATATTATATTTAGTTTTCTATATTACAAGATGCCCTTGAGTTTTGTTACAGAATTTTATTTCTTGCACCATTTAATAAACCAGGTTAGTGTATAACAATTTTTTGTACAAAACTAAAATAAAATTAGGCTTACAAATTACTCCCAAAGTGGTTAAGTATTGTAAATATTAGAATCTTCAAATTGAAATTAAATTATTAGTATATATTTTTGAAGTAAATTTATAGTATTATAAAATTTTATATTATGCATCATTGTATTTTTATAAATATCTAAAATATTTTTATTTTTCATTAAAGATTCTTTTCCTTCCTTGACATCACCTTGAATTCATCACTTTGTATTTAATATTTAGATAATTATTTATATCATAAGATTATATACAATGTACTATCTAAAAAAATGATAAGATACATAACATAGTAATAGATATCATATCTTCTGATATGGTATAATTTTATAATTAAAAAAGGTCGTGACATGTGTAGTTGAGATTGCACCATCATTAAATATCTCCAAGATTAGTAATCAAACATTAGGATAAATTTTTTAATATTAGAATCTTCATATTTAAATTAAATTATAAGTTTATATTTTTGAAGCAAATTTATAGTATTATAAAATTAGATTTTACACCATTATATTTTTGAATATCTAAAATATTTTTATTATTCATGGAGTAACAACAAAGCATAGGATACAATGTAATGATAATATAATAATGCATTACAATTTATTTGAAAAATATAAAAATAACGTAATAATTGGAATATAAAAGGTTAGTGTATAACAATTTCTTCACTTTACAAATCCAAAATAAAAATAGGCTTACAAATTACTCCCAAAGTGGTTAAGTGATGTAAATATTATAATCTTAATATTGAAATTAAATTATTAGTTTATATATTTTGAAGCAAATTTATAGTATTATAAAATTTTATATTATGCATCATTATATTTTTGTAAATATCTAAAATATTTTTTATTTTTCTTTAAAGATTCTTTTCATTCGTTGACACCACCTTGAACTCATCACTTTATATTTAATATTTAGATAATTATTTATGTCGGAAGATTATACACAATGTCATATTTAAAGAAAAATATGATAAGATACATAACTTAGCAATAGACACAATATCTTCCGATATTGTAGAATTTATATAATTAAAAAAATTATGCCCTTATCAAATTTTTTTGTTATTTATTTTTTATTATTCATGGAGTAATAACAAAGCATAGGATACAATGTAATGATAATACAATAATGCATTACAATTTATTTCCAAAAATATAAAAAAATAACTTAATAATTGGAAGGGTGATGAGGAGGGTAAACCGGTTTAAGGGCAGGCGAGAATATAAAAGGTTTAACTTCAAATGGTTCGTTGCCAGCACCAACTAGAGCCTCTTTGATAGCAGTGGCTAAAAAACATAAGTAACTTAAGTTAATAAAATATTTTTAAACTAAAAAAATCATATAAATCTTTACAATAAAGGAAACTAACTAAAACTTAGATGAATATAATAAAAGAAACAAATTAGTTAGTAATATGGATAATAGCCAAAGATAATTTTCTACTCCTACTATTACATGCATGGTTCTCATCTTATAAAACTTACTATCACTTATCCTTAGTTTCAGTTTCGTAACTATAATTATGGTAGCAAGCATGTTATTCCAAATTCTAAAGGCAATTGGAGAAAAATTGTTACTAACCTAAAATTTTAGTCAATTCTTCTAGAGGAAAAGATGATGTGGGAGCAATCTGTTCAGATGCTACAATAGAAACTTGAACTGTCATCGAAAGAAGGAAGATTGCTAGGCCGACGAGGAGTTTGTTGGTAGTCATGATAGTCTAACAATTAATTATTTGTAGTAAAATAGATTTTGTAATTTTAAGCTTATATCTAGATTGTATAATTGTTTATCGTCAATGAGACAATATAAAGATTGAAAGCTAATTGAAACTGTTGCATAATGGTTTTAGCGTTAATACTTACTTTGTTTTACTAGAAACTTATATCTTTGTTGTATATGCAAAATTACCATACAAGAGAATAATGTATTTCATAATAAAACAATATAGAAAAACCGAACAAGAAAATGTAACCCTCATACTCTTTATTATATAAAAGTATCATTGGCTTTTAACATTATGCTTATATCTTAAAATCACTTTAGGAAGATTTTTAAATAATACATTAAAGATTCTCTATCACGTGCATAAATATGAAGAAGTATCTCTCTAGAAAATTAGTTAGTAATTCTCGAATAATTCAATATGTGATACTTTTTTTGATATAACATATAACAAATAAGATTAAATCTTATTTTGAAAACTACATCAAATTATTATATCGAAACCCTAAATTAGTATTCTTATATAATGAGAAAACCTAAATGTGGTAAAGAAATACAAACTCTTAAGATTTATAATTCGAGTAATCACCAATTTACCTCATTTAGCAAATTAGTTGATAATCCTCTTTTACAAGATAAGAGTCTTCCAAATTTAAATCAAATAATCATTAACATAACCTTGTTGAAGCTATTGTTATTTATTTTAATTAAAACTAAAATATTATAATTAATGATTAAGTGTCTAGCTATAATTTGAATCGACATATATTATTATTATGATTGTACTATGTTGCTAGAATACTTACAACAATTAAATTTCTTTCTAGTGCAAAATTTTTTAATCTAAAAATATCAATTTTAAGAATAGATTATATAAAAATAATCTAATAAATCAGACATATTCAAAATCTAGTATGATATAATTCTCATTATATTAAAATACCTTAAATTTTTATATTTTTTAATACGTATCAAACTGTCACTGTATTATCGATCTAAACCAAAGGAACTTAAGCCAAGTATCGGTAAAGTAATTTTAACAAATTTTTAGCAAAGAGTGTTTGATATTTTTTAGTTTTCTTATCAAAATTTTCGAGCATCACTTTGTTATTTAATATCGTATGCTTAAGTACACTAAATGTTTAAATTAGCTTTTAAAAAATTCAATCCTCAAGGTTAATATGATAAGTGCATACTTTATTGAGCACCTATAAATAAAAATATTTCATATTTATACTATTATGTAAAATGATATATTTATTATCCTATAATAATAATTACTATTTGAATGGAATAATTATCTTTTAAGCAATTACATTACCATGATGATTCTCTTATTTTAAATATTTAATAGATATATTATTTTTAGTTTTCTATATTACAAGATGCCCTTGAGTTTTGTTAAATTTTCTTTCTTGCACCATTTAATTAAACCAGGTTAGTGTATAACAATTTTTCAGTGTACAAAACTAAAATAAAATTAGGCTTACAAATTACTCCCAAAGTGGTTAAGTATTGTAAATATTAGAATCTTCAAATTGAAATTAAATTATTAGTATATATTTTTGAAGTAAATTTATAGTATTATAAAATTTTATATTATGCATCATTGTATTTTTATAAATATCTAAAATATTTTTTATTTTTCATTAAAGATTCTTTTCCTTCCTTGACATCACCTTGAATTCATCACTTTGTATTTAATATTTAGATAATTATTTATATCATAAGATTATATACAATGTACTATCTAAAAAAAAAATGATAAGATACATAACATAGTAATAGATATCATATCTTCTGATATGGTATAATTTTTATAATTAAAAAAAAGGTCGTGACATGTGTAGTTGAGATTGCACCATCATTAAATATCTCCAAGATTAGTAATCAAACATTAGGATAAATTTTTTTAATATTAGAATCTTCATATTTAAATTAAATTATAAGTTTATATTTTTTGAAGTAAATTTGTAGTATTATAAAATTTTAGATTTTACATCATTATATTTTTTTGAATATCTAAAATATTTTTATTATTGATGGAGTAACAACAAAGCATAGGATACAATGTAATGATAGTATAATAATGCATTACAATTTATTTGCATAAATATAAAAAATAACTTAATAATTGGAATATAAAAGGTTAGTGTATAACAATTTCTTCACTTTACAAATCCAAAATAAAAACAGGCTTACAAATTACTCCCAAAGTGGTTAAGTGATGTAAATATTATAATCTTAATATTGAAACTAAATTATTATATTATATTTTTTGAAGCAAATTTATAGTATTATAAAATTTTATATTATGCATCATTATATTTTTGTAAATATCTAAAATATTTTTTATTTTTCTTTAAAGATTCTTTTCGTTCGTTGACATCACCTTGAACTCATCACTTTATATTTAATATTTAGATAATTATTTATGTCGGAAGATTATACACAATGTCATATTTAAAGAAAAATATGATAAGATACATAACTTAGCAATAGACACAATATCTTCCGATATTGTAGAATTTATATAATTAAAAAAATTATGCCCTTATCAAATTTTTTGTTATTTATTTTTTATTATTCATGGAGTAATAACAAAGCATAGGATACAATGTAATGATAATACAATAATGCATTACAATTTATTTCCAAAAATATAAAAAAATAACTTAATAATTGGAAGGGTGATGAGGAGGGTAAACCGGTTTAAGGAGAATATAAAAGGTTTAACTTCAAATGGTTCGTTGCCAGCACCAACTAGAGCCTCTTTGATAGCAGTGGCTAAAAAACATAAGTAACTTAAGTTAATAAAATATTTTTAAACTAAAAAAATCATATAAATCTTTACAATAAAGGAAACTAACTAAAACTTAGATGAATATAATAAAAGAAACAAATTAGTTAGTAATATGGATAATAGCCAAAGATAATTTTCTACTCCTACTATTACATGCATGGTTCTCATCTTATAAAACTTACTATCACTTATCCTTAGTTTCAGTTTCGTAACTATAATTATGGTAGCAAGCATGTTATTCCAAATTCTAAAGGCAATTGGTTACTAACCTAAAATTGTAGTCAATTCTTCTAGAGCAAAAGATGATGTGGGAGCAATCTGTTCAGATGCTACAATAGAAACTTGAATCATCGAAAGAAGGAAGATTGCTAGGAGGAGTTTGTTGGTAGTCATGATAGTCTAACAATTAATTATTTGTAGTAAAATAGATTTTATAATTTTAAGCTTATATCTAGATTGTATAATTGTTTATCGTCAATGAGACAATATAAAGATTGAAAGCTAATTGAAACTGTTGCATAATGGTTTTAGCGTTAATACTTACTTTGTTTTACTAGAAACTTATATCTTCGTTGTATATGCAAAATTACCATACAAGAGAATAATGTATTTCATAATAAAACAATATAGCAAAACCGAACAAGAAAATGTAACCCTCATACTTTTTATTATATAAAAGTATCATTGGCTTTTAACATTATGCTTATATCTTAAAATCACTTTAGGAAGATTTTTAAATAATACATTAAAGATTGTCTATCACGTGGAAGAAGTATCTCTCTAGAAAATTAGTTAGTAATTCTCGAATAATTCAATATGTGATACTTTTTTTGATATAACATATAACAAATAAGATTAAATCTTATTTTGAAAACTACATCAAATTATTATATCGAAACCCTAAATTAGTATTCTTATATAATGAGAAAACCTAAATGTGGTAAAGAAATACAAACTCTTAAGATTTATAATTCGAGTAATCACCAATTTACCTCATTTAGCAAATTAGTTGATAATCCTCTTTTACAAGATAAGAGTCTTCCAAATTTAAATCAAATAATCATTAACATAACCTTGTTGAAGCTATTGTTATTTATTTTAATTAAAACTAAAATATTATAATTAATGATTAAGTGTCTAGCTATAATTTGAATCGACATATATTATTATTATGATTGTACTATGTTGCTAGAATACTTACAACAATTAAATTTCTTTCTAGTGTAAAATTTTTTAATCTAAAAATATCAATTTTAAGACTAGATTATATAAAAAATAATCTAATAAATCAGACATATTCAAAATCTAGTATGATATAATTCTCATTATATTAAAATACCTTAAACTTTTTTATTTTTTGATACGTATCAAACTGTCGCTTTATTATCGATCTAAACCAAAGGAAGTTTAGCCAAGTATCGATAAAGTAATTTTAACAAATTTTTAGCAAAGAGTGTTTGATATTTTCGTATTTCATTTTCTCATCAAAATTTCCGAGCATCACTTTGTTATTTAATACCGTATGCTTAAGTATACTAAATATTTAAATTAGCTTTTAAAAAAATTCAATCCTCAAGGTTAATCTGATAAGTGCATACTTTATTGAGCACCTATAAATAAAAATATTTCATATTTATACTATTATGTAAAATAATATATTTATTATCCTATAATAATAATTACTATTCAAATGGAATAATTATCTTTTAAGCAATTACATTACCATATGATGATTCTCTTATTTTAAATATTTAATAGATATATTATTTTTAGTTTTCTATATTACAAGATGCCCTTGAGTTTTGTTACATAATTTTTATTTCTTGCACCATTTAATTAAACCAGGTTAGTGTATAACAATTTTTCAGTGTACAAAACTAAAATAAAATTGGGCTTACAAATTACTCCCAAAGTGGTTAAGTATTGTAAATATTAGAATCTTCAAATTGAAATTAAATTATTACTATATATTTTTGAAGTAAATTTATAGTATTATAAAATGTTATATTATGCATCATTGTATTTTTATAAATATCTAAAATATTTTTTATTTTTCATTAAAGATTCTTTTCCTTTCTTGACATCACCTTGAATTCATCACTTTATATTTAATATTTAGATAATTATTTATATCATAAGATTATATACAATGTACTATCTAAAAAAAATGATAAGATACATAACATAGTAATAGATATCATATCTTCTGATATGGTATAATTTTTATAATTAAAAAAAAGGTCGTGACATGTGTAGTTGAGATTGCACCATCATTAAATATCTCCAAGATTAGTAATCAAACATTAGAATAAATTTTTTTAAAATTAGAATCTTCATATTTAAATTAAATTATAAGTTTATATTTTTTGAAGCAAATTTATAGTATTATAAAATTTTAGATTTTACATCATTATATTTTTTTGAATATCTAAAATATTTTTATTATTCATGGAGTAACAACAAAGCATAGGATACAATGTAATGATAATATAATAATGCACTACAATTTATTTGAAAAAATATAAAAAATAACTTAATAATTGGAATATAAAAGGTTAGTGTATAACAATTTCTTCACTTTACAAATCCAAAATAAAAACAGGCTTACAAATTACTCCCAAAGTGGTTAAGTGATGTAAATATTATAATCTTAATATTGAAATTAAATTATTAGTTTATATATTTTGAAGCAAATTTATACTATTATAAAATTTTATATTATGCATCATTATATTTTTGTAAATATCTAAAATATTTTTTATTTTTCTTTAAAGATTCTTGTCGTTCGTTGACATCACCTTGAACTCATCACTTTATATTTAATATTTAGATAATTATTTATGTCGGAAGATTATACACAATGTCTTTAAAGAAAAATATGATAAGATACATAACTTAGCAATAGACACAATATCTTCCGATATTGTAGAATTTATATAATTAAAAAAATTATGCCCTTATCAAATTTTTTTGTTATTTATTTTTTATTATTCATGGAGTAATAACAAAGCATAGGATACAATGTAATGATAATACAATAATGCATTACAATTTATTTCCAAAAATATAAAAAAATAACTTAATAATTGGAAGGGTGATGAGGAGGGTAAACCGGTTTAAGGGCAGGCGAGAATATAAAAGGTTTAACTTCAAATGATTCATTGCCAGCACCAACCAGAGCCTCTTTGATAGCAGTGGCTAAAAAACATAAGTAACTTAAGTTAATAAAATATTTTTAAACTAAAAAAATCATATAAATCTTTACAATAAAGGAAACTAACTAAAACTTAGATGAATATAATAAAAGAAACAAATTAGTTAGTAATATGGATAATAGCCAAAGATAATTTTCTACTCCTACTATTACATGCATGGTTCTCATCTTATAAAACTTACTATCACTTATCCTTAGTTTCAGTTTCGTAACTATAATTATGGTAGCAAGCATGTTATTCCAAATTCTAAAGGCAATTGGAGAAAAATTGTTACTAACCTAAAATTTTAGTCAATTCTTCTAGAGGAAAAGATGATGTGGGAGCAATCTGTTCAGATGCTACAATAGAAACTTGAACTGTCATCGAAAGAAGGAAGATTGCTAGGCCGACGAGGAGTTTGTTGGTAGTCATGATAGTCTAACACTTAATTATTTGTAGTAAAATAGATTTTGTAATTTTAAGCTTATATCTAGATTGTATAATTGTTTATCGTCAATGAGACAATATAAAGATTGAAAGCTAATTGAAACTGTTGCATAATGGTTTTAGCGTTAATACTTACTTTGTTTTACTAGAAACTTATATCTTTGTTGTATATGCAAAATTACCATACAAGAGAATAACGTATTTCATAATAAAACAATATAGAAAAACCGAACAAGAAAATGTAACCCTCATACTCTTTATTATATAAAAGTATCATTGGCTTTTAACATTATGCTTATATCTTAAAATCACTTTAGGAAGATTTTTAAATAATACATTAAAGATTGTCTATCACGTGCATAAATATGAAGAAGTATCTCTCTAGAAAATTAGTTAGTAATTCTCGAATAATTCAATATGTGATACTTTTTTTGATATAAGATATAACAAATAAGATTAAATCTTATTTTGAAAACTACATCAAATTATTATATCGAAACCCTAAATTAGTATTCCTATATAATGAGAAAACCTAAATGTGGTAAAGAAATACAAACTCTTAAGATTTATAATTCGAGTAATCACCAATTTACCTCATTTAGCAAATTAGTTGATAATCCTCTTTTACAAGATAAGAGTCTTCCAAATTTAAATCAAATAATCATTAACATAACCTTGTTGAAGCTATTGTTATTTATTTTAATTAAAACTAAAATATTATAATTAATGATTAAGTGTCTAGCTATAATTTGAATCGACATATATTATTATTATGATTGTACTATGTTGCTAGAATACTTACAACAATTAAATTTCTTTCTAGTGCAAAATTTTTTAATCTAAAAATATCAATTTTAAGAATAGATTATATAAAAATAATCTAATAAATCAGACATATTCAAAATCTAGTATGATATAATTCTCATTATATTAAAATACCTTAAACTGTTTTATTTTTTGATACGTATCAAACTGTCACTATATTATCGATCTAAACCAAAGGAAGTTTAGCCAAGTATCGATAAAGTAATTTTAACAAATTTTTAGCAAAGAGTGTTTGATATTTTCGTATTTCATTTTCTCATCAAAATTTTTGAGCATCACTTTGTTATTTAATATCGTATGCTTAAGTATACTAAATATTTAAATTAGATTTTAAAAAAAATTCAATCCTCAAGGTTAATCTGATAAGTGCATACTTTATTGAGCACCTATAAATAAAAATATTTCATATTTATACTATTATGTAAAATAATATATTTATTATCCTATAATAATAATTACTATTCGAATGGAATAATTATCTTTTAAGCAATTACATTACCATATGATGATTCTCTTATTTTAAATATTTAATAGATATATTATTTTTAGTTTTCTATATTACAAGATGCCCTTGAGTTTTGTTACAGAATTTTTCTTTCTGGCACCATTTAATTAAACCAGGTTAGTGTATAACAATTTCTCAGTGTACAAAACTAAAATAAAACTGGGCTTACAAATTACTCCCAAAGTGGTTAAGTATTGTAAATATTAGAATCTTCAAATTGAAATTAAATTATTAGTATATATTTTTGAAGTAAATTTATAGTATTATAAAATTTTATATTATGCATCATTGTATTTTTATAAATATCTAAAATATTTTTTATTTTTCATTAAAGATTCTTTTCCTTCCTTGACATCACCTTGAATTCATCACTTTGTATTTAATATTTAGATAATTATTTATATCATAAGATTATATACAATGTACTATCTAAAAAAAAATGATAAGATACATAACATAGTAATAGATATCATATCTTCTGATATGGTATAATTTATATAATTAAAAAAAAGGTCGTGACATGTGTAGTTGAGATTGCACCATCATTAAATATCTCCAAGATTAGTAATCAAACATTAGGATAAATTTTTTTAATATTAGAATCTTCATATTTAAATTAAATTATAAGTTTATATTTTTTGAAGCAAATTTATAGTATAATAAAATTTTAGATTTTACATCATTATATTTTTTTGAATATCTAAAATATTTTTATTATTCATGGAGTAACAACAAAGCATAGGATACAATGTAATGATAATATAATAATGCATTACAATTTATTTGCATAAATATAAAAAAATAACTTAATAATTGGAATATAAAAGGTTAGTGTATAACAATTTCTTCACTTTACAAATCCAAAAAAAAAACAGGCTTACAAATTACTCCCAAAGTGGTTAAGTGATGTAAATATTATAATCTTAATATTGAAACTAAATTATTAGTTTATATTTTTTGAAGCAAATTTATAGTATTATAAAATTTTATATTATGCATCATTATATTTTTGTAAATATCTAAAATATTTTTTATTTTTCTTTAAAGATTCTTTTAGTTCCATGACATCACCTTGAACTCAGCACTTTATATTTAATATTTAGATAATTATTTATGTCGTAAGATTATACACCATGTCATATTTAAAGAAAAATATGATAAGATACATAACTCAGCAATAGACACAATATCTTCCGATATTGTGGAATTTATATAATTAAAAAAATTATGCCCTTATCAAATTTTTTTGTTGTTTATTTTTTATTACTCATGGAGTAATAACAAAGCATAGGATACAATGTATAATATAATAATGCATTACAATTTATTTCCAAAAACATAAAAAAATAACTTAATAATTGGAAGGGTGATGAGGAGGGTAACCCGGTTTAAGGGCAGGCGAGAATATAAAAGGTTTAACTTCAAATGGTTCGTTGCCAGCACCAACTAGAGCCTCTTTGATAGCAGTGGCTAAAAAACATAAGTAACTTAAGTTAATAAAATATTTTTAAACTAAAAAAATCATATAAATCTTTACAATAAAGGAAACTATTTAAAACTTAGATTAATATAATAAAAGAAACAAATTAGTTAGTAATATGGACAATAGCCAAAGATAATTTTCTACTCCTACTATTACATGCATGGTTAGCATCTTATAAAACTTACTATCACTTATCCTTAGTTTCAGTTTCGTAACTATAATTATGGTAGCAAGCATGTTATTCCAAATTCTAAAGGTAATTGGAGAAAAATTGTTACTAACCTAAAATTTTAGTCAATTCTTCTAGAGGAAAAGATGATATGGGAGCAATCTGTTCAGATGCTACAATAGAAACTTGAACTGTCATCGAAAGAATGAAGATTGCTAGGCCGACGAGGAGTTTGTTGGTAGTCATGATAGTCTAACACTTAATTATTTGTAGTAAAATAAATTTTATACTTTTAAGCTTATATCTAGATTGTATAATTGTTTATCGTCAATGAGACAATATAAAGATTGAAAGCTAATTGAAACTGTTGCATAATGGTTTTAGCGTTAATACTTACTTTGTTTTACTAGAAACTTATATCTTTGTTGTATATGCAAAATTACCATACAAGAGAATAACGTATTTCATAATAAAACAATATAGAAAAACCGAACAAGAAAATGTAACCCTGATACTCTTTATTATATAAAAGTATCATTGGCTTTTAACATTATGCTTATACCTTAAAATCACTTTAGGAAGATTTTGAAATAATACATTAAAGATTCTCTATCACGTGCAGAAATATGAAGAAGTATCTCTCTAGAAAATTAGTTAGTAATTCTCGAATAATTCAATATGTGATACTTTTTTTGATATAACAAATAACAAATAACAAATAAGATTAAATATTATTTTGAAAACTACATCAAATTATTATATCGAAACCCTAAATTAGTATTCTTATATAATGAGAAAACCTAAATGTGGTAAAGAAATACAAACTCTTAAGATTTATAATTCGAGTAATCACCAATTTACCTCATTTAGCAAATTAGTTGATAATCCTCTTTTACAAGATAAGAGTCTTCAAAATTTAAATCAAATAATCATTAACATAACCTTGTTGAAGCTATTTTTATTTATTTTAATTAAAACTAAAATATTATAATTAATGATTAAGTGTCTAGCTATAATTTGAATCGACATATATTATTATTATGATTGTACTATGTTGCTAGAATACTTACAACAATTAAGTTTCTTTCTAGTGTAAAATTTTTTAATCTAAAAATATCAATTTTAAGAATAGATTATATAAAAAATAATCTAATAAATCAGACATATTCAAAATCTAGTATGATATAATTCTCATTATATTAAAATACCTTAAACTTTTTATTTTTGATACGTATCAAACTGTCGCTGTATTATCGATCTAAACCAAAGGAAGTTTAGCCAAGTATCGATAAAGTAATTTTAACAAATTTTTAGCACAGAGTGTTTGATATTTTCGTATTTCATTTTCTCATCAAAATTTTCGAGCATCACTTTGTTATTTAATATCGTATGCTTAAGTATACTAAATATTTAAATTAGCTTTTAAAAAAATTCAATCCTCAAGGTTAATCTGATAAGTGCATACTTTATTGAGCACCTATAAATAAAAATATTTCATATTTATACTATTATGTAAAATAATATATTTATTATCCTATAATAATAATTACTATTCGAATGGAATAATTATCTTTTAAGCAATTACATTACCATATGATGATTCTCTTATTTTAAATATTTAATAGATATATTATATTTAGTTTTCTGTATTACAAGATGCCCTTGAGTTTTGTTACAGAATTTTTATTTCTTGCACCATTTAATGAAACCAGGTTAGTGTATAACAATTTTTCAGTGTACAAAACTAAAATAAAATTGGGCTTACAAATTACTCCCAAAGTGGTTAAGTATTGTAAATATTAGAATCTTCAAATTGAAATTAAATTATTAGTATATATTTTTGAAGTAAATTTAGAGTATTATAAAATTTTATATTATGCATCATTGTATTTTTATAAATATCTAAAATATTTTTTATTTTTCATTAAAGATTCTTTTCATTCCTTGACATCACCTTGAATTCATCACTTTGTATTTAATATTTAGATAATTATTTATATCATAAGATTATATACAATGTACTATCTAAAAAAAAATGATAAGATACATAACATAGTAATAGATATCATATCTTCTGATATGGTATAATTTTTATAATTAAAAAAAAGTTCGTGACATGTGTAGTTGAGATTGCACCATCATTAAATATCTCCAAGATTAGTAATCAAACATTAGGATAAATTTTTTTAATATTAGAATCTTCATATTTAAATTAAATCATAAGTTTATATTTTTTGAAGCAAATTTATAGTATTATAAAATTTTAGATTTTACACCATTATATTTTTTTGAATATCTAAAATATTTTTATTATTCATGGAGTAACAACAAAGCATAGGATACAATGTAATGATAATATAATAATGCATTACAATTTATTTGAAAAAATATAAAAAATAACTTAATAATTGGAATATAAAAGGTTAGTGTATAACAATTTCTTCACTTTACAAATCCAAAATAAAAACAGACTTACAAATTACTCCCAAAGTGGTTAAGTGATGTAAATATTATAATCTTAATATTGAAATTAAATTATTAGTTTATATATTTTGAAGCAAATTTATAGTATTATAAAATTTTATATTATGCATCATTATATTTTTGTAAATATCTAAAATATTTTTTATTTTTCTTTAAAGATTCTTTTCGTTCGTTGACATCACCTTGAACTCATCACTTTATATTTAATATTTAGATAATTATTTATGTCGGAAGATTATACACAATGTCATATTTAAAGAAAAATATGATAAGATACATAACTTAGCAATAGACACAATATCTTCCGATATTGTAGAATTTATATAATTAAAAAAATTATGCCCTTATCAAATTTTTTTGTTATTTATTTTTTATTATTCATGGAGTAATAACAAAGCATAGGATACAATGTAATGATAATACAATAATGCATTACAATTTATTTCCAAAAATATAAAAAAATAACTTAATAATTGGAAGGGTGATGAGGAGGGTAAACCGGTTTAGCGAGAATATAAAAGGTTTAACTTCAAATGGTTCGTGCACCAACTAGAGCCTCTTTGATAGCTAAAAACATAAGTAACTTAAGTTAATAAAATATTTTTAAACTAAAAAAATCATATAAATCTTTACAATAAAGGAAACTAACTAAAACTTAGATGAATATAATAAAAGAAACAAATTAGTTAGTAATATGGATAATAGCCAAAGATAATTTTCTACTCCTACTATTACATGCATGGTTCTCATCTTATAAAACTTACTATCACTTATCCTTAGTTTCAGTTTCGTAACTATAATTATGGTAGCAAGCATGTTATTCCAAATTCTAAAGGCAATTGGAGAAAAATTGTTACAAACCTAAAATTTTAGTCAATTCTTCTAGAGGAAAAGATGATGTGGGAGCAATCTGTTCAGATGCTACAATAGAAACTTGAACTGTCATCGAAAGAAGGAAGATTGCTAGGCCGACGAGGAGTTTGTTGGTAGTCATGATAGTCTAACACTTAATTATGTGTAGTAAAATAGATTTTATAATTTTAAGCTTATATCTAGATTGTATAATTGTTTATCGTCAATGAGACAATATAAAGATTGAAAGCTAATTGAAACTGTTGCATAATGGTTTTAGCGTTAATACTTACTTTGTTTTACTAGAAACTTATATCTTTATTGTATATGCCAAATTACCATACAAGAGAATAACGTATTTCATAATAAAATAATATAGAAAAACTGAACAAGAAAATGTAACCCTTATACTCTTTATTATATAAAAGTATCATTGGCTTTTAACATTATGCTTATATCTTAAAATCACTTTAGGAATATTTTTAAATAATACATTAAAAATTCTCTATCACGTGAATAAATATGAAGAAGTATCTCTCTAGAAAATTAGTTAGTAATTCTCGAATAATTCAATATGTGATACTTTTTTTGATATAACAAATAACAAATAACAAATAAGATTAAATCTTATATTGAAAACTACATCAAATTATTATATCGAAACCCTAAATTAGTATTCTTATATGATGAGAAAACCTAAATGTGGTAAAGAAATACAAACTCTTAAGATTTATAATTCGAGTAATCACCAATTTACCTCATTTAGCAAATTAGTTGATAATCCTCTTTTACAACATAAGAGTATTCCAAATTTAAATCAAATAATCATTAACATAACCTTGTTGAAGCTATTTTTATTTATTTTAATTAAAACTAAAATATTATAATTAATGATTAAGTGTCTAACTATAATTTGAATCGATAGATATTATTATTATGGTTGTACTATGTTGCTAGAATACTTACGACAATTAAATTTCTTTCTAGTGTAAAATTTTTTAATCTAAAAATATCAATTTTAAGAATAGATTATATAAAAAATAATCTAATAAATCAGACATATTCAAAATCTAGTATGATATAATTCTCATTATATTAAAATACCTTAAACTTTTTTATTTTTTGATATGTATCAAACTGTCGTTGTATTATCGATCTAAACCAAAGGAAGTTTAGCCAAGTATCGATAAAGTAATTTTAACAAATTTTTAGCAAAGAGTGTTTGATATTTTCGCATTTCATTTTCTCATCAAAATTTCCGAGCATCACTTTGTTATTTAATATCGTATGCTTAAGTATACTAAATATTTAAATTAGCTTTTAAAAAATTCAATCCTCAAGGTTAATCTGTAAGTGCATACTTTATTGAGCACCTATAAATAAAAATATTTCATATTTATACTATTATGTAAAATAATATATTTATTATCCTATAATAATAATTACTATTCGAATGGAATAATTATCTTTTAAGCAATTACATTACCATATGATGATTCTCTTATTTTAAATATTTAATAGATATATTATTTTTAGATTTCTATATTACAAGATGCCCTTGAGTTTTGTTACAGAATTTTTATTTCTTGCACCATTTAATTAAACCAGGTTAGTGTATAACAATTTTTCAGTGTACAAAACTAAAATAAAATTGGGCTTACAAATTTCTCCCAAAGTGGTTAAGTATTGTAAATATTAGAATCTTCAAATTGAAATTAAATTATTAGCATATATTTTTGAAGTAAATTTATAGTATTATAAAATTTTATATTATGCATCATTGTATTTTTATAAATATCTAAAATATTTTTTATTTTTCATTAAAGATTCTTTTCCTTCCTTGACATCACCTTGAATTCATCACTTTGTATTATATTATTTAGATAATTATTTATATCATAAGATTATATACAATGTACTATCTAAAAAAAAAATGATAAGATACATAACATAGTAATAGATATCATATCTTCTGATATGGTATAATTTATATAGTTAAAAGAAAGGTCGTGACATGTGTGGTTGAGATTGCACCATCATTAAATATCTCCAAGATTAGTATTCAAACATTAGGATAAAATTTTTTAATATTAGAATCTTCATATTTAAATTAAATTATAAGTTTATATTTTTTGAAACAAATTTATAGTATTATAAAATTTTAGATTTTACATCATTATATTTTTTTGAATATCTAAAATATTTTTATTATTCATGGAGTAACAACAAAGCATAGGATACAATGTAATGATAATATAATAATACATTACAATTTATTTGCATAAATATAAAAAAATAACTTAATAATTGGAATATAAAAGGTTAGTGTATAACAATTTCTTCACTTTACAAATCCAAAATAAAAACAAGCTTACAAATTACTCCCAAAGTGGTTAAGTGATGTAAATATTATAATCTTAATATTGAAATTAAATTATTAGTTTATATTTTTTGAAGCAAATTTATAGACTTATAAAATTTTATATTATGCATCATTATATTTTTGTAAATATCTGAAATATTTTTTATTTTTCTTTAAAGATTCTTTTCCTTCCTTGACATCACCTTGAATTCATCACTTTGTATTTAATATTTAGATAATTATTTATATCATAAGATTATATACAATGTACTATCTAAAAAAAAAATGATAAGATACATAACATAGTAATAGATATCATATCTTCTGATATGGTATAATTTATATAGTTAAAAGAAAGGTCGTGACATGTGTAGTTGAGATTGCACCATCATTAAATATCTCCAAGATTAGTAATCAAACATTAGGATAAATTTTTTTAATATTAGAATCTTCATATTTAAATTAAATTATAAGTTTATATTTTTTGAAGCAAATTTATAGTATTATAAAATTTTAGATTTTACATCATTATATTTTTTTGAATATCTAAAATATTTTTATTATTCATGGAGTAACAACAAAGCATAGGATACAATGTAATGATAATATAATAATACATTACAATTTATTTGCATAAATATAAAAAATAACTTAATAATTGGAACATAAAAGGTTAGTGTATAACAATTTCTTCACTTTACAAATCCAAAATAAAAATAGGCTTACAAATTACTCCCAAAGTGGTTAAGTGATGTAAATATTATAATCTTAATATTGAAATTAAATTATTAGTTTATATTTTTTGAAGCAAATTTATAGTATTATAAAATTTTATATTATGCATCATTATATTTTTGTAAATATCTAAAATATTTTTTATTTTTCTTTAAAGATTCTTTTCGTTCCTTGACATCACCTTGAACTCAGCACTTTATATTTAATATTTAGATAATTATTTATGTCGTAAGATTATACACAATGTCATATTTAAAGAAAATTATGATAAGATACATAACTCAGCAATAGACACAATATCTTCCGATATTGTAGAATTTATATAATTAAAAAAATTATGCCCTTATCAAATTTTTTTGTTATTTATTTTTTATTATTCATGGAGTAATAACAAAGCATAGGATACAATGTAATGTTAATACAATAATGCATTACAATTTATTTCCAAAAATATAAAAAAATAACTTAATAATTGGAAGGGTGATGAGGAGGGTAAACCGGTTTAAGGGCAGGCGAGAATATAAAAGGTTTAACTTCAAATGGTTCGTTGCCAGCACCAACTAGAGCCCCTTTGATAGTAGTGGCTAAAAAACATAAGTAACTTAAGTTAATAAAATATTTTAAACTAAAAAAATCATATAAATCTTTACAATAAAGGAAACTAACTAAAACTTAGATTAATATAATAAAAGAAACAAATTAGTTAGTAATATGGACAATAGCCAAAGATAATTTTCTACTCCTACTATTACATGCATGGTTCTCATCTTATAAAACTTACTATCACTTATCCTTAGTTTCAGTTTCCTAACTATAATTATGGTAGCAAGCATGTTATTCCAAATTCTAAAGGCAATTGGAGAAACATTGTTACTAACCTAAAATTTTAGTCAATTCTTCTAGAGGAAAAGATGATGTGGGAGCAATTGATGCTACAATAGAAACTTGAATCAAAGAAGGAAGATTGCTAAGTTTGTTGGTAGTCATGATAGTCTAACACTTAATTATTTGTAGTAAAATAGATTTTGTAATTTTAAGCTTATATCTAGATTGTATAATTGTTTATCGTCAATGAGACAATATAAAGATTGAAAGCTAATTGAAACTGTTGCATAATGGTTTTAGTGTTAATACTTACTTTGTTTTACTAGAAACTTTTATCTTTGTTGTATATGCAAAATTACCATACAAGAGAATAACGTATTTCGTAATAAAACAATATAGAAAAACCGAACAAGAAAATGTAACCCTGATACTCTTTATTATATAAAAGTATCATTGGCTTTTAACATTATGCATATATCTTAAAATCACTTTAGGAAGATTTTTAAATAATACATTAAAGATTCTCCATCACGTGCATAAATATGAAGAAGTATCTCTCTAGAAAATTAGTTAGTAATTCTCGAATAATTCAATATGTGATACTTTTTTTGATATAACAAATAACAAATAAGATTAAATCTTATTTTGAAAACTACATTAAATTATTATATCGAAACCCTAAATTAGTATTCTTATATAATGAGAAAACCTAAATGTGGTAAAGAAATACAAACTCTTAAGATTTATAATTCGAGTAATCACCAATTTACCTCATTTAGCAAATTAGTTGATAATCCTCTTTTACAAGATAAGAGTCTTCCAAATTTAAATCAAATAATCATTAACATAACCTTGTTGAAGCTATTGTTATTTATTTTAATTAAAACTAAAATATTATAATTAATGATTAAGTGTCTAGCTGTAATTTGAATCGACATATATTATTATTATGATTGCACTATGTTGCTAGAATACTTACAACAATTAAATTTCTTTCTAGTGTAAAATTTTTTAATCTAAAAATATCAATTTTAAGAATAGATTATATAAAAAATAATCTAATAAATCAGACATATTCAAAATCTAGTATGATATAATTCTCATTATATTAAAATACCTTAAACTTTTTTATTTTTTGATACGTATCAAACTATCGCTGTATTATCGATCTAAACCAAAGGAAGTTTAGCCAAGTATCGATAAAGTAATTTTAACAAATTTTTAGCAAAGAGTGTTTGATATTTTCGTATTTCATTTTCTCATCAAAATTTCCGAGCATCACTTTTTTATTTAATATCGTATGCTTAAGTATACTAAATATTTAAATTAGCTTTTAAAAAAAATTCAATCCTCAAGGTTAAGGGCAGGCGAGAATATAAAAGGTTTAACTTCAAATGGTTCGTTGCCAGCACCAACTAGAGCCTCTTTGATAGTAGTGGCTAAAAAACATAAGTAACTTAAGTTAATAAAGTATTTTTTAAACTAAAAAATTCATATAAATCTTTACAATAAAGTAAACTAACTAACACTTAGATTAATATAATAAAAGAAACAAATTATTTAGTAATATGAACAATAACCAAAGATAATTTTCTACTCCTATTACATGCATGGTTCTCATCTTATAAAACTTACTATCACTTATCCTTAGTTTTAGTTTCGTAACTCTAATTATGGTAGCAAGCATGTTATTCCAAATTCTAAAGGCAATTGGAGAAAAATTATTACTAACATAAAATTTTAGTCAATTCTTCTAGAGGAAAAGATGATGTGGGAGCAATCTGTCCAGATGCTACAATAGAAACTTGAACTGTCATCGAAAGAAGGAAGATTGCTAGGCCGACGAGGAGTTAGTTGGTAGTCATGATAGTTTAATACTTAATTATTTGTAGTAAAATAGATTTTCTAATTTTAAGCTTATATCTAGATTGTATAATTGTTTATCGTCAACGAGACAATATAAAGATTGAAAGCTAATTGAAACTGTTGCATAATGGTTTTAGCGTTAATACTTACTTTGTTTTACTAGAAACTTATATCTTTGTTGTATATGCCAAATTACCATACAAGAGAATAACGTATTTCATAATAAAATAATATAGAAAAACTGAACAAGAAAATGTAACCCTAATACTCTTTATTATATAAAAGTATCATTGGTTTTTAACATTATGCTTATATCTTAAAATCACTTTAGGAAGATTTTTAAATAATACATTAAAAATTCTCTATCACGTGAATAAATATGAAGAAGTATCTCTCTAGAAAATTAGTTAGTAATTCTCGAATAATTCAATATGTGATATTTTTTTTGATATAACATATAACAAATAAGATTAAATCTTATTTTGAAAAGTACATGAAATTATTATATCGAAACCCCAAATTAGTATTCCTATACAATGAGAAAACATAAATGTGGTTAAGAAATACAAACTCTTATGATTTATAATTTGAGTAATCACCAATTTACCTCATTTAGCAAATTAGTTGATAATCCTCTTTTACAAGATAAGAGTCTTCCAAATTTAAATCAAATAATCATTAACATAACCTTGTTGAAGATATTGTTATTTATTTTAATTAAAAATAAAATATTATAATTAATGATTAAGTGTCTGGCTATAATTTGAATCGACATATATTATTATTATGATTGTACTATGTTACTAGAATACTTACAACAATTAAATTTCTTTCTGGTGTAAGATTTTTGAATCTAAAAATATCAATTTTAAGAATAGATTATACAAAAAATAATTTTGTAAATCAAACATATTCAAAATCTAGTATGATATAATTCTCATTATATTAAAATACCTTAAACTTTTATATTTTTTAATACGTATCAAACTGTCACTATATTATCGATCTAAACCAAAGGAAGTTAAGCCAAGTATCGATAATGTAATTTTAACAAATTTTTAGTAAAGAGTGTTTGATATTTTCGAATTTCATTTTCTCATCAAAATTTCCGAGCATCGTTTTGTTATTTAATATCGTATTCTTAAGTATACTAAATGTTTAAATTAGCTTTTAAAAAATTCAATCCTCAAGGTTAATCTGATAAGTGCATACTTTATTAAGCACCTATAAATAAAAATATTTCATATTTATACTATTTTGTAAAATAATATATTTATTATCCTATAATAATAATTACTATTCGAATGGAATAATTATCTTTTAAGCAATTACATTACCATATGATGATTCTCCAATTTTAAATATTTAATAGATATATTATTTTTAGTTTTTTATATTACAAGATGCCCTTGAGTTTTGTTATAGAATTTTTATTTCTTGCACCATTTAATTAAACCAGGTTAGTGTATAACAATTTTTCAGTGTACAAAACTAAAATAAAATTAGGCTTACAAATTACACCCAAAGTGGTTAAGTATTGTAAATATTAGAATCTTCAAATTGAAATTAAATTATTAGTATATATTTTTGAAGTAAATTTATAGTATTATAAAATTTTATATTATGCATCATTGTATTTTTATAAATATCTAAAATATTTTTTATTTTTCATTAAAGATTCTTTTCCTTCCTTGACATCACCTTGAATTCATCACTTTGTATTTAGTATTTAGATAATTATTTATATCATAAGATTATATACAATGTACTATCTAAAAAAAATATGATAAGATACATAACATAATAATAGATATCATATTTTCTGATATGGTATAATTTTTATAGTTAAAAGAAAGATCGTGACATGCGTAGTTGAGATTGCACCATTATTAAATATCTCCAAGATTAGTAATCAAACATTAGGATAAATTTTTTTAATATTAGAATCTTCATATTTAAATTAAATTATAAGTTTATATTTTTTTGAAGCAAATTTATAGTATTATAAAATTTTAGATTTTACATCATTATATTTTTGTGAATATCTAAAAATTTTTTTTAAAAAAAAAATATTCTTTTTCTTCCTTGACATCACCTTAAATTCATCACACTATATTTCATATTTAGATAATTATTTATGTTATAAGATTATACATAATATCATAACTTAAAAAATATATGATAAGATCCATATATTAGTAATAGATATCATATCATATGATATGCTAGAATTTATATATTTAAAAGGAGTAACTTTTAGTCAGTCTTCATTCAATATCTCCAAGATTGATAATCAAACATGAGAATAAATTTTTTAAAATATTTTATATAAACGGAGATTGGCCCATGGTAGAAATATTTACAAAATATGTGCTATTAATCTGATAAGCATATATCTTAATGAGCACTTATAAATAAAATATTTCATATTTATACTATTATGAAAAATAATATATTTATTATCCTATAATAATAGTTACTATTCAAATGGAATAGTTATCTTTTAGGCAATTATATTGCCATATGATGATTCTCTTATTTTTTAAATATTTAATAGATATATTATTTTTAGTTTTCTATATTACGAGATGCACTTGAGTTTAGTTACAGAATTTTTGTTTCTTGCACTATTGATTAAACCAAGTTAGTGTATAACAATTTTTTCACTTAACAAATCCAAAATAAAAATAGGCTTACAAATTACTCCCAAAGTGGTTAAGTGATGTAAATATTAGAATCTTAATATTGAAATTAAATTATTAGTTTATATTTTTTGAAGCAAATTTATAGTATTATAAAATTTTATATTATGCATCATTATATTTTTGTAAATATCTAAAATATTTTTTATTTTTCTTTAAAGATTCTTTTCCTTCCTTGACATCACCTTGAACTCATCACTGTATACTTAATATTTAGATAATTATTTATGTCGCAAGATTATACACAATGTCATATTTAAAGAAAAATATGATAAGATACATAACTTAGCAATAGACACCATATCTTCTGATATTGTAGAATTTATATAGTCAAAAAAAGTATGCCCTTATCAAATTTTCTGTTATTTATTTTTTATTATTAATGGAGTAATAACAAAGCATAGGATACAATGTAATGATAATATAATAATGCATTACAATTTATTTCCAAAAATATAAAAAAATAACTTAATAATTGGAAGGGTGATGAGGAGGGTAAACCGGTTTAAGGGCAGGCGAGAATATAAAAGGTTTAACTTCAAATGGTTTGTTGCTAGCACCAACTAGAGCCTCTTTGATAGCGGTGGCTGAAAAACATAAGTAACTTAAGTTAATAAAATATTTTTAAACTAAAACAATCATATAAATCTTTACAATAAAGGAAACTAACTTAAACTTAGATTAATATAATAAAAGAAACAAACTATTTAGTAATATGAACAATAGCCAAAGATAATTTTCTACTCCTACTATTACATGCATGGTTCTCATCTTATAAAACTTACTATCACTTATCCTTAGTTTTAGTTTCGTAACTATAATTATGGTAGCAAGCATGTTATTCCAAATTCTAAAAGCAATTGGAGAAAAATTGTTACTAACCTAAAATTTTAGTCAATTCTTCTAGAGGAAAAGATGATGTGGGAGCAATCTGTTCAGATGCTACAATAGAAACTTGAACTGTCATCGAAAGAAGGAAGATTGCTAGGCCGACGAGGAGTTTGTTGGTAGCCATGATAGTCTAATACTTAATTATTTGTAGTAAAATAGATTGTCCAATTTTAAGCTTATATCTAGATTGTATAATTGTTTATCGTCAATGAGACAATATAAAGATTGAAAGCTTATTGAAACTGTTGCATAATGGTTTTAGCGTTAATACTTACTTTGTTTTACTAGAAACTTATATCTTTGTTGTATATGCCAAATTACCATCCAAGAGAATAACGTATTTCATAATAAAATAATATAGAAAAACTGAAACCCTAATACTCTTTATTATATAAAAGTATCATTTTAACATTATGCTTATATCTTAAAATCACTTTAGGAATATTTTTAAATAATACATTAAAAATTCTCTATCAGGTGCATAAATATGAAGTAGTATCTCTCTGGAAAATTAGTCAGTAATTCTTGAATAATTCAATATGTGATACTTTTTTTGATATAACATATAACAAATAAGAATAAATCTTATTTTGAAAACTACATCAAATTATTATATCGAAACCCCAAATTAGTATTCTTATACAATGAGAAAACCTAAATGTGGTAAAGAAATACAAACTCTTAAGATTTATAATTCGAGTAATCACAAATTTACCTCATTTAGCAAATTAGTTGATAATCCTCTTTTACAAGATAAGAGTCTTCCAAATTTAAATCAAAGAATCATTAACATAACCTTGTTGAAGCTATTGTTATTTATTTTAATTAAAAATAAAATATTATAATTAATGATTAAGTGTCTCGCTATAATTTGAATCGACATATATTATTATTATGATTGTACTATGTTACTAGAATACTTACAACAATTAAATTTCTTTCTAGTGTAAAATTTTTGAATCTAAAAATATCAATTTTAAGAATAGATTATATAAAAAATAATCTTGTAAATCAAACATATTCAAAATCTAGTATGATATAATTCTCATTATATTAAAATACCTTAAACTTTTATATTTTTTAATACGTATCAAACTGTCACTATATTATCGATCTAAACCAAAGGAAGTTAAGCCAAGTATCGATAAAGTAATTTTAACAAATTTTTAGTAAAGAGTGTTTGATATTTTCGAATTTCATTTTCTCATCAAAATTTCCGAGCATCGTTTTGTTATTTAATATCGTATTCTTAAGTATACTAAATGTTTAAATTAGCTTTTAAAAAATTCAATCCTCAAGGTTAATCTGATAAGTGCATACTTTATTAAGCACCTATAAATAAAAATATTTCATATTTATACTATTTTGTAAAATAATATATTTATTATCCTATAATAATAATTACTATTCGAATGGAATAATTATCTTTTAAGCAATTACATTACCATATGATGATTCTCCAATTTTAAATATTTAATAGATATATTATTTTTAGTTTTTTATATTACAAGATGCCCTTGAGTTTTGTTATAGAATTTTTATTTCTTGCACCATTTAATTAAACCAGGTTAGTGTATAACAATTTTTCAGTGTACAAAACTAAAATAAAATTAGGCTTACAAATTACACCCAAAGTGGTTAAGTATTGTAAATATTAGAATCTTCAAATTGAAATTAAATTATTAGTATATATTTTTGAAGTAAATTTATAGTATTATAAAATTTTATATTATGCATCATTGTATTTTTATAAATATCTAAAATATTTTTTACTTTTCATTAAAGATTCTTTTCCTTCCTTGACATCACCTTGAATTCATCACTTTGTATTTGGTATTTAGATAATTATTTATATCATAAGATTATATACAATGTACTATCTAAAAAAAATATGATAAGATACATAACATAATAATAGATATCATATTTTCTGATATGGTATAATTTTTATAGTTAAAAGAAAGATCGTGACATGTGTAGTTGAGATTGCACCATTATTAAATATCTCCAAGATTAGTAATCAAACATTAGGATAAATTTTTTTAATATTAGAATCTTCATATTTAAATTAAATTATAAGTTTATATTTTTTTGAAGCAAATTTATAGTATTATAAAATTTTAGATTTTACATCATTATATTTTTGTGAATATCTAAAATATTTTTTTTTAAAAAAAATATTCTTTTTCTTCCTTGACATCACCTTAAATTCATCACACTATATTTCATATTTAGATAATTATTTATGTTTTAAGATTATACATAATATCATAACTTAAAAAATATATGATAAGATCCATATATTAGTAATAGATATCATATCATATGATATGCTAGAATTTATATATTTAAAAGGAACGTCGGAACCTTTTAGTCGAGTCTGCACCGTCATTCAATATCTCCAAGATTGATAATCAAACATGAGAATAAATTTTTTAAAATATTTTATATAAACGGAGATTGGCCCATGGTAGAAATATTTACAAAATATGTGCTATTAATCTGATAAGCATATATCTTAATGAGCACTTATAAATAAAATATTTCATATTTATACTATTATGAAAAATAATATATTTATTATCCTATAATAATAGTTACTATTCAAATGGAATAGTTATCTTTTAGGCAATTATATTGCCATATGATGATTCTCTTATTTTTTAAATATTTAATAGATATATTATTTTTAGTTTTCTATATTACGAGATGCACTTGAGTTTAGTTACAGAATTTTTGTTTCTTGCACTATTGATTAAACCAAGTTAGTGTATAACAATTTTTTCACTTTACAAATCCAAAATAAAAATAGGCTTACAAATTACTCCCAAAGTGGTTAAGTGATGTAAATATTAGAATCTTAATATTGAAATTAAATTATTAGTTTATATTTTTTGAAGCAAATTTATAGTATTATAAAATTTTATATTATGCATCATTATATTTTTGTAAATATCTAAAATATTTTTTATTTTTCTTTAAAGATTCTTTTCCTTCCTTGACATCACCTTGAACTCATCACTTTATATTTAATATTTAGATAATTATTTATGTCGTAAGATTATACACAATGTCATATTTAAAGAAAAATATGATAAGATACATAACTTAGCAATAGACACCATATCTTAAGATATTGTAGAATTTATATAGTTAAAAAAAGTATGCCCTTATCAAATTTTCTGTTATTTATTTTTTATTATTAATGGAGTAATAACAAAGCATAGTATACAATGTAATGATAATATAATAATGCATTACAATTTATTTCCAAAAATATAAAAAAATAACTTAGTAATTGGAAGGGTGATGAGGAGGGTAAACCGGTTTAAGGGCAGGCGAGAATATAAAAGGTTTAACTTCAAATGGTTTGTTGCTAGCACCAACTAGAGGCTCTTTGATAGCAGTGGCTGAAAAACATAAGTAACTTAAGTTAATAAAATATTTTTAAACTAAAAAAATCATATAAATCTTTACAATAAAGGAAACCAACTAAAACTTAGATTAATATAATAATAGAAACAAATTATTTAGTAATATGAACAATAGCCAAAGATAATTTTCTACTCCTACTATTACATGCATGGTTCTCATCTTATAAAACTTACTATCACTTATCCTTAGTTTTAGTTTCGTAACTATAATTATGGTAGCAAGCATGTTATTCCAAATTCTAAAGGCAATTGGAGAAAAATTGTTACTAACCTAAAATTTTAGTCAATTCTTCTAGAGGAAAAGATGATGTGGGAGCAATCTGTTCAGATGCTACAATAGAAACTTAAACTGTCATCGAAAGAAGGAAGATTGCTAGGCCGACGAGGAGTTTGTTGGTAGTCATGATAGTCTAACAATTAATTATTTGTAGTAAAATAGATTTTGTAATTTTAAGCTTATATCTAGATTGTATAATTGTTTATCGTCAATGAGACAATATAAAATTGAAAGCTAATTGAAACTGTTGCATAATGGTTTTAGCGTTAATACTTACTTTGTTTTACTAGAAACTTATATCTTTGTTGTATATGCAAAATTACCATACAAGAGAATAATGTATTTCATAATAAAACCATATAGAAAAACCGAACAAGAAAATGTAACCCTCATACTCTTTATTATATAAAAGTATCATTGGCTTTTAACATTATGCTTATATCTTAAAATCACTTTAGGAAGATTTTTAAATAATACATTAAAGATTGTCTATCACGTGCATAAATATGAAGAAGTATCTCTCTAGAAAATTAGTTAGTAATTCTCGAATAATTCAATATGTGATACTTTTTTTGATATAACCTATAACAAATAAGATTAAATCTTATTTTGAAAACTACATCAAATTATTATATCGAAACCCTAAATTAGTATTCTTATATAATGAGAAAACCTAAATGTGGTAAAGAAATACAAACTCTTAAGATTTATAATTCGAGTAATCACCAATTTACCTCATTTAGCAAATTAGTTGATAATCCTCTTTTACAAGATAAGAGTCTTCCAAATTTAAATCAAATAATCATTAACATAACCTTGTTGAAGCTATTGTTATTTATTTTAATTAAAACTAAAATATTATAATTAATGATTAAGTGTCTAGCTATAATTTGAATCGACATATATTATTATTATGATTGTACTATGTTGCTAGAATACTTACAACAATTAAATTTCTTTCTAGTGCAAAATTTTTGAATCTAAAAATATCAATTTTAAGTATAGATTATACAAAAAATAATCTTGTAAATCAAACATATTCAAAATCTAGTATGATATAATTCTCATTATATTAAAATACCTTAAACTTTTATATTTTTTAATACGTATCAAACTGTCACTATATTATCGATCTAAACCAAAGGAAGTTAAGACTAGTATCGATAAAGTAATTTTACAAATTTTTAGCAAAGAGTGTTTGATATTTTCGTATTTCATTTTCTCGTCAAAATTTCCGAGCATCATTCTGTTATTTAATATCGTATTCTTAAGTATACTAAATGTTTAAATTATCTTTTAAAAAATTCAATCCTCAAGGTTAATCTGATAAGTGCATACTTTATTAAGCACCTATAAATAAAAATATTTCATATTTATACTATTATGTAAAATAATATATTTATTATCCTATAATAATAATTACTATTCGAATGGAATAATTATCTTTTAAGCAATTACATTACCATATGATGATTCTCCAATTTTAAATATTTAATAGATATATTATTTTTAGTTTTTTATATTACAAGATGCCCTTGAGTTTTGTTACAGAATTTTCATTTCTTGCACCATTTAATTAAACCAGGTTAGTGTATAACAATTTTTCAGTGTACAAAACTAAAATAAAATTAGGCTTACAAATTACTCCCAAAGTGGTTAAGTATTGTAAATATTAGAATCTTCAAATTGAAATTAAATTATTAGTATATATTTTTGAAGTAAATTTATAGTATTATAAAATTTTATATTATGCATCATTGTATTTTGTAAATATCTAAAATATTTTTTATTTTTCATTAAAGATTCTTTTCCTTCCTTGACATCACCTTGAATTCATCACTTTGTATTTAATATTAAGATAATTATTTATATCATAAGATTATATACAATGTACTATCTAAAAAAAATATGATTAGATACATAATATAATAATAGATATCATATTTTCTGATATGGTATAATTTATATAGTTAAAAGAAAGGTCGTGACATGTGTAGTTGAGATTGCACCATCATTAAATATCTCCAAGATTAGTAATCAAACATTAGGATAAATTTTTTTAATATTAGAATCTTCATATTTAAATTAAATTATAAGTTTATATTTTTTGAAGCAAATTTATAGTATTATAAAATTTTAGATTTTACATCATTATATTTTTGTGAATATCTAAAATATTTTTATTTTTTAAAAAATATTCTTTTTCTTCCTTGACATCACCTTAAATTCATCACACTATATTTCATATTTAGATAATTATTTATGTTATAAGATTATACATAATATCATAACTTAAAAAATATATGATAAGATCCATATATTAGTAATAGATATCATATCATATGATATGCTAGAATTTATATATTTAAAAGGAAGGTCGGGACCTTTTAGTCGAGTCTGCACCATCATTCAATATCTCCAAGATTGGTAATCAAACATGAGAATAAATTTTTTTAAATATTTTATATAAACGGAGATTGGCCCATGGTAGAAATATTTACAAAATATGTGCTATTAATCTGATAAGCATATATCTTAATGAGCACTTATAAATAAAATATTTCATATTTATACTATTATAAAAAATAATATATTTATTATCCTATAATAATAATTACTATTCGAATGGAATAGTTATCTTTTAGTCAATTATATTGACATATGATGATTCTCTTTTTTTTTAAATATTTAATAGATATATTATTTTTAGTTTTCTATATTATGAGATGCACTTGAGTTTAGTTACAGAATTTTTATTTCTTGCACTATTGATTAAACCAAGTTAGTATATAACAATTTTTTCACTTTACAAATCCAAAATAAAAATAGGCTTACAAATTACTCCCAAAGTGGTTAAGTGATGTAAATATTAGAATCTTAATATTGAAATTAAATTATTAGTTTATATTTTTTCAAGCAAATTTATAGTATTATAAAATTTCATATTATGCATCATTATATTTTTGTAAATATCTAAAATATTTTTTATTTTTCTTTAAAGATTCTTTTCCTTCCTTCACATCATCTTGAACTCATCACTTTATATTTAATATTTAGATAATTATTTATGTCGTAAGATTATACACAATGTCATATTTAAAGAAAAATATGATAAGATACATAACTTAGCATTAGACACCATATCTTCTGATATTGTAGAATTTATATAGTTAAAAAAAGTATGCCCTTATCAAATTTTTTGTTATTTATTTTTTATTATTCATGGAGTAATAACAAAGCATAGGATACAATGTAATGATAATATAATAATGCATTACAATTTATTTCCAAAAATATAAAAAAATAACTTAATAATTGGAAGGGTGATGAGGAGGGTAAACCGGTTTAAGGGCAGGCGAGAATATAAAAGGTTTAACTTCAAATGGTTCGTTGCCAGCACCAACTAGAGCCTCTTTGATAGCAGTGGCTAAAAAACATAAGTAACTTAAGTTAATAAAATATTTTTAAACTAAAAAAATCATATAAATCTTTACAATAAAGGAAACTAACTAAAACTTAGATTAATATAATAAAAGAAACAAATTATTTAGTAATATGAACAATAGCCAAAGAAAATTTTCTACTCCTACTATTACATGCATGGTTCTCATGTTATAAAACTTACTATCACTTATCCTTAGTTTTAGTTTCGTAACTATAATTATGGTAGCAAGCATGTTATTCCAAATTCTAAAGGCAATTGGAGAAAAATTGTTACTAACCTAAAATTTTAGTCAATTCTTCTAGAGGAAAAGATGATGTGGGAGCAATCTGTTCAGATGCTACAATAGAAACTTGAACTGTCATCGAAAGAAGGAAGATTGCTAGGCCGACGAGGAGTTTGTTGGTAGTCATGATAGTCTAATACTTAATTATTTGTAGTAAAATAGATTGTCTAATTTTAAGCTTATATCTAGATTGTATAATTGTTTATCGTCAATGAGACAATATAAAGATTGAAAGCTAATTGAAACTGTTGCATAATGGTTTTAGCGTTAATACTTATTATGTTTTACTAGAAACTTATATATTTGTTGTATATGCCAAATTACCATACAAGAGAATAACGTATTTCATAATAAAATAATATAGAAAAACTGAACAATAAAATGTAACCCTAATACTCTTTATTATATAACAGTATCATTGGCTTTGAACATTATGCTTATATCTTAAAATCACTTTAGGAATATTTTTAAATAATACATTAAAAATTCTCTATCAAGTGCATAAATATGAAGAAGTATCTCTCTAGAAAATTAGTTAGTAATTCTCGAATAATTCAATATGTGATACTTTTTTTGATATAACATATAACAAATTAGAATAAATCTTATTTTGAAAACTACATCAAATTATTATATCGAAACCCGAAATTAGTATTCTTATACAATGACAAAACCTAAATGTGGTAGAGAAATACAAACTCTTAAGATTTATAATTTGAGCAATCACCAATTTACCTCATTTAGCAAATTAGTTGATAATCTTCTTTTACAAGATAAGAGTCTTCCAAATTTAAATCAAATAATCATTAACATAACCTTGTTGAAGCTATTGTTATTTATTTTAATTAAAAATAAAATATTATAATTAATGATTAAGTGTCTCGCGATAATTTGAATCGACATATATTATTATTATGATTGTAGTATGTTACTACAATACTTAAAACAATTAAATTTCTTTGTAGTGTAAAATTTTTGAGTCTAAAAATATCAATTTTAAAAATAGATTATATACAAAATAATCTAGTAAATCAAACATATTCAAAATCTAGTATGATATAATTCTCATTATATTAAAATACCTTAAACTTTTATATTTTTTAATACGTATCAAACTGTCACTATATTATCGATCTAAACCAACGGAAGTTAAGCCAAGTATCGATAAAGTAATTTTAACAAATTTTTAGCAAAGAGTATTTGATATTTTTTTATTTCATTTTCTCATCAAAATTTCCGAGCATCGCTTTGTTATTTAATGTCGTATGCTGAAGTATACTAAATGTTTAAATGAGCTTTTAAAAAATTCAATCCTCAAGGTTAATCTGATAAGTGCATACTTTATTGAGCACCTATAAATAAAAATATTTCATATTTATACTATTATGTAAAATAATATATTTATTATCCTATAATAATAATTACTATTCGAATGGAATAATTATCTTTTAAGCAATTACATTACCATATAATGATTCTCTAATTTTAAATATTTAATAGATATATTATTTTTAGTTTTCTATATTACAAGATGCCCTTGAGTTTTGTTACAGAATTTTTATTTCTTGCACCATTTAATTAAACCAAGTTAGTGTATAACAATTTTTCAGTGTACAAAACTAAAATAAAATTAGGCTTACAAATTACTCCCAAAGTGGTTAAGTATTATAAATATTAGAATCTTCAAATGGAAATTAAATTATTAGTATATATTTTTCAAGTAAATTTATAGTATTATAAAATTTTATATTATGCATCATTGTATTTTTGTAAATATCTAAAAGATTTTTTATTTTTCATTAAAGATTCTTTTCCTTCCTTGACATCACCTTGAATTCATCACTTTGTATTTAATATTTAGATAATTATTTATATGATAAGATTATACACAATGTCATATTTAAAAAAAATATGATAAGATACATAACTTAGCAATATACACCATATCTTCTGATGTTGTAGAATTTATATAGTTAAAAAAATTATGCCCTTATCAAATTTTTTTTATTTATTTTTTATTATTCATGGAGTAAGAACGAAGCATACGATACAATGTAATGATAATACAATAATGCATTACAATTTATTTTCAAAAATATAAAATAACATAATAATTGGAAGGGTGATGAGGAGGGTAAACCGGTTTAAGGCAGGCGAGAATATAAAAGGTTTAACTTCAAATGGTTCATTGCCAGCGCCAACCAGAGCCTCTTTGATAGCAGTGGCTAAAAAACATAAGTAACTTATGTTAATAAAATATTTCTAAACTAAAAAAAGCATATAAATTTTTACAATAAAGGAAACTAACTAAAACTTAGATTAATATAATAAAAGAAACAAATTATTTAGTAATATGAACAACAGCCAAAGAAAATTTTCTACTCCTACTATTACATGCATGGTTCTCATCTTATAAAACTTACTATCACTTATCCTTAGTTTTAGTTTCGTAACTATAATTATGGTAGCAAGCATGTTATTCGAAATTCTAAAGGCAATTGGAGAAAAATTGTTACTAACCTAAAATTTTAGTCAATTCTTCTAGAGGAAAAGATGATGTGGGAGCAATCTGTTCAGATGCTACAATAGAAACTTGAACTGTCATCGAAAGAATGAAGATTGCTAGGCCGACGAGGAGTTTGTTGGTAGTCATGATAGTCTAACACTTAATTATTTGTAGTAAAATAGATTTTCTAATTTTAAGCTTATATCTAGATTGTATAATTGTTTATCGTCAATGAGACAATATAAAGATTGAAAGCTAATTGAAACTATTGCATAATGGTTTTAGCGTTAATACTTACTTTGTTTTACTAGAAACTTATATCTTTGTTGTATATTCCAAATTACCATACAAGAGAATAACGTATTTTATAATAAAATAATATAGAAAAACTGAACAAGAAAATATAACCCTAATACTCTTTATTATATAAAATTATCATTGGCTTTGAACATTATGCTTATCTCTTAAAATCACTTTAGGAATATTTTTAAATAATACATTAAAAATTCTCTATCAGGTGCATAAATATGAAGAAGTATCTCTCTAGAAAATTAGTTAGTAATTCTCGAATAATTCAATATGTGATATTTTTTTGATATAACATATAACAAATAAGATTAAATCTTATTTTGAAAACTTCATCAAATTATTATATCGAAACCCCAAATTAGTATTCTTATACAATGAGAAATCCTAAATGTGGTCAAGAAATACAAACTCTTAAGATTTATAATTCGAGCAATCACCAATTTACCTCATTTAGCAAATTAGTTGATAATCCTCTTTTACAAGATAAGAGTCTTCCAAATTTAAATCAAATAATCATTAACATAACCTTGTTGAAGCTATTGTTATTTATTTTAATTAAAAATAAAATATTATAATTAATGATTAAGTGTCTCGCTATAATTTGAATCGACATATATTATTATTATGATTGTACTATGTTACTAGAATACTTACAACAATTAAATTTCTTTCTAGTGTAAAATTTTTGAATATAAAAATATCAATTTTAAGAATAGATTATATAAAAAATAATCTATTAAATCAGACATATTCAAAATCTAGTATGATATAATTCTCATTATATTAAAATATCTTAAACTTTTATATTTTTTAATACGTATCAAACTATCACTATATTATCGATCTAAACCAAAGGAAGTTAAGCCAAGTATCGATAAAGTAATTTTAACAAATTTTTAGCAAAGAGTGTTTGATATTTTCGTATTTCATTTTCTCATCAAAATTTTCGAGCATCACTTTGTTATTTAATATCGTATGCTTAAGTATACTAAATGTTTAAATTAGCTTTTTAAAAATTCAATCCTCAAGGTTAATCTGATAAGTGCATACTTTATTATTTTTAGTTTTTTATATTACAAGATGCCCTAGAGTTTTGTTACAGAATTTTTATTTCTTGCACCATTTAATTAAACCAGGTTAGTGTATAACAATTTTTTAGTGTACAAAACTAAAATAAAATTAGGCTTACAAATTACTCCCAAAGTGGTTAAGTATAAATTATTAGTATATATTTTTTGAAATTTTTTTTTAGTATTATAAAATTTTATATTATGCATCATTGTATTTTCATAAATATCTAAAATATTTTTTATTTTTCATTAAAGATTTTTTTCATGCTTGACATCACCTTGAATTCATCACTTTATATTTAATATTTAGATAATTATTTATATTATAAGATTATATACAATGTAATATCTAAAAAAAATATGATAAGATACATAACTTAATAATAGATATCATATCTTTTGATATGGTAAAATTTATATAGTTAAAAGGATGGTCGTGACATGTGTAGTCGAGTCTGCACCATCATTACATATCTCCAAGATTAGTAATCAAACATTAGGATAAATTTTTTTAATATTAGAATCTTCATATTTAAATTAAATTATAAGTTTATATTTTTTGAAACAAATTTATAGTATTATAAAATTTTAGATTTTACATAATTATATTTTTATGAATATCTAAAATATTTTTATTTTTTAAAAAATATTCTTTTCCTTCCTTGACATCACCTTAAATTCATCACACTATATTTCATATTTAGATAATTATTTATGTTATAAGATTATGCATAATATCATAACTTAAAAAATATCTGATAAGATCCATATATTAGTAATAGATATCATATCATATGATATGCTAGAATTTATGTATTTAAAAGGAAGGTCGGGACCTTTTAGTCGAGTCTGCACCATCATTCAATATCTCGAAGATTGGTAATCAAACATAAGGATAAATTTTCTTAAATATTTTATAGAAACGGAGATTGGCCTATGATAGAAATATTTACAAAATATGTGCTATCGTGTATATTTTTTCTTATGTCTCATATATCGAATTAATTTTGATATATATTTATTTTTTTGTTTTCTAGATAATAAATCATGGTATCATTCAAGAATCATTTTTGAAATGTAATATTATATACCAAATAAATAAGCATTTTCTTATATTGTATAGTTTAATTAAAATCATTTTCTCAAAGGCTTTATATACTTTAGACATGAAAAGATACACAAAAATTATAACCTTATCAAATTTTCTTTTAGTTATTTATTATTATTCATGGAGTAATAACAAAGCATATGATACAATATAATGATAGTATAATAATACATTATAATTTATTTCCAAAATATAAAAAACTAACTTAATAATTAGAAGAGTGATGAAGAGGGTAAACCGGTTTAACGGCAGGCGAGAATATAAAAGGGTTAACGTCAAATGGTTCGTTGCCAGCACCAACTAGAGCCTCTTTAATAATAGTGGCTAAAAAACATAACACTCAAGTTAATAAAATATTTTAAACTACAAAGAAATCATATAAATCTTTACAATAAAGAAAATTAATTAAAACATAGAATAATATATTAAAATTAATAAAAAACAAATTGGATAATAGCCAAAGATAATTTTCTACTCCTACTATTACATGCATGGTTCTCATCTTATAAAACTTACTATCACTTATCCTTAGTTTGAGTTTTAAAACTATAATAATGGTAGCAAGCATGTTATTCCAAATTCTGAAAGCAATTGCAGAAAAATTATTGCTAACTTAAAATTTTAGTCAATTCTTCTAGAGCAAAAGATGATGTGGGAGCAATATGTTCAGATGCTACAATAGAAACTTGAACAGTCATCAAAAGAAGGAATATTGCTAGGCTGACGAGGAGTTGCTTTGTAGTCATGATAGTCTAACACTTAATTATTTGTAGTAAAATAGATTTTCTAATTTTAAACTTATATCTAGATTGTAGAATTGTTTATCGTCAATGAGATAATATAAAGATTGAAAGTTAATTGAAAATGTTGCATAATGGTTTTAACTTTAATACTTACTTTATTCTACTAGAATTTTATATCTTCGTTGTATATGTCAAATTGCCATATAAGAGAATAACATATTTTATAATAAAAAATATAAACAAATTGAACAAGAAAATGTAACCCTCATACTCGTTATTATATAAAAGTATTATTAGCTTTTAACATTATGCTTATATATTAAAATCACTTTATGAAGATTTTTAAATAATACATTAAAAATTCTCTATCACGTGCATAAATATAAATGAGTATCTCTCTTGAGAATTAGTTAGTAATTCTGGAATAATTCAATATATGATAATCTTTTTGATATAACATATAACAAATATGATTAAAATCTTATTTTGAAAAGCAAATCAAATTATTATATCAAAACTCCAAATTAGTATTCCTATATAGTGAGAAAACCTAAATGTGATAAAGAAATATAAACTCTTAAAATTTATAATTCGATTAATCACGTGTTTACCACATTTAGCAAATTAGTTAATAATCCTCTTTTACAAGAGAAAAGTCTTCCAATTTTAAATAAAATGATCATTAACATAACCTTGTTGAAGCCATTGTTATTTATTTTAATTAAAACTAAAATATTATAATTAATGATTAAGTGTCTAGCTATAATTTGAATCGACATATATTATTATTATGATTGTACTATGTTGCTAGAATACTTACAACAATTAAATTTCTTTTTAGTGTAAAATTTTTGAATCTAAAAATATTAATTTTAAGAATAGATTATATAAAAAATAATCTAATAAATCAGACATATTCAAAATCTAGTACGATATAATTCTCATTATATTAAAATACCTTAAACTTTTATATTTTTTCAATATGCATCAAACTGTCATTGTATTATCGATCTAAACCAAAGGAAGTTAAGCCAAGTATTAATAAAGTCATTTTAACAAATTTTTAGCAAAGAGTGTTTGATATTTTTGTATTTCATTTTCTCATCAAAATTTCTGAGCATCACTTTGTTATTTAATATCGTGTACTTAAGTACACTAAATGTTTAAATTAGCTTTTAAAAAAAATCAGTCCTTAATGTTAATCTGATAAGGGCATACTTTATTTAGCACCTATAAATAAAAATATTTCATATTTATACTATTATGTAAAATAATATATTTATTATATAATAATAATAATTACTATTAGAATGGAAATGGTATCTTTTAAGCAATTACATTACCATATGATGATTCTCTTATTTTTTTAAATATTTAATAGATATGTTATTTTTAGTTTTCTATATTACAAGATGCACTTGAGTTTCGTTATATAATTTTTATTTATTGCACCATTTGATTAAACCCGGTTAGTGTATAACAATTTTTTCACTTTATAAAACCAAAATAAAAATAGGCTTACAAATTACCCCCAAAGTGGTTAAGTGATGTAAATGTTGGAATCTTAATATTAAAATTAAATTATTAATTTATATTTTTGAAGCAAATTTATAGTATAATAAAATTTTATATTATGCATCATTGTATTTTTATAAATATCCAAAATATTTTTTATTTTTCGTTAAAAATTCTTTTACTTCTTTGATATCACTTTGAATTCATAACTTTATATTTAATATTTAGATAATTATTTATGTCATGAGGTCATACACAATGTTATATCTAAAAAAAATATGATAAGATACATAACATAGTAATAGATATCATATCTTCTGATATGGTATAATTTATATAATTAAATGGAAGGTTGTGACATGTTTAGTAGAGTCTACACCACCATTAAATATCTCAAAGTTTAGTAATCAAACATAAGGATAAATTTTTTAATATTAGAGTCTTCATATTTTAATTAAATTATAAGTTTATATTTTTTGAAGCAAATTTATAGTCTTATAAAATTTTAAATTATACATCGTTATATTTTTATGAATATCTAAATTATTTTTATTTTTTAAAAAAGTTTCTTTTCCTTCCTTGACATCACCTTAAATTCATCACACTATATTTGATATTTAGATAATTATTTATGTTATAAGACCATATATAATATCATATCTTAAAAAATATATGATAAGATCCATATATTAGTAATAGATAGCATATTATATGATATGTTTGAATTTATATATTTAAAAGGAAGGTCGGGACATAACATAGGATAAATTCTTTTTAATATTTTATATAAACGGAGATTGGCCCATGGTACAAATATTTACAAAATATGTGCTATTGTGTACATTTTTTCATATGTCCCATATATTGAATTAATTTTGATATATACATTAATATTTTTGTTTTCTAGATAATAAATCATGATATCATTCAAGAATTATCTTTGAAATATAATATTATATAACCGAATAATCAAGCATTTTCTTAGATTGTATAGTTTCATTAAAATCATTTTATTAAAGGCTTTATACACTTAAGACATGAAAGGATACACAAAAATTATGCCCTTATCAAGTTTTCTTTTATTTATTTTTTATTATTCATGGAGTAATAACAAAGCATAGGATACAATGTAATGGTAATATAATAAAGCATTATAATTTATTTCTAAAAATATAAAAAAATAACTTAATAATTGGAAGGGTGATGAGGAGGGTAAACCGGTTTAAGGGCAAGCGAGAATATAAAAGGTTTAACTTCAAATGGTTCGTTGCCGGCACCAACCAGAGCCTCTTTGATAGCAGTGGCTAAAAAACATAACTAACTCAAGTTAATGAAATATTTTTAAAATAAAAGAAAAATCATATAAATTTGTACAATAAAGGAAACTAACTAAAACATAGATTAATATATTAAAATTAATAAAAGAAATAAATTGTTTAGTAATATGGATAATACCCAGAGATAATTTTTTTACTCCTACTATTATATGCATGGTTCTCATCTTATAAAACTTACTATCACTTATCCTTAGTTTCAATTTCGTAACTATAATTATGGTAGCAAGCATGTTATTCCAAATTCTAAAGCAATTGGAGAAAAATTGTTACTGACCTAAAATTTTAGTCAATTATTCTAGAGCAAAAGATGATGTGGGAGCAATCCTTTCAGATGCTATAATAAAAACTTGAACTGTCATCAAAAGAAGGAAGATTGCTAGGCTGACGAGGAGTTGCTTGGTAGTCATGATAGTAACACTTAATTATTTGTAGTAAAATAGATTTTTCAATTTTAAGCTTATATCTCAATGAGACAGCATAAAGATTGAAATTTAATTGAAACTGTTGCATAATGGTTTTAGCTGTAATACTTACTATGTTCTACTAATGTATTTCATAATAAAAAAAATATAGTCAAACTGAATAAGAAAATGTAACCCTAATAATCTTTATTATATAAAAGTATCATTGGCTTTTAACATTTTGCTTATATCTTAAAAAATCACTTTAGGAAGGTTTTTAAATAATACATTAAAAATTCTCTATCATGTGCATAAATATGAATGAGTATCTCTATAGAGAATTAGTTAGCAATTATCGAATAATTAAATATGTGATACTCTTTTTGATATAACACATAATAAATATGATTAAATCTTATTTTTAAAAGTATATCAAATTATTATATCGAAACTCCAAATTAGTATTCCTATATAATGAGAAAACCTAAATGTGATAAAGAAATAGAAACTCTTAAAATTTATAATTCGAGTAATCACTAGTTTACCTCATTTAGCAAATTAATTGATAATCCTCTTTTACAAGATAAGATTCTTCCAAATTTAAATCAAATGATTATTAACGTAACCTTCTTGAAGCTATTATTATTTATTTTATATTAAAAAATAAAATATTATAATTAAAGATTAAGTATCTGACTATAATTTGAATTGATATATATTATTATTATGATTGTACTATATTACTAGAATACATGTAAAAATTAAATTTCTTTTTAGTGTAAAGTTTTTGAATCTAAAAATATCAATTTTAAGAATAGATTATATAAAAATAATCTAATAAATTAGACATATTCAATTCAAATATAATTCTCATTATATTAAAATACCTTAAACTTTTATATTTTTTTAATATGCATCAAACTGTAACTATATTATCGATCTAAACCAAAGGAAGTTAAGCCAAATATCAATAAAGTAATTTTAACAAATTTTTAGCAAAGAGTGTTTGATATTTTCCTATTCATTTTCTCATCAAAATTTCTAAGCATCACTTTATAATTTAATATCGTGTGCTTAAGTATACTAAATGTTTAAATTAGATTTAAAAAAATCAGTCCTTAATATTAATATGAAGCGCATACTTTATTGAGCACCTATAAATAAAAATATTTCATATTTATACTATTATATAAAATAGAATATGTACCTTTTAAGCAATTATATTACCATATGATTATTCTCTTATTTTTAAAAATATTTAATAGATATGTTATTTTTAGTTTTCTATATTACAAGATGCACTTGAGATTAGTTACATAATTTTTATTTCTTGCACCATTTGATTAAACCAGGTTAGTGTATAACAATTTTATCACTTTATAAAACCAAAATAAAAATAAGCTTACAAATTACTCCCAAAATGGTTAAGTGATGTAAATATTAGAATCTTAATATTGAAATTAAATTATTAGTTTATATTTTTGAAGCAAATTTATAGTATAATAAAATTTTATATTATGCATCGTTGTATTTTTATAAATATGTAAAATATTTTTTATTTTTATTAAATATTCTTTTCCTTCCTTGACATTACCTTGAATTCATAACTTTATATTTAATATTTAGATAATTATTTATGTCATAAGGTCATACATAATGTTATATCTAAAAAAAATATGATAAGATACATAACTTAGTAATAGATATCGTATCTTCTGATATGGTATAATTTATATAGTTAAAAAGAAGGTCGTGACATGTTTAGTCGAGTTTACACCACCATTAAATATCTCCAAGTTTAGTAATCAAACTTAAGAATAAAATTTTCTAATATTAGAATCTTCATGTTTAAATTAAATTATAAGTTTATATTTTTTGAAGAAAATTTATAGTATTATAAAATATTAAATTATATATCATTATATTTTTATGAATATCTAAAATATTTTTATTTTTGAAAAAGATTCTTTTCCTTCCTTGACATCACCTTAAATTCATCACACTATATTTGATATTTAGATAATTATTTATGTCATAAGACCATATAGAATATCATATCTTAAAAAATATATATTATAAGATCCATATATTAGTAATAGATAGCATATCATACGATATGCAAGAATTTATATATTTAAAAAGAAGGTCGGAACATTTTAGTCGAGTTTGCACCACCATTAAATATCTTCAAGTTTAGTAATCAAATAGAAGGATAAATTCTTTTGAATATTTTATATAAATGGAGATTGGCCCATTGTATAAATATTTACAAAATATGTGCTATTGCATATACTTTTTCCTATGTCTCATATATCGAATTAATTTTGATATATACATTTATAATTTTGTTTTCTAGATAATAAATCATAGTATCATTCAAGAATTATCTTTTAAATATAATATTATATTACCGAATAATCAAGCGTTTTCTTAGATTCTATAGTTTTATTAAAATTATTTTATTGAAGGCTTTATATACTTTAGACATGAAAGGATATACAAAAATTGTGCCCTTATCAAAAAAATTTTATTTATTTTTTAGTATTCTTGGAGTAATAACAAAGCATAGGATACAATGTAATGATAATATAATAATGTATTACAATTTATTTCCAAAAATATAGAAAAATAACTTAATAATTGGAAGGGTGATGAGGAGGATAAACTAGTTTAAGGGCAGGCGAGAATATAAAAGGTTTAACTTCAAATGGTTTGTTGTCAGCACCAACCAGAGCCTCTTTGATAGCAGTGGCTAAAAAATATAAGTAACTCAAGTTAATAAAATATTTTTAAACTAAAAGAAAAATCATATAAATCTTTACAATAAAGGAAACTAACTAAAATGTAATAAAAGAAATAAATTGTTTAGTAACATAGATAATAGCCAAAGATAATTTTCTACTCCTACTATTATATGCATGGTTCTCATCTTATAAAACTTACTATTAGTTATCCTTAGTTTCAGTTTCAAAACTATAATAATGGTAGCAAGCATGTTATTGCAAATTCTAAAGGCAATTAGAGAAAAATTATTGCTGACCTAAAATTTTAGTCAATTCTTCTAGAGCAAAAGATGATGTGGGAGTAATCTCTTCAGATGCTATAATAGAAACTTCAAGTGTCATCAAAAGAAGGAAGATTGCTAGGCTGACGAAGAGTTGCTTTATAGCCATGATAGTATAACACTTAATTATTTGTAGTAAAATGAATTTTTTAATTTTAAACTTATATCTAGATTTTAGAATTGATTATCGTCAATAAGATAATATAAAGATTGAAAGCTAATTGAAACAATTGCATAATGGTTTTAGCTTTAATAGTTACTTTGTTATACTAGAAACTTATATCTTCGTTGTATATGTCAAATTGCCATATAAGTGAATAACATATTTCATAATAAAAAAATATACACAAACTGAATAAGAAAATATAAACCTAATACTCTTTATTATATAAAAGTTTCATTGGCTTTTAACATTATGCTTATATCTTAAAATCACTTTAACAAGATTTTTAAATAATATATTAAAAATTCTCCGTCATGTGCATAAATATGAATGAGTATCTCTCTAGAGAATTAGTTAGTAATTCTCAAATAATTCAATATGTGATACTATTTTTGATATAATATATAACAATTATGATTAAATCTTATTTTGAAAAATATATCAAATTATTATATCGAAACCCCAAATTAGTATTCCTATACAATGAGAAAACCTAAATGTGATAAAAAAATGCAAACTCTTAAAATTTATAATTCGAGTAATTACCAGTTTACCTCATTTAGCAAATTAGTTGATAATTCTCTTTTACAAGATAATAGTCTTCCAAATTTAAATCAAATAATCATTAACATAACCTTAATGAAGCCATTGTTATTCATTTTCTATTAAAAAAATAAAATATTATAATTAAAAATTAAGTATCTGACTATAATTTGAATCGACATATAATGTTATCACAATTGTACTACATTACTAAAATACTTACCACAATTAAATTTCTTTTTAGTGTAAAATTTTTTAATCTAAACATATCAATTTTAAGAATAGATTATATAAAAAATAACCTAATAAATCATACATATTCAAAATCTAGTATGATATAATTCTCATTACATCAAAATATCTTAAACTTTTATATTTGTTAATACACATCAAACTGTCCCTGTATTATCGATCTAAACCAAAGGAAATTAAGCCAAGTATCGATAAAGTAATTTTAACAAATTTTTAGCAAAGAGTGATTGATATTTTCGTATTTTGTTTTCTCATCAAAATTTCCGAGCATCACTTTGTTATTTAATATTGTGTGATTAAGTAAACTAAATATTTAAATTAGCTTCTGAAAAATCAGTTCTCAAGGTTAATCTGATAAGCACATACTTTATTAAGCACCTATAAAAAATAATATTTCATATTTATACTATTATGTAAAATAATATATTGATTATCCTATAATAATAATTACTATTCGAATGGAATAGTTATCTTTTAAGGAATTACATTACCATATGATTATTCTCTTATTTTTTAAATATTTAATAGATATATTATTTTTAATTTTCTATATTACAAGATGCAATTGAATTTAGTTATAGAATTTTTATTCCTTGCACCATTTGATTAAACCAGGTTAGTGTATAACAATTTTTTCACTTTACAATACCAAAATAAAAATAGGCTTATAAATTACTCCTAAAGTGGTTAAGTGATGTAAATAATAGAATCTTCATATTAAAATTAAATTATTAGTTTATAGTTTTTGAAGTAAATTTATATTATTATAAAATTTTATATTATGCATCAATGAAATTTTGTAAATATCTAAAATATTTTTTTAATTAAAGATTCTTTTCCTTCCTTGACATCACCTTGAATTCATCACTTTATATTTAATATTTAGATAATTATTTATGTCATAAGATAATATACAATGTCATATCTAAAAAAAATATGATAAGATACATAACTTAGTAATAGGTACCATATCTTCTGATATGGTAGAATTTATATAGTTAAAAGGAAGGTCGTGATATGTTTAGTTGAGTCTGCACCACTATTAAATATCTCCAATATTAGTAATCAAACATAAGGATAATTTTTTTAATATTAGAATCTTCATATTTAAATTAAATTATAAGTTTTTATTTTCTAAAACAAATTTATAGTATTATAAAATATTAAATTATATATCATTATATTTTTATGAATATCTAAAATATTTTTTATTTTTAAAAAAGATTCTTTTCCTTCCTTGACATCACCTTCAATTCATCACACTATATTTAATATTTAGATAATTATTTATATTATAAGAAGATACATAATATCATACCTTAAAAAATATATGATAAGATCCATATATTAGTAATAGATAACATATCATATGATATGCTAAAATTTATATATTTAAAAGGAATGTTGTGACATTTTAGTCGAATCTGCACCACCATTAAATATCTCCAAGATTGGTAATCAAACATAAGGATAAATTCTTTTGAATATTTTATATAAACAGAGATTGGCCCATGGTACAAATATTTATAAAATATGTGCTATTGTGTACACTTTTTCCCATGTCTCATATATCGAATTAATTTTGATATATAAATTTATAATTTTATTTTCTAGATAATAAATCATGGTATCATTCAAGAATTATTTTTGAAATATAATATTATATAACCGAATAATCAAGCACTTTCTTATATTATATAGTTTCAGTAAAATCATTTTATTGAAGGCTCTATATACTTTAGACATGAAAGGATACACAAAAATTATGCCATTATCAAATTTTATTTATTTATTTTTTATTATTCATGGAGTAATAACAAAGCATATGATACAATGTAATGATAATATAATAATGCATTACAATTTATTTCTGAAAATATAAAAAAATAACTTAATAATTGGAAGGGTGATGAGGAGAGAAACCGGTTTAAGGGCAGGCAAGAATATAAAAGGTTTAACTTCAAATGGTTCGTTGCTAGCACCAACCAGAGCCTCTTTGATTGTAGTGGCTAAAAAAATAAGTAACTCAAGTTAATGAAATATTTTTAAATTAAAAAAATCATATAAATCTTTACAATAAAGGAAACTAACTAAAACATAGATTCATATATTAAAATTAATAGAAACAACAAATTGTTTAGTAACATGGAAAATAGCCAAAAATAATTTTCTACTCCTATTATTACATGCATGGTTCTTATCTTATAAAACTTACTATCACTTATCCTTAGTTTTAGTTTCATAACTATAATGATGGTAGCAAGCATGTTATTCCAAATTCTAAAGGCAATTGGAGAAAAATTATTGCTGACCTAAAATTTTAGTCAATTCTTCTAGAGCAAACGATGATGTGGGAGCAATCTCTTCAGATGCTATAATAGAAACTTGAACTGTTATCAAAAGAAGGAAAATTGCTAGGCTGACGAGGAGTTGTTTTGTAGTCATGATATCTAACACTTAATTATTTATAGTAAAATAGATTTTCTAATTTTAAACTTATATTTAAATTGTAGAATTATTTATCGTCAATGAGACAATATAAAGATTGAAAGCTAATTGAAACTGTTACATAATGGTTTTAGTTTTAATACTTACTTTGTTCTACAAGAAACTTATATCTTCGTTGTATATGCCAAATTACCATATAAGTGAATAACATATTTCATAATAAAAAAATATAGACAAACTCAATAAGAAAATGTAACCCTAATACTCTTTATTATATAAAAGTATCATTAGCTTTTAACATTATGCTTATATCTTAAAATCACTTTAGAAAGATTTTTAAATAATACATTAAAAATTCTCTGTCATATGCATAAATATGAGTATTTCTCTAGAGTATTAGTTAGTAATTCTTAAATAATTCAATATGTGATACTCTTTTTGATATAACAGATAACAAATATGATTAAATCTTATTTTTAAAAGTACATCAAATTATTAGCTCTTAAAAAAATCAATCCTCAAGATTAATCAGATAAGCGTATACTTTATTAAGCACCTATAAATAAAAATATTTCATATATATTATTATGTAAAATGAGATATTTATCATCCTATAATAATAATTACTATTCCAATGGAATAGTTATCTTTTAAGCAATTACATTACCATATAATGATTCTCTTATTTTTTAAACATTTAATAGATATGTTATTTTTAGTTTTCTATATTACAAAATGCACTTGAGTTTAGTTACAGAATTATTTATGTTATAAGATCATACATGATATCATATCTTAAAAAGTATATGATAAGATCTACATATTAGTAATAGATAGTATATCATATGATATGTTAGAATTTATATATTTAAAATGAAGGTCGGGACATTTTAGTCGAGTCTGCGCCACCATTAAATATTTCCAAGATTGGTAATCAAACATAATGATATATTCTTTTGAATATTTTATATAAACAGAGAGTGACCCATGGTATAAATATTTATAAAATATGTGCTATTGTGCATACTTTTTCCTATGTTTCATATATCGAATTAATTTTGATATATACATTTATATTTTTGTTTTCTAGATAATAAATCATGGTATCATTCAAGAATCATCTTTGAAATATAATATTATATAACCGAATAATCAAGCATTTTCTTAGATTATATAGTTTCATTAAAATAATTTTATTGAAAGCTATAGATATTTAGACATGAAAAGATACAAAAAAATTATGCCCTTATCAAATTTTCTTTTATTTATTTATTATTATTCATGAAGTAATAACAAAGCATAGGATACAATGTAATGATAATATAATAATACATTATAATTTATTTTTAAAAATATAAAAATAACTTAATAATTAGAATGGTGATGAGGAGGGTAAATCGGTTTAAGGGCAGACGAGAATATAAAAGGTTTAACTTCAAATGGTTCGCTGTCATCACCAACTATTGCCTCTTTGATAGTAGTGGCTAAAAAACATAAGTAACTTAAGTTAATGAATTATTTTTAAATAAAAAAATCATATAAATCTTTACAATAGAAGAAACTAACTAAAACATAGGTTAATATAATAAAATTAACAAAAGAAACAAATTGTTTGGTCACATGGATAATAGCCAAAGATAATTTTCTACTCCTACTATTACATGCATTGTTCTCATCTTATAAAACTTTCTATCTCTTATCCTTAGTTTCAGTTTCAAAACTGTAATGATGGTAGCAAGCATGCTATTTCAAATTCTAAAGGCAATTGGAGAAAAATTGTTGCTGACCTAAAATTTTAGTCAATTATTCTATAGCAAAAGATGATGAGGCGGCAATCTCTTCAAATACTACACTAGAAACTTGAATTGTTATCAAAAGAAGGAAGATTGCTTAGTTGATGAGAAGTTGCTTTGTAGTTATGATAATCTAACACTTAATTATTTATAGTAAAATAGATTTTCTAATTTTAAACTTATATCTAGATTGTAGAACTATTTATCATCAATGAGATAATATAAATTTTAAAAGTAAATTGAAACTGTTGCATAATGGTTTTAGCTTTAATACTGACTTTGTTCTACTAGAAACTTATATCTTCGTTGTATATGCCAAATTACTTTATAAGAGAATAACATATTTCATAATAAAAAAATATAGACAAACTGAACAAGAAAATGTAACTCTAATACTCTTTATTATATAAAAATATTATTGGCTTTTAACATTATGCTTATATCTTAAAATCACTTTAGGAAGATTTTTAAATAATATATTAAAAATTCTCTATCACGTGCATAAATATGAATGAGTATCTCTCTAGAGAATTAGTTAGTAATTCTCGAAAAATTCATTATGTGCTACTCTTTTTGATATAACATATAACAAATATGATTAAATCTTATTTTTAAAAATATATTAAATTATTATATCAAAATTTCAAATTAGTATTCTTATATAATGAGAAACTTAAATGTAATAATGAAATGTAAACTCTTAAAATTTATAATTCGAGGAATCACCAGTTTACCTCATTTAGCAAATTAGTTGATAATCCTCTTTTACAAGATAATAGTCTTTCGAATTTAAATCAAATGATCATTAACATAACATTGATGAAGCCATTGTGATTTATTTTATATTAAAAAATAAAATATTATAATTAAAGATTAAGTATCTGACTATATATTGAATCAACATATATTGTTATCACGATTGTACTACATTACTAGAATACTTACAACAATTGAATTTCTTTTTAGTGTAAAATTTTTTAATACTTACTTTGTTCTACTAGAAACCTATATCTTCGTTGTATATGTCAAATTGCTATATAAGTGAGTAACGTATTTCATAATAAAAAAATATACACAAACTGAATAAGAAAATATAACCCTAATACTCTTTATTATATAAAAGTATCATTTGCTTTTAACATTATGCTTATATCTTAAAATCACTTTAGCAAGATTTTAAATAATATATTAAAAATTCTCTGTCATGTGAATAAATATAAATGAGCATCTCTCTAGAGAATTAGTTAATAATTCTCGAATAATTCAATATGCAATACTCTTTTTGATATAACATATAACAAATATGATTAAATCTTATTTTTAAAAGTATATCAAATTATTATATTGAAACCCCAAATTAATATTCCTATACAATGAGAAAACCTAAATGTGATAAAGAAATGCAAACTCTTAAAATTTATAATTCGAGTAATTACCAGTTTACCTCATTTAGCAAATTAGTTGATAATTCTCTTTTATAAGATAATAGTCTTCCAAATTTAAATCAAATAATCATTAGCATAACCTTAATAAATCCATTATTATTCATTTTATATTAAAAAATATAATATTATAATTAAAAATTAAGTATTTGACTATAATTTGAATCAACATATAATGTTATAATGATTGTACTACATTACTAGAATACTTACAACAATTAAATTTCTTTTTAGTGTAAAATTTTTTAATCTAAACATATCAATTTTAAGAATAGATTATATAAAAAATAATCTAATAAATCAGACATATTCAAAATCTAGTATGATATAATTCTCATTACATCAAAATATCTTAAACTTTTATATTTTTTAATATGCATCAAACTATCACTGTATTATCGATCTAAACAAAATGAAATTAAGCCAAGTATCGATAAAGTAATTTTAACAAATTTTTAGTAAAGAGTGATTGATATTTTCATATTTCGTTTTCTCATCAAGATTTCCGAGCATCACTTTGTTATTTAATATCATGTGCTTAAGTACACTAAATATTTAAATTAGCTTTTAAAAAAATCAGTCCTTAAGGTTAATCTGATAAGTGCATACTTTATTGAGTACCTATAAAAAATAATATTTCATATTTATACTATTATATAAAATAATATATTTATTATCCTATAATAATAATTACTATTCGAATAGAATAATTATCTTTTAAGGAATTACATTACCATATGATTATTCTATTATTTTTTAAATATTTAATAGATATATTATTTTTAGTTTTCTATATTACAAGATGCACTTGAATTTAGTTACAGAATTTTTATTTATTGTACTATTTGATTAAACCAGGTTAGTGTATAACAATTTTTTCACTTTACAAAACCAAAATAAAAATAGGCTTACAAATTACTCCTAAAGTGGTTAAGTGATGTAAATAATAGAATCTTCATATTAAAATTAAATTATTAGTTTATATTTTTTGAAGCAAATTTATAGTATTATAAAATTTTATATTATGCATCATTGTATTTTTATAAATATCTAAAATATTTTTTTTTATTAAAGATTCTTTTCCTTCCTTGACATCACCTTGAATTATCACTTTATATTTAATATTTAGATAATTATTTATGTCATAAGATCATATACAATGTCATATCTAAAAAAATATAATAAGATACATAACTTAGTAATATATACCATATCTTATGATATGGTAGAATTTATATAGTTAAAAGGAAGGTCGTGATATGTTTAGTCGAGTCTGCACAACTATTAAATATCTCCAATATTAGTAATCAAACATAAGGATAAATTTTTTTAATATTAGAATCTTCATATTTAAATTAAATTATAAGTTTATATTTTTGAAACAAATTTATAGTATTATAAAATATTAAATTATAGATAATTATATTTTTATGAATATCTAAAATATTTTTTATTTTTTAAAAAGATTCTTTTTATGAATATCTAATTATATTTTTATTAATATCTAAAATATTTACAAAATATGTGCTATTGTGTATACTTTTTCCTATGTCTCATATATTGAATTAATTTTGATATATACATTTATATTTTTGTTTTCTAGATAATAAATCATGGTATCATTCCAGAATCATCTTTGAAATATAATTTTATATAACCGAATAATCAAGCATTTTCTTAGATTGTATAGTTTCATTAAAATCATTTTATTGAAGTCTTTATATACTTTAGACATGAAAGGATACAAAAAAATTATGCCCTCATTATCGAAGGCATAAATATAGTTTGGAGCATATCAATGGCATATGAAATATTTTGGAGCATATTAAAGGCGTAAACATATTTTGGAGCATATCAGTAGCATATGAAATTTTTTGGAGTATATCAAATATGTAAATATGTTTCGAAGCATATCAAAGGCGTAAATATATTTCAGAGCATATTAGTGGTATATGAATATTTCAGAACTTATCAAATAACAAATAAGAATCAAAAGCTCAAATGTCATATTTAATGTCGTATTCATTTCATTCTTATCTAAAGCGCACATATATGTTAAATTTCAGATTTTAATGATGAAATTAATTGACAAAAGCTCAAATATCATATTTAATGTCGTATTCATTTCATTCTTATCTAAAGCGCACATATATGTTAAATTTCAGATTTTAATGATGAAATTAATTGATGGTTTATTGATCTAACATATGTTATTAGAGTTGATTGATTTAGGATTAATTATGATAAAAAATTATTATAATCAAGATTTGCCAAGGTCAAGTCCATGCAACGGGCCGGGGTTCGGACGATGCGGTTGGGAACTCACAAGGAGTGCATCGGGATCTCACCGAGAGTATCAGGAGCTTACCAGGATAGCGCAAGGGAGTTCGCTAGAAGAAGATCGAGACTCACCGAAAGATTGTTAGGGGTAGTTGAAAAACTTACCGGGAGTTGGTATGATCTTGTACTGGATGTTTGGCTATTATGATTATATTTAATTAAATCATACTTAGCATCGTGTAGGTTTAGCCATGACGGGATGAGTTACATATCAGACATGAACCCAGGATTAAGCTTAGGCATTGGGCCAAGGATTGAACCATATGGTGGAAGCTCGTTGGGCGTTCACTATGACTTTATCGGTGGTATCAGGAAGATAGCTAGGAACATGCCAGGTGATCATCGAAGGAAAGTGAGACTCATTGCTGGAGAAGCCGGAGGTCGAAAAGTGGAGGGAACCAAGAGTTTCCGATGGGTAAACCGTTGGTAAACGACAGGTAAGCCACCGTCGCCCAAGTTTCCAAGCAACTGACGATGGGTAAACCGCTCAAGGCTGGTGGGTAAACCACCCATACCTTGGTATTCGGGCAACTGAGCCACCCAGGTCAGTCGGTAAACCGCTCGTACCTATATTTTTCAGGTGAGTTTGATTTTTGGTTCTAAAAATCTGAAGCCACTTGGGATCTATAAATACTTCAAGTTTTCTTACATTTCATACAACAATTTGGGGGAACAATTCTATGAAAAACTTATATGGATTGTAAGAAAAAGGAAAGGGGTAAGGGAGTGATCAAATAGTTATAAATTTTGTCTCCCTTGTAAGCTCAAGTGTAAGGGTTTGGTCTCACCCAAAGAAGATCAGTAGTAGGCATCGGTGTACCTCAAAAAGGAGGACTTGGGAGTAGCCGTAGGCCGGTTGAGGTCGAACCACTATAAATTGTGAGTGCTCTTTTCTTACCTTATTTACTTCTTTCTATTACTCTTAATTAGTTTAATAAAGTTACAAGCATCATTCTCACAATTTCTCTTAAATCAATTTTAAATCAATTTTATTGAAATATTAAAAAAAGCTTCCATTGTTAACTCTTTCTTTACAGAAGAAAGTTTTTAAACAAGCACTATTACACTTGCACTAATTCACCCCCCCACCCCCCTAGTGTCAATTGATCCTAACAATTGATATCAGAGCCACGTTTTTCTCATTTAGTTTAACACCCAAGAGAATGACTCTTTTTCGCTTTCAAGAGGGTTTTTCTATCGTTTGTCCTCCCATATCTAATCGAACTGACTACACTTATCAGAAAACTCGGATGAGAGTTTTCTTGCTTTCTTTAGACCTTGATTTATGGACTATTATTGAAAACGGATTCGAAAAGTCTTATCTTCCAATGAACAATTAGAATGATTTGGAGAATAAAACTCTCTTTAAATGCCAAGGCTATGAATGCCTTGTTTTGTGCCTTAGATAAAAATAAATTTGATTAGTTTCTCATTATGATTCGGCTTTTGATATATGGTGTGCATTAAAAATGATATATGAAAGCACAACTAAATCAAATAAATTATTAAATAAAATAATCTATAAAAATGAACTTGAAGAACACCTTCAAAAGAATATGAAGGATTGTGAAATAAGAATGATATATAACTCCTCGAGTAAAATCTCAAGTGATGAGAACCTTGGACATGAATTTTTGACAAATGAACTAGAAAAATTAATAAACTTAAACCTTAAAAATAATGTAAAGATGGACAAAATTTCTTGCTATGAATATAAGAAGCTGAGGAGCTCTAAAGATCAAATGCACAATCAAGAAGTGGAGAACCTTACTCTTATGACCATCGACAATGAGGTTAGTGATTCATTAAGTAATTCTTTTTCTAAATTATTAAATATACTTCATGATTTGTTTGATGAATTTAGAAAACTTAGTAATCCTTTAATTTGCTTAAACATGAACATGATTTGTTAGCTGATAAAGTTGATGAAATACATAAATTATTAGTATTACATAATCCTAGTTCTAAATGTGAAATGCTAGACAACATTAAAGAAGAAAATATCATGCTTAAGACAATGTTAGAAAATTTTAAAATTAAAAATAAATCTTTGAATATGTATGATCCTTGCCAATAAGGATCATATCAATAGAAGAAATGATATAAGCTTTCTTGGTAACATTCAACAAAAGTCAACCATATTTATAAAAGGACCTACATTAAATTTGTCACCGATAAATAAATATAATTTTTATGATAGATTAGACATAAAGCCTATAAATATCCATTTAAAAATTATAGTCCATATAAATTAATTTAGATTCCTAAAGTAACCATAAACAACCTTAAGCCATTAGAGAAAATATGAAGAACATATCATGAAGGATCCAAACTCAAATGGGTACCTAAATCAAAACCTCCCATAATATAAAGTTACCTCCTAACAAGGCTAGAAGCACTAAATTATGTTTTGAAAGTAGATGCTCAAGGCACATGACTGAGATCTAATATTCTTTTAAAGCTCACTAGCCTAAGTAATAATAAGAAAATTATTAAAATTAAAATTATTGATAATAAATCTTTTGATGGTTCATCATTATACAATTAATATTGATGATGCATAGCTAAAGTATACAAGTATAAAAATGAACTAGAACCAAAGAATATTATTTATTAAAAAATATGTTAAAATTTACATGAATAAGATTTTGATGATGATTGAATAATATATTCAAAATCATTAGCTTGGATGTTGATTTAAATGTAAAGACTATTGTTAAATTGTTCAAATATTGACAAAGTTTATGGAATAATTGATTTAAATATTATATTTATTGAAAATCTATGATTGAATGATTTTGTTGAATGATAAAATTTTAGCATAGAAGAATATAGAAAAGGGAGAAAAAAAATCATGTTTCATTGTCTAATATTTTTATAAATTAAAAATATATTTAATGAGAATGAAATGAGCATGGTAACTCACTACACTAAGTCTAAATATTATTGAAATTAAAATAAATCAAACTTTTTGTTTGAAAATATTTTATTACAATGATCTTGATAAAATTTCATTTTTGACTTTAAAATGATACTGCATTCTTGAAATAAATTTCAAAAGAAGGACAATTATTCTCAAAAGAATTTTTATTCTATTAATCCTTCAACAAGAGACAAGATAATATTATTATTATTGAATCTCTTAAACTATAAAAATGGACTAAAGAACTTTAGCTATTGAAAAACAATATATGATGCCTTTATTGAATTTTTTGAAAAGTGATTTTTTATGATGATTTTGGATAAGTTTTTAAATGATTTTATTTTAAAAAGAGATTGATGATTCTATCCAACGTTATTGATATTTTTGATGACTTTATCATGATCTTGACAAGTTGAAAAATTATAACTTGAAATCTTTACATAAATCAAGTTCATTTGGAGAACTTTATAAATAAATCATAAGTTTGTATTTTTGAAATAATAACATAAATCTAAACAATGATCTTGATGATTTGAAATCACATATATCAGTTGAGATCCAATATTTCTATATCTTATTTTGCAAAATCATACATGTAAGTTGACAATTTTCATGTGTTAAGATTTTGCTTACAAACTTGTTCTCCTAAAATTTTTATTATCTAAGAGGAGATTTATTAAATTAAATAATATCTTTAATATATATGAATGTCTTTTGATATTAATATCTTTATTGACATGATTTATTTTAAAACTCATGAATGACATAATTTATCACCAAAATTAGTATTTCTTAAATTTGTGATAAGTTAAAAATTGAAAGAGATTTGTATTATCATGAATATTTTCTTAATTTCTTGACTTGACTTTTACATTATGGGAATCATGTTATTGATCTCTATGTTTTTCTCTTTTTAATAAAAAGGAGATTTATGATGTTAACAATTATAATTATTTTTTAATCAAGATTATTCTTTTTTTATTAAAAAGATTTATCTTGGATTGAGATTATCCCCTAAGACTCATTTTTATTATTTACAAAAAAGAGGAAAGAAATTTATTAAACCAAATCATGTCTTTTGATATTCAAAAATTTGAGTTTATCTTTAATGACTTGATCTTCTTGTACTTTTTGGTGTAAATTTGAACATGGATGAAAAAAAATTATGCTATCATATTTTGTGATAATGATCGAAAAGGAAAAATAAAAATTACCAATATGATTAGAAGAAAATTAGATATAATAACTTTGAATGAGGAACACGTGCTTAGAAGAAAATTAGAACTTTCTAAATGCATGCAAAGTATTAGATATACAATTTGAACTTAATCTACTATCATGTTTTCTTTTGGAATTCATGATGATTATTATCTAAATCTACATGAGATATGATTTGCTTGATTTACTACATTGCTTCAAATTTGCATAAGATAAATTAAATTGTATGGGTAGCTCTTGATTTTTTCTTAGATTTTGGAATCTACATCTATAAAAATTACATCTATAAAATTAGATATTTTTGTGATGTTTTTCACTTCTTTACCTTGATTCTACCTTCTTATTGATACAAAGTAGAGAAAGGAAACCACTAGTATTTCAAGATATCAATAAGACTATCAATATCATTTTGAATCTCTTAAAATTGATTTTGATAATTTTGAAATTGAATGAGTTCTTTACCTATATCATGATTTTGATTTCTTGGAATTATAACTTGAAATCTTTTATGAATCAAAACTTTTTGTTATGTGTTCTCATATTATTTAAAAGGAGGCTTTTATACAAATCATGAACTTGATAACTAGATATTTCTTATGAATGAATCAAAAGATTTTATTTGTTTCTCTCATGATTTGTCTCTTGATAGTCACAATTTGTCTTCATGAATTGTACATCTTATCACTATGTTAATTTTTCTTAATATATCTCATGTGATGATTTGAAAAATGATATAATGGGAAAAGTTTTGTACTATTGTAACCATCCCTTCTTTTTGGCAATGATAATTGGGGAGCAAAACTTGTTAGCTTGCATAATGTAAGATTGCTAACTTGAACATTGCAAAGGAAGCAAAATTTTGCTAGCTTACACTTTTCAAAAGAGAAGAAAGAACTCACTAGCTTGCATGTTCTAAAGTGATGAAAAATTTTACTAAATTGCTAAGCTTTCATATATCAAAAACTTGCTAATTACACTTCTCCTTTTTGTTGATGATAAAGAGGGAGAATGTGTGATGATGTGAAATAATGTATGATGATCATGTATGTAATTATGATTTTAAAAATCTACATGAAGATAATGATTTATTACTGTTTGGATTTATTTGCTATATTTTCTTGAAATTTACATGAGAAAGATTTATTGAGCATATATTCGAAATTTTAAATATACACGATTGAGGTTGATACCTAGAAATGCTAAATTATGAAAATATATAAATTGCTAATATAGATTTTATCAAATGAAGACTTTTTGTGATAATATTTTTGAAAACTTTCTCCATGATTTTATCTTATTATTTTAAAAAAAAGAGAAAAATTGCTTGAAGATGTGCCACGTTTGAGATTTACAAGAGATAATTTTTGATATCAAGAGATGACTTTTGCTACATTTAAAATACATTAGTCTTTAAATCTCTTAAAAATTTAAGCTTATCTTAGTATTGCTTTTAAAATTTATTAAGAGCTCTTCTCTATGATAAAATGATTCAACAACACCTCCCTTATTTATCTCCTTATTAATCATAGAGGGGAAGAAAATTTTGTAATGCATATACTAAGGGGGAGTAATATCATTATGTGCTTTGAAATTATTAGCTATACATTTCATATTTTTGTTGATGACAAAGGGGGAGAAATATACATTGATGACACATGATATTAATTGATGAATATATTAATGACATATGATGTTGTTGAAATATACCGATATCTTGATATGGATATGGATTGATATATCTTGGGTATAGATATGAGTGCATAATTCTTTTTACTCATGATTTGATGACTTGATGCAAATTTGTGTTGAAATTTATGTTAAATGTTGATTACTTGAATTTAAGAGTGTGTGTTTCTCTTAAATTTATGTGGCATGGATTAGGGGGAGTTAGGATTAACTCCTGTCATCAATTGACTGTTATCATAAAAATAGAGAGATTATTGAATCTCGGATTTTGATGATGAAATCAACTGATGGGTTATTGATCTAACATATATTGCTAGAGTTGATTGATGTAGGATTAATTATGATAGAAAGATTATTATAATTAGGATTGTCCAATGTTAAGTCCATGTATCGGGTCGAGGTTTGAACGATGCGGTTTGGAACTCGCTAGGTGTGCATCGGGAGCTCACCGAGGGTGTCGAGAGCTTGCCAAGATAGTGCAAGGGAGTTCGCTAGAAGAAGACTGAGACTTGTTGGAAGATTATCGGGGGTAGCCGAAAAGCTTACCGGGAGTTGAGATGGTCTTGTAATGGATGTATTGGCTATTATGATTGTATTTAATTAAGTTATATTTAGCATCATATAGGTTTAACCATTACGAGATGAGTTACAAATCAGACATGGTCGCAGGATCAAGCTTAGGCATCCGATTAAGGATTGGATGATGCGTTGGGAGCTCGCCGAGTGTTTGCTAGGACTTCGCTGAAGGTATCGGGAAGATCGCTAGGAACATGCTGGGAGATCACCGAAGGAAGACTTTGAGACTCGCCGCTGGAGAAGTCGAAGGATGCTGGTTTGCAGGAGTAAGGTCATGAAGCTTGGTGGTCATGTTTTGATTATAATTTTAATTCATAGGTTAAGATTGAGTCTTAAATGAGTATGATTTGGATGAAATTCAAATTAACTCAAAGATGCAACCGGGTCCACTATGGGGTTAAATTGAGCACAGGTTGAGCTTAATTGATTGACCAAAGAGTTGGTCAACATCAGGTTCAAGTCAGAATTCAAAAAATGGAGGGAACCACTTTTGTAGAGTTTCCGATGGGTAAACCACCCAGGGCTGGCGGGTAAACCACCTATACCCTAGTATTCGGGTGGCTGAGCCGCCCAAGTTGGCAGGTAACCGCCCATACTCAGATTTTTCTAGTAGTTTGATTTTTGGCTCCAAATATCTGAAGCCACTTGTGGTCTATAAATACCCTAAGTTTTCTTGCATTCCATACAACAATTTGGGGAAAAAAAATCTGTGAAAAACTTGTGTGGATTATAAGAAAAATGAAAGGGGTAAGGGAGTGATCAAAGAATTATAAATCTTATATCCCTTGTAAGCTCAAATGTAAGGGTTTAGTCTTCACCCAAAGAAAATCGGTAGTGGACGTCGGTGTGCCTCAAGAAGGAGGACTCGGGAGTGGACATAGGTTGGTTGAGGCCGAACTACTATAAATTATGAGTGCTCTTTTGTTGCCTTGTTTACTTCTTTCTATTGCTCTTAATTAATTCAAGAAAGTTACAGGCATCATTCTCATAATTTCTCTCAAATCAATTTTAAATCGATTTTATCGAAATATCAAAAGAAGCTTCCATTAATAACTCTTTACTTTACGAAAGAAAGTTTTTAAACGAGCACTATTGCACTTGTACTAATTGACCCCCCCTTTTACTGACAATTGATCATAATAATATAAACTCATAAGTAATGCTTTGGATATCATATCAAAAACAAAGAGGGTGAAGTAGGATCACAGACAGAATATGGTCCATCCATTTCTAAATGACCATCATGTTGAATCACAGATTTTGATTATGAAATCAATTAATAAATTAATAAACTAATATGCTTTTAAGATAAGTAATGCAACAATAACTTCAATCATGGACTTAAACAATCAGAGGGTAAATTATAAATATAGACGTTAGGTTGGAGAAGCATCATATCAGAGATTTAACATTGGGCCGACTGATTGTCGACGTGCCGAAGGATGGATTTTGTGCCATGAGTTCGGGTATCTACCAGAAGTATCAGGTATTACACCAAAAGATTGGATGTTATAGGAAGTCAATATATCGATAGATCAGGCGATACGTCAAAGTAAAGGTTGATGCATTAGAGGTTCAGGTAAAGTATCAGATGATCAGATGACATACCAGAATGTTGGATAATGTGCTGATGGCTTCGTGACTGTGCTAGATATATGATTGAGTGGTTAAGTTTTGATCGTGATTGTTTATAGTCAAATTAAGTTGATATTGGGCCGAAACCATGCCAACTTGATTTAGAGCCCACTCAATGACCTATAATTAGCCTGAGTAGTGGTACCACCAAGCCCAGGAGGTGGTACCGCCTAAATTGTCAGAAAGCACTATTTGTGCTTTTTTGAGTAATCTGGCGGCATACCTTCCCCAATCGACGGTGGTACTGCCTAGACCGATAGCAATACTACATAGACCAGTGATAATACTACTAAACCCAAGATTCATGGGCTATGTTTGGTGGTAGTACTGCCCGATGTTAGCACCGCCAACACCCAAAAACTTGGGGATTTAAAATTTTGATTCTAATTATAAAGTCAATGGTCGTCTATAAGTATCCCATTCATTCTTGCTTAATGAAGTATGCATAAGTATAAAAAAAGGTGAAAAGAGAAAGAATTCTTGAGGTTAAAGTGTTGTAAATTTTTGAAGTGTTTGAGTCTCTTCCTCATTGAGTTTAGCGATTATTACAAAAAAGGTATGAGGTCTTGTGTGAAAGAGTTTATATAAAGGTTTACTTCTTAGCCTAGTAAAAGGAGAAGGGTTGTAACAAGGGTAGTTGATCTTTTTCAGTTGGAAAGAAGATTAGTAGTAAAAGCCGGTGGCATTAAGAGAAGTGGAATCAGGAGTCGACGTAGGTTGGGATGACTAAACCACTATAAATCGGTTTGCATTTTCTTTTTTTACTTGTTATTGATTAGTGATTTGCTTTACTCACTACTTTTACTAACACTTTCAAGTTAAATGCATTTTTTATTTATATTCTCGTTCGAACTTTAGATCTTTTTATGATAGCACTAATTCACCCCTCTCCCCCTCTTAGTACCATTAGGATTCTAATAGTTGATATTAGAGCCAAGTTCTCTTAGTTAGATTAACATCCAAGTGAGTTTTAATGGCTTTTTCTAGCAATCATGAGAGGTCACTCTATCACTCATCTTCCTATGTTCAATGGGACGAACTATACTTATTGAAAAACATGAATGATCTTGATTTCTATAGATTTGGATTTGCATAATATCATTGCAAATAGTTTTTAAAAATCTTCTAATCCAATGAATGAATGAAATGATTTTGAAAAGAAAATATTTTTCTTAAATGTTAAAGCTATGAACACTTTATTTTGTGACACTACACATGATATTTGGCACACACTTGAAGATACTCATAAAGGCACAAGTAGAGTAAAAGAATAAAAAAATAATCTTTTGGTATATAGTTATAAACTGTATAAAATGAAGCCAAGCAAAATCATTGGTGACATATACACCCGTTTTACAGATATTATCAATAGTTTAAAAGCTCTTAATAAATATTATACTAATCTTGAATTGGTAAATAAAAATTTAAGATCTCTTCCAAAATATTGACATCTAAAAGTAATGACTATCCAAGAAGCAAAGGACTTGAACAATTTTCATCTTGAAGAACTCTTAAGATCTTTAATGACCTATGAAATAACTTGTAAATCATATGATGAACAAAAGAAAAACCTTCTAAAGAATAAAAAGGATATTGAACTGAGAACCAAAGAAGACTACTCAAGCAAAAGCTCAAGTGACGATGATGATGACATATAACTCCTTACAAGAAAACTTTAAAAGTTCATGAAAAGAAATAAAAGTTATAAGAATAAAAGTTAATCTAAAAAGGATACTATAATATGTTATGAATGCAAGAACCTAGATCACTTCATAAATGAGTGTCCATAATTATAGAAGAAGATGTCAACCCAAAAGAAGAAGAAAGCATTCAAAGCAACTTGGAATGAATCAAGTGTAACGAAGGATGAAGAACAAATTAAGAAAGATGAAGTGACAAATTATGCATTGATGACCTTTAACGATGAGATCTGTAACTCTTCTAAAACATCCTTATCTTATAATAAATTATTTGATACATTTCATGATTTATATGATGAACTAAAAAATATTAGTAAGAAATATAAGTCTCTAAAAAGGGATCATGCATTACTTACTAGTAAATTTGAAATATTAAAAATTATACATGAAACATCAACATCTTGTATTATTTTATCTAAATGTAAAGAGTTAGATTCACTTAAAAAAGAAAATATGTTGTTACAACAAACTTTAGAAAAATTTAAAATTGAAATCAAATCATTAAATATGATTATTGCTAATCGAAGTTGTATATATAGAAAGGAAGGAATCAGCTTTGTAAATAACACTCAACAAAAGCCAACAAGATTTATAAAAGGATCCATACTACATATTCTCCCTAAAGATAAATGTAATTTTTATGAAAAATTTGGTCATTATGTTTATACTTGCTCTTTCAAAAAATATAGCTCTCATAAATTAGTTTGGGTTCCTAAAAAATAATTAATGATTTGATGTCAAAAGCCAAAAAAGGTAGATCTAACTATGAAAGACTCAAAGTTAAATGGGTACTTAGAGCAAACCCCTCTTTCTTGTAGACATGTTTCCATCAAGAGTTAGGAGCAAAATATAGTATTCTTGGTAGCGGATGCTCAAGACACATAATCGGAGATCCAACACAATTTTCAAAGTTCACTAGGCAAAATGGAGGATATCTCACTTTCGGAGACAATAACAAAAGAAAGATTATCGACATTGAAAATATTGGTAACAAATCAAATATGTTGATTGAAGATATTTTGTTAATAGATAGTTTAAAACATAACTTACTAAGCATTAGTCAATTGTGTGATAAGTGATACAATATTAAATTTGAATTAATGCTTGTAGTATAGACATATCATATAAAAATAAATTTATAATTACCTTAAGGAGCAATATTGTTTATATTATTGATTTTGATGATTTTCATGATGAAACTTGTTTTACAGTTTTAAACGATGATACATAGCTTTGGCATAAGAGATTAGGATATATAAGTACAAAATTAATCTCACAAATTGGAACTAAAGAAGTTTAGTTATTTTTTAACTTTATAGGAATCTATCTATATTATTTTCAATGAATTTTTTGAAGGTAAGAAAAATGATTTTGAAGATGATTTTGAATTTGATTATATTTGAATGAGAATTCTCCTCTTCAAAGCAACTTGGATACATTTAATAGTGGGGAAGGAAGAAAGAGAAATGAAATAAAAAAAAAAGAGAAATCGATAGTTGAGTTGTATTTTTTGGAATATCTTTTGGATCGAAAAGAAATAAACTCATAACAAAACTTGTATAAAATCGATAAATAGTTCACCACCAAGTTTAAAATCACAAAGGGATACAAAAAATTCATCACCCCAAAGATATTAGATAAGGATACAGAACTGTAACGAAAGACTCACCACTCAATGAAGCATCTAAGAGTACAGAGTTTAAGAAGGAAATCAAAGAGCTTTTACTAATATCATTAGATTTTAAAACTTTCTTTCTTATTCTAAAACATCAAAATAAGTACTAGTACATGAAACAACCCTTTATGCATAGGGAACTAAAAATTAAGTGCTTTACATTTGCTAACTAACTCCTTTAATACATTCTTTGATTATGAAGAAAATCATCTTGAAATAGCTTTAACTTTCTACCTTCCAAACCACCTATTAAGAAAGCAGCTTTAACTTTCTCTATCGAAAATGCTCATGAGCTATTATATTTGCGATGCATGGATAAAAGGCTGAGACAAGCATTATTATAGAGAATATCATGGGATTAACAAGATTTCCTTGAGCTGAGTGTAGCAAAGTAGGCACTCCTATGTAAATCTCCCCTAGTTGAAAAAGACTTGTCCTCAAGTCCTCATTTATTCTAACTACATGATTAGGACTAAAATCAACCATATTAAATGTTGAGAACACCCCATAATCTTTAAGTAGCTTGATCTCATTAGCTTTCTTATCAATTCTCTTAAGCATATTATTAGACCACCAGTCTTTAGTTTCAATTTTTCAAATTAGTCTCATGGTAATCTTTCCTTCCTTAAATAAAACCAGATTAAAGTACTTGTATTGGACTCCATATGCTTTTTGTATTTATTCGCAGCTTGCATGTACCTCTCATTTTGATTTTCAGTGATTGCTTTAACTTTCTTATGCAAATTTTTATCTGCTTAGCCATCTCATCTGTATTTTTACTAAATTGCTTAGTTGTAGAATGAGAAACTAAATCCAAAAGATATGTCGAATTGGCCCTTGGAATGATGCTCGATGTCTCTCAAATGTGAAAAATTATGTGAATCTCTTCTGATATAACATCTCGAAACTCCTCAAGGATTGTTTCATTATTGCTGGTGGCTCATTGTGTTATTCATTCTCAACTAAACCAAAGGATCTACAGGATTGGGCCTCGGAATAAGATCAACGTGATGTTGGTTGTCTGTCAAAGGTAGAAGGTTATATAGGATCTCTTCCTATATAATATCTTGGAACTCCTTAAGAATTGGTTTCATGATTACTGGTGGCTCCTTGTGTTGTTCATTCTCTTCTACTACTACTAGAGCCAAAACATAACCACCCCTTTTTAATTCACCCTTGCATTCAATATAGTATATAAAAGATAAATCATAATTAGCATAAGTAATCTCTTCCTCAACATCATCATTTTTTGGTTTATCATTAGCTTCATTTCTTTCTCCATCTCTATGTTCTTCAACAAATATAACAATTATCCTATTTGAACAATCTAAAGCAATATACTCAAAGCCATGACATTGGAAGCATTTTTGGCCACTTGGTGTAGACGAATTTGATGGTTGTTTGCTGCCAACTGATCTTTTACCCTTATCTTGCACCTTCAACACTACTTTGCTTTAGAGAATTGGCTTCGAATTTTCTCCTTTCGTATAGTTATCTTATGACCTATATCAAGGATCCTTTTCATAGATTTTAAGAAAGATCTCTTGCCTATAGTTGTCAAATAAATATTTTTTTTTAACACCCTTTTCATTTTCTCCCATGTCACAATCTTACTCTTCCCCTTACATTCTCTTTACTTCTTTAGGTTTTTCCACAAAAAAGATGCATTTCTTTTGAGTTTGAGTGTCACAAGCTTTACTATCTTTTTTTCTGGCAATTTATGAAAATCGAATATTCTTTCTATTGTATTAAGTTAATCACTAAAATCATCAACATTGATTCTACTTTCAAACTTCGGAATGTGAAACTTTGGATTGTATTTGTTTTGCCACTCATCTTGGTCTCTACACCTTGCCTAAAATCTTCCAAACTCCCTTGGGTAAGAAGGTGTATCAAACTTTTATAACCAAACTTTTAGGCATCATTTTTATGCTGATTAATTTTACTCTAAAGTTCTTCAATAATTTTATTTTTTTCTTATAGATTGTGTAGCAATCTTTATAGCTGTAACCTTAAGGATTCAACATCATCTTTATGGCAACTACCTTTACCAACTACTTCTTTTCCATTCCACCTGACCATGATCTCTAGCCTTTAACTCTAATACCAAACTGATACGGAGAAGAGAGAAAAATGAATGAAATTCATAAAAAAAAGAGAAACCAATAGTCGAGTTATAGAAAAGAAACAAACTCAGGATAATAAAACTTGCATAAAATCGATAAATAGTTCACCACCAAGTTTCAAATCATAAAGGAGTACAAAAAATTCACCACTCGAAGGATATTAAACAAGGATACAGAACTGTAACAAAAGACTCACCACTCAATGAAGTATCCAAAAGATATAGAGTTTAAGATGAAACTTAAAGAGCTTTTGCCAATATCATCAGATTCTAAAACTTTCTTTCTAATCCTAAAATAACAAAATAAGTACTAGTGCATGAAACAACCCGTCATGCATAGGAAATTATGAAATTAAGTATTTTACATCTGCTAATTAATCCCTTTAATGTATTCCTTAGTCATGAAGAAAAGCATATTGAAATAGCTTTAACTTTCTACCTTCCAAACCACCTATTGATGAAGCACCTTTAACTTTCTCCAGTGAAAATGCTCATGAGCTATCATATTTGAGAGATTTGGATAAAAGGCTATGAGACAAGCATTGTGAGTTGCAGAGAATACAAAGGGATCAACAAGATTTACTTAAGCTAACTATAGCAAAATAGGTACTCCCGTGTTATACGTCCAAAGAAACCTTACCTAAGGAATGAAAGTATAAAGATACACATCCTAAAGAGCTAATTATTAAAGATATATGAAATGGTGTTCAAACTCACTCTTCAATAAAAAATATTTATTTAAATATATCAATCAAGACCTTTTACAAATTATACTCTTATGATTCTTTTTTCTATTTATTAATAATAAGATTTATTTAAACAAATAATGATCTTGACTTCTCGATGTTTATAACTTGAGATTTATTTTATATGAATCAATATATTTTATTATTTGGTCTCTTATAATTCTTTTTACTATTTACTAAAGAGGAGATTTATCCAATGAATCATGATCTTTCACTTAACTTCTCGATATTCATGATTTGTGATTTATTTTGCATTCATTCTCCTACTATTCTTTCTTTTCGCTAATGACTAAGAAGAAGATTTATTCAGACAAATCATGATCTTGACTTGTTAATATTTATAACTTAAGATTTATTTTATATGAATCAATATCATTTACTATTTACTCTCTTATAATTTTTCTTTCCTTTTACTAAAGAGGAGATTCATCTTATTGGATCATTATCTTGATGTTTATGATGTGATATTTATGTCATATGACTCCTTTGTATTAATATCCTTTATTGACACATTGATGTAAACGAAGAGAAATAACACCATGATAAAATGATATCCTTCTTTTCTTTTTGATAATGACAAAGGAGAAGAGAAAAGCAGTAGCTGACTCATTTTTTCCCCTCTTTTTATTGATGATAAAGGTGGATAAGTAATAGTAATTTTTTTATGACGTAACACTCATATGCATATTGTATTTGATGACATTAACTTATAATATTCGTTTGAGATGTGCAACTATTTCAAACTATGGATATGATGTGAAATTATGTATATGATTCTTGCAATAATCACTATTGAAAGTTGTCATGATTTATGATTAAAATTGTTTTGACTTGAATTCAAATAGTTGAAAAGTTATTATTTTGAAAAATAAAAATCAAGTACATTATGACATATAGATAGGGGGAGTTTAGTTAAAACTCTTGTCATTAATTGATTGTCATCATCAAAAAGGGGGAGATTGTTAAATCCTAGATTTTGATAATGAAATCACTTGATAAATTTAGGAACTAATAAACATTTAAGATAAGTAATGTAAGAATAACTTTGATCATGGACTTGAACCATCAGAGGTAAATTATCGAAGTAGACATAAGCCAAAGAAGTATCATGTCATAGATTGGACATCAGGTCGGAGGATTGATCAACATGCTAAAGGATGGGCTTTATGCCATGAGTTCAGGCATTGGACCGAAAGGATTGAGTATTACACTAAAAGATCAGAAGTTGTGGGAAGTCAACATACCAATAGATCGGGTGATACACCAAGGAAATGATGATGCGTTGGAGATTCAGACAAAGTGTCGGATGATCATATAACATACTAGAATACTGGACAATATGCTGATTGCTTCGTGATTATGCTAGAGATATAACTGAGTGGTTAAGTCTTGATCATGATTGTTTAGAGTCAAATTAAGCTGGTATTAGATTGTAACCATGCCAACTTGATTTAGAGCCCATTGGGCTTGAACCAGGGTTAAATTGGGCCCGATGAAAGGCCAATTCAATGACCTAAAATTGGCTTGGGTGGTGGTACTGTTAGGTCCAGGTAGTGGTATCACCTAGGCTACTAGAAAGCATTATTTATGCTTTTTCGAGTAATCTAACGGTAGTACCACCCAACGACATGCTACCACCTAGATCAATGGTAGTACCACCATTTTGGGCCTATAAATACCCTACCCATTCTTCCTTGAGGATGTAAGAATCAAGAGCGAAAATCTTATGAAGATACTATTGTAATTCCTTGAGAGCTCCCCCTCTTTTCATTGTGTAATTTTTGTTTGAGGGAGGGCTAAGAGAATTGTAAAGAATCTCTTAAACCTATGAAAAAGAGAAATGTGTTAGGGGTTTTGATCTTCACTTGTGGAAGAAGATCATTAGTGGACACCTACAGGCCTTGATGAAGGAGGACTCGGGAAGTGGACGTAGGTCAAGCTTTTGACCGAACCATTATAAACTCTATGAGCCTTCTTTACTTACTTTTTATTTTAGCACTCTATAGTTAAATCGAGATTCTGTATTCGTTCTTAAGTTAATCGCTATCTAACTTGATCTTGATAAAAAATGCTTTTAGTTTTAGTTTTTACTTCAAATACATTTTTCAAACTGAGTATACCTTGCACTTACACTAATTCACCTCGCCTCCCCCCCTCCCCTCCCTAGTGCCAACTCATCCTAACATGAAGTCCGAGAAGCAACCATGACTAAGTATACAGAGGCCTAATGACTCATCAACCATTTCCAATGCTTCACGATCACAAAGGTGCCTCGGGCAGAGAATGCACAAGCAGATATATTGGCCAAGCTTGGCTCAATAAGTGGGTTGGGAGAATGTCCGACTGGAGTCGAAAGACTTCTATACCTGACTATCGCCACCCTAGATGTGGCCACAACGATGGTCACAATGACTTGGATAGAAGAAATCCTTTGTTACAAAAAGGATTGGACATTATTGACCGATCAAAACATCACCTAATAGCTCATGCGAGTTCAGGCTTGGTATGTGATATCAACGAGCGGCTTTACTAAAGGTCGTTTAGTCAACCCCTCCTGTGCTTCTTGACACCAACAGAACGCAAGACAGTTTTGGCCAAGGTCCATGAAGGTATTTATCGAGAACACATCGAGAGCCGAACCCTAGCCTTTAGGCAAGGCTACTATTGGTCAACCATTCGATGAGATGCAAAGACTTATGTACAACATTGCCAGTAATGCTAAAAGCATGCTCGGATATAACATTTACATGCAGTTCCCTTAACACTAATCAACTGCACATGACCCTTTGCATAAAGGGGAATGGACCTTCTTGGGCCCTTTCCTCCCGCCTCGAGGCAACGAAGATTCTTGATAGTCAGAGTATACTAGTTCACCAAATGGGTAGAGGTTGAGCCCTTAGCATCCATCATCGAGAGGCAAGTCGAAGGATTCATCTAGAAGAACATTATTACCAGATTTGGCATCCCGAAGGCCATCGTCATCGATGATTGGACTCAATTTAATAATCTTAAGTTCAAGGCATTCTATTAAAGCTATAGAATTAACTAAGGTTCAGCTAGGTGGCACACCCTCAGACCAATGGCTTGGTCGAGGTGACTAACACAAGAGTACCTAATTTGTTACAATTAGCTCATGTAAATTTTATTGATCCTATGGTATTCTCTAAAACCCATAATGTTTGTCTGGTAGCCTTTAATACAACCCACTCAAATATGATAGCTCAAAAGTATATTCCTTAGCCAAAGTAAATGTGCTTTTCTTAATGACCAAGGAATGCTTTAAAGGGGATAGTTTCTAGCTCTAAGGCACTTAATTTTGTAGTTCCCTATGTATGCAGGGTTGTTTCATGCACTAGTATTTATTTTGGTATTTTATGATTAGAAAGAAGTTTAGAATCTAATGGTATTTGCAAAAGCTCTTTAAGTTCTCTCTTAAATTGTATATCTTATAGATGTTTCCTTGAGTGGTGAGTCTTTTATTATAGTTTTGTATCTTGTTTAATATCCTTAGAGTGATGAATTTTTTGTATTCCTTTATGATTTTAAATTTAGTGGTAAACTATTTATCGATTTTATGCAAGTTATATCCTGAGTTTGTTTCTTTTCTATAACTCGATTATCGGTTTCTCTTTTTGTTTCAAATTCTATTCCTATTTTTTCCTTCCTCGGTATCAGTTTGGTATCAAAGCTAAAGGATAGAGATCATGGTAAGGCGGAATGGAAAAGAAGTAGTTGGTGAAAGTAGTGGCCATGAAGATGATGTTGAATCCTTGAGGTTATAGCTACAAAGATTGCTACACAGTGTACAAGAACAAAATAATTATTGAAGAACTTCATAGTATAAATAATCAGCATGAAAATAATGCCCAAATGTTTGGATCTGATGATGAAACACCTCCTTACCCAAGGGAGTATGAAAGATTTCATGCTAGATGTAGAGAACAAGATGAGTGACAGAATAAATACAACTCAAAGTTGGATATTCTGGATTTTGAAGGTAAAATCAATGTTAATAACTTTATCAATTGGCTTACGGTGGAAAGAATATTCGACTTTCATGAACCACTAGAACAAAAAAAGGTAAAGCTTGTGGTACTAAAATTCAGAAAGAATACATCTTTTTAGTGGAAAAATATGAAGAAGTAAATATAATATGAGGGGAAGAGTAAGATCGAAATATGGAAGAAAATGAAAAGGGAGTTGATACGAAAATACTTACTTGGCAAGAGATCTTTCTCAAAATCTATAATTTCAAGCAAAAAGATTTTAGTGTAGAAGAGTACACAATAGAGTTTGACAATTTTATGTTAAAAGGAGAGCTTGTGGTACCAGAAGAATAAACTATTGCAAGATACTTAGGAGGTATGAAATATGATATTGCCAAAGTGGTTCAACTCTAGCCCTATTAGTCTTTGAATGATATATGCAAGCTAGCTTTAAAAGTGGAGAAGCAGCAAAAGTTTAAAAAGGGTTCTTGATACGGGGTGAAAGATGGTTATACGAGAGGGAGGAATTCTAAACCTACTATCCAAAGCAAAGTAGTGTCGAAGGTGTAAGACAAGGGTGAAGGATCAGTTAGCAGTAAACAACCACATATTTCTTCTACATCAAGTGGTCGAAAATGCCTCAAATGTCATAGTTTTGGACATATTGCTTCAAATTGTCCAAATAGGAGGGTTATCACATTGGTTGAAGAACATAGTGACGGAGAAGGAAATGAAACCAATGACAAACCAAAATATGATGATGAGGAGGAAGATGTTACTTATGTTGATCATGGTTTATCTATTATGTTATAACGTAGCTTATAAGTATCATATATAGTTGAGGATGAAAGTTGGGTGAAAGAATGTGTTTCATATCAAATAAACTTCTCATGCCAAGGTGTGCTTGGTGATCATTGATAGTGGTAACTTTGAGAATGTGGTATCTATGGAGATGGTGCAGAAGCTAAGGTTGAACATAATCCCTCATCCACATCCTTACTAATTATGCTAGCTGCGAAAGGAAAATGACATCAAGTAACTAAAGGATGTTTAGTTTCGTTTTCTATTGGTAAGTATTATAAAGATGAAGTATGATGTGATGTTGCTCCTATGGGTTCTTGTTATTTGCTATTGGGTAGACCTTGGCATTATAATAAGAGGGTATTGTATGATGGCTACAAACATACTTATCTTTTTAAGGTAAGTGAAAATAAGATTATTTTAGCTCCATTACAACCTTATGAAATTAGTACACCAAAGAAGGAAGTTAGTATTTTTATATCATATGATGAATGCAAGGGTGAATTAGAAAGGGATGGTCATGTTTTAGCTCTAGTAGTAGTAGACGAAAATGAATATCACAAGGAGCCACCAGCAAATATGAAACCAATCCTGAAGGAATTTCGAGAAATTGTACCGAAAGATATTCCATATAGCCTTCCACCTTTGAGAGATATTCAGCATCACATCGATCTTATTCTAGGGGCTAACCTACATAACAAGGTAGCCTACAGAATGAGTCCCAAGGAACATGAAGAACTTCAAAGGCAAGTAAGTGAGTTGATGAATAATGGGTTGATTCGGGAGAGCATGAGTCCTCGTGTGGTTCCAGCCTTGTTGTGCCTAAGAAAGATAGTTCTTGGAGAATGTGAATAGATAATTATGTCATTAACAAAATCATAATCGACTATCATTTTCTTATTCCAAGGTTAGATGATTTACTTGATCAATTATATAGTGCTTTGATTTTCTCTAAAATTAATTTGAAGAGTGGCTATCACCAAATAAGATTGAGGCTTGGAGATGAGTGAAAAGTAACATTTAAAACTAGAGAAGGCTTATATGAATTGTTGGTTATGCCATTTGGGCTATTTAATGCTCTTAGCACTTTCATGAGATTTATGAATCACATACTTAAACCGTGCATTGAGATTTTTATTGTAGTTTACTTTGATAACATATTAATATACACTAAGAATGAGGAAGAGCATATGAATCATCTTGAGAGGATTTTTGTTATTTTGAGGCAGCAAAAGCTTTATGCTAATATGAAGAAGTGTGAATTTTTTACTCTTAGTATAAAATTTTTAGGATTTGTTGTTTCAAAAAATAGAATCACGATGGATTAAAGTAAGATAGAAACTATTCTTAATTGGCCAACACCTATTTCATTGCATGATATGAGGACTTTTCATGGTTTAACTTCCTTTTACAGAGGATTCATCAATGGTTTCAGCTTGATTGTTGCTTCAATCACCAAATGCTTGAATGGTAAGAAATTCAAGTTGACTAATGAGGCTGATGAAACTTTTGAAATATTAAAAAGAAAAGTGATCGAAGCTCTTATTTTGGTACTACCCAATTTTGACAAGGTGTTTGAGGTTAAATTGATGCCTCTAATGTGAGAATTGGTGCTATTTTGAGCAAAGAAGCAAAGCCCATTGTCTTTTTTCGTAAGAAGCTAAATGATACAAGAAGGAGATATTCTACCTATGATAAGGAGGTCTATGCCATTTATCGAGTTTTATATCATTGGAGTCAGTATCTTCTTGCCAAGCCATTTATCTTTTATTTTAATCATGAAGCATTAAAGTTTATTAATCACTAACACAAACTAAACAAAAGGCATGCAGCTTGGGTGGAGTTCTTACAATCTTATAACTTTATAATCAAGTATAAATCTAGTATTCAAAACATAATTGTTGATGCATTGAGCAAAAAACATTCTTTGTTAACAGCCATGGAAGTCAAGGTGCTTGGATTTGAGACATTTAAATATCTCTATGAGAATGATGTAGATTTCGGCTCAATATAACAGAATTGTAAATCAGGTTCTTTTCGATAATTTTCTATCCTTGATGATTGTCTTTTTCGAGCTAATTTCTTGTGTGTTCTATCTTGTTATTTGAGACATGTAATTATAGTTGAATCTCATGGTGATGTTTTGGGAGGATATTTTGGTAGGGACAAGACTCTGGCTCTTATTTTATCAAATTTTTATTAGCTTAAGATGTTCAGAGATGTTGAGAGACTTGTAAAGCAATGTCGAGTGTGTCATTTGCAAAATAAGAAGCCAAAATTTAGGTTTATATACTCTATTGTCAATGCCTAATGCTTTATGTGAGGATGTGAGTCTTGGTTTTGTCTTGGGATTGCCAAAAACTCAAAGGAACAAAGATTCTATCATAGTTATTATTGATAAATTCTCGAAGATGTCTCACTTTGTTCTCTACAATAAATCAAATGATATACCTCATATTACTAATTTATACTTCAAGAAGATTGTTAAATTGCATGGCATTTTAAGAAGTATGATGTCTGATTGAGACTCAAAATTTATTACCCATTTTTGGAGAACTCTACGAGGAAGCTGGGTACATCTTTGAATTTTAGTAACTCTCATCATCCATAAACTGATGGACAAACAAAAGTAACAAATAAAAGCTTGGGAAACTTGCTTAGAAGCTATGTTGGCAAGAATATTAAGAAATGAGATCTCTTCTTCCATAGTTTGCCTATTGTCGTTCCCTGCATCATAGTGTTGGTAAGAGTCCTTCTGAGGTTGTTTATGGTGCTAATCCTACTAGTCCTTTAGACTTAATCCCTTATTCTACAACTAAACAATTTAGTAGAGATGCTAACAAGAGGGTTAAGCAGATAAAGAAGTTGCATGAGAGTATTAAAGCAACCATTGATAAGCAAAATGAGAGTTACATGCAAGCTGCCAACAAACACAGAAAGTATATAGAGTTTAATGTAGGTGATTTAGTTTTGATTCATCTAAGGAATGAGAGGTTTCCACCAGGCAAATTTAGGAAATTGAAACCAAAGGTTAATGGTCCATTTAAGGTGCTTAAAAGAATTAGCAAGAATGCTTACTAGATCGAGCTGCCTGAAGATTATGGCATCCTCAAGATTCAATATGGCTTATTTAAGTTCTTATCATGGTGATAGTTCAAATGAGGACCTGAGGACAAGTCCTTTTCAATCAGGGGAGATTAACATGAGATGCCTAATTTGCTACAATTAACTCATGTGAATCTTACTAATCCTATGGTATTCTCTACAACCTACAATGTTTATCTGATAACCTTTAATCCAGCCCACTCAAATATGACAGCTCATAAGCATATTCCTTAGTCAAAGTTAAAGGTGCTTTTCTTCATGACCAAGAAATACATTTAAGGGGGGTACTTTCTAACAGTAAGACACTTAATTTCATAGTTCCTTATGCATGAATGGTTGTTTCATGCACTAGTATTTATTTTGGTATTTCAGGATTAAAAAGAAGTTTAGAATCTAATGATATCTGTAGAAGTTATTTGAGTTCTCTTTTAAACTATGTATCTTATAGATGTTTCCTTAAGTGGTGAGTCTTTTGTTACAATTATGTATCCTTGTTTAATATCTTTAGGGTGATAAATTTTCTATATCCCTTTGTGATTTTAAACTTGGTGGTAAACTATTTATTGATTTTATGTAAGTTCTATCCTGAGTTTTTTTTTTTTCTACAACCTATCAGTTTCTCTTCTTTTTTTCGAATTATATTCCTCTTTCTTCCTTCCCCGGTATTAGCGACAAACCGAGCAATACTTGAAGGCCTCAAGAAAAGGGTTATTGGAGCCCTCAGCACATAGGTTGAGGAACTCCTAAGCATCCTATGGGTATCTTGAATGACATCAAAAGCCACCACGGGAGAGTCGCCCTTTAGCCTAGCTTTTGGGGTCAATGCAGTACTACCAAGGTGGTCTTTCAGATGCTTCGGACTGAAAACTTTGAGGAGGGACCATCTTAAGAATGGATGTGGGCAAACCTTGACCTCTTTGAAGAACAAAGGGCCAAGGCATACCTTCGATCCCCGATAAGTTAAGCTTAGCAACTTAGTCCTATACAAGGTCAAGATCAATGGCCCTACATACACTCGAGGTTAGCTAGTCCCAAACTGGGAGGGCCCTTACTGAGTCACCGAAGTCATCCGAGATAGAACTTACTAACTCAACACCCATAAGGGAGGCAACTACTAAGGACATGGAATATATCAAAACTAAAGAAATTCTATCCATAGAAGCCACCACGAGCACATCATTTGACCCATGTTGGGTCAGCAGACAACCGTGCCAAAAAAGATTGCCGAGAGGAGTTAAAGGCAAGACTCCAACTTGAGTTGGAGCTTCGAGAGCTCACAGTCAAGCGATAAAGACACAGGATGCTCAAGAAGGAGTTCACTGATTAAAGGAAAGTACACACTAAACAGCTAGTCAGAACTTTTACAATATCAAAAAGCTGATCGACCAAAAAGAAAAGGGATGAAATACAACCAAAGGTATTTATGTTTTTAGAGGCGCTAGGCTATCGTTAAAAGGAACTTCCACCTCTATACGGACATCGTCATCCTCAAGCAAGTTGGTGAACTAGTTTTCCTCAACCTGCAGGTCTGGGTTACTTGGCGCGAAACTGGGAGAAGGCAACCCAATATCTGTATTTGTAGGTCACTTGTCCCAAACTCTAGAGCCCGAGTTTGAAGTCAGAAGACTCCTTATAATTAGTGACCGCCTTCTCGATCGCTTTTTGGACCTTTTCGACCTCTTGAATTCTTGCAAATTGGCGTGCAGTGCTTCTTCAGCCTCCCGCGCCCTAACCCAAGCCACCTCAAGATCTTGAGATATCTTCAGTAGGTCATCTTCCATGATCTAAACCTTTCCCCAGATCTCCTTTAACTAGTGCTGGGAGTCCCAGAGGTGATGGTGGAGCTCATCCACCTCTTCTTGAAGCTCCCCACTCAGGTTCCTCGAGATCAGCCTTCAGCTAATTGACTTTGGATTGGAGGTTGCTGCTCGGCTATTGAAAAATTTGCCTCTGGGCCGGGACCGACCTTTAACTCTCAGATTTCATTATGAAGGTTAGTGATCTTGTCCCCCATATAACTGATCACTTGACCAGCATTGTGCATGCAGTCAATTAGGGTCATGGAATGGTGTTGGTGTTAGTTACAAGTGCCCTATAAGCCAATCACGTGAGTGATGACACGTGTGACATGCTATACAATCTTTTTACTTATGATTAATATTAGTATATTATATTATCTATAGCATATATATTGTGATGTCTTTGGTTTTGTGCAATGAGAATCGGATCATGATGAGATTACGATAATGAAATCAATTGACCTTTAAATACAGATCCTAAATAATTTCGATCATAGGTTACTCGAGAGGGACATTGAGATAATCGGATAGATCGGTGTACTATATACCCGTCCATATGAAGGAGGTAGCTAGTCTCATAGCCATTTGTGTGGAGATACTAAAGATATAGTACAGGTGCCCATTAGAGAATGAGTTTACTGATTGATCTGCTTATGGAATGCTATATGTTTGATGATACCTAATGTCAGACAATAATTCCATAATCTCAGTTATGTATCTGGTTTTTTGACTTGAGACACCAAAGATGTCTTGTATAAGTACTCCTTTCTTTGACACCAGACTTACAGGTTTACAAAGTTTCAAATCTGGTATAGCTGGTTATCGAGATTGGTAGCCAACCTTATAAAGACAATTGAGTATCAATAAAGGATCATCCACTCTCAGTATTGTAAGAGAAATATCCCATATGTACTTGCTCAAACAAATCTCTAGCTAGAGTCATTTAGATTAAGAGATAAAGAGTTCTCTAGTATAATATAATTAGAATAAGACAAATAGATTCTATATGTAACTTGACAGTACCATGTCCTATATATGATTTTTGGGATATTAGTTGGATGAGGGATTATAGATGTATGGTAACTATGGACAAACAGGTCCGATAGATTTGATCCCCCTATATCGTCTGGGGATTATGGTGTAGTGGCCTAGTACGTCCATAGTCGATAAGTTGAGTGAATTATTATGGAGATAATAATTCACTATATCAGAAGAAATTCTGATGGGAGCGACTAACGACCAGCTTGGTATCAAGCCTAGAGGGTCATACACATATGGTAGATACTTCAACAAATAAAGGATTGGATGAAGATCCAATTAGCCCCTATTCTCATTAAATGAGACTCTATGCTAATAGGCTCCTTGCTTAAGGCCCAATTAGAGGCCTAAGGAGATTATTGGATAGAGATCCAATAATGCAAGGTTAGTGGGTTATGGATAGAGATCCAATATCCACTAAGGCAGGAACCCTAGGGTTTTTGGTAGCTCTTTATAAATTATAGGGAAGACTCATGGTTGATAGGCTATAGCCTTGGCCTCCCTCTTCTATTCTCCTCCCTCCCTCTGCAAGAGTTGCAAGATCAGATTGGAGGAGATTCATTGTAGAGATCCATCATGTGGATATCGCTAGAGAGGAAGACGCTTGACTTCCTTCATCCTCTTCATCCAGATCTAGAATACAAGGATATATGATCTCCCTAGGTAAAATAATCTCTTGCATGATGTGGTTTTTCAATTTTTGTGGCTTTCTCACGCCTCAATCTTTTGGACAATGATTTGATTTGCATGAAAAATTGATTTTTTGTTTTGGTTTTCACTGTGCATGTGATTCTCCCATTGAGGTTTCTTAATAGTTGGCTTTGGCAAAAAGAATGAAATGAGTGGTAAATAAAAAAAAAGAGAAAAGTGAGAAGTTGAGGGCAAAGTGGAACCCTTACCCAAACTAGTGACTTTGCCGCCCGATTAACTAGAACCTCGGATAGTGCCCCATAAAGTTGTTTTGCCAAGGTCAATTTGAGTACCCCTTGGTTGAACTCTATAGCAACTACCCCACCCAGCCAAAACCGACTCTCATTCATCAATGAAGGCTAGCGAGCCTGAAGTGGGGCACTCAGTTTGCCCACTGGTAGATCAATCATGTGCAGTGCTTGAAACGACTCGTCTTCTCTCTGGGGCCATGTTTGACATAGGTCCTTCATCACCGGAGGATGAAGGGTTCTCACCACGGTAGGATCAGCCTCGATCACCTTAGTCAGCTCCTTGTCCAACAGACTCCGAGTCCCCGATCTGCATTCCCTGGAACCTTCCTTAGCACCCTGGGCTTCTTACATGGTGGCCTCCCGAGCGATGGAGCTTAGTGGTGGACGTTCGAGCGGCGAAACATTTGGACACCTTGCAAACCACCTACTTCGGTTTCTTCTAGGGGCAGGTATCTTCGCCTTCATGAAGGCATGCCTCGGGAACCTCTATAGGTTCTTCCCAAACTGGTGGCACAGTAACCCAGGTCGATGCGTCAGTAACTCGAGTCATGCCAGTAGTAGGGGCATGGGGCATTCCATTGAGGTTCCTGAGGTCCATCATGCCTACACCACAATAACAAATGATGAACCACAAACTGACAAATTACATCAAGAAGGCTATGAGACATCCGTACACCCCCTCCCCCCGAGCCAGGCTGGGCCTTGCTTCCACCAGCCATGCCTTGGTCATACCCCTAATAGCCCAAGTGAAGATAGAACATCTTTCAACCTCCCAACCTGCTTTGACTCCTCATCTGACAGAAAGGGAGTAATGTTGTTGATAGTGTGAGCGGACCATTCGATGCTAAAGCCCCATCTCGGACTCAACTAATAAAGAAATAGCTGGCCTTATACCCCTTGTTATTCGACGGGGCACTACTAACTCTAAAACCACTCTGAGCAGTTTGGTAATAACTGTCTTACCCCTTGCAAAGGTGAAAACACGCCGAGAACAACATTCGGGAGGGACTTATGCCAGCTCCTTGACACTCTCTAAGAAATTCCACCATAATAGCACCATGAGTTAGGCACCATTTGAGATGGCGAAATACACCACCATTTGAGGCAAGCCTTGATCACAGGGTGAAGCGAAAATTGAAGTTCCACCTTGAGCGCATCTATTGACATCCCAAACCCATTCGGGAATGGGTCAAAGGGGCATTACCCGGGCAGTGGAGTGTGCAGCTCATAATCGCCCAGGATACTATAACGCCCATGGACCAACCTTAAAAGCTCCTTAGTCATGATTGAATCAGAGCTATGACAAGACCTCATAATCTCCAAGGCACGAAAGGCCTTCACGTCCCCAGGGGACATACTCTCGGAGGACGAGCTCACCTCCTTTGCCTCAGGACTACCCAAGGACACACCTATAGGAGACGAACCCACTGCCTCCACCTCGGCACTAATCGACGCTGACCCTATGACCTAAGGAGATGAAAAACTTGAGAGAGGGGAAGAAGACATCCTGACTTGAGGGCAAGGTCCGAGAAAGGTAAAAGTATAAAGGGGAAAAGGAGGCTCGCAAATAAGTAAAGTAGAACCTCTCCAAGGAAATAAAAGGCTTATAAGGAGCCCCATGTGACCTTGCATCTCCCCAAAGCAGGACAATAGCTCAACACACGCCATCATGGTTGCTTGGAAAACAAGAGACCATATTCAAGGTGTGCCTCGCTCTAACCGCCCAGATCCCAAGGGCTAACAAGATCTCCCGCCAGCAACCTTGGTATGTGCTGTGTAAACTAGTGATGCCATGCAGCTTAAGTGGGTGGGCAAGTCATGTCAAGGGATTCGCCAACCGATTCTACAATAGATTTCAATATCAAACCTCGCCAGATGAAGACAAATTATGAGGCTTGAATGTTAGGTTAATAAAATTAAGGCAAGTGGCAACAAGATGTCATAACAGTATAGGGCATACGACCCCCCCACTCACCACACCCACCCACACAACCCCCACACCCTCCTTCCCTCCCTCGACTAGTAATTGACCCAAGTCATATAGCTCGGCCAGCCATTTGCTTGAGTCATGGAACTCGGCCAGTCATTCGCATGAGTCATGTAGCTCAGCCAATCTTTTGCCCAAGTCATGTGGCTCGACCAATCATTTACCCGAGTCATGGAACTTGGCTAGTTGTTTGCTCGAGTCACGTAGCTCAGTCAATCATTCACCTGAGTTATGTAGCTCAGCCAATTGCTTGCCCGAGTCATATAGCTTAGCCAGTCATTCACCCGAGTCAGGTAGCTTGGCTAGTCATTCGCCTAAGTCATGTAGCTCGGTCAATCGCTTGCCCGAGTCATGTAGCTCGTCTAGTTATTTGCTCGAGTCACGTAGCTCACCCAATCGTTTGCTCGAGTTATGGAGCTCGACCAGTCATTCACCCGAGTCATGTAGCTCGGCTAATCATTTGCTCGAGTTGTGTAGTTTGGTTGATCCTTCAACCGAGTCATGCAGCTTAGCTAATCATTTGCTCGAGTCATGTAGCTCGGCCAATCATTCGCTCGAGTCATGAAACTCAGCCAATCGTTCACGCGAGTCATGTAACTCGGCCAGTCATCCGTTTGAGTCATGTAGCTCGGTCAATCACTTACTTGAGTCATGTAGCTTGGTCAATCATTTGCTTGAGTCATGGAGCTCGACTAGTCATTCACTTGAGTCATGTAGCTCGATCAGTCATTCACCCGAGTTGTGTAGCTCAGCCAATTGCTTGCCCGAGTCATGTGGGCCAACCATTCGTTTGCTCGAGTCATGTAGATCGACTAGTCGTTTGCCCAAGTCATTGAGCTCGGTCAGTCGCTTGCCCGAGTCATATAGCTTAACCAATCATTTACCTGAGTCATGGAACTCGACTAGTTGTTTGCTCGAGTCACGTAGCTCAGCCAGTCATTTACCTGAATTGTGTAGCTCAGCCAATTGCTTTCCCGAGTCATGTAGCTCAGTCAGTCCTTCACCCGAGTCATGTAGCTTGGCTAGTCATTCGCCCGAGTCGTGTAGCTCGTCTAGTCGTTTGCTCGAGTCACGTAGCTCACCGAATCGTTTGCCTGAGTCATATAGCTTGGCCAGTCACTTACCTAAGTCATTTAGCTTGACTAATCTTTCGCCGAGTCATGTAGCTCAGCCAGTCATTAGCCTGAGTCATATAAGGGGGGGTGTGGGGTGGGGCGAGTATGTGAATTACTGCAAGTGTAAGTTTTTTATTTTAAATAAAAGCTTTTCACTTAAAGCAAGATAGAAAATTTGAAGCTTTTTGTTCAAGTAAAACAAGTGAGAAAATTGCTAAGTTAATAAACAAACCTGAAAGATTAGCAACGTTGAAGGGAAGTGCCTGATGTGAAACTTTAGTTTCAAAGAGTGAATTCAATCAGAAGTGTCAATACAAAATTCGTAAGCAATGAAAGCAAGGATAGAACTCACAAGTTTATAGTGGTTCGGCACCAACAGCCTATGTCCACTCCCGAGTCCTCCTTTTTAAGGCACATCGGTGTCCACTACTGATCTTCTTTGGGTGAAGACCAAACATTTACACTTGAGCTTACAAAAGAGAATAAGATTTACAACTCTTTGATCACTCTCTTACCCCTTGGCCCGATGCCCAAGCTTAATCCTAGGTTCATGTCTGATTTGTAAGTCATCCTGTGATGGTTATACGTGCACGATGCTAAATACGACTTAATTAAATACAATCATAATGGTCAATACATCCATTACAAGACCATCCCAACTCCCGGCAAGCTTTTCGGCTACCCTCGATAATTTTCCAATGAGTCTCGGTCTTCTTCTGGCGAACTCTCTTATGCCATCCTAGCAAGCTCCCGATACCCTTGGCGAGCTTTCGATGCACTCCTGGGGAGTTCCCAATCACATCATCTGAATCCCGACCCAATGCATAGACTTAATCTTGGCCAATCCTAATTGTAATAATCTTTTTATCATAATTAATCATGTATCAATCAACTCTAACAATATATATTAGATTAATAACCCATCAATTCATTTTATTATCAAAATATGAGATTTAACATTCTCCTTCTTTCTGATGATGACAATCAATTGATGATATGAGTTAATCCTAACTCCCCCCTAAATCCATACCACTTAAATTTAAGAGAAACTAACATTCTTAAATTCAAGCAATCAACATTTAACGTAAATTTCAACATAAATTTGCATCAAGTCATCAAATCATGAGTAAAAAAAATTATGCACTCATATTCATATTCAAGATATATCAATCCATATCTATATCAAGATATTTATATATGTCAACAATATCATATGTCATTAATGTATTCATCAATTAATATCATGTGTCATCAATGTATATTTCTCCCCCTTTGTGGTCAACAAAAAGGTGAAATGTATAGCTAATAATTTTAAAGCACATGATGACATTACTCCCTCTTAGTATATGTATTATAAAATTTTCATCCCCTTTATGATTAATAAGGAGAGAAATAAGGGAGATGTTGTTGAATCATTTCATAATAGAGAAGAGCTCTTAAAAAATTTTAAAAGCAATACTAAGATGAGCTCAAAAGTTCATGAGATTTAAAAACTACTTATGTATTTAAAATGTAGTAAAAGTCATCTCTTGATATCAAAAATTCTCTTGTAAATTTCAAATGTGGCACATCTTCATGTAATTTTTCTCTTTTTTAAAAAATAATAAGATAAAATCATGGAGAAAGTTATCATAAAAAGGCTTAATTTCGTGAAATATATATTAGCAATTTAAATATTTTCATGATTTAGCATTTCTAGGTCTCAACCTCAATCTTGTAGATATGAAATTTTAAAAGAATATTTTCAATATGAGCTTAACAAATTCATCTTATATAAATTTCAAGAAAATCTTCCTTCGCAATATTCAAGATAACAATTTTACATCATGCAAGCTAACAAGTTTTGCTCCCTCTTAATAGGATGCAAACATAATTTTTTTAAAATCCAAGAATTGATATCTACCCATGCAATTTAATTGATTTAAATCAAGAGTAGCATATCAATTGATTCATCAAAGATTTAGTGTCAAAGACTTATATCAAGCATCATAGAAATTTATGTTATGTATATATTTCCCTTTATAAACATTCATCAAGATTCATGAAACAAGAATAATCTTTAAAACTATCTAATCACAAAAATTTGAATCCTTTTTTGTATGTTCATTTTAACTAGAGAGATTTCGAAAGTAAGCTCAAAAATCCAAGAAATCCAAGAAGAATTAAGAGCCACTCATGCATTTAAATTATAAGATTTTTTAACACAAATAGCAAATCATGTATTTTTGTAGATCACATTTCATTTATATTTTCTTTCCTTTTTGTAAACAAGATGGTAGAAACAAGGAAGAAAAAGTGAAAAATATCATATCATAAAAATGCTCAATTTTGTAGATGTAGATTCCAAAATCCAAGAAAAAATCAAGAACTACCCATGCAATTTAATTTATCTTATACAAATTTCAAGCAAAGTAGTAAATCAATCAAATCATGCATTTTGCATATATTTAGAAAATTTAAAATTCTAAATTTTCTTCTAAGCAAATTATTTTTCATTCAATGTTATCATATCCAATTTGCTTTTAATCATATTGATAATTTTATTTCCCCCTTTGTTAATGTCAAAAAGCAAAGATGGTTATAATAGTTTAAAAACTTTTCCTATTACATTATTTTTCAATAAATCAAGAAATATTTCAATCATCATATGAAATATATCAAGAAAAATTAACATAATGATGAAATATTCAATTTATGAAAATAAATTATGAATATCAAGAGACAAGTCATTGGATAAACAAATAAAATCTCTTGATTCATCCATAATAAATCTTAACTTGTCAAGTTCATGATTTGTATAAAAGTCTTCTTTTAAATAATGTGAGAACACACAACAAAAGATTTTGATTCATAAAAGATATCAAGTTATAATTCCAAGGAATCAAAATCACGATATAGGTAAATAACTCATTCAATTTCAAAATCATCAAAAGCACTTTTAATATATTCAAAATAAAATTAATAGACTTATTAGTCTCTTAAAATATTAGTGATTTTGTTTCTCCCCTTTTTGATTGTAAATAATAAAAATGATTCTTAGGAGATTAAATAATCTTAATTCATTTAGAATAAATCCTAAGACATATAATTCCTTTAGCTAGATTCATTTTCTAATAAAATGGAAGAATGATCTTGATAAAAAAGTTCCAACTTATAATTGTCAAGATCATAAATTTTCTTTTTTATTAAAAAGAGCAAATCATAGATATCAATAACGTGATTCCCATAACGTATAAGTCAAGTCAAGAAATTAAGAAAATATTCATGATACTATAAATCTCTTTCAATTTTTAACTTATCAAAAATTTAAGAAATACTAATTTTGGTAATAAGTTATGTCATTTATGGGTTTTAAAATAAATCATATCAAGAAATATATTAATATCAAAAGATATTCATGAATACCAAAAGATATGATTTAATTTAATAAATCTTCTCTTAGATGATAAAATAGAATCTTAAGAGGTCAAAAAAGAGTCTTCATTCATAAAGATCATAAGTTAATTTTAAGGAAGAAAAAGTAGAAGATCTTGATTTATATATATGAACCTTCAAGTTTTCAAGAATATAGTTCATAAGAAGATTTTCAAGTTTCATTTTCTAAACTTACCAAAATCAAAATAATAATTTATTTAATTTCAAATCATCAAATCATCAAAATCACTTTCATAATTCATGAGAGTTAATAACATAATTGATTCATTAATATCTTTTTGAAAGTTTTAGGGAAGCGAAATTTAAAAAAAAAAAATTTCCTTTTTATTTTGTACGAGCATGCTTTTATCTTTTAAGCCAAATAAAAACATGTAACTTTATTTAAAACCAAAAAAGAGTTTTCATTATGATAAAGATCAATAAGCCATAAATCACAAAGATCATCATGCATAATTTTGAAATATAAACTCATTAAGAACAATCACTATGCATCATTAAATCATCAAGCATGGTTTCATTGAATATAAAACATCTTTAATCAAAATTCAATCTATCTAAATTTCATCTTTTAAAATAAGTCTAACCCTTTACACATAGTGCAAGGAGTCAACAAACTCATTTTCAAATTTTCATTTATTTCATATTTGAATTAAAAAGTAATTTATCATCACACATTTAATCTTAACATACAACTATTCAACCAGTTAAATTAATCATTCAATAACCATAACATTTAATTCATTCAATAATAACCTTTCTAAATATTCAAACTAATTATTTTATTTTAATAATTTTTCTTGTTATTTACTTAGGCTAGTGAGTTTTGAAAGAGTATTAGATCTCGAGTCATATGTCTTGAGTATCTACTTTCAAAATATTATTTAGTGCTCCTAGTTTTGTTAGGATGTAACTTTATATTATGGGATGTTTTAATTTAGATACTCATTTGAGTATGGTTTCTTTATGATATGTTATTCCCATTTTCTTTAATGGCTTAAGGTTGTTTATGGTTCCTTTAGGAACCCAAATTAATTTATGTGGACTATAATTTTTAAATGAACACTTACAAGCAAAGTGCCTATATTAACCACAAAAATTACATCTATTTTTGGGCAAAGAGTGTAATATGTGTCTTCTAATGAGGATAGTTGGCTTTTGATGAGTTTTACTCATAATGCCAATACTTTTCTTATGAATATGAACCTTATCAACATAGATCATGTTTAGAAACTCATTGTCTATATTAGGCCCTTTTTGAGTTTGTTATAGTATGTCATTTTCTTATTTAATTACCTCGAGTAACTTATACTTAGAACAATAACAACATAATATTGATGCATCATTCATGATTTCATATTTAGTGTGTGATAGTGATGTATCATGTATTTGTTCAAATTTACTAGCTAAAGAATTATGCTCTTTTTTAAGTAATTTATAAGATTTGCTAATCATTCTAAATTTATCATAAAACTCATGAAAAGAAAGTGATAACTCATCAAAAGTAAAAGAGCTTTCGGGTGGGTTACTTACCTCATCATGGTTGGCCACGAGTGCGAGATCTTCCACTTCTTCTTGATTGTGCTTTTCATTTTCAGTGCACCACAACTTATTGCATTCGTAGCAAGAGGTTTTATCCATCTTTAGATCAATTTTATGGTTCATGTTATTTAATATATCCGATTTATATGTCAAATGTTCAAAGTCCTCATCACTCGAGATTTCACTCGAGTAGTCATAAGTTTTTCTCAGTTCACAATCCTTCGTGTTCTTTGGAAGGTGTTCTTCAAGTTCATTTTTATGGATTATTTTATTTAATGATTCACTTGATTTAGTTATCCTTTCATATATCATTTCTAATGTATGCCAAATATCGAAAGCCGAATTACAAATGGAAATATGATTAAGCTCATTCTTGTCAGGAGCACAATATAACACATTCATAGCCTTTGCATTCAATGAAAATATTTGTTTTTCATAATTATTCCAATTATTTGTTGGATTAGATGACTTCTGAAATTTTTTTTCAATAATACACCATAGATCAAGGTCTAAAGAAGTAAGAAAAATATGCATCCATGTCTTCCAATACGTGTAATTCATCCCATTGAACATGGGAGGACATGAGATAAAATGTCCTTCATTCATGCCAAAACAAGTCATTTACTCAAGTGCGCATTAATCCAAAGAGTAAGTACCTTACTCTGATACCAAAGTTAAGATCAATTGGCACTAAGAGGAGGGGGGGGGGGGGGATGGTGGTGAATTAGTGCAAGTGTAAGTTTTTCCTTAAAGTAAGATAGAAAATTTGAAGCTTTTCATTCAAGTAAAATAAGTGAGAAAATTGCCAAGTTAATAAGCAAATCCGAAATATTAGCAACGTTGAAGGGAAGTGCTTGATGTGAAATCTTTATTTTCAAAGAGTGAATTCAATCGGAAGCGTCAATACAAAATTCGTAAGCAATGAAAACAATAAAAGAACTCACTAGTTTTATAATGGTGCAGTACCAATGGCCTACGTCCACTCCCAAGTCCTTCTTGAGGCACACCAGCGTCCACTACCGATCTTCTTTGGGTAAAGACCAAACCCTTACCCTTAAGCTTACAAGGGAGATAAGATTTACAACTCTTTGATCACTCCCTTACCCCTTTTCTTTTTCTTACAATTCACACAAGTTTTTCATAGAATTTTTCCCCCAAATTATTATTATGGAATGCAAAAAAACTTGGGGTATTTATAGACCCCAAGTGGCTTTAGATTTTTAGAGCCAAAATCAAATTCACCTAGAAAATGCATCGGTTTACCTGACACAGGTGGTTCAAACGAATATCGTGGTGCAGGCGGTTTACCCAGCCCGGCAATTTACCCTCGACTACGGATACTTGGGAGGTGGCGGTTTACCCACCGAAAACTCCACAAAATTGGTTCCCTCCACATTTTGAATTATAGCTTGAAAATAATGTTGACCAACTCTTTGCTCAAACTAAGCTCAATCAAACCCCATAGTCCACCTTGTTGCATCTTTGAGTTGATTTGGATTCCATCCAAATCACACTCATTTAAGACTTAATCTTAACTTATGACTTAAAATTATAATCAAAGCAATGACCACCAAACTTAATGACCTTACTCTCATAAATCGATAACCTTTGGCTTCTCCAACGATGAGCCTCACAGTCTTCCTTCGATGATCTCCCGATGTGTTCCTAGAAATCTTCCCAATATCTTCAGTGAAGTCCTAGCAAACGCCTGGTGAGCTCCCACCGCATCGTTCAATCCTTGGCCCAATGCTTAAGCTTGATCTTGGGTTCATGTCTGATCTATAACTCATTCCATCATGGTTAAACCTACACGATGCTAAATATGACTTAATTAAATATAATTATAATAGCCAATGCATCCATTACAAGACCATCCCAACCCTCGACAAGCTTTTCGGCTACCCCCGACAATCTTCTAGCGAGTCTTGGTCTTCTTCTAGTGAACTCTCTTGTGTGATTCTGGCAAGCTCCTAATACCCTTGGTGAGCTCCTGACGCACTCCTAATGAGTTCCCAACCACATCGTCTGAACCCCGGCCCAATGCATAAACTTGACCTTGGCTAATCTTGATTATAATAATATTTCTGTCATAATTAATCCTACATCAATCAACTCTAATAATATATATTAGATCAATAACCCATCAATTGATTTCATCATCAAAATTCAAGATTCAACAGACCAATCATTTGCCCGAGTCACGTAGCTTAGCTAGCCATTTGCCCGAGTCATGTAGCTCAACCAGTCATTTGCCCAGTCACATGGCTCAGCCAATCATTCGCCCGAGTCATGGAACTCGGTTAGTTGTTTGCCTGAGTCATGTAGCTCGACCATTCATTCGCCCGAGTCGTGTAGCTCAGCCAATTGCTTGCTCAATTCATGTAGCTCGGCTAATTGTTTTCCTGAGTCACATAGCTTAGCTAATCGATTGCCCGAGTCACGTAGCTTGGCCAATCGTTCGCACGAGTCATATAGCTCGACCAGTCATTTGCCCGAGTCACGTGACTCGACCAATCATTCGCTCGAGTCATGGGACTTGGCCAATCATTTGCCCGAGTCAAGTAGCTCAGCCAATTGCTTGCCCAAGTCATGTAGCTCAGCTAGTCATTTGTCCGAGTCATGTAGCTCGGCCAATTATTTGCCCGAGTCATGTAGCTTGGCCAGTCATTCACCCGAGTCATGTAGCTCGGTTAGTGATTCGCTTGAGTCATGTAGCTCGGCCAGTCGTTTGCCCAAATCATGTAGCTTGGTCAGTCATTTACCTAAGTCATGTAGCTCTGCTAATCATTTGCACGAGTCATGAAGCTCGGCCAGTCATTTGCCCGAGTTATGTAGCTCGACCAATCACACGTTCGAATTACAATAGACAGCCAATCACAAGCTAGGATCACACCCCATAGCTGATCATTGTTACTCAATATATATATATTCATAAGGAATTTTAGAGAGTAATTATCTTACAAGAACCCTATTCATAACATAGCATGTCATATTAACAGCTTCACCCTAAAAATATTTGGGTAGGCTATGTTCGTTTAACATGGTTCTAGCTATTTCTTGTAAGCTCCTATTTTTTTCTTTCTACTACTCCATTTTATTGTGGATTTCTAGGAGTAGAGAAGTTATTTTGAAATTCACCATCATGATCACTATGTATTGACAAAATTATAAAAACTTTTTTACTTTTAATTAATTTTATAAAATTTAAAAAAATTTAAAAGAATCACTTTTGTGTACCAAGAAATAAGTCCAATTATATCTACTATAATCATCTACTAAGATAAATGCATATTTACTATCTCCTAAGCTTGTAGTATCAGTTGGTCCAAATAAATCTATACGGATCAATTGTAATGGCATAGAGGTACTTATTTGATTTCTTGACATAAAAGCTACCCTTTATTTATTTTTTTTATTTGGCAAGTGTCACGTATTTTATCTTTAACGAACTTAAGACTAGATAATCCTCTTACTAAATCTTTAGTTGAGATTTGGTTCAGTAATTTCATGCTAGCATGACCTAGTCTCATATGTCAAATTCAAGTATCATCATTTAAAGCCGAAAAACATGTTTCATCACAAAAAATTTTAATGTCAATAGTATACACATTATTAATTTTTAAGACAATCAAAGATTTATTTTTGTATGATATTTCAATTATACAAGCATTTGATTCAAATTTAACAATATATCTTTTATAACATAATTGGTTAATATTAAGTAGATTATATTTCAAACCATCAACTAATAGCATAGCTTTAATTAAAAGGTTTGATTTGTTACATATGGTTCCTTTCTGAATGACATTTTTTTGTTGTTATCTCTGAAGGTGACAACTCCTTCATTTAGGTTAGTAAGCTTAGAAAAATAAGTTGGATCTTCGTTTATGTGCCTTGAGCATCCAGTATTAAGGTATCATTTGGTGCTCCTAGCCTTAGTTTGGAGACAAACCTACAAGAAATATGGTTTTAATTTAGGTACCCATTTTACTTTGGGTCCCTTATGAAGAGCTCTACCTAATTTAACTAGAGGTTTTTGGTTGTTTATGATTTCTTTACGAACCCAAATTAATTTATGTAGATTACACTTTCTAAATGAACACTTGTAAGCTATATGTGCTAATATACCCAACAATTACATTTAATTTTTGGTAGTAAGTTTAGAATGGGTCCTTTAAGGAAGATAGTCAACTTTTTTTTAGTATTGCTCACAAAGCTCATACCTTATTTCCTATAAACATGACCCTTATTTGTAAGGATTATGTTTAGGAATTTATTTCATATTTTAAATTTTTCTAACGTTTGTTGTAATACAATATTTTCCTTTCTAAGTTCCTTTAAATTTTTACATTTAGTGCATGAACTGTGTGGTGGTGATGCTTCATGTATTTCTTTAAGTTTAATAACTAGTGAATCATGCTCTTTCTTAAGTAGTTTATAAGACTTGCTAATTTTTCTAAATTCATTATAAAGCTTATGAAAAATATTCAGTAATTCAGTAAAAGAGATATTAGAAAACTCACTTACCTCGTCATGGATGGCCATGAGAGTATAATTGGCAACCTCTTCCATGATGTGGTCTTCTTCATCTGATGAGTTTGAGTCATCCCAAGTTGCCAAGAGAATCTTCTTCTTGTATGATGGCTTCTTCTTCAATTATGGATACTCATTTTTGAAATGTCTTGGCTTCTTGTATTCAAAAGATATTATGTTGTCCATTTTAGTTTATTTTTATTTTTATATTTTTTTATAATTTTTTAATTTTTCTTATCAATAGTGCAATGTCATTGTCCTCAGCACTCAAGGTTTCACTCGATGAGTCATCTGTAATTCTCAGTGCCAAGTCCTTCTTGTTCTTTGGAAGGTGCTCATCTTTAGTTCTCAGTGCCAATCCCTTCCTGTTCTTTGGAAGGGGTTCTTCAGGTTGGTCATGAGCTTTATAACTTAGTTCATAAATCATGGGTGATCTAATAAGTTCTTCAAGAGGAAATTTATTTAGATCTTTAGCTTCTTGAATTGTAGTTAATTTAGGATCTCAACTTTTTGGAAGAGATCTTAATGTCTTGTTAACAAGTTCAAAATTAGAAAAACTTTTACCAAGAGCTTTTAGACCATTGACGACATCCATGAACTGGGTGTACATGTCTCCAATGGTCTCACTTGGTTTCATTCCAAATAATTCATAATTTTGCACTAAAAGGTTAATTTTAAACTCTTTAACTCAACTAATGCAATCGTGTGTGATTTCAAGTGTGTGCCAAATCTCATGAGCATTTTCATAAACAAAAATTCGATTAAACTCATTCTTATCAAGGTCACAAAATAAAGCATTCATTGCTTTTGCATTTAAAGAAAATGTTTTCTTTTCCAAATCATTCCATTCATTGGTTTGGAAAACTTTTCAAGACCATTCTCAACGTTGTGGCATAAACCAAAATCCATAGAAATTATAAAGATATGCATCCTTGTTTTCTAATACATATAATCCGTCTCATTGAACATGAGAGGACGTGTAATGGAATGTCCCTCGTTGAACATGAGAGGACGTGTAATGGAATATCTCTCATTTATGCCAAACGAAGTCATTTACTCACGTTGGTATAAGTCCAATGAGAAAGACCTTACTCTGAAATCAATTGTTAGGATCAATTGGCAGTAAGAGGAGGAGGAAGAGGGGGGGGAGGTAGGTGTGAATTAGTGTGAGAGTTGAAAAACCTTAGTTCTGAAAGACTTGCTCAAAATAAAACCGAAAATCGAAAGCGTTTTATTTAAGTCGAGTGCATGAGCAAATAAACCTTGAATAATACTAAGTTACTATCTTGCTTAAAGAAAACTTGAGTGAAAATAGATAAACTCAAAAAGTAAAGTTAGAAGACTCACAATTGATAGTGGTTCAGCCAAACCCTTACACTACTCACTCTCTCTTTTTCACAAGTTCAGTAGAGAAACTTTACAAGTATTTCACTTACAACTCACAAGGGTGATTCTCAAGACTTTTACAAGGTTTTCACAAGGATTACAAACACTTTCTTGCTTACTCCCTTGCACCCTTTCTTTCTCACTTTCTTGTACACTTTTTGTATATTTTTCTTCTCAGCTTTCTTGCCAATTTTCTTACTCTCAATGTAAGAAAACTTGGGGTATTTATAGACCCCAATTGGCTTAAAAAAATGGAGTCAAAAATTTAAATGTATCCAAAATCTAAGTATGGTCGGTATTATCACTAGTGCCGGTGGTACTACCACCAAAAGCTACCCTAGAAATAGGGTGGCAGTGGTACTACCACCCACCTGGGTGGTACTACCACCGCCCACTAGTGGTACTACCATCGAGAATTTCAAAAAGATGTTTTCTATACTTTTTCATTCTCTACTTGTACCTTTAGTTGACCTTTTCGTAGGTCAACCAAATGAGCTCAACCTGAGCTCAACCCAAACCTAAAGTGGATCTGATTTGGCTCACTTGAGTTAATTTAGATTTCTTCTAAAATTAACTCAATTAGGACTCAAAACTAACTATGACTAACTGATTACAACCGTACAAGATCCCTTTAGTGAGCTTGTTTCGGCGATCTCCTGGTGTGTTCCTAGTGAGCTTCCTGATCCCTTTAGTGAACTCCTAGCGAATTCCCGGCGAGCTCCCATCGCATCATCCGAACCCTGACCCAATGCCCAAACTTGATTCCGGCCTAATATCTAGTTGTGATTCCTTTTCTCCATCATAGTTAACCTTGCATTACTTTCTCTAACACACATGTTTGATCAAAAACCTATCAATTAGTTTCATCATCAAATCCAAGATTCAACATTTACTATATCATTTGGAATAATATTAGTTCATCAAATTTATTAAATGATTTTATTATCATAATTCAAAACTTAATAATCTCTTTTTTCTATGATGATAACAAATTGATAAAGAGGTTTGAAAGACTCCCCTCTCTACATGCCATAAGTATAAGATACATATATTTTTTAAAAAAAAATAAGATTTAGTTCCATGTCATCATAAGTCACAAATTATATCAACTAAAAGATACTAGTAAGTGAAAAATAACTTGAACATAATTTATTTTAAAGATCATATATTTTGTTTGTCATGAGTCTCAAATTGTATCAAGTAAAAGATAATATTAAGGAAAACATAACTTGAATATAATTTTGTAAGCAATCCTAATATTTTATAGATCATTTCATATATTCAACATTACATTTAGTTATATCTTCTTTCTCTTTATCATCACCATCGAATTTCTCAAAACTAAATCATCAAAGATAAGTTGAAGTCAAAGAAACCAAGAATTTATAAAAGTTATCATGAATATCAAAGTGTTATAAGAAAGATATGTCACAAATCACAAGCCATAAGCACCATGAATTCAAAAAAACCACGTCACAAGTTACTAAAATCAAGTGAAGAGAGACATAAGTCACAAGCTATGAACATCAAGAAATCATGAATAAGGTAAATCATATAATCTAACATAAGTCATAAACACAAAGGAGATTCATAAGTCACAAGTCTCTAAGTATTTATCCCTCTTTATCGTTAAGGAAACAAGCACACAAATGAACTTTTATTTCATCATGTGACAAGCTATTTCCGTGAGTTTCCAAGTATGATATTGAATTTCTAAATACTCATGAAGTAGACCAAAAGTCTCAACAATTGTAAGTAAGATATCAATGAAATCAAAATATTCAACCTAAGTAAGATATCAAGAAAAATCAAGTAAGACATGAAGGAGTAGGTTATCCACATTTAGATCACCAAGATACTCCTCCAATCTATCATTATAAAAAAGAAAACTAAGAAACAATGTATAAGATAATCACCATAACATGTCAAACATTATTCTCCCTTTAAATCATAGGCATTGCGTGACAACTTTTTCATTTTATAATCTTCACTTATTTCATCATCAGAATGCTTCTTATGTAATGGAAAACAGATACACCAAAGATATGAATCATCTCTTTTACAACCATGAGTTTCTTAAGATAAAGCATAGATAAAATAACGCCAAATGATATTAACACAAAATATTTGCATATGAACATTTTAAGCACAAAATCCATGTTTTATTGCAAAGAAAACCAAGAGTAATACTATCAATTTATCCCCATCATGAAATTTAAAAATCTATTTATTTTACTGGATTATAAAACTTGATAAGACACTTTATGCTCTCATGTTTATGTAACAAGAAGTGGATCAAATATATCATCTAAAAGATGTGTTTATGTCCTAATTTAATTATTTATGTTGTTTTTGACAAAGCTATGTATGATGAACTAACAAGCTTAATGATATACTATCAATTGCCTTTAGTGAACTTGTACTTAGAGGTAAATCTTCACATAATATAGTTAGTTCTTCCATACCCAAGTATTCTAGATCATATAATAATGTTGGATGTGTTTCTGATACAAATGTGTTTTTCCTTGGTTGTCTTTATTGAAAGTAACATATCCTTAATCTTGACTAAGAAACTTTAAATCATATGTAGGACTTTAAATCATATGTAGGAGTTCTGATTATATTGCTTGAGCATTCATTTTCAAGGTATTCTCTTGTGCTCTTAGCTTTTTTTTTGGAGAACATACCTATAAGGAAGAAAATATTGATTTTGATACCCTTTTAATTTTAGGTCTTTTATGGTTAAAATTACCTTTCTTGCCTTTAACCTCTGTATTTAAAATGGTTCATTTGGGAAAGCAACATATTTTATAATATATTTCTTAAGATAATAAGAATAAGGAAAGTGATTATTTTTTTCATAAAAATTATATTTAATTATAGGAGATATATGAGCATATAATGTAGGTCCTCTTACAAATTTAGCTGGCTTATAATGAATACTACTATATGTGAAAAATACACAACCTTTTGTAGTGAAAATTATATGAAGTGATTGATTTCTAATCTCAAATTTAACTAGAGATTGCTTTATGAAGTTATTTTTATTTTCAAGTTCAAGATAACATGATTTTTAAGTCTTCACATTTAGTGTAAGGAATAAAAATTTGAAGTTACATTTATCATGAGCATTATTTAGTATATCAAACTCATAAATAAGTAAAATATAATTTTTTAATAAATTATATTTTTATTTTTTAAGTTAATCATATAAATTATGAAATGCTTCAATTAGTTCTTCTTCTGATAAAAAGGTTTCAAAATAATTTGTTATCTTATTGTTAAACGTCATAAGTGTTGGAAAACTAAGTGGAGCATCACATACGCAACAAAAAATAAAAAACAAAATAGGTTTCCAACATAGATTAAATCATCGTGTAAAAGATTGGATCACTAGAAAGTTATCAAATCAAAAAATTGTGAGAGAGATTATTTACGTAGGGAGATTATATATCCTTGTTTATTCATATTCGAGTGGAGAGGATGAAGGAGGTTAAGCATCCTCCTCTCTAGCGGTATCCACACGATGGATTACTGCAGCGATACTCCTCTAATCACAATCCCAAGTCTCGTAACTCTTGCGCAGAGAGAGAGAGGAGAATAGGAGGGGGCGGCCAAAGATGCAGCCTATCAACTATGAGCCTTCCCTCCTATTTATAAAGAGCCACCAAGAATCCTAGGGGTCCTACCTCAGTAGGTATTGGATCTCCATCTAATTACCCATTAGCCTTGCATTATTGGATCTCTACCTAATAATCCCCTTTGGCCTCTAATTGAGCCTCATGCAAGGAGCCCATTAGTGCAGGGTCTCATCTAATGAGAATAGGGGCTAATTGGGTCTCTATTCAATTATATATTTGCTGAAGCATCCACCATATGTATGTGACGCTCTTGGCCCGATACTAAGCTAGCTATGAGTCGCTCCCATCAAAACTTATTTTAATATAGTGAATTATTTATCCCTGTAATAATTCACTTGACTTATAGACTATGGACGTACCAGGCCACTGCGCTATAATCCCTAGACGGTACAGGGGTTCAAATCCATCAGACCTATCTGTCCATAGTTACCGTGTACTTATAGTCCCTCATTCAACTAATAACCCAGAGATCGTATATTGGACATGGTACTATCAGGCCATATATAGAATCCATCCGAGTCTTGCTCTAATCGGATTCTCCCGAAAAACTCCTCTCTCAATCTGAATGACCATGGCTAGGGATTTGTCTAAGCAAGCACACATGGGATATTCCTCTCATAATACTGAGAGTGGATGATCTTTTATTGACACTCAGTTACCTTCATAAGGTTGGCTACCAATCCTAATAATCGGTTGTACCAGATTTAGAACTTTCTAAACCTATAAGTCTGGCATCAAAGAAAGGAGCACTCAAACAAGGCCTCCTTAGTGTCTTAAATCAAAGAACCAAATACATAATTAGGACTATAGAATCACGGTCTAACATTATGTATCATTAACCATACAACATACTATAAGCGGATCAATCACTGAACTCATTCTCTAATGAGCACCTATATTGTATCCTTAGTGTCTCCAGACAAGTGGCTATAAGACCAGCCACCTTTGTCATACGGATGGGTATACAGTATACCAGTTATCTAGATATCCCTCTCGAGTAACCTATGACCGAGATTATTTAGGATCTGTGTTTAAAGGTAAATCTATCTCATTATTGTGATCTCATCACGATCCGATTCATATTGCATAGAATAAAGGACATAACAATATATATATATATATATATATATATATATATATATATATATATATATATATATATATATATATATATATATATATATATATATATATATATTTATATTTATATTTATATTTATATGTATGTATGTATATATATATGTATATATATATATGTAATAAATAATATAATATGAGAAAATATCAATAATAATCATAAGCAAAAAGATTACATAGCGTGTCACACGTGCCGTCACTCACATGATTAGCATGTAGGGCACCTATAACTAACAATCTCTCACTTGACCAAAAGACAATCACCTATGTGTCTGACCCCATCAGAGCCCTGTGATGCTCAAATACAATATAAGCTAGCGGCTTCGTCAATGGATCTGCAATGTTATCTTCGGATGGAATGATTTTCATTACTATATCTTTTCGGGCTATGATCTCTCTAATTAAGTGGAACCTCCTTTGAACAATTCTGATGAGACATGGGTTCCCTTACTAGAGTTATCGCTATGTCGCTGTCGCAGTATATGGGAATCAGCTCCATGCTACTAAGTATGACTCCCAAATCCCTAATGAGCTTCTTCATCCACAACCCTTCTTTTGCTCTGCTGTAGCAATGTCTTCTAAGTATACGGTTGAGTCAGTAGTAGTATCTTGCTTGGAATTCTTTCAGCTTACTACTCATCCATTTAAGGTGAAAATTTAACTTACTATCATCAATGTCAGACTAGAAACTCGAGTCCGTATAGCCCTCAACTCGGAGGCAACCTCCTCCATATACCAGTAAAAGATCCTTAGTTGTTCTCATGTACTTAAGGATACACTTTATTACCTTCTAGTATTACAAACTTAGATCTGCCTGATACTTGCTTGTGATATTCAAAGCATGCATAATATCAGGCTTGTTATATAGCATAACATACATAATAGACCCTATCGATGAGGCATATGTTATCCTATCTATGTTTGTCCTTTCTTTAAAAGTCTTTGGGGACATACTCCTAGAAAGTGATATTTTATGTCTTATCGGTATAAGACCTCTCTTGGAATTCTCCATGCCAAACCTTTTGATAATGGAGTCTATGAACCTGGAGTGGGACAAGTCAGGCATCTTCTTGGATATATCTCTATAGATCTAGATCCCCAAAATATAAAATGCTTCTATTAAGTCCTTCATAGAGAAGTTCCTTGATAGCCAAGCCTTAACTGTGGAGAGAATTCCTACATCGTTCCCAATGATTAGGATGTTATCCACATATAGCACCAAGAAGTTGATAGTGCTCTTATTTATCTTCCTGTACATATAAGACTCATATTCGTTCTTAACGAAGTCATAAGATCTGATAGCCTCATCAAATTTTATGTTCCAACTTCAGGAAGCTTACTTCAATCCATAAATGGACCTGAGCAACTTGCATAATCTGGACTCTCTCTGGATACAAATCCCTTTGATTGTATCATATATACCTCCTCCTTGAGGTTGCTAATGAGGAATGTCATTTCACATCCATCTACCAAATCTCATAGTCATAGTGCTGGTTACAAGTGCCCTGTAAGCCAATCACATGAGTGATGACATGTGTGACATGCTATGCGATCTTTTTACTTATGATTAATATTGGCATATTATCACATTATATTATCTATAGTATATATATTGTGACATCCTTAGTTCTGTATAATGGGAATCAAATTATGATGAGATCACGATAATGAGATCGATTCACCTTTAAACATAGATCCTATATAATCAAGGTCATAGGCTACTTGAGAGGGACATCGAGATAATTGGACAGATCGATGTACTATATACCCGTCCATATGATGGAGGCGACTGGTCTCATAGTCACTTGTATGGATACACTAGGGATATAGTATAGGTGCTCATTAGAGAATGAGTTCACTTATTGATCTGCTTATGGAATGTTGTATGGTTAATAATACCTAATATCAAATAGCAATTCCATAGTCCCAGTTATGTATCTAGTCCTTAGACTTGAGACACCAAAGATATCTTGTTTGAGTACTCCTTTCTTTGATGCTAGACTTATAAGTTTAGAAAGTTTCAGATCTGATACAACTGATTATCGGGATTGGTAGTGAACCTTATGAAGGTAATTGAGTGTCAATAAAGGATCATCCACTCTCGGCATCACGAGAAGAATATCTTATATGTGCTTGCTCAGACAAACCCTTGGCCAGGGTCATTCAGATTAATAGAGAAAGAGTTCTCTAGTAGAATCCGATTAGAGCAAGACAAACTGATTTTGTATGTGACTTGACAGTATTATGTCCAATATACGATAACTAGGATATTAGTTGGATGAGGAATTATAGATACACGGTAACTATGAACAGATAAGTCTAATAGATTTGATCCCCCTATACTGTTTAGGGACTATGGCGTAGTGGCCTAGTACGTTTATAGTTGATGAGTCGAGTAAATTATTATGAAGATAATAATTCACTATATCAGAAGGAGTTCTGATAGGAGCAACTCACGACCAACTTGATATCGGGCCTAGAGGGTCACACACATATGGTGGATACTTCAGTGAATAGAGGATTGGATATAGATCTAATTAGCCCCTATTCTCATTAGATGAGACCTTATACTGATGGGCTCCTTGCTTAAGGCTCATTAGATAGAGATCCAATAATGTAAGGTTAATAGGTAATTGGATGGAGATCCAATACCCACTAAGACAGGAGTCCTAGGGTTTTTGGTGGATCTCTATAAATAGAAGAGGAGACTCATGGTTAATGGGCTGCAACCTTGGCCTCCCCCTCCTATTCTCCTCCCTCCCTCTTAAAGAGTTGCAAGATCATATTAGAGGAGATTCGCTGTAGAGATCCATCATGTAAATATTACTAGAGAGGAAGATGCTTGACTTTCTTTATCCTCTCTATCTGGATCTAAAATAGAGGGATATACGATCTCCCTAGGTAAAATAATCTCTCACATGATATGGTTTTATCAATTTTTGTGGCTTTCTCGTGACCCAATATTTGCACGATGATTTGATCTATATGGGAAACTTGTTTTGTTTTAATTTTCACTATGCATGTGATACTCCCGTTGAGGTTTCCCAATAATGATATCAGAGCCAAGGTTTTCATATGTAAGATTGGTTTTAAACTATGTGTGATAAGATTGAAACACGTAGAATTGTTCTACGCATTTTTGCTGCATTTTTGTAGTAAACGTAGTGGGGAGGGGTGGTCAGCCATGGTCAGATCCCTTGCAGGGGTAGCCGACCATGGCGGGCTGCGGTGGCTACCACGCCATGCCGGCTATGGCCCTGCAAGGGACTGGATGCCCAAAGGCGGTCGCTCGTGTGGCGTGCACTGTCGCCCACCGCAGGCGGCCTACCACTAGTAGGGGCCGCGACATCACCGCAAGGGTGGTGCCGTGACAAGGGCAACTGCTGCAGGCGAGCGACAACGCAGTGAGGGTGAAGGAGTGCTAGGGCATCTGTTTAAGAAAAGATGATTATGTCCCTCAAAATTTGAGAAATTTTAACTCTATCCTCTCATCCAGAATTTTGAAAATGTCTTGGACAATTCTAAAAATTTTGAGTATGTCCTAATTTTTAGAAAAATAATTAATTAAATAGTTTAATTAATTATTATATATATAGTAATCTACATATGTTGTGATGTATATGTGATGTATGATGTGGATGGATGATCATGAGTCATATATTGTGATGTGTGTAATTGTGAATATTATTATTATTATTATTATTATTATTATTATTATTATTATTATTATTATTATTATTATTATTGAGGCCTGCGAGCTTCTATTTTTCTCGTTTATTGTCAGGCTTACGTGCCTGTGATTATTTGTAATTACATGGAGAGGCACGGCGAGAGCATAGAGGTGATAACGGGACCCACGATGTTGTGGCGAGAGATAATGATGCATGGTGATACGACGGAATCAATGATGATGAGATCAATGATCACATAACATGGGGATGCGTCGATGTACATATAGATGCTATTATGAGTTATTAGACACATTGGCTCGAGGCTAATCATATTAGGTGATGGCTCATAATCATCTGGTGTGGCTTGCATATGTGATGTGTTATACACCTACTAGATATATGTTTATATATATATCTATATGCGATATAGATATATATTAAATATGTATGTGTGTGACACAACATATTAGGAGACCAATATGAAATAAAAACCTATCCTACGATAATACTAAAATGGTAAGCATGAGGCAATAAGATTGACTCATATGGCCTTCCATCGTTATAGGAAGAAATTAAATCATGATATAGGTTTAGTTGGTCGAGTCTCTCGATGCTCACCAATCTATATGATCGAGTTCTTGCCTTTAACATAGAGATATCACTGGTGATTTGAGGACATGGTATGCTTAGTTGAGTCCTTCGAGGACATATCATCAAGTCGAACTCATCTTGTAATGATGGTGATGACTTAACTGAATATCATGGTTGGTTGAGTTCCTCAAGACCATGATGATTCAGAGGCCGAACATAATGGAAATCACAAGGAGTTATGATTGGCAAGAGTTGCCAACCTTTTAGGCTTAGTGTAATTGGTCGAGTCCCTTGAGGTTGCACTAAGATGCCAATTTGATCCCGATCCCCAATAGGAGTCTACCGGAGACTTCTGTTTCACGTGTCGAGGGTGTCAAGTGATTCACTAGGAAAATAGTGGGAGTACATTAAGATAGAAGTCTATATCTTAATTAGTTTGTTCTGTAAAATTTACATGTTATTTATTTATGCTATATCTTATTTGTTAAAAACATGTTGCTTACAAACCCCCTACATGGCATACTTGATGCCAACCGTCTCACTAGTCCAAACTACACGGAATGACTCTGTAATTTGAGAATTGTTCTCACTATGGAGAAAATTACATACGTCCTTGATACAATTATGCCCACACCAGAAAAAGTGGCAAGCGAGGATGAGATACAGAGGTAACATGAGAGCATGTATATAAATGATTCCACATTGGCAAAATATTATATATTGGCCTCCTTGACTCCTGAGTTACAGAGGTAACATGAGAGCATGGATATAGATTCTATCCTTTTTCATCTCCGCTAGTTGTTTAAGAAATAGGAAAGAACTCAAAGATATAATATATCTACGAGTCTCTTGAAAGCTAGGATGACAGAAGGGACATCGGTTGAGAACCATGTCCTAAAGATGATAGAATGGATCGAGAAACTCATAGGCCTAGGAATAGTCCTAGAGGATAATCTGTGCATTGATCTTATACTTCAGTCTTTACCAGATTTCTTTTCTCACTTTATCATAAATTTTAATATGAGCAAGTTTGAGGTGACACTCCCTGAGCTCCTCAATATATTGAGGGAAGCTAAGAGTGTCATCAAGAAGGAGAAGCTAGTTCTCTATATTGGTGAGACCATAAAGAAAAGGAAGGCTGACAATATCCTTAAGAAGGGCAAGGTAAAGAAAGATCGGGTAAGGCAAAGTTTGCAAAGAAATACCCGGCAAAGGATAAAGGATAGTGCTTCCACTATGGCCAAGATGTGCATTGGAAAAGGAACTATAAAGACTACCTTGTAGAGAAGGCAAAATAGAAGCTTGGAGAAACTTTAGTTATATTCATTATTAGTCTTCACTTATTAGATTTTCAGATAACACATAGGTATTGGATACCAGGAGTACTTATCATATCTGTAATTCATTGTAGGTTCTGACAAGACCTAGAAGATTGGTTAGGGGTGAGATGGACCCTAAGGTGGGCAATGGAGCAAGAGTTACTGTAATTATTGTTGGAGGTCATCCTACATCTGTCTAGTGGAGTTATTACATTAAATGCATGTTATTTTGTCCCTTCCATTATAAAAAATATTGTTCTCATTTCTTGTTTAACAATTAGTGGATATAAATTAGTTTTGGAGAATAATAGTTGTTCAATAATTATGGATGATGAGATCATCGCTAGAGGGACATTGATAAATGACTTATACATGTTAGACACTTCTCCACATATCATGAATATAGATATATCTAAGAGAAAAAGAGATGAGGTGAATAATATATACCTATGGTATTGTAGGCTAGGTTATATATCTAAGATGGATACTTAGATCCATTTGACTATGAGTCATTTGCAACTTGCGAACCTTGCCTTCATGGGAAGATGACCAGCTCTCCTTTTAGTGGAACTAGAGAGAATGCCAATAAATTATTGGAACTTGTACAAAGTGATGTATATGGTCTCATGTCGACTCAGGCTATAGGTGGTTACTTATACTTCATTACATTCACTGATGATTTCTTTAAGTATGGACATGTATACTTGATGAAGTATAAGTCCGAGACCTTTGAGAAATTCAAGCAATATAAGAATAAAGTTGAGAATCATATTAGAAAGAGTATTAAAGACTCCGATCAAATCAAGGAGGAGAGTTCTTGAGTACGAAGTTCACCCATTTCCTCAAGGATAATGGGATTATATCCTAGTAGACATCTCTTTATACACCTCAACTCAATAGTGTATCAGTAAGGAGGAATCACACACTGTTAGAAATGGTACGATCCATGATAAGTTTCATTGACCTACCCATCTCATTCTAGGGATACGCCCTAGAGACCGCAACTTACCTTCTGAATAGAGTTCCATCAAAGTCGGTAGTATCTACACCATATGAGATATAGAAATGAAAGAAGCTCGATTTTAAGATGGTTAAGATTTGAGGCTGTCCTAACTATGTTAGAAGATACAACCCCGATAAGTTACAATCAAGGACAGAACAATGCATGTTTATGAGATACCCTAAGGAGACTTTAGGGTATTACTTCTATCATCCCGAAGATCGAAAGGTCTTTGTTGCCAAGAGAGTTGTGTTCCATGAGAAGGAACACATTCTTAGTGGAAATAGTAGGAGTGAGATAGAGTTGTATGAGGTTGAAGAACCAAGCTAAAGCACCATTCTAGAATCTGAGTCTATTCAGGTACCTAGCATACAATTTCTAACTTTGCATAGGTCTAATAGAGTATCTCACCCTCCTAAAAGATATGTCAGACATATCAGTGGAGAGGACCCTTAGGATATTAATCCTCAGACCTATAAGGAGGCTATTATGAGTATAAATTCCAGGAAGTGGCAAGAAGCCATGAATTCTGAGATAGATTCCATGTACTCTAACAAGGTTTGGAACCTTGTAGATGCACCTGAGGGTATAGTACCTATCGAGTATAAGTGGATCTTCAGAAAGAAGATCAGAGTAGATGAAAAGATAGAGACTTATAAAGCAAGGCTAGTAGCTAAAGAATATCGGTAAAGATAAGGAGTTAACTATGACGAAACATTTTCACTTATAGCTATGTTTAAATCCATTAGAATTCTTTTGGCTATTACATCACACTATAACTATGAGATCTGATAGATGGATGTTAAAACAATATTCCTCAATGGCAACCTCGAGGAGGATGTGTATATGATATAACCAGAGGGATTCGTATCTAGAGAGAGTCCAAATAAAGTGTGCAGGTAGCTCAAGTCGATTTATAGACTAAAACAAGCTTCATGAAGTTATAACATAAGATTTGATAAGGCGATAAGATCTTATGACTTTGTTAAGAACGAAGATGAGCCTTATATGTATAAAAAGGTAAGTGGGAGAGCTATCACCTTCTTGGTATTGTATATGGATGATATTCAAATCATTGGGAATGATTTAGGAATGCTCTCAATAGTGCTTAGCTATCCAGAAACTTCTCTATAAATGACTTAGGGGAAGCATCCTATATTTTGGGGATCCAGATTTATAGAGATAGATCCAAGAGGGTGCTTGGCTTATCCTAGTCCAGGTACATAGACTCCATTATCAAAAGATTTAGCATGGAGAATTCCAAGAGAGGTTTTATACCAATGAGACATGGAATATCACTTTCTAGGAGTATATCCCTAAAGACTCCTAAAGAAAGTGCAGACATGAATAGGATATTATATGCCTTGGTGATAGGGTCTATTGTGTATGATATGCTATGTACCAGGCCTGATATAGTACATGCTCTGAATGTCATGAGCAGGTATCAGGCAGATCTAGGTTTAGAACACTAGAAGACATTAAAGTGTATTCTTAAGTACTGGAGAAGGACTAAAGATCTTTTACTGGTATATAGAGGAGGTAGCCTCTAGGTTGAGGGCTACACAAACTCAAAGTTTTCAGTCCGATATTAATGATAACAAGTTGAACTCAGGGTATGTTTTCACCTTGAATAGAAGAGTAGTAAGTTGAAAGAGTTCCAAATAATATACTATTGCTGACTCGACCACAGAGGCGGAATACATTGCTCCAACATAAACAACAAAGGAAGGAGTTTGGATGAAGAAGTTCATTAGGGATTTAGGAATTGTATCGAGCAGTGTAGAGTCTACTCCCATATACAGCGATAGTGATAGGGCGATAGCTCTAGCTAGGGAACCCAATTCTCATCATAATTGTTCTGAGGAGGTTCCACTTAATTAGAGAGATCATAGCGTATAAAGATATAACAATGGAAATAGTTCCATCCGAAGATAATATTACAAATCCATTGACAAAGTCGTTGGCTCAAATTGTATTTGAGCGTCACAGGGGTCTGATGGAGATCAAACACATAGGTGATTGGTTTTAGGTCAAGTGGAAGATTGATGTTACAGGTGCCCTACAAGTCAATCATGTGAGTGATGGCACGTATGACATGCTGTGTGATCTTTTTTCTTATGATTAATATTGATATATTCTCATATTATATTATTTATAGGATATATATTGTGATGTCCTTGGTTTTGTGTAATGGGCATCAGATTGTGATGAGATCACGATAATGAGATCAATTCACCTTTAAACATAGATCGTAAATAACCAGACAGACCGGTATATTATATACCCATCCATATAATGGAGGCAGTTGGTCTCATAACCACTTGTGTGGAGACACTAAGGTTATAATACAGGTGCTCATTAGAGAATGAGTTCACTGATTGACCTGCTTATAGAATATTGTATCTAGACCTTAGACTTGGACACCAAGAATGCCTTGTTTGAGTACTCCTTTCTTTGATGCCAGACTTATAGGTTCGAAAAGTTTCAAATCTGGTACATCTAGTTATCAGGATTGGCAGCCAAACTTATGAAGGCAATTGAGTGTCAATAAAGGATCATCCACTCTCGGCATCGTGAGATAATATCTCGTATGTACTTGTTCAAACAAATCCCTAGCTACGGTCATTCAGATTGAGAGAGAAAGAGTTCTCCGGTAGAATATGATTAAAAGCAAGATAAACTGATTTTGTATGTGACCTGATAGTACCATGTCCAATATACGATCTTTGGGATATTAGTTGGATGAGAAATTATAAATACACGATAACTATAGACAAACAAATCTGATGGATTTGATTCTCCTGTACCATCTAGAGACTCTGGCGTAGTGACTTGGTACGTTCATAATCGATGAGTCGAGTGAATTATTATGGAGATAATAATTCACTATATCAAAAGAAATTCTGATGGGAGTGACTCACGGCCAACTCGGTATCGGGCTTAGAGGGTCATATACATATGCTGGATGCTTCAATGAATAGAGGATTATCTCCCTAGGTAATTAATCTATCACATCATATGATATGGTTTTATCGATTTTTGTGATTTTCTCGTGACCCAATCTTTTGCACAATGATTTAATCTACATGGAAAATTGATTTTTATTTTGATTTCCACTGTGCATGTGATGCTCCCACTGAGATTTCCCAACAGTGTATCATGAGATTGTATTGCGTAAAACTGTTCTACGTGTTCTTACTGCATTTTCATAGCGAAGGCAACGAGGAAAGAGGGTGGCCGGCCACGGCCAGGTTGTAGCAGGTGTGGGCAACTGTCTGCGGCTAGCCCGCAAGGGGTGGCCGCCCGTGGACAAGGCGGCCACCAACGGCACGTAGCACCACTACATGCGCGACGACAACGACGGCCGCAGGATGAGGGCAGAAGGGGAGGGCCAGGTCATCCTTTTAAGAAAAGGATAGTTATGCCCCTCAGAATTTGAGAAATTCTGAGGTCTGTCCTATGCCAAAATACCAAGAACACCCTCAATAATTCTAAAAGTTTTTTAGGATTGTCCTCTTATCTAAAATTATGAAAATACCCTTGATAATTTTAGAAATTCTAAGCTTGTCCTAATTTCTAAAAAAATAATTAATTAAATAGTTTAATTAATTATTATATATCTAGTAATCCTACATCTGATGTGATATACATGTGATGTATGATATGGATGGATAATCATGAGTCATATGTTGTAATGTGTGTAATTATGATGATGATGATTATTATTATTATTGGGGCTTGCGAGCCTCTATTTTTCTCATTTATTGTTGGGCCCACATGCCTATGATTATTTGTAATTTTATGAAGAGGTGCAACAGGAGTGTGGAGGTCATAGCGGGACCTACGATGCCGTGGCAAGAGATCAGGACACATAGTGATGCGACGAGGATCCGACGGAACAGATGATAATGAGATCAACAATCACAGGGCATGAAGATGCGCCAACGCACACATAGATCCTATTGTGAGTGATTAAGCTCATTTGGTAATGGCTCATGATCCTCCGGTGTGGCTTGCATATGTGATATGTTATACACCTACTAGATATATGTATATCTATTTGCATGTGACGTAGATATATATTAAATATATATGTGTGTGACTAGGAGACCGATACAAAACAAAAATCCCTCCTACGATAATAGTAAGTCAGTAATCGTGAGGCAATCCATATGGCTTTCCATCATTATAGGAAGAAATTGAATCATGATATAGGTTGAGTTAGTTACTCGAGGCTCACCTATCTACGTGATCGAGTTCTTACCTATAACATATATATGTCACCGGTGACCTAAGGACATGGTATTACTTGGTCGAGCAGTCGAGAGCCTATTTATTAAATCAGACCCATCTTGTAACGATAGTAATGACTTAATTGAACTTCATAGTTGGTCGAGCAGTCGAGACCATGATGATTCAGAGGTCGAACATGACGGGAATCACAAGGAGTTGTGATTGACAAGAGTTGCTTACCTTTTGGGCTTAATATAATTGGTCGAGTCACTCGAGGTTGTACTAAGATGCAAATTAGATCTCGATCCCTACTAGGAATCTGTAGAAAACTTCCATCCCGTATGTCAAGGGTGTCACGTGATTCACTAGGAAAATAGTGGAAGTACATTAAGATAGAAGTCCATATCTTAATTAGTATTTTCTACAAAGTCTGCATGTTATTTATTTACGCTATATCTTGTTTATTGCTTGCAAAACCCCTATGTGGCATACTTAATGCCAACTGGCTCACTCATCCAAACTACACATATTGGTTCTGCAATTTAAGAATTGTTTTTATGGAGGAGAAAATTGTATATGTCCTTAACACGATTTTGCCCATACCGGAAGAAGAGACAAGCAAGGATGAGATCGCTAGCTTCATAAAGTATAAAGATAGTCCTAGAGGATAACCTATATGTTGATCTTATACTTTAGTCCATACAAGATTCCTTTTCACAAGTTTATTATTAACTTCAATGTGAACAAGTTTGAGGTGACTCTACCTGAGCTCCTCAATATGTTGAGGGAAGCTGAAAGCACCATCAAGAATGAGAAGTCAGTTCTTTATATTAGTGAGACCAAGAAGAAAAGGAAGGCCAGTAAGACCCTTAAGAAGAGCAAGGGCAAAAGAAGACCGGGTAAGACAAAGGTTGCCAAGAAAGACCCGACAGAGGATAAAGCACAGTGTTTCCACTACAGCCAAGATAGGCATTGGAAGAGAAACTATAAGGATTACCTTGCAAATAAGGCGAAACAGAAGCTTGGAGAAGCTTTAGGTATATTCGTGGTCAGTCTCCACTTATCAGATTTTTATGATAACATATGGGTGTTGGATACTGGAAGTACTTATCATATTTGTAATTCGTTGTAGGTTCTGATAAGACCTAGGAAATTGCCCAGAGAGATGGACCTCAAGATGGGCAATGGAGCAAGAGTTGTTATAATTGCTATTGAGGTGGTCACCCTACATATGCCTAGTGGACCTATTATTGCATTAGATGCATGATATTTTGTTCCCTCTATTATCAAAAATATTATTTCCATCTCTTGTTTGACAATTAGTAGATATAAATTAGTTCTTGAGAATAATAGTTGTTCAATAATTATGGATGATGAGATCATCACTAGATTGACATTGATAAATGGCTTATATGTGTTAGACACTTCTACACATATCATGAATATAAATATATCTAAGAGAAAAAGAGATGACGTGAATAATACATACATGTGGCATTGTAGGCTAGGTCATATACATGAGGGAATGATTCAAAAGTTGCTGAAAGATAGATACTTAGATCTATTTGACAATGAGTCATATGCAACTTGTGAACCTTGCCTTCGTAGAAAGATGACCGACTCTCGTTTTAGTGGACTTGGAGAGAGAGTCACTGAGTTATTAGAACTCATATATAATGATGTATATGGTTTCATGTCAACTCAGGCTATAGGTGGTTACTCATACTTCATTATATTCGCTGATGATTTCTCTAGGTATGGACACATGTACTTAATGAAATATAAATATGAGGCTTTTGAGAAATTTAGGGAATATAAGAATGAGGTAGATAACCAAATTAGAAAGAGTATTAAGAATCTTCAATCAAATCGAGGAGAAGAGTACTTGAGTACGGAGTTCACCCATTTCCTTAGGGACAATGAGATTCTATCCTAGTGGACACCTCCTTATACACCTCAAAAAGGAGGAATTGTACACTATTAGACATGGTGCAGTCTATGATGAGTTCCGTTGACCTACCCGTTTTATTTTATGAGTACACCCTAGAGACCGCAGCTTACCTTCTAAACAGAGTTCTATCAAAGTCAGTAGTGTCTACACCATATTAGATATAGAAAAGAAAGAAACTTGATCTTAAAGTGGTTAACATTTGGGCTGTCCTACCCACATTAGAAGACACAACCCCGATAAGTTAGAATCAAGGATAGAACGGTGCACATTCATGGGATACCCTAAGGATACTTTGGGGTATTACTTTTATCATCCTAAGGATCGAAAGGTCTTTGTTGCCAAGAGAGTTGTATTCCTTAAGAAGGAACACATTCTTGGTGGAAACAGTAGGAGTGAGATAGAGTTGAGCGAGGTTGAAGAACCTAGCTCAATCATCATTCTAGAGTCCGAGTCTGTTCAGGTACCTAACACACAAGTTCCAACTTTGCGTAGGTCTAGTAGAGTATCTCACCCTCCTGAAAGATATATAAGACATACCAGTGGAGAGGACTCTCAGGATGTTGATCCTCATACCTACGAGGAGGCTATTATAAGTATAGACTCGGGAAGTGGCAAGAAGCCATGAATTCTGAAATGAATTCCATATACTTTAACAAGGTTTAGATCCTTGTGGATGCACCTAAGGGTATCGTACCCATCGACTACAAATAAATCTTTAAGAAGAAGATCGGAGTAGATGAAAAGGTAGAGACCTATAAGAAAAGGTTGATAGCTAAAAGATATCGTCAAAGATAAGCCATGCTTAAATCCATTAGAATTTTTTTTGCTATTGTAGCATACTATGACTATGGCATCTGGTAGATGGATTTGAAAATGACATTCCTCGATGGCAACCTCGAGGAGGAGGTGTATATGATACAGCCAGAGGGATTCATATTCAAAGAGAGTCCAGATGAAGTGTACAGGTTGCTTAGATCCATTTATGGATTAAAGCAAGCTTCCCGAAATTGGAACATAAGATTTGATAAGGTGATCAGATCTTATGACTTCGTTAAGAATAAAGATGAGCCTTGTGTGTATAGGAAGATAAGTGAAAGTGCTATCACCTTCTTAGTGCTATATGTAAATGATATTATAATAATTAAAAATAATATAGGAATGCAGAAATAAAGCACATGAAAATTATGATCTACTTATTGAGGTAGCTGATATACTATATAATCAATTGTGGTCAGCGTGAGGTGATAGCATGACAATTCATCTTACCATATTATCATATCAATCACATGATTTGATATCATTTAACTAAATATAAATATATATCTTATTCATAAAAAAAGACATTTGAGATGGTATTATAGGATCTCCATCTTCACATAAAACCAAAAGAGGGTTAAAAGATTTTAGGATAATTTTTTGAAAAAGCTTTTTTTTTTGCCATTTAGTTTAAAAGATTCTTTTTATTTTCGTTTTAACTGAATAGTATATCTCTATTTCATATAATACCCAAAAATACCTCTCATTTTTTACTTGTAGATATTTTATGGACCATCGGTTTACTACTGATCCAAGCGGATGGACAAGATATACTGATTTTAAGTAAACCTCACAATATTTGTATTATAATCATAAAAAATGCCTATATATGTAATATTATTTTTAAATTATATACATACATATATAAATCACATGCCAAATAGTTTATAGTGTATTTTGATTTCATTTGACTCAATTTCAGTGTTTTTTAATAATATTATAATACTTTTTATTAAGATATCAAATTATTACAAAACTTAAAAAAAAAACTGTAAGTGACATGTCTCTTTGATTGTGATTACTCATAAATTATTATAATATCAAAATTTTTAGACTTGATTGAGCTTCCAAATTCATTTGAAATACTTACAATATTTTTAAATAGACTTTACAATATTTTTTATCAAGGTTTCCTTATGGACCGGTGGTCTATAGTAAATCTCCAAGTGGGAACAACGCAATTAGGTGTAGTGTAGAAATATTTTTGATATTATTCAAAATAGAAGCACCATCTGATAAAAATAAAAACAGTAAGCACTTTTAATTAAAAGAAAGATAAAAAGGAGAGGGTTTTTTTTTTCGGAAATCATCCAAGATTTTGTTCTAGCTTATTTAGATCGGACGCATGGGATAAATTAAAATAACGGTCAATTAATATCAGTTCAGAAATCATATGCAATCATTTAGAGTTGAACTCTATAGTCTGCTCTAACTTTGGGTTCTAAAATGAGTTACAAGATTTGAGCAAAGAGATTGACATTGTTCTTAATTTGCTCAAAAACATTTTGACCAACAAGAAACAATTACACATATTTATTTGGATTAACACAAGGAAACAAACACATAAAATTGTATAGTAAGACAAGGAAACATGTAATCATAAAATAAGTTTATAATAAACATATAACACATATAGAAGGTTACAAACAGAACAACTCTTATTTAGGTGTAACTCATACAGAGAGAGAGAAAGAGAAAGAGGCATAACACACAAGGACCGTGGGGCTAAACATGCATGGTGCCGTAGCTATATTGCATTACAATTATAAGTAAATACTGCTATATATTCTGCTTTAGAATAATAATATATTAATTTTCTAAAGACCGGTGAATATAGTTTTATCAAACTAAAATACAAGTCTGATTGTATTTTTTGATCACGTAGCTTTCTACCCAATAATTATCACTATAATTAATAAGCTTCAATCTTTTAAATGATGAATAGAATATTTCATATTTAATTATTTTTAATATATTATAAAAAATTTAGTGACTTTTAAATGAGATTTCTTAGGAGATCTATTTATTAAACTAATTCCAAATAATATATAAAATACTTAAGTGTATATCATGTTGAGTGTATATAAAATATTTAAATATCTAATTAGACTTTTATAATAAGCTAAATTAATTGATTTACCTTTAGCTTATGTAGGATGACAATCTTCCATGAAAAACTTTTTTGAAATCCAAGATAAAAAATTTTTTCACTATTTTGTATAACTTCAATAATAAGCCATTAAGCTTAAGTTGATTTTTTAAACTTATTCTTTATAGAGTATTTAAAATCTTTAATCATGGATATATTATTATTTGTAAAAATTAAATCATACAAATAAGATATATCTATTAGAGTTATATTTCATATACATGTTAATAGGGATATTTAGAATAACTATTTTAAATAAAATAAGTATCTATTCAAGAATTTCATGCTTGAAAGGTTTGTTTAAGCCCATAAGAACTCTCTTTAACTTGTAAACTTATTTTTTCTGTTCATGAATAACAAAATCAGGTGGTTATTGAACATATATCTCTTTTCCATAAACTCTATTAAGAAATATTGATTTGACATCTAGTTATAAAATTTTCTATTTCATTTTAGCTACTAAGGAAATAAGTAATCTTACTATCTCCGGTCGGACAACTAGTGCAAATAATTTTTTATAGTCAATCCCATATTATTGTTTGTATCCATTCACAAACAATCATGTCTTGTATTTCTCTACCTCCCCTTGTATTTTCTTCCGTGTTAAAGATCCACTTAACATCGATCGCTTGGTGGGTATCTAGAAGTGTAGTAAGCTCCCAAGTATCATTTTTGTTAATAGCACAAATCTCCTTATTCATAGCTTGGTATCATTTTTCTCTATAAACTTCTTTGAAGGTTAATGGATTATATCATATAAAAGGAAAAACATAAAAAAAGCTCATCATTATTAGTATCAAACCTTTTGATTAATGGATTATATCATATAAAAGGAAAAACATAAAGAAAGCTCATCATTATTAGTATCAAAACTTTTGATAAATAGTCTTTGAATCGTTTTTGTCCTTTATATAATCTGACTTCTTGAATCATGTGACCTAGCTGATTTAAGTTATAATTCATGCAAAAATCATGACATTTCTATTTTCAAATATTTTATTCATCAAACTCAACATCTCTTGATATCATAATTTTGATTGTGATAAAATTAGAGTTTGTAACTACTGAAATTCTCAAGACAACTAAACAAGATATATTTTATCTTTTATCCTCAAGTTTTGTTTTTTTTTTCTAGTATCTTAGTAGATGCAACAATTCCAAAAATTCTTAAATGGTGGAGTCTTAGTTTTTGGAAGCTTCATACTTCTTTTAATACAACATTATCAATTTATCTTATTGAAAACCTATTAAGTGAATAAACTATACAAGTAATGATATCTCCCCAAAATTCTTAAGGAATTTTAATTTCTTTTAACAGACATCAGACTATATTAAGTAGAGTCCTATTTTTTCTTTTTGAAACACAATTTTGTGTATGACATAGTGAATTGATGTGAATTTTTATTATTTTTATAAAAATTTTCAAACTCATTTGATGTGTATTTACCACCCCTATCTATTCTTAAACATTTAATCTTACAATCATTTTGTCTTTTAACTAAATTCTTAAATTTTTTGGATTTGCTTAAAACTTATTTTTTTTTTTTTAGCATGTAAACTCAAGTCTTGTCATTATGATTGAATGTAAGAAAATATCTACTTTCTCCATGTGATACTAGACTAATAGGGCCAAAAACAATTAAGCGCACTGGATCAACTTGATACCATGCTCTTTTTGTTCTTCTTTATGACATTCCTGGTACCATATTATACTTCTCTAGAAGCTTTAAAACTTCAAAATTGAAGTGAGCATATTTAAGATGCTATGATATAGAAATATTCTTAATATTAGTTTTATAATAATTTGACTAATAAAAAATATATAAATGTAGAGAAAATATTTTGTTCTTTTCTATATATTCATATATGAGATTAATATTTTATTCTTATTATAAATTGAAAGAGATATATTTTTCATCTCAATATTATAATCTTTTTTAAGTAATTTTCCCAATTTTAGAATATTATTTTTTATATCGAGAATATAATAAATATCTGAAATACATAATTTTTTGTCATTATTAAGTTCGAAAAAAATTTGACCTTTATCTCTTACTAGTTTTTGAGACAGATCATTAAATATAATTTGTGATAATAACTTATATCTATTTTCAAAAATAGTTCTTTAATGTCACATTTATATGACCTGAAGCTCATATATCTAGATATCATGTCATAGATTTATCTTCTTTCAAATTATCATAAGTCATTATCAAAACTTAATTTTTTATTTTTTATTTTTTAATAAAATTTATCTTATCACCTTAGTTGTTAGGATTATAATAATATTTAAAGGAGTAGTGTTCGTACCTTTTACAAACATAATATTTTATTTCAGACCTTTAGAATTTTTACCATATGATCCTCAACTATATCATCAATTCTTTGCCTAAAATTTTCTCAATCACCTTCATTATTTTGAGATTTTTTATTAGTCTAATTTATGCCACCTCTTCCTTTTTGTCTATGATTTCTTCCTCTTTGAGATTTTGGTTCACCTTTATTTTTAAGAGCTTGGCTTATAGATTTTTCTTCTCCTCTTTTTAGAAACTTATGTTCATGAATTTAAAGAGAACCTATTAATTGTTCTCAAGATATTTGTTCCAAATTTTTAGACTATTCAATTACTATAATAATAAATCAAACTTTGGATCCAAAGATTTTAATATTTTTCTATTATTTCTTAATTATTTATTTGTTTACAATTTCATCTCAATTGATGAACTATAGAAATGACTTTGAGAAATAATCAAAAATATATTCAAAAATACCTTGTTGTAATTTTTAAACTCATCTTGTAAAATTTGTAAATAAATAAAAGTTTTTTACCTTATCCATACCATCGAATGATCTCGAATATTATATCATCATGTCCTTGTTATATCGTAAATAAAGTTTTTACATCTTCTTCCTTCTATCTTTGAGTTATTTATTTTACTACCGCATTTATTGTTCATCTTCTATAAACTCACATATATCTTGGGAGGTTAGAAGAATCTTTAATGGATATAATTTTTTTTTGTCAATCTAGGGATCTTGAGTTGGATGACACTTGAGAAAAATATCTTATAACTTAATTTGAGCTCTGATACCAAGTATTAAACTAGATAAACAAAAGAGATACCACTATTATAGAAAGGAAGAGTAGGACAAAACAAAAATTTTCATATTTTACTTAAAATATTCTACAACTTCAATAAATATATGCTTTATGACTCACATATTGAGTTTATCTAGTCCCATAGATATATTATGTTAATTATTTTTAATATAATTTTTTTAATTTTTAAGAATTAATAATTAATTTGATTTATCCTTTTATAAGCATTTAGTATGTTTATGAAACAATAAATATCTTTATGAAACAAATAAATTCTCTACATTTACGTAATCCGGAAATGATTCATGATATATCCTAGGAAAACAAAACTCAATAATCTTCAAGGCTTTTATAAGAAAACCAGTAAATATGCCAACAGAAATCAAAACATTGATGCGTCCCTTCGAAGAGACACTATGAAACGACGATTAATTTTAAAGAGTAATAGAAGAAAAATAATGTATGCAACAGGAACCACCATATTACATAAATGACACTACCTATGAACATAGCATCAAGATGCAAGAATAAGATTTTATAATTTAAACCATGAAAACAAATTTATTTAATTTTTTTGTTAATTTCTTAGTCAAAACCCATCAAGGTTTCACCCTAAAATATTGGGGTAAAATGTAGGGAATTCAGATTTTGATTAAAAAATAATAAAGTATTATAATGACGAAATATAAGAATTAAGTTTAGGAAGGACTTGAAGCAGTATAATGATTGTCTTAGGATAAAATCTCATTCTTACATGTAAGATTGATAAGAATTTTATCCTAAGATTAAACCGGTATTATCCTAAGATTAAGTCGTGGAGTGACTCGATTAACTTCATAGTTGGGCCACCCCATTTCGTTTACCAAATTAGCCAGCCAGTGCGCGCATCTGTTAGCCTCCCTTAAAAACATGAGAAATTTTACAAGCTTGAACTTTGTTTACATGCTAAAAAAAATCTTCCGGATATGATTAGTATTCTACCATATATATCCTACTTACGCTCATGAGTATAGTTTTTCATACTTATATCCTACTTTAGAAGGGACTAATGTTGCTAATCCTATCTCATCTGTTGCTATTATGGTTGCTTTTGGTTACAGTTTAGAATGCGATAACTTTGTTTGTCCCACTGATCTTATATTAGTGCGGGCTTGGGATGGATATATCTTCCTCAATGCTCAAGATAAATTTATTGCGCTCGGTCGCTTTCTCAACCAAGCTTCATATCCTAGTTATTATGTTTAAACCCCTTAGCTCTTCTTGAGACCCTCATATGAGCTAGATCCCATCAATGGAGGAATATTTTTATTCGCATGGATGTGTTGCATATTATCAATTTTATCACCACCCTTCTTGAAACCCTCGTATAAGCTAGATCTCATCAATGAGAAATAATTTTATTCGCATTGATGTTTTGCATACTATCAATTTCGTAATTGATTTTGCTAGAATCATTGGATTCTGTTCCTTTTGTATGGGTTCTTCCTTCGCATAATCCCTTTTAAGTATGTTTGTTGAGTAATTGAAGCTTCTTATTTATTTTCTCCAAGAAAAAAAAAAAACTGTGTAATCTAACTCTCTCACTTTGTTGAGCCAGCCGTCTTGAGTCTCCTCCTCCTCGTACGATATTGATGAGCCCAAACGAATCTTAATCCTAGGAATACGTCGATGGCTGGATTGACCAAGTGGTTGACCCAATCCCGCATCAAACATGAAGATAAATTCTTCATGACATTGCATAGCTAATTTGGTGCATTCAAATCTCCAAAATGATCATAAAACTTTAGATCAGAAAAGATATAATGAAGTTAAGATTAATCACACTGAATCGATTTATCCATTGCTAGAATTAAGACACGAAAACAAATGGACTCAAACAGATCATAGATAGAATGCCATTGTCTTAAATCAAACCTTCAAGAAAAGTGCAACAGTGAAATGCTTCTACACCACCAGCAATTAAAATAAACAAACAAGGACGTCATAGTTCATCATTATGAAATAAACATATTTAGTTCCCTACTAAAGCAAGGAGGAAGCTATTGTAATGCCCAGAAGTCTCTGTACCCACTGCACGTTTGAGAGTGGCATTAGTTCTCTTATGGAACATCTCTTTGATCACCTTCAGATCCTTCTCCGCACGCATGACAATGACGCGAGTGAGTGCGTCTTCATCAGTACTACCCGCTTTCCCGACTGCATTCTGGAGAACCTGCAGCTCAAATTACCCATCCAAGTAAATAGCAGCCGGAGATGAATGTAGACGAGAAAGATGAGATCTTTCGCAGATTTGATGGATGTTCACCTTTGCAAAGTACTTCTGGGGTGACACAATGCATCGTATCGCCACTCGTAGTGCCAATGCAAATTCATTTGGAGACTCAGTAGTCAAAGCCTAGTCATTGTACACGAATCAGCAAATCAATTCAGTGACTAAGACAGTTCGTTCTGTATGAATGCCACTAAGTGTAGTCACCTTCGTAATGGGAATGCCGTATTCGTCTTTGTAATAGTTAAAGGTAGCGCAAAGTTGGGCCGTGCTTCTGGTACTCAGGATTCGAATGACCTCACTGTGGTTGAAGGTCTGTGACTTGATGGCATCGTGAAGAGTTTTGGCTTCCAAACGAGCTACGCCTGTGTCGGTCTCATCACCATCATATCTGTATGTGCTCACCAGTGAAACCAAAAGCTGCGATACAAGCCATTATATAGATGACATATCATCACCATTGTATATATAAGTTCTACAATTCTGAAGTGCATGCCTGTCTAAAGTCTCCAACAGTGTGGACCGCGATATCTTCTTCCAGGGAACGTTTATAACGAGCATGGTATTCCTCCTTCACCACCAGCAGCTCTTTCGGGGAATTGACGCATGCAATTTCTATGATCGCTTGGTAGTCGATGTTCTTCTTCACGGCGATGTTAGCGATGATAGCCTCTCGTTCAACCGGGTCAAATATCCAGAGGTAGACAGCTCTCTTCAGAAGGAAGTGTGATCACATTAAGAGGTATATATATATACGTATGCTAAGGCCAGCAGGATGCAATAGATAAATGTAGGTACCTCAAGGTCTCCAGATAATTCGGATTCAAGTCGCATGATAAGATTCTCCTTGTACTGTTCCTCGAAAGCCAATCTTATTATCTTCCTTTGAGTAGCATCTCTATGTGCCAATATTGTGATGATTGCCGTCTCATCTGTTCCCCAACCTAGCACAATAAATTAAAATAATGTGCTGTTTAGAGCTTACGAGTTTGTGATGCTAATCTTAGATTTTGCTGTGGCAATAAGGTGAAGCTAATTCTTAAATAGTAGCTGCACGTCAAAAGGACCTGTTTTCGTATGCAAATAGGTCTCCTACAAATACAATCAATACTTGTCAAGATGAAAGAATGGGGTGCCACTACACATGTAACCAATACAGAACACAGCCATATATATCCATCAAAGGGTTACATCTTGATGCAAATATGTACTTGTTTTCAAACATAACAGAGTTCGATTCACAAGGGTTGATTTTTTTACAACAAAAAATCTTCCATTTGATTCTTTGTTACAAATAATAGAAAAATAAAGTTAGTAGTAAAGAATCGAAGAATAAAGCAAGATGGGATAGGTGAGATGTTGCATTGCAATTTGTGGGCTAAAGAAGCAAAGGGGAGACCTGATTTTTCACCGATTCATCTCACCATGACACCTCGGAGTGTGGTTTCCATGGCACCCTTTTTGGAGCCCAACAACATCAAACAAAAAAATAATAATAATAAACGAGTGCAAGAAGCCTAAGGAAAATACACACAAATATATATATATATCTATATATATATATATATATATATATATATATATATATATATATATATCATACTTTCAATTAAAATCTTTGCATGTATCATAGGAGAGGGATGATACCTTTGCATGCTTTCCAGATCTGCTCGGCGTCCTCTGATGCAGACGGAATGGTTTCAGGCACTGCAAGAGTAGCCATGACGACCTCTCCCCACTATTCCTCTATCTCCACTTATCTTGCGAAGATGAACTAGAAAGTAGTGGTGCGAGAAGACAGTTTAAATACACCCTGTTGGCATGTATAACGTATACGTAGGGCTGAATGTAGCGAAGGAAACCTAAAGAACTTCGAGGATAACGCCTTGCTGACTCGCACAGAATCAAAGCTTGCTTTAAGAGTGCAACGCCTGCGCTCTTCGAAGTATAGCACCACCCGGACTTGCAACAAGGAGATTATGTAACGTATGCTACAGGCAAATGTCCTACCCATTTAGTGCCGCTTCATCCCAATCTTATCTCGAATCAGCACGGTAAGTACAACGCTCCGATCAACGATTGAGCCACATCAGTCTAATATAAAATATTAAAAGAATTTATGGTTCTTTACGTCAGGGTTTGAGAAGGTGCACGGCTTGGTTCAGTTCCGCTAATACAAGGCAATCCACATGGTTGTTCGAAGAAGCTTCACGAAAAACTGACGGAGGATCACGATCGACGTCTTCTAAGGTGTTCTTCAACGAATCCACGAGGGGCATCTGGTATTGAGTCCTTGCACCATAGGTTTGCGCCAGAGGCTCCTCGATTTATGCCACAGTCAACAGTATAAGTTGTGTAAATAAGAGACTAGAAAGTAGAGAGACTATTACATGCTTGCCCCCCCTGCTTATTTACCTGAGGCATGATTTTTATATCTCTCATTGGGAGTTCATCTATATATTGTTAGTGTCCGTCGATATTTCAAGAGGGCAGTTCATCTGTTCTGGGGTGTATGTTCTGATCCCATGCTGTACAGGGCTATATCCTCACTTTTGAGTGTCACTTCATGCGATTCCAAATGGCATGGATTTATTGTACGTTGCTCCGAAGATAAGCTGCATCACCTCTGAGCTGAGCAATGTTGCTTCAGGACATAGCTGTTCTTGAATCGATCTATGTTGTTTCATATTACTTTAAGATACATTTGTTACTTGGGCTGGTGGCACTACGTATGATCTAAGGTGGTTGCCGATGGTACCAAAATATTCTCTATCATTTTCTCCTCCCCATAGAGGTGTATCACGTGTCTCTCATGGATTTGAGGTGCGTCTTCTATGCGTCTCTCTTGATGACTTCCTTGCTTATTGTCGAAAAACATGTTTACTCAGTCGAGGTGTTGTCCATGAGTTTTCATATCGAGTGCATGGCTAGGGAGCGTGTAAGCTTGGCCTTAGTGCAACCCTTGGGGCTTCTCACCGAGGTGCATGGCTAAAGAGCATATAGGCTTAGCCTAGGTGCAGCCCTTAGGGCTTCTTGCCAAGATGCACAACTAGGGAGCACATAGGCTTGGCCTAGGTGCAGTCCTCCGTACTTCTCGCCGAGGTGCATGGCTGGGGAGCACGTAGGTTCGGCCTACGTGTAGTCCTCGGGGCTTCTTGCCAAGTTGTAGGGGCAGGGAGTGTTGAGGCTTGGCCTAAGTGTAACCCTTGAGTCTTTACGCTAAGTGCATGGCTAGGGAGCACATAGGCTTGGCCTAGGCGCAACCTTCAGGTCTTCATATTGAGTGCACGGCTAGGGAACGCGTAGGCTCAGCCTAGGTGCAACTCTCAAGTCTTCACGCTAGGTGCACGGATAGGGAGCACATATGCTCAACCTAGGTGCAACTATCAGATCTTCATATCGAGTGCATGACAAGGGAGTGTGTAGGCTCGGCCTAGGTGTAAACCCTCGAGTTTTCATATCGAGTGCACGACTAGGGAGCATGTAGGCTTGGCCTAACTGCAACCCTTGGTCTTCACACTAAGTGCATGGCTAGGGAGCATGTAGACTCACCTATTGGGAAACTATAAAAGAGCATCATATATGCAGCAGAATAACAAAACAAAATCAGTTTCCTCGTGTATCAACTCGTCGTGCAAAGATTGATGCACGAAAAAAAACCACAAAATAAAAAATTACGATGCGTGAGAGATTAATTACCTAGGGAGATTGTATATCCTTGAAATTCCATATCCAGATAGAGAGGATGGAGGAGGTTAAATGTCCTCCTCTTTAGCTGTATCCACATGATATATCGTTACAGCGATGCTCCTCCAATCATAGCCTAAAACCCATAACTCTTGCGCATCATCTCACAACACTCGTGGAAGAAGATCTGCTATCTTCTTTGCTGCCCTCTCACAATAGGGAAGGGTTGGTTAGTTGTGAAGATAAGGAAGGGAGGAGAATAGGAGGGGGCAACCAAATGTGCAGCTTATCACTATTGTGTTGCCCTTGTCTTCTATTTATAGAGAGTCACCAAAACCCTAATGGATCTTGATTTAGTGGGTATTGGATCTCCATTAGATTACCCACTCCTCTTGGATTATTGGATCCCTATCTAATAATCTTAATTGCCTCTAATTGGTTCTCATGAAAGGGTCCATCAATATTGGGTCTCATCTAATGAGAATAGGGGCTAATTGGATAACTTATATCCAATCCTCTACTAGCTTCAATAATGCACCATATGTTTGTAACTCTCTGGGCCCAATACCAAGCTGGCCGTGAGTTCTACCTGGTAGAACTCCTTCTAACTTAGTCACTATGGATGTACTAGGCCATTGCCCATAGTCCCCAAACGGTATAAGGGATCTAATCCATTGGACCTGTATATTCTCAGTTACCGTGTATCTATAGTCCCTCATCCATCTAATATTCTAAAGACCATATATCAGACATGATACTTTTAGGCCACATACGGAATCTGTCCGAGTCTGACTCTAACTAGATTTTCTCGGAGAACTCCTCTCTCAATCCGAATGATCCTGGCCAGGGATTTGTCCGAGCAAGAATATATAGGATCTTTCTCTCGCGATACTAAGAGTGGATGATCTTCTATTGATATTCAATTTCCTTCGTAAAGTTGGCTACTAATCCCAATAACTAACTGTATCAAACTGAAACTTTCTAAACCTATAAATCCGGCATCAAAGAAATGAGTTCTTAAACAAGGCATCCTTGGTATCTCAAGTGATATTACACTTTTAGAACCAAAGAAGATCTTTTAAGCAAAAGCTCAAGTGATGATGACGACATGGCAAACTACGCTTTGATGACTTTCAAAGATGAGGTATATGACTCACCTGAAACATCATTTTCTTATGATGAATTACTCATGATTTGTCTGATAAGCTTAAAAAGGTTAGTAAGAAATATAAATCGGTAAAAAAGGATCATACATTACTTACTAGTAAATTTTAAACTTTATATGAAACATTAACATCATGTATTCCTTACTCTAAATGTGAGGAGTTAGATTCATTAAAAAGAAAAAATATATTATTATAATAAATCTAAAAAAGTTTAAAATTAGAAATAAATTATTAAACATGATTCTTGCCAACAAAGGTTATGTTTATAGAAAGGAAGGAATCGACTTTGTAAGTAGTAACACTCAACGAAAGCCAACAAAATTTGTAAAAGGATCCACACTACATATTCCCCATAAAGACATATAATTTTTGTGAAAAAATTGATCATTATGCTTATACATGTTCTTTTAAGAAATATAGCTCTAACCATGAAGAACCATGAAGGACCTAAAGTTAAATGGGTACATAAAGTAAACCCCTTTTTGTAGCTACGTCTCTAAACAAGAGCTAGGAGTAAAAGATGGTATATTAATGATTGATGCTCAAGACATATGACCGGAGATCCAACACAATTTTTAAAGCTAACTAGCCGAGACGGAGGGTATGTCACCTCCGGAGACAACAATAAAGGGAAGATTATCAGTATTAGAAATATCGGTAATAAATCAACCCTATTGATTAAAGATATTTTGTCAGTTGATGGTTTAAAACATAACTTACTAAATATTAGTCAATTTGTGATAAAGGATATAACATAAAATTTGAATCTAATATATGCATTATAGGTATACCACGTAAGAATAAATCCATGATTATGTTAAGGAACAATAACATTTATACCATTGATCTTGATGATTTTCATGACGAAACCTATTTTTTTATTTTAAATGATGATGCATAGTTTTGGCATAAGAGATTAGGACATGCAAGAATGAAATTAATCTTATAAACCGAAAATGAAGAACTTGTAAGAGAAATACATAGGATTAAATTTGTCAAAGATAAGATTTGTGATGCATGTCAATTAAGAAAACAAACAAAGAGTAGCATTAAACTTAAAAATCAAGTGAGCACCTTTAGACTATTACAATTGATTCATATGAATTTTTTTGGATCAAATAATGTCACAAGTCTAGGAGGTAGTAAATATGCCTTTGTAATTATTGATGATTATAGTAGATTTACTTGGATATATTTTTGGCACATAAAAGTGATTGTTTTAAATATTTATGAAGTTTTACAAACAAGTTTAAAATGAAAAAAATTTTATGATTTCTTCGATTCGTAGTGATTATGGTAATAAATTTAAAAATCATGATTTTCAAAAATTTTATGATTCAAATGGGTTTGACCATAATTTCTTTACTATAAGAAATTTACAATAAAATAGAGTTATTGAGAGAAAGAACCAGAGTTTACAAGAGATGGCAAGAACATACTTAATGAACATAACCTACCTAAATACTTTTGGGCCGAAGCCATTAACATGACATGTGATATCATTATCAGGATTCTCATAAGACCTCAACTATCCAAAACTCTCTATGAATTATAGAATAACAAAAGACCCAATATTTTATATTTTAAAAATTTTGATTATAAATATTTTATTTTAAATGAAAAGGATGCCTTAGGAAAATTTGATGCAAAATCCGATGAAGGCATTTTTCTTGAATATTCCTCTATTTCTAAAGCTTTTTGAGTTTTTAATAAATAGGATTTAGTTATTAACAAATATATTCATGTTGTTTTTAATGAGTTTTTCGAAGTTATGAAAAATAATTTTGATGATGATTTTGAGTTTGATATTTTGAATTTAAATCAGAAATCTCATCTCTAAAGCAACTTGGATATATCTACTTCCAAAGATAATTATCCAAGGAATAGAAGTATGTAGATGCTCATCCTAATGAGCTAATAATTAGATATACATAAAAGATATTCAAACTCGTTCTTCACTTAAAAATATTTATACGAATGCTACTTTTTTTTAATCTCAAATTGAACCTACATGCATTAACGACACTTTTAAAGATGACTCACGATCTTGACAATGCATGAATAACTAAATCAATTTTAAAAAAGTAAAGTTTGGATGCTTGTTCCTAGACCTAGTGATTATATTGTGATTGATACTAAATGGGTCTTTAGTAATAAGCAATATAAATTATCATGGTTTAAAATAAGGCTAGATTATTGACCAAAGGTTTCAACTAAGAAGAAGGTATAGACTATGACGAAACCTTCACTCTTGTGGCAAAAGGTATAAGGATGCACTTTGCTTATGCTTTTTTTAAAAATTTTAAATTATTTCAAATGGATTTCAAAGTAACTTTCTTAATAGTTTTATTTCGAAGAAGTTTATGTTGAACTACCACTTGGATTTGAAAATAATTTTTTTTAACCATGTTTTCAAATTATCTAAGGCTCTCTATGGATTGAAGCAAGCACCTAAGGCTTGGTATTAGAGACTTAGCTCTTTTCTTATTAAAAAATAACTTTTTGAGAGGCAAGATAGATACTATATTATTTATTAAATATTTTAAAAATATTTTTTATTATTCAAATCTATGTTGATGATATTATTTTTGGTTCTACTAATGAACTTTATGTGAATCTTTTGCTAAAAGTATGAGCCAAGAATTCAAAATGAGTTTAATGGGTGAATTGATATTTTTCTTAGGATTACAAATTAAGCAATTGAATGATGAAATTTTTATTAGTCAAACTAAGTATGCTTTAGAATTATTAAAAAAATTTCACATGGAAAGTGCTATAACCATTAATACACTAACGAGTGCTTCTACAAAATTAGATATGGACAATGAAGGTGAATAATTTGATCAAAAGACATATAGAGGTATGATAGGGAGCTCATTATAATGTTTACTATTAGACTTTGTGCAATATTTCAGTCTAATTCTAAACAATCTTATTATAAAGCATTTCAAAGAATATTTAAATATTTAAAAAAAATTCAAATATAGGATTATGGTATCCAAAATCTAAAAATCTTGATTTGATTGCATAAGCTGATGCTAATTTTATAAGATGTAGAATATATAGAAAAAGTACCTCTAAAATATGTCAATTCCTAGGTTATGCACTTGTTTCTTGATTTTTCAAAAAGTAAAACTCTATCGTATTATCCATAGTCGAGGTAGAATATATAGCAATAGGTGCATCCTATGCACAAGTAATCTAGATGGAGAGTACTTTGGAGGATTATAGACTTTATTTAAAAAAATTTCTTTAAAATGTAATAATACAAGTGTAATTTTTTTATCAAAGAATCCTATTCAACACTCTAGGACTAAACATATTGATATTAAACATCATTTTATTAGGGATCATGTTAGCAATAATGATATATCTTTATATTTTATTACATAAAATATCAATTGGCAGATATTTTACCAAACCACTAAATGAGGAACAATTTGATTTTATTAAAAGAGAATTAGACATGTTGAATCTTTTAAGGTTGAAATTCTTGTTGACCCCCAGTACTATGCCTCAAGATCAAAATCATCCCTTGTACTTTGAAACTCGTATAAGTGACCCCTGTACTATGAATTTGCATCAAAGTGACCCTCCATACTATTATAGAGATGTTAAATAAACCTCTTATGTTAATAAAAAGGTTAATGATGTTTGTTTTTAAAATTGGGGGGTCTATCGACCTAATTTCATATTAAAGATCATTTTCATAAAGTTAGTTTCAATTATCAAAATAAGTGACAATTGATAGTATTGTTGAAAATGTACCTGTGATTAAGATTAAGACCCTAGTAGTGGTTGACTTGGCTTGGTTCCACATGGGTTGCTTCTATTGTTTCAGCTTGCTTCAATGTCGTCCTATGTTGCTTCATCCTATTTGTAGACGTTTGACAATGTGTTACATATACATGATTAGTTATGTTATTTTGGCATCGATGAGCATTATGTCCTTGTTGTCCATATCGCCCACACTTGTTTGGGTGCCCCGATTTTGTTCCCATTTGTGATGGTTGCTCCTCTCCAGTAGCTTATTTTCTTGCCTTTTTGTTGGGAAACCTTAGTGGGTGCATTACATACGCAGCGGAAATCAAAACAAAAACCAGTTTCCCACGTAGATCAAATCATCATGCAAAAGATTGGGGTCATGAGAAAAACCACAAAAATTAAAAAAATCGTGATGTGTGAGAGATTGATTTTACCTAGGGAGATCATATATCCCTATATTCTAGATCCGGATGGAGAAGATGAAGGAGGTCAAGCATCGTCCTCTCTAGCGGTATTCACACTATGGATCTCTACAGTGAAACTCCTCCAATATAATCTTACAACTCTTGCTCAGAGGGAGGGAGGAGAATAGGAGGTGGTGGTTAAAGCTGCAGCCTATCAACCATGAGTCTCTGCTCCTATTTATAGAGAGTCACCAAAAACCCTAGGGCTCCTGCCTTAGTGAGTGTTGGATCTCCATCTAATAACCCACTAACCTTGCTTATTGGATTTCTATCCAATAATCTCCTTAGGCCTTTAATTGGGCCTTAAGCAAGGAGCCCATTAGCAAAGGGTCTCATCTAATGAGAATAGGGGCTAATTGGATCTTCATCCAATCCTCTATTCACTGAAGCATCCACCATATGTGTGTGACCCTCTAGGCCCGATACTGAGCTGGCCGTGAGTCACTCCCATCAAAACTCCTTCTGATATAGTAAATTATTATCCTCATAATAATTCACTCGACTCATCGACTATGGATGTACTAGGCCACTACGCCATAGTCCCCAGACGGTACATGGGGATTGAATCCGTTGGACCTGTCGGTCCACAGTTACATTATATCTATAATCCCTTATCCAAATAATATCCCAGAGACCGTATATTGGACATAGTACTGTTAGGTCACATATGGAATCTGCTTGTCTTGCCAAGCCTTTATTGTGGATAGTATTCCTACATCATTCCCAATGATTAGGATGTCATCCACATATAGCACCAAGAAGGTGATAGTGCTTCCACTTACGTTCCTATACACACAAAGCTCATCGAGGTCATAAGATCTGATCACCTCATCAAATCTTATGTTCCAACATCGGGAAGCTTGCTTCAATCCATAAATGGATCTAAGCAACCTGCACACTTTATCTGGACTCTCTTTGGATACGAATCCCTCTAGCCATATCATATATGACTCCTCCTCGAGGTTGTCATTGAGGAATACTGTTTTGACATCCATCTGCCAGATATCATAGTCATAGTGTGCTACAATGGCCAAAATAATTTTAATGAATTTAAGCATAGTTACAGGTGAAAAAGTTTCGTCATAGTCAACTCCTTGTCTTTGACAATATCCTTTAGCTACCAGCCTTACTTTGTAGGTTTCTACCTTTCCATCCACTCCGATCTTCTTCTTGAAGATCCATTTGCAGCCAATAGGTACAATACCCTTAGGTGCATCTACAAGGTTCCAAACCTTATTAGAGTACATGGAATCCATCTTATAATTCATGGCTTCTTGCCACTTCCCGGAGTCTATACTCATAATAGCCTCCTCGTAGGTCTGAGGATCAATATCCTTAGAGTCATCTGCACTGATATGTCCCACATATCTTTCAGGAGGGTGAGATACTCTACTAGACCTACGTAAATTTAGAATTTGTGTGTTAGGTACCTGAACAGACTCGAGCTCTGGAATGGTGCTTGAGCCAGGTTCTCCAACCTTGCTCAATTCTATCTCACTCCCACTATTCCACTAAGAATATGTTCCTTCTCAAGGAACACAGCTCTCTTGGCAACAAAGACCTTTCGGTCCTCAGGATGATAGAAATAATATCCACAACTTTTCTTTAGGTATCCCATGAATGTGCACTATTCTGTCCTTGATTCCAACTTATCGGGATTGTGTCTTCTAACGTAGGCAGGACAACCCCAAATCTTAACAATTTTAAGATCGGGTTTCTTTCCTTTCTATATCTTATATGGTGTAAATACTACCGACTTTGATGGAACTCTATTCAAAAGGTAAGTTACAGTCTCTATGGTGTACCCCCAGAATGAGATGGGTCAGTTAGTGAAACTTATCATAAATCACACTATGTCTAATAGCGTATGATTCCTCCTTTCTAATACACCATTGAGCTGAGGTGTATAAGGAGGTGTCCATTGGGATAGAATCCCATTGTCGCTGAGGAAATGGGTGAACTCCGTACTTAAGTACTCTCCTCCTCGATCTAATCGAAGAGTCTTAATACTCTTTTCAATTTGGTTCTCTACCTTATTCTTATATTCTCTGAATTTCTGGAATGCCTCAGATTTGTAATTCATTAAGTACATGTATCCATACCTAAAGAAATCATTAGTGAATATAATGAAGTATGAGTAACCACCTATAGCTTGAGTCGATATGAGACCACATACATCACTATGTCTGAGTTCCAATAACTCAGTGGCTCTCTCTCCAGTTTCACTAAAAGGAGAGTTGGTCATCTTCCCACGAAGGCAAGATTCGTAAGTTGCATATGTCTCATAGTCAAATGGATCTAAGTATCCATCTTTCAGCAACTTTTGAATCATTTTTTCATGTATATGAGCTAGCCTGCAATGCCATAGGTATGCATTATTCATCTCATCTCTTTTCCTCTTAGACATATTTATATTCATGATATGTGGAGAAGTGTCTAATATATATAAGCTATTTATTAGGGTCTCTCTAGTGATGATCTTATCATCCATAATTATTGAACAATTATTATTCTCAAAAACTAATTTATATCCACTAATTATGAAACAAGAGATAGAAATAATATTTTTGATAATAGAGGGAACAAAATAGCATGCATCTAATGCAATAATAGCTCCACCAAACAAATGTAGGGTGACCTCTCCAACAGCAACTGCAACAACTCTTACTCCTTTGCCCATCTTGAGGTCCATCTTATCTCTGGCCAATTTACTAGGTCTTGCCAGAACTTGCAATGAATTATAGATATGATAAGCACTCCCGGTATCCAATACCTATGTGTTATCATGAAAATCTGACAAGTGGAGACTGATCATGAATATACCTAAAACTTCTCTAAGCTTCTGTTTCGCCTTATCTACAAGGTAGTCCTTATAGTTCATCTTCCAATGTCCATCTTGGACGTAGTGGAAGCATTGTCTTTTGTCTTTGCCAAGCCTTTCTAGGTAACCTTTGTCTTACCCGGTCTTTCTTTGCCCTTGCCCTTCTTAAGGGTCTTACTAGCCTTCCTTTTCTTATTGGTCTTACCAATATAAAGAACTAGCTTCTCTTTCTTGATGGTGCTCTCAGCTTCCCTCAACATATTGAGGAACTCAGATAGAGTCACCTCAAGCTTATTCATATTAAAGTTAATAATGAACTATATAAAGGAATTTGATAGGGACTGAAGTATAAGATCATACATAGGTTATCCTCTAGGACTATCTATATACTTCATAAAGTGAGTGATCTCATCCTCACTTGTCCTTTCCTCCAGTATGGGCATAATTATGTTAAGGACATCTAGGATTTTCTCCTTCATGAGAACAATTCTCAAATTACAAAATCTTTGGACCAATGAGGCGGTTGGCATCAAGTATGCCACCTAGGGGTTTTGCAAGCGACAAACAAGATATAGCGAAAATAAATAACATGCAGATTTTATAAAAAATACTAATTAAGATATGGACTTCTATCTTAATATACTCCCACTATTTTCTTAGCGAATCATGTGACACCCTCGACACGTGAGACGGAAGTCTCCGGCAGACTCCTAGTGCGGATCGAGATCCAATTGGCATCTTAGTGCAACCTCGAGGGACTCGACCAATTGCACTAAGCCCAAAAGGTAGGCAACTCTTGCCAATCACAACTCCTTGTGATTCTCGTCATGTTCAGCCTCTGAATCATCATGGTCTCGAGGGACTCAACCAACCATAGCATTCAGTTAAGTCATCACCATCATTACAAGATGAGTCTGATTCAATGATATGCCCTCGAGGGACTCGACCAAGCATACAATGTCCTCAGGTCACTGGTGACATCTCTATGTCGTAGGCAAGAACTTGATCATGTAGATAGGTGAGCCTTCAGGGACTCGATCAACTCAACCTATATCGTGATACAATTTCTTCCTATAACGATGGAAGGCCATGTGGGTCAATATTATTACCTCACGCTTACCGACTTAATATTATCTTAGGAGGGGTTTTTATTTTTTATTAGTCTCATAATATGTTGTATCATATACATACATATTTAATATATATCTATATTGCATGCAAATATATATATACATATATCTAGTAGGTGCATAACACATCACACATGCAAGCCACATCGAATGATCATGAGCCGTCACCTAATATAATTAAGCCCGAGCCAATGGGCCTAATCACTCACAATAGGATCTATGTGTGCATTGGCGCATCTCCATGCCCTATGATTGTTAATCTCATCATCATCGGTTTCGTCAGATCATCGCATCAACATGCGTTGTAATCTCCCGCCACGGCATCGTGGGTCCCGTTGTCATCTCCACGCTCCCGATGCGCCTCTTCATGTAATTACAAATAATCACAAGCATGCAGGCCCGACAAAAAATGAGAAAAACAGAGGCACACAGGTCCCAATAATAATAATAATCACAATTACACATATCACAACACATGACTCATGATCATCCATCCACATCATACATAACATTATATGTAGGATTACTAGATATATATAATAATTAATTAAACTATTTAATTAATTATTTTTTAAAAAATCAGAACATGCTCAAAATTTCTAAAATTATTAAGGGTATTTTCATAATTTTGGATGAGAGGACAATCTTTAGAATTTTTAAAATTGTTGAGGGCAATTTTAGAATTCTACACATGAGGACAGTCCTCAGAATTTTTAAAAATCAGAGGGGTAGGATCATCTTTTTTCTTAAAAGGATGCCCTAGCCCTCTCCTTGCCCCCCATCTGCATTGTGCACCGCCTGCAGTGGCGGTGATGCACGCCGTCGGCGGCGGCTACCCGCAACAAGCTGCGCCGGGCACCTCACGGACTGGCCACGCCTCGGCGCCGCCTCTCGGCCGCTCACTAGTAGTCGCCCTTGCGGTGGCGCCACCGGGCTACCCCTTGCGGCCTTGCGTGCCACCTACGGCGCCGGCCGCTGCAGCGCCGCCTATAGGCGCCAACCATGCCCATTGGCCGCGCTGTTGGCTATTGCACCTGCAAGGGTTTTGGTGGTCGGCCGCCCCTTCTGGGGCCTTGGCCGATTGCCCTTGCAACCTGGCAGGTGGTGGCCCTATATAGGGGCTGGCCGCCCCTCCTACTCGTTGTTCTTGTTGCAAACGTGTAGAACGATTCTACGCGATTTAATCTCATCACACACAATTTAAAACCAATCTTTCACACGAAAACCTTGGCTCTGATACCACTATTAGGAAACCTACAACGGGTACATCACATGCGCAGCGAAAATCAAAATAAAAATTGGTTTTCCACACAGATCAAATCGTCGTACAAAAGATTGGGGTCACAAGAAAAATACAAAAACTAAAAAATCACGAGGTGTGAAAGATTGATTTTACCTAGGGAGATCATATATCCCTGTATTCCAGATCCGGATGGAGAAGATGAAGGAGGTCAAGCGTCCTCCTCTCTAGCGGTATCCACATAATAGATCTCTAGCGAAACTCCTCCAATCTAATCTTGCAACACTTGCTTAGAGGGAGGGAGGAGAATAGGAGGTGGTTGCTAAAGTTGTAGCCTATCAACCAAGAGTCTCCCCTCCTATTTATAGAGAGCCACAAAAGAACCCTAAGGCTCCTGCCTCAGTGGGTATTGGATCTCCATCTAATTATCCACTAACCTTGCATTATTGCATTTCTATCCAATAATCTCCTTAGGCCTTTAATTGGGCCTTAAGCAAGGAGCCTATCAGCATAGGGTCTCATCTAATGAGAATAGGGGCTAATTGGATCTTCATCAAATCCTCTATTTGCTGAAGTATCCACTATATGTGTGTGACCCTCTAGGTCTGATACCGAGCTGGCTGTGAGTTACTCCCACAGAACTCCTTCTGATATAGTGAATTATTATCTCCATAATAATTCACTCGACTCATCGACTATGGACGTACTAGGCCACTACGCCATAGTCCCCAGACAGTACAAGGGGATCGAATCTATCAGACCTATCTATCCATAGTTACCATATATCTCTAATCCCTCATCCAACTAATATCCCAGAAACCATATATTGGATATGATACTGTCAAGTCACATATGGAATCAGTTTGTCTTACTCTTATCGGATTCTACCGGAGAACTCCTCTCTCAATCCAAATGACCCTGGCCAACAAGCACATATGGGATATTCCTCTTGTGATACAGAGAGTGGATGATCCTCTATTGATACTTAATTGCCTTCGTAAGATTAGCTACCTATCTCGATAACCAGTTGTACCATATCTAGAGCTTTCCAAACCTTGGTGTCTCAAGTCCAAGGACTAGATACACAACTGGTACTATGGAATCGCTATTTAACATTAGGTATCATTAACCATGTAGCATTCCATAAGCGGATCAATAAGTGAACTCATTCTCCAATGAGCACCTATACTATATACTTAGTGTCTCCACACAAGTGGCTATTAGACTAGTCACCTCCATCATATAGACGGGTATATAGTACATCAGTCTGTTCGGTTATCTCGATGTCCCTTTCGAGTAACCTATGATCGGGATTATTTAGGATCTGTGTTTAAAGATGAATCGATCTCATTATCGTGATCTCATCACGATCTGATTCCTATTGCACAGAACCAAGGACATCACAACATATATGCTATATATAATATAATGTGAGGATATGTCAATATTCATCATAAGCAAAAATATTACATAATGTGTCATATGTGCCATCAGTTACGTGATTGGCTTGCAAGGCACTTGTAACTGGCAGTTGTCTCTTTGAGCTGATTTTCAAATCACACTCAAATCGGACTCATCATTAACCTACGACTTTAAGATTACAATCAAATATGACCACCAACCTTAATGACCTCAGTCCCATATTCCGGCAACCTTCGGAATCTCTAATGGCGAGTCTCACGGTCTTTCTTCGGCAAACTCCCGACGTGGTCATAGTGAGCTTCCCGATCCCTTCGGCAAATCTCCTAACGAACTCCCAGTAAGCTCCCACCGGATCGTCCAATCCTTGGCCTGATGCCTAAGCTTGATCCTAGGTCCATGACTGATCTGTAACTCCTTCTCGCATCGTGGTTAAACTTGTATGATGTTAACTATGACTTAATTAATTTCAATTATAATAGCCACAAGTTCAGTTCAAAACCTTTCCAACTCCCGGCAAGCCTTTCGATTACCCCCAACAATCTTCCAACGAGTCTCGGTTTTCTTCTGGCGAACTCCATTGCGCCATCCAGCAAGCTCCCGATACCCTTGGCAAGCTTCTGACGCACTCATGGCGAGTTTCCAATCGTACCATCCGAACCCTGGCCCAATGCATGTACTTGACTTTGGCCAAACCTGATTGTCACATTCTCTTTATCGTAGTTAATCCTGCAATCAACTTTTAACAATCCATGTTAGATTAATAATCCATCAATTGATTTCATTATCAAAATATGAGATTCAACAATCTCTCCTTTTTTATGATGACAATCAATTGATGATATAAGTTAATCTTAACTCCCCCTAAATTCATGCCACTTAAATTTAAGAGAATCACACACTCTTAAATTTAAGCAATCAAAATTCTATGTAAATTTCAACAAAAACTTGTATATCCAAAATATCAAATCATGAGTAAAAAGAAATTGTGCACTCATATCCATATCCAAGATTTATCAATCCATATCCACATCAATATATATCATTAATATTATGTGTCATCAATGTATATTTCTCCCCTTTTGTCATTAACAAAAATATGAAATACATGGCTTAGAATTTTAAGACACATTAGTCTTTGCTCTCCCTTTATAAAAATACGACACGAGTCAAAGAATTTTCTTTCTCTTGCGAATAAGAAGGAAAGCAAATAAGGGAAGAGTTATAAAACATCATTATGTATAGCTTTCAATTTGTAGAGATGAATTTCGAAAATAAATTCAAGGATCTAAGATATTCAAGAAGATCAAGAATTTAGGAGCTACTCATGCATTTAAAAATATCTCATGTAATTTCAAGCAAGGGTAGCAAATAAATTTGTAGGGTAACATCATGTAAATTTTCTCCCCTTTTTGTTTTTGTAAATAATAAGATAAAAATATAGAGAATGTTTTTTCAACAACATTATCACAAAAGTCTTCATATCATAAAATCTAGACTATCGATTTATATATTTTTCATGATTTAGTATTTTTAACTATCAACCTCAATCTTATAAATATAAAATTTTAAAAATTTTGAATATGACCTCAACAAATCCATCTTATATAAATTTCAAGAAAACATAGCAAATAAAGCTAGTGAGTTCTTTCTTCTCTTTTGAGAAGTGTAAGCTATCAAATTTTTGCTTCCTTTGTAATATTCAAGCTAGTCATTTACATCATGCAAGTAAATAAGTTTTGCTCCCCCTTAATAGTTTTCTTCCCTTTCTTTGAATAATAAATAAGAAACAAGAGAGTGGAGTGAGAGACATTGTATCACAAAAATATGGCTCAATCTTTTAGATGTAAATTCCAAAATTCAAGAATTGATATCTACCCATACAATTTAATTCATTTAAATCAAGAGTATTAAGAGTAGCACATCAAGTGATTCATCAATGATTTAATATCAAGACTTATTTTAAGTATCATAGAATTTTATATTATATATATTTCCTTTTGTAAATATTTATGAAGATTCATGAAACAAGAATAATCTTTTAAGACTATCTTATCACAAAAAATTGAATCCTCTTCTTATGTTCATTTTAACTAGAGTGATTTCAAAAGTGAGCTTAAAAATCTAAGAAATCCAAAAAGAATTAAGAGCTACTCATGCATTTAAATTGTGTGATTTTCTAACATAAATAGCAAATCATGTATTTTTTAGATCACCTTTCATTTATATTTTGATAATAAGTATCAAATATTCCAAAAGAAAATATGATAGCTTAAATTGTAGTCAAGAATTTTACATGCATATTTTGATAAGAAGTGTAATTTATAAAATTCAAGAAATCCAAAGGAAAATATGATGATACATCAAGCTCCAATTATGAAATATGCATTTCACATGTATTTTAAAAATTCTTAATTTTCTTCTAAGTATATTGTTTCTCATTCAAGGTTATTATATCCAATTTGCTTCCAATCATATTGATAATTTTATCTCCCCTTTTGTTAATGTCAAAAAGAAATATGATTGCATAATTTATTTTTAACATCCATATTTAAATTACACCAAAAAGTAGAAGATCATGTCATTAAAAATAAAATCAAATTTTTGAATATCAAAAGATATTATTTTGTTTAATAAGTTTCTTTGCCCCTTTTTGTAAATAATAACAATGAGTCTTAGGGGTTTATCTTAATTTATCCAAGATAAATCTTTTCAATAAAATAGAAGAATAATCTTGATAAAAATTTTAATTATAATTGTTAAGATCATAAATCTCCTTTTTATTAAAAAGTGAAAATCATAGAGATTTAAACATGATTCCCTAAAGGATAAAGTCAAGGAATCAAAGAAATTATTCATAATAAAACAAATCTCATATAATTTTTAACTTATCATAAATTTAAGAAATATTAATTTTGGTGATAGTTTATATCATCCATGAGTTTTTAAAATAAATCATGTCAAGATAGATATAGGTATCAAAAGACATTTATAAATATTAAAGATATAATTTAATTTCATAAATCTCCTCTTAGATGATAAAATAGAATCTTAAGAGATTAAAGAAGAATCTTTATTCATACAAATATCATATTTTAGATACCAAGATCAAGGAAAAAAAAGTAGAAGATGTTGATTTATATATATGAAACTTCAAGTTTTTAAAAATATGATTTATAAGAAGATTTTCAAGTAATAGATCCAAAGAGATAAATGATGACTCATTCATATGACTTTCTTTGAAGGAATTTATATAAGGATTTCAAAGTATAATTTTTTCAACTTGTCAAGATTATGATAAAACCATCAAAATATCAATAACGTTGGTTAGATTCATCAATCTTATTTTAAAATAAAATCATTTGTAAACTTATCCAAAACCATCATCAAAAATTATTTTTCAAAAAGTTCGAGAAAGGCATCATAGATTATTTTTCAATAGCTAAAGTTTTCTAATCCATTTTTGTAGTTTAAGAGATTCAACAATAATAGTATTATTTTATCTCTTGTTGAAGGATTAATATGATAAAAATTCTTTCAAGAATAATTATCCTTTTTTTTAATTTATTTCAAGAATGTAATGTCATTTAAAGTCAAAAACAAAATTTCATCATTGCAATAAAATATTTTTAAACAAAAACTTTGACTTATTTCAATTCCATTGATTTTTAAACTTAGTATAGTGAGTTACCATGCTCATTTCATTCTCATTAAATATATTTTTAATTTATAAAAATACTAGATAATGAAGCATGATTTTTCTCTCCCTTTTCTATATTGTTCTATGCTAAAATTCTATCATTCAACACAATTATTCAATCATAGTATTTCAATTAATGTAATATTTAAATCAATCATTCCATAGACTTTGCCAATATTTGAACCATTTAACAATAATCTTTACATTTAAACAAGCCAATGATTTTATTATTCACTCTAAATCTCATTTTTGTTAGTTTTAATATAAATATCTTTTTTAATAATTAAGGTTCTTTGGTTCTAATACATTTTCATACTTGTATACTCTTAGTTATACATCATCAATATTAATATTGAACCATTAAAAGATTTATTATCAATAGTTTTAATTCTAATAATTTTCTTATTATTACTTAGGCTAGTAAGTTTAAAGGAGTGTTAGATCTTAAATAGTATGACTTGAGCATCTACTTTCAAAATATTCTTATTGCTCTAGCCTTGTTAGGAAATAACTTTATATTAAAAGAGGTTTTGATTTAGGTACCCATTTAATATTGGGTCCTTCATGACATATTCTTCCCATTTTCTCTAATGGTATAAGATTGTTTATGGTTCCTTTAGGAACCTAAACTAACTTGTGATGACTATAATATTTAAATGAATATTTGTAAGCCATATATCCTAATCTTCCACAAAAATTACACTTGATTTTTGGTGGCACATTTAAGGTTGGTTTTTTAACAAAAAATGGTTGGCTTTTGTTGAATGTTACCAACAAAGCCTATGTCATTTCTTATATTAAAATGACCCTTACTAGCAAGGACCATATTCAAGGATTTATTTCTAATTTCAAATTTTTCTAATGTTGTCTTAAGCATGGTATTTTCTTCTTTAATATCATCTAGCATTTCATATTTATTTAGAACGAAGATTATATGATGCTAATAACTCATGCATTTTATCAACTTTACCAATTAACAAATCATGTTCATTTTTAAGCAACTTAAAAGATTTACTAGGTTTTCTAAACTCATCAAATAAATGATGGAACATGTTTAATAATTCTGAAAAAGAAATGCTTAATAAATTAGTAACCTCATCATCGATAACCATAAGAGTGAGGTTCTCCACTTCTTGGTTCTGCATTTCATCTTTGGAGACCCTCAACTTCTTGCATTTATAATAAGAAGTTTTGTCCATCTTTAAATCATTTTTATGGTTCATGTTGATTAATTTTTTTAGTTCATTTGTCAAATGTTCAAGGTCCTCATTACTCGAGATTTCGCTCGAGGAGTCATATGTTCTCAGTTCAAATTCCTTCATGTTCTTTGGAAGGTATTCTTCAAGTTTATTTTTATAAGATATTTCATTAATTGATTCATTTATATTAATTATACTTTCATATGTGATTTCAAATGCATGCCATATATCGAAAGCCGAATCAAAATAAGAAACTCGATCAAATTTAATTTTATCAAGTGCATAATATATTCAATGGGACAGACCCAATGAATAATAATCCATAAATCAAGGTCTAAAGAAAGCAAGAAAACTCTCATCCGAGTTCTCCAATAAGTGTAGTCTGTCATATTGAATATGTGAGAATGAACGATAGAAAAACTCTCTTGAAAGCCAATAAGAGTTATTTCTCTTGGGTGTTAAACCAAATGAGAAAAACCGAGGCTCTAATACCAATTGTTAGGATTGTCAGGATTAATTGGCACTAAGGGAGGGGGGGGGGGAGGGGGGTGATATTAGTGTAAGTATAAATTTTAAGTTTAGATGAAAACTTTTTGATTAAACTAAGATAAGAAATTCGAAGCTTTTCATTCTTAGTGAAACATGTGAGTAATTAAAAAAAAAGTTACTAAATTAATAAGCAAACTGGAATAATAAGCAATGTTTGAAGGAAATAACTTATTGTGAAAGTTTTGCTTTCAAAAAGTTAAGTTAAATCAGAAGCATCAATACAAAAATATGTAAGCAATGAAGCAATGAAACACTCATAATTTTTATAGTGGTTCGGTGCCAACGGCCTACGTCCACTCTTGAATCCTCCTTCTTGAGGCACACCGATGTCCACTACTGATCCTCTTTAGGTGAAGACCAAACCCTAACAATTTGGTTACAACAAAGACAATATTACACTCTTTAATCACTCCCTTACCCCTTTACTTTTTTTTACAATTCTCATATAATATTTTCTCAGAATACAATACCCAAAAATTATTGTATAGAATGTAAAAAAATTGAGATATTTATAGGCCCCAAATTGGCTTCAAAATCAGAGCCAAAAGCCAATCGTATCTGAAAAATCCGAGTACGGGCAATTCACCCGTCGGCCTAGGCGGCTCAACCGCCGAAAGTGCCCAAATTCTTGGGTTTGGGCGGTTCAGCTGCCCAGCCTAGGTGGCTCAACTGCTAACAGATGCCCGAAATCTTAGGTACGATGGTACAATCATCGCTTACCAGTAGTTTACCCACTAGAATCTCAACAAAAGTGGTTCCCTCCACTTTTCAAATTTTGGCTTAAACTTAATATTGATCAATTCTTTGGTCAACTAATTGAGCTCAACCTGAGCTTAATTAAACCCCATAGTGGATCTGGTTATTTTTTTGAGTTGATTTCTAAATCACACCTAAATCGAACTCACTCTTAACCTACAACTTAAATATTATAATCAAATATGACCACCAAGCTTAATGGCCTCACTCTCACATTCTGGCAACCTTCGGAATCTCCAGCAGTAAGTCTCACAGTCTTCCTCCAGTGATCTCCCAACATATTCCTAGCAAGCTTCCCAAGCCCTCTAGTGAATCTCCTAGCGAACTCTCGGCGAGCTCCCACCGCATCGTCCAATCCTTGGCCCGATGCCTAAGCTTGATCCTGGGTCCATGTCTGATATGTAACTCCTTCTCCCATCATGGTTAAACCTGTATAATGTAACTATGACTTAATTAATTTCAATCATAAGAGCTACGAGTCCACTTCATGACCTTCCCAACTCCCAGCAAGCCTTTCGGCTACCCCCGATAATCTTCCGGTAAGTCTCGATCTTCTTTTGGCAAACTCCCTTATGCCATCCAGGAAAGCTCCCGATACCCTCAGCAGGCTTCCGACACACTCATGACGAGTTCTCAACTGCACCGTCCAAACCCCGGCCTAATGCATGGACTTGAATCTGGCCAAACCTGATTGTTACATTCTCTCTGTCGTAGTTAATCCTACATCAATCAACTTCTAACAATCCATGTTAGATCAATAACCCATCAATTAATTTCATCATCAAAATATAAGATTCAACATTTATATCATGTAACTAAAGGAAAACATAAATATAATATATCTAAAATTTATACACACAAAATGCTCATGGGTTATCACCCGAATATGTGCTAGTATGGGCTTGCACGTGCTCACTTCCCTACCCAATCACTTGGGTGGAGTACGTACTAGTATTTTTACCTAAAAAATAAAATCTACAGTGAGTAATCACATAGTACGTATAAGCCATCATAGCTTTATTCAAGTGAGCATACATCATGTCATATATATCATATTTTAAAATCATTGATATAAAATAATTAACAGTAAAGAAGTAAAATTATACACCAAAATAATTCAAAATAATTATATGCACATTTAGAAAACATAATAATTCATAAACTTCTACTCTCTATATCATAACATATAACCTCATCCTATTTTACATCAAAATAATTCAAAATAATTATATGCATATGTAGAAAACATAACAAATTCATAGACTTCTACTCCCAAAATCATAATATATATGTGCATTATAATATATACGTGCACTCTCGTACCACACATCATAATATGTATATGCACTCAAATACTACACATCATAATATATATGTGCCCTCCCATACTACAAGTCATAATATATGTGTTTACTTCTATATCACACGTGATAATATATATATGTACTCTCACACCATACGTCATAATGTACACATATATCATATATTATCATATATATATATATATATATATATGCACTTCCACACTGCATTTCATAGAAAACACATGCACTCTTATACCACACATCATCATATATGTATGCATACAATATATTTTCATCTCAACTCATATATCTTTATGCTTGTAAAATATATATATCTATATTTGGTTTATGCCTAGCTTATGATGACTATATTAGTCAAAATATATTTTTAAATATATTTAATAATTTCTATGATCACTATTTTGTATTGAATTAAATTTATACTTATTTGATTAAACTCAAAATTAAATATGTCAATAAAAGACTATATTTTTTAATAATCAAGTATCCTAGAGAGCAATACACCTATCAAATTTGGAGCATATGATCATGAGATGCCTTAATCAAGAACCCTACCTCTTGAACTTTTATTTGTAATAATTCATGGAAAAAGTTTGATAAAATCCCTCATAAACTAAACTACTCTTAACCTAAAAATGTATTTATATCTCATCATTATTTTTTAAAAATTTACTCTATAATAAAATTAATTAATTAGTATCAATCAACCATCGTACAATCCTACGAAATAATTTTACTTTACTATTCTAGTTGATCAAACGATCTTATATTATCATGAAATTTTATAAAAAACTAGGAGAAAACTAATTACATACCAAATTTTAGCTTAAGATATAATCATTTGAAGGCTAAACTATCCTCATAATTCAACTACTAACACCTATTATGTTCTACTAAAACTTGGTTGGGACTATTTAAACTTATAAACCTTATATGCTAGTGCATAGATGTGTTATTCACTCGATTCTATATAATTCTAATGGGATCTTTTAAAATATATCAAAAGGATAAAGCCTAATTATATCTCTAAGAGGGTCAATTTAGCTTGAACAGAATCCCTTCTCAAAATAGAGAAGATTCTAAGTACCTCAAATTAGGTCAATCACAACTTTATGCACCAATCTAATATTAAAGTCATACCAGAGGTCTTAGGACTATAAGACAATCACACAAAATATATCCTAAAATTGAATATTAATTCAAAATCTTAGTTACTCAAAAGTAGCTAAAAATATCAGCCTAGAATTTATAAAACTGAAACCCTAGGTATAGCAAGAGAAGAATTGAGTTTATCTTATCTCAATCTTTCTTAGAGCTAGGTTTCTTGGCCTCCATATAGACATGGTGAAAAAAATGAGAGAATAGTTGAAGAAGGAGAGAAAGGGTTGTAAGTTATCAAGTTGTTAAAAAGGATGAATCCAAAATAAGGTAGAGGTGCTTAAGAGGTTGTCTTGATGCCTAAGGTTCAATCCCATTATGCCTCACTTTTGTTAAATTTTTTTCCGTTTCTTCTTTTACTAATATAATTCTAATAATGTAACAACTTTTGTTAAGTTAATTTGGTTTAATAAAGATGACATTTTTTTGTCTAAACTCATTGTTCAATCTCACTTATGTATCTTACTATTTAGTATAATAGTCCTCTTTGATTGTATCTCCATTTAATTTTTTATTACTTCATCCATGCCTAAGTAGCTTATGATTCTCCACATATATAATGTTAAAAACTCAAGCTTCCTTATGTTAATTATGATTAAAATCAATCAAGCCTTAAAATTCATTTAAGGTTGATTAAATTTCACCACCACTTCTAGTCACTATGTATATGCTTATTACCATAACTTAACCTCGTATTCTTATCTATATGTTTATGCATGCTCAACTAATATTTTTGTAAAACATTAAGACTGATATTTTTTAAAAGTATGTACTTCAATCTTAAAAACCTAAAATATGATCATGTCATTTATTATATTTATAAAACATAAATCTTACAAAATCATATCACTAAGTAAAGGTAACTCATACATATTATTTGTGTTTTTATTGGCATGCTAGTTATAGTTAATGTATGTGAGACTCGAGCAATACAAAACTATAAAAGAAAATAATAATTTATATTTTTTAATTATGTATGAAACCCTAAGTTAGACCAATCATTCCTATTTAAATTAAACAAATTCATAATTAGGCTACTCAAAATGAGTTTATACAACTGAGCCAAACATTAGCCCAATTAGACCACTCAAAATTTGAGTTGATCAAAATCAAAATTAGTCAAAATTAACGTTTAATCCAAATGAAAGTAGATCAAGGTCAAAATTAGTCAAAAAATTAATTCTAACCAAATTATATCAAAATCAGGTTATTGTCAAAATCTAGCCAAGCTATAATTAAAATTCAAGTCTGGTCAAGGTTTAGAATTGACCAAAGTCAAAATTGGTTGAACTTGAATCCTAATTAAGCTTGGAACCTCTCCATGACCAAGTACTACCTACACAACTGCTGCCCACATGTCGTCTGCTATTTCCACGTGCTAGCACAACTAACGATTGTTGAATCTTAGATTTTTTATGATGAAATCAATTGATGAGTTTTATAATATAACTTGTGTGTTAAAGAAAGTGATGCAAGATTAACTGCGATAGTTAAAAGGGTACTATAATCAGATGCTGGGTCGAAGTCAAATTCGAATATTGGGACAAGATTCAGATGACTCAATGGGAGCTCACCAAGAGTTTACCGAAGGTCGGCCAAGGTTCAGATGATGTTGTTAAGAGCTGGCCAAAAACTCATAAGAAGTTTGCCAAAAGAATGCTGGAAGTTCATTGGGAGTTCACCGAAGGAAATCGGGAGCTCACCGGGGGGTTCAACGGAAGGATGTCGGGAGTTCACCGAAGAGACGATCGGACTACGAAGATTGTGTTGGGAAACCTCAGCGATGCATCACATGCGCAGTGAAAATCAAAACAAAAACGGGTTTCCCACACAGATCAAATCGTCATGTAAAATATTGGGGTCGCGAGAAAAAAGTAAAAGTCGATAAAATCACGATATGTGAGAGATTGATTTTACCTAGGGAGATTGTATATCCCTGTATTCCAGATCCGGATGGAGAAGATGAAGGAGGTCAAGCATCCTCCTCTCTAGCGGTATCCACATGATGGATCTCTGCAACGAAGCTCCTCCAATCTGATCTCACAACTCTTGCACGGAGGGAGGGAGGAGAATAAGAGGTGGTGGCTAAAGCTGTAGCCTATCAATTTTGAGTCTCCCCTCCTATTTATAGAGAGCCACCAAAAACCCTAGAGCTCCTGCCTTAGTGGCTATTGGATCTCCATCCAATAACCTACTGCCCTTGCATTATTGGATCTCTATCCAATAATCTCCTTAGGCCTCTAATTGGGCCTTAAGCAAGGAGCCCATTAGTATAGGGTCTCATCTAATAAGAATAGGGGCTAATTAGATCTTCATCCAATCCTCTATTCGTTGAAGCATCCATCATATATGTGTGACCCTCTAGGTTGAATACTGAGCTAGTCGTGAGTCACTCTCGTCACAACTCCTTCTGATATAATAAATTATTATCCCCATAATAATTTACTCGACTCATCGACTATGGACGTACTATGTCACTATGTTATAGTCCCTAGACAGTACAAGGGGAATCAAATCCATCGGACCTGTCTGTCTATAGTTACCGTGTATCTATAATCCCTCATCTAACTAATATTCCAGAGACCGCATATTAGACATGGTACTTTCAGGTCACATACAGAATCTATCATTCTCTCGCTCTAATCGGATTCTCCCGGAGAACTCTTTCTCTCTCAATTCGAATGACCCTGGCTAGGGATTTGTCTGAGTAAGCATATGTGGGATATTTCTCTCGTGATACTGAGAGTGGATGATCCTCTATTGACACTGAATTGCATTCATAATGTTGGCTTCAAATCCTGATAACCAACTGTACCAAATCTGAAACTTTCTATACCTGTAAGTTTGGCATTAAAGAAAGGAGTACTCACACAAGACATCCTTGATGTCTCAGGTCTAAGGACCAAATATACAACTAAGACTATGGAATCATTGTCGGACATTAGGTATTATTAACTATACAACATTCCATAAGTGAATCAATCAGTAAACTCATTCTCCATTGAGCACATGTACTGTATCCTTAGTGTCTCCACAAGTGGCTATGAGACTAACCGCCTCCATCATATGGACAGGTATATAGTACACCGATCTATCCGGTTATCTCAATGTCTCTCTTGAGTAACCTATGACCGAGATTATTTATGATCTATGTTCTCATTATCATGATCTCATCACGATCTAACTCCCATTGCACAGAACCAAGGACATCACAATATATATATAATAGATAATATGATAATATGTCAATATTAATTATAAGTAAAAAGATCACACAGTGTGTCACACGTGTCATCACTCATGTGATTGGCTTGTAGAGCACTGTAACTAGCAATCTCCCACTTGACCAAGAGCCAATCATCTATGTGTTTGATCCCTATCAAACCCCTATGACGCTTAAATACAATATGAGCCAGTGGCTTCGTGAGTGGATCTGCAATGTTATCTTCAGATGGAACTATTTTCATTACTATATCTTTTCGGGTCATGATCGCTCTAATCAGATGGAACCTCCTCAGAATAATTCTGATGAGACCTGGGTTCCCTTGTTAGAATTATCGCTCTATCGTTGTCACAATATATATGAGTTAGCTCCATGCTACTTGGTATGACTCCTAAATCCTTGATGAACTTCTTCATCCACACCCCTTCCTCTGTTGCTTCTGCTACAGCAATGTATTTCGCCTCTATGGTCCAGTCAGTAGTAGTATCTTGCATGGAACTCTTCCAGCTTATTGCTCCTCCATTTCGAGTGAAAATAAATCTTGAATTTAACTTGCTATTATTAATATTGGACTGAAAACTCGAGCCCGTGTAGCCCTCAACCTAGAGGCTACCTCCTTCATATACCAGTAAATGATCCTTAGTCCTTCTTAAGTATTTAAGGATATACTATACTGCCTTCTAGTGTTCTAAAACTGGATCTGCCTGATACCTACTCATGACACTCAGAGCATATGTTATATCAAGTCTGGTACATAGCATTACATACATGATAGACTCTATCGCTGAGACATAAAATATCTTATCCATGTCTACCCTTTCTTCAGGAGTTTTTGGGGATATACTTCTAGAAAGTGATATTCCATGTCTCATCGGTATGAGACCTCTCTTGGAATTCTCCATGCTAAACTTTTTGATAATGGAGTCTATATACCTAGACTGGAACAAGCCAAGCATCCTTTTGGATCTATCTCTATAGATCTGAATCCCCAAAATATATAATGCTTCTTCTAAGTCTTTCATAGAGAATTTCTAGATAGCCACGCCTTTACTGAGAGCATTCCTACATCATTCCCACTGATTAGGATGTCATCCACATATAGCACCAAGAAGATGATAACGCTTCCACTTACCTTCCTATACACATAAGATTAGGATGTCATCTTCGTTTTTAACAAAGTAATAAGATCTGATCACTTGATCAAATTTTATGTTCCAACTTTGGGAAGCTTGCTTCAATCCATAAATGGATCTAAGCAACCTGCACATTTTATCTGGACTCTCTTTAGATATGAATCCCTCTAGCTGTATCATATACACCTCCTCCTCAAGGTTACCATTGGGGAATATCATTTTGATATTCATCTGTCAAATCTCATAGTCATAGTGTACTACAATGGCTAAAAGAATTCTAATGGACTTAAGCATGGCTACAGGTGAAAAGGTTTAGTTATAGTCAACTCCTTGTCTTTGACGATATCCTTTAGCTACCCACCTTACTTTATAGGTATCTACCTTTCCATCCACTCTGATCTTCTTCTTGAAGATCTATTTGCAGCCGATGTGTACAATACCCTCAGGTGCATCCACAAGATTTGGAGCTGGATAGCCCCAAATCTTAACAATCTTAAGATCGGGCTTTTTTCCTTTCCATATCTTATATGGTATAAACACACCAGCATACCCCCAGAATGAGATGGGTAGGTCAACGAAACTCATTATGGACCGAAAAGTCTTAACACTACCAGCATACTCCTAGACTCCTCGATCGGATCAAAGAGTCTTAATACTCTTTCCAATTTAGTTTTCTACCTCATTCTTATATTCTCTGAATTTCTCGAAGGCCTCAGATTTATACTTCATTAAGTACATGTGTCCATACCTAGAGAAATCATCATTGAATATAATGAAGTATGAGTAACCACCTATAACCTAAGTCAATATGGGACAATATACATCACTATGTATGAGTTCCAAGAACTCGATGGCTCTCTCTCCAGTTCCACTAAAAGGAGAGTTGGTCATCTTCTCATGAAGGCAAGGTTCGCAAGTTGCATATGTCTCATAGTCAAATAGATCTAAGTATTTATCTTTCAGTAATTTTTGAATTCTTCCCTCATGTATATGACTTAGCCTACAATGTCATACGTATGCATTATTCACCTCATCTTTTTTCCTCTTAGACATATTTATATTTATGATATGTGAAGTGTATAACATATATAAGCATTTATAAGGGTCCCTCTAGTGATGATCTCATCATCCATAATTATTGAACAACTATTATTCTCAAAAACTAATTTATATCCACCAATTGTCAAACAAGAGATAGAAATAATATTTTTGATAATAAAGGGAATAAAATAGCATGCATCTAATGCAATAATAACTCCACCAAGCAGATATAGGGTGACCTCTCCAACAGCAACTGTAGCAATTCTTGCTCCATTGCCCATGTTGAGGTCCATCTCGCCTCTAGCCAATCTCTTAGGTCTTGCCACAACCTGCAACGAATTGCAGATATGATAAACACTCCCGGTATCCAATACTCATGTGTTATCATGAAAATCTGACAAGTGGAGAGTGATTATGAATATACCTAAAGCTTTCCAAGCTTTTGTCTCGCCTTCTTTGCAAGGTAGTCCTTATAGTTCCTCTTCCAATGCCCGTCTTGGCCATATAGTGGAAGCACTGTACTTTATCCTTTCCCGGGTATTTCTTAGCAACATTTGTCTTACCTGATCTTTCTTTGCCTTTGCCCTTCTTAAGGGTCTTACTGGCCTTCCTTTTCTTTTTGGTCTCACCAATATAGAGAACTGGCTTCTCCTTCTTGATGGCACTCTTAGCTTTCCTCAACATATTGAGGAGCTCAAGGATAGCCACCTCAAACTTACTCATGTTAAAATTCATGATGAAGTAAGAAAAGAAATTTGGTAGGGACTGAAGTATAAGATCAATGCATAGGTTATCCTCGATGACTATTCATAGACCTGTGAGTTTTTCGACCCATTCTATCATCTTTAGGACATGGTTCTCAATCGATGTCCCTTCTGTCATCCTGGCTTGGAAGAGTCTCTTAAATATCTCATATCTTTGAGTTCTTCCTGTTTCTCAAACAGTTGGCGAAGATAAAGAAGGATAGAATCTGCATCCATGCTCTCATGTTGCCTTTGAAACTCAGGAGTCATGGAGGCTAACATGTAACATTTTACCAATGTGGAATCATCTATGTACTTCATATAGTGAGCGATCTCATCCTCGTTTGCCCCTTCTTCTGGCATTGGCATAATTATATCAAGGACGTATGTGATTTTCTCCACTGTGTGAATAATTCTCAAATTACAGAGCCAATTTATATAGTTTGGACCGGTGAGGCGGTTGGCATCAAGTATACCGCGTAAGGGGTTTGTGAGCGACATGTTTCTGAGAAAACAAGATATAGCAAAAAATAAATAATATGCAAATTTTACAGAAAATACTAATTAAGATATGGACTTCTATCTTAATGTACTATTTTCTTAACGAATCATGCGACACGTGAGACAGAAGTCTCTGGCATACTCCTAGTGGGGATCGGGATCCAATTGGCATCTTAGTGCAACCTTGAGAGACTTAACCAATTACACTAAGCCCAAAAGGTAGGCAACTCTTGCCAATCACAACTCCTTATGATTCTCATCACGTTCGGCCTTTAGATCATCATAGTCTCGAGGGACTCGACCAACCATGACATTTAGTTAAATCATCGTCATCGTTTTAAGATGAGTCTGATTCGATGATATACCCTCGAGGGACTCGACCAAGCATACCATGTCCTCAGGTCACCGGTGACATCTCTATGCCATAGGCAAGATCTCGATCATGTAGATAGGTGAGCCTCGAGGGACTCGACCAACTCAACCTATGTCATGATTCAATTTCTTCCTATAACGATGAAAGGCCACGTGGGTCAATCTTATTGCCTCACACTTACCAACTTAATATTATCTTAGGAGGGGTTTTTATATCGGTCTTTTAATATGTCGTGTCACACATATATATATTTAATATATATCTACATCACATGCAAATATATATATATATATACATATATCTAGTAGGTATATAACACATCACATATACAAGCCACACCGGATGATCATGAGCTGTCACCTAATATGATTAAGCCCGAGCCAATGGGCCTAATCACTCATAATAGGATCTATATATGCATTGGCGCATCTCTATGCCCTATGATTGTTGATCTCGTCATCATCAGTTCTATTAGATCATTGCATCACCATGCGTCGTAATCTCCCACCACGGCATCGTGGGTCCCGCTGTAACCTCTACGCTCCCACGACGCCTCTCCATGTAATTACAAATAATCACAGGCACGCAGGCCTGACAATAAACGAGAAAAACAAAGGCTCGCAGGCCCCAATAATAATTAATAATAATAATAATCACAATTACACACATCACAACACATGGCTCATGATCCTTCATCCACATCATACATCATATGTATATCACATCATATGTAGGATTACTAGATATATATAATAATTAATTAAACTATTTAATTAATTATTTTTTAAAAAATTAGGACATGCTCAAAATTTCTAAAATTGTCAAGGGTATTTTTCATAATTCTGGATGAGAGAACAGTCCTCAAAATTTTTAGAATTATTGAGAGTATTATGGGAATCATGTACATGAGGACAGTCCTCAAAATTTTCTGAATTCATAAGGGTTGGATCATCCTTTTTTCCAAAGGATGCCCTAACCCCTCTTTCCCCCTCTGCACCACCGCCATTGTCGTTGCCCCTTTACAGGCGGCGGCTACCCTTGCCCACTGGCAACCACCCTGCCAAGGGGCAGCCACCCTTGCGGCTGGCGTCGCCGCCCCTACTAGTGGTAGGGCTAGTCGTAGGCGGCAGCCCCTTGAGGGCGCCCTACAGCTGGCCCCCTTTGCGGGTGTTGCGGTGTAAGTAGCTATGCCTGCGGGCTGCTGCCACCCCTTGTAGGTGCCGCTGGCCTCCCTTTCGAGCTGACCCTAGCCACAGCTGGCCACCCTCTTGTAGGGGCCCTTGGCCGCGGCCTAGCTGTGGGTGGTCGGCCCTACATAGGGGCTGGCCGTGGCTGGCCACCCCTCCTCCTCGCTGCCTTCGCTGCCAATACATAGCAAGAACAAAGAATGATTCTACGTGATTCAGTCTCATCACACGTAGTTTAAAACTAATCTTTAGTATGAAAACCTTGGCTCTGATACCACTATTAGAAAACCTCAACGGGTGCATCACATGCACAATGGAAATCAAAACAAAACTGGTTTCCCATGTAGATCAAATCATCATGCAAAATATTGGGGTCGCGAGAAAAATGTAAAAATCGATAATACCGCGATGTGTGAGAGATTGATTTTACCTAGGGAGATCGTATATCCATATATTCCATATCCGGATAGAGAAGATGAAGGAGGTCAAGTGTCCTCTTCTCTAGCGTTATCCGCGTGATGGATCTCTGTAGCGAAGCTCCTCCAATCCGATCTCGCAACTCTTGCACAAAGGGAGGGAGGAGAATAGGAGGTGGTGGCTAAAGCTGTAGCCTATCAACCATGAGTTTCCCATCCTATTTATAGAGAGCCACCAAAAACCCTAGGGCTCCTGCCTTAGTGGGTATTGGATCTCCATCCAATAACCCACTAACTTTACATTATTGGATCTCTATCCAATAATCTCCTTAGGCCTCTAATTGGGCCTTAAGTAAGCAGCCCATCAGCATAAAGTCTTATCAGATGAGAATAGGGGTTAATTGGATCTCCATCCAATCCTCTATTTGTTGAAGCATCCACCATATGTGTGTGACCCTCTAGGCCGGATACCAAGCTGGCCGTGAGTCACTCCCATTAGAACTCCTTCTGATATAGTGAATTATTATCCCCACAATAATTCACTTGACTCATCGACTATAGACGTACTAGGCCACTACGCCATAGCCCCCAAACGATACAGGGGGAATCAAATCCATCGGACCTGTCTATCCAAAATTACTATGTATCTATAATCTCTCATCCAACTAATATCCCAGAAACCATATATTGGACATGGTATTATCAGGTCACATACGGAATCTGTCATAGTCTCGCTCTAATCGAATTCTCTCGGAGAAATCTTTCTCTCTCAATCCAAATGACCTTAGCCAGGGATTTGTCTGACCAAGCATATATGGGATATTCCTCCTGTGATACCGAGAGTGGATGATCCTCTATTGACACTCAATTGCCTTCATAAGGTTAGCTACCAATCCCGATAACTAGTTGTACCATATCTGAAACTTTCCAAACCTGTAAGTTTGGCATCAAAAAAAGGAGTACTCATACAAGACATCCTTGGTGTCTCAAATCTAAGGACCAGATGCATAACTGGGACTATGGAATCACTGTCTGACATTAGGTATCATTAACCATATAGCATTCCATAAGCGGATCAGTGAATTCATTCTCCAATGAGCACCTGTACTATATCCTTAGTGTCTCCATACAAGTGGTTATGAGATAAGTCTTCTCCATCATATGGACGAGTATATAATACACCGATCTGTTAGATTATCTTAATGTTCCTCTTGAGTAACCTATGATTGGGATTATTTAGGATCTGTGTTTAAAGGTGAATTGATCTTATTATTGTGATCTTATTATGATCCGACTCCCATTGCACAAAACCAAGGACATCACAATATATATATATATAACAGATAATATGAGAATATGTCAATATTAATCATAAGCAAAAAGATCACACAGCATGTCACACGTGCCATCACTCACGTGATTGGCTTGTAGGGCACTTGTAACTAGCAGATTGTACATTGAGTGTCATAGTTAGCATCATAATGAGAGTTAGTTTTACTAACTCAATTAATAGGCCATTAGGCCTTAATTGGGATTGACTTGGACTTATTATAAAAGTCATTTCAGTAACCCAAGATCAAAATGAGACACAATCTTCAAAGACACAGTCACCAAGATGATACAGTCTTCAAAGAAGTGTTAGGCAATTGACCTGCCCAGATTGGGCAATTGACCTACCCAGACACAGTCTTCCAGACTATGTCAGGTGGCTGAACCACCCAGACACATTCTGCCAGACTATGTCAGAAAAATGTTGTAAGGTTTATAATTTTGACCTATACCACTTGGTATAGGCGGTATATACTGGTCCACCAGGTTCCGGAATGCGGACTACTCGCTACTGGACGGTTCCATCAAAAATCGACCTTCGGTAGTCGATTTCGATCGTCAACGATCGATTAAAGAAGAAATCGACCGTCGGCGATTAATTGAGAGAGAAATCGACCGTTGACAGTCGATTGAGAGAGAAATCGATCATCGACGATCGATTGAGAAAGAAAAAGGGAAGAAGAAGAGGAAAAGAAAAAAAAGAAGAGGGGAAGAAAGAATACCTCGCCCGCCTGCCGTCGTCGCCCGCGGGTCGCTTGCACGTGACCACGGCCACTTTTTCTCCCACGCGAGGAGACGGAGCATCTCCCCACGCAGGGAGACAGATTGAGGCGACGTTGCCCCCTTTTCATTCTTTTTTTAATATTTTAATATTTTTAATTTTTTAATATTATATTATATTATAAAAAAATATTATATTATATTTTAGTACCGAGGGTATGCACTATGCATACCGCCCTGTACAGGTCCCGTACCGGTACCGACAATATATCAATACACTGGTACAGACTAGTAAGTCAAACATTGAAATGTTGAAAGTTCGTTAGGAGTTCATCGAAGGAAATTAGGAGCTCACTGGGGGTTCATCGGAAGGATACTGGGAGTTCGCTAAAGAGACGATCAGACTACGAAGATTATATATTGAGTATCATAGTTAGCATCATAATGAGAGTTAGTTTTACTAACTCAATTAAGAGGCCATTAGGCCTTAATTGGGATTGATTTGGACTTATTATAAAAGTCATTTTAGTAACCCAAGGTCAAGATGAGACACGATCTTCAAAGACATGGTCACCAAGACGATAAAGTCTTCGAAGAAGTGTCAGGTGATTGACCCATCCAAACTGCACAATTGACTGCGGACACGTCTTCCGGACTATGTCGGTGGTGAACCAAACCAGTCTACGGACTATGTCAAGCGGACGCCGAACATAGTCTTTGAGACCAACACCTCGAGAATACTTAAAATTTGATTTTTGGCTTCAATTTTGAAGTCATTTGGGATCTAAAAATACCCCACTCATTCTTACTAGAGTATGCAAGCAATTAAGAGCAAAAACTTTGTAAAAACATTGTTGTAATTGAGAGCTTCTCCTCATTTCATCTTATGTAGTTTTTTTGTTTAAGGGAGAGCTTAGAGACTTGCAAAGGTTATCTCCTAAACTTATAAAAGGAAAATAGAGTTGTAAGAGGGTGGTTGATCTTCACCCATTAGAGGAAGATCAATAGTGGAAGCTAGTGACCTCAACGGAGGAGGAATCGGGAGTGGACGTAGGTCACAAGATCGAACCACTATAAAATCAGTTTGCTTCCTCTTCTTTGCTCTTTATCTTCATTGCTTTGTTATTTAACCATCGATTATCTTTGCTTGCACTATTACAATTATCTCTATGCTTAAATGTATTTTTAATATGATTTTTATTAAGTGAATATTTAAATCGATATAAATTTTTTTCATAAGCATTAATTCAACCCGACCCCACGTCGCTTTGATCCTAACAATGACAACCCCAAAAAGCACCGAGCTCTATTCTGCTAGACACTCGACTCCCTCTGATGTTTTCACAATGTGTTGTGACAAGCTGCGACCACCTTCACTATCCTCCGCCAGTCAAGGCAACACCCAATAGGGCAACTGCCTTCTTGTGTTACCACATGTGTAGCGACATTGTTGTGTGTGCAATATCACCTGCAACCAAATCTGACCATCATAGGTTGCAACGATGCAGCCCGAGGCAATCGTTCCAATGGTGGCAACCGTCACATTCTATGGCACCATCATAGCACTTCTATTTTTGGAGCTACTGTATATAGTAGACATCCATCTAGTCTATGGCTAGCAACCAATAGAGATCATTGCCCTCAATAGTGTTGTCATCGATAGCAAACTATTGATGGTAGCCTACTGATTAAACATGGGCAACATGCCATCCTTGGCTCTACATGCATAAGCAGATGACAAGATGGACGAGATAGAAAAATAGATTGATAATATAAATAGATTGTTCAAGCATCATACAATCAAAAATTGAATAATATTTTTTTGCACGTGAAGGGTGGTAAGAAATATATCTAAATACAAAATAAATTAATACATTTTTATGATCTAAGGTATTTTGATTTCAAAACTAACTCTAAGATCATTTGTAAGCATAAAAAATCATAGTTATGCTATTGTACAAAAAGATTTTAATGCTAGAAATTGATATCAAATAGCCATAGATCAAAGATTATGATTGCATATCTTTAAATTCTATTCAAAATACTTTTATTCTGATATGTAAATGCATTATCATCTAATCCAAAAGAAGCAATAACACTAATCTCTAAGAAGAATTAGACTTATTTTCTTCTTTCTTCCAATCCTTCATAAGATCATTATAAATGACATAATAAGGATTAGGAGAGATTGAAAATAGATTTTGTATCATATCATATGTAATCCTTAAAAGATTCGATCTATTTATATGTGAGAGGAGATGACATATAATAAATAATTAGTAGAGTTCTCCTACAAAAATCATCTCGTAAGAAATCATACCATAAGTAAATTTTTATCTGATAACTATAATCAAAATCTAATTAGATCTATATTATATCTCATCTAAATTAAATAGAATCATATAATCTAACAATCTCGTGCAAAATCTTTTGTTGAGTTTAAAGTTACTCATGTGTTTAAAGAAGATAATAGGATAGTTCATTGGCGGGCAAAAAAGAGTTTTAGAGAGGGTGTTGTCCCTCTACTTTAGATATTTTTAGTTCACTGTGATTCTATAAAGGTGTTGCTTAAATTAGTTTTATTTGTTTGTTTTAGAAAATAACTCCATAATCACCCAGCTTGTTGAAGTCTGAGCTGCTTCTATCTTTTTCCAAACTCATACCGGAAACACGTAAATATGAATAAATAATCTGATACATTCAATTTTGATCGGACAGTCCATTCATATAAAACCAAATATATTTGGATTGTATAGATGATAAGAGTTTTCTTTTTCTTTTGGTGCATGAAAATGACTTTGAATGATTTCGCTAGAAAAATCCCTCAATTTCATAGCCTTTGTTTTTGTCTCCCATCTAGTGCTATGCTTATCTTGAAAAACAAAAATGTCACCAGACGGTAATGGACTATTTTCTTCTTCTTTGTTTCTTTGGTTTTTTTTTCCTTCCAGTAGAACTTATTTATCTCTTAAAGTTGTTTAACCGATTCAACAAAACATTACATTTTGTAGATTTTATAACTAAATTAACAAAATTTAGAAATCAACAAGATAAAACTAATTTTAATGTTATAAGATAATAAAGTAAAGATATTTTATATTCAATCAAATATAAATATAAGAAACTGTAGTATAATCATATAATCTTAAAATAGGTAAATCATAAATTAAATTTATAAAATATTGCCTAATAATAATACACAATGATATGAAATTATTATGTGTTTATAAAAATATTTGAAATTAACTATTAGGAATATGTCTTATGACTACTGAAAAATGTATAGCTACGTACTGAATTTGAGAATATTTTAAAATTTTAGTATTTCTTTGAATATTTAATATATTTATGAGACATTTTATAAATAGATTGTGTCAAAATGGTATCAACATTTTCCAGAATAGTATTTAATGCTGGCTTAAAATTAAAAAGTCCCAGCGTACATCATTTCCAAAATTAATTATAGGAGATAAATTCAACAGTTATTTATATTGAATAATATGCTCAAAACACATGAAATGAGGGAGAAAATAATCTAAAAGTTATGGCACAATTTGAAATATTGACACTCATTTCTTATCTTTTTATCTCACATTTACATCGTTTGACTATATTATTATTTTTTAAATAAAAAGAACTAAAATTTAAGAGTATTAGCCTTTATCATTCCAAAATAAATCGTAAATTATCAATTTGAAAGTCATTCATGATTAAATATTATTTTGGAAGAAACTGTTGATATTTAGCATAACGTGTTTAAAGAATAAGCTAAAAACTTATAAAGTAAAAAAAAACATTAAAAAGCTAACAATATCCATACAATTTAAATATAATTTGGAATAATTAGAAATATTTATTCATTGTTGTTTTGTTTATTATTTTTTTTTAAACTTCGCCTCATACTTGCATCACATACATTAGTTTAAATAATGGTATGGTCTTCCTACATCAATTTATTTGACGTAACAATGATTAAAATTTAAAGGTGCTGATTTGAACCTATATGGATGTTTTTTATTTAAGAATAAATGATGAAGGTAAAATTCAAGCTTATGACCTTATGATGAGCTGTTAAAGTCTTTACTAGCTAAGCTTGCTAATACCTTCCTATATATGGATGATTGGTCCAAGTAAAAGTTGTTTCTGAACTATGTATATAAATTTATATTTGAGCAATTTGCTTGAAAACGTCTTGAGCTTTTTCCGGAAGGTGCTCACAATTTTTAGTTTTTCATTTGATGCTTCTCCTTTTTTTTTCTCTCCAATATACTAAACCCATCACCTTCATTGCCTTCACCTCGCCGCGAGGCCCCGTTACTTCCATGTCGCCTCCACATGGCTGCCTCCGCCAGGTCATGCTTAATCACCCCAAGTGATCGTCTCTATCTTACTGCCAGGGCTTCTTTCCCCTCCATGAGATATCATCGCTTTTGCCCCGTTGCTTTTGTCCGGGAATGGATGACTCCACTGTGCCATAAGACCTTGTTGTCTTTGCATGGCCTAGCGTGAAGAGGAGATAAGATAATAGAAGAATAGTTGGTGTGTGAAGAAGATATAAGTGAAGGCGAGGTCCAAACACAACTAGATGCCCGAGCATGACGGGACAGTGTTAGCTGACCAATTCTACCGTCAAATCTATAACTGAACGAGTCAATCTCGTTCATTAGTTGAGGGAAATCTTCCTTCACCCTTGTATAAATAGATGATGCATCTATCAATAATATCATCCTTGATTCTTTCATTTCCATTCCTAACATGGTATCAGAGCCATAAGAGAAACTATTCTCTCTGTCAAACGACAGAAAATTTTTTGCTCCACTACAACAGAACTGCGTTCCAGGTGTGACGTGCGATGTGAAGAAGCAAGTGGAGGGAGCCGTCTATGCCTTTCTCGCTTGGATTTGGCATGTCTTCGCTGGTGTCGCCTAATCAGTCGCTCCATGCTCTTGGTGATCGATCTCACCGTCTCCATCGAGGGCCGTAATCAGTCGGTCGAGACCGTTTGGTGATTTCTGATCTCACTACTACTCGATGGAAGGAGTCAGTCGGCCGAAACCGCGATCAATGACTTCTCCATCAACGTAGCTGCTGCTTCACAGCCATCGAAATAGAGCAACCAATGCTCTGTTGCTTCGATTGCTACAATGCTTTGCCATCTCTGCTCCTCTCAGACGCCGAGCTCCTCTTTCTCCCCTGTCGCCTACCATATCGCTACTATCAATAGCAGCAGCAGCCCTTGACTGCAACAATCGCCTCAAAACATCGACACAATTGTCGTTGGCCAATCCTTTCTCTGCTTATACTAGCAGCGTTGTTGTTGCTTTGCTCTCCCACATGGCAGCGAATTACCGTCGCCATCACTCGCTTCTAAACCAGACCGCTCTCGCCGCCACTCTGTTTTTTGTCGCTCTCCCCGTCGACATATATTTCTCATTCATTGTTGTCAAAGAAGAAGAGCACCGCCTGCCTCCTTTACTGCTGCCTCCTTGCTGAGGCAATGCTACGTGCTGGTTCTTTCAAATCTACTACCTACAAATTGCTCCAGCCAATCCATAGCAGCTTATAGCTCCAAGCAAGAGCGTTTCTCCTCGTGCACCGACGCTGCTGCCACCATTCTCTGTTCTTTCAGTTTCTGTCTCCTAGTACTGAACCAACCGGATTCCCATCTGCGGCTGCACCTATGCCTATTGGACTGTCACTGAATATTCTCTTCCGCCACTCACTCCTGTATCTACCAGGTGTTTTCTATACTGTTCCGTTCAGTTCAGTTTTGCTATCACCTTCTGATCTATGCTGCTACACAAATATGTAACTTTACAGCCATTAATTGCTTCTCTTTTTCTTTTCTTGTATATTTCTTGGTCGCCAGTTGTGTTACTGTTCTCTACTCTGTGCAACGACTTTTGTGATTTCCTAATGTCTTCCTCATCCACTTCTGATGTTCTTACTCTTTTTCCTACTAATAATTCTGCTCCATCTTCCGGACTTATTTCTATTAATGCTGCATCTTTAATCCCTTTTAAGTTATCTAAAAGTGGCCATTATGCTTCTTGGCGAGCTTAGTTCTCTAACCTTTTGTTTGGTTATGATTTATTGAGTTATATTGACGGTTCTCTTAGTTGTCCACCAGCCATAATTCATGTACCAGGAGACCTTAGCCCAATACCCAATTCTGCCTACAAGTTATGGCTTCGGCAGGATCGACTAATTCTCCATGCCATTCAGGCCTCTGTTGTTGGATCCATCGCTCCGCTTGTAACCTCCTGTGCCACTGCTACAGAAGCCTGGAACAAGTTACAGACTACCCTAGTGAACCGCTCTCGGACTTGCATGCTTGGACTACTCTCCAATCTTTTGACTCTTAAGGAAGATGGAAGTAGTGTTGCTGATTACTTACATAATATCAAAGTGATTATCGATTACCTGGCTTTGATAGGTCATCTTCTTACTGATGAAGAGATACTAGTCCACACGCTCAATGGATTAAGTCTTGAGTACAAAGAACTTACTGCTGCTCTTCGGGCGCGTGACTCTCCTATTCTCTTTGAAGAATTTTATGATAAGCTGATGGATTATAAAGCTTACCTAAAGCGTGACACCAAGCTATCGGGACCTTTGTCAGAACCTCCCATCATAGCTCAGTTCACCCAAAAGCTCAAAAAGCCCAGCCGTAAATACCACAAAAATACTTCAAAAGGTGTAGTCACCCAACCTCCCACTACTATGAGTTTTCATCCATCACTTCTTCCTCTATATCCTTCATCCATCAATTCTAGTCCAAATGTTTCCTTTTCACCTTGCCGCCCCCCACCTATGTCTCTACAACCAGTTTTCTATCAATTGTGTGATAAAATCGGCCACACTGCCAAAGTTTGTCGATCGCGGCTTCCAGCACCATCTACTTGGCCTCAAGCAAATATCCTGACTGCTTCTTCTAAAGGTCCGTCCAACTAGATTGTGGATTTTGGTGCTTCCCACCATATCACCTCTGACCTCCAGAATTTATCACTCCATAATGGCTATGGCAGTCATGAAGACGTCATCGTTGGTGATGGTAATCGGATCCCTATTACTCATGTTGGTTCTAAGACATTACATTCCAACAACTCTTCTTTTACACTTCATAATGTTTTGTGTACCCCTCACATCAAGAGAAATCTTATTTCTGTCTCTCAATTTTGTCAACAAAATCATACTTTTATTGAGTTATTTCCTTATTATTTTCTTGTCAAGGACTTGAGCATGGGGGCATCTCTAGTTCGTGGCTCGAATAAAGACAACATCTACGAATGACCGTCTATCGTCTTTCTCACCCAGCCCATAGCAAACACTTCCACTGCAGCTCCAGTCGATATATGGCATTATCGTCTTGGTCATCCCTCAAACTCTATTCAACAAAAATTGCTTTCTCATTATTCTATTCTTGTTTTTAAATCCAACAATGTTCCTACTCACTGTAATGTCTGTCTTAGTAATAAAAGTCATCAATTACCTTTTAGTACTTCCTTTCTTTCTTACTCTAAACTGTTTAAGGTTATTTATACTAATGTTTGGGGTCCTATATTGGTTGTTTCCTTTGACAAGTTTAGATTCTATGTTGTCTTCATAGATTATTTTACGAAGTACACATGGTTCTATCCTCTTCGTCAAAAATCTAATGTCGTCGTTGTCTTTTCTAACTTTAAGAACTTAGTTGAGAATTATTTTTAAACTACTATTAAAACCATCTATTCTGATGGCGGAGGTGAATATCAAGCTCTTGCACCTTATCTATCTGCTTGTGGTATTTAACATATTAAGTCACCTCCGTACACTCCTCAACTGGTTGGTTCTGTCGAACGTAAATATCATCATGTTGTTGAAACTAGTCTAACTCTGCTTCATCAAGCATCTATGCCTTCTGCCTTTTGGTCTGTTACTTTTCAAACTGCGGTGTATCTCATTAATCGCATGCCCACTCCTGTTCTTCAGTATCAGTCACTATTTGAAAAGCTATTTTAAAAATGTCCTAACCTACACACATTAAAAGTTTTTGGTTGTCTGTGTTATCCATGGTTACTCCCCTACAATTCTCATAAACTGCAGCCTCGATCTCGTCCTTGTATTTTCATCAGATATCTCTTGAACATAATACTTTTCGGTGTTATGATCCTCAATCTGCTAAGGTATTTGTCTCCAGACATATCACTTTTGTGGAGTCTGTCTTTCCTTTTCGAGATCAAGGTCACTGTGTCATCCCATTAAGTTCCTCTAATATATCTTCCTCCTCTCCCGTGCCTCTATAAGATCCATAATCTCTTATTATTTCGATTCCGCATATTCCTCCTTCGTCTTCTTCTCCGGCTTCTTCTCCTCCAGAGCCACTACCTTTGTCCTCACCTTGTCCTGGTTCCTCTATCGTCCCTGCGTCAAACTCTACTAGTGATCACCCTCAATCCCTACCCTCTAATACTCCTATCATCTCACGTCATCCAATGCAAACCCTCTCCAGAAGTGGTATCTTTAAACCCGGTCAAGTTCTTAATTTGCATGTCAGTACCAACCCTTTCCTAGACTATAATGAACTATCATCTTTTACTCAAGCCCAAAAATTCTTACACTGGCGTACAGCCATGTGTGACGAGTATGATGTCCTTCTTCGTAATGGTACTTGGACTCTCACCCCCTCTCACCCCATGCAAAACATTATAGGGTGTAAGTAGGTCTATCGCATTAAGTGAAATCCCGATGGCTCGATTGCTCGCTATAAAGCTCAACTTGTGGCTAAAGGTTTTCATCAATGTCCTAGTCTTGACTATACTGAGACATTTAGTCCTATCGTCAAACCTACTACCATTCGGCTTATCCTGAGTTTGGCCATCTCCAACGACTGGTGCTTACGCCAACTAGATGTTGACAATGCCTTTTTGTAAGGGATACTTACTGAAGACATTTTCATGGAACAGCCTCCAGGTTTTATACATCCTCAGTATCCATGGCATCTTTGTAAATTACGAAAAGCCATTTATGGCCTTTGTCAGGCTCCACGAGCCTGGTATACTGAGCTTGGTCTCTACTTGTCTTTGGTTAGCTTCATTAACTCTAAATATGATATCTCTCTTTTTCTACGCCACTAACATGAGTTTACTATCTATCTTCTGGTTTATTTGGATGATATTATTATTACCAGCGATAACTCTATGGCGGTTCAAGCATTTATTCAGCAATTGGCCGACTGATTCTCTCTTAAAGATCTTAGTCATTATTTTTTCGGTGTCGAGGCTACATCTACGTCTTCTGGTCTCTTTCACTCACAAAGAAAGTATATTCTTGATTTGCTGTTAAAGATGGCTACGCAGGATGCAAAAGAGGTTGCCACTCCTCTATCCTCTAGTGAATCGCTGAAGTTATGTGATGGTAGTCCTGCTACAGACCCTGCTCAGTATCGACAGGTAGTTGGCTCCCTACAATATCTCGCCCTTACTCGTCCGGATATTTCCTTTGCAGTTAATAAACTGTCTCAGTTCATGCATCGGTCATCTGCTTTCCATTGGACTGCTGTCAAACATATTTTACGTTATCTCAAAGGGACTATTGATCATGGTATTTTTCTTCGTAAACATTCTCCCTCTCAGCTTCATGTCTTTGTTGATGCTGATTGGGCCGACAATGTTGATGATAGAACCTCCACATCTGGATACATTATTTTTCTTGGTACCAATCCGATTAGCTGGAGTTCTAAGAAACAAAAGACAGTTGTCAAGTCTACTACTGAAGTTGAATATCGAGCTATAGCCATTGTTGCTACTGAACTTATTTGGATCTCCAACTTGCTTAAGGAGCTTTACGTTTCCTCTTCTACTCTGCCTGTTATTTATGTGATAACCTCGGTGCTACTTACCTTTGTGCGAACCCGGTTTTTCATTCTCGCATGAAGCACGTGGCTATCGACTTTCATTTTGTGCGGGATCAAGTTGCTCATTAGCAGCTTCGTGTTTCTCATGTTCACACAGCTGATCAACTTGGTGACTCCCTCACAAAGTCTTTAGCCCGCAAACCCTTTTTATTGTATCGGTCCAAGATCGGTATCCTTGACAGGAGCTCGATCTTGCGGGGGCAAGTTAGCTGACCAAGTCTACCGCCAAATCTATAACTGAACGAGTCAATCTCGTTCATTAGTTGAGAAAAATCTTTCCTCACCCTTGTATAAATAGACGATGCATCTATTAATAATATCATCCTTTATTCTTTTATTTCCATTCCTAACAGACATAAGTGACCATGCAAAGACAATAAGGCCTTGCAATAAGACAAATGAAGCACGTAACCACAGGAGGGATTTAGGATATTAGAGGAAAAATGATATTAAATAAAAAATTAAAATCTGAATATACCTTTCGAGAAAAAAACCAAAAAATGATTTTTTTAGGAAAATCGACTTTTATACTTTTACATTTAGATCCAATATTTTTTAAATTTTTTACTCTGAGCCATAACAAATAAGAAGCTCTAAGGTCAACATAGTACTTGAAGATTTTCTAAATCTTTTGAAGTATTTACCATTATTAACTTTGTGAATATTGTAACTAACATTAAATCAGGTAGTCTCATTGTTGAGTTTTTGTAATGTTCTCCTGCTCTCCACGTAAATAATTAATTTGGGTTCATATTCCATATAATATAAGTATCATGAAATCTTTTTTTAGTCCATAGAAATGATGTCGATCTTAAACCGATGTCAATGAATCTGAAGAAAGGAGGTCGTAGTGATGTTAACCGCGGTGAAGGTTTGACAACGATTGACTTCAATGATGATGTAAGTCTGGCTGAGAAGTAGGGTGCAAGCATGGCGAAAGAGGAGGTCCGACACGAGACAGGCGTAGCAGCATGGGAGCAGAAGTCGCTAGACAACGAAAGCAAGTATGGAGGCACCAGACTTGGAGATTAGGACCAGGAGGTCTCAACAGATGCAGCAACCATAAGAGGTTACGGGAGTAGAGGTCGTAGTCACCGGGGCAGGGCCACTCAATCACATGCAGGACTCGGATGCACAGCAAGGGCGCCTCGCAGGAGAAGGAGAGCGGCAGCGGACCCTACAGGAGAATATAGATGTCTTGGCCGAGGATGGATCACGGCCAAGAGCCAGAAGTCGGGCAGTCAACAGCAGCTTGAGGAAGCAGTTGTGATTACGCAGGCAAGAAATGCCTTCTGTTCTCGGCAAGGAAGGGTAATCCTCAACAGAATAAATGGATGTAGTTGTTTGTAGAGGCAGAAACCATGAGTTCCATAGTGCATATCAGGTGTGGCAGAGGAAAAAGGAGGACAGCAACTGCTACGGCTGCCTGGGCTGCAGGGGCAGATGAGAGTAGTGGCAGCAGTGGGATGTGGAGATCAAATGCAGGAGCGACAACCGATTGTTGTTGCCAAAGTGGAACACTTCGGTGCCGTCGTGTAGGAGGGTGGAGCCCGGAGGACTCCGCGGAATCAGCGGCGATGTGAAGAATAAGAGGGGTTGGTGGGGTGGCACTTGTGGTGTTGCAAGAGGGCAGCACCAGCGGCAGAGGCTGTTGGGAGGGGAGGGGACACAATGGATTGCAGGAGCCGGAGGTTACATCAGTGAGGAGAAGGAGCGATTGGCCAGAGATCAGATCCGATGGTAGAAAGCGAAGGTCCAATAGGTGCCGAAGCAATACGGCCGGTGGGCTGGAAAGTAGCAGTGTGGAGCCTGGCAATTGGCAGAGGCACGGTAATGATTGGGAAGCAGCGAGAGATGACGGTGGCTGGCTCTCTACTTGGATGGAGAGTAGAGCACCGAGAGACAACGAGCAATGGCCCTTAGAGGTGCTCTTAGTAGAGAGAGCAGAGGCGGCGTTCTGGATGCAATGGTTCCTATAGAGAGATGGCAGAGACTTCTCTTCACTAAGAGAAATAGAAACATCGGGCGAGGGGATTTACTGTCATTTGACAGTGAGAAAGAGCTTGCTCTAGGTTGGTGGTTGCTCAATTTCGACATGGAAATCAATTGAGGGAAGTTCAAGATAATTTAGGAAGTTCTGTCTACTTTTGTTCTACTGCAAGCAGCGCACGATGGCCTCCAGCAGGTTCGCTATGATGATGGTGCTTATGTCAGTGAAGAAGAGGAAGCGATGGTGGTGCGGCTGGAACAATGGCAATCAGTGAATTGCCCTATTTCAGTCGCTGCAAGGAGGGAAGTTGTTGCTTGAGGCTGAGAGGCAACGAAGGTGGTATAGCTGGAGGGTTGCCGAGGGAGATAGTGATGGTGGCACTCGGGCAAAGGAAGAAGGTGGTGACAATAGAGCAATAAAGGCTGCATGAGGGATGATGCCAATGGCAAAGATATCAGGGTCCAAAGATGAAATCAAGCTACCAAGCAGGAGTAGAAGCCATCGTCTACTGCAGATAGGGTAGGGAAGGTGTCGCTACTCATTGGAGTTGATGCGATAGTGGTGGGGAACAAGGAAGACGGCCTCGTGCATAAGAACGCCTTGGTAGGGGAGCAACAATACTGCGAGGAGCCGCCAAAGGAGAAGACGAGGAAGCAGCCGACGATGATGAGAGACGCTAGCTATAAGTAAGGGTGGGCGAGAGCCATAGCAGATGCCTGATGGAGTTGGTGTTAAGTGATAAGATTATTGTAACAACTTATAATTAAGTTGTTGAGGGAAATCCTAAACAGCCTTATCCTTTCAATATTTTATTCTCCAATATAAATAGGTACAACTAAAGAATAGACAATGTACTTCTTTTCTTTGTTTTCAATACAGCTTTTCTTAGTTTCTATCATGGTATTAGAGTACCTTGCCTAGAGCAAGCTCTCTTCTCGCTGTCAAATGACAGTAAGTTTTCACCATTTCCAACTGTGTGCAGAAGCTGTCGTCGACTCCTACCCATCTACCGTCGCGGCACATCTGCCTCCTTTATCGACAAGAACCAACGAGATCGACACTGATCTCTTGGCATCATCTGTCCCTTTTTTTGCAAAACCATATCTATGGAAGCTGAAGACGTATTCCTCCAGCATATCTACGATCAAACAGCAATCGCTCCTTCGGGTAGCCTACCACTGCCACCGTCGCTGCCACGTAGCCGCAACCCTCTTCCTCCAGTGGATAGTGCCTCGTCGATCTCCTAATGCTAGCAGTCATCGGTTGCTCATTCCCTTCTTCGACGGCTGATTAACTTCTCCCTTCACTATCTACCTTTGCTCCGAGTCGAGGTTAAAGAGTTAAAGAGAAGAGTAGGAAGCTACTACATTTGCTCCTAGCTGCCTACCCAGTAACAACAGCCTTCTCTCATATCTCTATTGCCTCCTGTAGTGGCCTATTTGCATAGCCTACAACCTTCTTTCTAGCACACATCGGATCTACAAGCCATTCACCATCGCATATCTTTCGGACCCAAAAACGATAGTGCTTGGTATCCTTTCCTCTAATGTCTTCGTCTTCTACCTCTCAAGTTCTAGTTATTGTTCTTGTAGGAAGCAATAGTGCTTCTTAACATACAGGGCTTGTATCTATTAATGTTGCAGCCCTTATCCCCATCAAATTATCCAGAAAAAACTACGCATCTTAGCGTGCTCAGTTTTCTAATCTCCTCTTTGGCTATAATTTACTAGGCTATGTTGATGGATCTTTCAGTTGTCCACTAGAAATGATCACCATCCCGGGGGCACCAAGTCCAGTATCAAATCCGGAGCACAAGTTATGGTTACGTCAAGATCGTCTCATTCTCCAGGCAATTCAAGCCTCTGTTGCTGGTTCTGTCGCACCATTTATATCTTCATATGCTACTATTGCTGAAGCCTGGTGCAAGTTGTAAACTACATTAGCTAATCGTTCACGCACTCGTATGCTCGGCCTCCTCTCACGACTCATGAACACCAAACAGGAGGGAAGTACCATTGGTGATTATCTCCAACATATAAAACTTATCATCGATGATTTAGCATTAATAGGGCACCACCTCAGTGATGATGAAATTGTTGTTCACACTCTTAATGGTCTTGGAGTTGAGTACAAAGAATTGGCAGCAGCAATACGGGCACGTGACTCATCACTATCATTTGAGGAGCTGTCTGACAAGCTAAATGACTACGAGTCATATCTAAAGCGTGATGATAAGTTTTCAGGCCCACCTATTACTACTCAGGTGAATCACAAATCCAAAAAGAAGAACAATCAGCATTCTAGACCTATCAACAAAGGACTTGGACAAGCTCTGCCCCAAAGAAGCAACATCCATCACTAACAGTCTTGGCGTCCTGCTCCCATGCCTCAAGGTAGCAACATCAACTATCAACAACCTTGGCAACCTGCTCCTATGCCTCAACAACGCATAGTTTGTTAGCTATGTGATAAGGTTGGTCACTCCGCTAAGGTCTGTCAGTCTCATCCTCGACCTTCTGCTACTATGCCCCAAGCACATCTTGCTGCTACCTCGACTTCTGATCAATATTCCTGGGTTATGGACTCTGGCGCCTCCCATCACATCACCTCGGACCTCTAGAACTTGTCCCTTCACAACAGCTATGGTGGTACCGATGACATCATCATCGGTGATGGTAAGCAACTTCCCATCACTCATATTGGTTCTACAATGCTTAATTCGTATTCTCATACTTTTACACTCGGTGATGTGTTGTGCTCTCCTCATATCAAACAGAATCTTATTTCTGTCTCCCAATTCTATAAATAAAATAATATATCCATTGAATTCTTTCCTGACTCCTTTCTTGTCAAGGATCTGAGCATGGGGGCATCGTTAGTTCAAGGCACGAGTAAAGATAACATCTACCAGTGGCCATCGATCTCTCAACTCTCCAAAAAAAAATTTTACGTTATTCTCTTCCGTCTGTTAGAGCAAGTTCTAGTGTTACTCATTATGATACATGTTTTAGTAATAAAAGTCATAGATTACCTTTTGAACATTCTTCTATCTCTTGTTCGCAACTGTTTGAAATTTTATATACTGATGTTTGGGGTCCCGCACCAAGTATTTCATTTGACAAATTCAAATTTTATGTTATCTTTGTTGATTATTTTACCAAATATACTTGGTTGTATCCTCTTCAACATAAGTCTGAGGTCTTTAAAACCTTTATTACCTTCAAAAAAATGGTGAAAAATATCTTTCAGTCCACCATTAAAATAGTTTACTCTGACGGTAGAGGAGAATACCAATCTCTAACACCATACTTGAATACCTATGGTATTCAACACCTCAAGTCTCCTCCGTACACTCCTCAGCTAGTTGGCTCAGTCGAACGCAAACATTGGCATATAGTTGAAACTGGTCTTACACTTCTCCATCATGCTTCCATGCCAACTATTTTTTGGTCTACAGCCTTCGAGACCGCAGTCTATCTGATTAATCGCATGCCGACTCTAGTCCTCCAAGATCAATCACCTTTTGAAAAACTATTTCATAAACCTACAAACCTTCAGAAACTTAGAGTCTTTGGTTGTGTCTGCTATCCTTGGTTATGTCCTTATGCATCACATAAACTAGCCCCACGGTCAAAACCTTGCACCTTCATTGGTTACTCTCTTGAACATAATGCTTACCGATGCTATGATCCTTTGACTCATAAAGTCTTTGTGTCTCGTCATGTGGTTTTTGTGGAGTCCCCCTTTCCATTTTACCAGTCCAAATCTCTTACTGTGCCAACTACTCCGCTGACTATACATCATTGGCATATGCCATTATCCAATGAGCCTCCACAAGAATCACCCACTCTAACTCACATACATGAATGGAGCGCTTTTCCAATACAACATCTCGCTCCCTCTTTTTCCTCTCCTTCTGCATACATACCTCGTGCCTCCGACATCCAGTTTTCGGACACTCAATCACCAATATTTCCCTCACCCCTGCCTACTTCTACTATTGTTCCTTAGTCCGACTCACCCTGTTCTATTACTTCTCCAACACCTATTCTGCCACTATCCCCTAAACCACTTAGACATCCCATGATAACGCTCTAAAAGTGGTATTTTCAAACCACGTCAGGTTCTTGACCTCAATACAATTGTGACTCCCTCTGTTGAGATCTGTGAACCTACCATAGTTATTTAAGCCCAAAAGTCTCCTCACTAGCGTCAAGCTATGTCTGATGAGTATGACGCCCTCTTTCATAACTCTACTTGGACACTTATTCCGTTTCATCCTACACAAAATGTCATCAGGTGTAAGTAGGTTTTTCGACTTAAGCGGAACCCTGATGGGTCCATTGCTAGGTATAAGGCTCGTTTAGTGGCCAAAGGCTTTCATCAGCGTCCTGGCGTTGATTTTACAGAGACATTCAGTCTGGTTGTTAGATCCACAATAATCCGACTGATTCTAAGTTTAGCCATTTCAAAAGGTTGGCAACTGCGACAGCTTGATGTCCACAATGCCTTCTTACAAGGAACATTAACTGACGATGTCTTTATGGAACAACCTCCTGGTTTTCTTAATCCTCAGTATCCGAAACATGTCTGTAAACTCCACAAGGCTATCTATGGTCTTCGGCAAGCTCCATGAGCCTGGTACAAAGAACTCGGCTCGTTTCTGATGTCAGTCAGCTTCTCTAACTCTAAGTCTGACACCTTCTTATTTCTCTGTCAATAATCAGACAGTACAATATATCTCTTAGTCTACGTGGATGATATCATTGTGACCGGTAATAACTCTATGGAGGTTAGAATGTTCATTAAGAAGTTGGCCGCCAGATTCTCCCTCAAAGATCTCGGTTCTTTAAATTATTTTTTGGGAGTGGAAGCAATATCTACATCTTCAAGACTTTTCTTCTCTCAACGGAAGTATACTCAAGACTTATTAGTCAAGACAAACATGAAGGATGCAAATGTTGTTTCCACTCCCCTTTCCACTAGGGAATTGCTTCGATTAAATGATGGAAGTCCTGCTACGAATCCTACACAATATCGATAAGTAATTGGCTCTTTACAATATTTGGCTATCACCCGCCCAGATATTTCATTTGTAGTCAACAAGCTATCCCAATTTATGCATAGACCATCTACTACACATTGGTCAGCAGTTAAATGAGTATTACGTTATCTTAATGGCACTCTTGACTATGGCATACTTCTCCACAAAAACTCTCCACTCCAACTTCATGCTTATGTGGACGTTGATTGGGTTAGAAACGTTGATGATAGAACATCGACATCTGGGTATATTATTTTCCTAGGCGCTAATCCAATCAGTTAGAGTTCCAAGAAACAAAAGACTGTTGCACGGTCAACCACTGAAACTGAGTATCGCTCTATTGCAACTGCAACTACAGAACTTAATTGGGTGATGAATCTGCTCACATAACTTGACATCCGCTCTTCTGTCACTCCTACCATATATTGTGATAATATCGGAGCTACCTACGTATGTGCAAATCTAGTATTTCGCTCTTGTATGAAACATATAGCAATTGACTTTCATTTTGTACGAGATCAAGTGATCAACCGACAACTACGTGTTTCTCATGTTCATACGGCAGATCAACTGACAGACTCTCTTACGAAGCCACTTACCCGCAAGCTATTTTCACTTCATAGGTCCAAGATCGGTGTCCTTGATAGGAGCACAATCTTGCGGGGGCATGTTAAGCGATAAGATTATTGTAACAACTTGTAGTTAAGCTGTTGAGGGAAATCCTCAACAGCCTTATCCTTTCAATATTTTATTCTCTTATATAAATAGGTACAACTAAAGAATAGACAATGTACTTCTTTTCTTTGTTTTCAATACAGCTTTCCTTAGTTTCTATCAGTTGGGGCTATCGCAGGCAGAGGGGAGTGATGAGATCGCAGTAGCAAAGGGTTTCTCGATGTCTTTCACGATCGAGGAGGTAGACAAAAGGTGCGAGCGGTAAGTAGCAGCAGAAAGGAGTTGTAGTGGGCGATCGTCGGCAAGAGATGCTATCATTTGATAACAAGGAAAGAAAGTAGAGATAATCTCTCTTAAAGTAGGAAGAGAGCTAAGGTGGACTAATTCTCAGAGGAAGCCGGAAAGGGGGAGAGAGATCTGGCATTAGGTCTGGGCAAGGAGGAGAAAGCGGGGGAGAAGGAAGCCGACGAGGAAGAAGTACCATCATGGACAAGCGATAATAGAATCTATCGTTGGACAGTGAATAAAGAAAGGTAATCTCTCTTATAGAGAGAGAAGCATAAATAAAGGTAATCTCTCTTATAGAGAGAGGGGCTCTGGTACCATGATATAATAAGAAGTGAGAAAGAAAAGCCCAATTGATTCATTAATTCATCATTTATTTATACAAATGAAGATGAGGATTTCCCTCAACTAATTTATGAGATTTTCTCGTTTAGTTGGGGAAATCATATCTAAATCTTATCTTCTATCACATGGTCCATATAAGTTTTTGTTATGTTCTCTAGCCCTTGGGTATGAACTTCTCAATTTGATTCCGGAGGTTGTGATATTCCTCTATGTCATGGTCGTAGTCATGCAAGAATTGACAATACTTCGACTATCCTTGAGCTCTTTGGAACTCTTCATGGGGTTGGGCATTCTAAGAAGTCCATTTTCTTTGATTTGGAGAAAGATCTTTTTCTAGGTTGAGTTCAGGGGAGGTAGGAACAGCCTTGGGTAGGATGGTTCTGGCTGTTTAGGCCACCTCCTCGGGAGCCCTGGAGGCTGCCCCCGAGACTTCTCAATGAGGGCCTCTTATGCTCCTCACATTTCTTAGCCAATAGTACCTCAACAATCATGTACTGGTTGGCGTGCTAGAGCATCTCTGGGACAGTCATTGGTGGCCACTCGATTAGCGACCAGAAAAACCTAGATGGTCACAACCCCATCAAAAATACTTGTATAATTAAGGAATGATGAGCATCGGGTATTGCCCTGGTTTCCGAGACGAAGTGGGAGAGGGGCTCCTCATCTTTTTCGCTTAGGCCGAGGAGCATTTTTGTAGTTGGCTTTGACTTAGTGCTTGTCGTGAAATTGAATTTGAACTCCTTTGCCAACTGGCCGAAGGACGAGAACATGAGGGGCTTCAAACAATTGTGCCACATCCCGGATGGCTCTCTGATAGGGTGGCAGTCTTCTCAGGTCGATTTATCAAGCATCGATGGATCCGATGATGCTTGAAGAGCGGGTGGTTGGGACACAGGGTGTGCCCGGAAGAGGTCAAGTTATGGTGCTAACAGGAGTGCTCGCGATGGTGTGGCTTGCAAGGTGAGCTAGGAGAGAGGACTTGCTTAGGGAATGAGAGTGATAATGGACTGAACCATCCCGGTTAAAGTCTGGACCTGTTGTACTAAAGAATGCCTCCGGTGAGATAGCCGGTTGCATCACTCCACCCTTGGGGGATAAGAGTCCTGGGTCATTAAACAATCTCCAGTACCTATTTGGGGTCTGGGATGGTACATTTCTGTCAAAAGGAGGAGGGAAGGAGGCCGGTCCCTCAAGGGCGAGGATCAGATTTGCTGCATGAGCATCTTTCTCTGGGTGCTCCCTGGTGTTGGATGGTTGTTAGGGCTCTTACGACATCGGCCCTCCTTCTAGTGCCAAAGAATGTTGGGGTTCTTTATGCCAAGTCTGAGGTGTCATCTCGGCTTGGTCCGATCCGAATGCGCAAGGGCACCTGCACAGTTCAAACGTGCCGAGGAGGGAGTGTTATGAGCTGATGGCTCCACTTTTGAATATCTGAGCTATTTTCTTAGGACCTAACTGACATCAGACTCCTTCTTCTCCTTGGTGTTTGCATCATGCAATAAAGGCCTGAACCGGATAGAGGGTCCTCTCAGTTTGACCCCTTCGATAGTCAAGTTAGTCACGAGCCTAAGCTATCAAAGGAGTGTTGCGGAGATATTTTCTGTATATTTGTTTGTCTCTCTGATACTATTCATTGGGTTGGCTTATATACTTCTTGGGCGGGGGGGGGAGGGGGTCACCATCCGATGATATTTAATGATTAGTGATGCCACCATACATTGAAACATTAATGCGTACTGGTACCAGGGAATGGTTGGAGTAGACTTTGGTGTCAATGTCATCTGGGTTGTATTGTGCATTGTCCTGTTTCTCGAATGATGGGATAGATCGATGATTTGTCTGCTGACATCGTCTGAGCACATCATCTCTCCCTTAGGCAGCAGGAGAGAGCAGTGTTCGATCCTAAGGTCTCGGTTTAACCTAAGTTGGAGGTGCCTAGTTGGCTTTGCTATGGTGATCTTGCCATCTCTATCGGATGGGTCAGAATATGTCCTATCAGTATTGATTTCATCAAATAATAACTTTTCATTATAGTCACTACGATGAGTTATCATTTGGGTAATATAAAGAAAGGGTCTAGGTGTCTGTGTGGACTTGTGTTGAATCATGTAATCGTTGGACATAATAAAAGCATGACACCAAGTTGATAGCAATGTGGATTGACGATTGCGGAACAGTCGGTTGTTTTAATAGATCGATAGAAACCACCGGCAGTTAGCAATTAAAATACATAGGAAAATATCAGAATCTTTATCAATATCAGACCATCCATTGATCCAATTGCATTGTTCCCAAGAATTAAAGAATTTGAAAGAGTAATTGAGTTTACATTCCACCAGTCTCTTGTACCTATGATTCCAATGTAGGTTAATTGCTAACTCTATATGATTTCTATAGGTCTATTGATTCCACCAAATAACAACTCTTCATCATAGAAACTATGATGAGGAGTTGTTATTTGGGTAATATAAGGAAAGGGTCTAGGAATCTCTGCAGACTTGTGTTAAATCATGTAATCATTGGACATAATAATAATATGAAACCAAGTTGATAGCAATGTGGATTGACAGTTGCGGAGTAGTCAGTTGTTTTAATAGATCTATAGAAACCAGAGAGAATTAGCAATTAACCTATATAGGAAAATATCAGAATTCATATCAAAATCTAATCCTTCATTGATTTAAGTGACTTGTTCCCAAGAATTGAAGAATTTGAAAGAGTAATTGAGTTCAGATTCCACCATTCTCTAGTACTATGATTCCTATGTAGGTCAATTGCTAACTTTATATGATTTCTATAGATCTATTGATTCCACCAAATAATAACTCTTCATCATAGTAACTATGATGAGGAGTTGTTATTTGGGTAAAATAACGAAAGGGTATAGGTATCTCAGTAGACTTGTGTTGAATCATATAATCATTGGACATAATAATAATATAGAACCAAGTTGATAGCAATGTGGAATGACGATTGCGGAGCAGTAGTTGTTTTAATAGATCTATAGCGACCACAGAGAGTTAGCAATTAACCCATATAGGAAAATTTCAGAATTCATATCAAGATCAGATTCTTCATTGATTCAAGTGCCTTGTTCCCAAGAATTGAAGAATTTGAAAGAGTAATTGAGTTTAGATTCCACCAATCTCTAGTAATTATGATTCCTATGTAGGTTAATTGCTTAACTCTAAATGAATTTTTATAGATCTATTGATTCCACCAAATAACAGACTTATTTTGAATCATGTAATCATTAGGCATAATAATAACATGGAACCCGTGGATAGCTGGACTTTTTGTTAATTATTATTATGTCCAATGATTACATGATTATTCTATCCAATGATTACACGCCTCAACACAAGTCTGCATAGATACCTAGACCCTTCTCTTATATTACCCAAATAATAATTTTATCATAGTATCACGGGTTTAGTTGATTTTACCTAAGCCATGCGGCACCCATGCGTATTCGTCCGTAAATGTCAGCCCTCCCCAAGATCTCCTAGAGTCCCTAAGACTTACAAAAGAAAAAACGGGCCAAAAGAAGCAATTCCCACGGGATCCACAAGCAATTGCTTAAGCAAGCACTTTATAAAGTTAGATACAAATTACACCCATGGACATTACAAACTCAGAGAGGTTACACACAAAGGATAATGATCCATTATAGACTGAAATCCCTCACACGTGTTTACAAGATATCCTTATATTTATAAGCCAAAATTGGCTAGAAAGCAAACTAAACTCGGGCTGCTAAGCCTACTACAAGTTTGCTACTTGCTGTATAAGGTATGTACACAAACCGAAGGACACGGACAAACATAAGCATTTTATCGAATACCTTGTTTACATTGTTGTCTGTGACATTCTCCTCCATTTATTCCTTCGACGTCCTCATCGAAGCCACTGTAGATGCTGCATCTCCTTGCATTATGCTGAATCTTTAATCTTCTGCATTAGCTACAACACGCCCCTTTGGCTCCCAATCGCTCTCCGCCACTGTTATTGAATAGTCGAACTTTGATCCGCCATGTTGCTTCATCTCACTAATGACTGAATCTGGTGTGGGGTTAGCTGAATTGTACTGATCCTTGTTGGTTCTCGCGGATCCTACTGATGAAAGAAAAGACCTGCCTTATTATGCGCCAGTATCGCAGTATACTCATGTTGCTTTAACTAGGTGAATGCTTGTTGGAGCTTTAACAAGCATCGCCTCATAGAATTTGAAGTTTTGAAGGTACTTTCTCTATAATGTTTGCCCATTGATCCTTCCTCCATATTTAGTTGTCATTTCCAAGTAGTTCGCATCACTTCCACTTTTAATTGGCATTCAATTGGGAAATAAAGTGGACAATCTACTCTCAGTAAGACTAATCACCACTGGTGAGGATTTGACAACTATTATCTTCCATAAGCTTTCTTTAAATGGTCACTGAACTTATACAGAGCTTCTCTGCTAGATAGATAAGAGAACTAGGATACTCGACTTCACCCATTCTCTTAGTAGTTGAGAAGGCAAGGTTACTCGATTTTACCTACCTCCTTGAGTTTGTACTTCATGCATTGAGCTGGTTACTAACATTCGTCCGCTCTTTGCTCACACTTCTGAAGCACTAGAAGTGTTTGCACTTCTTACGTTGAGTTAGCTAATGTAATTTGCCTTCCCACTGCCATTGAACTTTTTGAATGCAACAAGTTTTGCCCGAAAAGAGTAAAAAGTTTACCCTAACTTGGAGTCCCCCAACTGGAGTAAGTCTTTGATAGATTTGGTCGCCTCTGGGATTGTACCATCTTCTCTATTACCTTTGTCACCTACTCCTCTGAGTAGAAAAGGTATAGTACCACGTACTGCCTACTTTGTTCCTTAGTCGAGCACTCCTGCATCAACCAAAAGTCCTTTGCTTTCGGCTATCTTGATGAGAAGCCCATCGACATTAGTCTTATGAAGTTTCTTGGCCTCTATCCTTTCGCCCTGTCTTGGTACTTGGAGTTTGCCTTTGCATTCTCCACCTCCTCGGCCCCTTTTATGACCAATGCTCTCCCTCCATGAGAGCAAGGGATCGATGATTCCACTGAGGTCCCGCCTCTACGGTACCATGGTGCTGCTAAGCCTATAGCACTACTATCTGTTACCTTGCATCTTCATATCTTCCTTCGCGATCGGTAGATCTGCTTCTACGGCACTGTGGTGCTCCTCCGAGTCTACCTCCTTTCTAACCGATGCTTTGCTTTTGGGTAGCTGAGCCCCACTGGACTCATCGTCGCTTCCTTGCCCCTTTCGACCACCTACTTCGACACCACTATGTCCTCCTAATAGTTCTCCTTGGTCGATGGAAAGATAGACTGCAACTCTTATGCATGGCCTCCGCCATCTTGTTGTAGGGCTCGCACCGATTTTGTTCTCCTAAGCTTCCTTGGTAGCACCATTCACTTACTCGACTTCGTACTTTGACTTGTCGGGCTCTGTTAAGCGAATGTGAGCACTGAAGTACTCCAACTCTCCAACCGCTCTGATCATACCTTTATATAATCAAGTCTCCTCGATGGGACTCACTGGTACTTGCAATCTAACTTCTCCCTCGATGGTACACAGCCCCTATATGTTGATGACCAAGGCTTTTATCTGATGCAAGCTTCGATGCATACATATGGAAGACCCGCCTCTGCAGTATTGTGATATTCACTCCTCAAATCCACAGCCATTCTTGCCATTGCATTGTTCACAAAAATGGAGCTCCCAACAGCTCTTGATCATTCACATAATCACATCCCCCTCCATGGGACTCACTGGTACTTGCACTTCGACTTCTTCCTCAGTGGTATACAGCCCCCATATGCTGATGACTAAGACTTTCATCCAATGCAAGCTTCGATGCACACATGAAGACCCGTCTCTACGGTACCACGACATTCACTCCTTGAATCCATAGCCCTTCTTCTTATTGTGTCATACACCAAAGTGGAGTTCCCAATAACTCTTGATCATACATCCGCATGATCTTGTCCCTCACGGGACACGATCACCTGTGTTACATTGCCATGAACTATTCCACCACGATCCGCTGCACCATGTCACCTCCTAGTGACATTTCCATTGCAAACAGATTCACGTATGATGAACTCGGACTACGACTTCTCCACGTGTGGCCTCTGCCAACACATCGTCGGGCCTCCGCCATCTCCAATTTTTAGTTCGCTCCCTTGTCAATTCACCTTCGTCCACCCACTCTTGGGTCACACCTGGATGAAGCATAACTCTAGGACAGTCTGTCGCCTAGTAGCTCATGAAGTTCTCCTGACTTCGCTAGAATTAGTGCACCATTATCTGGATCCTAGGCCTCTATCCTCTACCAGCATAATCTCTGCTATGCACCACTTATTCCTGACAACTCGAATGGCAACACTGTGGCATATTCTTCAAGAGTACTCGCCTCTGCGTCCTCTTGCCCTGTGCTAAGGTCTCCTGATCCCAACTCTGCCTCCGCAAGTTGAATCACCTTAGTTACTCCGTCAAATGCATCTCTGAGGTAGCTTGCATGTGCCTCGAAGCTCTCTTCATCTTTGGCACCATGCAAGATAAGTTCACCCCATCAGAATGAAGAACCCATAAAACGACATGATCCCACTCTTGCCTCTACAAGAGTTCATGCCCTTGACCTCTGTCCAAGTAAACCTTCGTACTTCCGCTTCATGTTCCATCTTCTATGTCGACTCTCTTCATGCGGCTTGGATACTTCACCAAGTTCCACTCAAGTCTCTCTACTCCTCGATCTACATTGAGTTGATAGTGGCCCTCGCGTCCACCATTCCACGGGTCAGCCCTCCATTAAGTTCGATTTCTGCATTAACTATAAGTGTGCCTTTATATGATGTTGCCTTGGATTGCTCTCCCACTTGATCTCGAAGTACATCTACCAATGCATTACCTCATTCGAGATCGTGCAATGACTCTTCGTCACTCACTCGGTCCATTGAGCTTTGTGGAGATATAGCCTTGAGGAACTTTTCCTCAATATGTGCAGTCCATTACACATGATTCTCCCTTTAGAGAATTAGGACTTATCCCTCCTGGATATCTGTCCTGCTGGAGCAACTTTTCTCTTTACATACTTCCCACTGGAAGTTTCAGAGACCACCATCCCCTTTGGACTACTTCGTCTTGCTTAACAACTTGTGCCTTGTTCTGCCCCCGTAAATGCACTTGCTAGATTGCGACCCTTCACCAATACAGTCTCCACTGCACTCTTCAGGGTCTAGCAACATGCTAAACTTGTTGCACATTTCAGCTGTCTACGGACGTATCATTTCTATGTCGAAAAGAAAGTTCGGATGCTCCATACCGTCGAGTTCCGATCGCGCCTTGCGATGGCCACGAACACTCTGTCGTCCGTGTACAAGCCCTTGCATAAGTACTGAATCCTTCAAGTTAGCAATTCCCCTGACCTGAGTTCGCGCCTTGGGATGGCCACGAACACTCTATCGTCCGTGTACAAGCCCTTGCATAAGTATCGAATCCTTCACGTTAGCAATTCCCCTCACCTCTATGAGTTTTGCACAACTCTTTCGGTCATTACTCAACGCCTCCTACTTTGTACGATCTCATCTTTCACTAAGCGCTCTGCTTTGCCTTAAGCACCGTCAAGTTTGGTTGCCAACATCGAGCCGTAGCTCAAACTCAACCATCCCAATCTTTATGGGCTACGAATTCTTCTTCGCTTGCTTGTTCTCGTAGTGCCTCTCGCGCAAAGGGGTTGGCTATTCCTCTGAATGCCAAACCTGGATACCCGCTCCTCTAAGCGACTCCTTTCCCTATATCTCAATGTCTGTTTTCCCCAAATAGTTGTGTGCTGGCTATCCTCCATACAACCCAACTAGGTCCCTCACGTTTGTATGGCTAGTGTTTTTGCATGTGCTTGTCCCACTCTGATACCACATTATCACGGGCTTAGCTGATTTTGCCTAAGTCGTGCGGCACCCATGCGTGTCCGTCCGCAAAGGCCTCCCCGAGATCTCCTAGAGTCCCTTAGACTTACAAAAGAGAAAACGGGCTAGAAGAAACAATTTTCACTGGATCCACAAGCAACTGCTCAAGCAAACACTTCATAAAGCCAGAGACAAATTACACCCATGGACATTACAAACTTAGAGAGGTTGCACACAAAGGATAATGATCCATTACAGGCCGAAGTCCCTCACAAATGTTTACAAGATACCCTTGTATTTACAAGCTAAAATTGGCTATAAAGTAAATCAAACTCGGGTTGTTAAGCCTACTGCAAGCCCGCTACTTGTTGTACAAGGTATGTACACAAACCGAAGGACACGAACAAACACGAGCATTTTATCGTATATCTTGTTTATATTATTGTCCGTGATAATAATTAATACGATGAAGATTTGTTATTTGGTGGAATCAATAGATCTATAGAAACGTTAGAGAGTTAACAACATAATAATAATAATCATAGTTACTAGAGAACGGTGGAATCTAAACTCAATTACTCTATCAAATTCTTGGATTCTCATGAATAAGGTGCTTGGATCAATGAAGGATCTGATTTTGATATGAATTCTAATATTTTTCCTATGTAGGTTAATTAAAAAAAATTGAATGTAAGTACTTGAACATTTTCTAAATCTTTTGAAGTATTTACCATTATTATTGACTTTGTGAACATTAAAACTAACATTAAATAAGGTAGTCTCATTGTTGAGTTTTCGTTATGTTCTCCAGCTCTCCAAGTAAATAGTTAATTTGGGTTCATAGTTCCATATAACTATCGTGAAATCGTTTTTTTAGTCGGTACAATAATTTATTATTTTTTTATTTTACAAAAAAAATGCGATTATGACATGTCAACTCACAGATCCGGTCAAATGATCCACTGACCTAAGGTTTGACTACATGCGATGAAAGGGGAGGTGGCATTATGTTATTAGTGTTCATCTGGTTATAAGATCGATGGTCTGAAATCACAAATATTTCTGTGGAATACGTTGGCTGCTCTTGGCATGACATGGGTGGTTTTTCTTGATTTTTAATATGGTGACATGAATTACGTTTTGTGCAATTGATATGACAAGGCAAATGCAAAGATGTTTCACTTTTTACGCCTTCCAAAAATTTATTCCGATGATTGATTCTCTTTTGCTTGTTAAAGTTGTCTGCTCTCTGGTCGTATTAATTGAAGTGAACATCTCTTAAGAGTTTCAATCATATTTATTGGACTAGTTATCCTGAGCTCAAAAAAAAGACCTAATAAATGAAGTTCTATCTTCCTCTAATCTATTTATTATATTCCTTCTACTAACAACTATTTAAACTTAGCGCCTCAAACTCACCAATTGAACCACCAACAGTATAATGTAATCCAACCTCTCTAAAACTAACTATGATATTTGAAGCTTTTGAACTTTAAGAATATCATTCTCCTGTTTCGAATGCCAAGTGCGATACACTTCGAATCCTTCACACTAAACTTACTATCATCCCAAAACAGACAGTTGAATCTCAAATGGTATAATCTCTCTAAAGCTAAATAGACTGCTCATTTCTAATTTTATTTTTATAGTTACTTCTTCCACCAACAGCAGAATCATTACCTCCAACAATGATATCTTTCTTTTTGGTATCAGAAATTTTTTGATCATCCTATTTACCAACCGACACGACACTCTTGATTAGATCATATTTTCTTTTCCTAAATTATAAGACTAACATATCATTATTATTTTTTTTTCTTTTGATGAAAATGTAATCAGATAGGCCTTGGAAAGAATCTTGGGCTTCATGGCTTAGTTCGACAAACTTTTATTAGCCTTGTTTAAAAGATTCTATCTTAAAACACTTTCACTGTCTTTCCTGTCTCCTCTCATCATCTCGTTGGATTAAAATCTGTTTAGTCTTTATGCCCAAGAACAAGAATCTATCCACAATTACTCTATTGCCCTTTGTAACGTAACGTTACCTACAAACTCCTTGCTAAAACTCTTGCCTATCGTATTAAACCACTCCTAAACTCCATCGTACACGCTTAGAGCAATCACTCCTAGCTCATTCTATGTTTAAAGTTCAAAATCTACCACTCCTCCAATTCTCATCAAGCTTGACTTAAACAAGGCCTTTCATAATCTTTCTTGGGTTGGCTTTACAAGAGACCCTAATTTGTTTAAACTTTTTCCCACCATTTTGTTCTATGATTATGGCTTGTTTTTCTTCTGCAAATTTTGCCTATTATTTGATTGATGATAATTCTTCTACTTGGTTTTAGAAATAATAAGGGGGTTAGACAAGGGGATCCACTCTCCCCTTATCTTTTCACCTTTGTCTGAAAATTCTCTCTACCATGCTAAACCATCTAGCCTCCAAAAATAAGCTCATTCCTTTCAACATTAAAGGGATCAAAATTTATCATTTAATATTTGTTGAGGATATTCTTCTCTCTTTCCGTGCAGACTAAAAATCTTGTTGTTTTCAACTCTTAAAAGTATTGAATTTATTTTTCTCTATTTCCGCACTTTCCATCAACAAATCAAAATCTAAATTTTTTTTTTCCCTAATAACTATGACCCACAATACTAAACATAGAATTTGTAATTTCTATGAACCTAAAGAGGGGAGGTGGGCCCTAAAATACATTGGGTCCTTTGTTAACTCAACTAGAATCCCTGATACATTCCAGCAACCACTCATTGATAAAAACTTAGAAGGAATTCAGGGGTGGCAGAAACGTATGATCTCCCAAGCAGGGAAAGTTGTTTTTATAAATTCCGTCATTACTGCTATTCCCACCCATATATAAGCTCTCGGATCTTTGATAAACTTATTGAATCAAAAAAATCTCTCGTGAATTCTTTTAAAACATAGATAACTCCCATAATAAAGTTAATTTTCTGCTTGAGATTGTATCACCTTCTAAATGTAATGGAGGTTTGGACATCCGTGACCTTAAGCATACTACGGGAGCCAAACGATTCTTCCTATTCTTAATTGTGATAGTAAACTTTTGGCTCATTTACTTATTAAAAAGATAGAATGGGGTTTGAGAAAACAAACAGTGATATTTATTAAAAAATTTTAATCGAAAAAATAAACATAGGATAGAACTTACATAAAATAGATAAAAAATAGTTCGTCATCAAATTTAATATCACAAGAGGAGATAGAAAATTCACCACCTCAAGAAAATTAAACAAGGATACAGAACTGAATCAAAAACTCACCATTCAATAAAATATCTAAGAGATACAAAGTTTTAGAAAGACCCAAAGAGCTTCTATCAATACAAATCATGTACAAAAACTTCTTTCTAATTCTAGAATATCCAAAATAAGTACTAGTGTATGAAACAACCCTTCATGTATAGGAAACTATGACATTAAGTACCTCACATTTGGTAACTAACCCCTTTAATACATTCAATGATAATGAAGAAAAGCACATTCAAATAGCTTTAATATTTTTCAAGGAATATGCTCATGAGCTGTCATATTTGAGTGGGTTGAGATAAAGGCTTTGAGATAATATAGTGGACTGTGGAGAATACCATAGGATCAGCAAGATCCATAAGTATTGATTGTAGCAAATTAGACATTCCCATGTTAATCTCCCCTGGTTGTATGTAAAAGACTTGTCCAAGAAATATACTCCTAGTGTGGTATCTTTGGAATATGTTGTTTCAAAAAATAAAATCATTATGGATCAAAGTAAGGTAGAAGCTATTCTTAATTAGCCAACTCCTACTTTAATGTATAATGGGATAAGTTTTCATAGTTTAACTTCATTTTACATAAGATTCATTAAGGGTTCAGCTCGATTGTTGCTCCAATCATCGAATGCTTGAAAGGTGATAAATTCAAATTGACTGATGAGGTTGATGAAGCTTTTGAGCTATTAAAAAAAAAGGTGATCTAAGCTCCTATTTAGTACTACCTAATTTTGATAAAGTATTTGAAGTTAAATCTCATGCCTCTAATAATGGAATTAGTGTCGCTTTGAGTCACGAATCAAAGTCCATTACCTTTTTTAATGAGAAGTTGAACGATATAAGGAAGAAATATTCTACCTATGACAAGGAGTTCTATGTTATTTATCGACCTTTATCTCATAGGGTTAGTATCTTCTTGCCAAGTCATTTGTCCTATATTCTAATCATGAGGCATTTAAGTTTATTAATCACCAACACAAGGTAAACAAGAGGCGTGCAACTTGGGTAGAGTTCCTACAATCTTATAACTTTACAATCAAGCACAAATCTAGTATTCAAAATGTATGAGCAGAAAATATTCTTTATTATCAACTATTTAATTTAAAGTAGTTGGATTTGAAAGATTAAAAGATTCAAAGATCTTTACCAGAATGGTGTGGATTTAAGCTTAATATGTCAGAATTACAAATTAGGTTCTTTTCTAGCAATTTTCTATCTTTGATGGATTTCCTTTTCGAGCTAATGCTTTGTGTGTTCCATCTTATTCTTTTTAGATATATAATTCTAGATGAAGTTCATGGTGGTGCTTTAGAAGGACATTTTGGTAGAGACAAGACTCTGGCTTTTGTTCAATCAAATTTATATTGGCCTAAGATCTTCAAAGATGTTGAGAGATTTATAAAGCAATATCAAGTGTCATTTAGTAAAAACAAGAAGCCAAAATTCAAATTTGTACACTCCATTGCTAATGCCTATGCTCCGTGGGAGGATATGAGTCTTGATTTTGTCTTAGGACTACCAAAAACTCAAAAGAACAAAGATTCTATCATGGTTGTTGTTGACAGATTCTCAAAAATGTCTCACTTGGTTTTTTGTAATAAATCTTATGATGCATCTCATATTGTTGATTTGTACTTTAAGGACATCGTTAGATTACATGGCATTCCAAGAACTATGGTGTTTGATCGAGACTCAAAATTTCTTAGCCATTTTTGGAGAACTCTATAGAGAAAACTAGGTGTATCTTTGAATTTCAATAGCTCTCATCATCCATAAACCAATGGGCAAATAGAGGTAATGAACAGAATCTTGGGAAACTTGCTTAGAAGTTATGTTGGCAAGAACATTAAGCAATAAGATCTCATTCTTCCAATCCTATTAGTCCTTCGGATTCAGTCCCTCATTCTACAACTAAGCAATTTAGTGGAGATACTAATGAGAGAGCTAAGCAAATAAAGAAGTTACATGACGATGTTAATGTTATAATCAATCGACACTAAGAGGGGGGGAGGCGGTGAATTAGTGCAAGTATAAATTTTCAGTCTAGATGAAAACTTTTCGATTAAACCAAGATAGGAAATCCAAAAGTTACTAAGTTAATAAGCAAATCGGAAAGATAAGCAACGTTTGAAGGAAAGAACTTATCGTAAAAACTTCACTTTCAAAGAGTTGAGTTAAATCAGAAGCATCAATACAAAAATATGTAAGCAATAAAAACAAGGAAATACTCATAATTTTTATAGTGGTTTACCACCAATGGCCTACATCCATTCCCGAGTCCTCCTTCTTGAGGCACACTGGTGTCCACTATCTATCTTTTTTGGGTGAAAATCAAACTCTTACACTTTACTTACAAGGGAGATAAGATTACACTCTTTGAACACTCTCTTACCCCCTTTCTTTTTCTTACAATTCTCACATAATATTTTCTTAGAATATAATCCCCAAAATTTATTGTATGGAATATAAGAAAAATTGGAATATTTACAGGCCCCAAATTGGCTTTAAAATCAGATCTGAAATCTAATCGTATCCAGAAAATACAGATACGAGTGGTTCACCCACCAACCTAGGTGGCTCAACCACCCGAACACCAAGGTATAGGCGGTTTACCCACCAGTTCTGGGCGGATCAACTGTTGAAAGTACCCAGATTCCTAGGTACGGACGGTTCAACTGCCCAGTTTGAGTGGGTCAACCATCATCAGCCGCACGAAAGCCTAGGCGAAGGTGGTATACCCGTTGCTCACCAGCGGTTTACTCGTCAAAATTATTATAAAAGTGGTTCCCTCCACTTTTCGAATTTCGATTTGAACCATCATGTGACCATTCTCTTGGTCAACTAATTGAGCTCAACCTGAGCTCAACCAAACCCTACAATCAACCCAGTTACCTTATTTAGTTGATTTTAATTTCATCCAAATCCAACTCAATTAGGACTTAATTTCTAACTACCACTCAATGATTACAACACTTAATGACTAACAAGCTAAATCAAGACCTAACTCTCGCTAATCGGGTAGCCTCCGGCATTCTTACTGCAAATCCTATGGTCTTCTTCTGGAAATCTCCTTGCATGTTCCCAACGAGCTTCTCAATCCCTTTGGTGAAACTCCTAGTGAACTCCAACGAGATCTCACTACATCGTCTAAACCCTAACCCATCAAGCTTGATCTTGATTCATCATCTGGTTGTAACTTCATTGCTCCTATCATAGTTAGTCCTGCACGATGTTAATTATGACTTAATTAAATATAATCATAATTGTTAAACATCCATTACAAGATCATTCTAACTCCCTACAAGCTTTCGGCTACCCTCGATAATCTTTCAGTGAGTTTTAGTCTTCTTCATGCGAACTCCCTTACGCTATCCTAGTAAACTCCCGATACCCTCGGTGAGCTCCCAACACACTCTTGGCGAGTTCCCCAATCGCATCGACTCGATGCATGGACTTGACCTTGGCCAATCTTGATTGTAATAATCATTCTATCATAATTAATCCTGTATCAATCAATTCTAACAATTTTATTAGATCAATAACCCATCAATTAATTTCATCATCAAAATCTGAGATTCAACAATCTCCCCTTTTTGATGATGACAATCAATTGATGACAGGAGTTAACCCTAACTCCCCCTAAATCTATGCCACTTAAATTTAAGAGAATCACACTCTCTTAAATTCAAGCAATCAATATTTTATGCAAATTTTAACATAAATTTGTATCAAGTCATCAAATCATGAATTTCATCAAGTCATCAAATCATAATAAGAATTATGCACTCATATCCATATCTAAGATGTTTAATCTATATCTATATCCATATCATGTATTATTAGTATATATCACAATATCATGAGTCATCAATCAATATCATACGTCATCAATGTATATTTCTCCCCCTTTATCATCAACAAAAAGGTGATATATGGGGCTAAGGATTTTAAGGCATATGAGTCTTTGCTCTCCCTTTGTAAAATACGACATGAGTTATAAAGAATTTTCTTTCTCTTATGGAAAAGAAGGAAAGAAAATAAGGGAGGAGTTGTAAAACATCATTAAGAAGAGCTCTTAATAAATTTTAAAAAGAATATTAAGATGAGCTCAAAAGTCAAAGTTGAAACTATTTTAACCACATCATATGCAATACATCATATTATAAAATTATGATTATTATTCCAAATCATCATGTATATTTTCAAAAATCAATATACATTATCATCATACATAATTTCACATTATTATATCTTCTCTCCCTTTGTCATTAACAAAAAGGAGAAGTGTAATTAGTAAGTTTTTTATATACGAGAGCTTAGTAAATTAGTAAATTTTTTATCACTTTAGAACATGCAAGCCAGTAAGTTTTTTGTTCTCTTTTGAGAAGTGCAAGCTAGCAAATATTTGCTTCCTTTGCAATATTCAAACTAGTAATTTACATCATGCAAGCAAACAAGTTTTGCTCCCACTTTATCATTGTAAAAAAGAAGAGATAGTACAAAACTTTTCTCATTACATCATTTTTCAAATCATCACATGAAATATATCAAGAAAAATTAACATAGTGATGAGATGTATAATTCATAAAGACAAATTGTGACTATCAAGAGAAATTATAAGAGAAACAAATAAAATAAAATCTCTTGATTCATTCATAAGAAATCTCAAGTTGTCAAGCTTATGATTTGTATAAAAATTTTCTTTTAAATAATACGAGAACACATAACAAAAGATTTTGATTCATAAAAGATTTTAAGTTGTAATTCCAAGAAATCAAAACCACAATATAGGTAAATCACCCATTCAATTTCAAAATCATCAAAATCACTTTTAAGAGATTCAAAATATAGACTTATTAGTCTCTTGAAATACTAGTCATTTCTTTTCTCCACTTTGTGTGAGCAAGAAGGTAGAATCAAGGTAGAGAAATGAAAAGTACAATATCATATGAATGCTCAATTTTAAAGATGTAAATTTTATAGATGTGAATTTTGAAATTAAGCTCAAGACTTCAAGATATTCAAGGAGATTCAAAAGTTTAAGAGCTACTTATGCATTTAAAATTATCTCATGCAATTTCAAGTATAGCAAAAAAATTATTTATTATAAATTTTGATAAAAAGCATCAAGAATTTCATAAAAAGGCATGATAGTAGATCAACCTTAATTGTAAATCAAGTATTTTACATGCATTTAGAATGTCCTAATTTTCTTCTAAGTAATTATTCCTCATTCAATGTTAGCATATCCAAATTTACATCTAATCATATTAATAATTTTATCTCTCCTTTTTTTTATCATTGTCAAGAAAGAAATATGATGTCATAATTTCTTCTTAGTATTCATATTCAAACTACGTCAAAAAGTATAAGGAGATCATGTCATTAAAGATAAAATTAAATTTTTAAATATCAAAAGACATGATTTCATTTAATAAGTTTTTTCCCCCTTTTTTTGTGAATAATAAAAATAAATCTTAGGAGATAATCTCAATTCATCAAAGATAAATCTTTTTAATAAAAAATAAGAATGATTTTGATAAAAATTTTAATTATTATTGTTAAGATCATTAATCTCCTTTTTATTAAACAAATTATAGAGATTAATAACACGATTCCCATAATGTAAAAGTCAAGTCAAGAAATTAAGGGAATATTTATGATAATATAAATCTCTTTCAATTTTCAACTTATTATAAATTTAAGAAATACTAATTTTATTAATAAGTTATGTCATTCATGAGTTTTAAAATAAATCATGTCATGATAAATATTGATATTAAAAGACATTTATGAATATTAAATATAAGATTTAATTTAATAAATCTCTTCTTAGATGATAAAATAAAACCATAAGAGAACAAAGAAGAGACTTCATCTCATAAAGATATCATATTATAGATATTAAGATCATGAGTTAATTTTAAGGAAGAAAAAAGTAAAAGATCTTGATTTATATATATTAAACTTCAAGTTTTCAAGAATATAGTTTATAAGAAGATTTTCAAGTTTTATTTTCTAAACTTGTCAAAATCATGATAATAATTTATTCAAGTTCAAATCATTAAATCATCAAAATCACTGTCATAGTTCAAGAGAGTCATTAAAATAACATAATTGATTCATTAATCTCTTTTTAAAATAAAATTATTTGAAAACTTATCCAAAATTATCATCAAAAATCATTTTTCAAAAAATTTCAATAAAGTCATCATACATTGTTTTCCAAAAAAAATAGCTAAAGTTTCATATTTATTTTTGTAGTTAAAGAGATTCAACAATAAATGTATCATTTCATCTTTGTTACATAATTCATGGGATAAATAATCTTTCAAGAAGAACTATCCTTCTTTTGAAATTTATTTCAAGAATGCATTGGCATTTAAAGTCAAGAACGAAATTTCATTATGATCACTGCAAAAATATTTTCAAATAAAAGCTTTGATTCATTTTAAATCCAATGATTTTTGCATGTTGAAATATTCTATCATGTTATCAAGAAGTTTTTCTTTTAAAAAAAGATGATTTTATGTATGATTTTTAGGTTCAAAAACAATATAAATCATCAACACAAGTTAATACACATCAATACAATAATCATCACCAAAATCTTTCTTTCATACATATGACTTTTATTTAAGTTAACTATACCTTATTCTTTCTAATTCTAGCATGCTCTAGCTATGCATCATCAAGATTAATTATATAATGATAAACTATTTTCAATAAAAGGATTTGTTATAATAGAAACAAGGATCATTAAGCTTTAAACATCTTAATTCAAATAAATTTTTTTGTTATTGTTACATAGGCTAGTGAACTTTGAAAGGGTATTAGATCTCAAGTCTTGAGCATCTACTTTCAAAACATTACTTAGTGCTCCTAGCCTTGTTATGAGGCAACTTTATATTATGAGAGGTTTTGATTTAGGTACCCACTTGAGTTTGGGTCCTTCATGATATATTCTTCCCATTTTCTCTAATGGCATAAGATTGTTTATGATTCCTTTAGGAAACCAAGAGAACTATAATTTTTAAATGGACATTTGTAAACGATATTTCCTAATCTTCCACAAAAATTATACTTGACTTTTGATACAAGAATGGTTGGCTTTTGTTGAGTGTTACTAACAAAGCCTATACCCTTTCTTGTATTAATATAACCCTTATTGGTAAGGATCATATTTAAGGATTTACTATCAATTTTAAATTTTTATAATATTATTTTAAGCATGATATTTTCTTCTTTAATGTTGTCTAGCATTTAATATTTAAAACTAAGATTATGTGATGCTAATAACTCATGTATTTCATTAACTTTACTAACTAACAAATCATGTTCATTTTTAAGCAACTTAAAAGATTTGCTAAGTTTTCTAAACTCATCAAACAAATCATTGGATATGTTTAATAATTAAAAAAATACTTAATGAATCACTAACATCATCGTCGATGGCCATAACAGCGAGATTCTCCACTTCATAGTTATGTATTTCATCTTTGGAGCTCATCGGCTTCTTGCATTCATAGCAAGAGATTTTGTACATCTTTAGATTATTTTTAAGGTTTATGTTGATTAATTTATCTAGTTTATTTGTTAAGGATTCAAGGTCCTCATCACTCGAGATTTCACTCGATGAGTCATATGTTTTCAGTTCAAATTTCTTCTTGTTCTTTAGAATGTCTTCATTTGTTCTCAGTTCATTATCCTTCCTGTTATTTGGAAGGTATTTTTCTTGTTCATTTTTATAAGATATTTTATTTAATAATTCATTTAGATTTAGTGTGCTTTCATGTGTTATTTCTAATGCATGTGTTATTTCTAATGCATGTCATATATCAAAAGTCGAATCAAAACAAGAAACCCGATCAAAACTCATTTTTATCTAAGGCATAAAACAAAGTATTTATAACCTTGGCATTTAAAGAGAAAGTCTTCTCCAAATCATTCCAATCAGTCATTGAAAGAGAAGACTTTTCTAATCTATTTTTAATAATAGTCTATAAATCAAGGTCTAAATAAAGCAAGAAAACTCTCATCCGAGTTTTCCGATAAGTATAGACCATTCCATTGAATATGGGAGGGTGAACAATAGAAAAACTCTCTTGAAAGCCAATAAGAGCTATTTCTCTTGGGTGTTAAACCAAATAAGAAAAACTAAGGCTCTAATACCAATTGTTAGGATCAATTGGCACTAAGAGGTGGGGTGGTGAATTAGTGAAAGTGTAAATTTTTAATTTAGATGAAAATTTTTCAATTAAACCAAGATAAAGAATTTGAAGCTTTTCGTTCTTAGTAAAACGAGTGAGTGATTAATAGAAAGTTACTAAGTTAATAAGCAAACTGGAAATATAAGCAACGTTTGAAGGAAAGAACTTATCGTGAAAACTTTGCTTTCAAAAAATTGAGTTAAATTGGAACCGTCGATACAAAAATATGTAAGCAAGAAAATACTCATAATTTTTATAGTGGTTTAGTGTCAACGACCTAAGTCTACTCCCAAGTCCTCCTTATTGAGGCACACCAATGTCTACTATCGATCTTCTTTAGGTAAAGACCAAACCCTTACACTTTACTTACAAAGAAGACATGATTACATTTCTTTGATCACTCCCTTACCTCTTTTCTTTTTCTTATAATTCTCATATAATATTTTCTCAGAATATAACCCCTAAAATTTGTTGTATGGAATGTAAGAAAACTTAGGATATTTATAAGTCCCAAATTGGCTTCAAAACTAGAGTCAAAATTCAATCGTATCCGAAAAATCTAGGTACGGGTGGTTTACTCGTTGACCTGGGTGGCTCAGCCGCTCGAACACCAGGGTACGGGCAGTTTACCCACCGATCCTAGGTGGGTCAACCATCGAAAGTACCCAGATTCTTGGGTATGGGTGGTTCAATTGCCTAGTCTGAGCAAGTCAGTCACCTGAAAGCCTGGGCGGTGGCGCTACACCCACTACTCACCAGCGGTTTACCCGTCGAAATTTTCACAAAAGTGGTTCCCTCCACTTTTCGAATTTTGGCTTGAACCATCAATTGACCATTCCCTTGATTTTAACTAATTAAGCTTAATTTAAGCTCAAACAAACCCTATAGTGAACTCAATTTCCTTATTGAGTTAATTTAGAATTCATCCAAATCCAACTCAATTAGGACTCAATTCCTAACTACCACTCAATGATTACAATACTTAATGACCAACAAGCTAAATCAAGACCTGACTTCTGCTAATCTGATAGCCTCCGGCATTCTTACTATGAATCCTATGGTCTTCTTCCGGTAATCTCTCGATATATTCCCAGCGAGCTTCTCGATCTTTTTGGCGAAACTCCTAGCGAACTCCGACAAGATCTCACTACATCATCTTAACCCCAGCCCATCAAATTTGATCTTGGTCTATCATCTAGTTGTAATTTCATTGCTCCTATCATAGTTAGTCATGTATGATGTTAATTATGACCTAATTAAATACAATCATAATTGCTAAACATCCATTATAAGGTCATCCTAACTCCTGGCAAGCTTTTTGGTGAACCCCCTTGCACCATCTTGGTAAACTCCCGATACCCTCGGTGAGCTATTGACGCATTTTGGTCCCTATGCATCCTTTTGCTGATAGATATGGATGCCACGCCCTCTGAATGCCAATAGCATTTAAAGTGCTTACAAGTTCTTAAAGACAACAAATCTCCTATTGGTAGCACGTGGATTGCTTAAACGACGGTTTAGGAAGGTAAAAATATTCATTTGGAAGATTATTCGACATCAGTTCCCAACCTCATCTTAGTCGTCAATAATTTATTATTTTCAAATATCTCCATGTCATACCTATAATTTATTTCAAGATTCGGTATTTTATATTTTCTTTATATGCTCCTATGTCTCCTCTTGCTGGAGATGGGTGGAATTTAAAATTAATTATTAATGATCAAAATTCTTATTGATCCTTGTATTGTTTTAAAATCAAAATTATATTTCGTACTTTAAAATTCATCTAAGTGAAATCTCGTACTACGATTTCACATCAAAGTCATCTCTCATACTTTAAAACTCATCTAAATAACTCCCGGTACTATACCTTAAAATTAAATTCACCTTCGATACTTTAAAACTTATCTAAGTGAACCTCATACTATACCTCAAAATCAAAGTCATCTCCTGTACTTTAAAGTATATGAGACCATTTTGATTTTGAGACATGATATGATGGGTTAATAAGAATTTTGATCATTATTCTTTCAAATTCTTCAAATCTTACAAAGTATATACTTGCATCAATAAAGAATCTAATCTTGATTAGGCTTTTTGATATTTTACTATGTAGGTTAATTGCTAACTCTCTATGGTTTCTATAAATCTGTTGAAACCAACATAGGAATCATAGTTACTCGAGATTGGTGGAAACTAAACTCAATTACTCTTTCAAATTCTTCGATTCTCAGTAACAAGGCGCTTGGATTAACGAAGGATCTGATCTTGATAAGGACCCTAATATTTTCATATGTAGGTTAATTGCCAACTCCGTGGTTTTTTATAGATCTATTGCAACAACTAACTGCTCTGCAACTGTCATTCCACATTGCTATCAACTTGGTGTCATGTTATTATTATGTCCAACGATTACATGATTCATTCAACACAAGTCTGCAAAGACACCTAAACCCTTGCCTTATATTACCCAAATAATAACTCCTCGTTATAGCTACTATGATGAAGAGTTGTCATTTGGTGGAATCAATAGATCGATAAAAACTAAGAGAGTTAGCAATTAACCTACATTGGAATCATAGTTACTAGAGATCGGTGGAGTCTAAACTCAATTAATCTTTTAAATTCTTTGTTTCTTGGGAACAAGCGCTTAGATCAATGAAAGATCTGATCTTGATAAGGATTATGATATTTTCCTATGTAGGTTAATTGTGAACCCTCCATGGTTTCTATAGATCTATTGAAAAAACTTACTATTCCGCAACCCCGTCATTCCACATTGTTATCAACTTGGTGTCGTGCTATTGTTATGTCCAATGATTACATGATCCAACATACGTCTATGGAGATACATAAGACTTTTTCCTTATATTACCCCAAATAACAACTCCTCGTTATAGTTAATATAATGAAGAGTTGTCATTTGGTGGAATCAATAGATCTACAGAAACCACAAAGACTTATCAATTAACCTACATAGGAATTATAGTTACTAGAGTTTGGTGGAATCTAAACTGAATTACTCTTTCAAAATTTTCAATTCTTAGGAACAAGGTACTTGATCAATGAAGGATTTGATCTTGATAAGGATATATCTATTGGAACAACTGACTGTTCCAAAACCGTTATTCCAAATTGTTATCAACTTGATGTCATGCTATTATTATGTCCAATGATTGCATGCTTCAACACAAGTCTGTGGAGATACATAGACCCTTTCCTTATATTATCGAAATAATAACTCGTTTATCATAGTCATTATGATCAAGAGTTGTTATTTGGTGGAATCAATAGATCGATAGAAACCATAGGGAGTTAGCAATTAACCTACATAGGAATCATAGTTACTAGAGATTGGTAGAGTCCAAACTCAATTACTCTTTAAAATTTTAATTCTTGGGAACTAGGCCCTTGGATCAATGAAGGATCTGATCTTGATAAGGATTTTAATATTTTTCTATGTAGGCTAATTGCTAACTCTCTATGGTTTCTATGGATCTATTGAAACAATTTGGCAATCGTCATTCCACATTGCTATCAGCTTGGTGTCATGGTATTATTATTATGTCCAATGATAACATGATACAACACAAGTCTACAGAGATACCTAGACCATTTCCTTATATTACCCAAATAATAACTCCTCGTCATAGTTACTATAATGAAGAGTTGTTTGGTGGAATTAATAGATATATAGAAACCACAAGAGTAAGCGATTAAACTACATAGGAATCATATTTACTAGAGCTTGGTGGAATCTAAACTCGATTACTCTTTCAAATTCTTCAATTCTTAGGAACAAGGCATTTGAATCAATGAAGGATCTGATCTTGATAAGAATTATGATATTTTCCTATATAGGTTAATTGCTAACTCTCTGCGGTTCTATAGATCTATTACTGCTCTGCAACCGTTATTCCACGTTGCTATCCACTTGGTTCAATGTTATTATTATGTTTAATGATACATGATTAAACACAAGTCTGCAGAGATACTTAGACTCTTTCCTTATATTACCCAAATACAACTCTTCATCATAGTTGCTATGATGAAGAGTTGTTATTTGGTGGACTCAATAGATCTATAGAAATCATAGAGTTAGGAAATAACCTACGTAGGAATCAAAGTTATTAAAGATTGGTGGAATCTAAACTCAATTACTACTTCAAATTCTTCAATTCTTGGGAACAACACACTTGGATCAATGAAGGGTTAGATATTGATAAGGATTCCGATATTTTCCTATGTATTTTAATTGCTAAGTCTCGGTGGTTTCTATAGATCTATTGAAAAATTGGATTGTTCCCCAACCGTCATTCCACATTTCTATGATTACATGCTTCAACACAAGTCTGTAAAGATATCTAGACCCTTTTCTTAAATTACCCAAATAATAACTCATCATATGATGAAGAGTGATAGAACCCTAAAAGAGCTTTATAGGATTTTGATCTTTGAGAGGGATCAATCATTGAAATACTATAGGGGTTCCTTCCTCTTAAGGTTAGCCATAATGTTGAAATAAAAATATTCTTGCTTAATGAAAAAGAGGTGGAGGCTACATGCTTATATATGATTCAAAACCCTAACCCTAGAGGGGTGCTTCCTAAGTGAATTCTCCCTTTTACCTTTTCTATAGCTGACATGCTCAAATAAAGAGGATGACGGCCTAAGTGACTGCATAAGCCCTGGACCCCTACTAGAAACCCTACCCGACCAACCCAGTAAGAGGGGTGACGACTAGGAAGCCCTAAGGCCCCAAAATAAACCATAGCCACTCTCTTTATATGATAGAGGTAACTAGGTGGGGTTTTATTATAATCTCATAGGGTTTTATTGGTTGCTACTTGGTTGAGCAGGGTTAGAATCCTATCAAATTCGTCCTCTTCAAATTAGCATTGTCCTTAAGGCTGAGGTTCCATGAACTCAAAGAACCGGGTCTTCAGCTCCTGTGATCCAGCATTAGTAGTAGTGGTGGGACTGTGATGTGTTATGATCCTGTGATCTCATGGTATCATTAGCTAAACTTTGGCCTCCACATTAGCTCAGGTGTCAGTTGGAAGGATTTGGGCAGAGACATCTTTTTAAAACTTGCATTTGAGGTGGGATACCTAGAGTATCAATTGTATATTTGATTTGGAAAGCAGATCTGATCTCCAGGTTAGGGCCTCAATGCGATCCCCACTTTTGCAAGGTCTAAAGTAGCAGGGGGACCACTTCTTTGAGGGTTGAATTTCCTGTTGGTAGAGCTGAAAGTATAGGGAAGCTCGATCTTTAAGTTTGTCGGGAGGTCGTTTCTTCTTTGCATGGGCTGCCATGTGATTAGTCTTAGTAGTAGTCACTCCTTCTGGTATAGCGATTGTCCTCTGATATAGTTCAGGATGATGAGAGCCCATTCTAGCATGAGCAAGGATTATAATTTTTCTAGGCTTACTTCTCTTTCGTACCATAGACCAATATACAACCAAATTTTAAGTTTGATAGCAATTAGTATCCCCTTAAAAACTTCGTGTAGAATATAGGGAAAACCTCGGTGCAGATTAGGAGTTTGTCATCTTGCGTAAGGGCGATGTCGATCCCAACTCTTGATGTGTCTACTCTAATCATTAACATTTAGTCACGATTTGGTGTGGACGACATCATGGTCAAGAGGGCTATAGTTCCATTCGACCAAGGTGGTACATCTTTCTTCATAGTGAAAGGGATCATGTTTTGTTGAGTCCTACAAATAATCCTTTTCTTACACTGATTCTGCCATTGAGGGACTCAATTTTCTTACGGTCTTGGGTCGTAGATCAGAGGTCATTATCGAGGGAGATTTTGAGCATCATGGTCTAATCTTGAAAAAAGTCATGGAAGTCACTTGAGATCTAGAAGTGTTGCATCAACAACCATAGTGAGTTCGACGGGATGTAACACTTCATAAGTAACTTATCCCTAGAGAAAAAGATGTAGGGATGTGTCGTAGTGGGAAATAAGTATGATCGAATAATCGATGTCTCTGTCCTCTCTTGGATAACCCTCTTAACTTCAATGTTTCAAGGTTATGGGAAGCAATCTAACTGAGCATCAACTAGTAGAAGTTTCGGCTAGTTCAGCATAAGAGGGTCAGGTAGCTTGATAGGGGGTAGTCGGCTTGATTTGGTGGTGGTGCCCAGAAGAATTTTAGTGAGCTTCTCCAAATGTTGTATTGTGGTCATAGTCGCTTAGCTCCCTCGTAGAATTATATATTTTCCTTTGCTGAAAAATTTTATAGTTAGCTTTGAAAATTTTCAAAAAACATCTTCAATCATGGACAACCAATCAATGTTGAGTACTACTTTAAAATCATTGAGAGGGAGGAGGAAGAAATCTACAACTACATCTTGATCCTGTCGAATCAGTTTTACCCGTGGGCACTTCTAGTTGCACTTCAGGATTCGGTCGTTAACTACCTTGACATTGAACCCATTGCAATCTTCTTTTTCGAGCATCAAACGGGCAATAACCTTACTGCTCATGAAGTTGTGTGTGCTCTGAATGTCGATAAGGATAATGACGGGCTGCTGCTCAAGAAACCCTTCGATTTTTAATTTTTATAGGTTTGTGTAACCGACTAAGGTATGGATCATGTGGGTGGCCAGTTGTGGTGTATCTTTTTCTATGGATTTGAGAGTCGTATCTTCAAGTTTGGATTTGGGTTCTTCAGTGGGCACAATCATCAGAAGTCTCTTCTTTTTATAATGGTGTTCTAGGCACCATAGTCTATCGCAATGCCCACATAGGCCCTTTGTCAATCTCACTAAGTTCTTCTCTTATTAGTTCCTTCGGCTAAGAGGCTCGGCTAATAGTAGGTGGGGTTGAAAGCTTTGGTGTTGTTGGTTAAGGAACAACCCTAGTCCTCTGGGCTTCATGGTTCAATCACTCTTCTTGACGTTGTATAAAGGAGATGGCTGTCATAAGTGTGTACGGTTGTCGCGCTTTAACTTCTACCCGAATCTCTGACTTTAAGCCCTCAATAAAAGTCCTCAATCGTCTTTTTTTTATATCAATCATAAGTTTAATTAAATAACCTTTCAAACCTGGTTTGGTACTCTTGGATGGTGGAGGTTTGACGGATCTTTGCTAGTCCTTCATCTAGGTTCTTGTAATCGATTGGTGCTAAAGGTTTATATAATGTTAGTTGAGATGTGGCTCTCATGCTCCAAGCATCTTGATTGAGGTGCTCTTCTTGAAGTTATGCGAAGGGGATCGATGTCATCGAGATGCAAGGCTACCATGTCTTAACTTCACTTCTTATCTTCGATGGGTTCTTTTTACAATCTAAATTTACACCATATTATGATCTTATTAGGCTCGGTGATTGACCCAATCCAAACTCCTCAAAGAGAGTGTGTAGTTTAGCATCTATATGTATCTCGAAAGCCTCCAATTTAGCCTCGAATAGTCCTATTGATGCCATGACGTAGGGATCTCCAACCTGTTAAATAAACCAATTGAAGAGGGGATGGTTGCAATCTTTAGGTTGATGGTAGTAGTGGCAGCAAGAGGACGGGAATAGCAGCTGCGATGATGCTGCAAAATCATCAGGGCTGTAGTGGTGAAGTCTCCAAGTGGCTACTACATTGATAGAGGATGGCAGCCAAGGGGATCTAGATCATAAAGTAGTAACGACGGTGGAGGAAGGAGATGGTAGCAACAACACTAGCTGTGGGTCTATAATGATTCTACAAGGTTGTCAAGGCTGCAGTGATGTGATTTCTAGGTGGCTAATATATGTTGGAAGATGACGGCCGATGGATCTAAATCGGAAGCAGCAATGATGGTGGAAGAAGAAGCGGGCAGCAGTGACATCGGTCGTGGCTGTGGCTACGGTGCGACTTCGTGGCTACAGGTGGAAATGATTGCAGTAAGGGTGATGTTGCAATAAGGGGAAGAAGGGGGAGTATATGGTTGTTGCCGAGGAGGACAGCAGCAGTATGGAGCAAGAGACCACTGCTGGTCATGTTTAGTTCGTTGCTAGCCGCGATCAAGGCAATTGCAATGAAAGATTGCTGCTGGTAGTGTTTGTGCCGCAAGAGATTGTTGCTGGCTACGATCAAGGAGGATAGCAACGAGAAATCACTGCTAGGCAATGTTGTGCAACGAGAGATCATTGTTGGACGTGATCAAGTTGTTGTTGGTCGTGATCAAGGTAGATGGCAATGAGAGATCGCTGCTAGTAGCGTTGTGCAGTGAGATATGTGTGATGTGTTGGGAAACCTCAGTGGGTGCATCATATGCGCAGCAAAAATTAAAACAAAAATCAGTTTCCTACATAGATCAAATTATTGTGCAAAAGATTGGGGTCGCAAGAAAATTACAAAAATCGAAAAAACCACAATGTGTGAAAGATTAATTTTACCTAGAGAGATCATATATCCATGTATTCTAGATCCAGATGGAGAAGATGAAGGAGGTCAAGCATCCTCCTCTCTAGTAGTATCCACACGATGGATCTCTCGAAACTCCTCCAGTTTGATCTTGCAACTCTTGCGCAAAGGGAGAGAGGAGAATATGAGGGGGAGGCCAAAGTTGTAGCCCATCAACCATAAGTCTCCCCTCCTATTTATAGAGAGCCACCAAAAACTCTAGGGCTCCTACCTTAGTGGGTATTGGATCTCCATCCAATTACCCACTAACCTTACATTATTGGATCTCTATCTAATAATCTCCTTAGGCCTCTAATTGGGCCTTAATCAAAAAGCCTATCAACATAGGATCTTATCTAATGAGAATATGGGCTAATTGGATCTCCATCCAATCCTCTATTCATTGAAGCATCTACCGTATTGTCACGGGCTTACGTGATTTTACCTAAGCCATGCGACACCCACGCGTGTCCGTCCACAAAGGTCAGCCCTCCCCGAGATCTCCTAGAGTTCCTTAGACTTACAAAAGAGAAAACGGACCAAAAGAAGCAATTCCCATGAGATATACAAGCAACTGCTCAAGCAAACACTTTATAAAGCCAAATACAAATTATACAAGGAAAAGAGAGAAAGAGAGTAAAATAGGACTTTGGAGGGTTGTAGGAATGGTCACAAGTCCACAAACGACGGTTCCCAAGGTATCAGACGCAAGACAAGTTCAATTACTGATGAACGCCTACGCCCAACATATACCCAGAACCCCATCCAGCCCAGTGCCCCCCGGGGGGGTTCCAAGGTGTTGAAATGACTGACATTTTGCATCACTCGGAAAGGTTACCGCAGCACATGAAAAAGACCCAAAAATATAGTTGTTTTGGCTCCGCGCAGCGAGTGATCGTTCTACAGCCTTCTACAGTACTTTTGCTCACATTTCTTAGGTAAAAACATATAAACTCAAGATGTTCGACAAATTGATTGTATAGCTTTCCGCTTTATGAGACGCCAAGACGTGTCCATTGCTCGCTTCTAAGCTAATCAACTTCTTCTTTTCAAGTCCTACGGGACCTTAAGAGGTTGTAAGAGGGCTGACCCTTTGCGGACAGATAACGCTTTGGGCGTTTCATGACTTAGGTAATCCCAGCTAAGTCCGGAACAGTGGGCAAGGTTGCTTTACGACTTAGGTAATTTCAGCTAAGTCTTCGGGAGTGCCGCTAGGGTGCCGCACGGCTTAAGCAAATTTAGCTAAGTCCATGACAATATGTGTGTGATCCTCTAGGCCCAATACCGAACTAGCCATGAGTCACTCTTATTAGAATTCCTTCTAATATAGTGAATTATTATCTCCATAATAATTCACTCGACTCATCGACTATGGACGTACTAGGCCACTACGCCATAGTCCCAATACGGTATAGGGGGATCGAATCCATCGAATCTGTCTATCCATATTTACCATGTATCTATAATCCCTCATCCAACTAATATTTCAGAGACCATATATTGGATATAGTACTGTCAGGTCATAAACGGAATCCGTCATAGTTTTGCTCTAATCAGATTCTCCTAGAGAACTCTTTCTCTCTCAATCTAAATGACCCTGGTCAGGGTTTTGTCTGAGAAAGCACATATGGGATATTCCTCTCATGATACCGAGAGTGGATGATCCTCTATTGACACTCAATTGCCTTCGTAAGGTTGGCTACAAATCCCGATAATCAATTGTATCAGATCTAAAACTTTCCAAACTTGTAAGTCTCGTGTCAAAGAAATGAAAGGAGTACTCATACAAGGCATCCTTTGTGTCTGAAGTCTAAGAACCAAATACACAATTGGGACTATAGAATTGCTGTCTGACATTAGGTATTATTAACCATGCAGCATTCCATAAGCAGATCAATCAGTGAACTCATTATCCAATGAGCACCTATACTATATCCTTAGTGTCTCCACACAAGTGGTTATGAGACCAGCCGCCTCCATCATATGGATGGGTATATAGTACACTGATCTATCTAGTTATCTCAACGTCTCTCTTAAGTAATCTATGATCGGGATTATTTAGGATCTGTGTTTAAAGGTGAATCGATCTCATTATCGTGATCTCATCACGATCTGACTCCTATTGCATAGAACCAAAGACATCATAATATATATATAACAGATAATGTCAGAATATATCAATATTAATTATAAGCAAAAAGATCACATAGTGTGTCACATGTGCCATCACTCACATGATTGGCTTGCAGGGCACTTGTAACCAGCAATCTCCTACTTGACCAAAAGTCAATCACCTATATGTCTGATCCCCATTAAACCCCTGTGATGCTCAAATACAATCTGAGCCAGTGGCTTCGTCAGCGAATTTATAATGTTATCTCCAGATGGAACTATTCTTTTCGGGTCATGATCACTTTAATCAGATGGAACCTCCTCAGAACAATTCTGATGAGACCTGGGTTCCCTTGCCTATCACAATATATGGGAGTCAGCTCCACGCTGCTTAGTATGACTCTCAAATCTTTGATGAACTTATTCATCCACACCCCTTCCTCTGCTGCTTTTGATGTAACAATGTATTCCACCTCTATGGTCGAGTCAGCAGTAGTATCTTGCATGGAATTCTTCCAGCTTACTGCTCCTCCATTCAGGGTGAAAATAAATCCTGAATTTGACTTGCTATCATCAATGTTGGACTAAAAACTTGAGTCTATGTAGCCCTCAACCTGGAGGCTACCTCCTCCATATACCAGTAAAAGATCCTTAGTCCTTCTCAAGTACTTAAGGATACACTTTACTGCCTTCCAGTGTTCTTAACCTGGATCTGCCTGATACCTGCTTGTGACACACAGAGCATATACTATATCAGGCCTGGTACATAGCATCACATACATGATAGACCTTATTGTTGAGGCATAAGGTATCTTATCCATGTTTGGCCTTTCTTTAGGAGTCTTTGGGGACGTACTCCTAGAAAATGATATTTCATGTCTCATCGGTATAAAACCTCTCTTGGAATTCTTCATGCCAAACCTTTTGACAATGGAGTCTATATACCTAGACTGGGACAAGCTAAGCATCCTTTTGGATATTTTTATACCTAAAATATAGGATGCTTCTCCTAAATCTTTCATGGAGAAGTTTCTGCATAACCAAACCTTTACTGGTGGAGAGCATTCCTACATTATTTCCAATGATTAGGATGTCATCCACATATAGTACTAAAAAGGTGATAGCGCTCCCACTTACCTTTCTGTACATATAAGACTCATCTTCGTTCTTAACGAAGTCATAAGATATGATTACCTCATCAAATCTTATATTCCAACTTCAGGAAGCTTGCTTCAATCCATAAATGGATCTAAGTAACCTGCACACTTTATCTAGACTCTCTTTGGATACGAATCCCTTTGGCTGTATTATATAAACCTCCTCCTCGAGGTTGCCATTAAGAAATGTCATTTTGACATCCATCTGCCAGATCTCATAGTCATAGTGTGCTGCAATGGTCAAAATAATTCTAATAGACTTAAGCACGGCTACAGGTGAAAAGGTTTCGTCATAGTCAACTCCTTGTCTTTAACAATATCCTTTAGCTACCAGCCTTGCTTTATAGATCTCTACCTTTCCATCTACTTTGATCTTCTTCTTAAAGATCCATTTGCAATTGATGGGTACAATACTCTCAAGTGCATCCATAAGGTTCCAAACCTTGTTAGAGTACATGGAATCCATCTCAGAATTCATGGTTTCTTGTCACTTCCCAGAGTCTATACTTATAATAGCCTCCTCGTAGGTCTGAGGATCAACATCCTGAGAGTCATATCCATTGATATGTCACACATATCTTTTAGGAGGGTGAGATACTCGGGCTCTATACTCATAACTGAGAGTCTATACTGAGAGTCTATACTCATAACTTGTGTGTTAGGTACCTGAACAGACAAAGGCTCTAGAATGGTGCTAGGTTCTCCAACCTTGCTCAATTCTATCTTACTCCCACTGTTTCCATTAAGAATGTGTTCCTTCTCAATGAACACAGCTCTCTTAGCAACAAAGACCTTTTGGTCCTCGGGATGATAAAAATAATACCCCAAAGTCTCCTTAGGATATCCCACGAATGTGCACCATTCTATCCTTGATTCCAACTTGTTGAGGTTGTATCTTCAAACGTGGGCAGGACAGCCCTAAATCTTAACCACTTTAAGATCAGGCTTCTTTTCTTTCCATATCTCATATGGTGTAGACACTACCGACTTTGATGAAACTTTGTTCAGAATGTAAGCTACAGTCTCTAAGGCATACCCCCAGAACGCATGGACCGCACCATGCCTAACAGTGTGTGATTCCTCCTTTTTGATACACCATTGAGCTAAGGTGTATAAGGAGGTGTCCACTATGATAGAATCTCATTGTCTCTGAGGAAATGAGTGATCTCTGTACTCAAGTACTCTCCTCCTCGATATGATCGAAGTGTTTTAATACTCTTTCCAATATGGTTCTCCACCTCATTCTTATATTCTCCGAATTTCTCAAAGGCTTCAGATTTATATTTCATCAAGTACTATATCCATACCTAGAGAAATCATCAGTAAATGTAATGAAGTATGAGTAGCCACCTATAGCCTGAGTCCATATGGGACTACATACATCACTATGTGTGAGTTCCAATAACTCAGTGGCTCTCTCTCCGGTTCCACTAAAAGAAGAGTTGGTCATTTTCCCACGAAGGCAAGGTTTGCAAGTTACATATGACTTATAGTCAAATGGATCTAAGTATCCATCTTTTAGCAACCTTTGAATCCTTCTCTCATATATATGACCTAGCCAATAATGTCATAGGTATGCATTTTTCACCTCATCTCTTTTCCTCTTAGACATATTTATATTCATGGTATGTGGTTAAGTGTCTAACACATATAAGCCATTTATAAGGGTCCCTCTAGTGATGATCTCATCATCCATAATTATTGAACAACTATTATTCTCAAAAATTAATTTATATCCACTAATTATCAAATAAAAATAAAAATAATATTTTTGATAATAGAAGGGACAAAATAGCATGCATCTAATGCAATAATAGCTCCACCAAGCAGATGTAGGATGACCTCCCCAACAGCAATTGCAGCAACTCTTGATCCATTGCCTATCTTGAGGTCCATCTCGCCTTTGGCCAATCTCCTAAGTCTTGCTAGAATCTACAATGAATTGCAGATATGATAAGCACTCTCGATATCCAATACCCATATATTATCATGAAAATCTGACAAGTGGAAACTGATCATGAATATACCTGAAGCTTCTCCATGCTTCTGTTTTGCCTTATCTACAATATAGTCTTTACAGTTCCTCTTCCAATGCCCGTCTTGGCCATAGTGGAAACATTATCCTTTGTCCTTTGCTAGGTCTTTCTTGGCAACCTTTGTCTTACCCGGTCTTTCTTTGCCCTTGCTTAAGGGTCTTACTAGCATTCCTTTTCCTATTGGTCTCACCAATATAGATAACTGACTTCATTTTTTTATGGTACTCTCAGCTTCCCTCAACATATTAAGGAGCTCAGGTAGAGTCACCTCAAATTTGTTCATATTAAAGTTAATAATAAACTGCGAAAAGGAATCTGATAGATACTGAAGTATAAGATCAACATATAGGTTATCCTTTAGGACTATCTTTATACTTCACAAAGTGAGCGATCTCATCCTTGATTGTCCTTTCCTCTAGCGTGGGCACAATCGTATTAAGGACATATATGATTTTCTCTTTCGTGAGAACAATTCTCAAATTACGGAGCCTTTAGACCAATGAGGCAGTTGGCATCAAGTATGCCACATAAGGGTTTTGCAAGCGACAAACAAGATATAGCGAAAATAAATAATATGTAGATTTTATAAAAATTATTAATTAAGATATGAACTTCTATCTTAATATACTCCCACTATTTTCCTAGCGAATCACGAGACACCCTCGATACATAAGACGAAAGTCTCCGGCAAACTCCTAGTGGGTATTGGGATCCAATTGGCATCTTAGTACAATCTCGAGAGACTCGACCAACTATACTAAGCCCAAAAGGTAGACAACTCTTGTCAATCACAACTCCTTGTGATTCCCATCATGTTCGACCTCTAAATCATCATAGTCTTGACTGCTCGACCAACCATGAAGTTTAGTTAAGTCATCACCATCATTACAAGATGAGTCTGATTCAATAGATATGCTCTCGACTGCTGACCAAATCATACCATGTCCTCAGGTCACTGGTGACATATATGTGTCGTAGGCAAGAATTCGATCACGCAGATAGGTGAGCCTTGAGTGACTCGACTAACTCAACCTATGTTGGGATTCAATTTCTTCCTATAATGATGGAAGGCCACGTGGGTCAATCTTATTACCTCACGCTTACTGACTTAATATTATCATAGGAGGGGGCTTTGTTTTCTGTCGGTCTCCTAATATGTTATGTCACATACATACATATTTAATATATATCTACATCGTATGCAAATATATATATACATATATCTAGTAGGTGTATAACACATTACACATGTAAGCCACACCGGATGATCATGAGCCGTCACCTAATATGATTAAGCCCGAGCCAATGGGCCTAATCACTCACAATAGGATCTATGTGTACATCGATGCATCTTCAGGCCCTATGATTCTTGATCTCATCATCATGCGTCTTAATCTCCCGCCACAGTATCGTGAGTCCCGTTGTCATCTCCACACTCTCGTCGCGTCTCTCCATGTAATTACAAATAATCACAAGCACGCAGGCCCGACAATGAATGAGAAAAACAAAGGCACGTAGGCCCCAATAATAATAATAATAATCATAATTACACACATCACAACACATGGCTCATGATCATCCATCCACTTCATACATCACATGTATATCACATTATATATAGGATTACTAGATATATATAATAATTAATTACACTATTTAATTAATTATTTTATAGAAATCAGGATATGCTTGAAATTTCCAAAATTATCAAGGGAATTTTCATAATTCTGGATGAGAGGGCAGTCCTCGAAATTTCTAAAATTATTGAGGGCATTTTTAGAATTCTGTAAATGAGGATAGTCCTCGAAAGTTTCCAAATTCAGAGGGGTAAAATAGTCCGTTTCTCAAAAGGAATGCCCTAAGTCTCTTGCCCCCTTCTGCGCCATCGTCGTCGCCCCTCTGACCCGGCCAGCGGCTACCCTTGCTTGTCGGCAGCCGCCCACGGCCGGCCGTGCCCGCAAGCGGCACCTCTATGGGCGCCGCCTGCGGGCTGGCCGCGGGTAAGCATTGCCCCTGCCACCTCGTCACGGGCAAGCAGCCCCTTACGGGCTCGCCGTTGGCAACAGGTGGTGCTTCTACCTGTAGGCGACCTTCCTGCTAGCGCTCGCCCGCCCCCTTGTAGGGGGGCCTTTGCTGCAACCGGCTGGCCCTTGCAACCAGCCTAGCCGTGGGTGGTCGGCCCTACATGGGGGGTTGGCCATGGCTGACCGCCCCTCCTCCTCGCTACCTTCGCTGTGAAAACGCAGCATGAACGTGTAGAATGATTCTATGTGATTCAATCTCATCACATGCAGTTTAAAACCAATCTTTCGCACAAAAACCTTGGCTCTAATACCACTATTGGGAAACCTCAGTGGGTGCATCACATGCGCAGTAGAAATCAAAACAAAAATTGATTTCCTATGTAGAACAAATTATATGTAAAAGATTGGGGTCACGAGAAAATCGTAAAAATCGAAAAAATCGTGACGTGTGAGAGATTGATTTTACCTAGGGAGATCGTATATCCTTGTATTCCAGATTCGAATGGAGAAGAGGTCAAGCGTCCTCCTCTCTAGCGATATCCACACGATAGATCTCTGCAGCGAAACTCCTCTAATTTGATCTCACAACTCTTGCACAGAGGGAGGAGAATAGGAGGTGGTGGCTAAAGCTGCAGTCTATCAACCATGAGTCTCCCATCCTATTTATAGAGAGCCACCAAAAACCCTAGGGATCTTGTCTTAGTGGGTATTGGATCTTCATCCAATAACCCACTAACCTTGCATTATTGGATCTATATCTAATAATCTCCTTAGGCCTCTAATTGGGCCTTACTCAAGAAACCCATCAGCATAGGGTCTCATCTAATGAGAATAAGGGATAATTGGATCTTCATCCAATCCTCTATTCGCTGAAGCATCCACCATATGTGTATGATCCTCTAGGCCCGATATTGAGCTGGCCGTGAGTCACTCCCATCAGAACTCCTTCTGATATAGTGAATTATTATCTCCATAATAATTCACTCAACTCATCGACTATGGATGTACTAGGCTACTACGCCATAGTCCCAAGATGATATAGGGCGATCGAATCCATCAGACTTGTCTGTCCACAGTTACCGTGTATCTATAATGCCTCATCCAACTAATATCCCAGAGACCATATATTGGACATAGTACTGTCAAGTCATATATGAAATCTGTCATAGTCTCACTCTAATCGGATTCTCCCGGAGAACTCTTTCTCTCTCAATCCAAATGACCCTAGCCAGGGATTTGTCTGAGCAAGCACATATGGGATATTCCTCTTATGATACTGAGAGTGGATGATCTTATATTGTCACTTAATTGCCTTCTTAAAGTTGGCTACCAATCCCGATAACTAATTGTATCAGATCTAGAACTTTCTAAACATGTAAGTCTGGCGTCAAAGAAAGGAGTACTCATACAAGGCATCTTTTGTGTCTCAAGTCTAAGGACTAGATACACAACTGGGACTATGGAGTCGCTGTCTAACATTAGGTATCATTAACCATACAGCATTCTATAAGCGGATCAATCAGTGAACTCATTCTCCAATGAGCACCTGTATTATATCCTTAGTGTCTCCGCATAAGTGGCTATGAGACTAGGCGCCTCCATCATATGGATAGGTATATAGTATACCGATCTGTCCGATTATCTTAATGTCCCTCTTGGGTAACCTATGACCGGGATTATTTAGGATCTATGTTTAAAGGTGAATCGATCTTATTATCATGATCTCATCACGATCCAACTCTCATTGCACAGAGCCAAGGACATCACAATATATATACAACAGATAATATGAGAATATGTCAACATTAATCATAAGCAAAAAAATCACACAGCATGTCATACATGCCATCACTCACGTGATTGGCTTATAGGGCATCTGTAACCAGCATGCTACGGTTGAAAGGATAAGGGAGATTTGGTGGCTAAAAGTTTGGTGGATCAGTGGATGATGTATAAGCTACGATTTTAAGTTATTTTATGGCTGAATTGGGTGCAGTTTGGGGTTACGGTTTGGTGAAGTTTTAGAGTTGTGATGGCAGTAGATGAAGGTTAGGAAAAGAGTTTTGGATCTGGTGTTGATGGCAGCAAGGGTTTGATTGAGATCGATGGGGGTATGCTGCGAATAAGTGCTGGTTGTAGAAGGCTACAGTTTTAGGCTTATTAGGTTGCAGTTTAAGATTCGATTTTATAGGGTTTTGGAGCTATGATGGTAAGTGGTGAAGGTTTCTTTTTTGGTAAGTGTAAGTGGTGAAGATTAGGAAGAGGGTTTTAGATTTGTGGTAGATCGCAACAAGTTTAGAGGGAATTTGGTGAAGGTTGCTGTGGTAGATGCAGTCTTCGCAGAAGCAAAAATTGTCACCAAAGAAATAGCAGTTTCTCAACGAAAATTCTAGTGAAAAACCAAGATATTAGGGGCTTATGATGGCAGGGGATAAAGATAAGGAAGAGGAAGTTTCAAATCCAAAAAGGATAGCAGCAAAATATGATAGAATTTGACGAAGGATCCTTACGTATGTGCTGCTCTACTAAACAGAATTTGTGTCAAAGAAATAGTAGATTCTCGATGTAAATTCCAATAAAAACCCAAAGAAATTATGTAGAATTTCAATGTAAAAACCTTAGTTCAGATGAGGGCAACAATAGTAATTTGGATCAAAGAAATTTTGGCAGTGTAACAGTAGGAAAATAGATGCAAAGTAAGAGGTTAGAGTCTTCATCGTAAAATTTGAGTAGTTTGCAACGAGGATTTGAAGCAATATAAGATCGGTTTCAGAGAGGAGTTCCATAATAGATCAATCTTAGATGAAAGCCAAGTTGATCTATGAAACTTGTAAAAAAAAATCGATAGATCAATTTCAAAAGCCTCTATATGCTTTAAATTTTCTACAGCAATTATTCTTTCACAACGATGATCACGTTTACGATGGAAGAAATTCGTAGTAAGGAAAGGATAGAAAATTCTTTTTGGTACGTAAGGATGGAAAATTATAATAGCAAAAGGTATTTAGTGATAGGGAAAATATCATATTTCTAGTGCAATTGATGGAGGCAGCAGTAGATTGATTTGATCTACGGTTTGGGGATGATGGTAGAGGTGACGTCAAAAGTAATTGTGGGAATTGCTTGGCTTGATAGAGGCAGTAGAGATGGAGTAAGGGCAGCAAGATCATTGCTCTGATACCATATAATAGAACCCCAAAGGAGCTCTATAGGTTTTTGATCTTTGAGGGGGATCTACCCTTGGAACACTATAGGGGTTCCTCCCTCCTAGGGTCGACCACAAATTGAAATAGAAGTATTCTTGCTTGATGAAAAAGAGCTGAAGACTACAAGCTTATATATGGCTCAAAACCCTAGCCTTATAGGGATGCTTCCTAAGTGAATTTTTCCTTTTGCCCTTCCTATAACTGACCTACTCAAATAAAGAGGGTGACGACCTAAATGGCTGCACAAGTCATGCGCCCTTACTAGAAAACCTAACTGACCAGCCCAGTAAGGGGGGTGACAGGTAGGAAGTCCGCCCAAAATAAACCCTAACCACTCTTATTTATAATCGCACAGGATTTATTGGTGACTACTTGGTTGAGCAGGACCCAATCCTACTGGGATCCTATCAAAGAATTGTCATTTGGTGGAATCAATACATCTACAGAAATCATAAACCATAGAGAATCTAAACTGAATTACTCTTTCAAAATTTTGAATTCTTGAGAACAAGGAACATGGATCAATGACGGATTTGATCTTGATAAGGATTATAATATTTCCCAATGTATGTTAATTGCGAACTGTCTCTAGTTTTTATATATGTATTGAAACAACCGACTGTTCCGCAACAGTTATTCCAAATGGTGTCATGCTATTAATATGTCCAAGGATTTCATGATTCAACACGAGTCTGCAAAGATACCTAAACTCTTTCCGTATATTACCCAAATAACAACTCCTCATCATAGTTACTAAGATGAAGAGTTGTTATTTGGTGGAATCAATAGTTCTATAGAAATCATATAGGATTAGCAATTAACCTACATAGGAATCATCGTTACTAGAGATTGGTGGAATCTGAACTCAATTACTTTTTCAAATTCTTCAATTCTTGGGAACAAGACGCTTGAATCAATGAAGGATCTGATCTTGATATGAATGCTGATATTTTCCTATATAGGTTAATTGCTGACTCTCTGTGATTTCTATAGATCTATTAAAACAACTGACTGCTCTACAAACGTCATTCCACATTGCTATCAACTTGGTTCCATATTATTATTATGTTCAGCGATTATATTATATTATTCAACACAAGTCTACAGAGATACCTACAACTTTTCCTTATATTACCCAAATAACAACTCATCATCATAGTTACTATGATGAAAATATGTTATTTGGTGAAATCAATAGATCTATAGAAATCATATAGAGTTAGCAATTAACCTACATATGAATCATAGTTACTAGAGATTGGTGGAATCTAAACTCAATTACTCTTTCAAATTCTTTAACTTTTGGGAACAATGCACTTGAATCAATGAAGGGTCTAATATTGATAAGGATTCTGATATTTTCATATGTATTTTAATTGCTAACTCTCGTTGGTTTCTATAGATCTATTGAAACAACCGATGGTTCCGCAATCGTCAATCCACATTGCTATTAACTTGGTGTCATGCTTTTATTATGTCCAATGATTACATGATTCAACACAAGTTTGCAGAGATACCTCCTTATATTACCCAAATGATAACTCCTCATCATAGTTACTATAATGAAAAGTTATTATTTGGTAGAATCAATAGATATATAGAAATCATATAGGATTAGCAATTTAACCTACATAGGAATCATAGTTGCGGTGGAGTCTAAACTCAATTGCTCTTTCAAATTCTTCAATTCATGGAAAGTGATGCGCTTGGATCGATGAAGGATCTGATCTAGACAAGGATTTTTAATATTTTTGAAGAGTTGTTATTTGGTGGAATCAATAGATATAAAGAAACCACGAGTTAGCAATTAACCAACATGGGAATCATAGTTCCTAGAAAGATTGATGGAATCCAAACTCAATTACTCTTTCAAATTCTTCAATTCTTGGGAACAATGTGCTTGGATCAATGAAGCATCTGATCTTAATAAGGATTCCGATATTTTCCTATGTAGGCTAAGTATTAACTCTCTGTGGTTTGTATAGATTAATTGAAACAACTACTGTTCCGCAACTATTATTTCAGATTGCTATCAACTTCGTGTTATGCCATTATTATGTCCAATGATTACATGATTCAACACAAGTCTAGGGAGATACTTCGACCCTTTCCTTGTATTACCCAAATAACAACTCATCATCCTAGTTACTATGATGAAAAGTTGTCATTTGGTAGACTCAATAGATCTATAGAAACTACAGAGAGTTAGCAATTAACCTACATAGGAATCGGAATTACTAGGGATCAGAACAATACGCTTGGATGAATAAAGAATCTTATCTTGGTAAGGATTCTGATATTTTCCTACGTATGTTAATTGCTAACTCTTTGTGGTTTCTATAGATCTATTGAAGCAACTGATTGCTCCGCAATCGTCATTCCATATTGCTATAACTTGGAGATATCTAAACCCTTTACCTTGTTTACCCAAATAACAACTCCCCATCATAGTTATTATGCTTAACGTGATGGGGCTTTCATTGCTTCCTCTAAGTTGGCTAGTATGGGTGTTGCGCTATTTGAGCCACTACTGGATCCATTATTGCTCCTGGATGCAATTTTGTCAAAGTTTTTGTCCTGTTATTATTGAATATCTAGTTATTCTCATTGTCTCTCAAGAGCTATTCAAGAAAGCTTGAAAGACACTTGGATCAAAACAAATTGTTGGCTTGTTATATTTCAACTTTATAACCCAACTTCTTTATCAGGGGCAGTTCAAAATATTTTGATTGAATAAATGATTTATATTTTAATAGGCATCTTTTATATCTGTTTTTAAACAAAACAACAATACAGCGAACAGTTAAAAAGTTGTTTCGTTTCTTTAGCAAAGCAACATACTACCAAGACGCATAGTTCACCACACAAGTCATAACTAAAGTTTTACTTTTCCTTAGTACAAACTTCAGCTTAAAGCAACAAAATTAAGTATGGATGGTAAAGAAGGAAAAAATATCAGACAATCTAGTTCATCAAGTGTCAATCCGTTTCTTGTGTCATGATATCTTATGCCATCAGCACATTTCCAGAAGTTGGAATACGCCTATTGATGTGTAAAATAGCTGCTTCCACACCTGATAATTAATTCTAGTTGAAACACTTATACCAACAACAGTTTCAACATCAAATTTTGAAAGATCAAAATGCTTGATGTTTAACTGGAATGCCAAGCTGATACTTTTATTAGCTAGTTGTAAAAATATCTATATTTTGCTAGTCATAGTTCATGGAGCAATGATGATCTGGTTATTACTTAGTTGAAGCTAAAATATAAAGAAATGACAATTAACACAAAACAGATACAGGTAATGTTTCATATCTGTTTATCGCAAATGCCTCTTCATCATTTACACATAAAGAGTTTCTGTGATTTAGAATCTGATAACCTGTTTGGGATGGCTTCCTGATTTCCCAAGTGCCTTATCTAGTGCAGTACTGAAATCTTCAAAAGGAACCAGCTCCATCCTGCACAATAATATCTCTATCGATGTTAAATTCTCAATAAGAGTTTTAAAAGTATGCGATATAACAGGTCCGTAGAAAAATATTAGCAATTAAGCGGCGACATTTTCCTGATAAAGGTATGTTCATAACAAACTCAAGATAAAAAAACATACCCGTACTTAAGCTTGCCATTCTTCACCAAGGTCAAAATGTGGTCTATCATTGGTATACAATCTTTAGCTTTTTCTGAATTTGTCCACTTCTGCAGCCAAAATCCCCGCAGAGCAAGATCCTACACAGAAAAATATTTGCATCAAAAAAGAGTTCCTATTAGCATGAAATATTTAGTAAAGAATCAAATGTATGAAAAGGCCTACATCTTGATAATTTAATAATTCTAGTTCAATAACCAGTGCTCGCTATTAGTTGATTGGCTCCACTTGGTTCCAGTGAATCCTTCTAACTTGAAATCTAGCAGAAAAAATGTATTCTTTATCAAATTTAAACGATCACGGATCGTGAAGCGGTCAAAGCTAAAACACAGATTAAATTGCATCAATAGCAGCTATTAGTTGATTGACTTATTTGGTTCCAGAGGAATTCTTCTACCTCAAGGTCTAGTAGAAAAACATGTATTTCTTCTCGAATTTAAAGGGCCAGGCTAAGTTACACCATAGCATGGTTTTGTTGTGGGGCCTTATTATAAAGACATCACCATGCTTTTTAGTCTGATCAATATCGTGTTAGGACTCTAGCTAGGGAAGTCCTAATTTAGTTTCATTGAAGAGGGCAAACATATAAATCCTAAGGGCATTCATGTAAATCCTAGCTAGCCGACTCCTATTAAAGAGGTGAGGAGGCCGGCTATGTTAGGATTAGTTTGGAGGAATATATTTTGAGGGAAGAATAAAATACAGATCACCCTAATTAACCACCCCTTATCCTAGTTAAAGAGGGGTTGGTTGAGAAGGGTTAAGTTATAATAGGATTAAGATTAGTTGGAGGTTGCTACTTAGAGTTGCATTATGAGTTGTTAGGAGTAGGAGTCTTGGACTGGGAGTCCGATTAGGAGTTAGGGTTTAGAAGGCCTATAAATAGTCTTGTAATCATCCACTTTTCTTCATGAATAGATGAATATTTTATGTAGCTTTTGAGTAGCAACTTGGAGGGAGGAACCCCTATAGAGTTCCAAGGAGGCCGATCCCCTATAGAGATCACCCCAAGTTTAGAATCCGCTAGGGTTCTAACACTTGGTATCAAAGCAGCGTTCTTGGCGTCACACTGCCCTTCCATAGCCATCCATCAGCACCCCATTTCCGTCCAAAGCAATTCCCACAATTGCTTGAAGATCATCACCAAATTCCGCCTTCATCTCCACTACCGCAAATCATCCTTTGATCTCCCCGTGAATTGCAACAAGTTCTGGTTTCCTACCTTACTGCTGCTGCAATTTAGTTATCCCTATTCAAAAAATCCAAAAAAAACTTGTTCCTATTTGTTGCACAAACTTCTCGTCGCAATTTTCCATCTTTACGACGAAAGTTACGCTGCAGAATTCCAGTCGCACACCCTTGACTATTTGATTTGCTGCTGTGTTCTTACTGATCCAATCTCTACGAAATTTTTATGACGACTTTAGCACTTCCTATCCTTGGATTTCCTTTTAGTTTCGTCGAAAAATTCTCAATATAAATCGTTGATCTTTTACGTCCAAGCTGCTGCACTTAAGACGTAAAAATCTGCTGCAGTACCTTCCCGTGATCTTTGATTTTGCCGAACCTTTTGCTGCCGTTTTCTTCCACGAATTTTTTGTCGGCATTGCCTTTCCCTTACCAACATATTCTCTTTGAGTTTTACTCGAATCCTTATTTTGAACTGCTGGAAAAAAATCTCGTCTATACTACTGAAATCTTTCGACAAAAAAAAAATTCTATCGCAGTACCTTCTTGTATTCCTTGATCTTGCCAAAACTTTTGCTGTCGATTTCTTCCACGAATTTTTTGACAGCATAACCTTTCTTTTGCCGGTGGAGTCCCATTGAGTTTTACTCGATTCCTTGTTATGAACTGCTGCAAAAAATTTTGACTATACTACTGAAAATTTTCACTGAAAAAATTCTGCAGCAACACCTTGCAATATTTGATTTTGCCGAAACTTTTGTTATCGTTTCTTTCCACGAAATTTTTGACGACATTACCTCTCCCTTACCAGTAGATTCCCCTTGGGTTTCACTTGAATTTTCATTGAGAATTTCTGGAAAAAATTACGTCTTCACTGCTGGAATTTTTTCAATTAAAAACCTGCTGCTGCACCTTTGTCTTTCTTCTTCTTCTAAACCCACCAAATCCCAACCATCTTGCTGCCACCACCCAACACGTCTTTAGGGCATCCTTTTAGCCTTAAAATGCAACCATAATAACCTATTTTTATAACCCAAACAAAACCCAAAACCGAAGCCCAAAATAACAACCTATCACAGCCTATCGACGCAGAATTCTGCAGCATTACCTTTCAGTGTTTTTTGTTGCACCCATATCTGATCCTTACCGAAATTGTTGCTGCCACCCACGTCATCTTTAGGGCACCCCTCTAGCCTTAAGATGCAGCCATCATAACCCATTTCCAGAATCTGCAGCCAACTCAAACCGCAGCCTAAACAGTGGCCTTCCGCAGCCACTGAACTTTCCACTGATCCTTACCCTCCGCAACCACCAATCTTACAAAACCAGTTGCTGCCATCAACAGCAACCCTAAGCCATCCCTCTAACCTTAAACCTCTGTCACCAAACGCTCCTTACAGCCCCTACAGCAGCCCTAAATGACAGCCCCAACAGCACCCAAAAAAACAGCAACCTGTCAGCCCCAAACCGTAGCCATCTACCTATAATCCACTATCTCTTTCGGCCACCAAACCACCTAACCGTTCCATACCACTGACCCAATAGCAGAAGAGAGACTTTGGCATCTCAGATCTGGAGGCACACGCAATGGCATCTCAAGGTTCAATCGATGCCAAGTTGGAGACATTTGAATCACGCATAGAGGATAGATTGCGCACCTTATTCGCCAAATTTGGATTAAGCCGATCTCCGAGCCCAATAAAATTCCAGCAAGGTCAAAGTTCAGAGAGCCCTCTCAAAAAGAAAGAATGAGTCACTGATATGAGACAGCCACGCATGAGGGTGGACTTCCCTCGATGGGAAGAAGGAGACCCGACGGGGTGGATTTCGCACGCCGAACGTTACTTCCATCATCACCAAACACTAGAGGATTCCATGGTGGACATCGCTATCATCCATCTTGAAGGAGATGTTATATAATGGTACAATTGGCTTGAATACAACTATGGGACTCTGACGTGGATACAATTCAAGTATGCGCTGCTAAACCGCTTTGGGCCGACCAAGTACGAGAATATCAACGGACAACTTACCAAGATCCGACAAACCTCCACGATCCAAGAATATCATACCAGGTTTGAGGAATTAACTTACTTTGCTCATGATTGGTTTGATAGACAATTATTAGGGATGTTCATCGAAGGACTCAAGCCGAAAATTAAAGGAGAGGTTAAAGCGTGGCAGCCCCGTACCGTGAAGGCCGCAATCTCTTTCGCCCGAATCCAAGAAGAATGGCTCAACCAAGATGCTCGGAGGATGAGAACCACTCCTGGACCCACGGCATACGAACCTCCTTTTGCTTCCAACCATTTGCTACCAGAAAAATCGACAAGAGAAGAACTACGCGACCGATCGACAAAGGGTCTTTGTTGGCATTGCGACGAACCGTGGAGCCGCGATCATCGCTGCAAAAAGGGCCGCCTCCTACAGATTGAACCTCTTAAAGATGTGGAGGAGGAGGTCCAGAAGCATGAGGAAGAGGCCGGAGATGAAGAACAGCAGCTAGTTGATTTTACGATGCATACTCTTGTCGGCTATACGAATCCGCAAATGATGAAAGTGGGAGGACTTCGGAAGCAACAACTGATCACCGTTCTTATTGACACCATGAGCACCAACAACTTTATGAACAGTAAGGTTGTTGTCCAATTAATGCTCCAAAATGAAGATTACAGCGGTTTAGATGTTGAGGTCGCCGACGGCCAAACTTTGAAGTGCGACGAAAGATGTCCGCGGGTGAAATTGTTGCGATAGGACCAAGAGATACTTGCTTATTTCTTCCACCTTCCTCTTGATGATTATGAGGTCGTGCTCGACATCAAATGGCTGACTACACTAGGTGATGTTCCTTGGAATTTTTCTAAATTTATTACGAAATTTTTCAGCCATGAGAAACAGGACATCCTACACAGGAAACGCGGGAGCAATGTAACGATGAGTTACACGTAGCAAACGGAGAAAGTTTTGAACAAAGAAAACAATGGCTTCCTGATGTAACTTCAGCAACACTCTATGGGGGAGCCAACAAAATTTGAAGACCCAAACATACTCCAATTGTTTGCTGAATTTTCAGATATTTTCGTCGAACCGCGCAGCCTACTTTCTAACCGCCGGCATGACCAACGAATTCTAATTCTCACGGGCAAACCAGCAGCAATCTCTCAGCCATATCATTATCCTCAACTCTAGAAAGTTGAAATAGAGAGTACTGAAGATAAGATGCTTGAAACAGAGGTCATTCAGCCAAGTTGCAGCCCCTACTCTTCGTCAGTGCTAGCTTTACTTGACTTTGACAAAGTGTTTATTATTGATGCATCTGGAGCTAGAAATTATGTTATCCACATGCAAGATAGCCGACCTCTAGCTTACATCAACAAAGCCCTCACTCCAAATCACCTGAAGCTACCAATCAATGACGAGGGAATGCTAACCTTTGCCGAATTTGTGGCTTGGTATGATATAGGACAACAACACGAAGAGGAGATGAAAGTAAGTCCTGAGAAATTGCAGCTTCTGCTCCCTCCAAACTCAGATCGAGCTCACCTTACCATGGACTTTACTAAAAGGCAGCTACCATCACAGAGGAAGGTTTGGCTATCATTAAAAAACAACCACATGCCAGCTCGCACAAGAAAGAAACAGCTACCCGATAAACGTCGGAGTAGAAGGAAGTTTGTTATTAAAGATCGAGTCTTTCTCCATATTCATCCCTACCAGCAGGAATTTATGAAGACTCGAGCCTCACGGAAGTGGTCTCCCAGCTTCTTTGGACCCTACAAGATTGGAGATCACATTGAAGCTGTAAATTGTGGATCGGACTTGCACACTAATTCAAAATAACAACTCATCCTCTAGGAATCTCATCGCAAATGGAAGTTTAGAGAGGATAACTCAGTTTATCCACCCGACACCCAAGTCGATAAGGAGGCCCAGGTTCAGCTGATGATTGCATGGGATCACGGGAACGTGACACATCACCACCGTCCAGTCACTACTGTCGATGTTGGACTCCAGGAGCAGGATGTGCCTACTATAGGGCCACGAGGGACCCTCATGAGGAATTGCATATCACGACCCAGGGACATGGAGTTCAACCTTGAGGACAAGGCTGATTTGAAAAGAGCGGATCTGTTAGGACTCTAGCTAGGGGAGTCCTAATTTAGTTTCATTGAAGAGGGCAAACATGTAAATCCCAAGGGCATTCATGTAAATCCTATCTAATCGACCCCTATTAAAGAGGTGAGGAGGCCGGCTAAGTTAGGATTAGTTTGGAGAAAGATATTTTGAGGGAAGAATAAGATACATGTCAACCTAATTAACCGTCCCTTATCCTAGTTAAAAAGAGGCTGGTTGAGGAGGGGTTAAACTATAATAGAATTAGGATTAGTTGGAGGTTGTTACTTAGAGTTGCACTAGGAGTTGTTAGGTGTAGGAGTCCTGTTAGGAGTTAGGGTTTAGAAGACCTATAAATAGTCTTGTAATCATCCACTTTTCTTCATGAATAGATGAATATTCTCTGCATCCTTTGAGCAGCAACTTGGAGGGAGGAACCTCTATAAAGTTCCAAGGAGGCCGATCCCCTACAGAGATCACCCTAAGCTTAGAATCCGCTAGGGTTCTAACATATCGCTACACATGCATCATTTGTTCTTAGTCACAATAAACCACATGTACTTTAACTGACAACAGCAACTACAAAATTATTTGGCTACCAAGAAAACATAAGTTGAGATTTAAACTTGGGATCCTTAAGGTTTTCATAAATCAGCAGGTGCCACAAAAACCTTTTTAATCAAGACATGTTGAAAAAAACATTTTCTCTCCTGTTATACAGTTGAATTTGAGGCATCATTTCTCTTCGGGTAACATACAATATGTCATGCAACTGAAAGAGTACTTGAACTAAATATTGGTTGTTCTTTTCCAATCGCAGAGACTAACCTTGAAAATGAATGCTGAAGTAGGTACAGTCACAGGTTTCCTTGACATGCCTCCATATGTTACCATGGTGCCTCCTTGCCTGATGCAACAAAATTAACAGTACTCAACCAGTTACTGAGGTATTGATCTGCTTAAGCAAAAAGGGAGGAAAACAATTACTCTATGTTGGAGTTACCTCAACAACTTGAGAACCAATGAAGCAGCACTCCCCCCAACACAATTGAATCCTAAGACAGGTTCTGGCAGATCACCCTGACAATTGTGACTAAATTTAGTGCCAAACAAAATACTCAAAAGATAAAGTAAAAGAAAAAAATATCCTCATGGAAACTTCTCATCGGCAAGTACACAATGGGCAAAATAGCAGCCGTAGAAGATATCTATATCTAATATTCTACTCCTAGGCAGACTTGATTAGTTTTAAAAGTCATTGAACCAGAAGACTCTTGATGTTCTTCACTTCCAGTTGGCTTTCAGTGTACACCTCATCTGCCCCAAGATTCTTAAGTTTTCCTTTAGCTTCTTCTGATCCAACTCTTCACATGCACAAGTTAAGGTAGAAAAGCAATGTAATCAGGACACTGTTAGAAACCAATTTGAACTCCCAAGATACAAAATTGAACATTTAAGCTAATAAAAATATTCAAAAATCTACCCAATAAACAATTCATATTAATTTCACAGCAAACTTCATAATAAAGTTTAGTTATTGATCATATGGATATAAAACATTCTTGAAAATCTTACAACTCCAAATAAATACAAGGAGAAATATTCTGCCTTTCATAATATAACAAGAACAAACTTATTATACTCGCAAATATTTACGACAAAAATTTTTACAATGTACTATCTTTTTGCATCAAAGTCTACAAACAACCCAACAGGGCCCAGGACTAGGTCCATGATATTCGTATATTCCAGGGATTAGATACAAAACTAATCAAACACATTTTACATAAAATTTCTAATCAGATTTCTTTTAAGTTGTAACATCCTAATAATATGACCTTTTAAACAAGGTTCATTGTATTGGTCCATACCGGCGTACCGAGTTTATCTCGGTACAGTACGGTACCAAGTACTGAGCGGTATGCATTGTGCATACCGCTCGGTATAATATTATATTATATTATATTATATTATATTATATTATATTATATTATTAATATAATTTAATATAAAAAAATAAAAACGGAGAGACGAAGCATCGCCTCGGTCTCCCGCGGGAAGACGAGGCATCGCCTCATTCTCCCACGGGAAGACGTGGCGTTGCCTCGTTCCCGCGCGAGGAGACAAGGAGTCACCTCGTTCCCGCACAAGAAGACGAGGTGTCGCCTCGTTCCTGCGCGGGGAGTTCCCTTCTCCTTTCTCGCCTTGTCTCCCCGAGCGGAGAAGGAAGCCCGCCGGCAAAGAATCGCCCGCGGGCGACAGGGAACCGGGGAGGAGCAGGTATCCCTCTCTTTTCTCCCTTTTTTTATTCTCTCTCTTCTTCTTTCTCCCTTAATCAACCACTGATGGTCCGATGGCCGATATCAACAGCCGACGGGCGATTTCGACGATATCCTACCAGACCGGAACATACCGCCCGTACCAGACGGTACAGATCGAAACGGAGAACCTTGATTTTAAAAGACATTTTATTTCATGCTTACCATACAAATAAAATAGCTTCAGCCTCTAACTACAAAACAACATTATGTTATATGCAAGGTTTGCAATTTACACTGCAGACGGTATACATACCGCTGTTACCAAGATGCGTGGACCGCTCACACGGGTTCCATCAAAAATTGACCGTCGACGGTCAATTGAGAGAGAAATCGACCGTCAACAATCGATTGAGGAAGAAAAAAGGAAGAAGAAAAGGAAAAGAAAAAAAAAAGAAGAGGGGAAGAAAGAATACCTTGCCCGCACTGCCCTCGCCGCCGCTGCCGCCGCGGGTCGCCTGCCGCCGTGGGTCACCGGCCGCTTTTCTCGCGAGGAGACAGAGCGTCTCCCCGCGCGGGGAGACAGATCGAGACGACGTCGCCCCCCTTTTTTCTTTTTAATATTTTAAAATATTTAATCGGGTGGTACGCACTGTGCATACCGCCTGGTACGGATCCCGTGCTGGTACCGATAATATGTCGATACATCGGTACGGACCGGTAAGTCAAACCTTGGTTATATGTATGAATCAAGTAAAACTAAAATTTATGATTATTTTCTCATCTAGTACGCATGTCCTACTAAGAGTTTGGTGGTGCTGAAGCTAATGGTATACTCTATAAATAGAGAACCTAAGAATTTTATTACCATCTTCATATATGGAATCAAGATTAAATACCCAGAATAATTTGCAAGGATAAACTATATGTATTTCTACTTTAAACCATCAATTGTTTTTGGAAAGAAAGGCTCCAAAAGGTTTGACTTTTGCTCTTTAGATAATAGCATGACTAACTGTAGATTTTCAGCATGATAGGTTCAATTTCAACTTCAGTATCTAAGTTCATTCAAATTACTGCTGCTTAAGATCAGAGATACAGTTCACTTAAGCAAAAAGGCTAGACCATCAAATTAATATTTTTTTCTGGTTGAACTTGTCCCAATTCTTGGTTTCAAAACCCTGGACAAAACTCAATAATCCAAAAATCTAGATACTAGCTACAGAACAAGTAAAAATTGTTTTAATAAGAAAAAGTGCATAACAATAAAAGCAAAATATTGAATGCCTTAATTAACCTGGAATTTTTGTCTGTTCATGGTGCTCTAGATATTTAAAAAATCATCTAAAGCAGAAGCAACAAAATATATATGTGTGTGTGTGTGTGTGTGCTGCTCCTAGAAAATTTAGCCTTATAAAGTGTGCAATAGAGAAATATCTGTATTAAATAGTTTGAGTAATAATGCTGCTCAACTCTTCTTAAGCAACAGCATGAAACTTTGCCCATCACTGACTGTTGACATGCAAGCAAATGAGAATAAGAAGTAAAGGATACATGAACGACTGGGGAATCCGATAGTTTGATGTGCCATTTTAGTATTTATGAACAAAGATTAAAAAAGTAAAGGCTATCATCTACTTAGTTTGTATAAAGTCCCTCAAGATTTTGGCAATTGCTAAAGATGTTCTACTCTTCAATGTGATTCTAGGTATGATCAGTTACAATTTTAGTTTGTAGTCACCATCAGCATGAAATAAACAAGCACTCAATGAATGTTTATCATGTAATCTCTATAATTTTGTATCAAGTCTTTAGCTGAAGAGAAGAAATCAAAATTGTTCAGTAAAAATTCTTTGCACCTGTCTCTTATAATATTTACACTATGGACACCCTGCATTCTAGCAAGCTGAATAACACATTGTCCCACAATACTCGTAGCACCATTTTGGATGATGGTATCACCTGATTTCATGAAGTGAACAATCAAGGGATGTTGAATGAAAAGAAATCTAGAACTCAAAATTTTTTGTAGTATAACATGATAAAGAGACAGGACCAGGGTTCAGCTTGACAAAATCTTCCAGCATCCGCAGAGCAGTCAGAGGATTTACATTAACGGTTGCAGCATACTCCATCGGAACATCTTTATCTATCTTGTGCCAAACAGTCTCTTCTTTCACAATGTAAGTTTGCCATGTTCCTAAGAGGCAAATACATAATCATTTATTAGAAAAAAAAAGACATGGAAACCAGTTATGATTAATGATAAAAACATAAATACTTAAGAGATGCATTTATCAGATAAGAAAAAACTTACCAAATGATGGAGGAGATGGTATGACCCAGTCACCTACTGAGAGATTACACACACCAGAGCCCACTGAGTATACTTCTCCAACCCCCTCATGTCCTCCGATTGCAGGTGCTATAGGCTTCACTGGGTAAACACCTTAAAAATTTGTGAAAGAAGACATCAGAAAAACCAAAATGTAATTCATATAATCAATAAATAATAAAAATCAGGTGCAAAACTGAGCATTCGTACACTCCACTAGCCATAAGGATGAACAACTCTTTCTATGCAAAGTACTTCCAGTGCCTCTTCATTCTCCTACACCTCTCCTCTCCTCATCTTCTTCTCCTATGACTCTCCTCCTCCTCATTCTCCTTCTACTCGTCTTCTTCTCCTCCTCACCTCCTCTTCTTCTCCTCCTCCTCCTACTCTTATTTCCCCTTACTGTGCCGGCTAGTATGCCATTGTATCATGTGCTAGTATCGAGGTTTGATTTACCGATCCGTACGAGTGTACCAACATATTGTCGGCACTGGTATGGTACCGGTACTGGGTGGTACACACAGTATGTACCATCCGATATATTAAATATAATATAATATTTTTTATAATATAATATTATATTTATATAATATTAAAATATATTAAAGATATTAAAAAAATAAAAGAAAAGGGGCGGCGTTGTCTCGATCTTTCTCCCGTGCGAGGAGACGAGGCTCCACTTCCAGGCGTTGGCGAACCGCAGGCGGCGATGGTGCGAGCAGGCGCTATGTTTTCTTCTTCTCTTCTTTTTTTTCTTTTCCTCTTCTTCTTCTTCCCTTTTTCTCCCTCAAACGACCTGATTTCTCCCTCAATTGACTGTCGACGATCAATTTTTTATGGTACCGCCCGATAGCGGGCGGTCCATGTACCGGCAACCTGGCGAACCGGTATGTACCACCTGTACCAGGCGGTAAATGTCGAAATTGAAAACCTTTGCTAGTATACTAGTATATATCATGCTTGTACTAGTACGACCAGGACCCAGACTGGTATGGATCGGATACAGAGATTTAAAAGCTTTTTAAAAAATTGTTAAAGCCTCCAAAATTGTCTCCAAGGTAAGGAGAAGATAACATAATAAGTGCTAGAGTTATGTTTTGATTTTGAGACAGGATTTACGCTCTCACTAGTCAAATACAACAAAAATAATGGAATGGCAATGGAATTCAGGTGTTCTTTATGGTGGCCGAATTATGGTGGTCCTTCATGAGATTATCCAATCACTCATCAATCTTTTTCTTAGGTGACTGAGTGTTTGTTTCAGAATATTACTGAATCATCTGCACCACTGCAGATGATTCTGACATGCATCTTCGATAAAGGTCATTGGAATCAACTCAGTTTGTTATCGGTTATTAGATGTGACATTTCTATCTAGGTTTTCTCCAAATCAAGGAGCACAAAAAAGCCTACCAGTGAAGAATAAGATTGAAGGAGATTGATTAATCTAACTTTTACTTTTAGTAAGCAAAAAAAAATTATATATATAAATATATATATATATATATAAACCAAGACACATTATGCAAGACCAATATCCTTTTTAAGAAATCTTGTCACTCAACATCCTTTCTAAAAACACCTCCACAACTTCAAAGGACAATTCAAAAGGCATTTTCTAAATACTATTTGGAACCAAAATAGGATCTTTATCATCACAACAACAATATGAGTTTATAAGACATCATAAAATAATCAAGACAAAAAAACAAAAATCTGAACGAAAATCACTAGGAAATAGAAAATCCAGCTAAAAGACCCTTGCGTATGGCAAACCAAGGTATTCATGGGGAATGATTCAGGGTCCTACAGCATTAGAACAATGCACCATATTATCAAATCAATTTTTCTTCACTCATAATACTTTAACGAAAAGCGAGAAGTAGAAATATGAGGCAAACTAATAGGATACCTAATGGTCAATCTGTCTGTTGTATTACACAAAAGTATGATACAAAAAATTCTTCTACATATAGACACTCCAACACCAATATGCAGAGGGACATAACTGAACCACACAAGCAAAGTATTTATAATTGAAACAGAAAATAGAAATACAACGTTTAGAAGGGCAAATATGCAAGCATGAGTGCTCTAACAAAAGATGCATCAACTACAATTAAAAAGCCATAGCAGTACCAGACATAAAGACTTTTAATAATAAAGATAAATAAACTGCTAGTGAGTCTTAGGGATGCTCTAGCATTATTTAACAAACAGTTACGGTCACGAAATGTGCTGGTCATAACTTCCATTGAACATTCATTGTCTGCTGGAATAAAACTATCTAAACATAGTGGAGTTGACTATATAAAACCATAACGCGCTTTATTTCAACTTATGATTAAAAGCAGTTTTACCTTTTTAATACAACAATGAGGCTTGCTATGTCATATCAATTTGTATGTGATAAAAAGAGCTATCTAGGCAGATGGGGAATAATATAGGTGAGCTTGTGAGAGTGCGTTGGAGATTAATACAATGGAAGGACTAGACTGCAATTAACAGAGGCTAAGGTCAGGGATGCTATGGACGGCAAATGATATAGTTCTTTCTGGGAAATAAATATGAAAGAAGAATGCTATGATTTATTAAAAAGAAATACTGCACTTGTAAGTTGAGACAAAATCCTACTACATGGAGAAAGAAATGTATGAGCGAAATCTCTTGTACACTAAAGCAGACATTTCTCCATTTCAGAAAATATGTCAAACCAAGATTCAAGGGAAAAATGTGCACGTAAAATAGCAAGCATCAAATCCTCGTACCTGCTTTCTTCTACTTAGAGATAATGCAGCTAAGCGCAAAATAGATCAAAAGTTGATGTAAAATTGCTTTACGTTCCATTGTGCTCTTAGGACCTCCATCCTAACCCAAAAATTGAACTTTCAAGAAAAGGAGCAATAAAAATTCCAAACCTTCTATCCTGTTTATGTCTGAAGGATTGATAGGAGCCGCAAGCATCTTGACGCACACATCATTCGCTTTCAGTTCCACGGGCGGGAGATCAATTACCCTATACACCAAGTAACGTTATGACATTGAAAACCAGCAGGTATTGCCTATGTCTAACTATAACGTCTTTAACCAATCTTATTGAAAGTGAAGACAAGGAAATTGAAGTAACAAGGTCAGAAGAAGGTAACCGGCCAGCGGAAGAATCTGATTAAGAATCAGAAATATCCATAGAAGTACTAAAAGATTTAAAGGGACCGGGAATAGACCTGGTGACCTGATCTGGGGGTCCTTGCTGTTCGTAGACGACGGCCTGGGAGGGCGGAGAAAGGTTGGTGGCGAACTCTCGGAAGGTGCTCGACGTAATGCGCGAAAGAGGGAATCGCGGGCAGCACCGATGCGACACTCCGAGGGACCTCAGAGTCAGCATGAGAGACGCCATCAGCGTTCACTGACGCGGTGAAGTGTTTCTTACGCTGCGGAAGCACATAAATTGAGCGAGCCGTCAGGAAGCGTCAAGCAGCGGTGGCGTCGTCGCCACGCTCCCAACAAAAACAGAGAACGTACACTCACCGGTTCTGGTACAAGGAACAGGATTCAGGTTTACACCTTTGGGAGTGAGTGAAGTCCCGCGTGGGCTCCGCTAACCTCAGCCTCTAATTGGCTCAGTTACTAATCATACCCAGCCGACACCCATGTCCGCTTACCACACCTCCAGGCCTTGAGACCACGAGGCAAGGCGCGTGACGTTATCATTTACGGGACCCAGAGCTCCTGACCAATTGAAGGAGCCCCTTGTCGAGATCGGAACCGCACGATTGAACGCGTGGAACAGCAACCAATGGGAGGAGTCCCTGCCAGAGACCGGAGTGGCAGTCTTAGGTGGTGGTTCGCCTAAAACGTCCAAATTATTATTAAAAAAAAAAGAAGGCACACAACTTTTGAACAGGCGGATGAGGCATTGAATGAGAAGAGAGAGACGGATTGTTCTTTTTCTACAATTTTATACCCACAAGTTCTTACACGTTTATACACAAAACCATTTTTTACTTTCATGTAGTTTAGCTGCTCATTCTATTCTGTAGTTTCATGCATTTGTGATATGTGGTTAAATTACGACATCATTGATCTTAATCCAACCCTCACGTCTCAATTTCGGAACCACGACCTAATTTCATCATAAGTTGGCCATTTTTAAATCTTTATTCAAGTCCTCTGACATAATTGTGACCAATAATGCGTCAATTTTTGTTTGCATTCTTCCAACGTAAGCTAATGCTGCTGTTAATTAAAGATCATAAGCCGAACCGGCCCTATTTCTTGCACAATTTTGCTTCGACTACTAGTAGGTTCTAAAAATATTCGTTCTCCGCCCTTGTTCCAAAAGTGTAATATGCAGTATTTGGAAGTATAAACCTAAGGGGTCTAATTGAACGCAGCTACTCTACAGGTGACTGGCTTGTAGCTAACAAAACACTTGAAAATGAGAGCTGCTAGATATAAATTATAAACAAGGCAACCTCCAACATATAAAAATATAAGACACGAGTGATGCATAACTCACCATGCAAACTGTTGCTAACTTGTAAGATGCAACATACACGAGCATACGAAGTTGCTTTTCAGAGGTATCGGGTCCGCGTGTCAGATTAGTCTTTACAAGTCACATGTGTGGATTTTTGGGTTGAATGGTATGGAAATGTAATCTCAATGACATGCCATCTTTTGTCAGATTTGATGTTTTCTAATGCTATCACAACGGTTACCAGCTCAGCTAATCATTTCCATAATTATGTCCAATAAATGACGAGCATAAGAGTTCCTTTTCTCATGTTCCACCAGTTTTAGCAATACCCATACAAGTATGAAAACAGAAGAACCCCAGAGGCAGCATAACAACACATGTGATGTTATTCGTCAAAAAAAATAATACAATTATCATGTCTAATTCGTAAAAAAAGATATAATGCATGCTAATCATCAAAATTAAACAATTTCACACCACAAAACAAACACATTTGGAATAAAATACTACAAAGGCATTAAGATGTAATTACTCAACTGACCTGGAAGTTAAATATCCAGTGTCAACATTAGCACTGAGCCATCACTATAAAAACATGATGAACTTGCAAAAGAGATCAAATAAAATAACATCAGTAGCAGATTTAAAACAAAATAGTTTCAGTTTGGCTACCGAGCCCTGTGATAATCATTTTGTGAGTCTTTTTCACTTGTGAAGCAAAGAAAATATGCATCAAAACTTGCTTCTATGCCACAGCAAGCAATCTCTATAAGAATTTAATGAGATACAACCAAATGTAGGACCTTTGATTAGAACAGAGCCAAATTCTATCACTTCATGGCTATCACACTACTGATTTTGAACCCAAGCCTCAAAATGCATCGTGCAGAATTGCTATCACAGGTTGCATGCAGGGACACGGAGAACATCTGGCTATGAGCTGCAGCTAACTGTAAGCATTTAAGATTGTGATTCTATGCCTGGCTCACGTATCTGGATAGATGTTCTAGATAAACTCGCTTCCAATTCATTTAACTCATCAATGTCCAGTTCATCATCATCATCATCATCAAGGATTTCTGAATTCATGTCAGCAGAAGGCATGGAACTCGATTCCTCCATCCCTTGTTCACTCTTGACCTGCAACTAAAACCAAGTACATCATGAAAAATTTACTCAGAAGAGCGTTGAAACATATTAATAACATTGCCCATGAAACTAAAACTAAAAGTAGATATCAAAATGGTATAACAAGCTCACAAGAACTGGGTGGAAAGGTAAAGAAGTTAAGCTTTTATATAAATTTTACCAGAGTATAAATAACAGATTCCAACGTACATGTCAACCTCGTAAAAAAAAGGTGTCAGTTATCAGTGTTATCGTGGGTGGCACCCCATCCCATTCATTGAAGAATGTGTAAGACCTATCAAAACCCAATGCAAATCAGCATCTGTTTTTTTCTTAGTTTTAGTGGGTTCAGGTTATTGCACCATCTTCTGAACGTTCATATTTAAACTTAATAACTCTATCATTATGTCATGCAGAATAAAAGAGTGCAAAGCAAAATCTATACAGTCAAAAACATCCTGAACAGGACTACTATGTTGGCACCATAACATCATGAATAATTTGGTCATATTCTTTCTCATGAGGCACCAGAAGCCCAAAATATGATGAAAATAAAGAAATTCTTAGGTAGATGATTCAGTTTCCAACATAATGTTTACACATTCAATCTTGAAAAGAAGTTTTACGAACCAACAAAAGAAAATATGAATTGTATAATGCCAAAAAAGACAATATAAATATAAGCACATGAAAAAGCACTCCAAAGACGGATATCAATCAAATGAGAGGTGGCAAGGAAATAGGATCTAAAGCCATCTAGAAGTTTGATTAAAAGAAGGGAGAAAACGATCATTAAAAATGACAAAATACCAAAGGATGGACAAAAGAATTTATTGCAAATTCTTTAGCAATAAATTTCAGGTGTCTTTTTAATTTTCAGATCATATTTCGTTGAGGGCCATACTTGCACCTTTAAGTTTGTTGGATTCTCATGATGTCATTTTCATTATTCTTCTAACACCCACAATATAATTTAGAGCATACCCATATTGATGATATGGAAATTTTTAAAAAAAAGTTTTTTAAACATAAAACTAATATGAACACAACCTCTGGTATAACAATTTTATTGAATGCTCTCCAAACCAAGGTAAATTAATAATTAAGAGATTACCTTCTCAGTAGATTCAGGTTGTTCTTCTCTATTATACTTCTCATATGCCTCATCGTCATCAATGAACAAACTTGAATCTGACAGAAACAACTCACGACCACTGAAATAAATAGAAGATATTAGTTACAATGATTAGAGAACAACGTACAATGACCGTACTGGACAATAAAAATAAATTTACCTCATGCGATCATTCTTAGCCCTATCAGCACGCATTGCAGCAAGATCAGATTCTCTTTCTTCCATCTTTTTCCTTTTCCATTGCATGAACAACTCAGTAGTAAGAGGAGTTGACGTTGAAACTTTTGCCCGCTGGGGAAGGAAAAGATCATGCAATAAGTATGAAAGAAAGTTCCATCTTGGAAAACCAAGAAACTCCAGAATAAAAAACGCATGAGATTGCCATGAGAAGAAAGGGATAAGAGATGCTACAAAGGAAGGCACAAAAAAAAGAAAACAGATAACAAGCAGCAGCACCGCACTTGCCTGATTTTCGATCTCTTCTTCAATTGTTATCTTTTCAGTTTCTTCCTCCAGCAATGCTTTCATCTGAGATTTTAATACATACCCAGGTGGAAGCGCGTGCCTATAATGGCAGTCCTTGCCACCATTTGGGCAAACCCAGAACCAACCATATTGCTTCTTCTCCACTGCATCTAAAAAGTATTTACAGACCTAACAAAGAGCAGATGTTACAAAGGAAGGATAACAAAGTTTTGAATAGAAACATGTTAAACATTTATTTGGTACCAAACATCGAGCATACGCTATCAATTTGCTACAACCTATTTTTTATTTGTTTAATGAAAATGAATATCAAACTCAACAAAAACAGAAGTGCAAACCACCAAACCCATTTTTAACATAAAGAACAAAACAATCGAGCAAATCAAGCTGTTTTATACCAGTGTATAAGACCCTCCCCAACTCACATGCTCCATCAACACCCTCTAAGCAGATTGCTCGGTCAAATACTTGATATCTTTCATATAACACCAAGAATATTGTAGAATACTTTTAGACTATGCAATTTCAAGAACAAGCAATGGAAAATACAGAGCAAAGATGATAGAAAAAAGTGAACATAGCATAAGTCTGATACAGTTACCTTTAGGAGTATCAAGAAGGCATTCCAGACTAAATAAATTGGCTGACCAAGTATAAAATGCTATGGATTATAAACATATCCAAAAAAAAATTATCTAGGGATAGTTCCATGTAACCAGCAATATCAAGACTACAACCTATGAATCTAAGCCAGTCAGATTTATCTTTCTATCCTGTCAATTTGATCTTCCCTTGTATCCACATATATGGACTCCGGAAATGAATAAATCTTTAATATGTATAGCCTCATGCTCATTCTATATTCCTGTGAAAGATTTACTAGGATTGCCTTTGCATGGACATATTCACAAGATCAGACACCAAGACATCAGGAGTTTCTGAGATAAATAGAGAATAAAAGTCCGCATAGATAAAAAATCCCACATGTATATGTTAGGAATCCGTTAATTTTCTGATTTTTTTGTCATATCTCTTTGAGTTTGCTATTCCAGTAGGAGTTAGTTTATTTAAAATTTATTATTTTAATTAAGACTCCAAGTCCTGAGGGACTCTGGAATGGAACTCTATAAATAGGGATGTAATTACTTCCTTTCTTCATCAAGAAAATGGTATTTCAGCCGTTTGGCAAACCCTAGGAGGCCAATCCCCTCGAAGTGAACGTTTATCCCTTTCTTCCTTCTACGATAGAACCCTAGGGTTTCTATCATCTGGTCTCAGAGCTGCGATCCTCGACGTTTCTACTGTGATTCCTCCGCTATTGTTGCATCTGATTCCATCTTAACTGCTTTCAATCTCTGCTGCAACCTCGCACACTGCAACCACATGACCACGATCACCAACGCCCTCACATCGCTGACCACCTCTTGTCGGCGACACCAAGGGCGCCGCAACGACTGCAATCGCGCAACCACGATTGCCAGCACCCTCCCACCGATGACCACCCTTCGTCGACAACAGCGATTCCCCCCAACACTCGCATGGCGTCCTCGTTGCCCCCTGGCCAGGATTGTTGCTACCTTCCTCTATAACTCTTTGCCGCTGCCCCTCAGCCCTAGGCAGCAACGACCCTGCCTCCAGCTACGCCATCTTCCTCCTCTGTCACTGCCTCCCAACCGCTTCCACCACAATTGTAGTAATCCTTTGAGGACCCTGCCTCTAACCACACCATCTTCCTCCCTCTGCCACCGCCTCCCAACCATTCCACCAGCCACTTCCACCACAACTGCAACAAGCCTTTGGCAACCCTACCTCCAGTTCGCACCATCTTCCTTCTCTATCGTTGCTTCCAACCGTGCAATCTTCCACGCACAGTCACCGTCGCCGCCTGCTATACATCCAGCAGCCGCTCCCAGCCGCGCATCCATTGGAGACAGCATCGCCAACCACTGCTTCTTAGTCGCACGGTCGCCATGGCATATCCCCTTTGCTAACCGCCAACCACCGGATCAACTGACATCTCCCTCGACCATGATTGCCAATGTCCGCACCCGCCGCAGCAACAGCGATCCCTCCACGTAGCAACCGCAGCAAGTATCACTGCCGCACAGCCACGACAACAACGATCTCTCGCTACCCCAAACGACCGTGGCAAGCCTTTAGCAACGCCTTCCAGTCGTGCCACCCTCACTGTCGCTTAGCCTCTCGACGCCCAGGGCCCCTTTAACATCCTCGTAGTGATCCCCCGCACCTACAACGTTGTCATAGGTCGACACCACAGCAGCCACACCGAATAGGGCAGTGTTGATGCCCTTGACCCGACACCAAAAACAAGAGTTAAGAATTACAGATCTGCAGTCCTACGCAATGGCCACCGACAATTCAATGAAAGCTCAACTAGAAGCCTTGGAAACTAGAATCGAGAACCAATTGTAGGAAACCCTTAATGATTTCAAAAGGAGCCTATTGGAGAGCTTCAGTATGTTTCAGCAAGATGAAAGTTCAAGTCTTACATTCAAGCGATTTAGAGACACAGTAAAAGGACACCAAGAATAGGACACTAATTACCCACGCATGAAGGTGAAATTTCTAAGATGGGAAGATGGGATCCCACCTCTAGGACAACAAAAAATTTCGCTTTCACAGAACTCCAGAAGAATCCAAGGTGGAAATTGCTTTAATTCAACTTGATGGAGACGTGATCCAATGGTATTACTGGGATATGAAACATGTCATGGGGTTCCTTCGTGGGAGCAATTCAAAAGAGGACTTCTTGTTCGCTTTGGACCATCAAAGTACGAGAATGTTGATGGGCAACACGCTAAAATCCATCAGACCTCTATAGTGCTAAAATATCAAAGTTGATTTGAACGACTATCAAATTAAGCCAAAGACTGGTCAGAACGGCAACTGGTGGGTACATTCATCGAAGGCCTTAATCTAGATATCCGATGTGAAGTTTAAGACTCGCCAACCCCGCACTATGACAACTGTGATCTCATTTGCACGTTTGCATAAGGAAAAAATCAGCAGGAAATATCGCTGAAACAGAAGTGACAACAAACAAATGATTAGCAAGCCGCCCACCCCATCTATTCCTAACCGAAACCCTAACACCCGAAGACTAACCCGAGAAGAACTCAGGGAGAGATCAGCAAAAGGTTTGTGCTGGCATTGTGATGAAAAGTAAAGTCAGGAGTACCGATGCAAACAAGGGCAACTTCTGATGATTAAACCAATTGAGGAGGAACTGGAAGCTGACAATGTGGACTCAGCAAGAAATATCGCCAAAACAAAAGTGACAACAAACAAATTATTAGCAAACCGCCCACCCCATCTATTCCCAACCGAAACCCTAACACCCGAAGACTAACCCGAGAAGAACTCAGGTAGAGATCAGCAAAAGGTTTGTGCTGGCATTGTGATGAAAAGTGGAGTAAGGAGTACCAATGCAAACAAGGGCAAGTTATGATTATTAAACCAATTGAGGAGGTACCGGAAGCTGACAATGTGGACTCTGATCATGAAGGTATGGATTCTAATAAAGATGTTGGACCTATCACACATACAGTGCATGCATTAGCCAACTACTCTAACCCATAAACTATGAAAATTGGAGAAATTTTAAAACATCAGTCTATTATTGTTTTGATTGATAGTGGTAGCACTAATAATTTTATGGACAATAAGGTTGCTGACTGATTGGCATACCACATTGAAGGCTGTGACAAATTCAAAGTAAAGGTCACTGATGAACGAATTCTAACTTGTGATAGCAAGTGTTCGAAGATAAAACTGATTATACTAGACCAAGAATATCTTGTGGATTTCTTCTTGATACCCTTGGAAGACTTTGAAGTGGTGCTTTGAATTGAATGGCTATCAACCCCAGGTGATGTCTCCTGAAATTTTTCTAAACAAATTATAAAAAAAATTATCAATAGAAAGCAACTGATCCTCAAGGGAGGACGTGGAAGCAAGGTCACAACTACCACTAGTCATCGGATGGAGAGGGTTTTTCACAAGGCCGCAACGACTACTACGTCAGAAGGCCCGCGAGACCCTACTTATTTGATCAATGGGTTGTGATGTGCTGTAGATATCCCGTGATTGAAGTGCTAAAAGAGAAGCTCTCAAAGTTTGACGCTGCTCAGCCTTGAGGACAAAGGTGATTTGCAAGAGGGAGGAATTGTTAGGTACCCATTAATTTTCTATTTTTTTTAAGTCATGTCTCTTTGAGTTTGCTAGTCTAGTAGGAGTCAGATAAGGGTTTATTTAAAATTTATTATTTTAATTAAGAGTCCAAGTCCGAGGGACTCTAGGGTGGAACTCTATAAATAGGTATGTAATTACTTTTTTCTTCATCAAGGAAATGAAATTTCAATCGTTTGGCAAACCCTAAAAGGTCGATCCTCTCGAAGCGATCGCCTATATCCCTTTCTTCTTTTCTTCCATAATAGAACCCTAGGATTCCTATATTAGAATAGAAAACTACATTATGCTATAATAAATAAACTTATTCGGCAATGCATTGAATCAGATCAAGAGAATGAGATTGTGTATTTGAGACAAGCATCCCCACCATATAAGTCCAAAAATATCTTAAAGGTAAAGGAAGAAAAACTTGGAAGGCTTCTATCTGAACTTAAAGGAGATGGAATCTATGTATAGATGGTAAATGGCATTCATCATCATTATTAGTGACTGACATATTGGCTAGAACTCAGACTTCCTAAGGTTAGAATTCTGATCTAATACTGATATTGGAATCCTGTTGGACTGATATGTACTGGTTGTGTGGCACTAGGACCAGTTGGTACACCCGATAAATATTAGATGTTGTTCAGTATTACCGACATACCAGAACCTAGTAAGTCTACTAAGAAATATCAAATCATGCTCATCCCCTTCTTGTTAGTGAAAGTGGGTTTTTTGTTCCCCGTCCCCCTTGCATGTTTCCTCAAAATCACTCTTTTTTGTGATTTATACTGCACATTTGCTTAACAAAAGGGACGTCAACCAACAATAACCCAGTTCCATGAATATAATGATTTTTAGTATACATCCTTTACAAGTACAAAAGGAGCGTCTATCCTAGAATTTTGAAGATACACTGGTTAATTTACCCAAAAAAATGGACCTTACATACAAACAAAATAATGTCATTTATAATTGTAAAGAGATGGTTAAATAAAGAACAAGGTTATCCATACCGATCTGTACCAGATCGAGTGGTCGTCGTCCACCAGTTCCGGATACACCGCCCGCCACCGGCCGTACCAAAAATCGATCGTCGGTCGATTTCGACCGTCGACGATTGATTTCGACGATCGATTTTCGTGGACCGGGCTGTACCACCAAAATCGACGGTCGGCGATCGATTTAAGCTATCAACAGTTGATTGAGAGAGAAATCGATCGTCGGCAGTTGATTGAGGGAGAAAAAGGGAAGAAGAAGAAAAGAAGAAAGAAGAAGAGGAGAAGAAGAATACCTTGCCCTCGTCGACGCCATCGCCATGGTCGCCCGCGAGCCGCCCTCGCCCACACGCCCGCCGCCGTGGGTCGCCATGCATGCCGCCCATGCAATTTTTCTCCGCAGAGAAAGATCAAGGCAACGTCACCCCTTTTTATCTTTTTTTATATTTTTTAATATTTTTTAATATTATATTATATTATATTTTAATATATTTTAATATAACGAGCGGTATGCATAATGTGTACCGCCCGATACCGGTACTATATCAGAATCGACAAAATGTAGGTACACCGGTATAGACCGGTAAGCAAAACCTTGACAAAGAAAATGAACAATTTGAGATTTTTGTAAAAACTATAAGAAAATATCTGAAACATGCTCAAGAACTCGCAGTATTGCAGTCAGACCTTCAAAATTAACTTCTGACAGACATTTTTCTCAATTCATGGTTAGCATGCTTGTGGACTTCTGATTATGGTGTTCACTTGCTAGGCTGATTATACTCATGCTGAGCTGCAACATGCAGCTGTAGCTATTTCAGCCAGAAGGTGATAAAGAAAAAAAAAAGAGAAAAGCTGGAATAAGCTAAAAAGGCGAGAGGACTACAGCCAATCCGTCTTTTAATTGTTTTCCTTATTTTTCTAAAGAAGTCATAGAAGTTTGTTGTTTCAGCTGTCGTTGTCCAGTATAAATAACTACAAAAACGGCACCGCTTGAGTGTACGAGGCTCCCATTGATGTAAAGGCTGAGACTAATTAAAATAAGAAAAAATATCAGCCAACTAATCTTCGTCCTGATAAATCCAACTGCCTTTTCTCTAAACAGAACACAATTCCATTTTTGGAATCTATATGATGCTTGAAATAGCTCAAACTAACCAGTCAACTTGATTTCTGATTCTGAATAACCCTTTTTGGGTAATGAACAGCAGTAGATACATAACCTTAGCCACTTATTCCTTTCACAAGGAAACTGAGTTCTTTAAGTATTCTTTGTAGTGTTTGAGAAGCCCATTGAAGATCTAAACTGGAAGACAGTGATTAGTTTTTACAAGAAAACTAATCCCCTGATTCACTATATGACATCCCAAAAAAACATGGGAACATAGCTCCTTAAACAGAAAGTAATGAAAATAAGAAACACAACTCTAATAAAGCAAGATTCAAGGACTTATAATATTCAATTTAAAGACCATAAATGATTTATTAGCCGATCTAGACTCTAAATTGTGTCCTGAAGAAATTAGATATACCCCAATAGAACAAGTGACTTATACATAAAAATCAGGTATCTGGAATTCCAAGAGCTCATGCTCCCATTGATAATTGATGAGTTATCATGTTATGTTAACAGATGAAACTCAAATGGTCCCAATAGTATAGACCATCTTCAGAGGTTGCCATTCTAGTTACGGATCCTATACCAGTCCTTGCTTGGACCAATATGGTACCAATTTCTTACTAAGGCAGACAATGGAGTATAACCATGTAATTGACCCAAAGGGTCCCCATAATGTAGTAAAAAGGGAAAAACAAAGAGAAGAAAATTTCAACCATAGAATTTAACTGAGAGAAAATGAAAAAAAATTCTAATCATTAACTATCTTAGAGCTTTGAAACTACTGGTGGCCGGAGGGGAATGGCGGTCAATTTAGTTGTTAGGGCATCAAAAGCAAAGAGGGGAAAGAAGACATGATGTAGATTTTACTTTGTTGTTGCCACCACAATAGTGGGCATTCTATCACCTGCTGCTAATACCATTGTCTTGGCGGAGTGCCCAACCTGGAAATGATGGCAGAAGAATGGTCTCGATGGCGTTACAAGAAAGAGAAATATAACTAGTCATGATTACAATTCCTGGAGAAATCAACCAAAACATTTTCCCTTTTACAATTTCATTGGATAACTGAGCCAGTTAAAAGTAGGAGCATCACTTTATGTTGCAAGTCAAGGGTTTAATGTGTCCTGATTGAAATCAATTGCATTTTAGGTAAAATTTTGAGAGAAAAAAAGAACAAAAATGTCTCAAGCAATTCCTGCCAAACACTGCCAATCCACATGCTAATATAGCAGTGATTGGTAAGTGTCACTCAACATGGGTGGTATCCTGTGAGGGAAATCCTTGGCCATCATTAGTTTATTTAGTAGTGCATCTCCATGATTATGGTTACTGTAACCATAATAATACCAACAATTATGTTTTTCAATGAAATCAAAACAAATTATCTGAGCAATAACAAAATAAGTTATACTTCCCAATTATTTGAGCTCAACTACATGGTTCCCATTCTGCCATTGTGATGTACAAGTTTGTGACAGTTAGAGAAAGCATGTTCTTTGTTATTCAAGAACAGAGGAAGGGATAAACAGAGGCAAAGTGAACATAATAAAAGAAACAGATAATAGAAAATTGATGAGTAATTCTGGCTCAAGGAGTAATTCTTGAACATGAAGTCACACATCTCATAAATGGATGAGAAGGATCATACCATTGGGAAATAAAATGTGAACCTGCACCACTCACACATAACATGAGTGGTATGGATTCACTAAATCCTAAGAAAAGAGGCACCTCGAACCCTCCAAATAGAATTCCTAATAGCAAACAACAGTGCCATATTGTACCCATGTTATGACTCGTAGACACCAATAACCCTCAGTGTAGGATTCTAAAACACCCTAACTAGCCATTACAACTAGAAAATGCCTGAAAAACAGAAAGCCAAGTCTACACTCGCTAGGAGTGGTGATGAGATTTAGCTCTCTCTTTTTTCTTACTTAAGTAGGAAGAGTGTTGATTTAAACCCAAAGCAGGAATGCCCTTAAAGTTATCTGAGTTGTACAGCTTGTATTTTCTACTACTGGTCCAACTAAGAGTACTGTAAGAGCTGGGTTATCCATCTCCAAGTTGGACTGAGCCTTCTTAAATCTATGGATTGAACTGCATTGTAGCTAGATTCAGCTAAAACATGGGCAGAATTAAACTCCAACAAGTTGCAACCCATTGAATCAATGTGTATATGGTTAGAAATAAACAATGGTATTCCGCCACAAGGTGCCTTGCTGGCCGAAAATGCTGATTTATGGTTAGAAGAGCCTGCGGCTGATAGGGTCAGGGTTGGACCACATTGTAGCAACACTAACCATTTTATTTTCAAAGAAATTGTTGGCCTTGAGCTTTCCATTTATGATTTCTTGATCCACTTCCTTGAGGCATCTCAAAACTGGCCGCTAATGTGGGACACACACACAATGATATATTGACATGCCAAGAGGGAAAATCATCAAAACTAAAATACGAGGCAACATGGAGACCACAGAAAAGGTATATATTTTCTATTTGTTAATATAACTTTACAAGTTGATATCTATTATGTACAATTTAAATAATGATTGCTGCATTTTGTGAAAGCACTTCAAGTCAATATCAGTTATTCACATCATACTAAGGGACAGTCTGGTGCATGAGGCACCCACCAATTAAAACAGGGTATAGGAGAGCCGATCTGCGTATTTGTATCCCTGGGAGTAAACAGGTTGTTTCTATGACTCGACTTCTGGTAACTTAGGTAATGAAAGAAGCAATCCAAGTGTAGTGCCAAGACTTGCCCTCATGGTCACGTCATACTAAGTTGAAAACCAAAATGCATATATTCTGCCAATATTTAATTTACCTAGAAGCTTTAGGTCTGTTATAAGCGTCCAACATTAATACGAGTGCAGATGACATGTGCCCTAATATGTTCTGAAGTTTCTGATGTATGTTGGTGAGTTCAAACAAGTTTAGTCCTTGACACAAACAAAACATGGATAGAAAAAGAATTATCTATGAAATCTTACGAAATAATGATAATGCTTTGCAGTGTTCTTTTGCAGACATCTTCTGAAATTCTTACTGCAAACAACAACCCAAGGCAAAATTCACCTCAAGTTGTCTTCTACTTAACCAAGCTAAGGTAATGGAGCTCACGAAGTTGCAGTGCTTGTTGAATATCGAGTTATTATTTAGGTGCTGAAAACCTAAGCTAAATCAAAAAAAAAATCATAGTCATATCAACCAAAGTAACGTTAGTAGGTCAAGTCATGAAAAGAGTTGGAGGAACTATGAACAGATAAACATTAAATCATCATATAAGTTGACAATCATCTATATTTAAAGCATAATCAAGCAAAAGAGTGCCAACAACATTAACATGTTAGGCCAATATTAAGAATGAAAGAAAATCATCCACTTTTAGGAAATTATAGAGAAAAATTAATATTGAGGAAAAGTGGAAAAGACTCCATTTGATCATATTACTATATATTTCTAAGGAATTGAAATACATCATAAGCAAAAAGCAACAAAAATAATGCATGTTCAAGGGTAAGTATCTAATGACACATACAATATCAGTAGGTTTGTTCTGATTATATTCCTTATTCTTTGTCTCAACAACCTTCTCCAACATTTCCTGATCCCAATCCTCCATTGTTCCTACACGACATGAAAACCAAATTAGCCCAAAATATATATATGCCTGTCTGTTAGTTTGCAAAATCTCATAGATTTGCATACTAATATTTAAATTCTTCTTAATCCCCAATATCCTAAACCATAGTGCACAACAATCCTTGCATTAATGGAATATTCTCACTTTGTCTATTAACATGATAATTTTTTGACAACTATCCTTTTCTTCCACCTCAAAATCACACTTCCCAAAAGTTTAAAGAAACCATCCCTTGGACCTTCTAACCTTCTCTATGTAACTATTACAACTCTAACATCAACAACTAAACATTAATCAATGTCTTTTAATTTGTTAAATTTAGTGATGTACCTACATTCTTTACCAATTCATCGTAGCTATAAGACCTAGAACATTTCAGAGCTCTTAAGGTACAAGTCTTACATTTGGATCTTGAAAGTTGGGTTGGAGGGTTATTGGATCACAATAGGATAAATGGTTAGAGCACAAAAATATTCTCTCTTAAAAGATATAAATAAAAAATAAAGCGAATAAAGAATTAAGTCATGTTGTGAGGGTCTTTTACCCCTGAAACATAATAAGTTTGCAGATGACAGAAAGTAGTTAATAATGAGTGCCTGAACTGAACAAACTATGGCCAAATAGGGAGAAGGTCAGATATGTACTATGGTTTAAACCTAAAATATTGAAACTAGCATTCTTCCATTCCTGACCTTGATCACGATCCCGCTGATCGCTGTACAGATCGATCTTCTCACCCTTCCTCTGAACATTTAGGTCATGTGAGAACTTACACTTGAAACCTTTCTGACATTGCCCGACCTTGAAGAACTCGCACAGTATCGACTTGGGGTCGACACCTACGCCAGAATACCAATATCCACTTATCAGAAACACAATAACAATCAATTGAACGACCCTCAATGAAATTAATCTAATTGTTTGTGCTTCAAAGAGAACAATGTCACATACCAACTGGGACCTTAGGCTGGCTAACGGCAATCTTGAACAGATCGTTCAGCTCCTTCTCTCGGGCCTTATCTTCTTCCTTCTTCTTCTGCTCTTGCATCAAACAATACATTGACCGATAAAGTATATTATAGATTTTGCTTTTCTCCCTTGGAAGAAAGGGTGATAGAGATCGAGAGAAACAGAGAAGAGGACGGACTTTGGCGGCGATCTTGGAGGAATCAGGTTTGGGCTGGACGGACTGCTGCAGGCTCTGGACGTACTTTTGAACATTCTTGCTCTTGTTCTTGTTCTTGAGCCCGAACGTCTTGTCCTCCACGATCTTCTGCTTCTTGGCGAGGTCCCCCTTGGACGGCTGGCCCTTCGGCGGCATCGGCGGCGAAGTCCACTGAGCTGCGTTTAGCACCAAAAGAGAAGAGATGCTACTGAGGAAGCGATGCCCCTGTCGATCGACGAGGAAAGGAAAACGAGGGAATAGGGCTTGGAGTCTGGACAGTCGGCTACCTCGTTTGCTGTGGATTTTGACGATCGGGTGATGCGATGGAACGCCCGGCGTTACCGATATCATTGAGAAGGTTCGTGGGGTACGTCCAACTACAAAATGGGCCAAGCCCAACTTTTGTTCTTGGGCTTAATAAGCATTCTCTTTCAGGGTTTACATGTCTACCCTTGCAAATATTAAGAAGCGGGTAATTGATCTTTCAAAAAAATATTAAATATCCATAAGAATACATTTTTAAGTAAAAAATCATGTTTCTAATGCATAAAAATTCTTAATGTTTTATTACCTTAAAAACTATTTTTAGATAGTTCAAAACAATATTGGTGTCAAATATAGTTACGATATCTCTACTCAAATGATAAGTCACCTGCAATATATATATATATATATATATATATATATATATATATATATATATATATATATATATATATATATATATATATATATATATATATATATATATTCTTAAGTTTTACTGAGAAATATAAATTATTTAAGGTGAATTCTGAACCTTTCTTTTTAGTTTTTTCGAATGCAGTGTTTCTATTTTGGTTTTTCTTATAGAGCATCTCTATTTTTGTCAATTGGACAAAAGTACTCTCTTTTGTCATTTATCTTTCTTTTCAATTTCATCCAGTTAAACCAATTTATTAAACTAGACCAGACAAAACTAAATAAAAGTTAATATAATTAATAATATTAATAAAAAATTATATATAATAAAAACAATTATATAGAACTAAATATTAATAAAATATTAAAATATAATAGAAATTACGCCATTAGTTGTTAAATATAATAGGATATCATTTAGTTACAAGTATATTAATCAATAATTAAATCTTTAATTTTTCAAAAGAAAATAAATCAAGTATCCATTTTTTTCCTCATGTGTGTTCCAAATTCTTTAGCAAATGGATGACAATGAATTTGTATACTATTCACATCCACAGTGATAATGTCCAATTAACTTGTCTGATATATATCTTTTTAGCAAAGGGTAATAGGCAAAGAAAGATCTTAAGATGAATTATCAAAGTTTTTATTTACTGACCAAAGTAAGCAAGCACCTTCAACTTATCTTACATTATTTGTATATAAAACTAACGTAGATAGGCCCTTCAAAATTTAATAGTATTCATATATATTTAAAAGGACAGGTTAATCTATATGACCCTCATCAATGTATGGACTCACCAGATTTAATCTATCTATTCTTACCCCTCCCAATATGCCAAGTTATTTCGGCAAGTCCTAATAGCTAGGCCGGTACAATAATAAATAAGAATGATAAAGACATAGTAACAATTATAGTATGAAATCCCTCCTAAAATCTATCAACGACGGGTCAAATAGGTTAAAAATATGCCAAGTTATTTCGGCAAGTCCTAATAGCTAGGCCGGTACTATAATATCTATTTATTATAGTTAGAGATGTCATCACTATTGACATCTATAAGAATCATAAGGTTATTTCCCAACGATTGGGTCATTCTCTAGTAATTAGGCATTTTAAAAAAATCGATGATCCTACGTAATAGGCTGACATCGTGGGTTATCTAACGTGACCTTTACTTTTCCGATGCTTAAGTTAATAGAGGGAGAAGATAATAATTTAAGAAGTTGTATGACTGGGTTAGTATCTCAAGCACCCCCCTCCCCCCCTTAGCAAGAGCTGATGGGTGATTTTTATATCTGATCCCTGAGCCTCTTTACTAGTTGATTAGGATAAGACTAAGTTAACCGTCTGATCATAATAGGAGGAATCTCTTTAACCTTTGATCTTGATAGGATAGGGTCGTTACTAAGAAGGTGTCACAATGCCAATATTAATGTGGGATCGATCACTACGAGTTGTGCGTTGTTGTTTTTTGGGATTGGTGACTTAGAGTTCTACTTAGGTGTCAACTTCTATAGCAGATAAGCTGGCACGGAATAAAATCGTCCCTATCATTACAAATGTTATAAAGTTTAATTCTAGTTTTCATTTTCTTTCTACTCTTTCCATATATTACCATCAGTCAGTGGCTTTCCCGCTTGTGGGATAGTATCGGTTGTTATCCTTTTTCGCTCTTGTAATCGATAAATATATGGAGTCAAATGGGAAATAAATTGCATGGGTTGGAATTTCCAACTCAAATAAAAAGTTCTGGTTGTTTTGATGGGAAGGAAACGGCAGTTTTGATTTGGTATAACCAAAGATCATGAGGCTTTGCACAAAAGTAGTTGGTAATTTGGGAAGTCAAATCTTTGTTTTTTGGTGAGGACGGAATTGTTTGGTAAAGTCACTCAGATGGTTTGGCAATATCTATGCTCAGACGATTGCTCATTGAGTTTTTTGTTTTTCTTTGGGAGCCAACTCTTAACAGTAGTCCTACTCTATTGAGTTTTAGAATTGAATTGAGTGATGGTTCCAAATCGAACGAGAACGTATGTGATCTTCCAATTCTTGAAATTCGAATCAGATCCAAAAGTGACGATTCCAATTTGATTCTAAACCGATAAAAAATAAAATAAATACCCTTGCGATGAATCTGTTGTCACAATAGTTTAATAAATATTAACTAGAGGGATATTTAAAAATATAAAAGAGATTGTCTTATTAATTTATTTAGACTGTTTACCTATCTTTTTTTTTTTTTTTGAGCTGAAATCAAAATCATCTAAAATCTATTCCATTCGATTTTAGGTCCAAATTGGACTGAACCTAAATATTCCGATTCTGAACCCGAGATCAGGGTTACAGTTACTTAGAAAGCAGAGTGCAAAAAAGAAAAAAAAAATAAAAAAAGAGTAGAAAAAATCACGTGTCTGTCAAATCCATGCCAGTCTTTTGTTTCTGTGTCATATTATTCCTCAATTAAGGGCGCTACGCAGTGGAATTCTATTTGCAGATGTCGATGCAAAACTGCTTCTTCCATCACCCCCCGATTCACGTCCTGTTGGAGTTCTCGCAGTGGAAGCGCCGCCAGGAATCCCTCGATGTATTCTTTGCAGCAGATGACACCTTCACACACGGCCTCTCCGTCTGTGTAAGCCCCTCCACCCTGTCGAACGTCTTGTCTGCATTCATCTGAGTCTCCTGCTTCAACGCTCCTCTTATAGATCATACTCTGCCTGTCGAACTTCAGAACGTATGCTTGATTGCATCCCTCGAAGAGTCTCTCCCCGAAGGTGTCGATCAGATAGATGGCATTGCCTTCGATCCTGAGGACGAAGAAGTGATCGTTCCAGCTTGCAACGTATATCCTTTCTTCCGGCGGTGAAGGACGCAGGAGCTCATCCCAAATGTTGTCGAACGACATCGTCCCTCGCAGAAAGTGTAGGCTGTCGGGCATGTCGTCGAGGCCGAAGAATCCTACGTAGGACATCGTCTTGTTCTCTGTCAGTGGCCGGACTTTTGCTTCCAGTACCGTGTCGAGGTCGAAATGCTGATCCCAGAATTTCTCCTTGTGGGCCTCATCTGCACAAAGCTTTCTCCACTCCAGGGATCCTTGACGTATCAGTTCGTCGAACTGACACCGCAGTGGCAGAGCTTTCGGGTTGTGATGCAGCCAATCGGCGATGACGACGGCGAGCACCGTACAGGCACTCTCACCTGCGGCCTTCTCGCTGCGCTGATCGATGGATGCTAGAAAGACGTCGGTGACGAGCTCCATCCCCCCGTCTCTGTTGCTTAATCTTCTTCTCTCCCACACGCCGACCTCGAAAGTTCCTTCACCTTCGAATCCTCGATCTCGAGGTTTCTCCTCCCGCTGCAACGCAGACTCGGTGCTCGACTGTTGGTGCCGCTCGATATCGATATCGTCACCTCCAACATCACTGCATGATTTGTTCAGAAGTGGCTCTCCTTTCGGGTGCTTTCTGGCTTTGAAGCTGAGTCTCGTCCTGTTCGACAGGAGCCTGACAAGGGAAGGTTGTCGTTTGACCGATGTTGTCTGCAGATTTTGTTCTTCCTCCTCGTGATCTTCGAGCTTTCCAGGCAACGCAGCACCGAGGAGGATGTTAGCAGTGGCTATTCCACTGTAACTAAATTCATGCTCATCTTCTGACGAAGAATTCCCTAACGATGGATGTATCATTCGAGTGCTTGAGAATTCAGCACCATAGTTTTGCCGCAACCCCCCCCCCCCCCCCCCACACACACACACGTCAAGGCACGCGAGCCAAGAGCTCGTGTTCGCGCGAAACCCATCCCGCCTTTTGTGTTGAGCTCCACGAGATGCAGTTCGACCTGAGCTCCACGATATACCTCAAAATCGTTGAATCAACGATAAAGAAGAACGCAACATTAATTACCTTCAGCACAGTTTCCGCAGTCTGGTCCTTCATATTGCATCTGATTGGGATACCGGTTGTTTTCTTGTGATTTGGAGAGGCGTACTCGGCAATGTCTATCTTGGTTTCTCCGAAGACCGAAGACTTACCGTTCGAATTCTTATCAGATTCCTGCAAGCATTCCACATCAGATTACATGATATATATATATTTTTTTTTGTCACATCACATATAACATGGTTGACTTACTTGAACTTGTAGGTTGACAATCCAGCTCTTGTAACTATGGGAATTCATCCTCTGAAGCTTGCAGATGCAGTTGAATTCTTCGTTCCAAATCGCCGTGCCGTCCGGTCTCATGTGCTGCTTGGAAGTGCAGTTCTTCTTCAACCCTCGGCGCAGGAAACCACCAACTTTTCTTCCACTTCCTCTCCATTCTATTTCCACCATCAAACTGCTCTTGCCGCAATCCCCCAGCTTCCCCACTGGTATATTCTTGAGTTCATGGATGAGTAGGATTAGCTTAAAGCTCATGGTGGAAGGAAATCTGTGGCTCTGTTGAAATATGCTTCTTCAAGCAGAGGGAGAAGAAAGGTCTTTAGAAGAACTGGGATTTGGGTTCCTTTGGGACAACATTAAGGCGTTTGTAATTATGTCGGATTTGGGTTGTTCTAAGTCAACTGCTTCTCGTGTAAGCAAAAGATTGCCTTGTTCAGAAGATTGACTTGTTCGGCCACAGCCGTCCCGCTTCCTTCAAACTTTCTTGTCCTCACGCTGTTGTGTATTCGTTTTTTATTTCTTTTTGTTGCATGCCCTCTGTTGTTTGGATTATTGACATTAAAGACCTTTGAGTTATGCTGATTGCTTCGAAATCAAACTGGTTTGTAGTGTAAACTTTTTGCTTCTTTCCATGCTATCTGTTGCTTTCCATCATCATAGCTGAACCTGTTAACTAGTAGCATTCGACTAATTGCCCGGTCCTATAATCCAACAGGCAAATGAACTGTAAACTACATTAATATCTTACAAACAATTTCACATATATTTCTATAAATGGTTAATATTTTTTTTATTTACCCTTTTAAATTTTAGTTCAAAATAAATGCACTAAAGGGTATTTTAGGTGCTTAAATTGTAACTTTTCAGAGAATTCACCGTTGACCATGATTAACAGGAGTCAGCTTGAGTTCTACTGGATGGATTATAATAGAAATGACATATATAATAGGGTTATTTTTCTTAAAAGAGTTTTTTTCAGTTTTTTCCTCAAAAGGTGCCCCTACTTTTATTTTTGAAGTTTACTATTTATAACTCTTTTCTTGTTACTTACAATTCCATGTTATGAACTTCGAACATTCTTAAGTTATCCCTTCATAAACAAACGTATATGATCTTAATTTATAATTTATTCTAATAAAATATTTTTACTTCTTATCTACAATCTTATTTTATGTTCTCTTTTTACTTTTTTGTTCTTCTCCTCCTCCCTCTCTTAACCGTCAAAGGTGATAAAAGATAATAAAAAAAGATACATGATGAAATGGAACGAACTAAAGATCGAAGAGGAGATAAAAAATAGTTTTTAATATTTATTATAATTATTTAATGTTTTAGGGTTATATATATTCACAAGAATATCATCTTTTAGGTCAGTAGTACTAACCTATAGGTCAGTCGTATTAACTTATATCTGGTGCGTGGGCGGTGGGAGGGGGGGTGGAGGAAGAGGAGAGGAAGAAAGGGTAAAAGCATAATTTAAGATATTATTATAAATAAAATATTATATTATTAATTCTTAAAAGTGATTGTGAATAGTAGCAAGGGCGTAGTATATTTTTTCATCCTTTATAGTGTTTTGACCCATTACAATATTTTAGCTACCATAATAAAATACTATAAAATATATTTGAAAACACAGTAAATGATACGAATTGACTAATAATCTCAACTAAATTAACATCAAGTCTAAAAATTTGATACCATAATAATATATGAGCACTGATAATCAAAGAGACATAAGATGGTGTTATTTATAATGGTTTTAGCACCTCACTAAAAACATTATAACAGTATCAGAAAATATTATATGTGAACCAAATGGAATCAAACTATACTAGAATCCATTTGATACATCATACTAGCATTCAAATAGGTCATTATAATAACTTAGTAATAATATCACCCAAATAGAGATAAAAAATTAGCTTGTTATAGTGTTTTGACCATCATAATAAAACCAATTTGAAAACACTGTAAATGACCCAAATAGACTTCTAAACTAAACAAAATTAATTACAAACCTAAAAATATGATATCATAATGGTCTACCAACAATGACAATCAGAGATATATAATATGATGTCACTTATAGTATTTTTCAATAGCTTCATAATATTTTTAGCACCTCAATAAAAATACTATAATGCTATTGAAAAACACTAAGTCAAATAAAAACACTATAATGATTTAAAACCCATGAAAAAATTAACAGAAAAAATATGACTAGATTTGGTGAGGGGTATTTGAAGTAATTTTCAAATTAGGGGCATCATTTAGAAAACAAAATTCAAAATAGAGGATGTCTTTAAAGAAAAAAATAAAGAATAAAGAATTTTGGAGAGAAATCATCTAATATCATATTGTATAAACATTTGGAGGGATATTTTATGTATGTTATATTATACTATTGAGATATTTACCTTAAAAAGATGCCAATAATAGAGTTTTATTAGATGTCACATCTATCTTTATTTTTTAATCAAGGGCATCTATTTTGTTTAAAATATCAAAAATATCTTTGAAATCAAAGATCTTTTTTATTGAATCAAGTGACTTGATCAAAACTCAATTGACCCAAGGACTCGATTAATTTAGTCAGGGTCTCAATCCGAATCAAATCCTACAAAATAGATCAGGTTTGGTTTGAACCAAAAGGCAAAGGAGATTTTACGAGGATTATATTGAATGAATATAATCCTAATATAATTAACAGCTAATCTTCTGCTAATTATAAGTGTCCTGTAAGTCAATCATGTAAGTGATGACACGTGTGACATGCTGCATAGTCTTTTTATATTATTATTATTAGTATATTCTTATATTATATTATTTGTTGAATACATATACTATGGTGTCCATGGTTTTGTGCAATGAGAAACTAATCGTGATGAGATCATAATAATGAGATCGATTTATTTTTAAACATAAATCCTAAATAATTTCAGTTATAGGTTACTCAAGAGAGACATCAAGACAATCAGATTGTTAGAACCCTTGCAGATTCTAATCTTGGAGTTTGATCTTTATAGGGAATCAGCCTCCTAGAATTCTATAAGGATTCCCTCCTCCAAGGTTTTGACCAAGGGCTAATAAAAAAGATTGATCTATTGATAAGAAAGTAATGGTGGCTACATGTGTTTATATAGGATCTCAAAACCCTAATTCATAATAGGAATGCTACTTCTAATAGACTCCTCTTCTCCTCAACTCATAACCCTTAGTCAACTAGTGTGACCAACGGCTATAGGGGACTCCTACTTAATTTAAACTTCTCTCTAACCCTAGCTGACCACTTCTTTAATAAGGGGTGATGACTAATTTAGGGTTTATTACATTCATGACTCAGTATACTTAGGACCTAACCTAGCTATGGTCATAACATGGACAAACTAGTATATTATATACTTGTCCATTTGATAGAGGTAGTTGATCTCAGAGCCACTTGTGTGGAGACATTAATGATACAGTACAAGTGCTCATTGTTTGAAAACCAAGCGGGAGTATCACAAACGCAACCGAAGATCAAAACAAAACTGATTTCCCAAGTAGATAAAAAACATGCACAACACCCACAAGCGGGCTGCCTACATAGGGGCGACAGTGACCGTCGTAAAAACAAGGGTAGTAAAGGTTAGGTTTTTTGTGGCAAAAGGATGATACTACCCCTTAGAATTTAAGAAATTTCTAAGTCTATCCTTCTTTCCAGAATTTTAAAAATGTCCTTAACAATTCTAAAAATTCTAAGATCTATCATTTTATCCAGAATTTTGATAATACCCTTAATATTTTTAAAAATTCCTAATATGTCTCGATTTTTAGAAAAATAATTAATTAGATAATTTAATTAATTATTAATTATCTCATAGTCCTAGATGTGATTTGTATATACGATGTATGATATGGACGGATGATCATGAGTTATGTATTATGATATATAATAATAATAATAATAATAATAATAATAATTATTATTATTAGTATTATTATTGGGCCTTGCGAGCCTATGTTTTTCTCGTTTATTGTTGGGCTTGCATGTCTATGTTTATTTTGTAATTATACGGAGAGACGCGACGAGAGCGTGGAGGTGACAACAAGACCTACGATGCCGTAGTGGGAGATCATGACGCATGGTGATGCGCCGGTGATCTGATGAAACTAATGATGATGAGATCAATGATCACAATGCATGAAGATGCGTCAATACACACATAGATCCTATTGTGAGTGATTAGGCCTATTGGCTCAGGGTTAATCATATTATGTAACTGCTCTTGATCATCCGGTCTGACTTGCATATATGATGTGTTATACACCTTATATATATATATATATATATGACCGTCCTACCCAAGTTAAAAGACACAACCTCGACAAGTCAAAATCAAGGACGGAATAGTGCACGTTCGTGAAATACTCTGAGACTTTGAGGTATTATTTCTATCTTTCCGATGACCAAAAGGTCTTTGTTGCCAAGAGGGTTGTGTTCCTTGAGAAGGAACATATTCTTGGTAGAAACAATGAGAGTGAGATAGAGTTAAGCGAGATTGGAGAACCTAGCTCAAGTACCATTCTAGAGTCCGAGTCTGTTTAGGAACTTAGCACACAAGTTATAACTTTATGCAGGTCTAGCAGAGTATCTCACACTCCTGAAAAATATGTGAGATATATAAGTGGAGATGACTCTCAAGATGTTGATCCTCAGATCTACGAGGAAGTTATTATGAGTATAGACTCCGAAAAGTGACAATAAGCCATGAATTCTGAGATGGATTTCACGTAATCCAATAAGGTTTAGAACCTTGTGGATGCACTTGATGGTATCATACTCATCGGTTGCAAATGAATCATCAAGAAGAAGATTGGAGCTAATAAAAAGATGGAGACCTATAAGGCAAGGCTGGTGACCAAAAGATATCGTCAAAGGCAAGGAGTTAACTATGACGAAACCTTTTCACCTGTAGTCATGTTAAAGTCCATCAGAATTCTTTTGGCTATGACAATATACTATCATTATGAGATCTGATAGATGGATGTGAAAAACACATTCCTCAATGGAAACCTCGAGGAGGAGGTGTATATGATACACTAAGAAAGATTCATATCTCGAGAGAGTCTAGATAAAGTGTACAGGTTGTTTAGATCAATTTATAGAATGAAGCAAGCTTCCTGAAGTTGGAACATAAGATTTGAGGTGATCATATCTTATATTTTTGTTAAGAACGAAGATGAGCCTTGTGTGTATAAGAAGGTAAGTGGGAGCACTATCACCTTTTTAGTGTTATATGTGGATGACATTTTGATCACTATGAATGATATAATAATACTCTTCATAGTTAAGGCTTGACTATCCATAAACTTCTCCATGAAGGACTTAGGGGAATCATCCTATATTTTGGGGATCCGAATCTATAGAGATAGATCCAAGAGGATGCTTGGCTTGTCTTAGTCCAAGTATATAGACTCCATTGTCAAAAGGTTTCATGTGAAAAATTTCAAAAGAGATATTATATTGATGAGATAAGAAATATCAATTTCTAGGAATATGTCCCTAAAGACTCCTGAAAAAAGGGTAGATATAGATAAGATACCATATGCCTTAGTGATAGGGTCTATCATATATGTTATGTTATATATCAGGCCTAATATAACACATGATTTAAGTGTCACGAGCAAGTATTAGAAGGATCCAGGTTTAGAACACTGGAAGGTAGTAAAGTACATCCGTAAGTACTTGAGAAAGAATAAATATCTTTTATTGGTATACAAAGAAGGTAGCCTCTAGGTTAAGGGCTACATGGACTCGAGTTTCTAGTCTGATATCAATGATAGCAAGTTGAACTCAGGGTATGTTTTTCTTCTGAATGAAGGAGTAGTAAGATAGAAGAGTTCTAAGCAAGATACTACAGCTAACTCGTCTACAGATGTAGAGTATATTGCTACAGTAGAAGCAGTAAAGGAAGGGGTGTGTATGAAGAAGTTCATCAAGGATTTGTATGTCATACTAAGCAGCATAGAGTTGATTCTCATATATAACAACATTAATGAGGTTATAACTCTAGCAAGAGAACTGAGGTCCCATCAAAATTATTCTGAGAATGTTCTAGTTGATTAGAGTGATCATGGCCCAAAAAAGATATAACAATAGAAAAAATTTCATTTGAAGATAACATTGTAGATCTATTAACAAAGCCGTTAGTTCAAACTGTGTTGAGCGTCACAGGGGTTGATGGAGATCAGACACATAGGTGATTGACTTTAGGTTAAGCGAGAGATTGCTGGTTATAGGTGCCCCCTGCAAGCCAACCACAAAAGAGATGACATATGCCACACGCTGTATAATATTTTTGTATTATTATTATTGACATATTCTCACATTATATTATCTGTTAAATATAAATATTATGATGTTTTTGGTTCTGTGCAATGAAAATAAGATCGTGATGCAATCACGATAATGAGATCGATTCGCCATTAAACACATATCCTAAATAACCCCGATCATAGGTTGCTTGAGAGAGACATCAAGACAACCGGGCAGATCGATATATTGTATACTTATCTGTTTGATGGAGGCAACTGGTTTCATAGTCACTTATATAGAGACACTAAGGATACAATATAAGTACTCCTTGTTGGGAAACCAAGTGGAAGCATTACATGCGCAACAGAAGATTAAAACAAAACTAGTTTCCCAGGTAAATCGTATTAGGAAACCAAGCAGGAGAATCACATGTATAGTAGAAGATCAAAACAAAATAGGTTTTTCATGTAGATCAAATTGTCATGCAAAAGATTGGATTGCGAGAAAAATCATAAAATCGAAAAACTGCATTATGTGTAAGATTATTTACCTAGAGAGATCTTATATCCCTATCTTTCTAGATTTAGATGGAGATGATGAAGAAGGTCAAGTGTCCTCCTCTCTAGTGATATCCACATGATAGATCAATGTAGCAATACTCCTCTAATTACAACCCCAAGTCTCGCAACTCTTGTGCAGCTTCTCGCAACGAACTTGGAAGAAGATCCTTTATCTTTTTTACTGCCCTCTCATGCTTGAGAGGGGCTAGTCGGCTAAGAAGGTGAGGGAGAGGAGGAGAATAGGAAAGGGCATCCAAATGTGTAGCTTATATTATCTATGTGCCACCCTTGCCTCCAATTTATAGAGGGCCATAAAAACCTTAGTACATCATGCATTAGTGGACATTAAATCTTCATCCAATTATCAACTAACCTTAGATTATTGGATCTTTATCTAATAATCTCCTTTGGCCTCTAATTGGACCTTATACAAGGAGCCCATAAGTGTAGGGTCTCATCTAATGAGAATATGGGCTAATTAGATTTCTATCAATCCTCTATTCATTGAAGCATCCACCAATATGACCTTATAAACTTGATATCGAGTTGGCCATAAGTCACTCCCATCAGAACTTATTCTAATATAGTAAATTGTTATCCCCATAATAATTCACTTGACTCATTGACTATAGACATACTAGGCAATTATGCCATAGTCCCCAAACAATATACGGGGATAGAATCCATCAGACATGTATGTTCATAGTTACCATGTATTTATAGTCTCTCATCCAACTAATATCTCAGAGACCGTATATTGGACATAGTACTGTCAAGTCACATACGGAATTTATATGAGTCTCACTCTAATCGGATTCTCTCAGAGAACTCTCTCTATTAATCCGAATGACTATGACCAGGGATTTATCTGAATAAGCAAACATGGGATATTCCTCCCATGATATTAGGAGTGGATGATCCTGTAATGACATTTAATTACCTTAATAAGGTTGACTACTAATCATGATAGCCAACTATACTAGATCTAAAACTTTCCAAATCTGTAAGTCTGGCGTCAAAGAAAGAAGTACTCAAACAAGGCATCATTGGTGTATGAAGTCTAAGGATCAAATATACAACTGAGACTATGGAATCGTTGTCCGACATTAGGCATCATTAACCATACAACATTCCATAAGCGAATCAATCGGTGAACTTATTCTCCAATGAGCATATGTATTGTATCCTCAGTGTCTTCACACAAGTAGCTATGAGACTAGTCGCCTCTATCATATGGATAGGTATACAATACATCGGTTTGTCCATTTATCTTAATATTCCTCTCGAGTAACCTATGACTAGGATTATTTAGGATTTATATTTAAAGATAAATTAATCTCATTATCGTGATCTCATCACGATCGAGGATCACATTATATCCTTAGTATCTTCACATAAGTGGCTATGAGACCGGTCTCCTTTATCATATCAACGGGTATATAATACATCAGTCTGTCCATTTATTTCAATATCTTTATCGAGTAACCTATGACTAAGATTATTTATGATTTGTGTTTAAAGATGAATCAATCTCATTATCGTGATATCATCATGATCGTGGATCATATTACACAGAACTAAGGACATCACAATAAATATGTGTAAATAAATAATATAATGTGAGAATGTACCAATAATAATCATAAGCAAAAAGATTGTACGACATATCACACATGCCATTACTCACGTGATTGGCTTATAGGACACTTGTAACCAGCAAATTAAAATCATTGTGTAAAGATTGGTGTGAGAAAAATCACAAAACCAGAAAACTACATTATGTGCGAGATTGTTTACCTAGGGAGATCGTATATCCTTATTTTTTTAAATCTGAATGGAGAAGATGAAGGAAATCAAGTGTCCTCCTCTCTAGCGATATCTACACGATGGATCGCTGCAGCAATACTCTTCCAATCGTGGCCCTAATTCTCGCAACTCTTGTGCAGCTTCTCTCAATGAATTTGGAAGAACCTCTATCTTCTTCACTGCCCTCTCACACCTGAGAGGGGCTGGTCAGCTGAGAAGGTAAGAGAGAGAGGAGGAGAATAAGAGGGGACGGCCAAGGGTGCAACCTATCACTTATGTGTGCTGCTCCTCCTATTAGAGTCACCCATAGAAACCATAAGGGATCCTACCTTAATAGGTATCAAATCTCCATCCAATTACCCATTAATCTTGGATTATTGGATCTTTATCTAATAATCTCCTTTGTCCTCTAATTGAGCCTTATGCAAGGAGTCCATCAATGTAGGGTTCATTTGATAAGAATATAGGCTAATTGGACAACTCATATCCAATCCTCTATTCACTGAAGCATCCACCATATATGTATGACCCTCTAGGCCTGATACAGAGCTGGCTGTGAGTTGCTTCCATCAGAAATCCTTATGATATAGTGAATTATTATCCCTATAATAATTCACTCGACTTATCGACTATGGATGTACTAGGCCACTATGCTACAGTCCCCAAACAATATAAGGGGATCAAATTCATTAGACCTGTCTATCCACAATTACCATGTATCTATAGTCTCTCATATAACTAATATCCTAGAGATTGTATATTAGACATGGTACTATCAGGCTACATACAAAATCCATCCTAGACTCACTTTAAATATATTCTCCCGAAGAACTCCTCTCTCAATCCGAATAACCCTAGTCAGGGTTTTGTCTGAGTAAGCACATAAGGGATATTAATCCGCCTATGGAATATTGTATGGTTAATGATATATGACATCAGATAGTAATTCTATAGTCCCAATTGTGTATCCAGTCCTTAGACTTGAGACACTAAGAATGCATTGTATGAGTACTGCTTTCTTTGATGCCAGACTTATAGGCTTAAAAAGTTTCAAGTCTGGTATAGGTGGTTATAGGGATTCATAGGCAACCTTATGAATACAATTGAGTATCAATAGAGGATTATCCACTCTCGGTATCACGAGAGTGTGGTCTTGCTCGGACAATCCCTGGCCAGGGTTATTCGGATTGAGAGAGAATGAGTTTTCCAAGAGAATTCGATTAGAGTGAGACTCGTATGAATTTCGTATGTAGCCTAACACTACCATGTCCAATATATGATCTCCGGGATATTAGTTATATGAGGGACTATAGATACACGGTAACTATGGATCGATAGGTATGATGGATTCGATCCTCCTATACCGTTTAGAGACTATGGTGCAGTGGTATAGTACGTTCATAGTTGATGAGTGGAGTGAATTATTATGAGGATAATAATTCGGTATATCAAAAGAAATTCTGATAGGAGTGACTCATGACCAACTCGGTATCGGGCCTAGAGGGTCGCACACATATGGTGAATGTTTCAATAAGTAGAGGATTGGATATGAGTTATCCAACTAGCCCCTATTCTCATTGGATAAGACCCAACATTAATGGGCTCTTTGTTTGAGGCCTAATTAGAGGATAATTGAGATTATTGGATAGAGATTCAATAATCCAAGATTAGTGAGTAATTGGATAGAGATCCAATACCCACTAAGGCAGGATCCCTAGCTGTAATTTTGGCCACATCCTCCTATTCTCCTCCCTCCCTCATCTTCTATGCAAAAGTTGCGAGAGTTTTGGGCTACGAATGGAAGAGCATCATTGTAATTATCAATCATGTGGATATCGCTAGAGAGGAGGATATATGACCTCCATCATCCTCTCCATATGGATCTAAATTTTTAGGATATACAATCGCCTTAGGTAATCAATTTCTCACGTATCACAATTTTTATTTTTACGAATTTGTCGCACACCAATCTTTTCACGATGATTTAATATATGTGGGAAATCATTTTTTTGTTTTGTTCTTCTACTATACATGTGATGCTCTCTTTTGGGTTTTCCAACATCTTCCTCTTCTCTCCTCTACTCATCTTCGGTGATAGCATCCTCCCCTCTCGAACAATGGTGAACTCCTCTACTCTTCTCTGGTATTTATAAATAACGATAACATCCTCTCCTCTCTAACAACAACAAACTCCTATGTTCCTCTTTGACGATGAATGGAGGTAAACTCCTCTACTCCTCTAACTCCTATGCCCCTCTCTTAAATTTGAGAATAACGATAATATCTTTCCTCTCTAGTGGTGGCAGAAACTCCTTTGCTTCTCTTTGGTATTTTGTGTCGATATCATTGAGTGGTATTATCTTTTCTTCGATTGTGAATGACAATGTATTCATAGACACTTGCATCCTCCCCTATCCAATAATAAATTTCTTCTTTTTTCTAAGAAATAATACTAGTTTTCTTTGAAACTGATTTTTTGGTTGATTCAAATAAGTATGTGTGCTAATCCTAACATTATGAGAGTCCTGACAGATTTTATGTGTTTATATAATGAAAATATAGTTGACTATTCACTAATTACTAATATTTATATTTTTGACACCACGGGTTCTGTGAGCTTTTGGTGAAACAAAGAGAGATTAAAGATCTAAAACTAAAAGTGGGCCGTTGTTGGTAAATTTTTTATTATTGAGATATCAAGATCTTGGGTCTGGATCAGTAACTAAATGTTTAGGATAAGCGTGGTTATCCTTAGAGCACCATTCTAGGATTATTGTTGATAGTTTTCTATGTTCATAGTGAGGTTTGAGCTGATTAATTTTTATTTTTAATTACAATCAGGTGTAAATTATAAATATATTGAATAACTTTTTTGAAATCTTGTTTTAGTGTCAATAGAATTATCTTAGAGGATTTACAATTCTTATCTTAATTGATGAAAATGGACAAATGCCCACTATATATTTTGCTCGGTGACAATAATTTATATAAACTAAACGTTCAGAATTATTATTTTCTCTCACATTTTCTTAAACTTTAGATAGAATATTTCCTATTTATAATGTTTAATATTATATATAAATAGAATTACACCATTATGTAAATTCCTTCGACTTTACATAAGGGTAAGAAACCAGATCAAGTGTGATAGGGATAATAGTAGTTCCCCTCCCAAATCGGACGACGTGGCCTAAGGCCAACCGACGTGAAAGGACAAGGTCGGATGACCAATTTCTCAGACCCTGCCCTCTGATACACCAGCAACGTGTCACAAGCGGACAGACAAACCTGAGATATGGCAGTATCGGATACTGTGCAGTCACCATCAGAACCTGAGAGTACCACACGACAATAGAGCAGAAGCAACATGCAACCGGCAGCATGAATAGTCGTCGACACTGCCGGCGATATTAAACGGGCTAGCAAAAAATGCTAGAGGAATAATGAAGTCGAGACTTGATTGGTCAACGATATACATGTATAAAAGTGGCACCCCAAGGACTCTCTGGGGGGCTCACTCTCTCACTCACTCTATTTTAATCAAAAAGTAGAAGAAGCTCCGACACTCAAGAAGGACGCCAGACTTTACTCTTCGAATCAATCCTAACTTGATCATCGGAGGGACCTCCCCGGGAACCCACCACCCGGGAGGTCTTGTCTTGCAAGAACAGCCCAGCGAGGTTAAAAGGACCCGCATCAAAGTCATAATCGGGGCATCTACACACACTGACCTTAGATTGCCAACGTGGAGTGTCTCTCATACTCGTGGCTCGAACCCCGTTATGCGGATCCACTGGACGTGGTGGAGGACTCATAATATTTGGCACTAGAAGGAGGGCCATCAATGTCATAAGAGTGCTTGACGCTCGTCAATCCTGGAGAGGATGCCCCTCCCGTAACCCAACCAACCTCGGGGGGAGTCTATCGACCTCCACTTCCACTCCCTTCATTCGGAGACAGGAACATACCTTCCCACACCCAGGGGTGATACTGGAGCTTACTTAATGACCCCGAGCTAACTCCACCCCCACCGAACCCAAGAACCCTGATGGTAACTCCTGAGGCATTTCAAGGGCTTACCAACCAGGTCCAAGCCATAATGGGAATACTCTAAGCAATTATCCCCTATATCCCGTAGCTCGCCAAACAGTCGAGCTCACGGCCCCTAGTAACTCCCCTACCTCAGATAAGAATAACACTGCCACTAAATGAGCCACACTGATGACCTGCTCTATAAACAACCTGCCCCATTTCTCCTAGGAATTCGATCAGGCTCCCTTGGGAGATGCAACTAAGCATCCAGAACCCGCGCCTAGCGCGTTGGCCCATAACTTTCTAGACCCTGACACACTCTCCTCGGACTCCACCGGTTCCCTAAGGGAGCAACTACGCTTGGTGAATTAGAGCATCGATGATATCCGAAGGACCCTAAGGATGAAAGATGAGCATGCCGAGGGTCCCCTCCGTGGTTCTCCCTTTATTCAGAAAATTCAAGATGCACATATTCCATCACACTTCCATCTCCCGATGCAAGAGGTGTACAATGGCAACTCCGATCCAATGGAGCATGTGGCTACGTTCTAGGCGTAGATGACTCTGTATGGCTCCTTAGATGCCATAATGTGCAGGCTTTGCTAATTACTCTCTGAGGAATCACCTGAGGATGGTACAATCGGTTACCACCCTCCTCCATTCACTCCTTTAATCAAATCGCAAGGGAGTTCGAGAGTAATTTCCTCTTTAGTGCTTGACAGAAGCCAACTATCGCATCCCTCCTCGGGATGAGATAGAAGGAGGAGGAACACCTTGGACAATACCTCGCCCACTTCATAGACGAAGTCAGGGCCATTCCTGATGTGCATCCATCGTTGGTCATCTAGGCTTTCATGATCGAGATCAGGCCTTCCCACCTTTTTTGGTCACTTGTGGAGCGACCCCTCATAACTATACTAGAGATACTGCAGAGGACCAACTGGTACGTCACCACTGAGACTTTGGTGGCGGAGAAACGTGAAGATCAGAAGCGCCCCCTAGGTGAACCCTCTCGGGGTCCACCCTTTGGGCTCTCAAGGAGGAGGATGGAGAGAAGTGAACAGACCATGCTCTGGCCACCCAATGTTCCGCTCAACTCCACTCGAATAGAAATCTTCCTCCAGATCTGAGAAAAGGGACTCCTAAAGACTCCCAACCCACTAAGGTCTTGAGCCGAGGACCGAGACGACCGACGTTACTGTCGCTTCCATCGTGACTACGGGCACAATATTGAGGAATACTACAACTTGAAGAACTAGATCAAGGACCTTATCCATCATGGCCATCTCGAGCAATACATAAGGAAGCCGCATGAGCCATTCGTTCATTTGAAGGGACCGGTGGAGCAACACATCGACATTATGGTGGGCGGTCCGACCGCGGGTGGCGTTAGCTCCTCGACAAGGAAGGCCTATACCTGTGCGAAAGTTCAGAAGAGGCCCCAACCTCGAGGCAATTTGGGATTCACCTTCGAGTCTGAGAGTGAATTCTTAGACCATGACGATGCCTTGGTGGTCACGACCCGTATTACACATGCCTACGTCAGATGTATCATGATAGATATAGGGAGCTCCGACGATGCCTTGGTGGACCTCCCCACATCTTACAACGTGATCATCGGGCGGCCAACCCTCAACAAACTAAGGGCGATCGTCTCCAAATACCATCGCAACATGAAGTTCTCGACCAGCGCAGGCCCGAGGGAGATTAAGAGTGACCCCCAAGAGATAAGATGATGATACCTGACAGTGACAACCATCCCTAGAAAAGGTAAGAAGGCTCTGGTTCTCGATCCCTGTGAACCCCACAAGCCTGACACTCAACCCAAGCCCTCCAAACCAATACTGGAAGTGCCACTAGAAAATGCTCACCCAGAGAGGATAGTACGGGTCCGGTCGGCTCTGCTAGAGGACCAACATGTCCAGCTCATAGATTTTCTTAGACGTCATTCCGACGTCTTCGCTTGGTCAACGAGCGACGTGCCAGGCATACACCCCCGGGTTGCATAACATTAACTGAACATAACCCTTGGAGCTCGACTAGTGCAATAAAAACCAAGAAAGTACACCCTAGATTGGCAGAAGTCCATTAAAGAAGAAATAGATCGGCTATTGGAGGCTAGGTTCATAACGGAGATTAGGTACCCGACGTGGTTATCTAATGTAGTTCTCGTGACAAAGGCTAATGGAAAGTGGCGCATGTGTTTTGATTACACCAAACTTAATCGGGCTTGCCCGAAGGATTATTATCCATTACCGAAGATTGATCAGCTGATAGACTCCACCTCTGGGTATGAGCTCCTCTCATTCATGGACGTGTTCTTAAGATACAACCAAATCTGAATGCCCCCTCAAGATCATGAGAAGACAACCTTCATCATACATCGGAGAACCTATTGTTATAGGGTAATATCGTTCGAGTTAAAGAATGCAGGGGCCACCTACCAGAGGATAGTCAACTAACTATTCAAGGACCAACTAGGCAGAAAAATGGAGGCCTATATTGATGACATGATTGTCAAGAGCAAGCAAATAAAGACATACTGCACGGACCTTGCTAAAACATTCCAGACCTTTAGGAAGTTCAGAATGAAGCTCAACTCCGCCGAATGTGTCTTTGGCATAGGGTTAGAAAAATTCCTCAGCTTTATTATTCACCAACGATGAATATACGTGAACCCGGAGAAGATCGAGGCAATCACCGACATGAAGCCATCCCAAACCATCAAGGAGGTCCAACGCCTCGTCAGGAGGTCAGCAGTAATATGGCAGTTTATATCTCAAGCTGACGACTGAAGTTACCCCATCTTGTGGGAGTTATGGCGTAACAAAGACTTCAGTTGGGGCCCCGAGTGCAAGCAAGCATTCCAGGAGCTCAAGTCCCTCCTCGCAACCTTACCTCAGATGTCCTCGGTTGACCCAGATGACCAGCTTGAGATATAGCTCTCTGCCACAGAATGAGCCGTCAGCTCAGTTCTGATAAAGCTCGACAAGAATAGTCAGCGACCTGTCTACTACACTAGCCACATCCTGCAAGGTGCGGAGGAACGATACCCTCCGATAGAGAAACTCACTTTCACCCTAGTCCTCGCGGCTAGAAAGCTTAGGCCCTACTTCTAGTTTCATACTATCAAGGTAGTCACCAACCAACCAGTACGCCAAATTTTTTCTAAATTTGACATTTCAGGACGAATGCTCAAGTGGTCGATAGAACTTAGCGAATTCACCCTGGAGTACACCGCAAGAAAGGCGATCAAAGCCCAAGCCATTGTTGACATCTCCTCAGAGCTAACCACTCTAGAACCTCCTCAGGAAGAACCTGTGTGGACTCTACACATTGATGGATCGATGAATTCCTCTAGGGGAGGAGCCGGAATAGTCCTAAGAGATCCCGATGGGCAAATCTAGGAACATGTCGTGCGCCTAAAATTTCCAACTACCAATAATGAAGCAGAGTATGAAGCATTGCTACTCGGATTATAACTGGCCGTCGAGCTACAAATTGAGCACCTGGAGGTGTACACTGATTCCTAACTGGTCGTCGGTCAAATTGACGGGAGCTTCGAGGCTCGAGAACCAAACATGGCCTGTTATCTCTCTGAGGCTCGTTAGTTGATAGGTACAATCAAGTACTTCAAAATCTTCTAAATCCCTTACCTCGAGAATGCCAGAGTCGATGCCCTGGCCCGAGCAACCTCTGCCGACATAGCCGGCGAGATGCCGACCATCTCCAGCCTCTGCAAGCCGACAGTCATCACAGTTGAGGTGGCCACTATAGCTGCGCACCCCAATTGGAGGGAGGAAATACTATGCTACAATAAATATGCAACCCTCCCAGCGGACGAGGACGCCGCACGACAAGTCAAAAGGATCGAAGCATGGTTTGCCACCGACAATGGGCACCTCTACAGAAGAGCCTTCAGCTAGTCCTATTGTGGTGCTTATCGAGATCCGAGGCTAACATAGTGCTTGCTGAGGTCCACAAGGGGATATATGGCGAACACATTGGAGGGTGCACACTGACTTTTAAGATCCTTCGCCTCAGATACTATTGATCGACTATGTAAGCAAATGCAAATCCTACATCTAGAGGTGCATAGAATGCCAGAAGCATGCCTGCATTCCTCGCCAACCAGCCTTGCCACTCTCCTCGACTCCTTGCACTTGGCCTTTCGCATAGTGGGTGGTGGACCTCCTCGGCCTATTCCAACAAATAGTTAAGCAGTGCAAATTCCTAATCATCGAGGTAGATTATTTTACCAAGTGGGTTAAGGCTGAGCTCTTGGCTTCAATCACAGAGAAGCAGATGGAGACTTTCATTTGGAAAAACATTATAACAAGGTTTGGCCTGCCGAAGGTCATAATCACAGACAATGGGATGTAGTTCAACAACCCTAAGTTCAAGACTTTCTGCAGGAACTACCAGATCCAACTGAAGTTTAGCTCGGTGGCTCACCCCCAAGCCAATGGATTGGCAGAGGTAACCAACATAAGCATATTAGAAGGGCTGCGAAGATAAGTAGAGGGGACTCCGACAGCCTGGGTCAAGGATCTCCCCAACGTCCTATGGGCTCTATGGACGATGCCAAAAACCCATACGAGGGAGTCTCCCTATGGCCTTTGGTACTGAAGCTATCCTCCCTCCCGAGGTGGTCTTCCCAATGCTGAGAATTAAAAATTTCACTCCCAAAGCATCAGAAGCAGGTCTTAGGGAAAATCTCGACATGCTCGAAGAACGCAGGGCTAAGGCATATTTGAAGAATCTATATTATCAAAGGGTGGTTGCTCGACTCTATAACCGAAGGGTTTGACCTCGATCCATCGCGAAGGGAGACCTAGTCCTCAGGAGGACCGAGGTCAGCGACCTAGGACACACTCGAGGAAAACTCACCCCAAGATGGGAGGGGTTGTATCATGTTACCCAAGTCGTTCGGGATGGGACATACACACTATCAACAATGGAAGGGATAACACTCCCTCGGACTTAGCATGTGTCAAATTTGAAGAAATTCTACATCTAGCATAACAATGTTAACTTGGCATTCAAAGCTATTTAGACAAAGCAAAGTGTTCAAAAATAAAACTTTATTTAATAGCAAAAAGTTACAGAATGGTCCAGCGACACAATTGGAAGCAAATCTTCAAATGCTCAACATTCTGAAAACAAAAAAGAAGAAGTATCTATGGGGTCGGCTGCTTCTAAGAGGGGTGCCATCGTCAAAAGGTTGGTTGAGGTCCATCTCGATATTGGCATCTTTTGAACACTCAGCGAAGGGGTCCAACTCGATCATAATGTCGGGGTGCATCCCCCGAAGTCACTCAAGTGCCACCCGGTACCCGAACTCATAGCTAACCCTCCCCATCTTCTCAAGGCCAGATTCAAATCCTTGGGATGCCTTGTAGGCAGCAACTGCCTTCTGGCCCTCGGCCTTCAGTTCGGCTTCGAGGAGGGTTGCCACCTCGGTCAGTGAGAGAACGTCCCCCTCCAGACGAGCTTGGTCATTCCGAGCCCCATCCAAACTGGAGTGTAGAAGCTTGACTTCCTACTCAAACTCCCTCCATTGGCTCCTGAGGGACTCCAGTTCAGTCCGTATCCTCTCGATTTCAGCCTCCAGCTCTTTCACCCACCGCTTAGTAGTCGCAGCTAACTCCTGGCTGACGCTAGCCTTCAGCTCCTTGTTCGCAGCCCGAAGAGCCAGAATCTTCTCATGCTGGCTCTGAATCAGTCGATCTATATCATGGACCCGATCGAGGAGGGCACTGACGAAGTGAAGTCCCTATAAACAGACAAGAGTTAAGCTTAAAAAAATAAAGGGTGAAGAGAAGAGAGGTTCCTTACCCAGACAGCCAATTTGCCGGCCCAATTCATGAGCTCCTCGGAGGAGCACTCATACACCTGCTTCGCTAAGGTGGGGTGTAGAGCTCCCCGCAAGTACTCCCTAGACAATGACCCCTCAGTCCAGAACGAATTGGACCCGGAGATGGTCGACCACCTCGGCACTAAGGGATCCTCACCCTCGATGTATTTCAGTCGCGACATGATAGAGGCGAAATACCTATCTGCCCCCGCTCGGTCTTTAACCTCACACAACTCCCTCATGGTATACCCCTACTCGGGGACCTCCCCGAGTTCCACTATCCCTTTTCCCTTGTCGACATAGGTTCTTGCAATGCTTCCAGAAGTGTTCGCAAGTTGTTTAACGATCGCCTTCCGAAGGCGTTTCCTCAAACCCGCCTCCATGCCAGAGCTAGGGCACTTCTTGACCGTGGACACCCTAGCATCCCCTACTACAAGCATGTTGGCTGTCGACGGAGCTGCTGAATCGCTACCCGCTCCACCGCCAGACTTCATCTTGTCGAGGTTAAACATCTCTGCATAACAAAAGGTACGATTAGAAAAAAATCCAAACCCGATCTAAAAACAGAAAAGACATACCCCCAGGGGAAGTGCTGAGACCTGCTTCGGCCAACCAAGCCTTGTTTATATCCTTCACCCCCTTGAAACAGAAAGGATCCCCCAGAGGATCTTGACCAGTTCGGTCTTGTCGATCGACAATGCTGGTATAGAGCTACTCACCATCCGAGAGGTCCACTCGGTCGGGAAGCTCTAGCCTTGGTGGCAGGCAATGAAGAAAAAACATGATTTCTAGCCTTTGTTGCTAGAAGGCGCACCACTCACATGGAATCCATTGCGAGCAGCTATATAATACTCGGCTTGTCCTCGACTTAGCCGGAAGCAAGCCATAAACAACTATTGGGTAGCCCTTATACCCGACACATGACATCCCATAAGAAAGCTATCAGATACTGTCACGAGTTGGGTGCCATCTGGGAAGGAGAAATCCTCCATTATTCGAGGCACGCCTCGATCACAGGATGTAATAAGAATCTCAATCTCGCCTCAAGGGCATCGGTCGATAGACCGAAGCTGCATAGGAAAGCGTCATAAGGATGCTCCCTCAACAAAGGGATATGAAGTTTGTACTCTAGAGGAATGAAATAATTTTTCCTCACCTCGACCAACCGATGAGTTGTCACAGTCGAATCTACATTAAAGAAAGATAGCATCGCCGCCAAGGCGTCAGCAGTCTTGGTGTCACCTAGAGCACTGGATGATGGGACGACAGCCACAGAATTCCCAGAGGGATGACTCAAAACCCTAGACCTATGGGCCGAAATGATTGTCAGTGTATCGAATAATAGGCTGATGCAACTAACACTTGAACGACATTGCACAGGATGATGTCAAGGCTTCAACACCACCATGAATGTTTCACCAATACTATAGTAAATCTAAAGCTGTATAAATCTAAATGAGGATATGACAATGAACCATTAAGATTTGCCATCACTAATACCAAATAGTGTCGAAGGTGTAAGATAAGGTGAAGGATCGGTTGGTAGCAAACAACCACATATTTCTTCTACACCAAGTGGCTAAACATGCTTCAAATATCATAGTTTTGGGCATATTGCTTCAGATTGTCCATGTAGGAGCATTGTTACATTTGTTGAAGAATATAGTGATAGAGAAGAAAATGAAGTAATGATAAACCAAAATATAATGATGATGAAGAAGAGATTATTTATGCTGATCATGGTTTATCTATTGTGTTACAACGTAGCTTATAAGTATCATATGTGGCTGAGGATAAAAGTTGGGTGAGAAAGAACGTGTTTCATACCAAATCCACTTCTTATGGTAAGGTACGCTTGTTGATCATTCATAGTGGCAGCTTTGAGAATGTGGTATCTATGGAGATGGTGCATAAGCTAAAGTTGGACATAATCATTCATCAACATCCTTACAAATTATGCTGGCTGCAAAAGGAAAATGACATAAATGTAACTAAAGATGTTTAGTTATATTTTCTATTAGTAAGTATTATAAAGATGAAGTATGGTGTGATGTTACTCCTATGGATGCTTATTATTTGCTGTTAGGTAGACCTTGGCATTATGATAAGAGGGTATATGGCTATAAACATACTTATTCTTTTAAGGTGAATGAAAAGAAAATTATTTTAGCTCCATTACAACCTTATGAAATCAATGCACCAAAGAAGGAAGTTAGTGCTTTTATGTTATATGCTGAATGAAAAGACATTCAACATTAAGTTGATCTTATTCTGGGGGCTGTCCTATGTAACAAGGTATCTTATAGAATGAGTCCTAAGGAACATGAAGAACTTCAAAGGCAAGTAAGTGAGTTGGTGAATAAGGGATTGATTCGGGAGAGTATGAGTCCTTGTGCGATTTTAGCCTTATTGGTGCCTAAGAAGGATAGTTCTTGGAGACTGTGTGTAGACAGTCATGCCATCAACAAAATCACAATCGACTATCATTTTTTGATTCCGAGTTTAGATGATTTACTTGATTAATATAGTGCTTTGATTTTATCTAAAATTGATTTGAGGAGTGGCTATCACCAAATAAGAATAAGGCCTAGAGACAAGTAGAAAATAATATTTAAAACTAGAGAAGGTTTATATATGGTTAGCTATACCATTTGGGCTATTTAATGCTCTTAACACTTTTATGAGATTTATGAATCACATACTTAAACTATGTATTAAGACTCTTGTTGTAGTTTAGTTTGATGACATATTGGTGCACAACAAGAATTATGAATCATCTTCAGAAAATCTTTCTTATTTTGAGGCAGTAAAAGCTTTATGCTAATATGAATAAGTGTGAATTTTTAACTCATACTGTGGTATTTTTGGGATATGTTGTTTCAAAAAATGGAATCATGATGGATCAAAGGTATAAACTATTCTTAATTAGCCAATACCTACTTCATTGCATGATGTGAGGAGTTCCCATGGTTTAACTACCTTTTACAGAAGATTCATCAAGGGTTTTAGCATGATTGTTGTTCCAATTACCTAATGCCTGAAAGGTAATAAATTCAAGTGGACTAATGAGGCTGATAAAGCTTTTGAACTATTTAAAAGAAAGGTGACTGAAGCTCCTATTTTAGTACTATCCAATTTTAACAATGTGTTTGAGGTTGAATGTGATGCCTCCTATGTGGGAATTGGTGCTGTTTTGAGCCAAGAAGGAAAGTCCATTACCTTTTTTAGTGAGAAGTTGAATGATACAAGAAGGAGATATCTACTTATGAGAAAGAGTTTTATGCCATTTATTGAATTTTATCTCATTGCACTCAGTATCTTCTTCCTAAGCCATTTGTCCTATAATCTAATTATGAGGCATTAAAGTTTATTAATCACCAGTACAAACTAAACAAAAGGCATATAGCTTAGGTGGAGTTCTTGCAATCTTATAACTTTACAATCAAGCACAAATCTGGTATTCAAAATGTAGTTTCTAATGCATTGAGCAAAAAACATTCTTTGTTAATAATCATAGAAGTTAAGGTGCTTGGATTTGAGACATTCAAAGATCTCTATGAGAATGATATGGATTTTGGCTCAATATAGCATAACTGTAAAACATGTTCCTTTCAGTAATTTTTTATCTTTAATGGTTTTTTTTTCAAGACATGTAATTCTGGCTGAAGCTTATGGTGGTATTTTGGGAGGACATTTTGGTTAAGACAAGACTCAGGCTCTTATTCAATCAAATTTCTATTGGCCTAAGATATTCAAAGATATGGAAAGACTTGTAAAGTAATGTCAAATATATTATTTAGCAAAAATAAGAAGTCAAAATTTAGGTTTGTACACTCCATTGCTAGTGCCTAATGCTCCATGGGAGAATGTGAGTCTTGATTTTGTCTTGGGACTGCCAAGAACTCAAAGGAATAAAAATTCTATCATTGTAGTTGATAGATTCTTGAAGATGTCTCACTTTGTTCCCTGCAATGAATCAAATGATGTATCTCATATTGCTAATTTGTACTTCAAGGAGATTGCTAGATTATGTGGCATTCCAAACATAATTTCTTATGGAGAACTCTACGAAGGAAGTTGGGTACATCCTTGAATTTTAATACCTCTCGTCATCCATAAATTGAAGGGCAAACATAGGTAATAAATATAAGCTTATGAAACTTGCTTAGAAGCTATATTAGTAATAATATTAAGTAATGGGATCTCATTCTTCCAAAAATTGAGTTTACCTATAATCGTTCCCTATATCATAGTGTTGGTAAGAGACCTTTTGAAGTTGTTTATAGTGCTAATGCTATTGGACCTTTAGACTTGATCCCTCATTCTGCAACTAAGTAATTTAGTAGAGATGCTGACAAGAGGGCTAAGCAGAAAAAGAAGTTGCATGAGAGTGTTAAAACACCGTTGATAAACAAAATAAGAGTTACATGCAAACTGCCAACAAACATAGAATGCATATAGAGTTTAATGTGGGTGATTTGGTCTGGATTCATCTAAGGAAGTAGAGGTTTTCACCATACAAATTTAGGAAAGTGAAATCAAAGGCTGATAATCCATTAAGGTGCTTAAGAGAATTGGCAAGAATGCTTACAAGATCGAGCTACCTAAAGATTATGGGGTGTCCTTAACATTCAATGTAGTTGATTTAAGTCCTTATCATAGTGATAGTTCAAATGAGGACTTGAGGATAAGTCACCTTTAGACTTGATCCTCATTCGCAACTAAGTAATTTAGTAGAGATCGACAAGAGGGCTAAGCGAAAAGAAGTTGCATGAGAGTGTTAAAACACCGTTGATAAACAAAATAAGAGTTACATGCAAACCGCCAACAAACATAGAATGCATATAGAGTTTAATGTGGGTGATTTGGTCTGGATTCATCTAAGGAAGTAGAGGTTTTCACCATACAAATTTAGGAAAGTGAAATCAAAGGCTGATAATCCATTTAAGGTGCTTAAGAGAATTGGCAAGAATGCTTACAAGATCGAGCTACCTAAAGATTATGGGGTGTCCTTAACATTCAATGTAGTTGATTTAAGTCCTTATCATAGTGATAGTTCAAATGAGGACTTGAGGATAAGTCACCTTTAGACTTGATCCCTCATTCTGCAACTAAGTAATTTAGTAGAGATGCTGACAAGAGGGCTAAGCAGAAAAAGAAGTTGCATGAGAGTGTTAAAACACCGTTGATAAACAAAATAAGAGTTACATGCAAACTGCCAACAAACATAGAATGCATATAGAGTTTAATGTGGGTGATTTGGTCTGGATTCATCTAAGGAAGTAGAGGTTTTCACCATACAAATTTAGGAAAGTGAAATCAAAGGCTGATAATCCATTTAAGGTGCTTAAGAGAATTGGCAAGAATGCTTACAAGATCGAGCTACCTAAAGATTATGGGGTGTCCTTAACATTCAATGTAGTTGATTTAAGTCCTTATCATAGTGATAGTTCAAATGAGGACTTGAGGATAAGTCACCTTTAGACTTGATCCCTCATTCTGCAACTAAGTAATTTAGTAGAGATGCTGACAAGAGGGCTAAGCAGAAAAAGAAGTTGCATGAGAGTGTTAAAACACCGTTGATAAACAAAATAAGAGTTACATGCAAACTGCCAACAAACATAGAATGCATATAGAGTTTAATGTGGGTGATTTGGTCTGGATTCATCTAAGGAAGTAGAGGTTTTCACCATACAAATTTAGGAAAGTGAAATCAAAGGCTGATAATCCATTTAAGGTGCTTAAGAGAATTGGCAAGAATGCTTACAAGATCGAGCTACCTAAAGATTATGGGGTGTCCTTAACATTCAATGTAGTTGATTTAAGTCCTTATCATAGTGATAGTTCAAATGAGGACTTGAGGATAAGTCCTTTTCAACCAATGGAGATTGACATAGGAGTACCTAATTTGCTACAATTAGCTTATGTGAATCTTACTAATCCTATGGTATTCTTTACAACTAACAATATTTGTCTGACAACCTTTAATCTAGTCCACTCAAATATGATAGTTTTAAGCATATTCCTTAGTCAAAGTTAAATTTGTTTCAATGTATTTTTATTCATCACAAAGTAATGCATTAAAGGGGGGAAGTTTCTAACTTTAAGATATTTAATTTCATAGTTTCCCATGAAGTATTGTTTGATACATTAATACTTATTTTTATATTTTAGAGTTAAAAGAAATTTTTATTTGAAGCTATTTGAGTTCAATAAAACCTGATCCTGTTTAGATTGAATAATAAATCTGATCTGATTCATATCCATCAAGCTGATTCAATCTAAAAAACCATAGTCAACGGACATCAGATATATTTTTTTAATTTTATAAAAGATATTTTAGTCTTAGTATGAAAAAAAGGGCACCCCCTTGCTAAAAATCAATGATGAGGAGCCATCCATAAAATCTCATTATTATATAATTTTTTAGGAAAATTGTCTTATACTATTTATCAAACTTAAATCAACCAGCTGTTCTTCTACTGTCATTATTCAATTGTTGTTGACTTCAGTATACTAGAGGAATTAAAGTTATGTTCTGTGCCATCCTTTTCTGGCTAATTTATGCTGCACTTCTGACCCGGTCTAGGTTTTTAGATGTGGCCAATGGCACACTAATAGGCCAACATTGACCAATTCAGCCCCATCATTGTTCCTATTATACTCTTATTTTTGACCGTGGAAACATGGCAGGCACATCGTCAACCGTTAAAACACGAAGCCTACACAATCGCTTGTCAGCACGCGCAGTATACGTCCACCAATGATAACCATAATAAATGACATTTGCACCATCGTCATTTCATAAATCTTTGAATGTTTCTTTAGTATAAATCCACATGATGAGAATTGAGAGGGTCTATCCCTGGTGCTTCACAACGGACGTTATCTGGAAGGAATGCTGACAAATATTGTTTTTATTATCATTCATGAGATTTTTTTCCTGTAATAATCATTTAATCAGGCTTAAGGTTCATTTTACTTTATATAATTTTGATGATATATTATTTAAACCCTTATAATTTATTTATATCTAAAATAATCTCTATATTTTAAAAAATGTTAGAGTCTTCTTATGTGATAGATTAATTCATAATAAATTATTAATATAATGATATATAATTTAAGTTAAAAAATATTAAGATCCATTATAACCCTTGTGATTTTACTCATGAACTACTTAAGCCCATATGGTTTACTGGTGTCTAAGATAACCCATATATTTTTAAAAACGTACCATATAAGTCTCTCCTGAAAATCTAAGTTAACAGACGTTAAAGTCTACTTACGTGACATACTGACTCACAATAAACTATTAATATTATAACACATGTAATTTAAGTTTAAAAAATTTTAGACCACAATTAAAAGCAGGAGGAGGCGTCAACGTAGAAGCGACCACCAGTGATAGCAATGAGCTGCTATTGCATAGCAAGACGTCATACATACGTAGCCTCTCATATGCTAACGATGAGGTCAAGAGCTTCCGTCCTGTTTCAAGTGAATGTGTCTTGGCATGTAGTGGTCTTCTAGACCATTTGCCTCCTCCTAGGCGTCTTTATCTCCACCGTCTCTCATTTTGTCATCTTATGCGTCCCTACCAGCAGTGCCTACGACGTGGTGATTTAGTTATCCCTCACCTTTGAATCCGACCTCTCTGCCTTCGTCTGTCGCTTCCTCTTTCTCGACATGATGTACCTTAACCTTTTTTTAAATTTAAATTATATAAATCATTATATTAATATTTATTATAATTCAATATGCCATGTAAGTAGACTCTAACTTCTATTAACTCAGACTTGACAAGATGAGTTTATATGCGATGTGTTTGAAAATATAGGAGGTGTTTTAGACGTAATTAAACCATAAGGACTTAAATGATCCATGGCCAAAATCATAGAGACTAAAATGAATTTTAACCTTTTTAAACTTAAATTATATGTGTTATTATATTAATAATTTATTATCGGTCAGTATACCACGTAAGTAAGCTCTAATGTATATTAACTTAGACTTGACGGGAAGAGATTATATGCTATATTCTTTTGAAAATATAAGGTTTATTTTAGACATGAGTAAATTATAAGGGTTTAAATGATGACCTTTTGACCACTTTGTCTTATTGTTGATGTTCCTCTTGTCTGCCACCATGTTCCAAAGACCATGCTACTAAAACTCTTAATCAATCATTAGTTCAAATTATATCCACATACTATATTTGTTCAAAAGATTGGAGTCCAAACACACTCATCATGTTAAGGCTTACTTTAATAACATGTATACTATGCGCCAATAAAAATAAACGTAACACTTTAACTTGATACTTAGGGTTGTTGGTGATAAGACTATTTAGTTCTACATTGGTTGAGTAGGAGAACTAAAGACTCATAAGTCCGTCGGGTGTCCCTTACTCTCAAAGATACTTTTTGGAGCTCACGAGTCTTGAAAAGATAAAACCATATAAATATATCTATAGCACGAAGTGAATAATTCCTCATGAACCTATCGGGTCGCACCAATAGCAGTCGGCTAAGTGACTTATCATATTGATACTATAATAAGGGTCATAAGCCCTTGACTCCCTGAGTGGAAGGGGGAGCATTGATAATATTTTTTCACTCACGAAGATACTTTTTAGAGCTCATGAGTCTCGAAAAGGTAGAACTATATTGGTACATCCATCGCTCAAAGCGAATAATTACTTATCAATTTATAGGATCATATTAATAGCAATTGACTAAGTAACTTATTAGATTAATGCTAGAATGAGGGTCATGAGTCGTTAGCTTCCAGAAGCAAAACAAAATCATTCGTAAAATCATTTAGTCTCATGTTAGTTGATAAATAGGAAAATCAATAACAAATAAGTCCTTCCGATCTCACTTTCTATCTAAAGTAACTTTGGGGCTCGTGAGCTTACAAATATTTTTCATTATTTTAATTTTTTACCGATATCAAAATTACAAAGAAGCATTGGTCTCGTTGGAACGGGTATTATGTAGTTTGGCAAGGAGACTAGACCTCAATTACTTTTTGAGAATGCTGGAGTACTTTTTGTACCCGTTTGAGGGTTTAATATAACTTTCTTTTCTGGGGAGAAAAATAAGACTAATGTGATGTCTATTTTGAGTGTCATTACCCATAAATTTGCCCGAATTTATTGATCAGACCCTAAAGGAAAAAGTTTTTCAAGGTGTCATTTGTATTCTACCTGTAGGATCACCTTTCTAAATTAGAAAAAAAAGCTATATAGTATGGTTCTCATATTATTTTTCTCATTTAAAAATATTTACAAATTTACATATCAGATACCTTAAGTGGAAAAGACTAATATTGTAGTTTTTTCTTTCCAAAACTCACCCGTAAGGAAATCGGAGAGAGAGAGAGAAGCAGAGATAGCAGTCAAAACATTTGTTAGTTGTTCACAGGTTTCCATCTTCAAATCAAAATTTATTTTTGACAGTTGTTTTCTTCTTCAAAGCTCATCCATATATTGCAAGTAAAATAATTAGCAACTTAATCAGCTGACGAGAAATCAACCCTTCATGAAAGAGAGGGATAACCTAAAAAGAGAAGAAATTGGGTCACGTATCCCAAAACCAAAATCAATAACGACGGATCCAGTTAGATATGGAGTGACATATAATTATGATTCTTTCCTCTTATTGAATTGTGGTGAAAGTGAGGACTTTTTTTTACAATCACTTATTTTTGTTGAAATTAAACTTATGCAGTTATCATCAAGAGATTAATTTTATCAGAATACAAGTTCATTTCTTCAAGAGAAAATATTTATGGAAGGACACGTCAAATTGATTATTGATTCTTGAAAGAGTTTATTGAAAGAAAGATTCATTCTTACTGCATAAATCTAATGTATATTGGGGAACTATATAAACCTCATATATTGAGTAATGAAAAATATATAGAGTTTATGAAATTATAAAAATATTGAGAGATTTAGCCTTCTCCTACTCTTCCTTAGTGCTAACTTTATCCTTTCTTCCTCTCAACTTCAACAATTGGTGTCAGAGCTATGGCTTCATCCTCAAGCACCTTCCAACTCCAAATCCCTAGATTGACAAAAGAAAATTATGACATATGGTGCATTCAAATGAAGGTTTTTCTAGGCTCCCAAGATGTATGAGAGTTTATAGAAGATGGATTTGTTGAACCAAGTCCAGCAGAAGAAGGAGCGATGAATGCAAAAGCAAAAGAGCAACTAAAAGATAGAAGAAAGAAGGAGAAAAAAGCATTGTTCATAATCTACCAAGGGCTTGATGATACGATGTTCGAGATTATTGTTCCAACAAATACTTCAAAAGAGGCTTAGGAAATGCTTCAAAAAGCATTTGGTGGTGTTGATAAGGTAAAAAAACTTTGTCTATAAGTTTTACGAGCCGATTTTGAGAAATTACAACAAGGTACCTCTGAAACTATTCTGATTATTTCATGAAAGTTATTTCTATTGTTCATCAAATAAGAAGAAATGGTGAACAAATAAATGATCAAAGAGTGATAGAAAAGATACTAAGATCACTAGATTCAAAATTTGATTTTATTGCTGTTGCGATTGAGAGTCTAAAGATTTGGAAGAAATGTCTTTAGAACAACTTATGGGTTCCCTTCAAGTTCATGAACAAATGATTACAAAAAGAGCAGAAGAAATAACTGTGGAACAAGCATTACAGACCAAGCTTACTCTTGAAAATAAAGGTGAATCAAATTTTCAAAGAGGAAGAGGTCGTGGACAAAGAGGAAGATGTGATAGAAATCAGACCTATCAAGAATCTCCAAACAATGAAGGAGATAGAGAAAATTCTAGCCAAAGAGGCCGAGATTATGGTCGAGGACGTGGCCGAGGCCGTGGACGTGGCAGAATTTCTAAAAGGTCTGAAATACAATGCTATATTTGCAAAAGGTATGTGCATTACTCCTTTGAATGCTATTATAATCCTAACAGTCAAGGTGATAAGATAAATTTTATTGAAAAGGAAGAGAAGAATGAAAATTAAGTTTTATTAATGACTTGTAATAATTTGAAGGAAGATCAGTCTATGACATGGTATCTAGATACAGGAGCTTCAAATCACATGTGTGGCATTAAAGAATTATTTTCAGAAATGGATACAAGCTATTCTGGAAATATTACATTTGGTGATCTATCTCAAAGACCAATTAGAGGTAAAGGTAAAATTGTTCTTGGACTCCATAATGGCAAAAAATTATGCATTTCAGATGTTTATTATGTGTTTGATATGAAAAATAATATTCTTAGCTTGGGCCAATTACTTGAAAAAGATTATAATATTGAGATGAAAGATATGACTCTTTCAATTTATGATAAGACTAAGACATTAATCTCACATGTGAAAATGGCGAAGAATAGAATGTTTCCTCTACATTTATGCATTTTTAATCGATCAAGTTATTTTAAGACTGATATTGAGGACATTTCTACATTATGGCATCTTAGATATGCACATTTAAATTTTGAAGCTTTAAAAATTCTAGAAAAGTTTAATATGGTGATAAGAATACCAAGAATTAATCGCCCATCAAAATTATGTGAAGTATGTGTTATGGGTAAGCAAGAAAGAAAGTCTTTCAAAATCAGCAGAACAAAAAGAGCATGGCATCGACTTGATCTGGTACACTCAGATGTTTGTGGCCCTATTAGCCCAGTATCAATTGGAGGAAGCAGGTATTTTCTTACCTTCACTGATGATCATAGTGGCAAAACTTGGGTCTATATTTTAAAGGAAAAGAAAGAAGTGTTAAACAAATTCAAAGAATTTAAAGACTTAGTTGAAAGACAAAGTGATTGCAAGATTAAATGTTTGCGAACAGATAGAGGTGGTGAATATACATCAAATGAATTTGAAAGTTTTTGTAGAAATAATGAAATTTTACATCAATTTACTATGCCATACACACCTCAACAAAATGGTGTTTCAGAAAGGAAAAATAGAACTATACTTAATATGGTCCGATGCATGTTAAAGGAAAGAAAGATTCCTAAAGAATTTTGGGGGGATGCTGTTGCTTGTGCAGTTTATTTACTTAACAGATTTCCAACAAAGCGAATTGGTAATTCTACACCAAAAGAAGTATGAAGCCTACAAAAACCAAGAGTTGATCATTTAAGAATTTTTGGAAGTGTTGCATTTGCTAAGATACCAAAAGAAAAGAGAACAAAACTTGAAGATAAAAGTCAGAAATACATTTTATTAGGTTATGCTGAAAATTCTAGTGGATACAAACTCTACAATCCTATCACAAATAAAGTTGTGATGTCAAGAAATGTTGAGTTTAATGAACAACATATTTGGGATTGGAAAAATAATGAACAACATAGGAAAGCTATATCATCAGAAGAGGATGATATAATACAAGCAAGTACAGAAGAGGCTTTACTAGAATCATCACCGAGATCAGCTAGGTCACATGATTCAAGAAGTCTGATTATAAGAAGGACAAGATCGATCCAGGAGCTATATGATGTGACTCAGAGATTTGATACTAACAATGATGAACTTTCTTTATTTTATCTTTTTGTAGGATATGATCTATTAACTTTTAAAGAAGCTTGTAAAGAATAAAAATGGAGATAAGCTATGAAGGAGGAGATTAATGCAATCAACAAAAATGATACATGGGAGCTTACTACACTTCCGGAAGACCACCAAGTGATCACTGTTAAGTGGATCTTCAAAATAAAAAAAAATGCATAAGGAGAGGTGGAGAAATATAAAGCACGATTGGTTGAAAAGGGATATAAACAACAATATGAGATCGACTATGAAGAAGTGTTTGCACTAGTTGCTCGATTGGAGATAGTAAGATTACTTATCTCCTTAGCAGCTCAAATGAAATGGAAAATTTTATAAATGGATGTCAAATCAGCATTCCTTAATGGAGTTCTTGAAGAAGAGGTATATGTTCAACAACCCCCTGGTTTTTTTATTTATGAATAAGAAGACAAAGTACACAAGTTAAAGAGAGCTCTTTATTAGCTTAAACAAGTCCCACGAGCATCGAATTCTCGGATAGATACTTATTTTATTCAAAACGATTTTTCTAAATGTCCACATGAACATGCTCTCTATACAAAATCTAACATTGATGGAGATATCATGTTTGTATGCCTATATGTAAATAATCTAATATTTACAGGTAGTAGTAGCTCCATGATTAAAGATTTTAAATACTCTATGAAGGAGTTTGAGATGACTGACTTGGGCTTAATGTCTTATTTCATTGGTATCGAAATTATACAAAATAATGAAAGAATTTTTATTTCACAAGGAAATTATGCAAAAGAGGTTCTAAAAAAGTTTTCTATGGAAGATTGTTATCCTACAGATACACCTATTGAGTATGGCACAAAGTTGACCAAAGAAGGTGAAGGTAAATATATTAATCCAACTTATTACAAAAGTCTAGTTGGATGTTTAAGGTATTTGACATGCACTCGATCTGATATATTATTTGGAGTTGGTTTAATAAGTAGATACATGGAATCTCCTAAGACTTCTCATTTAAATATCACTAAAAGAATTTTACGATATATTAAGAGATCAATTGAGTATGAAATATTCTATTCATCATCAAAAGGACTGGATCTTATTGGATATAGTGACAGTGATTGAGCTGGAAGCTACGATGATCGAAAGAGTACAACTGGATTTGTATTTTATTTTAGTGGAGCTACATTTACTTGGTCTTCAAAAAAATAACATATAGTTGCTCTATCAAGTTGTGAAGCAGAATACATAGCAACATCTTCTTGTGTTTGTCATGCAATATGGCTAAGAAGATTGCTTCAGGAACTTCATATGCCACAGGAGAAGTCAATCAAAATTTATATTGATAATAAATCAGTTATTGCCTTAGCCAAGAATCTAGTCTACCATGAAAGATCAAAGCATATTGACACAAGATTTCATTTTATAAGAGATCATGTCAAAAACAAAGAAGTGGAGCTACACAATGTCAAGACAAATGAACAAGTGGCTGACATTTTTACAAAACCTCTCAAAATTAAAATATTTCAACATCTTCGAAGAAAACTTGGCATGTTGGATGGAACAAGTTTAAGGGGGGAGAATGTTGGAATTAAACTTGTGCAGTTATCATGAAGAGATTAATTTCATCAGAAGACAGGTTCATTTCTTCAAGAGAAAATATTTATGAAAGGACAAGTCAAATTGGTTATTGATTCTTGAAAGATTTTATTGAAAGAAAGATTTATTCTTACTACATAAATGTAATGTATCTTGGGGAACTATATAAACCTCATATGTTGAGTCATGAAAAATATATAGAGTTTGTGAAATTATAAAAATATTGAGAGAAATACAGAAGATTTAGTCTTCTCCTACTCTTCCTTAGTGTGCTAACTCTATCATTTATTCCTATCAACTTCAACAATTTTCAAATCTTACTTCTACATTCTCATTTATAATCATTTCATTGTTTTAATATATTATTTAATTTTATCATCATAAACTAACCATTGTTCATATGTTTAAAGGTTTAAAGGTTGATTAATGTTGTGACAGATGAGAGTTAGCAAGCAAACAGCTAAACATTAATCACTTCATTTTGTAGTACACTTCAAGAAAAAACGAGAGGAGAAAAAAAAGGACAGAACATTTCTCAAACTGCATGCAGCAACAACTCTAGAAAGATGAAGTCTAAGGAAAACTCATTGCATCAAGTTCTTATAGCATAACTCTTAAAAGGAAAACAAAATTAGAAAGATGAAGCTACATACAAATGCAACTGGCCGCTATGTTCCGTTTTGTCTAGAATCTAGATTGCAAGTTCCATCATAGGAATTGAACTAGGCCCTAGTTTTGTATCCGTCACCGAAGGTCAGGCTGCACAAACAACTCGGGAAAAGAGGCATTCTGATAAGTAGGCAAGTTCAGAGGGTGGTCCACATGCATGGAAGTGCCTACGGACTTTTTCGAGAGTCTCTCGATCAGACAGTTTCCGTTGAGCTCTGATCCATGTTGGATTGCAATGGCCTGCTGGACCTCCTTGAGCACTTGTGATATCGATGGCCTTTGTGCTCCATGTGGTTTGACACACATGATAGCTATCTCCGCAATTTTCCACACCGATTGTAAGTCGTAATCTTCCTGCAATGCGGGATCGACAACCGCCTCAATGTTACCACTCTCGATGTATGATTTTGCCTGCCATATGAAGATTCAGTGATCAGATAACAACATGGAGATGTTTCATTCTGGTCAAAAGTATAAGACAACTTTTTGCAGCAACGAACTATGAACTGACCCATGCAACAATGTTACGGCAGCTGAGGCCAAAGCTTTCACTAGATATCGGCTCTTGACCTGAAATAAGCTCCAGAAGTATAATACCAAAACTGTAAATATCACTCTTCTCTGTCAATTGCTGAGATACATAGTACCTGTGCATGTTTCACAGTAATCAATCTGGAATTGCTGACACTATTTTGCAAGATATGTAGCTCAAAACAGAAAGAAAAATGAATTAAAGAGTTCTTTGTAACATTATGATTTCAAGCAGTAACCAAAATTGATTTCATAAGCATTTGAGATAACCATAAACGAAATAAAAATGTCTTACTCAGGGTCCAAATATCCAACAGTCCCCCTAACCATGCTCGAGACATGGGAACCATCCACTGCACGTTTAGAAAGACCAAAATCAGATACTTTAGCTCTCATGTGATTGTCGAGGAGAATGTTGCTGCTCTTAAGATCCCTATGGATAATGGTAGGAAAGCAGCCTGTGTGGAGATACTCAATGCCTGAAAAGATTCGAGATAAGTGGTCATGTTAACTTCAATCTTTTAAAACTAAAATTATGCAATGAAACAGTGTTCTCACGATTCAACCTTTTGCAGCATCCTCTGCAATCTCAAGACGATTGATCCAACTAATAGTTCTTTCTCGAGCTGAGGGGCCTGCAATGTTTCCAAATAAGAGGTCCGGCATAGACATTTAACCAGAAACGAATATATGACTTACCACGAAGGTGCTCTTTCAAGGTTCCATTGTGCATAAATTCATACACAAGGATGTTTTTCCCATCCTGTTGACTGTAACCAAGAAAAGTTACGAGGTTCCTGTGATGGATTCTTGAAAGCAATGTGACCTGAAAGAATCGTGTTAGTCACTATACTTGATGATAGGAAAAGAAATTTTTAGTATTGATGAGACAAAAATAAAAGGCAAAGTGATTAACATTACACAGACAAATGTGATGCAAGTGGTCACTAAGACATCTTAGGGAGAAGAAAAGTAGAACCGCAACTTTAATCTGGAAAGTGAGCAGATATCCATCAATAAAGTTGAAGTTGAAATGCTGTTTTACAGCAACATAAAAACAATTTGGGAAGCAAATGGGAGTCCTAATCCCACTAGAATGACATCAAAGACAGTAAAGCCACACATTTCTAACATGAATAGTCTTGCTGAGGGATAGTACTGTCTGTAGCAGTACTATAGCATATTTTGTGATGCTATAGTAGCACTTTAAAATGCTACTCTCAACATATTTCCTATTGTAAATAAGAAATCATAGATTAGGTTAGACATCCAGTTGAATAAGAGAATTTGGCATTAGGAACCCTATAAATAAACGTCAAGGTGACCCCTAAGTTTTGTGCTCGGGACTATTGCTTCTTCCCCACTAGCATGAATAAAGTAGAAGAGGTAATAGTAAACCCAGTTTATCATTTTTCTTTTGAGGCTTCTACATCTCAAATGAGATAATGCTCGTTAGACATATTCAGGGAGATATCTACAACCTAATGACAATTAGATTTCAATAAATTGAAATCCTTTTTATAAAGTACAAAACCTTGAATTGAAACATACTGTGATAACTTAAGTACATTTACCTCATTCAAGAATTCCCGGATTCCTTGGAACGAATCATTGGTAAGAACCTTGACTGCAATTTCTTTTCCATCTGTCAACCTCCCATAATAAACTATCCCAAAACCTCCGGAACCAATTTTCTTTTCAAATTTACTGGTGGCATCTTCTATTTCAGACAAAGCAAACCTATGGGCTGATTCTGCAGACACTTCACTGAAGAAAGAACTCAATTTTTGAGCTGTTTGAACACTGTTTGCATTCTCTGGAGGATGGAAAAATATTCAGGGTCATGGTCCTTTAAAACATCTATAAAGAACTTACAAGTATACCTTTTGAAAACTTCTTCCTTGTTTTGTCTAAGAACAAGTAGCATAAGATAGAAATTACAAGCAGCAAGCTAGCTCCAAGGACAGAACATATGATGAGTACCATGCGATTCACATTTTTCTTCCCTTCATGTAGACCTTCATTTCCTGAATAGCTAAACACAGACAAAACAATACCCTTTTTGAAGTTCACTACTAGTAAAGATAAATGGTTGATATGAAAAAGAAAAAAAGAGAAGATTTAAACTTATGTGCAATATCTGATCATACACATTTCCATAGGAGAAAAAAACTGTAATCACCAATAATTTTCTAACTTAACATAAATTAATTACTACAAATAATGTATTACTTTATTTAAATTATTAACTTTCTTGTTTGTGTAGTAGGTTAAGGAAATGATTAAAATTGATTTTCTTAATCATGTGGACAAGTTAGAAATTTTGCCAATCAATTAAATTATTAATTGATTTATTTTCTAATGAGTACTGTGATTTTTAGGAAGCAAATAGTTTATATTTTATTTTTGTGTGAACCATAAGAAATGAATATTATATTTCTATCTTTATGTAATTAAATTAAATAAAAAATTAAATTACTATTACCTTTCGGGCAATGGAAGGATTGAGGAGAGATTTCCTTGAAGAGATGATCCCGAGGAGAGATAGGATCCTCTATTCTTTTCCAATTAGCTTTGATTCATGTTTTAAGATCTTTGATATTAGGATTATTATAATTTTATGATGGATAATAATATTTTAATTTCAAAATTTTATGATTAATAAATAATGATAATTGATTTGTAATGTTAGAATGATTATTTGACATATAATGATCTCTTAAGATTTAGTGAATTTCAAGATTAACTTAACTATTAAAATTCTTATTTTTGGATTAACATAATAGTTCAAATTTATTTAATTAGATATATCTATGTTTCAATAATTATGGGTGAATTTTTATGATTTAATTAGTTTTAAATTTAAGATCATGAATTTTACCTTTTAATAATTTAAAATATTAAAATCTAATTTGATAAGAGGAGTCTAATTGAAGTATGACCCGAGTCAGATTGATCTACAAGGCCGGGTCAATCTAGCCCATGTTGCAAGGTACTACCTAACCCATGTGGCCATGTATGACTCAACCTATGCGTCCAGGCATGACCCAGCCCATGTGACCATGTACGACTTAACCCATGTAGTCTGGTAGGAGTTAGCTCATATGACAGGGTATGATCCAAACCATGTAGTCAAACATGGTCCAACTCATATAGTCAGGTATGATCCATCTATGTAGTCAGACACGACCCCAACTCGTGTCGAGAAACGACCTAACCCGCGAGCCGGGTATAGCTTAGTTCAGTGGTAATGCTCAGCCCAACTTGTAAGTGAGGCTCAACCCAATCTGCGAAGTTAGGCCCACCTAGTTATGCGATTGGCACTTGACATATCGTCGTTCTTCTATCCAACCCATTGTACCTCAGCCCAACCTATTACTTAGGACAGGCATGTGCGATGCACATGATCCGTCTTAGACTCTGGTGGGTTGGTTCGGGTTAGGCTAGCACTATACGACATAGTCCAATTTACTCTTCCTTTATTGTTTTGAGCTCGTTAATTAACTGAATCAAACAAATTTCATCGGTTCAAGCCAATTTAGGGTGATTTCAGACCAATTTAACTAATTCAAACCTATTTAACCTAATCAAAATCAATCAAATCTAAATTAAACCAGTCTAGGGTGATTCCAGATCAGTTCTATAAGGATTTGAGGTTGATTCAATTATGTCCTAATTGAATTGAGTTTTGTTCAAGTCAATTGGGCTATTCCAATTAGGATTCTGGTTGATTGAGGACTCTTGAGAGATTAATGTCTCATGTCTTTATGATTTGTTTTATCTGATGGTATCATTTGGAAATGATTATTGATTTTCTATATTTTTAAATTTATGATATTGATATGATTGTTACCATATAGTATATGTGACTATGCTAGTGGGCCACATGGAAAGTGTAACATGTTTAAGGAGCTACAGGCCCATCATAGTGCGAAGCCACCAATAGACATAGTCTAGCAGATCATACAACAAGCATGGTCCCTCATAATATTTTATCATACTATTTCTCGGATACATACATGAATAAATGGATGAATGTAAATGAATGATCATTGTTGTTTATGTATCCCTACCGAGGGCAAGCAGAACAATTACCTTCGGGGTTTAGCGAGCCATCAGACATGACGATTAAACGGTCCTCCATCCGTTGTCGAGAGAAACATGTCTCTATTTGGATGGGTGAAGGATACCACTCTATCCGCTATTGGGAGGAATCCATCCAGTGGAGTATGTTTCTCCATTCGATGTTCGGAGAGTACATCTTCGGGTATGATGTACGCTTTTGTTATTTGACTATTATGTATGTGTTGCATGGGGCTAATGTATGATTTTGTTTATTACATAAGAATTATCATTATTTTTCACTTTTTTTTAATATATAAGCTTTATAATGAGTCGATATATTATCATTTCATATTAAATTATTGATATTTGTATATATTTTACGAATATTAAAAGTTACTTTTATAATTTTTCATAGGTTCCTACCAATATGTGTGGTTGCTGATATGTTTTTATCTTATATTTATTTTCAGAGTAATCTACTACTTTGTAATAGATCTAAAGCTTGGGTGGCTTGTGGCCCTACCAAGAAAATACAATCCTTTTTCTAGTTAATAAAATATTTACTATTGTAAAGACAATGATATGAATTTAAAGATGAAAAAAAAAGTCTTTTGTAAATTATGAATAATAAAATAATGATTTATTATTTTTTTATAAATCTGAGATATGATAAAAACTATCACGAATTATGTCTTAATATTAGAAAAGTATTGAGCAAGAAATTTAGGTACATAAACATGTAACATCCTAAATATTTAGAATAAGCTACATGTTCAATTGTTGAGTGATAGGAACTCTTAGGTTTCTATCGAAGAGGAAGAAGAGACAAACGATCACTTAGAGAGGATCGAGCCTCTTTGATCTCTCTATAGGGGATCAGCCCTCCTTGATCTCTATAAGAGATCAACTCTTTTAGGATTTTGGCCTATTGGCTAAAACACGATTGTCTTCATTGATTGCTTGATAAAGGAATAGATACAACCCTATTTATAGAGTTTTACTAAGAGTCTCTCTAGACTTCGACTCTTCTACCAAGAGTACCTTTGGACTTGGATTCTTCCACCTAGAGTCCCTTTAGACTTGGACTCCTAATTAAATAATAAAAAATTAAATAAACTCCTAGTCGACTCAACCAAACTCATAACTGACTCGACTGGACTGACTAGCATGACTCAATCATGAAATAGATGCGGACCCGACCCTATCAGGGTCCTATCAGACCCGCCCTCTTCAAATCAGTCTTATCCTCAAGGCTGAGCATAATCAAATTTCGGGAACACTTCAATATTTGTTGTGTATCACAACCCTTTGATCAATTAAATAGAATCTCCACTTGGTGTAAGCAATGGGTCGGCCTTCTGGTGCAGTAGTTATTGTAGTCTTCTGAAGAATCCTCTCCATCCGATGGCTAGTGGGAGTTTCATGTCTTCCTTTGAGGACCTCCACTTCAAAGTCTTCCAAGGGCATCAAAAAGAAACCCATAAGTACTTCCTGGCCTTGCATGATCAATTTTATCTTTGAACACCTGTTATCGCAAGTTAAAATTTATCCATCAGCTACCTTTACTTCAAACTTGTCATATTCCTCGATACGGTAGGAGCAGCAACCTTCTTATCTATAAAGTTATTAGTGCTACCTGTATCAATCAAGATTGTCTCTGGCTAATGCTTCAAGAATCCTTCAACTTTCATGGGTTTCAGTTCGACGTAGTCGGTCAAGGCATGTCCTGTACTAGGGTTCGGTTCTGCATTTTCTTCCGTATCTTTATCTTCAAAGCTTGGATCCGTGTCCTTGGCTTCTAGTTCTTCTTTAATCGATTCAATCATTAGGAACTTCCTTTGCTTGCAGTGGTGATCTCTACTCTAATGCTCATCGCAGTGCCAACACAAATCCTTTAGTGAGTTCCTCTTGGGTCAATTTCGAGTGTCCGGGTTTTGGCCGGGAATAGATGGGGTGGGCAGCTTGCTTGCTGCTGGTTTGTTCATGTTCTTAGCTCTGTGGTTGTCCATGTTGAGCCTTTCTTCGTGTATGCGAGCAGAAGATATGGCAGTCATCATGGTACGGGATTAGCGAGCTTTGACTTTACACTGAATGTTTGGATTAAGTCCTTCAATAAATGTTCCCACCAATTGTGGTGCAGACCAATCTCTGACTTGATTTGATAGTCGTTCAAATCTGCTCTGGTATTCTTGTACCGTGGAAGTCTGGCAGATTGTGGTGAGCTGCTCATCAACATTCTCATACTCAGATGGTCCAAAATGATCATGAAGTCCTCTCTTGAATTGCTCCCACGAGGGAACCCCGTAATAGGTTTCGTACCAGTTGTACCATTGGATTGCTTCACCATCAAGTTGATTTGAAGCTTCCTTCACCTTGGATTCTTCTGCAGTTCTGTGGTTAAAAGAACTTTCAGCCCGTGAGATCCAACTGGTAAGATCTCTATCTTGCCATCTTGGAAATTCCACCTTCATGTGTGGGTAATTAGTACATATCCTTGGTTCTTTTTTTTTTTGTCTCTAGATCGATTCACTATGAGACTTAAACCTTCATCTGTTGAAATCCGATAGACTTCTTCTGAATTCGCTAAGGAAGTTGCCACTTTTCTTCCATGCCAACCTTGAAAGCTTCAAGCTTTGCATCTATTGCATCATCTGTAGCCATCGCATAAGATTGTAAATAAAAAATGTTCAACTCTGCTTCGATGTCGTCAAGGGCATCGATTCCCCTCAATGCGACAGAGGAAGCGGCGCTTGTGGCTGAGAGATTTCGCTCGAGGTGGGCAATGATATGCGAAGCAAATCAGGATCGCAGGGATGTACGTTGGCTGACGAGGGCAAGGCTATGGTGGATAGAGGAAAGGGGAAGGCAGCGACAACGATGGTGGTTGGGCTACAGCGAGAAGGTGTGGATGGGGACGACAAAGGAGGAAGATGGTTGTGGTGGTTGTTGTCGATGCCGATAGCGAAGAGGAAGCGATGGTGGCGTGACTGGGAGTAGCATCACCAAGGTCGCTGAGGGGGGTGGTTTGCTGGCCGGGAAATAACGGTGGTGACAAGGAAGGAAAGGAAGCGGTTGGAGCAGGAGGCAGCGCTGATGGCGGCGATGGCAAGGAGGAGCAGCAACGGTGCGGCCGGCGGTTGTTGTTGATGTCGACGGTGAGGATGGGAGGAACAATGGCGGCGATGGCGAAAAGGGCAGCAGTAAGCAGGGGAAGCAACGATTGAGGGAACGACATTTGTTGTTGCGCTGCTGGGAGGTAGCTACGGCAATGCTGCTATGCGGCAAAGGAGGGCACGGCTGCGTAGGTGGTAGATGGAAGCGGCGACAGCAGCGACAAGGGAGGACAACGATGGCAGCGCTGCAGCGGGAAGATGTGGATGGGGCCGACGAGGTACACTGTCGAGCAAAAGCAGGGGAGAAGGAAGAGGGAAGTGACGAGGTCCGATGAGCGTTGTGGTGTCGTCGGGGGCCCGTGGTCAGCAATTGCGGGAAACAGCAACATCCGACAACTGCAGGAGGCAGCATTGGCAACCAACAACGACGACTATCGGTGGCAAAGAAGAGGGCAACAAAAAGCAAGGGGAAGCAAGGTGATGTCGAAGGGCGGGACGAGGTATGACTGCAGATCGGCCGGTGTTGATCTCGGGGTGGCATTGGTGGAGGGAGCGAGATCGAGAGCAGGACGATCGTCTGACTAAAAGAGAGGCAGAGGCAACAACGTCGGCGTGGGTAGGTGGCGACGTTGTTGGGGAAGGAGGAGCAAGGAAACGATAAAACAGAATACTACGTTCCAATTAATGAAAATGCTTTCAATCAAGAAAATGACGTAGTATTAAACAGGAGGTAAAAGAATAAGAACACTTACAAGATTATCTCCAAATGCACACACTCTCTTCTCCTCACTACTGCTTCATTCACTAAGGTCCTATTTATAGGACAAAATAAGAACTACCTCACACCACTTCTTTCATCTCACTATCTCACTATCTCACCCATGATAAATAACTATCCCCACTAACTCCTAAACATGAGCCACTACTCCTAAACATGTTAACTACCTATGTAACTGCCATGAATCAATTCTCAACACTCCTCCTTGATTCATAGTTACATACACCAATTTGAGACATAAAATAAACATGCTTCTGAACTGGAAGTGACTTGGTGAGAATATCTGCAACTTGTTCATCCATGCCATAAATACTTCATGTTATGGCTCAACTTGCTACAAACCGAGTCTTATGCTTTTGGATATTTCCATCTGCATTATACTTTGTTTTGAACACCCATTTCGATCTAAAAGGTTTTTTTTCTTTTAGTTGATCCATTAGCTCCCAGATTTCATTTTTCTTAATTGACTTGATTTTCTCCTTCATTGCTTTTCGACATTCCTTAACTGCTTCTTCAAAACTTATAAGATCTGAAATAGATAAAGCAAATGTTGAATCATAAATCTCTGTTAGTGATCTAAACCTTCCTGGAGGGGTTTCATCTGAGGAATCATTTGCTGAATTTGAACTGCTACTGGGTGAGGTTGATGTTGAACTTGTTGGAGCATGATCTGTCACTTGATTCGGTGGAGTAACTAGTTCTACTGGAACACGAATTTGTGATTCACCTTTATTGATCTCCCAATTCCAACTTGCCCTTTCATCAAATACAACATTTCTATTAATAATAACTTTGCCACTTATAGGATTATATAATCGATATACTTTGGATTGTGTAGAATCTCCAATTAAGATGTATTTTTCAGATTTTTCATCAAGCTTTGATGATTTTGTGAATTTACCAAAGCATAAGCAATACAACAAAAAATTATTAGATAGCTTATAGTTGGCTTTGTACCATACTAAGCTTCAAAAGGAGTTCGATTTATAATAGCCTTTGTCGGTGAAATATTCAACAAATAAACTGCTGTTGCAATTGCTTCTGCCCAAAAATGATTCGGAAGATGCTTTCCTTTAAGCAAACTTCTTGCCATTTCGACAACAGTTCGATTCTTACGTTCAGCTACACCATTTTACTCCAGTGTATATGGTGCTGTCAATTCCCTGCGAATACCATTTTCTTCACAAAAGGAATTAAACTCATTAGACATAAATTTACCACCTCTATCTGTCCGAAGTGTCTTTATGCATCTACCACTTTGTCTTTCTATAAGTGCCATGAATTTTCGAAAGTTATCAATCTTCAGATTTCAATTCCAAAAAATATACCCAACTCATGCGGCTATAATCATCAGTAAATAATAGAAAATATCGACTTCCCCCAAATGATTTTGTATTCATAGGTCTACATAAGTCAGCAAGAATTAATTCAAGACAATAAAATGCACTCCATGCTTTTCCAACAAGAAATTGTTTCTTACTTTATTTTTCATAAATGCATCCTTCACATACATCAAGTGTATTAATTTTACGCAATCCATAAACCATTTCTTTTTTATTTAATAACCTTAAACCCTTAATGTTAAGGTGTCCATATTTCAAATGTCATAAATTTGTCTCATTATTTTGATTTGTAATAAGAGCATGTTTCTCAATATTTGAAACATCAATTGGAAACATCTTATTTTGCATCATGCAAACATTTGCTATAATCAAGCCAGATTTCTTATCTTTAATAGTGCATGAACCATCATCAAATATAACTGAATATCCAATATCTATCAATTGTCCAACACTCAACAAGTTATGTGATAAGCTAGGAACATAGAAAATATTATCAAGGTATTTTACCTTCCCTTGATTTGTCTTCACCTCAATTGTTCCTTTTCCTTCTACTTGGATTTGCTTGCTATCTCCAAGTTTAACTTTTAACTTGTGAGTTTCATTAATATCTCTAAATATTGATCTTATGCCTGACATATGATTAGAACATCCACTATCCAAAAACCAAATATCATTTGAGATATCATTAACTTGTGAATGAGTTATAAACAACTTACTATTGTCTTCATTTTCTTCCACATAGCTTGTTTACTTTTCTCTTTTCCAGCAATCTGCCTTCATATGACCAAACTTCTTACAATAGTGACATTAAATTCCACTCTTGTAGTTTTTCTGATCATAGTTTGATTGCCTTTCATCATACCCATCAAAGTGTCCTCTTCTTCTTCCTCTTCTATTTCCTCTACCACGAAATCCTCCTCTGCTACGTCCTCTTCCTGTTGATTTTGTCTTCTTTTAAAGTAAAAGACTTCCCCTTAACCTGAAATGCTTTTTCTTCATTTTTTTCAAATGACCTGTTCAACCTTGCTTCGGGTGCTTGTAAGGAACCCATTAGTTCATCAAATGAATAAGTAGATAAGTATTTTGACTCTCCAATTGCTGCAACAACATGATCAAATTTTGGAGTTAAACTTCTCAAAACTTTTGCAACAATTATTTAATCATGAAGATGTTCACCATAGGATTTCATTTGACTAACAATTTCAGTCACTCGAGAAAGAAAATCTTGCACTGATTCATTACTTTTTATAAATAAAATTTCAAACTCACGGCGAAGGGTTTGAAGTTTTATCGTAATCACCCTCGATACACCTTGAAATTCATTTCGAAGTATCAACCAAGCTTGGCTTGAGGTTGTCATTGCTGCATTTCTTGAGAAGATTATCTCATGCACAGCTTGTTTAATGAAGAACAAGGACTTTGAGTCCTTCTTTCTATTCTCCCTCAGCCTGATTTCTGGATCTGCATATCTATTCTCTATCAAGTCCCAAAGATCCTGAGACTTGAATAGAGTCTTCATCTTGATACTCTAAAATTCGTAGGATTTGCCCGAGAAGATGGGAATAAGGGGTTAAGACATAAAATTGCTATTAAAAGCCATAATGCCCAGTTCAGATTGAAACAAGGCTCTGATACCACAAATGTTGGGGAAGGAGGAGTAAGGAAATGATAAAACATAATACTACGATCCAATTAAAGAAAATGCTTTCAATCAAGAAAACGATGTAGTATTAAATAGGAGGTAAAAGAATAAGAACACTTACAACATTATCTCCAAATGCACACACTCTCTTCTCTGCACTACTGCTTCATTCACTAAGGTCCTATTTATAGGACATAATAAGAACTACCACACACCACTTCCTTCATCTCACTATCTCACTATCTCACCCATGATAAATAACTACCCCCACTAACTCCTAAACTACCTCCACAACTCCTAAACATGAGCTACTACTCCTAAATATGTTAACTACCTATGTAACTACCATGAATCAATTCTCAACAGACGTTGGGACAGAAATGGCAGCGAGAGATCGCTGCAGTAGAGGCTGACAGCATTGTGCAGGCAGTGATGCTCGTTGCGGCTGAAGGGAAAAAGGGAGATGGTGGCAATGGCGGGCGGTAGAGGAGAGGGTGGTGCGGTGGCGAGTGCGGCAGCAGGTGGCGGGAGGTGGCGATGGCAAGGAGGCACATCTTGGCGCAAGCGAGTTCTGGCGACATCGATGATCTCTGATGGGGCTGTCGTCCATGCGGCTAGGGAGCAGGGAAGCGAACAATGGCGATAGAGGAGAGAAAGGGCTGGAAGGAGCGGCTAGGCAGTGGGAAGGAATTGGCGATTGCGATCAGGGGTTGGAAAGCAGCAGCAGCAACAACACCAAGATGAGAGAAAGATAGGGCGATGGGATGTTGTTGGCAGCTACAATCTAAGGTTGGAAGATAACAACGATGATAGCACAAGATGAGGAGATGATAGGGCGATAACGGTACTGTTAGTGGTTGCGATCTAAGGTTGGAAGGCAGCAGCGACGACAGCACAAGATGAGGAGATGATAGGGCGACGACGATGCTGTTGGCGGTTGTGATCTGAGGTTGAAATGCAACAGCGACGACAACACAAGATGAGATGATAGAGCGATGATGGTGCTGTTGGCAGCTGCGATCTAAGGTTGGGAGGCAGCAGCGATGGTAGCAGAAGATGAGGGGGGCAGTTGTAATCTAGGGTTTAGATGGCAGCAACAAGAGGATGAGAGGGGCGACTGCAACTTAGGCTAGATGGTAGCAAGAGGATGAGAGGGGGCGGTTGCAATCTAGGGTTTAGATGACAGCAGCGACGGTGAGAATGATAAGAAGTTGCTCTGATACTAGATGATAGGAACCCTTAGGTTTCTATCGAAGAGGAAGAGGGGATAAATGATCACTTCGAGGGGATCGAGCCTCCTTGATCTCTATAGGGGATCGACTGTTCTTGATATCCATAGGGGATTGACCCTCCTAGGGTTTTGGCCTATTGGCTAAAACAAGACTGTCTTCATTGATTACTTGATAAAGGAATAGATACAACCCTATTTATAGAGTTCTATTGAGTCTCTCTGGACTTGGACTCTTCTACCAAGAGTCCCTCTAGACTTAGACTCTTCCACCTAGAGTCCCTCTGGACTTGGACTCCTAATTAAGTAATATAAAATTAAATAAACTCCTAGCCGACTCAACCAAACTCATAACTAACTCGACTGAATCGACTAACATGACTCAATCATAAAATAGATGTGGATCCCACCCTGTCAGGGTCCTATCATTGAGCTCTCAATATAGGATAATATTCTTAGATAGATTAAGAGCAATCAAATATTTTTTTTATTATTTTAGTATAAACTTTAGGACTCCCTTCACCTTACATAGAATAACTAATTTTGGCTAATTTATTTAATCTAAGGTATCTATTGATCCCTTTGAATATAAAAATATCACCATATATAATTTCCTCACATTTTATTGATGCATATAATTGTCCAACAAAGAAAACGTATATTCTATGTTCCCTTGTTACTCACACATCCATGTCAACTTTCTCTTCTTGGCTAAACTAATTTTTTTCTAAGAGTTTTCTTATTGACTAACATGGTCCATAAAACGCTAGCTTTACTATGGTCTTACAAAATTTTTCATTCATTTAATAAATACACAACAACCTTCTCCACATTAATTACTCTGCTTTGATTCCATTTAACAATATCTTCAGTACTCTTTCTGTCTAATCAAAATTAGGCAGCCAATGACAATATGATAAAATCAGCAAAATAAAGTAATTAAAAATTCAGAAAATAAAAATATATAACTAAAAAGACTAAATATTATAAAACATTTTAAAAAATAAAATAAGTAATGTAGAGGAAATTTTTATATTATTTTTGTACAATACCATACATTTTAAGTTTCAGTAAAAGCAATATTCATTTATATTACAAGATATAATTTACTAACTATATATTCATATAGAGATGCATTATCATATTTTCATTAATTATAACTTAAAACCAAAAACTTTAATTTTTTACTTAACTCGAGATGAGGTGAGGATGGAGAATGAGCAAAGACACAAGCGATGAATAAATTGCAAGCAAGTTGTGAGGGATTTGTGAGCCACCATTAATCCGATCACGAGTAGAAGCTAGCAATGAGGTAAGTTTCGTCGGTCTCCTTCCAATTCTCCACATCCTCCAATCTCTCCTTCCATACCCTCTCTTCCCTGTTTCTCTTATTTCTTTCTACTATTTCCCCTTCTTTCCTATTTCATGGTTGATCATGTGAGTATAAAACAAAATTGATCCTCAAAAGTAGTGATCTCGTATCCTTTTCTTCTTTCAATCACCCTTTACAAGATTTTCATAATATGACATTAACTTAATTTCTTTATAGTTAGAGTAAATGTCACCCTCATTCTTGTATAAGGATACCCAAAATCTTTTCCTCTCTTCATCAAACATATTTTTACTTCTCATTTTTTGTCAAATAAACTAGTCCATGAAACCATCACATGGTCTCCTAAATTCTTTCAAATCTCCGTAAGGATATCACTAAGTCCTACCATCTTATATCAAATTGCTAATCTGAAAAGAAAAAGTAGAACGGTACATATATTTCACCACATCTATATACCAATGCAGCGGGTCACTCTCAGGCAACCTCTTCTTCCACCTTTTGTACCTTTGGACAGCTGGGAGGTGAAAATGCCTCACATTACTTTTAGGTGAACATGATCCTATAATGAAATCAGTCAAGATCTATTTTTATTCCTTGTATAAAATTAAAATAGAATTTTTCTTCTATCCGTTCCATCTAAACTCAACTAGATTTTTATAAAAGAGATCTGAATAACTATAGAATTGACCAAACTACCATGAACAGGGACACTCAAATCATTATAAAGAACGGTTGTGTAAATGATGTTAAGCAAAAATTAAGTGTCTAAATACTTCCTCCACTTGAGGAATTTGCAAGTTTCTGAGTTAATCTGAAGAAGTTGTGCCAAGGTTAAGATGCAGGATGTGCATCGGAACTCCAAATATAATTGTATAGGTTAGAACCCTTCAAACATAATGAAGGCCAGAAAAATGCTAACATATTAAAACAAACAAGAGAGTAGGGTGTTCTCATTGATGTTATGTTTAGCTAGATTAATCTTCAATAATTCTGTTTCATCTTAGGATAGGTAATTAGTATTCACACATATTCTCAATCCCATATTATTCAAATAAACTCAAGTACTAGCGCTAAATAGCCTACGAAGAGGAAGTGATACTCACTTGAGAAAAATATTTTTATGTAGGAGCCCCTTAGGAACTACTCCACTCAACTTATTATTCTGCAAGTACCTATAAAATCAAAATTTTCAAATGAGTTAATTTATAAATAACATATGTAGTAGTGCATGTGACAGAGATCTAAGCTTTTAGGATCAACAAAAGAGTAGCATTTATTAGTTGTCTGGCAGAAAAAAGAAACTAGCTTAATTTCATAACATGAAAAATGCACGTAATACCTTGAGCTTTCTAGTAAAATAGATACAGAGACGAGCCGCAATTTCTAGATTACATATTTTAAATTTAAGTAACGATGTCAGTTGCTATAAAACTTACAATTCTCTTAGACTTGGTAGATCTCCAAGTGATGAAGGAAGTACACCGGTCAACTCATTGTTCTCAAGATGACTATATGAAACATAAAACAATTATTTCTTCGAGCATATGGAAAAGCTAAAGGACATTATTACCAAGATGACTGCCTTCTTACATGGTCTTTAGATTTAAGCATTCACTAAAGTCAGGTATTGTACCAGAAAGTGAATTTTCATCAAGCCATCTGCAGTAATCATCAGCTGCTTCAGTTTTATAATATGAGAAATATTCAACTTATTGAGATAAGAAAATTTCAAAAGGCAAGCAATTAAGAGAAGAAAAGATCCAGCTCTTACAGTTCAACCAAGCCTGTTAACTTTGTCAGCTCTAAAGGAAAATTTCCTGTCAAATTCTTCCCAGATAAATTACTGCCAAACAGCAATACATTTACGAGTTAACTAAAGATTCAAGAAGTGAGAAGATTAGACACTAGCAACTTGAAGAGAGATTAAGACATAGGAGCATCACTAAGAAATCTGTACCAACTCATAATTTCAGTACATGAAAACTATACTCGGTTGTGGATCTGAACTACATTGCAACCAAGACCATGGTACTGGTACACATGGGTCACCTCCTTCTTTTGCCCAATCTGCTAGTGGATAATGAGAGATGAAACTGGCCATGACAATTGCTGCAGACTCATGAAACAAATATATCTAGAATCAAATATTTTTGCAAAAGCAAATACAAAATAGCTAAATTCAATCAAAGGAACAATTACCATCCCGAGATCCAAAATTTATTTCGAGGTACTTATAAATTTCTAGGGCATTTAAGATAGGCCCTCGAGACGAATCATTTGTCTTCTTAAAAGCAAAAGAGAATACAAATGGAAAGGAGACATTAGTGTATCCAGGTTCATACAATCGGTATTTTCCCTGAGCATTTTCTTGAACATTCACAGTGGGTTTACTAAATTCTGGTAAGCCTGGAATTATTAGCTTAAATTTTCTGGTTTCATTTGAACCAAAATCTTCAATTTCTGCAAAGTATGAGAACGCCCAACCATACCCCGGAAAACCATCCAGATCAAGACGATAAGTTAAGGATCCATTTCGACCCAGTACTGCTGTCTGCATGACCTTTTCAGGTGGTCTTTCACCACTACTAACATCAACTGGCATATCAGTTGATATTGTTTCAGTTCCAGGAGCAACATCAACAAGGTAATTCGGCCTCCTAACAGTATCAGATTCCCATATTCTATCAAACGGATCATCGGGATATCTGCAAGAATAATGAAGAGATCGATTACGACAAATCCAAGTGGAAAAATGTAACCTTATAGATATTGAAAGACAAGCATATGGATCTTGAGATTAAATTGAAAAATATATGCAAGAATAAATAATAATAAAAGAAAAAGGTAACAGTGTATGATGTTAGGTGCATAGACATTCTCCTTTAATTTTGACCTTCAATTTTATCAAGACTGCAAGAATGAATATATGATGGAATGGCAGAAAATCAAGAGTCTGATATCCCCTTTGTTTGTCTTCATTTTTAACTAATGAAATTTACTAAAATCACATGATTAGTCCAAAGAGAATTTGTCCCCTGTAATTCAACATAGTTGCTATAAGCACTGAAGCTGATCCAAGTTTTTGTTAGTCAACTTTCTGTTCATTTTATCTAACCATCTGGATCCTCAGCCAGTCAGCCTGATTATCAATCATAGATACAATTCATATTTCACCAATTTAATAAAATTTTGAACTTATTTTTATTTTTTGCAGAAACATTGTGTCCACCCTACAAGAAAAATGTTGACATACATGCAATTGTAAATTACAGATATCAACTGACAGCAATAAATCATTTATTTTTTTCTTGGGAGCTTCTTGTAGATCCATCTTTCAAAAATTTGAATAAAATTTGTTAAAGGATATGATGTATAATCTATAAAATTTATTGTTTCCCTACAATACTGAACTCCTTTTGTCTCCTTGCCAAATCATCCATTCAACTAACATCAAACTCTCGTGTGGCACCATGAAACATCTAATTCGTAATCTAAAATAAATTGGGTATTTGATGTTTCCTAGAAAGTACAATTTCAAGTGCAAGAACATTACTAAGTGATCCAGGACGATCTAGCTGAGTTCGAGTCGAACTCTAATTTGGCTCAATCAGCATTCAAATCGAACTCGAAATCAATCCCAATCCAACCGAACCAAGCTCGAGCTTGAATCCAAGCTCAAGGATCATATTCAAGTCAACTCAAGTCTCACTCAAGTTCGGCTTAACCTGAGTATGATTCAAACTCCAATTCAATGTTGAAACCAACTCAAGCTCAATTTTCAAGCCCAGAAGTTGGATTTAATCAGCTCCAACCTCGGGAAGACACAACCCGAGTCCCACTAGGATTGGAAGAGTAGGCGGCCAAATTGAAGAAGAGAGCTAAGGGCACTGGCCCTGGCCAGGTAGAGTCCTAACCTAGTTAGGAATCTAGGACTAGGAAGAGGGAGTCCTGACCTAGTTAGGGCTCCACCGTTAGAAGCACTAGGAAGAGGGAGTGAACCTAGCTAGGACTCCATCCCTCGAATAAAACATGGGGGTGCACAGCCCCTTCAGCTCATTGAGTCCCAGCAGCCATAGGCAAAGTCCTAGCTGAAGAGAGGAGAGGAAAGAAAGTAAGAAGTCAGCAATCAGCAGCCTTCTTTTTCCAGCCTGTGGCAACACCTATACTGCAAAGATTCTTCCAACAAGCTGTCGTCCCAAACAGCTTTGAAAGGAGCCTTTGACAGCAGCAAGGAGAGGAGAATAAAGAAGAAGGAGAAGAGAGAAATCGAGAACCTGCAGCAGCTCTCCTTCAAGTAGCAGCCAACAGTAGTCCTGTTAGGACCCTAGTTGAGTCGGGTCATAGTCGATTGAGTTGAGTCCTTAGATTGGACCTTGTTGGCCGGCTTAGACATGACATTGGGTTGGTTAGGAGGAGATTTGAGTTTATTGTAATAAATCAGCCCAAATCCTAGTAGGGTTAGGATTCGGCTGAACTGGAGTCTGGTTATGAGTCAGAGTTGGATACGGGTCGGGTCAACCAAGTCAAGCTTGTAATCAACCCAATTGGCCGCCCACCTTGATGAGGGGAAGTCGGCTAGGGCTGAGAGGAGGCAGCTACGGTTAGAGAGGAGTTTCACTTAGCTTGAGACTCTCTCTAGCGTTTTAGTAGGAGTTTGATAGGATTTGGAGTCTTATTAAGAAAAAAGTTTACTAAAAGTAGGTCCTATTAGAATTAGGATTGAGAACCCTATATAAACACTTGTAGCCACCCCTTTTCATCAAGAAATAGATCAATTCAGCCATTATGGCCGACTACCAAGGAGGGAGGAACCTCTATAGAGTTTCAAGGAGGGTCGATCCCCTATAGAGGTCAACCCAAGCTTAGAATCCTATAGGGTTCTAACCAAGGTTTGCAATTTCGACATTTACTTGCCCAGCACGGGCGGTACATATCGGTCCACCAGGTTGCTGGTACGCGTACCACCCGCTACAGGGCGGTTCCGCTAAAATCGACCGCCAACGGTTGATTGAGGGAGAAATCGACCGTCGGTGGTCGATTGAGCGAGAAAAAAGGAAGAAGAAGAAGAGGAAAAAGAAGGAAAAAAAAAAAGAAAAGAGGAGAAGATAGAATACCTATCGCGCACAATCCTCGCCTCGGCGCGCCGCCGCCTCGCCATCGCCAGTCATGAGCACTTTTTCTCCTGGGAGAAAGATCGAGGCAACGTTGCCCTTTTTCTCTTTTTTAAAATATTTTAATATATTATATTATATTATATTATAAAATATTTATATTATATTTTAATATATCGGATGGTACGCACTGTGTGTACTGCCCGATACTAGTACTGCACCGGTACCGAGTGGTACACCAGTAAGTCAAACCTTAGTTCTAACACTTGGTATCAGAGCAACATTTTTGACGCCTCGCTGCCCTTCCATAGTCGCCACTATCTTCATCCACCACCTTCTAAGCAATTTCCACAATTGGTGTGATCATCGCCGACTCCACCGTCATCACCATTGCCACAGAAACATTATCTGCAGCCTCCACCAAAATTGCATCAGGTTCTAGTATCTACCTTACTGTTGTTGCAATTTACTTATCCAAAAACAAAAAAAAAAGGTTACATCTACCATTGTTAATCCTTGCCATCCATCTATCTGGCCGAAATAAATCGATGGCCGAAATAAATTGCTGCAACGATCTTTTGACGTTGACGCAATTTTTCAGCCACCTACTACTTTGCTGTCGTGTTTTTTTGCCAAAAACTCGCTGCCATATTCTCTTTAATACTCTGCATTGATTTGGCCTTTATCATCATCTATCTCGTTGCAAAAACTTATCGTCGTAAAGTTATCATCTTTATGACGAAAGTTGTTTCTGCAAAATCACAGCCGCATGCTGCTGTCGCATCCGATCTTGCTGCTATATTTGCCACCATATCGCTATCGTCTATATTGCTGCTATGCTTGTTGATTTCGTGCTGCCATATTCCTCAAAATACTGCTATAATATTGTTGGAACTTTCATCGTAAAACTGCTATCTTTTGACGAAAAATTCTGCTGCCATGCTTTTCGGAGTTTCTTGCTGCATACACAATTGAGACGCAGCCGTCGTAGCCCACCTTTAATATCTACAGTTGGCCCAAACAGTAGCGTAAAAACTGCTGCAATGATCTTCCATCGTTGACATAATTTTCCAATGGTATACTATCTTCTTGCCAATCTTGCTGTTATATTTTATTGCTATATTCTCGTCAATATTTTGTATCAGCTTGGCTTTCATCGTCACCTGCTCTTCGTTGGAATCATCTATATATTGTTGGCATGCCGCTGAAACTTTTCGTCGCAAAGCCGTTATCTTTACAACGAAAGTTATGCTACAAGATTATCGGTATTTCTTATTGCACATCTAAACCGTCTTTCCCTACTTTGTTGCCATCGATATTTCTACCTATTTGCTGCCATCCTCCTATACTTCTTGCTAGCAAAATTACACCAAAACCCTCGGCATAGTGCTGGAATTCTTTCGTCATAAAACTGCTACCCGTGACGAAGAATTCTGTAACCTTGTTCCTGGTCACTTCTTGTCGCAACCAGACCAAACCGGTTGCTGCCCCCAACAGCAACCCTAAACCTTCCTTCCCAGCCTCAAACCACTGCCACTGAAACCCTTTCTAGCCCCCACAACACCCTCAAACCGTAGCACCAACTGCAACCTAAACCGTAAACTATCAATCCCAAACCGCAACCTTGATCCATCACTCTTTCGGCCACCAATCTCCACCGAAACCATTGCTGTCACAAACAGCAACTCTAAGCCATCCCTCTAGCCTTAACCCTTGGCCATCATATCCCCTATATGACCCCTATAGCAGCTTCATATCACAGCCCCGACAGCAACCAAAAACAACAAACTATCAGCCCCAAACCGCAGCCATCTACCCTTGATCCACCACCTCTTTCGGCCACCAATCCACCCAACCGGTTCACGCCATTGGCCCAACAGCAAGAGAAGGACCTCGACATTACAGATCTGGAGTCTTACACCATGGCATCGGTAGATCTAATTGGTGCCATGTTGGAGGCCTTCAAGACGCGTATGGAGGACAGAATACGTGCTCTCTTCGTGAAGTTTAGATTGGGTCGATCACCGAGCCCAAGAAGATCATAGCATGGCGAGAGTTCTGATCGCAAGGAGAACCCACTAGAGAAAGAGGAACAAACGATGGACTCATCGTATCCACGCATAAGGGTGGACTTCCCTCAATAGAATGACGGAGACCCGACAGGGCGAATTTCGCATGCGGAGCGGTACTTCCATTATCACAGGACCCCAGAGGCTTCTATGATTGATATTGTTGTCATTCATCTAGGAAGAGAAGCTATTCAGTGGTATGATTGGTACAAACACTCACGGAGTCTCCATATGGAGGCAATTCAAGAGCGGGCTGCTGATTTGCTTTAGACCGACAGGGTACGAGAACATGAACGACCAACTCGTGAAGATTCGCTAAACCTCAACCATGCAAGAATATCAAATTAGGTTTTAGCATATTTCAAATCAAACTCAAGATTGGTCTGAAAAGTAATTGTTAGGGACGTTCATCGAAGGATTAAAGCCGGAGATCAGATGTGAAGTTAAGGCGCGACAACCATATACATTGAGGGCTGCCATCTCCTTCGCCTGCATCTATGAGGAATGGCTGAACAATGATGCCCAAAGGACCAAGATCATGAACTGACTAGCCCAAGGAACTTACCCGAGAAGAACTCCGAGAAAGATCAACGAAAGGGCTATGTTGGCACTGCAATGAACCATGGAGTAGAGATCATCGTTGCAAAAGGGGAAAGCTTTTGGTGATTGAACTGATCGAGGATCTAGAACCGGAGGACATAGATCCCGAACTTGAGAAGGAAGATGCGGAGAAAGAACCACACCCGGCGATCAGCACCATACATACCCTAGCTGGCTACACCAACCCACAATCCATGAAGGTCGATGGATTCCTCGAACACCAGCCAATCACCATTCTTATCGACACTTGAAGCACAATAATTTTATGGACAACAAGGTTGTTGCCCGATTAACTCTTCGGATTGAAGATTGTAGCAGGTTCAATGTAAAAAATAGCAGATGGCTGAATCCTCAACTGCAACCGAAAGTGCCCTTGGGTGAAACTAGTTTTGCAAGGCCAAGAAATCACTATGAACTTCTTTCTCCTACCACTTGATGATTATCAAGCAATTCTCAACGTCGAATGGTTGTCCACTCTATGTGATGTTTCCTGAAATTTTTTCAAATTAATCATGAAATTTTTTAGCCATGGGAAATAGGTGATCCTACGAAGAAAGCGCGGGGGCAAAGTATCGACTATTTCTATGTAACGTATGGAGAAGGTGCGGCACAAATCACATATCGACTTCCTAATACAACTTCAAGGGTTGCAAATGAAGGAATCAATAATGAACGAAGATCCAAATCTTCTCTCATTGCTTGCTGAATTTTCGGATGAGTTTGCCGAACCAACAAAACTGCCCCCTACTCGACCATATGACCACCGCAAGTTCGTGGAGGATGACGGCAAGATCAACGCTTCCCTCATGACATTACTGAAAAAAGATGTCTTCCTCTGGCCGGATGAAGCTACAGTAGCCTTTGATACCCTCACGATTGCAATTCCATCTACACCGATGCTAGCCTTACCCGACTCCGACAAAGTGTTCGTGATCAAATCTGACGCATCGGGAGTCAAAATTGGTGCTGTCCTCATGCAAGATGGCCGACCCCTAGCCTACATTAGCAAAGCCCTCTCTTCATATTACTTGAAGCTATCAATCTATGATGAGGAAATGTTGACCATTGCTGAATTTGTGGCTTGGCATGATATAGGTCAACGACATAAAGGAGAGACAAAAATAAGCCCTGGAAAATTACAGCTTCTAACCACTCCAAACTCAGATTGGGCTCACATTACCATGGACTCTACCAGAGGGCAACCACCATCTCAGAGGAAAGTCTGGCTACCATTAAAGAACAACCATACTCCAGCCCACGCAAGAAAGAAACAACCACCCGACAAACGCCAGAGTAGAAGAAAGTTCGTTATTGAAGATTGAGTCTTCCTACATCTTCAACCTCACCAGTAGGAATCTATGAAGACTCAAGCCTCAAGAAAGTGGTCTCCCTATTTCTTTGGACTCTACAAAATTGGAGATCACATTGGAGCTGTGACTTGTGGATCGGATCTTTGCACCAATTTAGAAATACAATTGATCCTCCAAATATCCTGCCTCAAATAGAAGTTTAGAGAGAACGACTCAGCCCAAATCCAACCAGCTGACATACCGACTGATAAAGAGGCCCAATTCCAGCTGAAGATTACATGGGATCACAAGATCACGACCCGTCCAAGCACTACTGTTGATAAAAAGATACAAGACAATGTTGGACCACAGGATCAAGATGCACCTACTACAGAGGTCAAGAGGGAGCCTCATAAGGAGTTGTAGATCAGGACCCGAAGTCATGGAGTCTCAGCCTTAAGGACAGGGTTGATTTGAAGAGGGCAGGTCTGTTAGGACCCTAGCTGAGTCGGGTCTTAGTCGATTGAGTTGAGTCCTTAGATTGGGCCTTGTTGGCCGGCCTAGACCTGACATTAGGTTGGCTAGGAGGAGATTTAAGTCCATTGTAATAAATCAGTCCAAATCCTAGTAGGGTTAAGATTTGGCTGAACTGGAGTCTGGTTAGGAGTCGGAGTTGGATTCAAGTAAGGTCAACCAAGTTAAGCTTGTAATAAACCCAAATGGCTACCCATCTTGATGAGGGGAAGTCGGCTAGGGCTAAGAGGAGGCAGCTATGGTTAGAGAGGAGGAGTTTCACTTAGCTTGGGACTCTCTAGGGTTTGAGCAGAAGTTTGATTAGGAGTTGGAGTCTTATTAAGAAGTTTACTAGAAGTAGCAGTCCTATTAGAATTAGGGTTTGGGAACCCTATATAAACACTTGTAATCACCCATTTTCGTCAAGCAATAGATCAATCTTTTTTAGCCATTGTGGCCGACTACCAAGGAGGGAGGAACCCCTATAGAGTTTCAAGGAGGGTTGATCCCCTACAGAGGTCAACTAGAATCCTGTAGGGTTCTAACACCTTCCTCGCAGCAGCGCAGCTTCCCCTTCTTCTACCATAAGTCCAACAACTTCTTTCCCAAAGGGCAGCATGCTTCCAGCTGCTACTACAACCCTCAGCAACCTCTGAAAGGGAGGTTGACAGCTGAGAAGAAAGGAACAGAGAAAGGGAGAGCTCGGGAGCAAGTTCGCAGCCCAGACAGTCCACTCTTGTCATGCGAGAAGTTTGAGTCTTTGCTTAGTTCCCTTACTTTTTATTTCAAAGCAAAGTAGATCGATTTCCCTTTCGGATTTCCATTTTCTGCAGCAAAAGACACAACTCCATGAAGACATAAATCTGCTCGATGGAAAGTTCAACGTCATCAAATCCTTCCCCCATAGGGATCACTAAGATTCCATCGGGACTTGTATGGTTCATTTAGAGTTCCATTAGCATCTCAACCGGGTAGTAGGCTTTCCACCCAGTATAGCTCAGTGCTGGTCAACTTACCACTTGGTAAGCCCAAAGATGAATTCATTGAGCATTAAAGCTCAGTTCCAGACAGGAGCAAGTAAAATTGCATTATGTATGGACTACACTTGGTTTTGGATCAGAGCACATGAAATTGCCCAGTGCAAGCACTGAGTGGAACCGTGGTCCTTGCACCATGCCCTCATTGGATTGGAAAGTCCTGGTCTGTACCAACCATTATAGACGAAACTTAAAAACCATGTATTCTAGTATGATTTTTGTTAGGCCATTCATATTATTTAAGGTTTTGGAGATTGTAATATTCCGCATAAAATGCTCTTCATTCTCCAACAGGAAAGTCTCATTTCCAGCATGCACTGCAGAAAAGGCTAATTCATGACAGTCCACAAGGCTTATTCAATATTATATCCACCCTACAAAAATCATTTGATTGTGAAAGTTTACTTTGATGGTAGCAAGAACCAATTCAACAATGTGATATTATGGTAAAACATTTTTCAACTCTAGCATACACTTAGAATTGATGATGAATTCTAACTGATAAAACTACAAAGCATACCTTATGGGATCACTGCTCCCGGCACCAAAGTTTATTCTTGCAGCCAGAGAAAGAAAGAATTGATTTTCATATGTTGTATAGTATAGAGAACCATTAAACTGCCGAAGCTCAAGTGTTGAGATAAATGGTTGCCCCGTCGTGGCATTTGATAGACACACACCAACCGTTGGAGAAGATGCTAACATAACTACCTCTTGAACTTGGATAGTGTTTGCATCGGATATCACAATGGTTGACCAATAAGTTGCCCCAAGAGATATGTCAAACTTTGGATAAACATTGCTTCTATCGAAGTTGCCATACAAGAAAGTTGCTCTTATGAGGTAGCGGGTTCTAACTTTCATGCTCAACATGTAACAGTACTTCTTGCTGTCTGCAGGGAAGTAGCGCACTTTCAGATATTGCCTTCTCTTCTCACCTGGAACAGATATGCTGGCAGTCTGACCATAAGTAATCTGATTGTCAGCAGTCCACTCAAGCCCAATTTCATCTGTATAATTATCTGTTCCTCCGCAGTCCAAACTTAAAAAACCTGCCTCAAGGCGTGCAATAATGTAAGACAGTGCTAGGAAAATTTATCCTCACATTATGTACTTCAAAAGAATATTGTTTGCTTATTTGGATCATGCATATGGACCTTCCGCGGTAAACACAGATAAGGGTGTTGCCAGGATTTATATCAAGGGTGTCATTAAAATAAAAAACACTAAATACTATTCAAGACGACTATCAGAATTTAAAGCAATCGAAAATAATGTTTTCTACAAATAAGTTTATGGAGTACATAACCTCATACACACATAATTAAAATGGTGTAGATGTTTTTATGTTTTGAATGCACATAGTAGCAACTCACGATCGATGAAAAAAGATTATTAAATTGTCAGCGCAAAGTTATATCATATACAAAAATACCTAACTACCATGGTAGAATAACATCATTAACTGGAGACTATCAGAAACAAAAGATGTATGTCGTATATGATTGCATGGCAGAAACTCACAATAGCAGCACTTAGTTTTTGATATAAACCAAAACAAAATATATGACAAATGCTAACACTGGAGTAAGGCAAAAGAAGATATGTAGCATAAATAAACAAAAATGTATATGCATACAATTTTATTAGGAAAACAAATAATGTCCGCGCAAAAATATTTGTTATAGACTAAAATGATAAGTGACTATAATCTTGATGCCTATTGAGAAAAGAAATAGTGACAAAAGAATATCTTAGCTACATGATCACAGTTTATCATGTCGTTTAAGATCCGATGAAGTGACTTGCATTAAAGAAAAGATTACAAGATAATGCTTTAAAACATGTGAAAAATTAAAAAACAGATCCTCTGATTCCATGATTAATTAAATATGGAAAAACAATGGAATCTGATCGATAATAAAATGTTCTGATGCCTCATCTTACATCAATCATTTCCAAGCTGGACCCCATACAAATTGAGCTCAATTTGCAAGTGACCAAGAAAATACCAGCATAATATATTGATCATTAAGCAATAGGAAATAAGCTAAGCTAATTATTCCTCTGAGTCACCCCTTTTTGCACACATATCAGTGGCCACCCAACAGACAATCATTTATTATCACCCTGGCCTTTGAGAAAATTGTTTCAGAGAAATGCTATACCATGCAGGGGTGATCAGACATCCCCTTTTTGCACACATATTTAGTTTCAAAAAAGAAAATCTGAATCAACATACATCTGCCGGAAGACAAACTAAATTTCAACATTGGATGTAAAAAACAGATAAGAAACCCCTTCACATAAAGTTGCTCCCTTTAACAGTAGAAGAAGCTAACTCTTTTTTTATTTTATTTTTCCTTTTCAGTTCTATTAACCGCTAGCACTGCTCAACCACTTCATTCCTAAAACGTCTAAGACAAACCAAATTATGGTTTAAGATGCCCATATATTGTCTCACTTCTGGAGCTACTGACAGAGGACATCGAAGTGTCAAACACCTGTGCTGACAACTACAAGCACATTCCACACAGTAGATCATTGGAGGCATTGTTAGTTCCATCATACTCCTAACTAAATTGACAAGGTTCAAGATACTTCTGCTTATGATCTACAGATTAATAAGCGGGAAAAGCCAACAACACCAGACTCACCAGGCATCTGAGCTCTTGATGCAGAGTAAAGAAAGAGGTGGAAGATGAGTAGGTGGAGAAGAGTAGCCATCTGCCGCTGGTGACAGTGAGCGAACTCTCCTGCCTCACTCCCTGCCGTATATGCTAACAGTGGGAGCAGGAAGCTGGTGCAGTGGCCTATGATGGCCTCCAATACGCCCCCGACTCCCTGATATCATGTTGCAAGAAACAAATATGCCCTCCATCCATCTTTTTACAGTGGAAGGAAGGTGGTGGAGGCGCGTTGGGTTCTTTTAAGACAGTGGCAGGGAAAGCGACCGGCCAACTAAAGCAAGCAAAGAACAGAGCCGAAAAGAAAAATAGCGTGGAAAGCTGGTGGCCGATGGTTGACGAGATTCCCCGACGCGCGGTGATGGTACCGCTGTCAAGAAGGAGCGGAGCAATTTCCAGCAAATATAGCCAATCATTGGAAGCCACGATTTAAATTGGTACGTGGCGTGATTCTATTACTGGGGTTGTCAGAATTGTGTGTATACGTGAGTTCGGTTTTGGCCCTGTGATGCGGTGAGGAGACATGAACACCTTCCAAGAGCCAAACAAGTATTCCTTATATATAATGCTCCTTTAATTTATTCACGGCAAAATATATCGACAGGAAGATTCGTGCCTTAATTAGCTTCAAATGTTCCATGATCACGCAAGAACTTTTTTTTGTACTTTTCTTATTTTTTTCTTTTATTTTTCATGTGCAGTTGATGGCTATTAACTTTGGATTTCGGGTTTTAAGGAGGGTGTAAATTGGAAAATAGACCAAGGTATCTTGTTCAGTGGGCCCCATGAGAATTATTTAATAGTCACTAAAAGTTCGCTATGTGACAAAAACCATTTCCGTTGTCAATTTAATACATCTTGATAAGAATAAATAGTTGAGATACGCATCTAATAAACGACAAGAAAATGTTGCACATATGAGTGTTATCTCATGGTTAATGAGGTTATTTCAGTAAAACTTCGTAAGCATCATATATGACATGATAATATATATATATATATATATATATATATATATATATATATATATATATATATATATATATATAGCCAAGCACTTGTTGAAAATAAATCTTAATATAGTCCATATATTATTTTTATTACAATATGGATAATTTCAAATTTCCTACTTAAAATATTAACATCTTATCTGATAATCTAAATCAATGCTTATGATGGGAGTTTATGTATTTGAAGTTGCCAGCGGTGGCCTCAGTTCACGATTGACTGGTGAGGGAAGTGACCCTTCAAGCTATGGTTACTTCGACGTTAAGCTAAGGGACCGACCCCCCATTGACGCGTACCAAAGGCTCCTCCTCCAAAACTCTCTCACCTCTCACGTGGCCCTTCCACGCACGGGCTCACGGGCAGGTGTACAGGTTTTGGCGGAGGAGCTTTAGAATCGTGAAACATTGCTTCGTTCTTCCCTATGCCACGTCACGTCCGCAAAGCTCGTTGGTATGAATAACTTTTGGCTCATGACGGTTCATCCCCAAGAAGACTAATACTTGATTTAAGTTTTACATCATAACGTATCCCAAAATATTCTAGCAATGTTTAACAATGATATGTCTTATGAGAATTAGAGATCAGACTAATTACATTATTAGATTGATATTATCTTGGGTCAACCGAGCATATATATATCATACACTCGCTATCTCTAGGCATACTTTATTCCTACTTATAACTTATACTACTTAAATATCCCTAGCTGGCGTAGGAGACTAATACTTGATTTAAGTCTCCTACGCCAGCTAGGGAGAGGCATCTGGATGAGCATGAACCTTTGACAATGAATCAATCGAGTCGACTCATAAATTGACGGCATGACCCCATCATGTTGAAGTTAGAAGGAGGGTCGAACGTCACAGTCATAACCTTCTACTCTTCCTAGTAGATCTTCAAGGTAAAGAAAGGCTCCCCCTCACTTTCTTAAAGGGTGGAGGCAAGTCTCACATTTGTTGAATCTTGGATTTTGATAATAAACTTAATTGATAGATTTATAATATAATATGTGATTGAGTGACATAGGACTAGCTTCAATCAAGAAGAGACAAATTAATTAAATCGGAAAGAATCAAATTCTTGGGTCGGAGTGGAATATGTTAGAAGATTGGTCGACGTGTCAGTAGAAGACTTTATGCCATGAGTTTGGGCATTGGGTCAGAACAATCGGACATTGTGCTAAAGAGATTAGATGTTATAGAGGTCAACATATCGATTAGGCAATATGCTATAAAAGAGGACGATATACCTCGAACGAAGTGCTGGATGAACCAATGACATGTTGAATAACATATGATTCATGCTTTATAATAATTTCTCTAAATCGAAGTGTCTAGAGTCAATTTAAGCTAGTATTGGGTCGAAACTATACCAACTTGATTTGTAGCCCATTAGGCTGAGTTGGGACTGATAAAAGGCCAACTCGGTGTTCTGGAAGTGACCTAGGCGATGGTACTACTAGGTCCAGGTGGTGGTACTGCTCAGAATGTCGGAAATCACCATTTTTACTTTTCTAGACTTTTCGATGGTGGTACCGCTACCTATCGGTGTTAGCACCACCTTTCCCGGGTGGTAATACCATTGTCACCCAAAATCTCGGACTCTACCCTGAAATTTCAAGGTGTTTAATTTCTTGGCTCTAATTTCTAAAGTTAATTGAGGTCTATAAGTACCCCAAGTATTCTTGCTTGGGATAGCAAGAAAGTGACAAAAATATTTGTAAATTCTGTGAAAATTGATTAAGATATCTTTCAATGGAAAGTGAGTTTAAGGGAAAGGTTAATTGAGTTATAAATGTTGATATCCTGAGCCCGAGAAAAGAGTGAGTGTAAAGATTGTTCTCCTAAGCTTGTGAAAAGGAGAAATGTGTGTAAAAGGGCATTTGATTTTTGCTCATGAAAGAAGATCGATAGTGGACATCGGTTGGCCTCGGGTGAAGAGGGATCAGAAGTGGATGTAGGTCAAAGTTTTGACCAAACCACTATAAACTACTATGAGCATCTATTCCATGTCCTTCTTTCTATTTGTTCTTGATTTTAGTAGCTTATAACTAGTTGTAAGAAATCTCCAACTTCTCTAATCAATTTTAAATTATTTTTTAATTTTTTCTTCATAAATTTTAAATAAAGTACTTTTGATTTCTATTTTACTTTAAGTGAAATTTTTTGAACCAAGTTTTTCTTTTAACATTTACACTAATTCACCCCCCTCTTAGTGCCAACTCGATCCTAATAATTAGTATCAGAGCTACGTTCGACTCAATTGAATTAACATTAAAGTGAGTTTAATGACTGTTTTTGGCATTAACGAGGGTCATTCCATCACACGTCCTCCTATGTTGAATGGGATGATCTACACCTATTGGAAAACTAGGATAATTTTTTTTTTGATTTCTATAGATTTTGAGTTATGAAATTTAGTTACACATGAAAGTACAAGTAAAATAAATAAATAAAAAATAAATCTCTTAGTACATAATCATAAAAAGACTTGCAAAGACAAAGAACAATATTTCAAAAAACATGAAGTATTTTGCACTAAGAATATAAGAAAAATACATTCAAAGGAATATGAAGGATTTGACACTAAGAACATAAGAAGAACACCTTTCAAAGAACATGAAGGATTTGACACTGAGAATACAAGAATAACACCTTCTAAAGAACATGAAGGATAATGAACTAAGAACAAAAGAAGACTCCTCGAGTGAAACATTTAATGATGAGTACTATAATATTAAACTTATAACAAAAGAACCTAAAAAATTCATGAAAAATAACAAAACAAAACAAGATATTGAAAACAAAAATGAACTTAAGGAAGACACAACCTCTTGTTACAAACGTAAGAAACCGGGACACTTCGAAGATCAAGAGGACAACTAAGAAGATATGGTGAATTACATGCTTAAGGTCATCAATCATGAGGTCCCGAAGCTGTTAGGATCAAGTTGGCACTAAGAGAGGGGGAAGAAGGGTTTGGGAGAGGAGGGAATTAGTGCAAGTACAAAAAGGATTCGTTTCAAAAATTTTGCTTGAAGTAAAGAAGAAATAGAAAGTATTTCTTGGAATTCGCTTAAAGTAAGTAAGTAAGCAATTTAAACCAAATTCGAAAGAAGAATCTAGATTTAGTTAAAGACTACTAAAATGAGAAAACAAGTTTAAAAAGAATTAGTAAAGGAAGGCTCATAACTTTAGAGTGGTTTGGCTAAAAGCTTGACCTGCGCCCACTTTCTAAGTCCTCCTTCATCAAGGCCTGTCGGTATCCACTAATAATCTTCTTGCATGGGTGAAGATCAAAACCCCTTACACTTTTCTCCTTTTCACAGGTTCAGGAGAGAAATATTTATAATCTTTTTTCTCTCTTCCCTTAGACTCACTTTACACTTTGAAGCACTCAAGGGAAGCTCTCAAATTTTATAGAATTTTAACCAAGATTACAATCACTTTTCTTGCACTTTTTTGCTATCCCATGTAAGAATACTTGGGGTATTGACAAACCCCAATTAGCTTAAAGAATTAGAGCCAAAATTTAAGCTTAACCGAAAAACCTAGGTATAGGCGATAATATCGTCGGCACCGATGGTACCACCATCGAAAGCTACTCAAAATCCTGGGCAGCGATAGTACTACCACTGCTTAGGTAATACCACTACCACCGAACAGCCCAAGAATAGTACTTTCTCATACTATTATGTACTCGAGGTGTACCTCATGTTGATCCTCTTTCCAAGTCAATGAAATAAGCTTAACCATGAGCTCCAGTCTAACCCAAAGTGGACCTGGCTGCCTCTCTTTGAGTTAATTTGGATTTCTCCAAATCTAATTCAATTAGGACTTAATTATAATGCTAACTATGACACATTACATAATTACAATTGTTCTGACCTGGCATATCAATTGATTATTCTAACTCCCAACAAACTTCCTAGTCTCCTAATCATCTTCCATTGAACTCCCAAGGAGTCTCCTGATCATCTTCCATTGAACTCCCAACGAGCTTCTGATCACCTTCGACGAACTCCTGGTGAACTCCCGGCGAGTTCCCACTGCATTGTCCGAACCCCGACCTGATGCCCGAACTTGACTCTGGCCCAACATCAGATTATATTACCTTTTCATTATCGTAGTTAATGTTGAATCTCATATTTTGATAATAAAATCAATTGATGGGTTATTGATCTAACATATGTTATTAAAGTTGATTGATGCAGGATTAATTACGATAGAAAGATTATTACAATCAGGATTGGCCAAGGTCAAGTCCATGCATCGTGACCGGGGTTCGGATGATGCGGTTGGGAACTCGTCAGGAGTGCGTCGAGAGCTCGCTGAGGGTATCGGGAGCTTGCTAGGATGGCATAAGGGAGTTTATTAAAAGAAGACCGAGACTTACTGGAAGATTATCGGGGGTAACCGAAAAGCTTGCAAGAAGTTGGGATGGTCTTATAATGGATATATTGGCTATTATGATTGTATTTAATTAACTCGTATTTAGCATTATGTAGGTTTAACCATGATGGAAGAAGAAGTTACAGACCAGACATGGACCCGGGATCAAGCTTAGGCATTAGGCTAAGGATTGGACGATGCAGCGGGAGCTTGCTGGGAGTTCGCTAGGAGATTCACCGAAGGGATCAAGAAGCTCACTAGGAACACCCAAGAGATCACTGGAGGAAGACCGTGAGACTCACTGCTGGAGATTTCGGAGGTTGCCGGAATGCAGGAGTGAGGTCATTAAACTTGGTGGTCATGTTTGATTATAATATTTGAATTGTTGGTTAAGTGTGAGTCCAATTTGAGTGTAATTTCAAAATCAACTCAAAGAGGCAACCAGATCTACTATAGGGTTTGATTGAGCTCAGGTTGAGCCTAATCAGTTGACCAAGTTTAATGACCTCACTCCTGAGATTGCCAGAATGCAAGAGTGAGGTCATTAAACTTGGTCAACTGATTGGGCTCAACCTGAGCTCAATCAAAGGTGTTCCTAGTAAGCTTTTCGATTCCTTCGGCGAATCTCCTAGCGAACCACTTTTCTAGAGATTCCGGCGGGTAAGCTTCTAGTGAGTGACGGTTGGACTGCCCGTACCTTGGATGTAGGGCGACGACCAATAACTACCGGTGGGTAAATCGCCTAGGGCCGATGGGTAAATCACTCGTACCTGGTTTCTAGGCAACTGACGGTGGGTAAACCGCCCAAGTTAGTGGGTAAACGCTTGTACCCAATTTTTCTGGGTAAGTTTGATTTTTGGCTCCAAAAATCTGAAGTCACTTGGGGACTATAAATACCCTAAGTTTTCTTATATTACACATAATAATTTGAGGGATAAAATTCTGTAAAAAACTTGTATGGATCGTAAGAAAAAGAAAAGGGGTAAGAGAGAGAGAGAGCTTAGAGTTAGAAAATTCTCAAGTCTTCCTTATAAAGCAAAGTGTAAGGGTTTGGTCTTCACCCAAAGAAGATTGGTAGTGGACGTCGGTGTGCCTCAAGAAGGAGGACTCGAGAAGTAGACATAGGTCGTTGGTGCCGAACCACTAAAAAATTTGTGAGTTCTTTCCTTACTTTTATTGCTTACAAATTTTATATTAATGCTTCCGTTAGAAAACCTCATCTGGTGCATCATATGCGTAGTGAAAATAAAAAAAAAAATTGATTTCCTATACAGATCAAATCGTCATGCAAAAGATTGAGGTTACGAGAAAAAAATCATAAAAATCGAAAAACCATGATATGTGAGAGCTTGATTTTACCTAGGGAGATCGTATATCCCAATATTCCAGATCCAGATGAAGAGGACGAAGGAAGTCAAGTGTCTTCCTCTATAGCAGTATCCACATGATAGATCTCTGCGGTAAAACTCCTCCAATATGATCTCGCAACTCTTATGCAAAGGGAGGGAGGAGAATAGAAGGGGGAGGCCAAAGTTGCACCCTATCAACCATGAGACTCCCCTCCTATTTATAGAGAGCCACCAAAAATCTTATGGCTCCTTCGTTAGTGGGTATTGGATCTGTATCCAATAATCCACTAACCTTCCATTATTGGATTTCTATTTAATAATCTCCTTAGTCCTCTAACTGGGCCTTAAGAAAGGAGCCCATCAGCATAGGGTCTCATCTAATGAGAATAGGGGCTAATTGGATCTCCATCTAATCCTCTATTCGTTGAAGCATCCACCATATATGTGTGACCCTCTAGGCCCGATACCGAGTTAGTCATGAGTCGCTAACATCAGAACTCTTTCTGATATAGTGAATTATTATTCTCATAATAATTTACTTGATTGATCGACTATGGACGTACTAGGCTACTACGCCATAGTCCCCAGACGGTACAGGAGGGATCAAATCCATCGGACCTGTCTGTCCATAGTTATAGTGTATCTATAATCCCTTATCCAACTAATATCCCAAAGACCATATATAGACATGATACTGTTAGGTCATAAACGGAATCAACTTGTCTTGCTTTAATCGGGTTCTATCAGAGAACTCTTTCTCTCTTAATCCAAATGACCCTGACCAGGGATTTGTCTGAGCAAGCACATATGAGATATTTCTCTCGTGATACCGAGAGTGGATGATCCTCTATTGACACTCAATTGCCTTCGTAAGGTTGGCTACCAATCCCGATAGCTAATTGTACAAGATCTGGAGCTTTCCAAACCTGTAAGTCTGGCATCAAAGAAAGGAGTATTCATATAAGGCATCCTTGGTCTCAAGTCAAAGGACCATATACATAATTGAGACTATGAAATCACTATCTGACATTAGGTATCTTTAACCATACAATATTCCATAAGCAGATCAATTAGTAAACTCATTCTCCAATGAGTACCTATACTATATCCTTAGTGTCTCCACACAAGTGGTTCTAAGACCAGCCATCTCCATCATATGGATGGGTATATAGTACATCGGTCTGTCCGGTTATCTTGATGTCCCTCTCGAGCAGCATATGATCGGGATTATTCAGGATCTGTGTTTAAAGGTGAATCGATCTTATTATCGTGATCTCATCACTATCTGACTCTCATTGCATAGAACCAAGGATATCACTATATATATATATATATATATATATATATATATATATATATATATATATATATATATATATATATATATATAATATAATGTGAGAATATGTCAATAATAATCATAAGCAAAAAAATCGCACAGCGTGTCACACATACCATCACTCACGTGATTGGCTTGTGGGGCACCTGTAACTAGCACTCTCCCACTTGTCCTAAAGTCAATCACCTATGTGTCTGATCCCTATTAGACCCCTGTGATGCTCAAATACAATCTGAGCCAGCGACTTCGATAGTGAATCTGTAATGTTATCTTCGGATGTAACTCTTTCCATTGCTATATCTTTATAGGTCATGATCGCTCTAATCAGAGTGAACCTCTTCAGAATAATTCTGATGAGACCTGGGTTCCCTTGCTAGAGCTATCACCCTGTTGTTGTCACTATATATGAGAATCAGTTTAACACTGCTCAGAACGATTCCCAAATCCCTGATGAACTCCTTCATCCACACCCCTTCCTTTTGCTGCTTCTGCTATAACAATGTATTCCGCCTCCGTGGTTGAGTCTGTAGTAGTATCTTTTTAGAACTCTTATAGCTTGCTGCTCCTCCATTCAGGATGAAAACATACCCTGAGTTTGACTTGCTATCAACAATATCGAACTAAAAACTCGAGTCAGTGTAGCCCTCAACCTGGAGGCTACCTTCTTAATATACCAGTAAAAGATTCTTAGTCATTTTTAAGTACTTAAGGATACACTTTACTGCCTTCTAGTGTTCCAAACTTGGATCCTCCTGATACCCACTCATGACAGTCAGAGTATGCGCTATATCAGGCCTAGTATATAGCATAACATATATGATAGATCCTATTGTTGAGGCATAAGGTATCTTATCCATGTCTGTCCTTTCTTCAGGAGTCTTTGGGGATATACTTCTAGAAAGTGATATTCCATGTCTCATCGGTATGAGACCTTTCTTGGAATTCTCCATGCCAAACCTTTTGATAATAGAGTCTATGTACCTAGATTAGGACAAGCCAAGTATCCTCTTAGATCTATCTCTATATATCTCGATCTCCAAAATATAGGATGCTTCCCCTAAATCTTTCATTGAGAAGTTTCTAGATAGCAAAGTTTTTATTATGGATAACATTCCTACATCATTCCCAATGATTAAAATGTCAACCACATACCAAGAAGATGATAGCACTCTCACTTACCTTCCTGTACACATAAGGTTCATCTTCATTCTTAACGAAGTCATAAGATCTGATTGTCTCATCAAATCTTATTTTCCAACTTTGAGAAGCTTGCTTTAGTCTATAAATGGACTTAAGTAACATGCACACTTTATATGGACTCTCTTTAGATACGAATCCTTCTGACTGTATTATATACACCTCCTCCTCGAGGTTACCATTGGGGAATACCATTTTGACATCTATCTACTAGATCTCATAGTCATAGTGTGCTGCAATGGCCAAAAGAATTATAATGGACTTAAGCATAGCTACAAGTGAAAAGGTTTCGTCGTAGTGAACTCCTTGTCTTTGATGATATCCTTTAACTACTAGCCTTGCCTTATAGGTCTCTACCTTTTCATCTACTTCGATCTTCTTTTTAAAGATCCACTTATAGCCAATGGGTACGATACCCTCAGGTGTATCCATAAGGTTCCAAACATTGTTAGAGTACATGAAATCCATCTTAGAATTCATGGCTTCTTACTACTTCTCGGAGTCTATACTCATAATAGCCTCCTCGTAGGTCTGAGGATCAACATCTTTAGAGTCCTCTCCACTGATATGTCCCATATATCTTTCAAGAGAGTGGGATACTCTGTTAGACCTATGCAAAGTTAGAATTTGTGTGTTATATACCTGAACAAGCTTGGGCTCTGGAATGGAGTTTAAGCCAGGTTCTCCAACCTTGCTCAATTCTATCTCACTCCCATTGTTTCCACCAAGAACGTGTTCCTTCTTAAGGAACATAACTCTCTTAGCAAGAAAGATATTTCGATCCTTGGGATGATAGAAATAATATCCTAAAGTCTCCTTAGGGTATTTCACGAACATACACCATTCCGTCCTTGATTCCAACTTGTTATGGTTGTGTCTTCTAACGTGGGCAGGACAACCCTAGATCTTAACTACCTTAAAATCGAACTTCTTTCCTTTTCATATATCATATAATGTAGATACTACCAATTTTGATGAAACTCTGTCCAGAAGATAAGCTGCGTTCTCTAGGGCGTACCCCTAGACTGAGATGGGCAGGTCAGTAAAAATCATCATAGACCACACCATGTCTAACAACATGTAATTCCTCCTTTCTGATACACCATTGGGTTGAGGTGTATAAGAAGGTGTCCACTGGGATAAAATCCCATTGTCCTTGAGGAAATGGGTGAACTCCATACTCAGGTACTCTCCTTCTCGATCTGATCAAATAGTCTTAATACTCTTTCCAATTTGATTCTCCACCTCATTCTTATATTTCTTGAATTTCTCAAAGGCCTCAGATTTGTACTTCATCAAGTACATGTGTCCATACCTAGAGAAATCATCAGTGAATGTAATGAAGTATGAGTAACCACTTATAGCCTGAGTCGACATGAGACCACATACATCACTATGTATGAGTTCCAATAACTCAATGGCTCTCTCTCTAGTTCCACTAAAAGGAGAGTTGGTTATCTTCCCATGAAGGCAATGTTCACAAGTTGCATATGACTCATAGTCAAATAGATATAGGTATTCATCTTTGAGCAACTTTTGAATCATTTCCTCATGTATATGACATAGCCTACAATGCCATAGGTATGCATTATTCACCTCATCTCTTTTCCTCTTGGATATATTTATATTCATGATGTGTGGAGAAGTGTCTAACATATATAAGCCATTTATAGGGGTCCCTCTAGTGATGATCTCATCATCCATAATTATTGAACAACTATTATTCTCAAAAACTAATTTATATCCACTAATTGTCAAACAAGAGATGAAAATAATATTTTTGATAATGAAAGGGACAAAATAGCATACATCTAATACAATAATAACTTAATTAGGCAGATGTAGGATGACCTCCCCAATAGTAATTGCAATAACTCTTGCTCTATTGCTCATCTTGATGTCCATCTTACCTCCGGCCAATCTCCTAGGTCTTGCCAGAATTTGCAACGAATTACAGAAATGATAAGTACTTTCGATATCCAATACTCATGTGTTATCATGAAAATCTGACAAGTGGAGACTGATCATGAATATACTTGAAGCTTCTCCAAGCTTCTGCTTCGCCTTATATGCAAGGTAGTCCTTACAGCTCCTCTTCCAATGCCCATTTTGGCCGTAGTGGAAGCACTATCCTTTGTCCTTTGTCAGGTCTTTCTTGGCAACCTTTATCTTACCCGGTCTTTATTTGCCCTTGCCTTTCTTAAGGGTCTTGCTGACCTTCCTTTTCTTTTCGATCTTACTAATATAGAGAACTGGCTTCTCTTTCTTGATAGTGCTCTTAGCTTCCCTCAACATATTGAAGAGTTTAGGTAGAGTCACCTCAAACTTATTCATATGAACTGCAAAAAGGAATTTGGTAGGGACTGAAGTATAAGATCAACATACAAGTTATCCTCTTGGACTATCTATATACTTCACAAAGTGAGCGATCTCATCCTCACTTGTCCTTTCCTCCGGCGTGGGCACAATCATGTTAAGGACATATAAGATTTTCTCTTCTGTGAGAACAATTCTCATATTACAGAGCCTTTGGACCAATGAGGCGATTGACATCAAGTATGCCACGTAGGGGATTTACAAGCGACAAACAAGATATAGCATAAATTAAATAACATGCAGATTTTACAGAAAATATTAATTAAGATATGAACTTCTTTCTTAATGTACTCCCACCATTTTCCTAGCGAATCATGCAACTCCCTCGACACGTTAGACGAAAGTCTCCGGTAGACTCATAGTGGGGATCAAGATCCAATCGGCATCTTAGTGCAACCTCGAGGGATTCGATCAACTACACTAAGCCTAAAAGGTAGACAACTCTTGTCAATCACAACTCCTTGTGATTCTCATTATGTTCGGCCTCCGAATCATCATGATCTCGACTTCTCAACCAACCATGAAGTTCAGTTAAGTCATCACCATCGTTATAAGATGAGTCTGATTTGATGGATATGCTCTCGACTGCTCGACTAAGTCATACCATATTCTCAGGTCACCGGTGACATCTATATGTCGTAGGTAAGAATTCAATCATGTAGATAGGTGAGCCTCGAGTGACTCAACTAACTCAACCTATGTCATGATTTAATTTCTTCCTATAACGACGGAAGGCCACATGGGTCAATCTTATTGACTCACGCTTACCAACTTAATATTATCGTAGGAGGGGATTTCATTTTATATTGGTCTCCTAATATGTCATGTCATACACATACATATTTAATATGTATCTACATCGCATGCAAATATATATATACATATACCTAGTAGGTGTATAACACATCACATATACAAGCCACACCAGATGATCATGAGCCGTCACCTAATATGATTAAGCCCAAGCCAATGAGCCTAATCACTTATAATAGGATCTATGTGTGCATCAGTGCATCTCCATGTCCTGTGATTGTTGATCTTGTCATTATCGGTTCTATCGGATCATCACATCACCATGCATCGTGATCTCCCGCCACGGCATCATGGGTCCCACTATCACCTCTACGGTCTTGTCGCGTCTCTCCATGTAATTACAAATAATTAAAGACACGTAGGCTTGACAATAAATGAGAAAAACGGAGGCTCGTATGCCTCAATAATAATAATAATCACAATTGCACACATCATAACATATGACTCATGATAATCCATCAATATTATATATTACATATACATCACATCATATGTAGGATTACTAGATATATATAATAATTAATTAAACTATTTAATTAATTATAATTCTAGAAATCAGGACATGCTCAGAATTTTTAGAATTATCAAAGGTATTTTTATAATTTTAAATACGAGGACAATTATCAGAATTTCTAAAATTGTTGAGGGTATTTTTAGAATTTTAGAAGGGAAGATAGTCCTTAGAATTTTTAAAATTATTGAGAATATTTTAGAAATTATATAAAGTGGGACAAAGTCAGAATTTCTCAATTCTGAGGGGTATAATCATCTTTTTCAAAAAAATGTCCTAGCCCTCTTTGCCTTCACTGCGCTGGCGTTGCCCACCCATGGCAAATCGTTGGTTCTTGGTTGTGGGGCCACCCCTTGGGAGCACCGCTCTCTACCGGCCGCGATGACACAACTACCTTTGCTAACAATCCCGACCTTGGCCACTGAGGTCGCCCCTTGCGGCTGTGCCGGTGGTTGCTCAAGGGGCCTAGCCTTGGCCAGCCACCCTTGCAGAGGGCTTGGCCGTGGTCGGCCACACTCTTTCCTCGCTGCCTTTGCTGCGAAATGCAGTAATAATGCGTAGAACGATTCTACACGATTCAATCTCATTACATGCAGTTTAAAATCAATCTTTTGCGTGAAAACCTTGGCTTTGATACCACTATTGGGAAACCTCAGCTGGTGCATCACATGCGTAACGAAAATCAAAATAAAAATTGGTTTCCCATGCAGATCAAATCGTTATACAAAAGATTAGGGTCATGAGAAAAAAAACTATAAAAACTGAAAACCATGATGTGTGAGAGCTTGATTTTACATAGGGAGATCATATATCTATATATTCCAGATCCATATGGAGAGGACGAAGGAAGTCAAGTGTCTTCATCTCTAGCGGTATCCACACGATAGATCTCTACAGCAAAACTCCCCCAATATGATCTCGCAACTCTTGTACAAAGGGAGGGAGGAGACTAGGAGAGGGAGGCCAAAGTTGCAGCCTATCAACCATGAGTCTCTCCTCCTATTTATAGAGAGCCACCAAAAACCCTAGGGCTCCTGCCTTAGTGGGTATTGGATCTCCATCCAAGAACCCACTAATCTTGTATTATTGGATCTCTATCCAATAATCTCCTTAGGCCTCTAATTGAGTCTTAAGCAAAGAGCCCATAAGTATAGGGTATCATCTAATAAGAATAGGGGCTAATTGGATCTCCATCTAATTCTCTATTCGTTAAAGTATCCACCATATATGTGTGACTCTCTAGGCTTGATACCGAGCTTGCCATGAGTCGCTCCCATCAGAACTCCTTCTGATATAGTAAATTATTATCCTCATAATAATTTACTTAACTCATCGACTATGGACATATTAGGCCACTATGCTGTAGTCCCCAGATGATATAGGAGGGGTCAAATTCATCGGACCTATCTGTCCATAATTACCGTGTATCTATAAGCCCTTATCCAACTAATATCCCAGAGATCATATATTAGACATGGTACTATCAGATCACAAATAGAATCAGTTTGTCTTGCTCTAATCAGATTTTACCGGAGAACTCTTTCTCTCTCAATCCGAATGACCCTAGCTAAGGATTTATCTGAGCAAACACATATAAGATATTCCTCTCATGATACCGAGAGTGGATGATCCTCTATTAATACTCAATTGCCTTCGTAAGGTTGGCTACCAATCCCGATAACTAGCTATACCAGATTTGGAGCTTTCCAAACCTGTAAGTCGGGCATCAAATAAAAGAGTACTCATACAAGTTATCCTTGGTGTCTCAAGTTAAAGGACCAGATATACAACTGGGACTATGAAATCACTGTCTGACATTAGGAATCGTTAACCATACAACATTCCATAAGTGGATCAATCATTGAACTCATTCTCTAATGAACACCTGCACTATATCCTTAGTGGCTCTAAGATCAGCTATCTCCATCATATGGACGGGTATATAGTACACCGATCTGTCTGATTATCTCGATATCCCTCTCGAGCAACCTATGACCGGGATTATTCAGGATTTGTGTTTAAAGGTGAATCGATCTCATTATCATGATATCATCACGATCCGACTCACATTGCATAGAACCAAGGACATCACAATATATATGCAACAAATAATATAATATAAAAATATATCAATAATAATTATAAGTAAAAAGATCGCACAACGTGTCACATGTACCATCACTCACATGATTAGCCTGCAGGGCACTTGTAACCAGCAACTTCCGATTGAATTCACTCTTTGAAAGTAAAGTTTTTACATCAAGCACTTCCCTTCAACAGTGCTAATCTTTTGGGTTTGCTTATTAACTTAGCAATTTTCTTACTTGTTTTACTTGAATGAAAAGCTTCAGATTTCCTATCTTACTTTAAGCGAAAAGTTTTTGTTTAGAACGAAAACCTTACACTTGCACTAATTACTCCCCCTCCCCTTCTCTCAGTGCCAATTGATCTTAACAATTAACTCCTCGAGTGATAAGGACTTTGAACATTTGACAAATAAACCAGATAAATTAATAAATATAAACCATAAAAATGATCTTAAAATCATGGACAAGAACTCTTGCTTTGAATGTAAAAAGCCAAGACACTCTGAAGATGAAAAGCATAATAAAAAAGAAGTGAAGAATCTCACGCTTATGGCTATCAACAATGAAGTAATTGATTCCTCCAAAGTCTCATTACTTTTGATGAATTATCAAATACTTTTCTTGAGTTTTATGATGAATTTAAAATGATTAGCAAATCTTATAAATTAATTAAGAAAAAGCATGATTCTTTAGTTAGTAAATTTGAATAAATGTATGATACATCACCATCACACAATTCATGCACTAAATATGAAACCTTGAATGTGTTGTTCTTATTTTAGTTATGAGTCATTAGAGATAATTAAATAAGAAAATGACATACTATAATAAACTAAAAAAGGGTTTAATATAGACAATGAGTCTCAAAACATGATCGATGTTGATAAGAGTCATGTTCATAAGGAAAGTATTAGTATTGTGTATGAGACTCATCAAAAGCCAACTATCCTCATTAGAAGACTCATATTACACTCTTTGCCGAAAAATAAATATAATTTTTATGGTAAATGTGGACACTTTGCTTATAAGTATTTATTTAAAAATTATAGTTCATATAAATTAATTTGGGTTCCTAAAATAACCATAAACAACTATAAGTCATTAGAGAAAATGGGAAGAACACATCATGAAGGACCCAAACTCAAATGGGTACCTAAATCAAAACCTCTCATAATATAAAGTTATATTCTAACAAGGCTAGGAGCACTAAGTAATGTTTTAAAAGTAGATACTCAAGACACATGACTTGATATCTAATACTCTTTCAAAGCTCACTAGCCTAAGTAATAATAATAATAAATTAAAATAAAATTATTATTAATGAATCTTTTGATAACTCATTAATTTTGATCACTCTAACTCTCTGGTATGCTAGAAACTTTATTTAAATTCAAATTTATAAAAGAAAGATTTTGATTATTATTATGATTAAATGATATATTCAAAATCATTGGCTTGAATATTTATTGATTTAAATACAAAGGTTATTATTAAATGACTTAAATATTATGGTGTTTTTGGCTAAGTAAAATATCATTGTTGAATGATTGATTTAAATATTATATGATTACTGTTATGATAGTATATGAGTTGTATGATAAATGATTATTGTTGAATGATAGAATTTAAGCATATAACAATATAGAAAAGGGAGAGAAAAATAATGCTTCATTTTCATATTGATTATAAAAATTACATGTCTTATGATAAAGGAACAAAATGTTAGACTTAAATGCTTAAGATAAATCCTATGTTTGCTTTTAAAAAACAATGTAATGTATAATGATGATTTTCATATTATTTTTTTATTTTGATTGAAGATGCTTTATGTTCAATGAAATTATGCTTGATAATGTAATGATGTATAGTGATCATGCTTAATAAATTTATATTTCAAAGTTATGTATGGTGATTGTTGTGATTTATGGGTTATTGATCTTTGCTATAATGAAAGCTCTTTTTTGATTTTAAATTAAAATACATGTTTTTTATTTGGCTTAAAAGACAAAGACATGCTTGTATGAAATAAAAAAAGAATATATTTTTCTTGAAAATTTCTCTATCTTATAAATTTTTCAAAAAGAGATTAATGAATCAATTATATTATTTTTATGAATCTCTTGAACTATGAAAGTGATTTTGATTATTTGATAATTTAAACTTGAATAAATTATTATTATGATTTTGGCAAGTTTAGAAAATAAAACTTGAAAATCTTCTTATGAACGATATTTTTGAAAACTTGAAGTTTCATATATATAAATCAAGATCTTATACTTTTTTCTTCCTTAAAATTAACTCATGATCTTGATATCTATAATATGATATCTTTATAAATGAAGGCTCTTCTTCAATCTCTTAAGATTCTATTTTATCATCTAAGATGATATTTTTTTATTTAAATCATATCTTTTATTATTCATGGATGTCTTTTGATATCAATATCTTTCTTGACATAACTTATTTTAAAACTCATGAATAACATAACTTATCACTAAAATTAGTATTTCTTAAATTTGTCATAAGTTGAAAATTGAATGAGATTTGTATTATGATGAATATTTTCTTAATTTCTTGATTTGACTTACATATTATGAGAATTACGTTATTGATCTCTATGATTTGTTCTTTTTAATAAAAATGAGATTTATGATCTTGACAATTATAAGTTGGAACATTTTATCAAAATCGTTCTTCCATTTTATTAAAAAAAGAATCTATCTAAATGAATTATATATCTTAGGATTTATGAATTAAGATTATTTGATCCCTTAAGACTCATTTCATTATTTACAATCAAAAAGAGGAGAAAGGAAATCACTAGTATTTCAAGAGATCGATAAGTATATTTATTTCATTTTGAATCCCTTGAAAGTGATTTTGATGATTTTGAAATTGACTGAGTTATTTACCTATATTGTGATTTTGATTTCTTAGAATTATAACTTGAAATCTTTTATGAATCAAAATATCTTATTATGTGTTCTCGTATTATTTAAAAAGAGATTTTTATAATTTAAGAATTCTTATGCATGAATCAAGATATTTTATGTGTTTCTCTTATAATTTGTCTCTTAATATTCTAAATTTATTTTCATAAATTGTATATCTCATTATCATATTAATTTTTCTTGATATATTTCATGTGATGATTTGAAAAAATGATGTAATGGAAAAGTTTTGCATTATTGTAACTATCTCTTCTTTTTGACAATGACAAAGGGGGAGAAAAACTTGTTATCTTACATGATGTAAACTTGCTAGCTTAAATATTTTTGCAAAAGAAACAAAAATTGCTAGCTTGCATTTCTCAAAAGAGAAGCAGAACTCATTAGCTTTATTTGCTATATTTCCTTGAGATTTATATGAAAAAGATTTATTGAGCTTATAATCGAAATGTATACAAGATTGAAGTTGAAACCTAGGAATGCTAAAACATATAAATTGCTAATCTAAATTTCATAAGATGAAGAAGCCTTTTTGTGATAATGTTTTTGAAAACTTTCTCCATATTTTTATTGTTTATAAAAAGGGGGAGAAAAATAGCATGAAGATGATGAATTACTACATTTGAAATTTACAAAAGATAATTTTTGGTATCAAGAGATGATTTTTTTACTACATTTGAAATACATAAGTAGTCTTTAAATCTCTTGGACTTTAGAGCTTATCTTAGTATTGATTTTAAAATTTATTAAGAGCTATTCTCAATTATGAAATGATTTAACAACACCTCCCTTATTTCTCTCTTTATTAATCATAAAAAGAAAGAGAATTTTATAATGTATATACTAAGGGGGAGTAATGTCATCATATGCTTTGAAATGATTAGCTATACATTTCACCTTTTTATTAATGACAATGCTAGTTACAGGTGCCCTGCAAGCCAATCACGCGAGTGATGACACGTGTGACACACTGTGTAATCTTTTTGTTTATGATTAATGTTAGCATATTCTCACATTATATTATATGTAGCATATATATTGTGATGCCCTTGGTTCTGTGCTATGGGAATTAGATCGTGATGAGATCACGATAATGAGATCGATTTATCTTTAAACACATATCTTAAATAATCCCGGTTATCGGTTATTCAAGAGGGACATTGAGATAACCAGATAGATCGGTGTATTATATACCCGTCCATATGATGGAGGTGGCTGGTCTCATAGCCACTTGTGTGGAGATACTAAGGATATAGTATATGTGCTCATTGGAGAATGAGTTCACTGATTGATCTGCTTATGGAATGTTGTATGGTTAATGATACATAATATCAGACAGCAATTCCATAGTCCCAGTTGTGTATCTGGTCCTTGGACTTGAGACACCAAGGATGTCTTGTTTGAGTGCTCCTTTCTTTGACGCTAGACTTACAGGTTCGGAAAGCTCCAGATCTGGTATAATTAGTTATCATAGCCAACCTTACGAAGGCAATTGAGTGTCAATAGAGGATCATCCACTCTCGGTATCACGAGAGGAATATCCCATATGTGCTTACTTAGACAAATCCTTGGCCAGGGTCATTTGGATTGAGAGAGAAGAAGTTCTCCAATAGAATTCGATTAGAGCAAGACAAACTGATTCCATATGTGACCTGACAATACCATATCCAATATACGGTCTATGGGATATTAGTTGGATGAGGGATTATAGATACATGATAACTGTGAACAGACAGGTCCGATGGATTCGATCCCTCTGTATCGTCTAGGGACTATGGCGTAGTGTCCTAGTACATCCATAGTCGATGAGTCGAGTAAATTATTATGGAGATAATAATTTACTATATTAGAAGGAGTTCTGATGGGAGTAACTCACGGCTAGCTCGGTATCGGGCATAGAGGGTCACACACATATAGTGGATGCTTCAACGAATAGAGGATTGGATGGAGATCCAATTAGCCCCTATTATCATTAGATGAGACCCTATGCTGATGGGCTCCTTGATTAGGCCCAATTAGAGGCCTAAAGAGATTATTGGATAGAGATCCAATAATACAAGGTTAGTGGGCAATTGGATGGAGATCCAATACCCACTAAGGTAGGAGCCCTAGGATTTTTTGGTGGCTCTCTATAAATATGAGGGGAGACTCTTGGTTGATAGGGTGCAACTTTAGCCACCACCTTCTATTCTCCTCTCTCCCTCTGAGTAAGAGTTGCAAGATCATATTCGAGAAGTTTCGCTGCAAAGATCCATCGTGTGGATACCGCTAGAGATGAGGATGCTTGACCTCCTTCATCTTCTCTATCCGGATCTGGAATACAGGGATATATGATCTCCTCTAGGTAAAATCAATCTCTCACACATCGTGATTTTTTGATTTTTGTATTTTTCTCGCGACCATAATCTTTTGCACGATGATTTGATCTGCGTGGGAAACCGATTTTTGTTTTAATTTCTATTGTACATGTGATACACCTGCTGTAGGTTTCCCAACAATGGTATCAGAACCAAGGTTTTCGTGTGAAAGATTGATTTTAAACTATGTGTGATGAGATTGAATCGCGTAGAATCTTTCTACGCGTCCTTGCTACGTTTTCATAGCGAAGGAAGCCCTTAGAAGGTGCAGCTGGGCATGGCCACTGCCAGCCCCCTTGTAGGGGTGGACGGCCACTGCAAGGCGGACCTGGCTAGGTCCCCAAGGGGCAGCCACAGAGCCCGGCCTGCGCACGCCGCAAGGGGGCTGCCAATGGCCACAAGGCCCACTAGGGTTGTCGCTGCAAGGGGCAGTGGCCAAGCGGGTGGCCGCGAGGTGTCGCCGGCCTGGTCTTGCAAGGCCGGCGCCACCGCAGGGCGCCACGACGACGTGCAACGCCACCACTTACGCAGCCGGATGGGGGCAAGGAGGGCTAGGGCATCCTTTTAAGAAAAGGATGATCCCGCCTCGATTTTGAAAATTTGTCCTCATATGCAGAATTTTGAAAATGCCCTCAATAATTTTAAAAATTTTGAGGACTGTCCTCTCATCTAGAATTATGAAAATACCCTTGACAATTCTGAAAATTCCGAGCATATTTTGATTTCTAGAAAAATAATTAATTAAATAGTTTAATTAATTATTATATATCTAGTAATCCTACATATGATGTGATGTACATGTGATGTATGATATGGATGGATGATCATGAGCCATGTGTTGTGATATGTGTAATTGTGATTATTATTATTATTGGGGCTTGCGTGCCTCTATTTTTTGCATGCATTATAGATATATATTAAATATGTATGTGTGTGACACGATATATTAGGAGACCAATAGAAAACAAAAACCCCTCCTAAGATAATATTAGGTTGGTAAGCATAAGGTAATAAGATTGACCCATGTGGCCTTCCATCGTTATAGGAAGAAATTGAATTACAACATAGGTTGAGTTGGTCGAGTCCCTCGAGGCTCACCTATATACATAATCGAGTTCTTGCCTATGACATAGAGATGTCACTGGTGACCTGAGGATATGGTATGCTTAATCAAGTCTCTCGAGGGCATATCATCGAATCAGACTCATCTTATAACGATGGTGATGACTTAATTAAACATTATAGTTGGTCGAGTCCCTCAAGACCATGATGATTCGGAGGCCGAACGTGACGGGAATCACAAGGAGTTGTGATTGGCAAGAGTTACCTATCTTTTGGGCTTAATACAATTGATCGAGTCCCTCGAGGTTGTACTAAGACACCAATTGGATCTCGATCCCCACTAGGAGTCTACTAGAGACTTTCGTCTCATGTGTCAAGGGTGTCGAATGATTCGCTAAGAAAATAGTGGGAGCACATTAAGATAGAAGGTCATATCTTAATTAGTATTTTCTGTAAAATCTGCATGTTATTTATTTTTACTATATCTTATTTTATCAGAAACAAGTCGCTCATAAACACCCTACGTGGCATACTTAATGCCAACCGCCTCACTGGTCCAAACTATACAGATTGGCTTCGCAATTTGAGAATTGTTCTAATGGCGGAGAAAATCGCATAAATCCTTGATACAATCGTGCCCACACCGGAAGAAGGGGCAAGCGAGGATGAGACCGCTCGCTATGTGAAGTACATAGATGATTCCACATTAATAAAATGTTACATATTGGCCTCCATAACTCCTGAGTTACAAAGGCAACATGAGAGCATGGATGCAGATTCTATCATTCTTCATCTCTGCTAGCTGTTTGAGAAACAGGGAAGAACTCAAAGATATGAGATATCTAAGAAACTCTTCTAAGCTAGGATGGCAGAAGGGACATCGGTTGAGAACCATGTCCTAAAGATGATAGAGTGGATCGAGAAACTCACAGGTCTAGGAATAGTCCTAGAGGATAATCTGTACGTTGATCTTATACTTCAATCCCTACCAGATTCCTTTTCTCACTTCATCATGAATTTTAACATGAGCAAGTTTGAGGTGACTCTCCCTGAGCTCCTCAATATGTTGAGGGAAGCTGAGAGTGCCATCAAGAAGGAGAAGCTAATTCTCTATATTGGTGAGACCAAAAAGAAAAGGAAGGCCAACAAGATCCTTAAGAAGGGCAAGGGCAAAGAAAGACCAGGTAAGACAAAGGTTGCCAAAAAATACCCGGCAAAGAACAAAGGACAATGCTTCCACTATGGCTAAGACGGGCACTGGAAGAGGAACTGTAAGGACTACCTTCCAGATAAAGCAAAACAAAAGCTTGGAGAACCTTCAGGTATATTCATGATCAGTCTCCACTTGTCAGATTTTCATGATAACATATGGGTATTGGATACCAGGAGTGTTTATCATATTTGTAATTCATTGCAGGTTCTAGTAAGACCTAGGAGATTGGCTAGAGGTGAGATGAACCTCAAGATAGGCAATGGAGCAAGAGTTACTGTAGTTACCGTTGGAGAGGTCACCCTACATCTGCCTCATGGAGCTATTATTGCATTAGATGCATGCTATTTTGTTTCCTCTATTATCAAAAATATTATTTTTATCTCTTGTTTGACAATTAGTGGATATAAATTAGTTTTTGAGAATAATAATTATTCAATAATTATGGATGATAAGATCATCACTAGAGGGACCATAATAAATGGCTTACATGTGTTAGACACTTCTCCACATATCATGAATATAAATATGTCTAAGAGGAAAAGAGATGAGGTGAATAATGTATACCTATGGCATTGTAGGCTAAGTCATATACATGAAGTAAAGATTCAAATATTGCTGAAAGATGGATACCTAGATCTATTTGACTATGAGACATATGCAACTTGCGAACCTTGCCTTCGTGGGAAGATGACCAACTCTTCTTTTAGTGGAACTGGAGAGAGAGCCACTGAGTTATTGGAACTCATACATAGTGATGTATGTGGTCTCATGTCGACTCAAACTATAGGTGGTTACTTATACTTCATTACATTCACTGATGATTTCTCTAGGTATGGACACGTGTACTTAATGAAGTACAAATCTGAGGCCTTCAAGAAATTCAAGGAATATAAGAATGAGGTAGAAAACCAAATTGGAAAGAGTATTAAGACTCTTCGATCAGATCGAGGAGGAGAGTACTTGAGTACGGAGTTTACCCATTTCCTCAGGGATAATGAGATTTTATCCTAGTGGACACCTCCTTATACACCTTAGCTCAATGGTGTATCAGAAAGGAGGAATCACATGCTGTTAGACATAGTGCGATCCATGATGAGTTTCGTTGACTTACCCATCTCATTCTGGGGGTACGCTCTAGAGACTACAACTTACCTTCTGAATAGAGTTCCATCAAAGTCGGTAGTGTCTACACCATATGAGATATGGAAAGGAAAGAAGCCCGATCTTAAAATTGTTAAGATTTGGGGCTGTCCTGTCCACGTTAGAAGACACAACCCTGATAAGTTAGAATCAAGGACAGAATGATGCATACTCGTGGGATACCCAAAGGAAACTTGTGGGTATTATTTCTATCATCCTAAGGACCGAAAGGTCTTTGTTGCCAAGAGAGCTGTGTTCCTTACGAAGGAACATATTCTTGGTGGAAATAGTGGGAGTGAGATAGAATTGAGCGAGATTAGAGAGCCTAACTTAAGCACCATTCCAGAGCCTGAGTCTGTTCAGGTACCTAACACATAAATTCAAAATTTACATAGGTCTTGTAGAGTATCTCACCCTCCTGAAAGATATGTGGGATATATTAGTGGAGATGACTCTTAGGATGTTGATCCTTAGACCTACGAGGAGGCTACTATGAGTATAGACTCTGCGAAGTGACAAGAAGTCCTGAATTCTAAGATGGATTTCATGTACCCTAACAAGGTTTGGAACCTTGTAGATGCACCTGAGAGTGTTGTACCCATCGGTTGCAAATAAATCTTCAAGAAGAAGATCAGAGTGGATGAAAAGGTAGAGACCTATAAAGCAAGGTTGGTAGCTAAAGGATATCGTCAAAGACAAGGAGTTGACTATGACGAAACCTTTTCACCTGTAGCCATGCTTAAGTCCATTAGAATTATTTTGGCTCTTGCAGCACACTATGACTATGAGATCTGGCAGATGGATGTCAAAACAGTATTCCTCAATGGCAACCTCGAGGAAGAGGTGTATATAATACAATCAAAGGGATTCGTATCCAAAGAGAGTCCAGATAAAGTATGCAGGTTGCTTAGATCTATTTATAGATTGAAGCAAGCTTCCCGAAGTTGGAACATAAGATTTGATGAGATGATCAGATCTTATGACTTCGTTAAGAATGAAGATGAGCCTTGTGTGTACAGGAAGGTAAGTAGAAGCGTTATCACCTTCTTGGTGCTATATGTAGATGACATCTTGATCATTAAAATTGATGTAGGAATGCTCTCCACAATAAAGGAATGGCTATCTAGAAACTTCTCCATGAAAGACTTAGGAGAAGCATCCTATATTTTGGGGATTAGGATCTATAGAGATAGATCCAAAAGGATGCTTAGCTTGTCCCAGTCTAGGTATATAGATTCCATTGTCAAAAGATTTGACATGAAAAATTTCAAGAGAGGTCTCATACCGATGAGACATGGAATATCACTTTCTAGGAGTATGTCCCCAAAGACTCCTAAAGAAAGAGCAAACATGGATAAGATACCTTATGCCTCAACGATAGGATCTATCATGTATGTGATGCTATGTACTAGGTCTAATATAGCACATGCTCTTAGTGTCACAAGCAGGTATCAGGCAGATCCATGTTTAGAACACTGAAAGGCAGTAAAGTGTATCCTTAAGTACTTGAGAAGGAGTAAGGATCTTTTACTAGTATATAGAGGAGGTAGCCTCCAGGTTGAGGGCTACACAGACTCAAGTTTTCAGTCTGACATTGATGATAGCAAGTCAAATTCAGGGTATGTTTTCACCATGAATGGAGGAAGAGTAAGTTGAAAGAGTTCCAAGTAAGATACTACTGCTGACTCAACCACAGAGGCAGAATACATTGCTGCAGCAGAAGCAACAAAGGAAGGGGTATGGATCAAGAAGTTCATCAAAGATTTGGGAGTCATACCAAGCAGTGTAGAACTAATTCCCATATACTGCGACAATAATGGGGTGATAACTTTAGCAAAGGAACCCAGGTCTTATCAGAATTGTTCTTAAGAGGTTCCATATGATTAGAGCGATCATAAACCATAAATATATAGCAATAGAAAGAGTACCATCCGAAGATAATATTGCAGATTCACCGACAAAGTCGCAGGCTCAGATTGCATTTGCGTGTCACAGGGGTCTGATGGGGATCAGACACATAATTGATTGGCTTTAAGTTAAGTGGGAGATTACTAGTTACATGTGCCCTACAAGCCAATCATGCAAGTGATGGCACATGTGACACACTGCATAATCTTTTTGCTTATGATTAATATTGACATATTCTCACATTATATTATATATAACATATATATTGTGATGTCCTTGGTTATGTGCAATGAGAATCAGATCGTGATGAGATCATGATAATGAAATCGATTCATCTTTAAACACAGATCTTAAATAATCCCAGTTATAGGTTACTCAAGAGGGACATTGAGATAACCAGACAGATTGGTGTACTATATACCAATCCATATGATGGAGGTGGCTGGTCTCATAGCCACTTATGTGGAGATACTAAGGATATAGTATATTTGCTCATTGGAGAATGAGTTTACTGATTGATCCGCTTATGAAATACTGTATGGTTAATGATACCTAATGTCAGACAATGATTCTATTGTCCCAATTATGTATCTGGTCCTTGGACTTAAGACACCAAGGATGTCTTGTATGAGTACTCCTTTCTTTGATGCCAGACTTACAGGTTTGGAAAGCTCCAGATCTGGTACAGTTGGTTATCATGATTGGTAGCCAACCTTACGAAGACAATTAAGTATCAATAGAGGATTATCCACTCTTGGTATCACGAGAGGAATATCCCATATGTGCTTGCTTAGACAAATCCCTGGCCAGGGTTATTTGGATTAAGAGAGAAGGAGTGCTCCGGTAGAATCCGATTAGAGCAAGACAAACTAATTCCATATGTGACCTGACAATACTATATCCAATATACGGTCTCTCGGATATTAGTTGGATGAGGGATTATAGATACATGGTAATTATAGACATACAGGTCCGACGGATTTGATCCTCCTACGCCGTCTGGGGATTATGGTGTAGTGGCATAGTACGTCCATAGTTAATGAGTCGAGTGAATTATTATGGAGATAATAATTCACTATATCAGAAGGAGTTCTGATGGAAGTAACTCACGGCCAGCTCGGTATCGGGCCTAGAGGGTCACACACATATGGTGGATGCTTCAGCGAATAGAGGATTCGATGGAGATCCAATTAGCTCATATTCTCATTAGATGAGACCCTATACTGATGGGCTCCCTTGATTAAGGTTCAATTAGAGGTCTAAGAAGATTATTGGATAGAGATCCAATAATGCAAGGTTAGTGGATAATTGGATCGAGATCCAATACCCACTAAGGCAGGAGCCCTAGGGTTTTTTGGTGGCTCTCTATAAATTGGAGGGGAGACTCTTGGTTGATAGGCTGTAACTTTAGCCACCACCTTATATTCTCCTCCCTCCCTCTGAGCAAGAGTTGCAAGATTAGATTCGAGTAGTTTCGCTATAGAGATCCATCATGTGGATATCGCTAGAGAGGAGGACGCTTGACCTCCTTCATCTTCTCTATCCAGATCTGGAATACAGGGATATACGATCTCCCTAGGTAAAATCAATCTCTCACTTATCGTGGTTTTTCGATTTTTGTATTTTTCTCGCGACCCCAATCTTTTGCATGACGATTTGATCTACATGGAAAATCGATTTTTATTTTGATTTTCTTTGCGCATGTGATACACCCGTTGTAGGTTTCCTAACAGACAAAGGTGAAAAAAATGAACATTGATGACATATGATATTGTTGAAATACATGGATATCTTGGATATGGATATGAATTAGATACATTGGATAGGGATATGGATGCATAATTGTTGAAATATATGGATATCTTGGATATAGATATGAATTGGATATCTTAAATATGGATATGGATGTATAATTATTTTTGAAACTTATGATTTAATGACTTGATGCAAATTTGTGTTGAAATATACATTGAATATTGATTACTTGAAGTTAAGAATGTGTTTCTCTTAAATTTAAGTAGCATGGATTTAGGAGAGTTAGGATTAACTCTTGTCATCAATAGATTGTCATCATAAAAAAGGGGGAGATTATTGAATCTCGGATTTTGATGATAAAATCAATTAATGATTTATTGATCTAACATATGTTGCTAGAGTTGATTGATGCAGGATTAATTACAATAGAAAGATTATTACAGTTAGGATTGGCCAAGGTCAAGTCCATGCATCGGATCAGAGTTCGAATGATACAGTTAGGAACTCACCAGGAGTGCATCTGGAGCTCACTGAGGGTATCGGGAGCTTGCTAGGATGGCGCAAGAGAGTTCGCTAGAAGAAGATCGAGACTCACTGAAAGATTATCGAGGGTAGCCGAAAAGCTTGTCGAAAATTGGGATGATCTTGTAATGGATATATTGACCATTGTATTTAATTAAGTCATATTTAGAATCGTGCAGGTTTAATCACGATAGGAGAACGAGTTACAGATCAGACATGGACCCAAGATCAAGCTTAGACATTGAGCCAAGGATTGGAGGATATGGTGGGAGCTCGCCGAGAGTTCACTAGGAGATCTGCTGAAGGGATCGGGAAGCTTCCGAGGAACACACCGGGAGATCACCAGAGGAAGACCGTAAGACTCACCACTGGAGATTCTGGAGGTTGCCAAAATATGAGAGTGAGGTCACTAAACTTGGTGGTGATGTTTGATTATAATATTTAAGTCATAGATTAAGTGTAAGTCCGATTTGAGTGTGATTTGGAAATCAACTCAAAGAGGAAACCAAGTCCACTATGGGGTTTGATTGAGCTTAAGTTAAGCTCAATCAGTTGACTAAAGAGTTGGTCAACATCAGGTTCAAGCTGGAATTAGAAAAGTGGAGGGAACCACTCTTTCGGAGATTTTTGGTAGGTAAACCACCAGTGAGTGATGGTTGGACCGCCCGTACCCTGGAAAAAGGGCGGTTGCCAGTAGCTGCTAGCAAGTAAATCGACCAGGCCCGAAGGGTAAATCGCTTGTACCTAGTTTTCAAGTGGTTGATGGTGGGTAAATCGCCCAAGTCAACGGGTAAACCGTCTGTACTTGGTTTTTCCAAATAAGTTTGATTTTTGGCTCCAAAAGTCTGAAGCCATCATTTTTGGCTCCAAAAATCTGAAGCCACTTGGGGCCTATAAATACCTCAAGTTTTCTTGCATTACACACAATAATTTAGGGGATAAAATTATGTAAAAAACTTGTGTGGATTATAAGAAAAAGAAAAAGAGTAAGGGAGAGAGTTTAGAATTAGAAAATTCTCAAGTCTCCCTGGTAAAGCAAAGTGTAAGGGTTTAGTCTTCACCCAAAGAAGATCGGTAGTGGATACCGGTGTGCCTCAAGAAGGAGGACTCGGGAAGTGGACATAGGTCGTTGTTGCCGAACCACTATAAAACTTATAAGTTCTTTCCTTGCTTTCATTGCTTACGAATTTTATATTGACGCTTCCGATTGAATTCACTCTTTGAAAATAAAGTTTTCACATCAAGCACTTCTCTTCAATGTTGCTAATCTTTCGGGTTTGCTTATTAACTTTGTAATTTTCTCACTTGTTTTATTTGAATGAAAAGCTTTGGATTTCCTATATTGCTTTAATTGAAATGTTTTTATTTAAAATGGCAAACTTACACTTGCACTAATTCATCCCCCGCCCCGCTTAGTGCCAATTGATCATAACAGTTAATCCTACATCACTTTCTCCAACACATAAGTTATATGATAAAACCCATCAATTGATTTCATCATCAAAATATAAGATTCAACAATCTCCCTCTTTTTGATAATGACAACCAATTGATGATAAGAGTTAACCTTAACTCCCCCTATATATATGCTATAGTATAAATAGAGGAAACTTGAATTCAAAAGAACCCATCACTTTTAAATTCAAGTATAGCATTTTGACAATATTGAAATTTTCACAATTTAACTATTTATGATACCATTCATGATAAAAATTTTAATTTTCAAAGTATTCATCTTTTTGGTATCACAAGATAAATAATTTTAACCAAAAATATGTTTTACATGATAAACATGTCATCAATCATGAAACAACATTCGTATTCTTGGTATCACATTAAAATTTTAAATATTTCAAAAATCTTAAAACATTCTTATGTCGTCAATTATGTCATTTCTCGTCTCCCCTTTGTCATCAACAAAAAGAAGAAATGCTCAACTTATATTTGAATATTCTTAAACATTTATAACAATATTTAGTACATAAAAAAAGAAATATAGTCCATTTCTCCTTCTTAGTAAAATAAGTTTCAAAAATAAGTAATGACAAAAAGAAATAATAGCATGTCCTAAGAATTAACATATTCTGGTTGTACTCTTTATACCTATTCGACAACCTCTAAAATTGGCATCTGCATATACAAGTAAATCAAAATTTTTGGACTAGGATACCATAATCATAAATTAGAAGTTTATTTTAAATATCTAAATATCCACTTAACTGCCTTAAAATGGAAATGTTTAGGATTGGATTGAAACCTTGCACACAATCCAATACTAAACATTATATTCGGTCTAGTAGTAGTTAAATATAACAAACTACATATCATTCTTTTATATGATTTTTGATTAAAATTTTCACCTTCATTATCTAAGTTTAACTTTCTAGAAATACTCATAGGTGTATTTGTAGTATTAGCATTGTCCATATTAAAATATTTTAACAAATCTAAGATCTACTTAGTTTGACTTATAAAGATACCATCATTTAATTATTTTATTTATAACCCTAAGAAAAAAATTAGTTTGCTCATTAGACTCATTCCAAACTCTTGGCAAAAGATTCACATAAGGATTCATTAGTAGAACAAAAAATAGTATCATCTACATAAATTTGAATAATAATAAAATTATTTTAAAATATTTAATAAATAATATGGTATCAATCTTGTCTTTCAAAAAATTATTTGAAATAAGGAAAGAGCTAAATCTTTCATACCGGCACAAAATTAAAAAAAAATTGAGTTTGAACACCTTTTGATATATCTCATATTATAAGCTCCTTAGGATGAGCAATGACACACTTCCCTTTATCGGGTAAAGATTTGGAAGTAGATTCAACCAAGTTGCATTTAGGAGGATTTTCATTCAAATTTAAAGTGCCAAAATTAAAATTATCATCAAAATTAATTTTTTTAATTCAAAAATCTCATTGAAAAAGACATGAGGATTCTTCAATAATTAATATTTTTATTAAAAATATGATAATATTTTGAAGTAGAAGAATAACTAAGAAAAATGTTTTCATCAGAATCAAACTTTCCTAAGACATCTTTTTTATTTAAAACAAATTATTTACAATCAAAAACTTTAAAATATGAAATATTAGAGTTTTTATTATTTCATAATTCGTAATGATCTTTATAGAGTAATGGTCTTACAAGAACCCTGTTCATAACATAGCATGCCGTGTTAATGACTTTAACCCAAAAATATTTGAGTAGATTATATTCGTTTAACATAATTCTAGCCGTTTCTTGTAAGCTCCTATTTTTTCTTTCTACTACTATATTTTGTTTTGAATTTCTAGAAGTAGAGAAATTATAGTTATACCTATTTAACTCACAAAAAGTTTAAAAATCATGATTTTGAAACTCACCACCATAATCACTATATATAGATGAAATCATAAAAGCCTATTCATTTTGAACAAGTTTATAAAATTTTAATTATTTTTAAAAGAATCACTTTGTGTGTTAAGAAATAAGTCTAACTATATCTACTATAATTATCTATGATAACAAATGCATATTTGCTACCTCCTAAGCTTGTAATATTAATTAGTCCAAATAAATTCATGTGGATCAATTGTAGTGGCCTAGAGGTGCTTATTTAATTTTTTGACTTAAAACTACTTTATCTTTGACGAACTTAATGCTAGGTAATCATCTAACTAAATATTTAGTTGAAATTTGATTTAGTAGTTTTATGCTAGTATGACATAGTCTTCTATGCCAAACCCAAGCATCATCATTCAAAGCCGAAAAGTACATTTCATCACAAAAATTTTCAATGTCAATAGTATACATATTTTTATTTCTTAAGGCAATCATATATTTATTTTTGTGTGATATTTTAATTATACAAGCATTAAATTCAAATTTAACAATGTATCATTTATCATACAATTGACTAATGCTTAATTGATTATATTTTAAATCATCAACTAATAGCATAACTTCAATTAAAATGTTTGATTGTTACCTATGGTTCCTTTCCCATTGATTTTTTCCTTATTGTTATCTTCAAAGGTGACAACTCTTTCATTTACCGAGAATGTGCCTTGAACATCCACTATCAAGGTACTATTTTGTGCTCCTAGCCTTTGTTTGAAGATAAACCTATAAGAAATGTAGTTTTGATTTAGGTACCCATTTGACTTTAGTCCCTCATGAAAAGTTTTACCTAATTTAACTAAGGATATTATGTAATTTATGATTCTTTTAGGATCCCAAATCTATTTATATGGACTATACTTTGTAAATTGAACACTTATAGGCAAAATTTCTTAATCTATCACAAAAATTATACTTGAATTTGAGTGAAAATTGTAATGTAGTCTCTCTAACGAAGATAGTTGGTTTTTGTTAAGTGTTACCCATAAAGCCAATACCTTCTTTCTTATGAATATAACCCTTGTTAGCAAGGATCATGTTTAGAGATTTATTTTTTATTTTTAATTTTTTAAAAGTTTATTGAATTATGACATTTTCCTTTTGAATTTCCTCTAGTGTTTCACATTTAGTACAAAAATTATATGATGTTGATGCTTTATGCATATTTTCAAATTTACTAGTGAGTAATATAGATTCCTTCTTAAGTAATTTATAAGTTTTATTAAGCTTCTTAAATTCATTAAATAGTTCATGAAATACATTTAGCAATTCATCAAAAGTAAAAGAGCCTTAAGAAGATTTACTTACCTCATCGTGGATGGTCATAAGTACGTAGTTAGCTACTTCTCCATTGTTGTTGTCATCTTCATCTGACGAGCTTGAGTCATTCAATGTTATTGAGAATACCTTCTTCTTATTTGGCGCCTTTTTATTCAACTATGGGCATTCACTTTTAAAATGCCTAAACTTTTTACATTCATAATATAATATATTATTATTTTTTAGTTTATTTTTATTTTTATGATTTTTGTTTTTTATAAATTTTTTGAGTTTTCTTGTTAGTACTTAAGATCATTGTCCTCATCACTTGAGGTTTCACTCAAGGAGTCATCTGCTGTTTTAAGTGCCAAGTCCTTCATATTTTTCGGAAGGTATTCATCTTTGGTTCTCAAGGCAATGGTCCTTCCTGTTCTTTGGAAGGTGTTCTTCAAGTTCATCATGAGCTTTGCAGCTCATTTCAAAAGTCATTAGAGACCCAATTAGTTCTTCAAGAAGTAAATTGTTCAAATCTTTGGCCTTTTGTATAACAGTTATTTTAGAGTTCTAACTTTTAGTCAAAATTTGTTAACAAGTTCAAGATTAGAATAAACTTCACTAAGAGATTTTAAACTATTAATGACATCCATAAAGCAGGTATACATGTCATCAATAGTTTCACTCGGTCTCATTTTAAACAATTCATAGCTATGTACAAGAAGATTTATTTTCGATTCCTTTACCATACTTGTGCCATTGTGTGTGACTTCTAAAGTGTGTCAGATATCATAAGCCGTATCATAAGTAGAAACCCAACTAAACTTATTTTTATTTAAAGCCCAAAATAAAGCATTAATACCTTTGGCATTTAATGAAAACATCATTTTTTTTCATGATCATTCAAATTATTCATCCGATTTGATGACTTCTAAAAATTATTTTCGATAATATTTCATAGTTTAAAATCCATCAAAATAAAAAAGTTAAGCATTCTAATTTTCTAATATGTGTCATCCGTACTATTAAACATGAGAGGATGTGTGATAGAGTATCCCTCATTAATATCAAATAAAGCTATTTACTTGCTTGGGTGTTAATCACCAACTGTTAGGATCAAGTTAGCACTAAGAGAGGGAGGGGGAGGGGTGGGGGAGAGGGGAGGGGGTGTGGTGGTGGATGGTTAGTGGAAGTGCAAAAAGGACTCGTTTCAAAAATTTGCTTGAAGTAAAGAAGAAACCATAAGCATTTCTTGGAATTCATTAAAAGTAAGTAAAGTGAGCTATTTAAACAAATTCGAAAGAAGAATCAAAATTTAGTTAAGGACTACTATAACGAGGAAACAAGTTTAAAATGAACAAGTAAAAGAAGGCTCACAAATTTATAGTGGTTTGACCACAAGATTGACCTACGGCCACTTTCCGAGTCCTCCTTCGTCATGGCCCGTCGGTGTCCACTAATGATCTTCTTCCATGGGTGAAGATCAAAACCCCTTATACTTTTCTCCTTTTCACAGGTTCAGGAGAGGAACCTTTACAAAATTTTTTTCTCTCTTCTCTTAGGCTCACTTTATATTTTGAAGCACTCAAAGGAAGATCTTAAATTTTACAAAACCAAGATTATGACCATTTTTTATGCACTTTCTTGCTATCCCATTCAAGAATACTTAGGGTATTTATAGACCCCAATTGGTTTCAAAAATTAGAGCCAAAATTTGAGCTTTATCGAAAAACCAGGGTATAAGTGGTATGATCACCGGCATCGATGGTACCATTATCGAAAGCTGCCCAAAATCTTGGGTGACGATAGTATTACCACTGCTTAGGCGGTACCACCGTCGCTTAGACAATACTATCACTGGGTAGCCCGGGAACAATACTTTCCCATATTGTTCTATACCCAAGATGTACCTCCTGTTAATCCCTTTCAAGGTCAATGACATGAGCTCAACCAGGAGATCAAGTCTAACCTAAAGTAGACCTGGTTGCCTCTCATTTAGTTAGTTTAGGTTTCTCTAAGTCTAACTTAATTATAATGCTAACTATGACACACTACACAATTATAATCATTCTTGTCAGACATTTTAATTGATCTTTCGAACTCCTAGCAAACTTCCCGGCATCCTCCAGTGAGTCTCTCGATATCTTTTGATAAACTCCTAGCATGCTCCCAACAAGCACCCGATCACCTTCGGCGAACTCCTAACAAACTCTCGGTGAGCTCCCACTACATTGTCCGAACCCCGACCTAATGCCCGAACTTGATTCCGACCCAATATTAGATTATATTACCTTTTTACCGTCATAGTTAATCCTGCATCACTTTATCTAATACACAAGTTATATTATAAAATCCATCAATTGATTTTATCATCAAAATTCGAGATTCAATAGAAGCCTCTTTTACATTTAGTGAGTTACTTAATGCCCTCCATGAATTATTTGATGAGTGTAAAAAAGATTAGTAAAACTTATAGATCACTGAAAATGAATCATGTATTACTTACTATTAAACTTGAAACCATGCATGAAGCATCAACACCATGTATTCTTGCTCTAAATGTCAGAAGTCAAATGCAATTAAAAAGGAAAATGTCATATTACAACAAACCTTAGAAAAGTTTTAAATAGACAATACATCTCTAGATATGATCCTTGCCAATAAGAGTCGTGTTCATAGGAAGGAATGTGTTGGCTTTATAGATAATACTCAACAAAAGTCAACTATCTTTGTTAAAGGACCCACATTACATTCTTCATCCAAGAACAAATATAATTTTTATGGTAGACTTGGACATTTTGCCTATAGATACTAATTTAGAAAATATAGTCTACATAAGTTGGTTTGGATTTCTAAAGGAACCACAAACAACTCAAAGCCATTAGTAAAAATGAGTAAAACTTTTCATGAGGGACCTAAAGTCAAATGAGTACCTAAACTAAAACCCCTTTTATTGTAATTTTATCTCCAAACAAAGGATAGGAACACAAAATAGTATCTTGATAGTGGATGCTCAAGGCACATTACTTGATATCTAACATACTTTTTAAGCTCACTAGCCAAAGCAACAAAAATAAGAAAAAATTATTTGAATCAAGATGATTGAAACTAAATAATCTTTGTTTCGATTATAACAAATCTTTTTATTAAAAATAGTTCATTGTTATACAACTAATTTTTAATTATTTTTTGATAATGCATAACTAGAGAATGCTAGTACAAAAATGAATTAGAGAATCTTAACTATTTTTAATAGAAAACTATCTATGTTGACTTCATTGAAATTTTCAAAAAAGTGGATTTGATAATGATTTTGGATATGTTTTCAAATGATTTTTTTTAGAGATGATTGACTTATTAGTGCATGAGGACAAAAAAATTATTGACTTATATATTGAATAATTAATTTGAATGTTATATTGACGAGTTAACTTGAAATAAGGTGTACATTGTATAGATTGTTATTGAATGATTGATTTGAAAATTAGATGGGTGGTATGATTTAATGTTTGATTGTTCTTCAATTGAGGCTTGAAATAAAATTTTAAAAAAAAATCATGTTTCTCTTTCTAGTGTTTTTGGAAAATTAATTAATTTTTAATGAGAATGATAATTGCATGTTAACTCATTACACTAAGTATAGAGAGTTAGACTCACATAAGAAGAAAAATGTATTATCATTAAGTTGAATCTTTTGTTTGAAGATATTTTATTATTTTAAATGTGTTATATTAATGATCTTGATGATTTCTTCATAAATGAAACTTGGTTTTTGTTTTAAATGACAATTCTTAGATTTTGCATAAAAGATAAATACATTCTTGTAAGACATAAATCATATGAATTAAAACAACTAAAAAGAGGAAAGTTTTTTTAAAAAAGAATTTCTCAATCAAGTTTTTAATAAGAGATTAAGTGATGAATCTACGTGTACCGTTATTGTTGAATCTCTTAAACTATACAAGTGATTTTGATGATTTGAAATTTGGATGAGATTTTTTTCCAACTGAATCATGAACTTTCCCTTGACTTCTTGACTTGAGATATCTTTTATTGGAATAAATTTTTTAACCTCTATGATTTCTTTCTTTTACCATTAACTAAAAGGAGATTTATTATCTTGAAAAGTATAATTTGAGATTTTTATATAAATGAAGATCGTTCACTATGGTTTTTATGTTTTATTAAAAAATATCTAAATGAGTCATATCTTTTTTTTCAGATCTCTCTTGTATGAATTAACATTATTTATTATTTGATCTTCTAAGACTCATTTTTGTTATTTACTAAAAACGAAAGATTTGTTAAAATAAATAATGTCTTTTGATACTTGAGAATTGATCTTTCATATTATATCTTTAATGACACGATTTTTATTATATAATCCCTTTGTACTTATGGTTGTAATTAGAACATTAATTTAAAAGAAAAAATTCTGTACCCTTCTTTTTGATGATAACAAAGGGAGAGAAAATTATTATCTTGCAACAAAATCATTAAATAAGGAATAATTTAATTACAAAAAAATTAGGAATGTTAAATCTTCTGAATGCATGAGTTTCTCTCATATTTTTCAGATTTCTCATTTTTGTAAAATGAGCTTCTTCTTAAAATTTACATGAAATAATTTTAAATCTTCCAAATGCATGAGTTGCTATCGCATTTTTTGGATTTCTCGTTTTTACAAAAGGAGCTTCTTCTTGAAATTTACTTGGGATGTTTCTAAATCTTCCAAATGCATGAGTTGCTACCATATTTTTTGATTTTCTAATTCTTGCAAAATGAGTTTCTTCTTGAAATTTACATGAATCTAACGAATACGAGATGATTCTTTCCTCTTGAAACTTACAAGTAAAAATGTGATCTTTGATCTTTTAAGATGATTTTACATCATTTTTTCTCTTAATATAAGAAAAAATATGATTCAAGAACATTTTGTGATGCTTGATATGTGATTTATAAGCTCTCTTTCGAATCCTCTCTCTTAATATTTGATTCCTGGATTCATGAATCTTTAATGCAATATTTTCAAATGAATCCCCCTTCTTGATGAGCTCTCTTTCGAATCCTTACTCTGTATATTTGATTCATGGATTCATGAATCTTTGATGTAATATTTTTAAATGAATCTACCCTCTACTTGATTCTTTGATATACTTAACCCCTCTCTTGTGATTTGATTCTTGGACTCTTCTACTTCTATATTTTTATAAAGGAGGAGAAAGAAATTTGATGTGATACTTGTGAATTAATTCCTTTTGTGATAATTAAATTCTCACTTTTTCTTCTTATTTTACAAAGGCGAAAAGATGATATGATGATATATGATGAATGTTTGTGATAAATATTCAAATATGTGGTGAATATTTCTCCTTTTATTGATAACAAAAGGGGAGAAATGACATGATTGATGATATATGCTAAGTGTTTTGTTTAAAATTTTTATCATATGATGAACATTTGTTTTGAACATTTATTAGAAATGGTACGTTGAACATTTCTCCTTTTCGTTGATGAAAAAGGAGAAAAATGATATATTGATGACAAATGATAAATATTTATGATAAATGTTCAAATATGAGTTGAACATTTCTCCTTTTAGTTGATGATAAAGGGGGAGAAATGATATATTGATGACGCTTGAAATGTCTATCATATAAAATATATTTTGTTTAAAATTTTTATCATGTGATATCAAAAAGATAAATGTTTGTTATTAAAATTTTTATCATATATGGTATTATGATGATGAATAGTTAAATTATTAAAATTTTAATATTTAGTCAATATGGTCAAAATGCTACCTTGAATTCAAAGGTGATTGTTTCTTGTAAATTCAAGATTGTCTTATTTCAAATATGACATATAGATAGGGGGAGTTTAGGTTAACTCTGTCATTAATTGGTTGTTATCATTAAAAAGGAGGAGATTATTGAATCTTATATTTTGATGATGAAATCAATTGATGGATTTATGATCAATTGAGCATTTAAATGATGCAAGACTAGCTTCAATCAAGAAGAGGCAAATTAATTAAAGTAGGAAGAATCAAATTAATGGGTTTGAGTAGAACATGCAAGAAGATTGGTCGACGTGTCAGCAGAAGGCTTCGTGCCATGAGTTCGGAAATTAGGCCAAAAGGATTGGATATTGCACCAAAGAGATCAGATGTTCCGAAGGTCAAAATGCTGATTGGGCAATATATCATAAGAGAAGACGATGTGTTGAAGGGTCAGAAGAAGCGCCAGATGAACCAATGACATGTTGGACATGTGATTCATGTTTTATAATAATTTGTTTAGATCAAAGTAGTTTAGAGTCGAATTAAATTGGTATTGGGTCAAAACCATACCAACTTTATTTAGAGCCCACCGGGCTTGAACCAGATCCAAGTCGGGCCTAATGAAAGGTCAACTCAGTGTTCTAGAAGTGACCTGGGTGGTGATACCACTAGGTCCAAGAGGTGGTATTGCCCAAAGTGTCGAAAAGCACAATTTGTGCTTTTCCGGACTTTTTGACAGTGGTACCACCACTTATCAATGGTAGTATCGCCAATTGATGATAGTATCGCCAATTGATGATAGTACCGCCTTTCCTGGGTGGTAGCAACACTGTCGCATAGAATCCTGGACTATGTTCGGTGGTGGTACCATCGTTGCCGGTGATGATACCGCCCGTACCCCAAAATTTCGGGTTGTTTGATTTTTTGGCTCTAATTTCTAAAGTCAATTAGGGTCTATAAATATCCCAGTATTCTTGCTTGGGATAGTAAAAAAGTGGTAAGAATACTTGAGTAAATTATGTGAAAATTAATTAAGAGCTTCCCTTTGTCTTTCAAGTGGAAAGTGAGTTTAACGGAAGGGTTGATTACGTTGTAAAGGTTGATCTCCTGAGTCTGAGAAAAAAAGAGTGTAAATGTCGTTCTCCTGAGCTTATGAAAAGAGAAAGATGTGCAAAAGGGTATCTGATCTTCGCTTGTGAAAGAAGATCTGTAGTGGACACAAGTTGACTTCGAGTGAAGAGGGATCGAGAGTGGACGTAGGTCAAAGTTTTGACCGAACCACTATAAAATACTATGAGTATCTCTTCATTATCCTTTTTTTATTTGCTCTTAATTTTAGTAGCTTATAACTAGTTCTAAAAAAAGCTCGAGCTCCTCCAATCGATTTTAGATCGTTCTCTAATTTACTCTTAATAAATTCCAACTAAAAGCACTTTCGATTTCTGTTTTACTTCAAATGAAAATTTTCGAACTGAGTTTTTCTTTGAACACTTACACTAATTCAAACCCCCCTCCCTCTTAGTGTCAACTCGATCCTAATAGCATTTACCTTGTTAGAAGTGCTCTTTCGACCTTGGCGTCAAGAGCCAAACATCTACAACTCCACACACTACCATTGCTGGTTATAGGTGTCCTGTAAGCCAATCACATGAGTGATGGCACGTGTGACACATTGCATAATTTTTATATTATTATTATTATTTTATCATATTATATATATATTATGATGTCCTTGAATCTATCTAATGTAAATCAAATCGTGAAGAGATCATTATCATTAGACTAATTCACTTTTAAATACATATCCTAAATAATCCCAGCCATATGTTATTGAGAGGGATATCAAGATAACTGGACAAATCAGTGTACTGTATATCCATCCATATGATGGAGGTGACTAGTCTTATAGTCACTCATGTGGGAACACTTAGGATGCAGTATAGGTAATAATTGGAGAATGAGTTCACTGATTATTCTGCATATTTTTGCAATTTGAGATTGTGCCTATGACATAGGGATGTCATTGGTGACTTGAGGACAACATATGCTTGGTTGAGTCCCTCGATGAGATATTATTAAATCACATTCATCTTGTAATGATAGTGATGACTTAATTGAACATTATGGTTGGTCGAGTCCCTTAAGATCATGATGGTTCAAAGGCCAAATAAGATGGGAATCACAAGAAATTATGATTAGCTAGGATTACCTAACCTTTTGGACTTAATATAATTAGTCGAGTCCCTCAAGGTTACACTAAGACGTTGATTGGATCCTAATCCCCACTAGAAGTCTATCGGAGACTTTCATTTCACATACTGAGGGTGTTGTGTGATTCATCAAAAAAATAGTGGGAGTATATTAAGATAGAAGATCGTATCTTAATTGTTTACTTTTCTACAAAATCTGTATATTATTTATTTATGCTACATATTTGTTTGTTAGAAATATGTCGCTTGCAAACCTCCTATGTGGCATACTTGATGCCAACCACCTCACTAGTCTAAACTATATGGATTGACTCCATAACTTTAGAATTGTTCTCATGATAGAGAAAATCACATATCTCTTTAACACGATATTACTAACATTAGAGGAAGGAGCAAGCGAGGATGAGATCACTCATTATATGAAGTATATAGACGATTCCGCTCTTGCTAAGTGCTATATGTCGGCCTCTATGACTCTTGAGCTATATAGCAAACATGAGAGCATTAATGCAAATTACATCATTCTTCATCTTCACCAGCTGTTTGAGGAACAAGAAAGAACTCAGAGATATGAGATATCTAAGAGTCTCTTCCGCGCTAGGATGATAGAGAGGACATTAGTTCAAAACCATATCCTAAGGGCGATTGAGTAGATTAAGAAACTCACAAGTCTAGGAATGGTCATGGAGAATAACCTGTACATTGATCTTATAATTTAGTCCATACTAAATTTCTTTTATTAGTTCATTATGAATTTTAATATGAATAAGCTTGAGAAGGCTCTCCCTAAGCTCCTTAATATGTTGAGGGAGGCTGAGAGCACCATCAAGAAAGAAAAGCTAGTTCTCTTTATTGGTGAGATGAAAAAGAAAAGGAAGGTTGATAAATCCCTTAAGAAGAGTAAGGGCAAGGGCAAAACGGGTAAGGTAAAGATTATCAAGAAAGACCCGATAAAGGATAAAGGCTAGTGCTTCCACTATGGCAAAGAAGGGCATTGGAAGATAAACTGCAAAGAGTACCTTGTAGAGAAGGTCAAATAGAAGCTTGAAGAAGCTTCAAATACATTCATGATCAGTCTATATTTATCAAATTTTTATGATAATACATGAGTATTAGATATCATGAGTGTTTATCATATTTGTAATTTATTATAGGTTTTGGCAAAGCCTAAGAGATTGGCAAGAGGCAAGATGGACCTTAAGATGGGCAATAAAGCAAGAGTTGCTATAATGGTCGTAGGCGAGGTCATCTTACATCTGCCTGGTGCAGCTACTATTATATTAAATGCATGTTATTACATTCCTTATATTATCAAAATATTATTTTTATTTTATGTTTGACAGTTAGTGGATATAAATTAGTTTTTAAGAATAATAGTTGTTTATTAATTTTGGATGATAAGATCATCACAAGAGGAACGTTGCATAATGGTTTATCTATACTAGACATTGCTCCACACATCATGAATGTAAATGCATCTAAGAGGAAACGAGACGAGGTGAACAGTGTATACATATGATATCGTAGGCTATGTCATATCCATGAGGGAAGAATTCAAAAGTTGCTAACGGATGGATACTTAGATCCATTCGACTATGAATCATATGCAACTTGCTAATCTTGCTTTCATGAAAAGTTGACCAACTCTTCATTTAGTAGAACTGAAGATGGAGACATTGAGTTATTGAAACTTATACATATCGATGTGTGTAGTCCCATGTCGACTTAGGCCATGGGTGGTTACTCTTACTTAATTACTTTCACTAATGATTTCTCCAAGTTTGCATATGTGTACTTAAGGAAGTGCAAGTCCGAGACCTTCAAGAAATTCAAGGAATACAAGAATGAAGTGGAAAATCAGATTGGAAAGAGTATTAAGACTCTTTGATCATATCGAGAAGGAGAGTACTTGAGTACAAAGTTAACCCATTTCCTTAGAGACCATAAGATTCTATCCCAATGGATACCTCATTATACATCTTAGCTTAATGGTGTATAAAAAAAAAGGAACTATATATTGTTAGATATAGTGCGGTCCATGATTAGTTTCATTGACCTACCTATCTTATTCTAGGATATGCCCTAGAGACCATAACTTACCTTCTGAATAGAGTTTCATCTAGATCGGTAGTGTTTACACCATATAAGATATAGAAAAGGAAGAAGCCCAATCTTAAGATTGTTAAGAGTTAGGGCTGCCCTGTCCATGTTAGAAAATACAACCTCAATAAGTTGGAATCAAGGAAGTGATGTAAGTTCGTGGGATACCTCAAGAAAACTTGTGAATACTATTTCTATCATCCAGAGGACCAAAATATCTTTGTTGCTAAGAAGGTAGTATTCTTCGAAAAGGAACACATTCTTAGTGGAAATAGTGAGAGTATAATAGAGTTGAGAAAGGTTAGAGAACCTATTAGGATCGAGTTAGCACTAAGAGGGGGGAGGGAGGCGGGGGTGGGGGGGTGGGGGAGAGGTGAGGAGGGTGTGTGAATTAGTGCAAGTGCTAAAAAACTTAGTTTTAAAAATTTTACTTGAAGTAAAACCAAAATCATATGTTCTTTTCTTGATAGAAGTCGAGAGCAACAAAGTTCGAAAGCAAGAGAAAATTGAAAGAAGATGCTCGTACTTTTCATTGAACTAATTAAGAACAATCAGAATCGAATGCAATAGTAAAGAGAGGCAAGAGTAGAGATGCTCACAAATTTTAAGTAGTTCAGTAAAAAACTTGATGTACGTCCACTCCCGAGTCCTCTTTCGTCGAGGTCCACCAGTGCCCACTAATGATCTTCTTTTATGGGCGAAAATTAAATACCCCTTTACACTTTTCTCCTTTTCATAAGTTTAAGAGACGAACCATTATAATCTTTCATCCTTCTCTTAAACTCACTTTACATATGAAGGACACAAGGAAAGCTCTCAATTTATTTTTACAGTATTTTCCTACAGATTTTATTCACTATCTTAGCACTTTCTTGCTTTCCATATAAGAATATTTGGGGTATTTATAGACCCCAATTGACTTCAAAAATTGGAGCTAAAATTCAAGCCATCTTTGGAAAATCTAGATACTGACGGTACTATCACTAGCATCGATGGCACTACCACCGGAAGTGCCCCAAAAAACTAGATAATGGCGGTAGGGTGGTACCACCATCGAAAAACTTTGAATATTACTTTCCCATATTGTTTCATACCCAAGTCGCACCTTTTGTTGACCCCTTTCTAGGTCAAAAAAATATGCTATATCATGAGCTTATATCTAACCCAAAATGGACTCGGTTGGCCTCCAATTGAGTTAGTTAGGATTTCTCCAAAACTAACTCAATTGTGACTCAAACTATGATGCTAACTATGACACACTAAAATAATTATAATCATTCTTATTGTTTGGCATGTCAATCGATCTTTCGAACTTCCGATGAACTTCCCGACATCTTTTTTGCCGGTGAGCTCCTAATCATATTCTGGCGATCTCTCGGCGTACTTCCATTGAGCTCTCGATCATCTTCAGTAAACTCCTAGCGAACTCTCGATAGGCTCCCACTGCATCATTCGAATCCCTAGCCCGATGCCCGATCTTGACTTTGACCCAACATCTTGACTTCGGGCTGATGCTCGATGCATCATGTAGCTCTAATACATAAGTTAGGTCACAAATCCATCAATTGATTTTATCATCAAAATTTGAGATTCAATAATCTTCCCCTTTTTGATGATAACAACCAACTGATGACGGAGTTAACCTTAACTCCCCCTATCTATATGCTATAAGAGAAATAGAGCCAACTTGAATTAAAAAAAAATCATCACCTTTGAATTCAAGTATATCATTTTGACCACTTTGACTAATCATTAAAATTTTAATAATTTAACCATTCATTCATGATACATGATAAAATTTTTAAAGCAACATTCATCTTTTTGGTATCACATGATAAAAATTTCAACCAAAAATATGTTTCACATGATAAACATTTCAAACATTTGGCTCATGTCATTAATTATGATTCCCCCCCCCCGCTTGTTATTAATAAAAATGAAAAATATTCAACTCATATTTGAATAATTTTAAATATTTATCACATAAAGAGAGTAATTTAGTCCATTTCTCCCCCTTTGTAAAATAAGAAGAAGAAGAATAAAGAGAGGATTTTATTCATCACAAATGCCACATCAAATTTCTTTCTCCCCCTAAATAAAATAAAAGAAGAAGATGAAGGGGGGTGTCAAGTATATTAAGGAGTTTAAGAATTAAAGATCAAGTATATATAAAAAAAATCGAATATCAAGAGGGGGGTACTTTTAAAAGTATTGCATCAAAGATTTATGAATCCAAGAATCAAATTATTTGTTTCTTAAAGAGGGATGATTCAAAAAAGAGCATATAAATCCTAGAATCCAAAAATCAAATATTAAGAGTTAGGATTCAAAAGCGAGCTCATGAATCGCATATCAAGCATCACAAAAATTCATGAAACACATTTTTTCTTTTGTAAATTTTAAGAATAATATGAAATTATTTCAAAAGAGAGCTCATTTTGTAAAAACTGAGAAATTTGAAAAAATATGATAGCAAATTATGCATTTAAAAGGTTTAACGTCCCTAATTCTCTTCTAATAAAATCAAATTATTCTTCATTTAATGGCTTTGTGAAAATATCAGCTAATTAATGTGTTGTATTAATAAATTTCAAAGACATATCATGATTATTGATATGATCTCTAATAAAGTAATTCCTATTGTCAATATATTAAGTTCTTGAGTGTTGAATGAGATTTTTAGTTAAACATATTGCACTAGTAGTATCGTATTTTATAGAAATATTTTTCAAGTGAATTCCATAATCTTCTAGGGTGTTTTTCATCTAAATAACTTGTGCACAACATGTACTTACTGCTATATACTTAGCTTCGACCGTAGATGATACGACTAAATTTTGTTTCTTGGAAGACTTAAAAATAAGTGCATGTCTTAAGAATTAACGTGTTACGGTTGTACTCTTTCTATCTATTCTACAACCTTCAAATAGGCATCCGCACAGGCAAGTAAATCAAAATTTTTGGACTTAGAATACCATGATCCTAAATTTAAATTTTCTTTTAAATATCTAAGTATTCGTTTAATATTGATTGGATTAAAATCTTGTACATAATCTAACACTAAACACTATGTTTGTTCTTGTAGTATTTAAATATAACAAACTGCCTATCATTCCTCTATATGATTTTTTATCAAAATTTTTATCTTTATTATCCAAGTCTAATTTTGTAGAAGTGCTCATGGGTGTGTTTATTGTCTTAGCATTATTCATACCAAAACGTTTCAAGTATAAAGTAAACTTAATTTGACTTGTAAAGATGCCATTATTTAATTATTTTATTTATAATTCTAAGAAAAAAGTTAACTTGCCCATTAAGCTTATTTCAAACTCTTAGCTCATAATCTTGGCAGAAGATTCACATAAGGATTCATTAGAAGAACAAAAGATAGTGTCATCTGCATAAATTTGAATAATATAAAAATTATTTTTAAAATACTTAATAAATAATGTGGTATCAACCTTGTCTTTCAAAAAATTATTTGAAATAAGAAAAGAGCTAAGTCTTTTATACCAAGTCTTAGGGGCTTATTGCTAGTTATAGGTGCTTTGCAAGCTAATCATGTGAGTGATGGCATGTGTGACACGTTGTGTGATCTTTTTGTTTATGATTAATATTGACATATTCTTACATTATATTATCTATTGCATATATATATTGTGATATCTTTGGTTTTGTGCAAAGGGAATCAGATCATGATGAGATCATGATAATGAGATCAATTCACCTTTAAACACATATCCTAAATAATCTCGATCATAGGTTACTTGAGAGGGACATCGAGATAACCAGACAGATTGGTATTTTATCTACCCGTCCATATGATGGAGGCGGCTGATCTCATAGCCACTTGTGTGGAGACACTAGGGATATAGTACAGGTGCTCATTAGAGAATGAGTTCACTAATTGATCCGCTTATGGAATGCTGTATGGTTAATGATACCTAATGTCATACAGCAATTTCATAGCCCCAATTGTATATCTAGTCCTTAGACTTGAGACACCAAGGATACTTTGTTTGAGTACTTTATTTGATGGCAAACTTACAGGTTTGAAAAGTTTCAAATCTAGTATAGTTGGTTATCGGGATTAGTAGCCAACCTTATAAAGGTAATTGAATATCGATAAAGGATCATCCACTCTCGGTATCACTAGAGTAATATCATGTATGTGCTTGTTCAGACAAATCCCTAGCCAGGGTCATTCGAATTGAGAGAGAAAGAGCTCTCCGGTAGAATCCGATTAGAGCAAGACTAATTGATTCTGATTCCCATTACACAAAATCAAGGACATCATAATATATATATATATATATATATATATATATATATGCAACAAATAATATAATGTAAGAATATGCTAGTAATAATCTTAAGCAAAAAGATCGTGCAGCGTGTTACACGTGCCATCACTCAAGTGATTGGCTTGCAGGGCACCTATAACCAGCAAGTGGGTATTTGGATGGAGATTCAATACCCACTATGGCAGGACCCCTAGGGTTTTGGTGGCTCTCTATAAATAGGAGGGGGGACTCATGGTTGATGGGCTATAGCCTTGCCCTCCCCCTCTTATTCTCCTCCCTCCCTCTGCGCAAGAGTTGCAAGATCAGATTAGAGGAGATTTGCTGCAGAGATCCATTGTGTGGATACCACTAGAGAGGAAGATGCTTGACTTCCTTCATCCTCTCCATCCGAATTTGGAATATAGGGATATACGATCTCCTTAGGTAAAAATAATCTCTCACATGATATGTTTTTTGGTTTTTGTAGCTTTCTCGTGACTCAATCTTTGCACGATGATTTGATCTGCGTGGGAAACTTATTTTGTTTTGATCTTCGCTGCACATGTAATGCTCCCGCTAAGGCTTCCCAACACTTGTTTGAAACCATAAAGAGCCTTAGATAATTTGAACATAATTCAGAAAAAGATCATTTCAAACTTTTCTAGTGATTTATTACCTATTTTAAACTTTTCTAAAGTATGTTGTAGTATGACATTTCCTTCTTAATTGCCTCTAGTTTCTCACATTTAGAGCAAAAAACATATGGTGTTGATGCTTCATGCATGGTTTCAAGTTTACTAGCAACTACTGTATGTTCATTCTTAAGTAATTTATAAGTTTTTCTAATCTTTTTAAATTCATCAAATAATTCATGAAAGGCATTTAACAACTTATCAAATATAAAGGATGCTTCAGAAGAGTTGCTTACCTCATCATGGATGGCCATGAGCACGTAGTTAGCCACTTCTTTTTTGTTGTGGTCTTCATCATCTGACGAGCTTGAATCATCCCATGTTGCTGTGAAGGCCTTCTTTTTATTTGGAGTTGGTAGCTTTTTCTTTAATTGTGGGCACTCACTTTTGAAATGTCCTGGCTTTGTACATTTGTAACATATTATATTATCCTTTTTTGATGCATTTTAATTTTTAAGATATTTATTCTTTTTTATGAAATTTTTAAGTTTTTTTATTTAAAGTGCAATATCATTGTCCTCCTGACTCGAGGAGTCATATATCATTCTCAGTGTCATATCCTTCCTGTTCTTTGGAAGGTATTTTTCTTTGGTTCTCAATGCAATGTCCTTCCTGTTCTTTGGAAGGAGTTCTTCATGTTCATCATGAGTTTTGCAACTCATTTCATAAGTCATTAGAGACATAATTAATTCTTCGAGAGGTAAATTGTTTAAGTTTTTGGCCTCTTATATAACAGTTACTTTCGGGTCCCAACTTTTAGGTAAAGATCTCAAAATTTTATTAACAAGTTCAATATTAGTATAAACTTTATCAAGAGATTTCAAACTATTGATGACATTCGTAAAGTGGGTATACATGTCACCAATAGTCTTAGTCTCATTATGAACATTGTTATGCACAAGGAGATTTATTTTTAATTCCTTTACTTTACTTATACCTTCGTGTGTGACTTCTAAGGTGTGCAATATATCATAAGTAGGATCACAAGTAGAAACCAGGTTAAATTTATTTTTGTATAAAGCACAAAACAAAGCATTTATAGCTTTGGCATTAAAAAAAATATCTTTCTTTCATGATAATTCCAATTATTTATAAGATTGGATGAATTCAAAAATCTATTTTTGACAATGTTCCATAATTTAAAATTTATCGAAATAAAAAAAGCCACATTCTAATTTTCCAATAGATGTATCCGTCCCATTAAATATAGGAGGATGTGTGATGAAATGACCCTCGTTAATGCCAAAGAAATCCATTTGAACTCGCTTGGGTTTTAATCCAATTGAGTGAGCCTCGCTCTGATGCTAGCTATTAGGATTAAGTTGGCACTAAGAGGCGTGGGTGAATTAGTGTAAGTGCTAAAACAAACTTTGTTTCAAAAATTTTGCTTGAAGTAAAACCGAAATCGTAAATTCTTTTCTTGGAAGTAGTTGAGAGCAACAAAGTTTGAAAATAAGAGAAAATCGAAAGAAGATGCTTATGCTTTTCTTTAAACTAATTAAGAATAATCAGATTTGAATGCAATAGTAGAGAGAGGCAAGAGTAGAGATGCTCACATATTTTATAGTGGTTCAGTAAAAGACTTGATTTACGTCCACTCTCGAGTCCTCCTTCGTAGAGGCTCACTGGTGTCCACTAATGATCTTCTTTCATGAGCAAAGATAAAACACCCCTTTACACTTTTCTCCTTTTCATATGTTCAGGAGAGGAACCTTTACAATCTTTTACCTTTTCTCTTAAACTCACTTTACACTTTAAGAACACAAGAGAAGCTCTTAATTGATTTTTATAGAATTTTCCCAAAGATTTTATTCACTATCTTAGCACTTTCTTGCTTTTCCATGCATGAATACTTGGGATATTTATAGACTCCAATTGGCTTCAAAAATTAAAGCCAAAATTCAACCCATCTCCGGAAAATCCGGGTATGGGTGGTACTACTATCGACAACGAAATGAGCTCTATTATGAGCTCAAATATAACCCAAAGTGGACTCGATTGGCCTCTAATTGAGTTAGTTAGGATTTCTCCAAAACTAACTCAATTAGGACTCAAATCATGATGCTAACTACGACACACTATAATAATTATAATCGTTCTTATTGTCTAGCACGCCAATCAATCTTTCAAACTCCGGACGAACTTCCTAACATCCTTTCGGTGAACTCCTGATCATCTTCCGATGATCTCGCAGCATATTCTTAGTAAGCTCCTAATCATCTTCGGTAAACTCCCGACGAACTCTCAACGAGCTTCCGTTGCATTATCCGAAGCCTTAGCCCGATGCCCGATCTTGACTCCTGCCCAACATCAGATTGTTTTATCTTTTCACAGTCATAGTTAATCTTGCATCACTTAGCTCCAACATATAGGTTAGATCACAAATCCATCAATTGATTTAAATCCGAGATTCAATAGAACCTAGCTCCAGCACCATTCTGGAGGTCAAGTTTGTTTAGGAACCTAATATATAAGTTTCAACTTTGCAGGTCTAGCAGCGCATCTCACCCACCTGAACAGTGGAGACAACACTCAGGATGTTGATCCTTAGACTAACGAGGAGACTATTATAGGTATAGAGTCCAGGAAGTGACAAGAAGCCATGAATTCTGAAATAGATTTCATATACTCTAACAAGGTTTGGAGCCTTATTATTGCACCTGAGAGTATTTTACCCATCAACTGCAAATGGATATTCAAGAAGAAGATTGAAGCAAAAATATTTACATTTATATTAGTGGTAATATATATATATATATGATTATTTATATTACCAATTTTTTTTGTAGTAAATTAGACTTATACTTACCTGATTTAACTTAAAAATGAATATGCTAGTGAAAGGCCACATTCTTTAATGATCGAGGGTGCTACGAGCGATAAACCTTTTTCTTCCTTAGGTTTTAGGGTTTCCTGACCTCCATGAGAAAACTAAGGAAATGGCTTAAGGTCTATTGTTCAATACCATTAGATCTCCTCTTAAGTCTCTTTTTTTTCTCCTTTTTATACCTTTTATAATATGATCCTTGTAATATCTATATTTATAAATGAGTCCTCAGAAAGATAAAAATATTACATTCTTCCCTCTAAATAAAAAGTTCATCCTATAAACTTCACGTATATAATATGAAAAGTAATTAAGATTGATATCTCCTCATGACATTAATTATATGATAGCATCATATATGACTTAACATTTTAAAACTTATATAAAAACTCAAGATATTATCCATCTCAAACATTGATCCTTCAATATAAATATTTATGCTCTACACTAAATATTAAGATAACTTTATATTCAAGACCACTAGCACACTTTGGTTTCTTACCTTATACTTAACGTAAAATATGCATAATCAGCAAATATTTTATAGAACATTGAAAATGATCTTTTTGAAAAATATGTACCTCAATCTTAAGAATAAAAAATATAAGTATATTATTTAACATATTTATGAAGCATAGACATCACAAATCATATCATAAAGTTATGATATATATATATATATATATATATATATATATATATATATATATATATATATATATATAATGCTAGTTATACGCGTGTGAGACTCAGGCACTACAATCCTCCCCTCATAATAAAAATTTTAAAATTCCTTTACATATATATATACATATATATATTTATACTTATACACATATATACCTCATAAATATGTTAAATAATATACTCATATTTTTTATTCTTAAGATTGAGAAAATGCTTTCCAAAAATATCATTTTCCATGCTTTATAAAATATTTGCTAATTATGCATATTTTATGTTAAGTATAAGGCAATAAACCAAAGTGTGCTAGTGGTCTTGAATATAAAGTTATATTAATATTTAGTGTAGAGCAAAAATATTTATATTCAAGGATCAATGAGATGGATAATATCTTGAGTTTTTATATAAGTTTTAAAATGTTAAGTCATATTTGATACACCATTGTGCTGAGGTGTATAAGGAGGCATCTGCTAGGATAGAATCCTATGATCCATAAAGAAATGAATGAACTTTGTACTCAAGTACTCTCATCCTCGATCTGCTTGAAGAGTCTTAATATTCCTTCTAATCTGGTTCTCTACTTCATTCTTATATTCCTTGAATTTCTCAAAGGCCTAAGACTTGTACTTCATCAAGTACACATGTCTATATATAGTGAAATCGTTAGTAAATGTAATAAAGTATGAGTAACCACCTATAGTTTGAGTCGACATGGGACCACATATATCATTATATATAAGTTCTAGTAGCTCAGTGTTTCTCTTTTGTTCTACTAAAAGGAGAGTTGGTCATCTTTTCACAAAAGCAAGGTTCACAAGTTGCATACAACTCATAGTTGAATGGATCTAAGTACCTATCTTTCAGTAACTTTTGAATCCTTTTCTCATGTATATGACTTAGCCTACAATAAATACCATAGGTATGCATTGTTCAATCTCATATCTTTAAGTTCTTCACTATTCCTCAAACAATTAATAGAGATGAAGAAGGATGGAATTGACATCCAAGCTCTCATATTGCCTTGGTAACTTAGGAGTCATGGAGACCAATATATAGTATTTTACTATAGTGGAATTGTCTATATACGTCACATAGCGAGTGATCTCATCCTCACTTACCCCTTCTTCTAGCGTGGGCACTATCGTATCAAGGACATAAATGATTTTCTTCACTGTGATACTAATTCTCAAATTGTGGAGTCAATCTGTGTAGTTTGGACCAGTGAGACGGTTAGCATCAAGTATGCCATGTAGGAGATGTGCAAGCCACATGTTTATAACGTACAAGATATAACATAAATAATAACATACAGAGATTATGAAAAAACTAATTAGGATATAAACTTCAATATTAATGTACTCTCATTACTTTCCTAGTGAATCACGCGACACCCTCAACATATGAAATAGAAGTCTTCGATATACTTTTAGTGGGTCAGCATCTTAGTACAACCTCAAGTGACTCGACCAATTACACTAAGCCTAAAAGGTAGATAACTCTTGCCAAACATAACTATTTATGATTCTTGTCATATTCGGCTTCCGAATTATCATGGTCTCGAATGCTTGACCAACTATGAAGTTTAGTTAAAGCATCACCATCATTACAAAATGATCTAATTTGATGATATACTCTCGAGTGACTCGACCAAGCATAACATACCCTCAGGTCACTAGTGACATCTCGATCTCGTAGGCAAGATCTCGATCACGTAGATAGGTGGGCCTCGAGTGACTCAACCAACTCAACCTATATCGTGATTCAATTTCTTCCTATAACGACAGAAGGTCATATGGGTCATTCTTATTGCCTCATGCTCTCTCACTTAATATTATCATAGTAGGAGCTTTTGTTTTATATTAGTCTCCTAGTATATCATGTCACACTTATACATATTTAATATATATCTTCACCACATGCAAATATATATATATATATATATATATATATACATATACATATACACACACATACATATATATACATATATATACATACATATACATATATATATATATATATATACAAGCCACACCGTTTGATCATGAGCCGTCACCTAATATGATTAAGCCTGAGCCAATGGGCCTAACCACTCACAATATGATATATGTGTGCATCGATGCATCTCCATGCCCTGTGATCGTTGATCTCATTATCATCGGTTCCGTTAGATCTTCACGTATTACCATGCATCATGATCTCCTGTCATGAAATCGTGAGTCCCGTTATCACCTCCATGCTCCTACTACGCCTCTCCATATAATTACAAAATAATCACATACACACAGGCTCAATAATAAACGATAAAAATTAAAAGGGCTCGCAGGCCCAAATAATAATAATAATCACATGTACACATATCGCATCACATGACTTATAATCATTCATCCACATAATACATTACATGTACATATCACATGACATGTTGGATTACTAAATATATAATAATAATTAATTAAGCTATTTAATTAATTATTTTTAGATTTTTAGGATATTCTACTATAGGGTTCCTAATATGGCAGCTTGGGACAACTAGTGCGGCTAGGAAACCCTATCCACTAGGATTCCTCTTATGGCTAGGTATCCTTAACCACAAGGAAACCTTGGGAGGTCAAGAAACCCTAGCCCCCAAGAAACTCTTTTGCAACCCTTTCCTTGGTTACATTTTGCCATGCGTGAGTAGCACATCTTGGCCACCCAAAGACCCCTTACGGCTAGAAAACCCTAGCCACAAGGTTACCTCTGGTGGCTAAGAAATCCTAGCGGCCAGGGTTGCCCATGCAGTTAATACTCTTGGCTACATGGGAGGGCTGCTACCATGGCAGAGAGCTTGTTGCTCTCAACCTTACATCCTTTGGTTAGGCCATGAGTAACATCCTTACTCTTGGTTAAGGCTACAAGCAGCCTTTGGCTGTGCCATAGGGTAGCAACGTTAGCTACCATTTTCCCCTTCTTTATGCCAATAATTTTGATATCAAATAATCTTAAAACATCTCTCTATAGCACCTCTTTATAGCAAGAAAAGGTATTGTCTAGATCTGATTAACTACAAAGAATTGCAGCAAGATACACAAAAAAAAATTTACGCACATCAATCTCATCACACGTAGTTTAGAACCAGTCTTTACAAGAACATAGCTTTGTTACCATTGTTGGGAAACCTTAGAAGTATCACATGCATAGTGGAAGATCAAAATAAAATTGGTTTCCCATATAGATCAAAATCGTCATGCAAAAATTGGTGCGGAGAAAGCTACAAAACTGAAAAAACTATATCATGTAATTATCCCTATTTTTTCAGATCCAGATGGAGACGACAAAGGAGGTCAAGTGTCATCATCTCTAGTAGTATCCACATGATAGATCACTACAGCGATACTCCTTAAATTATCCCAAAGTCTCATAATTCTTGTGTTGCTTCTTGGAACAAACTTGGAAGAAGATTCTCTATCTTCTTCACTATCCCCTAACACTAGAGAGGGGCTGATTGGCTAAGAAGGAGAGGGAGAGGAGGAGAATAGAAGGGGACAACTAAAGGTGTAGCCTATTATATAAGAGTCGTCCCTGCTTCCTATTTATAAAGAGCTACAAAAAACCCTAGGAAATCCTGCCTTAGTGGGTATTGGAGCTCCATCCACTTACCCACTAACCTTGGATTATTATCAGATCTCATCTAATGAGAATAGAGGCTCATTGGTCTCTATCTAATCCTCTATCCGTTGAAGCATCCATAATATGTGTGTGACCTTTTAGGCCTAATACTGAGCTAGCCGTGAGTCCTCCCTATCATAACTCCTTCTGACTTATTGAATTATTATCTCATAATAATTCACTCTATTTATCGACTATGGACGTACTAGGCCACTACGCCATAGTCCCTAGATGGGATAGGGGATATTATCCATTATACCTGTATGTTCTCAGTTACTATGTATCTATAGTCTCTCATTCATCTAATCTCCCAAAGACTATATATCGGACATGGTACTATTAGGCCACATATAATCTGTCTAAGTATCACTATAATTAGATTCTCCTGAAGAATTTCTCTCTTCATACAAGTGTTTATAAGACTAACTACCTCCATCATATGGATGGGTATATACATTATACCGATTTATCTAGTTGTCTTGGTGTTCCTCTTGGACAACCTATGATCAGGATTATTTAAGATTTATATTTAAAAATAAATTGGTCTCGTTATCATGATCTAATCATGAATCAAGGATATCATAATATATATATTAAATATATAATATAATGTGAGAATATGTCAATAATAATAATGATCCAAAGAGACTGTGTAGCGTATCACACGTGCCATCACTCACGTAATTGACTTGCAAGACACCAATAACTAGGAGAAACAACCCTTCATGCATAGGAAACTACAAAATTAAGTGCTTTACAACTGGTAACTAACTTCATTTTATGTGTTTCGTGGTTATGAAGAAAAGACCTTAAAACATCTTTAACTTTCCAAACCAGCTATTTAATGAAGTAGCTTTAACTTTCTCTAGTGAAAATGCACATGAGCTGTCATATTTTAGAGATTTGGATTAAAGGCTTTGAGACAAGCATTGTGAGATGTAGAGCATACTATAGGACCAACAAAATTTACTTGAGTAGACTATAGCAAATTAGATACTAAATTATCAATCTCCCCGGGTTGAAAAGGACTTGTCCTTATGTCCTCATTTGTTTCAATAACATGATATGGACTTAAATCAATCACATTGAATATTGAGAATACCTAATAATCTTTAGGTAGCTCGATCTCATAAGTATTTTTGTCAATTCTCTTAAGCATATTGATTGGACTATCAATCATTAGTTTTAATTTCATAATTTGTTTGGTGGTAACCTCTCATTCCTTAGATAAATCCGTATCAAATCCCCTGTATTTTAAACTCCATTTGCTTTTTGTGTTTGTTGGCAGCTTGCATGTACCTCTCATTTTACTTTTTGATGGTTGCTTTAACTTTCTCATGCAACTTCTTTATCTGTTTAGCCCTCTCATCTGTATTTTTACTAAATTATTTAGTTGTGAAATGAGAAACTAAATCCAAAGGACCTGTAAGATTAGCCCATGGAATAAGATCAATGTGATGCTATATGTCTCTCAAAGGTGGAAGGATATGTGGAATCTCTTCTAGTACAACATCTTGAAACTCCTTCAGAATTGGTTTCATGTTTACTGGTGGCTACTAATAGAGCTAAAACATGACCACTCCTTCCTAATTAACCCTTGTATTCACCATAGGACATATAACTACTAACTTCCTTGTTTGGTGTATTATTTTTAGAAGGTTTTAATGAAGCTAAAATAATCTTTTTTTTATTTACCTTAAAAGAATTAGTATGTTTGTAGCCATCATACAACACCCTCTTATCATAATGCCATGGTCTACCCAACAACAAATGACAAGTATCTATAGGAGCAATATCATACCATACTCCATCTTTGTAATATTTGCCCATAGAAAATGGAACTACACATCTTTTAGTTACCTCGATGCCATTTTCTTTTTGCAACCAACATAATTGGTAAGGATATAGATGAGGAATGATGTCCAACTTTAGCTTTTGCACCATCTCTAAAGATACCACATTCTTAAAGCTGTCATTATCAATGATCACCAGGAACACTTTGCCATGAGAAGTGCATTTGGTATGAAACACGTTTTTTCTCACCTAACTTTCATCCTCAGCCACATAGGATATTTGTAAGCTGCGTTGTAACACAATAGACAAACCATGATCTACATAAGTAACATCTTCCTTCTCATCATCATATTTTGGTTCGTCAATGGCTTCATTTTTTTTCTCCATCACTATGTTCTTCAATGAATGTAACAATCCTCCTATTTGGACAATCTAAAGTAATATGCCCAAAACCATGACATTTGAAATATTTTCGATCACTTGGTGTCGAAGAATTAGGTGGTTGTTTGCTGCTAATCGATCCTTCACCCCTGTCTTGCACCTTTGACACCACTTCACTCTGGAGAGTACACTTAAAATTTTCTCCTCTCATATAACCATCTTTTGCCCTGTATCAAAAATCCTTTTCAAACTTTTGCTATTTCTTCACTTTCAAAGCTAGCTTGCTCATATCATTCAAAGACTAATATGGTTGGAGTTGAACCACTTTGCAATCTCATATTTTAGATCTAAGTATCTTGTAATTGTTTGCTCTTCTGGTTCCATAAGCTCTCCTTTTAACATAAGATTATCAAACTTTGTTGTGTACTCCTCCATACTAAAATCTTTTTGCTTGAAATGTATATAGTTATCAGGTATGTATTTTCTTTTCAACTCTCTTTTTATTTTCTCCCATATCATGATTTTATTCTTCACCTCATATTCTCTTTGCTTCTTTAGATTTTCCCACAAAAAAGACGTATTCCTTTTGAGTTTGAGTGCCACAAACTCTACTTTCTTCTGTTCTAGTGGTTCATGAAAATCAAATATTCTTTTCACCATAATAAGCTAATCAATAAAATTATCAATAATCATTTTACCTTCAAGCTCTGGAATATCTAACTTTTGATTGTATTTGTTCTGCCGCTCGTCTTGGTATCTATGCCTTGCTTGAAATATTTTGAACTCCTTTAGATAAGAAGGTGTATCATTATCAGAACCATACTTTTAGGCATCATTTTTATGCTGATTGTTTCTCCTCAAAAATTTAAATGACTTTATTTTTTTGTGTAGATTGTGAAGCAATCTTTATAGCTGCAACCTTAAGGATTCATAATCATCTTCATGGCCATTACCTTCACTAACTACTTCTTTTCCATTTTGTTTTGTCATTATTTATAGCCTTTAGCTCTGATACTAAACCGATACAAAATTAAAAAGAAACAAACTCAAAATATAATTAAAAAAAATGATAGTTAAGTTGTATTTGCTAGAATATCATTGAAAAGAAACAAACTCAAAATATAACTTATATAAAATCAATGAATAGTTCACCACCAAGTTTAAAATTACAAAAGGATACAGAAAATTCACCATCCAAGGATATTAAATAAGGATACAAAATTAAAAATAAAAGGCTCACCACTCAAGAAAGTATCAAAGAGATACAAATTTTTAGAGAACTCCAAATGAGCTTCTACTAATACCAATTAGCTTCTAAACTTTTTTCTAACCCTAGAATACTAAAATAAATACTAGTGTATAGGGAACTATGTAATTAAGTGCTTTACAGCTAGTAACTAACCCCTTTAATGCATTATTTATTATTGAAGAAAAGCACTTTACAATAATATTAACTTTCTACCTTTCAAACTACCTGTTAAAGAAGTAGCTTTAATTAGGCACTCCCGTGCTAATCTCCCCTAGTTGAAAAAGACTTGTTCTCAAGTCATCATTTGTTCCAACAATATGATATGAACTTAAATCAACTATATCGAATGTTAAGAATATCCCATAATCTTCAGGTAACTCGATCTCACAAGTATTCTTGTCTATTCTCTTAAGATATTGATTGGACCATCAATCTTTGGTTTCAATTTCTCAAATTTTTCTGGTGGTAACCTCTCATTTCTTAGATAAATCTAGATCAAATTACCTATATTAAACTTCATATGCTTTCTGTGTTTGTTGGCAGCTTGCTTGTACCTCTCATTTTGCTTTTTAATATTTGCTTTAACTTTCTCATGCAACTTCTTTATCTGCATACCCCTCTCATCTGCATTTTTATTAAATTGTTTAGTTGTGGAATGAGGAACTAAATCTAAAGGATCTATAGGATTAGCCCCAGGAATAAGATCAATCTGATGCTAGATGTTTCTCAAAGGCAGAAGGCTATGTGAAATCTCTTCCAGTATAACATCTTGAAATTCCTCCAGGATTGGTTTCATGCTTGTTAGTAGTTCCTTGTAATGTTCATTCTCCTCTACTACTACTAGAGCCAAAATATAACCACCCTTTTCTAATTCACTATTGCATTTACTAAAGAACATAAAAGCGCTAACTTCCTTCTTTGGTGCATTGATTTTAGAAGGTTTTAATGGAGCTAAAATAATTTTCTTCTCAGTCACTTTAAAAGAATAAGTATATCTATAGCCATCATATAATACCCTCATATCATAATGCTAAGGTCTACCAAACAACAAATGACAAGCATCCATAGGAGCAACATCACACTGTACTTCATCTTTATAATACTTGCCAATATAAAATGAAACTAAACATCTTTTAGTTACCTTGATGTTATTTTATTATTGCAGTCAATATAATTGGTAAGGATGTGGATAATAAATTGTCCAACTTTAGCTTCTGCACTATCTCCAGAGATACCACATTCATAAAGCTACCAATATCAATAATCACGAAATATACCTTGCTATGAGAAGTGCATTTGGTATGAAACAAATTCTTTCTCACCCAACTTTCATCTTCAGCTATATAGGATACTTGTAAGCTACATTGTAACACAATAGATAAACCATGATAAATATAAGTAATCTCTTCCTTATCATCATCATATTTTAGTTTTTTGTTGGCTTCATTTCCCTCTCTATTACTATCTTCTTTAACGAATATAACAATCATCATAGTTGGATGATCTGAAGTAATATGTATAAAACCGTGACATTTGAAGCATTTTTGACCACTTGGTACAGAAGAATTAGGTGGTTGTTTGCTGCCAACTGATCCTACACCCTTGTCTTGCATCTTCAACCCCACTTTGCTTTGGAGAGTAGGCTTAGAATTTTCTCCTCTCATATAATAATATTTTTCCTTGTATCGAAAACCCTTTTTAAACATTTGCTGCTTCTCCACTTTTAAAGCTAGCTTGCTCACACCATTTAAAGACTAATATGGTTGGAGTTGAACCACTTTGGCAATCTCATATTTCAAACCTCCTAAGTATCTCGTAATGGTTTGCTCTTTTAGTTCCATAAGCTCTCCTTTTAACATAAGATTGTCGAACTCTACTATATACTCCTTTACACTATGATCTTTTTGCTTACAACCATAGATTTTCAAATAGATATTTTTCTTATAATTGTCAAGTATGTATTTTCTTTTCAACTCCCTTTTCATTTTCTCCCATGTCACGATCTTACTCTTCCCCTTACGTTCTTTTTGCTTCTTTAGATTTTTTCACCAAAAAGATGCATTCCTTCTGAATTTGAGTGCCACAAGGTTTACTTTCTTTTATTCTGGTGGCTTATAAAAATCGAATATTCTTTTCACTATACTAAGCCAATCAATAAAGTCATCAATATTGATTTTACCTTCAAACTCTAGAATGTCCAGCTTTATGTTACATTTATTCTGCCACTTGTCTTGGCCTCTATGCCTTACTTAAAATCTTCGAAACTCCCTTGGGTAAGGAGGTGTATCATCGTCAGAACTAAACTTTTGGGCATCATTTTTATGCTGATTGTTTCTACTCGGAAGTTTTTCAATGATTTCATTTTTTTGTGTAGATTGTGGAGCAATTTTTGTAGCAGCAACCTCAAAGATTCAACATCATCTTAGTGGCCACTACCTTCACCAACTATATTTTTTTCATTCCGTCTTCTCATGATCTTTTGCCTTTAGCTCTGATACTAAACCAATACTGGGAAAAGGAGAAAGCGGATTGAAATTTAGAAAGAAAGAAACCGATAGTCAAATTATATTTACTGAAATATTTTTTGGATTGAAAATAGATAAACTTAAGATAACACTTGCATAAAATCAATAAATAGTTCACCGCCAAGTTTAAAATCATAAAGGGTTCAGAAAATTCATCACCTCAAGGATACTAAACAATGATACAGAACTGAAAACAAAAGATTCACCACTCAAGGAAGTGTCCAAGAGATATAGAGTTTTAGATGGTACTCCAAATGAGCTTATGTCAATACCAATCAGATTCTGAACATCTTTCTAACCCCAAAATACTAAAATAAGTACTAGTGTATAAAATAATCCTTCATGCATAGGGAACTAAGAAACTAAGTGTTTTACAATTGGTAACTAACCTCTTTAATGGATCCCTTGGTCATTAAGAAAAGCACATTGAAATAGCTTTAATTTTCTACCTTCCAAACCACCTATTAATAAAGTAGCTTTAACTTTCTCTATTGAAAATGCTCATAAGATATCATATTTTAGAGGTTTGGATTAAAGACTATGAGATAAGCATTTTAAGCTAAAGAGAATACCATAGGACCAATAAGAATTGCTTGAGGTGACTATAGTAAATTAGGCACTCGCATGTCAATCTCTCTTGGTTGAAAAAAGACTTGTCCTCAAGTCCTCAATTGTTCCAACAACATGATATAGACTTGGATCACCCACATTGAATGTTGAGAATATCCCATAATCTTCAGGTAGCTCGATCTTATAAGTATTTTTGTCAATTCTCTTAAGTATATTGATTGGATCATCGGTCTTTGGTTTCAATTCCCTAAATTTTCTAGTGGTAACCATCCTTCTTTAGATAAATCTAGATCAAATCACATGTATTAAACTTCATATATTTTTTGTATTTGTTGGTAGCTTACATGTACCTCTCATTTTGCTTTTTAATTATAGCTTTAACTTTCTTATGTAACTTCTTTATCTAGTTAGCCCTCTTGTCTACATTTTTACTAAATTGATTAGTTGTGAAATAAGAAACTAAATCCAAAGGATCTATAGGATTAGCCCCTAGAATAAGATTAATATGATGCTAGATGTGTCCCATAGGTGGAAGACTATGTGGAATCTCTTCTGGTATAACATCTTGAAAATCTTCAAGGATTGGTTTCATGTTTGCTTGTAGTTCCTTGTAATGTTTATTCTCCTCTACCACTACCACTACCAGAGTCAAAACATGACCATATTTTTCTAATTCACCCTTGCATTCACTCTAAGAGATAAAGTGCTAACTTACTTCTTTGGTGCATTATTTTTAGAAGGTTTTAATGGAGCTAAAATAATCTTTTTCTCATTCACCTTAAAAGAATAAATATGTTTGTAGCCATCATACAACACCCTCCTATCATAATGCCAAGGTCTACCCAACAGCAAATGATAAACTTCTATCATAGCAACATCACACTATACTTCATCTTTATAATACTTACCAATTAGAAAATAAAACTAAACATCTTTTAGTTACCTTGATGTCATTTTCTTTTTACAGCTAGCATAATTGGTAAGGATGTGGGTGAGGGATTATGTCCAACTTTAGCTTCTGTACTGTCTTTAAAGATACCACATTTTTAAAGCTGCCATTGTCAATAATTATTAAGCACACCTTGCCATGAGAAGTGCATTAGGTATGAAACACGTTCTTTCTCACCCAACTTTCACCTTAGCTATATAGGATACTTGTAAGCTATGTTGTAACACAATAGACAAACCATGATTTTTATAAGTAACCTCTTCCTCATCATCATCATATTTTGGTTCATCGTTGGTTTTATTTCTTTCTCCATCACTATGTTCTTTAACGAATGTAATAATCATACTATTTTGACAATCTAAATCATTATATTTAAAACCATGATATTTGAAGCATTTTTTTGTCACTTGGTGTAAAAAAATTAGGTGGTTGTTTGCTGCCAACTGATCCTTCACCCTTATCTTGCACCTTCAACACTACTTTGCTTTGGAGAGTAGGTTTAGAATTTTCTCCTCCCGTATAACTATCTTTTACTCTATATCAAGAACCCTTTTCAAACTTTTACAATTTCTCTACTTTTAAAGCCAGCTTGCTCACATTATTCAAAGACCAATATGGTTGATTAAACCACTTTGGCAATTTCATATTTCAGATATCCTAAGTATCTTACATGGTTTGCTCTTCTAGTTCTATAAGCTCTCCTTTTAACATAAGATTGTCGAACTCTGTTGTGTACTCCATATAAGATCTTTTTGCTTGAAATTATAAATTTTGAAAAAGATCTCTTGCCTACAATTGTAAGGTAATTATTTTATTTTCAACTCCTTTTTTATTTTCTCTCATGTTATGATTTTACTTTTCCCCTTACGTTCTCTTTGCTTCTTTAGATTTTACCAATAAAAAGATGCATTCCTTCTAAGTTTGAGTGCCATAAGCTTTACTTTATTTTGTTATGGTAGTTCATAAAAATCGAATATTCTTTCGACCATATTAAACCAATCAATAAAGTCATCAATATTGATTTTACCTTCAAACTCTAGAATATCCAATTTTGGGTTGTGTTTATTCTGCCACTTGTCTTGGTCTCTACGCCTTACCTGAAATTTTACAAGCTCCCTTGGGTAAGGAGGCATATCATCATTAGAACTAAACTTTTGGGTATTATTTTTATGATGATTATTTCTATTTAGAAGTTTTTCAATGATTTCATTTTTTTATATAGATTATGTAGCAATCTTTGTAGCTGTAACCTCAAGGATTCAACATCATCTTCATGGCCACTACCTTTACCAACTACTTCTTTTTCATTCCGTCTTACCATGATCTCTAGCATTTAGCTTTAATACCAAACTAATACCGAGAAAAGGAGAAAAAGGATGGAATTTAGAAAAAAAGAAACTGATAGTCGAATTGTATTTGCTGAAATATATTTTGGATTGAAAAGAAACAAACTCAAGATATAACTTGTATAAAATTGATAAATAGTTCATCACTAAGTTTAAAATTATAAAGAAATATAAAAAATACCACCCTTAGGATAATAAACAAGGATATAAAACTAAAAACAAAAGTCTCACAACTCAAGGAAGTGTCCAAGAGATACAGAGTTTTAGAGAGAACTCGAAATGAGCTTCTACAAATATAAATCAGATTCTAAACTTTTTTCCAACCCTAAAATACTAAAATAAGTTCTAATACATGAAACAACCCTTCATACATAAGGAACTATGAAATTAAGTATTTTACAACTAGTAACTAACCCCTTTAATGCATTCCTTAGTCATGAAGAAAATTTTTAAATGTCGAATTTTGATGATAAAATCAATTGATGGGTTATTGATCTAATAAGTTTGTTAGAGTTGATTGATGCAATATTAACTATGATAGATTACAATCAGAGGATTGGCCAAAGTCAACTCTAGGAATCGGGTCGGAGTGACGACGATGCAGTTGATAACTCGCCTAGAGTGCATTAAGAGTTTGTCCTAGGTATCAAGAATCTAACAGGATGGTGCAAGGGAGTTCACCGGAAGAAAACTGAGACTCATCGAAAGATTGTCGAGGGTAGTCGAAAAGCTTGCCGGAAGTTGGGAAAGTTTTTAAGTGGATTTGTTAGTCATGATTGTAATTAGTTAGATCATAGTTAGCATCATTCAAGTTTAACCATGACGGTGAAAAAGAATTACAGATCAGACATGAACCTAGGATCAAGCTTAGGCATTGGGCCAAAGTTTGGATGATGCGGTGGGAGCTCGTTAGGAGTTTGCTAGGACTTCGAAGGTATCAGGAAGATTGCTAGGAACACACTAGGAGATCGTCGGAGGAAGACCGTGAGACTCATCGTAGGAAATGTTGGAGGTTGCTAGATTACGGGAGTGAGGTCATTAATTAAGCTTTATGGTAATGTATGGTTATAATTCTTAAGTCATATGTTAAGTTTGAGTCTGAATTGAGTGTGATTTGGAAGGAATCCAAATCAATTCAAAGAGGCAACTAGGTCCACTATGGGGTTTGATTGAGCTCAGGCTGAGCTTATTTAGTTGACCAGGGAAGTGGTCAACTAATGGTTCAAGTCGGGATTGAAAAAGTGAATGAAATCACTTTTTCGACATTCTCGGTGGCTAAACTGCTGGTGACCATCGATTGTACCATCATTGCCCAGGTTTTCAGTCAACGGTTGAATCTCTTTACCCTATTTTTAGGGTGCTTTCGATGGCTGCATCATCGGCGTTGATGGGTAAACGGCCCGTACCCGGATTTTTCAGATAGGTTTGAATTTTGACTCTAAATTCTAAAGCCATTTGGGGCCTATTGCATTCTACACAATAATTTCTGGGATTAAAATTTTATAAAAAACTTGTGTGAATTATTTGAAAAAGAAAAGGGGAAAGGATGAGCTAAGAGTTATAAAATTCTTGTAAAGAGTCTTCCTTGTAAGCTCAAGTTGTAAGGGTTTAGTCTTTACCCAAAGAAGATCGATAGTGGATGCCGGTGTGCCTCAAGGAGGAGGACTCAGGAAGTAGACGTAGGCTAAGGTTGAGACCGAACCATTATAAGTTGTGAGTTCTCTTTGCTTATCTTGTTTAATTCTTTATATTGTTTCTAATTAGTTCATACAAAAATACAATCTTCATCCTTAAGATTTTTTAATTGGGTTCTTAATTATTTTTAATAAAATATCAAAAGACGCTTATGACATTATTTATTTTTGAAAGCAAGGCTTCGAAATCAAGTATTTCCCTTATGACATTACTTTTCTTTTTATTCGGATTTGATTGTTCTTTCTGAAGTCATCTTTAAGCAAGAAGTTTAGTATTTCTATATAAGATTAAATTACTCACTTGAATGAAAAACTTTTGATTTTCTTATCTTGCTTCAAATAAAAAGTAATTGTTAAAAGATTAATTTACACATTCACTAATTAACCCTCCCTCTTAGTGCCAATTGATCATAACAAAATGCACATTGGAATAGTTTTAACTTTTTATCTTCGAAACCATCTATTAATAAAGTAACTTTAACTTTCTCTAGTGAAAACACTATGAGCTATCTTATTTGAGAGGTTTGGATTAAAGGCTATGAGATAAGCATTGCAAGTTGTAGATAATACCATAGGACCAATAAGATTTACTTGAGCTGACTATGATAAATTTGGTTCTCCTGTGTCATGAAGTTCATGACACTCTTAGAATATTATCTAAAATCTAAATAATTCTTTCTTATTAACCATCTATTTAAGGATGAAAAGCAGTGTTAAAAACTAACTTTATCCCCAATGCCTTATGTAGACTCTTCTAAAATCCTGATGTGAATCTAGAGTCTCTATCTGATACAATGGACACCAGTACACCAAGCAGTCTAATTATCTCCTGAGTTAATTATTAAGTATTTTGATCTACCAAATAGTTAGCATGAATAGATGGAAAGTGGTTTGTCTTGATCAATCTATCCACAATGACTCAAATTCTATCATGTCCCTTGCTAGTCCTAGGCAGACTGTTGATAAAATCATGCTGACCTCTTTCCATTTTCCTTGGGGTATTTGCAATGGTCTCAAGGTACCTGTTGATCTCTGATATTTGATTTTGATTTGTTGATATGTGAGACCTCTCAACAAATTGGATCACATTGCTTTTAATTCCTTGCCACCAATAGTACTCTTTCAAATCCCTATACATCTTGATTGTTCCAAGGTACACTAAGTATATATAGAGATGAGTGTGCCTCTGTTAAAATATCTTCCTTTAGGTCTGGCTCCTCTATTACACATAATCTATCTTAAAATCTGATTATTCCTTTATCAATATAATAATATTTTTTTATGCCTTGATATTAGACTTCAATCGGCTCAAATAAGCGTCGTTACCTGTAACTCTTTAATTTTCCCTAAAAGAGTTGGCTGTAGTGATAGCACTACTAATCTCTCAATTAAACTTTTAAGGATCATTATAGATTTAATTTTTTACATTTCGAAATAGAAAATCTTTGAACATTAGATAAAACTACAAAATTAATTGACATTCTCGCTTTCCCCGGATGGTAATTGATCACATAATCATAATCTTTTGCTAATTCCAACCATCTCCTCTACCTTATAATCAAATTCTATTGAGTAAAAAAATATTTTGAACTCTTGTAATCAATGTATATTATGTATTTCTTCCCATAAAGATAATATTGGTAAACTTTTAGGATTTTAAATTATGAGTTGGATGGCTAATTTCATAATGTTTTAGTTGTCTTAAGGCATAAGCTATAATCATTCTATATCAAAATACATCCTAGACTATTTTTAGATGAATTTGAGCTGAAGTCAATCTTCTTTTCAATTCTTGAAAACTATTTTCATAAGCCTTAGAACGTTCAAATTTAATATTCTTTATTGCTAATCGGGTGAGGGATGATTCTAATTTAGAGAATACTCCCACATATCATCTACAACAACATGTCATCCCAAGTAAGCTCCTTAACTTAATTACATTAATTAATCTAAATCTATTGCAACTTTTTCTGTCTTTGATAGATCCACTAACATTCTTTCCTTAGATACATTATGTTCAAGGAATGTTATCGCCTGTAACCAAAATTCATACTTCTTAAACCTTATATACAATTTCTTTTCCTTTAAAGATATTTAAAGTTATACTTAAATATTCTGCATGTTCCTCCGTAAAGTGTAAGTATATTCAAATGTGATTAATACAAACTATCACAAATATGTTAAGGCATTCCTTGAATACACTATTCATTAGGTCACTAAAGATATTATAAGAAATTTAGGGTGCTCTGATCTATATCATTTTAAAGAGTAGTGAATCACTATTTCTAAATCTCTCACTTGGTGATTCTAAAATACTATCCTCAAGTTGTTACCAACATTTCCTCTTGTCTTTGAGCCAATATCTGCTCTAGTTATCGAGATGTCTCTCCATCAACTCTATTACCATTGGGAGTCTCCTTACGAACAATAGCAAAGCTACTAGCTTACTCTTGAGTATTCATGATATCTTCCTGATTAATCCCAAGTTGTTCACACCCTAGCTACCATGTATAAGAGCATCAAATAAGGATAAGAAAATTAATGAAACTTAATTATTAAAACTTATAGGATAGTTGAGCATTGTGTCCCATGCTTTTGTAGATACAAATAGTTTATAAGACTCATGACCTGAGCTTTGATACCATAACTTTCTAACACCCTACTTCTGGTTCCATCCATACCCTACATGCATGATGTCACATTTTAATTTTTATTACTGCTATCGATAGTAATGCAATAAAAAGTAGACAATCTTAAAATTAAAATATGCTAATATACTAAATAAAATGATAGGGTTTCCTATATACATATTGATTTTGACACCTTACATAACTATAACCTCTAATCCAAAAGAAAAACACGCATGACATGTCTAAAGGTTATATATAAAAAATGTTAAGTCATCGTCTATATCTGTGATGACATGGGCTTGCACTTGCTCGCTTTCTTACCCAATCTCTTGGGTGGGATGCTAGTAGCCTTACCTACAAAATAAAGTCCATAGTAAGTAATTACTCAATAAGTATAAGCCTTTATAGTTTTCTTTAGTGAGTATGCATCATGTCATATATATAGTAACTCAAAATTATAGGCATAAGACATTTAATAACAAACACCTCATCTTATAACTTCTTTTACCAAGCTTAATCATATAATATAGCATATGCACAATAAGGATATAAAATTCAATATCAAAATAATTCAAAATGCTTATATGCACTTGTATGAAACGTAGTAAATTCATGGACTTCTATACCCCATATCATAACATATATGTACACTCCCACACCACATGTATAATATATATGTGTACTTCCACACCACACGTTATAATATATACATGTACTTCTACACCACACGTCATAATTCATATGTGCCCTCTCACACTGCATGTCATAAAACATATGGGCACTCTTATACTGCACGTTATAATATATACATGCACTCCCACACCATACTTTATCACACTGCATGTCATAACATATACATGCATTGCATGTCGTAACATATTTATGCACTCTCATAACACATGTCATGGAAAACATATACACTCCCACACTGCATGTCATCATATATACATACATATGATATTTTTATCGTAATTTATATATTTTCAAGCTTACAAAATATATATATTCACATTTAGCTCATGACAATCATAACAATTGAAATATACTTTTTGAAATACACTATGCATATAATTATTTATACGACCACTATTTTATAGTATATTAAATTTATATGTACCTGATTTAACTAAAAAATGAAGATGTTAGTGAAAGACCATGTTTCTTAGTGATCAAGTCTGCTTGGGAGCGATACACCTTCTTCCTTAGGGCTAGGGTTTCCTGGCCTCCATGAGAAAATTTAGGGAATGTCTTGAGGTCTATGGTTCAATCTCAATAGACCTCCTCTTACGTCTTTTTTTCTTCTCTCATTTTTTATTTTTTATTTTTTGATTTTTTTTTCCTTTCTTCCTTCCTCGATATCTCTCTTTTCTCCATTTGCTTCTTTTACTCCTCTTCTCTTGTCTCCTCTCTTCTTCTTCCTCTTTTCTTTCTTCTCTATTCTTCTATTTTCTCCTATAGATGCAACCTCATCTTCTCCTCCTTTCCTCTCTCCTTTCTCCCTTCTCCCTTCTCTTCCACCTATTGAGAAACCTTGGGGAAAGCATCAAATGCATAGTAGAAGATAAAACAAGTCTATTAAATTATCGTGTGATGATTGGTGCATGAAAAATCATAAAACTAAAAAACTACACATCACATATTTGATATTTTACCTAGGGAGATCGTATATCTCCGAATTCTAAATTTGTAGGAGTGGATAAAGGAGATCAGATGTCCTCCTCTCTAACGGTGATCCACATGGCAGATCAATGCAGTGATACTCTTCCCTTTGTAGCGTAAATCCTCATAGTCTTCGCGCACCACCTCGCGGGAGTGATTAGGAAGGGTCGGCCCCTTCTTGTTGTCCTCTTGCACCACCGAGAGGGTTGTCGACTGAGGAGGAGAGGGAGGGAGGAGAATATGAGGTAGCAGCCAAATTAGGTCTAGTTTATTACCCCTTTAATCCCTTCATATTTATAAAGGTCTCTATTAACTTATTCTTAATGGATCCTACTCTATTGGTACTAGATCTCTATCCAATTACCCAAGTCCCTTAGATTAGTAGATCTCTATCAAATAATTACTTATTAGCTCTTATTGGGTCTCACCCAAAGGATCCAATAAAATAGGGGCTTCTTAGATATCTAATAAAATAGAGGCTTCCTGAATATCTAATAATCATTTATTAGCTCTTATTGTTATCTTATAACAATTCACTCAACTCATTGACTATGGATGTACTAGGCTACTACGCCATAGTCCCCATATGGTATAGGGAGATTTAATCCATTGGACCTGTCTGCCTTCAGTTATTGTGTCTCTATAGTCTCTTATCCATCTAATATCTCAAATATACAAAGTATAGTACTGTCAAGCTTCATACGGAATCCATCTAGTCTCACTCTAATTGAATTCTCCTATAGAACTTCTTCTCTTTCTATCCGAACAACCCTGGCTAGGGATTTGCCTGAGTAAGAACATATGAGATATTTCTCTCATGATACCGAGAGTAGATGAATCCTCTATTGACACACAATTACCTTCGTAAGGTTGCTACTATTCTTAATAACTGATTGTATAAGATCTAAAACTTTCATACATATAAATCTGGTATCAAAGAATGAAGTACTCGGACAAAACATCCTCGAGGCCTCAAGTCTAAGGACTATACACATAATTAGCACTATGAAATTACTATTTAAAGATCAGGTATCATTGACTATCTAAAATTTTATAAGTGGATCAATCAATAAACTCATTCTTCAATGAGCACCTACGCTATATCTCTAGTGTTCTCATAAAAGTAGTTATGAGACCAACTACCTCAATTATATAAGCGAGTATATAGTACACCATTTTATTCAGTTATCTTGATGTCCCTCTTAAGTAACCTATGACTGAGATTATTTGAGATTTATGTCTAAAGGCAGATTGGTCTCATTATCATGATTTTATTATGATCTAATTTCCATTAATAGATTTAAGGGAATCATAATATATTAATCCAATAATAATATAAAGTGAAAAAATATCATAATATTAATGACTAAATAAGATTGTGCAGCATGTCACATATGTCATCACTCACATAACTAGCTTGTAGGGTAATTATGACTACTAATCTCCCACTTGACCTAAAGCCAATCACCCACATGCCTAATCCCCATCAAGTCTTAGTGTCACTCAAGTGTAATATGAGACAATGACTTTATTAGTGGATATGCAATGTTATCTTCAGATAAAATACTTTCCACTGCTACATCACCATGGGCTACGATCTCTCTGATCAAGTGGAACAACCTCATAATATGCTTCTGAGGAGACTAGGGTTCTTTCGCTTAAGCAATTGCCTTATTGTTGTTGCAATATAAGGGAATCGACTTCTTGCTTCTCGGCATGACTCATAAATCTATAATCAATGTCTTCATCTAGACTCCCTCCTTTGCTACTTCTATCATAGTATTCTGCCTCTATAGTTGAGCAGCAGTAGTGTCTTGCTTAGAACTCTTCCAGCTTACTGCTCCTCCTTCATCGACATTGGACTAGAAACTCAAGTTACTATAGCCCTCAATCTGGAGGTTACCTTCTTTGTATATAAGTAAAAGATTCTTAGTCCTTATCAAGGACTTAAAAATGTACTTTACTGCTTTCTAGTGTTCGAAACCTGGATTCACTTAATACCTACTCGTGACATTCAGAGCATGCACTATATCAGGTCTGGTACATAACATAGTATACATGATAGACCCTATCGCTGATACATGGGGTATCCTATCCATATCTACCCTTTCTTTAAAGTCTTCAGGGACATACTTCTTGAAAGTGATATTCTACATCTCATCGGTATGAGACATCTCTTGAAATTTTTCATGCCAAACCTTTTGACAGTGGTGTCTATATATCTGGATTGGGACAACTAATCATTATCTTGGATATATCTCTATAGATCTAAATCCCCAAAAAATAATATATTTACCCCAAGTCCTTCATAGAGAAGTGTCTAGATAGCCAAGTCCAAACTATGTAGAGTATTCTAACATCATTCCTAATGATCGGGATGTCATCCGTATATGACACCAAGAAGGTGATAGCACTCCCACTTATCTTCTTGTACACACAAGGCTCATGTTTGTTCTTAATAAAGTCATAAGATCCGATCGCCTCATCAAATATTATATTCCAACTTTGGGAAGCTTGCTTTAGTCTATAGATGGACCTAAGTAACCTACATAACTTTCATGAATTAGTGCTTCGTAAAAACATATTGATTTGAAAACTTTCATTCGATCAAACCCATTTCAGAAATATATTAAACTTAGAAACGTTCATAAGAGTAGTGAGTAAGTGAATCAGTAAGTAATAAGAATGAAAAAATGAAAGAGATATATAAACCGAATTTATAGTGGTTCAGTCCATGTAACTTACATCCACTCCCAATTCCTCTTCACTTGAGGTCACTGGCTTCTATTGCTAATCTTTTTCTAATGGGCAAAGATCTACCACCCCTTACAACTCTTTCTCTTTATCTAAGGCTTACGAGAGAACCTTTACAACCCTCTTTTATAAGTATTCCCTCACACTATCCCTTAGAACAACCTCTAAGCTTCTAGAGAAGGGAAATAAACTTTCTAATAAAGTTTTCATAAAGTTTTCAATATCTATTCTTGCTATTCCAAGCAAGAATATCTATGGTATTTATAGACCCCAAATGACTTCAAATCTTAGAGCCAAAATTTAAATACCCGAGCTTTCTAGGAATGGGTTGTACCACAATCGAATAGAGCCCGAGATTTTGGTCTTTAGCGGTACTATCACTTGGAATAGGCGGTACTACCACCAATTAGCGATACTATCATTAGCATCTGATGGTACCATAGCTCAAGAACCTAAAAAAATATAAACTAGTACCTTTCGTACCTTGAATGATACCACTAATTGACCTGGCAGTACCTCCTCTTAGGTTAATGAAATGAGCCTCCCAATGGACCCAAATCAGTCCCAAATAAGGCCCAATTAAGGCCAAATGAGACTTTAATTGAGTTATCATGGTTACACTCAAAACTAACTCAATTAAGACCTAAACTATTTCCATCAAGATAAAATCAATTACAAGTGTGAATCTTATGTTATCTGGTATGTCATTGGTTCAGTTGGTACTTTGTTTGACACTTGAGTGCATCATCCTCTCCTTCAGTGTATTGCCTGATCCATCGATATATTAACCTCCACAATATCCAATCTTCTTGGCGCAATGCTTGAACCTTCTTGCCCGATGCTTGAACGTATGGCACGAAGTCCCTTCGGCATGTTGACCAGTCCTCCGGCCCGACGTCCAATCATCTGATATGTTTTATTCCGACCCAATGTCTGATTCTTCCTACTTTAATTGATTTGCCTTTTCATGATTGAAGTTAGTTTTGTGTCACTCAAATGCCGATTAGATCAAAATTTCATCTATTTATTTAATCATCAAAATATGAGATTCAACAAACTCCTCATTTTTTATAATGACAACAAATTGAAAGAACCTTTAAAATTTTAAAAAATCATGAATATATCATTGCATGTATTACAAAATCATCATAATCTCAAAATACATCATATCATGTATGATTCAAATTTTAAAATAACAATCATCATACCTTCTCCCCCTTTATCATTAACAAAAAGGAGAAAAGTGTAATTAGCAAGTTTTTCAAATATGTAAGCTTGAAATTTTTTAGATGTGCAAGTTTAGCAAATTTTATTTTTTCTTGAAGTGTACAAGCTAGCAATTTTTTGCTTCTCTTGACATATGCAAGCTAGCATTTCTTGCTTCCTTTCTGAGATGTGCAATCTAGCAATTTTTACTTCTCTTGATATGTGCAAGCTAGCAAGACTCTATCCTTTTAATGTGCAAGCTAGCAATTTTTTCTCCTTGAAATGTGCAAGTTAGCAAGTTTTTCTCCCCTTTTGTTATTGTCAAAAAGAAGAGAGGAATATAGTGGTCATAGGTCAATATTAAATCACAATATAAGATATACAATTCATGAATACAAGGGAGTCAAATACAAATCATGTCATGAAAGATATGATATCAAAGACCATAAAAAATCAAGTCATGAATACTAAAATGCATGATTTATTTTGACAAATATTTTTTAGTAAATAATGAAAATAAATCTTATGAAATTAAATATTAAGTGATCTTCAAAAGAAATCTTAAGTTATGAATTTTGAACGATCAAGAGAAAATTAATGATTTATTTAAAAATATCCTCTTTAGTAAATGATAAAAAATAGGAGATTAAATAGTAAAATATCTTACTTCATCCATAAGAAATATCAAGTTATCAAGATCATGATTTGTTTGCATAAGTCTTCTTCTTTAGTAAGTGGTAAAAAGAAGAAATATGAATTAGTGCTTCGTAAAAACACATCAATTTTAAAACTTTTGTTCGATCAAACCCATTTTAGAAATATGTTAAACTTGGAAACATTCATAAGAGTAGTGAGCAAGTGAATTAGTAAGTAATAAGAATGAAAAGAATGAAAGAGATATATAAACTATATTTATAGTGGTTCAGTCCATGTAACTTACATCCACTCCCGATTCCTCTTCACTCGAGGTCACCGGCTTCTATTACTAATCTTTTTCTAATGGGCGAAGATCAACCACCTCTTATAACTCTTTCCCCTTTTCCTAGGCTTAGGAGAGAACCTTTATAATCCTCTTTTGTAAGTATTCACTCATACTCTCCCTTAGAAAAATCTATAAGCTTCTAGAGAAGGGAAATATACTTTGTAACAGAGTTTTTACACAAGTTTTCAATATCTATTCTTTGTATTCTAAGCAAGAATACTGTGGTATTTATAGACCACAAATGCCTTCAAATCTTGGAGCCAAAATTCGAATACCCAAGCTTTCGGGGTACTGGCGGTACCACCAATGAATAGAGCCCGAGATTTTGGTCTCTAGTAGTACCATCACTTAGAATAAGTGGTACTACTACCGACTAGCGATACTATCATTAGTATCCGATGGTACCATAGCTCGGGAACCCAAAAAAGTATAAACTAGTACTTTTTGTACCTTGAATGATATCATCACCTGACTTGGTGAAACCTCCTCCTAGGCTAATGAAATGAGCCTCCCAAGGGACCCAAATCAGTCCTAATTAAGGCCCAATGAGTCCTTAACTGAGTTAGCATGGTTACACTCAAAACTAACTCAATTAAGACCTAAACTACTTCGATCAAGATACAATCAATTACAAAGTTTGAATCCTATGTTGTCCAATATGTCATTGATTCATCTGGTACTTCATTCGACACTTCAGTGCATCATCCTCTCCTTCAGCGTATTGCCCGATCTATCAATATGTTGACCTCTACAACATCCAATCTTCTTGGCACAATGCTCGAACTTTCTTGCCCGATGCTCGAACTTATGGCACGAAGTCCCTTCGGCATGTTGACCAGTCCTCTAGCCCGACGTCCAATCATCTGATATATTATGTTTCGACCCAACATCTGATTCTTACTACTTTAATTGATTTGCCTTTTCATGATCGAAGTTAGTCCTGTGTCACTCAAACACTGATTAGATCAAAACTTCATCAATTGATTTCATCATCTGAATCTGATATTCAACAAACTCCTCGTTTTTTATGATGACAACCAATTGAAAGAACCTTTAAAATTTTAAAAAATCATGAATATATCATTACATGTATCATAAAATCATCATAATCTCAAAATACATCATATCATGCATAATTCAAATTTTAAAATAATAATCATCATACCTTCTTCTCCTTTGTCATTAACAAAAAGGAGAAAAGTGCAACTAGCAAGTTTTTCAAACATGCAAGCTTGCAATTTTTGAGATGTGGAAGTTTAGCAAATTTTATTTTTTTCTTGAAGTGTGTAAGCTAGCAATTTTTGTTTCTCTTGACATATACAAGCTAGCATTTCTTGCTTCTCTTTTGAGATGTGCAAGCTGGCGATTTTTGCTTCTTTTGATTTGTGCAAGCTAGCAAGATTCTCTCCTTGAAATGTGCAAGCTAGTAATTTTTTCTCCTTGAAATGTGCAAGTTAGCAAGTTTTTCTCCCCCTTTGTCATTGTCAAAAAGAAGAGAGGAATACAATGGTATAAGATCAATGTTAAATCATAGCATAACATATACAATTAATGAATACAAGGGAATCAAATGTAAATCATTTTATGAAAGATATGATATCAAATACCATGAAAAATCAAGTCATGAATACTAAAAGACATGATTTATTTTGATAAATATTTTTTAGTAAATAATAAAAATAAATCTTATGAAATCAATTAGTAAGTGATCTTCAAAAGAAATCTTAAGTTATGAATATTGAGCGATCAAGAGAAAAATCATGATTCATTTAAATAAATCTCCTCTTTAGTAAATGATAAAAAATAGGAGATTAAATAGTAAAATATCTTACTTCATGCATAAGAAATATCAAGTTATCAAGATCATGGTTTGTTTGCATAAGTCTTCTTCTTTAATAAATGGTACAAAGAAGAAATAAGAATTAGTGCTTCATAAAGACACATAGAATTGAAAACTTTCATTCGATTACACCCATTTCAAAAATATGTTAAACTTGGAAATGATCATAAGAGTAGTGAGAAAGTGAATCAATAAGTAATAAGAATAAAAAAAATGAAACACATATGTAAACTAGATTTATAGTGGTTCAGTCCATGTAACTTACATCCACTCCCGATTCCTCTTCACTCGAGGTCACCGGCTTCCATTACTAATCTTTTTCTAATGGGCGAAGATCAACCACCCCTTACAACTCTTTCTCCTTTTCTCAAGCTCACGAGAGAACCTTTACAATCCTTTTTTACAAGTATTCCCTAAAACTCTCCCTTAGAACAACCTCTAAACTTCTAGAGAAGGGAAATCGACTTTTTAATAGAGTTTTCCCATAAGTTTTCAATATCTATTCTTGCTATTCCAAGCAAAAATACCTGTGGTATTTATAGATCCCAAATGACTCCAAATCTTGGAGTCAAAATTTAAATACCCGAGCTTTCGGGGTACGGGTGGTACCATAATCGAATAGAGCCTAGGATTTTGGGCTCTTGATACTATCGTTAGCTTCCGATGGTACCATATCTTGGGAACCCGAAAAAGAATAAACTAGTGCTTTTTATACCCTGAACAATACCATCACTTGACCTGGTGGTACCTCCTCCTATGTTAATGAAATGAGCCTCATAATGGACCCAAATTAGTCCCAAATAAGGCCCAGTGGGCCCTTAATCGACTAAGGATCTCTTATTGAAAAATTAAAAAGCTTTAGAGATAGAGAAATTTTTAACAAAAATTTATTTCCTTTTTAGTTGTGATTCATTTCATACAAGCATGTCTAAGTCTTTTAAAATCATGCATCATTGTTTAAAACTGAAAAACAAGCTTATCACGAAAATCATAAATATTTTGGTATAAACTATCTTTAATCAAAAGATTTATTATAACCAAAATCATCAAGTTTCAATGATATATATATATATATATTAAAAAATAATTTATATTTCTTACTAAACTTTTCTTCAAACAATTTATAAAAAGCATCAAGTAATTCATTATAAGGTAAAGAAGATTTGCTTGAATCACTTATCTCATTATTGTGAGCCTCATCTTCACTTATCTGCTCATTATTTTCATATGCACTTGATTCGCCCCAAGTTACATTGAGTGCATTCTTCTTCTTTGGCAGCTTCTTCAATTAGAGACATTCACTTTTGAAATGTCCCGGTCGATTGCATTCATAGCAAGTTATTGTGTTCCTTTTTAGTTGATTTTTATTCTTAAATTCATGTTTTATGAACCTTTTAAAACTTTTTGAAAGAGTTAAATGTCATCATTATCACTTGAGCTCTTACTAAGTAGTCTTCTCTTATTCTAAGTACCAAGTCTTCATGTTCTTTGGAAGATTATTTTCATGTTCATTATGTGTCATATAAGTCATCTCGTAGGTTTTTAATGACCTGATAAGTTCTTCAAGTGGAAAACAATTTAAGTCCTTTGCTTCTTGTATGGCAGTGACTTTTGGATCCCAATTTTTAGGAAGGGATCTTAGAATTTTACTAACGAGTACAAAGTTAAAAAAACTTTTATCAAGTGTTTTCAAACCATTGATAACACCTGTAAAACGAGTGTACATATTTCTAATTGTTTTGCTTGTTTTCATTGTTGGGTCTTTTATTGTTCCATAATTCATAAGGAGTTTTAGATAGTAGAGGTCTTATGAGAATCATATTCATAATATAAGATATCGTGTTAATAGCTTTAGCTCAAAAGTATTTGGGTAGGCTATGTTTAGTAAGCATGATTCATACCATCTCTTGTAAACTCTTATTCTTTCTCTCAGCAACTTTATTTTGTTGTAAATTTCTTAGAGTAGAGAAATTATGGTCATACCCTTTGGAATCACAAAATTCTTAAAAATCATAGTTTTTAAATTCACCACTATGATCACTACGAATAGAAGGATCATAAAACCTTTTTTATTTTTGAACTTGTTTGTAAAACTTTGTAACACATTTAAAATAATCACTTTTATATGCCAAGAAGTATGTCCAAGTAAATCTACTATAATTAACAATAACCACAGAGCATATTTACTATCTCATAGGCTTTTGAATTGGTCCAAATAAATCCATATAAATCAAGTATATTGGTCTAGAGGTGCTCACTTAATTTTTAGGTTTAAAACTTCTCTTTATTTGTTTTCCTAGTTGACATGCATCACAAATCTTATTTTTGATAAATTTAATTCTAGGCATTCCTTTTATAAGTTCCTTAGTTTTGATTTGTGAGATCAATTTCATCATTTAAAATCGAAAAATAAGTTTTATCATGAAAATCATCAAGATCAATAGAATAAATGTTATTATTCCTTAAGATAATCATAGATTTATTCTTATGTGGCATGTCTATAATATAAGCATTAGATTTAAATTTGATATTATATCCCTTGTCATATAATTGACTAATGCTCAATAAGTTATGTTCTAAACCATCTAGTAACAAATCATCTTCAATCAACAAATTTGATTTCTTACCAATATTTTCAATACCGATAATCTTTTCTTTATTGTTGTCTATGAAGGTGTCATATTATCTATTTTAGCTAGTGAGCTTTAAGAATTATGTTAGATCTCTAGTCATTTGTCTTGAGCATCTACTATTAAGATAGTATATTTTGCTCCTAGCTCTTTTTTGGAGATATGCAAAAAAAATGGGCTTACTTTAGGTACCTATTTAACTTTGGGTTATTGTTAGGTCTACCTCTCTTAACTTTTGGTATCAAGCCATTGATTATTCCTTTAGGAACCCAAACTTATTTATGAGAGCTATATTTTTTAAGAGCAAGTATAAGCATAATGATCAAATCTTATACAAAAAATATATTTATCTTTAGGGGGAATATGTAGTGTGAAACCTTTTACAAATCTTATTGGCTTTTGTTGAGTGTTACTACTTATGAAGTCAATTCCTTACTTTCTATAGACACAACCTTAGTTAGCAAGAATCATGTTTAATGATTTATTTTTAATTTTTAATTTTTTTAAAATTTATTATAATAATATATTTTTATTTTTAAGTGAATCTAACTCTTAACATTTAGTGCAAGATGTTAAAATACAATTGTCATGCTTATTTTATAATTTATCAAATTCATTAGAGAGAGATACATGATTCTTTTTTAGTAATTTATATTTCTTACTAACTTTTTTTAAGCTCATCAAACAAATCATGAAATGCATTAAGTAATTTATCATAAAAAAAGATGTTTTTGGTGAGTCATATACCTCATCAGTAAAGGCCATCAATGCGTAGTTTGACATTTCGTTTTTGTTGATTTGCTCTTTGTTCTCTGATGCACTTGATCCATCCCAAGATGCCTTAAATGCTTTATTCTTCTTTTGGATTGACAACTTCTTCTTAAATTGTGGAAACTTATTTTTGAAGTGCTCTAGCTTCTTGCATTCGTAATATATTATAGTATCCCTTTTAGGTTCATCTTTATTTTTATGAGTTTTGTTTCTTTTTATGAATTTTTCAAGTCTTCTTGTAAGAAGTGCAATGTCATCATCATCATCACTTGAGCTTGCGCACGAAGAAAATTCTTTGGTTCTAAGTGTAATATCCTTCCTATTTTTTGAAAGGTTTTTCTCTTATCCGTTATGTGTTTAACAAGTCATTTCATAGATCATTAAAGGCCCTATGAGTTCTTCAAGAGGAAAATTATTCAAGTCCTCTACTTTTGGATAGCCATTACTTTTGGATCCCAACATTTTGGAAGAGATTTTAAAATTTGTTTTACCAATTCAAGTTTACTATAGTATTTTTACCAAGAGCTTTTAAACTATTGACAATATCCATAAAACAGGTGTACATGTCACAAATAGTTTAGCTTAGCTTTATTTTAGATAGTTCATAATTATGTACCAAGAGATTAATTTTTTATTTAGAAATATGTTTAACTTGAAAGTATGAATAAAAGTAGTGAGTAAAATAAATCAATTAGCAATAATAAGGAAAAGTAAGAAAGGAAATGCAAACCAATTTATAGTGGTTCAGTCGTCCTAACCTACGTCCAAGTTCAAATGAAAATATAAATCAGAATTATGTTTAACTTGAAATTATAAATAAAAGTAGTGAGTAAAGTAAATCAGTTAGTAATAAGAAGGAAAAGTAAGAAAGGAAATGTAAACGAATTTATAATGGTTCGATCGTCTCGACTTACATCCACTCCTGAATCCTCTTCTCTCGAGGCTACCGGTTTTTACTACAGACAAAGATCAACCACCTTGTTACAACTCTTGGCATATAAAAGTGATTGCTTTAAATGTTTTTTGAAATTTTGTAAACTAGTTTAAAATAAAAAGGGTTTTATGATTTTGTTATTAATTATGGTTTTAAATTTAAAAACTATGGTTTTTAAGATTTTTGTGAGTGAAATGAGTATAACCATAATTTATCTACTCTAAGAAATCCACAACAAAATAGAATTGCTGAGAGAACAAATATGAGTTTACAAGAGATAGCAAGAACCATGCTTAATTAACATAGCCTACCCAAATACTTTTAGGCTGAAGCCATTAACATGATATTCTATGTTATAAATAGGGTTCTCGTAAGATAACTACTTTCTAAAACTCTGAATTGTGGAATAATAAAAGACCCAATATTTTATATTTTAAAGTTTTGGTTATAAATATTTTATTTTAAATGAAAAAGATGCCCTAGAAAAATTTGATGTAAATTCAAATGAAGGCATATTTCTTGGATATTACTCTATTTCTAAAGCTTATAGTGGATTTTTTAATAGAAGAACTTTAGTTATTAAGAAATGCATCCATGTTATTTTTAGTGAATTTTTAAATTAAAAAATAAATTTAATGATGATTTTAATCTTGATACCCTAAATTTGAATGAAAATTATCTTCTCCCAAGGAACTTGGATGTGTCTACTTCCAGGAGATCCTTACCTAAGGAATAAAAGTATGTAGATGCTCATCTTAAGGAGCTAATCATTGGAGATATATCAAAAGGTATTCAAACTTGTTCTTCACTTAAAAATTATGCTAATGCTATCTTTTTGTCTCAAATTGAACCAAAATGCATTGACAATGCTCTAAAAGATGATTCATAAGTTATTGCAATGCATGAGGAGTTAAATCAATTTAAGAGAAATGAGGTGTGGAAGCTTGTTCTTAGACCTAGTGACCATATTGTAATTGGCACTAAATGGGTCTTTAGAAACAAGTAAGATGAACTTGGTATCGTGATTTGAAGTAACTTTAAATTAGTGGCCAAAAGTTTCAACCAAGAAGAAGGTATCGACTATGAAGAAACCTTTACTCCTATGACAAAACTTGAAGCTATCATCATACTCCTTGCCTATGCATATTATGATAATTTCAAGTTATTTCAAATGGATGTCAAAAGTGTTCTTCTTTATGATCATATTCTTGAAGAAGTTTATGTTGAGCAACCAACTGGATTTAAGTTTTTTTTTTTTCCGAACCATGTTTTTAAGTTATCTAAGGCTTTCAATAGATTGAAGCAAACTCTTGGGCTTGATATGAGAGGCTTAGTTTTTTTCTTATTCAAAATAATTTCTTCAAAATAACTCTTGGGGTCGATACCACATTATTTATTAAAAATTTTAAAAATAATTTTTATATTGTTCAAATTTATGTTGATGATATTATTTTTGGTTCCACAAATGAATCTTTATGTGAGTCATTTGTAAAAAGTATAAGCTACGAATTTGAAATGAGTTTAATAGGTAAATTAATATTTTTCTTAGGATTGCAAATGAAACAACTAAGTGATGGAACTTTTGTTAGTCAAACTAAGTATGCTTTAGATCTATTAAAATGATTTAAGATAGATAGTGCTAAGGCTATTAATATATCAATGAGCACTTCTACAAAATTAGATATGGACCATGATGAAGAATATTTTGATTAAAAGACTTATAGGAGTATGATAGATAGGTAGTTTACTATACCTCACAGTACTAGACCTAATATTTTGTTTTATTGTTAGACTTTGTACTAGATTTCAATCTAATCTCAAACAATCTCACTTTGAAGTAGTTAAAAGGATTGTTAGATATTTAAAAAGAACTCCGAATCTAGGATAATGGTTACCAAAATCTAAAAATTTTGAATTGATTGCTTATATCGATGTTGACTTTGCTGGATGTAGAATAGATATGAAAAAGTATATATGTACTATGTCAACTCCTAAGTCATGTACTTATTTTTTGATCTTCTAACAAAATTTTGTTGCATTATTACAGTTGAGGCTGAATATGTAGCAGCGGGTGCATGTTGTGTACAAGTTATTTGGATGAAAAATACTTTAGAAGACTATGGACTTTACTTAAAAAATATTCTTATAAAATACGATAACACTAGTGTAATATGCTTAACAAAGAATCTCATTCAATGTTCTAGAACTAAACATATTGATGTTAGACATCATTTTATTAGATATCACATTAATAATCATGATATATCTTTAAATTTTATTCATACAAAATATCAGTTAGTAGATATTTTTACTAAACCATTGAATGAGGAATAATTTGATTTTATTGGAAGAGAATTAGGCAGGTTAAATCTCCTAAATGCATAAATCATTCTTATACATTTTTTTTCGGATCATATTTCATGACATAAGTTTTCTTTTTGAATCAAGATCGTTTCATGTCAGTCCTTCTTCTTGCTATTTACAAAAGAAAGATTTGTCAAAAATGAATCATGGTCTTTCATTATTTTGATTCTTTAATTTTTATAATTGAAATATTGATGTAAATTTTTACACCATTGAACCCTTCCCTCCTTTCTTTTTATATAATGATAAAGGGGAAAAGCAAAAATTGCTAGCTTGCCCATTACTAGCTTGCATGTCTCAAAAACTTGCCAGTAGCACTTTTTCTTTTCGTTATGAAAAAGGGGGAGAAACTATGATGAAGATTTAAAATTTTAATGCTTTGAAATCATGCATGATGTACCTTGATTATTTGAAGCTACGACAAAAGTGATATATTTTGGAATTATGCATGTTGTAATAAAACTTGATAATTTGAAATTATGCATGTAATACTCATTTTATTATGATGATGCATATGAAGTGTGAAAGTCAGCTTCATTAAAATTGTTTCGACTTAAATGCAAACATATTATGATTAGAAGGTTATCATTCTATAAATTCAAGTTTATTTCAATATGGCTTATAGATAGGGGGGTTTTATTAAAACTCCATAATTATTTGGTTGTCATCATTAAAAAAAGAGAGATTGTTGAATCTCGAATTTTGATGATGAAATCAATTGATGAGTTAGTGATCTAATCAACGTTGAGAAACGTGATGCAGGACTAATTTCGATCATGAAAAGTTAAAACAATTGAAGCAAATGAATTAGATGTTGGGCCGGAGTCAGAGATCGGGCATCAAGCTTGAAGAATCGAATATTGCACCAAGATCAGATGTTGCGAGAGTTAACTTGTCGATGGATCATGTGATAAGCTGAAGATTCAGATGATGCGTCGGAAGTTCGGACAAAGTTTAGATGAACCAATGATATGTCGGGCAACATAGAACTTTTGTCTTTAGTCATTTATATCTTGATTGTCGAAGGTTAGGTCTAAATTGAGTTAGCTTTAAGTGTAATAATGCTAACTCAATTAAGGGCCCATTAGGCCTTAATTGGGGCTAATTTGGGCTCATTGGGAGATTCATTCAGTGACTCACAGTTGGTCTAATTATGGAACTGCCTATGAGTTGGAAAGTAAAGTACACGATCTCCCATATTGCCAAGTGATAGTATCACCTAGACGATGTGGTGGTATCGCTAGCAGTTAATACTGCACGTGGTGATACCACCTAGGCTGACGATAGTACTGCCAGATCTTGATCTCCCAGGCTCTACGAAGCGATAGTACCACCTAGTGCAGGTAGTGGTAGCGCCAATACCCTAAAGACCTGAGAATTTAAATCTTGGCTCTATTTTTGAAGTCATTTGGGGCTATAAATATCACACTCATTCTTTCTTGAGTAAGAAAGAAATAAAACAAAAACCCTATGATTTTAAGGTTGTGAACTCTCTTAAAGTGTTGAGTCCCTCCTAGAGCATAGAGATTATCCTAATGGAGGTGTGTGAGAGAATACATGTAAAAAAAGAGGCATAAAGATTCTCTCCTAAGCCTGTGAAAAGGAAAAAGAGTTGTAACAAGGGTAGTTGATCTTCGCCTATTAGAAAGAAGATTAGTAGTAGAAGTCTGTGGCCTCAAATGGAGGAATCATGAGTGGACGTAGGTTACGATGATCGAAACACTATAAATCTGGTGTGCTTTTTTCCTTTGTGCTTTTCATTCTTATTGTATACTGATTTAGTAGCTCACTACTTTTCCTCATATTCCAAGTTTAATGTATTTTTGAAACGGGTTTGATTGAATGATTTTTCGAATCGATGTAATTTTTCAATAGCACTAATTCATCCCCCATCCCCCATACCCGAACCCAAACCACTCCTCCCAACCCAACTCCCCCCCGCTCCCGTCTCTTAGTGCCATTTACGATCCTAACAATACGACCATTATTTTACAATGAATAAAACTTATACTTACCTAATCGAACTTAAAAATCATAGTGTCAATGAAAATCACCTTCTTTAATGATTAAGTGTGCTATGAGCGATACACTTGTCAAATTGGTGTTGGAAAATCTTAGAGAGAATCACATGCACAACGAAAACTGAAAACAAAAATTATTTCCCAATCAAATAGAATCGGATTGTCATGTGATGACCAGGAACATAAAACTCAACGACAAAATCGTATCGAGAAGTAAGATGTTCTCACCTAGGAAAAATTATATATCCCCTTAAAACCATAGATCTTAGTCTATAGATGAAGGATCTCTCGTGAACTCTTCTCTAACGGTTATCCACACAGCAGACGACAATGGCAACGCACCTCCTCGTGCAATGAGTTCTCTCCTCGTGATTACGTACCATCACGCGGAAGCAAACAAGAAGGGACCAACCCTTCTTGCTATCCTCTCACACCAAAGAGGGGGGCTCACAGTTGAGGAAGATGGTGAGGAGGAGATAGGAGGCCAACAGTTATAGCGATCCAGCCTATGACACTTTGAGCCCCTCTCCTATTTAAAGAGATCTTCTACTACTAACCCTAAGGTATCCTTCTTAGTAGATATTGGATCCCCATTCAATAACCACTAGTTTAATGGATATTGGATCCTCGTCCAATAACCACTCTAAGTTCTATTAAATCTCACCAAATGATTCTATTAAAATAAGGGCTTATTTGATATTTTATATCCAATTCTCTATTTGTCACATCGTTTACTATATGTTTATGACCCTCTAGGCCCAATACCAAGCTGGACATGAGTTGTACCTATTTGAACTCCTTCTGACTCAGTGAATTATTATCCTCATAATAATTCACTCAACTCATTTACTATAGACATATTATGTCACTATGCTATAGTCCCTATATGGCATATGAAGATCTAATCTATTAGACCTATATATTTTTAGTTTTCATATATCTATAGTCTCTTATGTATCTAATATCCCAGATATTGTGTACCGGGCATGGTGCTGTTAGATCCATATGGAATCTATCTAAGTCTTATTTTTATCAGATTCTCCTAGAGAACTCATTCTCACTCAATCCGAGTCTCACTCTTATCAGATTCTATCAATATGACCTAGCTAGGGATTTGCCTAAGTGAGAGTACACGAGACATTCCTCTCATGATATCGAGAGTAGATGATCCTCTATTGACACCTAATTGCCTTCGTAAGGTTAGTTGCCATTACCAATAGTCATTTATATTAGATCTGAAACATCTAGACCTATAAGTCTGGTATCAAAAGAATGGAGTATTTAAGCAAGACATTCTTGGCATCTTAATAAGTCTAAGGACTAGATATATAACTGAGACTACAAAATCATTGTCTAACGATGAGGTATCATTAACAATTTAGTATTACATAGGTAAATCATTCAGTGGACTCATTCTCCAATGAGCACTTGTATTATATCCCTAGTGCCCCACATAAGCAACTATGAAACCAACCGTCACCATCATATGGATGGGTATATAATACACTGGTTTGTCTGGTAATCTCGATTTTCTCATTGAGTAATATATGACTAGAAATATTAGGATTTATTTTTAAAGATAAATTGGTCTCACTATCATGATATTATCATAATCTAACTCCCATCACACAAATCTAAGGGCATCATAATTTATAATTATCATATAAAGTGAAAAAATATCTTTAATAATATTAACTAAAGGATATTATGTAGCATATCACACATGTCATCACTCAGTGATTGGCTGTAGGGCACCTATAACTAGCAATACACCTGTAACTAGCAATCTCTCCCTTGACCTAAAGCCAATCATTCATATGTCTGATCCCCATCAGGTCCCGGTGATGCTAAAAAACAATCTGAGACAACTATATTAGTGGATCCATAAAATTATCTTAGGATGAAACTCTTTACACTACTACATCATCTTATCTACGATCTCTCTGATCAAGTGGAACCTCCTCAAAATGTACTCAAACTTCTGATGAGACATGGGTTCATTTACTTGAGCAATCACCCCATTGTTGTTGTAATATAGGAGAATCAACTCCTCATTGTCTGGAATGATTACCAAATCTATGATAAACTTCTTCATCCAAACTACCTCTTTTACTACTTATGTCCAATAATGTACTCTACCTCAATGGTCGAGTTAGCAATAGTACATTACTTAAAACTCTTCCAGCTTACCGCTCCTCTATTCAGGGTGAACACATACCCTGTGTTAGACTTGATGTCATTGACATTATATTGGAAACTTAAGTCTGTGTAACCCTCAACTTTAATGTTACTTCCTTTATATACAAATAAAATGTCCTTAGTGATTCTCAAGTACCTAATGATACACTTTATTGTCTTCCAATGTTTCAAACCTATATCTACCTAATACATGCTCGTAACACTTAAGAGTATAGGCAACATCAGGCCTGGTAGATAATATAGCATACATGATAGACTCTATCGTAAATGTATAGGCTATCCTATCCATATCTGCCCTTTCTTCATGAGTAGGTATGTATAGGGACATACTCATGGAAAGTAATATTCTATATCTCATCAATATTAGACCTCTCTTGAAATTTTTCATATCAAACTTTTTGACAATAATTTATATGTACCTATTGAAGATTCACTTATAATCAATGGGTACAATACCCTAAAGTGCATCAACTAGGTTCCAAACCTTATTGGAGTACATGGAATCCATCTCGAAATCATGACCTTCTGCCATTTCCTAGAGTCTATGCTTATAATAGTTTCCTTGTAGGTTTGAGAATTGATATCCTCAATGTCTTCTCCTTTGATATGTCCCACATATCTCTCTGGAGGGTGAGACACCCTACTAGACCCACGCAAAGTCAGAACATATATGTTAGGTACCTAAATAGACTCATCCTACGGAGTGATGCTTGAGCTAGGTTCTTTAGTCCCACTCAACTACTGGTTACAAGTACCCTACAAGCTAATCACATGAGTGATGACACGTGTGACACGCTACGTGATCTTTTTGCTTATGATTATTACTTGTATATTCTCACATTATATTATTTATTGTATATATATATTGTGATGTCCTTGGTTCTGTGTAATGGGAATCAGATTGTGATGAGATCATGATAATAAGATCGATTTATCTTTAAACATATATCCTAAATAATCCCGATTATAGGTTACTCGAGATAACTGAATAGATCAGTATACTACATACTCGTCTATATGATGGAGGTAGCTGGTCTCATAGCCACTTGTGTGGAGACATTAAGAATATAATACAGGTGCTCATTGGAGAATGAATTCACTGATTGATCCACTTATGGAATATTGTATGGTTAATGATACCTAATATCAAACAACGATTCCATAGTCTCCATTATGTGTTTAGTCCTTAGACTCAAGGATGCCTTATTTGAGTACTCCTTTCTTTGAAACTGGACTTACAGGTTTGGGAAGTTTTATATCTGGTACAACTAGTTATCGGGATTGGTAACGAACCTTACAAAAGCAATTGAGTATCAATAAAGGATTATCTGCTTTGTATCATGAGAGGAGTATCCTATATATACTTTCTTAGACAAATCCCTAGCTAGGGTCATTCAGATTAAGAGAGAAAGAGTTCTCCAAGAGAATCTGATTAGAGTGAGACTCAGACGGATTCCGTATGTGACCTGATAGTACCTTGTCCAATATACGGTCTCTGAGATATCAGTTGGATGAGAGATTATAGATACACGATAACTAATGACAGATATATATGATGGATTTAATTCTCGTGTACTGTTTGGGGACTATGGCATAGTGGCCTAGTACGTTCATAGTCGATGAGTCGAGTGAATTATTATAGGGATAATAATTTACTATATTAGAATGAGTTCTGATGGTTGCAACTCACGGCCAGCTCGGTATCGGGCCTAGAGGATCACACACATATAGTGGATAGTTCAGTAAATAAAGGATTGGATGAAGATCCAATTAGCTCATATTCTCATTAGATGAGACCCTACACTGATGGGCTCCTTGCATAAAGCCTAATTAGAGGCCAAAGCAGATTATTGGATATATATCCAATAATGCAAGTTTGGTGGGTAATTGGATGGAGATCTAATACCCACTAAGGCAGGAATCCTAGGGGTTTTGGTGGCTCTCTATAAATAGAAGAGGAGGCTTATGGTTGATAGGCTACAGCTTTGGCCACCCCCTCTTATTCTCCTTCCTCCCTCAACGCAAGAGTTATAAGACCTAAGACTACGATTGGAGGAGTATCATTGTAGAGATCGATCATATGGATACCGCTAGAGAGGAGGATGCTTGACCTCCTTTATTCTCTCCATCCAGATTTGGGAAAATAGGGATATGCGATCTCCCTAGTGTCACGAACTTAGCTGGTTTTGCCTAAGTCATGCGACACCCTTGCGTATCAGTCCGTAAAGGTCAGCCTCCCTGAAACCTTCTAGGGTCCCTTAGGACCTACAAAAGAGAAAACAGGTTAGAAAATATTTCCCATGAGATCCACAAGCAACCATTTTAACAAACACTTTATATAGCATTACAACTATGGACTTTACAAGCTTGAATGGTTACAGACAAAGGATCAAGGTCTATTATAGACCGAAGTCCACACAAGCATCCACATAACATGACTCTCATTTATAAGCCGAAACTAGCCATAAAAGCTAACTAAACTAGGGTTGCCAAGCCTACTACAAGCCCACTACTTGCTATACAAAGCTTATACAAAACTGAAATACACAAATAAATATAAGCATTACATCGAACACCTTGTTTGTATTTTTGTCTGTAACATTCTCCCCCACTTATTCCTTCAACATCCTCATTGAAGCCACTGTAGATGCTACATCTCTTCACCTTTTGTTGAATCTTCAATCTTCTGCTCTATCTGTAACAGGCCTCTTGGCTCCCAGGTGCCCTCCATCACTGTTGTTGAGTAGTCGAACTCAGATCTGTCATGTTGCTTCAACTCACAAATGACCGACTCTGGTGTGGGGTCGGCTAAGTTATACTAATCCTTGTTGATTCCTACAGATCTTCTTAATAAAGGAAAAAACCTTTCTTGCTTTGTGCTAGTATCTCAAATGTCTCATATTGCTTGAACTGGGTGGATGCTTGTTGGAGCCTTAACAAGCATCACCTCGCAGACTTTGAAGTTTTTAGGATCCTTCCTTCATAAAATTTGCCCATTCATTCTTCTTCAACTTTGTTGTTACTTTCAAGTATGTTCATGTCACTTCTACTCTTAATTGTCATTCTGTTAGGAAATGAAGATAATAATCTACTCTCAGTAGTACTGATCAATATTGGTGAGGATTTAACAACTCTTCTTCTATTAGATTTCTTTGAAGGGCCTTTGAACTTATGTAGAGCTCCTCTATAAATAAGAGAATTGGGGTACTCGGTATCGCCCATTCTCCTATGAGTTGAGAAGGCAAAGTTACTCTATTTCACTCACCTCCTCAAGGTTGTACTTTATGCATCAAGTTGGTTATTAGTCTTCGCCCGCTCTTTGCTCACACTTCCAAAGCACCTAAAGTATTTCCACTCCTTGCACTAAGTTAGCTACTATGATTCACCTTCTCTCTGCAATCGAACTTTCAGAATGTAAGAAGTTTTACTCGAAAAAGCTAAATCTTACCCCAACGTGGAGCAAGTCTTCAATAGTTTCGGTCGCCTTTGGGATTGTACAGTCTTCTCCACCATCTTCACCGCTTGCTCCTCTTAGTAGAAAAGGTACATCACCACGAATTGCCTACTTTGTTCCTTAGTTGAGCACTCCTGCATCAACCTGAAGTCCCCTACTTTCGGCTATCTTGATGAGAAGCCCATTGATACTAGTCTTATAAAGTTCTTTGGCCTCTACCCTTCTGCCTTGTCATGGCATTTGGAGTTTGCCTCTACATTCTCCACCTCCTCGGCCCCTCTCCTTTCACGATCAACGCTCTCCCTCCATGAGAGCAAGGGATCAATGACTCCACGAAAGTCCCACCTCTACGGTACCATACCTCTGCATTCTCCACCTCCTTGGCCCCTTTCCATCATCCTATTCTAGTGCTCGGGTCGATTCTGTTCTCCTTAACTTTCTTGGTAGCAATGTTCACTTATTCGGCCTTGTCCTCTGACTTGCCAGACTCCCTTAAGCAAATGTGAGCACTAAAACAATCTAACTCTCCAGCCACTCCGATCATACCTCTATATGGTCAAGTCCCCTGATAGGACTCTAGCAGGGTTGAGTCCTAATCTCCCTAGAAGTAGTCAATAAAATCTTACTAGATTATAATAAAGTCACTCCTATCTTATAAAGGAGTATGGCTAGGGTTTAGATTAGCCCTTAGGGCTTAGTGGCTGCCACCCCACTTACTAAGTTGGTAGGCTAGGGTTTCCCCCTACTTAGGTCGGCTATAGAGCCAACCTAGCCACCACCTATTCCCTTTAAGGAAGATAGGCTATAGAAAGGATAAAAGAGTAATTTTAGTTAGGCAAGTACCCCCTATGGGTAGGGTTTGGAGCCCTATATAAGCATGTAGCCTCCATCTCTTTTTATCAAGCAATCTACAATTTTAATTCAACCTTGTGTCGAGTCTAGGAGGGAGGAACCCCTACAGCGTTCCAAGGGTTGATCCCTCTCAAGGATAAAAATCTATAGAGCTCCTTCTGGGGTTCTATCATTTGGTATCAAAGCAACGATCTTGTTGCTCCTTTAGTCATCTCAGTCATCTCCACCTTCCCAAGCAATTCCCACAATTGCTGCGATACATGTCTCCACCTTCCACCCTAATCGTAGATCAAATCAATCTACCGCTGCCCCCTACATTTGATCTGAAAATTTGGTATATTTTTATCATCCACACCTCTTTAATACTGCAAGATTCCTTACTTTATATATTAAAGATTTTCTTTAAATTTTATCTGCATAAATTTCGTTCGTCGCAAACATTATCATCGTTGCAAAGGTGAAATACTGCAGAAATTTTTAGTCGATTATTGCTTCTTGAAACTGAACTTTTAATCATATTTTTTAGCTAAAACTTTTATACAATTTCATAGATCATCTTAGCTTTCATCTAAGACTAAATCCTTCTGGATCTAGACTTATAGCACTATGAGTCTTTATTGCACAGTACTAAAATTTTATAATGCAGAATCTGACTTCTGTTTATTGGCCTCTTGAAATTGAACTTTTATTCATCATTTTTGCTAAAATTTTTATACAATTCCAAAGATCAACTTAGCTTTCATTTGAGATTGATTTCTAGAAAAAATTCCTTCTATAATCGGTTTTCTTGTGCAATCTTTCACTATCACGTAATTTTGGAATTTTTATGATGAAGGATCTACCTTTCTTCTTTTGCCCTATTTCCCTACTGTTATGCTACCAAAATTTCACTAAACTTTTTACTGGTGTTACCAACATCTGAACCAAGGATTTTTGTATAAATTCCTTGAACTTTTCTCTAGAATTTATGTTAAGAAGTCATCATTTCTCCGATGTAAAATCTATTCAACAGGACAATAGATCACAACACCTTTTTTCACCGAATTCTATCAGATTTAAGTGCTATTTTTTATAGGATTTTGAACTCGCTTTTCCTCATCTCTAAACCCTGCTATCTTCTCCAAAAGCTCCTCCAAATATTACCCTAAACCAAACCCAAACAGCCACCCAAATTAGCCATAACCGCATCCTACTTCCTTATCGATCTACTTATCTTTTCAGCTAACTTTCCTTACAAATACACCTACCTTTGCTAGCATCTATCCCAGATCTAAAATTTATTTCTCTAACATTCATCTACTACTATCACAGCCCTAAAACCATACCAATTTGTAGCCTAAACTTCACAAAACTATAGCCCTAAATCGCTCCCAAAGCAACCATAAACCGCACCCAAAAACTACAGCCTTCGGCCCACCAACTTTTCAACCGCCTAATCTCCCTTATCCCTTCAACCGCAACACACATCTTTTACTATCCAACACTGCCAATAGTGACCTCTTGTTGTCATTTTCCTTGATCACAGCCAGCAGCGATCCTTGCGGCAAAAAGCTACTAGTAGTGATCTTTTGCTGCAATATGTTTATATCGCAGCTCGCAACAATCATTCGTTGCCAACTATCTTGATCACGGCTAGCAACAAATTAAACACAACAGCATCCATCTCTCACTCCATACTGCTGCTGCCCTCCTCCATTGTAGCCACACCCTTGCTACAATCGATGCCACCTGCAGCCACGAAGTCACACAATAGCCATAGCTAACATTATTGCCGCCCTCTTCTTCCTCCATCATTGCTGCTGCCTTTTGACTCAGATCTCTTGGTTGCCATCTTCCGACAAATATCAGCCACCAAAAAAATCATAGCCTCGATGACATTGCAGCATCATCGAAGGACCGTAATCGACATTACTACTGCCATTTTCTTCCTCCACCGTTGCTACTAACCTTGGCTACCATCCTTCACTTGAAGACTTCACCACCGTAGCCTTGACATCACTGCCATTGTTGCCTTCAACCTGAAGATTGCAGCTATACTCTTTAATTTGTTTGATTTGATAGGTTGGAGATCCTTACGTCATGACATCGGTGGGCTTATTCGAAGCCAAATTGGAGGCTCTTGAGACGCGTATAGATGTTAAATTATGTGCTCTCCTTGAGAAGTTTAGATTGGGCTGATCACCAAGTCCAATAAGATCACAACGTGGTGCAAATTTGGATTGTAAAAAGAACCTTAGCGAAGAAATAGTGATGATCCGTCAAATCTCCATCATCCAAGAGTATCAAACTAGGTTTGAAAGGTTATCTAATCAAACTTATGATTGGTTTAAAAAATAGATATTGAGAACTTTTATTGAGGCTTAAAACCGAAGATTCAGGAAGAAGTTAAAGTATGACAGCCGTACACACTTAAGGCAGCCATCTCCTTTACATAACATCAAAAGGAGGAATTGAACTATGAAGCTCAGAAAATTAGAGTTGCTCCCCCACTAGCGGCACCAAAGCTTTCACCTCCTCCTATTGTCAGTCAACCCCCTCAGCCATATAAATTAATAAGAGAAGACCTTCATGATGGATTGACAAAGGGCCTATGTGGGTGTTGTGATAAATTATGGAGCCTAGAACATAAATGTAAAAAGGAGACATCGTTGTTGATTACGCCCACTGAAGAACCCAAACTTGAAGATATGACTCTCGGGCCCAAGGAGAATGATACACCACAATCGGCCACCCACACGGTCCCTACCTTAGCTGACTACACCAACCTGTAAAAATTGAAGATCGTAGGGTTTCTTGAGCAGTAGTCCGTCATCATCCTCGTTAATGTCGAGAGCACATACAACTTTATGAGTAGTAAGGTTGCTGCCCACTTAATGCTCCAAAAAGAAGATTATAATATGTTCGAAGTCAAGGTAGCTAACAGCCAAATTCTGAAGTGCAACCAGAAATGTCCGCGGGTTAAACTGAGCCTACAGGAGCAAGACATAGTTGTTGATTTTTTCCTCCTCCCTCTTTATGGTTTTGATATAGTGCTTGGTATTGATTGGTTATCCACGATTGGAGATATTTTCTAGAATTTTTCAAAACTAAACATGAAATTTTTCAGAAAAGGAAAGCAGGTGATTCTACAAGGAAGCCCAGTGACTAAAACCACAACACAACACTTGGAGGGGGTACCAAAAGAAGAATTCAGTGGTTTCCCAATTCAAATTCAAGAGTTTCATAAGATTAAAGATAAAAAATCCCTCCCACAGCTTGTTGAAAATTTGGGCGTCTCCACCCACCTAAGCCAACTACCTCCTCTGAAATTGGCCGAACCCCATATGCTGAACAGGCCGAAACTTCTACCAATTGTTGCTCGACCAGATTACTTCATACAACCTCAGAAGGTCGAAGATAAAAGGATCATCCAAGAGATGACAGAGACAGATTGTTCAGCCATGCTTATTTCTCACTATGACACGACCCTACGTCCTTTTCCCTGGAGATAAGCTACTTCTAAAGTGTTACATCCTGTCGAACTCACCATGGTTGCTGATGTAGCACTTCCAAATCTTAGGTGACTTCCATGACTTTTCCTAGGATCGGCCTATGATGCTTAAAGACTTTCTTAACTATGACCTCCGATCTACAACCCAAGACCGCGAGAAAATTGAGCCCCTCAAGTCGCAAAATTAGAAAAGGGGAAGGATCATTCGTAAGACCCAACGAAGCATGAACATCATCCCTCTCATTATAAGGAAAGATGCATCACCTTAGCCAAGCAGAACTATAGCCCTCATGACCACTATGTCGTCCACACCAAATTGTGTCCATATGTTCATTATTAGAGTAGACACATCTAGAGTGGGGGTCAGCACCATCCTCATGCAAGATAGTCAACAGCATAAAAAGTGAAAATAGGCCCCGAAAAATCACCACTCCTACCCACCTTAGACTCAGATCGGGCTCACACCACTAGAGATTTTATTAGAGGACAGCCCTCACTCCAAAAGAAGGCACGACTACTATTACAGAGCAACCATGTGGCAGCTCATACAAGGAAGAAACTTCCCCTTGACAAACATCGAAGCAAAAGAAAGTTTCTTGAGAAAGATCAAGTCCCCTTTCATCTCCAGCTCCACTAGTACGAAATTCAAGCCTCAAGAAAGTGGTCTCTCTATTTCTTTGGGCCTTGTAAAATTGGGGATCATATTGGAGCCTTAACCTGGAGATCAGATCCGTGCACCAGATCAAAATTACGGTTGATCCTTCAAGTATCCCACCTCAAATGAAAATTTAAAGATGATGACTAAGCTCAAGTTCTTCCAACTAATACCCAAGTTGATGAGGAGTTAAAAACCCAGTTCCTTAAGTTCATGGAACTTTAGTCTTGAGGATAATGCTGATTTTAAGAGGGTGAGTTTGATAGAACTCTAGTAGGGTTAAGTCCTAATCTCTCTAGAAGTAGTCAACAAAACCCTACGAGATTGTAATAAAGCCACTCCTATCTTATAAAGGAGTATGACTAGGGTTTAGATTAGCCCTTAGGGCTTAGTGGTTGTCGCCCCCCATACTAGATTGGTAGGCTAGGGTTTCCCCCTGCTTAGGTCGGCTATAGAGCCAACCTAACTACCACTTATTCCCTCTAAGGCAAGTAGGCTATAAAAGGGGTAAAAGAGTAATTTTAGTTAGGCAAGCACCCCTAGGGCTAGGGTTTGGAGCTCTATATAAGCATGTAGCCTCCACCTCTTTTTATCAAGCAATCTATAATTTTAATTCAGCCTTGTGCTGAGTGTAGGAGGGAGGAACCCCTACAGCGTTCTAAGGGTTGATCCCCCTCAAGGATCAAAATCTATAGAGCTCCTTCTAGGGTTCTATCATCCCCCCATAGGACTCACTGGTACTTGCACTCGGAATTCTCCCTGTTAGTATCAATTGGCACTAAGAGGAGGGTGGGGTGGTGAATTAGTGCAAGTGTAAATTTTCATTTTAAACAAAAACTTTTTGGCTTTAAGCAAGATAGAAAGATCCAAAGCTTTTCATAACAAGTGAATGATTTAAAGAAGGCTACTAAGTTACTTGCTCACAAATTACTTAAGAAAGAGCAAGAAATTCTGAAAGATAAGCAACAATGTAAATGAAGTGATTAACGTGGAAACCTTATTTTTAAAGAGTAAACAAAATCGGAAGCATCAATACAAAATTAGTAAGCAAGGAAAGCAAATGAAGAACTCACAAGTTTTATATTGGTTCGGTACCAACAGGCCTATGTCCACTCCCGAGTCCTCCTCCTTGAGGCACACCAATGTCCACCAGTGATCTTCTTTAGGTGAAGACCAAACCCTTACACTTGGCTTATAAGGGAGATAAGATTACAACTCTTTGATCACTCCCTTACCCCTTTCCTTTCTTACAATCTACACAAGTTTTTCACAGAATTTTGTCCCCCAAATTATTGTATAGAATGTAAGAAAACTTTAGATATTTATAGGCCCCAAATGACTCCAGAATTTAAAGCCAAAAATCAAACTCACTCAAAAAATCCGGGTACAAGCGGTTCACCCACCGACCTGGGCGGGTCAACCACTAAAAGTGCCCAGATTCCTAGGTACGAGCGGTTCAGCCGTCCAGCCTGAGCGGTTCAACCATTGATAGTTGCTTGAAATCCTGGGTGGCGCCGGTTGAAATGTCATTCACCGGCAGTTTACCTGTCGGAATCTCCGGAAAAGTGGTTCCCTCACTTTTTAAATTTCGGCTTGAACTTGATGTTCACCAATTCTTTGGTCAACTGATTGAGTTTAACTTGAGCTCAACCAAACCCTTATAGTGGACCCAATTGCCTCTTTGAGTTGATTTGGATTCCTTCCAAATCATAATTATTTAGGACTCAATCTTAACATATGACTTAAAAATTACAATCAAGACATGACCACCAAGCTTATGACCTTACTCCCACAATCCGACAACCTTTAGAATCTACAACGATGAGTCTCACAGTCTTTATCTGGCGATCTCCCGGCGTGTTCCTAACGATCTTCTTGATACCTTTGGTGAAGTCCTAGCGAACGCCCGACGAGTTTTCACCACATTGTCCAAAACTTTGGCCCAAGGCTTAAGCTTGATCCTGGGTCCATTTCTGATCTTTAACTCCTTCTTCCATCATAATTAAACTTGTATGATGCTAACTATTACTTAATTAATTACAATCATAATGGCCAATACATCCACTTCAAGACCTTCCCAACTCCCACCAAACCTTTCGACTACCCTCAATAATCTTTTAGTGAGTCTTGGTTTTCTTCTGGTGAACTCCCTTGCATCATCCTGGCAAACTCTCAATACCCTCGGTGAGCTCCCAACGCACTCCTGGCGAGTTCCCAACTGCATTATCCGAACCCCAACCTGATGCATGGACTTGACTTTAGTCAAACTTCTGATTGTCATATTCTCTCTGTTGTAGTTAATCCTACATCAATCAATTCTAGCAATACATATTAGATCAATAACCCATCAATTGATTTCATCACCAAAATCCGAGATTCAATAATCTTCCCCTTTTTGATAATGACAATCAATTGATGACAGGAATTAATCCTAACTCCCCTAAATCCATGCCACTTAAATTTAAGAGAATCACACACTCTTATATTTGAAGTATTTTTAAGAAATCAATACTCCAAGCAAATTTCAACATAAATTTGCATCAAGTCATCGAATCATGAGTTTCAAAAAGATTATACATCCATATCTAAGATATCGAAATATATTATCAATATCATGTGTCATCAACGTATATCATTAATATCATATGTCATCAATGTATATCATCAATATTATGTATCATCAATGTAAACCATCATGTGTCATCAATGTCTATTTCTCCCCTTTTGTCATAAAAAAAAAGTGAAATATAGAGCTAAGGATTTTAAGGCACATGAGTTTTTGCTCCCCCTTTTAAGATATGATATAAGTCATAAAGAATTATCTTTCTCTTGAAAAAGAAGGAAAGAAAACTAGGGAGGATTTGTAAAACATCATCAAATAAAGCTCTCAATTTTATAGAGGTGAATTTCAAAAATGAGCTCAAAACTCCAAGATATTCAAGGAGATTCAAAAATTTAGAAGCTACTCATGCATTTAAAACCATCTCATGCAATTTCAAGCATAGCAAATAAATCCGTAAAATAGCAATACATTATGTAAATTTTCTCCCCTTTTGTGAATAATAAGAGAAAGAACATGGAGAAAGTTTTCAAAAATATTATCATAAAAACTTAATCTCATAAAATCTAGATAAGTATTTAATATATTTTTATGATCTAGTATTCCTAACTCTCAACCTCAATCTTGTTGATAGAAAATTTGAAAATAATATTTCAAATATGAGCTCAACAAATCTTTCTGATGTAAATTTCAAGAAAATGTAATAAATAAATCCGAATAATAACAAATCATTATCTTTATGTAGATTTTCAAAAATCATCATATATCATTTTACATCATTATACTTTCTCCCCGTTTGTCATCAACAAAAGGAGAATTGCAATTAGCAAGTTTTTAATATATGAAAGCTTACCAATTTAATAAATTTTCATTACTTTCGAACATGCAAGCTAATGAATTCTTTCTTCTCTTTTGAGAAGTGCAAGCTAGCAAATTTTTGCTTCTTTTACAATGTTCAAGTTAGCAATTTTACATCATTCAAGCTAACAAGTTTTGATCCACCTTTGTCATTATCAAAAAGAAGGGATGGTTATAATAGTGCAAAACTTTTTCCATTACATCATTTTTTAAATCATCACATGAAATATATCAAGAAAAATTAACATGGTGATGAGATATATAATTCATGAAGACAAATTATGAATATCAAGAGACAAATTATAGGAGAAATAAATAAAAATGATTCATGCATAAGAAATCTCAAGTTGCCAAGATAATGATTTATATAAAAATCTCCTTTTAAATAATATGAGAACATATAATAAGAGATTTTGATTCATAAAAGATTTTAAGTTATAATTTCGAGGAATCAAAATCACAATATAGGCAAAAACTCATTCAATTTTAAATAATCAAAATCATCAAAAACACTTTCAAGAGATTTAAAACAAATAGAAATGCTAGTGATTTCCTTTCTCCTCTTTTTGGTTGTAAATAATAAAAATGAGTCTTAGAGGATTAAATAATCTTAACTTATTTAGGATAAATCTTAAGACATATAATTCATTTAGATAGATCCTCTTTTTGTTTAATAAAATGGTCTTAATAAAAAGTTTCAACTTATACTTGTCAAGATCATAAATCTCCTTTTTATTAAAAGGAGAAAATCATAGAGATCAATAACGTGATTCCCAAAATGTATAAATCAAGTCAATAAATAAAGGGAATATTCATGATAATATAAATCTCTTTCAATTTTCAACTTAATACAAATTTAAGAAATACTAATTTTAGTGATAAGTTATGTCATTCATGAGTTTTAAAATAAATTATGTCAAGAAAGATATTAATATCAAAAGACATTCATAAATATTAAAGATATGATTTAATTCAATAAATTTCCTCTTAGATGATAAAATAGAATATTAAGTGATCAAAGAAGAGTCTTCATTCATAAAGATATCAAATTATAGATATTAAGATCATAAGTTAATTTTAAGAAAGAAAAAGTAGAAGATCTTGATTTATATATATGAAACTTCAAGTTTTCAAGAATATGGTTCATAAGAAGATGTTTAAGTTATAGATCCGAAGAGACAAATTATGATTCATTTATATGACTTTCTTTGAATAAATTTATATAAGGATTTCAAATGATAATTTCTTTTCAACTTGGCAAGTTCATGATAAAATCATCAAAATATCAATAATGTTGGATAGATTCATCAATCTCTTTTGAAAACAAAATCATTTGAAAACTTATCCAAAATCATCATTAAAAATCGTTTTTCAAAAAATTCAATGAAGGCATCCTAGATTATTTTTTAATAGCTAAAGTTCTCTAATCTATTTTTGTAGTTTAAGATATTCAACAATATCTTATTTTATCTCTTGTTGAAGGATTAATAGGATAAAATTATTTTAAAAAATAATCATCCTTCTTTTGAAATTTATTTCAGGAATGCAAAGTCATTTAAAGTCAAAAATAAAATTTTATCAAGATTAATGCAATAAACTATTTTCAAACAAAAACTTTAATTTATTTTAAATACAATGATTTCTATATGTTGGAAGATTCTACCATGTTATCAACAAATTTTTGTTTTAAATATAAACAACTTTGTATATGACTTTTTAAGTTCAAATTCAATATTTGGTTATTTAATCTCAAGACAATGTACACAAATAGAAGCACATAAATCAATACATTAATCATCATCAAAATCTCCCTTTCATATTCATAATTTTTTATGAAAGATAGCTAAACTTTCATTGTTCTAATTCTAGCATGCTCTATCTATGCATCATTAATGAATCATCCATAAGATTCATTACCAATAATTTTACTTTCAATAATTTTTCTTGTTATTTATTTACTTAGGCTAGTGAGCTTGAAAGATTGTTAGGTCTCAGTCATGTGTCTTGAGCATCTAAAACATTATTTAGTTCTCTTAGCTTTGTTAGGAGACAAATTTATAAAAAAGATTTAGGTACCCATTTTACATTGGGACCTATATAAAGATCTTTGTCTTTCTTATCTAATAATTCTTAATAGTTTGTTATTCCCTTATGAACCCAAACTAACTTACAAGGACTATAATTTTTAAATAGATATTTGTTGGCTTTATGTCCTAATCTACCATAAAAATTATATTTTATTTTTCATGGCAAATTTAAGATAGGCCCTTTAACAAACATGATTGGCTTTTGTTGAATGTTTCCAATAAAGCCTATACCATTTCTTTTATTAATTGACTCTTATTGGTAAGGATCATATTTAGGGATTTGTTTTTAATTTCAAAATTTTCTAATGTTGACTTAAGCATGATATTTTATTCTTTAATGTTGTATATAGCATTTCGCATTTAGAACTAGGATTATGTGATGATAATAACTCATATATTTCATCAACTTTACCAACTAATAAATCATGTTCATTTTTAAGTTAACTTAAAAGATTTGCTATATTTTCTAAACTCATTAAACAAATCATGGAACATGTTTAATAATTCTAAAAAAATATTTAATGAATCACTAACCTTATCATCGATGGTCATAAGAGCGAGGTTTTCCACTTCTTGGTTGTGCATTTCATCTTTAGAGCTCCTTGGCTTCTTATGTTCATATCAAGAGGTTTTGACTATCTTTAATTATTTTTAAGGTTCATGTTCAATAGTTTATCTAGTTGATTTGTCAAGGGTTCAAAGTCCTTATCACTCAAGATTTCACTCAAGGAGTTATATGTTCTTAGTTCAAATTCTTTCGTGTTCTTTAGAAGGTGTTCCTCAAATTTATTTTTAGAAGTATTTTTATTTAATGATTCATTTAGATTAGTTGTGCTTTCATATGTCATTTCTAATATATGTCATATATCGAAAGCCAAATCAAAACAAGAAACCCAATCAAATTTATTTTTATCAAGTGCACAATATAAAACATTCATAGCCTTTGCATTCAATGAAAATATTTATTTTTCATAATCATTCCAATCATTTGTTGGATTAGATTACTTTTAAAAATATTTTTCAATAATACACCACAAATCAAGATCTATCAAAATAAAAAAGATACATATTCGTATTTTCTAAGATGTGTAATCTGTCCCATTAAACATATGAGGACTTGTGATGCATTGACCCTCGTTAATGTCGAAATAAGCCATTTCTTTTAGGTGTTAAATCAAATGAGAAAAACATTACTCTGATACCAATTGTTAGAATCAATTTGCACTAAGAGGGGGGGTGAATTAGTACAAGTGTAAATTTTTATTTTAAATAAAAACTTTTTGGCTTTAAGCAAGATAGAAAGATCCAAAACTTTTCATAACAAGTGAATGATTCAAAGAAGATTGCTAAGTTATTTACAAATTACTTAAGAAAGAGCAAAAAAATTCAAAAAATAAGCAATGTCATAAATGAAGTGTTTAATGTGGAAAGCTTACTTTCAAAGAGTAAACGAAATTGGAAGTGTCAATACAAAATTAGTAAGCAAGGAAAGTAAATGAAAAACTCACTAGTTTTATAGTGGTTCGGCACCAAAGAGCCTACATCCACTCCCAAGTCCTCCTCCTTGAGGCACACCAGTATCCACTACTAGTCTTCTTTGGGTGAAGACCAAACTCTTACACTTTGCTTACAAAGGAGACAAGATTATAACTCTTTTATCGCTCCCTTACCCCTTTCTTTTTTCTTATAATCCACACAAGTTTTTTATAGAATTTTATCCCCCAAATTATTGTATAGAATACAAGAAAACTTGAGATATTTATAGGCCCCAAATGGCTTCAGAATTTAGAGTCAAAAATCAAAGTTACCTAGAAAATCTGGGTAAATGCTGTTCACCCGCCGACCTGGGTGAGTCAACTGCTGAAAGTGCCCAGATTCCTAGGTACGGGCAGTTCAGTCGCCTAGCTTGGGTGGTTCAACTGCTGACAACCGCCCGAAATCCTGGGCGGCATTGGTTGAACTGTCACTCACCGACGGTTTACCCATCAGAATCTCTGGAAGTAGTTCCCTCCACTTTTCGAATTTTGACTTGAACCTAATGTTGACCAATTCTTTGGTCAACTAATTGAGCTTAACCTGAGCTCAACCAAATCCTTATAGTGGACTTGATTGCCTCTTTGAGTTGATTTGGATTCCTTTTAAATCACACTTATTTAGGATTCAATCTTAACCTACGACTTAAAGATTACAATCAAGACATGACCACCAAGCTTATGACCTTACTCCCGCAATTCGACAACCTCCGGAGTCTCTAATGGTGAGTCTTACAGTCTTCCTCTAGCGATCTCTAGGAGAGTTCCTAGCAATCTTCCCGATACCTTCGATGAAGTCCTAGCAAATGCCCGATAAGCTTTTACCGCATCGTCCAAAACTTTGGCCCGATGCTTAAGCTCGATCCTGGGTCCATGTCTGATCTTTAACTCCTTCTCCCATCATGGTTAAACATGTACGATGCTAACTATGACTTAATTAACTACAATCATAATGGCCAACACATCCACTTCAAGACCTTTCCAACTCCCAGCAAGCCTTTTGGCTACCCCCGATAATCTTTCGGCGAGTCTTGGTCTTCTTCCAACGAACTCCCTTGTGTCATCCTAGCAAACTCTCAATACCCTCGGTGAGCTCCCAACGCACTCCTAGTGAGTTTCTAACTGTATCGTCTGAACCCTAGCCCGATACATGGACTTGACTTTAGCCAAATCTTTGATTGTTATATTCTCTCAGTCATAGTTAATCTTACATTAATCAACTCTAACAATACGTGTTAAATTAATAATCCATCAATTGATTTCATTATCAAAATCCGAGATACGGGATCCACAAGCAACCACTTTAGCAAATACTTTTTATAGCCAATACAAATTACAAATATGGACTTTATAAGCTTTGAACGATTACACACAAAGGATCAAGGCCCATTATAGACTGAAGTTTTCATAAGTGTCCACATAACACGACTCTTATTTAGAAGCCGAAACCGGCCATAAAAGCTAACCAGACTAGGGCTGTCAAGCCTACTACAAGCCCGCTAGTTGTTGTATAAAGCATGTACAAAAACCAAAAGACACAAACAAACATGAGCATTACATCGAACACCTTGTTTATATTTTTGTCCGTAACACTAGGTAAAACAATCTCTCACATGATATGGTTTTTGTAGTTTGTACGGCTTTCTTGCGACCTAGTCTTTTGTAGGATAATTTGATATACGTGAGAAACTTATTTTGTTTTGATCTTCTGCTGTGCATATGATGCTCCCGCTAAGGTTTCCCAACAGTGGTATTAGAGCCAAGGTTGTTCGTGCAAAAATTAATTTTAAACTGTGTGTGATGAGATTCAATCACGTAGAACTATTCTACGTGTTTGTTACAGTAATTAGCAGTGATGGTAGCACTGCCTACGGCCTAAGGAGCGACCACCTGCATGTTGTCTGCTTGCAGGGGTGGCCGGCGACAGCTAGGCCACCTGCAGGGGCGGTCGACTGCGGCCAGGCCCCTATAGAAGCGGTCGGCTGTCGCCAAGGCCCCCTGCAAAGGGTGGCCAGGTTGCGATAGGTGCCAGTAGCCACCCGCGACTAGCCCACAAGGGGCGACTGATCGCAGGAGCAGCCACTAATAGGGGCAGCGCCCATAGTATCATGGATAAAAATATGAACAAGGTGTTTGATGTAATGCTCATGTTTGTCCATGTCTTTTGATTTTTATATATTCTTTATACAGCAAATAGCGGGCTTGCAAATAGGCTTGGTAGCCCTCGTTTGGTTAGTTTTTGTGATCAGTTGGCTTGTAAATGAGAGTTATACCATATAGGCACTTGTGGGGACTTCGGTCTGTAATAGACCATTATCCTTTGTGTGCAACTGTTCAGAACTTATAAAGTCTATAGTTATAATTTATATTGGTTATATAAAGTGTTTGCTAAAGCTGTTGCTTATGGATCTCATGGGAAGTGCTTCCTCTAACCCGTTTTCATTTTGTAGGTCCTAAGAGACCCTAGGAGGTTTCGGGGAGGCTGACCTTTTGTACGAACTCGCAAAGGTGTTGCACGACTAAGGCAAAACCAGCTAAATCCGTAACATTTTAGTATTAAAGTGGGACAAGCACACATAAAAATACTTGTCATGCAAACATGAGCTACCTAGCTATGCTACATGGAGAGCAACCAGCATGCGCGATCGTTTAGAAGAAATAGACATGGAGATTTAGGGAAAGGAGTCCCTCAAAGGAGCGGACATCCTTGATTGGCATTCAGAGGAATGGCTAATAAGAGAGGCACCACGAGGATAAGCAAGCTATAAATAATATGTAGCATATAAAGGTTGGGATGGCTGAGTTCAAGCTACAGCTCGATGTTGGCAACCAAATTTGATGGTGCTCAAGGCAAGCGGGGTGCTTGGTAAAAGATGAGACCGTGCAAAGTGGGATGTGTTGCTTAACAACCAAAAGAGTTATGCAAAGGTCATAGAGGCAAGGGGAATTACTAACTCGAAGAATTTGGTACTCATACAAGGGCTTGTATGCAAATGATGGAGTGTTCGTGGCCATCCCAAGGTGATCCGAACTCGGTGCTATGGAGCATCTGAATTTTCTCTTCAGCATGAAAAAGATACATCCGTAAGAGGCTGAAGTGTGCAACAAGTGTAGCACATTGCTAGACCTTGAAGGGTGTAGTGGGGACTATATTGGTGAAGAGTCATAATCTAGTAAGTACATTTGTGGGGGTAGAACAAGCATAAGTTGTTTAGTAAGACGAAGTAGTCCAAAAGGGATGGTGGTCTCCGAAACTTCCAGTGGGAAGAATGCAAAAAGGAAAGTTGTTCTAATAGGACAAAGTACCTCTCTAGACAGTATCTCCATAAAGCTTAACAGATTGAGTGGGTAGCAAGGAGTCATTGCATGATCTCGAATGAAGTAATGCATTGGTGGATGCATTACGAGATCAAGTGGGGGAGCTACTATGGCAACATTATACGAAGGCACACTCAGAGTCGATGTGGAAATCGAACTCAACAAAGGGCTGACCTATGGAATGGTGAGCATGAGGGCCACCATCAACTCAATGTAAATCAATAGACGGAGCAACTTGGTGGAACTTGGTGAAGTATCTAAGCCGCATACGATGTAGAAGATAGAAACATGGAGTGGAAGCATGGAGCTTTTCTTGGACAAAGGTCAAGGATATGAGCTCTTATAGAGGCAAGAGAGGGATTATGTTATTCCATGGGTTCTTTATTCTGATGGAACAGACTCATTTTGCATGATGCCAAAGACAAAGGGAGCTTCGAGGCACATGCACCTTATCTTAGAGAAGTATTTGACAAAAGAACTAAGGTGATTCAACTTGTAGATGTGAAGTTAGAATCAGAAGGCCTTAGCACGGGGCAAGAGGACGCAAAGGCAGGTACTCTTGAAGAATATGCCATAGTGTTGCTATTCGAGTTGTCATAAAAGAAGTGGTGCATAGTGGAGATTGTGCTGGTGGGGGAAAGAGGCCCAGGATCCAGATAATGGTGCACCAATTTAGCAAAGTCTGGAGACTTCGAGAACTACTAGGCAATGGACTATCCTAGAGCTATGCTTCATCCGAGTGTTACCCAAGAATGGATGAGCGAAGATGAATTGCCAAGGGAGCGAACAAAAATTGGAGATGGCAGAGGCCCTACGATGTGCTGGCAGAGGCCACACATGGAGAGATCATAGTCCGAGTTCATCACATAAGAATCTGAATGCAATAGAGATATCACCAGGAGGCAACATAGTGCAGCGGATTGTGGTGGAATAGTTCACAATAATACAACACATGTGGAGATGTCCCGTGAGGGACACAATCATGCGGAGGTATGATTAGGAGCTATTGGTAGCTATACTTTGATGAACAATACAATGAAAAGAAGGGATATGGATTCAAGGATTGAATATCATGGTACCGCAATGGTGGGTCTTTCGTGTGTGTGCATCAAATCTTACATCAGATGAAAACCTTGGTCATTAGCATATGAGGGCTATGTAGCACCGAGGAAGAAGTTAGATTACAAGTACCAATGAGTCATATGGAAGGGACTTGATTATACATAGGTATGATCGGAGCGACTGGAGAGTTGGACTACTTCAGTGCTAATATTTTCTTAAGAGAGCCCGGCAAGTCAGAGGAAAAGGCCGAGTAAGCGAACATTGCTACCAAGGAAGCTAAGGAGAATAGAATCGGCGTGAGCCCTGCAACAAGATAGCGGAGGCCATGCATGAGAGTTGCAGTCTATCTTTCCATCGACGAAGGAGAACTGCTAGGATAACACAAAGGTGTTGAAACAGGTGATCAAAAGGGGCGAGGAAGCGACGACGAATCCAAAGGGGCTTAGCTACCTAAAAAAATAAAGCATCAGTTAGAAGGGAGGTGGACTAAGAGGAATTCTATAGTGCTATAGAGGCAGATCTATTGATTGTGAAGAAATGGATGCAGATGCAAGACAACGGATAGTAGGGCCATGGGCTAGTAGTGCCATGGTACTGCAGAGGTGGGACTTCCGTGGAGTCATCGATACCTTGCTCTTATGGAGGGAGAGCGTTGATCGTAAAAGGGGCCGAGAAGGTGGAGAATGCAAAGGCAAACTCCAAGTACTAAGATAGGGCAGAAGGGTAGAGGCCAAGGAACTTCATAAGACTGGTGTCGATGGGCTTCTCATCAAGATAGCCAAAAGTGAGGGACTTCGGGTTGATGCAGGAGTGCTTGACCAAGGAACGACGCAGGTAGTACATATTGCTGTACTTTTTCTATTTAGAGGAGTAGGCGACAAAGATAATAGAGAAGATGGTACAATCCTAAAGGTAACCAGAATTATTAAAGACTTACTCTAAGTTAGGGGACTCTAAGTTGGGGTAAAATTTTTTTTGATTTTTTTGGGCAAAACTTCTTGCATTTCGAAAGTTCGATGACAATGGGAAAGCGAATAAAATTACAGTAGCTAACTCAATGCAATGAGTGCAAACACTTCAGGTGCTTTAGAATTATGAGCAAAAAGTAGGCAAAATGCTAGTAACCAGCTCGATGCATGAAGTACAACCTCGAGGAGGTGGGCGAAATCAAGTAACCTTTGTCTTCTCGATTTAAAAGAGAATGGACAAAACTTAGTACCTCAATTCTCTTATTTATCCAGCATAGGAGCTCTACATAGGTTCCAAGACCTTTCAAAGAAATCTAATAGAAGTTAAGTTATCAAATCATCACTAATGGTGATCAATGCTACTGAGAGTAGATTGTCCACTTCATTTTCCAACAGAATGTCAATTGAAAATGGAAGTGATGCGAACCTACTTGGAAGTGACAACTAAGTTGAAGAAGAATTGATGGGCAAATTTTGTGAAGGAAGGACCTCAAAAACTTCAAAGTCTGGGAGGCGATGCTCGTTAAAGTTCCAATAAGCATCCACCCAGTTTAAGCAACATGAGATCATTGCGACACTGGTGCATAACAAGGAAGGTCTTTTCCTTCATCAGAAGGATTCACAGAAATTAACAAGGATCAACACAGCTCAGCCAACCTCACACAAAAGTCATTCATTGGCGAGTTGAAGCAGCATGACGGATCAAAGTTTGACTTCTCAACAACAGCGGCAGAGAGAAGTTGGGAGCCAAGGGGCATGTTGTAGCCAAAGTAGAAGATTAAAGATTCAACAAAAGGCGAGGAGATGTAGCATCTATAACGACTTCGATAAGGACGTCAAAGGAATAAGTGGGGGAGAATGTCATATACAAAAATATAAACAAGGTGTTTGATATAATGCTTAAGTTTGTTCGTGTCCTTTGGTTTTTGGTTCATTCTTTGTACAATAAGTAGCAGGCTTGCAGTAGGCTTGGTAGCCCTCGTTTGGTTAGCTTTTATGGTCGGTTTCAACTTGTAAATGGGAGTTGTGTCATGTAAGCACTTATGGGGACTTTGGTCTGTAATGGACCATTATCCTTTGTGTACAATCGTTCAGAACTTGTAAAGTCCATAGTTGTAATTTGCATTGGCTGTATAAAGTGTTTGCTAAAGCTATTGCTTGTGGATCCCATGGGAAGTGCTTCCTCTAACCCGTTTTCTCTTTAATAAGTCCTAAGGGACCATAGGAGTTTTCGGGGAGGCTAACCTTTACGGACGAACTTGCAAGGGTATCGCACGATTTAGGCAAAACCAACTAAGTCCGTGACAACAGGGCGGCGCTCGTGGAGGTGCCACCTATAGGAACGGCGCCTACCCGCAGGGGCAGCCGCTCGAGGGCAATGGCAACCGCTTGGGACAAGGGCAGCCGCCGCTTGCGTAAGAGCGACGGCGGCGACGGCCGTCACAAGAGGAGGGCAAGGGCTAGGGTTTATTTTTGGAGAAAAGGATGATCTTGCTCCTCATAATTTAAGAAATTCTTAGGTCTATCATACGCCTAGAATACCGAAAACACCCTCAATAATTCTGAAAATTTCAAGGACTATCCTTTTGTCCAAAATTCTAAAAATGTCCTTGACAATTTTAAAATTTTTAAGTATATCCTGATTTCTAAAAATAATTAATTAATTACTTTTATTAATTATTATATATCTAGTAATCCAACATGTGATGTGATGTACATGTGATATATGATGTTGATAGATGATTATGAGTCATGTGTTTTGATTTGTGTAATTGTGATTATCATTATTATTATTGTAGCTTGCGAGCCTCCGTTTTACATATTTATTGTCAGGCCTGTGTGTCTGTGATTATTTTATAATTACATGGGGAGGTGTAGTAGGAGTGAGGAGGTGATAGCAGGAACCATGATGCCATGGTGGGAGATCACGACGTATGGTGATGCAATGAGGATCCAACGGAACCGATGATGACAAGATCAACGATCACATGGCATGAAGATGCACCGATACACACATGGATCCTATTATGAGTAATTAGAACTATTGGCTCAGGCTTAATCATATCAAGTAATGGCTCATGATCATCCAGTGCGGCTTTTATATGTGATATACGTTATATACCTACTATATATATATATATATATATATATATATATATATATATATATATATATATATATATATATGATGTAGATATATATTAAATATGTATATGTGTGACACGACATATTACGAGATCGATATAAAAAAAAACCCTCCTACTATAATATTAAGTCAGTAAGCGTAAGACAATAAGATTAACCCACATGGACTTCTATCATTATATGAAGAAATTGAATCACGATATAAGTTGAGCTGGTCGAGTCCCTCGAGGCTTACCTATCTATGTGATTGAGTTCTTGCCTATAACATAAAGATGTCACTGGTGACCTGAGGATATGATATGACTTGGTCGAGCAGTTGAGAGCATATCCATCGAATCAGACTTATCTAGTAATGATGGTGATGACTTAACTGAACTTCATAGTTGGTCGGGCAATCGAGAATATAATGATTCGAAGGCCAAACATGATGGGAATCACAATGAGTTGTGATTGGCAAGAGTTGTCTACCTTTTGGGCTTAGCGTAATTGGTCGAGTCTCTCAAGGTTGCATTAAGATGTCGATTGGATCCCGATCCCCACTAAGAGTCTACTGGAGAATTTTGTCTTACGAGGGTGTCACATGATTCACTAGGAAAATAGTGGGAGTACATTAAGATAAAAGTCCATATCTTAATTAGTTTTTCTGTAAAATCTGTATGTTATTTGTTTGTGTTATATCTTATTTGTCATAAACATGTTGTTTGGCATACTTGATGTCAATCGCCTCACTGGTCCTAACTACACATATTGGCTCTATAATTTAAGAATTGTTCTCACGACGGAGAAAATCTCGTATGTCCTTGATACTATTATGCCCATACCAGAAGAAGGGACAAGCGAGGATTAGATCACTCGCTATATGAAGTATATAAATGATTCCACATGGGTAAAATGTTATATGTTGGACTCCATGACTCCTGAGTTACAGAGGTAACATGAGAGCATAGATGCATATTCTACCATTCTTCATTTCTACCAACTATTTGAGAAACAGGGAAGAACTCAAAGATATGAGATATCCAAGAGACTCTTCCGAGCTAGGATGATGGAAGAAACATTGGTTAAGAACAATGTCTAAAAGATAATAGAGTGGATCAAGAAACTCATAGGTCTAGGAATAGTCATAGAGGATAACCTATGCACTAATCTTATAGTTCAGTCCATGCCAGATTCCTTTTCTCACTTTATCATAAATTTTAATATGAGCAAGTTTGAGGTGACTCTCCTTGAGCTCCTTAATATGTTGAGAGAAGCTGAAAGTGCCATCAAGAAAGAGAAGCCGGTTCTCTATATTGGTGAGACCAAAAAGAAAAAGAAGGCCAATAAGACCCTTAAGAAGGGCAAGGGTAAAGAATGACCAGGTAAGGCAAAGGTTGCTAAGAAAACCTTAGCAAAGAACAAAGGACAGTGCTTCCACTACGACCAAGATGGGCATTAGAAGAGAAATTGTAAGGACACCTTACAGATAAGGTGAAAGTCATACATAGTGATGTATGTGGTCCCATGTCAACTCAGGCTATAGGTGGTTACTCATACTTCATTACATCCATTGATGATTTCTCCAAGTATAGACATGTGTACTTGATGAAGTATAAATCTGATGCCTTTGAGAAACTCAGATAATATAAGAATGAAGTATAAAACAAGATTGGAAAGAGTATTAAGACTCTTCAATCAAATCAAGGAGGAGAGTACTTGAGCACAGTGTTGACCCATTTCCTCAAGGACAATGAGATTTTATCCCAATGGACACCTCCTTATATACCTCAACTCAATGGTGTATCAGAATGGAGGAATCACATGCTGTTAAATACGATGCGGTCCATGATGAGTTTCACTGACCTACCCGTCTTATTCTGGGGATATGCCATAGAGACTGCAACTTACCTTCTAAATAGAATTCCATCAAAGTTGGTAGTGTCTATACTATATGAGATATAAAAAGGAAAGAAGTCTGATCTTAAAATAATTAAGATTTTGGGTTGTCCTAGTCACGTTAAAAGACAATCCCAATAAGTTGGAATCAAGGATAGAATGGTGCAAGTTCGTGAGATACCCTAAGGAAACTTGTGGGTATTATTTTCATCATCTCGAGAACCAAAAGGTCTTCCTTGTCAAGAGAGTTATGATTCTTAAGAATGAACACATTCTTGGTGAAAATAGTGGGAGTGAGATAGAGTTGAGCAAGGTTAGAGAACTAGCTCAAACACCATTCTAGAGTCCGAGTCTATTCAAGTACCTAGTAGACAAGTTTCAACTTTGCATAGATCTAACAGAGTATCTCACCCTCCTGAAAGATATGTGAGACATATCAATGGAGAGGACTCTTAAGATGTTGATCCTCCAACCTAGAGGAGACTATTATGAGTATAGACTCTAAGAAGTGGCAAGAAGCAATGAATTCTATAATGGATTTCATGTACTCTAATAAGTTTTCGAACCTTGTGGATGCACCTGAGGGTATTGTACCCATCAATTGCAAATAAATCTTCAAGAAGAAGATCGAAGTAGATGGAAAGGTCAAGACCTATACTACAAGACTGGTAGCTAAAGAATATCGTTAAAGGCAATGAGTTGACTATGATGAAACCTTTTCACTTATAGCTATGCTTAAATCCATTAGAATTTTTTTAGCCATTGCAGCACACTATGACTATGAGATCTAATATATAGATGTGAAAATGACATTCCTCAATGACAATCTCGAAGATGTGTATATGATACAACCAGAGGGATTCATATCTAGAGAGAGTTCAGATAAAGTGTACAGGTTGCTTAAATCCATTTATGGATTGAAGCAAACTTCTCAAAGTTGAAACATAAGATTTGATTAGGCGGTCAGATCTTATTACTTTGTTAAGAACGAAGATGAGCCTTGTGTGTACAGGAAGGTAAGTGTGAGTGTTATCTTGGTGTTGTATGTGGATGATATCCTAATCATTATGAATAATGTAGTAATGATCTCTACAATTAAGGCTTGGGTATCCAGAAACTTCTTCATGAAGGACTTAGGGGAAGTATCATATATTTTAGGGATTCGGATCTATAGAGATAGATCCAAGATGATACTTGTCTTGTCCTAGTTCAGGTACATAGACCCTATGTCAAAATATTTGACATAGAGAATTCTAAGAGAGGTCTCAAACTGATGAGACATGAAATATTATTTTCTAGGAGTATGTCCCTAAAGACTCTTGAAGAAAGGGTAGACATGGATAGAATACCCTATGCCTTAGTGATAGGATCTATCATATATGTTATGCTATGTACCAGGCCTGATACAGTGTATGCTCTGAGTGTCACGAGCAAATATCAAGCGGATCTAGGTTTAGAATACTAGAAGGTAGTAAAGTGTATCCGTAAGTATTTGAGAAGGACTAATGATCTTTTACAGGTATATAGAGAAGGTAGCCTCCAAGTTAAGGACTACACAGACTCAAGTTTCCAGTCCGACATTGATGATAGCAAGTTGAACTCAAGGTATGTTTTCACCCTGAATGGATGAGCAGTAAGCTAGAAGAGTTCCAAGCAAGATACTACTATTGACTCGACCACAACAGTGGAATATATTACTATAGCAGAAGTAGCAAAAGAATGGGTGTGGATGAAGAAGTTCATCAAAGATTTGGGAGTCAATCGAGCAGCATGGAGCTGATTCCTATATACTGCAACAGTGACAAGATGATAGCTCTAACAAGGGAACCCAACTCTCATTAGAATTGTTCTGAGGAGATTCCACTTAATTAGAGAGATCATAGCTTGTAAAGCTATAGCAATGGAAAGAGTTCCATCTGAAGATAACATTACAGATCTACTGACGAAGGCGCTGGCTCATATTGTATTTAGGCATCACAGGGGTCTGATAGGGATCAGACACATATGTGATTGACTTTAGTTCAAGTGGGAGATTACTGGTTACAGGTACCTTGCAAGCTAATCATGTGAGTGATGGCACATGTGACATACTGTGTAATCTTTTTGCTTATGATTATTATTAGCATATTTATATATTATATTATATATTGGATATATATATTGTGATGTCCTTGGTTCTATGCAATGGGAATCGAATCATGATAATATCATAATAATGAGATCGATTTACCTTTAAATATAGATCCTAGATAATCCCGATCATAGAGTATTCGAGTGGGACATCGAGATAACTGAACAGATCGATGTACTATATACCCGTCCATATGAGGAAGGTGGTTGGTCTCATAGCTACTTATGTGGAGACACTAAGGATATAGTATAGGTGCTCATTGGAGAATAAGTTCGTTGATTGATCCACTTATGGAATATTGTATGGTTAATGATACCTAATGTCAGATAGTGATTCAATAGTCCCAATTATATGTCTGGTCCTTAGACTTGAAACACCAAAGATACCTTGTTTGAGTATTCTTTTCTTTGACGTCAGACTCACAGGCTTGGAAAGTTTCAAATCAGGTATAGTTGGTTATCGATTATTAATAGTCAACCTTATCAAGACAATTGAGTGTTAATAAAGAATTTTCCACTCTCGATATTATGAGGGAAATATCTCATATGTACTTGCTCAGACAAATCTCTGGCCAGGGTCATTCAGATTGAGAGAGAATAAGTTCTTTGGGAGAATCCAATTAGAGTAAGACTCAGATAGATTCGGTATATGACTTGACAGTACCATATCCAATATACGATCTCTGGGATATTAGTTGGATGAGAGACTATAGACACATATTAACTGAGGACAGACATGTCCGATGGCATAGTGGCCTAGTATGTCCATAGTCAATGAGTCAAGTGAATTATTATGGGGATAATAATTCACTATATCAGAAGGAGTTCTGATGGGAGTGACTTACGACTAGCTCGGTATCAGGCCTAAAGGGTCATACACTTATGGTGGATACATCATAAAGGATTAGATGAAGATCTAATTAGCCCCTATTCTTATTAGATGAGATCCTGCACTGATGGGATCCTTGCATAAGACCCAATTAGAGGCTAAAGGAGATTATTGGATACAGATCTAATAATGCATGGTTGGTGAGTAATTGGATGGAGATCTAATACCCATTAAGGCAGGAACCCTAGGGTTTTTTGTGTCTCTCTATAAATAGGAGGGGAGGCTTATGGTTGATACGTTGTAGCTTTAGCCACCCCCTCTTATTCTCCTTCCCTCACCGCAAGAGTTGCAAGACCTGAGACTACGATTAGAGGAGTATCGCTATAGAGATTCATCATGTAAATATTGCTAGAGAGGAGGATGCTTGATCTCCTTCATCCTCTCCATTTAGATCTATGAAAGTTGAGATATACGATCTCCCTAGGTAAAATAATTTCTTATATGATGTAATTTTTTTTATTTTTGTGGCTTTCTCGCGACCCAATCTTTTGCACGATGATTTGATCTGTGTGAGAAACCTATTTTATTTTGATATTCTGCTTATGCATATAGTACTCCTGCTGAGGTTTCCCAATATAAACTCTATCACATTCCTACTATTTTCACCAAGAATGTGTTCCTTCTTAAGGAACACTATCCTCATAGCAATAATGACCTTTTGGTCCTCAGGATGATAGAAATAATACCCACAAGTCTCCTTGGGATATCCTATAAATATGTAGAATTCTATTCTTGATTCTAACATATCAGGATTATGTCTCCTAATGTGGGCAGGATAGCCCCAAATCTTAACAAACTTAAGATCAAGCTTCTTTCCTTTCTATGTCTCATATGGTGTAGACATTACTATTTCAAACAAAACTCTATTCAAAAGATGAGTTACAGACTCTAGGATATATCCTCAGAAAGAGATAGGTAGGTCAGTGAAACTCATCATGGACCGCACTATATCCATCAGCATGTGGTTTTACCTTTCTAATACACCATTGAATTGAGGTGTATAATGCGAAGTCAATTAGGATATGATCCCATGGCCTTTAAGGAATTGGGTGAACTTTGTACTCAAGTACTCTCCTACTCAATCTGATTGAAGAGTTTTAATGCTCTTTGCAGTCTAAGTTTCTACTTTATTCTTGTATTCTTAAGTTTCTTGAAAACTTTGAACTTATACTTCATTAAGTATGCATGTTCATATCTAGAGAAATCATCAATCAATGTATTAAAGCATAAATAACTGCCTATTGCCTAAGTTAACATGGGACCACATGCATCAGTATGTATGAGTTGCAACAACTCATTGGCTGTTGAAAAACCTCAATGGGAGCATCATATGCGCAGCGAAAATCAAAATAAAAATGGGTTTCCCATTCAGATCAAATCATCATGCAAAAGATTGGGGTCACGAGAAAAATTACACTAGAAAACCACGATGTGTGCGAGATTGATTTTACCTAGGGAGATCATATATACCTGTATTCCAGATTTGCATGGGGAAGATAAAGGGGGTCAAGCATCATCCTCTATAGTGGTATTCACACGATGGATCTCTACAGCGAACCTCCTCCAATCTGATCTCACAACTCTTGCATAGAGAGAGAGAGGAGAATAGGATGTGGTGGCTAAAGCTACAGCCTATTAAGAATAAGTCGCCTCTCTTATTTATAGAGAACCACCAAAAAATCCTAAAGCTCTTGCCTTAGTGGGTATTGGATTTCCATCCAATTACCTACTAATCTTGCATTATTGGAACTCTATCTAATAATCTCCTTGGGCCTCTAATTGGGTCTCAATCAAGGAGCCCATCAGTATAGAGTCTCATCTAATGAAAATAGGAGCTAATTGGATCTCCATCCAATCCTTTATTCACTGAAGCATCCACCATATATGTGTGACTCTCTATACCTGATACCGAGCTGGTCATGAGTCACTCCCATCAGAACTCCTTCTGATATAGTGAATTATTGTCCCCATAATAATTCACTTGACTCATCGACTATGGACGTACTAGGCCACTACGCCATAGTGCCCAGACAATATAGGGGAATCAAATCCATTGGACCCATCTGTCCACAGTTACCATGTATCTATAATCCCTCGTTCAACTAATATCCCAGAGACTGTATATTAGATATGGTACTATCAAGTCACATATGGAATTAGTTTGTCTTGCTCTAATCGGATTCTACCAGAGAACTCTTTCTCTCTCAATCTGAATGACCCTAGCCAGGGATTTGTCTGAGTAAGCACATATGAGATATTCCTCTCATGATATTGAGAGTGGATAATCCTCTATTGATACTTAATTACCTTCGTAAGATTGGCTACCAATCCCGATAACCAGCTATACCAGATTTGGAACTTTCTAAACCTGTAAGTCTAGCATCAAAGAAAGGAGTACTCATACAAGGCATCCTTGGTGTCTCAAGTTAAAGGACTAGATACACAACTGAGATTATAGAACCGCTGTCTGACATTAGGTATCATCGACCATACAACATTCCATAATCAGATCAATCAGTGAACTCATTCTCCAATGAGCACCTATACTATATCCTTAGTGTCTCCACATAAGTGGCCATGAGACTATACACCTCCAACATATGGACAGGTATATGGTACATCGGTCTATCCGGTTATCTCGATGTCCCTCTCGAGTAACCTATGACTGGGATTATTTAGGATCTATGTTTAAAGGTGAATCGATTTCATTATCGTGATCTCATCATGATCCGATTCCCATTACATAGAGCCAAGGACATCACCATATATATATGCAACATATAATATAATGTGAGAATATGCTAATAATAATCATAAGTAAAAAGATCGCACAGCGTGTCACACGTGACATCACTCACGTGATTGGCCTACAGGGCACCTATAATCAGTAATCTCCCACTTGTCGTAAAGCCAATCACCAATATATATGATCCCCATCAAGCCCCTGTGATGCTCAAAGATAATCTAAGCCAACGGCTTCGATAGTGGATCTGCAATGTTATCTTCGGATGGAACTCTTTCTATTATTATATCTTGATGGGTCATGATCGCTCTAATTAGATGGAATCTTAGAATAATTCTGATGAGACTTGGGTTCCCTTGCTAGAGTTATCGCCTAGTCGTTGTCACTATATATAAGAATCGGCTTCACGCTGCTTGGAACGATTCCCAAATCCCTGATGAACTCCTTCATCCACACCCCTTCCTTTTGCTGCTTCAGCTGCAGCAATGTATTTCGCCTCTGTGGTCGAGTTAGTAGTAGTATCTTTCTTGGAACTCTTCTAACTTACTGCTCCTCTATTCAAGGTGAAAATATATCCTGAATTTGACTTGCTATCAATAATGTCGGACTGAAAACTCGAGTCCGTGTAGCCCTCAACCTGAAGGCTACCTTCTCCATATACCAGTAAAAGATCCTTAGTCCTTCTCAAGTACTTAAGGATACACTTTATCACCTTCTAGTGTTCCAAACCTGGATCCGCCTGATACTTGCTCGTGACAATCAGAGCATGTGCTATATCAGGCTTGGTACATAGTATAGCATACATGATAGACCCTATTATTGAGGCATAAGGGATCTTATCCATGTCTACCCTTTCTTCAAGAGTCTTTGGGGATATACTCCTAGAAATTGAGATTCTATGTCTCATCGGTAACCCAAAGTGAGAGTCTTTGGGGATATACTCCAACTTTGGGAATCTTACTTTAGTCCATAAATGAACTTGAGCAACCTGCATACTTTATCTGGACTCTCTCTGGATACGAATCACTCTGGCTATATCATATACACCTCCTCCTCGAGGTTGCCATTGAGGTATGCTGTTTTGACATCCATCTACTAGATCTCATAGTCATATTGTGCTGCAATAGCTAAGAGAATTTTAATGAACTTAAGCATGGCTACAGGTGAAAAAGTTTTGTTATAGTCAACTCCTTGTCTTTGACGATATCCTTTAGCTATTAGCCTTTCTTTATAGGTCTTTACCTTTCCTTTTAGGTCTCTACCTTTCCATCTACTCTGATCTTCTTTTTAAAGATCCACTTGCAGTCGATGGGTATGATACCCTCAAGCACATCCACAAGGTTCCAAACCTTGTCAGAGTACATGAAATCCATCTTAGAATTCATGGCTTCTTGCCACTTCCTGGAGTCTATAGTTATAATAGCCTCCTCGTAGGTCTGAGGATCAATATCCTGAGAGTCCTCTCTACTGATATGTCCCACAAATCTTTCAGGTGGGTGAGATACTTTGCTAGACCTATACAAAGTTGGAACTTGTATGTTAGGTACCTAAACAGACTCGGGCGCTAGAATAGTGCTTAAGCTAGGTTCTCCAACCTCGCTCAATTCTATCTCTCCCACTGTTTCCACCAAGAATGTGTTCCTTCTCAAGGAACACAACTCTCTTAGCAACAAAGACCTTTCGTCTTCGGGATGATAGAAATAATACTCTAAAGTCTCCTTAAGATATCCTACGAATGTGCACTGTTTCATCTATGATTCCAACTTGTTAGGGTTATGTCTTTTAACGTGGCAACACAGCCCTAGATCTTAACTACCTTAAGATCGGGCATCTTTCCTTTCTATATCTCATATGGTATAGACACTACTAATTTTGATGGAACTCGGTTCAGAAGGTAAGCTGCGGTCTTATATTCCCTAAATTTCTTAAAGGCAATGGACTTGTACTTCATCAAGTACACGTGTCCATACCTAGAGAAATCATCAATGAATATAATGAAGTATGGATAACCACCTATAGCCTGAGTCGACATGGGACCACATACATCACTATGTATGAGTTCCAATAACTCAGTGGCTCTCTCTCCAATTTCACTAAAAAGATAGTCATCTAACCATGAAGGTAAGGTTCGCAAGTTACATATAACCCATAGTCAAATGGATCTAAGTATCTATATTTTAGTAACTTTTGAATCCTTCTCTCATGTATATAACCTAGCCTACAATGTCATAGATATGCATTATTCACCTCATCTCTTTTCCTCTTAGATATATTTATATTCATGATGTGTGAAGAAGTGTCTAACACATATAATCCATTTATAAGGGTCCCTCTAGTGATGATCTCATCATCTATAATTATTGAATAACTATTATTCCTAAAAATTAATTTATATCCACTAATTGTCAAATAAGAGATAGAAATAATATTTTTTTGATAATGGAAGAGACAAAATAGCAAGCATCTAATGTTATAATAGCTCCACCAGACAGATATAGGATGACCTCTCCAACAGCAATTGTAGCAACTCTTGCTCCATTGCCCATCTTGAGGTCTATCTTGCCTCTGGCCAATCTCCTAGGTCTTGCCAGAAATTGCAATGAATTACATATATGATAAGCACTCTCGCTATCCAATACCCATGTGTTATCTTGAAAATCTGACAAGTGGAGACTGATCATAAATATACCTAAAGCTTCTCCAAGCTTCTGTTTCACCTTATCTACAAGGTAGTCCGTATAGTTTCTCTTCTAATGCCCATCTTGACCACAGTGGAAGCATTGTCCTCTATCCTTTGTCAGGTCTTTCTTGGCAAAATTTGCCTTACCAGGTCTTTTTTTTGCCCTTGCCCTTCTTAAGGGTCTTGTTAGCTTTCTTTTTCTTTTTGATCTCACCAATATAGAGAATTGGCTTCTCTTTCTTGATAGTGCTCTCAGATTCCCTCAACATATTGAGGAGTTTAGGTAGAGTCACCTCAAACTTGTTCATATGAACTATAAAAAGGAATCTGGTAGGGTCCAAAAGTATAAGATCAACATACAGGTTATCCTCTTGGACTATCTATATACTTCACAAAACGAGCGATCTCATCCTCACTTGTCCTTTCCTCCGGCATGAGCACAATCATGTTAAGGACATATAGGATTTTCTCCTCTGTGAGAACAATTCTCAAATTGTGGAGCCTTTGGACCAATGAGATGGTTGATATCAAGTATGCCATGTAAGGGGTTTGCAAGCGACAAACAAGATATAGCGTAAATTAAATAACATGCAGATTTTATAAAAAAATACTAATTAAGATATGAACTTCTATCTTAATGTACTCTCACTATTTTCCTAGCGAATCATGCGACACCCTCGACACGTGAGACGAAAGTCTTTTGTAGACTCTTAGTGAAGCTCGAGATCAAATCGGCATCTTAGTGCAACCTCGAGGGACTCGACCAACTACACTAAGCCCAAAAGGTAGGCAACTCTTGCCAATCATAACTCCTTGTGATTCCCGTCATGTTCGGCCTCTGAATCATCATGGTCTCGACTGCTCGACCAATAATGAAATTTAGTTAAGTCATCACTATCGTTACTTGATGAGTCTGATTCGATGGATATGCTCTTGACTACTCGACCAGGTTATATCATATCCTTAGGTCACCGATAATATCTATATGTCGTAGGCAAAAACTCAATCATATAGATAAGTGAGCCTCGAGTGACTCAACCAACTCAACCTATGTCATGATTCAATTTCTTCCTATAACGATGGAAGGCCACCTGGGTTAATCTTATTGCCTCATGCTTACCGACTTAATATTATCGAAGGAGGGGATTTCATTTTATATCAATCTCCTAATATGTCGTGTCACATATATATATATATATATATATTTAATATGGATCTACATCGTATGCAAATATATATATACATATATCTCATAGATGTATAACACATCATATATGTAAGCCACACCGGATGATCATAAGTTGTCACCTAATATGATTAAGCCCAAGCCAATGGGCCTAATCACTTACAATAGGATCTATGTATGCATTGGTGCATCTCTATGCCCTGTGATTATTGATCTCGTCATCATCGGTTCTGTCGGATCATCGCATCACCATGCGTCGTGATCTTCCACCACAGCATCGTGGGTCCCGCTATCACCTCTACGCTCTACTGTGCCTTTTTATGTAATTATAAATAATCACAAGCATATACGCCCGACAATAGATGGAAAAAATAGAGGCTCGCAGGCCCCTATAATAATAATAATAATAATCATCATAATTCCACACATCACAATACATGGCTCATGGTCATTCATCCATATCATACATCACATGTACATCTTATCATATGTAGGATTACTAGATATATAATAATTAATTAAACTATTTAATTAATTATTTTTAGAAATCAGGATATACTTGGAATTTTTAAAATTACTAAGGGCATTTTCATAATTCTGGATAAGAGGACAGTCCTCAGAATTTTTAGAAGTATTCAGGGTATTTTGAAAATTTTGTACACAAGGACAGTCCTCATAATTTCCTAAATTTAGAGGGGCAAGATTGTTCTTTTCTCAAAAGGATGCCCTAGCCCTCTACCCTTACCCTCACTGCGCCGTTGCTGCCCCTGCGCTGGCGATGACTGCCTTGCCCACCGGCAATCGCCCTACCAAGGCGGCCAACCCAGCGACCGACTCGCTCCCGCGGGTGGCACCTCCATGGGCGCTACCGCTAGCGACAGTGCTGGCACGCCTGCGGGCGTTCTGCGAACTAGCCTTGGCGTGGTTGCTGCGGGTGGCCAAGTCGTGGCTGGCCGCCCCTGCAGGGGGCCTGGCCATGGCCAACCACCATTGCAGAGGGCCTGGCCATGGCTGGCCACCCTCTTTCCTCGCTACCTTTGCTGCGAAAATACAGCAATAACACGTAGAACGATTCTACGCTATTCAATCTCATCATACGTAGTTTAAAACCAATTTTTCGCACGAAAACCTTGACTCTGATACCACTGTTGGGAACCTCAGCAGGTGCATCAAATGCATATTGGAAATCAAAACAAAAATCAGTTTCCCATGCAGATCAAATTATCGTGCAAAAGATTGGGGTCACGAGAAAAATCGTAAAAACCGAAAAATCACGATGCGTGAGGGATTGATTTTACCTAGGGAGATCGTATATCCCTATATTCCAGATCCGGATGGGGAAGATAAAGGAGGTCAAGCGTCCTCTTTAGCGGTATCCACATGATAGATCTCTATAGTGAAACTCCTCTAATCTGATCTCATAACTCTTGCGTAGAGGGAGAGAGGAGAATAGGAGGTGGTGGTTAAAGCTACAACCTATCAAGCATAAGTCTCCCCTCTTATTTATAGAGAGCCACCAAAAAACCCTAGGGCTCCTGCCTTAGTAGGTATTGGATCTCCATACAATTATCCACTAACCTTGTATTATTGGATCTCTATCCAATCTCCTTGGGTCTCTAATTGAGCCTCAATCAAGGAGCTCATCAACATAAGGTCTCATCTAATGAGAATATAGGTTAATTGGATCTCCGTCCAATTCTCTATTCGTTAAAGCATCCACTATACGTGTGTGACTCTCTAGGCCCAATACCGAGCTAGCCGTGAGTCACTCCTATCAGAACTCCTGATATAGTAAATTATTATCCCCATAATAATTCACTCGACTCATCGACTATAGACGTATTAGGTCACTACGCCATAGTCCCCAGACAATACAGGGGGATCAAATCCATCAGACATGTCTATCCATAGTTACCATGTATATATAATCCCTCATCAAACTAATATCCTAGAGACTATATATTGGACATGGTACTGTTAGGTCACGTACGGAATTAGTTTATCTTGCTCTAATCAGATTCTACCAGAGAACTCTTTCTCTCTCAATCTGAATAACCCTGGTCAGGGATTTGTCTGAGCAAGCACATATGAGATATTCCTCTCATTATATCGAGAGTGGATGATCCTTTATTGATACTCAATTGCATCATTTACCTTATTTCATTTTCTCTTAGACATATCAATATTCATAATATGTGGAGCAACTTCTAACATAAATAAATAACTATTTCTAACATAAATAAATAATTATTTAATATTTCTCTACTAATGATCTCATTATCTAATATCAGTGAACAACCACTATTATCAAAAACTAACTATATCTACTATTTGTTAAATAAAAAATAAAAATAATATTTTTGATAATCGAAGGAACAAAGTAGCATGCATCTAATGTAAGAATAGCTCAACCAAGCAAATATAGGATAACCTTGCTAATGTCAACAGCATCTACTTCTCCATCTTCAGGTTCACTCATCTCTCACTAATCTCTTAGGACTTACTAGAACCTACAACGATTTACAGATATGAGATGCACTGTCGGTATCCCATACCCATGCATTATCATAACTTTCTAATAGATGGAGATCAATCATGAACGTACTTGAAGCTTCTGCTTTGACTTTTCTGTAAGGAATTTCTTGCAGTTCATCTTTCAATTTGTAAGAGAACTAACTTCTCGAGGGACTTTTCTACCTTTATTTTCTTTCTGGTCTCACCAATATAGTGAATTAGCTTCTCCTTCTTGATAGTGCTCTCAACCTCCCTCAATATATTAAGGAGATTAAGGAGAGTAACCTCAATTTTGTTCATGTTAAAATTTATTATTGACTAAGAAAAAGAATCTGGAGGGATTGAAATATGAGATCCACACACATATTATCCTCTATGACTATTCATAGACCTATAAGCTTCTCTATCCACTCAAACATCTTAAAGACATGGTTTTGAACCGATGCCCCCTTAGTCATCTTTGCATGGAAGAGACTCTAAATATCTCCTATCGCTGAGTCCTTCCCTCTTCCTCAAACAATTTGAGAAGATGAATGAGGATGGATCTGGCATCCATCTTTTTATGCTGCTTTTGTAACTTGGGAGTCATAGAGCCTAACATGTAACACTAAGCAAAAGTAGAATCATCTATATACTTCATGTAGCAAGCAATCTCATTCTTAGGCTTGAGCATTATCACGTCAAGGACATATACAATTTTCTCCATCATGAAAATAATTCTTAGGTTACGGAGCCAATCTGCGTAATTCGAACTAGTGATACAGTTGGCATCAAGAATGCCACGTAAAAGATTTACAAGCGATATTTTCTAAAAATAAAGATGTAGCAAATAATCAATAACATGCAGATTTTTAGACTTTTTTAAAAAAATTAAGATATCAACTTTTATCTTAATATACTCCCACTATTTTTCTAGCGAAACACATGACTCCCTCCGACATGTGAATCAAAAATCTTTGATGGATTTCTAGTGGGGATCAGGATCCAATTGGCGTCCTAGACTGACCTCGAGGGACACGACTAACTCAGTGTCCTTAGGTCATCGGTGACATCTCTATGTTACATGCAAAATCTCAAATCCAAATATAGGTGATATTGGGAAACCTCAGCGGGTGCATCACATGCGCAGTGGAAATCAAAACAAAAATTGATTTTCGACACAGATCAAATCATCGTATAAAATATTGGGGTCATAAGAAAAATGTAAAAACTGATAAAATCGCGATGTGTGAGAGATTGATTTTACCTAGGGAGATCGTATATCCCTATATTCCAGATCCTGATAGAGAAGATGAAGGAGGTCAAGCGTCCTCCTCTCTAGTGGTATCCACACGATGGATCTCTGCAGCGGAACTCCTCTAATCTGATCATGCAACTCTTGCTCAGAGAGAGGGAGGAGAGTAGGAAGTGGTGGCTAAAGCTACAACCTATTAACCATGAGTCCCCCCTCCTATCTATAGAGAGCCATCGAAAAATCCTAGGGCTCCTACCTTAGTGGGTATTGGATCTCCATCCAATAACCCACTAACCTTGTATTATTGGATCTATATCCAATAATCTCCTTAGGCCTCTAATTAGGCCTTAATCAAGGAGCCCATTAGCATAGAGTCTTATCTAATGAGAATAGGGGCTAATTAGATCTCCATTCCATCCTATATTCGCTGAAGCATCCACCATATGTGTGTGACCCTCTAGGCCCGATACCAAGCTGGCCGTGAGTCACTCATATCAAAACTCATTCTGATATAGTGAATTATTATCCCTATAATAATTCACTCAACTCATCGACTATGGACATACTAGGCCACTACGCCATAGTCCCCAGACGGTACAGGGGAGATCAAATCCATTGGACCTATCTGTCTACAATTACCATGTATATATAATCCCTCATCCAACTAATATCCCAGAGATCGTATATTAGATATGATACTATCAGATCACGTATGGAATCCGTTATAGTCTCGCTCTAATCGGATTCTCCGGGAGAACACTTTCTCTCTCAATCTAAATGACCTTGGCTAGAGATTTGTCTAAGCAAGTACATATGGGATATTTCTCTCATGATATCGAGAGTGGATAATCCTCTATTAACATTCAATTGTCTTCATAAGGTTGGCTACCAATCCCGATAACTAGTTGTACCAGATCTGGAACTTTCCAAACCTGTAAGTCTGATGTCAAAGAAAGGAGTACTCATACAAGGCATCCTTGGTGTCTCAAGTCTAAGGACCAGATACACAACTGGGACTATGAAATCGCTGTCTGACATTAGGTATCATTAACCATACAACATTCCATAAGTAGAATAATCAGTGAACTCATTCTCCAATAAGTACCTACACTATATCTTACTGTCTCCACATAAGTGGCTACGAGACCAGCCGCCTCCATCATATTGATAGGTATATAGTACACTGATTTGTCCGGTTATCTCAATGTCCATCTTGAGTAACCTATGATCAGGATTATTTAGGATCTGTGTTTAAAGGTGAATCAATCTCATTATTGTGATCTCATCATGATCCGACTCTCATTACACAGAAACAAGGACATCACAATATATATGTAATAAATAATGTGAGAAAATATTAATATTAATCATAAGTAAAAAGATCACATAGCATATCACACGTGCCATCGCTCACGTGATTAGCTTGCAGGGCACCTATAACCAGCAATCTCCTACTTGACCAAAAGCCAATCACCTGTGTCTGATCCCTATCAGACCCCTGTGAAGCTTAAATACAATCTGAGCCAGCGGCTTCATTAGTGGATCTATAATGTTATCTTCGGTTGAAACTTTTTTCATCGCTATATCTTTTCGGGTCATGACCGCTCTAATCAAATTGAACCTCCTCAGAATAATTCTGTTGAGACCTGAGTTCCTTTGTTAGAGTTATCACCCTATTGCTATCACAATATATGTGAGTCAGTTCCACGCTACTTGGTATGACTCCCAAATCCTTGATGAACTTCTTCATCCAAACCCCTTCCTTTATTGCTTTTGCTACACCAATCTATAGTCGAGTCAGCAGTAGTACCTTGCATTGAACTCTTCTAACTTACTGCTCCTCTATTCAGGGTGAAAATAAACCTTGAATTTGACTTGTTATCATCAATGTTGGACTGAAAACTCAAGTCCGTGTAACCCTCAACTTGGAGGCTACCTTCTCCATATATTAGCAAAAGATCCTTAGTACTTCTCAAGTACTTAAGGATACACTTTACTGCCTTCCTATGTTCTAAACCTAGATCTACCTGATACCTACTCGTGACACTCAGAGCATGTGCTATATCAGGTCTAGTACATAGCATCGCATACATGAAAGACCCTATTGCTGAGGCACAATGTATCTTATCCATGTCTGCCCTTTCTTCAGGAGTTTGTGGGGACAAACTCCTAGAAAGTGATATTCCATGTCTCATCGGTATGAGACCTCTCTTGGAATTCTCCATGCCAAACCTTTTGATAATGGAGTCTATGTACCTAGACTGGGATAAGCCAAGCATCCTTTTGGATCTATCTCTATAGATCCGAATCCCCAAAATATAGGATGCTTCCCCTAAGTCATTCATGGAGAAGTTTCTGGATAGCCAAGCCTTTATTGTGGAGATCATTCTTACATCATTCCTAACGATTAGGATGTCATTCACATATAGCACCAAGAAGGTGATAGCACTCCCACTTACCTTCCTGTACACACAAGGCTCATCTTCATTCTTAACAAAGTCATAAGATCTAATCACCTTATCAAATCTTATGTTCCAACTTCGGGAAGCTTGCTTCAATCCATAAATGGATCTAAGCTATCTGTACACTTTATATGGACTCTCTTTGGATATGAATCTCTCTGGCTATATCATATACACCTTCTCCTCGAGGTTGCCATTGAGGAATGTCGTTTTGACATCCATCTACGAGATCTCATAGTCATAGTGTGCTACAATGGCCAAAATAATTCTAATGGACTTTGACAATATCCTTTAGCTATAGCCTTGCTTTATAGACCTTTCCATCTACTCCGATCTTCTTCTTGAAGATCCATTTGTAGTCGATGGGTATAATACCCTAAGGTGTATCCACAAGGTTCTAAACCTTGTTAGAGTACATGGAATCCATCTCATAATTCATGACTTCTTATCATTTTCCAGAGTCTATACTCATAATAGCCTCCTTGTAGGTCTAAGGATCAATATCCTGAGAGTTATCTCCACTGATGTGTCCCACATATCTTTCAGAAGGGTGAGATACTCTACTAGACCTACGTAAAGTTAGAACTTGTGTGTTAGGTACCTGAACAGACTCGGGCTCTGGAATGGTGCTTGAGATAGGTTTTCCAACCTTGCTCAATTCTATCTTGCTCCCACTATTTCTACTAAGAATAGGTTTTCCAACCTTGCTCAATTCATAATTTCTTGTCATTTTCCGGAGTCTATACTCATAATAGCCTCCTTGTAGGTCTAAGGATCAATATCCTGAGAGTTATCTCCACTGATATGTCCCATATATCTTTCACAAGGGTGAGATACTCTACTAGACCTACGTAAAGTTAGAACTTGTGTGTTAGGTACCTGAATAGACTCGGGCTCTGGAATGGTGCTTGAGATAGGTTTTCCAACCTTGCTCAATTCTATCTTGCTCCCACTGTTTCTACTAAGAATATGTTCCTTCTCAAGGAACACGACTCTCTTAGCAACAAAGACATTTCGGTCCTCGGGGTGATAGAAATAATACCCATAAGTTTCCTTTAGGTATCCCACAAATGTGCACCATTCTGTCCTTGATGCCAACTTATCAAGGTTGTGTCTTCTAACGTGGGTAGGATAGTTGCAATTCTTAACAACCTTAAGATCAGGCTTCTTTCCTTTCCATATCTTATATGGCGTAGACACTACCGACTTTGATGCAACTCTGTTCAGAAGGTAAGCTAGGGTCTCTAGGGCGTACCCCCCAGAACAAGACGGGTAGATAAGCAAAACTCATTATGGACTGCACCATGTCTAATAGCATACAATTCCTCATTTCTGATACACCATTGAGCTGAGGTGTATAAGGAGGCGTCCACTAGGATAAAATCTCATTATCCTTGAGAAAATGGGTGAACTCTGTACTCAAGTACTCTCCTCCTCAATCTAATCGAAGAGTTTTAATACTCTTTCCAATTTGGTTCTCTACCTCATTCTTATATTCCCTAAATTTCTCAAAGGCATCAGATTTGTACTTCATTAAGTACACATGTTTACACCTAAAGAAATCATCAGTGAATGTAATGAAGTATGAGGAACCACTTATAGCTTGAGTCGACATGGGATCACATATATCACTATGTATGAGTTTCAATAACCCAGTGGCTCTCTCTCTAGTTTCACTAAAAGGAGAGTTGGTCATTTTCCCACGAAGGCAAGGTTCACAAGTTGTATATGACTCATAGTCAAATAAATCTAAATATTCATCTTTCAATAACTTTTGAATCCTTCCCTCATGTATATGACATAGCCTACAATGTCATAGGTATGCATTATTCACCTCATCTCTTTTCCTCTTAGACATGTTTATATTCATGATGTGTAGAGAAGTGTCTAACATATACAAGTCATTTCTAAGGGTCCCTCTAACGATGATCTCATCATCCATAATTATTGAACAACTATTGTTCTTAAAAACTAATTTATATCCACTAATTGTCAAATAAAAGATAGAAATAATATTTTTTATAATAGAGGGAACAAAATTGCATGCATCTGATGTAATCATAGCTCCACCAGGCAGATGTAGGGTGACCTCTCCAATAGCAACTGCAGCAACTCTTGCTCTATTGCCCATCTTGAGGTCCATCTCACATCTGGCCAAAATCCTAGGTCTTGCCAGAACCTGCAACGAATTGCAGATATGATAAGCACTCTCGGCATCCAATAACTATGTGTTATCATGAAAATTTGACAAGTGGAGATTGATCAGGAATATACCTAAAGCTTCTCCAAGCTTCTATTTTGCCTTATCTACAAGGTAGTCCTTACAGTTCCTCTTCCAATGCCCGTCTTGGCCGTAGTGGAAGCACTATCCTTTGTCCTTTGTTGGGTCTTGCTTGGCAACCTTTGCCTTACTTGGTCTTTCTTGCTCTTGCCCTTCTTAAGGGTCTTGCTTGTCTTCCTTTTCCTATTGGTCTCACCAGTATAGAGAATTGACTTCTCCTTCTTAATAGCACTCTCAGCTTCCCTCAACATATTGAGGAGCTTGGAGAGAGTCACCTCAAACTTGCTCATGTTAAAATTCATGATGAAGTGAGAAAAGAAATTTGGTCGAGACTGAAGTATAAGATTAACTCACAGGTTATCCTCTAGGACTATTCCTAGACCTATGAGTTTCTCGATCTACTCTATCATCTTAAGGACATGGTTCTCAACCGATGTCCCTTCTATCATCCTGGCTTATAAGAGTCTCTTAGATATCTCATATCTTTGAGTTCTTCCTTGTTTCTCAAACAGCTGGCGGAGATAAAGAAGGATAGAATTTGCATCCATACTCTCATGTTGCCTCTATAACTCAAGAGTAATGGAGGCTAACATATAACATTTTGCTAATGTGAAATTATCCATATAATTACAAATAATCATAGGCATGCAGGCCCAACAATAAACGAGAAAAACAGAGGCATGCAAGCCCTAATAATAATAATAATAAATAATAATCATAATTACACACATCATAATATATGGCTCATGATCATCCATCCACATTATATATCACATATATATCAAATCATATATAGGATTACTAGATATATATATTAATTAATTAAATTATTTAATTAATTATTTTTCTAGAAATCAAGATATACTCAGAATTTTTAGAATTGTCAAGGGTATTTTCATAATTCTGGATAAGAGGATAGTCCTGAGAATTTCTAAAATTATTGAGGGAATTATGAAAATTATGTACACGAGGATAGTCCTCGAAATTTCCTAAATTCATAGGGGCAGGATCATCATTTTCTACAAAGGATGCCCTAACCGCCGCCGCTGACCCTACGCAGGCGGTGGGTGACCTTGCCCACTAGCAACCGCGCTGTCAAGGGGCAGCCACCCCTACGGCTGGCGATGTTGCCCTTGCGAGGGTTGGTCGTGGGCGGCGGTAGCCTAGCGGCGCCTGCCCCTGGTGGCCGTAGTCGTGTGCCCGCGGGCGGTGCTTCTGCTCGTAGGTGTTGCCCCTGCAGACGCCGCTGGCCTCCCTTTCGGGCTACCTTCACTGCGAAAACATAGCAAGAATACATAGAATGATTCTACGCGATACAATCTCATCACATGCAGTTTAAAACTAATCTTTTACATGAAAACCTTGGCTTTGATACTAATGTTGGGAAACCTCAGCGGGTGCATCACATATGCAGCAACAATCAAAATAAAAACTGGTTTCCCACGCAGATCAAATCGTCTTGCAAAATATTAGGGTGGCAAGAAAAATGTAAAAACCAATAAAACCTCGCTATGTGAGAGATTGATTTTACCTAGGGAGATCGTATATCCCTATATTTCAGATCCGGATAGAGAAGATGAAGGAGGTCAAGCATCCTCTTCTCTAGCGGTATTCACATGATGGATCGCTGCAGCGAAGCTCCTCCAATCTGATCTTGCAACTCTTGCTCAGAGGGAGGGAGGAGAATAGGAGGTGACGGCTAAAGCTCTAGCATATCAACTATGAGTCTCCCCTCCTATTTATAGAGAGCCACCAAAAAGCCCTAGGGCTCCTGTCTTAGTAGGTATTGGATTTCTATCCAATAACCTACTAACCTTGCATTATTGGATCTCTATCCAATAATCTCCTTAGGCCTCTAATTGGGCCTTAATCAAGGAGTCCATCAGTATAGAGTCTCATCTAATGAAAATAGGGGCTAATTAGATCTCCATCCAATCCTCTATTCGCTGAAGCATCCACCATATGTGTGTGACCCTCTAGGCCTGATACCGAGCTGGTCGTGAGTCACTCCCATCAGAACTCCTTCCGATATAGTGAATTATTATCCCCATAATAATTCACTCGACTAATCGACTATGAACGTACTAGGTCACTACGCCATAGTCCATATACGGTACAGGGACTATAATCCCTCATTTAACTAATATCCCAAAGATCATATATTGGACATGGTACTGTCATGTCACATATGGAATCCATCATAGTCTCACTCTAATCGGATTCTCCTGAAGAACTCTTTCTCTCTCAATCCGAATGACCCTGACCAGGGATTTGTCTGAGTAAGCACATATGAGATATTCCTCTCATGATACTCTATTGACACTTAATTGCTTTCATAAGTTTGGCTACCAATCCTGATAACTAGTTGTACCAATTCCAAACCTATAAGTCTGGCATTAAAAAAAGGAGTAGTCATACAAGACATCATTGGTGTCTCAAGTCTAAGGACTAGATACATAACTGGGACTATGGAATCATTATCTGACATTAAGTATCAATAACTAAACAACATTCCATAAGTGGATCAATTTGTGAACTCATTCTCCAATAAGCATCTGTGCTATATCCTTAGTGTCTCCACACAAGTGGCTATGAGACTAGCCGCCTCCATCATTTGGATGGGTATATAGTACATTGATCTGTCCGATTATCTTAATATCCATCTTGAGTAACCTATGACCAGGATTATTTAGGATTTGTGTTTAAAGGTGAATCGATCTCATTATCATGATCTTATCACAATCTAACTCCCATTGCATAGAACCAAGGACATCACAATATATATGTAACAGATAATATGAGAATATGCCAATATTAGATCATATAGTGTATCATACATGTCATCACTCATGTGACTAGCTTGCAGGGCACCTGTAACCAGCAGGTGAGTCTTGAGAGACTTGACCAACTCAACACATATTAAAAAAAAAACTTTTGCCTATAATGATGGAAGGTCGTGTGGGTCAATCTAATTGTCTCATATTACTAACTTAATATTATTATTACAGGGATTTTTTAATTTGATTCAGTCTCATAGTTAAATATATCATGTCATACAAATATATTTACATAGCATATACAAATATATATACCTAGTAGGTGTAGAAATATATATCAAATATATAAATATATATATATATATATATATATATATATATATATATATATATATATATATATATATACACACACACACAAACATCCACATCGGATGATTATAGACCATGACCTAGCATGATCAGGCCTTAGCCAAAAGGCATAATCATTGATATGAACCAATTAGTTGATCATAAATCTGTCAATGACCATTTTGTTATTCATGAATGACCGATAACAAGAGCTAAAGCTAAAAAGATGAATGAAGCCATAACTTGTTCATTGGAAGGCATTTGGAAGGAACAAGCTGGTCAAGATTTGGTCAAAATTTTAAGGATGCAAGAAGAGCCAAAAAAAGGTCAACATGATTCAGATAAGTTCATACCATGAAGATAAAGTCTAGCCTTAAGGGAATTATGAAATTTAATCACTTTTTGTAGAATAAAGGTTATTCAACCATAGTGGACTATATTTTGAATTGTGGGCAATTCTATTTTGAATTTTTAAGGTAGAATTCATGAATGATCTACATTCATGAATTGGAAATATGAATGTTATTTAATATATTTCATTGATTCATTCTCTTTGTACTTTGTCTTACTCTATATAAACAATGCTGATTTCCTTTGTAAAAAAATAACTTAGAGAAATGTAATCATTTTCCAATATCAGTGAGTGTTTATTTTTAAGTTCTTGTATGAACTTTGGAACTTATCAAGCTTTTCTGTTTATGGCGTTTAAAAACCCTAAATCTTTGATTCCTTTTTAACTTATTAATTTTTGTAGTTTATGGCGTTTATGTAAATCAAAGTATTATTCTAATCTTTTATTATTTTTCTCTTTGATAAAGTGATTAGAATAGTTCCTCTTATTTTAATCTTGAACGATCCATCTTGTTTTAATTCATTAGAGGGTGTTAATATGCATTCCATATGTATCATAGCTCTTTAGCTGTTAGTATGTATGGTTGCTGAGTTGATGATTTCCACTATTTCGTATCAAAGCTTAGCTCAAGTTTGAGGTTTACATATCCATTTATTTGCTATTTTTTAGCTTTTCCTTTTCTCTTCAACATCATAGCTATAATTGTTGTTCTTCCTTCATTGTTATCCTCTTATTCTTCTTCTTTGTTTATCCACAATTTATAGTATAAAAAGAAAAGAAAAGAAATGGAAAGAAAAGAAAAAAAATCAGGAAGTCAAAAAAAAAGAGAAAATCAAAAAAGAGAAAAATCACAATAATGAAGGCGCTGATTCGAGGACGAATCCTTTCGAGGAAAGGGGGAATTATATGAACCAATTAGTTGATCATAAATCTACAAATGACCCTTTTGTTATTCATGATGGACCGATAATAAGAGCTAAAGCTAAAAAGATGAAATAAGTCGTAACTTGTTCAACGGAAGTCATTTAGAAGGAACAAGCTGGTTAAGATTTGGTCAAAGTTTTAAGATTGCAAGAAGAGCCAAAAAAGGTCAATGTGACTCAGATAAGTCCATACCATGAAGACAAAGTCCAACCTTGAGAGAATTATGAAATTTAATCCCTTTTTACATAATAAAGGTCATTCAGCCATGGTGGACTATATTTGGAATTATGGGCAATTCTATTTTAAATTTTTTAAGACAGAATTCATGAATGATCTACATTTATGAATTAAAAATATGAATATTATTTAATATATTTAATTGGTTCATTAATTAAAAATATGAATATTATTTAATATATTTAATTGGTTCATTCTCTTTGTACTTTGCCTTACTCTATATAAACAAGGTTGATTTCCTTCGTAAAAAAATAACTTAGAGAAATGTAATCATCTTCTAACTCTGGTAAGTGTTTATTTTTAAGTTATTGTATGTACTTTGGAACTTATCAAGATTTTTTGCTTGTGGCATTCAAAAAAATTTAAATCTTTACTTTTTTTTCACTATCAAACTTTTTAGTTTATGACATTTATGGGAATCAAAGTGTTATTCTAATCTTTTATCATTTTTCTCTTTGATAAAGTGATTCGAATAGTTCCTCTTACTTTAATCTTGAATAATCCGTCTTGTTTCAATTCGTTGGAGGGTGTCAATTTGCATTTCATATGTATCATTGCTCTTTAGCTATTGGCGTGTATGGTTGCTGAATTCATGATTTCCACCAATCATGATCACTCACAAAATCTCTATATGTGTCTCGATGTATCTCTATGCCCGGTGATCATCTATCTCATCCTCATAGGTCCCATCGGCACCTCCACGCTCCCATCGAATCATCTCATGCAATTACAATTTAATTACAAGCATGCAAGCCCATATATATATATATATATATATATATATATATATATATATATATATATATATATATCACATATATAAGAAACCTTGATCTCATCAATGAGAGGCAAAATATTGAGGGAGATAGAATTACATGCCAAATTTAATGAGAGAGAGGGAGGCTCGTAGGCCCAATAATAATCATATACACACATACATAATCATCATAAATGGTCTATGATCATTTGTCTATAACATACATTACATGTATGTATATATATCGACTAACTTGGTGATAATTAATTAAATTATTTAATTAATTAATCTTGAATTAACCCTTAATTCAATTGGGAAAAATCCTAGTTGCTAGGGTCCTTGGTGACTAGGGCAACGAGGACACCCTAGTCGAGTAGGAGTCTCAGCCATGAGGACACTACTCTTGGCCATGGCTACAACTAGCCAAGGCTCTACTCAGCTTGAGAGCTCTTGACCAAGCTGCAAGTAGTCCTCAGCCATGGGGCCAAGGGGCTACAAGTAGCCCTTGGCCTGAGGGGCTCTTAGCCAAGGTGAGTCCTTAACCTCTCGACCAGGCTACAAGCAATGACCAAGAGGAGTTCTCAACTGTGGCTACATGATGCTGCTCTCGGCTAGATTTGAAGCTACAACTCTTGCGGCCATTTCCCCTTTTTTTCCCGTCAACCTTTTGATGAAAAATCATTAGCCATCTAAGTATTTCAATTGCCAAAACATATGTTGTCCTAATCTAAAATCGATGAAAAACACAACTAGTTTATGCAAAAACTGATTCTACACAGTATATAATTAAAAGATGATCATCACACTAGAACCTGGCTCTGATATCACTATTGGAAAACCTTATAGAGCATCACATGCATAGCAAAAAATAAAAATAAAAAATTATTTCTCAATCAAATAGAATCAAATCAACGTGTGATGATCAAAAGCGTAAAACTCAAAATGACAAAATCGTGTTGAGAAGTGAGATGTTCTCACCTAGGAGAAATTGTATATCCCCTTAAAACTATAGATCTTGGTCTATAGATGAAAGAGCTCTCACGAACTCCTCAACTGGTGATCCACATAGTAGAAGATGACAACAACGCAACTCCTTGCACAACGGGTTCTCTCCTTGTGATCGCACACCACCATGATCCCTTCTTGTTGTCATCTCACACCAGAGAGGGGGCTCATGACAGAGGAAGAAGGGGGGAAGGAGATAAGAGGTCGACTGCTATAAGGGTCTAGCCTATGTCCCTTTGAGCCCCTCTCATAGTTATTGAGAGCTACTACTACTAACCCTAATATATCCTTCTTAGTAAGTATTGGATCTTCGTCCAATAACCACTAGCTTAATAGATATTAGATCCATATATAATAACCACTATAAGCTCTATTGGATCTCACCCAATTCATCCATTAAAATAGGAGCTTATTAGATATCTTATATTCAATCCTCTATTCGGTACGTTATCTGTTATATGTGTGTAACCCTTTGGGCCCAATATCGAGATGGCCATAAGTTGTACCTATCAGAACTCCCTCTGACTTAGTGAATTATTATGTTAGTGAATTATTATTCATATAATAATTTACTTAACTCATCAACTATGAAGTATTAGCTCACGACACTATAGTCCCCAAACGACATAGAATGATCTAATTTATTGGACTTGTTCTCTTAATTTTCGTGTATCTATAGTCTCTTATCTATCAAATATCCCAAACATAGTATATCGAGCATGGTGCTATTAGACCCATATGAAATCTATCTGAGTTTTACTCTTACCGACTTCTCCCGATGAACTCCTCTCTCATTCTGAGTCTTACTCTTATCGGATTCTCTCAATCCAATTAGCCATTACTATGGATTTTCTGGAGTAAGAGCACACGAGATATTCCTCTCATGATACCGAGAGTGGATGATCCTCTATTGATACCTAATTAAATTCGTAATGTTGACAGTTATTCCCAATAACTATCTATAGATTTGGCACATTCATACCTATAAGCTCAATATTAAATAATGGAGTACCCAAACAAAGCATCCTTGGTGTCTTAAGCCTAAGGACTAAATACACAACTAGAAATATGGAATCGCTATTTGACAATAAGGTATCATTAATCATCCAGCATTCCATAAGTAGATCATTCAGTGAACTCATTCTCCAATGAGCACTTGTACTATATCCCTAGTGTTCTCACACAAGCAGCTATGAGACCAGTAACCTGGGTCATGAGATATGTTAATTTAAGGACCCTACCTCTTGAATTATTGATTTATAATAATCTATAGAAAAATTTAATAAAATTTATTATAAAACAAATTATACTTAATCTAAAAATTTATCTAGATTCTACTATTAAATTTTCTAAAAATTCACTCTCTAATCAAATGAAGGAGCTAGCATCAAATAAACCATCATAGAATGAAGAAAATTTTTCTTCCCTATTCTAGCTGATCAGACGAATTTGAATCATCATAAAATTTTATAAACTAGGAGACATATATAACTAAATACACACCAAATTTAACTTAAGTGGAGGCTCCTCCTAATTCAACTACTAATTCTTATTCTATTCTATTAAAACTAGGTTGGAACTATCTAAATTTATAACCCTCATATTTTGGTGTACAAAGGCGATATTCACTCAATTCCAAATCTCATATAACCCTAAAGGAATCTTTTAAAATATTTTGAAAGGCTAAAGTCTAATCATATCCCTAAGGAGGTTAATTCAGCTTAAATAAAATCTCTTCTTAGAAAAATATGAGTATCTAAGTATCTCAGATTAGAATAGAAATAATTATGCACCAATCTCAGATTAAGGTCATACTAGAGGCCTTAGAACCCTACGAGAATCATCCAAAATATATCTGAAAATTAAAGATAAATTCGAAGTCTATATAAAGTAGTTAAGAAAATAAGCTTATAATCCATAAGACTAAAACCCTAGGTATAGTAAAGAGTTAAGTTATTCTTATCTTAATCTTTTTTAGAACTGGGATTTCCTAGCCTTCATGAGAGAAGTTAAGAGAATGGCTAAAGAAGGAGAGAAAGGGTCATGGGTTATCAGTTGAGTAATTCTTAAATTTTTTATTGTTGCATCCCTGCCTGTTGACTTCCTGCAATATCTGATCTTTTGGCGCAATATCTAATCTTTCCAGCTCGATGCCCAAACTCTGCACAAATTCATCATGCTACATATCAACCAATCCTCTAGCTCAACGTCCAATCTCTAATATGATACTTCGCTGGCCCAATGTATGATTCTCTTGCTTCGTTAATTTACATGTGATGGTTTGTATCCGTGATCGTAGTCTTTCTTGCGTCACTTAAATGCTCATTAGATTTTAATTTCATCAATTGATTTCATCAGTAAAATTTGATATTCAATAATCGCTCTCCTTTTTATGATAACAACCAATTGATAATGGAGTTTTAATTAAACACCCCCTTTCTATATGCCATTTCGAAATAAAACAAACTTGTATTCAGAAAGATTAAAACCTTTGAATTCAAGTCAAAATAATGACTTTCATATCATAGCATGCATCAACAAATCATGAGTATTGCATACATAATTCCAAATCATCATAATTTAAAAACATCAAAGCACATCGTACCATGCATGATTCAAATTTCAAATCATCACAACATATCTTCTCCCCCTTTGTCATCAACAAAATGGAGAAAAGTGCAATTAGCAAGTTTTTGAAATATGCAAGTTAGCAAATGTGTTTTTTAGATATGCAAGTTAACAATTTTTGCTTCTCTTTTGGGATATGCAAGTTTATAAGTTTTTGCTTCTCTTGAGATGAGCAAGATAGCATCATTTTCTCCCCTTTTATCATTGTCAAAAAGAAGGTTATGATACAATGGTGCAATTCTTTTCCCTTTACATCAATGTTCAAATCATCATATGAAAGATATTATGAAAAATCAAATTAGTGATGGGGTATATATTTCATAAATACAGGGGAGTCTTATGAAAATCATGACATGAAAGATATCAAAGATCATGAAAGATCAAGTTGAACACTGAAAGATCAAGACTTATTATGATAAGTGCCCTCTTTAGTAAAATACAAGAATAAATAATAAGATATCTTGATTCATAAAAAAGATTTCAAGTTATAATTACGAGAAATCAAAAGAAAAATCATGATTCATTTGGATAATTCTTCTTTTTAGTAAATGACAAAATGAAACATAGGAGAACAAATAATAAATATTAAGTATCAAGTGAAAGATCCTGATTCGTGTGGATAAATTTTCTATTTAATAAAATAAAAAATATTATGAGAATGATGTTAGGATCAATTGCCACTAAGAGGGGGGGGGGGGGGGGTGTGGGGTGGGTGAATTAGTGTAAGTATAAATTAACGTTTTAATGAAAACTTTTTATTTGAAGTAAGATAAGAAAATCGAAAGCTTTTCATTCAAGTGAGAAATTCAATCTTATAGAGAAATGCTAAGCTTCTAGCTTAAATACGACTCAAGAAAGAATAAACAAACCTGAATAAAAAGATAAGCAACATCGTAAGGGAATGCCTGATTTCAAAGCCTTGCTTTTAAAAGGTAAATAATATCGAAAGCGTCTTTTGGTATTTTGTTGAAAACAATTAAGAACCTTATAAGAAATCATGAGGATGAAGATCATATTTTTATATGAACTAATTAGAAGTAATATGAAGAATAAAACAAGATTAGCATAGAGAACTCACAACTTATAGTGGTTCGGCCTCAACCTTAGCCTACATCGACTTCTTGAGTCCTCCTCCTTGAGGCACACCGGCGTCCACTATTGATCTCCTTTGGGTGAAGACCAAACCCTTACAATCTTTCAACTTATAAAGGAGACAAGATTACAAAACTTGGATCACTCCTTTACCCTCTTTTTTTTTCTTATAATTTTCACATATAATTTATCAAAGAATTTTTAGCCCAAAAATTATTATATTAAATGAAAGAAAACCTAGAAAAATCGGGTACGAGCGGTTTACCTACCGACGCAGATAGTGCAGCCAATGAAAGTAGCCCTGAAACTATAGTACGGGCGGTTCAGCCATCGACCTGGGCAGTTCAACCACCGTCAGCCACCCGAAAACCTAGGTGATGGTGGTACAACCATCGCTCACTGGTGGTTCAACCGCCAGGAATCCCGAAAAGTGATTCCCTTCACTTTTCCAATCCTGAGTTAGAACCATCAGTTGACCATTTCTTTGGTCAACTGAATGAGCTCAACTTGAGCTCAATCCAACCTCATAGTAGACCAGATTGCCTCTTTGAGCTGATTTAAATTCCTTCTAAATCACACTCAATTTAGACTCAAATTTAACCTATGACTTAAGGATTACAACCATACATGACCACCAAGCTTAATTAACGATCTCACTCTTGCAATCGGCAACCTCTAGCACTCCCTGCTGTCATGGGCTTAGTTAATTTGCCTAAGCCGTATGGCACCCATGCATGTCCGTTCACACAGGTCAGCCCTCCCCGAGATCTCCTAGAGTCCCTTAGACTTACAAAAGAGAAAACGGGCAAGAAGAAGCAATTCTCACGGGATCCACAAGCAACTGCTCAACAAAACACTTTATAAAGCCAATACAAATTACACCCATAGACATTACAAACTCAGAAAGGCTGCACACAAAGGATAATGGTCCATTATAGACCGAAGTCCCCACAAGTGCTTATAAGATATACTTGTATTTACAAGCCAAACTTGGCCATAAAGCAAATCAAACTAGGGCTGCTAAGCCTACTGTAAGCTCGCTTCTTGTTGTACAAGATATATACCTAAACCGAAGGACATGGACTAACACAAGCATTTCATCGAACACCTTGTTTACATTATTGTCCGTGACATTCTCCCCCACTTATTCCTTTGACGTTCTCGTCGAAGACACTGTAGACGCTACATCTCCTCGCATTCTGGTGAATCTTCAATCTTCTGCTTTGGCTGCAACACGCCTCTTTGGCTCCTAGCCGCTCTCCGCCGCTGTTATTGAGTAGTCGAACTCGATCCGCCATACTGCTTTAACTCACCAATGACTGAATCTAGTGTGGGGTTGGCTGAGTTGTGCTGATCCTTGTTGGTTCTCGTGGATCCCTCAGATGAAGGAAAAGACCTGCCTTATTATGCGCCTGTATCGTAGTATACTCATATTGCTTGAACTGGGTAGATGCTTGTTGGAGCTTTAACAAGCATTGCCTCGTAGACTTTGAAGTTTTTAAGGTCCTTCCTCCACAATGTTTGCCCATTGAGCCTTCTTCCACTATTAGTTATCACTTCCAAGTATGTTCGCATCACTCCTGCTTTCGATTAGTCAATTGGGAAATGAAGTGAAAAATCTACTCTCAGTAGTACTGATTACAAATGGTGAGGATTTGACAACTATTGTCTTCTAGAAGCTTTCTTTGAAGGGTCACTGAACTTGTGTAGAGCTCCCTTGCTGGATAAGTAAGAGAACTAGGATACTTGACTTCACCCACTCTCTTCGTAGTTGAGAAGGTAAGGTTACTTGGCTTCACTTACCTCCTCGAGTTAAGAGAATTGGGGTACTCGATTTCACCCATTCTCTCGAGTTGAGAAGGCAAAGGTTACTCGATTTCACCTGCCTCCTCGAGTTTGTACTTCATGCATTGAGCTGATTACTAACATTCGCCCGCTCTTTGCTCATACTTCTGAAGCACTTGAAGTGTTTGCACTCCTTGCATTGGGTTAGCTACTATGATTCACCTTCCCACTACCATTGAACTTCTGGAATGCAAGAAGTTTTGCCCGAAAAGAGCAAAAAGTTTACCCCAACTTGGAGGCCCCCAACTTGGAGTAAGTCTTTGATAGATCTGGTCGCCTTTGGGATTGTACCATCTTCTCCATCACCTTTATCGCCTACTCTTCTGAGTAGAAAGGTACAGTACAGTGTACTGCCTACTTCGTTCCTTAGTCGAGCACTCCTGCATCAACCCGAAGTCCCTCAATTTCGGCTATCTTGATGAGAAGCCCATCGACATCGGTCTCATGAAGTTTCTTGGCCTCTGCCCTTTTGCCCTGTCTTGGTACTTGGAGTTTACCTTTGCATTCTCCACCTCCTCGGCACCTTTTACGACCAATGCTCTCCCTCCATGAGAGCAAGGGATCGATGACTCCACGGAAGTCCCGCATCTACGGTACCATGGTGCTGCCAAGCCCATAGCACTACTATCCGTTATCTTGTATCTTCATCCCTTCCTTAGCAATTGGTAGATCTGCCTCTGTGACACTGTGGTGCTCCTCTGAGTCCATATTTCTAACCGACGCTTTGCTTTTGGGTAGCTGAGCCCCGTAGGACTCGTCATCGCTTCCTCGCCCCTTTCGACCACCTGCTTTGACACTACTATGTCCTCCTAGCAGTTCTCCTTGATCGATGGAAAGACTGACTGCAACTCTCATGCATGGCCTCTGCCATCTTGTTGTAGGGCTCGTGCTGATTCTATTCTCCTTAGCTTCCTTGGTAACAACGTTCGCTTACTCAGCCTTGTCCTTTGACTTGCCAGGCTCCCTTAAGCGAATGTGAGCACTGAAGTAGTCTAACTCTCCAGCTGCTCCGATTATACCTTAGTATAATCAAGTCCTCTTCATGGGACTTACTAGTACTTGCAATATGACTACTCCCTCGGTGGTATATAGCCACCATATGCTGACGACCAAGGCTTTCATCTGATACAAGCTTCGATGCATACATACGGAAGACCCGCCTCAACGATACTATGACATTCACTCCTTGAATCCACAGCCCTTCTTGTCGTTGCATTGTTCACCGAAGTGGAGCTCCTAGTAGCTCCTGATCATTCACATGATCACGTCCCCCTCCATAGGACTCACTGGTACTTGCACTTGGACTTCTTCCTCGGTGGTATACAACTCGCATATGCTGATGACTAAGGCTTCCATCCAATGTAAGCTTCGAGGCACACATGAAGACCCACCTCTATGATACTACGGCATTCATTCCTTGAATCCATAGCCCTTCTTCTTGTGTCGTACACCAAAGTGGAGCTCCCGGTAACTCCTGATCATACCTCCACATGATCTTATCCCTCACGGGACAAGATTGCCTATATTGCATTGTCATGAACTATTCCACCATGATTTGTTGCACCATGTTGCCTCCTGGTGACATCTCCATTGCATACAGATTCTCATATGATGAACTCGGACTACAACTTCTCCACATGTGGCCTCTGCCAACACATCGTAGGGCCTCCGCCATCTCCAATTTTTAGTTCACTCCCTTGGCAATTCACCTTCGTCCACCCACTCTTGGGTCACACCTGGATAAAGAATAGCTCTAGGATATCCGTTGCCTAGTAGCTCCTGAGGTCCCCTGACTTCGCTAGAGTTGGTGCACCATTGTTTGGATCTTGGGCCTCTATCCCCTACCAGCATAATCTTGCTATGCACCACTTGTTCCTGACAACTCGAATGGCAACATTGTGGCATATTCTTCAAGAGTACCTGCCTCTATGTCCTCTTGCCCTATACTAAGGTCTCATGATCCCAACTTTGCCTCCGCGAGTTGAATCACCTTAGTTACTCCATCAAATGCATCTCTGAGGTAGCTTGCATGTGCCTTAAAGCTCCCTTCATCTTTGGCACCATGCAAAATAAGTCTATCCCATCAGAATGAAGAACCCATGGAATGACATGATCCCACTCTTGCCTCTACAAGAGTTCATGCCCTTGACCTCTGTCCAAGGAAAGCTTCGTGCCTCCGCTCCATGTTTCATCTTCTATGCCGACTCCCTTCATGCGGCTTGGATACTTCATCGAGTTCCACCTAAGTCGCTCCACTCCTCGATTTGCATTGAGTTGATAGTGACCCTCACATCCACTATTCCACGGGTCAGCCCTCTGTTGAGTTCGATTTATGCATCGACTCTAAGTGTGCCTTCATATTATGTTACCTTGGATTGCTCCCCCACTTGATCTCGAAATGTATCCACCAATGCATTACCTCATTCGATATGACTCTTCATTGCTCACTCGGTCCATTGAGCTTTGTGGAGATATAGCCTTGAGGAACTCTTCCTCAATATATACAGTCTGTTGCACATGATTCTCCCTCTAGAGAACTAGGACTTATCCCTCCTGGATATCTATCCTGCTGGAGCAACTTTTCTCTTTACATACTTCCCACTAGAAGTTTCGGAGACCACCATCCCCTTTGGACTACTCTATCTTGCTGAACAACTTGTGCCTTATTCTGCCCCTGCAAATGTACTTGCTAGATTGTGACCCTTCTCCAATACAATCTCCACTACACCCTTTAAGGTCTAGCAACGTACTGAACTTGTTGCACATTTCAGTTGCCTATGGATATATCATTTCCATGTCAAAGAGAAAGTTCTGATGCTCTATGACACCGAGTTCCAACCGCGCCTTGGGATGGCTATGAACACTCTGTCGTCTGTGTACAAGCCCTTGCATGAGTTCCGAATCCTTCGAGTTAGCAATTCCCCTCACCTCTGTAAGCTTTGCACAACTCTTTTGGTCGTTACGCAACACCTCCCACCTTACATGGTCTCATCTTTCACCAAGCGCCCCGCTTTGCCTTGAGCACCGTCAAGTTTTAGTTGCCAACATCGAGTCGTAGCTCGAACTCAATCATCCTAATCTTTGTGTGCTACGCATTCTTCTTCGCTTGCTTGTCTTCGTGGTGCCTCTCGCGTAAAGGGGTTGGCTATTCCTCTGAATGTCAAACCTGGATGTTGGCTCCTCTAAGTGACTCCTTTCCCTACATTTCGATGTTCGCTTTTCCCAAAACGGTTGCGCGTGCTGGCTGTCCTCCACACAGCCCAGCTAGGTCCCCCACGTTTGTATGGCAAGTGTTTCTGCGTGTGCTTGTCCCGCTCTGATACCACACTGTCACGGGCTTAGGTGATTTGCCAAAGCCGTGCGGCACCAATGCGTGTCCGTCCACACAGGTCAGCCCTCCCCGAGATCTCATAGAGTCCCTTAGACTTACAAAAGAGAAAATAGGCCAGACGAAGTAATTCCCATGGGATCTACAAGCAACTGCTCAAGAAAACACTTTATAAAGTCAAATACAAATTACACCCATAGTCATTACAAACTCAAAGAGGTTACACACAAAGGATAATGGTCCATTACAAACCGAAGTCCCCACAAGTGCTTATAAGATACACTTGTATTTACAAGTCAAACTTGGCCATAAAGCAAATTAAACTAGGGCTGCTAAGCCTACTGCAAGCCCGCTTCCTGTTGTATAAGATATGTATCTAAACCGAAGGACATGGACTAACACAAGCATTTCATCGAACACCTTGTTTACATTGTTGTCCGTGACACTGCGGCAAGTCTCATGGTCTTCCTCCAGCGATCTCCCGACGTGTTCCTAGAGATCTTTCCGATACCTTCTGTGAAGTCCTAACGAACTCTCGGCAAGCTCCCACTGCATCGTTCAAACCTTTGGCCCGATGCCTAAACTTGATCCTGGGTTCATGTTTGGTCTATAACTCCTTTTCACCATCGTGGTTAAACCTGCATGATGCAAACTATGACTTAATTAATTACAATCATGACCAACAAATCCACTTGAAAACCTTCCCAACTTTCGGCAAGCTTTTCGGCTACCCCCGATAATCTTCCAATGAGTCTCGATTTTTTTCCAACGAACTCCCTTGCGCTATCCTGGCAAGCTCCCGATACCCTCGGTAAGCTCCTAACGTACTCCAAGCGAATTCCTGACTACATCGTCCTCACTCTGACTCGATGCCCCAGACTTGACTCTGGCCTACATCTAATTGTAACATTATCTTTGTCGTAGTTAATCCTGTATCAATTAATTCTAACAACCTTGTTATATTAATAACCCATTAATTGATTTCCTTATCAAAATATGAGATTCAACAATCTCTCCCCTTTTTATAATGATAATCAATTGATGACGGAAGTTAAACCTTACTCACCCTACATCCATGCCACAATAAAGAAAACTTAAATTCAAGAGAATCACATGCTCTTGAATTCAAGTATCATGAAGCAATTAATATTTCTAGTAAATTTTAATAAAAACTTGTATCAAGTCATCAAAGCATGAATTTTAAAAAACTTATGCATCAATATCCAAGTATGTGTCTCAATATCCAAGTATGTATCCAAGTTTATGTATCAATATCCAACTATGTGTATCAATATCTAAGTATGTGCATCAATATCCATGTGTCATCAATGTCCATTTCTCCCCTTTGTCATCAACAAAAAGGTGAAATATATAGCTAACAATTTCAAAGCACATGATGACATTACTCCCCCTTACTAAAATAGAATATGCATTATAAAATTTTCTTTCCCTTTATGAATAATGAGGAGAGAAACAAGGGAGAAGTTGTAAAAGCATCATATCATTAAAAAGAGCTCTTACTAAATTTCAAAAAGAATATTAAGACTCAAAAGTCCAAGTTGAAACTATTTTAATCACATCATATGCAATACATCATATCATCATAATAAAATCATGAGTATTGTATGCATTATTCCAAATCATCATGTATATTTTTAAAATAATTATTACATATATGATCATCATACATTATTTCACATCATCATACCTTCTCCCTCTTTGTCATCAACAAAAAGGAGAAGTGTAATTAGCAAGTTTTTGAGATATGAAAGTTTAGCAAATTTTTAAGTGAGTTCTTATCTTTTGAGAAGTGCAAGCTAGCAAATTTTTGCTTCCTTTACAATGTTGTTGCTAGCAATTTTACATCATTCAAGCTAATAAGTTGGCAAGTGTTACTTAGCATTTTTTTTTTTTAGAATATGAGGTTAAGCAAAATTTTTTGATTCTCTTGAGATTTGCAAGATAGCACTTCTTGCTTCTCTTTTGAGATGAGCAAGGTAGTAAGTTTTGCTCCATCTTTGTCAAAAAGAATGGATGGTTACAATAGTGCAAAACTTTTCTTATTACATCATTTTTCAAATCATCACATGAAATATATTAAGAAAAATTAACATGGTGATCAGATATATAATTCATAAAGACAAATTGTAAATATCAAGAGATAAATCATAAGAGAGACAAACAAAATATCTTGATTTATGTATAAGAAATCTCAAGTTGTCAAGATCATGATTTATATAAAAATCTCATTTTAAATAATATGAGAACACATAATAAGATATTTTGATTCATAAAAGATTTCAAGTTATAATTACGAGGAATCAAAATCATGATATAAGTAAAAAACTCATTCATTTTCAAATAATCAAAATCATCACTTTCAAGAGATTCAAAATGAAATAAATGGAGTTATCGATCTCTTCAAATGCTAGTGATTTCCTTTCTCCCCTTTGTCATTGTAAATAAGAAAGAAGAAAAGGGGAATAATACGTAACAAAACTTCAAGTCATAAATTATCAAGATGTCAAGTAGCATATTATGGTTTATTAGGATATATCTCATTTTAGTGAGTAGCCAAAGGAATCGTAGGAGTACAAAGAGTAAAATATCTTGACTCATAATAAATCTCAATTTATAAATATCAAGGAATCAATATCATGATTTGGATAAAAACTTATTCAAATTCAAATCATTGAATCATCAAAATCAATTTCATAGTACATAACCGATTCATTAATCTCTTTTTAAAAAATTATAAATGAAGAAATTTTCAAGAAAAATGTATTCCCTTTTTATTTCATACAAGCATGTCTTTGTCTTTTAAGTTAAATAAAAACATGCATCATCATTTAAAACCGAAACAAAACTTTCATTACGGTAAAGATCAACAAGCCATAAATCACAAAGATCATCATACATAATTTTGAAATATAAACTCATTAAGCATGATTACTATGCATCATTAAATTATCAAGTATAGTTTCATTGAATATAAAACATCTTCAATCAAAATCAAAAAGCATTAGGAAAATCATCAAGATATACATTATTGTTTCTTAAAAGCATACATAGATTTATCTTAAGCATTAGATTTAAGTCTAACATTTTGTTCCTTTATCATAAAACATGTCATTTTCATTATCAGTATAATTTTTCAAAAGAAAATAGTTAAAGCTCTCTAATTCATTTTGTAAGAGATTCAATAATAATTGTATCATTTTATCTTTTGTTGAAGATAAAATTTAGTTGTTTTAACTTATGAAATTTATTTCAAGAATGCAATGTCATTTAATGTCAAAAATTAAGTTTCATCAAGATCATTGCAATAAAACATTTTCAAACAAAAGTTTGATTTTTAAACTTAGTGAAATGAGCTACCATGCTCATTTCATTCTTATTAAATATATTATTAATTTTTCAAAAATACTAGACAATGAAGCATGATTTTTCTCTCCCTTTGTTATATTGTTTTATACTCAAATTCTATCATTCAATAATAATCATTATCAAAATCTTTCTTTCATAAATTTAAATTTAGATAAAGTCTCTAATTCATTTTTATACTAGCATGCCAAAGTTATAGCAATCAAGATTAATGAGTTATCCAAAGATTCATTACTAATAATTTTATTTTAATAATTATTTTTATTACTTAGGCTAGTGAGCTTTGAAAGAATATTAGATCTCAAGTCATGTGTCTTGAGCATCTAATTTCAAAATATTACTTAGTGCTCTTAGCCTTGTTAGGAGGTAACTTCATATTATGGGAGTGATTTAGGTACTCATTTGAGTTTTGGTCCTTCATAATATGTTCTTCCTATTTTCTCTAATGGTTTAAGGTGTTTATGGTTCCTTTATGAACCCAAATTAATTTATATGGACTATAATTTTTAAATAAATATTTATAGGCAAAGTGTCCACATCTACCACAAAAATTACATCTATTTTTGGGCAAAGAGTGTAATATGGGTCTTCTAATATTGATAGTTGGCTATTAATGAGTCTTACTCACAATGCCAATACCTACCTTATGATCATGACCCTTATCAATATGTATCATGTTTAGAACTCATTATCTATCTTAAGCCTTTTTTTAGTTAGTTGTAGTATGTCATTTTCTTGTTTAATTACCTCTAGTAACTCATACTTAGAACAAGAAAAATATGAAATTGATGCATCATTCAAGGTTTCATATTTAGTGCATGAATTGTGTGATGGTGATGTATCATGCATTTGTATAAATTTACTAACTAAAGAATTATATTCTTTCTTAAGTAATTTATAAGATTTACTAATCATTCTAAATTTATCATAAAGCTCATGAAAAGCATTTGATAATTCATCAAAAGTAAATGAGACTTTGGATGAATCACTTACCTCATTGTTGATGACCATAAGTGCAAGATTCTCTACTTCTTTTTGATTGTACTCTTCATCTTCGAAGTACCTCGGCTGCTTATGTTCATAGCAAGATGTTTTATCCATCTTAAGTTCATTTTTATGGTTTCTATTTATTAATTTATCTGGTTCATTTGTCAAAGTTTTAAAGTCCTCATTACTCGAGATTTCACTCAATGAGTCATATATCATGCTTAGTTCAAATGCCTTCCTGTTCTTTGAAAGGTGTTCTTCAAGTTTATTTTTACAAGTTTTTTATTTAATTAATCATTTAATTTAGTTATGCTTTCATATATAATTTTTAATTGATGTCATATATCAAAAGTCGAATCACAAGAAGAAACCCGATTAAACTTGTTTTTGCTTAAAGCACAAAACAAAGCATTCATAGCTTTGGCATTTAATTCCAATCATTTATTGGATTGGATGATTTCTGAAAATATTTTTCAACAATATACTACAAATTACTGAAGTAAAAAAGATATGAATTCAAATTTTTCAAGAAGTGTAGTCCGTCCCATTAAATATAGGAGGACTTGTGATGCATTGACCCTCATTCATGCCAAACAAAGCTATTTAGTGGGTGTTAGTCCAATAAGTAAGACCTTACTCTGATACCAATTGTTATAATCAATTGGCACTAAGAGATGGGAGGTGAATAAGTACAAGTGTAAATTAGTGTTTTAACGAAAACTTTTTGTTTGAAGTAAGATAAGAAAATCGGAAGCTTTTCATTCAAGTGAGAAATTCAATCTTATAGAAAAATATTAAGCTTCTTGCTTAAAGATGACTCAAAAAATAACAAGCAAACCCGAATAAAAAGATAAGTAATGTCCTAAGGAAAATACTTGATTTCAAAGACTTGTTTTTAAAAAGTAAATAATATCGAAAGCGACTTTTGGTATTATGTTGAAAACAATTAAGAACCCGATTAAGAAATTATGAGGATAAAGATCATATTTTTTTATGAACTAAAAGCAATATGATGAAGTAAACAAGATAAGTACAAAAACTTCAACTTATAGTAGTTCGACCTCAATCTTGGCCTACGTCCACTTCTTGAGTCCTCCTACTTGAGGTACACTTACGTCCACTGTAGATCTCCTTTAGGTAAAGACCAAACCCTTACAACCTTTTAACTTACAAGGGAGACAAGATTACAATACTTGGATTACTCCCTTACCCTTTTTCTTTTTCTTATAATTTTTACACATAATTTATCACAGAATTTCTAGCCCAAAAATTATTATATCAAATGCAAGAAAACTTGGGATATTTATAGGCCTCAAATGACTTCATAATTTGGAGCTAAAATCCAAACACACCCGGAAAAATCGAGTATGGGCGATTTACCCACCGGCATTGGTAGTGCAACCGTCGAAAGTAACCCTGAAACCAAGGTATGGGCGGTTTAGCTGCTAACCTAGGCGGTAGTGGTACAACCGTCGCTCACCGGCGATTCAACCACTAGGAATCCCGGAAAAGTGATTCCCTTCACTTTTCTAATCCCAACTTGAACCATTAGTTAACCACTTTGAGCTTAATCTAACCCCATAGTGGACTTAGTTGCCTCTTTGAGTTGATTTAGATTCCTTTTAAATCACACTCAATTTAGACTCAAACTTAACCTATGACTTAAGGATTACAATCATACATAACTACCAAGCTTAATTAACGACCTCACTCCCGCAATCTAGAAACCTCCAGCATTCCCTGCGGTGAATCTCATAGTCTTCCTTCGACGATCTCCCAGTATGTTCCTAGCGATCTTCCCAATACCTTCAGTGAAGTCCTAACGATCTTCCCGATACCTTTAGTGAAGTCCTAGCAAACTCCCGGTGAGCTCCCATTACATCGTTCAAACCCTTGGCCCGATACCTAAGCTTGATCTTGGGTCCATATCTAGTTTGTAACTCCTTTTTACCATTGTGGTTAAACCTGTATGATGTTAATTATGACTTAACTAATTACAATCATGACCAACAAATCCACTTGAAAATATTTCCAACTCCCGATAAGCTTTTAGGCTACCCCTGATAATCTTACGTTGAGTCTCGGTCTTCTTCCGATGAACTCCCTTGCACCATCCTGGCAAGCTCCCGATACCCTCGGCAAGCTCCTTATGCACTCCAAGCGAGTTCCTAACTGCATCGTCCTCACTTTGGCCCGATGCCCAAGACTTGACTCTGGCCCACATCTAATTGTAACTTTCTCTTTGTCATAGTTAATCCTGCATCAATCAATTCTAACAACCTTATTAGATCAATAACCCATTGATTGATTTCATCATTAAAATCCAAGATTCAACAAATAAAAATTCTCGATTTATGCATTTGAACAAATACTTTTCACCGAAGAGCGAGTTTGAACATATTTTGATATATCTCAAATAATTAACTCCTTAGAATGTGCATCTACATGTTTTTATTTTTGGGTAAAGAATTTTCAGAAGTAGATATATCTAAGTTGCTTTGGAGAAAAAAGATTAATTTATAAATTTTAAAAATCATCATCAAAATTATTTTCTTAGTTCAAGAGATTGAAAAATAGATTCATCAATGAATAAGTGTCCGTTATTGAAAAACTTGATAAGCTTAGGGATAGAGAAATTTTTAAAAAAATATAATTCCCTTTTTAATTTTAATTTATGTGATTGATTTAATACAAGCATACCCTTGTCTTTTATGTAAAATTCAAGCATCATCGTTTAAAATCGAAAAACTAATTCCATCATAAAAATTATCAAGATCAATAGTATAACAATAAATCATCTTCAATCAAAAGATTTATTATAACCATAACCAAAATCATCAATTTCAATCACTTTAATTCAAACGATCTTTCCTTTATTATTATTGTTTCGGTTAGTGACATTTGTGAAGTGTGTTGGATCTTCAGTCATATATCTTAAGCATTCACTATTAAGATGATAATTTTTTGCTCCTAGCTTCCGATTGTAGACACATCAACATAAAAGGAGGTTTGCTTTTAGGCAACCATTTAATTTTGGGTCCCTTATGAATAGATCTTGACTATTAGCATTAAGTTATTTATAGTTCCTTTAGGAACCCAAACTAATTTATGTGAGCTATATTTTTTGTATGAACATTTATAAGCATAATGATCATATCTATTAAAAAAATTATATTTAATTTTAGAGAAAACATACAATGGGAGTCTTTAAACAAATATAGTCAGCTTTTGTTGAGTGTTACTACTCACAAAATCGATTCCTTCCTTTTTACATATATGACTCTTATTATCAAGAATTATGTTTAGTGATTTGTTATCGATTTTATTTTTTCTAATATCTCTGTTTTTTATTTTTTAACACTTTATATATCTTACTAACTTTTTTCATCAATCAAATCATGAAATGCATCAAACAGTTCATCATAGGATAAAGATACTTCAGGTGAGTCATATACCACATCATTAAGGGCCATAAGTGCGTTGTTTGTCACTTCTTCTTTATTGTTTTGCTCTTCATCTTCTGATGCGCTCAAATCATCCTAAGTTGTCTTGAATGCTTTCTTATTCTTTTGAGTCGATAACTTTTTCTTCAACTATAAACATGCATTTTCTAAGTGCCCTGGCTTCTTTCATTTATTGCAAGTTATAATATCCTTTTTTAGTTCATTTTTATTCTTATGATTTTTGTTCCTTTTATGAATTTTTTAAGTCTTCATGTTATAAGTGCAATATCATTATCCTCATCACTTGAGCTTCCGCTTGAGGAATCTTCTTTTGTTCTCAGAGCAATATCCTTCTTGTTCTTTGGAAGGTTTTCTTCTTATTCGTCATGTGCTTGACAACTCATTTTATAGATCATTAAAGACCCTATAAATTCTTCAAGAGGAAAATTATTCAAATTCTTTGTCTCTTAAATAACAGTTACTTTTGAATCCTAGCATTTATGTAGAGATCATACAATTTTGGATCCCAATATAACATTTACTAAGAGATTTCAAACCATTTACAACATCTATAAAATAGGTGTACATATCCCTGATAGTTTTCCTTGGCTTCATTTTAAACAGTTCATAACTATGTATAAAGAGATTAATTTCTGACTCTTTTACTCTACCTATGTCTTCATATATGACTTCTAGTGTGTGTATATCATATATAGTGGTACAAACAAAGCATTCATAGCTTTAGCATTCGAATAAAATATTTTTTTTCAAAATCATTCCAATCATTCATTGGATTGAAAGTTTTTTAAAGTCATTTTCAACGATGTTCCATAACTCGAAATCCATAGAAATAAAAAAAAATTCATTCATGTTTTTCAATAAGTGTAGTTCATCCCATTGAACATAGGAGGACGAATGATAGAATAACCCTTGTGATTGCAAGAAAAAGCCATTAAAACTCACTTGAGTACTAATCCAACTAAGAAACTGTTTACATATCTATAGTGCTTTCAAAAAATTACAATGATTTGAAAAAGTCGTTCGATGAAATCATATCAAAAATATGTTTTGACTTTAAAAGTGAGTAAAGTGTAGTGAGCAGCTAAATCAGTAAGTAATAAGAAGAAAAAGCAAAAGGAGAAGTGCACACCAGATTTATAGTGGTTCAATCCTCCAACCTACATCCACTCTCGATTTCTCTTCACTTGAAGCCACCGACTTCCACTATCGATTTTCTTTCTGATGGGCGAAGATCAACTATCTTTACAACACTTCTCATTTTACTAGGCTCAGAAGAGAACATTTTCAAACTCTTTCTCATAAGACCTCAATCCTCCTTAGAATGAGTTTACAATATTTTTTCCTCAAGAATTCTTTCTCTTTTCACTCTTCATAGTTGCTTCATCAAGCAAGAACGGGTGGGGTATTTATAGACCCCCAATGACTTCAAATTTAGAGCCAAAATTTTAAATCCATGAATTTTCGGGATAATAATGGTACTATCATAATTATTAGGCGATACTACCGTCAAACAAAGCTCGGATTCCTGGGATCTGGTAGTACTACCACTGGAATAGGTGGCACCACCACCGCCTAGCGGTACCACTAGCTTAATTCTAGGTCACCACCTAGGTCAATTCTAGGTCAACAAATTTACCTATCATTATGTTGATTTTGACCCTGGTTCAGGCCTAATGGGCCTCAAATCAAATTTGCATAGTTATGATCCAATAGTAGCTTAATTCGATTCTAAATGACCACGATCAAGACCTAACCACTCAATCACATATCCTGTACAATCACGAAGCAATCAGCACATTGTCCAACATTCCGGCACTTCATTCGAACCTTTGACGCATCATTCTTTCCTTCGATGTATCACCCGATCTATCAACATATTGACTTTTTACAACATCTAATCTTTTGACGCAATACCCGATCCTTTCGGCTCTATGCCCGAGCTCTGCACAAAGTCATCTTGCCACATGTCGATCAATCCTCTAGCTCAACGTCCAATCTCTGATATAATACTTTGTTGGCCCAATGTTTAATTCTCTTGCTTCGACAATTTGAATGTGATGATTCGTGTCCGTGATCTACATCTTTCCTACGTCACTTAAATGCTCATTAGATCATAACTTAATTAACTCATTTTATCATCAAAATCTAATATTCAACGTACATGACGTTACGAGGAGACTGAACTTTTACATATGGATAGTACCAGGTATCACATGGTTTAAGCAAAATTACTTTATTTTGTGACATATAATTAAGTTGAATAATTTTTAAAAAACAAAAAGTTCCCAAGTTAAGTATTGGTAATATTAGTATGAATATCACATTCTTTTAGCCAAAAGTAAGTTCAAAAACTGTAAGATTATTCAGATGCTAACCAAGTTCATGTGATCAAATTTTATATGACTCACCTTTGCCAAAAGAGAAAAACAGCGAGATTTGAATGCTAGTATGAAAAAAATATTTCAAAGAAGTCAATGGGGAGCATAACGGAGCGAGAAGAATACTCTCCTGCGGGGGGAATTCGTTTAGGCACGCGTGTACTGTAGTCACAGATAGATTCATTAATAATCGGCCTCCTGTCTTTTTCACTACTCAAGCATTTAATATAGTTATGAATATCTATTATATATCATGTGTGATTATGCTATACGTTGGTATTGAATGCAGCAATGAGTTGATTCATTCATCTGCAAGAAGGGAGATGGGACCCGAAACTTGTAAGATTTGATATGGACGTTGAAATGATTTGACATGGAGTTGGAATCCTAACACACCGCAATGCTCCTTAGGGAGAAGGTAAAAGAGAGAAAAGGGTGGTAGCCAAACCGACTTTGCAACTGCATCGTGATTGAAGCGAATGAAAATGCAACCACGAATCAGAACATAAATCAATCCTAAGAGGGTCGGCTCCGTGGGCTGACCTTCAATAATGTAGTCACTACCAGCAGCTTTTTTATGCCACAGATAAATAGGATGGCGCTGCAATGTTTTCTCCCACGTTTAGAACGTGAAGAATAGCATATGCAAATACCATCAATGTCTGTTGTTGCTACACCCCAAGTACAGAGTCGCCCCCCCATTGCGATTCATGCCATGTTCATGGTATTAGAATCCTCATACACCTTAAAAGAAACGTAAATCTCTGATTGTCAACACAATGACACAATGTGCGTACATTCGTGACCCAGAACATTAAGTTGTGTTGAACTTGGCAGCAAGCCTCACAATCAGCAAGAAGAACAAGTGTAATTGATCACGCAGATCACTTGCAAAAGGATAACGAACTGAGTTTGTCAATTAGGTTAAAGAATGTATCTCTGGGTGTCTCGGTGAAGCCCAAGACATGTGATGCCTCTTGAAGAGAACAGCCACCATTTGATAGTTTTATTCATGTGCAGAAATTAATTTTGCTTGAGTTGGAACATTCAGAACTTTGAAGACCCATTGTCCGACGACTTTGAATCTGATACTTCCATGAAATATTTAGAACTTCTCTGTGCTTCACAAGAGTAATCGTCTAATGTCGCTAAAGTTCAAAGCCAGAGCAGAAAGGAACCTACCTACAAGAAGAAATAAAACATAGAAAATTGGATCCAATTCCCTTTTATTAAAGAAGAAGAATAATGTGGAAACTTACTTCCCAACTGGCCATCAAAGATACGATGATCAGCAGATAGCTTCAAGCTCATCTTTGTAATGACAGCAGGTTTCTCAACTCCTGAAAAAGAGTACAATGCTCAATTGAAAAATGCAAGTTTACCAAAGCAAATACTTGAAATGGAGGACATACCATCAATCCCGATGACAGGTTCAACAACTTTGTTACCTTGACCAACAGCAAGAATACAAGCCTGAAAGAATTTGATACAAATTTGTGAAACTTCGCCATCTTAAAAAAAGTCCTGGTCGAAATTTATAAAAATACTTGGTCATGATACAAGAAATTTGTTGAGAACATTTAACTTAACATAAAAGTTCTATTTTCTTGGTGACATCACATCAAAACTGACAAGGTTCAGTCAACAAAAGAACCAGCTTAATAGCACATTACCAAGCTAGATCGACATAGCAGATACAATGCCCAGCATCCAAGTAATACAAGGAAATTCAATAACACAAGGGAGAGGTTTAACAGCCTAAGACAACTGAAATGTGCAAGGCATAAATTGTGTGTGATAACAATCAGAACCAACAGCAACCGATACAACTAAGTCATATGAAATATTGTAGTATTGGAGCTTATGATGATAATATCGAGTAAGGTCAATTGTTTCCCGAAGTCTACAAAGATGATTATATACTGAAAGTATCAATTCTACATGTCAAATCAGTTAGTACAGAATTTTCAACCAATTCAAGAAAGAGCTTACTTACTCCAGATTCAGCTTAGTGATGATTAGATCACGTTGACTCTTTAACAGAATACAAGAATCAAGAGTTCTGTGTATCAAGTCCATTTTAATGTTTTTTTGTAGAAATTTTGCTATTATTATATTGTTTGTCATTAGGTTATATCTAATGTCCCTGAGTTGACAGTCTTATCTTTGAGTAAATAGTAGTATTTAGGTGAAATAGGAATTATGTATGGAAGGCCAAATGTCTGCACTAACACAAACTGCCAATATGGCAGCACTGTTGTATGATTTACAAAGTTATGAAGGATACAGAATCTTTAAGAAAAATGAGTAGTTGAAAGAAATCCAGAAAGAAATAAAGCACTGGTTTTCTATATTCCTTAAATGAATAATTAATCATGTTCCTATCCTTATAGAAAAGAAAATAAGTAGACCTGAAACTGAGGATTGTTCACGGTGAAACAAGAGTGACATGACCAGGGGAAACAAGAAAGTAATCCGGTTTGATAACTTCTTGCCAATCCACTTTGGATGGTCTGATTGAATCGTAGTGAGTGCCACTTCTGCAACCACCAAAATAAGCTTTACTACCTGTGGTGCAGAATGCTTAATTTAACCAATGATTACTTCTACAACATCAACCCTTCCGAAGGGGCTCCCATGAGGAACATTCTTTCTACTAACATCTCCCATCATTTTCATTATATAATTGAATGTGATGGCTCTTTTGACCCTTCTTCAAGTTTTGCAGGCTCAAGTTACATTATCAAAGGAGCCACAGGGGCCATCTTTATCTTTGCTACTGGCCTTCTTCATGGACTTCAAAGAGCCAAAAGAGACGGACTCCACCATCTCTGAATTAGATCAGATGCCCAGGAGATCAGATGTACCAAGCTTCCTTTTCGATGAATGAATAGATAGATTTCTTTCTTTCAATAAAAATAGGGTTTGCTATACCACAGCCAAAATTACACTCTCTTTTGCTGGCTTGTTGATATCACTTCCTTCTGACTCCTATTACATAATGAGTAATTTTTAACTCCCTCCTTTAAAATCCTAGTATTTCAGCAGAAACTACAGCAACCATCTTCTATTTCCTCTTCGAACAACAGCTCACTAAAAGCTAAAACAGACTGTAAGAACCATCTTCAGTAGTGTATCTTAGATACTTCTCACAATTCTACAGTCATCTCGATAGTTCTTATTTGTTCAATCCTCAAATGGAAGAAGTATGTTAAAGAAAAAATTCCATGTACACAAAGCTCCTGCAATATGGGTCTAGAATTGCAAAGTAACGCCCTTATATACACCGCGCTCCCCTTCTACATGGAATAAGTAATATTACCAATCAAAAAGGTACATAGAAGAAGAATTTCAAGCCTAAATTGTAAACCCGCCACATCTTTCCCAGGCCACATTGAATGTTGTTAGAGAAAATTGAATCATGAAAGCAGAAGATGACAGAAACAGGTATGGCACCCGAACCGGCGATCCTTGGCTTATAGTAATTAAAGGTCCACTGGGGGCTCTGATGAGAATAACAAAAAAATGAGTGGATGCAGTAGAATGGAAGAATTACGAGATGATAAAATTGTGTAGATAGACTTAGTACTTTATACTATTGACAGTTTTAAACAAGGTCATTTGTCTAAGCCCAGTGTCTACAAGTTATTTAATAAGGCACTTGGATTATGACACATCTATTATCATGTTTCTTTCAATTTGATAGTAGATAGATTTTACTATAAATGATATAGTTTTTGAATAGCAAATTAGGGAGGCTGCAACATTATGTTGGAGCATGTTACACCAGTTAAGTTTATACAGGTTAACTGTTAATAAACTGCAAAACCCTTGCTTATCTCTAAAAGGGTATCCTATGTTTAGGCCACTGGATTATTCTTGATTACAATAAGCTTAAATACATTAGGAATTCTCAAAACCATTTCTGGTTACTAACCTGGAAAAGGCAGATTGATATTTACCATCTTTAAGCCGACCTCTTCAAGTTTGTCAAATTAGAATTGTACTATATAATGGTAAATATCAAAAACACATACAGAAGCAAGCATGTCAATTTCTCAGTTAATTTATCTATTAAAAATAAATATCTTAAGATCCTTTATTTAATTAATGGAATTGGGTCAAAATAAGTTTGACAAAAGACACTTGAAATTTTATTGTTCTAAGGTGCTGATATTGGGAGTTTATCAAGTAATAAAGAGGAAATGCAGCATAAGCTACATATATAGAAATCACAAAAACATTGCAAACAGTCAAAGTAGGGAGGGACGTGCAGAGTGACCTGTGGAGGGTTTATAATTGCACAGAAATGGTCCACAGGAAACATTCCAAGGTTTGAGATGCTGCAAAAGAAATAAACAATTAAAAATGAAAGTCTAAAAACCTAAAAATATCAGGAAAAATTAGAAGGACAATAAAAAAAACTAATAGGACCATGATATTTTTGAGCACTCACCTAAAAGACCCACCTTGGTACTGGTCAGGTTTAAGCTTTCCAGCTCGTGCCTTCTCAGCCAATTCTTTGACCTAAGATCATTAGAACAAGTAATTGAGAGATCATGCTTTTTTTTCTTGTTGAAGATAAAATACCGATTGTTTGAGAGAACTTGGAATTTTACAGCAAATGACATGAAAACACAAAAGATAAATGATGAAAATCTTTATTTAATAAAATCAAATCTGGACTTGTAGACTGGTTCCGTTACTTTCATCATCAGTGTATGATGCAAAGCTAAGATTGGCAAAAGGATTAATAAGTTGCGACTAATATCTTGATATAAAAATCAGCAAGCTCATTGTAGCTTCTGCTAGACAATTTAGTAAATATAAATTAACTTTCTAATCATATTGTCAAGAAAAGCACTAAATCATAAACCATTGAGGTCCTTCAATTAGTTATGATTGTAAGATCCCACTGGACATATCAAATAATTTAAAAAAGTAAAACTGTAAGAGCACAAAAAAGTTAAAAAAAAAAAGATCATAAACTTAAATATAACCTAACATAAGAAATTACTCCTCAAGAACCACAATCCATAAGTAATTTTCAATGAGCATTTAACTAACATGGGTACACAACTGTACCACTATCGAGGTCCATATGATCTGAGATGGCATTTTTTTCACATGATTAGGTCATTGGAAAGCAAATCAAATGAATGACCCATTCCTAGGATTTATGGGGAAACTGGATTCTAAATTCCATTCCCAAAGACAATAAATGAAAATTAATATCTAAATAAAACAGATATTGAATAGGATAACTAATATACAAGTAATATAACATAACAAACTATACCATAATGTATAAAAGTAAAATATTAAATAATGTACTTGCTTGTTTCAAAACTTATTCTGGTATATTTGAAATTAGATTCCAATTCTGATTTCAACGAAGCAGATGCCACCTTAAGTTGATACCATATGGCAACACTGTGGAAAAAGAGAATCCTAGTTGGAAGTATGCATCCAATCACAGTTCATAAACAATATTTTGTTTTCTTTATTTCTTGAGAAGCAGGCATACTGAAAAAGAGGTTATTGTTATTATATAACAGATTTAAATACACTGAAACAATTCTTTTAGCCCCTTTGAGAATAACCAAACCAACAAGTTTACCACCAACAATCAGTTATTCACTCTACTCGCCCATGAAATAAAATTCAAGGAGAATATTGTTTTGTTGGACTCTTTCTAAAAGATGCAAGTTAAATATTGATTTCAGGGATTGGGCCCCAAAGATCCAAGCCTCTTTTTTCTAGCCTTTGAATGTTACAAACATTACAGCACAAACACTTTGAAAGGAATGTCAGTAGGTTCTTTGAATAATTCATCACAAGAAATGATCACAAAAGGGATACTGACTTCAGGTTCAATATAAGGCCTCTCTAGAAGAGAGGAAATTCTCAAAGATTTTCTTAAGTTCGATGATTTTGGCAATTTTTGACATTATTTAATTGTTTCAACTTTCAAACATGGTTTGTCTTATCAGTCTATACCGATGTACCAATTGACCGTCAGTACGATATGTACCGAGGCATACCGACATACCGATATGGTGCGATGGGATGTACCAACATACCAATATATATTGCCCATACCGATCTTCTATCAAACCAATATATACCGCCTGTAGTGAGCGGTATACTACGGTATAGTGAACCTTGATTTCAAGACAATTTAGATGATTTCAAGGTTTGCAATTTCGACCTGTACCGCTCGGTACGGGTGGTACATACCGCTCGGTACGAGTGGTACATCTTGATCCGCCAGTTACCGGTACGTGGACCGCGCTACCGATGTAGTCAAAAAATCGGTGGTCGATTGAGGGAGAAATTGACCGTCGACGATCGATTGTGGAAGAAAAAGGAAAGAAGAAAGAGAAAAAGAAGAAAAAAGAAGAGGAGAAGAAAGAATACCGCGTCGTTGCCACCCGTGCCCGTGGGAGCTTTCTCTCCTGCGCGAGGAGGCGGAATGTCTCCCCGCACAGGGAGAAAGATCGAGGTGACGTCGCCCCTTTTCCCTTTTTCTTTAATATTTTAATATATTAATATTTATATTATATAATATTATATTATAAAAAATATTATATTATATTTTAATATATAGAGTGGTATGCATTGTGCATACGCCCGGTATCGGTACTGTACCAATACCGACAATATGTCGATACACCGGTAAGGACCGATAAGTCAATCCTTGGATGATTTTAATTGATTTGAACCAAAATTTGATAATGCTAAAACAAAAATCATCAAAAACATAAACTAAAACTCTTTTTCTTAATTAAAGGAAAAAATAACAGGATAATATTAGCAGTATCAGATAATATTACTAATCCATATTTCATTTCCAGTGATTTGGGTATATTTCAACCAATTCTGAAAATCACTAGGTCAGGATATGTTGATCCACTTGGATAATCTGGATCAGAAACATAAATATAACATAAACCTCAGTTAAATAAAAAGACAGATTGCAACATGGAAACAGAGAATATCAGTTGTGATTCAATTTAATGTCCAAGGTCAGATTTTAAGAAAACTCCAAAAACAATAGTTAGGTAAGGCTATTTTGTTCCAATTAGCATGATCTGAACGGTATATCATGCAATTCTTACAACTACCTGCATGATTTTATATCAACAGAAAGTTGCTTTACCTCCAAGGATATTGCTGAGAGTGATTTTTGATCTGCATTCCTTATGATCGGAGTCATCAGGCCCTGTCACTCAACAATGTTGATGGTGTAAATTTAACAGTATATCTATAACCATTTTAAAGAAGATAAAGAAGCACCTTCTCAGTAGCAACTGCTACTGATATGTCAATTGAGTCACATACAGCAGGTTCTCCTTTCTCATCATTCCAGCAAACTGCTCAAGATGCATAATCAACAATCTTTCAATCAGATTGAAGATGATACAAATAGCATAACATGTGAATATTTAGCGTAAATAACTGCTTGATCAAAGCCACAGAAAGAACTCCCAAAAGAAAGTTGGAAGTTAAGAAATAAAACAGTATTAATAGTTATAATGTTTCAATAGGGGCCTCACGAAGTACAAACAAATACGAGTTTTCATACATTTTATGTAGTATTTCATACAACACAATTTACAAATTATTATAAGCAGATACAGAGAAAGTCAACCAAATGCAACAAATAGCTAAACCAGGAATATATAATAAGATTAATGAACCACCAAACTGTTTATATCTGAGTAGGAAAAATTGTCTTAAAACAACTAGAAAGGAGATGCAATTTTCTAGGCAACTTCTTTGAAAAGAAAAGACCAACATATAGTTACAAGTTGGTGCTGCTTTGTGAAGGGTGTGCTCAGTTTCCAAACCAAAAGACCGACTGCTTTCTCAAAAGATCATATAAAGGTGACCAATTTCCTGCCCTTTTTGACCTTTAAAATTTGAGAAATATCATCTTTCAACAAGAAGTAGATTTTGAAGGAAATCTTATTTATCATTCGTTACAACTTATAAAGTTGATTTGTCAATCAGGGATATGCTTGATGGCATGCATAAGACATGCTACTCATGAAGAAAAGGATATGATACAGCTAGGTGATGGAAACTCATGTGGCATCTCAAAACAGAGCAAAAGGATCATTCAAAAGATATTTCAAAATACATAATATAAATGTGACAAACTTAATATGATGATACCTACTTCCGATACACTTTAAATCAAACTCATATAGGAGTAGTGTAAGAATCCGGTCAACATTTTTTGACAGTACCCTTGTTACACATACCCTTTTCTTTTGCACATGCAAAGGGCGATAAATTTAGTAAAACACTGAGGCGCACATGTTAAAACAAACATTGAGGAGAGAAATAACGAATATGAGGTGGGCAGCGGGTGGACAGGTGGCAATGGACAGTGATCAGTGATGGTGATCGCACGATGAGGAGACAGAGAGGCTCACAATTTGCAAGCTCTAAAAATTTGCGGCTTTTAAACTTAAGATGCCTATTTTTTTAATCAAACCAGGCCACACCTTACAAAATAGGGCAGTCCATGTAACAATTCACAACCGGATCCATTTATAGTGCTCAATACGAACCAGTCAGGGCAAAATTAAATACCTTAAAACACACTCAAAATGGACACGAGAAGTCATTTTAAGTATTCATATTTTGTAAATTTTGATAGATTTTGTACTAGAAAAGTAGTGGCACTAGATTAGCAAGTCCAAATGTATTTACACTTTGATGAATTCCACCATAGTATTATGTTCTATCATGGTTTGGCACTTTGGATACCAGCCTTGTGTCGATCCCCGACTGGAACAATACAAGTCCCGTATGTGTCGATCGCCGACCGGAACAATACAAGTCCCGTATGTGTTGTATCGGCACATGATATGCAAGCTCATGTTGTGGAATCTATTATAAGGTTTGACACTTTGGACACCAGAATTGTGTCAATCGCTGACCGGAACAATACAAATCCCATATGTGGTGTATTGGCACATGGTATGCAAGCTCGTGCTGTGGAATTTTTTATAAGATTTGAGTATACAAGGTGTTGGGATTCATGTGTCGCAGTCTGTGTATCACCCATTGTGTACTGATCCAGGAGAAATGTAGAAACTTATGTTCATGTTTAAAGGAGTTTGATTAATCGAAATACAGTTGCTCAAGAACAGAATTGGTCCATAATATTTATTATACAAAGATATATATTGAGGTAATTAGATCCCATGTTATTCCCATCTTTCATATCTGTTCGTTTAGCTATTATAATACCTATCTTATAGAAGTTTCATGATAATGGAACAATAATAAACTTAGTAAAAGACCAAATTGAAAAGAAATTGAAGTTTCATTACATAAAAAGATGTTTACAAAATATAATAATGTTGTTACTAAGGTAAGCCATTTCGGATTGTACTGGCATACCGAGCTGAGCTCGGTACAGTATGGTACTTAAGTATTGAGCAATACTCTCTAGTGTACCGCTTGGTGTGTATATATATATATATATATATATAATAAAAAAGTTTTAAAAAATAAACAAGGGCGATGTCACCTCGTTTCTTCTCCCCGCGCGACTGAGAAGCCTCGACAACGTCGCCGAGGCTTCTTCTCCCCGTGCGGATGAGGAGAAGTCACTGACGATGCCGAGGCAACATGCATCCGACGAGTGGCGAGAGGGCGGCGACGGATTGGGATGTCGAAGGAGAGTGGTGTTAGATCTCCAGGTTCTTTCTTTTCTTCTCCCTCTTCTTCCTTCTCCCTCGGTCGATACCGCCCGATAGCGGACGACGACGATTGATATCGGGGCGAAAACAGTCCCGATTGATGGTACCGCTCGATAGCGGGCGATCCACGTATCGGTCTGCTGGCGAACCAGCACATACCTCCCAATACGGGCGATACCATTCGGTATTGTCGATCTTGGTTATTACGATTAGTCATGCCCTAATCACCTACTCATCTAAAGCCATAGATGCACTATTATGTATGTCATGTGGTGACACAGTGCAAAGTCCTAAATCAACCATTTAGGAAATATCATTTCAAACAGTATGTGACAAAGACCAATATAATTACCAAGTAGAAATTTCTATTTACCTTCGATGATTCAAAAGAAGGTCATATAAACCAATAGAGTACTTATGGATGACACTGGCATTAAAAAAAAAGCTATATAATACATGTAGCAGTGTAAAACTTATGTTTTCTAATGATACAAAGTAGTTGGTCAAGTTAAGAGTGGAATCTCCTAACTGACGAGATCTTCTTACCTTCAACAAATTGAACAGTGCAACTGTTCCATCGATCTATTCATCAAGCATACCAGGCTCACATGAAAAATAGATAAATAAAGAGGGAAGGGATTTCAAGTCCATTGTTTAGAACACTTAAAATAAAAGGCAGTGATAGCTGACTTTTCAGTTCACATTAAGTTGGATGGCTCGACTGAGGATACCTTTTTAAAATTTTGATCCATTAAAGAATATTTTCACATTTATGTATGAGGAAAATAACAAGTTGTATGCAATGGTATTCTCCTGTCAGATGACCAAGTTCCGATTTCAAATTTGAGGATCTTATACAAGTACAGATGGTTCAAATTCTTACCATTTACTTCAGGTAAATTTCTCAAGGCAAGTGCAACAGCTTTTATGACGATGTCATTTACTGAGACTTTGACATTATATTGCTCTGCATGTTGAGACAAAAGGAGCTTATATTTATCAACCAAAAAAGCAGTTTATCTCGAATAGACTTAATGAGAATGGATATGGTTGCCAACCTTTAAGTTCCTTTCTGAAAGCAAGTAAAGGGTCCAATATGACATCTGAAAACATGTTAAACATAGAATTACAATTTAAAAGGTGTGAGAAATGCTAATTGAAGAATGAAGATCCACCTGAGGACAGATATAAATGTGGAATGTGTTGTTTTGATTCCAGCAATCGCTTTGCAATAACCTACACAAGACCATATCCGCCAAGATCATCAATGGTGTAGATGAAAGAAAGATAACATGGTAAAATAACAGTACAAATTACAAAAATTGTAGGTTTGATGTTAATTACAATGAACCAAAGATTGTAATTTCCAAGTGTAGTATCATTCAAATTTGAACATGTAGTATAATTCAAGTGTAGTTCCAAATATGGCACCATTCATATGCCTCATTATATACCATGGAAATGCTGGAAATGGGCCACAGTATACACTTTGTGCCAGTTCAACTCATGCCTACCTTACATCCATACATGCAACGGAATACAGTACAACATGTTACTACAGAGGATATAGAACATAATACCAATGCGGGCATGCTCACATAGCATGGGTCAATACAAACTGCTCTAGCCACTAGTAGACAGACACCAAACATTATGTAAGTGCCAATGTAAGTGTCAATGCATCTCAAGTGTAACACTTGAAACATATTCCAAGAACCAAAAGAAAGAAGGCTTGGTGGCAAAACACAATGGTCTGTATCATTTATATAGCCAAAAGCCACACATAATAAGGGCAAACTGAACCAAGCCAGTCCATTCAAATGGATTTGGAAGTTAGAACTTATGTCTTTCTTATGTGGCTTAAAAGCCTTGTGCCTTTCACTGACTGCCAGAGACTTCATCTACTTGTGTAGGAACACTTCGATCCTCATTTCCATTTTTCTTTTTTTTTTTTATGATGAATGGTTGTGGTAGTCAAATCTCTGATGATGGCATTATCAATGCAATGGTTAGAGTATCCCAAGCTTTTTCTTTACAAATTCAACATACAAGAAATCTAAATGATTGAACTGATGTTGTCGGCTAGCTTTTTAACAGGAATGCCACATTTACGTTGCATTGGGCCCTTGGGTTAATAAAATGCACAACAGTGGCATCAAAGATAGAGAAAACAAAAAAGATAGAAAAGTTACAATTGTACAACAAGATAGAAAAATGCCGCTTTATTCATTTGTTTTGTCACAACAATGTTCTCTGAGACCACAACTGTCCCTAAAATATCCTAAAGTGCACCCAACACCACTTTTAACTTTACCAGCACCAGTAAAGAGAACTGGAAGGGTATGTTCATGTAGAAGTTAGAAGTGACCAGTTGGCTATTAGTAATTGCTCAGCTATAAAGTTCAGCAATCAAAACGCCTACAATGCTGAAACCATTTCCTGATTCCAAAATTACAATCTAGAAGCAGCAGTTTTGCAGCTTTTGAATCTCTTGGTCTTCAGACCTAGAAGATTTCTGCAGAACAGTGATGTTGCAGGTAATTCCCAGAATTTTTTTATAAAAAAAGCAAATACCCCAAAGAACTCCTAAAATAAAAAACTACATAAGGACTCATTGTAGACTCAATGACACTGATTTAGCACAAATTTCAATTTATCTAACTGTAAGTTGAGACAAAATAATGCAAGCATAGGAAGCACCAAACCGGTCACTAATCAGCACGAGATGTTCTGACACAAAGCATTTCTTGCATGGTGAAGATTTAACAAGAAATGAAGGAAATTCCAAGGTGTCAATTAATAGTATGGACAAAGTTATGATTTGGTGAAGAAATAACTTACTACGAAAAATTATCAAGTATTATCCAACATCCATCATAGGATGGGAGGCAAACCTAAAAGTCATGGTTATGGAAATCTGCAGGCAGTGATTAACATTGCAGTCAGGACCATTAAGTTAAATACAGGGTTCTCAATTTCGATGTGTACTGCCTTATCACGAACCGTCGTCGCGCACCCGCAACATCTTTGCTAGACCAACATAGAGGAATATATTTGAACATGCCTTACTTGCCAACAAAATAAGGTAGAGCAGCGGAAGCCAGATAGACTTTTGGAGTCGTTGCCTATACCAGAAAGGACATAAGAGAGCATTTCCTTGGACTTCATATCAAGCTTGCCAATAGTAGGGGGACTCAGATCGATACTCGTGGTGGTCAATTGGTTTTCAGAGTATGCAACATTCATTGTTGCACCCCTACACCGTTCAACAGAGGACGTGGCCAAGTTGATGATGGAGAATGTGGTGAAGTATTGGAGAGTCCCGCACAACATTAGTGATTGAGATGCTCAATTCTTGGGACGATTCTGGACCGAGCTATTCGAGCTGCTAGGATCTAAGTTGTATTTGTCTACAAGCCTCCACCCCCAGACGGACGACCAAACCGAAAGAATTAATTCACACTTGGAGTAATATCTTCGGCACTACGTGAGTGCCAACCAATGAATTGAACATTGCCCAATTCTCCTATAACTTGTAACGGAGCTCTACGTCCAACAAGAGCCCCTTCAAAATTATTACACAACAACAACTGTCGGCTCCTCATACCTTGGCTATTGGTTATACGGGGAGTAGTCCATCAGCATATCACTTACAGGTCCTTTGGGACTTGCATGAGGTTGCATCTAAGCTGACCTATTGCGAACGAATAATGCATGGGAGTTTCATGACTTCGGCAATCCCAGCTAAGTTCATAACTTTGCCGCAAGGGTGCCGCACGATTAAGGTAAATTCAGCCAAGTCTGTGACAATATGGTATCAAAGCGAACAAGCAATTCGAACAAACAACGAAGAAGTTTCGCAATCTTGCCATGGCAAAGTATTATGGTGAATCAAGCAAGATGAGGCAAGTCGGACCTTTGTCTCATGCAGTTGCAGGTGGGCAGCAAATGCAAACTCGCTCTCAAGCTATTAGAGCCGCTCATGAGGAGCGCGGCAGCGGACAAGGCGAGCGAGAAGTTAGGTATCCACGAGCAGAGGAAGCGCATTATAGAGCATTAACCGGCAAAAGAAGCCACAAGGAGAGGCTTACAATAGCGAAAACCCACCTTGATGTCTTAAAGCAAGTTTAGAGGAACTCAACTAAAGCCAATGAAGGCTCCTCGGGGTAGAGAGCTCGCAAGAAGAAGCTGAATCTAGGATCGACAATGTTGAGTCCCTAGTCAACCGACTAACAAAAGACAGTAAAGACTCCATGCAACATCTGCACAAAGTTGTGGTGGAACTCACGTCCAAGGTGACATTGCTTATAAGGACTCTTAATGCGGGAGGGAGCAACACCCACGTTGCTCCACCACAAAGCTTGAGCGCCTAAGCCGCATTACTAGGTGCTAGGGATGCCAAAGAGCTCGAAAATTTCCTATTTGACATAGAACAATACTTTCATGCTACGAGGCTCGACTCTGAAGAAACCAAAGTTTCAGCAAGGTCGGCGTCGAGTGGACACTTGGGAGGACTTGAAGCGAGAGTTGAGAACTCAGTTCCTACCTGAGAACACGGAGTTCGTCATAAGAAGGAAGTTGAGGCAACTCCACCAAAGTACTTTCATTCAGGGAAGAAAAAATAATCATCGTGAAATCGCACACTTAAATATTCCCGAGCGAAGAAGCCCAGGAGTGAACAAAAGAAGAACTTCCACAAAGGACCAAGCTCAAAAGGCAAGGCCCCGAAACCTGACGGATGCTTCTTGTGCAGATGACCGCACATGGTGAGGGAGTGCCTACAAAAACAAGCACTCAATGCCTTAACTGCATCAATCCACCCCCACAAATCGGACAAGGACAAGACCATCGCCCTTAGTTTGAGCAGTTCAGAATCTAGCAACGACGATGAGGAGTCGCAAGAGCCCTGAATAGGAGCAAGGCGTTTGTTGAATGCAAGGTTTGCATTTTCGACCTGTACCGCATGATATGAGTAATACATACTAGTCCGTCAAGTCGTCGAAACGCGGACCGCCCGCTACCGAGCGGTACCACCAAAAATCCACCGTTGGCGGTCGATTTCGACCGTCGACGACCGATTGAGGGAGAAATAGACTGCCGACAGTCGATTGAGGGAGAAATCAACCGTCGGCGGTCGATTGAGAGAGAAAAAGAGAAGAAAAAGAAGAAGAGGAAAAGAAAAAGGAAAAAAGAGGAGAAGAAGAAATAATACCTAGCACCCGAGCGTCGTCCTCGCCCGCGCGCCGTCGTCGCCCGCAGGTCACATGCACTTTTTCCCGTGCGAGGCGACGTCGCCCCTTTACATTTTGTTTGTACTTTAATATATCAATATTATATTATATTATATTATAAAATATTTATATTATATTTTAATATATCAGCAGATGACCAGACGTACCAAGATCTGACGGACCGTAAGTCAAACCTTGGTTGAATGTGTTATGGGGTCAAGTGAGGGAGAATACAAAGGCAAAGCCCCAGAAGGCAAGGAGTGACGAATTGATGTATATGGACATCAAGCTTAATGGTCGAACAACCTATGCAATAGTGGACACGACCGCTACACACAATCTTATTGTCGATCGAGAAGTAAAGCAACTTAGACTGATCTTGGAGAAGAACCCAAGTTAGATGAAGGCTATGAACTCGAAGGCCAAGCAGATCTCCGGACTAGCAAAGGGGGGTCCCCATCAAGATCAGAACATGGAGTGGAAGAACAAACATAATGGTGGTGCCATTAGACGATTTCCAAGTGATTCTCGGAATGGAGTTTATGCATACAGCGGAGTTGGTGCCAATGTCGTTCCTAAACTCCCTATGCATAATGGGAGGTGACAATGCATGCATGGTTCCAGTTTCTCGAGAAGGAACCAAGGATCCACAACATATATCGACATTACAATTAAAGAAAGGGATACGAAAAGGAGAATCAACCTTTGTAGCCGCTACACAACTAGAGGCACTTGACGAGGAGGCCATTAAAGAACCTGCTGTGGTTACGAACGTTATAAAGAAGTTCTCAAACATGATGCCAACCGAGTTGCCGAAAACTCTGCCACTACGCAGAGGCGTGGATCATCATATTGAGATAGAGCTGAAAGTGAAGCCTCCGCATGACCACCAAACTGTATGGCCCCTCTAGAGTTGGCAAAGCTCAAGAAACAATTAGATGAACTACTAAGCGATAGCCTCATCCTCAGGTCAAAAGTATCATTCGAAGTTCCAGTCCTCTTTCAAAAGAAATAAGATAAGAGCCTCCAATTATACGTCGATTAACAGGCCCTTAACAAAGTGATGGTGAAGAACAAGTATCTCATCCCGCTCACGCGAACTTGTTTGATCAACTAAGCAAGGCAAAGTACTTCTCCAAACTCGACCTTCGATCAGGGTACTAGCAAGTGCGCATGCGGCACGGCGAAGACTACCTATGTAACCAGGTATGGGCGTTCCAGCTCCTGGTGATGCCTTTCGGCTTAACCAACGCTTCAACCACATTCTACACGATAATTAACTAACTATTCAAGGAGTATTTGAACAAGTTTATAGGTGTCTACTTAGACAATATCATTGTCTATAGCCAAAAGCTCGAGGAGCATATCGAGCACCTTCGAACAATTTTCAAAGTTCTCAAGGAGAACACTTTGCTCATGAAGAGGGAGAAGTGCTACTTTGCACAGACAGAGATTCTGTTCTTGGGGCATCGAATCAGTGATGGCTCCATTCGAATTGATAAATCTAAGGTGCAAGCTATGGCAGAATGGCAAACACCAAAGAAGGTACTAGAGCCGAGATCCTTGGTTTCGTCAACTATTATTAGCGCTTCATAGTTGGATATTCAAAGCGTACAGCTCCACTAACTGAGTTACTGAAGGAGCAATATTGGAGATGGTCGGACAAATGCGAAGTAGCATTCCAAGATCTAAAAACTATTGTGTTGGAAGAATCGGTACCCAAATTATTGGACTGTTAGAAGTCCTTTGAAATCCATACAGATGCTTCAGACTTCACTATTATGAGAGTACTTATGTAAGAGGGTCACTCGGTGGCCTACAAGAGTCGCAAGCTCAATAAGATCGGGTGGCGATATCTAATGTACGAGAAGGAGATGATAGCGTTGATCCACTATCTACAAGTTTAGCAACACTACTTTCTCAGAGTGCTATTTGTGCTAAACACGGACAATATCACGTTGAGTTACTTTCAAACACAAAAAAAAACTCTCCCCAAAGCAAGCCCGATGGCAGGACTTCCTAGATGAGTTCAATATGACAATGGAGTATAAGACCATAAATCTTATATTTAGTATTTCATGAAACGTTCTTTCACCTGCACACTATATTTTAAATACCAGACAGTAGTGGATACCAGCCAACGCCTAGACCACCATGGGTTTGTTATGTTGACTAGTATGACACACCACTCCAGTCGATATCATTGATAAAAAAAATTAAAAATGGGAAAAGAATATAAAATACTTCGAACTTTTCTTCTTCCTCTTCTTTGGTGAAGGACTCCACTTTCTCCGTATAAGAGCAAAGTTGCACATGAGCATGACCATGGGTCTTGAGGTTTTGAGCCCTTAAAGTTGGAACTTTTAGATCGGTCCAGTCTGGGCCTACTAAATAAACCATGTTAGCTAGCTTACTGTATAAGGCTGAGGTGAAAATTGCCCTTATATACCAGTGGTATAGCTGAATGTTTGGTCAAAACTGGGTTCCATACAGGAGTTGAAAGTTGGCGACTTAGTGTTGGTGAAGCTTCAACCAGCATCACTCCAGTTCTTTAGGCACAAAGTACAAAAAAGATTAGTGCGCAGGTATGAGGGGCCCTTCCTAATTAGCAGCAAAGTAGGCAATATATCCTACAAATTGTAATTGTCGGCATGGCTCAAAATTCACAATGTCTTCCATGCAAGCAACTTGAAAGCTTAACACTCAGATCCGCAAGATGCTTCCCAAAGTGTTCCAACTCGACTACCCCCCACCAGAACCTCCTATGAGAAGCGAGTTAAAACCATTATAGTGGATCATAAGACAAAGCTACCCAACGGAGTGAAGCAAACCGAATACCCGATGAAGTGACAAAAGCTTCCCCGAATAGAAGCCAGTTAGGAGCCTGAACACGCCCTACGACATGAAAAAGCTGTCATCAAAGCCTACCAACAAGTATCGACGAGAAATTCAACAAACACCTTGAGTGCAAGAGAGAAAAGAGAGAAAGGAGCGAGCAAGGACTTTAGAAGATTGAACAAATAGTAGTCAGTCCACAAATGACGGTTCACCGGGTGTCGAGCGTGAAGATAAGCTCAACTTGTGAAGAATGTTCAACGTCCGACAATATACCGAAGCCCCATCCAACCCTGTGCCACCTGCGGGTTCTAGGGGTCTGAGATGGCTGACGTTTTGCACCGACTGCGGTCTACATAAATCAGGTCGCGACACGCGAAATGGAGCTGTTTTGGGTAATTTTGGCCCGGCGAGGTGAGCGATCGTGCTGCAGCATTACAAACTGTTTTCATGTACATTTCTTAGACAAAACCACATAAAACTAAGGCAAAATAGGCTGTCAAACATCTGTACAAGCATGCAAAAGCAACGGACGATTCGTTGAATGTCGACAATTTAAGTGGGGGAGAATGTCACGAACGATCATTGTGCACCCGCTACATCTTCGCTCAACGAACCGTTCGTCACTTTTGCATGCTTATACAATGAATCCATGACAGCCTGGTATAGGTGGTGCATATCAATCTAAGAGGATATCTATACGGGAACCACCCTCTACTGGGTAGTACTAGTCAAGGTTTGCAATTTCGATCTGTACCACCCGATACAAGCGATATCGTCCGTCGTGCGCTGTGGACGCCGGTACCACCAAAAATCGATCATTGACAGTTGATTTCGACCGTAGGCGGCCGATTGAGGGAGAAATCGACCGTCAACGATCGATTTCGGCTATCGGATGGTCGATTGAGGGAGAAATCGGGTCGATTGAGGGAGAAAACGGGAAGAAGATAAAGAAGAGGAAAAGAAGAAAAAAGAAGAGGAGAAAAAGGGAAGAAATAAATTCCTAGCGCCGTCCTCACCCGTGGGTCGCCTGCGGCCGTCGCCGCCCTCGCCCGCTTTTTCTCCCGTGCAAGGAGACAGAACATCTCCCCGCGAGGGGAGAAAGATCGAGGCGATGTCGCCCCTTTCTTTTCTTTCTTTTAATATGTTAATATTATATTATATAATATTATATTATATTTTAATATACATGATGGTACACATTGTGTACCACCCAGTACCGAGATAATCTTGGTACATCGGTACGAACCTATAAGTTAAACCTTTTTACCAGTGTGTTGACCCCGTATCGGGCAATACAGGGTCTGTACCGACGATAACGATCGAAATTCAATCATTACTTATGCGTATCGACCAGATTTCAACCGTTACCAAGGTGTACCGGTTGGTATGCCTCATATTTCAACCGTTACCAAGGCTACCAATCGGTATGCCCCGACATTTTTGGACCGTTACCTCCAAGTTTATTTGGAGGTTTTTCAACTCTTTTTGGGCATACCGCCAATACGCCGAGGCATACATCAGTATGCCTCGACATGTACCATACCGAGCAAGGTCAGTACACAGGTACAGATTGAAATTGAGAACTTTAGTTAAATGTACCTTACAGCCCTGATTTTGGTTACAGTTCTTTAAAAATCAATTACCAGAATTTCACACTCCAAAGTAGCATTTATTAGAAAAAGGAATGTTCCTCTAAACAAACACAACACATACCTTACGAATCTGACTGTTTGGGAAATCTTCATGGGTATCTGTATCATGTAAAGGGACTGCAGACTGAGACAACTGATGAACAGTTGGCTTCAAGGTACTTGTTGATGCAGCTACCACCTCTTGATCTGATTTGTGAGCTCCTGTAGACTGCACTCCAGACTTAATTGCTGCAAGTACATCCCCCTTCAAAAGAGTTCCACGAGGACCTGATGCCCATAGTGAAGATGGTTCTAAACCATGTTGTGCAATTAGCAACTTTGCTGATGGGCTGATTCTGCTGAAATTTGCTTGTGGAATGCTCGGTTTGTGTTCTGCAGAGTCCATCAATTCCTTGGTTGATTCTTCCATTTTGGCCTCGAATCCTTTGCATATATCAGCTGGTATGCTTTTAACATCATCTGGATTTTCAACCTTGAGAATAACAATGTTAGAAGACTCGTCAACTAAACCTTCGTTTAAACGATGTTGAGCAAGCAGCAAGCATGGGACCAAGAAAAAGATAACTGTCATCTAATAAAAAATATTCTTAAAAATTCACAGAATAAAATAGATAACCCCATGGCCAACAAAATTACACATGGCCAACATTAAATGTTGAATCGGTTTATTTGTGTGAAACATCATACCGTAACTGCAATAGGTTGTCCCACAAGCACATCCTTTGAACCTTCAGGTGCTAATATCTTGGCCAAAAACCTACGGAGCATAATGCAACATAAAATCTGCATAGATAGAAGTTCTGCAAATATGCTCATTGACTTTGCATCAATTTTTTTTGGCACTACTAACATCAGCGAAATTGTGTGTGCACACTTAAAAAAGCATATCTATTTTAAGCAACAGATACAAGCACAGTAATATAAATTTGATATTTGAAGTCTCAAAGCAACTCTATCAAAAACTATTTCAAACAGATGCATGGCTAGCATGCCCTAACTGGATCCTCAACCAGAATCACACAGAACCCTTCCTTCTCTGTTGGTTAATGGTGTAAACAAATATTGGGCTGTGGCTTATGGTCAGACTTAAACAATTTTGAGAAAAAGGATTTATCAGGTTCAGAGCTCCACCAATTCCAGACAATTCTAGCTAGGTTCGAATCAAAAGAAGACAGCCACATAGAGGAATGCCACATTCATACCAACACAGATGAACATATATAGCAATGCCATGTTATTTTGACAGACTACTTTAGCTGGAAAGAAGGCACAGAGGAATGCCACATCACATTGCCAAATAGGAAAGAAAACTTGGAGAATAGAACCATACTAGTATCAAGGTAGACAAGAAAACAAACAACATAAGACTCAATATCATAGCAAATAGAAGAATTTCTACAAGGGAAAATGCCAATCTTTCCACCAGACAAGGCCTGAATTTTTCTTGCAGGAATGAAAATCACAATAGTCAAAGGACATAGTGCTTAGACAATGATAATTTTTCATGACCAAGCATCAAGGTGCCACACGTTATTACATGATCTCTAATACATAATTTTATTGTAATCTCACACATCCACCTGAACATTTTCATCTCGGTGATATTTAACTCATAGTAGGTGGATGTTATTTTTTAGCTGTCAACATTCTGATCCAAAACACAAAATTAACTTTAAAACTATACATTTCCTTAATCCAAATATGATCACAAAAGACTCTTATTGCCCCTCTCTATTTTAGCTATCATGCTCTAACTCTATCAACAATATCTTAGCTGATCCCCCCTCTTGAATGATAAATCAAATATACTCAATTTTTCTATTTCAGGGAATTTCTAATCCATCTATTTTTAAAATATCATTGGTTCTTTCCTTAACATTCGTAAAGTTGCATTGGACATTCATTGCTCACCTTGTTTAACTAAAACTTTAGTATTATTAGGTTTGTTCCCATAAACTTAAACCTAGATGCAACAAGGCCATCATCAATAGGGTAGGTATATCATCAAAGAACATGAACCACGAAAACCTATCACAAATAAGCTTAATAACTTTGTTCATTAGTAGTGCTAAACACTCGTTTTATCCATTAGAGACTAATCCAATGTATATATCTTTTAATAATTTTATATAACCACTAAATAACCCTTTTCTTTCTAATAACATCGTGCTATATTTCAGCAACTCTGACAGAGTCCTTTTCTTAGCCATTGTACATTAGCAAGTTTATAACCACTAAATATTTCCATATACTTTTTGATAGTTTTATGCAAGGTTTTCCACACCGATCTGTACTGCCCGTATCGGGTGGTACGTACCAATCCGCCAGGTTACCGGTATGCGGACTGCCCGCTACCGGGCGATACCGCCAAAATCGACCATCGGCGATCGATAGAGGGAGAAAAAAGGACGAAGAATAACAAGAGGAAAAGAAGAAAGAAGAAAGAAGAAAGAAGAGGAGAAGAAGAAAGAATACCTCGCGTCGTCCTTGCCCACGAGCCGTCGCCGCCCTCGCTCACGATTTTTCTCCCGTGCGGGGAGAAAGGCAACGTCGCCCCTTTTCTCTCTTTTTTTATTATATTTAATATTTAATATTATATTTAATATTATATTATATAATATTTTAATATATTTTAATATATCGGGTGATATGCATTGTGCATATTGCCTGATACTATACCATACCGTACCAGTACCGACAATATGTCGGTATATTGGTACGGACCGATAAGTACACTGGTACGGACTGGTAAGTAAAACCTTGGTTTCATGTAAACATTTTTCCTTTCTACAACATCATCCTATATTTCTTTCTACTCTTTATGCATTTCCATTAATTATCTCAACCAATAAATGTTGTTTGTTTAGACATCCAGATATAATTGAACCAAGTTATGGAGATACTCATCTCATATCTAGACCTCACTCAGCTGTCCTCTCATATAGTATCAGAGAAATGCTTATTAACTTAGCTTTTCACAGACAGGTTGAAAAGAAGAAATAGCACAAACTTGCTGGATGCTAGAACTTGAGCCAAAGAAGAAAACACTTAAACTAGTTCAAAACTCTCAATCCAACTATTGCAGTATTTCTGGAAGTCTTAACCTACATGCTTATCAAGCTACTAACACTGCATACAAATAGAACATTATGCATTTTTTTGTAATAAAAAGAACTTTTAAGTGCAATTGTGAAAAACAGCATATATAAATTATAACATCATTTGCTTGACAATAAACTGGGATATTACCCCTCCTCAAGGCTTTCAAATTCAAGAGTTGCTTTATCTGTCTCTATTTCACATAAAACATCACCTACTTCAATCTGCAAAAAAGATATGAGTTCTTAGAATGAATCTGTCAAAGCAGTGGCAGGACAAACTAACAATTATCATAATATGATAGGCTCCTTAATAATTTGTAAATATGGCATCTCTAACCTTATCACCTTCCTTTTTCCTCCACCTTGCAATGTTACCTTGATTCTGAGAAAATCAGATTGGATCCTATCAATCCTCCTATCATGTTCTCAAGTATAAAAAATATACATGGACTGTATACACTCAAACAAATGAAAATCTTTTCATGCATTACTCACCATTGTAGGAGACAGTGCTGGCATTCCAAGCACCATATGTGAAGGAAGTCCTGCATCAATAAAAATAATTAAATAAGAAGTATTTAAATTAGCCCCATGAGGTCCAATTGATTTACTTATCAATTCAAAAGGTAATGGTAAATGGATCAGCTGAACATCCCTCTCAAATTCCTTGTATAAATTCATACTATTTGAGCATCTTCAAAATCTAAAGCAATAACCAAAAATACTTTATGAAGAGAGGTCATTCATTTGGGATGAGAAGAGATATGAAAAGTTAAAGTGGGAGGATAAAATTTCCATTCAGATAAGCTCCCTGATTAAACCCAGGGATCAACATTGAATTTCCACAAGAAGTCTGTTGTGTAACACTTGATGATGCTGACAAGTCTGCTAAGATTCAATTGAACTATAGAAACCAGTTAAGATGCAACTACTCTGTTACAGTTATATAGTGTTTAGTTGAACTTCTAATAAAAAATAAAGTATATCATTTCTTTCATAAATACAACAAATGTTGCATTTCTTTAACCTCTCCTTAACAAGTTTCAATAAATAGATCTAGAGTCTATTTTGTATGAGGAAATCAAAAGTTTTATGAAGGTATATGTAACACCCCAATTTAATCGCACAGCCTGGTCATGATAATATATGAAACCATAATATGCATAGATATTAGTATATGATAAGCTTCATAAGTTCAAATATATCAAGAAGGATATTAAGGCAATAAACAAAGAAGCAGTACCTGCAGATGAGAACAAATGGACTTGAACAAGCAACTGTGTCAAAAAAGAAAAGAAAACATAATTAATTAAGGGCCCAGATCAGATGATGAACTTGTACATATATCACAGCATAACTAACCTTTCTAGATAAAGCATATAAAGAGCCACCACTGGGAGATGATAATGCACAATTCCTACAGATAATTGTATTTAAAAATCTTAAGAACAAAGAAAACTAAGATACCAAAATTTTGATGTGCATTCTAATGCTTTCCTTTACAACCAAACATTTTAAAGTATACAATGAAGAATGAACTCACTGCTAAGATCGTTGAAAATTGCAAATAATGTCTCTCTCTAAAGGAACACAACACTAATATGCCAATACCCATCAGTGTTTGATACAGATATACTAAACAACAAAAAAATAACTTTAACAAATACTTTGCTTTATCAATATTACATGCAAGGATTGTCATTTCGAGTACCGGACCTGTTTCGATGAACTGGCCGGACTGGTATATACAGTTACCAATGTGATGTGTGTTAGAACACCAGCGCTTCAGAGACCAAGAAAAAGAAGAAGAAGAGGAAGGGGGTGGACAAAGAGGAGAAAGAGGAAGGAAGGAGAGGCATTGAAGGAAGAGGAGGAAGAAGAAAGAAGAAGAGGAAGCGGTGGAGGAGGAAGAAAACGAAGGAAGAAGAAGAAGAGTTGGAGTAGAGAAGGAAGAAGAGGAGGTAAGAGGTGAGAGTGCATCTAGGAGATAGATACTAGCGAGTGGCAGCAGCTACAACAACGAGCAGTGACGACATCAAACAGCAACAGCATCACAGGATGATGGCAGTGGCGAAGAAAGGCTCGAGAAGTAACAATGGCGTCAACGTTGCAAGACGAGGGGTCGCGCTTGTGAGCCCTAGTTGATATTGTTAGGTTTTTTTTTAATACTGAGTTGGATAGCCCATCATTGTTTTAGATTTCATTTTTATTATTTCATGAGTTGGATTGAAATGACCAAAACAGGGATGGTCAGCATCAAGGTTTGCAATTTCGATATTTACCGCCCGGTACGGGCAATACATACCGGTCCACTAGGTTGCCGATACGCAGACCGCCCGCTACCGACGGTTCAGCCAAAAATCGACCGTCGACAGTCGATTGAAGGGAGAAATCGGCCGCCGACGGTCGATTGAGGGAGAAATCGATCGTCAGCGGTCGATTGAGCAAGAAAATGGGAGGAAGAAGAAGAAGAGGAAAAAGAAGAAAAAAAAAAAAAAAAGAGGAGAAAAGAATACCTATCGCCCGCGCGCGGTCCTCGCCCGTGCGTCGTCGCCGCCCGCGACTCCCGCCTAAGTTGATGAGCTAACTATCCTGATAGCTTCAGTTTGGCCCAACCATTGGCCAAAATGCTCGAGCCAGGAGTTAACAGTAGTACACTCATCAACCCTTATAAGACATTCATATGTTCCCATATTTCCAATGTGGGACTAAGGGGTGTTACACTCTCCCCAACTCATATACTTGACGTCCTCGTCAAGGTTGAACATATCCCAGATCGAACCTTAGCATGGTGCATGTGAGGCTTAACCCAGTGGTGGCTCCACGCTGTGTAGAGTTCAAAGCACTCCTTACACACAAGTAGCCATTTCCGACGAGGGTCCCCTCACCATGCCTAAATACTAGGTCGGCTCTGATACCAAGTGTCATGACCCGAGTTGATAAGCTAACTATCTTGATAGCTTCAGCGCGTAGGGAGAAAGATCGAGGCGACGCTGCCTCGACGACGTTGCCCCTTTTTCTTCTTCTTTTTTTTAATATTTTAATATTTTTAATATTATATTATATAATATTATATTATAAAATATTTATATTATATTTTAATATTTTGGGTGGTACATATTGTGTATGCATATCTTCTCATCTAGATAAACTCGGTATGCCGATACGGACCGGTAAGTCAAACCTTGGTCAGCATACCAATTCATGCTCGGACCAAGTACATACCACCCATTTTATACCATTTCAAGCGGTCCTTGATTATATGAACTAACCACAATGGTAAAAATCAAGTCGTAGATCTCAATTAATTGGGGTGAGCCACATGGCTGTTCTCTAACCATTGAGCTTTGTTTAAATGTGGCTAACATGCTCAAACTCAATAGCCACAAAAAGCTTTTCCCTATTGTTGCCAATGAAGACATCTCCTCTAACTCTCCTTAAACCATTCATTTGCACTAACGCACCTCCCTATATTAGTGAATCTACATGTCCTTTGGCCATGTCTAAGATACCATTAACTCCTCCTTCAAGATATTTTATATGAGTACCACCCCTAATTTTTAACAAATGCAAATTTTTCTTGTTCAACCATTTTTTGCTAAACAACTTTTTTTTTCTATAATACCACATATCTAAAACATTTGCAACATTCACAATCTTATGACACTAACAATAGGTATAGTTTGCATGAAAGTGTTAGATTTCGTGCCATGAGTTTGGGTATCGGGCCGGAAGGATCGGGTATTATGTCAAAAGCTCGAATGTTGTGGGAAGTCAACATGCTGATAGATCGAACGATACACCGAAGGAAAGGACGATGGATCGAAGGTTTGGACGAAGTGCCAAAGGAATAGATGACATGCCCGAATGTTGGACAACATGTTGAAGGCTTCATAATTGTACTTAGAGTGGTTAAGTCTTGATCGTGGTTGTTACAAGTCAAATTTAGTTGGTATTAGGCCGAAACCATACCAACCTGATTTGGAGCCCATTGGGCCTGAGCCAGGACTAAATTGCATCTGCTGGAAGACCAATTTGGTAACCTGAAGCAGACCTGGGCGGTGGTACCGCCCAAACAGCCGGAAAGCACTGTTTTGTGCTCTTTCGGGATTTTTAACAATAGTACCGCCCATGGTCGATGATGGTATTGCCCAAGTGACGATGGTACCGCCAGATCCCATATTCCCAAGCTCTGTTCAGCGATAATACCACCCTACGCCAATGGTGGTATCGTCAGTACCCTGAAAACTCGGGGATTTGAATTCTTGGCTCCATTGCTGAAGCCTTTGGAGGTCTATAAATAGCCCACTCATGCTTGCTTGATGCAAGGGTGAACAAAAATGAAATCTTGAGAATTGAAGTGACCCTCTTGAAAGTATTTGAGTCTCTTTCTCCTTGAGTTTAGAGGTTATTCTAAGAAAGTGTTAGGTCTTTTGTAAAAGAGTTAGTGTAAAGATTCTCTTCTGAGCCTAATAAAAGGAAAAAGGTTGTAATAAGGATAGTTGATCTTCGCCCATTAGAAAGAAGATCGTTAATGAAAGCCGATGGCCTCGAGGGAAGAGGAATCGGGAATAGACGTAGGTCAAGACGACCGAACCACTATAAATCGATTTGCATTTCTTTCCTTGTTTTGCCTTGTCATTACTTACTGATTTACTTACTACTACTCTTACTCACACTTCTTAGTTAAACGCATTTCCGATACACATTTTTCAATTGAATTTTTCAAATCGAAACCTTATTGTGATAGCACTAATTCACTTGCCCCCCCCCCCTCTCTCTCTCTCTTAATGCCATTACGATTCTAAGAGTTGGTATCAGAGCCAGGTTCTCTTAGTTGGATTAACACCCAAGTGAGATTTAATAGGATTTTCTAGCAATCAAGAGGGTCACTCTATCACTCGTCCTCCTATGTTCAATGGGACGGACTATACTTATTGGAAAACACGAATGAGGATTTTCTTGATTTCTATAGATTTTGATTTGTGGAATGTCGTTGAATGTGGTTTTCAAAAATCTTCTAAATCGATGAATAAATAAAATGAAAAAAAATATTTTTCTTAAATGCTAAAACTATGAACGTTTTATTTTGTGCTTTAGACGAAAATGAGTTTAATCGTGTTTCTACTTGTGACACTGCACATGATATTTGACACATACTTGAAGTTACTCATGAAGCCACAAGTAAAGTAAAAGAATCTCAAATTAATCTTTTGGTACATAGTTATAAATTGTTTAAAATAAAGCCAAGCAAAACCATTGGTAATATATACACCCATTTTACGGATATTGTAAATGGTTTAAAAGCTCTTGGCAAATATTATACTAATCTTGAATTGGTAAATAAGATTTTATGATCTCTTACAAAAAGTTAGGATCCAAAAATAACGATTATCCAAAAAGCAAAAAAGTTGAACAACTTTCCTCAAGAAGAACTCATAGGATCTTTAATGACCTATGAAATGACCTGCAAAGCACATGACAAATAAGAGTAAAACCTTCCAAAGAACAGGAAGGATATTGCAATTAGGACCAAAGAAGACTCCACGAGCGAAAGCTCAAGTGATGATGATGATGATATTACACTTCTTATAAAAAGACTTAAAAAATTCATGAAAAGGAACATAACTTATAAGAATAAAAGTGAACCTAAAAATGTTACAATAATATGTTATGAATGCAAAAAAGTTATGACACTTCAAAAATGAGTGTCCATAATTGAAGAAGAAGTTGTTAACCCAAAAGAAAAAAAAAACATTGAAGATAACTTGGGATAAATCAAGTATATCAGAAGATGACGAGCAAATCAATAAAGACGAAGTGGTAACCTACGCATTGATGGCCTTCAACGATGAGTTATGTGACTCTTCTGAAACATCTTTATCTTATGATGAATTATTTGATATATTCCATGATTTATATGATGAACTCAAAAAACTTGGAAAGAAATATAATTCACTAAAAAGGGATCATGCATTACTTACTAGTAAATTTGATACGTTAAAAAGTATACATGAAACATCAACATCTTGTACTCCATGCTCTAAATGTGAAGAGTTAGACTCACTTAAAAACAAAAATATGTTATGACAACAAACATTAGAAAAGTTTAAAATTGAAAACAAATCATTAAACATGATTCTTGCTAACCAAGGTTGTGTACATAGAAAGGAAGGAATCGGCTTCGTGAGTAGTAACACCTCATCAAAAGCCAACAAAATTTATAAAATGACCCACACGACATATTTCCCCTAAAATTAAATGTAATTTTTTTTGAAAGATATGGTCATTATGTTTATACATGCTCTTTTAAAAATATAGCTCTCATAAATTAATTTAGATTCCTACATGAAGAATAAATAGTTTGATGTCAAAAGTTAAGAAAGGTAGATCTAACCATGAAAGACCCAAAGTTAAATGGGTACCTAAAGTAAACCCCTCTTTCTTATAGGTATATCTTAAAACAAGAGCTAAGAGCAAAGAAATGGTATCTTGATAGTGGTGTTCCAGGCACATGACCGGAGATCCAACACAATTCCTAAAGCTCACTAGCCGAGACGGAGGATATGTCACCTTCGGAGACAACAACAAAGGAAAGATTATCGACATCGGAAATATTGGTAACAAATCACAGTGATTTAAAAAGCATTAGGCGCCAAAAGGCGTTAAGGTCCCAAAACAACTAAGGCGCTAGGCACCCGCCTAGGCACTCGCCCGAGCGAAGTGAGGCACTAAAATATAAAAAATATATAACACAATTAATAAATATAATTATTTAAATAAAAATAATATTAAATTAAGAAAATTTCGAAATATGCTATTAAATAAATAAATATTAGTATTATTAAAATTTAAATTAAAATAATATTATTAATCTAATAAATAAAAAATATTATTATCAATATTCTGTTAACAGTATATTTTTAACAACTACTCTTAACAGTACATTAACGATATCGGTAACGATGAATGGTGGTGACTTGAGAAAGTTGTTTATCGAGAGCGTGGCGAGCAATGACGTGATGGCAATGGCGGCGGCGATGGCGGCAATGACGGCGACAAGACGAGGGCGATGGCGATGGCAAGCGGCGGCGAGTGGCGGCAATGATAGCGACGACGACGGCGGCAACAATCGACGACATAATCGCGATTCGCGAGTGGGATTAGGGTTGAGGAAGTAATTATTGATGCGTTAGTTGGTGCGATTGAACCAACTAATGCGAATTCGACCGAGCCAGGCTAAAAGTCTGGTTTGCCTCGCCTGGTTTAACGCGCCTAAAGCGCCGGGCTGCAAGGGCCTAGCGGTGCCTCTTTGAGCGTGACTTGACGAGCAGCGGTGCCTCTTTGAAGCGCGACTTCGGCGAGTGCCCAGGCGGTGCCTCTTTGAAGCGCGTTGCCTGGAGATCGATCAAAGCGCTCGGGCCTTGCCTCTCCTCGCCCGAGCGCTTAGGCGAGCACCTGAGCACCTTTTGTGATCGCTGACAAATCAAATCTTTTGATTGAAGATGTTCTGTTAGTAGATAGTTTAAAACATAACTTATTAAGCATTAGTCAAATGTTTGACAAGACATATAATATTAAATTTGAATCTAATACTTGCATCATAGACATACCATATAAAAATAAATCGATGATTACCTTAAGGAGTAATAATGTTTGTACTATTGATCTTGATGATTCTCATGACGAAACTTATTTTTCGGTTTTAAACGATGATACATGGTTTTGGTATAGGAGATTAGGTCATGCAAGTATAAAATTGATCTCACAAATTGGAACAAAAGAACTTAAAGGAATGTCTAAAATTAAATTTATCAAAAATAAAATTTGTGATGCATGTAAACTAGGAAAACAAATAAAGAGTAACTTTAAAACTAAAAATTAAGTGAGTACCTCTAGACCATTACAATTAATTCATATGGATTTATTTGAACCAATTGATATCAAAGTTCTATGAGATAGTAAATATACTTTTATGATTGTTGATGATTATAGTAGATATACTGAGACATATTTCTCGGCATATAAAAGTTATTGTTTTAAATGTTTTATGAAGTTTTGCAAACAAATTCAAAATGAAAAATGTTTTATGATTTCTTATATTCGTAGTGATCATGATGGTGAATTTAAAAGCAAGATTTTTAAGCATTTTGTGATTCGAATAGGTATGACCATAATTTCTCTACTCAAAGAAATCCATAACAAAATTGAGTTGATACTATGCTTAATGAACATAGCCTACCTAAATACTTTTGGGTTGAAGCCGTTAACACGACATGTTATGTCATGAACAGGGTTCCCATAAGACCTCTACTATCTAAAACTCCTTATGAATTGTGAAACAATAAAAGTCTCAACATCTCATATTTTAAAGTTTTTGTTTGTGAATGTTTTATTTTAAATGAAAATGATGTCTTAGGAAAATTTATTACAAAATATGATGAAGGCATTTTTCTTGGATATTCCTCTATTTATAAAGCTTATCGAGTTTTCAAAAAAAGAACTTTAATTATTGAGGAATCTATCCATGTTGTTTCTAATGAATTTTCCAATGTTAATAAAAATGATTTTGATGATAATTTTGAAACTTCATAATTTGAATTTGAATAAAAATTCTCTTCTCTAAAGCAAATTGGAAACATCAACTTCCAAAGATACCTTACCTAAGAAATAGAAGTATGTAGATCCACATCCTAAGGAGCTAATTATTAGAGATACATCAAAAGGTATTCAAACTCATTCTTCATTTAAAAATATTTGTGCAAATGCTACCTTTTTATCTTAAATTGAACCTAAATGCATTGACGATACTCTCAAAAATGACTCATAGGTCTTGGCAATGCATGAAGAATTAAATCAATTTGAAAAAAATAAGGTTTGGACGCTTGTTCCTAGATCTAGTGATAATCTTGTGATTGACAGTAAATGGATCTTTAGGAATAAGCAAGATAAATAAGGTATCGTGGTTCAAAACAAGACTAGATTAATGGCCAAAGGTTTCAACCAAGAATAAGGTATATACTATGAAAAAACCTTCGCTCCTGTGGCAAAACTTAAAGCCATAATGATACTCCTTGCCTATGCATATTTTAAAAATTTTAAATTATATCAAATGGATGTCAAAAGTGTCATTTTTAATGGTTTTATTTATGCAGAAGTTTATGTTAAGCAACCACCCGAATTCTAAATGATCGTTTTCTAAATCATGTTTACAAATTATCCAAGGCTCTTTATGAGTTGAAGCAAGCCCCTAGAGCTTGGTATGAGAGGCTTAGCTCTATTTTTATTCAAAATAATTTTTTTAAAAGGTCGATACTATATTATTTATTAAATATTTTAAAAATAATTTTTTTAGTATTCAAATTTATATTGATGATATTATTTTTGGTTATACAAATGAATCTTTATGTGAATCATTTGTTAAGAGTATAAGCTAAGAATTCGAAATGAGTTTGATGGGTGAATTAACATTTTTATTATAATTACAAATTAAGCAACTAAATAATGAAACTTTTATTAATCAAACTAAATATACTTTGGCTCAAGGTTTACAATTTACTGCTTGGGACCAATTTCGACTGTCTGCTCGATGCAGGCGTTACATCCGTCCGCTAGGTTACCGATCTGTGAGCCGCTACCAAGTTCGATCGATTGGCGATCGATTTCGGCCATCGACGCTCGATTGGTCGTCGGCGACCGATTAAAGAAGAAATCGACCGTCGACGGTCGATTGAGAAAGAAATCAACCGTCGACAATCGATTAAGGAAGAAAAAAGGAAGAAGAAGAGGAAAAGAAGAAAAAAAGAAGAGGAGAAGAAATAATACCTCACCCGCACACCATCGCCGTCCGCGGGTCGCCCGCGGCCCCTTTTTCTCCCGCACGGGGAGAAAGATCAAGGCAACGTCACCCCTTTTCCTTTTTTTAATATTTTAATATATTTAATATTATATTATATAATATTATATTATAAAAATATTATATTATATTTTAATATCGGGCGATACACACTGTGCATACCGCCCGGTACCGGTACCGGTACCGCCAATATGTCGGTACACCGGTACCGATCGATAAGTCAAACCTTACTTTTGATCTATTAAAAAGGTTTCACATGGATAGTGCAAAGGCCATTTACACACTGATGAGCATTTCTACCAAATTAGATATAGACAATGAAAGAGAATGCTTTGATCAAAAAACTTATAAAAGTATGATAGGTAGCCTATTATATCTTACTACAACTAGACCTGATATAATATTTAGTGTTGGGCTTTGTGCAAGATTTTAGTTTAATCCTAAACAATCTCATTATAAAGCAATTAAAAAAAAATTTGGATACTTAAAAGGAACTCTCAATCTAGGATTATGGTATCCAAAATCTAAAAATTTTGATTTATATACTGATGCCAACTTTGCAGGATGTAGAATAGATAGAAAAAGTACCGTTGGAACGTGTTAGTTCATAAGTCATGCACTTAATTCTTGATCTTCCAATAAGCAAAACTCTATCACATTATCTACAATCGAAGCTGAATATGTAACGGTAGGTGCATGCTGTGAATAAGTAATTTGGATGAAGAATACTTTGAAAGATTATGAATTTTACTTAAAAAAACATCCCTATAAAATGTGATAATATTTGTTTAACAAAGAACCATATTCAACACTCTAGGACTAAGACACTGATATTAGACATCATTTTATTAGATATCATATTAGCAATCATGATATATCTCTAGATTTCATTGACACAAAACATCAATTGACAGATATTTTTACTAAACCACTGAATGAGAAACAATTTAATTTTATTAAAAAAGAATTAGGCATGTTGAATCGTTCAAATATATGATATCTTACTAATTCTTCTCCTATAATTCTTCCTTTTACTAAAGAGAAGATTTTTTCAAACGAATCATGATCTTTCATTTGACTTCTCGATATTTAAGAATTGAGATTTATTTTATATTCGTTCTCCTATAATTCTTTCTTTTCACTAATGACTAAGAAAGATATTTTTTCAAACGAATCATGATCTTTCACTTGACTTCTCGATATTCAAGATTTGAGATTTATTTTGTATTTGTTCTCCTATAATTCTTTTTTTCGCTAATGATTAAGAAAGAGATTTATCCAAATGAATCATGATCTTTCACTTGACTTCTCGATATTTATAACTTTAGATTTATTTTATATGAATCAAGATCTTTTACTATTTGTTCTCCTATAATTATTTCTTTTTATTAAGGAGGAGATTCATCCCAATGGATCATTATCTTAATGTGAAATTTATTTCATATGGCACCTTTATATTCATGACTTATATACCCCATCATCAATTGACCTCTCATGACTTAAACTTATCTTCGATATTAATATCCTTCATATGATATCAAAGTAGTTTTACAATTGGCACATTAATGTAAACGAAGATAAATAGCATCATGATAATATGATGACAAAGAGGGAGAAGTAATGGTAACTTTTTTATAATGTAGCAACTATATTGCATTATTATACATATTATATTTGATGAGATGTGTAACCATTTTGACATTATGATATGATTATTTAACTGAAATTATGCATATGATTTCAATAACAATTACTATTGAAAGTCACTATGATTTCTGATTAAAATTATTTTGACTTGTATTAAAAAAATAGCATTGAAAGGTTATCATTTTTTGAATTAGAGTTCATTATAATATTTCAAAATGGCATATAGACAAAGGGATTTTAAATTAAAACTCTGTCATCAATTGGTTGTCATTATCAAAAGGGAAAGATTGTTAAATCCTAGATTTTGATGATAAAATCAATTAATGAATTTATAGACTAATATGCTTTTAAGATAAGTAACGCAGGAAAAATTTCGATCATGGACTTGAACCATCGGAGTGCAAATTGTCGAAGCAGGGAAATCAGATGTTGAGACGGAGTTGTATCATGTCAGAGATTGGACGTCAAGCCGGAAGGATCGGGTATTAGCCAAAAGATTAGATGTTGTGGGAAGCCAACATGCTAATAGATCACCGAAGGCTCGGATGAAGTGCCAGATGAATATATGACATGCTAGAATGTTGGACAACATGTTGAAGGATTTGTAATTGTAATTAGAAAGGTTAAGTCTTGATCGTGGTTGTTATAAGTCAAATTGAATTGGTATTGGGTCGAAACCATGCCAACTTGATTTGGAGCCCATTGGGCCTAAATCAAGGCTGAATTAGGCTTGTCGGAAGGCCAATTTAGTGACCTGAAGCAGACCTGGGCGGTAGTACCACCAGGCCCAGGAGATGATACTGCCCAAATAGTCGAAAAGCACTATTTTGTACTTTTTCGAAACTTCTGATAGTAGTACCACCCGTGGCCGAAGATGGTACTACTAGAGCCTAGCTTCCCGAGCTCTATTCAGCGATAGTACCGCCCGGCACCAATGGTGGTACTGCCATTACCCCGAAAACTCGAGGATTTAAATTTTTGGCTCCATTTTTTAAGCATTTGAGGGATTATAAATACCTCACTCATGTTTGTTTGATGCAAGGGTGAACAAGAACAAAATCTTAAGAATTAAAGTGTGTAAGCCCTCTTAAAAGTGTTTGAGACTTCCTTCTTGAGTTTAGAGGTTATTCTAAGGAGGTATGAGGTCTTTTGTAAAAGAGTTGGTGTAAAGGTTATCTCTTTAGCTTGGTAAAAGGATAAAGGTTATAACAAGGATATTTGATCTTCACCTATTGAAAAGAAGATCGGTAGTGAAAGTCGGTGACCTCAAGGGAAAAGGAATCGGGAGTGGACATAGGTCAGGACGACTGAACCATCATAAATCGGTTTGCAATTCTTTCATTGCTATGCCTTGTCATTACTTACTGACTTACTTACACTTCTTAGTTAAACACATTTCTGATACATATTTTTAATCGAATTTTTCAAAATTGAATCTTTTTGTGATAGTACTAATTCACCCCCCCCTTTTAGTGTATTACGATCCTAACACTATCTAACTCAATCATTCCCCTTCAATTCTATAAGCAATATTTACTTATAATTCTATTCAGATTAATAACAATCTCATTAACTATTTCATAAAGGTAACATTATTAAGATATGTCCTAGCAAGGACTTATTTGTTTCGAGGGATAAAAATACTTACAAACTAGCAGCTATGAATAGTTTAAGCTAAACTAACTATAATTATTGCAATAAAGAAAGATCTTGCATGTGCAAGAAACTTACATGCTCTCAAGTTTGTAATTAAGTGAACTTCTGTAAAAACAAAAGGCAAATTTAGAAAATTTCATCATGATAAAAAATCCAACCAAAAGAGATCATATCAGTGATTTAAAAAGCGCTAGACGCCAAAATGCGCTAGGGTCCCAAAACGCTTGAGGCGCTAGGCGCTCACCCGAGCGAAGCGAGGCGCTAAAATAAATATATATATTATATAATATATAAAAAATTAATACTTTAAATTATTGTGGTAATTCAATATGAGAAAGCCAAAATAATGGTTTTTAAGTGTTGTACTAGCTGGCTAACACATTCTTTATCACATGTACTGGCCTAGAATCAAGCTCATCATCACTAGCACTTCGTGCGAGGCCTAAATGGACTAGCAAATGCCATAACATGCTGGTGCATAACTAGCATATGTTCAAAATCACATTGTTAATAGTACAATGTTAACGCTAAGTTAACAACACACTATTAACAATAAATTAACAGTAGAGATGAGTAGAGACGAGGCGAGGCCAAGAGCGGGCGGCAGCGGAGGCGAGAAAGCGAGGCGGCGGCGATCGAGGCGAGAGGGCTGCAGCGGCCAATGACGGCAATGACGACGATAGCGACGACAATGAGTAGTAAAAATTAATGCTTTAAATTATTGTGGTAATTCAATATGAGAAAGCCAAAATAATGGTTTTTAAGTGTTGTACTAGATGGCTAACACATTCTTTATCACATGTACTAGCCTAGAATCAAGCTCATCATCATTGGCACTTCGTGCGAGGCCTAAATGGACTAGCAAATACCTTAACATGCTGGTGCATAACTAGCATATCCTTGCGTGCAAGTTCAAAATCACACTGTTAACAGTACAGTGTTAACACTAATTTAACAGCACAATATTGACAATAAGTTAACAGTAGAGATGAGTAGAGACGAGGCGAGACACTGACCAAGAGCGAAAATTGGCAGTGGAGAGTGGTAGAAACGAGGCGACGAGCTAACCTGACCAAGAGCGAGAGGAGCGGCAACGACAGCGACGGCGGCGAGTGGTGGTAGCGACGATGGCGAAGAGCAGCGACTGTAGCGATGGCGGTGAAGACCAGCGACTGCAGTGACAACAGCGAAGAGAAGCGACAGCAGCGAGGTGGCGAAGAGCAGCGACGCGGCGAAGACAACAAGCAGCAGCAGCGAATGAGGCAACAGCAACGGTGTCAACAGCATAATCCCGATCGAGATGAGAAGATTAGGGTTAAGGTTGAACAAAGTATATACTGTTGCGTTAGTTGGTTTGATTGAACCAACTAACGCGGACGACCGAACCAGGCTTTAGCCTGGTTCGGTCTCTTAACCCGGGCGCTCGCCCGAAGCGCCCGGCACCTAGGCTCAGGCGAGCACCCAGGCGTGGAGATCGAGCGAGGCGCCGGACCGCCTCGCCTTGCCCGGCGCTTAGCGAGTGGCTGGTTCGGTCTCTTGGTTAACGGGCGCTCGCCCGGCGCCCGCACCTAGGCTCGAGCACCAGGGCACCTCTTTGAAGCCGCACGAGATCGAGCGCTCGCCGCCTCGCCTTGCCCGGCGCTTAGCGGTTCGTCTCTTGGTTAACCCGCGCTCGCGGCGCGCACCTAGGCTCAGCGAGCACCCAGGCACCTCTTTGAAGCGCGGAGATCGAGGGCTCCGCCTTGCCCAAGCGCTTAGCGAGTGCCCAAGCGCCTATTAAAATCATTGGATCATATAAGAATTAACCCATATGTATAGATATCAAAAATATAACTCTAAAGCATCAAGAAGATTTTAAATGACCATAAAATGTCATATCATAATCAAGATTATGGTTTAACATACCGCTCGATATGGTAGCAGTATAGCAGTATGTATCAGTTCTTCAACTGACTCATTCATGAACCAATCCAATTCGGACAGTACATTGTTAAAGAGGCATTCTGGGTGGTCCACCAGTTGTCTCGCTCGACATGGTCGAAAATCGACCATTACCAATTGATAGGTATCGATAACAATCAAATTTCATACATATCAGTCTCCTTTCAGGTCAAATAGGGTCCCAACGATCAAATTGATCATTAGGTCCTGTTTTGACCCTTTATATCCTCCTCATTCTCATTCTCACTCTCATTTAATCTTTCATTCAATTTTTCTATTCATTTATGACTTAGATACACTTTATTCTTATCTAAATATAAATTATATAACGATAAATTAAAAGAGAAAATTCCTAAAATTTGTTTTAATTTTAAACTATTTTTTGGCCCTTTTTTCGTAGTTCTGGTATGTACCAGCAATTGATACAGACGACCGACATGAGACGGCATTCCTTGATCAAGATAATCAAGTAAGAAAAATAGGTAGCCTGCACACCACCCATGGAAGCAACAATGGCATCATTTCCACATCTTGCATGGTGCCATTTCTACATCTTTTGAAGAGAATTGACTATGTATGAACTACCATGTGGGTATTTTAGAAGCCACATCTCAAGGCAATCATCAGATATCATTGGTAATTGGTTAGAAAAACATAGAATGCCTATTGCCTATAACTTTAAAAGGACCAAAATTACTCTCAATAAAAAGCTCATTAAAGTAGACACATTAGTGACTAACTGTCACTATTTGTGCCACCTACCTGTGGTCTGCCAAGCAATCCTGCACACCTTAACAAATACATAAACAACTCTGTCCATTTCAGTAGGCAATATATGATGCTTTCTCTCAATGTTCACAAAAGGGTTTTCACAAGAAAATGTTCCATGTAACAATCAAGTAAAACTGTAGTTTGTTCAATAGCAAACATTATGTTAAAAAAAATGAAAAAAATGCAACATAGCAATCAAGAGATTATCTACATTATTTAAATTTTGAAAAATATATAGTAGATAAGGCCATGTGATATTAATAAAGAAGCTAAGTATAGTATAGTGGTTGAATGAGCATACCTTGGATATTTACTATTACCAATACCAAAAAGAGAAGCACTTCGTGCCCGTGACAAACTGAAAATGGAACAGTGGAAACAAAAAGCAAATTGTTAGGAAGTTATCTCAATAAGCTAAGGACAAAACAGTTACATAATAAGAGATATTTAAATGGCTCCATTGATCAAGAGAAGTACTTTTAAGCAAGGTTTGCAATTTCGACATTTATCGCCCAGTACAGGCGATACATACCGATCGAGTTGACGTTGTGAAGCCGCTACTAGCGTTCCACCAAAATCGATCGGTCGATTTCGGCCGTCGGCAGTCAATTGAAAGGAGAAATCGATCGCCGACGGTCGATTGAAGGAGAAATCGACCGTCGATGGTCGATTGAGCGAGAAAAAGGGAAGAAGAAGAAGAAGAAGAGGAAAAAGAAGAAAAAAAAAAGAAAAGAGGAGAAAAAGAATACCTATCGCCCACGCGCGGTCCTCGCCAATGCGTCGTCGTCGCTTGCGCGCCATCGTCGCCCGCAGGTTGCGAGCGCTTTTTCTCCCATGTGGGGAGAAAGATCAAGGCGACATCGCCCCTTTTTCTCTTTTTTATATTTTAATATATTAATATTATATTATAAAATATTTATATTATATTTTAATATCGGTATGCCTGTGCATGCGAGCACCAAATCTGAATCTGCAGATGAACTCGGTATCAGTGCGATAAGTAAAACCTTGCTTTTAAGAACAAAATGCTTAAATACATATGAAAAAACCTTTATATGTTACCGTACCGGTACCGAGATGAACTCGGTATACCGGTACGAACCGGTAAGTAAAACCTTGCTTTTAAGAACAAAATGCTTAAATACATATGAAAAAAACCTTTATCACAAACATATATACATAATAACTTTGGCAGCCATATCTTTTGTACAAGTGATTTACCAAGAAAAAATAAGAAACAAGGACATGAATGATAACAAAGATATTAATATTATGAAGAATAAGATTGATATGAAAAATAAATGATGAAAAATTCCAATAAAACATTGAAGGATTTAAGCAATATCATCAGATAAACAAATGTTGCCTCAAGCATGATACTGAGACATATCCTTTTAAAACTTGAATTTCAACCAACTGCCAAATTATCTCCAAAACAAGTGATGAACCAACTAGCACTATCCTAATTATCAAATTTGTTTTTTCATTCTAAAGCATTGAGCTTTAGTCAACATACAAATATGGGCAATCCATAATTTATTAAAAACAGCCACTCAATCCAGAAATTTGGACTACATGGAGACTAAACCAGATTGCACACCAAGTATGAACTACACTCCTAATTCTCTGAATATCAAGCTATATATAGGCTTGAAGAACCATACTATATATAGGCTTGAAGAACCATATTTAACCAAATTCAAAGCTGGCTAACTAATTCTTTCAGTGGTACAAGTACATGGGAGTTTATCAACTTGGTGCCGAATTAAAAATAATTCTCTGCTCCTAAGAAAACAATGATGCATAAATTTTACTACATTTTACTTCATCCTCATAAACCTTAAATCCAGCTATATATACACCCTTTTTTTCCAGTGGCCAAAACTTCATCAATTCCTATGGCAACCACTGTTTGAGATGAAATCAAAAACCAAAGCTTATCTTCAACCATCTTAATAAATCAAATCTAACTTACCAACTAGACCAGCCAAAAAAAACAACAACAAGAACTGCAACTAGTCCCAATCCATTTCTAATAAGCAGATGCCAAGCCATCTCCAAATTGCATCATTAGTGAATATTCACTTTCAATTTGAATCACATGCAAATAGGCTCTCAAGAGGATTTCAAAATTCTCTTCCATTTAGGTATTCCATTTTTTGCCCTTCAAGTTGCAGCCGGAATATGACAAATATGGACCTTGACATCCCTTAATTTCTGTAATTTCTCTTGCACCATATGTTACCCAGTTCAAGATCCATAAAAATAAGACTCATAACACAACAACTGAATCATTCAAGATAAACAAAACTTATGACTTTCACATGCCTACAAGAGGTCATGAATCAAAGCATGAAATGGCATAGAAAGAGTTTACTATTGATTATTAATGCAAATACAATTGTCAATGACAAAAAGAAAAAAGTGAGATTGAATGTCACCTACCCCAAGAGAAGTGAACGAAAATTTGCCATGAGCTTTTCTTTAAGGATGTTAAGTCCTCCTCTTCTACCTAAAAGAACAAAATCAGACGCAGATGATGATTAACAAACGAGAAGACAGATGCCAAGTGCTCCATGTGCTCGATACATTAATGGTTACTGTTGCGGAAGGATACAAATTCTCGAGCAATATGAAATAGCAACTAAGACTCTAGTAGAGACATGATTATCAAATGTCAAACACTCAGTACTTCTGAGATCCATACGATATATATCAAACAACAAATTGAAGGCGTTACAAGATTACAAGGGGAATCCTAAAGGGTATTCGAACAGGGAAACCAAATCTAACTTGTGAAATCAACAAAGCTAATAGGTTGTATGAGCAAAACCAAACGAAATCGGTAACAGTACCATTAACGATTGGAGCACAAACGAACCCTAGATTCATGAAGGCCAATAGGAACACAGTTTAGAAAAGAGGATAGACATCGATGAGAAACATGGGAAGAAATTTGCAATAAGCTGGAGGACGAAGAGGGAATGAAGACTCAGAACAACCTTTTTGGAATTGCAAGGAGCGAAAAGTCTTAAGGCGGCGGCGCAGCGGACGGAGCGGCCGGCTCTGCGTGGGGAGGAACCCTGGCGACGGATGAGAGATCGGTGGCGGGGAAGATCAAGTGCGGAGGACAGGATCGCCGCGGCGGTGGAAATCGAGCGTAAAGAACAAACGTTGACCGGTAGTTTGCCTCGTGGGCACCCTCGTCGCGAGTGCAAATGCAACGGAGCGGGTGAGAAGAGGCGCCGATGGGGTTCGCAAATAAATGCTCGCTATTTCGTTTCATATTTAGTTAAAACGGAAAAAAGTACAATATTTTATGAACAACAATAAAAAGTTCTCTATAAGTAATTCAACAAAATATAAAACTTTTTAGTACAAACTAAATAAATTTATTTTATGTAAACAAAACTATTCTCCATGTCGAGTGATAGGGAATAGTCGGTTGGTGGTGGGAGAACGACTACACCAGCACAACTCGAATCTCTCTCGACATGTGTTGAAGAGTCCCTCGGATTATAACGTGCTTTCGATGCCCAAAATGATTCTACTTGTGTTGGAGATCGATATCGGACGATGTGATCTCTCTCATACCTAAATTAAATTTAGGTTTTAAAATATGAAAGGTTAGAGCTATGGTTGCTAGCAACCCGAGGGGATATTTCGTAATATTAATAAATTATTTTAATATTTTTTGTTCGATGGATGCTGATGTGATGATTGACGATTGATTGATGGTTGAAGAATTTTTTTTTATCATCATCTTCTTCTGTTAACTATGAAACCACGTATCGAGTGACAGGGGTAACATCACATAATATTATATCATCAATAATAATTTATAATAACAAAAACACTATAATAATTTATAGCATATTGATATTGGATAAATCAAGTTATTACTATAACAAGCAAGGGAAATTAAATAAATTAAAAGTTGCAACGTTAAAATATAAAGAAAAGATTTAAAAAGGGAAAAAATGTGAACTATTTTTTTTGAAGATATTAGACAAAAATCATATTATAACCACTATTATGGAACTTTCCACCATGGCTGAATAGTCAACACGGCTTGGGTCCTTCTATGTGCGCAAGCTTATCCATGTCAGTCAGGAATAAGGCATCCAGCTCGGGTCGATTCTGTGTCTCAGTATTCTCTGCCTTAGGTCGAGAGCTCAAGCTCCTTTTCGCTCAGCGCCGGTGGCAAGGGTCATACACAAAGGTCTCATCAGGGTGGGGGGTGCCCGACGTAACCCCTCTAACGCTCAAGTTAGTGCCCCCCGAGTTGGTTAGGTTCAAGTGTAGTAGAAGAGTTCCAGCCTCCCTTTCCCTGCCCTTAGGTGGGGGTTTTATACATACCAAGTGGGTGGTCGGTCGTACCCTTGACCTTACCTTCGGCGACACGCCATGCATGGTCGATTCATACGGTCAGTTGTCATCCGTCCGATCAGAGCGATCGATCACTGTTTGTTTGGATGGAGTGGCGTAGAGGCATGGTGCGCCATCCCTCATGAATGCGTCTCAGCACAGCTTTGGCTGTCGTGGTGGCCAGATCATCACTTTTCCACCTCGGCCCGAACTATGCCAACTAGTTTGTTTGTTAGATCTCGGTTCTGCCATAGACTGCTGACCTAGCATGGGTCTCGGTGAGCTGGGCCAGCCTATTATTTTGCCCTATCATCTCCCCCCAACCCCCCACCCCCCGCCACCCACCCCTAAAAAAAAAAGGGGTATTCCCGAGATGTTGCACAAAGTCGTGGGGAAGACCCGAGCATCGGTTATCGCGGGTCCAAATATTCTCGTGGACTTGGGTTGTTGCTTGACTTATCCTCGTTGAGGCGTCTGAAGTTAGCTCATCGAAGAACTGTTGTGAGGTATGGCAAGGCACGCGACTCAAGCGAAGATCGATCAGACTGGCCAAGATACATAACTCGGGCAAAGACTGTTGGACTGGCCGAGATACACAACTCGCAAATACTGTTGGACTGGCCAAGATACACAACTCGGGCAAAGATGGTTGGATTGGTCGAAATACACAATTCGGGCAATGACTGTTGGACTGACTGAGATACGCAACTCGAGCAAAGACTGCTAGATTGGCCTACTGGTTATAGGTGCCCTACAAGCTAATCACATGAGTGATAGCACGTGTGATACGTTACATGATCTTTTTGCTTCTGATTAATATTGGCATATTCTCATATTACATTATATGTTATATATATATATATATATATATATATATATATATATATATATATATATATATATATATATATATATATTGTGATGTCCTAGGTTTTGTACAATGGGAATCGGATCGTGATGAGATCACGATAATGAGATCGATTCACCATTAAATATAGATACTAAATAATTTTGATCATTGGTTACTCAAGAGGGACATTGAGATAAGTGTACTATATACCCATCCATATAATGGAGGTGGCTGATCTCATAGCCACTTGTATGGAGACACTAAGGATATAATACAGGTGCTCATTAGAGAATAAGTTTACTGACTGATCAGCTTATGGATACCTAATATCGAACAATAATTCCATAGTCTCAGTTATGTATCTGGTCCTTAGACTTAAGACACAAAGGATGCCTTATTTAAGTACTCATTTCTTTGATGCCAGACTTATAGATTTGGAAAGTTTTAAATCTGGTACAGTTGATTATCAGAATTGGTAGCCAACCTTACGAAGGTAATTGAGTGTCAATAAAAGATCATCCACTCTCAGTATCACAAGAAGAATATTCTGTATGTATTTGCTCAGATTAATCCCTAGCTAGGGTCATTCGGATTAAGAGAGAAAAAGTTTTCCAGTAGAATTTGATTAAAGTAAAATAAACTGATCCCGTATGTGACCTGACAATACCGTATCCAATATACGATCTTTGGAATATTAGTTGGATAAGAGATTATAGATACACGGTAACTGTGGATATATAGGTCTGATGAATTTAATCCCCTTATATCGTTTGGGGACTATGGCGTAGTGACCTAGTATATCCATAGTCGATGAATTGAGTGAATTATTGTGGAGATAATAATTTACTATATCAGAAGAAGTTTTGATGGGAGCAACTCACGACCAGCTCGGTATCGGGCTTAGAGGGTCACACATATATGGTAGATGCTTCAGTGAATAGAGGATTGGATGAAGATCCAATTAGCCCCTATTCTTATTAAATGAGACCCTATGCTGATGAGCTTCTTGCTTAAGGCCCAATTAGAGGCTCAAGGAGATTATTGGATAGAGATCTAATAATGCAAGGTTAGTGGATTATTGGATGAAGATTGAATACCCACTAAGGCAGGACCCCTAGGGTTTTGGTGGCTCTATATAAATAGGAGGGGAGACTCAAGGTTGATAGGCTACAGCCTTAGCCTCCCTCTTCTATTCTCCTCCCTCCCTCCACAAGATTTGCAAGATCAGATTGGAGGATATTCACTGCAATCTTTTAACACAAAGATCTATCGTGTGAATACTGCTAGAGAGGAAGACGCTTGACTTCCTTCATCCTCTCTATTCGGATCTGGAATATAGGGATATATGATCTCCATAGGTAATTGATTTATCATATGATGCAGGTTTATCATTAGAGATGACTCTCAGGATATTGATTCTCAGACCTACGAGGAGGTTATTATGAGTATAAACTCCAAAAAATGATAAGAAGCTATAAATTCTGAGATAGATTCCATGTACTCTAACAAAGTTTGGAACCTTGTGGATGCACTTGAGGGTGTCGTACCCATCGGCTGCAAATAGATCTTTAAAAAGAAAATCAAAGTAGATGGAAATGTGGAGACATATAAGACAAGGCTAGTAGCTAAAGGATATCATCAAAGACAATAAATTAACTATGACGAAACATTTTTACCTATAGTCATGCTTGAGTCCATTAGAATTCTTTCGGCCATTGCAGCATACTGTGACTATGAGATCTGGCGAATGGATGTCGAAACGACATTCCTCAATGACAACCTCAATGAGGAGGTGTATATGATATAGCTAGAGGGATTCATATTCAGAGAGAGTCCAAATAAAATGTGTAGGTTACTCATATTCATTTATAGATTGAAGCAAGCTTCCTGAAGTTGTAACATAAGATTTGATGAGGCTATCATATCTTATGACTTCGTTAAAAATGAAGATGAGCCTTGTATGCATAGGAAGGTAAGTGCGAGTGCTATCACCTTCTTGGTACTATATATGGATAACATTTTAATAATTAAGAATGGTATAGCTATATAGAAACTTCTGCATAAAAGACTTAGGGGAAGCATCCTATATTTTGGGGATTTGGATCTACAGAGACATATCTAAGTGGATGCTTGGCTTGTCCCAGTCCAGGTACATAGACTCCATTATTAAAAGATTTGGCATGAAGAATTTCAAGAGAGGTCTCATACCAATGAGACAAAATATCACTTTCTAGGAGTATGTCTCCAAAGACCCTTGAAGAATGGGCAGACATTGATGTGATACCCTATTCCTCAGTAATAGGATCTATCATGTATAATATGCTATGTACCAGGCCTGATATAGTGCATGCTCTGAGTGTCACGAGCAGGTATCAAGTTGATCCAGGTTTAAAACATTGGAAGGTAGTAAAGTGTATTCTTAAGTAGTTGAGAAGGACTAAGGACCTTTTACCGGTATATGGAGGAGATAGCCTCCAGGTTGAGAGCTACATGAACTCGAGTTTTTTAATCCGACATTGATGATAGCAAGTCAAACTTAGGGTATATTTTCACCCTGAATGGAGGAGTAGTAAGCTGGAAGAGTTCCAACCAAGATACTATTGCTGACTCGACCACAGAGACGGAATACATTGCTGTAACAGAAGTAGCAAAAGAAGGGGTGTGGATGAAGAAGTTCATCAGGGATTTAGGAGTCGTATCAAGCAGCGTGGAGTTGATTCATATATACTGTGACAGTGATAGGGCGATAACTCTAGCAAGGGAACTCAGTTCTTAATATAATTATTCTGATTAGATTCCAAGAGATTAGAGCGATTATGAACCATAAAGATATAACAATGGAAAGAGTTCCATCCGAAGATAACATTACAGATCCAGTAACAAAGCCGCTGGCTAAGATTATATTTGAGTGTCAAAGGGGTTTGATATAGATCAGACATATAGGTGATTGGCTTTAGGTCAAGAGGGAGATTGCTAGTTACAGATGCCCTACAAGCCAATCACGTGAGTGATGGCACGTGTGACACGTCGTGTGATCTTTTTTCTTATGATTAATATTGATATATTCTCACATTATATTATATGCTGCATATATATTATGATGTCCTTGGTTTTATGCAATGGAAATCGAATCATGATGAGATCACGATAATAAGATCGATTCACCTTTAAACATAGATCATAAATAATCTCGGTCATAGGTTACTCGAGAGGGACATTGAGATAACCGGACAAACCGGTGTATCATATACTCGTCTATATGATGGAGGTGGCTGGTCTCATAGCCACTTGTGTGGAGACACTAAAGATATAGTATTTATGCTCATTAGAGAATGTGTTCACTAATTAATCCGCTTATAGAATATTATATGATTAATGATACCTAATGTCAAACAGTAATTCCATTGTCTTAGTTGTGTATATGGTCCTTAGACTTGAGACACCAAGGATACCTTGTTTGAGTACTCGTCTCTTTGACGTTAGACTTACAAGTTTGAAAAGTTCTAGATTTGGTACAGTTGGTTATCGGAATTCGTAGCCAATCTTACTAAGGCAATTAAGTATCAATAAAGGATCAATTACTCTTGGTATCACGAGAGGAATATCTTGTATGTGCTTGCTCAGATAAATCTCTGGCCATGTTCAATTGGATTGAGAGAGAAAGAGTTCCTTGGTAGAATCTGAATAGAGCAAGACAAATTATTTCTATATGTGACCTGATAGTACCATGTCCAATACACAGTCTCTGGGATATTAGTTGGATGAGAGATTATAGATACATGATAAATATAGATAGACAAGTCCAATGGATTTGATCCCCTTATACCTTCTAGGGACTATGACATAGTGGCCTAGTACATCTATAGTCGATGAGTTAAGTGAATTATTATGGAGATAATAATTCACTATATCAGAAGAAGTTATGATAGGAGCGACTCACGACCAACTCAGTATCAGGCCTATAGGGCTACACACATATGGTGGATGCTTCAACGAATCGAGTATTGGATGGAGATCCAATTAGCCCCTATTCTTATTAGATGAGACTCTATACTGATGAGCTATTGCTTAAGGTCTAATTAGAGGCCTAAGGAGATTATTAGATAGAGATCTAATAATATAAGATTAGTGAGTTGTTGGATGGAGATCCAATACCTACTAAAGCAGGACCCCTAGGGTTTTGGTGGCTCCCTATAAATAGGAGGGGAGACTCATAGTTGATAGGTTATAGCCTTGGCCTCCCCCTTCTATTCTCCTCCCTCCCTCTACAAGAGTTGCAAGATCAGATTAGGGGAGATTCGTTGCAGAGATCTATCATGCAGATACCGCTAGAGAGGAAAACGCTTGACTTCCTTTATCATCTTTATCCAGATCTGAAATATCACATGATACGATTTTATCATTTTTGTGGCTTTCTCGTGACCCCAATCTTTTGCACGATAATTTGATCTGTGTGAAAAATTATTATTTTTTTATTTCTGCTGCACATGTGATGCTCTCGTTGAGGTTTCCCAACATGGCCAACATACACAACTCGGGCAAAGACTGCTGGATTGGCCGAGATACACAATTCAGGCAAAGATTGTTAGATTAGCCGAGATACATAACTCGGACAAAGGACACTGGACTGGCCGAGATACACAACTCAGGCAAAGGGTACTAGGCATGCATGGTTTACACGTGGTCAACACATAACGCAAATAGTCAATGTGTGTGCTAGACGGCGCGAGCACGTGATGAGCATGAGACATACTATCGCCGATCTGGCCTCTGAGCTGGCATATTGGATGTAGGGCTTATGTGGCACTCTTATTACACTGTTGTGTGCTGCACTCAATGTGGTTCGTGTATTTCCCAGGCTAAGTCATTTCGTCGCCTCGGGAAGTTGAACCATCCCTTGTTGAAGTGAGGCCTTCCCTTATAAGCCTCTTTGTAATGGGGGTGAGGGGTCACTTCCATTTCATTAGTCTTTTCTTCTTTTGCTCTTTGTGCCTCTATGTCTTAGTCACCCAAAATCGCCCGTCTTCATCTGTCTTTGTCCGATCAGGTCGGAATGGCCTCATCACCTTCATTCACTACTTTTAGCTTTACTTCTGCCCTTTCCTCTTTGTCAGTCCCTTCACCTTAGGCGGAGGGCTACCACTCTAGTGGCTCTGAGAGAAGTCGGTCCGGGCCTCCGCGATTGTTCTCGAGCATAATGACCCAAACAGATATCAAGGCCTTCAAGGCTTTGGAGGTAATAAAGTCGTGGCATGACTTTAACTCAATACTCACTAACGAGTCCTTAGTCATGATCCAAAAGCACTATAGCACTAGATGAGTATGCTTTGCATGCTCCTCTGCCCGGGCAATGCCTGTACCATGCGTATCTCGGGGGGTTCAGCATCTCTATCAATGCCTTAGAAGCATGATTAAGGTTTCCCATTCACCCGATGTTAGGGGAGTGTCTTAGTTGATGTAGGATTTCTCCTAGTCAGATAGTCGAACTCTTGGCATTATCTCATTACGTTCCTCGAGGAGTACCGGGGTTAGGGAATAATCCCAACTCGGGACCTATTCCTATCATGCTATCATTTGTGTAAAGGTCATGGTGGTTACTATTTGAACGCTCGGGCTGGTTTTAAGGTCGGTGGTGCGCCTTCCAACAACAAAGGTTGGAAGATGCGATTTTTGTTCATAAGTCATTGCCAGGGTTAGGACTTCAGTCTTGAATGATCGGCCTACCCTATAAGTAACGTGCCCCTACATCTGACCTACAAGGAATCCATCCGAGTCGGATGGCTAAAGGGTATTTTGTCCTCTTCTCAGGTGATCAAAAATTTGATCGAGCTATGGTTGATTAAGGCAGGCCTCAGTCCGGCTTCCCGGGGTATGTCATACGCCCCCCCTTTTCTTGCCCATGTTTCGGTACCTGATTTGTTTTAACTTGTTATTTTGGTTGCAGGGATAGTGAACCTCAACATGGTTAGCGGCACAACACACCCCAGAGGATGTCCTATATCTACCTCTCGAGCTCCTACTCCTGCCGCCACCATCGTCCAACTATCGTTAGAAGTTAAAGAGGTTTGGGCCAAGACAATCATCAAGGAAGGTGCCGAGGCCTCCAGAAAATGACCGACTGTGGGAAGATCACATCCTCAGAAGAAGTTTAAGGTCTTGGAATGCCACAAATCTTGGTATGGAGGAGAGGGCTCCAAATCTTGTTCCACAAAGGGCAAGGAGCAGGTCGGGACTGTCGACGAGACATAGACTCCTCGTCCCTATCGCTCGCGATCAGTGAAGGAGCTCTATCAGACTTTTGCTGGTGAGGGGGATGCGAGCTATTATACCTTGTGAATGACGGACCTGCCGTCGAGTGATCCCGATGTGCCGCTAAAAGCCCGGTGGTCCTCATCGAAGCAAGGGACCAAGGTCTAGGCGGACGAGGTAGATTTGGTCAAATATGCTTGGGGGATGCCAATTCCCTAGTTAGTGGCCGATCTCTATTCTTCGCCATCCGAAGTGTTAGTTGATCGGGCACTGAAGTCCATGCTGTTGGTAGGTGTCCTTCCTAGTTCCTCTGGGTTCTTTCTTGCATCTTAAGTTATGTGTTGGTAATCTTGGTTCACTTCCTTATTACAAAGTCAGCATATATGGCACTGGTTGATCACATCCACGACACAGGGTAGGTCATCAGTGTTATGGATAACAAATCTGAGGGCCTGAAGAAAGAAATCGTCGACCTCCGAGCTGGGTCGGGGCCTAAGCTGTGGTGGCTATTGAGCAGTGGGCATTGGATACACAGGCCCTCGTTGACCACCTAAAGGTTAAGCTCAAGGAGGTAGATCGGTGTCGGGCATCACTTGAGACAGAAAGGGAGAACTACCGTTTCGATCTAGCCAATTCCCAAGAGCAGCTGAAAGAAGTCTGGTTCAGACCTTGGAGGACGAGCTGTTAAAGTTGATGGGCACTCTTGAAAGGCTAAGAGTCGAGCTGCCTATGGAGGCCATCGCCAAGTATAAAAATCGGTAGGTTTCGAGATGGGCCTGGTGCAGATAAGCTAGGTTTCATATGAGTATGGCTATGGGTGGCTTTAGCGCAATTCAAGGCCCGGTACCCTGACCTTGAAATCAAAGAGGATCCTTTTGTGCTCTTGCCAGAAGACAAGACAATACCAATGGAGGCCGAACAACCCTTTGACAAATCCCTTCGGCTGCTCGAGGGGCAGTAATGTTGTAATGTTCTATTTTTTGTTGTCAGGGCTTCCTTTTGATGTGTCGGGTCTTCATGTATTGTTTTGGTTCTCGGCCCAAATATGTACTCAACATTACATTGTCTATATTTTATCATACATAGAATTTTTGTAAGTTTGATATACGCCACGTTCTTGGGTGTCGTTTTCCTTACATCGTGAGGAGGGCATAAGTCCCTTCTGGGGATGCGTTTGCCACTCGACAAGGACCTTCCCAGTTCGAGGCTAGCTTACCCTGAGATTGAGTCAGGTCACTCACCTTGGCCTTTTACAATACCAGATCACCTGCCTTGATCTACTTAGAGCGTAATTTATGATTATAAAGCCTTGCTGCAGCTTTCTTGTATGCAAAGGCATGTAGGTGTGCCTCGACCCTTTGTTCCTCGAGCAGATTAAGGTTTTCCTTTAGTCAGTAAGACGACGAGGATCCCTCGTAGGACTCAACTCGGAAAGTGGGATAAACCACCTCGGGGAAGGGGGGGAGGGGAGGGGGAAGGGGGGAGGACCACCTTTCTACTGAAGGCCAGACTGAATAGGGATTCTCCCATCGGGGTCTTTGGGGTTGTCCGAGATGCCCATAAAATACTCGAGAGTTCATCCGCCTAGGTTCTATGCATCCCGGTGACCCTCTTCTTCAATCCTTCAAGGATGGCCCGATTTATAACTTCGACCAGTCTGTTGGCTTGGGGTGTGCAACTGAGCTAAACCTTGACTAGATTTTGTAGCTTTGGCAAAATACTTTGAACTTGGGGTTGTTGAATTAGGTCCCACTATCGATGACGATTACCTTCGGGATGCCGAACCTGGTGATTATGTTTATCCAGATGAAGCCTTCGACCCACCTTTCTATAATAGATGCAAGAGACTCGACTTCGACCCATTTAGTGAAATAATCGACCTCGACTATTAGAAATCTGTGCTGTCCCAAAGCTGGGGTGAAGGGGCTGAGCAAATCCATTCCCCATCGGGCGAATGGCTAAGCATAGTCCGAGGTTACTGCCGGCTGGTGTGATTCTAGTATGCCTTTGACACTGCTCGAATTTTCGCATGTAAGCTTGGGCGTCTTGGCCCATGGTTGGCCAGTAATATCCTTGCCTTTGTATTTTAAGTGCAAGGGTTTAGGCACCGATATGCTCACCACAAATTCCTTTATGCACTTCGGCTAGTGTGGTTTGTGCCTCATTCGGGTGTTGGCACCGAAGTAGTGGTTGGCTGAAACCTCGGCGATATAGTTGACTGTTGATCACATAATACCACGTGCTCATCCTTCTCACCCATCGGGTAGCACTTCGCTCTCTGGGCAACAAGCCATCATCTTTGAATTTAAGCATCTCATTGATCCAGTCATACTCAACTTAAGTGTAACCACCTCGGTTGAGTCTATGGAGGGTTTAATGATCTTATCCATTCAGGCCGGGTGTTTATCCGACCTATGTAAAGAAGCCAACCTTGCCAAGGCATCAGCTTATAAGTTGTTTGTCTAAGATATTTTTGTAATGGTGAAGCAGCTGAATCGGCCGATGCAGCGTTGCACCTCGACGAGGTATTTAGCCGTTGACTCCTCCCGAGCCTCAAACTCCCCGTTGACCTAGCCAGCAATGAGCTGGGAGTTGGTGAAGACGTCAATATCTTTCGTATGTAGCTTATCAATGAGCTTTAGCCCGTATAATAGCGCCTCATACTCCGCTTCATTGTTTGTGACTTTGAATTCGAGTCGGAGCCTGTGTTCATAGATTTGATTGGTCTCGGGGCCCTTGAGGACAAGCCCTGCTCCTCCCCTCTCGATGTTGGCTGATCCATCTACATATAATGTCCATCTCAGATTCTGTTGTGAGCTCTCTAGATTTGTTGATTCTGATATGAAGTCGGCCAATGCTGGGGCTTTCATTATTGTCCTCGGGACGTATTTGAGGTCGAACTCCCCAACCTCGACTGACCACTTGAGCATCTGACCTGCGGTGTCAAACTTTGAAAGGGTCTGACATAGGGGTTGGTTGGTGATTACCTTAATGGGGTATCGCCTCAGTTTTCTTGATGTTATGACTAGCGCCAGAGCGAGCCTTTCAATGGGTAGGTAGCGCTCCTGGGTACCATTCAAGACATGGTTATAATAGTACACCGACTTCTACGTGCTCTTGTCAAGCTTTACCAGGATCGAGCTGATCGCGACGTCTGATACTGCGAGATATATCCCGAGGCATTCTTCAAGGGTCGTCGATGTGAGCTGTGATAGATGGGCGATATGCGCCTTTAATTGTTGGAATGCTTTTTCACACTGAGGTGTCCATTAGAAGTCTTTTACCTGCTTTAATGCTTGGAAGAAGCTGAAGCTGTTGTCTTTAGTTCGAGAGATAAACCGACTCAATGCTGCCATCCTTCCGGTGAGTCACTGGATGTCTTTCACTATCTGAGGGGACAACATCTGTAGGATGGCTTCCACCTTTTCGGGATTCATGTTGATTCTTCTCTAATGAATGACGAACCCGAGGAACTTACCTAATGCAACACCAAAGACAGACACATTTTGTCAAGTTGAGCCATATTTTGTATCTCCTTAGTGTTTGGAATGTCTCGGCTAAGTCTGAGAGATGATTGTCAACCTTTTGACTTTTAACTATCATATCATCAACATATACTTTCATATTCTTCCCAACCTGATCCTTGAACAGATGGTTGACCATCCTCTGGTAAGTTGCCCTTGTATTCTTTAGCCCAAACAACATGACCTTGTAATAATACGTGCTATGGTGGGTGATGAAGGTCATGCTCTCCCGATCTCCCAAGGCTTGGATTTGGTTGTAGCCCGAGAAAACATCCATAAATAAGAGTAGCTCGTACCCTGAGGTCACATCTACTAGCTGGTTGATTCTTGGGAGGGGGTAGTAGTCTTTCGGGCAAGCCCGATTGAGATCGGTATAGTCAATGCACATTCGCCAGCTTCCATTAGATTTCTTTACAAGTACAATATTGGACAGCCAAGTCAGGTACTTAACCTCTGTGATAAACCCTATGTCCAGCAGATAGGCAACCTCCTCTTCAATGGCCTTTTACCGATCGAGAGCAGACTTCCTTGGCCGTTACTTGATGAGTCAGGTGCTAGGTGATACATTGAGATGATGTTGGGCCACTTCTGGTTCGATGTCGGGCATGTCTTTTGGGGACCAAGCAAAGATGTTAGTGTTTTTCTTGAGAAATTCCACCAATTGGACTTATTATTCTTTCGGGAGTGTCAAGCCGACTTAGACGGTCCTGCTATGGTGCTTGGGGTTAAGGGGTGCCTCAACCACTTTTTCGATCGGTTTAGGCTTTAAAGCCATTTTGTCTGGATCTCGGGGGTCGACAGTGGGTGTCAGAGTCTTCAATTTTTTGGGCAGTGATGTTGCTATCATATAGCATTGTCTCGATTCTTGTGGACTTTTCGCTTCTCCGACTCATGCTCTGGTTAGGAACTTCATAGCTCAGAGGTATGTTGAGATGACCGCCCTAAGATTGTTGAGTGTCGGTTGACCGATGATGGTGTTGTACACCGACGAGAGACTGACCATGATGAATGAGGCCATCACCATATTCGGCCTCAGTTCTTCTCTGATGGCAACTGGGAGGGTCGTCGTTCCTAGGGGAGAAATGGAGTCTCATATGAATCTGGTCAATGTTGATGCCATAGGAAAAAGTTCCTTGTCAGTTAGTCCTAATTTTTGAAAAGCGTCAAGGTATAAGATGTCAGCTGAACTCCCCATGTTAGTCATGATCCTCTTGACTCAAGCATTCGCAATCCGTGCTGAGATTACTAAGGTATCATGGTGGTCTGGGTATTCCTCATTCCCCGACCTGAAAGTAATCTTAGGGTCATGGTCACATCTTGGTCTTTTTTCTACTGTGGACTGCGTATAGGCTTTATGTGCTGAGAAACTGTCACCTCCGGATGTAGGACCGCAAACAATGATGTCAATTTATTTTTCGATTGGTTCATTTAGGTGGGGTGAGTATCTCCTATTCTGATGGCAGTTGTCATTAGGAAGTGTCCGTTGATCTCAGACACACCGATGAAGGTGTCCTTGCTAAATAAGGTCCCCGATTTGGTTCTTCACATCATGACATTCCTCTATGTCATGTCCATATTCTCGATGGAAAATCAGAATGTAAATTTTTTTTATTTCGATGGATTTTGAATTATGGAACATTATTGAAAATGGATTTCAGAAGTCATCCAATCTTATAAATGATTAGGATGATTATGAACAAAAGATATTTTTCTTAAATGCTAAAGCTATAAATGCTTTGTTTTGCACTTTATGCAAAAATAAATTTAACCGGGTTTCTACTTATGATTCTGCTTATGATATATGACACACCTTAGAAATGAGACCAAGTGAGGGTAAACTGTTATACAAGAAAGATATTGCATTGAGAACCAAAGAAGAACACATTATAAAGAACGTGAAAGATATGGCATTGAGAATGACAGATGACTCATCGAGTGAAACCTCGAGTGACGAGGACAATAATATTACACTCCTAATAAGAAAACTAAAAAAATTCATAAAAATGAACAAATATCATAAAAATAAAAATGAACAAAAAATGACAATATAATATGTTAATAATATAAGAAGCCAAGACATTTCAAAAGTGAGTGCTTATATTTGAAGAAAAAGTTGCCAACTCTAAACAAGAAGAAGGCCTTCATGGCCACAACAAAGAAGTTGCTAACTACTCGCTCATGGCCATCCATGATGAGGTAAGTACTTCTTTTGAAGCCTCCTTTACATTTGATGAATTGTTAAATGTATTTCATTAATTATTTGATTAATTTAAAAATATTAATAAAACTTATAAATTACTTAAGAAGTTTACTTGCTAGTAAACTTTAAACATGTTGAATCTCATATTTTGATGATGAAATCAATTAATGTATTTATGATCTGACCTATGTATTAGAGATAAATGATATATGATTAACTACGATTATGAAAATGTAATACATTCTGATGTTGGGCCAGAGTCAAGATCGAGCATCAGGACTAGGGTTCGGACGATGTAGTGGGAGCTCACCAGGAGTACGCCAGGAATTCGCTGAAAGATGATCGAGAGCTCGTTGGGAGTTTGTCGAAGAAAGGCCAAGAAGCTCATCGGGAGTTCGGAAGATCGATTAACGTGCTGGACAACAAGAACGATTGTAATTATTTATCTTAGTGTATTATAGTTAGCATCATATTTTGAGTCCTAATTTGAGTTAGGTTTTTAAAATCTAACTAACATAATTGGAGGCTAAATGGGTACACTTTGGGTTAGATTTGAGCTCATCATAGAGCTCACTTCATTGACCTGGAAAGGGGTCAACATAAGGTACGACCCAGGTACAAAGCAGTATAGAAAAGTACTATTTTCATATTGTTCGATGGTAGTACAACTTGTGGGAGATGACGGTGATACAACCATCACCTAGTTTTTCAAGCACTTTCGGTGGTAGCATCGTCGGTGCATGTGGTAGTACCACATGTACCCGAGTTTTCTAGCAAGGGTTGAATTTTGGCAAAAAGATTTTAAGTCAAACTTGGGTATATAAATACCTCAAGTATTCTTGCATTAAAAAGCAATAAAGTGCAAGAAAAGTGATCAAAATCTTGGGTAAAAGTTTGTAAAAATTAAGAGCTTCCCTTCTGTGTTCAAGTGTCAAGTGAGTTCAAGGGAAGAGTGAAAGATTATAAAGGTTCCTCTCTTGAACCTATGAAAAGGAGACAAATGTAAAGAGGTATTTGATCTAACCACTATAAAGAAGATTACCTATGAAAGAAGATCATTAGTATACATCGATGGGCCTCGACGAAGGAGGACTCAAAAAGTGAACGTAGGTCAAAATTTTTACCTAACCACTATAAATTTTGTGAGTACTTCTCTTTTGTCTCTCTTTAAGTTTAATCTTAACCTTAGTTGCTATTATCTAATTCTGAGAAAAGCATGAACATCTCATTTTAGCTTTGTTTTAAATCATTGTATAATTTCTATTAGTGAATTTTTAAAAGACCACTTCTAATTTTGATTTTACTTCAAGCAATATTTTTCAAACTGAGTTTTTTCAGCTCTTGCACTACTTCAAGCAATATTTTTCAAACTGAGTTTTTTCAGCTCTTGCACTACTTCAAGCAATATTTTTTCAAATCGAGTTTATATTAATCTTGAACTTGTTAATAAAATTTTGAGATCTTTACCTAACAGTTGAGACCCAAAAGTAACTAATATATAAGAGGCCAATGACTTCAACAACTTGCCTCTTGAAGAACTAATTGAGTCTCTAATGACTTATGAAATGAGTTGCAAAGCTCATGATGAACTTGGAGAACAACTTCTAAAGAATATGAAGGACATTGCATTAAGAACCAAAGATGAACATTTTCAAAGAACAGGAAGGACTTGACACTAAGAAAAATAGATAACTCTTCGAGTGAAACTTCGAGTAATGAGGACAATGATATCATACTTTTAACAAGAAAACTAAAAAAATTCATGAAAAAAATAAATATCATAAAAGGATAATATAATCTGTTATGAATGCAAAAAGCTAGGGCATTCCAAAAGTAAGTGCCCATAGTTGAAGAAAAAGCTACCAAATAAGAAGAATGTCTTCTCAGCAATATGAGATAATTCAAGCTCGATAGATGATGAAGATCATAACAATGAATAAGTTGCTGACTACGTGCTCATGGGCCATCTATTATGAGGTAAGTGACTCTTCTGAAATCTCCTTTATTTTTGATAAGTTGTTAAATATCTTTCATAAACTATTTGATGAATTTAAGAAGCTTAGCAAAACTTATAAATTACTAAAGAAGGAATATGTATTACTTGCTAGTAAACTTCAAAACATGTATGAAGCATCAACATTATGCATTTCTTGTTCTAAAAGTGAGTCATTAGAGGTAATTAAAAATAAAAATGTCATACTAGAACAAACATTAGAAAAATCTAAAATAGGTAAATCTTTAAAATGATCATTGCTAATAAGGGTCATATTTATATAAAAGAATGTATTAGCTTTATGGATAACACTCAACAAAAGCCAACCATCTTTGTTATAGGACCTATATTACACTCTTCACCCGAACTAAAATATAATTTTTATGGTAAACTAGGATATTTTGCATATAGTTGCTCATTTAGAAAGTATGGTCTATATAAATTGATTTGGGTTCCTAAAGGAATCATAAACCACTCAACGCATTTAGTTAAATTAGATATAGCTTTTCTTGAGGGACCCAAAATCAAATGGGTATCTAAATCAAAATCACCTTTCTTATAAGTTTATCTCCAAACAAAGGCTAGGATCACAAAATGGTACCTTGATAATGGATGCTCAAGGCATATGACTAGAGATCCAACTTATTTCTCTAAGCTTACTAGCCTAAATAAATGATTTGCCACTTCAGAGATAACAACAAAGGAAAAACATTGGGAAAGGAACCATAGGTAACAAATCAAACCTCTTGATTGAAGATGTGCTATTAGTTGATGGTTTGAAACATAATCTACTAAGCATTAGCTAATTATGTGATAAAGGATACATTGTTAAATTTGAATCCAATGCTTGTAGATTTGAAATATCACACATAAATAGATCTATGATTTACTTAAGAAATAATAATGTGTATACAATTGATATTAAAAATTTTCGTGATGAAACGTATTTTTCAGCCTTGAATGATGATGCTATATCGTGGTAGCATATAACTATTAAACCAAATTTCAACTAAAAATCTCATGAGAGGATTCCATAGTATTAAATTTGTCAAAGATAAAATTTGTGATGCATGCCAAATAGAAAAATAAATAAAAAGTAGTGTTAAATCAAAGAATCAAATAAGCACATCTAGGCTTATTCAATTGATACATATGGATTTATTTGGACTAATGGATACTACAAGCTTAGGAGGTAGCAAATATACATTTGTTATTGTATACGACTATGGTAGATATACTTGGACTTACTTTTTGGCACACAAAAATGATTCTTTTAAATGTTTTTCAAAATTTTGTAAATTTATTCAAAACAAAAAGGATGTTATGATTTTATCTATACGTAATGATCATGGTGGTGAGTTTTAAAATTATGATTTTTAAACATTTTTTGAGTTAAATGGGTACAACCATAGTTCCTCTATTCCTAGAAATCCACAACAAAATAAAGTAGTGGAAAGAAAAAATAGGAGCTTACAATAAATAACTAGAATTTATGTTAAACAAACATAGTCTATCCAAATATTTTTGGGCCAAAGTCGTTAACATAACATGCTATGTTATGAATAGTGTTCTTATAAGACCATTACTCTCTAAAACTTCTTATGAATTATGGAATGGTAAAAAACCTAATATTTTATATTTTAAAGTTTTTGGTTGTAAATACTTTATCTTGAATGAAAAAGATGTCTTAGAAAAGTTTGATGCAAAATCCAATGAATGCATATTTCTTGATTATTCTTCAACTTCAAAAGCTTATTGTGTTTTTAATAAAAGAATATTAGTCAATGAATAATCTATTCATATCATTTTTAATAAGGTTTCTGAATTTAAGAAAATTAATTTTGATGATAATTTTGATTTTGGCACTTTAAATCTGAATAAAAATCCTCCTAAAAGTAATTTGGATGAATCTACTTCTAAATCTTTATCCAAAGAATTCAAGTATGTAAATACTCTCCTAAGGAGCTTATAATAGGAGATATATCAAAAGATATTTATACTTGTTCCTCTTTTAAGAAGTTTTATACTAACGTCATATTTTTGTCTTAAATTTAGTCAAAATATATTAATGAAGCCCTAAAAGATTATTCTTGGGTTGTTATAATGCATGAGGAGTTAAACCAATTTAAGAGAAATGATATGTAGAAGCTTGTTCCTAAACCTAGTAACCATTTAGTGAGTAGTACTAAATTGGTCTTTAGAAACAAACAAGGTGAAAATGATATCATGGTTAGAAATAAGGCTAGACTAGTGGTTAAAGGTTTCAATCAAGAAGAGTGGATCGATTATGAAGAAACATTTTCTCCTGTAACATGATTTGAAGTCATAAGGATGCTCCTTACCTTTGCTTCTTTTAATAATTTTAAATTATTTTAAATAGATGTCAAAATTGATTTTCTTAATGGTTTCATTTCCAAAGAAGTTTATGTTAAATAACCCCTCGGTTTTGAAAATGATCTTTTTCTGAATCATGTTTTCAAATTATCCAAAGCTCTTTATGGTTTGAAACAAGCCCTTAGGGTTTGGTATGAAAGACTTAGGTCTTTTATTATTTCAAATATTTTTTTAAAAGGCAATATTGATACCATATTATTTATTAAGTATTTTAAAAATAATTTTTCTATTATTCAAATTTATGTGGATGATATTATTTTTTATTCTTCTAATGAATCATTATGTGAATCTTTTGTCAAGAGTATGAGTCAAGAGTTTGAAATGAGTTTAATGGGCAAGTTAGCTTTTTTTATTAGGATTATAAATAAAATAATTAAATAATAATAATTTTATTAGTCAAACGAAGTATATCTTAGACTTGTTAAAACATTTTGATAAGGACAATGCTAAGGTTATAAACACATTCATGAGCACTTCTATGAAATTAGACTTGGATAATGAAGATAAAAATTTTGATAAAAAATCATATAGAGGAATGATAGGTAGTTTGTTATATTTAATTACTACAAGACTATATATAATGTTTAGTGTTGGATTGTAATTTCAATCTAATCCTAAATATTCTTATTTTACGATAGTTAAACAAATATTTAGATATTTAAAAGGAACTTCAAATTTAGGATTATGGTACCTTAAGTCCAAAAATTTTGATTTACTTACCTATGCGGATGTCGATTTTGGAGATTATAGAATAAATAGAAAAAGTACAATCGGAACATGTCAATTCTTAGGACACATACTTGTTTATTGGTCTTTCAAGAAACAAAATTTGGTTGCATTTTCTACCGTAGATGCATGTTGTGCACAAGTTATTTGGATGAAAAATACCCTAGAAGATTATGGAATTCACTTGAAAAATATTCCAATAAAATGTGATAATATTAGTATAATATACTTAACTAAAAATCTCATTCAACACTCAAAAACTAAAGATATTGACATTAAGTATCACTTTATTAGAAATTATATTAATAATCATGATATATATTTTAGAATTTATTAATATAAAACATCAATAGCTAATATTTTCACAAAGCCATTAAATGAAAAATAATTTGATTTTATTAGAAGAGAATTAGAAATGTTGAATCTTCCAATTGCATAATTTGCTATCATATTTTTTTGGATTCTCAGTTTTTGCAAAATGAGCTATCTTTTAAAATGATTTCACATTATCCTTGAAATTTACAAAAGAAAAAATGTGTGTCATGAATTTTTGTGATGCTCATGAGCTCTCTTGCCTCCCTCTTAATGTTTAATTCTTGGATTCTTTGATTTATGAGCTCTATCCTCCATTTTCAAAAAAAAAAATAATTTGATTCTTGGATTTATGAATCTTTGATAAAATGCTTTCAAAGGTACTTCCCTCTTAATATTCAATTTTTTTGGGATACTTGATCTTTGATTCTTGGACTCCTTAATATACTTGACAACCCCCTTCTTCTTCTTCTTTTATTTTATTTACAAAGGGAGAGAAATAAATTTGATATGACATTTATGATGAATAAAATCCTCTCTTTCTTCTTCTTCTTATTTTACAAAAGGAGATAAATAGACTAAATTTCTCTCTTTATATGCTAAATATTATGATAACAAAGGGGGAGAAATGATATAATTAATGACATAAGCTAAATGTTTGAAATGTATGTCATGTGAAACATATTTTTGGTTGATACAAAGAAGATAAATGTTGTTTTGAAAATTCTATAATATAAGGTATAATGGTAATGAATGGTTAAATTGTTAAAATTTCATTAGTCAAAATGGTCAAAATGTTATACTCGAATTCAAAGGTGATGGATTCTTCTGAATTCAAGTTTGCTTTATTTTTTATTTCTCTTATGATATATAGATAGAGGGAGTTTAAGTTAACTTCGTCATTAATTGGTTGTCATCATCAAAAAGGAGATTATTGAATCTTAAATTTTGATGATGAAATCAATTAATGGATTTGTGACCTAAGATATATGTTAGGGCTACGCGATGTAGGATTAACTATGATTATGAAGAGGCAAAACAATATAATGTTGGGTCAGAATCAAGATCGGGTATCATACCAAGGCTTCAGACGATGCAGCAGGAGTTTACCGAAGATGATCAGGAGCTCACCGGGAGTACAATGGGAGATGGACGAAAGATGAACAGGAGCTCGCCGGAAGATACCAAGAAGTTTGCCGAGAGTTTGAAAGATCGATTGATGTGCCGAACAACAAGAATGATTGTAATTATTTTAGTGTGTCATAGTCAGCATCATCATTTGAGTCGTAATTAAGTTAGTTTTGGAAAAATCCTAACTAACTTAATTAGAGGCCAACCGGGTCCACTTTGGGTTGGCTTTGAGTTCATGATAGAGCTCATTTCATTAACCTAGAAAGGAGTCAACAAAAGGTATAACTCGGGTATGAAACAGTATAGGAAAGTATAGTTTTGAATTTTTTAGCAGTAGTACTGTCAGTAGGCGGTGGTAGTATCACCCAGGCGATGGTGGTACCACCACTGCCTAATTTTTCGGGGCATCTTCAGCGATAGTATCATTGGCACCGATAGTAGCACTGCCCATATCTAGATTTTTCGGAGATGGGTTAAATTTTGGCTCCACTTTTGTAAGCTAATTGGGGTCTATAAATACCCCAAGTATTCTTGCATTGAAAGCAAGACATTACCAAGATAGTGAACAATGGAAAAATTCATTAAAAATCAATTGAGAGCTTCTCTTATGTGCTTTAAGTATAAAGTAAGTTTAAGAAAAGAGATGAAAGATTGTAAATATTCCTCTCCTAAACCCATGAAAAAAAGAAAAATGTAAAGGGGTGTTTAATCTTCACCCATGAAAGAAGATCATTAGTGGACACCTATAGGCCTCAACAAAGGAGGACTCGAGAGTGGACATAGGTTAAGTTTTTGATTGAACCACTATAAAATCTATGAGCATCTCTACTCTTGCCTCTCTTTACTATTGCATTCGAATCTGATTATTTTTAATGTTAAAAAACCTCAATGGGTGCATCACATATGTGCAACGAAAATTAAAACAAAAATCTGGTTTCCCACGTAGATCAAATCGTTGTACAAAAGATTGGGATCGCGAGAAAAATCATAAAAACTGAAAAATCACGATGTGTGAGAGATTAATTTTACCTAGAGAGATCGTATTATCCTTGTATTCCAGATCCGGATAGAGAAGATGAAGGAGGTCAAGCGTCCTTCTCTCTAGTGGTATCCACACGATGGATCTCTACAATGAAACTCCTCCAATCTGATCTCGCAACTCTTGTGCAAAGGGAGAGAGGAGAATAAGAGGTGATGGCTAAAGCTGTAGCCTATCAACCATGAGTATCCCTTCTATTCGTTGAATCATCCACCATATATGTGTGACCCTCTAGACCCGATATCGAGCTGGCCGTGAGTCACTCCCTTCAGAACTACTTCTGATATAGTAAATTATTATCCCTATAATAATTCACTTGACTCATCGACTATGGACGTACTAGGCCACTACGCCATAGTCCCTAAACGGTATAAGGGGATCGAATCCATCAGATCTGTCTGTCTACAGTTACTGTGTATCTATAATCCCTCATCCAATTAATATCTCAGAGACCGTGTATTGGACATGGTACTGTCATGTCATATATGAAATTCGTTAAAGTCTCACTCTAATCAGATTCTCCCAGAGAACTCTTTCTCTCTCAAAATCCGAATGATCATGACTAGGGATTTGTCTGAAGAAGCACATATAGGATATTCCTCTCATGATACCGAGAGTGGATGATCCTCTATTGACACTCAATTTCTTTTGTAATATTGGCTATGAATCCTGATAACCAACTATATCAGATCTAGAACTTTTCAAACCTGTAAGTCTGGTGTCAAAGAAAGGAGCACCTATATAAGACATCCTTGGTGTCTCAAGTCTAAGGACCAGATACATAACTTGGACTATAGAATCACTGTCTGACATTAGGTATCATTAACCATACAACATTCCATAAGCGGATCAATCAGTAAATTCATTCTATAATGAGCACCTATATTATATCCTTAGTGTCTCCACACAAGTGGCTATGAGACCAGCTGCCTCCATCATATAAATCGGTATATAGTAGTACACTGGTCTATCCGGTTATCTCGATGTCCCTCTCGAGTAACGTATAATCGGGATTATTTAGGATCTGTGTTTAAAGGTGAATCGATCTCATTATCATGATCTCATCACGATCTGATTCTCATTGCACAGAACCAAGGACATCACAGTATATATGCTACATATATTATAATATAAGAATATACCAATATTAATCATAAGTAAAAAAATTACACAATGTGTCACACGTGCTATCACTCATGTGATTGGCTTGCAAGGCATCTGTAACTAGCAATCGCCCACTTGACCTAAAGTCAATCACCTATGTGTCTGATCCCCATCAGACCCCTATAACACTCAAATACAATCTGAGCCAACAGCTTCGTTAGTGGATCTACAATGTTATCTTCAGATGGAACTCCTTCCATTGTTATATTTTTATGGGCTATGATCTCTCTAATCAAATGAATCCTTCTCAGAACATGCTTAGACTTTTGATGAGACCTGGGTTCCTTCACTTGAGCGATCGCCCCATTGTTGTCACAGTATATGAGAATTGGTTCCACACTGCTCGGTATGACTCCCAAATCTTTGATGAATTTATTTATCTACACCCCTTCCTTTACTACTTATATTGCAGCAATGTATTCCGTCTCTATGGTCGAGTCAGCAGTAGTATCTTGCTTGGAACTCTTTCAGCTTACTACTCCATTTAGGGTATCATTAATGTCGGACTGAAAACTCGAGTCCATGTAGCCCTCAACCTAGAGGCTACCTCCTCTATATACTAGTAAAAGATCCTTAGTCCTTCTTAAGTACTTAAAAATATACTTTACTACCTTCCAGTGTTCTAAACCTGGATATACCTAATACCTGCTCGTGACACTCATAGCATGTGCTATATCATGCATGGTACATAGCATCGTATACATGATAGACCCTATCGCTGAGGCATAAGGTATCTTATCAATATCTGTCCTTTCTTTAGGTGGGGATAGACTCCTAGAAAGTGATATTCCATGTCTCATCGATATGAGACCTCTCTTAAAATTCTCTATGCCAAACCTTTTGACAATGGAGTCTATGTACCTGGACTGGGACAAGCCAAACATCCTTTTGGATCTATCTCTATAGATCCGGATCCTTAAAATATATGATGCTTCCCCTAAGTCTTTTATGAAAAAGTTTCTAGATAGCCAAGCCTTTACTGTGGAGAGCATTCTTACATCATTCCCAATGATTAGGATGTCATCCACATATAGCACCAAGAAGGTGATAGCGCTCCAACTTACCTTCCTATACACATAAGACTCATCTTCGTTTTTAACGAAGTCATAATATTTGATCACCTCATCAAATCTTATGTTCTAACTTTAGGAAGCTTGCTTTAATCTATAAATGGATCTAAGCAACCTGCATACTTTATCTGGACTCTCTTTGGATTACGAATCCCTCTAGCTGTATCATAAACACCTCCTCCTTGAGGTTGCCATTGAGGAATATCGTTTTGACATCCATTTGTCGGATCTTATAGTCATAGTGTGCTGTAATGGCCAAAATAATTCTAATGGACTTAAGCATGGCTACATGTGAAAAGGTTTCGTCATAGTCAACTCCTTGTCTTTGATGATATCCTTTAAGATCCATTTGCAATCGATGAGTATAATACCCTTAGGTGCATCCATAAGGTTCCAAACCTTGTTATAGTACATGAAATCCATCTCAAAATTCATGGCTTCTTGCTACTTCCCAGAGTTTATACTCATAATAGCCTCCTCGTACGTCTGAGGATCAACATCCTAAGAGTCATCTCCATTGATATGTCTTATATATCTTTCAGGAGGGTGAGATACTCTACCAGACCTATGCAAAGTTGGAACTTATATGTTAGGTACCTGAATAAACTAGGGCTCTAGAATGGTGCTTGAGCTAGGTTCTCCAACCTCGCTCAATTCTATCTTTCTCCCACTGTTTCCACCAAGAATATGTTCCTTCTCAAGGAATACGGCTCTTTTGGCAATAAAGACCTTTCGATCCTCGGGGTGATAGAAATAATACTCATAAGTTTCCTTTGGGTATCCCACGAATGTGCATCATTCTATCATTGATTCCAACTTATCGGGATTATATCTTCTATATGGGTAGGACAGCCCCAAATCTTAACAATCTTAAGATCGGACTTCTTTCCTTTTCATATCTCATATGGTGTAGACACAACCAATTTTGATGGAACTCTGTTCAGAAGGTAAGCTGCGGTCTCTAGAGCGTACCCCCAGAATGAGATGGGTAGGTCAGTGAAACTCATTATGGACCGCATCATGTCTAACAGTGTATGATTCCTCCTTTCTAATACACCATTGAGCTGAGGTGTATAAAGAGGTGTCCACTGGGATATAATCTTATTGTCACTGAGGAAATGGGTGAACTCTGTACTCAAGTACTCTCCTCATCGATATGATCGAAGAGTCTTAATACTCTTTCTAATTTGATTTTCTACCTCATTCTTATATTCCCTGAATTTCTCAAAGGCCTCAGATTTGTACTTCATTAAGTACACATGTCTATACCTAGAGAAATCATTAGTGAATGTAATGAAGTATGAGTAACCACCTATAGTCTGAGTCGACATAAGACCACATACATCACTATGTATGAGTTCCAATAACTCGATGGCTCTCTCTCCAGTTTCACTAAAAGGAGAGTTGGTCATCGTCCCACGAAGCAAGGTTCGTAAGTTGCATATGACTCATAGTCAAATGGATCTAAGTATCCATCTTTTAGCAAATTTTGATTCCTTCCCTTATGTATATGACCTAGCCTACAATGTCATAGGTGTGCATTATTCACCTCATCTCTTTTCCTCTTAGACATATTTATATTCATGATATGTAGAGAAATGTCTAACACATATAAGCCATTTATAAGGGTCGCTCTAGTGATGATCTCATCATCCATAATTATTAAATAATTATTATTCTAAAAAACTAATTTATATCCATTAATTGTCAAACAAGAGATAGAAATAATATTTTTGATAATAAAGGGTACAAAATAGCATGCATCTAATGCAATAATAGCTCCACCAAGCAGATGTAGGGTGATCTCTCCAACATCAACTGCTGCAACTCTTGCTCCATTGCCCATCTTGAGGTCTATCTCGTCTCTGACCAATCTCCTAGGTCTTACCAGAACCTGCAATGAATTACAGATATGATAAATACTCTCGGTATCCAATACCTATGTGTTATCATGAAAATCTGACAAGTAGAGACTGATCATGAATATACCTAAAGCTTCTCCAAGCTTTTGTCTCACATTCTTTGCAAGGTAGTTCTTACAGTTCCTCTTCCAATGCTCATCTTGGCCGTAGTGGAAGCACTATCCTTTGTCCTTTGCCATGTCTCTCTTAGCAACCTTTGCCTTATATGACTTTTCTTTGCCTTTGCCCTTCTTAAGGGTTTTGTTGGCCTTCCTTTTCCTTTTGGTCTCACCAATATAGAGAACTGGCTTCTCCTTCTTGATGGAACTCTCAGCTTCCTTCAACATATTGAGGAGCTTAGGGAGAGTCACCTCAAACTTGCTCATGTTAAAATTCATGATGAAGTGAGAAAAGGAATCTAGTAGGGACTGAAGTATAAGATCAACGCACAGGTTATCCTCTAGGACTATAATTAGACCTGTGGGTTTCGTATTCCACTCTATCATCTTTAGGACATGGTTGTCAACCGATGTCCCTTCTGTTATCTTGGCTTGGAAGAGTCTCTTAGATATCTCATATCTTTGAGTTCTTCCCTATTCCTTAAACAGCTAGCGGATATGAAGAAGGATAGAATCTGCATCCATGCTCTCATGTTTCCTCTGTAATGCAAGAGTCATGGAGGCCAACATGTAACATTTTGCCAATGTGGAATCATCTATGTACTTCACATAGTGAGTGATCTTATCCTCGCTTGCCCCTTCTTCCGGTGTGGGCACAATTGTAATAAGAACATATGCGATTTTCTCTGTCGTGAGAATAATTCTTAAATTACGGAGCCAATCTATATAGTTTAGACCAGTAAGGCGGTTGATATCAAGTATGCCACGTAGGGGGGTTTGTGAGTGACATGTTTTTGACAAAACAATATATAGTGAAAATATATAATATGCAGATTTTACAGAAAATACTAATTAAGATATAGACTTTTATCTTAATATACTCCCACTATTTTCCTAGCGAATCACGCGACACCCTCGACACGTGAGACAAAAGTCTCCAGCAGACTCCTAACGGGGATTGAGATCCAATTGACGTCTTAGTGCAACTTAAAGGGACTCAACCAATTACACTAAGCTCAAAAGGTAGACAACTCTTGCCAATCACAACTCCTTGTGATTCCCGTCATGTTTGGCCTCCAAATCATTATGGTTTCGAGGGACTCGACCAACCATGATATTCAGTTAAATCATCACCATCGTTACAAGATGAGTCTGATTTGATGATACATCCTCGACGACAAATATATGTGAGCCTCGAGGGACTCAACAAACTCAACCTATGTCGTGATTTAATTTCTTCCTATAACGATGGAAGGCCACGTGGGTCAATCTTATTGCCTTACGCTTACCAACTTAATATTATTATAGGAGGAGTTTTTGTTTCGTGTAAATCTCCTAATATGTCGTGTCACACATATACATATTTAACATATATCTACATCGTATGCATATATATATATATATATATATATATATATATATATATATATATATGATATGTATAACACATCATATATGCAAGCCACACCGGATGATCATGAGCCATCACCTAATATGATTAAGCCCGAGCCAATGGGCCTAATCACTCACAATAGGATCTACGTGTGTATCGGCGCATCTTCATGCATTGTGATTGTTGATCTCATCATCATCGGTTTCGTCGAATCGTCGCATCACCATGTAGCGTGATCTCCTACCACGGCATCATAGGTCCCACTATCACCTCCACGCTCCTGTCGTGCCTCTCCATGTAATTACAAATAATCACAAGCACACAGGCCCAACAATAAACGAGAAAAATGGAGGCTCGTAGGCCCCATTAATAATAATAATAATCATAATTACATATATCACAACACATGGCTCAATGATTATTCATCCACTTCATACATCACATGTACATCACATCATATATAGGAGTACTAGATATATAATAATTAATTAAACTATTTAATTAATTATTTTCTAGAAATAAGGACATGTTCAAAATTTTCAGAATTGTCAAGGGCATTTTCATAATTCTAGATGAGAGCACAGTCTTCGAAATTTTCAGAATTATTGAGGGTATTTTGAAAATTCTATACACGAGGACCGTCCTTGAATTTTTTTAAATTTAGAGGGGCAAAATAGTCCTTTTTTCGAAAGGAATGCCTTAGGTCCTCCTCTTCCTCTCACGCCATCTACCCAAGCAGTGGGCGCCACCCTCTGGTGGCCGTGGTTGGGCGCACGTGGCCTCGCTGGCGGTGCCACTACGGCCTTACCGTAGGCGAGCAGCCCTTTACGGGCATCACCGCAGCCCAATTGCCCTGCGGCATCGCACTGCAAGCGGCCGTGCCCGCTGTGTAGGGGGCCTTGGCCACACCGACGCTCCCTTGCATGTGGCTATGTCTTGGCCGGTCGCCCCTGCAGGAGGGCCTAGTTGCGGCTGGCCGTCTATCCTCCTCCTCACTATGTTTGCTACGAAAATGCAGCAAGAACACGTAAAATGATTCTATATGATTCTATGATTCAATCTCATCACACACAGTTTAAAACCAATCTTTCGCATGAAAATCTTGGCTTTGATACCACTGTTAGGAAACCTCATCGAGTGCATCATATATGTATAGTAGAAATCAAAACAAAAATCCCATTTTTCACGCAGATCAAATCGTCATGTAAAAGATTGAGATTGCAAGAAAAATCATAAAAATCAGAAAATCACGATATGTGAGAGATTGATTTTACCTAGGTAGATCATATATCCTCCATTCCAGATCTAGATGGAGAAGATGAAAGACATCAAGCGTCCTCCTCTCTAGCGATATCTATATGATGGGTCTCTGTAGCGAAACTCCTCCAATCTGATCTCGCAACTCTTGAGCAAAGGGAAAGAGGAGAATAGGAGGTGGTGACTAAAGCTGCAACCTATCAACCATGAGTCTCCCCTCCTATTTATAGAGAGTCACTAAAAAATCTTAGGGCTCCTTCCTTAGTGGGTATTGGATCTCCATCCAATTACTCATTAACCTTATATTATTGGATCTCTATCTAATAATCTATTTAGGCCTCTATTTGGGCCTTAATCAAGGAGTCCATCAGCATAGGGTCTCATCTAATAAAAATAGGGGCTAATTGAATATCTATCCAACCCTCTATTCGCTAAAGCATCCACCATATGTGTGTGACCCTCTAGGCCCGATATCGAGCTAGCCGTGAGTCACTTCCATCAGAATTGCTTCTGATATAGTGAATTATTATCCCCATAATAATTCACTCAACTCATTGACTATGGACGTACTAGGCCGCTACGCATAGTCCCCAAACGGTATAGGGGGATCGAATCCATCGGACCTGTCTGTCCATAGTTACCGTGTATTTATAATCTCTCATCCAACTAATATCTTTGAAACCGTATATTAGACATGGTACTATCAGGTCACATATGGAATCCGTTATAGTCTCACTCTAATCAGATTCTTCTGGAGAACTCTTTCTCTCTCAATCTGAATGACCCTAGCTAGGGATTTGTTTGAACAAGCATATATGGGATATTCCTCTCATGATACCGAGAGTGGATGATCCTTTATTGGCACTCAATTACTTTTGTAAGATTAGCTATGAATCCCAATAACCAGCTATACTAGATCTGAAACTTTTCAAACCTGTAAGTCTAGCGTCAAAGAATAGAATACTCATACAATGCATCTTTGGTGTCTCAAGTCTAAGGACCAGATACACAACTAGGGCTATGGAATCGTTATCTGACATTAGGTATCATTAACCATACAACATTCTATAAGCGGATTAATCAGTGAACTCATTCTCCAATGAGCACCTGTACTATATCCTTAGTGTCTCCACACAAATGGCTATGAGACCAGTCGCCTCCATCATATGGACAGGTATATAGTACACCGGTCTGTTCAGTTATATGATGTCCCTCTCGAGTAATCTATGACCGGGATTATTTAGGATTTATGTTTAAAGGTGAATTGATCTCATCACGATCCGATTCCCATTGCACAGAACCAAGGACATCACAGTATATATGTTATAAATAATATAATTTGAGAATATACCAATATTAATCATAAGAAAAAAAATCACACAGCGTGTCACACGTGTCATCACTCATGTGATTAGCTTACAAGGCACCTGTAACTAGCATTTAATTAGTTTAAAGAAAAGCATGATCATCTTCTTTGATTTTACCTTACTTTCAAATTTTGTCGCTCTAAACTAATTCCAAGAAAATAACTTACTATTTCAATTTTACTTTAGCAAAAGTTTTGAAACCAATTTTTTTAGCACTTCTATTAATTCCACCCCCCTTCTTAGTTCTGATTCTCACCTATTACGTTATATAAAATTATAAAATTATCAAAATGATTTAGTGGAAAACCAACATAATTTATATTTTTTATAAGTTGATATTTTATTTATGTATTTTTAAAAGTTATTTTATATTTATTTATATGATTATATTTTTATTTATCATATACTTGGACATATGAAATATTTTATAAGATTACATGTATATTTATTTATTTAATTTATTTACTTATATAAATAAAAATATGTATTTAGCTTTGAATAAAAATTAAAGACTTTAGATGGGCAAATTTATCAAAAATATTTAATAACTTTTGAAATATAATTTTACCAAAGAACACTTGTATCAATGCATATTTAAGATGTAGTCTTTATATATTGTTTATCAAATATTAAAAATTCCATAATTACATATTTATTTAATTTTTTTCCTTCGATTGCATATTAAAAATGTAAATATGTGCTCAAACGTAGCCTAATAAATATGAGAGATTGTGGAAGAGAAAGAGAAAGAGAGAGAATGTGTCACTCTAAGAATATACATGCGAACATTTCTTTTTCTACCATTCCAAATAATTCAGCACGTCCAGCTTAACATTTTTATCTCAATTACACATACTTTCTACATGTTATTTTTTGACATTCCAACCAAGGGTATCAAACTCTTTTTCCTATCTAAGATTATAAGAGTTAAATTTGGATCATGAGATTTGAATGATAGAATCATTAATTCCTACAAGATATTCAAAATTAATTTTTAAGAATCACACATATAAATATATTTTTAGTTAACATTTAGTAATTCTCATATATTTTGAGCCAATAGTTGAGCTATTACACAAGTGACTAAATAATCAAATAAAAGTATATCTTTTTTAATGCATAATTGAGTACAATTTTTAAGTTGTGAATGTCATCTTTTTTCCTTTTTTTTTTTTTTTTACTTCCTAAACTACAACTGGTGCATGGTTTCTTCAACAACGAATCAACCAACTCATATATCACTAACATCACAAAATAATATTTTTTTTGCCACCATATATAAGCTCAAAATATATGAGACATAATAAAAATGCTAATAAATATGTTCAAAACATCAAAATTCTCATAATAAGCTCATATTATCAAATAAGGTTACATGGATCTCCTCATTCAATATTAAGTCCAAATGAAAAACAAATAAGCTCGAAACAAATTTTCTGTTGTTCGTCAAGCTTATGAAAGGAAAGAGAGATGTCAGCGGCTTTGATTGGAACACACAAAAAAAAAAAAGAAGAAGAAAGATAAAAACGACTGCTGTTCTCAGGCACTTGTTCTTCTCCTCTTTAAAATTTTGCTCATTGTTCTAGCATAACTTCCATGCTTGTTGACAAAATCTCGTGTTTCTGTGTGGGGTACACAAAAGAAGCATGTTCTCCTAGATCCTGGTTCAGAAAAACTAGCGAAGCAGAACAAAGAGATCAACAGCTGTAAAGCTCCTGCGTTCCTATCACTAGAAAGAATGACTTCGCAGTTCAAGAAATCTCAGCTCCGGAAACACAAACAGTAGAGCAAATGTTTATTTACTGTTTCAATATTGAACAGAAGCCAAAGTTTTCGATTAACATTACAAACTGCAGATGCAAATCGACTACTTCTGTTCCTTGTTCCACATCCCTCTGATTCTTCTAAGGACATAGTTTTTCTTCTTCCTCGAGGATTCCTCACCAATGTCATTGGAGAAGCGGAAGCTCATCAACTTCCCTTCAGCAGATTTGTACTCGGAATCCACAGCTCCAGCAAATTTTCCATTGTTGTCAGCCGTAAGCATCACAATGGCAGTTTCAGCTGCCTTCCTCCACTGTTCCGTTTGCACCTTGAGCTTCCTCAGCTCAGCTTCCATTTCAGACTTCACTGCTTGAACTGCCTCCAGCTCTTCAGCCATCTTTGTAGCCCTTCGGTTGTTCTTCTCAGCTTTGTCAGAAATGCATCCTAGCTTCATCAGTGCCTCCTCCTCCGCAGCCTTAGCTGACTTCATCCCGGCTATTGCTGCTTCACAAGCTTTATTGTTCGCTGTTTCAGTCCTCCTCAGCTCAGTTTTTAGTTGCTCATTCTCTTCAGATAGTCTCTGTAGATCTATCTCCGAATTTGTTAGTTTAGATTTTAAATTATTAGCATCAGTGATTGACTTTGTTAGCTTTAAACCAAGTTCGGATTCAATTTGATTTTCTCGTGCTTCCTCAATGTCTGCAAGCAGCTTCTTGTTCATATCCGAGATTCTTTGTAGCTCCTCTTCCTTGTCAAACAGATTGGACTTGAGCACAGTAACCTCTGAGTCAGTATCAATCAGTCGCAATTCTAGTTCAGATTCTCTCAGTCTGGAGTTGGTACTCATTTTCTCCATCATTTCATGTGTGCACTGGATCTTCACTGTGCTCTCGATCTGCTCTTGCTGATTCTTGATCCAAGCATCTTCTAGTGCTGACATCAACTGTTCCACTTCAGGGTCTAAAGAACCAAAGCAGATCTTTTTTGGGTTGCTGAAACCAACCAAGGTTTGGAGATGAGCAGTGAACTGCTCTTCCTGCAGTCTCTTTACAGTTTCTTCAAGTGACTTGACTCGTGATCTGGATTCTTTTAGTTCGGTAGCTACAATACTGAAAGATTCCATGAGTTTTGACCCATCAGTAAGGAGCACTTCAATTGTACTCTGTGCAACTTCCAATTGTTTCCTTGACTCAGCAAGCGTGGATTTTGCATCAGCTTCAGCTTTTTCACTACTTATGAGCTGTAGTTTTAGGCTTTCAATGGTGAATGACACCTCCACGAGATCTCTTTTTGAAGACTGCATCTCTATATGTTCAACTTCAGACTTCTTTGTAAGTGCTGCCTCAGATCGAAGGACCATCTCCAGCTGAAGCTTCAGCTTTCGTACCTCGTTCATGGCGGATACCAGTGCTGCAGTATCAACGGAGTGCTGGTTCTGGATGGCTTCCAGCTCAGACTGCCAAGCTCGATCACGTTCCTGAGAAATCTTTCTTAGTTCTTGAATCCGTGACTCTTCTGCTGCTGATAGCTCCATCATCTGGCTTTTGGAATCTTCAAGCTTTAGAGCCATGACTAAAAGCTGTTTCTTGGCCTCCTCTGATTCCTGCTGGGCTCGTCTCTTCCATGACTCGGTACATTTCAGCTGATCCCTTGTCTTCTTCAGATCATCCTGGAGCTGAGCGATCTGACATTCCAACTCGGTGACCCTGCTTGAGCGCCTCTTCTGGATCAGAAGTGAAGTAGGCTATCAATTGGTAATATCCACCTATTCTAGTATGGTATTGAAGTCGAAAGATCACTTAAAAGAGGAAAGCATAGTTGTATTGAACTGGTTACTGAACTTCCCTTACGCACTTAATAGTACCATCTAAGAATCACATAAACTGCTGAATTTACTTGAGATGCAGAAGGCTTAGCTGAACAAAGGCATGGCATAAACACAGAGTCTATCAAAGATCAGTATGAGCACATTTGGGCTGAAATTGTTAGATTTTCTACTCTCAGATCATATAAAACAAAACTTGAGAAGAGAGTATAGATGGAAGGAAAAACTAAAAGGAAGAAACTTTATTAGTTGGACAAAACATTGACTAGGTAATATATATGACAGCAAAACCTCAAAGGAAATTATTCTGATCCAACTTGCAAACTCCTAGATAAACTCAACTCTATCTTCTAATTAAATTTAAATTACATGTCCCAACAAGAATGAGAGGAAGCATGCAAGTATATTGCTAATGTTCTAAACTTGAGGACTGTTCAGTCAACCAAATGCCTGACCCACTTCCAATTTCTTCATCTGTAATGCAATATTGATGCACATGGATTTCTTTGTATGATATTTCAACCAAGATAACTGAATTCGAGATCTTTTTTTCTCTTCCTATATTCTCAGTCTTTTCTGAGAGAAACTATCTGTGCCTTTTCACTTGTCAGACTTGAGCATAAAACAACCACAGCATTACTTATCTTCCCTTTTTTTTTGGTTTCAATTTCTTGAATTATTTTAAGCTAAGCTTCACAAAATAGCATGGTTTTAACTTTTAAGGCGGCCTACGGTGTCATGGCTCTTCTTCTCAGAAAGCAGCTCTCAGTGATCAAGATTGCAGACATAGCACGGTGTCTTGCGTATATGTACAATGCAATGGCTAGATTGAGTACCTCGGTCTCCATGGTTTTAGCTGTGCGGCATTCAGTCTTGGGACTTCTGTCAGCGAGAAGTTTGGATGAATTTGTAGAAGAAGAAGTATTTGATTCCGATCCAGTCACTTTTGTGGGACATTTCGATTTAAGTGTCAACATAGAACTCTTGCCTGGAACTTCTGATGATCCATTCCTGCTTGAAGTGAAAAGTTCACAGACAAAAGAGGATAGCAACGAACATAGATTGCGATGATTTAAGTTTGGAATCAAATAGAAAAATGACTGAACCACTCTATTCCTCGACTCATCGGACAGTTCTCTAGCTGATCTTGAAGAGTTGCTATCACAAAAAGGAACCACTTAAAATTTTTGGAGTACATTTCTCACTCTGCATCCGAGAGATGTATTACTAGATAAACCAGTTGCTGGTTCAATTACCTTAGACATCTTGGTAATGATATCATACAACGCTTATCTTATTTTAGGACAAACCAACCCCTCAGCATGGCAATTTTGTCTGCAGGCCTTCCAGCTCAAATAAATGAACAGGAAAAGGAAGTTAAAACCAAAATCCAGTAGCACCGATTGCAATGAAACGAAGCACAGGGAAGAAGCCTTCACTGACAGAGAGGGCCTCCAGCTCGGAAGAAAGGAGACAAACATGAAGGAAGTCACAGAAAAATCAAAGAAGATTAGAGGAAGCCATGAAATGGTAAATGAACAATTGTCTAAAGTGGATTTTCCTGACACATGGGCCGTCACGGGAGCTGAAATGTTACCACGACAAGAATCTGAGAAGAATCAGAATCACATGGTGAGCATGTCAACTGCAGTATCCTCAGTGGTGATTTTTGCGTTCTGATACAAGTTTCTTGGATCCCCAGAAGACATAATTAATTGGAACCCAGATCTACTAATACCGGGATAAATTGTACGCCAAGTCAGTGTTATTATACCTTGTTTTGGGTATCTGCATGTCGGTAACTCTCGGTTGTATCTTCTGACAGGCCTACCCTGCAAAGTCAGAAGCACACAGAGACATCATCGTGAGAGAATCATGTGAATGTGATTGCCTTAGTCTTCTTCTTCTTCTTCTCACTACAATTTGGTAGCCCCAAATAGGAGGGTTTGGAACAACAACGGAGAGGAACAACAGCTCTGGAAGTCCCCTTACACTTAAGCAGGTACTCATTCTCGAGAACCACCAAACGTAGAAACTGAGGCAAGGATTCGAGCAGAACTGCTGCTTTTCCCTTTACCTCTGCTCCATTTTCTCAGTGCAGTATAGCTGCTTGAAGCACTGAGTCAAAAGGTGATCACTTGCAGAAGTAATCTAGTCTACACACTACTTGTTAAAGATCTCTGACCCGAAACAACAATATTAAGAATGATGGGGAAGAAGAATAAAAAAGCACTCATATTTTACATGTTGTGTATACAATGTGGAAAGCTCCCAAGCGGAACTCAAAGCGGAGGAGAAAATGGCAAGAGAAATGGTGGTGGGAAGGGGAAGCGACTGAAAGAGCAAGAGACTCACCGGGTTTCGATTGGTTGCTCGCCTCCTCCTTGCAGTTCCCAGGGCCTCTGCGACGGTTGTGTCTTTGTTGTTGCAGCAGCACTGGCGTTACTGTGAAGCCAAGAAACCAACGAATGAGAACCGGCTTAAAAATATGAAACATGTAATGTAGGAACATGGACATCCTATCCGACCGACGGTCAGGAGCGATGTCTAAAAATAATCCTGTTATAGTTTGCATATTTCCTATCAAAAGGACAACCGAGTTAATCGAGCGATAAGGATGCCGTCGATATGTTATGGAGGTGTCGACGGTTTATCGGGTGGTGGGCACCTTTTCATATCGTCTGTTTGTCTCTTCATGTTTTCGGTATGCGAAGTAAAATAGGAAGACGAGATACACTCGTTACGGATTTGTCGATCCTATTCATTCATTTATTCATTCATTCATTTATTCATTTATTCATTTATTCATTTATTCATTCATTCATTCATATGGAAGAGGGCTTCATATGAACGATCGATCGATCGAGTTAAGACTTTGATCGTCGGAGTATTGATTCAGCCGTGCAAACGTTGACGATAGCTATTTAATGGCCTCTGACTAATAGTTTAATTTCCAAATTAATGGTAATAGATTGATTCATCAACATTATAGCAGCGATTGTCTGGTGATATGTATGTATATTAATGGGATGTCTTATCCTCTGATCTCGATCGTGTGGTTAGGTCGTATTAGATAGATCACTTGGTGATAAGGTCGAGCCGCTGTGAGATCTGGAGCATGAACTCACCGTCTTGTTATGCTGTTTTGTTTTATTTGTCTCGGGGACACAACATCACAGTCTTGCCATTGACGATTGAGGTTCCTACAGCCCGGTAGGGCCTTGTGATGCATTGCCTCACGTGAACCCGAACGCACAGCAATCAAGAACTAAGGATCGGAAATCATTATTTGTCTTCGGGTTCCTAACATGTGAAAATTCCCCAAAACATTACTCGATGATTCTTGATGAATTGTGCAAAAAATTCTCTTGTTAGTTGTCCCTTGTGATATCTTTTAGAGAATGATTCCCGTGATTTCAGATTCGAATGATACTGCATATGATACTAGAGTAACAATCGTATGATACGTGGATCATCAAGGATAACTATGCATCTTTAACTTTATATCAGTTACTTTTAACATATCGGCTCGTAGTCATCTACTTTAGGTAGTAGTAGTAATAATAATAATAATAATAATAATAATAATAATAATAATAATAATAATAATAATAATAATAATAATAATAATAATAATAATTGTTATTGTTGTGGGTATTGTTATTTATGCTTATGGTCCAAACAATAATCGCAATAATAATAATAATAATAATAATAATAATAATAATAATAATAATAATTATTGTTATTGTTGTGGGTATTGTTATTTATGCTTATGATCCAAACAATAATCGCTCACTACGTAGAGCCAAAACTGCCTAAAATAGCTCCATTTTTGAGGCATTTTCGTGTGCTACATTGACCGCTCTGAGTGGCACATAATGTAAGCCATCTCAGCATCCGGGTGGCATAGGGTTGGATGGGGCTTCAGTTATATATCGGACATGAGCATTCATCACAAGTTGAAATTGTCTTGCATCCAACACCTTAGAAACTATTGTTTGTGGACTTGTGACCATTCATACAGCCCTCTAAAACCATTCTTTCTCTCTTTTCTCTCTCGTACTCAAGGTGTTCGATGAATTACTTGTAAAAGCTTCCCTCTTCACGAGACGTCGGGACTTGTCGATCGCTCATTTTCAAACTAATGAACCTTCTCTTTTGTTAGTCCTTCAGGACCGACACGAGGTTGTAAATAGACTAACCCATTGCAGATGATTAATGCTTAGATGTTCCATGACTTAGGAAATCCTATCTAAGTCTGAAACATTAGGCAAGGTTGCTTCACGACTTAGGCAATTCCAACTAAGTTTTTAAGTTTGTCGCAAGGGTGCCACATGACTTAGGCAAATTAGCTAAGTACATAATATTGTGATATCAGAGTGGGAAAGCAATTCGAATAAATAACGAAGAAGATTCGTAATCTCACCATGGCGAAACACCGTGGCGAATCGAATAAGATGGGCTAAGCCGGACCCTTATCCCAAGCAGCTGCCAGTGAGCTACAAGTGCAAACTCAATCACAAGTTGTTGGAGCCGCTTATAAGGAGCACGACAGCGAATAAGACGAGCATGAAGTTAGGTATTTTTTGCGAGCGAGGCACAATCTAGAGCACTAACCGAGAAAAGGAGCCAGAAGGAGAGGCTTACAATGACTGAAACTCGCCTCGACGTTCTTGAAGCGAACTTAGAGGAACTCTACTAAGGCCAACAAAGGCTCCTTGGGGTAGAGAGCTCGTAAGAAGAAGTCAAATTGCGAATCAACAAGGTTGAGTCCCGAGTCGATCAACTAACAGAGGACACCAAAAACTCTGTACAACATCTGCATAAAGTTGTGGCGGAACTTATGTCCAAGGTGACGTTGCTCACAAGGACTCTCAATGCGGTAAGGAGCAACACCCGTGTTGCACCATCATAAAGCTTGAAGGTGCTTGAGTTGCATTACTACGAAGGTGCCAAGGATGCCAAAGAACTCAAAATTTTTTTGTTTGACATGAAACAGTACTTTAGTGCTATGAGGCTCGACTCTAAAGAAACCAAAGTTTCAATAGCGATAATGTATCTGAATGGAGATGCAAAACTTTGGTGGTAAACCCATTGGAAAGAGATCCAGCAAGGTCGGTGTTGAGTGGACATATGGGAGGACTTGAAGCGAGAGCTGAGAACTCAGTTCCTACTCAAGAATATAGAGTTCATAACAAGAAGGAAGCTGAGACAACTCTGCCAAAGTAATTTTTTGCGCTGATGTTAGACATACAGGACATGTCCGAGAAGGATAATCTATTCAACTTTTTCGATGGCCTAAAGCCATGGGCACAACAGGAACTGAATCGGATGAGTGTCACCGACATGTAGGAATAATTGTAGTTGCAGAAAGGCTAACTTACTTTATTTCTTTGGAGGATGTGGGGAAGAAGAAACAATCCTCGGGAAATTGCCCACTCAAATATTCCCGAGCGAAGGAGTCTAGGGGTGAACAAAGGAAGAAGAACTTCTACAAAGGACCAAGCTCAAAATGTAAGGCCCCAAAATATGGTAGATGCTTCTTATACGGAGGACCGCACATAGTGAGGGAGTGCCTACAAAAGTAGACACTTAATGCTTTAACTACATTAATACACCTCCACAAGTCAGACAAGGGTAAAGTCGTTGCTCTTAGTTTGAGCAGTTCAAAATCTAACAATGATGATAAGGAGTTGCAAGGACCCCAAATGAGAGCAATGCGTTTATTGAATGCATAGCAGAGTCAAGTGGGGAAGAACACGAAGGCAAAGCCACTGAAGGCAGGGACCAGTGAGTTAATATATGTGGACATTAAGCTAAATGGCTGAACAACCCATGCAATAGTGGACATGGGCGCTACCCACAATTTTAGAAGCTAAGCGACTTAGACTAATCTTGGAGAACAACCCAAGTCATATGAAGGCTATGAACTCGGAGGCCAAGCTGATCTTTGGACTAGCAAAGGGGGTCCCCATCAAGATTGAAACATAGAGCGGGAGCACAAATATGATGGCGGTGCCATTGAACGACTTTCAAGTGATTCTCGGAATGGAGTTCTTGCATATAGCAAAGTTGGTGCCAATGTCATTCTTGAACTCCCTATGCCTAATGGGAAGCGACGACCCCTGCATGATTCTAGTTTCTTAAAGAGGAACCAAGGATCCACAATAAATATCAATATTATAATTAAAGAAAGGGGTATAAAAAAGTGAATCAACCTTTGTAGCCACTATAAAGCTAGAGACACTTAACGGGGAAGTTAAGAACTTGTCGTGGTGGTGAATATCATGAAGGAGTTATCAGATGTGATGTCAATCAAGTTGCCAAAAACTCTACCACCATGCAGAGGCATCGATCATCATATTGAGCTGGAGCCAGGAGTTAAGCCTCCAGCGATACCAACATACAACATAGCTCCTCTAAAGTTGGCAGAACTTAAGAAGTAGTTTAGATGAGCTGCTAACGGTGGTCTCATCTGTGTGTTAAAAGCACCATTCGGAGCTCCAGTCTTCTTTCAAAAGAAACAAGATGGGAGCCATCGATTATGTGTTGATTATCAAGCCCTCAACAAAGTGATTATAAAGAACAAGTATCCCATCCCACTCAACACAAATTTATTCAATCAATTGGGCAATATAAAGTACTTCTTTAAATTCGACCATTGGTCAGGGTACTGGCAGGTGCGCATTGCAGAAGGCGACGAAGCGAAGACTACTTGTGTGACTAGATATGGAGCATTCGAGTTCCTGGTGATGTATTTTGGCTTAACCAATGCTCCAATAACATATAGCACTCTAATGAATCAATTATTCAAGGAGTACTTAGACAAATTTGTGGTCGTCTACTTAGACGATATCATCGTCCATAACCAAATGCTCGAAGAGCATGTCAAGCACCTTTGAATAATCTTCAAAGTTCCTAGGGAGAACACTTTATTTGTGAAGAGGGCGTAGTGTTACTTTGCTCAGACAGAGATCATATTCTTAGGGCATCGAATCGGTGACGGTTCCATTCAAATGGACAAATTAAATGTGCAAGTTGTGGCAGAATGGTGAACACCAAAGAAGGTATCAAAGTTGAGATCCTTGCTTGGTTTTGTTAACTATTATTGGTGCTTTATTGCTAGATATTTAAAGCATGCAACTCCACTAAGCGAGTTGCTGAACAAGGAATAGTCTTGGAAATGGTCAAACAAATGCAAGGCAACATTCCAAGACCTAAAGGTTGCTATATTGGAAGAGTTGATGCTCAAATTACTATATTATAGGGAGTCCTTTGAAATTCATACAAATGCTTCAGACTTTACTATTATGAGAGTTCTTATGCAAGAGAGTCACTCGGTGGAGTACGAGAGTCGCAAGCTCAACATGACTGAGTGGTGATATCTAGTGCATGAGAAGGAGATGATAGTGGTGGTCCACTATCTATGAGTGTATTGGCACTACCTTCTAGAAGCACTATTCGTACTAAGGATGGACATTATCGCATTGAGTTACTTCTAAACTCAAAAGAAACTCTTCCCAAAATAAGCATGATGCTAAGATTTCTTGGCAGAGTTCGATATGGTAATGGAGTATAAGCCCGAAAAGACAAACATCGTGGCTAATGCATTGAGCTAGAAAGTGAAACTAGTAAATGTCATACAGTTGGAAGGCGGAGGTCAAGCAAGTAAGTTGCACTCCAACTTCCTCTCTAGGATTAGGGATGGATTGTGCAATGATTCTCAGGCAGTAACCCTAATGCAACTCGTCAAAGAGGGCAAGGCGTAATGATTTTGAGTCTAGAAGGGACTCATCTATACTAAAGGGAACAAAATTTTTGTTCCACGGGCAGACAATTTGAGGTGTGAACTCTTAAAAGAGTGTCACGATTTCCTTTGGGCTTGATATCCGGGCATTCATCAAACAATGGCTCTCGTGGAGAGGGTCTTCTATTGGTCGAAGATTAGAACCGATGTCGAGGACAATGTTTGAATATGTCTTACTTGCCAATAGCAGCAGAAGCCGATGGGACTTTTGGAGCCACTGCCCATACTAGAAAGGCCATGGGAGAGCATCTCCTTGGACTTCATATCAAGCTTACTGGTAGTATGGGGACTCAGCTCGATACTCATGGTGGTCGATCAGTTTTCAAAGTATACAACATTCATTTGCTGCACCCCTATACTATTCAATAAAGGAGGTGACCAAGTTGATGATGAAGAATATTGTGAAGTATTGGGAAGTCCCGCACAATATCATTAATAATCGAGATGCACAGTACCTGGGATGATTCTAGACTCAGTAATTCAAACTATTGGGGCCCAAGTTTACTTCTCCACAAGCCTCCACCCCTACACGGATGGCCAGACTGAAAGAGCTAATTCACTATTAAAGTAATATCTCTGGCACTACGTGAGTGTCAAGCAATGAGATTGGGTGAAACTGTTGGATAGCCCAATTCTCCTACAACTTGCAGCGGAATAGTGCAAATAACAAAAGCTCCTTTGAGATTATTATGGGACAATAGTCGTATATTAGGATCAATTGGTACTAGGGGGGAGGGGGATTAGTGCGAGTGTTAAAAATTTTAGTTTTAGAAATACTTGCTCAAAATAAAATAAAATATAAGAAGCATTTTGTTTAAGTTGAATACATGAGCAATCAATATTAGAAAAAGCTTGAGCAAGAATAGGTAAATTCAAAAATGAAAGTTAAGGAAGGCTCATAGTTTATAGTGGTTCGGCCAAAACTTAGCCTACGTCCACTTTTCAGAATCCTCCTCCTTAAGGTCCGCTAATGTCCACTATTGACCTTCTTCGGGTGAATATCAAACCCTTACACTCCTCTCTCTCGTTTTCACAAGTTCAAGAGACGAACCTTCTTACAAGAGTTTCTAACTTCTCTTAAACTCACTTTTACACTTTAAAAAAGTCAAGGGAAGCTCTCAAATTTTATAACTCTTTAACATAATTTTATCTCTCTTTTTTGTTAATCACCCTTGCTTATTCAAGCAAGCAAACTTGGGATATTTATAGACCCCAATTGGCTTTATAAATCGAGCTAAAATCCACCAATCCTAAAAAATCTAGGTACTGGTAATACTATCGCCGAAAGCACCCTTAAAATAGGGGTGCGGGTGGTACTACCACTATTTGAGCGGTATTATTACCACTTAGGTGGTACTACCATCGCCCACCGACAATACTACCATCGGGAATCCTATAAAAGCCATTATTTCTATACTTTTGCATACCCGACTCATACCTTTTGTTGACCTCTTCCTAGGTCAATGAAATGAGCTCAACCTAAGCTCAAATCCAACCCAAAGTGGACCCAATTGCCTTACATTGAGTAATTTGGATTCATTTCTAATCTAACTCAATTTAAACTAGATGGATATTAACTACGACATATAAATACAATCAATTTGACCAACATGTCAAGTGACCTTCCTAACTCCTAGCGATCTTCCCGGTAACCTTCGATGATCTTCTGACGAGTCTCGGTCATCTTTTGGCTAACCCCTTCCCTATAAACTCTCGATCACCTCCGGTGAGCTCCCAACAAACTCCCGATAAACTCTCGATCACCTTCGGTGAGCTCCCAGTGAACTCCCAACAAGCCCTTGATCACCCTTGGTGAGCTTTCGACGAACTCCTAACAAGCCCTCGATACATTCGGTGAGCTTCCAGCGATCTCTCGGCGAGTTCCCACTACATTGTCCAAACCCCGGCCTGATGCTCGAACTTGACTCTTGCCCAACATCTGATTACATCGTCTTATAGTAGTTAATCTTGTATCATTCATCTCTAACGCATAGGTTAGATAATAAAACCCATCAATTGATTTCATCATCAAAATTCGAGATTTAACAATCTCACCTTTGTTGATGATGGCAACCAATTGATGATAGAGTTAACCTTAACTCCTTTGTGTAAATGTCATAGGATAAAACAAACTTGAATTCAAAAGAACCCGATACTTTTGAATTTAAGCATGATATCATTAATGACAAAATTTTCAAATATTTATCTTCCAGCTCAAAAATTTAGCATAAATCATACATTCATGATACAAAATCAATTTCAGACATTTTAAAGATTTTAAAACAATAAATCATCAATCATTTTTCCCAATTTATTATCTACAAAAAAGGAGAAATACTCATTTTAACATTTCTTATTAATATTCAACATTTGTCATCAATATACAATTTCTCCCCCTTTGTCATCAATAAAAATGTAAAATATTTAGTATATAATTTCTAAGCAAATATTCAAGACAAATGTTCATCACATTATAAATAAAATATTATATCATGTTATTTATCCCCTTTTGTTATCAACAAAAAGGTGAAATATTTAACATATAATTTCAAAGCAAACATTCAAGACAAATGTTCATCATAGTTTAAATTTCTCCCCCTTTGTTATCAACAAAAAAAGAGAAATGTTGGTCACATTTTTAAACACTAAGTGTTTAACACAAACATTTAGTACATCAATAATTTATTTCATTGCTCTCCCTTAGTAAAATATTATATCATGTTATTTATCCCCTTTTGTTATCAACAAAAAGGTGAAATATTTAACATTTCATTTCTCATCAAAATTTATTTCTTCTCCTTTGTAAATAGAATAGAAGAAGAAAAAGAAAAGGAGGGAGATGTGAAAATAGTGATCACATCACAATGAAAAGTTTTTAATTTAAATCTTATAAATGTAAATTCTGAAAATATTATTTTGAAGATGAGCTCAAAAATCTAAGAAATCCAAGATCCACTTATACTTTCATCTTCTGTAAAATTCCTAAGATGAAAAACCAAGAAATTCAAATAATATGGCAGCAAATCATACATTTGAAAGATTTAAAATTATTTTGAATTTTCTTCTAATTAGATTATTCATCATCCAATATTAGAAGATTTTTCATGTTAAATTTTTTAACCAAATTAATAATTTTGTCTCCTCCTTTGTTATTGTAAAAAATATATATAATGATTTAATTTTTCTTTACATCCATGTTCTAATTATGATCATGAGTATAAAGGAATCATGTCATTAAATATGAATGATCAAATCATAAGTGCTAAAAGATATGATTTCATTTAATAACTTTCCTAATAAGAAATCTTATGAGGTCTAAAAAATCTTGATTAACAAATCTTAAATTATAATTGTCAAATTCATAAATCTCATCTTTAGCAAAAGGAAGAAATCATAGAGGTTAAAAATTTGATTTCCATTAAGGATATAACATTTGAGAAATATTAATTTGGTGATAAGCTATACTAAGAAGAGAGCCATAAATAATCATGTCATGAAGGATATTAATACCAAATTATGAATACTAAATGACATGATTTAATTTTAACAAATCTTCTCTTAGATGACAAAAAAAATTATGAGATCAAATAATAAAGAGAACTTGGCTCATATCAACTTATAAATATCAAAAAAATAAGATCGTAATTGGAACTCTTATAAGTTGCAACAGAGAAAAGATAAAACATCTTGATTTGTTTATAGGAAACTTAAATAATATAGTTCAAGAATCTCTAGTTATAAGATATTAAATCTCCTAAATAATAACTAATAAGAAAGATCATAAAAGTTAGCATTTTGATTACCATAAGAGATTTCTCAAGTCAATAAATCATGGGAAGGTTCAAGATTTTGATAAGGAAAAATTTCCTTCAAATTTCAATCATAAAAATCATATTTGTAGTTTAATAGTATCAAATAGTATCACTTTATCTTTTATTGAGGGCTTGATAAGATATAGATAATTTCAAAAATAGTTTTTTCTCCTTTTTAGTTGTTTCATGTGTTTTGTTTTAAGAATGCTTTCCAAATCAATGCATGGTTATTTGAAACTGAAAACCAAGTATCATTTCAAAATAAATCAACAAGATCATTAATATAACATATTAAAACAATAAAATATCTTCAAATAAAAATTTGATTTATTTTAATTCCAATATTTAAGTGAGTCTAACTCTTTACACTTAGTACAAGAAGTTGACATGCTCATTTCAAAAATATTTTTAATTTTTTAAAAATACTAAAGAATGAAGCATGATTTTTCTCTCACTTTTTCATAAATTTCAACATAAATAATTTTTCATTAAAAATAACTAAGGTTCTTTAGTTTTAGTTTATTTTAATACTAGTATGCTGTAGCTATGTATTATCAAAATTATTTTTTAAAAAAGTTTCAACGAGTGCAATATTAATAGTTCCCCACTATAATATAGCTAAGATTATAAGTTTTAATTTTTGTATTAACATGCTCTAGTTTTCCATACAAAGTCTTTTCATCAGAAAAGTAATTAAGATTAATTGTATAACTATAAACCATCAAGAGATTTATTATCAATAATATTAATTCTAATAATTTTTTTATTATTGTTATTTTAGCTAATAAACTTGAAAAATATGTTATATCTCAAATCATGTGCCTTGAGCATTAATTTCATCAAAATATCATTTTGTGCTCCTACCCTTGTTTAGAGTTAATCCTATAATATATGTAGTTTTGATTTAGGTATCCATTTGACTTTGGTTCCCTCATTAAAATCTCTACCTATTTTATCTAATGGTTGTAAGTTGTTTATGGTTCCTTTAGGAACCCATATCAATTTATGTGGACTATATATCTATTTTTGGATAAAAAGTGTAATGTGAGTCTTCTAATAAGGGTAGTTGGCTTTTGATGAGTATTACTCATAATGTTGATACCTTCCTTATGTGACCCTTATTAACAAGGATCATGTTTAGAGACTTATTGTCTATCTTAAGTCTTTTTAGAGTTTGTTGTAGTATGTTATTTTCTTGTTTAATTACCTCTAGTGACTCACATTTGGAACAAGAAATACTTAACATCATGTATCAGTCAAAGTTTCATGTTTACAAAAAAGTAATGTATGATCTTTTTAAAGTGATTTATAAGTTTTGCTAATCTTTTTATACTCATTAAATAATTTGTGAAAGATATTTAATAATTTATCAAAAGTAAAAGAGACCATGGAAGAATCACTTACCTCATTGTTGATGATCATAAGTATAGGATTCTCCACTTATTCTTGATTGTGCTCTTTACCTTTGAAACACCTCGGCTTCTTGCGTGCAAGAGGTTTTATCTATTTGAAGTCCATTTGTATGTTTTTTGTTCATATTCATTAAATTTTTTAGTTTTTTGTCAAAAGTTCAAGTTCATAGTTCTCATCACTCGATGTTTCACTTGATGAGTCATATGTCATTGTCAGTTCAAATTCCTTCATATCCTTTGGAAGCTGATGTTCTTTTATTCTTAGTTCAATATCCTTACTGTTCTTTGGAAGGTCTTGTTCTTGTGTTCTCAAAGTAATTTCCTTCCTGTTCTTTGGAAGGTGTTCCTCAAATTTATTTTTGTAAGCTTTTCATTTAATGATTCATTTAGTTTGATCATGTTTTTATGTATCAGTTCTAATTTATATCAAATCTCAAAAGTCGAATCATATGTAGAAATTTGATCAAACTCATTTTTATTCAAAGTAGAAAACAAAGCATTCATAGCTTTGGCATTTAAAGAAAATATATATTTTTCATGATCATTCTAATCATTTATTTGATTGGATGACTTCTGAAAATTATTTTTGATAATACACCATAAATCAAAATTTAGTGAAGTTAACAAAATACGCATTTAAGTTTTCTAAGAGGTGTAGTCCGTCATATTGAATATAAGAGTACTTATGATACATTGACCCTCATTAATGCTATAATAAGTCATTTACTCACTTAGGTGTTAATCCAATGAGTATAATTTAGCTCTGATATCAACTGTTATAATCAATTAGCACTAAGAGGGGGGGAGGGGGAGGTGGTAGGGTGAATTAGTACGAGTTAAAAATCTTAGTTTTATAAATACTTGCTCAAAATAAAATAAAAAATCAGAAGCATTTCGTTTAAGTTGAATACATAAGCAATCAATGTTAAGTTATTGTCTTGCTTAAAGAAAGCTCGAGCAGAATAGGTAAATTCAAAAAGAAAAGTTACAGAAGCTCATAGTTTATGTTGGTTCGATCAAAACTTAGCCTACGTCCATTTTTCGGAGTCCTCCTTAAGGTATGTCGGTGTCCATTAATGACCTTCTTCGGGTGAAAATCAAACCCTTATACTTCTCTCTCTCTTTTTTTCATAGGTTCAGGAGATGAATCTTCTTACAAGAGTTTCTCACTTCCCTTAGACTCACTTTTACACTTTGAAGAACTCAAGAGAAGCTCTCAAATTTTATAACTTTTTAACACAATTTTATCCTACTTTTTTGTTCACCATCCTTACTTCTCAAGTAAGAAAACTTGGGGTATTTATAGACTCCAATTGACTTCAGAAATTGGGCTAAAATCCAACCAATGCTAAAAAAAAATTGGGTACTAGCGGTACTACCGTCGACTCCGATGATACTACCACCGCCCACCGGTGGTACTACCACCGGGAATCTAGCAAAAGCTACTCTTTTCATACTTTTACATACCTGACTCGTACCTCCTATTGACTCCTTCCCAAGTCAACAAAATGAGCTTGACTTGAGCTTAAATCCAACCCAAAGTGGACTTAGTTGCCTTACATTTAGTTAATTTAGATTCCTTCCAAATTTAACTCAACTTTAAACCAAACCAATGCTAAATATGACATATTGAGGCATACAAATGCAATCAATTTGACTAACGTGTCAATTAACCTTCCTATCTCCTAGTAATCTTCCCGACAACCTTTGGTGAACTTCCAACGAGTCTCGGTCATCTTCTAGTGAAACCCTAACGTATTCCCGGCAAGCTCCCGTCACCTTTGGTGAGCTCCCAGTGAACTCTCGATAAACTCTCGATCACCTTCGGTGAGCTCCTGACGAACTCCCAGCAAGCCACCGATCACCTTCAGCGAGCTCTTAGTGAACTCCCGACATGCCTCTGATACCTTTGACGAGCTTCCAGTGAACTCCCAATAATCCCTTGATACCTTCGGTGAGTTCCCACTGCATCGTCTGAACCCCGGCCCGATGCTCGAACTTGACTTTGACCAACATTTGATTGTATTGCCTTATCATAGGTAATCATACATCATTTATCTCTAACACATAAGTTAGATAATAAAACTTATCAATTGATTTCATCATCAAAATTCGGATTCAACACCGTCGACTCCTCACACTTTGATTATTGGTTATATAGGGAGTATGATAGAACCCCATGGTTCTATCGTGAAGGAAGAAGATGGAAAAGGGAGATATTTGATCTCTTCGAGGGGATCGAGCCTTCTAGATGACTTCAAGGGGATCTGCCTCCTAGGGTTCTGCCTTTGGCTAAAACTAATACTTCTTCATTGATTGATTCTCATAAAAGAGTTTATATCCTTATTTACAGGGCTCTACTAATAGCCTCACTAATCTTTGACTCTTAACTAACTTGATAAACTTCTAACTAAAAATAATAACTAATTTCGTCTCATCCGAAGATAAAAAATTAACTCTGACTTGATAAGGTTCACCCAACCCATAACTGACTCTGACTAACATGACTTAACCTGAATAGATGGACCCGACTTAGCTAGGGTCCTAACAGACTCGCCCTCTTTAAATCAGCCTTGTCCTCAAGGTTGAGCAGCATCGAACTTCAATTCAAGATATTTGTCATGCATCACATTCTTTTGATCAATTAAATAAGGACCCCACTTTGTGAAAGCAATGGGACGACCTTCTAGTGCAGCCGTCATTATAGTCTTATGAGGAAACCTCTCTATTCAATGGTTACTAGCAATTGTGATCTTGCTTCCACGTCTTCCTTTGAGAATCACCTACTTTTCATTAATAAAAAAACTTCATAATTAGTTTAGAAAGATTCCAAGTGACATCACCTAGGGTTGACAACCATTCAATTCGAAGCACTATTTCAATATCCTCCAAGGGTATCAGAAAGAAATCCACCCACAGTTCTTGGCCCTATACCATCAGTTTGATTTTTTAGCACTTACTATTACAAGTTAGAATTCGATCATCAGCAACCTTGACTTCAAATCTGTCAAGTCTTCAATTTGATAGGCTAAATGGTCAGCAAGTCTTCTGTCCATGAAATTATTAGTGCTACCAGTATCGATTAAAATAGTAACAGGTTGTTGTTTTAAAATTCTCTCGATTTTCATGGTTTACAAGTTAGAGTAGCCTACCATTGCATGTACTGTATGTACGAAAGGTCCAATAACATTGTCAGAATCTGTACCTTCTTGATCAAAGTCTATATCATCATTCTTTGGTTCCTCTTTAATTGGTTTATCATCAAAAGATAGCCCTTTTTGTATCAATATCCTCTACTTCATTTTTCATCACAATGCCAGCATAATTCTTTTGCTGGTCTTTCTTGGAGCCCTTCTCTGGTAAGTCTTTGAGGGTTTTGAGTGGCGAGAGGTGGGGCTGTCAGCTTACTTACTATTGGTTGATTTATACTTTTATTTCTACGATTGTCTCTGTTGAACTTTTCTTTGTGTATGCGAGCAAATGATACGACATCCATCGAGTACAAGGTTGTCGAGCCTTAATTTCACACTGAATCTATAGATTGAGCCCTTCAATAAATATTTTCAGTAGTTATTTTTTGGACCAGTCTCGAGTTTGGTTTGAGAGGCACTCAAATCTACTCTGGTACTCTTGTACGGTAGAGGTCTGATGGATTTTAGTGAGTTGTCCATCCATGTTTTATACTCTGATAGTCCGAAGCGAACCAAAAGCCCACTTTTGAATTGCTCCCACGAAGGTTCTCCATGAGTATGCTCGTACCAATCATACCATTGGATCGCGTCTCCTTCAAGCTGAATGGAGGCGATCTCCACCTTGGATTCCTCTTGAGTCCCGTGAAAATGAAAAAAAAAAATTCAGCACGTGAAATCCAGCCAATCGGATCTCCATCTTCTCATCTGGGAAACTCCACCCTCATGCGTGTGTATCTTGTGTCCTGTCCTTGATTATACTTTTCAGATCGATTCCCTTTGGAACTTTTACCATATTGAGTTTTGTTGGGACTCTCTGATTGGCTTCTTCTAATTTCTTGAATTTGCTCTTGAAATCTGTATTTCATGCGAGCCTCGAAGGCTTTAAATATTATATCAAGTGCATCATCTATAGTCATCGTGTAGGATTGTAGATCAGTGATGTTCAATTCTTTTTTCTGCTGTCGAGTCAAGGGCATGAGTTTGCATCGTAGATGTGGTGGGACTTGGTCATAACGAGATTGTCAGTGTAAGGATCACCAATATATCGAAAAGCTAGTTGGAGATGGTGGGGGCAGCAGTGGTAACAAGGAGTTACAGTGGTGGTAGCAGGGAGGTGCAGCGATAAGGGTGCGGTTGGAAATAGCTACGACAGCGAGGGCAGTAGTGGCAAGGGAGGAGGCAGCGACGATTGGCGACAGGTGGCAGCGGTGAAGGCTGGCAATAATGGCAACGCTGCTAGCAGAGGAGGAGATTGGAGAGGGGCAGCGATTGTGACCAGCAATGGCTGCAGTTGCGGAGAAGAGGTTGGGCAGCACTGGATCCGGCAGTTGGCAGTGGCGGTAGTGGAGATGCAAGGGAAGGAAGGCACAGTTGAGAGCAAGGGACGTAGGGGATGCAGCAGAGGTGACGGGGGGGAAGAAAGGGGAGGAAGAGAGATGGCAGAGGCAGTTGGGTAGCGCTGGAGGGAGTAGAAATGGCAGCACTAGATCCGTAGGCAGGTAGGGTCAGTAAGGCAAAAGGGGGAGATCAAGGCTATGGCTGGCAGAGGAGGAAGGAGAGGACAGCAACAATCGACGTTTGGGGTGGTTGATGGCATTGTAGTGGTTGACGGCAGCGGCCACAATAGCGGGTGGTAGCGGCGACAAGGTGACAGCCGAGGGCTACAGCAGCGGTGACATTGCTGTGTGCGAGTGCCGCAGATCTCTGATGGAGTTAAGTAAGCAGCAAATAGCGAGCGACATGAAGAGGTTGAGGATGGCATAGCTACTGTAGAGGAGGGCATGGCTACGATAGAGGTGGTTGTGGCAGAGGGAAGAAGAGGCAAAGGAGGCAGCGGTGAGGGTCTGGAAACCGCTGGGTGTGCACTGCCAAGAGCTGGTCGACGATAGTGGCCGGGAGGCACGGAAGGAAGGCAGCAACATGGGGTGCGACAGAGGAGTGTGTGACTAGGAGCAATGGGCAGCTAGGCAGCAATAGGGGCAAGGAGGAGAGAAAAGGGTTGGAAGGATGCTGCTACGGTTGTGGTTGAGGAAGAGAGGGAGATGGTGGCTGGCAGTAGTAGCACAGGAGGAAGAAGGCATGCAACTGTGGCCCTTCTTCTTTTTTTCTCTCTCTCTTTTCCTTTTTTTTTTGGCTGTAGCAAAGATGATTGCAGCAAGGTGGTAGATGCAATGGTGATGGTAGATATAGTGGTGATGACGACGATGATGATGATTGTGTGGATGAACAGTAGCAGCAAAGGTGCCGCGGAACGTTACTCTGATACCAGATGTTGACGTAGAGGATGGCAGCAGATTGATGGATCTATGGCTTAGTGGGCAATAGTGGAGGCGACATCAAAAGCAATTGTAGGAATTACTTAGGATGGTGGAGGTGGTAGAGATAGCTACATGGCAGCAGGAACGCGACTCTGATACCAGATAATAGAATCTCAAAGGTTTCTATTGATGCTCTGATACCAAATAATAGAATCCTAGGGTTTTATTATGGAGTAAGAGGATAAAAAAGGGGGATAAACGATCTCTTTGAGGGGATCAGGCCTCCCAGATTACTTCGATGGGATCTACCTCCTAAGATTTTACCTTTGACTAAAACTAATACTTCTTTATTGATTAATTTTTATAAAAGAGTTATAACCTTATTTATAGGGCTCTGCCAAGAGTCCCACTAATCTTTGACTCTTAACTAACTTGATAAACTCATAACTGAAAATAATAATTGACTTTGTCTGAACCAAAGATAAAAACTAACTCTAACCACTTATAACTAACTTGATAAGGTTCACTTGACTCATAACTGACTCTGACTAACATAACTCATCTTGAATAGATGGACCTAACTTAGCTAGGGTCCTAATAGAGTAGCCTGTAAGTATATCACTTCACAAAGAAATGACATCAGAATGCAGATATTGCACGGGCTTACTTGGAGAAGGCGACCAAAAAGATGAAGAAGTGAGCCAACCTGGGAAGGCGACCACAATAGTTCAAAGTTTATGACTTGGTGTTGGTGAAGCTCCAACCAATATCACTCTAGTTCTTTAGGTATAAAGTGCACAAAGGATTTGTACGTAAGTATAAAGGGCCCTTCCCAATCGTTAGCTAGGTAGGCAATGTCTCCTATAAGTTGCAACTGCTAGCATAGCTCAAAATTCATAATATCTTCCATGCAAACAACTTGAAAGCCTACCACTCGGATTCGTAAGATAGTTCTAGAAATATTCTAACACGACTACCCCCCACCAGAGCCTCCTATGAGAAGTGAGTTGAAACTATTCTAGTGGATTGCAAAGCAAAGCTGCCCAATAGAGAGGAGCAAATTGAGTACTTGGTGAAGTGGTGAAAGCTTTCCCAAACAGAAGCCAATTGAGAGCCTAAAGATGCCCTATGACATGAAAATCCCATCGTCAAAGCTTACCAATAAGCGTCGACAAGGGTGTCAATAGTTTAAGTAAGGGAGAATGTCACAAATGATCATCGCTCAACTGCAACATCTTCACTCATTGAATCGTTCATCATTTTTGCTTACTTGTACAAATATTTAGCAGCCTGTTTTGTCTTAATTTTATATGATTTTATATAAGAAATATGAGCAAAAATAGTTTGTAACACTACAGAATGACCCCTCACTGAGCCAAAATAGCTTCCTTTTTGGGGCATTTTTACGTGCTACGATGATCGCTCTGAGCAGTATAAAATGTCAACCATCTCAGCACCCTGGAACCACCCGGGTGGTATAGGGTTAGACGGGGCTTTGGTTATATATTTGGCATGAGCATTCATCACAAGTTAAACTTATCTTGTGTTCGACACCTTAGGAACTATCGTTTGTGGACTTGCGATCATTCATACAGGCCTTTAAAGTATTGTTTCGCTCATTTCTCTCTTTTATCTCTTGCACTCAAGGTGTCCAATAAATTACTTGTAAAAGCTTCCCTCTTCATGAGACGTCGAGACTTATCCGTCACTCGCTTCCAAACTAATCAACCTTCTCTTTTATAGGTCCTTTTGACACGAGGTTGTAAGTTGGTTGACCCATTGCAGATGATTAACGCTTAGGCGTTTCATAACTTAGGTAATCCTAGCTAAGTCCGAAACTTTATGCAATGTTGCTTATGACTTACGCAAGTCTTTAAGTTTGCCGCAACGGTGCCACATGATTTAGGTAAATTTAACTAAGTCTGTGACAATATAATAGTAGTCCAATCACCACCCCTATTTTTTGGATGCTTTCGGTGGTAGTACCGCCCGTACCTTAGATTTCGAGGTTTTTTGAGTTCTAGCTCTAAATTTTGAAACCAAATTGAGGTCTATAAATACCCCAAATTTTCTTACTTGGTGGAGCAAGAAAGTGGAAAGAAAAGTGGAGAAAATATTGGAAAAATTCTATAAAAATTGAGAGCTCCCCTTATATGCTTCAAATATAAAGTAAGGTTAAGGGAATAGTGAAAGATTACAAATGTTGCTCTCCTTAACTTGTGAAAATGAGAGTATAAAGGTTCTTCTCCTGAGCCTGAAAAAAGGAGAAATGAGTAAAGAGTTTTGATCTTCACTTATAGAAGAAGATCATTAGTGGACACCGATGGGCCTCGATGAAGGACTCGAGAAGTGGACGTAGGTCAAGTTAGTGATCGAACCACTATAAACTTGTGAGCCTTTCTTTTCTTGCTTTTTATTTTAGCATTCTGTAGCTAAATCAAGATTCTTCATTCGGTCTTAAGTTTAATCACTCTCTAACTTGATCTTGATGAAAAATAATTTTAGTTTTGATTTTTTACTTTTAAGTATGTTTTTCAAACCAAGTCTCTTAAAGCACTTGCATTAGTTCAAACCCCCAACCCCTCACCCTCCCTCCCCAAACCCTAGTGCCAACTCGGTCCTAATATATATATATATATATATATATATATATATATATATATATATATATATATATATATATATATATATAATGATATTTTTGGTTCTATGTAATAAAAATCAGATTATGTTGAGATCGCGATAATGAGATCGATTCACCTTTAAACATAGATCATAAATAATCCCGGTCATAGTTACTTGAGATAGACATTGAGATAACCGGACAAATTGGTGTACTGTATACATGTTCATATGATAGAGGTAGTTGGTCTCATAGCCACTTGTGTGGGAACACTAAGGGTACAATATAGGTGCTCATTAAAGGATGAGTTTGCTGGTTACAGGTGCCCTACAAGCCAATCATGTAAGTGATGGTACGTGTGACACGCTGCATAATCTTTTTGCTTATGATTAATATTAGAATATTCTCACATTATATTATTTGTTGCATATATATTGTGATGTACTTGGTTTTATGCAATAGGAATTGAATCGTGATAAGATCATGATAATGAGATCGATTCACCTTTAAATACAGATCCTAAATAATCTCGGTCATAGGTTACTCGAGAGGGGCATCGAGATAATCGGATATACCAGTGTACTATGTACCCATCTATATAATAGAGGTGATTGGTCTCATAATCACTTGTGTGGAGACACTAAGGATATAGTACAGGTGCTTATGGGAGAATGACTTCACTGATTGATTCACTTATGAAATATTGTATGGTTAATGATACCTAATGTCAGATAGCGATTCCATAGTCCTAGTTATATATCTGGAGATACTAAGGATGTCTTATATGAGTACTCTTTCTTTGACATAAGACTTATAAGTTCAGAAAATTTCAGATCTGGTACAACTGGTTATCGAGATTGGTAGTCAACCTTACGAAGGCAATTGAGTGTTAATAAAGGATCATCCACTCTCGATATCACGAGAGGAATGTCCCATATGTGCTTACTTGAATAAATTTCTAGTTATGGTCATTTAGATTGAGAGAGAAGGAGTTCTCCGGAAGAATCCGATTAGAGTGGGACTCATACGGATTTCGTATGTAATCTGACAGTACCATATCTAATATATGGTCTTTGGGATATTAATTAGATAAGGGATTATGGTAACTGAGGCCAGACAGGTCTGATAGATTCAATCCCCATATACTATATGGGGACTATAGCATAGTGGCCTAGTACGTCCATAGTCCATGAGTCGAGTAAATTAGTATTGAGATAATAATTCATTATATTATAAGGAGTTTTGATGGGAGCGACTCACGGTCAGCTCGGTATCGAGACTAGAGGTTCACATATATATGACGGATGCTTCAACGAATAGAGGATTGGATGGAGATCTACTTAGCCTCTATTCTCATTAGATGAGACTCTATGCTGATAGGCTCCTTGCTTGAGATCCAATTAGAGGCCTAAGAAGATTATTAGATATAGATCCAATAATGCAAGGTTAGTGGGTTATTGGATGGAGATATAATACACACTAAGACAGGAACCCTAGGGTTTTTTGTGGCTCTCTATAAATAGGAGGGAGGTTCATAGTTGATAGGCTGCAACTTTGGCCACCCCCTCCTATTCTCCTTCCTCTCTCTGTGCAAGAGTTACAAGATCAAATTAGAGGAGTCTCTTGTAGAGATTCATCGTGTAGATACCTCTAGAGAGGAAGACACTTGACTTCGTTCATCCTCTCCATCTGGATATAGAATACAGGGATATACGATCTCCCTAGGTAATCAATATATTACATGACGTGATTTTATCATTTTTTCAGCTTTCTCGCAACCCAATCTTTTACATGATGATTTGATCTGCATGGGAAATCAATTTTGTTTTTATTTTTGCTACGGATGTGGTGCTCCCGTTGAGGTTTCCCAACAGAGTTCACTAATTGATTTATTTATGGAATATTGGATAGTTAATGATATCTATCATCAAACAACAATTTCATAGTCCTAGTTGTGTATCTAGTCCTTAGACTTAAGATACCGAGGATCCCTTGTTTGAGTACTCCTTTCTTTGACATCGGACTTATAGGTTTAGAAAGATTTAGATCTAGTGCAGCCAGTTATCAGGATTGGTAGTCAACCTTAAGAAGATAATTAAGTGTCAATAGTAGATCATCCACTCTTGGTATCGTGAGAGGAATATCCTAAGTTTTATTGCTCTAAAAAATCATCAGTCAGGGTCATTCGGATTGAGAGAGAAGGGGTTCTCCAAGAGAATATGATTAGAGTGAGACTCAGATAGATTATGTATATGGCATGATAGTACTATGCCCAATATATAATCTCTAGGATATTAGATTGATAAGAGACTATAGATATATGATAATTAAGGGCAGATAGGTCTAATGGATAAGATCTTTTATAACATCTAAGGAGGCACAGTACATCCATAGTCAATGAGTTAGTGAATTGTTATGAGATAACAATTCACTGAGTTAGAATGAGTTCTTACAGGAAGGACTCATGGTCAGCTTGGTGTGGGGCCTAGAGGGTCACACATATATGGTGAATGTTTTAGTGAGTAGAAGATTAGATATGAGTTATCCAATTAGCCCTTGTTCTCATTGTACGAGACCCAACATTGATGAGCTCCTTGCATGAGGCCCAGTTAGAGGCTAATTGAGATTATTGGAAAGAGATCTAATAATTCAAGATTAGTGATAATTAGATGAAGATCTAATACCTATTAAAACATGATCCATTAGGGTTTTTGGGTGGCTCTCTATAAATAGGAGGTAGGGGCAACACATTACTGAGAAGCTACACCTTTGATTGCCCCCTCCTATTCTCCTTTTGCCCTTTACGTAAGAGTTACAAGATTTTGGCTACGATTAGAGGAGCATTACTACAATGATCTATCGTGTGGATTCTGTTAAGAAACCTTAGTAGGAGTATCACATGCATAGTAAAAATTAAAACAAAAAATTGGTTTCCCATGCAGATTAAATCATCGTGCAAAAGATTGGGGTTGCGAGAAAAAAATATAAAAACTGAAAAATCACGATGCATGAGAGAATGATTTTACCTAGGGAGATTGTATATCCCTGTATTTTCATATCCGAATAGAGAGGATGAAGGAGGTCAAGCATCCTCCTCTCTAGTGGTATCCACATAATAGATCTCTATAGTGAAACTCCTCCAATATGATCTCATAACTCATATGCAAAGGGAGGGAGAAGAGTAAGAGAGGGAGGCTAAAGCTGCAACCTATCAACTATGAGTCTCCCCTCCTATTTATAGAGAGCCACCAAAAACCCTAGGGCTCCTATATTACTAAATTTGCATTATTGAATATCTATCTAATAATCTCTTTAGACCTTTAATTGAGTCTCAAGAAAGGAGCCCATCAGTATAGGGTCTCATCTAATGAGAATAAGGGCTAATTAGATCTACATCCAATCCTCTATTCGCTAAAGCATCTATCATATATGTGTAACCCTCTAGGTCCAATACCGAGCTAGCCGTGAGTCGCTCCCATCATAACTCCTTCTTATATAGTGAATTATTATCTCCATATTAATTCACTCGACTCATCGACTATGGACGTACTAGGCCACTATGTCATAGTTCCCAGATGGTATAGGGGGAATCAAATTCATCGGACTTATCTGTTTACAGTTACTGTGTATCATAATCCCTTATCTAACTAATATCCCAGAAATCGTATATTGGATATAGTACTGTCAGGTCACATACGAGATCAATTTGTCTTGCTCTAACCGGATTCTACTGGAGAACTCTTTCTCTCTAAATCTAAGTGACTCTAGCCAGGGATTTATCTAAGTAAGCACATATGAGATATTCCTCTCACGATACCAAGAGTGGATAATCCTTTATTGACACTCAATTACCTTCATAAGATTGGCTACCAATCCCGATAACCAATTGTACCAGATCTAAAACTTTCCAAACCTATAAGTCTGGCGTCAAAGAAATGAGTACTTATACAAGGCATCCTTGGTGTCTTGAGTCAAAGGACCAGATACATAACTAGGACTATGAAATCGTTGTCTTATATTATGTATCATCAACCATACAACATTCCATAAGCGGATCAATCAGTAAACTTATTCTCCAATAAGCACTTGTACTATATCCTTAGTGTCTCCATATAAGTGGTTGTAAGACCAGCCGCCTCCATCATATGGATGGGTATATAGTACACCGATCTATCCGGTTATCTCGATGTCCCTCTCGAGTAAGCTATGACCGGGATTATTTAGGATTTGTGTTTAAAGGTGAATCGATCTCATTATTGTGATCTTATCATAATTTGATTCTCATTACACAGAACCAAGGACATCACAGTATATATGCTATAGATAATATGATGTGAGAATATGTCAATAATAATCTTAAGCAAAAAGATCATATAGCGTGTCACACATGTCATCGCTCATGTAATTGGCTTCCAGGGCACCTGTAACTCTTTCCATTGCTATATCTTTTCAGGTCATGATTAATTTAACCAAATGGAACCTCCTAAAAATAATTCTAATAAGACCTAGATTCCCTTTCTAGAGCTATCATCTTGTCGCTGTCATAATATATGGGAATCAACTCCATGCTACTTCGTACGACTCCCATATCATGATGAACTTCTTTATCTATACCCCTTCCTTTGTTGTTTCTACTACAATAATGTATTTTGCCTCTGTGGTCAAGTAAGTAATAGTATCTTGGTTAGAACTCTTCCAGCTTACTACTCCTCCATTCAGGGTAAAAACATACCCTAAGTTTGACTTGCTATCATCAATGTCGGACTAGAAACTTGAGTTCATGTAGCCCTCAGCCTAGAGGCTATCTCTTTCATATATCAGTAAAAAATCCTTAATCTTTCTCAAGTACTTAAGAATACACGTTACTGCCTTCCAGTGTTTTAAACTTGGATCTACCTGATACCTGCTCGTGACACTCAAGGCATGTATTATATCAGGCCTGGTATATAGCATAACATATATGATAGACCCTATCACTGAGGCATAAGATATTTTATCCATGTTTGTCCTTTCTTCAAGAGTCTTTGGGAACATACTCTTAGAAAGTAATATTTCATGTCTCATCGGTATGAGACCTCTCTTGGAATTCTTCATGCTAGACCTTTTGACAATGGAGTCTATGTACCAATACTGGGATAAGCCAAGCATCCTCTTAGATCTATCTCTACAGATTTGGGGCCCCAAAATATATGATGCTTCCTCTAAATCTTTCATGGAGAAGTTTTTGGATAGCCAAGTCTTTACGGTGGAGAGCATTCCTACATCATTCTCAATTATTAGGATACTATCCACATACAATACCAAGAAGGTAATAGCACTCCCACTTACCTTCCTATACACACAAGGCTCATCTTCATTCTTAACGAAGTAATAAGATATGATCGTCTCATCAAATCTTATGTTCCAATTTCGGGAAGCTTGCTTTAATCTATAAATAGACTTGAGCACCTTGTACACTTTATCTGGACTCTCTTTGGATGTGAATCCCTCTAGCTATATTATATACACCTCCTCCTCGAGGTTGCTATTGAGAAATGTCATTTTGATCTCTATCTGCTAGATCTCATAGTCATAGTGTGCTGTAATAGCCAAAAGAATTCTAATGGACTTAAGCATGGTTATAGGTGAAAAGATTTTGCTATAGTCAACTCCTTGTCTTTGATAATATCCTTTAGCTACTAGCCTTATCTTTGATGATATCCTTTAACTACTAGCATTGTCTTATAGGTCTCCACATTTTCATCTACTCTGATCTTCTTTTTGAAGATCCACTTGCAGCTGATGGATACGATACCCTCAGGTGCATCCATAATGTTTTAAACATTGTTAGAGTACATGGAATCTATCTCAGAATTCATAGCTTCTTGCCACTTCCCATAGTCTATACTCATAATAGTCTCCTCGTAGGTCTGAGGATCAACATCCTAAGAGCCCATTGATATGTCCTACATATCTTTCATGACGGTGAGATACTTTGTTAGACCTACATAAAGTTGGAACTTATGTGTTAGGTACCTGAACAAACTCGGGCTCTGGAATGGTGCTTGAGCTAGGTTCTCCAACCTCGCTCAATTTTATCTCACTCCCATTGTTTCCACGAAGATTGTTTCCTTCTCAAGGAACACAGCTCTCTTGGTAACAAAGACCTTTTGGTCATCGGGATGATAGAAATAATACCCATAAGTTCTCTTGAGGTATCCCACGAATATGCACTATTTTTTCTTTGATTCCAACTTATTAGGGTTGTATCTTCTAACGTGGGTAAGACAACCACAAATCTTAACCATCTTAAAATCAGGCTTCTTTCCTTTCTATATCTTATATGGTGTAGACACTACCAACTTTGATAGAACTATGTTCAGAGGGTAAGTTGTGGTCTCTAGGGCGTACCCCTAGAATGAGATGGGTAGGTCAGCGAAACTCATCACGGACTGCACCATGTCTGACAGTGTGCGATTCCTTCTTTCTGAGACATCTGAGGTGTATAAGGATGTATCCATTGGGATAGAATCTCATTGTCCTTGAGGAAATGGGTGAACTCCATACTTAAGTACTCTCCTCCTTGATCTAATCGAAGAGTTTTAATACTCTTTCCAAAATTTAGTTCTCGACTTCATGCTTATATTCTTTAAATTTCTCAAATGTCTTAGATTTGTACTTTATCAGGTACATGTATCCATACCTAGAGAAATCATTAGTGAATGTAATAAAGTATGAGTAACCACCGATAGCCTGAGTCGACATGGGACCACATACATCATTATGTATGAGTTCCAATAACTCAATGACTCTCTCTCTAGTTCCACTAAAAGGAAAGTTGGTCATCTTCCCACGAAAGCAAGGTTTGCAAGTTGTATATGACTCAGGATCTAAGTATCAATCTTTCTACAACTTTTGAATCCTTCCCTCGTGTATATGACCTAACCTACAATGTCATATGCATGTTTTTTTCATCTTATCTCTTTTCCTCTTAGACATATTTATATTTATGATGTATGTAAAAGTGTATAACACATATAAGCCATTTATCAATATCCCTCGAGTGATAATCTCATCATCCATAATTATTGAACAACTATTATTCTCAAAAACTAATTTATATCCACTAATTATCAAATAATATTTTTGATAATAGAGGGAATAAAATAACATACATCCAACGCAATAATAGCTCCACCAGGTAGATGTAGGGTGACCTCCCCAACAGCAACTACAGCAACTCTTGCTCCCTTGCCCATCTTAAGGTCCATCTCGCATCTGACCAATCTCCTATGTTTTGCCAGAACCTACAATGAATTACAGATATGATAAGCACTTTCGGTATCCAATACTCATGTGTTATCATAAAAATCTAACAAGTGGAGACTGATCATGAATATACCTAAAGCTTCTATTTCGCCTTATCTGTTAGGTAGTCCTTATAGTTCCTCTTCCAATGCCCATCTTGGTCGCAGTGGAAGCACTGTCCCTTGTCCTTTGTCAGGTCTTTCTTGGCAATATTTGTCTTACCTGGTCTTTCTTTGCTCTTGCCCTTATTAAGGGTCTTACTAGCCTTTCTTTTCCTATTGGTCTCACCAATATAGAGAACTGACTTCTCTTTCTTTACGGTACTCTCAGCTTCCCTCAACATAGTGAGTAGCTCAAGGAGAGTCACCTCAAACTTGCTCATGTTAAAATTCATGATGAAGTGAGAAAAGGAATCTGGTAGGGACTGAAGTATAAGATCAACGCATAGGTTATCCTCTAGGACTATTCCTAGACCTATGAGTTTCTCAATCCATTCTATCATCTTTAGGACATGGTTCTCAATCGATTTCCCCTATGTCATCTTGGCTTGGAAGAGTCTCTTAGATATCTCATATATTTGAGTTCTTCCATGTTTCTCAAACAGTTGGCGGAGATAAAGAATGATAGAATCTATATCCATGATCTCATGTTACCTACGTAACTCAGGAGGCTAGCATATAATATTTTGCTAATATGGAATCATCTATATACTTCACATAGTGAGCGATCTCATCCTCGCTTGCCTCTTCTTACAGTGTGGGCACAATCATATCAAGGACGTACGTAATTTTCGCCACCATGAGAATAATTCTCAAATTAAGGAGTCAATCCAAATAGTTTGGACCAGTGAAGCGGTTGGCACTAAGTATGCCATGCAGAAGGTTTATAAGCGACATGTTTCTGACAAACAAGATATAGCATAAATAAATAATATGTAAATTTTATAAAAAATACTAATTAAGATATGGACTTCTATCTTAATATACTCCAACTATTTTCCTAGTGAATCACGTGACACCCTCAACATGTAAGATGGAAGTCTCCAATAGACTCATAGTGGGGATCAGAATCTAATTGGCATCTTAATGCAACCTCGAGGGACTCGACCAATTACACTGAGCCCAAAAGGTAGGCAACTCTTGTCAATCATAACTTCTTATGATTCCCGTCACGTTCGGCCTCCAAATCATTATGGTCTCGAGGGACTCGACCAACCATAATATTCAGTTAAGTCACCATAATCGTTACAAGATGAGTCTGATTTAATGATATGCCCTTGAGGGACTCGACTAAGTATACCATGTCCTTAGGTCACTGATAAGATCTCTATATCGTAGGCAAGAATTCGATCACATAGATATGTGAGTCTCGAAGGACTCGACCAACTCAACCTATGTTGTGATTCAATTTCTTCTTATAGCAATGGAAGGCCATGTGTGTTAATCTTATTGCCTCATGCTTACTGATTTAATATTATCATAGGAGAGATTTTTGTTTCGTATCGGTCCCCTAATATGTCGTGTCACACATATACATATTTAATATATATCTATATCGCATGCATATATATATATATATATATATATATATATATATATATATATATATATATATATATATATATATATACATGTATCTAGTAGGTATATAACACATCACATATACAAGCCGCACTAGATGATCATGAGTGTCACCTAATATGATTAAGCCCAAACCAATAGGCCTAATCACTCACAATAGGATCTATATGTGCATCGGCATATCTCCATACCCTGTGATTGTTGATATCGTCATCATCGGTTCCATCGGATTGTCACATCACCATACATCGTGATCTCCCGCTATGACATTATGGGTCCCGTTGTCACCTCCACGCTCCGGTCAAGTATTTCCATATAATTATAAATAATCATAATCACGCAGGCCCAATAATAAACGAGAAAAACAAAGGCTTACAGGCCCCAATAATAATAATAATTATAATCATAATCATAATTACATGGCTTATGATCATTCATCCACATCATACATCACATGTATATCACATCATATGTAGGATTACTAGATATATATAATAATTAATTAAACTATTTAATTATTTATTTTTTAGGAATCAGAACATACTCGTAATTTCCAGAATTATCAAGGGTATTTTTATAATTTTGAATAAGATGACAATCCTCGATATTTTCATAATTATTGAGGGTATTTTAAGAATTCTGTACACGAGGACAATCCTTGAAATTTCTAGAATTCAAAAGGGTAGGATAATCCTTTTCTAAAAAAGATGTCTTAGCCCTCTTTCCTCACCTTCACTGTGTCGTCATCGCCGCAGACGACGCTGTTCTGCTGTCAAGGGTGGCCACCTAGGGCCGCGTTGTTCTTGCCGGCAGCAGGTCGGGGTCGTTGGGTCGCCTTACGAGCCGCCGCTTACTCGCCCCTCTGACACCCTTGTGGCCAAAGATCCAATCGTCCCCTTACAGGGGGCCTTGGCCACAACCGGTTGCCCCTGCAGTCGGCCTGGCCATGGATGGCCACCCTTGGAATGGGCCTGGCCATGGCCGGCTGCCCCCTCTTCACTGCGTTTGTTGCAAAAATACAGTAAGAACACGTAGAATGATTCTACATGATTCAATTTCATTACATGCAATTTAAAACCAATCTTTTGCATGAAAACTTTGGCTCTGATACCATTGTTGGGAAACCTCAGCGGGAGCATTACATGCGTAGTGGAAATCAAAACAAAAAATCGGTTTCCTATGTAAATCAAATTATCATGCAAAAGATTGGGGTCGCGAGAAAAAATACAAAAATCGAAAAACTATGATGTGTGAGAGATTGATTTTACCTAGGAAGATTATATATCCCTGTATTTCCAGATCCAGATAGAAAGGATGAAGGAGGTTAAACGTTATCCTCTCTAGCGGTATCCACACGATGGATCTCTGCAGCGAAACTCCTCTAATCTGATCTCACAACTCTTGTACAGAGGGAGGAGAATAGGAGAGGGAGGCCAAAGCTGCAGCTTATCAACCATGAGTCTCCCCTCCTATTATAGAGAGCCACCGGATCTTTATCCAATTATCAACTAACCTTGCATTATTGGATCTCTATCTAATAATCTCCTAAGACCTCTAATTGAGTCTTAAGCAAGGAGTCCATCAGCACAGGGTCTCATCTAATAAGATTAGGGCTAATTAGATCTCCATCAACTATATGCGTGTGACTCTCTAGGCCTGATACTTAGCTGGTCATGAGTCACTCCCATCAGAAATAATAATTCACTTAACTTATCAATTATGGATGTACTATGCCACTATGTCATAGTCCTCAGACGATACAAGGAGATCAAATCCATCAAACCTATATGTCCATATTAATGTGTATCTATAATCTCTCATCCAACTAATATCTTAGAAACCGTATATTGGACATGATACTATCAAGTCACGTATGGAATTAGTTTGTCTTGTTTTAATCGGATTCTACCGGAGAACTCTTTCTCTCTTAATCTGAATGACCCTAGCTAGAGATTTCTCTAAGCAAGTATATACGGGATATTCCTCTCGTGATACCAAGAGTGGATGATCCTTTACTGAAACTCAATTACTATTGTAAGGTTGGCTACCAATCCTAATAACTAACTGTACTAGATCTGAAACTTTCCAAACCTATAAGTATGACATCAAAGAAAGGAGTACTCATACAAGACATCCTTGGTGTCTCAAGTCAAAGGACCAAATACATAACTATGACTATGAATCATTGTCTGATTTTAAGTATCATCAATCATACAACATTCTATAAGTGGATCAATAAGTGAACTCATTCTCCAATAAGCACATATATTATATTCTTAGTATCTCTGCACAAGTAGTTATGAGACCAGCCACCCCCACCATATAGATTGTTATATAGTACACCAGTCTATCCGGTTATCTCGATGTCACTCTCGAGTAACTTATGACCGGAATTATTTAAGATATGTATTTAAATATGAATTGATCTCATTATTGTGATCTCATCACGATCTAATTTCTATTGCATAGAACCAAGGACATTACAATATATATGCTATAGATAATATAATGTAAGAATATGTCAATAATAATCTCAAGCAAAAAGATCGCATAGTGTGTTACGCGTGTCGTCACTCACGTGATTGGCTTGTAAGACACCTGTAACCAACAGATACTGCTAGAGAGGAGTACATTTGACCTTATTTATCCTCTTTATCTGAATCTAGATTTTCAAGAATATATGACCTCCCTAGGTAATCAATTTCTCATATCATAGTTTTCATTTTTTTTTGTAGGTTTTTCATGTATCAATCTTTGTACGATGATTTGATATATATGAGATACCTAATTTGCTTTCTTTGTTCCGCTATACATGTGATACTCCCGCTAGGTTTTCCAACATGTACAAATCTTATAAGATCAATTGTTGGTTGAAATCATTAATTTTTTGATAACTCGCATGAATGATTAGATTGCATAACATTGATCCAGTTTTGTGACTTAAATATCCTTCATTTAAATCTTTTTTATTATTTATTTAGAGGACATTTACTTTATGGTTGACATTACAAAAAAAATTAAAATTGATCCGATGTAATGTATCACAAACGTTTATGTTTATAATGTTGGTGGATATTATTTTTATTATTATATAAATTTTAATTTTTTAATATATTTTAAAAAATTAAACATATGATCTAAATAGCCCAAGGCTTCATAGGATCACCTGAAATCAATATATACCGATTAGTATTGATGTACTGAAACATGATATACTAGTGTATATTGATATTTAAATTAGAATAAAAAAGAAGGAAAAAAAAAAGCAAGAAGGAAGAAGATGAAAGAAGAGGAGAAGAAGCAACGATAGCTTATGTGAGAAGCAACAATAGTGTCGAAGCGATAGGTGGCAGTGTTTTTGTTTTTTTTATAGTTGAGTTGGAGAGGATCCATCACTTCTTTATTTGTTTTATTATTTTAGACTTTGTAAGGATGGATGTATAACAACTTAAAAGAGTAGAAAGTAGCTGCTAAGTTGGAAAGCGCGGCTTGTTTGGGCTTTCATTAAACTCTTTATGTGAAGCAAAAGCATCAATGCTAAATGATGTGGGGCAGTGTGGATGATGTGTATTAATGAAGAAAGCAATAAGAATCAGGGAAGGGAGCCATTGAAGAATCAGGGAAGGGAGTCATTAAAGCAAAAGCCAACTCAAGTTTTTGGATTACTTTGTCCACTTATTGGTAAGTTGATTGGGACCGGTGGCAATTCTTGGTGTTGCTTTAGTTATTGAGTTGAAATCATTCACTCTACAGTACTTGTGAAAAGACTTGCATATGAAGAAAAAAAACTTAAAAATTAGGGTTTAATTATTTTTTGAATATTAACTCCAAGTTTCTCTCGGCTGAAAGAGAAGATGAGAAAATTTATTGTTTGGTTTATATGATTGGGTGTACAAGTAAAATAGTAATTGAGCTAGATTCAACAAACTATTACTTATAATTTGATCTCATATATAAAAAAAACTTTTTTTATACTGACACATATAAGGAACATCAAACTATATAATATTCAACATAGAGTTCTTAATAACGTGATGTCAAAATAAAAACTTTGTAAAAGTTCTCAAAACCCAATAGTTCTCAAACTAATTAGAGATTCACATCAACTATTAATATCGATAATATCAATAATATTCTGATTCTTTTTACACTTTAATTTTTAAATTGTTATTTTTATTTTTATTAGTTACTTAATATGTTTTTTTTTCTCCCAACAATAATATTTTTGTGGCAGTTCTTTGAGAAGAACTGATAGTTCTTTGTATATTTTATGCTCATCATAATATTACCTCAGCATCTCTAGTATAAAAGAAGATGGCCTCTTAGTAGGAGGATATTTCAAGTCTTTTCATGACCGTCATAGCAACAACTATATCAAAAAAGAAAAGCTCGATCTCCCTTATGTTCTCGTAGAATTTTGCTGTTTAATAAAAATTACTATTGTAAGGAAAAAAATTACTAATATTTGTAAGGGGAAAAATATATATTAAGAAAAAAATCTCTACATTTATTGACTAATTGTAAGGGAAAGCACAAAATCTTATGAGACTTCCGACATCAATGGCTTAAGACATTATTTGTAGAAATAAATGTGTTTCTCATAGATAATTAGTTATTTATAATTAATGGAGAATCTAGCACTTAGCTCATATCACATATGATAATTGCATTCATATCCATAAGGATGCTTAAAATTTTGACTTCTTGTGGTATAATTTTTTTTTGTCTCTTCTTGGTCTTTAATTTTTTTTTTATAAAAAAATACTAGGACATTTTACTGGAAAAGACTTATAATATTAGTTTTTTTACTGAATAGCGCTTCTATATTTGTTTTTACCTATGATAACATCTTTTTTGTAAATGATAGAAAAACCCATGAATCAAACCTAATTGAACCAGTAAATTATGAACCTTTTGAAATTAAATAGATTTTGAAGTAGTTCAATTAAATCTCCTTCTCCTCCTCCTCCTCTTCCATCTCCTTCCTCTCCTTTTCCTTATTCACCTCCTCTATCTTATCTCCTTCCTCTTCTTTCACCTCTATCTCTTCCTCCTCTTCCTCATCATTCTCCTCCACCTTATTCTCTCCTCTTCCTTCTCATCTTTTGCCTTCTTCATCTTCTATGCCACCTCCCCAGCCTCCTTCTTCTCCTTTCCCTTTGCCTCCTTCTTCTCCTCCGTTTCCTTCTCCTCCTCCTCATCTTTCTCATTCATCTTCTATCATCCTCTATCTTTGTCTCCTCCTCATTCATTTTTCCCCATCTCCTCCTCCGTCTTATTCACCTCCTCTCTGTCTCCTCCTCGGTCTTTCCATGTTTCTCCTCCTCAAAGAATTGAATTTCACATAAAGCTATATATTACTGTTTTTTATTGAAGTAGCAAATACTGATTGATCTTCATTATGTCACAATTCAATGACAGAATTGACTAGTTGTTGTGAATACTGTTGTCAATATCATATATGTTTAGTATGATGTGATCGAGTGTTATAAATATTATTTCTATCATGTATCATTATTGTGAAAATTGAATGATATGTCTTTGGTGTGTTCCTATGATATGTACTAATATAAACACATGTTGTTGTAATCTTAATATTGATATGGCTATGATCGTGATGTTTACTACGGTGCGTGTGCATGTTTGTATTTTATCGATTTGTGTGTTATTGTGAAAGTTGAATAATATGTTTTTGTTCTGTCACTACTATGATTATGGATGTTTACTATAAATTTGTAATATATATGTGTTTATTGAGTCTTTAAGATGATTAATAGGATTTTTGTTTTCAATTTTTAAAGATTTTAGGGTGAATAGTTATCAAAATTAAAGAATTTTTAATAGGTACTAGTGGAGTGCAACTTAGTTAAAACCGAGTGTGATTCCATCAACTTTCATAAAACCTATTCAAACTTTCATGTAAGTACTAAGACATGATTGTAAGATAATTAATACTATTTTTTATTTTTAAAAATTTTATAATGATAAAATATCAAAATTGAAGAATTTTTGATAAGATATTGTGATCGAGTATAATTTAGTTTTAAAAGGAGTGTACCTCCATCAACTTCTACAAAACGTATTTAAACTATTATAGAAAAATTAGGACATGATTTGAAGATGATTATTGTTACTTTTTTATTTTTTGATATTTTACGTTGATAAAGTATCAAAATTGAATTTTTTTTGAAAAGACAAGTGTAACCCAACCAACTTTGATGAAACTTATTAAAACTTCTGTAAAAGTATCAACAATTAATTATAAGATTATTAGTATTATTTTTTCTATTTTTTAAGAATTTTAGGATGATAAAACATAGAAATTAAGAAATTTTCAAGAACATGCGAGTGTAACTTAGTTCAAAAAACGAGTGTAACATAGTAAACTTTCATAAAACCTATCTAAAGATCTATAAAAAAAATATTGGGACATGTTGATGAGATGATTGGTGGAATTTTTTTATTTTTTTGATAATTTTAAAATTATTAATTATTAAAATTAAAGATTTTTTGGATATGTAGTATGGTTGATTCAAAAATAAGTGTAACTTGGTGAGCTTCCATGAAGTCGATCCAACTTTTACAAAATTATTAAAACATATTGGTTAGATGATTAATACTATTTTTTATATTTTATAATAATTAATAGAATTTGGTGTGTTGTGGTAAGATTAAGAAATCCTACCCTAATGGTACATCAACTAAGGTGTGATTCTAACTCAAGTAAAATATAATTATGATAAGGATTATAAGATCGACTGAACAATAATAACCTTAAATTCAAAATTAATAATAGTTTACTTGTGGCACATCTATCAAAAATTTATAAAAGTATATTATATAGAAAATCACCTTCTATAGTCAATCTAGACAAACATACTATGGCCGAAATTAGGCTATACAAAAACACTGAAGATATTATATTTGTTTATAATTAACATTGTTGACTTATACAATCAGTGGACTTGCTTTATAATTAACATGTTGACTTATACAATTGGTGAAAATTTACATGAATATTAATTGTGACCTGATTATTGACACTTCATACACCTTTTAGAGACCTGACCACTTTGTCTTGATGACATTTAAGAGTTTTTAGATGTTCTCCTATGCAAAATCATTTAATTCTCACTTGAAAAATAAGCATCTTAAGGCTAATCCTTCAACATCCAATGAATCTAGGAACAATACATTAATTTGGTAAAAAAATATCCCAAAAAAAACCTTAAAACTTCACTGAATGATTTAGTAGTGCAACAAAGGATTTGTTGATGCAGTCAAGGGTTTAGCAATGTTGCCAAGACTTTTAGCAACACAATGAAAATATTTTCTTCCACAATGCAACAAAGGAGGAGGCGGAGACGAGGTGACAGGCTGAGGAGGAGAGGGTAAGAGAGAGAGAGAGAGGATGAGGATGAGAAGGAATGGAGGGAGGTGGAAGAAAAGGAGAGGAGGAGGTAAAGGAGAAGGCAGAGGTTAAGGATGAGGAAGAGGAATAAGATGAGGCGCAAGAGGAGAAAGGGGAGGCGAAAGGAGAGGAGGAGGTAGATGAGGAGAAGAGAAGATAATGGAGGGGAGGAGGAGGAGGAGGAGGAGGAAAGGGATGAGATTGAGGAGAAGAGGGAGGAGGAGGAGGTGGAAGAGAAAAATGAGGCGGAATGCTAAGTTGGGGTTTTCTTTCTACATCAATGCCCCCCCCTTTTCCCTATGTCCCCAAAATGTCCCTAACACAGAAATAAAAAACTCTTAACCTTTTGAAATGGATTGATTCATAGAGCGTGTTTTTACAATATTTTCAGTACATCTACAAAAATTACTATAACTAGCATAAAAGTTAATTTTTTTATATGTTATCAATTAAAAGTTACATCAACAAGAATTTCTACTTAAAATTAAACAGGATCGATAAGTTAGTTTATATTAAATTTTGAGTCAGTTACTGTGTTTTGATATAGGATCACGTTGTTTTTGTGAAAATATCACAAAACACTGCAAATGATAAACCGATGGATTGATCCAATGTAAAAGTGCAGGAATTTTTTTTGATTGTCATATTAGGGTCATTTTCAGATATAGGAAAAAAGTGGGGTACTGGTGGAAAAAAAAGTACACAAAAAAAAATAAATTACCCCATATATTCGATGCAATTATATAAAATATTTTAAAAATAATACTTGGACTAAAATACCCCGTTACTTTGGACTTAAGATTTCCCAATCTCAAGTTCTAATCAACATTCAAAATCTACTTGGATTGGATACCCACAGCTTTCACATCATATATTTACCGCCATTAATTAAGATTTCCCAAGCTCAAGTTCTAATCAACAGCACACTTACTTCCGTAGATGCTTACACCGTACTTCATCCGACTCTTTAGAAGGAAATTAACATATAGATAACCGATTTATTTAAGAAAACCCAAACAAAAATATCACAGAATTCCTTTTATTTTAAAAAAAATATAAATACGAAAGAAAATTCGACTAACCGCTTGGTGTGGGTCCCGCTTCGTGAAAAGGGGGGACGAACGGTGCAGATAGCCAAACTTGGTCTCCCGTCTCCCATCCCAGTCGTCGTCTCCGCCTCCTTGTCTCCAGCGTCCGATCTCCTCTTCCCCCGTCTCTCTCCCTTCCTCCCTCGCTCCTTTGTTGCCCCCCTTCGCTGCGCGCGCGCCAAATACAAAAGCCTCCTCTTCCTCCTATCCAAGCAAAGCAAAGGTATGTTCACGCCCTTTTTCTTGTTCCTTTCCTACCCCGATTTAGGGTTTGGGTCTCCATGGATCTATTTGGTGGTTTGTTCGTGGATCTGTCAGGGTCCCAAGCATGGCGGATGCGCCAGCAAGCCCCGGTGGTGGAGGTTGCGGTCACGAAAGCGGAGGTGACCAGAGCCCCCGATCCAGCGTCCGGGAGCAGGACCGCTTCCTTCCCATCGCCAACATCAGCCGGATCATGAAGAAGGCGCTTCCCGCCAACGCCAAGATCGCCAAGGACGCCAAGGAGACCGTCCAGGAGTGTGTCTCCGAGTTCATTAGCTTCATCACCAGCGAGTCTGATCTCGTCCTCTCGCCCTTCTCTGTTCTTGTACTTGGGATGATCCTTTTGGTTGGTTTAGTTAATTAATAGTTTTGATAATTTGGTGTTTTAGGGCCAGTGATAAATGCCAGCGGGAGAAAAGAAAGACCATTAACGGCGACGATCTGCTGTGGGCGATGGCCACGCTGGGATTCGAGGACTATATCGAGCCGCTGAAATTGTATCTGCATAAGTACAGAGAGGTGCTTTTCTGTTTTCTTTTTCTATTTGAACCTTTCCTGATTAATATTCACTTGAAAATGGGTAGCTTGAGAAGAAATTACTAACTTTGTATTTTAAAAATGGCATACTGGATCTGATGTTCCTTTCCTGTGTTTATTTTGCATGTGCTTTTGCTGTGGTGGTGTTCTGTTCCAGTTGGAGGTAAGGAGCTTCCTTCTTATTGATGCTATATGTAGTTGTTTGATGTTGTTAGGACAGAATTTAGTGCTGCAAGTATTTGCTTCTTTGTTTAATGAAACAATTCTAAGTTTACATTTGATAAGGTATACTTTTTCAATATATTTAACCCTTTTAACTTAATTACAGGCAAAAACTAGATGAATTTCAATTGCCAAGCAATGTTGGGAGAGCAACATGTGATCCTAGCAGCTAGGGCAATGCATAATGCATATGTTGCACATATCTGGTTTGTATCAAAACACTAAAAATTGCCATAATGTACAAATGAAAAAAAAGGAGCGGCCTAGCACATGAGGCTTTTGCTTCTGTTAGGTTTAGGGAGGGTCTATCTAGATTAAAAAAAATAAATATTAATTATGGTCAGACAATTAACTTATGCATTATTTTACTCTTTAAGAAGTTATCGGTGTAATAATTTATAAGAAATATAGAAGTCCATTAGACTAAGGTTATATATTACTATTGCAATATTAAATACACTATAAGAGAATAATACATGATCACATTTTTATACCTATAGGAACTGCCTAAGGGCCCATGTAAATTAGAGCTACATATGCAGCTTATGTAGTCTTATCTGTAGTTACACAACCTATTCAAGTCACATGAGTCTCGTAGGTTGCATTCATATGATGATGTGTGCATTTGTGCCTGCATAAATGACCGCAAAAACTGCTTTTTTTCAAACAGTGCTTCCAAGTTTACAATAACAACAATAAAGCTGTGAGTCCTAACACAGTGCTGGCAAGTTTAGTTTGAAAAGATTTGATATCGAAGTTATGTGTACATATAATAAGTATAAGCTGCATATGCAATTACACAACACATTCAAGCCACAATTGTATACGATGTGTTCATATGGCAGTATGCATATGAGGCCATGCAAAAGCTTTTTTTTGTCCTTCTAAATATTGCTGACAAGGGATAATTCATGTTATCTAGATCCAACTATAAATATATAAGAATTATTTCTATTCACAATTAAATTAGGTATTTGTGTTTGATATGTATTTGGCTTATAATATAACCATCCCAAATGAATTCAGCCAAATTTTGGCCAAATTGTTTGTCAGCTTTATGATACTACAATATGATATTAACATACATTCGTTACTATTGATATAATTATTAAAATATGGCGTCAATGGCTTATTGAGATTATGTTTTTTACTCACATCAAAACCCATTGATGAAAAGTATGTGTTGGTTTGCATATACCGGTGGATGTGTCATATCCATTGCCTCTTCACCTATGAAAGATAAAAGTATATTCTCCATATCGCTTGAAAATGGACATATTATGATCATACCATGAACATTTTGGTCTTGTGAAGTTCTTGAAACAGCTCTTTCTTTTTTTTTTCTTTAAATTTTTTAATACTGTGGACAGGGTGACAATAAGGTGTCTGCCAAAGGTGGAGACAGTTCTGTTAAACAGGATACAGCTAGTTCTCATGGTGGAACTCAGCCCGGTCCAATATCCCAAGGGGTAGTACTTCCCTGATTTTTCTTTTAATTTGGATTTGACAATGGATCTGGAAATTGCCTGATACTGATTCCACAATTTAACATATTTCTCAATGACATAAATAGATGGGTCACCAAGGATCTTTTACTCAAGGCATGAGCTATTTGCAACCTCAGGTACCTCACTTTTTGTTTCAGTCCTTAGTGAGAACTTCAGATGATTTCAATGTACTTTTCAGATTTATGCTGTTGCATTAAACTGAAAGATTTTTAATTCCTTTTTGGTGCATGGTTTTGATCATTTTAGTTGTTACTAAACTAGATTAAGATCATTCTTGTTTTTCTGTAGCACATAATGCCTTTCCTGAAGGGACTTGTTTTTATTTGTTATATGATGATATATATTCTTACATATGGTATTACATTTATAACTATATGAGTATATGTTTTCTATTTGTTTGCTTTTGGAGGCTAATGGATCTAAAAGCATCAATGTGCTAACTGAAGTTACGTGGTGTCAAATGAGTAAATTTGAATAAGTTTATTATCTTATAAATGCCCACTGGTTTTTGGCTTGAATTTTAGGTACCAAACCTTCTGGTATAACTCTCTCAGGGAAAAAAGTAATAACCATTTAAAGGACTGATGTTCAACTTCTTCCTGTCTTCTTTTAAATAATTCTTGATAAGTTCATCTTTTTGATCTTATAGCAACTGTTGTGATTTTCTTTTACTATTTTAGGTTCACTTGCTTAGAATAGGTGTTGTTATGCAGTTTTGAGCATACTGTGTTTTTATATTAGTAATCACTTATAAACTTTCTCCAACATTGTAGAGAAGATATTTAGTATTTTAGCATGAATTGCTTTGTGGCCCGGATTCAACATGATGCCATTCCATGGTTCTGCATTTTTTTCATTTTTAACTAGTATTTACACTGGAGTATCTGAAAACAAGCGATGAGTTAATTATGCAACTAATGGAAGTGTATGCAAGCTTTATCACCTTTTTCTTAAAATTTACCATCTATTGGGGAAACATTGAGATGATTTTCATGAGAAACTTCATCTTATGTCAAAAACATATAGTGCATTGTTTGTTGGTTCTTTGAATCAAGAGAAATTCATCTTGTATTGGAGATAAATGACAGAAAAATACTTGAAGTCATAAATGTTAAAACGCTAAGGATTAATGTGGTTTCAATTAACATTAGTGTAATTTGTTTGTTTGTAAAATTCTAAACCAAGGTTTTACCTACCGGTCCATACCGGTGTACCGACATCTTTTATCTGTATGATGATACCGCCTTTATAATATAATATAATATAATATAATATAATATAATATAATATAATATAATATAATATAATATAATATAATATAATATAATATAATATAATATAATATTAATATATTAAAAAAGGAAAAAAATCGATATTTCTCCCGTGCGAGGAGACGATATATTATAATATTATATAATATGATATTAATATATTAAAAAAGGAAAAAAAACTCGATATTTCTCCCCACGCCGGGAGACGTTTCGTCTCCTCGTGCGGGAGAAAAATCGCTCGTGGGCGAGGGCGGCGACGGCTCGCGACGACCCGCGAGTGGTGACGGCGCATGGGCAAGGACAACACGAGGTACTTCTTTCTTCTTCCCCTCTTCTTCATCTTTCTTCTTTTCCTCCTCTTCTTCTTCTTCCCTTTTTCTCCCTCAATCGATCACCGATGGTCGATTTCTCTCTCAATCAACTGTCGACGGTCGATTTCTCTCTCAATTGACCGTCGACGGTCAATTTTAGCGATATCGCCAGTAGCAGGCAGTGCAGGTACCGGTAACCTGGTGGACCGATACGTACCACCTGTATCGGGCGGTATAGTTTGAAATTGCAATCCTTGTTCTAAACACATTTGAGACTTTTTTTGAGTTAATTATTTTTTGAAATTGGCCCATTTATGTCACAAAAGTTATAAGAGACTAGCAGTAGAAGGTTCCTCTTGATGTTTCTGAAGTACTAGTTTATCTGCCTGTAGGAGCAATTTGCTCACAGTAAATTTATTTGCTATAAGCAAGTTCAGTACACCTGCATGTTCAGTCTCTACCAACTTGATTCAGACAGCTGGCATCCCACTTGGACTTGGATCAAACATCTATCTGGTCCAGGTGAACCAATGCAGCAAGACTGGTAATTCACAGTCTCAATCGAAGGCTAGGAATTGCCTTCCTCGAGTCTGTACAGGACTTCTGCATGGACAGGAGGGCTTAGAAGTCCTTTTCTCAAACTTGGACTTTTCTAATTGAATGGGGTAGATCACCCTTTGTTTCATGAGATAGGGTGTTGCTAAATTCTATGTTGGACAGAAAAATGATAACAGGCTCTTTCTTTGGGGTATCACAATCTCCGCAGCATACAAAAAAACGAGCCGGCTGCAACAACAATGATTGTCAGGCCAAAAGAAGAAAGTAGCAACGGTAGATTAGAAAGGATGTATTAAATCATTTTTATATTACCCTAAATTTTAAAGCTCTGAGCCTCTTAGAAGGTACCTTACTGTTCTATCAGCCAAGTGGGCATTTGGTTTCAATTTAGTGTTTGGGAGTATTCTACTGTTCCTTGAATTTTTATGTAGCATTGGTTAGACATTGTTATTAAAAAAAAATGGTATCGGAGTGGGGCATGTGTTATTTTGATAGTCATCTGCAACCATCATCTATGATATTATTATCCATTGTCACATGCGTGGATGAAGTTACGTTGAACAAAGATACATTGAAGATGTCAATCAATGTGGTGAGGACTCTTCAAACTGGGATGGCCTAGCTTGAAGATTATCATAATTAGGCTTGATCATTAAGAACTATCAAGTGTGTTAACAAATATATATTATTATATCTGCTTACTGTGGAGCATTGTGCACTCATTTGAGAGCAAATAGGTGTGATTAATACGAATATCGACATGCAAGGATGTGGAAAGAGTATTGTAAATTGTGCAATCATTGCAAGGTGCAATGATGCTAAGGCCTAGTAATATGATGGTGGGGCTATCAAAACTTCTCATGGCAGCCTTGCTCATATAATTGAAGATCGTAGCCTTGCCTCAGTTCTAAAACAGGCTTTGTTGTTTGTAGCATCTCTAGGGATGCTTGTGATAATGATGGTTGCAACAAATTTAGGATTTCTGCTCAATATGGATGGTCTTTTATGGCTTTTAAGGAGGAATTCACCAACTTCTATATTTATTGAGGTAAGCCACTGCTATTGTGATGTCCTTGGGCATAGTTGTGGCATCCTCATGCCATGACAATGTTACAGTCGTTGATCATGTAGCTCCCATTCTCCCTCTGTCTTTAAGGCGATATTGTAGTTCCCCTTTTCTTGTTTCTATATTGATCACCGACAAGGGTAATAGATTCCTTCTAGATTACTAATTATAATGGTGTTCCTCTGAAATTAATTTAAGGTACCCCTTAAATCTTAGGACAAAACAAAATAACTGAGAAGTAAGGTTTGCTTCCCATGTGGCTTTAATATTTTTAGTACAGATTTTTGGATCATCTCAAAAGAGAATATCTGTAGAATAGTCCTGCTATTGAATCCCAATTTCACCATTTATTAATCACAAAATATCTTATAGAAGTCATAAGAAAATAAAGGTTATGTGCTCTTATTTAGGTAAAATTGAAGGAGTTTTCTGATAACCAGAGTATATATTTCTTGCTTCCCCTAAGCTTGAGGACGCTGAAAGATATGTATTCCGCTTTTCCTAAATTTATGGATTTAGGAAAACTTACCACTTTATGATAACTAGTTTTAAGGCTTTCATTGTTGAAAATGTCTCCTCTTTGCATTTATTTTTCTTTCTTTTTTTGTTATTTCTTTTCCTGTTTTATTGACATTAAGACCATTATAGAATGTATGATAGTGCAAAGCGATCAATTTATGCTAAAATATAAGAATTTTATAAGAACCAGGATTTATCAATCTAATTAAAAATTAAAATAAAGTTGTCCGTATTAACAGTCCAAATAGAAAAGTGCATTCGTGGGTGATTCTCACTTTGATGATTCAAAAAGTTTCAACAAGTCAAGGGAGTTATTGTGCATTGGCAAGGGAGAAGCTGGTTGCAAAGAAAAAGAAGTGCGAGAATCGGGAACTAATCTGCATCAGACTCTTAAGTTCTCGTGAAAATTTGTTAGGTTAAAATTATGACATTTGTGGTATTGTGGTTGTTTTAACGAGATATCAGTTTTTATATATATTGTTTTTATTAGATTACTAATCGGGCATGATGTTGATATATACGTGACACACATTAATATTTAGAGTTTTTTCTTCTCCTCCCTTTATTTGTTCAATTATCTTTAGAATTTATTGGGATTTTTTATTTTTTTATTTTATCTAATTTCTTATATTTTGTTTTTGATTTTTAATATCATTTATATGTTCTATAATTTTACCACTAGTTTTTTTTGTGCTCTTTTATATATAATTATTTTATTATTTGTTAATATTTATTTTATTGTTTTGTTTGACTTTTGTTATTTTCTTTTTTCTTATAGTTCAATTATTTATTAATTGTAAATTATATTTTATTTAAGTTTTTATATTATCTATTTAAGAAGGTTTTAGTTATTTATACATTTAAACCATACTCGCAATGTGTAAGCAAAAGCAAGATTCGACTTCTCATGTCGATTGGCATGTGGCATGACACGTATCGCCTCGTATCGATATACTGTGTGTTGGTACTGTAGGGCGTGCCAATGACATAAAAAAATTAAAAACCTTAAAAATATCTAAAATTAGGAAAAATAATAGATTAGAGTTTTTATTTGGAAATAAATGTAAGTTTAGCTTACTTTCATATAAAATCATTTAAACAGTAAAGGGATAATGATAGATCTTTTTCGGGCATCGAGGAGTAGCTTTACGGCATGTTCTAAATTGTTCTTCTGTTATTGAATTATTTACAAAGATAGGACTTGAGGAGTTAGATTACAAGTTGAAACTTTAAGATTCAAATGAATTAAGTAAAAAATGGATCGGTCGATGGATATACTTGGTTCTACCACCAAAATGTATGGTAGGACCCTACTGGTGGTAGATCGGGATTCTTGATCCTATACATTTGTATATCAATATGGTATGTTTATTAGACCCAATCTTAAAATTGCTCCCATAACATGGTATGCTGATAGACCAGATGGTATTGGTGCATCAACGTAGTGACAGTTGTAGCCTGATACCATGTGTTCAAGATGGCTCCTAAGGCAAGTATGATTATAACATGTATTGGTGCGGAGGTTGGAGAACGTCAGAACTTCTACATTCGCCACTGACCTACTACATATTACAAGACCGATTAGCTCTACAAAAAGAATGACCAACTATCACTATACTGTTGTTGGCCGTAAGATTCTCTATAATCCGATGGCTAGGAATACGACGAACTTCGTTCTGTGTCTATGTCTTATAGGCTCTGTCGCATTTGCTTAAAATCATTGACCATCCTCTCTTTTTATTTCCATGTGTAAACATGATGACTACCTCCTCGAGTTGTACGATCCAAATCTTGTGTGGCATGTGTAAAATGCTGCTCGTTGATCCATACACCACCTTGTAACTGAGTTGGCGAAACCATCGACTCCTTGTCATCATTGCTATCATCATCGGTCAAGGCATTGCTATTGACGTTGCTGGTATGTTTATCGATTGAGTGGGTTGCTGAAGTGATTGAGAAGGTGTCTCATCGCCCGACCCAATTCTTTCCAATGGTGTCTCATCACTGAAGTGATGCTACTACCTTTTGCCTTTGCACGTTGAGCGAACGACTGTGATTGTTAAGAGTCATGACCTTGAGCGATTCAACTTGAGATTGTTTGGCTCCTTCTGCCACGTTCTGACTAAGGGGGATCTTCCTTCTATTGGGGGATGTTGTTCTTGTTTTTTTTTTTTTTTTTGCCTCAGTGATAAAACGAGAAGGACGTAGAGGATCTCCCGCTTCATCAAGTAAAGGATTCCCTTGTCTCTCCGTTGCTTTGACCCATTCCAACATCGGTTGTGAATCTATGTTGCAGTATTGGAGGTTGAAGGGGATCAATCTCTGGTTCCTCTAACTTCTTGTCTAGCTTGATACATTGCAACCTTAGCCTCATGTTGTTGTGGACATATACAAGTTTCTCCGGCCGTCTATATGATAGTATGTTGTGGACCTTCATGTGAATCAATGCTAACTTTGCTTAAACCTTCTAAATTAGAGTAATCCACAAATTGTACCTTTGCTTGAGTTGAAAAATGTGAAATGTGAGAAAGAGAGATATGAGTGAGAATGAGTTAGAGTGTAAGAATGAAAGAGATTGAAACAGGGGTAGGAAAGTTATAAATTTTGTATCGTACCGGTCTACTGAGTTTTGCTCGGTATGGTACGGTATAGGTGTATCGAGCAGTATGCTAGGGCGTATCGCACGATATACCTTTTTTGTATTTTTCTATGATATATATTATATATATAAAATAAATATGAGGAGAAGCGTCGCCGAGGCCTTCTCGTTTCCTCGTCGCCTCAGACGAGGAGAAGGTGACGAGGAGAAGACTACGGCGAGGAAGTCATCGCTTCACGAGGTTCTCCTCATCTGTGACGCTGTCCCGAGGTTCTCTAGGCATTGACGTCTCCCTCTTCTTCTCTCTCTCTCTCTCTTTCTTCTTCCTTGCTTCTTCTCCCTCTTCTTCTTCGTCTTTCTTGTCACAGCCAGGTGGATACCGCTCGATAGTGGGCGGTGACGGTCGAAAAATCGAACGTTACCAACTTGTCTTGGGTGTTAACGGGGCGAAAACAACTCCGTATCGTCTGATACGGGACTACATCAAGGGTAACACTCGGTAGTGGGCGGTTCGTGTACCGATCTGTTGGCAGACCGATACATACCACTCGTACCAGGAGATACGATGCGAAACGATAGACCTTGGTTAAAACCTCTTTCAAATGTTGCCAATGGTCGAATTGATTGTTGGAAACATCTAGATCTAGGCCGTTGATCAAAATCGGATGAAATCCGATAGTTATTGTTTGGTATAGGTTACTAATGATCGAGTTTTGATTGTGTTGCCTGGTATAGATCCTCGTTTCGCTTGATATGTTACCCCTTAATAAAAATCGCCCTGTATATAGCGGTTTGCGTTCCAGTCGCCTGTTGGACCGGATACGTACCACCCATTATCATATTGTATAGAGTGGTACCAAAAAACATTGAGTAAAAGAATGAAGAACCAATTAGGAGGTGGTGGGAAGGTGCTATTAAAATTATTCTAGAAGTATTGAAGAACCTATTAAAACTGTTTGTCGATTATATTGCTTTCTTTAGAGTAAAATAAGAGGCTTCTGGCTTAAGATTTTTATATTTCATTTGTTGTTTTTTCCATTCTACTTTTGTATATATATGTTTTCTATTCTTTTATAATATTTTTAAATTTAATATCTTTATATTATATATTTAAGGCTACATTCCTTTTAATATTATTGATAGAATATATTATGTTCAACATGCCACATCGTTTTTGTTGTTTGTGTTTGCTTTTGCAATTGGAGAGCCATTCGTATATGTTATTACTTTATGGGTATTGGACTTGACTTGGAGATTCGTTGGGCTGGTACGTATCGATCTGTACCGATATATCAACGCATGGTACACCGGTAAGTATTGATATTTTAGGGAGGAAGTAAAAAGGAAGAAGAGGAAGGGACGGTGGAGGAAGAAAGAGGGAAGAAGAGGAAGCGACGGAGGAGGAGGAAGTGGTAGAGGAGAAAGGCATACTTGAGACGTGGCAATGTGCAGTGATATCGCAACCGTACCCTAGTTCGGTAGTCGCCTACTTGAGAAGCATCAATTGCAGCATCGGGGGTGATGCTCATGAGACTTGCGAAGGCGAAGGCGACACTCTCGTGAGAAGTGGGAATTAGGGTTTCCCACTTCTCTTATGTAGCGGATCGGATCGAGTGGGTTCACATACCAGCTAGCAATCGGACTGGTACATGCCGCCTGTTTCGTACTGGTCTAGGCAAAACGATGATCTTCATTCTTTTTTGTATAAACAACTCATGTTGCATTTTATGGTTCATTGTCAATTCTAAATTGAATTTTCACTAATATTTACACCCTTTTGTTTATTGTTTTTTTGCTAATAGTCTTATTTTCACTTTAAACAACAAAAAATAGATGTTACATAAACCTCACCATTTGTTAAATGATTTGTATGATAAAAATATTAATAAAGGAAGCAAATCAAAGAAGCATCAATTTACGCGCGGGGGCGAGGCGTCGCCTCGTCTTCCAAGGAGAGAACGAGGTGATGCCTCGTCTCCTCGTGCGGGAGTGAGGTGAAGCGAGGTAAGGCGACGCCTCATCTTTTTTTCAAATTTTTTAATATAATATAATATAATATTATATCGAGCGGTATGCACTATGCATACTGCTCAGTATCGGGTATCGTACCGTACCGAGATAAACTCGATACGCCGGTATGGACTGATATGACGAACCTTGTTGTTAATACTTAACATGAACAGGACAATAGAAGAAGAGAGTTTTACTTTTCTATATTGCTACTTGTATACAGGATGAAGTACATATGGTTGAACTAGAGAAAGAAAAAAAAAGGAAAGAACTACCTAAATAGATTTAGGCGCTAATCTAGTAAATATATAGCAAATAAGTTAGGAATAAATCAACAAACATATCATAATCTATCACATCAAATAAGGTAGTCTGTCAATAATTAAATCACCAGAGATCTTGACAGATCTTAACAAATCAAATCACAGCAGATTTGACAGATCTCAACACTCCCCCTCAAGTAGCTCGAAGATATTCAACATCCCCAGCTTGCTAGTTAAGTGATCAAATTACTGTTTTTGATGTCCCTTTGTGAAAATATGCTATTTGTTGCTTGGTAGGGATAAATGGAATCCATAACAGTCCATCTACCTTCTCTTTAATAAAATGTACCTCAATTTACTTTGTTCTATCATGATGCACTAGGTTGTAAGAGATACTAATTGCTGTCTTGTTATCTGAATATAACTTCATTGGTTGGTTCCAAGAAACTCTTAACTCATCTAGAATATTTTTTACCCAAAGGAGTTCACATATTCCCTGTTTGATAGCGCGAAATTCAGCTTCAACACTACTTCTAGCCACTACATCCTGTTTCTTACTCTTCTAAGTCACCAAATTTCCCCCTTCAAAGGTACAATATCCAGATGTAGATCTTCTATCATCTATATTGTCGGTCCAATCATCATCTGTGTATGCTTCAACATATATATTATCCCTCTTTTTAAACATCAACCCTTTTCCTGGAGTTTGTTTGTAGAAGGATGTTTAGAAGTTTTGCAGAATTATGTACTCGGGTTGGCATCCTATTAATTACATAAGATATAGTTAGATAGCCTCTCCCCAAAAAATATTAGGAACTCCTATAGTAAACTTTATAGCCTAAGCTACCTGTAGTAGATGGCAGTTTTTCCTTTCAGCAGTTCCACTTTGTTAGAGTGTTTTAACGTAAGATGTTTGATGGATAACTCCCTTTTCAATTAGGAAGGTTTTAAGAATGGATTTGAAGTATTCTCCTCCATTATCAGTTCTAAGGATTTGTAACTGGGCATGGAATTAGGTCTTGCCATGTTATAGAAGTTTGAAACACTATGGCAATCTTAGATATTTCTTTTAACAAATATACTCAACACACTCTAGTATGATCATCAATAAAGGTAATAAACCACCTAGTCCCAGTAATGTTTTTGACTTGTCATTATGGATTAAGTAAAAAAGTCGGAGTGTTTGTATGGCTGTGAAGGGAATATGACATGATGATGTTTGGCAAGTTGACAGATTTCACACTGAAATTGAGAGATGTTCTTATTCTTAAAAATCAAAGTCAAGTACTTGAAACTAGGATGGTTTAATCTATATTCTATAATAAGGTTTGACATATCGGTCCGTACCAGTGTACCGACATATTGTGGGTACTGGTACTGGGTGGTATGTACAGTACGTACCTCCCGGTATTGAAATATAATATAATATTTTTTATAATATAATATTAAAAATATTAAAATATTAAAAAAAAGAAAAGGGGGCGACGTCGCCTCGATCTCTCTCCCCGCGCGGGGAGACACTCTTTCTCCTTGCGCGGGAGGAAAAGCGGTCGTGGCTGCGAGTGACCCGTGGGCGGTGACGGCAGGCGTGCGAGGACGGTGCGCGGGCGAGGTATTCTTTCTTCTCCTCTTCTTTTTTTTTCTTTTCCTCTTCTTCTTCCCTTTTTCTTCCTCTATCGACCGTCGACGGTCGATTTCTCTCTCAATCGACCGCCGACGATTGATTTCTTCTTTAATCGGCTGTCGATGGTCGAAATCGACCGCTGACGGTCGATTTTTGGCGGAACCGCCTGGTAGCGGGCGGTCTGCGTACCAGTATGTACCGCCCGGTACAGGTCGAAATTGCAAACCTTGTTCTATAGTGCCAGAACATTATTTCATTCATATAAAAAAGGGAAGAGAAGTTGCCTATAGCTTGAGCTTGTCCATCCAAGGAAGCATCACCTTCAAAGTAATAGAGTTGATCAACCTCTCTAGCATTGCCAATCATCCTCCCGAGCTTGTTTCTTGAAACTCACAATGAGATGGAAAGAATTGAGCCACGCAATTTGAATATTTAGTGAGTTTGCTTATGGATAAGAGATTACAGGATAGGTTAGGAAGATGCAGAATTTAAAATCAGATTCTTTGAGAGAACAACATAACTTTTTCCTGCAACTGGCGACAAAGATCCATCAGCAATACAAACTTTAAGGTTACCAGGACGAGGAGTATATAGGAGGAGAACATGCGAGAAAGGTTGGTCATATGATCATTAGCACCCGAATCGACTATCCAAAGTGCTTGGTTAGAGGAAATGTGGAGGGCATAGGAATATTACCTTGTTTTGCAAGGGAACATGTAGGAGATGGATTGGTAATTTGAGATTGGCTAAGAAGTCCATATAGATGTTCTAGCTGTTTCTTACTGAACAAAGTTGTCTGAAGCTTCCCTGAAATTCTCCAACTTGAATCTCTGTGGCTGCCTTCATTCCTTTAAACCCTTAATCGTTGCTGTTATTGTTTTTCCAGTTTTGAGGTTTACTGTGCAGTTTCTATCATGTCTCCTTGGTGTATTTTGGTTTCTTGCAATAATCACGCCATCTCCCATTTTTCTTGTTGTCTTCGGCTTTGGAAAGTATATTTGAGCCTGCCAAGACAGAATTTTCCACTATGTACTCGCTATAATCTGCCTCTTTACTGATTAGTAATTTCTATTGGCTTTCAGCACTTCAAACTAGGGTAAATGCTTTATAAGATTGAGAAAAGGTTCTCTACTAAGAACATGATCACATATCTAATCAAATCCAGAATTCAACCCCAATAAGAATTGAAATGCCCTCTCCATCTCCAACAAGTTTCTCAGCCTTTTAGTATCGGCAGCAGATTCCATCTCCGAATTTTGATATATGTCTAATTCAACCAAGACCTCGCGGATTATTGTAGTAATCTGTGATGCTTGATGTACCTTGCTTTGTCTTTTGATTTGAAAAATCTGATAAGTAAAACCTACTTTGGAGTAGGTTTCATTGATAGTATCCCAAATTTCTTTAGCTTTTAGGATGAAGAAGGTACGTCTTGTTGATTTCTGGTTGCATGGAGTGAAGCAGCCACGGCATTACCGTCACGTTCTTGATCTCCCAAGTTTCGTATGAAGCATCTTCCAAGGTTGGTGCCTATGCAACCCCATTCACATATTTGAACTTTCCTTTATTCATTAGAGACAACTTTATGGATTGAGACCACTCCATAAAATTTCTCTTAGTTTAACGGTAGAGTTCTGAAGGGTATGACTCTCAAATTGAAGGGAAGATTGAGTGTGGACTTGTTTAAGAAAATTAGAAACAAACTTAGGAGTTTCAGACATGGCTAGAAACAAGAAGAGTCACTAGAGAGGGCTTTTGGCAATGAAGGCCGAGAGAAAAAAACAAATCTGCCGTATATCACAGACGAGAAAAAAAAACCAAACCTAAACTTTCTCTGATACCATGAACAGGACAATAGAAGAGAGTTTCACTTTTACATAAGAGTCGAACCAGAATCAAGAAAGAAAGGTAAGAACTACCTAAATAGATCTAGGTGCTAATCTAGGAAATATACAACAAATAAATCAGGAATGAATCAACAATCGTATCCTAGTCTATCACATAAAATAAGGTAGTATGACAATAATAAAATCACCACAGATTTTGACAGATCTTAACAAGTCAAATCATAGCAGATTTGACATATCTCAACATAATATGTATTGAGGCCTTATGTGAATGATTCAGTAGCCATCATTGGTGTAAGACGCTAATATAAAATGAACGGATATAGTTTATGAGTAGTCTTTGCACTACATGACACGTAGACAATAAAATGTCAATGTTCGACATGGACATGGCTCAAAGCATTCATGTGTGTTGATACCATCAACACAATTCTCAGCTTATCAACACCAGCTCCACTCATTGCTCTTGCAATGGATGCACCGTAGCATCTAAAGTTGAAGGCTAAACCCATGGCCTTTTTTGATGTGATGCTATACAACAGTGATGCACCTGTCTCATCAAATGAGTCCTTCTGTATATGCAACGTATGAATCAATTACTCTTGAAAGCACTGATATATCTGTTGGTCTCACATGGTCACAAGTAAAAACTGTTATTTGGAACTTCGAAGAGAGAATGATGACCTATGAACAAGGTGGAAAGAATTAGCAATTGAAGGTCAAGTGGTAAACAACTCGTAGTTTGAAATTGTCCCTACTCCCTACAACAATTTTTGAGGATAGAGGTTTCTGTAGAGATCCAGTGCTAGATGCAGTATCTGATGGCAGCTTTGGATGGCAACATCAGCAAGCTGCTAAAAATTTTCAGCAGCATGGAAATATATTGATCAGCAGTATTTTCAGCTGCTGTTGGGTGCTGTAGAGTTCCAAAAACGAACCTAATTACAGCAACACTTTACTGTTGCTGCATGTTCAACAACAGATCATACCACTTTGCTAGCTGACAGGCTGATTGATAGCTGAACATTGCCTGTGTGCTTTCAAACATCAGCTGAAGAACACCTAGAGGTCATTGCTATATTTTCTGGATAAGTCCAGCCTGTTGCAATCACTAAGTAGAACCAACAGGTGGATATATCTAGAAGATGTTGATAGTTCAGAAACACCCAATCATCTTACCTCTTTGTACCTGTTTAGAGACTGGGCAAATACAACAGTATCTTATTGAGTCTGGAAAGCAATTGGACACTGAGTGCAACTATTTCAACATTTATTTTACTTTTAGGGACTTTCTCATACAATGGTGCCTCAAATTACTGAAAAACAGATGAAACAGCTGAAGGCATTGCATTACATAAGGATTTGGAAGATCTATTTGAGGGGTCCAAGGACTGGAGTGTGACCATCGAATTGTGGAGCCTCACAAATGAATGTGTAATCATATACGTATTCAAACGATCAAAAGATTAGAGTGAGAGACAGGGGAGAAGTTGGAGAACGTGATTATATGTCAGTTCGTATAAAGGTGTATGAATTGCAATGTTTTCTATGGCTGACTATTCATTACAAGAGGTTCTTCCAAGGATATGGATAGTCGACAACACACGTGCTCTTTCGAAGCCAAATTCTTCTTATAGATGGATGCGACAACTAAGGCATTTGAGATGTTGGGACAGGCGATTTTGAGTGTTGCTCGGGCAAGGCAAGTGTCAAACACCTTGAATTAACCAAAGAAAGGCATCTTTGCCTGGGCTTGGCTTAGGGTAGCTTCCTTGGGTATCAAGCTGGGCAGCTTAGGCACTCGTGTAGCTCAGCTCAGGCATAGCTAACTTAGATTGAGCTCGGATTGAACTTAGGCATAGTCAAATTAGTTAGGTGGTGATCATGCCAAGCTTATATCGAGCTTGATCCAAACCTGAATGAAGTGGTTCGATCCAACCACTTAACTTATTACCATTACCTTCCCTCATTGTGATCATGCACTCGAGCCAACTCGCATGTGCTAATAAATCCTAGTCGTCGTTTCTCTGATTTCTTCACCAATGGTCACAAACTGACCTTCAACTCCAGTGTTTTGCCTCTTTTCCGATGGTTGTAAATTGGTAGCAGCTCTGGTAGCTGCAAGTAAACACTAGTCCTCTCTTTGCTTCGTTTCTTGTTCTGACCACAACTATGCTCTCCTCCATTGGGTCCTAAAATCTTCTCTGATGGCCAAAAACACTACTGTGTCTGATCCAAGTGCCTCCTTTGTGTGCCGTAGAGACGACTTCTCTGTGGTGGAGATAGTACCAGGTTGAAATTCATGTGTTATCTAACTCTTATTCTAATGATTATCTGTCCTTAATTGTACTTTTGATAATTTTTATATTGCTGAACATCTTGCTTTGCTCAAACAAGCACCTAGATGAGTGCTTGGCACCGCGGCCATTTTGGAATCTTGCCTTTGACAATGCTGTGTTGAGCATGGCAGTTCTAGTTGTACCATGCTTTGATAAGCTCTTTGAGGTGGAGATGACACATGAATCTAGGAAAACATGATAGTGACCAGAGAGACATTTGGTTGTTTGTTTGTCTTAGGCACTGTAAGAGTGATCTACATTTTTTTGTTGACGTACGGGCTTTAGTTGTTAGCAATGGTGACAATGATGCAGAAGTGCATCCATAGGTGACAATTGTGAGAAGGACCTACATCATACACTCAAAGCAGGTAGTTCCCAACATTGCTCAAATATGATTATGCAACCAATGATTGCCTATACCTAGTCAAAAGAACCCAAGGAAGGCGAGTTCAAATCCGGTTCATATTGGTTCGTATTTAGGTGCGAAGTAAGACATAAGACTGCCCATTTACAGGTGGTCAGTCTGGTTACCTTTTTAGCAAAATCCCATGTTTGGGATTTGTCACGTAAACCCATACCGTCGGGCATGTTCCAACATGTCCGTTCGAGCATTGTCCGACATGGGTTCAAGCATTCGAAACTGCAATCCTAGTTTTATGCTCCTTCCCTTTTGTAAAGAACTTTTTACTTCAAAGGGATCAAGGTTCAAGATGAGCACGCAGGAATTCTGCCTGCAAAATAATAGTTAGAGGTGTTTAATGGTGAGAATTGTTCAAGATGTTATGCTAGCATAGAGCCAAAACATCGCTGCAGTTCCTATCCTAGGTAGAGTGATATTAAAAATGATTGGCATGATTACACTAGATATTTCATAGATTTAGAATTTAGATGCCGGAAGGTCCAAATCCAGTGGCAATAGGATTCAGAATAAGATAATTCCTGTTATTTGTCATGTAAGAATACTGTTAGCAAGCATACAGAAATTTTTTTGATCATCATACTCTTTGAAGAGTATGAAGGCAGCAATGATGACTAGGATTTTAAATGCCATGATACACGGTGGTGCATACTGCACCTAGTATGCTTGAGTGAATTTGGTCCAGTGCCCTATTAATCTTGATTATGTTCTGGTCTGAGCCGATTAGTCTTGATTATGATACCGAGAATTTTGCTGGTGTTTCAAGCTGAGGGAATGCAATATGTGCAGCAGGGAGAATGTAATATGTGCATTGATCAGCAAAATGCTGCAGTAAGCAGCAAGTGGCAAAATTGTGCTTCTCATAAAATGTAATAGGAACAGATTGATCTCTGAGAATAAAACAAGTAGCTATTTGATATATTATTCAAGAAATATTAAAGACAAAGCTTCAAAGACCTATATTGAAATATTTTTTTAATATTAGCTGGTTTCATTCTTGCACTAACAAGTTGGGACATTATGGCTTTTCTTTGTTGATGTTTCAGCAGCAGTAACAGTGGTCCAGACTCCAGAAGAGAAATGATAGGAAGGAGAAAGAAAAAAGAGGAGTTAAAAGACATCAATTAAGTAAAAGAAAATCTTTTGTTATCTTTACCAAGACTCTTTACATATAAAAATTAACTGAATGGCAATGTTGTGCTTTAATAAGAAATTATTATTATATAATTTTTGTAATTATAGTTAATTAAGCTTTTACCTTTAGAATTATGCGAAAGGATTATAAAGTTATACCTAATGAAAGTTTGTAAACCATAGATTTCTGGTATAAGTATTTGTTGGAGAAAATGGAAGAGAAAAATTAGTTAAAAAATTACCCCGACTAGATGGTGGAATTTTAAAGTCAATAATATAAGGATTTTTAAATATGCAATATAGAAAGAGGACATTTGGAACTTTGACAAACATATTAGCAATATCATATGGACTATGATGATCAATAAAATTTGGAACACAACAAAGGAGATTCTTAGTAATCAAAAGGTAGATGTGTAGCCTGTAGTGGTATGAGGAAGTTCAAAGATCAATTACTACTAAGATCATGATAAAAATGAGAACTTTAAAATATATATAAAATCTAAATAAGTGGCAAAAAGTGCTGACAGTATGGCAAGATATAAAGTTAGGTACTAAGGACAGAAAGAAAAAGATATATCTCAAATTGCTAAGGCTTCGATAAGAAAGAGCAGGGATTTAGGTAAGATTGGATATATAACTACGAAAAAAAAATGATAGTGGTACATAGGAAAGATGGAAAGTTATTTCTGTAGATTATTTGATGAACATTTTACACAACTTGAGACAGTATGGTCTGACCGAGGACCAATATTGATATCAGACCGAGTTTTGAGACTTGTGGAGAGAATGATTGGTTTTTGACCAATCTTAGTCAGAACACTAGTTTTCGCCAGGATACTTCTGAATTCCGATCTGTTTGGCAAAGAACTGTGATTAAGATTATCTTATCCTTACATCAACGTGAAAATCAGCATTTCTCATTATTTATCCATGTTACCAAATACACATGTAGATTAAATAAGCAAGAATAATTGGTTTTGAGCAACTTACCCTAAACATATATTTTGGCCTGATAATTTCTAGTTTCCAATCTGCTTGGCCAGGCAAAATGGGGATGTCTGGATGCTGGTCTAGGCTTACACGTGTGTACCACCCTGTAATGGTACACCAGTAGAGTGTATTAAACTATTAATAACATGTGGTTTCCATGTGATTTTGACATCTGCTTATGCTGGCTAAGTCGTTAGGACAATCATAAGCTTCACGAATTTGTCAAGCATATCATTGTGGTTGGATTTGGCAATTCACTCTTACGTATTTCCTCTTTTCTTTTTCCTCTTTTGTCAGTTCAATTATGGGCATGTTTTAGGTTCAAGATTTTTTGTTAATCTCTGCATTAATTCTGTTGTAAAGCTGATGAAGGTGACAGATGTTGCTAATTAGTTTTGTTGCCTTCAACTAAAGCTTAGAGTTGTGGGATGTCAATTTTAGGTAATTTGACTTATTATTACTTTTTACTTAGCCAAGAAAGAACATTGTGAGAACATCAGCAATTCAAGAAAGTGAAAATAACTACTTAATACATGACTTTCTCAATTATATAATTGTTCAGAAACTAAGAAAAATTTGAGGTGAACTCTCCGAAGGATCTTGTAAGTTGTTTTATTTGCTCCTAATTTACTTTAAAGCAGCTCTTGCAAAGAAAAAGAACCTTTTTTCCCTCTCCTATTTCTGTAAAATCACCATTACGTGATTCTGTTTATTATCAAATTCTAACCATTAGAAATCACAAATTGATTTAGGTGACTTTAAAAAAATCATTATGTTGATAACACTGACAATATCCAGACCCTGGTACTGGAAATTGCCTCGTTTATGGCATGGTACACAAAAATTACTTGCTATTCTTGCAAATGTATGAAACCTATAAAACTTGCGCAAGGATTTCTGTGATATGCTGTCCATCTTTACTAAAAGATAAATTGTGCAAAACTTGGTATTCTGTTTTATTTGTGAATCATTTAAAAATTGTACAAAACTATATTTTACAACAAGAAAGATGAAATATCACTTATGATGAGTTTGGTTATAGTAGTTGATGAAAGCATGTTAGAAAAATACAAAATCTCAGGTGGAGAGATTGGCGGATGAGAGTAAACTTGTAATGTCTTTATATACTGTTAGGTGTTAAGTGGGAGAAGGGGTTTTCTCTTGCTGGATTACTCTGTGATTGCTTTGATGCCCGCTGTGGTCCATGTTATGAATGACCATATGAAATTACCTTATGATTCTTATTTTTTTTTATATTTTACCTAATTGTCGTTATATTTGGTTTCCTTTTGAGTGCATTATAAACAATTGAGATTTGTTTCCATGGCAATGAAAAAGTGACATGTTTCCTCTTTGTGGTGCAGTGAATGGCTCAGGATCCTATAATATCTTGAAGTCACTTGCAGGTCTACAAGCTATTACCGGAAAGAGTTAGTGACATTCCTTAAGCATCCACTTATGGTGTTTCGGTGTAAATTAGCCTGAAATTAGAACTATTTGTCATCATAAGCTGTGTATGTACCATATTCATCTTTGTTTTATTCCCTGGTTTTAAGTTTGATGAGTCTACCTCTTGCTCTTCAATGGGCACATTCTTAGTAAACTACCTTTTGGTGTTTGTGAGATCTGTTCTGTACCTTTTGCTGATTGACTTTTCTGGGACCTGATGATGTTATTCGAACCACCATATGAATGACTTAACGTCTCTCGTATTACTTGTATTTTTAAAATAAAATAAATGTTTATTACATCAAATAGTACATTGTTCATATGTGAACTCAAACCTAAGATGTATTATTTGTGTAATAACGTATTAACCAATTTAGATACTTTAATAAAGATTTTTATATTTAAGTTGTCGGTTTAATCAGTTTAAGTATTTCGATATAATACCATGTTTAATCATTGTTTTTAGATTTTTTTTTACCCTTGTTGGGGGGCGCACAATACAAGAATGGGGTTACTAAGTCTCAAACATGTGGCGTCACATGCGATTCATTAGATCAACATTCGTATAACTCAACTATGGGGATGTAAAAGGGATGAGGAATGCTTTCCTTGTCTCCATCCCCATCTCATCCCTTATTCTCTCCCCATTCCCCATTTAGATGGGGTGGGGGGTGGGAATGGGTAGTCCTCGATGGGGTAGAGAACTTCATATATATATATGGGTTCTCCATTCCTAATTTATATGGGGATTGATATCTTTGTAATTAATTTATTTAATTAAAAAATAAAATTATTCTCAAAATTAGTTAATAATCATAAAATTTATATAAGATAAATATATTTAAATATAAATAAAATTAAAATTATCATAACACATGAGAGAGGTAGGGAGAAGGAGGATCAGGGAAAGACGATGGAAAAGCTAAGAAGAGGATAGAGGGAGAAGGGAGTGTGCGATAAAAAGCTAAGAAGAGGATAGAGAGAGACGGGAGTGTGCGATGAGAAGAGAAAAAAAGAGCAAAATATTAAGCAATTATCATCGTCATTCATTGTTCATCATTTGCAATCATCGATCATCAAAGGAATAGTCGTTTGTCGATGGAGAGAGGAGGAGGATCGATGAAGCCTAAATCATGCAACTATTCGACTCTACCAATGATTACGGATTGGTGCATATAGCGCATGGGGCAACAGGGAGAAGTTATTAACTATACAATATTCCGTAAGCGGATTAATCAGTGAACTTATTCTCCAATGAGCATCTGTACTGTATCCTTAATGTCTCCATATAAGTGACTATGAGACTGGTCGCCTCTATAATATGGACAGATATACAGTACACTAATATGTCCGATTATCTCAACTGGGATTATTTAGGATCTTTGTTTAAAGGCGAATCAGTCTCATTATCATAATCTTATCACAATCTGATTCTCATTGCATAGAACCAAGGATATTATAATATATATATTCAATATATAATATAATGTGAGAATATGCCAATAAATTATAATGCAAAAAGATTGTGCAGCGTGTCACATGTGCCATCACTCACGTGATTGACTTGCAAGGCAGGCACCTATGACCAACAATCTCCCACTTGACCTAAAGCCAATCACCTATGTGTCTGATCCCTATTAGACCCCTGTGACGCTCAATGACAATCTGAGCCAACGACTTTATCAGTGGATCTACAATGTAATATTTGGATGAAACTCTTTCCGTTGCTATATCTTTTCGAGCTATAATCTCTCTGATTAGTTGGAATCTACTCAAAACAATTATGATGAAACCTACGTTCCCTTGCTAAAGCTATCGCCATATTATTATCACGGTAAATGGGAATCGGCTTCACGTTGCTCGATATGATTCTCAAATTCCTGATGAACTTTTCATCCACACCCTTTCCTTTATTGCTGTTGCTGCAACAATATATTATGCCTATGTGGTTGAATTAGCAGTAGTATTTTGCTTGAAACTCTTATAGCTTATTGCTCTTCCATTCAGGGTATAGACATACCCTGAGTTCAACTTGCTATCATCGATATCAGACTGAAAACTCAAGTTTATGTAGCCCTCAACCTAGAGGCTACCTCCTCCGTATACCAATAAAAGATCCTTAGTCCTTCTCAAGTACTTAAGGATATACTTTATTACATTTTAGTGTTTCAAACCTAGATCTGCATGATACCTGCTCGTGACACTCATAGCATGCGTTATATCAGGCTTTGTATATAGCAATATATACATGATAGATCCTATCGCTGAGGCATAGGGTATCTATCCATGTCTGTCATTTCTTCAAGAGTCTTTGGAGACATACTCTCACAAAGTGATATTCCATGTCTCATCGGTATGAGACATCTCTTGGAATTCTCCATGCCAAACCTTTTGATAATGGAGTCTATGTACTTGGATTGGGATAAGTCAAGCATCTTCTTGGATCTATCTCTATAGATCTGGATCCCTAAATATAGGATATTTCCCCTATGTCCTTCATGAAGAAATTTTTGGATAGCCATACCTTTATTGTAGAGAGTATTTCTACATCATTCCCAATGATTAGGATGTCATCCATATACAATACCAAGAAGGTGATAACGCTCTCACTTACCTTTTTGTACACACAAGGCTCATCTTTGTTCATAACGAAGTTATAAAATTTGATCACCTCACTAAATCTTATGTTCCAACTTCGGGAAGCTTGCTTCAGTTCATAGATTGATCTGAGCAACCTGCACACCTTATTTGGACTCTCCATGGATACGAATCCCTCTAGCTGTATTATATACACCTCCTACTCATGGTTGCCATTGAGGAATGTAGTTTTCATATTTATCTGCTAGATTTCATAATCATAGTGTATTACAATAGCTAAAAGAATTATGATAAACTTTAGCATGGCTACAAGTGAGAAGGTTTCATCATAGTAAATTTTTTGCCTTTGATGATATTCTTTAGCCACCAGCATTGCCTTATAGGTCTTATCCTTTCTATCTACTCCAATCTTCTTCTTGAAGATCCATTTGTAACTGATAGGTACAATACCCTCAGGTGCTTCCACCATGTTCTAGACCTTATTGGAGTACACATAATCCATCTCAGAATTCATGGCTTCTTTGTTAGGACCCTAGTTGAGTCGGGTCTTAGTCGATTGAGTCGAGTCCTTAAATTATGCTTTGTTAGCCAACCTAGGCTTGACATTAGGTCAGCAAGGAGAAGATTTAAGTTTATTATAATAAATTAGCCTAAATCCTAATAGGGATAGGATTTGATTGAACTAGAGTCGGATTAAGAGTCAAAGTTGGATACATGTTAAAATCAATTGAGTCATGAATATAATAAACCCTAATATAGCCACCACCCCCTACCTAATAAAAAAGTGGTTGACTAGGGTTAAGGAGGAGTCCTTATGGGATGAGAGTCACCTAACCACCTCTTCCTTTTAAGAGAGGCCAGCTATGATAAGAGGGGAGAGTTCCATCTAGCTAGGACTCTCTCCTAGGTTGAGTAGGAGTCCCTTATAGCCGCCGGCCACTTAGTTGGCTAGGGGTTAGGAGTTGAGGGGAAGAGAAGTCTATTAGAAGTAGGAGTTGCTTCTTAGAGTTGGAGTTAGAGTTGTTGGAAGTAGGAGTTGCCTCTTAGAGTTGGAGTTAGAGTTGTTGGAAGTAGGAGTTGCTTCTTAGAGTTGGAATTGGAGTTGTTAGGAGTAGGAGTCCTAAGTAGGAATCATATTAGGAGTTAGGGTTTATATGCCCTATAAAAAGTCTTGTAATCAACCACTTTTCATCATCAATAGATCAATTATTTTTTCAACCTTTGTGCATAAAACTAAGGAGGGAGGAACCCCTATAGAGTTCCAAGGAGGCCGATCCCCTATAGAGATCACCCCAAGCTAAGAATCTATAAGGGTTCCAACACTTGGTATCATAGTAGCATTCTTGGCATCTCGCTACCCTTCCATAGCCACCCATCTGTTGGTTATAGGTGCCTTGTAAGCCAATCACATAAATGATGGCACGTGTGACATGCTGTATGATCTTTTTGCTTATGATTAATATTGGTATATTCTTATATTATATTATCTGTTGCATATATATTGTGATGTCCTTGGTTTTATGCAATGAGAATCGGATCGTGATGAGATCACGATAATGAGATCGATTCACCTTTAAACACAGATCATAAATAATCCCGATCATAGGTTACTCGAGAGGGACATCGAGATAACTGGACAAGTCGATGTACTATATACCCATTCATATGATGGAGGCGGCTGGTCTTATAACCAATTATGTGGAGACACTAAGGATATAGTACAAGTGCTCATTGGAGAATGAGTTCACTGATTGATCCGCTTATGGAATGTTGTATGGTTAGTGATACCTAATGTTAGATAGCGATTCCATAGTCCTAGTTGTGTATCTAGTCTTTAGACTTGAGACACCAAGGATGCCTTGTATGAGTACTCCTTTCTTTGACGCCAGACTTAAAGGTTTTAATATTTCCAGATCTGGTACAACTGATTATCGGGATTGGTAGCCAACCTTACGAAGTCAATTGAGTGTCAATAGAGGATCATCCACTCTCGATATCTCGAGAGGAATATCCCATATGTTCTTGCTCAGACAAATCCCTGGCCAGGGTCATTCGGATTGAGAGAGAACGAGTTCTCTGAGAGAATCCGATTAGAGCGAGACTGTGATAGATTCTGTATGTGGCCTGACAGTATCATATCCAATATACGATCACTGGGATATTGGTTAGATAAGGGATTATAGATACACGATAACTGTAGACAGACAGGTCCGATGAATTCGATCCCCATGTACTGTCTGGGGACTATGGCATAGTGGCCTAGTATGTCCATAGTCGATGAGTTGAGTGAATTATTATAGGGATAATAATTCACTATATCAGAAGGAGTTCTAATGGGATTAACTCACGGTCAGCTCGGTATCGGGCCTAGAGAGTCACACACATATGATGGATACTTCAGCGAATAGAGGATTAGATGAAGATCTAATTAGCCCTTATTCTCATTAGATGAGACCCTAAGCTGATGGACTCCTTGATTAAGGCCCAATTAGAGGCCTAAGAAGATTATTGGATAGAGATCCAATAATACAAGGTTAGTGGGTTATTGGATGGAGATCCAATGCCCACTAAGGCAAGAGCTCTAGGGTTTTGGTGGCTCTCTATAAATATGAGGGGAGACTCATAGTTGATAGGCTATAGCTTTAGCCACCACCTCCTATTCTCCTCTCTCCCTCTGTGCAAGAGTTGCAAGATCAGATTGGAGGAGTTTCATTGTAGAGATCCATCGTGTGAATATCGCTAGAGAGGAGGATGCTTGACCTCCTTCATCTTCTCCATATGGATCTAGAATACAGGGATATACGATTTTCCTAAGTAAAATCAATCTCTCACACATCGCGATTTTATCGATTTTTACATTTTTCTCACGACCCCAATATTTTGCACGATGATTTGATTAGCTTCGAAAACCAATTTTTGTTTTGATTGACACTGCGCATGTGATACACCCGCTGAGGTTTCCCAACAGTGATATCAGAGCCAAGGTTTTTGTGCGAAAGATTGGTTTTAAACTGCGTGTGATGAGATTGAATCACGTAAAACGTTCTACGCATTCTTGTTGCATTTTGCGGAAGGCAGGAGGAGGCGGCCACCAGTCGATCCTATCAAGGCCCGGCCAGGTATACGGGCGGCGCTGGCAAAAACATCACCCACGGGCACAACCACTTGTAGCGTGGCGCGCAAAGGGGGGCTACGGTGCCCACAAACCACCGCGGCCACCATGCCGCTAGTAGGGTGGCGCCCGTGGTCGCCTTAGCGGTGCGCACTGCAGCAGCGGCGGCAATGTAGTGGAGACAAGAGGGGTTAGGGCATCCTTTTGATAAAAGGATGATCCTGCCCCTATAAATTCAAGAAAAATACCCTTAATAATTTTAAAAATTTCGAGGACTACCCTCTCATCCAAAATTATAAAAATACCCTTGATAATTCTAGAAATTCTGAGTATGTCCTGATTTCCAGAAAATTAATTAATTAATTAATTAAATTAATTAACTATTATATATATCTAATAGTCTTATATATGATGTGATGTACATGTGATGTATGACGCGGATGGATGATCATGAGCGAAATATTGTGATGTGTGTAATTGTGATTATTATTATTATTGGGGCCTGTGAGCCTATGTTTTTCTCGTTTATTGTTGAACCTGCATGCTTATGATTATTTGTAATTATATAGAAGGTGCAGCGAGAGCGTGAAGGTTACAACGGGACCCACGATGCCGTGGCGGGAGATCACAATGCATGGTGATGCGACGATCCGATAGAACCAATGATGATGAGATCAACATCACAGGGCATGAAGATGCGCCAATGCACACATAGATCCTATTGTGAGTGATTAGGCCCATTGGCTCGGGCTTAATCATATTAGGTGATGGCTCATGATCATCCGGTGTGGCTTGCATATGTGATGTATTATACACATACTAGATATATGTATATATATATATATATATATATATATATATATATATATATATATATATATATATATATATATATGTATATATATATATATATTTACATACGATGTAGATATATATTAAATATGTATGTGTGTGACACGATATATTAGGAGACTGATACAAAAACACTCCTAAGATAATATTAAGTTGGTAAGTGTGAGGCAATAAGATTGACCCACGTGGCCTTCCATCGTTATAGGAAGAAATTGAATCATGACATAGGTTGAGTTGGTCGAGTCCCTCGAGGCTCACCTGTCTATGTGATCGAGATCTTACCTACGACATAGAGATGTCATCGATGACCTGAGGACATGGTATGCTTGGTCGAGTCCCTCGAGGGAATATCATCAAATCAGACTCATCTTGTAACGATGATGATGACTTAATTGAACGTCATGGTTGGTCGAGTCCCTCGAGACTATAATTATTCAGAGGTCGTACATGACATGAATCATAAGGAGTTATGATTGGCAAGAGTTACCTATCTTTTGGGCTTAGTATAATTGGTCGAGTCCCTTGAGGTAGCACTAAGACGCTAATTGGATCCCGATCCCCACTAGGAGTCTACCGGAGACTTCCGTCTCATGTGTCGAGGGTGTCGCGTGATTCGCTAAGAAAATAGTAGGAGTACATTAAGATAGAAGTATATATTTTAATTAATATTTTCTACAAAATTTGCACGTTATTTATTTTTTGCTATATCTTGTTTTGTTAGAAACATGTTGCTCACAAACCCCCTACGTGGCATACATGATACCAACCGCCTTACTAGTCCAAACTATATAGATTGGCTCTGTAATTTGAGAATTGTTCTCACGACGGAGAAAATTACATACGTCCTTTATACAATTATGCCCATGTCGGAAGAAGCGGCAAGCGAGGATGTGATCGCTCGCTATGTGAAGTACATAGATGATTCCACATTGGTAAAATATTACATGTTGGCCTCTATAACTCTTGAGTTACAGAGACAACATGAGAGCATTGATGCAGATTATATCATTCTTCATCTCCGCTAGCTATTTGAAAAATAGGGAAGAACTCAAAGATATGAGATATCTAAGAGATTCTTTCAAGCCAGGATAACAGAAGGGACATCGGTTGAGAACCATGTCCTAAAGATGATAGAGTGGATCAAGAAACTCATAGGTCTAGGAATAGTCCTAGAGGATGACCTGTGTGTTGATATTATACTTTAGTCCTTACCAGATTTCTTTTCTCACTTCAACATGAATTTTAACATGAGCAAGTTTGAGATGACTCTCCCTGAGCTCCTCAATATGTTAAGGGAAGTTGAGAGTGGCATTAAGAAGGAGAAGCCAGTTCTCTATATTGGTGAGACCAAAAAGAAAAGGAAGGCTAGCAAGACCCTTAAGAAGGGCAAGGGTAAAGAAAGATCAGGTAAGGCAAATGTTGCCAAGAAATACCTGGCAAAGGATAAAGGACAATGCTTCCACTACGACCAAGACAAGCATTGGAAGAGGAACTGCAGAGAAAGCGAGATAGAAGCTTGAAGAAGCTTCAGGTATATTCATAATCAGTCTCTACTTATCATATTTTCATGATAACACATGGGTATTAGATACCAGAAGTGTTCATAATATCTGTAATTCATTGCATTTTCTGGCAAGACCTAAAAGATTAACTATAGGTGAGATGAACCTCAAGATGGGAAATGGAGCAAGAGTTGCTGCAGTTGCTATTGGGGAGGTCATCCTACATCTGCCTAGTGGAGTTATTATTGCATTGGATGCATGTTATTTTGTTCCCTCTATTATCAAAAATATTATTTTCATCTTTTGTTTGATAATTAGTGGGTATAAATTAGTTTTTGAGAATAATAGTTATTCAATAATTATGGATGATGAAATCATCACTAGAGAGACCCTTATAAATTGCTTATATATGTTAGACACTTTTTCACATATCATGAATATAAATATATCTAAAAGGAAAAGAGATGAGGTGAATAATGCATACCTATAACATTGTAGGCTAGGTTATATACATGAGGGAAGGAATCAAAAGTTGCTGAAAGATGGATACTTAGATCCATTTGACTATGAGTCGTATGCAACTTGCGAACCTTGCCTTCGTGGAAAGATGACAAACTCTCATTTTAGTGGAACTGGAGAGAGAGCCACCGAGTTATTGGAACTCATATATAGTGATATATGTGGTCCCATGTTGACTCAGGCTATAGGTGGTCACTCATAATTTATTACATTCACTGATGATTTCTCTAGGTATGGACACATGTACTTAATGAAGTACAAATTTGAGGTTTTCGAGAAATTCAAGGAATATAAGAATGAGGTAGAGAACCAAATTGGAAAGAGTATTAAGACTCTTCGATTAGATCGAGGAGGAGAGTACTTGAGTACGGAGTTCACCCATTTTCTCAGGGACAATGAGATTCTATCCCAATGGATACCTCATTATACACCTCAGCTCAATGGTGTATCAGAAAGGAGGAATCACACGTTGTTAGACATGGTGCGGTCTATGATAAGTTTTGCTGACCTACCTGTCTTATTCTGGGGGGTATGCCCTAAAGACCGTAGCTTACCTTCTGAATAGAGTTCCATCAAAGTTGGTAGTGTCTACACCATATGAGATATGGAAAGGAAAGAAGTCCAATCTTAAGATTGCTAAGATTTGGGGCTGTCCTGTCTACGTTAGAAGATACAACCTTGATAAGTTATAATCAAGGACAGAATGATACACATTCGTGGGATACCCAAAGAAAACTTATGGGTATTATTTCTATCACCTCGAGGACCGAAAGGTCTTTATTGCCAAGAGAGCCGTGTTTCTTGAGAATGAACACATTCTTGGTGGAAACAATTGGAGCAAGATAGAATTGAGCGAGGTTAGAGAACCTAGCTCAAGTACCATTCTAGAGCCTGAGTCTATTCAGGTACCTAACACATAAGTTCCAACTTTGCATAGGTCTAGTAAAGTATCTCACCCTCCTAAAAGATATGTGAGATATATCAGTGGAGATGACTCTCATGATGTTGATCCTCATACCTACGAGGAGGCTATTATGAGTATAGACTCCAGGAAGTGGTAAGAAGTTATGAATTCTAAGACGGATTCTATGTACTCTAACAACGTTTGGAACCTTGTGGATGCACTTGAGGGTATTGTACCCATCGTTTGTAAATGGATCTTCAAGAAGAAGATCGGAGTGGATGGAAAGGTAGAGACCTATAAATTAAGGCTGGTAGCTAAAGGATATCGTCAAAGACAAGGAGTTGATTATAATGAAACCTTCACCTATAGCCATGCTTAAGTCCATTAGAATTATTTTGGCCATTGCAACACACTATGACTATAAGATCTGGTAGATGGATGTCAAAATAGCATTCCTTAATGGTAACCTTGAGAAGGAGGTGTATATGATACAACCAGAGGGATTTGTCTCCAAATAGAGTCCAGATAAAATGTACAGTTTGTTTAGATCCATTTATAAATTAAAGGAAGCTTCTCAAAGTTGGAATATAAGATTTGATGAGGTGATCAGATCGTATGACTTCGTTAAGAACATAGATGACCTTTATGTGTACAGGAAGGTAAGTGGGAGCGCTATCATCTTTTTGGTGCTATATGTGGATGACATCTTAATTATTGGGAATGATGTAGGAATGCTCTCCACAGTAAAGGCTTGGCTATCCAGAAACTTCTCCATAAAAGACTTAGGGGAAGTATCCTATATTTTGGGGATCCAGATCTATAGAGATAGATCCAAGAGGATGCTTGGCTTATCCTAGTCCAGGTACATAGACTCCATTGTCAAAAGGTTTAGTATGGAGAATTCCAAGAGAGGTCTCATACCGATGAGACATGAAATATCAATTTCTAAGAGTATGTCCCCAAAGACTCATAAAAAAAGGACAGACATGGATAAAATACCTTATGCCTCAGTGATAGGGTCTATCATATATGCAATGCTATGTACCAGGCCTGATATAACACATGCTTTGAGTGTCACGAGCAAGTATCAGGCAGATCTAGTTTTAGAACACTGGAAGGCAGTAAAGTATATCCTTAAGTACTTGAGAAGAACTAAGGATCTTTTACTAGTATATGAAGGAGGTAGCCTCCAGGTTGAGGGCTACACGGACTCGAGTTTTCAGTATGACATTGATGATAGCAAATCAAATTCAGGGTATATTTTCACCATGTCCAATATACGGTCTCTAGGATATTAGTTGGATAAGGGATTATAGATACATAGTAACTATGGACAAACAGGTCCGATGGATTCAATCCTCCTGTACCATCTAGGGACTATGGCGTAGTGGCCTAGTACATCCATAGTTGATAAGTCGAGTGAATTATTATGGGGATAATAGTTCACTATATCAAAAGTAGTTCTGATGGTTCATGACCAGCTCGGTATCAGGCCTAGAGGGTCACACACATATAGTGGATGCTTCAGCGAATAAAGGATTAGATGAAGTTCCAATTAGTCCCTATTCTCATTAGATGAGACCCTAAGCTGATAGACTCCTTGATTAAGGCACAATTATAGGCCTAAGGAGATTATTGGATAGAGATCCAATAATACAAGGTTAGCGGGTTATTGGATAAAGATCCAATACTCACTAAGGCTAGAGCCCTAGAGTTTTGGTGGCTCTTTATAAATAGGAGGGGACTCATGGTTTATAGGCTACAACTTTAGTCACCACCTCCTATTCTCCTCCCTCCCTCCATGCAAGAGTTGCGAGATCAGATTGGAGGAGTTTCGCTACAAAGATCCATCGTGTGGATACCGCTAGAGAGGAGGACACTTGACCTCCTTCATCTTCTCCATCCGGATCTGGAATACAGTGATATATAATCTTCTTAGTTAAAATCAATCTCTCACACATCGTGGTTTTATCGATTTTTACATTTTTCTCGTGACCTTAATATTTTGTACGACTATTTGATTTGTGTGGGAAACCAATTTTTATTTTGATTTCTACTGCGCATGTGATGCACCTGCTGAGGTTTCCTAACACCATCATCCTTCCACAGCCGCCCAAGCAATTCCCCACAATTGCTTAGATTGTCGTTGAATTCCGCTGTCATCTCCACTATCGCAGATCATCTTTTAATCTCTCCATGAATTGTAACATGTTCTGGTTTTCTACCTTGTTGCTATTGTAATTTAATTATCCTTCATCTAAAAAATCAAAAAAATTGTTCCTATCTAGCTACTTAAAATCTTTGTTGTAAAGTTTCCATCTTTACGATGAAAGTTACGTTACATAATTCAACCATATACCACTACCTGTTTTGATCTTGTTGCTATGGTTTTTCTATCCAATCTTCCACAAGTTTTTTATGACGACTTTGACACTCTTTAATAGTAGATTTCCTTTTGGTTTCATTAAAAAATTGTTGATATAAACCACTGATCTTTTACGTTCAAGCTGCTACCTTTTAGATGTAAAAATCTGCCATAGCACCTTTCCGTAATCTTTGATCTTGTCAAATTTTCTGCTGTTGTTTTCTTCCATAAAATTTTTGATGGTATTACCTCTCCCTTACCAGTAGATTCTTCTTGAGTTTTACTTGAATCCTTATTTTGACTTGCTAGGAAAAATTGTATCTGTACTACTGAAATTTATTCGATGAAAAATTCTGCTACTATACCTTTGTCGCTCTTATTCCCTCAAACCACCAAAACCTTACCGATCTTGCTGCCACCAACTATGTCATATTTACGGCACCTCTCTAGCCTTAAGACACAGTCATCATAGCCCTTTTTTGATTTTTATAGTCAGCCCAAATAGTATCGTAATGCTATTGTTCCTTGATGAAGAATCCTACAGCATTACACTTTGACATATCTTGCTGCACCAACACCCGAACCTTGCCAAACCGGTTGTTACCCCCAATAGAAACCCTAAACATTCCTTCCTAACCTCAAACCGCTACCACAAAAATTCTTTGCAGCCTCCACAACACCCTCAAGCTGTAGCACCAATAGTAACCTAAACCGCAAGCTATCAACCCTAAACGACAACCTTGATCCATCACCTTTTTGGCTACCAATCCCTACCAAATTGCTATTGGCATCAACAGTAATCCTAAGACACCCCTCTAACCCTGAAACCTCTACTGTCATACCCCTTATACAACACCTCAGCCATCCTAAATAGCAGCAGCAACTACAATAAACAACAGCCTACTACATTCTTTCGTCTTGAGCCATCTACCCTTTTTGGACACTAATCCACCCAACCAATCCATACCACTGATCTAACAGCAAGAGAAGAACCTTATCACAATAAATTTGGAATTTTACATTATGTCATCAGGATATCTATTCGAAGCCAAGTTGGAGGAACTTGAATCACGCATGGAGGACAGATTGTGCGCCTTATTCACCGAATTCGGATTGGGCCGATCTCTAAGCCCAACAAAATTCCAGTAAGGAGAAAGTTTAGAGAGGTCTTCAGAGAAGGAGGGACAACCCTCGAATATGATACAACCACGCATGAGGGTGGACTTCCCTCGATGGGAAGAAAGAGACCCGACGGGATGGATTTTGCGCACCGAACATTACTTTCGTTATTACCAAACATCGAAGGATTCCATGGTGGACACCGTTGTCATCCACCTTGAAGGAGATGTAATTTAGTGGTACAATTGGCTTGAATATACCCATGGGGCTCTGACATGGATACATTTCAAGAAAACATTGCTAAACCATTTTTGGGCTAACCAAATATGAGAATATCAATGAACAACTTGCCAAGATCCAACGAACCTCTACGATCCAAGAATACCATATTAGGTTTGAGAAATTATCTTACCTTGCTTGTGATTGATCTGACAGACAATTATTAGGGATGTTCATCAAAGGACTCAAGCCAAAAATTAAGGAGAGGTTAAAACACGGTAACCCCACACCATGAAGGTTGTAATCTCTTTCGCCCGAATCCAAGAGGAACGGTTGAACCAAGATGCTAGGAGGATGAGAACCACTCCTAGACTAGCAAAATATAAACCTTCCTATGCTCCTAGCCATTCTTCACTACCAAAAAGATTGACGAGAGAAGAGCTACGTGACAGATCGGCAAACGACCTTTATTGGCATTGCAACAAACTTTGGAGCCGTAACCATCACTACAAAAAAGGGGAGCTTTCCATGATAGAATCTATTGAAGAATCTGAGAAGAGGTCCATAAACCTATGGAGGAGAACATGAAGGAAGACCCGTAGCCAACTGATTGCATGACTCATGCTTAGCCGGCCATGCAAACCCACAAGCAGCAAAAGTTGAAGAATCACTTAAGCAGCATCCCGTCACCATCCTCAATAAGACTAGGAGCACCAACAACTTTATAAACAACAAGGTTGCTGCCCAATTGGTGCTCTAAAATAAAGATTGCAGCAGGTTTTGAGGTCGCCGACAGCCAAATTTTGAAGTGTGACCAAAGATACATGCAAGTGAAATTATTACGGTAGGACTAAGAGATACTTGCTGATTTCTTCCTCCTTCCTCTTGATGATTATGAGGCCATGCTTGACATCAAATGGATGAATACACTAGATGATATTCCTTAGAGTTTTTCTTAATTTATCATAAAATTTTTCAGCCATGAGAAATAGGAGATCTTACGCGGGAAACGTGGGAGCGACGTAACGACGATTTGCAATTAGCAAATAGAGAAAGTTTTAAACAAAGTAACAAGGCTTCCAGATGCAACTTCAGCAGCATTATATGGGGCAGCCAACAAAAATTGAAGACCCAAACCTTCTCTAATTACTTGCTAAATTTTTAAATATTTTTATCGAACGACGTAATCTACTTTCTACCCGCCGACATGACCACTGAATTCTGATTCTCCCGATCAAACTAGCAGCAAACACTCAGCTATGTCATTATCCTCACCTCTAGAAAGATGAAATAGAGAAGATTAAAGAAGAGATGCTTGAAACAAGGGTCATCCGGCTAAGTTGCCGCCCCTACTTTTTGCCGGTGCTAGCTTTAACCGACTTCGACAAAGTGTTTATGATTGACACATCGGGAGCTAGAATTTGTATTATCCACATACAAAATGGTCGACCCCTAGCCTACATCAGCAATGCCCTCTCCCCATATCACCTGAAGCTATCAATCTATGATGAGGAAATGCTGACTAATGCTGAATTTGTGGCTTGGTATGATATAAGATAATAGCACAAAGAGGAGATAAAATTAAGTCCTGAAAAACACAGCTTCTACTCCCTCGAAACTCAGATTGGGCTCACCTTACTATGGACTCTACTAGAGGGCAACCACCATCACAAAGGAAAGCCTAGCTACCATTAAAGAAAAATCACATGCTAGCCCGCGTAAGAAAGAAATAACCGTTCGACAAATGTCAGAGTAGAAGGAAGTATGCTATTAAAGATCATGTCTTCCTTTATCTTCATCCCTACCAACAGGAATTTATGAAGACTAAAGCCTGATGGAAGTGGTCTCCTAATTTATTTGGGCCCTATAAAATTGGAGATCACATTGGAGTTATAACTTGTAGATCGGATCGACCTACTAATTCAAAATTACAATTGATCCTCCAGGAATCTCACCACAAATGGAAGTTTAGAGAGGATAACTCTACCTAGATCTATCCACCCAACACCCAAGTTGATGAGGAGACTCATATTCAGTTGATGATCGTATGAGATCGCAGGATCGCGACACATCACTGTCCAATCACTATTACTGACGTTGGACCATAGGAGCAAGATGCTCCTACTATAGGGGCCACGAGGGAGCCTTTGAGGAGTTGCAAATCAAGACCCAGAGACATGGAGCATAGCCTTGAGGACAAGAATCATTTGAAGAGGGAGGGCCTGTTAGGTCCCTAGTTGAGTCGGGTCCTTAAAGGACTTGTTGGCCAACCTAGACCTGACATTAGGTCGACTAGGAGAAGATTTGAGTCCATTATCATAAATCAGCCTAAATTCTACCTAGTAGGGTTAGGATTTGATTGAACTGGAGTCGGATTAAGAGTCAGAGTTGGATACGGGTTAGAGTCAATTGAGTCATGAATGTAATAAACCCTAATCTAGCCACCACCCCTAGTAAAGAAGTGATTGGCTAGCGTTAGGGAGGAGTCCTTATGAGATGAGAGTCTCATAGCCACCTCCTCCTTTTAAGAGAGGCAGATTAGGGTAAGAGGGGAGAGTTTCATCTAGCTAGAACTCTCTTCTAGATTGAGTAGGAGTCCCCTATAGCCACTGGCCACCTAATTGGCTAGGGGTTAGGAGTTGAAGAGAAGATGAGTCTATTAGAAGTAGGAGTTGCTTCTTAGAGTTGGAGTTGGAGTTGTTGGAAGTAGGAGTTGCTTCTTAGAGTTGGAGTTGGGGTTGTTAGGAGGAGTCTTGAGTAGGAATCCTATTAGGAATTAGGGTTTAGAAGCCCTATAAATAGCCTTGTTATCAACCAATTTTTATTATCAATAGATCAATTATTTTTTAGCCTTTATGTAGAAAACCAACTATAGAGTTCCAAGGAGGTCGATCCCCTTAGAGGTCGATCCCCTTAGAGTTGGAGTTGGAGTTGTTGGAAGTAGGAGTTGCTTTTTAGAGTTGGAGTTGGGGTTGTTAGGAGGAGTCTTGAGTAGGAATCCTATTAGGAATTAGGGTTTAGAAGCCCTATAAATAGCCTTGTTATCAACCAATTTTTATTATCAATAGATCAATTATTTTTTAGCCTTTATATAGAAAACCAACTATAGAGTTCCAAGGAGGTCGATCCCCTTAGAGATCACGCCAAGCTTAGAATCCGCAAGCGTTCTAACATTCCTATCACTTCCTAGAGTCTATACTCATAATATACTCCTTATAGGTTTGAGGATCAACATCTTGAGTGTCCTCTCCACTAATATATCCCACATATCTTTTAGGAGGGTAGGGTACTCTGCTAGACCTACGTAAAGTTGAAACTTGTGTGATAGGTACTTGAACAAGCTCAGACTTTGGAATGGTGCTTGAGCTATGTTCTCCAACCTCGCTTAACTCTATCACACTCCCACTGTTTCCACTAAGAATGTGTTCCTTATCAAGGAATATAACTCTCTTAGCAACAAAGACCTTATGGTCCCGGGATGATAGAAATAATGCCCCAAAGTTTCCTTGGGGTATCCCACGAACTTGCACCATTTTGTCCTTGATTCTAACTTGTCGGGGTTATATCTTTTAACGTGGACAGGGCAACCCCAAATTTTAACCACCTTAAGATCAAACTTTTTCTCTTTCTATATCTTATATGGTGTAGATACTACCGACTTTGATGAAACTATGTTCAGAAGGTAAGCTATGGTTTCAAGGGCATATCCCCAAATTGAGACAGGTAGGTTAATAAAACTCATCATGGACTGCACTATGTCTAACAGTATGCGATTCCTCCTTTTTGATACACCATTGAGCTGTGGTGTATAAGGAGGTGTCCATTGGGATATAATCCTGTGGTCCCTAAGGAAATGGGAGAACTCTGTACTCAAGTACTCTCCTCCTCGATCTGATCAAAGAGTCTTAATACTCTTTTTAATCTTGTTCTTTACTCCATTCTTATTTTCCCTAGAGTTCTCAAAGGCCTTGGACTTGTATTTCATCAAGTACATGTATCTGTACCTAGATAAATCGTTAGTGAATGTAATGAAGTATTAGTAACCACCTATAGCCTGAGTTGACATGTATGAGTTTTAGTAACTTAGTGGCTCTCTTTCCAGTTCCACTAAAATGAGAGTTGGTCAAATTTTCATAAAGGTAAGGTTCGCAAGTTGCATATGACTCATAGTTAAATATATCTAAGTATCAATCCTTCACCAAGTTTTAAATCATTCCCTCATGGATATGACATAGCCTACAATGCCATAGGTACGCTTCGTTCACCTCATGTCATTTATTCTTGGATGCATTTACATTTATGATGTGTGGAGAAGTGTCTAACATATATAAGCCATTAATCAAGGTCCCTCTTGTGATGATTTCATTATGCATTATTAATGAACAACTATTATTCTCAAAAACTAATTTATATCTACTAACTATCAAATAAGAAATGAAAATAATATTTTTGATAATAGAGGGAACATAATAGCATGCATCCAATGCAATGGTAGCTCCACCAAGCAAATGTAGGGTGATCTCACCAACGATAACTATAGCAATTCTTGCTCCATCGTGCATCTTGAGGTTTATCTCGCCTCTCGCCAACCTCCTAGGCTTTGCTAAAGCTTGCAATAAATTTTAGATATGATAAGCACTCCCGGTATCCAATACCTATATGTTATCATAAAAATCTAACAAATGGAGATTGATCACGAATGTACCTGAAACTTCTCTAAGCTTCGGCTTCGTCTTTTCTACAAGGTAATCCTTGTAGTTCCTCTTCCAATGCCCGTCTTTGCCATAGTAGAAGCACTGTCCTTTGTCCTTTGCTGGGTCTTTTTTGGCCACCTTTTCATTTCTCGATCTTTCCTTGCCCTTGCTCTTCTTAAGAGTCTTATTAGCCTTCCTTTTCTTCTTGGTCTCACCAATATAGAGAACTAACTTCTCTTTCTTGATGGCACTCTCAGCCTCCTTTAATATATTAATGAGCTCAGGAAGAGTTACCTCAAACTTGCTCATGTTGAAGTGAGAAAATGAATATGGCAGAGACTGAAGTATAAGATCAATGCACGGGTTGTCCTCTAGGACTACTCCTAGACATGTGAGTTTCTCGATCCACTCTATCATCTTTAGGATATGGTTTTAAACCGATGCCCCTTCTGTCATCCTGGCTCAGAAGAGACTCTTAGATATCTCATATCTTTGAGTTCTTCTATATTCCTCAAATAATTAGCGAAGATGAAGAATGATGGAATTGACATGCATGCTCTTATGTTACCTCTATAACTCAGGAGTCATAGAGGCTAACATATAACATTTTGCTATAGTGGAATTATCTATATACTTTATAGCAAGTGATCTCATCCTCGCTTGCCCCTTCTTCCGGCATGGGCACAATTGTATCAAGGACAACATGATTTTCTCCCCGTGAGATCAATTCTCAAATTACAGAGCCAATCCGTGTATTTTGGACTAGTGAGGTAGTTGGCATTAAGTATACCATGTAAGGGAGTTTCCGAGCGACATGTTTATGACATATAAGATATAATATAATTGAATAACATGCATATTTTATAGAAAAGCTAATTAAGATATGAACTTCTATCTTAATATACTCCCACTATTTTTCTAGTGAATCACATGACACCCTCGGCATGTGAAGCGAAAGTCTTCGGTAGATATCTAGTGAGGATCGGGATCTAATCATCGTCCTAGTGCAACCTCGAGTGATTTGGTAAGCTTAAAAGTTAGACAACTCTTACTAATCACAACTCCTTATGATTCCCATCATGTTCGGCCTTCGAATCATCATGGTCTTGACTACTCGACTAAACATGAAGTTTAGTTAAGTCATCACCATTGTTATAAGATGAGTCTGATTTGATGATATGCTCTCGAGTAACTCGATCAAGCATACCATGTCCTTAGGTCATCGGTGACATCTCTATGTCATAGGCAAAATCTCGATCACGTAGATAGGTGAGCTTCGAGTGACTTAACCAATTCAACCTTTGTCATGATTTAATTTCTTCTTATAACGATGAAAGACCATGTGCGTTAATTTTATTGTCTTATGTTTTCTGACTTAATATTATTATAGGAGGGGTTTTGTTTGTTTCATGTTGGTCTCCTAATATGTTATGTCATACACATACATATTTAATATATATATATAGCAGGCGTATAATCATATATCACATATGCATACCACAACGGATGATCATGAGCCATCACCTAATATGATTAAGCCCAAGCCAATGGGCCTAATCACTTACAATTAGATCTCTATGTGCATCGACGCATCTCCATGCCTTGTGGTCGTTCATCTTATCATCATTGGTTTCGCCGTCCGACATCATGTTTCCTGCTATCACCTTCACATTCCTATCATGCCTCTGCATATAATTATAAAATAATCATAGGTATACTGGCCCGATAATAAATGAGAAAAATAAAAGGCTCGCAACCTCTAATAATAATAATAATCATATGTACACACATCACATCACATGACTCATGATCATCCATCTACATCATACATCACATATACACATCTTCATGTAGGATTACTAGATAATAAATAAATAATTAAACTATTTAATTAATTATTTTTAAAATTTTTGGGATACCCTACTATAGGGTTTCCAATATGGTAGGTAGAGACTCCTTATACGGCTAGGAAACCCTAGCCGCTAGGAGTCCTTTTATAGCCATCCCATGGCTGCAATTTGCCATGGGCAACTAGTGAACCTTGGCTGCCCAAACAGTCCTTGCGGCTAGGAATCCCTAACCACAATGTTACCTCTAGCAGTCAGGAAACCCTAGTCGCTATGGTCCCCATACAGCCACCACTCTTGGCTACATGGACGCTGCTGCCATGGCCGAGAGGTTGTTGCTCTCGGCCTTGTAGCCAAGGGCCAAGGCTGCAAGTAGCCTTTGGCCATACACAGGGTAGCAACAATTACTGTCCTTTTCCCCCTTCTTTGTGCTAACAATTTTGACATCAAAAGACTTTAGAAGACTTCTCTATAGTAATTGAGTGAGAAAATGTGCTGTCCAAATCTAGTTAACCACTAAAAATTGTGGCAAGGTACATAGAAAATAATTTACGTGTTTCAATCTCATCCCATATAGTTTAAAACCAATCTTTTATATGAACAACCTTGGCTCTAACACTACTATTGGGAAACCAAGCGGGAGCATTACATGCGTTGTAGAAGATCAAACCAAAAGTAGATCAAATCATCATGCAAAGATTGGTGCGTGAATAACTACAAAAATTGAAAACTATAACATGTGAGAGATTATTTACCTAGGAAGATTGTATATCCATGAATTTTTAGATCCGGATGGAGCAAATGAAGGAGGTCAAATGTTCTCTTCTCTAACAGTATCCATACGATGGATCGCTGCAACAATACTTCTCCAATCGTTGGCCAATCTCGTAATTCTTGTGCAACTTCTTACAATGAATGTGGAAGAAGATTCACTATCTTCCTTGGTGTCCTCTTATAGCAGAGAGGGGCTGGTCGGCTGAGAAGGTGAGGGAGAGGAGGAGAATAGGGAGGGGTGACCCCTATCATCTATGTATTGCCCTTGCCTCCTATTTATAGAGAGCCACCATAAAACCTTAATGGATCATGCCTTAGTGGGTATTAGATTTTCATCCAATTATCCACTAATCTTGGATTATTAGATCTCTATCCAATAATCTCTTTTGGCTTCTAATTGGGTATCGTTTAATGAGCCCATAAATGTAGGGTCTCATCTAATGAGCACAGGGGCTAATTGGATAACTCATATCCAATCCTCTATTTGCTAAAACATTCATCATATGTATATAACCCTGTAGGCCCAATACTGAGCTGATCATAAGTCCTACTTGTCAGAACTCCTTTTGACTTAGTGAATTATTATCTTATAATAATTCACTCGACTAATCGACTATAGACATACTTGGCCACTGCGCCAAAGTTGCTAGACGATACAGGGGATCTTATCCATTAGACTTGTTTGCCCTCAGTTGCCCTCATTATTATCTTATAATGAGCACAAGGGGCTAATTGGATAACTCATATCCAATCCTCTATTTGCTAAAACATTCATCATATGTATATAACCAGAGGCCCAATCTGTGATCGAAGTCCTACCTGTCAGAACTCCTTTTGACTTAGTGAATTATTATCTTATAATAATTCACTCGACTCATCGACTATAGACATACTTGGCCACTGCGCCAAAGTTGCTAGACGATACAGGGGATCTTATCCATTAGACTTGTTTGCCCTCAGTTACCATGTATCTATAGTTCTTCATCCATCTAATATCTCAAAGATGATATATTGGGCATGGTACTTTACTATCAGGTTACTTATGGAATCTGTTTGAGTTTCGCTCAAATCAGATTCTCTCGAAGAACTTTCTCTCTCAATCCGAACAACCTGATTAGGGTTTTTCCTGAGTAAGAGCACACGAGTTATTTCTCTCATGATACCAAGAGTGGATGATCCTCTATTGATACTCAATAGCCTTCATAAGATTGAGTATCAATTTTAATAATCGGTTGTACCAGATCTGAAACTTTCTAGAACTGTAAGTCCGATGTCAAAGAAAGAAGTACTCAAACAAGATATCCTTGGTGTCTCAAGTCTAATAGTCAGATAGATAACTAGGACCATAGAATCATTGTCTAATATTAGGTATCATTAACCATACAATATTTCGTAAGTGGATCAATTAGTGAACTCATTCTCCAATGAGCACTTGTACTGTATTCTTAATGTCTCCACATAAATAGTTATGAGACCAGCCACATCCATCATATGGATGGGTATATAGTACACCAGTCTATCAAGTTATCTCGATATCCCTCTTGAGTAACCTATAATCGGGATTATTTAGGATTTATGTTTAAAGGCATATCAGTCTTATTATCATGATCTCATCAAGATCTGATTCATATTGCATAAAACCAAGGATATCACAATATATATATATTCAACAGATAATATAATATGAGAATATTTTAATATATAATAATATACTACTAAATAATAATATAAAAAGATTATGCAGCGTATCACATGTGCTATCACTCTTGTGATTGGCTTGCAAGGCACCTGTAACAAGCATCTTATGCATATTTGATGCTAAAGAGAACCACACACCTAGAATAAGTTCTTCATTATATTGAACAAAACTAATAACAAAAGCAGAAGCCATTCCGAGGGGGAGCCACAAAAGAGAAGTAAAACAAAAAGACAAAAGGAAGGGTCGTTAGGACCTAGTGGCATCAGGACGAAGGAGGCAGAGCTAGAGGGGTGGCTAGGCGATCATCAAAGGGAACCTCCGTGGGAGTAGGCAATTACGAGGGAAGCTCCATAAATGGGTCCTCGTCGACCTTGAGCTCAAGATACCTTGCCTTGAAGCGTTTGATGGTGATATGGTACCCAAACTTGTATACCGCCTAGCTGGCATGCTCGAGGCCATAGCGGAACCCACTGGATTCCTTGTAGGTGGCCATGACCCTCTTCTCCCGCTCAGCAATGTAACTGTTCTCCTTTTTCTAGGTCTTTTTTGTCTTCTCGACAACCAGTAATGTACCCACTAGCTCATTGGAGTTGGTCGACAACTGCTCCTTGAGCTGTCTACTCTGCTCGATAATGTTGCCTAGTTGCCAGTGGTTATCCTTCAGCGAGGGTCTGAATCTTCTGCTCCCTTACCGTTATACTATTCGTGGCCATGTCCTCAGCTATGGTCGCCTCATCACGGGCCTCCTACGCCTATGCCTCGGCTTCTTTAGCATGATGAAGGGCCAAGCCCAGCTCTACGTTCAGCTTAGATATTTGGGAGTCTACCTCATTGCATGCCTCCGCAAGGTGCTGCTCCACCTCTTTAGCTTGGAGGTGAGCCCAAGACAACTGTGAGGCTAGCTCTATGATCAGGGCCTCCATCACCTTCTTCTCCTCCTCAGGCCACCCCGCTTGAGCTCGAAGGGTAATGTTAGCCTAGAGAGCTGGCCAATCAACGCCCTTGTATCTCGTAGATGTTTGACAAGCACCATCATGTAGTGATGGTGCTGCATAAAGGTAGGAGGAGCAAGATGTTTAGAAAGAGTTTAAGAGAACATTAGAAAATATTTTGAGGAAGAAGCCTTACTAGGACATCATGGCAGGAGAAGAGATCCACCAACACCTTTGAAGGGCTAAGGTAAACCAGACTAACCAGAGCAAGACCAAGTGACCCCAGATAGTAGGTGGCTACTGTCTCATCCTCCTCTCGTAGCCACTAGCCCTCCATCAGCCCCTCCCAACGAGGCCTTAGCGGAGCACTCGGGGATAGAGCCGAGTGTCCAAAGGCAGTAGCGATGAATGCACCAGAGTTGAAGGGACCCCAGTTTGCCGAAGCATTGTCAGATGGAGGAGGAACATCTAGTAGACATTTAATGGTGCCTTCCCCCCAAGGGGCGAAAGGCTTCTAAGGTGCCTCTTCACATGGTTGTGTCACCATACATGGACCCAGAGAGGGGCCCAAAGAATCTACACAAGGACCCTACCCCACTGGAGATAGTGGCAAATTAGGGCCCTCTTTAATAGATGGCTCCATGTGTGGAGCTGTGGCCCAAGTGATAGAGCAATAGGGGCCTGAAGCGATAAAGCCAATTTGCCCAGAGGTAGCCTTTTCAGATGGCTCCAGAGCTAGACCAAGCAAAGGCCCTAGAGAAATAGTAGCAGCAAGATCAGAACCCCCCACCGGGGGCCCTATAGGAGAGATAGGGGGAGGTCCCTACCTTTATTCCCATGGGTTGTTGAATCTCAGATTTTGATGATGAAATCAATTGATGGATTTATGATCTAATCAATGTGTTAGAGATAAGTGATCAGGACTAACTATGACTATGAAAGGACAAAACAATTCAAGAAGGATATGATGTTGGGTCGGAGTCAAGATCGGGCATCGGATCGAAAGAATCGAGGATTCACTGAAGCTTCGGACGATACAACTCATCGGGAGTTTGTCGAGAGTTTACCAGAAGATGATCGAGAGCTCATTAGAAGGATGCCAGGAGTTCATCAAAAGATCGATTGACATGCCAGACAATGAAGATTGGTTATAATTATGTTTGTCTTTAAATTGTTAGGATCAATTAGCACTAAGAGAACGGGGGGGTTGAATTAGTGCAAGTATAAATTTTCAGTTTAGATGAAATAATTTCCATTAAACTCAGATAGGAAATCCAAAGCTTTTCGTTCTTAGTGAAACGAGTGAGTGATTAAAAGAAAGTTGCTAAGTTAATAAGCAAACTGAAAAGATAAGTAACATTTGAAGGAAAGAACTTATCATAAAAACTTTGCTTTCAAAGAGTTAAGTTAAATCGGAAGCATCAATACAAAAATATATAAGCAATGAAAGCAAGGGAACACTTACAATTTTTATAGTGATTCGGCACTAATGGCCTACATCCACTCCTAAGTCCTCCTTCTTAAGACACACTGACATCCACTACTGATCTTCTTTGGGTGAAGACGAAACCCTTACACTTTGCTTACAAGGGAGACAAGATTACACTCTTTGATCACTCCCTTACCCCTTTTTTTTCTTACAATTCTCACACAATATTTTCTTAGAATATAATCTAATTATTATGTAGAATATAAGAAAACTTAGGGTATTTATAGGCCCTAAGTGGCTTCAGATTTTTGGAGCCAAAAATCAAACATACTCGAAAAAATTGGGTACAAGAGATTTACTGTCGACAGGCACTCATCGAACACGAGGGTATGGGCTTCAAGCCCACTGGCGAGTTAGGCTCAGCACAGGCGGCGGTGGTAAACCCGTCGCTCACTGATGGTTTATCCGTCGAAATTTCCACAAAAGTGGTTCCCTCCACTTTTAAAATTCCGGCTTGAACCTGATATTGACCAACCCTCTGGTCAACCAATTGAGCTCAGCCTGAGCTTAATCAAATCCCAATAATGGACTCGGTCGTGTTATTGAGTTGATTTCGGTTTCATCTAAATCTAACTCAATTATGACTCACTTCCTAACTATGACTCAATGATTACAACACTTAATAACCAACAAGCTAAACCAAGACCTAACTCCCGCCAATTTGACAGCCTCTGGCATTCTTACGGTGAGTTTTCCGGTCTTCTTTTAGCAATCTCCTGATATCTTCCCAGTGAGCTTCTCGATCCCTTCAATGAATCTCCTAGCGAACTTCGGCGAGATCCCACTCCATCGTCCGATCTTGACCCATCATCTGGTTGTAACTCCATTACTCTTGTCATAGTTAGTCTTGCACGATGCTAATTATGACTTAATTAAATATAATGATAATTACAAAACATCCACTACAAGACCATCCTAACTCCTGACAAGCTTTTAAGCTACCCCCGATAATCTTTCGGCGAGCCTCAGTCTTCTTCTAGTGAACTCCCTTGCACCATCCTAGCAAACTCACGATACTCTTGGTGAGCTCCCGATGCACTTTTGGTGAGTTTCCAACCGCATCGACCTGATGCATAGGCTTGACCTTGGCCAATCCTGATTGTAATAATTATTCTATCATAATTAATCCTACATTAATCGATTTCTAATAATCCATGTTAGATCAATAATCCATCAATTAATTTCATCATTAAAATCCAAGATTCAACAATCTCTTTTTTTTTATGATGATAATCAATTGATAACAAGAGTTAATTCTAACTCCTCCTAAATCCATGTCACTTAAATTTAAGAGAAGCACACACTCTTAAATTCAAGCAATCAATATTCTATGTAAATTTCAATATAAATTTGCATCAAGTCATCAACTCATAAGTAAAAAACAATTAAGCATCTATATCCAAGATGTCCAATTCATATCCTTATCCAAGATGTATTTCAATAAGATCATGTGTCATCAATGTATTCATCATGTGTCATCAATATATATTTCTCCCCCTTTGTCATCAATAAAAAGATAAAATATAGCTAATAATTTCAAAGCACAGGATGACATTACTCCCCCTTAGTATATGCATTATAAAATTTTCTTCCCCTTTAATAAGGAGAAAAATAAGGGAGGTGTTGTTGAATGATTTCATCATAGAGAAGAGCTTTTAATAAATTTTAAAAGTAATTCTACGATGAGCTCAAAAGTTCAAGAGATTTAAAGACTACTTATGTATTTTAGATGTAGCAAAAGTTATCTCTTGATATAAAAAATTTTCTCATGTAAATTTTAAGAAAATATAGCAAATAAATCCGAACAATAACAAATCATTATCTTTATGTAGATTTTTAAAATCATCATTACATGCATGATCATCATACATGATTTCACATCATTATACCTTCTCCCTCTTTGTCATCAACAAAAGGAGAAGTGCAATTAGCAATCATTTGATATACGAAAGCTTAGTAATTTAACCAATTTTTCATTACTTTAGAACATGCAAGCTAATGAATTCATTCTTCTCTTTTGAGAACCGGAAGCTAGCAAATATTTGCTTCCTTTGCATTGTTCAAGCTAGCAATTTTATAAGTTAACAAGTTTTGCTCCCTCTTTGTCATTATCAAAAAGAAAAATGGTTAGAATAGTGCAAAACTTTTCTCATTATATTATTTTTCAAGAAATAAATCAAGAAATATACCAATCATCACATGAAATATATAAAAAAAATTTAACATGGTGATTAGATATTCAATTTATGAAAACAAATTATGAATATTAAGAGACAAGTCACAGGAGAAATAAATAAAATCTCTTGATTTATCCATAAGAAATCTTAAGTTGTCAAGTTTATGATTTGTATAAAAATATCCTTTTAAATAATACAAAAATAAATAACAAAAGATTTTGATTCATAAAAGATTTCAAGTTATATTTCAAAGAAATCAAAACCATGATATAGGTAAATCACTCATTCAATTTCAAAATCATCAAGATCACTTTCAAGAGATTCAAAATGTAATTAGTAGACTTATTAGTCTCTTGAAATGCTAGTGATTTCTTTTCTCCACTCTGTGTGAGCAAGAAGGTAGAATCAAGATAGAGAAATGAAAAATATCACAAGAATGCTCAATTTTAAAGATGTAAATTTTATAGATGTGAATTTCAAAATTAAGCTCAAAACTTCAAGATATTCAAAGAGATTCCAAAGTTTAAGAGCTACTCATGCATTTAAAATCATCTCATGTAATTTCAAGTATAGTAAAAATATTTATTATAAATTTTGATAAAAAATATCAAGAATTTCATAAGAAGATATGATAGTAGATCAAGCTCAAATTATAAATCAAGTATTTTCATGAATTTATAAAGTCCTAATTTTCTTTTAAGCCATTGTTCCTCATTCAATGTTATCATATCCAAATTTACTTCTAATCATATTAATAATTTTACCTCTCCCTTTTTTTGTCATTGCCAAGAAAGAAATACAATGACATAATTTATTCTTAGCATTCATATTCAAATTATGCCAAAAAGTACAAGGAGATCATGTCATTAAAGATAAAATTAAATTTTTAAATATCAAAAGACATGATTTCGTTTAATAAGTTTCTTTCCCCTGTTTTTATGAATAATAAAATGAGTCTTAGGGGATAATCTCAATTCATCCAAGGGAAATCTTTTTAATAAAAAAGAATAATCTTAATAATAATTTCAATTAATATTATTAAGATCATAAATTATATTTTTATTTAAAAGAAAAAATTATAGAGATCAATAACATGATTCCCATAATGTAATGGTCAAGTCAAGAAATTAAGCAAATATTCATGATAATACAAATCTCTTTCAATTTTCAACTTATCACAAATTTAAGAAATACTAATTTTGGTGATAAGTTATGTTATTCATGAGTTTTAAAATAAATCATCTCAAGATAAATATTGATATCAAAAGACATTCATGAATATTAAGGACATGATTTAATTTAATAAATCTCTTCTTAGATGATAAAATAGAACCATAAGAGAACAAAGAGGAGTCTTCATCTCATAAAGATATCATATTATACATATCAAGATCATGAGTTAATTTTAAGGAAGAAAAAAAAGTAGAAGATCTTGATTTATATATATGAAAATTCAAGTTTTCAAGAATATGATTTATAAGAAGATTTTCAAGTTTCATTTTCTAAACTTACCAAAATCATGATAATAATTTATTCAAGTTCAAATCATCGAATCTTCAAAATCATTTTCATATTTCAAGAGAGTCATAAAAATAACATAATCGATTCATTAATCTCTTTTTAAAATAAAATCATTTGAAAACTTATCCAAAATCATCATCAAAATTCACTTTTCAAAAAATTCAATGAAGGCATCGTAGATTATTTTTCAATAGCTAAAATTTTCTAATCCATTTTTTGTAGTTTTAGAGATTCAACAATAATAGTATTATTTTGTCTCTTGTTGAAGGATTAATAGAATAAAAATTCTTTCAATAATAATTTTCCTTCTTTTGAAATTTATTTCAAGAATGCAATATCATTTAAAGTCAAAAATAAAATTTCATCAACATCATTGTAATAAAATATTTTCAAATAAAAACTTTGATTTATTTAGATCTAATGATTTTTGGACTTAGTATAGTGAGTTACCATGCTCATTTTATTCTCATTAAATATATTTTTAATTTATAAAAATACTAGACAATGAAGCATGATTTTTCTCTCCCTTTTCTTTATTATTCTATGCTAAAGTTCTATCATTCAACACAATCATTCTGTCATAGCATTTCAATCAATGTAACATTTAAATTAATCATTCTATAGACATTATTAATATTTGAACCATTTAACAATAGTCTTTACATTTAAACAAGCCAATGATTTTAGCATTCACTCAAAATACATTCTTTAATAATTAAGGTTCTTTGGTTCTAATTCATTTTCATACTTGTATACTCTAGCTATGCATCATTAATATTAATTGTATAATGATGAACCATTAAAAGATTCATTATCAATAATTTTAATTTTAATAATTTTCTTATTAATATTTAGGCTAGTAAGCTTGAAGGAGTGTTAGATCTCAAGTAATATGACTTGAGCATCTACTTTCAAAATATTTTTATTGCTCTTAGCCATATTAGGAAACAACATTAGGTCCTTCATGACATGTTTTGATTTAGGTACCCATTTAACATTAGGTCCTTCATGACATGTTCTTCCCATTTTCTCGAATAGCATAAGATTGTTTATAGTTCATTTAGGAACCCAAACTAACTTATGAGGACTATAGTTTTTGAATGAACATTTGTAAGTCATATGTCATAATCTACCACAAAAATTACACTTAATTCTTGGTGGCACATTTAAGGTTGGTCCTTTAATAAAAATAGTTGGCCTTTATTGGTATTTAACAAAAATAGTTGGCTTTTGTTGCGTATTGCCCACGAAGCATATTCTATTTCTTCTATTAATATGATCCTTATTGGCAAGGATTATATTCAAGGATTTATTATCAATTTTAAAATTTTATAACATTGTCTTAAGCATTATATTTTTCTTCTTTAATGTTGTCTGGCATTTCATATTTAGAACTAGGATTGTGTGATGCTAATAACTCATGCATTTCATCAACTTTATCAACTAACAAATCAAGTTCATGTTTAAGTAACTTAAAAGATTTACTAAGTTTTTTAAATTTATCAAACAAATCATGAATCATATTTAATAATTTTAAAAAGAATTGCTTAATTAATCACTAACCTCACTATCGATGACAAGGTTCTCCACTTCTTGGTTGTGCATTTGATCTTTGGAGCTCCTCAGCTTCTTGCATTGTCTTAAGCATGATATTTTCTTCTTTAATGTTGTCTAATATTTCACATTTAGAACTAGGATTGTGTGATGCTAATAACTCATGGATTTCATCAACTTTACCAACTAACAAATCATGTTCATGTTTAAACAACTTAAAAGATTTACTAAGTTTTTTAAATTCATTAAACAAATCATGAAGCATATTTAATACTTTTAAAAAAGAATTACTTAATGGATCACTAACCTCATTGTCGATGGCTATAAGAGCAAGGTTCTCCACTTCTTAGTTGTGCATTTGATCTTTGGAGCTCCTCGGCTTCTTGCGTTCATAGCAAGAGATTTTATCCATCTTTACATTATTTTTAAGATTCAAGTTCATTAATTTTTTCAGTTCATTTGTCAAAAGTTCAAGGTCCTCATCACTCAAGATTTCACTCGAGGAGTCGTGTTCTTCTCGGTTCAAATTTCTTCTGGTTCTTAGGAAGGTATTTTTCTTGTTCATTTTTAGAAGTATTTTTATTTAATGATTCATTTATATTAAGTATTGATTCATTTATATTAAGTATTGATTCATTTATATTAAGTATACTTTCATATATTATTTTTAATACATGCCATATATCAAAAGCCAGATCAAAATAAGAAAACTGATAAAATTCATTTTTATCAAGAGCACAAAACAAGACATTCACAACCTTTGCGTTTAAAGAGAAAGTCTTTTTCTCTAAATCATTCCAATTATTCATTGGAAGATAAGACTTTATAAATCTGTTTTCAACATTCATTGGATTAAATCTTTTCAATTAAACCAAGATAAGAAATCTGAAGCTTTTCGTTCTTAGTGAAATGAGTGAGTGATTAAAAGAAAATTGTTAAGTTAATAAGCAAACCGGAAAGATAAGCAACGTTTAAAGGAAAGAACTTATTATGAAAACTTTGCTTTTAAAGAGTTGAGTTAAATCAGAAGCGTCAATACAAAAATATATAAGTAATGAAAGCAAGGAAACACTCACAATTTTTATAGTGGTTCAGCGCCAATGACTTACGTCCACTCCTGAGTTCTCTTTCTTGAGGCACACCTGCGTCTACTACCAGAGACAAGATTATATTCTTTGATCACTCCCTTACCCCTTTTCTTTTTCTTATAATTCTTACATAATATTTTCTCAGAATATAATTATCAAAATTATTATGTAGAATACAAGACAACTTGGGGTATTTATAGGCCCCAAGTGGCTTTAGATTTTTGGAGCCAAAAATCAAATATATCCGAAAAAACCAGGTACGAGTGATTTACTCGTCGACTTGGGTGGCTAAGTCATCCGAACACTAGGGTACGAGCGGTTTACCCATTGGCCCTAAGCGAGTCAACCATCGAAAATACCCAGATTCCTAGGTACAAGCCACCGTCAGCTGCCTGAAATCTTAGGCGACGACAATACACCCGCCGCTCATCGACAGTTTCCCATCGAAATTTTCACAAAAGTGGTTCCCTCCACTTTTCGAATTCTGGCATGAACCTGATGTTGACCAACCCTCTAGTCAATCAATTGAGCTCAATTAAACCCCAATAGTGGACCTGGTTACCTTATTAAGTTGATTTGGATTTCATCCAAATCTAACTCAATGAGGACTCATTTTCTAACTATGACCCAATGATTACAACACTTAATGACCAATAAGCTAAACCAAGACCTAACTCTCGCCAATCCGGTAGCCTCCAATATTCTTGCAGTGAGTCTTCCGATCTTCTTTCGATGATCTCCTGATGTGTTCCCAGCAAGCTTCCCGATCCCTTCGGTGAATCTCTAGCAAACTTTGACGAGATCTCACTGCATTGTCTGAACCCGGCCCGATGCTCAAGCTTGATCTTAGCCCATCATTTGGTTGTAATTCCATTACTCCTGTCATAGTTAGTCCTGCACGATGCTAATTATGACTTAATTAAATACAATCATAATTATCAAACATCCATTACAAGACCATCCTAATTCCTAGCAAGCTTTTCGGCTACCCCCGACAATCTTCTGGCAAGTCTCAATCATCTTCTGGCGAACTCACTTATGCCATCTTGGCAAATTCCCGATAGCCTTGGCAAGCTCCTGACGCACTCCTAGTGAGTTCCCAACCGCATCGACCTGATGCATGGACTTGTCCTTGGCAAATCCTGATTGTAATAATTATTCTATCATAATTAATCCTGTATCAATCAATTTCTAACAATCTATGTTAGATAAATAACCCATCAATTGATTTCATCATCAAAATATGAGATTCAACATAAATATCATAGTTAGGGCTTTAATTAGTATTAGTTTTGGAAAAATCCTACTAACTTAATTAGGGGCCGATCGTGTCCAATTAAGACTTATTTGAGCCTCATGATAGAGCTCATTTCGTTGACTTGGAAGGAGGTCAAAATGAGGAACAACTCAAGTATGAAATAGTGTTGAAAAAGTACTATTTCGGGTTACCTGGGTGGTGGTACCACTGGTGGTCGATGGTAGTACTGCCCAGGCAACGCTAATACTACCTAGGCGATGATACTACCACCACTGCCTAGAATCCCGAGGTGCTTTCGGTAGTGGTACGCCAGTGCCGATAGTAGTACCGCCTGTACTGTGAAATTTCAGGGTGTTTGATTTTTTGGCTTCAATTTTTAAAGCTAATTGGGGTCTATAAATACCCCAAGTATTATTGCCTAGTAGAGCAAGAAAGTGAAGAAAAAACTTGATAAAATTCTATTAAATTTGGTTGAGAGCTTCCCTTTTTCTTTCAAGTGTAAAGTGTGTTAAGTTATAAATGTTGATCAACTAAGCCTGAGAAAAGGAGAGTTGTAGAGGTTGTTTTTCTAAGCCTGTGAAAATAAGAAAGGTGTGTAAGAGGTAGTTGATCTTCACCATTGAAAGAAGATCGTTAGTGGATATCGGTTGGCCTCGAGTGAAGAGGGATCAAGAGTAGGTGTAGGTTAGTGGACCAAACCACTATAAAATCTATGTGTATCTCTATTTTTATTTTTTCATTATTATTACCCTCGAACTTAGTCACTCTTAACTACTTTCAAGAAAAGCACTTTCAATTTCAATTTTCCTTAAGCAAAAATTTTTTCGAATCGAATTTTTTATCACTTACGCTAATTCATCCCCACCCCATCCCTACCCACCTCCCCACCCGCAAACCAACCCCCCACCCTCCCCCCCCCCCTCTTAATGATGACTCGATAATAGCAATTGGTATCAGAGTCACGTTCACTCAATTGGATTAACAACTAAGTGATTATAATGGCTTTGTCTGACATTGACAAGGGACACTCTATTACACGTCCTCCTATGTTCAATGAGATAAACTACACCTACTGGAAAACTTGAATAAGGATTTTTTTATTTCTATAATTTTAAATTATGAAACATTATTGAAAATAGATTTCAAAAGTCTTCTAATCCTATAAATTATTGGAATGATTATGAAAGAAAAATATTTTCTTCAAATGCCAAAGCTATGAATTCTTTGTTTTGTGTTTTGGATAAAAACACAAGTAAACTAAAAGAATAAAAATTAAATAAAATAACTTGTAAAGATAAATATGAGAATAACCTTCGAAAGAATAGGAAGGACATTGAACTAAGAATAAAAGAAGACTCATTGAGTGAAACCTCGAGTGATAAGAACAACGACATTGCACTTCTAACAAAAAAAACTTAAAAAATTCATGAAAAAGAAAAAATATCATAAAAATAAAAATGAACCAGAAAAAGACACAACTACTTGCTATGAATACAAGAAGCCGGGGCACTCCAAAGATGAAGAGCACAACCAAGAAGAAGTCACAAACTACACACTCATGATTATCAATGATGAGGTAATTGGCTCACTCGAAGCCTCTTTTACATTTGATGAGTCGCTCAATGCTTTTCATGAATTATTTGATGAGTTTAAAAAGATTAGCAAAACTTATAAATCACTAAAAAATGATCATGCATTACTTGCTAGTAAACTTTAAACTTCGCGTAAAGCATCAACACCATGTACTTCTTACTCTAAATATAAAATGTTAGATGCAATTAAAAAGAAAAATATCATATTATAACAAACTTTTGAAAAGTTTTAAATTAACAATAAGTCCTTAAACATGATCCTTGCCAATAAGGGTCATATTCATAGAAAGTAACTTTGTGGGTAACACTCAACAAAAGCTAACTATCTTTGTTAAAGGACCCACATTATATTTTTCAACGAAAAATAAATTTAACTTTTGTGGTAGATTTGGATATTTTTTCTATAGTTGCTCATTTAGAAGGTATAGTCCACACAAGTTGGTTTGAGTTCCTAAAGGAATCATAAATAACTCAATGCCTTTAGTAAAATTAGATAGAGCTTTTCATGATGGACTTAGAGCCAAATAGATACCTAAACCAAAACCCCCCTTTATTGTAGGTATGTCTTGGAACAAAGGCTAGGAGCAAAAAATTATAAATGATACATTGGTAAATGCTAAAGACATATGACTTAAGATCTAACACACTCTTCAAGCTCACTAACCAAAACAACAAAAATAAGAAAAGATTATTTGAATCAAGATGATTAAAACTTGATGATCTTTGTTTCTATTATAAATCTTTTTAGTTTTACATTTAATCTTAATTGTTTTTCGATAATGCATGACTGTTTTATGAAAAGTTAGAGCATCCTAGTACAAAAATGAATTAGAACAAAAAATCTTAGCTATTCTTAATAGGAAACTATCTATGTTGCCTTCATTGAAATTTTCTGAAAAGCGATTTTGATGATGATCTTGGATGTGTTTTCATATGATTTTTTTAATGAGATGATATATTGGTGTCTACAATTTGAGATGTATTGTATATGAAATAACTTTCTTAACTCTAAAAAATACTTATCCAAACAAATCTCATTTTATATGAGTCTAAGTTTTTCATTAATCACTCCCCTACGATTCTTCTTGATATTAACTAAAGGAAATATTTAAATATTATTGGCTTGTATATAATATGTTAGTTAATTTAAATATAATTATTATTGTCAAATGATTTGAATGTTAGGTTGAAAATTATTGGCTCGTATATTGAATGATTGATTTGAATAGTTTGTATGTTGTTGATTGAATATTAAATTATTCTTGAATTGGGGCTTGAAATAAGGTAAAATAAAAAAAAAGTAAAATGAGCATGACAATTACATGGTAACTAATTGTACTAAGTCTAAAGAGTTATACTCGCTTAAGAAGAAAAAACTATTAGAATTAAAATAAAAGCTTTTATTGAGAATGTCTTATTGTATTAATGTGTAATATTAATGATCTTGATTATTTCTTTTGAAACGAAACTTGGTTTTATGTTTTAAATGATAATGCATGGATTTGGTATAAAAGATAAAAGTATTCTTGAGATAAATTATATAAATTGAAACACAAAAGTAGAATATATTTTTCTTGAAAATATCTCTATCCTATTAAGTTTTCGATAAGAGATAAAGTGATAAATCTATGTATACCATTGTTTAGAAATCTCTTGAACTATAAAAGTGATTTTGATGATTTGATGATTCGAACTTGAATAAATTATTATCTAAATCATGATATTAACATCTTGATAATTATAACTTGAGATTTTTATATAAATCAAGATTGTTCACTATGATTATTTTGTTTTATTAAGAAAAATTATCTAAATAAATTATATTCTTAAGATTTATCTTGTATCAATCAAGATCATGTTGAATCTCAGATTTTGATGATGAAACTAATTGGTGTTAACTATGACTGGGAAAAGGTAAAGCAATTAAGGAAGAATCTGTTATTCGGCCGGAGTTAAGATCGGGCATTGGGCCGAGGTTCAAACAATGCGGTGAGAGCTCGCCGGGAGTTTTGATTCTTATATTTTGATGATGAAATCAATTGATGAGTTATTGATCTAACAAGGTTGTTAGAGTTGATTGATGCAGGATTAACTACGACAGAGAAAAATTACAATCAGAAGTTTGGCCATAGTCAGGTCCATGCATCGGGCCAGACTGAGGATGATGCGGTTGGGAACTCACATGGAGTGCATTGGGAGCTCACCGAGGGTATCGGGAGCTTACTAGGATGGCACAAGGGAGTTCACCGGAAGAAGTCCGAGACTTGTCGGAAGATTGTTGGGGGTAATCAAAATGCTTGTCGGGAGTTGGGAAGGTCTTGATTGGATTTATTGGCCATGTTGACTATTATTAATTAAGTTGTAGTTAGTATCATTAAGGTTGAGTCAAACTTGAGTTAGATTTGAAAAGATCCAAATTAACTCAAATGAGGCTAACCGGGTCCACTATAGAGAGTGAATTGAGCTCAGGTCAAGCTCAATTGGTTGACCTGAGTAGTGGTCAACAGAAGGTATAAGTCGGGATTGGAAAAATGGAGGGAATCACTTATCCGAGATTCCCGGCGGTTGTATCACCGGTCGGTAGTAGTTGTACCACTTAGGTCAGTGGTTGTACTACCATCACCCAGTATTTCGGGCTACTTTCGGCAATGGTGCCATTAGCGCCGGTGGTGGTACCACTCGTACCCAACTTTTTCGGGTGCGTTTGAAATTTTGGCTCTAAATTCTAAAGCCAATTGGGGCCTATAAATACCTAAAGTTTTCTTACATTTCATACAACAATTTTAGGCTAGAAATTATGGGATAAATTGTATGCAAAAATTATAAGAAAAAGAAAAGGGGTAAGGGAGAGAGTAAAGTCTTATAAAACTTATAGTTCTCCCATATAAGGTTGTAAGGTTCATCTCCTAAGCCTGGTAAAATGAGAGAGAAAACTGTTATGGTTTGATATTCACCCAAAAAAGATTGATAGTGGACGTCAGTGGGCCTTGGGGAAGAAGACTCGGGAGTGGACATAGGCTAGGTTGAGACCGAACCACTATAACTATAAGTGTGCTTCAATTGCTTTCTTTTTAATTTTGATTGCTCTTAAACACTTGATAATTACATATGAAGTTTCAATCTCTCAACTTCTTTAAATCAGTTTTCAATGATTTTATTGAAATATAAATAGAAGCTTCTATTGTTTACTCTTTATTTTATGAAAGTAAGGTTTTTAAATCTAGCACTATTTCTCTTGCATTAATTCACACACCCGCCCCCCCTCTCTCTTAGTGCCAATTGATCCTAACAATTGGTATTAGAGTAAGGTTTTACTCATTGGATTAACACCCACTTGAGTAAATAACTTTCTTTGGCATGAATGAGGGATATTCTATTTCACAGCCTACTATGTTCAATGGGACATATTACATGTATTGGAAAACAAGGATGCATATTTTTCTCATTTTTATGGATTTTGATTTATGGCACATTGTTGAAAATGACTTTGAAAAATCTTTCAAACCAATAAATAAAATGAATGATTTGAAAAGGAAGAATTTTTTATTAAATGTAAAGGCTATGAGTGCCTTATTTTGTGCACTTGATAAGAATGAATTTGATCGGATTTCCACTTGTGATTCGTCTTTTTAAATTTGACATACGTTAGAATTGACACATAAAAGTACACTTAATCTAAATAAATCATTAAATGAAGTATATTATAAAAATTAATAAGAAGAATACCTTCTAAAGAATAGGAAGGATTTGACATTGAGAACACAAGAACAAAACCTTCCAAAGAATAAGAAGGATTATGAACAGTGAATGACATATATCGAGTGAAACCTCAGGTTATGAGAACCTTGAACTTGAACTCTTGATAGAAGAACCAAAAATTTTAATGAATATAAATAAAAAACTTAAAATGGACAAAACCTCTTGCTATCAACGTAAGAAACCGAGGCGCTCATCAGATGAAGAAGACCACATCAAAGAAGAGGTTGCCAACTATACTCTTATGGTCATCCAAGATGAGGTTAGTGAATGTTCAAGTATTTCTTTACTGAATTGCTAAATATGTTTCATGAATTATTTATTAAATTTAGAAAAATTAGTAAATCTTATAAGTTGCTTAAGAATAAACATGATTCGTTAGGTAGTAGATTTGATCAAATGCATGATACATTATCATCACATAATCTTTGCTCTAAATGTGAAATGCTAGATGATATTAAAGAGGAAAATATCATGCTTAAACAAATGTTAGAAAATTTTGAAATAGGGAATAAATCCCTTAATATGATCCTTGCTAATAAGGGTCATGTTAATAGAAGAAAGGGTATAGGCTTTGTTGGTAACACTCAACAAAAGACAACCATTTTTGTTAAAGGACCTACCTTAAATTTACCATCAAAAGTTGAATGTAATTTTTGTAAAAAATTAGGACATAAAGCCAATAAATATTTATTTATAAATTATAGTTCTCATAAATTAGTTTGGCCCAAAGGAACTACAAACAATCGAAAACCATTAGATAATAAAGATAAAGTTTTTCATGAAGTACTTATTGTAAAATGGGTACCTAAACCTAGACACCCCCCCTCCCCCATACTATAAATTTATCTCCTAACAAGGCTAGGAGTACTAAATAATGTTTTGAAGATAGATGCTCAGGATGTATAACATGAGATCTAACACTCTTTCAAGCTTACTAGCCTAATTAATAATAAAAAAAATATTAAAAATAAAATTAGTAGTAATGAATCTTTGGATGATTCATTAATCTTGATTGCTCTCAATGATACATGACTTTTTGTAAAGCTAGAGCATGCTAAAATTAGAACAAAGAAAGTTTAGAGCAAAATTATCTAAGTTGAAATATATAAAAAAAGATTTTGATTATGCTTATATGCTTGTATTGACTTGTAATGGTTAAATGAGTGTCCATTTTCTCGAGATAAAAATTGAATAAAATGATTAAATACTAAATTTGAACTTAAAATAATTATATATATGAAATCATTCTTTATTTTCTAATGTGGTTGAAAAAATTAAAAATAAAAATTTCAAATGAGAAGGAAAATTTCTTGGTAATATATTAGAAAAATCGTTGGATTGAAAATAAACCAAAAAAATTATTTGAAAATATCTTATTATAATAATCATAATGATTTCATTTGAAAATATTTTACTCGTTTGGAAATTTCATATTGTAATGATCTTGATGATGTTATGTTAATGTTAGTATTGAAGAAGTAACTTGAAATATGATTGAATGGTTATTGTCCAATATTAGAATTTAAAAAATAAAATAAAATAAAAAAGGAGAGAGAAAAATCATGCTTCATTTTCTAGTATTTTGAAAAATTAAAAATATTTTTGAAATGAGAATGAAATGAGTATGGTAACTCATTTCACTAAGTCCAAAGAATTCGACTCACTCAAGAAAGAAAAATCATTGGAATTAAAATGAATCTAAGCTCTTTCTTGAAAATTTTTATTATAATGATTTTGATAATAATACTTGGTTTTTCAGTTTTAAAATGTTTGAAAATATTTTATTATGATCTTAATATTTTCTTTATAAATGAAACTCAGTTTCTAATGATAATGCATAAAGACATTCTTCAAACAAATTATATAAAGTAACTAAAAAGGAGGATAATTGTTCTTGAAAATATTTTTATCATATTAATCATTCAACGAGAGATAAAATAATATCTTTATTATTGAATGTCTTAAACTACAAAACTAATTTTGATGATTTGAGCTTGAATAAGTTATTATCATGATATTGACATCTTGAGAAATTAAAACTTGAAATCCTTATATAAATCATGTTCATTCAAAGAAGATTATATAAATAAATTATAATTTATCTCTTCGGAACTATAATTTGAAAATCTTCCTATGAACCATATTCTTGGCAACTTGAAGTTTCATATATATAAATCAAGATCTTCTATATTTTATTCTTTACAATTTATTCATGATCTTGATATTTATAATTTGATATGAATGAATACTCTTCTTATTTGATCTTCTAAGTTTTCTAAAGATTTGAATCTTATCTAAGAAGAGATTTGTCAAAATAAATCATCCTTTAGCATTCATGATTTGATAATAATATCTTTCATGATAAGATTACTTATGACTTCATTCTTATTATAAATTATCACCAAAACTAATATTTCTTAAATTTATGATAAGTTAAAAATTAACTGAGATTTGTTTTATAATAAACATTTCCTTGATTTCTAGACTTGTTATATCCTCAATGGAAATCATAATTTTGAACATCTATGATTTATTTATTTTAGTAAATATGAGATCTACGATTTTGATAATTATAATTTAAAATCAAGTTTATTTAGATCTCATAAAATTTTCAATCAAGATTGTTAGATGAGTTATTCAATCATGTCTTTTAGCACTTAAAAATTTGATTCTTCATGATTCCTTTGTACTTATGGTCATAAAGAAAACATATTATCATAATCCTTTTGACAATAAAAAAAGTGAGAAACAAAATTATTATTTTGGTTAGAAGAAAACTAGGTATAAAAAAAAATCTTCTAACATTGGATGAGGAGTGATTTGCTTGAAAGAAAATTAAGAACTTTAAATACATGAGATTTATATGATTTGATTTTAATTTTACTTAGAATTTTAAATACTTAAGATTTATTGATTATTTATGTTGAAATTCATAAATAAAAAGGAGGGGCAAATTTATTAACTTAAATAATGTCTTTTGGTACTTAAAGATTTGATTATATGATATGATCTCCTTGTACATTTTGGGCATAATTTGAATATGGATGTTAAGAAGAAATTATGTCATCATATTTATTTTTTGATAATGACCAAAAGGAAAAATAAAATTACCAATTAGAAAAAAATTAGATATGATTAATCTTATAACATTGAATGAAGAATAAATTTGTTTAGAAGAAAATTTAGAATTCTAAATGCATGCAAAAATGTATAATTTCCAAATTAAGCTTGATTTACCATCATATTTTTCTTTGGATTTCTTGGCCTTTATAAATTACACTTTTTATCAAAATTTGCATGTAAAATGCATGATTTGCTACCTTGATTTAAATTTGCATAAGATGAACTAAATTGCATGGTTAGCTCTTGATTTTTCTTAGATTTCAAAATTTATATTTATAAAATTGATTATTTTTGTGATATGATATTTTTCACTCTCCTTCCTTATTTCTACTTTCTTGTTTACAAAAAGGGGAATAAAATTTACATAAAGATTATCTTCAAAAAACATGATTTGCTATTTTTATTTGAAGTTCACATAATTTAAATGTATGAGTAGTTCTTAGTTGATTTCTCGGACTTGTGAGCTCACCTTTGAAATAATTTTCTTTGAGATGGACATTTTTAAGATTGGGATTCAAGCTCTTCTTTGTGATGAGATCTTTATGATCCTTTATAAATATTTTGAGTATCCCTCCCTACTTGATATATATTTTTGGATACTAAATTTTTGGATCCTTAACACCTCTTCGTTGTTTTTTCTTCCTTATTAATGCAAAAAAGAGAAGAACGTTTTCTTGAAAAAAAAGGCTTTTATCCTATTTTATAAAGGGGAGAAATAAAGCATTTAAGTACTTAATCATATTTACATATGATGATATTATGTATTATGAAATTACATGATTGTTATTTCACCTCTTTTTGAAGATGATAAAGGGGGAGAAATAGCAAATTGATGACACAAAAATGATATATACATATCAAAGGGGAAGAAATAGCACCTATAACAAAGAAGGAGAAATAGCACATAAAATAAAGGGGAAGAAATAGCTTTTTCTTAAAAGAGAAATTTAATTGAGATTCTTGAAATACTCTTGAAAATTTCTTAATTTCATTGTTGATTGAAATTAATATTATATCATGATGATTTTTTAAAGAAGAAAAGTTTGCATGAAATTCTTGGAATATCCTTGAAAATTTAATGATTCATGATTGGTTGAAATAAATATCATGTTTCATGTATGATTTAATAATTTTGAAATTCATGGTATATAATTTCAAGATTTGAATAGATGATATGATACTTTAATTCAATAGTGTTTGGTTCTCTTGAATGTAAGTTTTTTCTTATTTGAATTATGGTATGGATTTAGGGGAAGTAAGGTTTAACTCTCGTCATCAATTAATTATCATCATCAAAAAAGGAGAGATTGTCTAATCTCATATTTTGATGATGAAATCAATTTATGAGTTATTGATCTAACGTGGTTGTTAGAGTTGATTGATATAGGATTAACTACGATAGAAAGAAAATTACACTCAGAAGTTTGGCCAAAATCAAGTCCAAGCGTCGAGCCGAAACGAGGATGATGCGATTGGGAACTCGCCGGGAGTGCGTCGGGAGCTTGCTGAGAGTATCTGGAGCTTGCCAGGATGGCGCAAGGGAGTTCGCTGGAAGAAGACTTAGACTCGTCGGAAGATTGTCAGGGGTAGCCGAAACGCTTATCAAGGGTTGGAAATATCTTAATTAGATTTGTTAGCCATATTGATTGTAATTAATTATCATAATTAGCATCATAAAGATTGAGTCCAACTTGTGTTAATTTGGAAGGATCCAAATTAACTCAAGTGAGGCTAACCGGGTCTACTATGGAGAGTGGATGAGCTTAGGTTAAGCTCAATTAGTTGACCTAAGAAGTGGTCAACAAGAGGTACAAGTCGGGATTGGAAAAGTGGAGGGAATCACTTTTCTAGGATTCCTGGTAGTTGTACTGCCCATGGGCGACAATTGTATCGCATAGGTTGATGGTTGTACTATCTAGGTTAGTGATTGTACCAGTATCACCCAGTATTCCAGGCAGCTTTAGATGGTGGTAGTGCTGGTGTCGGTAGTGGTACCACCCGTACCCCGACTTTTTCGGGTGTGTTTTAAATTTGGGCTCCAAATTCTGAAGTCAATTGGGGTCTATAAATACCCCAAGTTTTCTTGCATTTCATACAATAATTTTGGGCTAGAAATTCTATGATAAATTATATGTGAAAATTATAAGAAAAAGAAAAAGGGTAAGGGAGAGAGGAACATCTTGTAAAACCCATAGTTCTCCCTTGTAAGGCTGTAAGGTTCATCTCCTAAGCCTAGTAAAAGGAGAGAGAAAGTTATAAGGGTTTGATCTTCACCCAAAGAAGATTAATAGTAGATACCAATGGGCCTCGGAGAAGAGGACTCGGGAGTGGACGTAGGCTAGGTTGAGGCCGAACCACTATAACTGTGAGTGTGCTTCAATTGCTTTCATTTTACTTTTGATTGCTCTTAAACACTTGATAGTTAGATATGAAGTTTCAATCTCTTAAATTCTTTAAATTGGTTTCCAATCAGTTTTATTCACATATAAAGAGAAGCTTCTATTGTTCACTCTTTACTTCACGAAAGCAAGGTTTTTAAATCGAGCACTATTTCTCTTGCACTAATTCGCGCACCCCCTCCTTAGTGTCAATTGATCCTATCAAAGGGTTCACCAACAGGTTGTTGGGATCTCACTGGAAGGATGTCAAGAGTTCGCCAGAAGGAGATCGGGAGCTCGCCGGGTTCATCGGAAGGATGTCTGGGGTTCGTCGGGAGCTCGTCGAAAGATCCATTGACATGTCGGATAATGAAGATTAGATTGTGTTAGTAACTGTTTGTTTTAAGTGGCATAGTTAGCATCATGACTAAAGTTAATTTTACTAACTCAATTAGGGGCCAACTGGATATAATTTGGGCTTGATTTGAGCTCATGATAAAGCTCATTTTGTTGACCTAAAAAAGGATCAATAGAAGGTACACTCGAGTATGAAACATTACTTAAATGGTACTTAAATGGTACCACCGTCGCTTAGTTTTTGAGCAATTTTAGTGGTTGTACCATTGAAGCCAGTAGTAGTACTGTCACACCGATGGTAATGCCGTATGTACTCGGCTTTTCCAACAAGGGTTGAATTTTGGCTCTAATTTTTGAAGCCAATTGGGGTCTATATATACCCTAAGTAGTATTGCATGAAAAAGCAAGAATGTGAAAGAAAAACTTTGGTAAAATTTTATTGAATTGGGCTAAGAGATTCCCCTTTTCTCTTCATAGTCAATTATACAAGGGAAGGGCTGGAATTGAGTTGAAAAGGTTGATCTCCTGACCTTGAAAAAAGGATAGTGTAAAAGTTATTCTTCTGAGCCTGTGAAAAGAAGAAATGTGTAAGGGGTGTTTGATCTTCGCTTGTGAAAGAAGATAGATAGTGAACACCAGTTAGCCTCAAGTGAAGAGGAGGGATTGAGAGTGGACGTAGGTCAAAGTTCTGACTGAACCATTATAAAATTTGTGAGCATTTATACCCTTGCCTTTCATTACTATTGCATTCGAATTTGATTGTTCTTAATTAGTTCTAAGAAAAGCATGAGCATCTTTTTTTTGGTTTCTTTTTACTATATTCTCAAACTTTGTTGCTCTCAACTACTTCCAAGAAAAGAACTTACAATTTTGGTTTTACTCCAAGCAATATTTTTCAGATTGAGTTTTTTTAGCACTTGCACTAATTCAACCATCCCTCTTAGTATCAATTCGATCCTAACAATTGGTATCAAAGGTACATTTGACTCAATTGGATTAACACCCAAGTGAGTTTAATGGTTGTTTCTGGCATGAATGTGGATCATTGTATCACACATCCTCCTATGTTTAATGGGATATACTACACATATTGGAAAACTAGAATGCATATTTTCTTGATTTTGATAGATTTTAAATTATGAAATATTATCAAAAATAGATTTCAGAAATCATCCAATCCTATAAATGATTGGCATGATTATAAAAGAAAGATGTTTTCTTTAAATGCTAAAGCTATGAATACCTTATTTTGTGCTTTAGATGAAAATAAATTTAATTGAGTTTCTACTTATGATTCAGCTTTTGATATATGACACACATTAGAAGTTACACACGAAAGCATAAGTAAATTAAAGTAATAAAAAATAAATAAAAGAATGTGTAAAAAAGAACATGAGAACAACCTTGCAAAGAATAGGAAGTATTTGATACTGAGAATACAAGAAGAACACATTCTAAAGAATATGAAGGACAATGAATTGAGAATAATATATGACTCTTCAAGTAACACCTTGAGTGATAAGGACTGTGACTTTGAACTTATGACAAAAGAACCTAAAAAATTTATAAAAATTATAAAAATAAACTTAAAAAGGACACTACCTCTTGCTATAAACACAAGAAGCTAGGGCACTCTGAAGATCAAGAGGACAACTAAGAATAAGTGGTAAACTATACACTCATGGTTATCCATGATGAGGTAAGTAACTCTTCCGAAGCCTCTTTTACTTTTGAAGAGTTGTTAAATGCCTTTCATGAATTATTTGATGAGTATAAAAAAAATAGCAAAACTTATAAATCACTCAAAAAATATTATGCATAACTTTCTAGTAAACTTGAAAATTTGCAAGCATCAATATCATGTACTTCTTGCTCGAAATGTAAAATGCTAGATAAAATTAAAAAGAAAAATATCATATTAGAAGAAACCTTAGAAAATTTTAAGATAGACAACAAATCTCTAAACATTATCCTTGCTAATATGAGTCATATTCATAAGGAAGGTATTGGCTTTGTGGGTAATAATCATCAAAATATAACGTGGGTCTTTATCAAAGGACCCACATTATATTTTTCACCTGAAAACAAATATAATTTTTATTGTACACTTGGACATTTTACCTATAGATACTCAATTAGAAGGTATAATCCACACAAGTTGGTTTAGTTCCTAAAGGAACCATAAACAACCAAATATCATTAGTAAAATTAGGAAGAGCTTTTCATAAGGGGCCCAAAGTCAAATGAGTACCTAAACTAAAACTTCCTTCATTATAGTTTTGTCTCCAAACGAGGGCTAGGAGTACAAAATGGTATCTTGATAGTAGATGCTCAAGGCACATGATTTCAGATCTAACACACTTTTTAAGCTCACTAGCCAAAGCAACAAAAATAAGATAAAATTATTTGAATCAAAATGATTGAAGCTTAATGATTTTTGTTTTGATTATCATAAATCTTTTTATTAAAAATAATTCATGGTTATACAACTAATCTTAATTATTTTTTGATGATGCATGACTTATGAATAACTAGAGCATGCTCGAATTAGAGAACCTTAGCTATTTTTAGTGAAAAACTATCTACGTTGCCTTCAATGAAATTTTTCAAAAAATGATTTTGATGATGATTTTAGATGTATTTTTAAATATTTTTTCTTAAAGAGACTCATTAATGTACAAGGACAAAAAAGAATTATTGACTTAGTCATCTCATAAGAGAATTGAAGTTTACACTTTCATTAAACGTGTTGAGTTTAGATAGGATTGATAGTTTGAATATTAGGTTGAAAATTATTAGCTTGTATCTTAGTTGATTTAAATGTAAATATTGTTGCCGAATGATTGATTTTAATGTATGATGGTTGAATGTTTGATGATTGTGTGGATCTAAAATAGGTTGTATGTTGCATGATTGAATGATAGATTATTCTTGAATTGGGGCTTGAAATAAAGTAAAATAAATAATTTTTTTTTGAAATAAGCATGGTAACTCATTGCAGTAAGCGTAAAAAGTTAGACTCACTTAAGATGGAAAAATTATTATAATTAAAATAAATTGAAGCTCTTATTTAAAAATATTTTATTGTTGATCTTGATGATTTCTTCTGAAATGATACTTGAGTTTCAATTTTAAATGACAATACATGAATTTAGAATAAAAGATATAGTCATTTTTGCATGAAATAAATTACATAAATTGAAACACAAAAGCGAAATGCATTGTTTTTTTTAAATATCTCGATCCTATCAAGTTTTCAATAAGAGATAAAAGTGTTGAATCTATATATATCATTATTTATGAATCTTTTAAAGTATGAAAGAGATTTTGATGTTTTGATGAACTTGAATAAGTTATTATCCAAATCATGATCTTGACATTTTAAAAATTATAACTTGAGATCTTTACATAAATCAAGATTGTTCACTATGATTAATTTATTTTTATTAAAGAAAATTATCTAAATAAATTAAGATTATTTTCTATTTGATCTCCTAAGACACATTTTCATTATTTACTAAAAAAGGAGATTTGTTAAAATAAATCATGTCTTTTGGTACTTGTAAATTGATCTTTTATATTATATCCTTAATGACATAATTTTCATCATATAATTTCTTTGTACTTATGGTTGTAATTAAAACATCGATGTAAAATAAAAATTGTACCATCATTTTCCTTTTTGACAATAACTAAGGGAGAGAAAATTGCTTAGAAGAAAATTAGGAATGTTAAACCTTTCAAATATATGATTTGCTATCATATTATAATTTTTTTTAGATTTCTCATTTTGAGCCTCTTCTTGAAATCTACATAAAATTATTTGATATTCTAAATGCATGAGTAACTCTTATATTTTTCTCAGATTTCTCGGCCTTTGCAAATCGAGCTTTCTTTCGAAATAATTTTATATCATTCTTTCCTCTTAAAATTTACAAAAGCAAAAAATGTAATTCAAGAACTTTTTGTAATGCTTGATACGTGATTCTTGAGCTCTCTTTCTAATCCTCTCTCTTGATATTTAATTTTTTTGGGATACTTGATCTTTGATTCTTGGACTCTTTGATATATTTGACGCTCCCTTCTTCTTCTTCCATTTTATTTACAAAGGGGGAGATATAAATTTGATATGGTATTTGTGGTAAATAAAATCCTCTCTTTATTCTTCTTCTTATTTTACAAAGGGGGAGAAATGAAATAAATTATTCTCTTTATGTGATGAAATATGTGCTGAACACTTAGCATTTAAATATGTGATAAATATTTCTCCTTTTTGTTGATAATAAAGAGGGAGAAATGATATGATTGATGACATAAGTGAAATATTATTTTGAAATCATTAAAATATTTGATACATATTATTGTTTGAAATTATAATCTTTGAAATGTTTGAAACATATTCTTGTTTGAAATTATAATCTTTGAAATGTTTGAAATATAATAATGTTTGAAATTTTTATCATGTGATGAACATTTGTTTAGAAATGGTATATTGAACATTTCTCTTTTTTATTGATAATAAAGGGGGAGAAATGATATATTGATGACAAATGATATATTGAATATTTGTGATAAATATTCAGATATGATGAATATTTATGATAAATATTTAAAAATAAATTAAATATTTCTTCTTTTCGTTGATGACAAAAGGGGAGAAATGGTATATTGATGGCGCTTGTTTTGAAATGTTTATCATGTGAAACATATGTTGTTTGAAATTTTTATCATGTGATACCAAAAAAGATAAATGTTTGTTATTGAAAATTTTATCATCAATAGGTATCATGGTGATGAATGGTTAAAATATTAAAGTTTTAATATTTAGTCTAAATGATCAAATTACTACCTTAAATTCAAAGATAATTGTTTCTTTTGAATTCAAGGTTGTTCTATTTTATGTATGACATATGGATAGGGGGAGTTAAGGTTAACTCCGTCATCAATTGGCTATCAATATAAAAAAGGGGGAGATTATTGAATCTCAGATTTTGATGATGAAACCAATTGATATATTTGTGATATAACCCATATGTTGGAGAGAAGTGATGCATGATTAACTACGACGAGAAAAAAGTAAAATAATTAAGGAAGAATCTATCGTTAGATCGGAGTTAAGATCATCGGGTCGGGGTTCGGACGATATAGTGAAGAATCTATCGTTGAGCCGGAGTTAAGATCAACCATCAGGCTGGGGTTCGGATGATGCTGTGGGAGCTCACTTGGGGTTTGTCAGATATTGTCGGGAGTTCGACGATAAGTTGTCGGGAGCTCGCCAGAAGGATGCCGGGAGTTTGCCGAAAGGAGATCGGGAGCTCACTGGGGGTTCGTCAGAAGGATGAAGATTGTATTTATAATTATTTTATGTTAAGTGTCATAGTTAACGTCATGATTAGAGTTAGTTTTACTAACTCAATTATGGGTCAACTGGGTCTAATTGGGCTTGATTTGAGCTCATGATAGAGTTCATTTTATTAACTTGGAAAGGAGTCAATATAAGGTACACTTGAGTTTGAAACAATACTTAAAAGATATTGTTTCAGGTATCTTGGCGGTGGTACTGCTGGCTGCCGATGGTGGTACCACCCCAAGCAATGGTACTACCACCGTCGCCCAATTTTCAGGCACTTTTAGCAGTAATACCATCGGTGGCGATGGTAGTACTGCTCGTACCTGGGTTTTCTAGCAAGAGTTGAATTTTAGCTCCAATTTTTAAAGCCAATTGGAGTTTATAAATACCCCAAATATTTTTGTATGGAAAAGCAAGAACATAAAAGAAAGGTTTAGTAAAAGTCTATTGAATAGGGTTGAGAGCTTCCATTTTTATTTCAAGGGTGAATTATGTAAGGGAAGGGTTGAAATTCAGTTGAAAAGGTTAATCTCCTGACCTTGAGAAAAGGAGAGTATAAAAGTTATTCTCTTGAGTCTGTGAAAAGGAGAAAGGTATAAGGGGTGCTTGATCTTTACCCATAAAAAAAGATTGATAATGGACACTGGTTGGCCTCGAGTGAAGAGGGATCGAGAGTGGACATAGGTCAAAGTTTTGACCGAACCACTATAAAATCTGTGAGCATTTCAATCCTTGCCTCTCTTTACTATTGCATTCGAATTTGATTATTCTTAATTAGTTCTAAGAAAAATATAAGCATATTTTTTTAATTTTCTCTTTATTATTATTCTCAAACTTTGTTGCTCTCAACTACTTCCAAGAAAAGAACTTACGATTTCGATTTTACTTCAAGCAATATTTTTCAAATTGAGTTTTTATAGCACTTACACTATGACATGACTTTCATTATACAATCCCTTTGCATTTATGGTTATAGCATTATTCAAAAAGAAAAATTATACTATCATATTCTTTTTGACAATAACAATGGGGAAAATAACATTGCTATCTTGAAATAAAGACATTGAATATGGAATAATTTAATTAGAAGAGAATTAGATATGTTAAATCTTCCAAATGCATGAGTTTCTCTCATATTTTTCGGACTTCTTGGTTTTTGCAAATTGATTGAGTTCTCTTCCGAGATGATTTCACATCTTTCCTTTCTTTTGAAACTTATAAAAGAAGAACTTTGATTATTAGATTTTTGGGTATGCTCGATCCTTTATGTGATAATTTCAAATAAATCATCTCATTTGATCTTTCATCTTTGATTCTTGGACTTTTGGGTATACTTGGCTCGTCCCTTCTTCTTCTTCTTCTTCTTAGCTTCCATGCTTTACATACATGTTGAACATTTCCCCTTTTTGTTGATGACAAAAGGGGAGAAATGGTATGTTGATGACATATGATGAATATTTGGTTTGAAATTTTTATCATGTATGCTATGCCTAACAAAAATGATTGAAAATTCACATATGTGTTGAATATTTTTCCATTTTGTTGATGACAAAGGGAGAGAAATGGTATGATGATGGATGATGAATGTTTGAAATTTTTATGCCTATCAAAGTGATTGAAAATTTAAATGCTTTGGTTTCATGAATGGTATGCCCAAAATAATGTTAATCTTGGTATTATAGTAATGAATGGCTAAAATTTTCAATATTTTAGTATCAGGCATACAATGCCCAAAGTGATGTTGATTTGTTATTGGTATCATGCATGAAGTAATGTTGAAATGTTTTAAAATTGTGCATGTTTTGATTTGAAACTATGAGGATGCATAATGTATAAAATGATATGTTGCCAATGGTCAAAAATCTTGAATTCAAAGGTGATTGGTTCTTTTGAATTTAAGTTTACCCTATTTCAAATATGGTATATAGATAAGGGGAGTTGGTACAACTCAGGTATGAAATAATGCTGAAGAAGTACTATTCTGGGTTACTTGGGTGGTGGTACTGTCGATGGTTGACAATAGTATCGCTTAGGTAGGTATGAAATAATGCCAAAGAAGTACAATTCTGGGTTACCTGGGTGATGGTACTGTCGGTGGTTGACAATAGTATCGCTTAGGTAGGTATGAAACAATGCCGAAGAAGTACAATTCTGGGTTACCTGGGTGATGGTACTGTCGGTGGTTGGCAGTAGTACCACCTAGGTGGTGGTAGTACCGTCGCCTCCCAGAATCCCTGGGTGCTTTCGGTGATGGTACCACCGGTGCCGGTTGTAGTACTGCCCATACCTCGAAATTTCAGGGTGTTTAATTTTTTGGCTCCAATTTTGAAGCCAATTACGGTTTATAAATACTCCAAGTATTCTTGCCTAGTAGAGAAAGAAAGTGAAGGAAAAACTAGGTAAAATTCTATTGAATTTGGTTGAGAGCTTCCCTTTTTCTTTCAAGTATAAATTGTGTTAGGGAACGATAGAAAGAGTTATAAAGGTTGATCTCCTAAGCTTGAGAAAAGGAGAGTTGCAAAGGTTATTCTCCTAAGCCTGTGAAAAGGAAAAGGTGTGTAAGGGGTAGTTGATATTCGTCCTTAAAAGAAGATCGTTAGTAGAACCGGTTGGCCTCGAGTGGAGAGGGATCGAGAGTGAATGTAGGTTAGGTGGATCGAACCACTATAAGATCTGAGTATCTCTATTCTTGCTTTTTCTTTACTATTGCCCTTGAACTTAATCACTCTTAACTACTAAAAAAAGTACTTTCGATTTTGGTTTTCCTTAAATGAAAATTTTTCGAATCGAGTTTTTATCACTTGTATTAATTCACCACCCCCCTAGTGCCATCTCAATTCTAACACAGGTGACTCTGATATAGAAGTCAGGGTCAATTCTGCAACTATGGGTAGCGATCCCTCTATAGGTAAAGATTCTAGGGGCTCAGCGAGGGCCACCTAATGCATCTTACGAGAGCGTAGACCCGCCTCATCTCCGAAAGACCCCAAAGAATGGGGAACTCTAGCTAGGGGTTTTGGATCTGCTGGTTACAGTGTCCTGCAAGCCATCACGAGAGTGATGGCATGTGTGACATGCTATACGATCATTTTGCTTATTATTATTATTACTATATTCTCACTTTACATTTCATGTTTCATATACTGTGATGTCCTTAGATCTATGCAATAAGAATCAAATCATAATAAGATCATGATAATGACACTGATTCGCCTTTAAACATAAATCATAAATAATCTTAATCATATGTTACTCAATAGGGACATCGAGATAATTAGACAGATCGGTATACTGTTTACCAGTCCATATGATAGAGGTGACAGGTCTCATAGCCACTCATGTAGAGATACTAAGAGTATAATATAGGTGCTCATTAGATAATGAGTTCACTGATTGATCCACTTATGAAATGTCGAATGGTTCATGATATCTAACATTAAACAACGATTCCGTAGTCCCAATTATGTGCCTGGTCCTTAGACTTGAGACATCAAGAATGCCTTGCTTGAGTACTCCTTTCTTTGACGTTGGACTTATAGGTTTGGAAAGTTCCAGATCTTGTATAGCAAGTTATCGGGATTGGTAGCCAACCTTATGAAGGTAATTGAATATTAATAGAGGATCATCTACTTTTGGTATCATGAGAGGAGTATCTTATGTGTTATCGCTCAAGCACATCCCTAGCCAAGGTCGTTCGAATTGAGAGAGGAGTTCTCCGAGAGAATTTGATTAGAGCGAGACTCAAATGGATTCCCTATATAGCCTAATAGTATCATGCCCAATATATGGTCTGTGGGATATTAGATGAATGAGGGACTATAAATACATGATAACTAAGGATAAACTAGTCTAAATGGATTAGATCCCTAATATCGTTTGAGGGCTATAACGTAGTGGCCTAGTACGTCTATAGTTGATAAGTTGAGTAAATTATTATGAGATAATAATTCACTGGGTTAGAAGGAATTCTGATAGGCGAAACTCATAGCCAACTCAGTATTGGGCCTAGAGGGTCACACACATTTTATAGATAATTACAACAAGTATGCCAACCGCCTTACTGGTCCAAACTACATGAATTGGCTCCACAATTTGAGAATTATTCTTACGGTACAGAAAATTCACTTATGTCTTTGACATGATTTTGCCCACACCAAAGGAAGGGGCAAGCGAGGATGAGATCACTCGCTACGTAAAGTATATGGATGATTCCACCTTAGCTAAGTGTTATATATCGACCTCCATAACTCCTGAGCTACAAAGACAATATAAGAGTATGAATGTCAATTCAACCATTCTTCATCTTCACTTGATGGTTGAGGAACAGGGAAGAACTCAGAGATATAAGATATCCAAGAATCTCTTATGAGCTAGGATGACAGAGGGATATTAGTTCAAAACCATATCCTGAAGATGATAGAGTGGATTGAGAAACTTATAGGTTTAAGAATGGTTGTAGAGGATAACCTATGTGTTGATCTTATACTTCATACCCTATCAAATTCCTTTTCTTAGTTCATTATGAACATAAATATGAACAAGTTTGATGTAACTCTCCTTGACCTCCTCAATATGTTGAGTGAAGCTGAGAGCACCATCAAGAAAGAGAAACTAGTTCTCTATATTAGTGAGACCAAGAAGAAAAGAAAGGCGGATAAGTCCCTTAAGAAGGGTAAGGGCAAGGGTAGACCGAGCAAGGCAAAGCTTGCTAAGAAAGACCTAGCAAATGACAAAGGCCAATGCTTCCACTATGACAAAGATGAGCACTGGAAGAAAAACTACAAAGAGTACCTTGTAGAAAAAGTGAATCAGAAGCTTGGAGAAACTTCAGGTACATTTATAATTAATCTTCATTTATTAGATTTTTATGATAACATATGGGTATTGGATTTCGAGAGTGCTTATCATATCTGTAATTTGTTATAGGTTCTAGCAAAGCTTGGGAGACTAGCAAGAGGCGAGATGAACCTCAAGATAAGTAATGGAGCAAGAGTTGCTATAATTGTTATTGATGAGGTCACCCTACATCTGCTTGGTGAAGCTACTATTGCATTAGATGTGTGTTATTACGTTCCTTCTATTATAAAAAAATATTATCTCCATTTTATTATTTGATAGTTATGTAATATAAATTTATTTTTAAGAATAATAGTTGTTCATTGATTTTGGATGATAAGATTATCACCAGAGAAACGTTACATAATAGTTTATTTATGCTAGATGTTGCTCCATAGATCATGAATAAAAGTGCGTCCAAGAGGAAATGATATAAGGTGAATAAAGAGAGTACTTAAGTGTAGAGTTCACCAATTTTCTCAAAGACCATGGGATTCTATCCCAGTGGACACCTCCTTATACACCTCAGTTCAATAGTGTATTAGAAAAGGGAAATCACACACTGTTAGATATGGTGCAGCCCATGATGAGTTTCACTGACCAACCTGTCTCATTCTAGGGATATGTCATAGAGACCATAGTTTACCTTCTGAACGTAGTTCCATCTAAGTTAGTAGTGTCTACACCATATAAAATATGGAAAAGAAAGAAGTCTGATCTTAAGGTTATTAAGATTTGGGACTGCCCTACCCACGTTAGAAGACACAACCCCAACAAGTTGGAATCAAGGACGGAACGATTCGTGGGATACCCCAAAGAAACTTGGGAGGTACTATTTCTATCATCCCAAGGATTAGATAATCTTTGTTATCAAGAGGGTTGTGTTCCTTGAGAAAGAACATATTCTTGATGGAAATAGTGAAAGTATTATAGAGTTAAGCGAGGTTGGAGAACCTAGCTCAAGCATTGCTGGTTACAGGTGCCCTATAAGCCAATCACGTGAATGATGACACGTACGACATGCTGCAAAGTATTTTTACATTATAATTATTATCAATATTTTCTTACATTATATATATTGTCTGTTGTATATATATTGTGATGTCCTTGGATCTATGTAATGAGAATTAAATTATGATGATATCATGATAATGAGACTAATTCGTTTTTAAACATAGACCATAAATAACCCTAATCATATGTTACCCAAGAGGGACATCAAGATAATTAGACAGATCGATGTATTATATTTTTGTCCATATGATGGAGGTGGCTAGTCTCATAACCACTCGTGTGGGGACACTAAGGATATATTATAGGTGCTCATTTGAGAATAAGTTCACTAATCGATTGGCTTATAGAATGTTGGATGGTTGACGATACATAATGCTAGACAGCGATTCCGTAGTCCTAATTGTATGTTTGGTCTTTAGACTGCTAGTTATAGGTGCATTGCAAGCTAAATCACATGAGTGATGGCACGTGTGATACGTTGCACAATCTTTTTGCATTATAATTATTGGTATATTCTCACATTATATTATCTATTTAATACATATATTGTGATGTCCTTGGTTTTGTGCAATGAGAATCGGATCATGATCATATCATGAAAATGAGACTGATTCACTTTTAAACATAGATCTTAAATAATCTCGATCATATGTTGCTTGAGAGGGACATCAAGATAATCATATAGATTGATGTATTGTATACTTGTCCAATTGATGGAGACAGCTGGTCTCATAGCCACTTATGTAGAGACACTAAGGGTATAGTGCAGGTACTTATTAGAGAATGAGTTTACTAATTGATTCGCTTACGAAATGTTGGATGATTAATGATACCTATCGTCAGATAGCGATTCTGTAGTCCTAGATATGTGTCTAGTCCTTAGACTTAAGACACCAATGATGCCTTATTTGAGTACTCCTTTCTTTGATGCTAGACTTACAAGTTTGAAAAGCTCCAAATATGGTATAGCTGGTCATCGGGATTGGTAGCCAACCTTACAAAAGTAATTGAGTGTTAATAGAGGATCATCTACTCTTGATATTATGAGAAGAATATTTTGTATATTATCCTCAGGCAAATCCTTAGCCGGGGTCATTCAGATTGAGAGAGGAGTTTTCCGAGAGAATCCGATTAAAGCAATACTCGTACAGATTCTATATGTGGCTTGACAGTACCATACCCAATATATAGTCTATAGGATATTAGATGGATGAGGGACTATAGATACACAGTAACTGATGATAGACAAGTTCAATAGATAAAATCTCTTGTACCATTTGGGGACTATGGTATAGTGGTCTAGTATGTCTATAGTCGATTGTTGGGAAACCTCAGCGGGAGCATCACATGTGCAGTAGAAGATTAAAATAAAATAGATTTTTCACGTAGATCAAATCATCGTATAAAAGATTGGATCATGAGAAAGCTGTAAAAACTAAAAAATTACATTATGTGAGAGATTATTTTACCTAGGAAGATAGTATATCCCTATATTCCAGATCCAGATGGAGAGGATGAAGGAAGTCAATCGTCTTCCTCTCTAACAATATTTATACGATGGATCTCTGTAATGAAACTCTTCCAATCTAATCTCGCAACTCTTGCGTAGAGGGAGGGAGGAGAACGGAAGGGGGTGGCCAAAGCTGCAGCTTGTCAACCATGAGTCTCTCCTCCTATTTGTAGAGAGCCACCAAAAATCTTAGGGTTCTTGCCTTAGTGGGTATTGGATCTCTATCCAATAATCTCCTTTGACCTCTAATTAGGCCTCAAACAAGGAGTCCATCAATGTAGGATCTTATTTAATAAGAATATAGGCTAATTGGATCTCTATCCAATCCTCTATTCACCAAAGTATCTACCATATGTGTGTGACCCACTAGGCTCGATACTGAGCTGATCGTGAGTCACTCCTATCAGAACTCCTTCTGATATAATGAATTATTATCTCCATAATAATTCACTCGAATCATCGACTATAGACGTACTAGGCCACTATGTCATAGTCCTCAAACAATACAAGAGGAGCAAATCCATCGGACATGTCTATCCACAATTACTATGTATCTATAATCCTTTATCCAACTAATATCCCAGAGACCGTATATTGGATATGGTACTATCAGGTCATATACAGAATCCGTTTGAGACTCGCTCTAATCGAATTCTCCCAGACAACTTTTTCTCTCAATCCAAATAACCCTAGTCAGAGATTTATCTGAGCAAGCATATATGGGATATTCATATAATATAATATGAGAATATACCAATAATAATCATAAGCAAAAAGATCATGCAACATGTCATATATGTCATTACTCACGTGATTGGCTTGTAGGGCACTTGTAACTAGTATCGATGTGTCAAGTAAATTATTATAAGATAAGAATTTATAGGTGTTAGAAGGAGTTCTGATAGGAAGGACTCATAACCATCTCAATATTGGGCCTATAGAGTTAGATGCATATAGTGGATGCTTCAGTAAATAAAGCATTGAATATGAGTTATCCAATTAGCCCCTATTCTCATAGGATGAGCTCCCTATATGAGGCCCAGTTAGTGGCTAATTGATATTATTAGATAGAGATCCAATAATCTAAAATTAATTGATAATTAGATGGAGATCTAATACCCACTAAGGTAAGATCCCTAGAGTTTTTGGTGGTTGTATCTTTAGTCACCTCCTCCTATTCTCCTCCTCTCCCTCACCTTCTGAGCCAACCAGCCACTCTCTACTGCGAGAGGGTAGTGAAGAAGATAGAGAGCTTCTTCCACATTCTGTCACGGGCTTAGCTGATTCCGTGTGATGCATAAGGTCCTCCTCGAGATCTCCTAGAGTCCCTTAGACTTACAAAAGAGAAAACCATGGGATCTATAAGCAAGCTCTCAAGTAAACACTTTATAAGGCCAAATACAAATTACACCTATGGACATTACAGGTTGCACATAAGGGTAATGATCCATTACAAACCAAGTCCCCACAAGTGCTTATAAGACACACTTGTATTAAGCCACTACAAGCTCGCTTCTTGTTGTACAAGATATGTACCTAAACCGAAGGACACGGACAAATACGAGCATTTCATCGAACACCTTATTTACATTGTTGTCCATGACATTCTCCCCACTTATTCCTTCGACGTCCTCGTCGAAGCCACTAGACGCAGCATCTCCTCGCATTTTGTTGAATCTTCAATCCTTTGCTTTGGCTGCAATATGCCCCTTTGACTCCCAGCCGCTCTCCGTCGCTGTTGTTGAGTAGTCGAACTCTGATCCGCCATGTTGCTTCAACTCACCAATGATTGAATCTGGTGTGGGGTTGGCTGAGTTGTGATGATCCTTGTTGGTTCTTGTGGATCCCTCTAATGAAGGAAAAGACCTGCCTTATTATGCGCCAGTATCATAGTATACTTATATTGCTTGAACTAGGTGGATGCTTGCTAGAGCTTTAACGAGCATCGCCTCATGGACTTTTGAAGTTTTTAAGGTCCTTCCTCCACAATGTTTGCCCATTGAACTTTCTTCCACTGTTAGTTGTCACTTCCAAGTATATTCGCATCACTCCCACTTTCGATTAGTCAATTGAGAAGTGAAGTGAAAATTCTACTCTTAGTAGTACTGATCACCAATGATGAGGATTTGACAACTATTGTCTTCCATAAGCTTTCTTTGAAGGGTCACTGAACTTATGCAGAGCTTCTCTACTGGATAGATAAGAGAACTAGGATACTTCACTTCACCCATTCTCTTCGTAGTTGAGAATGTAAGGTTACTTGACTTCGCTCACCTCCTCGAGTTAAGAGAATTAGGGTATTCGGTTTCGCCCATTCTCTCGAGTTGAGAAGGCAAAGGTTACTCGATTTTGCCTACCTCCTCGAGTTTGTACTTCATGCATTGAGCTGGTTACTAACATTCGCCCGCTCTTTACTCACACTTCTGAAGTACTTAAAGTGTTTGCACTCCTTACGTTGAGTTAGCTACTGTGATTCGCCTTCTCACTGCCATTGAACTTTTGGAATACAAGTAGTTTTGCCCGAAAAGAGCAAAAAATATTTACCATAACTTGGAGTCCCCTAACTTGGAGTAAGTCTTTGATAGATCTGGTCGCCTTTAGGATTAAACCATCTTCTCCATCACCTTTGCCGCCTACTCCTCTGAGTAGAAAAGATATAGTACCACGTATTGTCTACTTCGTTCCTTGGTCAAGCACTCTTGTATCAACCTGAAGTCCCTCACTTTTGGATATCTTGATGAGAAGCCCATCGACATCGGTCTTATGAAGTTTCTTGGCCTCTGCCCTTCCGCCATGTTGTGGTACTTGGAGTTTGCCTTTACATTCTCCACCTCCTCGGCCCCTTATATGACTAATATTTTCCCTCCATGAGAGCAAGGGATTGATGACTCCACGAAAGTCCCGCCTTTGCGGTACCATGGTGCTACCAAACCCATATCACTATTATCTGTTATCTTGTATCTTCATCCCTTCCTTTGCGATCGGTAGATCTGCCTCTGCGATACTATGGCGCTCTTCCGAGTCCACCTCCTCTCTAACCGACGCTTTGCTTTTAGGTAGTTGAGCCCCATTGGACTCGTCATCGCTTCCTCGCCCCTTTCGACCACCTGCTTCGACACCACAGTGTCCTCCTAGCAGTTCTCCTTGGTTGATGGAAAGATAGACTGCAACTCTAATACATGGCCTCCGCTATCTTATTGTAGGGCTCGTGCCGATTCTATTCTCCTTAGCTTCCTTGGTAGTAACGTTCACTTACTTAGCCTTGTCCTCTAACTTGCCGGGCTCCCTTAAGCCAATGTGAGCACTAAAGCAGTCCAACTCTCCAGCTGCTCTGATTATACCTTAGTATAATCAAGTGCCCTCCATGGGACTCACTAGTACTTGCAATCTGACTACTCCCTCGGTGGTACACAGCCCCCATATGCTAATGACCAAGGCTTTCATCTGATGTAAGCTTCGATGCATACACATGGAAGACCCGCCTCTGTGGTACTGTGGCATTCACTCAAATCCATAGCCCTTCTTGCCGTTGCATTGTTCACCGAAGTGGAGCTCCCAGTAGCTCTTGATAATCCACATGATCACGTCCTCCTCCATGGGACTCATTGGTACTTACACTTGGACCTCTTCCTCAGTGGTATACAACCCTCATATGCTGATGACTAGGCTTTCATCCAATGCAAGCTTCGATGCACACACGAAGACCCGCCTCTGCGGTACTACGACATTCACTCCTTGAATCCATAGCTCTTCTTCTTGTTGTGTCGTATACCAAAGTGGAGCTCCCAGTAACTCCTGATCATACCTCCATATAATTTTATCCCTTACGGGACATGATTACCTATATTGCATTGCCATGAACTATTCCACCATGATCCGCTGCACAATGTCGCCTCCTGGTGACATCTCCATTATATACAGATTCTTGTGTGATGAACTTAGACTACGACTTCTCCACGTGTGGCCTCTGCCAACACATCGTAGGACATCCGCTATCTCTGATTTTTAGTTTGCTCCCTTGGTAATTCACCTTCGTCCACCCACTCTTGGGTCACACCTGGATGAAGCATAGCTCTAGGACAGTCTGTCGCCTAGTAGCTCCTGAAGTCCCCTGACTTCGCTAGAGTTTGTGTACCATTGTCTGGATCTTGGGCCTCTATCCCCTACTAGCATAATCTTGCTATGCACCTCTTGTTCCTAACAACTTGAATAGCAATGCTATGGCATATTTTTCAAGAGTACCTGCCTCTGTAGTCTCTTGCCCCATACTAAGGTCTCCTGATCCCAACTTTGCCTCCGCAAGTTGAATCACCTTAGTTACTCCATCAAATGCATCTTTGAGATAGCTTGCATATGCCTCGAGGCTCCCTTCATCTTTGGCACCATGCAAAATAAGTCTGTCACATCAGAATGAAGAACCCATGGAACGACATGATCCCACTCTTGCCTCTATAAGAATTCATACCCTTGATCTCTATCCAAGGTAAGCTCCGTGCCTCCGCTCCATGTTCCATCTTCTATATCGACTCCCTTCATGCGACTTGGTATACTTTACCGAGTTCCACCCAAGTCGCTCCGCTCTTCGATTTGCATTGAGTTGATAGTGGCCCTCGCGTCCACCATTCCACGGGTTAGCCCCTTGTTGAGTTTAATTTCTGCATCGACTCTAAGTGTGCCTTCATATGATGTTGCCTTGGATTGCTCCCCCACTTGATCTCGAAATGCATCCACCAATGCATTAACTCATTCGAGATCATGCGACGACTCTTCATCGCTCACTTGGTTCGTTGAGCTTTATGGAGATATAGCCTCGTGGAACTCTTCCTCAATATGTGCAGTCCGTTGTATATGATTCTTCCACTAGAGAACTAGGACTTATCCCTCCTGGATATCTGTCCTGCTGGAGCAACTTTTCTCTTTACATACTTTCCACTTGAAGTTTCGGAGACCACCATCCCCTTTGGACTACTCCGTCTTGTTGAACAACTTATGTCTTGTTCTGCCCCCACAAATGCACTTGCTAGATTGCGACCCTTCTCCAATACAGTCTCCACTGCACCGTTCAAGTTCTAGCAACGTGCTGAACTTGTTGCACATTTCAGCCACCTACGGACATATCCTTTCCATGTCAAAGAGAAAGTTCTGATGCTCCATGGCGCCGAGTTTCGATCACGCCTTGGGATGGCCACGAACACTCCGTCGTCCGTGTACAAGCCCTTGCATGAGTTTCAAATCCTTCGAGTTAGCAATTCCCCTCACCTCTGCAAGCTTTGCACAACTCTTTCGGTCATTACGCAACACCTTCTACCTTGCACGGTCTCATTTTTTACCAAGCACCCTGCTTTGTCTTGAGCACTGTCAAGTTTTGGTTGCCAAGATCGAGCCGTAGCTCGAACTCAATTATCCCAATCTTTGTGTGCTACGCATTCTTCTTTGCTTGCTTGTCCTCGTGGTGCCTCTTACGCAAAGGGGTTGGCCATTCCTTGAATGCCAAACCTGGATGCCCGCTCCTCTGAGCGACTCCTTTCCCTACATCTCAATGTCTGTTTCCCCCAAACGATTACGCGTGCTGGCTGTCCTCCACACAGCCCAGCTAGGTCCCCTACGTTTGTATGGCAAGTGTCTCTGCGTGTGCTTATCCTGCTCTGATACCACATTATCACGAGCTTAGCTAATTTTGCCTAAGCCGTGCGGCACTCATGCGTGTTCGTCCGCAAAGGTCAGCCCTCCCCGAGATCTCCTAGAGTCCCTTAGACTTACAAAAGAGAAAATGGGCCAGAAGAAGCAATTCCCACGGGATCCACAAGCAACTACTCAAGTAAACACTTTATAAAGCCAATCACAAATTACACCCATGAATATTACAAACTCAGAGAGGTTATACGCAAAGGGTAATGGTCCATTACAGATCGAAGTCCCTACAAGTGCTTATAAAACACACTTGTATTTATAAGCCAAACTTGGCCATAAAGCAAATCAAACTAAATTGCTAAGCCTCATCGCTTATTGTACAAGATATGTACCTAAACCGAAGGACACGGACAAACACGAGCATTTCATCGAACACCTTATTTACATTATTGTCCGTGACAGTTCGTTGTGAGAAGCTGCACAAGAGTTGTGAGATTTAGTTGCGATTAGAGGAGTATCACTGTAGTGATCCATCATATGGATACTGCTAGAGAGGAGGATATTTGACCTCCTTCATCCTCTCCATCCGAATCTGAAAATTTAAGGATATACAATCTCCCTAGGTAAATAATCTCTCACATGTTGTAGTTTTTAGTTTTTACGATTTTCTGCGCACTAATCTTTGCACAACGATTTGATCTATATGGGAAATCAATTTTATTTTGATCTTTTAATATGCATGTGATGCTTTCACTTAGTTTTCTAGCATAGACTTAAGACACCAATGATGTATTGTTTGAGCACTCTTTTCATTGATGTTGGACTTACAAGTCTGGAAACACCAGAATACAAAAGGACAGGTGCAATAAAACGGGCATGTATCGAAAGCACATGCAGAACAATGAAAAATGCATGTGCCAATATGAAACAATAAGATGTAAACATAAACTTTCATATAGAGCATTCGAATAGACAAGGAATAAGAGTTGAGAATTCAAAGCTCAATTTATTATATCAAGATACAATTAAAGATAGAGAGTGCAATAGGAAAGATTAGGACACTTGCAAAATCATATAATAATTCAATCGATCATATTAAGATAAAAGCAGGATGGCAATACAAAAGGGTTGGAACACTTGTAAGGTTATATTAATTCAGTCGATCATATCAAGATAAACGCAGGATGGTAATACGAAATAGTTGGAGCACTTGCAAGATTATATTAATTCAGTCGATCATATCAAGATAAAAGTAGGATGGTAATACGAAAGGGTTGGAACACTTACAATTTAGTACAATCGGTTATCAGGTTTGGTAACCAACCTTATAAAGGTAATTGAGAATTAATAGAGGATCATCCACTCTCGGTATCATGAGAGAAATATCATGTATGTTATCACTGGGCAAATCCCTGGCTAGGGTCATTTAGATTTAGAGAAAATGAGTTCTCCATATGTGGTCTGATAATATCATGCACAATATACGATCTTTGGGATATTAGATGAATGAGCGACTATGGATACACGGTAAATGAGGACAGATATGTCCAATAGATTATAGATCCCCTGTATCATCTAGGGACTATGGCGTAGTGGCCTAGTATATCCATAGTCGATGAGTTGAGTGAATTATTATAGGATAACAATTCATTGAGTCAGAAAAAATTTTGATAGGTGGAACTACTAGCCAGCTCGGTATTATAATATTCTTCATTTCTGAAATATTTATAATGATATATTTTAAATTATTTATGAAGGCCTATTTGTAAATATGAGGATTTATTTAATAATTCTCTTGATTAAATAATTTTATATTAAAAAATTATATAGGGATCTAAATGTGAAACTTAGAGGTTTGATATAAATTATGAAAGATTAATATTAAGTTAAAAAATAAAATAAAAGAGGAAGACATGTGTCACTAGCTAGCTTAAAGATGGTGTCACTTATGCTTGTTGCATAGGTGACACATAAGCATATTTCATACATGCTTACCACCTAGTAATCCTTGAGTTAGTAAAAACTAACTAGCAATTAGAGAAAAAAAAACTTACCCAAAAAAAAGGGAAAGGCATGCTGCAACTAACATACACTTGAGAAGTGAAGAGGAAATTAAAGTAGGATTTATGCATTTGTTTGAGGTTTTGGACAATTCGTCACTCTTGGGGATTAATTTTTCTAAGGCAAGTTTTCTAACACCGTCCCACAGAAGTCTTAATTCCTTGATTTCATCTTAGTTTGATATAATTTTAAAAGATTTGTGACTTAGAACATAATATCTCTCTCATTCAACTGTAAATCTATGAATCTGAAAAATTGAGATTTTGACCTTTCTGCTTTGTTCTTGCCATAACTTTCCACATGGTAAATAAGGACAGACATTTTTTATGCTTTGTTCTTACCATAACTTTCTACATTGAACTCCCCCTATCTATATGCCATATTGAAATAAGACAAACTTAAATTTAAAAAGATTGATAACCTTTGATTTGAAGTTGAAACAATGACTATCACATCATAGCATGCATTATAAAATCATGAGTCTTACATGCATAATTTCAAATCATCATAATTTTAAAACATCAAAGTACATCATACTATGCATGATTCAAATTTCAAATCACCATCATAACTTCTCCCCTTTGTCATCATCAACAAAAAGGAGAAAAGTGCAACTAACAAGTTTTTGAAATATACAAGCTTTTTTTTCTTTTGAGATATGTAAGTTATTAATTTTTGCTTCTCTTGAGATGTGCAAGCCAGCAATTATTGCTTCTCTTTTGAGATGTACAAGCTAGCAATTTTTACTTCTTATGAAATGTGCAAGTTTGCAAGTTTTTGCTTCTTCTTGAAATGTGCAAGCTAGCAAAATTTGCTTTTCTTTTGGGATGTGAAAGTTTTATAAATTTTTGCTTCTCGTGATGAGCATGATAGCACTTTTTTTTTCTTTCCCTTAGTCATCGTCAAAAGGAAGGGAATGATACAATAGTGCAATTTTTTCCCTTTACATCAATGTTCAAATCATCGTACGAAAGATATCATAAAAAATCAATTCGGTGATGGGGTATATATTTCATAAATATGAGTCATATGAAAATCATGGCATGAAAGATATCAAAGATCATGAAGGAGCAAGTCATGAATATCGAAAGATCAAGACTCATTTTGATAAGTGTCATCTTTAAGAGAACAAATACTAAGATATCTTGATTTATTAAAAAAAATTCAAGTTATAATTCTAAGAAATCAAAAGAAAAATCACAATTCATTTGGATAATTCTCTTTAGTAAATAGTAAAAAAGAATTATAGGAGAACAAATAGTAAATCTTAAGTATCAAGTGAAAGATCATGATTCATGTGGATAAATATTCTCTTTAATAAAAAAAATCATATGAAAAGTTCTCAATTTATGTATTTAACAAATATTTTTCAATGAAGAGCGAGTTTGAACATGTTTTGATGTATCTCAAATGATTAGCTTCTTAGGATGTGCAGCTTTTATTCCTTGGGTAAGGATTCTTTAAAAGTAGATGTATCTAAGTTTCTTTGGAGAAAAGAAATCAAATTATAAAATTTAAAATCATCATCAAAATTATTTTCTCAATTCAAGAGATTCAAAAAATAGATTCATAAATGGCTAAGAATCTCTTATTAAAAAACTTGATAAGCTTTAGGGATAGAGAAATTTTTAAGAAAAATGCATTCCCCTTTTTAATTTCAATTTATGTGATTGATTTTATGTAAACATGTCCTGATCTTTTATGCCAAATCCATGCATTATCATTTAAAACTAAAAAATAAGTTTCATTATAAAAATCATCAAGATTAATAGTATAACCATAAACCATATTCAATCAAAAGATTTATTATAACCATAAGAAAAATTATTAAGTTTAAATCATTTTAATTCAAATGATCTTTCCTTTATTATTGTTGTTTTGGCTAGTGAGGTTTGTAAAGTGTGTTGGATCTCTGGTCATATGACTTAAGCATCCTCTATCAAGATATTATCTTGTGCTCCTAGCTTTTGATTATAGACACATCTATAAGAAAGGGGGTTTGCTTTTAGCCACCTATTTAACTTTGGGTCTCTCATAAATAGACATACCTTACTTGACTATTGATATTAAGTTATTTATGATTACTTTAGAAATCCAAACTAATTTATTTGAGTTATATTTTTTATATAACTTTTAATTTTAGGAGAAACATGCAACCCTTTAACAAATATAGTCAACTTTTGTTAAGTGTTACTAATCACAAAATCGATTTCTTTCTTTTTATATACATGACTCTTATTGCCAAGAATCATGTTTAATGATTTGTTACCTATTTTAAATTTTTCTAATATTTATTATAATAATATAATTTTCTTTTTAAATGACTCTAATTCTTCACATTTGGTGTAATGTTTTAACATGCAATTGTCATGCTTATTTTTAAATTTTTTAAATTTACTAGAGAGAGAAGCATGATCCTTTTTCAATAATTTATCTTTTTCACTAACTAATTTAAATTCATCAAACAAATCATGAAATACATTAAGAAATTCATTGTAAAGTAAAGGGATTTTGGTTGAGTCACATACTTTGTTATCGTGAGCCATCAAAGCATAGTTTGCCACTTCATTTTCATTTGTTTGCTCTTCATCTTCCCAGCACTCGAATCAGCGTGCTGGGGAGTGCTCTGAACTCGACACAGTGTGGAGCCACCACTAGACTAAGCCTCACATGCACCATGCTAGGGTCCGATCTGGGTTTTGTTCGACCTTGACGAGGACGTCAAGTATATGAGTTGGGGAGTGTGTAACACCCCCTAGTCCCATGTTGGAAATGTGGGAATATATGAGTGCCTTATAAGGGTTGATGAGTGTACTACTGTTACCACCCGACTCGAGCATTTTAGCCAGTGGTTGTGTAACGCTCCTTAGTCCCACATTGGAAATGTGGGAATATATGAGTGTCTTATAAGGGTTGATGAGTATACAATTATCATTGCTTGGCTTGAGCATTTTGGCCAATGGTTGGTAACATTGAAAGCTATCAACATAGTTAGCTCATCAACTCGAATCGTGACATAATTAAATAATTTTTTTAGTAAATAGTAAAAAAAATTATAGGAGAACAAATAGTAAATCTTAAGTATCAAGTGAAAGATCATGATTCATGTGGATAAATATTCTCTTTAATAAATTAAAAAATCATATGAAAAATTCTTGATTTATACATTTGAACAAATATTTTTCAATGAAGAGCGAGTTTGAACATATTTTGATGTATCTCAAATGATTAGCTTCTTAGGATGTACGAAAGGAAATCAAATTATAAAATTTAAAATCATCATCAAAATTATTTTCTTAGTTCAAGAGATTCAAAAAATAGATTCATCAATGACCAAGAATATCTTATTAAAAAAACTTGATAAGTTTTAGGGATAGAGAAATTTTTAAGAAAAATACATTCCCTTTTTTAATTTCAATTTATGTGATTGATTTTATACAAACATGCCTTGATGTTTTATGCCAAATCCATGCATCATCATTTAAAATCAAAAAATAAGTTTTATTATAAAAATCATCAAGATTAATAGTATAATCATAAACCATATTCAATCAAAAGATTTATTATAACCATAACAAAAATTATTAAGTTTAAATCATTTTAATTCAAATGATCTTTCCTTTATTATTGTTGTTTTGGCTAGTGAGCTTTGTAAAGTGTATTGAATCTTCGGTTATATGGCTTGAGCATCCTCTATCAAGATATTATCTTGTGCTCCTAGCTTTTGATTATAGACACATCTATAAGAAAGGAGGTTTGCTTTTAGCCACCCATTTTACTTTGGGTCTCTCATGAATAGATATGTCTGTCTTGACTATTGATATTAAGTTATTATAATTCATTTAGGAATCCAAACTAATTTATTTGAGTTATATTTTTTATATAACTTTTAATTTTAGGAGAAACATGCAATTTGGGTCCTTTAACAAATATAGTCAACTTTTGTTGAGTGTTACTAATCATAAAATCGATTCATTCCTTTTTATATACATGACTCTTATTACCAAGAATCATGTTTAATAATGTTACCTATTTTAAAATTTTCTAATTTTTGTTATAATAATATATTTTCCTTTTTAAATGACTCTAATTCTTTACATTTAGTGCAATGTGTTAACATGCAATTGTCATGCTCATTTTTAAATTTTTAAAATTTACTAAAGAGAGAAGCATGATCCTTTTTTAATAATTTATCTTTTTCATTAACTAATTTAAATTCATCAAACAAATCATGAAACACATTAAGAAATTCATTGTAAGGTAATGGGATTTTGGTTGAGTCACATACCTTGTCATCGTGAGCCATCAAAGCATAGTTCACCACTTCATTTTCATTAGTTTGCTCTTCATCTTCCCATGCACTCGAATTATCCTAAGTTGCCTTGAATGCTTTCTTCTTCTTTTAAGTCAGCAACTTCTTCTTTAATTATGGACACTCATTTTTAAAGTACATTGGCTTCTTGCATTCGTAACAAATTATAATATCCTTTTTAGATTCTTTTTTATTCTTATAATTTTTATTCTTTTTTATGAATTTTTTAAGTCTTTTTTCTCAAAAGTGCAATGTAATTATCCTTATCACTTGAGCTTTTGCTCAAGTGGTCCTATTTTATTCTTAATTTAATATCCTTCTTGTTCTTTGGAATGTTGTTGTCATATTTGTCATTAAAACTCACTTGGGTATTAATCTAACTAAGAAAACTTAGCTATAATACTAACTATTATGATCGTAAATAGCACTAAGAGGTGGGTTAAGGGGGGTCGGCCCCGAGGGAGGGTTTGAATTAGTATTTTTGAAAAATTACGATGATTCGAAAAAGTCATTCGATGAAACCATATTGAAAATACATTTTGACTTGGAAAGTAACTAAAGTGTAGCGAGCAGCCGAATTAGTAAGCAATAAGAAGAAAAAAAGCAAAAGAAGTACACACTGAATTTATAGTAGTTCGGTCCTTCAATCTATGTCCACTCCTAATTCCTCTTCACTCGAGGCCATCGGCTTTCACTATCGATCTTCATTCTAATGGGCAAAGATTAACTTCTCTTACAACACTTCTCCTTTTACTAGACTCAGGAGATAACCTTTACAAACTCTTTCTCACAAGATCTCAACCCTCCTTAGAATGATCACTAAACTTAAAGAGGAAGAGACTCAAATAGTAAGATTTTACAATACTTTTTTCTCCATATTTCTTTCTCTTTTCACTCCATTCATGCTTTATCAAGCAAGAATGGGTGGGAAATTTATAAATCCTCAATAGCTTCAAATTTAGAGCCAAACTTTCAAATCCCTAGGTTTTCGGGGTACTAGCGGTACCACCAGCTGTACTGGGTGGTACTATCACCAAATAGAGCTCAAAATCCTAGGCTCTAGTGGTACTATCACCAGAATATATAGTACCACCATTGACTAGTGGTGGTACCACCACATGGAATCCCGAAAAAATACTAAATAGTGCTTTTCATAGCTTGAGCGATGCCACCTCCTAGACTTGGCGGTACCAATGCCTAGGTCATTTCTAAGATGTTGATTTAGCCTTTTATCAGCCCAACTTAGCCCTAGTTTAGGCCCAATGGGCTCTGAATCAAATTGGCATGGTTACGACCTAATACCAACTTAATTTAACTCTAAACGATCACGATCAAAACCTAACCATTTAATCACATATCCAATATAATCACGAAGCAATCAACACGTTGTCTAGCATTTTTGCATGTCATCTGATCATCTAGTACTTCATCTGAACCTTCGACGTATCATCTTTTCCTTCGGTGTATCGTACGATCTATCAGTATATTGACTTCCCACAATATATGATCTTACAGTGTAATACCCCATCTTTCTGCCTCGATGCCCGAACTTTGCACGAAATCTATCCTGTCGCACATTGACAAATCCTCCGGCTCAACGTCTAATCTCTAATATGCTACTCCGTTGGCCTAACATCTGATTCTCCTACTTTGATAATTTGCATGTAATGGTTCATGTTTGTGAGGTAAGTCTTACTGGTTACAAGTGCCTTGCAAGCCAATCACGTGAGTCATGACATGTATGACACGCTATGTGATCTTTTTGTTTATGATTATTATTAGTATATTCTCATATTATATTATCTATTATATATATATATATATATATATATATATATATATATATATATTGTGATGTCCTTAGTTTTGTGCAATGAGAATCAGATCATAATGAGATCACGATAATGAGATCGATTCACCTTTAAACACAGATCCCAAATAATCCCGGTCATAGGTTATTCGAGAGAGACATCGAGATAACTTGATAGATTGGTGTACTATATACTCGTCCATATGATGGAGGTGGCTGGTCTCATAGCCACTTATGTGAAGACACTAAGGATATATAGTATAGGTGCTCATTGGAGAATGAGTTCACTAATTGATCTACTTATGGAATGTTGTATGGTTAATGATACCTAGTGCCAGACAGTGATTCTATAATCTTAATTGTATATCTGGTCCTTAGACTTGAGACACCAAGGATGTCTTGTTTGAGTAATAATTTCTTTAATGCTAGATTTACAAGTTTGGAAAGTTTTAGATCTGGTATAGTCGACTATCGAGATTGGTAGTCAACCTTACGAAGGCAATTAAGTGCTAATAAAGGATCATCCACTCTTTGTATTATGAGAGGAATATCTCATATGTGCTTACTCAGACAAATCTCTGGTCATAGTTATTCGGATTAAGAGAGAAGGAGTTCTCCGGAAGAATTCGATTAGAGCGAGCCTCAGATGGATTTCGTATGTGACCTGACAGTACTATGTCTAATATACGGTGTCCGGGATATTAGTTGGATAAGGGAGTATAGATACATGGTAACTGTGGACAGACAAGTCCGATAGATTTGATCCCCTTGTACTGTTTGGAGACTATGGCGTAATGGCCTAGTACGTCTATAGTCGTTAAGTCGAATGAATTATTATGGAGATAATAATTCACTAATTAGAAGGAGTTCTGATGGGAGTGACTCACGACCAGCTTGGTATCGAGCCTAGAGGGTCACACACATATGGTAGATGCTTTAACGAATAGAGGATTGGATGGAGATCTAATTAGTCTCTATTCTCATTAGATTAGATCCTGCACTGATGGGCTCCTTGCATGAGGCTCAATTATAAGCCAAAGAAGATTATTGGATAGAGATCCAATAATGCAAGGTTAGTGGGTAACTGGATGGAGATCCAATACCCACTAAGGTATGAACCTTTGGGTTTTTTAGTGGTTCTCTATAGATATGAGGGAAGGCTCATAGTTGATAGGTTGCACCTTTGGCCACCCCCTCCTATTCTCCTCCCTCCCTCTATGCAAGAGTTGCGAGATCTGATTTGAAGAGTTTTGCTGCAGAGATCCTTTGTATAGATACCGCTAAAGAGGAGGCCGCTTGACCTTTTTCATCCTCTCTATCTGGATTTGGAAAAAATAGAGATATATGATCTTCCTATATAATCAATCTCTCACATATCATATTTTTTTTATTTTTATGATTTTCTCGTGACCCAATCTTTTGCATAATGATTTGATCTGCATAGGAAACCTATTTTATTTTGATCTTCCACTACACATGTGATGCTTCCACTGAGATTTCCCAACAAGTCTTCCCTACATCACTTGAACGCTCATTTGATCATAATTTCATCATCAAAATTCAAGATTCAACATCATCTACCAAATGTGTGACCCTTCTAAGCTCAATGCCGAACTGGCCATGAGTTTCACCTGTCAGAACTCATTCTGACTCGATGAATTGTTATCTCATAACAATTCATTCAACTCATCAATTATAGATGTGTCAGGCCCTACACCATAGTCCCTACATAGTACAGGGGATCTAATCCATTAGACTTGTCTATCCTTAATTATCTTGTATCTATTGTTTGCTTGTTATAGGTATCCTGCAAGCTAATCATGTGAGTGATGACATATGTGATATGCTGCATGATCTTTTTGCTTATTATTATTGGCATATTCTCATATTATATATATTATATTTTATATATTATATTATATATATATTATAATATCCTTAGATCTATGAAATGAGAATCAGATCATGATGAGATCACGATAATGAGATTGATTCATATTTAAAAATAAATCCTAAATAATCTCAATTATACTCTCGATGGACATCAAGATAACCAAATAAACTAGTATACTATATTATTATTCATGTGATTGAGGTAACTAGTTTTATTACCGCTCGTGTGGTAATACTAAGGATATAGTATAAGTGCTCATTGAAGAATGAGTTCAATGATTGATCTGCTTATGGAATACTGTATGGTTAATGATACCTAACTTCAAAGAGTGATTCCATAGTCCCAATTGTGTATCTGGTCCTTAGACTTGAGACACTAAGGATGTATTATTTAAGTACTTCTTTCTTTAATGTCGGACTTACAGGTCTAGAGGTTCCAAATCTGGTACAATCAGTTTTCGAGATTAGTAGCCAACCTTACAAAAATAATTAGTGTCAATAGAGGATCATCCACTCTCGATATTATGAGAGGAATATCTCGTGTGTTCTTACTTGGATAAACCTCTGGCCAAGATCGTCCGGATTGAGAGAAAAAAAATTCTCCAAGAGAATCTAATTAAAGTGGGACTTGGATAGATTCCATATATGGCCTGATAGTACCATACCTAGTATATGGTCTCTAGGATATTAGATAGATGAGGGACTATAAATATACGGTAACTAAGGACAGACATGTCTAATGGACTAGATCTCTTGTACCGTTTGGTGGCTATGGCACAATGACCTAGTACGTCCACAGTTGATGAGTTGAGTGAATTGTTATGAATAACAATTCATTGAGTCAAAAGGAGTTCTAACAGGTGGAACTCACGGCCAACTCGGTATTGAGCCTAGAGGGTCACACACATATGGTGGATGATTGCAGCGAGTAGAGGATTGTATATGAGTTATCCGATTAGCCCATGTTCTCATTGGATGAGACTCAATATTGATAGACCCCTTGAATGAGACTCAATTAGAGGACAATTGAGATTATTGGATAGAGATCCAATAATCCAAGAAGTGAGGATAATTGGATGGAGATCTAATACCCACTAAGGTATGATCCATTAGGGTTTTGGTGGCTCTCTATAAATAGGAGGTAAGGGTGGCCAACACAAGTGATAGGTTGCACCTTTGGCCACCCCCTCTTGTTCTCCTGCTTCTCTCATCTTCTTAGCTGACTAGCCCCTCCCTACTACGAGAGGGTAGGGAAGAAGATAGTAGATCTTCTACTACATTCGTTGTAAGAATATGTGCAAGAGTTGAGAGGTTTTAGCTAAGATTAGAGGAGCATTGCTGTAACAATCTATCATATTGCTACCACTAGAGAGGACATCTAACCTCCTTCATTCTCCCCTATTAGATCTAAAAGTTTCAAGGATATATGATTTTCCTAGATAATAAATCTCACATGATTCATAGTTTAGATTTTTATGATTTTTTTGTACACCAATCATTGCATGACGACGTGATAAATATGGGAAACCTTTTATTTTTCTTTTATTGTGCATGTGATACTCTCAAGATTTTCTAACATAGTCTCGCATCCATCTAATATTCCAAAGATCGTATATTAGGCATGATACTATCAGACCACATACAGTATCCATCCGAGTCTCACTCTAATCGGATTCTCCCGAAGTATTCCTTCTCTCTCAATCAGAATGACCCTGGCTAGGGATTTGCCTGAGCAATAACACAAAAAATATTTCTCTTATGATATAAAGAGTGGATGATCCTCTATTGACACTTGATTGTCAGCTACCAATCTTGATAATCGATTATATCATATCTTGAATTTTTGAGACCTATAAGTCCGACGTTAAAAAAAAGGAGTACTCAAACAAGACATCCTTGATATCTTAAGTCTAAGGATCAAACACAGAAACTACAGAATCATTATCTGACGTTAGATATTATTAACCTTCTAACATTGTTATAGTTAGTTTGAGTTGCCAACCTGACTTTAAGTTAAAAGAATTGAAAACACTATAAGATTGTCCGAAGAAAAAAACCGTACACATCTATAAATAATTCACCTCTAATATGATTTATTGTTCTGTTGCTTGGTAAGCAACGAGGGGTGGACTAACAAGTGAAGTAAAGGATCAGATCATTAACTATAGAATAAAGGTATTGATTTGAAGGATCAGATAAAGGAAAGTAAGCCCAGGATGCATGCAGTAGAGAGTAAGGTTGGTTCGAATGCCAGTTTATCAGTATAAAAGCAATGATAGTAAGCCCTAGAGCTAGGAAAGGTAGAGTTAAAGGCAAGACATTTTCGATCAAGCCAATGCTTTATTCCCTTCCTTTTTGTCGAGTGAGTTCCGTTGCCCTTTATCATTCCGCTATGGAATCAAGATAGTTAACCGATGTGATTCAACAGAATAATGTCAGAATGTTTTATCTTTACTATTCTTTGAGTTTGGAATAATCTTGAAACCCCTTTGGCCGATAAAGAAAGGATGGGTTTTATGAGGACTGATCACGTTTTAACAGTGGCAGGCCGGTTCTCAGCAGGGATTTGTTCCTCCACTGATGAAATCGGTTCTTCCATTATTGTATTTATTCTGATATTGGTTGTTTTCGGTCTTGTTACCCGTGGTAGACTTCTGGTGTAAATGTGCTACTTTCATTTCATTCTTACTTTTTAGGTGAGTAGTAGAGATAAGCTGAGTCGTCGAGTTTTTGAGTGATTTACTTTAATTGGAATGAGTGTTAGGCTTAAAGGATAAGGGCACCTCGGATGATGAAACCAAAGAGTTGGGCTTGTCCCCTGGGGTCCAATGTAAGGCTTGCACTACTTGCTTATTTCCTTACGTATTTCATTTCAGAACAGCACTGCCTTACTTTTGCCAACCGCAACGTTAGCATGAGTAAGGTGGGGGAAGACATTATTCCGTGCACGGGATATGTAGCTTATCGAATCAGTTGCAACACGGATGAGAATATATACTATGTCTGAAAGACGGGGTAGAGTCTTATGTATCAATAGTCGACTTCATATCCTTGCGAGTCCACAAGAACTACACGAGATGAATCTAGGTTTGGTGAATAAAAGTTGGTCTTCGGTCTAATATGACTCTTAGTTACTGCACGCTATCATATATTGAGGTGCTCCTCATCGGTTGTTGGAACGACGTGAGCCGGGCCTTGATTCAATTCATAAAGATTCCGGGACAGAGGCTTTCAGCACCTTATCATTTTTGGGGTGAACTACAAAATTGAGTTAAGGTAGTTAAGTTGGAACCTAGAGCATAGGAATACCGGTGATAGGTATTGGAATGACAGGTACAAGGTTAGTTTGGTGCCCTCAGCAGTAAGGCTTAGAGATAGGTATGGCAAACTCATATTGTTACCGGAGAGATTAACTTATATGTGAGTCAATAAGAACGAAGCTAATGGGAGTGCCAGAGTCGGAGGTGCGCATAGGAATTAGAATAAGTAGCATAATCCTAAAAGAAGGTACAATGCCTTGCTTACTTTCTACAACACCATCGATTTCAGTAGACTTATTTGATCTAGCTTCTTTACCTGTTAGTTTGGAGCTCTTTGTTGAGAGGAGGTGATTGGCCAAACAAAGTCTCTACTCAAGAATAAATAGGAAAAGGAGAAAGATCTACTGTACTTTACTAACGTTACACATTATATGTTACTTGTTGGGTATGAAAGTGAAGTTATTGTATCTAAGTAATAGAGATAAGTGATTGGGTTAACCGAGTGAGTAGTGCTTTTGACTTGAATCTTATACTATAGATGTTGGTGGTAAGAGAAGATGGGTTCTTGGTTGACGACTTTCATCCAGAAGCAACAACCTAATATTCTCATTCTAAAATCAAAGAGATAAACACTAAATATGCAGAGTCGGGGCGGGGCGTACCTTATTCTAATGCAAAATAGGCGTATCTTATTCTAATATTTATAATTATGCGCGTTATGTGTACCCTAGTTTCACCTTTCTTCGTGGAGAGCTAACACTGTTTCAGATCTCTATTACTTTTCTTCTCTTGTCGATTCAACTCATTCATTGAAATAGTCAACTCCTTAAAGCATTGGTTGCAGCTTTGAGGTTTTCTTCAGTAAGCAAGGTTCGAGATCAATAGTTACTACAGAAATGTGAGGTATGTCGACATTTAAGAATGAAAGTCGACACAGTAAGCCTGTTAGCGGGAGATAAAATACTAGTTTGAAACACCTACTTAATTGGGGACACATAAGGGCATGCGAGGAAGCAAGACAATCTATTTACTTCTTCCATCACCGTAAAGCAAGACAATCACCCACAGATTCAACTAAAGTCAAGGGGGAAAGGGGTAGGGTATTATCTCAAGTGCAAGTGATCTGAAGGGTTGCAAAGCCAGGACTGGATACCAAAGTCAATGTCATCTCCAATAGAATCTCCGCCAAGTATCGTTTTTGATGTCTTTACTCACTGCTATCCGTGGTGCTCAATAGACTCGATTGAATTCTTTCACTTTTGGATCCAGATAATATAGCTTCTTATTCTGCAAGTGAAAGTCCAGTTCTCGCCAACCACTGCTTCTTGAGATCGCTGCTTCTTTATACTTTACTTCAGCAGTTGTTGAGGCACTTTTCCTCCCTTATCGGGAGATCCCCGAATAAATTGAATGGATAGACTATGCACCTTTTCTCTCTCGTGGACTCAGGATCAACTCGCAAGTGCCCTTGTTTTTGTGCAATTTTTATAGCATATGAGGTAAACGGTGAACGAACGAACTCACCTTTTTAACTTGCGCCCTTCACCTCAAAGCGTCCAAAGCCTACTTGAATGCTATATGGATAGTTATTGATAGATTAATTAAATCAGTATATATTTTACCGATCAATATGGTATATTTTATGGATAGACTTGTTGAATTATATATTGGTAAAATAATAAGATTTCACGATATTCCAAAATAGATCATCGGATAGAGACTCTAGATTCTTATCTAGATTATAGAGAAAATTACAGGATCTTTGGGCACTAAAGTCAAGTTTAGCACTGCTTATCACCCTCAAACCGTGGTCAATCAGAAAAAACAATTCAAACACTTGAGGATTTGCTTAGAGCATATATCATGGATTGGAAAGGTGAGTGAGATAAAGATATTTCTCTTATTGAGTTCACCTACAATAATAGTTATTAGTCTAGTATTCATATGGCTCCTTATGAAGCTTTGTATGGGTAAAAGTATAAAACGCATATTTGTTGGGAGCAAGTTGGTGATAGAAAATTGTTAGCACCCGGTAAAGTGTAGAAGGCTACCGAAAAGAATCAAGTTATAAGAGAAAGACTAAAGACTTCTCAGAGTCATCAAAAGAGCTATGTTGACAATAGAAGACGAGAAATTGAGTTTCAAGTAGGGGATTTTGTATTCTTGAATGTCTCTCCTTCCAAGGGCACAGTAAGATTTGGTAAAAAAAGAAAAGTTAAGCCCTAGATTTATTGGACCATTTGAGGTCCTTAAGAGGATTGGTTATGTCGCTTACAGGATTGCCTTTCCACCATCCTTGGGTTGTATCCATGACATATTTCATATTTCAATGCTCATAAAGTATATTCATGACCTTTCTTACATCATTCATTATGAGCCAAGTGTAATCAATCACAACTTATCTTATGCGGAAGAACTTATACAGATTATTGATAAGAAAGAAAAGATACTAAGGAATCGGGTCATTTCTCTAGTTAAAGTGATATGGAAGCATCATTCTATGGATGAAACAACTTGGGAGCTACAGGAAGAAATGAACAAAATATATCCTCATCTTTTCGTCGATGAAGGTATGATAAATTTAGAGGACAAAATTTTATATTTTAAGGGAGGGAGAGTATAATATCCCTCATTTCTGAAATATTTATAATGATATATTTTAAAATTATTTATGAGGACCCATTTGTAAATTTGAGAATTTATTTATTAATTCTTTTGATTAAATAATTTTATATTAAAATTTGATTGCTATGGACCTAAATATGAAATAAATTATGAAAGATTCACATTAAGTTAAAAAAAATGGTGATGACATGTGTCACAACCTTGTTTAAAGTAGTGTCACTTGTGCATATATATTGGTGACACATAAATACATTGCATATATATTTGCCATCTATCAACCCATATGTTAGCTTAAACAATTAACAATTAGAGAAAAAAATGGGTTTTGGTTGCAATGTGAAGAAGAAGAAAGAAAAAGAATAAGAAGAAGAAGAAGAAATTTTGGGATTTTGATATTAAAGAATAATTCAAAGACAAGCATTCTATTTTCCTCCTACTAAAATTTATCTTTGTTTTTGCCTTAATTTATGAAGAAAATTTTGAATAAATCCAAAATCTTTTGTTGGCTGCCTAAGTATTAATCTATAATATTTTTAAGATTATGACCTATCTACCTTGTTCTTATTGTAACTTTTAGTATAGACCTCTGATTTATGCAAAAATTAGTTTTTTCAAAAATAGATTCATATATATTTCTTTTGAACTTAGATTTGAAGAATTTGGAGTTCATTTACTAGCCCAAACGTTTATTTTAATTGAGCATATAAAATCTGTAAAGTAGAGTTTATATCTCTCATCACTATATTGCTTATATCTTTCTGTTGGATTTTCTTATTTATATAAAACAATTAATTAGAAAATAGGCTTATAGATCTTTCATTTGATATAAAGATTGAAAGATTTAGAGTCAAAATAACTATCAAAATTTATGTTTTGTTAGACCTTATTGATTCTATAAAACAGGGATTATAACTCCTAACCTTTGGTTGTGAAATCATCAATAACTCTTTGTAGAGACCTTCAATTTAAATGAAACTTATTTCGTTTGAAATTAGATTGATTTATTAACAATATATTTTTAAGTAATTTAAAGTATGTTTAATCATCTAAATAACTTTACAATTTGCCTTCAGAATTTTGCCAGAATAGGGATTGTATAAATTCTGCCTATACTTGCTTCATCCATTTCAAAAATGAAATCTCTAATGCTCTTGTTCTTGACTTTCTTACATATCAGAATATATTATGTATTAATCGATGTTACATTATATTATACTATGTAGGTGCATGTATGATTTATTATTCCGCATGTGCTTCCGATATATGCCAAATTCATTGCTTATGTCCTTTTATACTTCGGTGTTTATGGGACAATGTGAACCTTTGCTAGAAATGGTAATATGAGTTATGCTTAGAGCTCATGTGCTCTGTCGACTCCCTATTACTTCACTCAAACGTGGGTAGATGGAGCTCCCAGACGTGGGAGACTTATATTTGGTGGTCATTTAACGATGAATGTTTCACATTATGCTTATGGTCTCACTTCACCCTCTATGTCTTGATATGATATCCAAAGCATTGCTTATGAGTTTGTTTATACGCTTTGGATAAGAATGAAATAAATGTTATGCCTGAATGATATTTGAGCTTCTATTCATTACATGTTCATTTGATAAGCTTTTGAGATTTTTCATACACCATTGATATGCTTTCGAAATATGTCTTATGCATTTTTGATATGTTCCGAAATATTTCATTTGTCATTGATATATTTTAAAATATTTCACATGTCATGATATGTTTCAAAACGTCCTATACCTCCTTGACATGTTCCGAAATATTTCGTATTCTCATTAATATACTCCGAAATATTTCATTTGCCATTGATATGCTACTTGACATACTTACACCCATGATATTTATTCCAAGTAGGAGGAATAAGCGCAATAGCCATCGAGTCCCTTACATCAAAAGAAGGGGTCAAACAGTAAATAGGAGTCAAAACTATTCCATTTATGCTGCTCTTGTTCACGAATCCTTAAGTAGTGAACTTGGCTAGTTTCTAGTGGACTTGGCTAGAAACTCCCAATCTCATATGCCTAGTGGAAGTCTTCTACTCCTATGTGCGAGGCTAACTTTGCCATACCTTACTACAGAACTGTGACTCCTACTTAAAGTCTTATTCCCCTTGTTTTCATTCCTACGTTGATTCCCGCGCCTACAACAGCCATTCTCGGGTATGGGTTTCATTCTCGCGTCTTCTAGAACTCTCCCTACTCGTATACTTTGAATGTATATGAGCTCCAACCTACAACACGGCCCCGTTACATGGAGATGAGCATTCTATTTTCTATATAAGCGGTACCATAAATCATATGTTCAGTGATTATTATAGGTAAGTTGCCTTTATCTTATATATCAATTATCTTATATTATCTATTATCTTACATATCCATTTTCTTATATATCTATTTTGTAATCAATACTCGTGTCCCCCTCCCTTAGGGATTTTTTTGAGGCAAATTCAAAAGCAAGAATAAAATTAAGACAGTGTCGGGTTGAAAGCAAAGAGAGGTAGCTTGGAAGTAAGGGTCCGTATCGACAGAATCAAAGAAAATAAACCTATGAGACACTAGAGAAAGAATCTAAGTCAATAGCTAAAGAATGATAGTCGGGAAGGGCAGAGTAAGAAGCAATAGTAGCAGTTTTACTAGAAGTAGTTAAAGTTCTATTAGTAGTAGTCGAAGTCTTCTTATTATAGGGCTTTACCGGATAGTTCCTACTAGTTGAAGGAACTTAGGCTCTCACTACTAGTATAGGAACTTAGGCTTTCACTAGTAACTAACTATTGAAATTCAACTAATAGGCTACCAAACTCTATAGACATTATCAAACTATTGCTCACAGGGGCATAGCTCTCTTTTTCATTGACCAAACTCATTCCTCGGGGACTCTATGAAAGAAAAAAAGAGCTATCAAACACTATCGTGAAAGAAAAAAAAGAACTATCAGAAACTATCGTATAGTAGAGCCACTTGGCCTTCTCCCACATTGTGAGAGTGGTAGACCTCATCTAATGTAACGACTCCTTCACCTCCACCCACCTATCTTTCTTTCCGTAAAGTAGTAAATCCACTGTAGAATATATCTATCATGGAAAGGAAAGTGATAATGAAGCCAGGTAGCTGGACACCAGGCATAAGAGAGTAGGGGATTTCACTAACACTGGCAAAAGAATCAAAGGCATTTCCTTGGTTATGGAAATGAAACCACTACTAGCAAGAATAAAGCCAGTACAGCTTACTCTCGCCCTTATCTTAGTATTTAGTGTCGTTCATTCTTTTCTTAAATGCGCTATTGCGTTAAGTGGATGTATTCTAAATTGAGTGGCGGAGTTGCCATAAGTAAACTATCTTATAAAAAGTAACCCAACCCACTCTACCAGAATTTCATACGCCACCACTTAGTTGAAACCAACCCCAGCAAGCAATTAGGGGATTACTTCCATAGATCTTAGGCTTTGACTCTGGACTTTTTGCCTTACTTTCCCACCTCTACTTCTTCAATTGCTGATTCCAATCTTTCGACCATAGGGGTAAGAATAAGCTTGAAGACACTTCCCTTCCTTATTAGGACGTAGATCGAGATTGAGGCGATCGGTAGTGATAACTCACAAATCAATCTTATATAATGATATTTGAAGCAGCCTGTAACACGTGTTAAATATGAGAAATGGGTGAGTTTTCTTAGTGAGCTGTAGTTCCTTTTCAAGAGGATGAGGAATGCCATGAAAGGAAGAAGCACATTCTTTTAAAGTGGGAGGAAAGGGCAGAGTTACTTTTTGAATTGACTACGTTAGCGAGTTAGGTGCGTTCAGTGTGTTGGAATTAAACTTGTTCAAGTATCATAAAGAGGTTCATTACATCAAGAAGAAAAAAATAGATTAAAAGACTATAGAAGAATAAGTCAAATTGGTTATTGGTTCTTGAAAGGGTTTCTTGAAAGAGAATGATTCATCTTGAATACAATTAATATAATGTATCTTTGGGGACTATATAAACCCCATATGTTGGGTCATGAGAGTAAAAGAGTTTCTGAAATTTGTAAAGAGTTTTTTCTTGAGAGAAATGTAGAAGATTGAACCTTGTCCTACTCTTCCTCTGTTTCATATCTCTATTCCCTCTTCCTATCAACATCAACATCTGGTATCAGAGCATAGGTTAAGCTATGACCTGTTCCTCAAGTGTCATCCAACTTCAGATCCCCAGATTAACAAAAGAAAATTATGACATATGGTACATCCAAATGAAGGTTCTTCTAGGCTCCCAAGATGTATGAGAGCTTGTAGAAGATGGATTCGCTGAACCAACTCCAGCAGAAGAAGGAACAATGAATGCAGAAGGAAGAAAGCAACTCAAAGAAAGAAGGAAGAAGGAGAAAAAGGCTTTGTTCACAATCTACCAAGGGCTTGATGATACAATGTTCGAGATCATCGCTCCAGCAAATACTTCAAAGGAGGCTTGGGAAATACTTCAAAAAGCATTCGGTGGTGTTGATAAGGTAAAGAAACTTCGTCTACAAGTTTTACGAGCCGAGTTTAAAAAACTACAACAAGGTACTTCTGAAACTATTTCGATTTCAAAAATCATTTCTATTGTTCATCAAATGAGACGAAATGGTGAACAAGTAAATGATCAGAGAGTAATAGAAAAAATATTGAGATCTCTAGACCCAAAATTTGATTTTATTGCTGTTGCGATTGAAGAATCTAAAGATTTGGAAAAAATGTCTTTAGTAGAACTTATGGGTTCCCTTTAAGTTCATGAACAAAGAATTACAAAAAGAGGAGAAGACAAAACTATGGAGCAAGCACTACAAGCTAAGTTTGCTCTTGAAAATAAAGGAGAATCAAATTCTCAAAGAGGAAGAGGACGAGGACAAAAAGGAAGAGGAGGCAGAAATCAGACCAATCAAGAATCTCTATATAATGAAGAGGCTAGAGAAAATTCTAGCCAAAGAGGCCGAGGTTATGGTCAAGGAGGCCGTGGACGCGTAAACTCTAAAAGGTCTGAAATACAGTGTTATGTTTGCAAAAGGTATGGACATTACTCTTATGAATGTTATTATAATCCTAACAATCAAAGTGATGAGGCAAATTTTGTTGAGGAAGAAAAGAAGGAAAATCAAGTTTTGCTAATGAGTTATGAAAATTTGAAAAATGATCAATCTATGACATGGTATCTAGATACAGGAGCCTCAAATCACATATGTGGCATCAAAGAGCTATTTTCAGAAATGGATACAAGTTATTCCGGGAACATTACATTTGATGATTTGTCTCAAAGACCAGTAAGAGGCAAAGGTAAAATTCTCCTTGAACTTAATAATGGCAAGGAATTATGCATTTCAAATATTTATTATGTTCTTGGTATGAAAAATAATATTTTAAGCATGGGACAATTACTTGAAAAAGGTTATGAAGTTGAGATGAAAGATATGGCTCTCTCAATTCATGATAAGAATAAAACATTGATATCACATGTGAAAATGGCAAGGAATAGAATGTTTCTTCTACATTTGAGTATTTTTTATCAATCAAATTGTTTTAAAGCTGATATTGAGGATATTTCTACACTTTGGCATCTTAGATATGCTCACTTAAATTTTGAGGCTTTGAAACTTCTAGAGAAGTATAATATGGTGACAGGAATGCCAAAAATTGATCACCCAGCAAAATTATGTGAAGTATGTGTTATGGGTAAATAAGAAAGAAAACCTTTCAAAGTGAGAAGAACAAAAAGAGCATGGCATCGACTCGATCTGGTGCACTCGGATGTTTGTGGCCCTATCAATCCAGTATCACTTGGAGGAAGCAGGTATTTTCTTACATTTACTGATGATCATAGTGGCAAAACTTGGGTTTACATGTTAAAAGAAAAGAAAGAAGTTTTAAGCAAATTCAAAGAATTTAAGGATTTGGTTGAAAGACAAAGTTGTTGTAAGATTAAATGTTTAAGAACAGATAGAGGTGGTGAATATATATCAAATGAATTTGAAAGTTTTTGTAGAAATAATGGAATTCTACATCAATTCACCATACCATACACACCTCAACAAAATGGTGTCTCGGAAAGAAAAAATAGGACTATCCTTAATATGGTCCGATGCATGTTAAAGGAAAGAAAAATTCCGAAAGAATTTTGGGGTGATGCTGTTGCTTGTGCAGTTTATTTGCTTAACAAGTTTCGCGAATTGGTAATATTACACCGAAGAAGCATGGAGCTTACAAAACCAAGAGTTGATCATCCGAGGATTTTTGGAAGTGTTGCATTTGCCAAGATACCAGAAGAAAAGAGAACGAAATTGGAGGATAAAAGCCAAAAATGCATTTTGCTAGGTTATCTAGAGAATTCCAGTGGTTACAAACTCTACAATCCTATCACAAATAAAGTTGTGATGTCAAGAGATATTGAGTTTGATGAACAACAGATTTGGAACTGGAAAAGTGATGAGCAGCATAAGAAAGCTGTAGCTTCAGAAGAAGATGATATAATACAAGCAAACACTGAAGTGACTTTGCCAGAATCATCACCTAGATCAACTAGGTCACATGATTCAAGAAGTCCAATTATAAGAAGGACAAGACCGATTCAGGACCTATATGATGTGACTCGAAGGATTGATACTAACAATGATGAACTTTCTTTATTTTGTCTTTTTGCAGGATATGATCTATTAATCTTCGAAGAAGCTTATAGAGATGAAAAATGGCGACAAGCTATGAATGAAGAGATTCATGCCATTAACAAAAATAATACATGAGAGCTTACTACACTTCTAGAAGACCACCAAGCTATCGGTGTTAAGTGGATCTTCAAAACAAAAAGAAATACAAAAGGAGAGGTGGAGAAATACAAGGCTAGATTAGTTGCAAAGGGATATAAACAACAATATGGAATTGACTATGAAGAAGTATTTGCGCCAGTTGCTCGATTGAAGACAGTAAGATTACTTATCTCTCTAGCAGCTCAAATGAAATGGAAGATTTTACAAATGGATGTGAAATCAGCATTTCTTAATGGAGTTCTTGAAGAAGAGGTATATATTCAACAACTTCGAAAGAAACTTGGCATGCTAGATGGAACAAGTTTAAGGGGGGAAAATGTTGGAATTAAACTTGTTCAAGTATCATAAAGAGGTTCATTTCATCAAAAGAGATTTATTACATCAAGAAGAAAAAAATAGATTAAAAGACTATAGAAGAATAAGTCAAATTGGTTATTGGTTCTTGAAAGGGTTTCTTGAAAGAGAATGATTCATCTTGAATATAATTAATATAATGTATCTTTGGGGACTATATAAACCCCATATGCTGGGTCATGAGATAAAGAGAGTTTCTGAAATTTGTAAAGAGTTTTTTCTTGAGAGAAATATAGAAGATTTAACCTTGTCCTACTCTTCCTCTGTTTCATATCTCTATTCACTCTTCCTATCAACATCAACACAGTATTTGATGGAAAGATGATCTCCATAAGAAATCAAACGTATAGAGCGTCACTACATATGCATATAAATCAAACGTATAGAGCGTCACTACAGATGCATATAAAGGAGTTAGAAAGCAGCTTATTAAATGAAAGAAGCAGGGGAACACTAAAGTCATTTCTCACCTCACGTTAGCACCGCTCAAGAAAGCATATAGCGTTATATAATGTATGTCATTGAGTCACAACCGCTTACACTGCCTAATTGCCTAACCCCACTGCTTACATTTGTTTGGCTCTACCTAACTCTTTCAACTAGAAATAAATCATTCAATTGAGTGCACCTACCTGTTCTATAATGGAGTAACAAAACATCCAAGAACATAATGCTCGCCAAGCATTCGTATGGCTTAGTATTGGTAGACTCAAAGCAAGTAATAGAATCATAGGTGAAATAAAAGAAGCGAAACTAATAATGAAAGATAGCGTTCGGGATCGGGATTTGTTCTTCTACTAGTAGGTACTTGTGTCTGGTATTGCATAGTGTAGGCTGGCATACTTACTGCTCGGGCTGATTCCTATATGCGCTATTGCAATAAGTAAGGTGTATTCTTGTATTATTAGGTGTAAACTTACAAGTAGTAGTGTCCTCTCTAACATAGGAGTTTGAAGAGAAAGATCTAAAGCATAAACAGGATAATAAGTTTCTCCTATTATACAGAAGCAGGTGCTCGAAAGTAAGGAGTTGTCAACTCCAGAGGAATTCAATCAGTGTCAAGTGCTTGTGCATGATTAAGTTGGGTTCTAGAAAAAAAATAATATAAAAAGAGATATTTCCAATAGTAAAATTCAATTCAATCAGCAAGAGCAAGGGAACAAAAAAGATGTTAGGTGTCCATGAATTCTAAAAAGAGAGATAGTATTTTCAGTGAGTCATTTCGTCATAATAGATATTGACGGTGGTTTAAACGACTTTGAAGGTAGATTTCAAGAGGTCTTCTTTCGTAATAAGATGAATTTTATTTATATTAAGAGTACACAAGTTAGGGTCAAGAAATAATTATAAATAATAAGTAGAAAGATAATCAACAGCAACAACAACAGTAGAGATTCCCTTACTTACAAGACTTGCACTCGAAGTCAAGCTCAAGTCCCTACCCTAACATAATAAGTCAAACAACTCATAATGAGTCAACCCACTCACTCTCTTTGTCCCTTTGCACCTCAAGATATTCTCTGCGCGACTTGAACTCCACAAACAATAACTCTACTTTATACTTAACCGCTCACTTCACATTATATATATATGATTAAAATCGAACGAACAGACTATTCTTATACTTTCCAAATACATATCCTAATTCTGATTCTTCTCCATCAGATCTTGTCGACTTAGCGCTTGCAGCTGCATCAACAATACCTTTACTTCCCACTTCAAAGCTAATATACCTATTTGATTTCCCAAAAATGGAATTTACAGATTCTCCGATCTTTAAGAAAACGTAACTAAGGTAAGGCCGAAAGAAGTACTTGCTTCTGTCAAATGAGCAAAGACAAAAAGTGTCCAGTAGAAGTTCTAGGCAAGCGGAGTCAATTCCGGAGTCTTGTCTCGTCTTTCCTGCACCACTTCATTAGGGCTAATCTATCTCTTATCTTTATTAATTGCCACTAGCAGTATACCAAACGAAATGAGTTGTGCCACTAGTGGTATACCAAAACAAACGAATTACGAAATGCTGCTTACTGTAGAATTACGAAATGTGGCTGATTGTACAATTATGGGTGGGTAATATCTAAGTTAGGCCTTATCCTCATCTTCGAGCGGTCAACTCGTCTTGTTTCATTTTCATTGTCAACTACGTAAGCTGAAGTCAAAAAAGTTAGGTAAGTAAAGACAGACTAATGGTCTGACCTTCCTTACTACAACTCTAACTATATTGGTTTCCTGATGACTAAGCTGCTTCAGTCCATACTTTATTTCTTTAAACACTGATTCAGATATTTGCCTATGATTTGAGTTTGAATTAGCCCCTTCTACCTCTTAAACGGATACTGATGTTATCAGACAAGTAACTAATACAAACACAACTGCCGAAGACAGAATGTATAAAGAAATACCTTCACTAGGAGTAAGCATCATCCCTTGTCACTCCTACTCTTACTAGGGTCAAAAGATTGGGATAGTATTTACGATATGATCTCCGGTTATAAAATGAAGTTACCCGCAATCATTCGTAGGTACAATAACACTAAAGCGGGCAATTCTCCGTAGTTCTTTCTTTGACAACTTTGTTTCCCATGTGTTACGGCTTGTACTATCTTTCACCCCATTAGCTATGTCAGCAACTAATTCTGAAATAAATAAGATTCGATTTGTGCATCAGAATTACCTTGTTGATTCTTTATTCTTATTTTTAGTATTTGTTTATAGTATATTGTATTAATAGTTCCGCTAACTACTAACGCTATACGATAGAGTAACCACCAGTAGAGAAATCATACTTGAATAAGGGTATAGTAAGAGTGATAGACAAGATATAGGAACAGGGAGTAAGGTAAGCCTGAGATGATCTCACGCACCTAACAATTAAACTTGGAACAGGGAACTCAAATGCTACTATTAGAATAGAAATGCTACCAATAAGAATGGAACTGCTGCTAACAGTACTTACCCCACTAAGCTTTTAGTCCGAAACTCCTGTCTTTTAAACTGAATCCACTATACCTGGTCAAGTCGCTTGCTTTCATTCTCGCTTGTCAACTACCTTATTGCATGAAGTATTACTTTCTGCCCTGTTACTCCTTGATCCTGGGTTTATTTTATTATTTATTATTCCCACGTTGCCTACTTGTATCATGTATTGATGCTTTGACTCTTCCACTCATAGGTATGATCTAGAGGAACTACCCGCATATAGAATATCGTAATAAGAGTCATAAATTAACTAATAGGTAATAAAACAAATATTATTATTAAGTGAAAAAGCAACTATACTATTATATATAAGATAACTTCTTTAGTTCGAGGTATCTAGCTTAGACTTCCTTACCTCATTCCGTATCTCTGCTTCGACTCTACCACTATATCTTAATATCCTTTATCTTATTCTGTAGTTCGAGTTGGGACCACCAAGCCACTACTACAAGGGTAGGTCTTTACTTTATTGTATACCAACCTGTTACTTATGCTTTTCATTCTAAAATTCATACCTCTACTCTTTTCACTCTCGAGCTTGCCTCTTCATTTAAAGTATACCTTTCTTATTGTCTTTCATTCCTTATTTACTATAGCCAAGGATGCCAACTACTACTTGTAATATGATAACTATCAACTCAGGCTTACCTCTAAGACATAAAATCAACCTACTACTTATCAGAGTTTCACTAATATTTGCTCGTAGAATAAGGAATTTCACTAGCACCTAATAGCCCTACTATCCCATATAGCAGTCTCACTTTACTTGATTTCATAGCTCGAAAGTCAGATTGGACCCATTCTTAGCATATTCTTACTTTAGAGGTGGATTGGATGAAGTAGAAAGTAAGTCTAATATTGGCGATAAAGAATAAAAGTTAGATAAGGGAGAATAGGAGTTAGGTACGACAGGCCAAGAAGCTAGCAAGCAAAGATTTGGATAAGAGGATAGGCCTTTATTAACTCATATCTTTATTTCCCAACTCGTATATCCTTAACTACGCTGAACTCATATCTCTCATAGATGTCAAGCCAATGCTCGAACTAAACTTGACTCTGTTAGCTCAACGTGTAGATTGAAAGATTGAACTCCAACTAAAAGAGATTCCCATTCCCTTCTCGCTTAGTTTTAGGGTTCAACTACCTATTTCAGTTGTTATCTACCCGTTTCTTATGCTCTATCAGGACTACATAATTTATTCTTCTTATAGCCTGAGTATATTGCTTCATTCTTTCTTCTTTGCTCTATTAGTAATGGGCTCAATTCCTTGTTTCTATTGAAATTCTTATTATGCTTATTTCATTCCTTCTGCCTGCTTAGGAGAGCACTCCATTCCATTCCTTCTGCCTGCTTAGGGGAGCACTCAACCATCTTCTTCCAAACAGGGATTGCAGCCCTTCCCTAAGTATCAAGAATTTCAGGCATAATACTTAGGTTAGGGTCAGCAGCGAGACTCGTGATTGGCTCTAACTCAAAGTCAGTAGTTATTGTTTGTGAACTTGGATAATTGGCTTATTGTCCCTATCACTCAGTAAAAAGAAGTTGAATAAGCGTAATGCATGACACACTCAGCGCGGAGGAGGCAAAAGCTACGACAAACCCGAAAACTGCGGGAGCGAATGGTAGCTACAAAACCCAGTAATGATAATTGGTACCCTTTCCCTTCATTGGGACGAGACCTTATCTTAGTGGGAGGGGTTCGAGATCGGCTAGTAAATCAGGTTAATCGTGAACCCGAACTGCTAGTCCTATTTATTTAAGATAAGAACAAAGCAAGAGGCAGATTAGAAAGTCAGGTGGCAAGGTAAAAGGCTAAGCTTAGTATCTTTCACAGACCCTATGTAAACCACCTTTACTTTTTTAACTTTCGAGAAGACTAAGTTGAGGATTTCTCGTGCAAGCTTTCCTAAATCCATTTGACCAGAGCTGGGATCAAAACTACTTATATAAGGAAGGAAGGATATACCACCAAACAAACCAACCTCAACTGATTGAACTCAAGCAATCGAAGCTGCTTTCTATTCCACTGCTGCATTCTATATGAAACACTTGCTGCACTTGCTGCTTCCTTGAGATTGGATTCTGCGCTGAACTATTAACTTGCTAAAAAGACAAAAAGAATTGAGCAATACTATATGAAAGAAGATAGTAAACAAGCTTATTACCTTTGGCTTGTAACCTTAGTCCTGACTTACTGCTTACTTTCATCATATTAATATAGGCAGCCGAGCTTGTAAGTTGCCCTTGCTTGCTGGTTTCACCTTCTACTCATTAGGATACCTCGCCAAGCTAGGACAGTATTGAACAAGTAAGTTACAAGAATGAGATTGGAAATGAAGAATCTAACGCCCAGATCCCATGCTCGAAGGGGATTCTTCCTATCGAAACTACAAGAGTTCAAATAGTAGCGGCATTTTTGTCTTTACTAGTTTGCATCTTTCTCTGAGTTGGCTGCAGCATTGGAAAACTCTTTAAGTGGGAACGAGAACAAACAAAATCCTCAGCAAAAGACAAGTACGCAATGGAAGAAAGAAACGGCCCTTCGAAGCGTGAAAAGGAAATGCTGTAAATGAGATGACCGGCGATCCATTATTGCTTGAAAGCAAGAGGCGAGGGGCAACAACCGATGAGAAAAAGAGATTCCCAGAAAACTATAGGGGCTGAGAGAGTCCTCGTTGGAAGGCGAATAAGAAGAGATCCAGTTGTGTCTACTTGTGATGTGCATGACCCGAAGGAGCACCAGATAGGCTTCGTATCGTACACTTGAATTGAAATTGAATCCTTCGTATCGAAAACCAAAGTTGAAAGTCTAAACAGCCGGGGAAAACAGAATCCGTTTTGCTTCCTTCATTCTTTATTTCTTGTTTCATTCTAATATTATACTATCTTTATTATTATTATTATTATTCTTTGTGGGGGCACCCATAGAACATATGTATTGAGCAGCTCATCTAGAAAACAGGAAATCCATCCCTTGTCTTGTGCCTAGGAAGGAGAAGCCCAAATAGACAGGAAGATCAGCTATCCCTTCTTGATTTTGCCTACGTTCCCTTGAAACTAGCAGCAGCAGCAGATGCACAAGGGAGAACGCCAGATAGAGGAGTGGAATGGAAGGTCATGAATCAGCAGCACATCGAGCAGTGGCGGCCCTTCTCCTTTGGGGTGCTTCACCATGAAAGGGACTACCCACTGAGCTCCCAAGTAGAAAGTTGGCGGGAAATAAAGAAAGAAAAAAAGTGTCCGTCTTGTGTAAAAAACAACCGGGTCATAATAGGCGAAGAGTTAAAAGACGGAAAGGGCAGACTAGTAATTGATCCTGGTAGTTTTAGTCAACAAAGCGAGGATCCTGCCTCTCAGTAATGAGAGAATACAAGTAAGCTATAGAGTCTAAGATATAGTAGAGCAAGGGATTTGATATAAGGATAGTAGACTAATGGATAGGAGGGGTAGTTGAGAGCTATCAATATAGAGAATAGAGACAAGGAGCATAAGTATTAGACTTAAGGGAGGCAGGCTTGAGCTCCAACTCTAGAATCAAGGCAAGTAGTAGTTAAGTTAAAGAGGCAATACCTCGATAACACTCGAACGTAGGTAAATCAGTATGAGAATAGGAGAAAGCATAGTAAGACTAAAGACCAGGAATAGTAGTTAGAAGCTAGGAGAGAGAGTTTGGAAAGAGAAATACGAATTTAATATCAGGGTAGGTGTCTTGTCAGCGAAAGAGTGTAGCGGCCCTAAAGAGTGGAGCGGCCTAACTTACTAGGTTACTTGCCAGAATGCCGAGAACAAATAAAGGAATGTAGTTATGGGATAAGGAGTTTATTTACTGATTTCTTTAATAGGTGTAGGTGCTCACAAGTCCTGTTTTCGAGAGTAAGGATATGGATAAGAAGTTGTCTAAGCAGAAAGGAAGGCACTTGTCAGATCATCCGCAAGCAGAAAGGAAAGTGTAGTTCGAGAAAAGGGAAGCCAAGCCAAGCCAAGCATGAAATTAAAAGCAGATTCCACAGAAAGGGAAGGTGTTGGCATAAAGAGAGTTATTGAAGAAGCGACGAATCTCCTATTTACTAATTTCACTATACGCTTAAGCAGTGCAAGTGAGTATAAATATAAATAAGGGCAACAAAAGGGTAACCTTTAATAATCTGCTGGGTGTGGTGAGGAAGTCGTTCTCAAGTCCACTTTTGAATGTCATGTTCGGAGTTAAGTCAACAAGATCCTATACCAATTATAACTCCGACGCACCCTATTATTATTTTACCACCTAGCTCGGTTCTTACTTGATTGACCAAACAAACCTTTCTCTCCGCTTGGGAACTTGCCCAATCCTTTCTCTCCGCTCTAACAATTCACCCTAAGTAAGAAGTATGCTTACCTAGTTCACTACCTTAGCCTTATAGCTCATCTATCAAATCTGTCTTTAACTAATGCTTCTAGGAATGAAACAATCAACTAGGAATCCACACTACTCTTCTAATATGATAGGGTAGGGACAGGGAATCTAACCTAATAATGAAACAAGCAACTAGTAATTAAACTCATAAGTTCAGGGCTGAAATCACTACCGGGGAAAGAATTGATCTACTGTGTGGATCATAATCCCAATAGCAATTCGGAATTCAATCACTACTAAAGGGGCTGAAACGAGAAACAAGGAATAGCACCGCTACTAACAATATTTTTTTCATAACTGGGAATCAACCAAGTAAGTAAGAGTATTAAGCATGGATATACTACAGCGCTTCTAATAAAAATAAAAGAAAATAGGAATTGCACCACTACCGACAATACATTAACTGGAAACCGGGCATGCAAAGATCGATCCTACTGGCGAGAATGGAAGGGAATGTAAGTTTTAAAGCAAGGGATGGCTAGCTAACTCTTATGTGCTGGAGTCCCTTTTTCTGAGTTCAGTTCCTTGTTTCTAAGTACCTATATGATAAGTTGTAGTATCAGATTAGTATTCAGCTGCGCCGAAAGAAGTATTTGTTGCCATTCCTGACCGACCTAGTAAAAACAAACTTATTGCTTTTCAAAGCTCCTATCCTAATCCATAATACATGGTAATTTTCACTCTTCTCTCCTTTCTTCACCGACAACAACACTGTCAACTCAAACAGTTAATTGAACGGATGCACTAGTAAAAGAATGAATCGATTATTAAGCACCCAGTATAGATCTTAGTAAAGCCCTACCTCTAAAACCTACATCACTTACCTTCTTTCTTAACTACCCCACGTATTCTTTGATTGGTGCTATGGTGTTATTTATACTTATATTTATTTAGTAGAATTGGTTTTCCTCTAGTAATTCCACTGTTAGTTTGATTCGAGTAATTAAGAATAGGACCGCTGCTAACAGGGCTTCACTGTAGGTAGCTTTGAAGCAGAATCTACTCCCCTTCCGAATGCCCATAATTGGCCTAATTCATTAGCTTAACCATTTTGCCCGAACCCTTCCAAACAATGACATGATCGAACCGAGGTACAATGATCCCCATAGTCCTAAGTTTCCATCAATGAATGCATTAGCTACTTTCAGAATTAGTATAATAATCCCTGTAGTCCTAACTTAGATTATAGGGAAAAGATTCTAGGAAAAAATTTATCGAAAACCAATATCTAATGTTCCACGACATCGATGCTTATTATCCTTCTAGTTCCTTTCCTTGAGCGGATCAATCAGTGAACTCATTCTCCAATGAGCACTTGTATTGTGTCCTTAGTGTCCCCACACGAGTGGTTATGAGATAAGTTACCTCCATCATATAGACAATTATATAGTACACCGGCCTATTTGGTTATCTCAAAGTCTTTTTCGAGTAACCTATATCCGGGATTATTTAGAATATATGTTTAAAGGTGAATCTATCTCATTATCATGATCACATCATGATCACATCATGATCGGATTTCCATTGCACAAATTCAAAGACATCATAGTATATACAATATACAATATAAAGTGAGAATATGCTGATAATAATAATATGCAAAAAGATGACGTAGTATATCACACATGCTATCACTTATATAATTGGCTTGCAAGACATATGTAACCAACCGTTTATGTCAATGTGTCAATAGTAAAGCTACTTTTGATATCACATAAAGGATATTAATATAAAGGAGTCATTCACATCATAAACATCAAAAAATCAAGATAATGATCTAATAAGCTAAATATCCTCTTTAGTAAAAGGAAAGAATGAGAAGAATTATGATTCATGTATTTAAAAGATTCAACATGCCTAATTATCTTCTAATAAAATCGAATTGTTCTTCATTCAGTGGTTTAGTAAAAATATCTACTAATTGATATTTTGTGTCAATGAAATTTAAAGATATATCATAATTGCTAACATGATCCCTAATAAAATGATGTCTTATATTAACGTGTTTAGTCTTAAAGTGTTTAATAAGGTTTGTTAAACAAATTACACTAGTATTATCATATTTTATAGGAATATTTTTCAGTTAAAGTCTTTAATCTTCCAAAGTACTCTTCATCTAGATTACTTGTGCACAACATGCACCTACCGCTTCATATTCAGCCTCGATTGTGGATAATGCGAGAGAGTTATGCATATTGGAAGACTAAGAAATAATTGCTTAACCTAGGAATTGACATGTTTTAGAGGTTTTTTTTCTATCTATTCTATATCCTACAAAGTTAGCATCAGCTTATACTTTCAAATCAAAATTTTTAGATTTTTGATACCAAATCTTATATTTGGAGTTCATTTTAAGTATCTAAAATTTTTTTAACTATTTTATAATGAGATTATTTAGGATTTGACTGAAATCTTACATAAAGTCTAACACTAAATATTATATCAGGTCTAGTTGTAGTAAGATATAATAAGCTCCATATCATACCTCTATAAGTCTTTTGATGAAAGCATTCTCTTCTGTTGTCCATATCTAATTTTATAGATATACTTATTGGTTTATTAATGGCCTTAGCATTATCCATGTGAAATCATTTTAATAGATCTAAAGCATACTTAGTTACTAATAAAAGTTCTATCATTTGGTTGTTTAATTTGCAATACTAACAAAAATTTCAATTCATCCATCAAATTCATTTCAAACTCTTGGCTCATACCCTTGGCAAATGATTCACATAAAGATTCAATAACAAAACTAAAAATAATATCATCAATATAAATTTAAATAATAAAAAATTATTTATAAAATATTTAATAAATAATGTGGTATCGACTTTACCTTTTAAAAAATTATTTTGAATAAGAAAAGTCTCTCCCCTAAAGACTTACTTCAACGTATAAAGAGCCTTAGATAATTTATAAATAAGGTTTGGAAAAAGATCATTTTCAAATCCGAGTGGTTGCTCAGCATAAACTTTTTCAGAAATAAAACCATTAAGAAATACACTTTTTACATCCATTTGAAATAATTTAAAATTTTTAAAATAAGCATAGGAAGAAGTATCCTTATAGCTTTAAGTCTTACCACAAAAGCGAATGTTTGTTCATAGTCTATAATTTCTTCTTAGTTGAAATCTTTGGCTACTAATCTAGTTTTATTTCAAACCACGATATCTTGTTCATCTTGTTTATTCATAAAGATTTACTTAATGTCAATCAAAATATGATCACTAGGTCTAGGGATAAGCGTATCAAACTTTATTTTTTTCAAATTGATTTAATTCTTCATGTATTGCCAAGACCCATGAGTAATCGTCAATGTATTTAAGTTTAATTTGAGACAAAAAGGTAGCATTTGCATAAATATTTTCAAATGAAAAACGAGTTTGAATATCTTCTGATATATCTCTAATAATTAGTTTTTTAGGATGTGCATCTACATACATTCCTTCAGTAAGATATCTTTGAAAGCAGATATATCCAAGTTACTTTGAGAGAAAAATTCTTATTCAAAATATTAAACTCAAAATCATCATCAAAATTATTTTTTAACTTTAAAAAACTCATTAAAAATAACATAGATAAATTCTTTAATAACTAAAGTTCTTTTATTAAAAACTCAAAATGTTTTAGAAATAGAAGAATATCCAAGAAAAATGCCTTCATTAAATTTTACATCAAAATTTTCTAATGCATCCTTTTCATTTAAAATAAAATATTTATAATCAAAAACTTTAAAATATGAAATGTGAGGTCATAAGGAGTTTTAGATAGTATAGGTCTTATGAGAACCTGTTCATTACATAGCATGCCGTGTTTACGGCTTCAGCCCAAAAGTATTTGGGTAGGCTATGTTTATTAAGTATAATTCTTATCATCTCTTATAAACTCCTATTAACAACTCTATTTTGTTGTGAATTTCTTGGAGTAGAGAAATTATTGTCATACCCATTGGAATCACAAAATTTTTAAAAATTATTATTTTTAAATTCACTACTATGATCACTACGAATAGAAGAAATTATAAAAAAAAAATTTATTTTGAACTTGTTTACAAAATTTTGTAAAACATTTAAAACAATCACTTTTATGTGCCAAGAAGTATGTCTAAGTAAATCTATTATAATCATCAACAATCACAAAAGTATATTTGCTACTTTTTAGATTTGTATTATCAATTGGTCCAAATAAATCTATATGAATGAATTGTGATGGTTTAGAGGTGGTTACTTGATTTTTGGGTTTAAAGCTACTTTTTATTTGTTTTCTTAGTTGACATGCATCATAAATCCTATCTTTGACAAATTTAATTATAGACATTCCTCTTGAAATTTCTTTAGTTTCGATTTATGAAATCAATTTCATAATTACATTACCTAATCTCCTATGCCAAAGTCATGCACCATCGTTTAAAACTTAAAAATAAGTTTCATCATGAAAATCATCAAGATCAATAGTACAAATGTTATTATTCCTTAAGACAATTATAGATTTATTTTTATTTGATATGTCTATAATGTAAGCATTAGATTCAAATATAATATTATATCTCTTATCATACAATTGACTAATGCTTAGTAAGTTATGTTTTAAATCATCTAAATAAAATATTTTCAATCAATAGATTTGATTTATTACTAATATTTCTAATATTGATAATCTTTCCTTTATTGTTATTTCCGAAGGTGACATATCCTCCGTCCCGGCTAGTGAGCTTTAAGAATTATATTAAATCTTCAATCATGTGCCTTGAGTATCCACTATCAAGATATCATCTTTTGCTCCTAACTCTTGTTTGGAGATTTAACTACAATAAATAGGGGTTTACTTTAGGTACCTATTTAACTTTGGGTTTTTCATAGTTAGATCTATCTCTCTTAACTTTTAGCATCAAATTATTGATTATTCCTTTATGAACCCAAACTAATTTATAAGAGCTATATTTTTTTAAAGAGCAAATATAAGCATAATGATCAAATCTTCTACAAAAAATTATATTTATCTTTAGGGGGGAATATGTAGTGCAAATCCTTTTACAAATCTTATTAATTTTTGTTGAGTATTACTATTTATGAAGCCAATTCTTTCATTTTTATATACATAACTATGGTTAGCAAGAATCATATTTAATAATTTATTTCTAATTTTTAACTTTTATAATGTTTGTTGTAATAATATATTTTCTTTTTTAAATGAATCTAACTCTTCACATTTAGAAGGAGTATAAGATGTTGATGTTTCATATAAAATTTTAAATTTACTAGTAAGTAATGCATGATCCATTTTTAGTAAATTATATTTCTTACCAATCTTTTTGAGTTCATAATATAAATTACTCATAATAATTTATCCCTCACCCTGCACTAAGAGGGGGCGGGGGGGAGAGGGAGATAAATTAGTGCTATCGCAATAAGCTTGAATGAAAATATGAATTGAAAAAATGTATTTAACTTGAAAGTGTGAATAAGAGTGGTAAGTAAATCAGTAAGCAATGACAAGGCAAAGAAAGAAAGAGAATGCACTACCAATCAGTAAGAGTGGTAAGTAACTCTAGATTCCTCTTCTCTCGAGTCCATCAGCTTTCGCTACCAATCTTCTTTTCAATGGACAAAGATCAACTACCATTATTACAACCCTTTTCCTTTTACCAGGCTCAGGAGAAAATCTTTACACAAACTCTTTCGCATAAGACCTCACACCTACTTAGCATAACCACTAAACTTAAGGAGGAAGAGACTCAAACACTTTCAAGAATTTATAACACTTTTAACCTCAAGAATTCTTTCTTATTCACCCTTTGTTCACACTTATTCATGCTTTATCAAGCAAGAATGAGTAAGGTATTTATAAACCCCTAAAGGCTTTAGAATTGGAGTCAAAATTTTAAATCTCTGAGATTTTAGGGTATTGGTGGTACACCGTCGGCGCCGGGTAATACTACCACCAAACGGAGCTTGAGAATTTGGGCTCTGGCGATACTACCATTGGTCTAGGCGGTACCATCATCAGATTATCTGAAAAATCACTAATAGTGCTTTCCGATTGTCTGGGCAGTACCACCGCTTAAGCCTGGTGATACCACTGCCTAGGCCAATTTTAGGTCACTGAATTGGCCTTCCATCAGGTCCAATTAGTGCTATCATAATAAGCTCGAATGAAAATATAAATTGAAAATGTATTTAACTTGAAAGTGTGAATAAGAGTGGTAAGTAAATCAGTAAGCAATGACAAGGCAAAGAAAGAAAGAGAATGCACTACCAATCAGTAAGAGTGGTAAGTAACTCCAGATTCCTCTTCTCTCGAGTCCATCAGCTTTCGCTACCAATCTTCTTTTCAATGGACAAAGATCAACTACCATTATTACAACCCTTTTCCTTTTACCAGGCTCAGGAGAAAATCTTTACACAAACTCTTTCGCATAAGACCTCACACCTACTTAGCATAACCACTAAACTTAAGGAGGAAGAGACTCAAACACTTTCAAGAATTTATAACACTTTTAACCTCAAGAATTCTTTCTTATTCACCCTTTGTTCACACTTATTCATGCTTTATCAAGCAAGAATGAGTAAGGTATTTATAAACCCCTAAAGGCTTTAGAATTGGAGTCAAAATTTTAAATCTCTGAGATTTTAGGGTATTGGTGGTACACCGTCGGCGCCGGGTAATACTACCACCAAACGGAGCTTGAGAATTTGGGCTCTGGCGATACTACCATTGGTCTAGGCGGTACCATCATCAGATTATCTGAAAAATCACTAATAGTGCTTTCCGATTGTCTGGGCAGTACCACCGCTTAAGCCTGGTGATACCACTGCCTAGGCCAATTTTAGGTCACTGAATTGGCCTTCCATCAGGTCCAATTAGTGCTATCATAATAAGCTCGAATGAAAATATAAATTGAAAATGTATTTAACTTGAAAGTGTGAATAAGAGTGGTAAGTAAATCAGTAAGCAATGACAAGGCAAAGAAAGAGAATGCACTACCAATCAAGAAGAGTGGTAAGTAACTCCAGATTCCTCTTCTCTCGAGTCCATCAGCTTTCGCTACCAATCTTCTTTTCAATGGACAAAGATCAACTACCATTATTACAACCCTTTTCCTTTTACCAGGCTCAGGAGAAAATCTTTACACAAACTCTTTCGCATAAGACCTCACACCTCCTTAGCATAACCACTAAACTTAAGGAGGAAGAGACTCAAACACTTTCAAGAATTTATAACACTTTTAACCTCAAGAATTCTTTCTTATTCACCCTTTGTTCACACTTATTCATGCTTTATCAAGCAAGAATGAGTAGGGTATTTATAAACCCCTAAAGGCTTTAGAATTGGAGTCAAAATTTTAAATCTCTGAGTTTTTAGGGTATTGGTGGTACACCGTCGGCGCCGGGTAAGACTATCACCAAACGGAGCTTGAGAATTTGGGCTCTGGCGATACTACCATTGGTCTAGGCGGTACCATCATCGAATTATCCGAAAAATCACTAATAGTGCTTTCTGATTGTCTGGGCAGTACCACCGCTTAAGCCTGGTGATACCACTGCCTAGGCCAATTTTAGGTCACTGAATTGGCCTTCCATCAGGTCCAATTCAGTCATTGTTTAGGCCCAATGAGCTCCAAATCGAGTTTGTATGGTTTTGGCCCAATATCAACATAATTTGACTCTAAATGATCATGATCAAGACTTAATCACTTTAATTATAATTACGAAGCTTTTAGTACAGTGTCCAGTATTCTGGAATGTCATCGGATCGTCCGAGACTTTGTCTGAACCTCTGATGCATCTTTCGACCCGATACCCAAACTCATGGCACGAAATCCATCTCACCACATGTCAACTAATCCTTCGGCCCAACATCCAATCTTTAACATGATGCTTTTCGACCCAACATTTAATTCAATAATTTTCTCTCTGATGGTTCGAATTCATAATCAAAGTTTTTACTGTTAAAACCATAATAACACTAAGAAATTTGTTTAACTTGAAATTGTCAGTAAAGTAGTGAGTAAAGTAAATTAGTAAGCAATTGACAAGTAAAAGCAAGAAGGAAATGCAAATTAATTTATAGTAGTTCAGTCGTTCCAAACTACGTCCACTCTCAATTTCTCTTCTCTCGAGGCCACCAGCTTTCACTATCAATCTTCTTTCCAATAGGTGAAGATCAACTATCCTTACAACACTTTCTCCTTTTATCAAGCTCAGGAGAAAACTTTTATAAACTTTTTCTCACAAGACTACAACCCTCCCTAGAATGACAACTAAACTTCAAGAGGAAGAGACTCAAACACTAAGAGTTTACAACAGTTTTAGCTCAAGGATGTTATCACTTTTTCACCCCTTTTTTCACACTTCTTAGTGCTCTATTCGTGCTTCAGCAAGTAAGAATGGGTGGGGTATTTATAGATTCCAAATGGCTTCATAATTAGAATCAAAAAACTCAAATCCTTAGTATTTCGGGGTACTAGCGATACCACCATCGTTACTAGGCGGTACTACCATCAAACAAAGCCTAAAAATCAGAGCTCTGATGGTACTACTATAAGAATAGGCAGTACCACCATTGTAAACTATGGAAAAGCATAAAACAGTGCTTTCCGTAGCCTAGGCAGTACCACCACCTAGACTTGACGGTTCCATTATCGGAATCTTTAGAAAATCACAAAATAATACTTTCTATAGCCTTTATAGTACTATCGCTCAGGTCATTTTCATATCAGTAAATTTGTTTTTCATCAAGCCAAATTTAACCCTAGTTTAGGACAATGGGACCCAAATGAGTTGGCATGGTTATAACCTAATACTAGCTTAATTCGACTATAAACGATCATGATTAAGACCTAACCATCTTAATTATAAAAATGAAGTATTCAGCATGTTGTCCATTAGTTCAGCATGTCCTCTGATCATCCAACACTTCGTTTGAACCTCTAGCGCATCTTTCGACTTGATGCTAGAACTCTACACGAAGTTTATCCTGCTGCACGTCGACCAATTCTCTGGCTCAATGTTTAATCTTTACATGACATTTTTTGGCCCAACATCAGTATTTCAATAGATTGTCGTCCAATAGTTTAAGTTCATGATCAAAGTCTTCCTGCATTACTCATTTTGAAAGTATATTAGTTCATAAATTCATCAATTGATTGCATCATCAAAATCCATGATTCAACGATCTCCCTTTTTTTTATGATGACAACCAATTGATGATGGAGTTTTACCCAAACTCCTCCTGTCTATATGCCATCAAGAACTTGAATTTTTAAGGAAGCATGATAATATTTCAACTCTTTGAATTCAAGTTAAAATAACTTTAATCATAAGTCATAGCCCAAGAATCATATCCATACATAACTCAATGTCAATAAATATAACATGTCAATAAAGGATTACTAGTACTTCTCCCCCTTTGTCATCAACAAAAAGCAAAGAGGAAAAAAAATGAGTAAGATATTTACTTTTCTTCTCCCCGTTTGTTATTATCAAAAGGAAGAGAATAATATCATGATGCTACATCATTTATATCAATGTGCCAAAGAAGGATATTAATGCAAAGAAGACATATGGCATAAATCTCACATTATTCATGATAAAATGAGAAAAAAATGAGAAAAATCATGATTCATATCTTTGAAAGATTCAATATGCCTAATTATCTTCTAATAAAATAGAAATATTTCTTTAGTGATTTAGTAAAAATATCTGTCAATTGATATTTTGTATCAATAAAATCTAAAGATACATCATGATTACTAATATGATCCCTGAAAAAATGATGTCTAATATCAATGTGTTTAGCCCTAGAGTGTTGAACATGGTTCTTTGTTAAAAAAAATTATATTTGTACTATTATCTTTTATAGGAATATTTTTCAAGTAAAGTCCATAATCCTGGAAAATACTCTTCATCCATATTACTTATGCATAGCATGCACCTACTACTATATATTCTATCTCGGCTGTGGATAATGTGATAGAGTCTTGCTTCTTGGAAGACCAAAAAACAAGTGCATGACATAGGAATTGACATGTTTCATATGTACTTTTTCTATCTACTCTACATCCTACAAAGTCAACATCAGCATATACAATCAAATCAAATTTTTCTTATTTTGGATGTCATAATGGAGTTTCTTTTAAGTATATAAATATTATTTTAATTGCTTCAACTGTTTTGAAATGAGATTATTTAGGATTGGACTGAAATCTTGTATAAAGTTTAGCACTATACAATATATCAGGACTAGTTGTAGTAAGATACAATAAACTCCCTATCATACCTCTATAAGTCTTTTGATCAAAGTTTTTTCCTTCATTATCCAAATCTAATTTTATAGAAGTGCTCATTGGTGTATTAATGGCCTGTGCACTATCTTGGTGAAATTTTTTTAATAAATCCAAAGCATACTTAGTTTGACCAATAAAAATTCCATCATTCGCTTAATTTACAATCCTAAGAAAAATATCAATTCATACATCAAACTCATTTCAAATTCTTGGCTCATACTTTTAGCAAATGATTCACATAAAGATTCACTAGTAGAACTAAAAATAAATCATCAACATAAATTTAAATAATAAAAAATATTTTTAAAATATTTAATAAATAATATGGTATTTAGTTTGCCTTTCAAAACATTATTTTGAATAAGAAAAGAGCTAAGTCTCTCATACTTAGCCCTAGGGGTTTGCTTCAATCCATATAGAGCCTTAGATAATTTGAAAATATGATTTGAAAAAAGATCATTTTCAAATCCGGGTGATTGTTCAACAAAGACTTCTTCGGAAATAAAATAATTAAGAAAAATACTTTTGATATCCATTTGAAATAATTTAAAATTTTTAAAAGAAGCATATAAGAAGCATCTTTATGACTTCAAGTTTTGACACGAGAACAAAGGTATTTTCATAGTCCATACTTTCTTCTTGATTGAAACCTTTGGCCATCAATCTAGACTTGTTTTGAACTACGATACCTTATTCATCTTGCTTATTCCTAAAAACTTATTTAGTGTCAATTACAATATAATCACTAGGTCTAGGAACAAGTATCCAAACCATATTTCTTTCAAATTAATTTAATTCTTCATGTATTGCCAAGATCCATCAGTCATCTTTAAGAGCATCGTCAATGTATTTGAGTTCGATTGAGATAAAAAAGCAGCATTTGCACAAATATTTTTAAGTGAAGAATGAGTTTGAATATCTTTTGATGTATCTCCAATGATTAGCTCATTATGAGGAGCATCTACATACTTCCATTCCTTAGGTAAAGTTCTCTTGGAAGTAGAGGTATCTAAGTTGTTTTTGAGAGAAGATTTCTCATTTAAAGTCAAAATATCAAACTCAAAATTATCATCAAAATTATTTTTCTTAACTTTAAAAGACTAATTAAAAATAATATGAATATATTCCTCAATAACTAAAGTCCTTTTATTAAAAACTCGAAAAGCTTTAGAAATATAGGAATATCCAAGAAAAATGTCTTTATTGGATTTTGCATCAAATTTTCTTAAGGCATCCTTTTCATTTAAAATAAAACATTTGTAATTGAAAATTTTGAAATACAAAATGTTGGGTTTTTTATTGTTTCACAATTCATAAGGAGTTTTCGATCGTAGAGGTATTATGAGAACCCTGTTCATGACATAGCATATCGTGTTAACAACTTTGCTCCAAAAGTATTTGGGTAGACTATGTTCATTAAGCATGATTCTTGTCATCTCTTGTAAACTCCTATTCTTTTTCTTAATAACTTTATTTTTTATTATGAATCAGAAATTATGGTCATACCAATTGGAATCATAAAATTTTTAAAAATCATAATTTTTAAATTCACTACTGTGAACACTATGAATAGAATAAATCATAAAACCTTTTTCCTTTCAAATTTATTTATAGAACTTCATAAAACATTTAAAATAATTACTTTTATATACCAAGAAGTATGTCCAAGTAAATATATTATAGTCAGTAACAATTACAAAAGTATATTTACTACCTCCTAGAGTTGTGATATCAATTGGTCCAAATAAATCTATATGAATCAGTTGTAATAGTCTAGTGGTGCTCACTTGATTTTTAGGTTTAAAGCTATTATTTATTTGTTTCCCTAGTTGACATGTATCATAAATCTTATCTTTGACAAAGTTAATTTTAAGCATTCCACTTATAAGTTCTTTAGTTCCAATTTATGAGATTAATTTTATGCATGTATGACCCAATCTTCTATGCCAAAGCCATACATCATTATTTAAGACTCAAAAATATGTTTCATTATGAAAATCATCAAAATTGATAATATAAACATTATTGTTACTTAAGGCAGTCATAGATTTATTCTTACATGGTATGTCTATAATGCATGCATTAGATTTAAATTTAATATTATATCCTTTATCGCATAATTGACTAATACTTAGTAAGTTATGTTTTAAACCATCAACTAACAAAACATATCTAATCTATAGGTTTGATTTGTTAATGATATTTCCAATATCGATAATCTTCCCTTTGTCGTTGTCTCTAAATGTGACATACCCTCCGTCTCTGCTAGCGAGCTTTAAAAATTATGATGGATCTCCGGTTATGTGCCTTGAGCATCCACTATCAAGATATTATTTTTTCCTACTAATTTTTGTTGGGGAATATACCTACACAAAATAAGGTTTTATTTTAGGTACTCATTTAACTTCGAGTCCTTCATGGTTGGATCTATCTCTTTTGACCTTTGTCATCAAGTCATTGATTGCTCCTTTATAAACCCAAACTAATTTATGATAACTCTATTTTTTAAGTGAACATGTATATAAATTTTGTTGGCTTTTGTTAAGTATTACTACTTATAAAACTGATTCCTTTCTTTCTATAGAAACAACCTTGGTTGGCAAGAATTATATTTAATGATTTATTTTTAATTTTTAAACTTTTCTAAGTTTTGTTATAATAATATATTTTTCTTTATTAATGCATCTAACTCTTTACATTTAGAGCAAGGAGTTCATGATGTTGATGTTTCATGTAAAGTTTCAAATTTACTAGTAAATAATGTATTTAGTGATTTATATTTCTTACTAACTTTTTTAAATTTATCATATAAATCATGAAATACATTAAACAATTTATCATAGGAAAAAGATGCTTTGAGTGAGTTATATACCTTATTATTAAGTGCCATCAATGCGTAGTTTGCCACTTCGTCTTTGTTGTTTTGCTCTTTATCTTCTGATGTGCTCGACTCATCCCAAATTGCGTTGAATGCTTTCTTCTTCTTTTTAGTCAGTAATTTCTCCTTCAGTTGTGGATACTCATTTTTGAAGTACCTTGGCTTCTTGCATTCGTAACAAATTATAATATCTTTTTTAGATTCATTTTTATTCTTATGATTTTTGTTCCTTTTCATGAATTATTTATATCTTTTTGTCAGAAGTGCAATGTCATTATCCTCATCACGTGAGCTTTCATTCGAGGAATCTTCTTTGGTTTTCAATGCAATATCCTTCCTGTTCTTTCAAACGTTTTCCTCTTATTCATCGTGTGCTTTATAAGTCATTTCATAGGTCATTAAAGACCCTATGAGTTCTTCAAGAGAAAAATTATTCAAGTCCTTTGCCTCTTTGATAGTAGTTACTTTTGAATCCCAACATTTAGGAAGAGATCTTAAAATTTTATTTATCGATTCAAAGTTAGTATAACATTTACCAAGAGCTTTCAAACCATTGACAACATCCGTAAAATATATGTATATTTTACCAATAGTTTTACTTGGCTTTATTTTAAATAATTCATAACTCTATATTAAGAGATTAATTTTTAACTCTTTTACTCTACTTATGCTTTTATGAGTGACTTCTTAGTTTGTGCCAAATGTCATGTACAGTGTCACATATAGAAACATAATTAAACTCAGTTTTATCCAAAGCACTAAATACAACATTCATAGCTTTAGCATTCAAATAAAATATTTTCTTTCCAAGATCATTCGAATCATTCATTGGGTTGGAAGATTTTTAAAAACCATTTTTAATTACGTTCCATAATTTGAAATCTATAGAAATCAAGAAAATTCTCATTCGTGTTTCCAGTAAGTGTAGTCCGTCTCATTTAACATAGGAGGATGAGTAATAGAGTAACCCACATGATTGCTATAAAAAGGTCATTAAGGCTCACTTGGGTGTTAAATCAACTGAGAGAACTTGGCTCTGATACTAACTGTTAGGATCGTAATGACACTAAGAGGGGGTGAATTAGTGCTTAATAAACAAAAGAACTGATTTGAAATCATACGAATGAGAATATAAATCGAAAATCTATAGTGCAAGTAAAGTAAATCAGTAAGCAAATGACAAGTACAAGCAAGAAGGAAATGCAAACCGATTTATAGTGATTTAGTTGTCTCAGTTTGTGTCCACTCTCGATTCCTCTTCTCTCAAGGCCACTGGCTTTCACTACCGATCTTCTTTCCAATGGGCAAAGATCAATTACTCTTACAATACTTTCTCCTTTTACCAGGTTTATGAGAGAATATTTATAAACTCTTTCTTACAAGACCTCAACCCTCCTTAGAATGACAACTAAACAAGAGGAGGAAGAGACTCAAACACTAAGAGTTTATAACACTTTTAGCTCAAAGATTTTATCACTTTTTCACCCCTTTTTCATACTTATTTATGCTCTATTCGTGCTTCAATAAGCAAAAATATGTGGGGTATTTATAGATCCCAAATGACTTTAAAATTAAAGTTAAAATTTTAAATCTCTAGTTTTTCGGGGTACTGGTGGTACCATCATCGTCAATGGGAGGTACTACCACCAAACAAAGCCCAGAAATCAGGCTTTGGCAGTACTACCATCAGAATATGTGGTACCACCATCAATTGATGATTGTACCATCATCGAAAACTATAAAAAAGCATAAAGCTATGCTTTCCATAGCCCGGGTAGTACCACTGCTTGGACTTAGCGGTACCACTATCGGAATCTCCGGAAAAGCACAGAATAATGCTTTTCGTAGCTTGGGCGATACCACTGCTTGGACTTGGTAGTACCACCTCCCAGGTCATTTCCAAATCAATAAATTTACCTTTCATCAGGCCAAATTTAATTCAGGTTCAGGTCCTATAGGCCCCAAATCAAGTTGGTATTGTTACGGCCCAATACCAACTTAATTCGACTATAGATGATTATGATTAAGACCTAACTATCTTAATTATAAACACAAAGCTTTTGGCATGTCGTCCATCAGTTCGGCATGTCCTTTGATCATCCAGCACTTCGTCTGAATTTCTGACACATCTTCTGACCTGATGCCCGAACTCCTCATGAAGTCTATCCTATCGCATGTCGACCAATTCTTTGGCTCAACATCCAATCTTTGACATGACGCACTTCGATCTAACTATTGAATCTAAAATTTTGATGATAAAATTTATTGATGGATTATTGAGCTAATAGGATTGTTATAGTTAATTGATGCAGGATTAATTATGATAGAAGGATTATTACTATCAGAGTTGGCCAAGGTTAAATCCATGCATTGAGTCGATGTGTTTGGGAACTTGCCAGGAGTATGTTTGAAGCTCGCCAAGGGTATCGGGAGTTTGCCAGGATAGCGCAAGGGAGTTCACCAAAAAAAGACCGAGACTCGTCGAAAGATTATTAAGGGTAGCCGAAAAGCTTGTCGGGAGTTGGGATGGTCTTGTAACAGATATTTTGGTAATTATGATTATATTTAATTAAGTCATAATTAGCATCGTGCAAGTCTAACTATGGCAGGATCAATGAAGCTACAACCAGATGATGGGCTAAGATACAACCTAGGCATCGGGCCGAGTTCAGACGATGCGGTGGGATCTCGCCGGAAGTTCGTTAGGAGATTCACTGAGAGAATCGGGAAGCTCGCTGGAAACGTGAAGGGAGATCGCCTGAAAGAAGACCGGAGGACTTGCCGCAAGATTGTTGGAGATTGCCGGAATATACAGGAGTTAGGTCTTAATTCAGCTTAATTGGTCATTAAGTGTTATAATTATTGAGTCGTAGTTATGGTTAGAGTTCTAATTGAGTTCGAGTTGGAATGAATCTAAATTAACTCAATAAGGCAACTAGATCCATTACAGGGTTTGGTTGAGCTCAGGTTGAGCTCAATCAGTTTACCAAAGAGCTGGTCAACGTAAAGTCAAGTCAGAATTCAAAAAGTGGAGGGAATCATTTTTGTGAAAATTTCGACCGGTAAACCACCAGTGAGCGGTGATTGGATCGCTCGTACCACATAATTCGGGCAGTGGCCAATAGGTGTCGATGGGTAAACCGCCCAAACGGTGGTTGGACCGCCCGTACCATAGATTACTGGCGACGACCAACGATTGACGGTGGGTAAACCACCCATACCCGATTTTTCTGGCTATATTTGATTTTTGGCTCTAAAAATCTGAAGCTACTTGGGGTTTATAAATATCCAAGTATTCTTACATTCACTAACAACTCTTTTGGGCAATTAAATTCTGTGAAGAAAAAGGTGTGTGATTTATAAGAAAAAGAAAATGGAAGGGAGAGAGCTTAGAGATAGTAACTTCTTAAGTCTCCCTTGTAAGCAAGTGTAATGGTTTAATCTTCATCCAAAGAAGATTGGTAGTAGATGTCAGCATACCTCAAGAATGAGGACTCCGAAGTAGACGTAGGTTGTTAGTGCCGAACCACTATAAAATTTGAAGTGTTTCATACTTGCATTGCTTGAATATTGTTGAATTGATGCTTCCAACTTAACTAAACTCCTTGAAAGCAAGACGATAAGTTTTTTTCTTCAAACGTGATTATCTTTCTGGCTTCTTACTTTTAATCACTCACTTGTTGTATTAAAAACTAAAAGCTTTGAATTTCTTATTCTATCTTATTTCAAAAGTTTTTGCTTTAGAAAGAAAATTTTTTGCTTGTACTAATTCCACCCCCCCTATTAGTGCCAATTGATCCTAACAATTGGTATCAGGGCAAGGTTATTACTCTTTGGATTAACACACACTTGAGTAAATGGCTTATTTTGCTAAATGAGGGACATTATACTTCACATCTACCCATGTTCAATGGGATGGATTACATATATTGGAAAACACAAATGCGTATTTTCCTTCTCTTTGGACTTTGATTTATGGAATATAGTTGAGAATAGATTTAAAAAATCTTTCAAACCAATGAATGAGTTAAATGATTTGGAAAGCAAGAATTTTTCTCTAAATGCAAGGGCTATGATTGCCTTGTTTTGTGCACTTGATAAAAATGAGTTTAATCGTATTTCCATTTGTGAATCAGCTTTCGATATTTCGCACACACTAGAAATTACACTCGATGGGACTAGTAGAGTAAAAGAATCAAAGATAAATATTCTAATTCATAACTATGAGTTGTTTCAAATGAAACCAAGCGAGTCTATTGGAGACATGTACACCCGTTTCACGGATATCATCAATGGACTTAAAGCACTTGAAAAATATTTTTCAAGTTTTGAACTTGTGACTAAGATTTTATGATTTTTGCCAAAAAATTGGGATCCTAAATTAACTGCTATTCAAGAGACTAAAGATTTGAATAACCTGTCTCTTGAAGAATTGATGGGCTCCCTTGTGACTTATGAACTAAACTGTAAAGCTCATGATGAGCCTAATGAACCCCTTCCAAAGAACAGGAAGGATATAGCACTTCGAACAATAAATGACTCCTCGATCGAAACCTCGAGTGATGAAGACCATGACATTGCACTTCCATCAAGAAAATTTAAAAAATTTATAAAAAGGAATAAAAACTATAAGAACAAAAGGAACTAAAGAAAGACAACATTATTTGCTACGAATGCAAAAAATCGGGACACTTCAAAAGTGAATGTCCCCAACTGAAAAAGAAACCAGTGCTAAAAAAGAAAGCACTCTCGGCCACTTGAGATGATTCAAGTTCCTCGGAGGAAGAAGACCAATCCAAAGAAGATGTGGCTAACTATACCTTAATAGCATTTAAAGATGAGGTTAGTGAATCTTTAGATATTTTATTTTTTAAATTATTAAGCATGTTTCATAATTTATTCAATGAGTTTAGAAAACTTGACAAATATTTTAAGATGCTTAAAGTTGATCATGATTTGTTAGTTAAAAGATTTGATGAAATGTATGACTCCATAGCATCACATATACTATGCTTGAAATGTGAAATGATAGATAAAGTTAAAGTAGAAAATTGCACGCTTAGAAAGAAATTTGAGATAGGGAATAAGTCCCTAAATATGATCCTTGTCGATAATGGTCATATTAACAATAAAGATGGCATAGGCTTTGTTGGAAGTATTCAATAAAAGCCAATCATCTTTGTAAGAGGATCTGTGTAACTTTTGTGGTAAATTAGGACATAAGATAAACAAATACCTTTTTAGAAAATATACTCCTCATCCTCTTGTATTAGTTCCAAAGAGAACTCTATACAATGAAAATCACTTAGAAAAGAAAGATAAAAATTTCCATGAAGGACCCAATATAAAATGGTTACCTAAACCAAATATATCTTTCATGTAGGTTTGCTTCAAAATTAAAGCTAGGAGCTTCTAATAATGATTTAGATGTCAATATATATAACTTGAGATCTAATACTCTTTCAAGCTTACTAGCTTAAATATCAACAAATTTGTTAAAAACATAAAAATAAATTTTCATTATGTTTGATCTTGATGATACATGACCCTTGTATACTTTAATTAGAACAAAGAAAGGTTAGTAAATGTCATATATATAAAACGAAGATTTTGATGATTGTAGTGACTTATGTGATTGTATTAACTTGTGTTGATAAGTTGTGTTATTTTTACAAAAAATTAATATGAAATTATCTTCTTTAAAAGAAAATTTCTTAATATTATGATGGAATCGTTTAACATAGAACAACTATTATTTTTTGTTTGAAAATTATATTATTGTGATGACTTCATGCTAAAAGAAGTTTCTCATTATCTTTATTAGTGATGCATTAGTGAACCCTATGAAAAATCACTAAAATTTTAGAGAAATCTTGATGATTAAAATCAAGTGAAATGCATTGATATGAGCTACTACACATATATATTATTTTGGTTAGAAAATCAAAATAAAAAAGGGGGAAAGAAACTTATTAAACGAAATCATGTCTTTTATATTTAAATTTTTAATGATATAATATCTCTTATAGTGCATACTAAATATTGGGTTTACAATTTGAGCTTAATCGACTATCATATTTTCTTTTAGAATTCATGATAATAATTATCAAAATCTACATGAGATATGATTTGCTTGATTTGCTATCTTGCTTAAAATTTGCATAAGATAAATTAAATTACATGGGTAGCTCTTGATTTTTTTTTTAGATTTTGGAATCCAAATTTATAAAATTAAGTATTTTTGTGATATTTTTCACTTCTCTACCTTGATTCTACCTTCGTATTCACACAAAGTAGAGAAAGGAAATCACTAGTGTTTCAAGAGACTAATAAGTCTATTAATTACTTTTGAATCTCTTGAAAGTGATTTTGATGATTTTAAAATTAAATGATATCATGATTTTTGATTTCTTAGAATTATAACTTAAAATATTTTATGAATCAAAATCTTTTGTTATGTGTTTTCATATTATTTAAAAGGAGATTTTTATACAAATCATGAATTTGACAACTTAAGAATTCTTATAGATTAATCAAGAGATTTTATTTTAATTATTTCTCCTACAAATTTGTCTCTTGATATTCATAATTTACCTTCATGAATTATATATCTCATCACTATATTAATCTTTCATAATATATTTCATGTGATGATATTAAAAATGGTGAAATGGAAAAAGTTTTGCACTATTGCAACCATCCCCTCTTTTTGACAATGACAAAGGGGGAGCAAAATTTGTTAGCTTGTAAAATTACAAGCTTAAACAATGCAAGGAAGCACAAATTTGCTAGCTTGTACTTCCCAAAAGAGAAGAAAGAACTTACTAGATTTATTTATTATATCTTCTTGAAATTTACATGAGAAAAATGTGTTGAGCTCATATTAGAATTTTATATATCTACAAGATTGAGGTTGAGACCTAGAAATGCTAAATCATGAAAATATATAAATTGCTAATCTAGATTTCATGAGATTAAGCTTTTTGTGATAATATTTTTAAAAACTTTCTCCATGATTTGGTATCTTATTGTTTTCAAAAAATACATGAAAATATACCACATTTGAAATTTACAAGAGATTATTTTATATATCAAGAGATGACTTTTGCTATATTTGAAATACATAAGTAGTATTTAAATCTCTTGAACTTTTGAGCTCATCTTAATATTACTTTTGGAATTTATTAAGAGCTCTTCTCATGATAAATGATTCAACAACACATTAGCTATTTCTCTCCTTATTAATTATAAAAGTTATGGTTAATGACTAGAGATTAATTTTTAAATATATTAATTTTATTGAGAAAGGTATGCTTAATGACTTGAAATTTTTCTATACTCAATGACTTCAAAATCTTCTATGCACTATGACTTGAAATTTTCTATGACTTGATGATTTGAAGAAAAATTCTCAAATATTTTCAACTTAATGACAATCCTTGAAAATTCTTGATAAGTTGAAAAGTTTAAAAAGTAAATCTTTATTATAATTGAAAGGTTATATGCTTTAAATGCTTATTGCTTTGATTTACTTGAATTCAAGACAATGTGACTCTCTTGAATTTAAGTCTTCTATATTAATGCATATACTAAGAGGAAGTAACGTTATCATGTGTTTCTGAAATTATTAGCTCTATATTTTAACTTTTTGTTGATGACAAAGGGGGAGAAATATATATTGATGACATATGACATTGAAAAATATTCATTAATAACACTTGATGATATAACTTAGATATTTTATGATTTATGATTTGATGACTTAATGTAAATTTGTGTTGAAATTTGCATAGAATGTTGATAACTTGAATTTAAGAGTAAGTACGTCTCTTAAATTTAAGTGGTATGGTTTTATGGAGAGTTAGGATTAACTCATATCATCAATTGATTGTCATCATCAAAAAGGGAAAGATTATTGAATCTCAAATTTTAATGATGAAATCAATTAATGGATTATTGATCTAACAGGATTGTTATAGTTGATTGATGCAAGATTACTTACAATAGAAGGATTATTACAATCAGGGTTGGCTAAGGTTAAGTCTATGCATCGAGTCAATGCGTTTGGGAACTCGCTAGGAGTATGTCGGAAGCTCGCTGAGGGTATCGAGAGTTTGCCAGTATGACGCAAGGGAGTTCACCAAAAGAAGACCGAGACTCGTCGGAAGATTATCGGGGGTAGCCAAAAAGCTTGTCGGGAGTCGGGATGGTCTTGTAATGGATATTTTGATAATTATAATTATATTTAATTAAATCATAATTAGTATCGTGCAGGTCTAACTATGGTAGGACTAATGAAGCTACAACTAGATGATGGGCCAAGATACAGCTTAGGCATCGGGCTGAGTTCGGATGATGCGATGGGATCTCACCGGAAGTTCGCTAGGAGATTCGCCGAAGGAATCGGGAAGCTCGTTGGGAATATGACGGAAGATCGCCGGAAAGAAGACAAGAGGACTTGCCACAAGATTATCGAAGGTTGTCGGAGTATGTAGGAGTTAGGTCTTAATTAGGCTTAATTGATCATTAAGTGCGGTAATCATTGAGTCGTGACTAGGGTTAGAGTCCTAATTGAGTTGGATTTGAAAGGAATCCAAATCAACTCAATGAGGCAACCAGATCCACTATAGGATTTGGTTGAGCTCAGGTTAAGCTCAATCAGTTAACCAAAGAGCTGGTTAACGTAAAAGTCAAGCCTGAATTTGAAAAGTGGAGGGAACCACTTTTGCGACAATTCTAGCGGGTAAACCACTAGTGAGCGACGGTTGGATTGCTTGTACCACAGATTACGGTCCGCGACCAATGGCTGACGACGGGTAAACCGCCTGCCCGATTTTTTGGGTATGTTTGATTTTTGGCTCTAAAAATCTGAAGCTACTTGGGGTTTATAAATACCCAAGTATTCTTACATTCACCAATAACTCTTTTGGACAATTAAATTCTGTGAAAAAGAAAGTGTGTGTGATTTGTAAGAAAAAGAAAAGAGAAGGGAAAGAGCTTAGAGATAGTAACTTCTTAAGTCTTCCTTGTAAGCAAGTGTAAGGGTTTGATCTTCACCCAAAGAAGATTGGTAGTGGATACTAGTGTGTCTCAAAAAGGACTCGAAAGTGGACGTAGGCCGTTGGCACCGAACCATTATAAAATTATAAGTGTTTCATACTTGTATTGCTTGATATTATTGAATTGATGCTTCCAACTTCCAACTTAACTAAACTCCTTGAAAGCAAGACGATAAGTTCTTTTCTTCAAACGTGATTATCTTTCTGGCACCAATTGATCCTAACACTAACATCTTGCTTTGATATATTGTCGTGGTTCAAGTCCATGATCGAAATCTTCCTTTATTATTCATCTTGAAAATATATTAGTTCATAAATTCATCAATTGATTTTATAATCAAAATATGAGATTCAATATTTCATGTATTACTTATCTTGAAAGTATATTAATTTATAAATTTATCAATTAATTTTATCATTAAAATTCATGATTTAATTATGTTAGAACTCTCTCGAGTAAATATGAGTTTCATAAAAGTATAACATTCCTCTGTGTGAACAACTTCCTAGTGGAGCTTGCTATTATTTGTATAATGTTTTTATCTAATGCAAATTTGGTATACTTATGGAATACCAACCATCCGTCTAGATTATTCTCTCACAAGAGTTGCTGGTGTTTCACATTGGCTCTAGTTGTACTATTATGATTGGATTTTGGTCCATCTCTATTGCCATGTGATCTTGCTGTTGGAAACTTGAATTACAAACTTCCCTTGTGTCACTTGGTCACTGCTTCCAATTATATTTGTTCCTTTAACAATCAATCACTACCCATCCTATTTGTCCCCACAATGTCGAGCCACCACACGATATGAGTCTTTCTCTCTAGAAATAAGGAACCTTTATGATCAGGATGTAATGATACCATCTTAGGATTGAACTGAGTAATTAATCTAAAAATAAATAAATTATTAAAAAAGGATTCAATATACTTTAACTAGTACATGACTGTAAGGTGTAGTATATTGATCGATATTATTAATTTTATTTTCCGGTTGAAAACAGGAAGTACAAACCACTAAGTTCGGTGAATTATTGAGCCGGACCAAAATTTAATTCCTTGGAGGTAACTCCTTAATAAATTTCTCTTTCATTCTGAAAATTTCCTTATAGCAGCTATGTTCTTCTATCATAATGTATGGCTGGCTATTAAACTCCACAATCTGGATCCATAATATTTCAGAGACATTCAAGGACGCTCGATGCTTAAGCCTTGAAGAGTATAAAGTATCTTACAACAAGTATTTCAAATAGTAGGACACACGGCAATCGCACTTCAATGACGATGTTAGATCATGTTCATTATATCGTCGAAAACCTGCTGTCTCTGTGAAGTATCAATTTTCCTTCACTGTTTTTTCTGGTGTTCATACCAATCAAATAATCAGTAACTTAAATAAATTCTTCTCATAGACAGATGTCAATACGTAGCCTTCCGGTAAGTCAAAAGGAAAATGGATTGGTTCAAGAATTTAAAATGAGGATATGAAATCACAAAAAAATATTCAACTCACAGGAATACCGAATGCAAGAAAGATCTCCAGAGGCATTCATACAAAATCCAGTCTGACATGGCCAAGCGACTGAGTATGACGAGTTATCTGACACTTACTACCTGCCGGCAATGCATTGTTTCATTGAAAAATGATAACAGCACCTGGGTGATTTCAAGTCGTAAATAGTGATTACAAAAACGTTAGACGTAAAAAGATGCCAAGGTCCCAAACGCTCGTCTAGGCACTCTCCCAAGCGAAGCGAGATGCCAAAATATTTAAAAATATATAATATAATTATTTAAATAAAAATATCATACTATATTGTTAATATTTAATATACATTACACTGTTAACAGTATATTAACAGTATACTGTTAACAGTAATATACATTATACAATATTACTATTATATTGTTAATATATTGTTAAGTGTTACTATTATACTGTTATAGGATAACATACTGTTAATAATTAGTTATAATAATTAATCAACTTAACAGTATACTGTTAACAATATAGATGACGAGCTGACCTGACCGCGAGAGGAGTAGCAACAATAGCGACGGTGGCAAGCGGCACCAGTGACACCGACGAGCTGCAACGAACGACGACGAAGAGAAAGCCTAGTGTCGACGACGTAATCCAAGCGACGGTGGCAAAACAATGAGGCGGAAGACAAGTGCGACCAAATACGATAGCAACGAGATGCTAATCCAAGTGACAACGACGACGGCGAAGATAGCAACAGCGAGACGGCGAAGACAGCGACAGCGACACCAAATACAGTAGTAGCGAGATGCTAATCCCGATTAGGGTTAACGAAAAATATATTACTGCGTTAGTTGGTTCGATTGAACCAACTAACGCGACCGATCGAACCAGAGCTAAAAGCCTGGTTCGATCAGACAACAAGGCCACCGAATCGACTGCCGCTTGGGCTCGACGGCCAGCCATTGAAGCCACTGGGTGTAAATTGAGGCGCCAGGCCTCGCCTCGCCTAAGAGCGCCGCCTGGGTGTAGATTGAGGCGCTCGGGCCTCGCCTCGCCTCGCTAAGCGCCTATTTAAAACGCTAGTCGTAAAAGATCCATACTTCGCACACTTGAAAAGAAAAAATTACAAAAGAGGCTCTATAGCATCATCACTTGTCCCGAACACAATATTGAGACATTGCACCAACTATCCTGCATCGTCGTCTTGAATTGCAATCAATCTTTCACATTGAGACAAAGTATCATAAGGATGGTAAGTTTGATGATGATCTTGTGTGACCAAATATGCTACACAATTGATGAGATTTCACCTGTTGTGCAGGAAAATCAAAATGCAGATCCACCACCTTTGGTCTTTCCAAGCAGGACATCTTTTGCCTCGTTAATCTTGGAAGCAAGGTAATGACTTCCTCTTGCATCTGGATGGTTAGCAACCATAACCTTTTTGTGTGCTTCTTTTACTTTGTCTGGAGCGGCATTTTCCCTGTAACAAAAAGTAGTTCTCAGTTAGAAAAATGAAAACTATATAACAAAAAAAAAAAAGTGGCTGAATAAGGAAAATTTCAGGTACAAAGGGAGGCAGAACATGGTATTGACAGGAAAATTTGCTTGCATGAAAATAACCGGCCAGGTTAAATAGACATATGATTGTAAATTTTTATAGAAGTAGCCTGCTTGGAATTAGCTTTCAAAATCTGAAACTACTTAAGCTGACCTGACAAACCTAAGGTAATAACTAATGAGTTGGACCACATGATGATGAACATAGACCATAAAGATACAAACTACTGATATTTACTCCAGTATATATCCCTGGTGAAGCATAACTACAAACTACTAGTGAGAAATCAAAATAATAATAAAAAAACATAATAGTGACACAGAAATATCACTAAGATGATAATGTATTATTTACCAAATGCAAATTGACAGGCACTCAAAAAGTACAACTTCCAAACTCCTTATAGAGAGTTTCATTCAAACTACTACCAGATCCCAGCTTTCAAGATCTAGATAAAATCAAATGGTAAGTTTCTCAAGTAAAAAAAAAACAATAACAAGACATTATAAATCATAGCTTTCTGCAGAAATTCAACAAACAACCAATACACCATTATTAATGTGTAAATAATACATCAACAATCTTTCTTATGGATCATCTTCTACCTTGTGGAAGTGAAAGAAACGTCATTGCTTAGAGTACAATTAGAATGAAGTATAGTCATATCCTGCATGGCTATTCCATGTTACCATTACAATGTTAAACATTAAGCAATTTTTCAGCCCAAAATATCAAACCCGTTCTAATTAAACCTGAATCTAAAGCTGAGTCAAGGATATTATCCTTGTCTGAGATTCCGTCTGTCTGATCCTACAAAGATAAGATAATGACAGGAGACCACCTACAATCTATTAAATGACAGTTTGTGGGATGGAAGTAATACGGCTGCCTAGGGGAAGTAGAATGTAGAATGCCAACCTGATTTTTCACATACGTATATAGCAAGATTTGATAACTTGATGTTGCAACAAATACAGAAAGCATGTCCTTCCACAAAAATTGAAAAGTTGAGACCAGGTTTATCTTCTTCTTTTCTACTTTATTATGCATACCTGACACCAAGAATAAGGGCAGCTTCTCTTCTCGTCATAGTAGGCTGGAAACCCCCTTCATAGAACTTACGCATACGAGGAACTACCGGGCGTGCCTTGTATACCTGCCAAGCTTGGACACCATATCTACCAGCAAGAGCAGCAGCAGCAACTGCTAATCCTGCTAGTAAAGGTAAAACCTGCAAGAATAGCCAAATTATCAGAAAGATAAAAGCGTAAAATAATCCAAATATATTGATGAAACATGCATCTACATCAGTCAAATTATTGATCTAATGAAAATAAAGACTATAAAACCTATTCTGTAAGATTGATATGTACATTCTTGTATTGAGGATCATCCCTAGAAGCCTTGCTCCAAAATAACTCCAATATGGCATATTCTATACATCAACAGTGGTTTGAGGTCTTATTTCGGTTATATTTTTCCTTGTCCTTATTCTCTTGTCAAAACATAGTATTGAGATCCAACCACCACTTCAACAACCACATGAACAAATTCCTACTCTAAGGTTTCCAAAATTAGCTGATTTTGCCCAGTGTTTAGATCAATATGAAGGCAAAAGATGTTTTATCCAACAGTCTTTATCCTTTTTATCTCTAACTCTGATCAAGGCCCCATTTGGCTTCCTCTTTTTCGCATGTACCTCTAACTTGATCTATTTGAACATATGTAGTGCCTTTTAACACCTTGTTGGATTTCTAAACTACTTTAAATATTTTTCTCTAACATAAGTAATTTTGGACCGGATATATTTATATCAAGGTTTGTAATTGCATCGTCTGACAGCAGACATACCGTCCGCTAGGTTACCGACGCACCGACCTGCGGTTCCATTAAAATCGACCGATTCACCACGGTTGATTGAGAGAGAAATTGACCGTCGGCGGTCAATTGAGGAAGAAAAGGGAAGAAGAAGAGGAAAAGAAAAAAGAGGGGAAGAAAGAATACCTCGCCGCTGTGTCGCAGTCGCGTCGCCACCGCAGTCGCCATGCCACACTGGGCCTGCGAGGAGACGAGCTCCGCACGGGAGAAAGATCGAGGCGATGTTGCCGCCTTTTCCTTCTTTTTTTTAATATTTTAATATATTTTTTAATATTATATTATAAAAATATTATATTATATTTTAATACCGGGCGGTATGCACAGTGAAACCTTGATTTATATTGAGATGTTTAGCAGAAAATAATTTAGAAAAGGTATCCAAGTCAATGTGGCGTACACTGTCTTACTCCTGGAAACAGAGATTATTTCCAATAACTCACATCTTAGTTCATTAACAACAAACAAATGAAATGAAGTAACTGATGCAAAGCAGGCAAACAAAGACTTGTTATTAAGACATAAGGTTGGCTCCAAAAGACAAATTAAACTCAATGGCAACTGAAAATTGTTTGCTTTTATCTACGAGAAGCCGTCGGGCTAGCTAGTCATCAGTACTAATCAGTACTTATAAAAAAAATCCAATTTTAAGCATACGCATCAACATCAGAATTTTTTTCCTAAATCATGAACGTGTAAAAATATTAACCAAAGTAGAAGCACGTGACAAATCTAAACTCTATACACAAATGCTTCTGAGATAAATGCTGTATCTCGTAACATACTGAACTACAACTCATTGACCTATGGTCTTGGTGCATGAAAATAACCAGATGACTAAATCAAGGATATCCAAAGGAGAAAATAGAACAATCCGAACGTGAATTTTGCTTGCCGAGCTATCATGAAAGAGGTAATAATCCTTCATCAACTCACCCTCGAAGAGATTGTCATCTACCAAAGAATGCAAGCGAGAGAAACTAAAGCGATCTTCCACAACAACATACGTATAAATCATCACCAATTCCTACAAATCTTAAAATCTAGAAGGAAAAGGCTTTTGGAACTACATGATCAGAAAGAGATCACATAAGAATAGATGCTTCTTTTCACAGAAGGAGTTGAAATAATTACAAATCAAACCCTCAAAATCCACACAATTAGAGCAAGAACAGGGGGGAAAAGAAGAATCAAAGGTAGTGGTAATTCAGACAAAAAGAGTCATCAAACAACTCACCATTTTCAAAGGAAACTACCGCTAATCCCACGATAAACATCGGCAAGACCTCCCAAATCGCTGATTGTCCATCACAATCGCTTCTCGGCTTGGAGCAACACCACCTAGGGTTCTGACACCGCCTGCTCTTCTTCGATCACAGAAGAACCGATCCGGCCCGTCGATTAGTTAAACCCAACCGGAGGCTCAAGAAGGCCTACGGTTAATAGACGTGGCAAACTGTGATCCGCACGATCTTGAATGCATCAATTTGAAGAAGGCCCAAAATTATGGAGATTAAAATATGCAGAGGACGACTGTTAGCAAGAAAATGTTATCTAATAATGGAGAAGTTATAGGTTTACAAGATATTGTGACTGAACAAGCATTAAAGTAATTGATGCATAAAGCTTAGGTTCTGTTATCATAGTCTTTATGTAGCCTTTATCTTTTATAAATGTAAAGATTATAACTTTAGAAATAATCTTTTACGGTCTAGTAATAGAACTTGCTTGCTCGAGTGAAAATTATTGGAAAGCTGAACTTCTTACTCTGGAATTGAGAAGTGAGGATCTAAAAGTTTATTATTGAATATGATGCTTGTGACTGGTGGTTAGAACTTTGAACAAAGAGAAAACTCTCACTGGAGTCTTTTGAAAGTATTTTTTATTTAATTATTAGGTTCATTAGTTAAAAATTCACTCATATATATATATATATATATTACGAGGATAACGATAGTGCTCATCGATTATCTAATCCGATTAATTTTCTAAAAGTTCTGTTACTTGAATATATGATTGGCCTGAAGAACTATGGTCTATTTCATGCTTCAATGAGTACGAAATTTTCTCAAGAGACTTTTAAATTTAATTAATTATATATATATATTATAATTTTTTTGTGACAATCTTATCACTCTGGAAGAGGATGATCTAAACAGGCACAATGTCAAGTTCCAAGGGCTTGAGCCATGCAAAAGTGATTTCAATGAGAAGAAACTTCTCTGTGAATTGGTAAATGGAATTACCGAGAGTCAAATCTAATCTTGTTCATGTTCAAGATATTGAAAATTCTCAGATAATAGACAAGAAAATAAAAAGAAGGAAAGAAAAAAAAAGAACTCACCTTTGTGTCATGACAAGTATAAACCGAGAGGGAAAGCAATTGGCTAGGTTGGAGAGCAACCTGGAAGAGGAGTCCACGTTTGCGCCGGCCGTGTCTCCTCCGCAGTAGATGATACCGCAGTCTGCCAAAGCTACGAGTTTTCTGAACCCTAAACGACAGCGGCATCATCTCGCCTGCGAAGGAAACCTTCTTGATGCCTTCTCCAGAGAGAGAGAGAGAGAGAGAGAGAGAGGTGTGCTGTCTCATGAGCAACAGCAAGGACTCCGTAAGACCCCAGTCATAATAGCATGCCTTGACAGGCAGCTGAGATCAGGTGCCTGATATCAGCAGCATCAGGGACACAGATACAAGGGCATTTGTGATAGGCATGGCATGAAACTATGCTGCCAAGAGTGCCTCGTGAGCTATAAATCTGAAGTCATTCAGATCTCGTTCGAAAATTACAGCTTCAATACGTGCATTATTAGTTCTAAATCTGATTGTCGCTATCCTTAGACTATCCAAATTGTTTCGATAAAGAAAAAAGGAAAGAAAGAAAGGAGGGCTTAACCTCAATCATACACCAATTAAACAAATCAAATAATAAAAAATATAATATGACAAATATGACTTTACGTTTCGGAAAAGGGCCTGTTAGTTTTTTTTATAATCATAGTTATTAACTATCTAATGGCAATGATTCTTGTACCTGTCATTTTAACTTATATTTTTAACCATAATAACAGATGAATCAAAGACTATAGTTCTTTAAGACCATAGTAATAGACCAATCTAAGACTATAGTTTTTGAAGAATCGTTGGGAAAATTATATGAAAAACAGCATCTCTAGCTATGTGTTTTTTTTTTTTTTTTTTTTGTTTCCTCTCCGTATTTGTATATCTTAATATTGATATTACAATAGAGAAAGAGGATTTATTTCTTCGCTATCATCGATGACATTAGGAAGAAGAAGAGCATCATCATTCACTATCATTGAAGTTATATCATGAAGAGTTCATCATTTGTGATTATCAACAGGTCGCCGTGAGAAAATTAAACGCTTCATCACTTAGTATCATTAATAACTATACAAAAAATATTATTAATCATAATCTTTTACAAGATATATTTATATTTTTTATTAAAAAGTGATTATTGATGGAATTGTCTCCAAAATAAAATATTTGTGAAGAAAATAATTTACCATTAAAATATCGTCACTAATAATAATTTTCAATTTATAAACTAATCATGAAATAATAATAATTATCTTATATTTTTTTATAAGAATCTTATTGTGATTGTGACAATTGATATTTTACTTGGTAATATTATTATTGTTATCACTAAAACAATTATTCTTAAGATCAAAACATATCACCATTTTTTTATTATATAATTTTTAAATATTAGGGGTTATATATTAAAATGATAGCTTTGTCAAAATTATACTTCACTAATAAATTGACAGTATATTAGTTGCACTTCTTTTAACTCCAGTTAAAAATATTTTAATATGAGTCATATTAATTTTAATCTTTTAATATGATTTTTAAAAATTATAATTATAAGTAATTATTAAGGAACATAGTAATAAGGAAATAGGCTAATATTAGTTATTATTAGTATCCTAATCCTTATACTTTCAAAAATTATATTAGAATTCTTATATTTATAAAAATAAAATATTTAATCTTGCTTTTCCCCGTTTTGTTAATTTTATTAAAAAAATACTACTCAATAGTAAATTAAAATGATGACACATGCTCGATAAATCCTATGTTATTTTTGGTAATGAAATTAACGATGTCCACGAACAAGATTAAATATATTATTTTTTATAAACATAATAAACATAAAAATCTGAATATAATTTTTAAAAATATAAAATCCATATGTTAATTTAGTTTATATATCGTTAACTAAAGGAAAGATAAATGAGCGTTTTTTCGGGCTCCCTTTACTCCTCTCTCTGCAGGGATGAGTAAGGCGGCAAGAGACAAAGGCATCGAGCAGGTGCGTCGATCCGTGCATCCATCATAAGGTACAGTGTTAATCTTTTTTCATTATAATCTTTATTTTCTTTTCCCTTTTGTTTTAGGGTTTTTTTTCAGGTTTTCTTTTTTCTTAGTTAGAAATCGTTTGTCGTCGGCGGTCATCCGTTCCCGATCCGTCACAGGAAGATTCGCTGCCGTCGGCGATGCACAGCCGTCGGCGGATTCTTCCTGCCACCCTCCCCTGCCACCACCGGTAGGAACCCTTACAGCAGCGATCTGTCGTCCCAATCAGAATCGATACCAGCGGCGGATTCTTCCCGCTAATGTCGGTGGATTTGCTACCGTTGGCGGACTCTTACCACAACGTTCCCCTGTTTCCTATCCGCGCCTCCCATCCCCTTGCCTCCGAGTTTCCCATCGCCGTTCACTCCTTCCCTTCCCCCTGCTGTCGTCGGCTGTGATGCCGCTTTCCGTCGCCGTTCACCCCACTGCCATCGCCTGTAGGAACCCCAACTATGGGGCCATGACACCACTCTCAATAAAACTTGCCTTCAGGCGTCACTCACTTTCCGTACTATTTCAGTTGGAACGTATCACGTGATTCTTCTGATGATAGATACCGGCGTACCAAGAAGAGTGCACGGAAACGGAGAACCAGTCCATGTAAGAGTATATAGGATCCTTAAGAAGGTATCTCTCTATCTCATGTCCTGTTATAAGACAGACACAGAGAAGATGAATTTAGACTTAGGCAATTATGTATTGCAGTGTGCAGGAAAAGCAGTGGGTTCGCAAGAGGAGTCTCAAAAGACAGAGAATTTGCAATGTTTAAATTGCCATCTTTTTGCTTGTTCTAAGTCTTATCAAACTGGATAAACATGCATTAATCTTATGTTTGACTTGGTTGATATTGTCGCTATTTATCTGCAACAGCTTCAAATATCATGCCACCAGAACAGGAGCAATTTGTTAGGATTCTTTGATCCAACACATAAAAGATTTATATTTCCAACATATTCTCTTGTTGTTAAGGATTGTTTATCTCAATGTTTACTTGCAGACACCATCGTAATGAGAGCTCGGATTGGTCAGGTTTTTGGCACCAAGCACCTTTACTTTGGAACTTATTGGTAAGATTCTCCTTCTAAAATAATAGTAATAATGGTAATAATATAATTAACATGAAATGATATTGATAATTTATTTTCTGAGAACAGTCTATTTCTGAAATATAAAGGCCTTGATCGATTGACAGCTTTAGCTGTCCCCAAACAGTGATGTAGAAAACCATGTCCATCATATGTACTGTTAGTGCATAGTATACACAAGCATGTGATATGATTTATGGTGATGTTGAGCAGCTGGATCAGCTGACCCACCACCATCCAAATAGTCATTCCTTTTCATGCAGATGCATTAAGGTTAGGACTGCCATGACTCAATTCTGGTTAGTTGGGCGTAAAAGAGAACAAGAAAACTAGGAAGGAGTAAATGTTGATTTTTTTTTTATCATTTTGTATATCAATTTTATGGTATTTAAAATATATTTTCAGAATCTTAGCAAGAGAAATAAAGTCAACATGTCAAAACAAAAATACCACATACTTTAGGGAAGAAATGTTATGCCAGGTTTATTGATGAAAAGGAAAGTAAATTTTCCATAAACATTTGATGTATTTTTATGTTTGGTAACAATATTATCTGTTATGTTTTGTTAGGAAGCCGGGAAAGTTAACTAGAGATGATATTTTTATTATTAGTGTTGATAGAAAAAATGATAAAATGCCAATGGATGAGGATGCAGCAAGAGTAATTGTGTATGTATCACTTGATCTTTTTATTACTATTATGGTTTTATTAATTTTTTAATCTTAACTTTTTATTAAAAACATGTTTGATTTTATTACAGGAACAAATGAAGAATCTTAAGGTACAACATCTTAAACTCGCAACAAATAATATTCTACAAAGTGAAGATATTGTTTCTTATTAGGACTAGGAAAATCAGGATATTATGATTAGACGTCTGATTTTGAGAGAAGCACTGTGAAGGATTTCTTTTATAATTTTTTGATAGTGTTCTACTCAAAACTTATAACAGAAAAGTTCTTTGTCTACATCTATTTATGAAATTGATGACATTGGATGTACTTAAATATTGGTACTATGATTTTTGTATAAATTGTTTTGGTTAATGAAAGAATTTTGTGTTCCTTTTCGTGAATTCTGAACTACCATTGTGGTTGTCTTTCATTGGATAAATGTATCTATTTATGCAATTTAATAATACCAAAAATATGTGCATATATCTATTTATGTAGTTGAATAATCGTATGGTTGTTCTTTTTAGGGTAAACTATTATTGTGGTTTTCCATTACAAGATAAAAGTATCTACTATGTAGTTGAATAATTACATAAATAATTAAATTATTATAGTGATTTTTATTCACAGGATAAAAGTAATATTGCTGTAATTGTGGATCTGCAGTGATATATGAACTATTAATGCAGTTTTTATTTATTGAGAAAAAAATATCTAATACTGCCGTTGAATCATGTTGACTTTTACCTTCGAATGTAAAATCTATAATTATATCTTTTCATGATGACAACTATTGTCACAGTTTTTAACTGTAGGAATAGAGCTTGTTGCAGTTAAAAGCACATAGATATATAAATCAAAACTGTAGCTACAATATAAATTGTTGTATGCAACAAAACAAAAAAGAAGTTGTTAATAGATTAAAATTAAGTTGAAATCAAGTACATAATTTTGATATGAGTATGGGATATGAAACAATAGAAAAAGACACATACATAACAAATAATAAAGTTGAAAATAAGTTAAAAAGGATAGTGTTAAATAATTATAATAATAAATATAAATAATAATATCTTGACTATTTGAGAATAATTTTATTAGAAAAATTCATATATATATATATATATATATATATATGTCCTTTCAAATAATCCCAAGTTAATCTCACCGACACTAGACGAGTTCGACTTGAGTTGTTCTGATCCCTAGTAAAACTGCATCAGGTTGTTCTTGACAATATTGCTTCGATGCTTAATTCAATAAACAATTTGGATATTTAATACACTTTCCTCATACTTTACACTTTCCTCATACTTTACTTTGACCGTTATGCATTGTATTCGGGGTGTGGTTACATCTAACTTACTTTGCCACATCTGTTGATCATGTGGTGGTAAGGTATTAGTCACTTGGTGTTGAGGTATCAGTCACTTAGTGTTGGTCATCTGGTGTTGGTCACTTGGCATCGACGTGTCAACCATATAATGTCGAGGTATCGACCACTTAGTGTTGAGGTGTTAGCTGGCATTGATGTGTTGGTCACATTATTATGCCTCTATCGCTTGCCCCCCCCTCTCTCTCCCACTTTTTGGCACATTGAGCACACTGAGGTCGAGTTAAGAAGTGTCCTTCAATGGGGTGACGACACTAATGTTCTCTTGGAATCTACATGCGTTCGATCACTTTAGTTGTTTGCCTTCTTATTGAGCCTATAGGTCATGTCGACCTCACGCGTTGTTAAAATATGTTATGAGCCGATTTTGCCTGAGATGTCATTAAAATGCATTATGGGTCGTTTCAATACATTATTAAAATATGCAATGCATTGATTCGACCTCATGTGAAATTGAAATATGTTATGAGTCAGTATGTTGAAATATGCTATAAGCTAATTCGACCTTGCTTATCATTGAAATATGCATGCTCTTGATGTTTGCACATACAATCAATGGTGTGAGGCCTTATCACTCTCCTTTGATAGGTGCATGACTTTGATTATTTGTATGAAATTCGATAGGATTTGACTCCTAACATCCCATCGTAAAATCCTATCATTAGGCTAATGTGATGTGATCTAGAGCCTTCATACGTGAATTGCCTAGATCATGGGAGATTCAGAATTATTACAATAATGATTTGAATAAACTTTCAATGACCCATATTGCATCACGTTGCTCTTCATCGTTCAAATTGTATCATATCACCCTCTTTTTAAATTGTTTGGGAGCCAAATGTGTGCTTATAATAGGAGAATGGTCACCCTTGCACCCTATAAATAGTGGGCCAAACAATTGTTGCTCCCCAATCTTCAACAAAGATCTGAATGTCATTATCTTTCATGTTTTCTTCCAACTCTAGGGACTCGGATGGATTGTCAATTCCATCACCATTTTTGGTGTCAAGTATGGGAACTTCTTCCTCAAAAGGGGATGGATCGATCGCGAGGCTGCATCCTTAAAGGTGAATCCATCGAGTAGTAAAAATATGTATTTAGTATGTAGTACCACACTTACTGTTTTTAGATTTTCCTAACTTTGTTTGAATCGGAAGATTGAGAGGGAGTTGGCTACTACATTGTCATTTCAGGGTACCTGCTTAATGCTAAAAGAGGGAATATCCATGACCATTCGTTTAGCCTCTAAAAGGTACATGGCTATGACGGAAACACAAGCCTCATATGTCTCATTGATCTAGTTGACCACCAATCTGAATCATTGTGAACTTTTAAGCATTTTACTCGTATGTCTTTGCTAAGGTGAGATCTAGTCAATAGAGTCTCATATTTGGTATTATTGTTAGTGATTTTAAATCCGAATCAGGGTGCAAATACTTCTTGTTTGAGGTTTGGAGAATGAGGCTTGCCCTTCCTTCTATGGTCGTTGCTGACCCATCAAAATATACAATTCACGATTGGGTGTCAACTAGCAATTCATTCATCATAGTCATTTCTACCACCAACTACGTAAGCATTAACTTGTTGCATCATGCTCTTAGAGGATTTGCGGTATTGGTTGGTTTGTTAATATGATCAAGATATAGGAGAGCTTCTCAAAGTTAGAATACTATATATCTCAGTATCCTATAGCACAGGGCTGACACAGTACCCTCGTTTTTGTGATTGGTCAACCTCCTAAATGAACACCGAATTCACTATCCACGGAGTTACCAATAAGTATAGCTCCTTTCTAGGAGAGGACTTAGAGTTGGGGTGGACTTGAGAGTTGGGGTAGCACTGATAGGTATTCCTCGAGTTGTTCAAATATCACTGATACTGTGTAATCCATCAGAAATCCTTCTAATTGCTTCGAGGTTTCAAAGAATAGCAAGAATCAATCTTCAGTCTTCAAAAGAAACTAGCTTAATGTAGCAATTTGGTTAGGTTAATTATTGTACTTAATGGAGGTTGACAACTTCATGTTGAGAATGACTTCAAACTTTCTCTAGGTGGACATCAATTTCCCTTTGATGGGCCACGAAGCTAAGAAATCGAATGCACACTTTGAAGGATTTTATCTACATTTGAAACTTTTTTATGTTTACAAAGGTTTCTTCAAGATCAGGCAAATGAGTATGTCACATTCATTTTTTGACTAGCATGTTATCCGTATACACCTTCATGTTCCTTCTTCTTTGAGTCTAGAACATTTTATTAGTTATTTTTTGATATATTTTACCTGTATTCTTGACTCCAAAAGGCATCACTTTAATGTTAGTCTTACTCTATGATAAATGGCTGTATGCTCTTCATCATCCTAGATCATTTTTATTTGATTATAACCTAAGAATGCATTTATAAAAATTAATAATTTATGACTAGAATTTGAGTTGATGGATTGGTCGATCCGAAGCAAAAGAAAATTATCTCTTGAACAAGCTTTATTAAGATTAATATAGTCAAAACACATAAGTTATTTTTCATTATTATGTTTTACCATGGTTATATTAGCAAGTCATTTTAGATAATGGACCTTGTGGATAAAATCATCACATAATAATTTATCAAACTCTTCTTTGATAGTCGATTGGCGATCTAGGCCAAACTTTGAGGGTGTTGAATCTTGGATTTTGACGATAAAATCAATTGATGAAGTTATGATCTAATCAACATTTGAGAAAAGTGATGTAGGACTAACTATCTTCGATCATGAAAAGACAAAATAATTAAGGCATAAAAATCAAATGTTGAGTCGGAGTCAGAGATCCGACATTGAGTCAGAAGAATCAAACATTGCGTCAAGATCAAATGCTGTAGGAGTCAACATGTTGATGGATCGAGTAATACGTCGAATAAGAGCATAATGCACCGAGAGTTCGGATGAACCAATAACATGACAGACAACACAAGATTTATATTTTATAATCATTTATATTATGAACATCATAGTTTAGGTCGTAATTAAGTTAATTTTAGGTGTTACTATGCTAACTGAATTAAGGGCCCATTGAGCCTTAATTGGGACTGATTTGGGCCCATTGGAAGGCCCATTCAGTGACCCAATGATGGATTAAGTGGTGGCACCACTAGACCAAGCGGTGGAACCACTTGTGAGCTGGTAACACTGTCTCCCATGTTGCTAGGCGGTGGTATTTATTGAATCTCAGATTTTAATGATAAAATCAATTAATGGATTGATGATCTAATGTGTGTGTTAGAGATAAGTAATGCAGGATTAACTACAACTGTGAAAAAGTAATACAATTTGATGTTGGGCCGAAGTCAAGATCAAGGAATAGGTCAGGGTTTGGATGATGTAGTGGGAGCATGCTAGGTGTACCTCGTGAGTTCACCGGAAGATGTTCAAAAGTTTGTCGGAAGATGATCAGAAGCTTGCCGAGAGCTCGTCGGAAGTTCAGAAGATTGATTAATGTGTCGTACAATAAGAACAATTGTATCTTAATATATCATAGTTAGCATCATGTGTTAAGTCTTAATTTGAATTAGGTTTGGTGAAATCCAACTAACTCAATTAAAGGCTAACCGGGGTTACTTTAGGTTAGATTTGAGCTCATGATAGAGCGCATTTCGTTGACCTGGAAAGGGGTCAACATAAAGTATGACTCGAGTATAAAACAGTATAGGAAAGTATTGTTCTTGGACTGTCCAATGGTAGTACCACCGGTGGGCAATGGTAGTACCATCCAAGCGACGATAGTAGCACCCCAGGTGGCGGTGGTACCACCATCACCCTGGTTTTCGGGTAGCTTTCGACGGTAGTACCACTAATGCCAATGGTACTACCACCCATTCCCAGATATTACAAAGAAAGGTTAAATTTTGGCTTCAATTGGGGTCTATAAATACCTCAAGTATTCTTGCATGGGATAGCAAGAAAGTACAAGACAAGTGATTGAAATCTTAGGTAAAATTCTATAAAAATTAAGAGCTTCCCTTGTGTGGTTCAAATGTAAAGTGAGTTTAAGGGAAGAGTGAAAGATTGTAAAGGTTCCTCTCCTAGACCTGTGAAAAGAAGAGAAGTGTAAAGGGGTGTTTAATCTTCGTTCGTGAAATAAGATTGTTAGTGGACATCGATGGGTCTTGATGAAGGAGGACTCGGGAAGTGGACGTTGGTCAAGTTTTTGACCGAACTACTATAATTCTACGAGTACCTCTCTTTTGTCTCTCTTTAAGTTTTATCTTATCCTTAATTGCTATTATCTAATTCTTAGAAAAGCATGAACATCTCCTTTTGGCTTTGTTTTAAATCGCTCTCTAATTTGCTCTTAACGAATTTCAACAAAACTGCTTTTAATTTTGATTTTACTTCAAGCAATATTTTACAAATCGAGTTTTTTAGCTCTTGCACTAATTCACATCCCTCCCCCATGCTAGTACTAATTTGGTCCTAACAGTTGGTATCACAACGAGGTTACACTCATTTAGATTAGCACCCAAGTGAGTTAATAGCTTCTTTTGGCATTAATGAAGGACACTCTATCATGGTCCTCCTATGTTTAATGGGACAGACTATACATTAGGAAACTAGAATGTGAATTTTCTTAATTTTGATAGATTTTGAATTATGAAATATTATCAAAATGAATTTTGAATTGTGGAATATTGTCAAAAAAAGAGGATGTTTTCCTTAAATGCCAAAGCATGAATGATTTGTTTTGCACTTTTAAAAAAATATATTTAATCGACTATATACTTGTGATTCGGCTTTTAATATATAATGCACCTTAGAAGCCACACACGAAGGCACAAGTAGAGTAAAGGAATCGAAAATAAATCTCCTTGTATATAACTATAAATTGTTTAAAATGAGACTAAGTGAGACTATTGATGACATGTATACCCGATTTTACGGATGTTATAAATAGTTTGAAATCTCTTGGTAAAGTTTATCCTAATCTTGAACTTATTAATAAAATTTTGAGATCTTTACCTAAAAATTGGGACCCAAAAATAACTGCTATACAATAGGCCAAAGACTTGAACAACTTACCTCTCGAAGAACTAAATGAGTCTCTAATGATTTATAAAATGAGTTGCAAAGCTTATGATTAACTTGAAGAACACTCTCGAAAGAATATGAAGGATATTACTTTGAGAACCAAAGATGAACACTTTCCAAAAAATAGGAAGGACATGACACTAAGAACAATAGATGACTCCTCGAGTGATAAGGACAATAATATTATACTTTTAACAAGAAAACTAAAAAAAATTCATGAAAAAGAATAAATAACATAAAAATAAAAGTGAACAAGAAAAATCTGCCAAACAAGTAAAAGGCCTTCTCAACAACATGGGATGATTCAAGCTTGATAGATGATGAATACCATAACAATGAAGAAGTTGCTAACTATACGCTCATGGCCATCCATAATGAGGTAAGTGACTTCCGAAATCTCCTTTAATTTTTGATGAGTTGTTAAATGTCTTTCATGAACTATTTAATGAATTTAAGAAGCTTAGCAAAACTTATAAATTACTTAAGAAAGAACATACATTACTTATTCGTAAACTTAAAAACATATATGAAGCATCAACATTATGCATTTCTTATTCTAAATACGAGTCATTAGAGGTAATTAAAAAGAAAATTTCATACAACAACAAACATTAGAAAAGTTTAAAATAGACAATAAATCTCTAAACTTGATCATTGCAAATAAGAGTCATGTTAATAGGAAATAATATATTGGCTTTGTAGGTAACACTTAACAAAAGCTAACTATCTTCGTTAGGAGACCTATATTATACTCTTTACCCGAACTAAAATATAATTTTTGTGGTAGACTAGGACATTTTGACTATAGGTGCTCATTTAGAAAGTATAATTCATATAAGTTGATTTGGATTCCTAAAGGAACCATAAACAACTCAATGTCTTTAGTTAAATTAGGTAGAAATTTCTTGAGGGACTCAATGTTAAATGGATACCTAAATCAAAATTATCTTTCTTGTAGGTTTGTCTCTAAATAAAGGCTATGAGCATAAAACTGTACATTGATAGTAGATGTTCAAGGCACATGACTGGAGATCTAACTCATTACTAAGCTTACTAGCATAAATGAAGGATTTGTCACATTCGAAAATAATAACAAAGGAAAATTCATTGGGAAATGAATCATAGGTAACAAATCCAATCTCTTAATTGAATATGTATTGTTAATTGATGGTTTGAAATATATTCTATTAAGCATTAGCTAATTATGTGATAAAGGATACATTATTAAGTTTGAATCTAATGCTTATATAATTGAAATACCACACAAAAATATATCTATGATTACTTTAAGAAATAATAATATGTATACTATTGACATCGATAATTTTTGTGATAAAATATATTTTTTGATCTTAAATGATGATACTTGGATTTGGTATAAGAGACTAAGACATGCTAGCATGGAACTATTAAACCAAATCTCAATTAAAAATCAAGTGAGAGGATTGTCTAACATTAAGTTTGTCAAAGACAAACTTTGTGATATATATCAAATAGGAAAACAAATAAAAAATAGTTTTAAATCAAAAATTAAATAAGCATATCTAGGCCACTACTATTGATCCATATTGATTTATTTGGACCAATTGACACTACAAGCTTAGGAGGTAGCAAATATGCATTTGTTATTGTAGACAATTACAGTAGATACACTTGGACTTACTTTTTAGCACATAAAAGTTGTTCTTTTAAATATTTTTAAAATTTTATAAACCTATTCAAAACGAAAAAGGTTTTATGATTTCATCTACGTAATGATCATGGTGGTGAGTTTTAAAATATGACTTTTAGACTTTTATGAGTTAAATGGGTATAACCATAATTTCTCTCCTAGAAATCCACAATAAAATGAATTAATGGAAAGAAAAAAATAGGAGCTTGCATGAAATGGCTAGAACCATGTTAAACAAATATAGTCTACCCAAATATTTTTGGGCTCAAGTCGTTAACGTGACATGCTATATTATGAATAGGGTTCTTATAAGACCATTACTCTCTAAAATTCTCTATGAATTGTGGAATGGTAAAAAACTTAATATTTTATACTTTAAAATTTTTAGATATAAATACTTTATCTTAAATGAAAAAGATGTCTTAGGAAAGTTTGATGTAAAATTAGATGAAGTCATTTTTTTTTTGTTATTCTTCAACTTTAAAAACTTATCATGTGTTTAATAAAAAAAAATTAGTCATTGAAGAATCTATTCATATTATTTTTAATGAGGTTTTTGAATTTAAAAAAATTGATTTTGATGATAATTTTGATTTTGACATTTTGAATTTGAATAAAAATCTTCCTAAAAATAACTTAGATGAATATACTTCTAAATCCTTACCCAAGGAATGTAAGTATATAAATGCTTATCCTAGGGAGCTTACAATAGGACATAGATACATCAAAAGATGTTTAAACTCATTCATCCTTTAAGAATTTTTGTGCTAACACTGCATTTTTATCTCAAACTGAACCAAAATATATTGATGAAACCCTAAAAGATGATTATTGGGTTATTGCGATGTATGAAGAGTTGAACCAACTTAAGAGAAATAAGGTGTAGAAGCTTGTTCCTAGACCTAGTGACCATTTAATGATTGGTACTAAATGAGTCTTTAGAAACAAGTAAGATGAAAATGGTATCGTGGTTAGAAATAAGACTAGATTAGTGGCCAAAAGTTTTAACCAAGAATCAATTATGAAGAAACATTCGCTCCTATGACTAGACTTAAAACTATAAGGATGCTCTTTGTCTTTGCTTCTTTTAAGAATTTTAAGTTATTTTAAATGGATGTCAAAAGTACTTTTCTTAATGATTTCATTTATAAAGAAGTTTATATTGAACAATCCCCTGAGTTTAAAAATGATCTTTTCCGAAATCATATTTTCAAATTATCTAAGGCTCTTTATAATTTGAAAGCCCCCTAGGTTTGGTATGAGAGACTCAACTCTTTTCTTATTTCAAATAATTTTTGAAAAGTAATGTTGATACTATATTATTTATTAAGTATTTTATAAATATTTTTTTATTATTTAAATTTATGTGCAAGATATTATTTTTGGTTCTTTTAATAAATCCTTATGTGAATCTTTTATCAAGAGTATGAGTCAAGAATTCGAAATGAGCTTAATGAGTGAATTAACTTTTTTTCTAGAATTATAAATAAAATAATAAAATAATAGCATCTCTAGACGTTAAACTAAGTATAGGTTAGACTTGTTAAAATATTTTAATATGAATAATGCTAAGGTTATAAACACACCCATGAACACTTATATGTGCTGGTTACAGGTGCCCTACAAGCAAATCACGAGAATGATGGCATGTGTGACACTCGGTGTCATCTTTTTGCTTATGATTAATATTGACATATTCTCATATTATATTATTTATTACATATATATTGTGATGTCCTTGGTTCTGTGCAATGGGAATCGAATTGTGATGAGATCACGATAATAAGATCGATTCACCTTTAAACACAAATCGTAAATAATCTCGGTTATAGGTTACTCGAGAGGGACATCGAGATAACCGGATAGACCGGTGTACTATATAGTACAGGTGTTCATTAGAGAATGAGTTCACTGATTGATCGGCTTATGGAATGTTGTATGGTTAATGATACCTAATGTTAGACAGTGATTCCATAGTCCTAGTTGTGTATCTGGTCCTTAGACTTGAGACACCAAGGATGCCTTGTATGAGTACTCCTTTCTTTGACACTAGATTTACAGGTTTGGAAAGTTTCAGATTTGGTACAATTGGTTATCGGGATTAGTAGCCAACTTATGAAGGCAATTGAGTGTCAATAGAGGATCATCCACTCTCGGTGTCACGAGAGGAATATCTAATATGTGCTTGCTCAGACAAATCCTGGTCATTGATTGAGAGAAGGAGTTCTCTGAATAGAGCAAAACAAATTGATTTCGTATGTGACCTGACAGTACCATGTCCAATATACGGTCTCTGGGATATTATTTGGATGAGGGATTATATATACATGATAACTGTGGACAGGCAGGTCGTATGGATTTGATTCCCCCTGTACCGTCTGGGGACTATGGCGTAGTAGCCTAGTACGTCCATAGTCGATGAGTCGAGTGAATTATTATAAGGATAATAATTTACTATATCAGAAAGAGTTTTGATGGGAGTGACTCACGGCCAGCTCGGTATCGGGCCTAGAGGGTCACACATATATGGTGGATGCTTCAGCGAATAAAAGATTAAATGAAGATCCAATTAGTCCCTATTCTCATTAGATGAGACCTTATGTTGATGGGCTCCTTACTTAAGGCCCAATTAGAGGCCTAAGAAGATTATTGGATAGAGATCCAATAATACAAGGTTAGTGGGTTATTGGATGTAGATCCAACACCCAATAAGGCAGGAGCCCTAGGGTTTTTGGTGGTCCTCTATAAATAAGAGGGGAGACTCATGGTTGATAGGCTACAGCTTTAGCCACCACCTCCTATTCTCCTCGTTCCCCTGAGCAAGAGTTACGAGATCAGATTGGAGGAGTTTCGCTGCAGAAATCCATCATATAGATACCGCTAGAGAGGAGGACGCTTGACCTCCTTCATCTTCTCCATCTGGATCTGGAATATAGGGATATACGATCTCCCTAAGTAAAATCAATCTCTCTCACATCGTAATTTTATCAATTTTTATATTTTTTCGTAACTCTAATCTTTTGCACAACGATTTGATCTGCGTGGGAAACCAATTTTTGTTTTGATTTTTGCTACGTATGTGATGCACCTGCTGAGGTTTCCGAACAGTGGTATCAGAGCTAAGGTTTTCATGCGAAAAATTGGTTTTAAACTACGTGTGATGAGATTGAATCGCGTAGAACTATTCTACGCGCTTGTTGCAGCAATTGACAGTGAAAGTAGGCACTGCCTGTGGGGGAGGGACGGCCACATGCATGTTGTCTGCATGCAGGTGGTATGGCCAAGCCCCAGGCGGCCCATGGCCTGCTACCGCAGGAGCGGCCACGGCCAGTCCCCAGAAGAGGCGATCACCAGAGGGCAGCAGCAGGTAGCCACCGCGGCACGACGCTGCCCGCCTGCAGGTTCCGCCACGACCCCGCCAACAAGGGCGACGCCGGTCGTGGTGGCCCCTCGTGGCCGACCGCAAAGGGCGATCGTTGCACAGCGGTGGTAGCGACACAGTGAGGGTGAAGGAGGGCTAGGGCATCTTTTTGAAAAAAAATATTTATGCCCCTCAGAATTTGAGAAATTTCAGCTCTATCCCCTTTATACAGAATACCTTAAATGCCCTCAATAATTCTAGAAATTTTAAGGACTGTCCTCGTGTACAAAATTTAAAAAATACCCTTGATAATTCTAAAAATTTTGAGGACTATACTCTTATCCAGAATTATGAAAATACCCTTGATAATTCTAGAAATTTTAAACATATCATGATTTCTAGAAAAATAATTAATTAAATAGTTAATTAATTATTATATTATCTAGTAATCCTACATATGATGTGATGTATAATATGGATGGATGATCATGAGCCATGTGTTGTGATGTATGAAGACACTAAGGATATAGTACATGTACTCATTGGAGAATATTGATCCGCTTATGGAATGCTGTATGGTTAATAATACCTAATGTCAAACAGTGGTTCCATAGTCCCAGTTGTGTATCTGGTCCTTAGACTTGAGACACCAAGGATGCCTTGTATGAGTACTCCTTTATTTGACTCTAGATTTACAGGTTTGAAAAGTTTTAGATTTGGTACAATTGGTTATCGGGATTGGTAGCCAACCTTATGGAGATAATTGAGTGTCAATAGAGGATCATCCACTCTCAGTATCATGAGAGGAATATTCCATATGTGCTCGCTCAGACAAATCCTTGGCCACGGTCATTCAGATTGAGAGAGGAGTTCTCCGATATAATCCGAATAGAGCAAGACAAACTGATTCCGTATGTGACATGACAGTATCATGTCCAATATACGATCTCTAGGATATTATTTGGATGAGGGATTATATATACATGGTAATTGTGGACAGACAAGTCCGATGGATTTGATCCCTCCTGTACCATTTGGGGACTATGGCATAGTGGCCTAGTACATCCATAGTCGATGAGTCGAGTGAATTATTATGAGGATAATAATTCACTATATCAGAAGGAGTTCTGATGGGAGTGACTCACGGCCAACTCGTATTGATCCTAGAGGGTCACACACATATGGTGGATGCTTCAGTGAATAGAGGATTGGATGGAGATCAAATTAGCCTATATTCTCATTTGATGAGACCTTATGCTAATGGGTTCCTTATTTAAGGCCTAATTAGAGGCCTAAGGAGATTATTGGATAGAGATTCAATAATACAAGGTTATTGGGTTATTGGATGGAGATCTAACACCCACTAAGTCAGGAGCCCTAGGGTTTTTGGTGGCTCTCTATAAATAGGAGGGGAGACTAATGGTTGATAGGCTGCAGCTTTAGCCACCACCTCCTATTCTCCTTCCTCCCTTGAGCAAGAGTTGCGAGGAGGACGCTTTAGCCACCACATCCATCGTGTAGATGCAGCTAGAGAGGAGGACGCTTGACCTCCTTCATCTTCTCCATCCGGATTTGGAATACAAGGATACACGATCTCCCTAAGTAAAATCAATATCTCTCACATCACGGTTTTATCGGTTTTTGTGTTTTTCTCGTGATCCCAATCTTTTGCACGAGGATTTGATCTGCATAACAAATCGATTTTTATTTTAATTTCCGCTGCGCATTTGATGCACCCACTGAGGTTTTCCAATACTATGAAATTAGATTGTTATAGAGGAATGATAGGTAGTTTGTTTTATTTAATTACTACAAGATCAGACATAATATTTAGTGTTTAATTGTGTGCAAGATTTTAATCTAATTCTAAAACGTTTCAATTTTACGTAGTTAAATGAATATTTGGATATTTAAAACGAACTTCAAATTTAGGATTATGGTATCTTGAGTCTAAAACTTTTTATTTACTTATCTATCTGGATGTCAATTTTGGAGGTTATAGAATGGATAAGAAGGGTACAATCAAAACATTTTAATTCTTAGGGCACATACTTGTTTCTTGGTCTTCTAACAAACAAAATTCGATGGCATTATCTACCGTCGAAGCTAAGTACTTAGTAGCTAATACATCTTATGCACAAGTTATTTGGATGAAAAATACCATAGAAGATTATAGAATTCACTTGAAAAATATTATTATTAAATACGATAACACTAGTGCAATATGTTTAACTAAAAATCTCATTTAACAAAACTAAATATATGGATATTACACATCACTTTATTAAATATCATGTCAATAATCATGATAATTTTTTAAAATTTATTGATACAAAATATCTATTAGCTGATATTTTCATAAAGCCATTAAATAAAGAATAATTTGATTTTATTAAAAGAAAATTAGAATATTAAATCTTCTAAATAAATAATTTGCTATCATATTTTTTTGGATTTCTTGGTTTTTACAAAATGAGATTTCTTTTCAAATGATTTCACATTATTCTTGAAATTTATAAAAAATATATTATATTAAATAATTTACTACTATATATTAATTTATATAATTAAAAATAGTAAAGAAATAAATAAAAATTTAATACAAATTTAAAAAATAAGAAAAGTAAGATATATAAATAAATATTTTTTAAAAAAGTATTAATTATTATTAAGAAAAATAAAACTTTAGAATCTTGAAATAAATTTGAAAGGTCATATGGCCATAATTTTTTTATTTTGAAGTTTTTAAAATAATTTATTTACTAATTTTGAGTTTGAAATTTAAATTTATCTAGAAAATATTAAAAGTTATTTCATAATATTTTGACCGGTCTTTATATTAGATACAATATTGTTTATTTCATTCAAAATTAATATATCTGATACCATGGCTTAGGTTTTCTGGATCTAATTTCTATCATAGATTTTTCACCTATTTACACGCTCAAGTATCGAAAAACACGGGCAATATTTTTAGAAAATATCCATATTTTGGGTATTTTCCAATCCTTATCCCTTATTTAATTTTTTTAAATAGTACCCCTAATTTGAAAAGTACTCAAACTACCGTATTAATGGTTTGTTAAAGTATTTTGGCCATCATAATAAAAATATTATAAAGCCTACTTTAAAACACTATAAATGATCCAAATAGACTTCCAAACCCCAACCAAATTAATTATATGCCTAAAAATATAATAATATATGATAATTAAATAGGCATGATATGATATTATTTATAGTATTTTCGGATGATGTTTGTAGTGTTTTCAATATATTAATAAAATACTATAAAGCACTATTGAGAAACACTATAAATGAGTGAACACAATGTAATAGTTAAAAATTTATTAAAAATTGGTTCAAAAATATGACAGGATATTTTGAGTATTTTTTAAATAGGGGAATTATTTGAAAAAAAATAAAAGGGAAGGCACTTTTGAGAAATACTCAAAATATGGGTATTTTTTAAGGAAAATTACCCAAAAAATATTTCATGGATCCATCACATTTTGGTGGAAATAAAAAATTAAAGAAATTAAAAAAAGACAGATAGTTCACATGTTAAATATTCTAAAAAATTAAAAAAATCTAAAATAGAAAAATATTTTATAAATGTCCATCTGCGTGCCATTCAAAGGTTTAAAAAAATTTCCATAATATTTTGACAAGTCCATATATCAGATACACTATTTTTGATTTCATCCAACAATATAGTGTATTTGATACTAGGGATTCGGTTTTCTAGATTAAATTCTTACCATAGGTTTCTCAATAGTTTAAAAACTCAAATGTCAAAACAGATCTATCATATTTTGATGAAAATAAAAAATTTAGCTAAATAAGAAAATGATAGACTGTTCACATGCTGAATAATCCAAAAAATCAAAAAAATAAAATAAAAATATCATAAATATCCATTTGGGTATCATTTAATGTTTCGTAAAACTTTTATAGTATTTTGATGAGTTATTGTTTAGATATATTAAGTTTTGATTTCACTTAAAAAAATAATGTATCTGATACCAAAGATATATTAAGTTTTCTGGATCTAATCTTTACCATTCATTTCTCACGTATTTAGAAGCTCAAGTGTTAAAAAGTATTGTATGAAGCCATCACATTTTGGTGGAAATGAGAAAATTTTCAAATTAGAAAACAGGCAAGCTGCTCATATGCTAAATAACCCAAAAAAATACTTAAAAATTCTTCAAAATATGAAAATTGTTAGGATGAATTGACACTAAGAGGGTGATGGGTGAAATAATGAAAGTGTAAATTTACGTTTTAACGAAAATTTTTTGTTTGGAGCAAAATCATAGATCGGAAGTATATCCTGAATTTAAAGGCGAGTAAGTAGATGTTTTAAAAACATAATCGAAAGATGATGCTCTTGCTTTCCTAATTATGACTAATTGTAAGTAGTAAATGAAGCAAGTAAGTAACACTTACAATTTATAGTGATTTAGTTTTAACATTGGCCTACGTCCACTTCTCGAGTCCTCATCCTTGAGGCACACCAACATCCACTATTGATCTTCTTTTTGGTGAAGACTAAACCCTTACAACCTGAGCTTACAAGGGAGACTCTTTACAAGAATTTTACAACCCTTAGTTCACTCTCTTCCCCTTCTCTTTTTCTTATAATTCACATAAGTTTTTTAAAGAATTTTAATCCTAGAAATTATTGTATAGAATGTAAGAAAACTTGAGGTATTTATAGACTCCAAATGGTTTTAGAATTTGGAGCCAAAATTCAAATGTATCCGGAAAATATGGATATGGGTGGTTTCCCCGTCGACGCTAATGGTGCAGCCACCGAAAGCATTATGAAAACAAGATATGGGTAGTTCAGCCATTGACTTGGGCTGTTCAATCATCGTCAACCACCCGAAAATCTGGGCGACAGCGGTACAACCATCTCTCCCCGATGGTTCAGTTGTCGGGAATCCTAAAAAAGTGATTCCCTTCACTTTTTCAATCCCGACTTGAATCATCAGTTGATCACTTCCTTGGTCAACTAAATAAGCTCGACCGAAGCTTAATCCAAACCCATAGCAGACTCGGTTGTCTCTTTGAGTTGATTTTAATTTCTTCCAAATCACACTTAATTCAGACTCAAATTTAACCTACGACTTAAGGATTACAATTACATATGACCACCAAGCTTAATTAACGACCTCACTCCCGTAATCCGGCAACCTCTGACATTTCCTGTGGCGAGTCTCATTGTCTTTCTCCGGTAATCTCCCAACGTGTTTCTAGCCATCTTCTCAATATCTTCGGTGAAGTCTTAGCGAACTCATAACAAACTCCCACCGCATCGTCCAAACCTTGGCCCGATGTCTAAGCTTGATCATGGATCCATGTCTGGACTGTAATTCCTTTTCACCGTCATGATTAAACCTGCATCATTTTCTCTAACAATACATGTTAAATTAAATAATCACCAATTAATTTCATCATCAAAATATCATATTCAACAAAAATATCATAAATGTCCTTTTAGGTGCCATTCAAATATTTTATAAAAAAATTATAATATTTTTGACCAGTCCTTACATCAGTTATATTATTTTTGAAATGAGCCCAAAACAATATAATTGATTCTTGTGTTTGACTTTTGTAGATCAAAATTTAGTCCTTACATCAGTTATAATATTTTTGAAATGAGCCCAAAACAATATAATTGATTCTTGTGTTTGACTTTTGGAGATCAAAATTTACCTATTTAGAAGCGAAGTGTCAAAAAATATTACATGGATCCAACATTTTGATGGAAATTAGAAAAAAATAAAATTTTCAAATGCTGAATAAATTAGAAAAATATCAAAAAATTTGAAAATGAAAAAGTCTCATATATGTCTATTTAGGTGCCATTCAAATGTGTCCTAAAAATTTCACTAGGCGTTGTATCAATTAATTAATTTTCTTTTAAAATAAAAATTAACCAAAATTTTCTCTTTTTAGATATTTAAATAATAATTTTCTTAGATTTGAAATACTTGAATCGGTCTTAGATGGAAAATACATAAAGTTTCTCTTTCTGAAAATTTAAATAGTATTTTTCTATTTTTTAGACAATTTAACTTTTTAAAGTCAAAATTAGTAAGAAATTTTATTTTGAAAACTTATAAATAAAAAAATAATGGTCATATAGTTTTCAAATTTACTTTTTAAAGTTTTTTGACATATTTTTCATTTTTTATTTTTAAAAGATATATATTATTTTTTACTTTATAATTGATAAAATTATTTTTTAAATTATTGCTATTATTACATATATTTTTTATATTTTATGTTTAATAATATCAATTAGTATATATTAGTAAAATATTTAATATAATTAATTTTTGAACTGATTAGTTGAAATGATTTAATTATATGGGTTATTGTTATTCATTAAAAAGATGAAGAGAGAAATATAGTTTTTAATGAGAAAGATAAAAAAATATTAGAGGTTACTTTTGTCATTTTTTAAATATTAAGACTATCAAAATTTTTAGAAAATGGATACTCTCTAAAAAATTATTAAAATTAAAATCATTTTTCAAAAATTTATCCCGATATATATATATATATATATATATATATATATATATATATATATATATATATATATATATATATATATATATATATATATATATATAAGTTTGACTTACCCATCTTGGTGTCGAGTTCATCTCGACCAGATCACGAGTATATTAAAATACAATATAAATTTTATAATATTTATATAATATAATATAATATTAATATATTAAAAAATAAAAAAAAGGGGCGACGTCACCTCGATCTTTCTCCCTGCGCGGGAGAAAACGCGCCCGCGACTTGTGGGCAACAACGACACGTAAGCGACAACGATCAACGTGCGAGGACCGCACGCGGGCGATAGGTATTCTTTTTCTTCTATTTTATTTTTTTCTTCTTTTTCCTCCTTTTCTTCTTCTTCCCTTTTTTTCGCTCAATCGATCGCCAACGATTAATTTCTCCCTCAATCGATCGTCGACAGTCAATTTCTCCCTTCAATCGATCGTCGACGGTCAATTTTTGGTGGAACCACACAGTAGCGACGGTCCGACGAATCATTGAGATATGTACGCCGTATTGAGTCAGAATATCAAAATTATAAACCTTGATATATATATATATATATATATATATATATCAAATTGAAAAGAAAAAAAAAAAAACTGGGTAGGGAGGATAAAGAGTCAAATGCAAGTATTTCCGGATGCAGCCATCATCAAATATTATGATTAATCAAAAAAAAAAAAAGAAGAAGATATCATGTTAGTTGAACAGTCACCTTGGGTTAACACAGGGAAACGGTCAATCACAAGCAATTGTTGCTACGTTTTTGTAGTGCCTTAGGCGTTACGGCTAGCCCGAGTTTTAGGCGTCTTAACTCGATCGATGATGAGCAAACAAGGCAAATTCCAATCTTACATTTTGTTTCTTTATCCCTTGATATCTACTTTTTTTGCAATGATTCATGACAAAGACCGAGGCACTTGGAAGGCAGTGAAATCCCCGTTCCGATGCACCTCCTAATCTCATTTTACTTCCCAACTAGGAATCGGATCCGCCATTAATATTCTTCCACGTCTCCTCTCTTTGACGAGGTCGACTCAACGCCCTTCCAGACCACCCTTCACTTAGTTACTTACGCCCAGACCTAAACCTGTTCCGACAGATCATCTCAACACTTTCTGATCACATCCATTTCCTCCGCGCCAAACACCTATCTAATGCACTCCGTAAATGAACGAGCGTTCGGGTATATGGGTCCCGGTAGAATTTCGACACTGCTTCCCAATAGATGTCCGGGTACAGAAGCCGGTAGATGTAGGCTCTTGGAAAAGTAGTGCTCTCGCCATAAACTTTTCATATATATATATATATATATATATATATATATATATATATATATATATATATATATATATATATATATATATATATATATTTGCATAATTCTCTGAATACTTTTTCGGTCTTAATTTTTAGCTTGTTGAATCGACGATCGGAGATGGCGAGAGGGACCTCGCAGTCGCAGACGACAACATCGGCGGGGGCGGAGCGCGGCCGACCGGGCTGGGACCGCGTGGGACGCCGGCTGCTGCGGCGGGGATGAGGCGCCGGCGGCTGGGCGGGGCCGGGGCGGCGGCGGCGGCTTCGCTGGCGGCGGCGCTGGCGGGAGCAACATGCTTCGGTTCTACACCGACGACGCTCCCGGGATTAAGATGACGCCCACGGTGGTGCTCGTGATGAGCCTCTGCTTCATCGGCTTCGTTACCGCCCTCCACGTCTTCGGGAAGCTCTACCGCAACCGAGCCGGCGGTTCTTGATCCGCCACCTCCCGATCCGTGGGCTCGCGCCGGTGTGGCTGTTGGTCAAGGTGGCCTGATCTCGTCCTCTTTTTTCCAGAATCATCCTTATATATATATATATATATATATATATATATATATATAGCTTTTATGTGTGCTTTTGTTTGGTGCTGCTTTGATCTTATCGTTTGAAGGAATTGTCGTTGAGAACAGATTTCTCATTTTTGTAGCTGTTGAATGTTTCTGTAGTAATCTGTTAACTCTTACCTCGATGATTGGGGTTTTGGGGTTCCATGACTATCGATTTCCTTCTTTAAAAGATTTTTTTCATTGTTTGTCTGAAGGTATGATTGAGGTTCGTTCTCTGATATAACAATTAGTGGTATGCTTGACACCCCCAATTGAATCTTATCAAGAATTATGGCCTAAAATCACACCAAAATTGCACTGCTTTGAATTTGATCTTTTTGCACGATTTTTTTCTATTGCAAAAAAAAAAAAAAATCTTTAGGTGATCTGATAAGATCTTCATCAAATAAGCTAACTAACGTCATCAAATTTTAGTTTCTCTAACTGTAACTGTCCATCGGCATCATTCAGTAAATCACTTTGGTATCTATTTTTCTTTTTCTACAAGTGCCTAAACATAATCCACGATACTCCCTTTCTAGTTTGTAGCCAAAGTAAGGTCTTGGTTGCTTTAACCTGTTCATTTAGAAGATCTCTGTAACTAGACTATCAAATTTTTTCTTTAGCTTCTAAACTTCTATATGGAGCCTAAATAGTGACGAGCTTAATGAGCTTCTCACCCAGAATGGGATTGGGAATGGAAAGGGGTAGATACAATTTTGCAACTAGTAAGAAGAACATTTGATATGAAAGGATCATCAGAAAATAAAATTTTTTGTAGTCCTTTTATAATGCAGAGGATGGAATACATTTCTTACTCAATGATACTTGTGAAGTTTGGAAACCAGGAGTTATTCAGATATTACATGTAATTATGTAGCTTGGTCTCTTGGAGAAGATCCTCATTTTCTAAATACTCTATTTTGTCGGTGAAAGTGAGGATAATTATGTCCCTTCTTATTTTTTATCTAATTATGATGTAGTCTATTTTATTGGACTAGAATACATCTGCTTTGTAGATAACATATATTCAATAGAACATATTCTTGCTCTTCCTTATGTTTTATCTTTATAAGAAAGAGGAGGAAAACACCTGAGCCTATCACACAGAAACAATAAACAATCATTGGGATTACTGGTAAAGTTTTTGCAAAGTTTAGCTTGCATCTTGGATTACCTGCATGGTTGTGAGGCTTGATCTAATGGGTCAGACATTGGAGCATCCTGTTTGTCCCCTTTTTTCTTCCTTTAAAATTCTTCTCTTTGTTGGTGGCATCTGCTTTTTTGAAGCTTTGGTTTTAGAAAGAACCACTTTGGTCTAATCATGTGCCCTTGGTGTTCATATCACATGACATATGGATCTACCAGGACCAACAGGACAGGTTCTGGTTCGGCCTTGCCATCGCGGACTGAAAACTAAAACTCACATGAACACTTTTTCAGAGTAGCAACAATATCTTCGAAACTAAAGAATTGCTTCTGTGATGTAAACTATCACATATGTTGCGATGAGAATGAGAAAATAATCTTGTCAAAGACAAAGGGAGAATAAGTTTATTCTCATTTGATAATGACATCAAATGGATTATCTTGATAATTGATATACAAAAACTTTATTCATTGGTAATGAGATTCCACTGGTTCACGATGGAAACAGATATAAAAGGGATGCTGAGAACACAATAAGCAGGTTAGTACATAATGCAATGCAAGATTTTATATTCCACAAGGATGAGTCAAACACAAAGTTATTGAATTTGGATGTGAATTTATTGAGAAACAACATGATTAGCTGAAATTAAAGAGGAAATTTTGAAATAATAATGCTTAGACCATTGGGAAGTCTGAAGTGAAAATTAAGGTAGTGGATGGGTTATCCATTGGCTTTACAGAACTTATGTTTGCTCAGCCGTTGTTATGACGACATACAGATTATGGTAAGGTGAACATTAAATTGAATTGAATTGCATTATTGTGATGATGTAAGATTAATCAAGCGAAAAAAATATTGCACCCATCAAAAGAAAGGAGATTAGCATAGGAAATTTTATTCTCTTTGATCTTATAATTTGTGAATTACATATGGAGTCATTGAGACGCAGTATAGCAAAAGTTTATGTCAGAAAGTTGTTATATTTGTAATATAATATACTACACAGATTTAGGAAACAAAGTCAATTTCTGGTTTTGTAGGTTTTGTAAATATCTCTTTATAATTTTTGTGTTTTGGATCATTTTGGTATGAAGATGGAGGAAATGGAACAGAAAAAAGGCCCATTCGAATTGTTTTCAAATCTGATTGGAGATAAATATAGTTTCTTGGATATGTATCTGTTGCATAATCGTTTTGGGCATGCAAAGTCGGATTTTTTTTGATATTTCAGACTGAGATACAGAGATGAATTGAGATCTACTAATATCTAAATATACTTCAAACAATAGTATTTCCCTTGCTTCTCAAATTGGCTTTCGGATCTTCCTATTTAAGAATTTTGTCAGTTTAAGTTAGTGAGTTAATTATTTGTCGATAACTCTTTATTAGATTCTATATCGAGTGCATACCAAATTTGATGGAAGTCCACAACCATTATGTCTGATTTTTCATCCTTAACTAGTTCAAACAAGCAAATATGGAGACAAGGTATATCTCCGTGTAGTTGTATACATATTTTGTCTGATTTATTTCTGATCCATTCCATATCTAGTATGACAACATATAATGATATATATGTACATTTGTATAACAAAGCTCAGCTGCTAATTACTGTGTGATCAATCAATGCTTGTTAATGATACCATGAAAATCAGAATAACACAGAGTAGAAAGATAGAAGGGAACTATGGAGACAAAATATGTGGTGAGGGTGATCAAACTGGAGGTCTGGTCTAGAGTGTGAAACTCAATGGGAGATCAATTATGGCATAAACTTGCAATTAAAGCTCAGCATAATTTGTTTGCTTGATTTTATTTAAGTGATGATAGATAGCAAGGATCTCTTTAATAGACACAAGTGTGGTTTTATGAAGATGAAGGGGGGCTCTTGAGAATTGTTATGTATGTAATAATGATCTCATGCTGATCTAAAAAGGAGTAAGATGTTGTGGATAATGACTTTTCTGGACCTAAACTTAACATAATTTTATGGACCTGGCTCCATGAGAAACTGTCATTGATTGGAAATTATTAAGAAAAGCCTAAGAAGGCATCAGTCAATATGTTTTATTTAAAACTACTGTTTGTGCCTTCATATATATACTTTTTTTTTCTTCTTTTCCGTTGTTTGTTTTTGACTATTTGTAGGAATATTTATTGTGTGACATTAACAAAAGGTAGTTGGAACCTACGATATATTATTCCAATTGAATCGATGCATTTATGGAGATTGTGGGGATGTGTCTGTAACTGGAGTTGGATCTTTCATTGTCAGCTTAGTGTGAGAAACATGGACAGCCTAGTCTCTGAGAGCAGTGCAATTAAGATTGTGGACAAGGAATGTTGCAACAGGAATTACTTGGGAAGAAGAGAGGAGGTCACGAGCACTTACTTGAAATGGACGAGATAAGTTTTGGTTACTCATCGTTGTTGATGTGTCTGTGCAGGCTCTGGAAGAATCCAGTTAACCAACCTGTTGCTGTTGATGTTGCTGTTTGCGGTCGGTCACCAACCTACTGCCAGCCTTCTCCAAAGGAGACGGTGTTCCTCGACTTCTTCCTTCCCTTCTGACTAGTTTAGCATCCTTCAAAATTATTCACCTTCTGACAGTTCAAGATTCCCATCAATCGAATTTTCTCACCACCTCTATTTCTGCTTATAAATTTTATTATTATTATTATTATTATTATTACCAACCCCTCACCCAATTCTGTCATCATATTAAATAAACATCATTTTAGGTTGTCCTACATCTTATAAATTTTAGATTTTCTCGATGAGATATAAGAAAAAAAAAAAAGAAAAGACAGCATATAAGATAATGAATCAAACTAGATTCATCACGTATTGGTTTAGGGATGATAATAATAAAAGTATTAGTCATTGTAAACTCTCTTCTCGATAAAGACAAATACCCTCGAAGGAGGTTTATGAAAATTAATAAGTCGATTAAATAAATGATTACGGAGGAGCATGATTATAAGCACTTCAATACAATTTTATGAGAAAAGAGTCTTTTTTCTTTTTTTTTTCTTTTTCTTTATACTCCGAACTCAGATATCTACTATGGTGAATATAGTGCTCGTGTACATAGCTGTAGAAGTATAAGAAGAACACAGTTGTAATATCTGAAGCGATAATTTCTGTAAGATGTGCCGTCCCTAGTAAAAGGTTCCTAAAAGCTTTCATGAATATATGATTAGAGTTAAAGTCTATATATGATTAGAGTTAGAGACTTGGATGGGTCCTAAAAGCTTTCATGAATAATCAAGGCATAATAGATGCCCAATAACATGTAGATATCAATAATCAAGGCATAAATGATTAAAGGAATTTAATTCAATGCCTAAATCGTTTCCCTTTATTCAGATAGAAATTATCATACTAACTGAGGTTCATGTCATCAGGGATACTTCATCCCATTGACTGAATGAGGCGTCGAGTAGCTTATATCAATAAATATTATGATTTAATAATTTTATTTATCAAAAAGGTTTTGATTTTCATGAGGATTATTTGTGTCTGATATTTAATACTGTCTGTTCGACTCCATATGTGACGTCATGTATGACATTTAATATGATTAAAAAAAAATTCTCTTTAAAAACACTTGTATGTGATTAATAAATCATTGATTCATGATACAAAACTATAACAATTTAAAAATAGTAACTCAGCAATCATCAACTTTAACACATAAAAACACAGACGACTGCCAGAGTTTATATGGAGGATTCGGGAGTGTAAGTCTAGTCTAATTGAAATCCTTAGTTACCTTAATAGAACTACGTTTAGATTTTCTAAATTAATTAGCTGAATTTTATTTATTAAGGTTGTGTATATTTATCCTCCCCAAATCTTACATTCACGGAAGCTGATATTTATTATATATTAAGATTCTTTTCCTAAATCTGAACCAAATTAAGGGTTACACTGCAAATGCAAGAGGATCAATCACAGAATCATGGCTTTGCCTTTCGAGTAGTTTTTGTTAGAGCATTTTCATATAATAAATTAATATCCTTCTACAAGCCTGTCTTTTTCACCTACGGAACTCCGTGTAGAGTAAAGAGGCTACGTCGAAAAGAATCAGATAGTCACTTCATTTTTTTTGGATTACAACCATATTCGCATCAATACGGTACACACACACCATAAACTTTGACCATGGCCAACTTTTCCTGATTAATATTCTGTCAACTTGAAAATTATGGGAAAAGAAGTTCTTCACGCTTAGCAGTCAATCTGGTGATTAGAAATTTTGTTTACGACTCCTTGAGAATTGATTGAATCAGCAAAATCCTACAAGCTTTTAGCTCATGAGCAAGCCGATTTAGACTTTGACGTGTTAAGCACAATGTCATGGCTGTAGACTGACGCCAAATATGTATGATTCATTTCCCTTGTAAAATTGTATCTTTTCGACGATTATAACTCCTTATTGGCATGTTGCAGACACTATTTAGACCGACAAGCGTTAGAATTTATCTTCGTTTATTAATTTTTTTTCATTGGATTGCAGATAAGGTTGCATCAATCAATAATGGCATCGAAATCAAGAACTACACACGCCATAAAACTGTGGTTGAAATTAGTAGCAGGAAAACACAATTAGGACGGTATGGTCCCTTGGATCTAACCCAACATAACAATCAGTCACCGCAGAGACGTTATAGTTTTCATTATAAGATTGCTATATTCCGTAACCTGGCATGGCCTACCCATTCGAGTCCTTTAGTTAGATGTAGCGTCAATATGGCATTCACGTTGATGTAGCGCCAGCAACAATGAGCGGGCAACTTACAGGTGTTCTACAATGTGTGCTTCCCAGCAGGAACCACTTTTAGGTGTAGCATCAATCAGTGCTTTTCTCAGGATTTCATCAGAATACTCTTAACAAGCCCATGTTGTCTTCCGATCCATCGTTCAAAGCAACAGTCATGCTCAAATAAAAAAACAGTGCAATTTAAGATTACAACATATGCAATATTGTACAACACATCAAATCCAATGCAAGAGTAGTAACCATCAAGGGGGTCAAAGAACTAATTACATGGTAAGCCAATCAAGAGTGGTTGACCTAACTAGAGGACTTCCGCCGAAAAGGAAGGGACCAATCTCAACAAATGGATAAGACCTCGGAAACACGTAATTTACTCATCACCCAAGTTTACAGACCCGTCCTTCATTAGTCTGATGCTCAGACTATTGAACCTCCCCCTCGAGTAGTGGCGTGAAGCCTTTCTCCAGTCTGTTCCAGTTTTCATCATTGCCACGAATTCATCATAGCTAATTCGTCCATCCTGCAAATACAAAAAGATTATACATGTCAATGGTTGTATGTATGTTGGCCACCTACCATAACATATGTCAGTCACCTTGTCAGTGTCAACTTCTTGTAAAATATCATTCGCCACATCAATGCTGTCAGCAGCTCCATCTTCAGACAATGCCTCCTGAAGCTCCTCTGGCTCGATATAGCCATTCCCATCCTTGTCAAAATATGAGAAGGCTCTTCTGAGATGCTCGTCATTAGCCATCCTTTGTAAATGAATAGATACAGCAACAAACTCTCCATAGTCTAGGGTTCCTTTGCCAGTGGCATCCACCTGTTTGGTCAAACTTGATCGATCAGATTATGCAATCTTTCTCTTCTGAGCAAGCAGCATTGAAACAGAAGCAATCAATAACATTGCAGTACATGGTGCCTACAACCTTTTGCAAAATTGTCAAGCATGTTCATGGAGATACAATCAGCTCCGGATCTTCATTTTCTCAAGCAAGATATATGACCCGAACATGAAGAGTTCTTTAGCTAGTTTACATAGCACAAGTACAATGTGAACATAACATGTCAGTAAACCCTCGGATTTAAGCAAACCTTTGGTTGCCCTCCAACTTGTTGTAAACTGCTAGTCTTGTTGCAACTAGGCTTAGAACCTCCCCTAATTGGTATAGGAGGCACCTTTGACAGTCCAGAGCCTTGACAATTCTGTTGACTGCAGTCCGTATCAACTTCAAGTCAAAATAGCAAGTAAATTAGCTGGCCTTGCTGCAAATAGTGTTGGTTGCTCAAAATAGACCAGCATGGGGCTCAAAGAGGCCCTAAACTGGCTCAAAACACAACAAAAGAAGGCTAAAAAGGGCCCAAATATAACTTAAAAAGACCCTAAAATGTCTGACCATGTCCAGCACTTGTCAACCTGATCTAGGCTCAATCAGGTCCGTTTGGGTCTAAGCCACTTGGAACGACACAAGTATAAGAAATTAGTTGAAGTGTCAATGTACTTCAATATGGCAAGTTAGTGTTCTAAAATGTGGTCTACGAGGCCACATATGCATATGCAGCCTCAAGATGCACTCTCATCACATATGTGGCCATATGTTTATGTGGCTGCTTATTAAATCTGTGCAAACAGCGGCATAGACACGTATATGCAGCCACATATACTAATGAACTGGATATGTGGTTCACATATATAGATGAATATGTTATAGCCACCATCTGAGGTTTACATTTCTTCCCAAGTATCATTGTTTCTTCTAGTATACTATATTCATAGTATTTAACATGGTCAATAAAGTTCTTAATCACAACACATTTACATGGATTCTGTAATGTATCACTTTATATTGTTCCATATTTAAATCACATATATCTTTGTTGTTATTTTTTGATATTTTAGTATTTACTACATATATACTATACAGTGCCTTGACTGCCTACATACTGCAGCTGTTCTTCAGAACAATGGCACCACAATATTGCACAACAAAGCTACTAATGTGCGGGTGAACTGATACTGAAGTATATAGTGCAACCAATTTGGACCTAATCAATATAGGCAGCTACAGTATCCTAAAATGCCATTGGACTCGGTTGGACTGATATGTATAAGATATTTAAATTAATTTTCAACTGAGTCTGGTCTTGCCAATCTGATCCTGTTGATATCAAGTTTTCACCATTGGTCGATTCCAATTTCGATTTCAATGTCATGACCTATGGTACAAAATATATGGTCAGTATACCACAATAATCAAATCCATATAACCATTCACTCTGGCTAGTATTTCATGAATCAATATATGTAATTCATGGCTGTGACATCAATGGCATTGTTCTCTTCAATTTTTTTGTCTTTCAATGGTGTTGGTTTTCCAGTGACTAGTTAAGAGACAAAGGAGAATGACCACAAACAATGTTTCCATGGATCTCGTTTGCTGCATGACCTTGCAAGGTGATAGCAACAAGATAGATTGACTAAATTTTATGAATTTTTGAATAACATAGAAATTAGTAGCTTATTGCAATGTTAAACATTCTTTTATCCTTTCTTTTTTTATGGGAAAAAAAAGTATTTAATGAATATAGCTCAATGGAACCCAAAATTCAAAATAAAAACCAACTGATATCAAGGTCTGCAATACCGATGGATACCCCATACATCTTGACCGGCCTACCGATCGGAACATGAACCACTTGGAGTGGTACCGATTGGGTTGTTTCCACCCTGTTACCACCGAAATTGGCCGATAACGGTCTATTTCATGTCGCCACCATTGTCGCGAATGATGATTTCAACCGTCATCCGATTTCGAGTATCGAGGAGAAAAAGAAGAGGGAAAAGAAAAGGGAGCACCTAGAGTTTGACATTGCTCTCCCAATCCCTTCGCTCGTGCAATCCATCACCCACGGGCGATTTTTTCTCCCCGCGCTGTCACGGACAACAATGTAAACAAGGTGTTCGATGAAATGCTCATGTTTGTCCGTGTCCTTCGGTTTGTGTACATACCATGTACAACAAGTAGCGGGCTTGCAGTAGACTTAGCAACCCTAGTTTGGTTTGCTTTGTGGCCGATTTTGGCTTGTAAATATGAGTGTGTCTTGTAAGCACTTATAGGGACTTCGGTCTGTAATGGACTATTATCCTTTGTGTGCAACTTCTCTGAGTTTGTAATGTCCATGGGTGTAAATTGTATCTGGCTTTCTAAAGTGTTTGCTTGAGCAATTGCTTGTGGATCCCGTTGGAATTGCTTCTTTTGGCCCGTTTTCACTTTTGTAAGTCTAAGGGACCTTAGGAGATATCGGGGAAGGCTGACCTTCGCGGACGGACACGCATAGGTGCTGCACGGCTTAGGCAAAATTCAGCTAAGCCCGTGACATTGTGGTATCAGAGCGGGACAAGCACATGCAGAAACACTTGTCATACAAACGTGGGGGACCTAGCTAGGTTGTGTGGAGGACAGCCAGCACGCGCAACCGTTTGGGGAAAACGGACATTGAGATGTAGGGAAAGGAGTCGCTCAGAGGAGCGGGCATCTAGGTTTGGCATTCAGAGGAATGGCCAACCCTTTGCACGAGAGGCACCACGAGGACAAGCAAGCGAAGAAGAATGTGTAGCGCACAAAGATTGAGATGGTTGAGTTCGAGCTATAGCTCGATGTTGGCAACCAAACTTGATGGTGCTCAAGGTAAATCGGGGCGCTTGGTGAAAGATGAGACCGTGCAAAGTGGGAGGTGTTGTGTAATGACCGAAAAAATTGTGCAAAGCTCACAGAAGTGAGGGGAATTGTTAACTCGAAGGATTCGGTACTCATGCAAGGGCTTGTACACAGACGACGGAGTGTTCGTGGCCATCCTAAGGAGCGATCGGAACTCAGTGCTATGGAGCATCAGAACTTTCTCTTTGACATGGAAAGGATACGTCCGTAGGCGGCTGAAATATGCAACAAGTTCAGCATGTTGCTAGACCCTGAAGGGTGCAGTGGGGACTGTATTGGCAAAGGGTCGCAATCTAGCAAATACATTTACGGGGGCAGAACAAGACACAAGTTGTTTAGCAAGATGTGGTAGTCCAAAGGGGATGGTAGTCTCCGAAACTTCCAGTGGGAAGAATGTAAAGAGGAAAGTTACTTCAACAGGACAAATATCCAGGAGGGATAAGTCCAAGTTCTCCAGAGTGTCACGGGCTTAGCTAATTTTGCCTAAACCGTGTGGTACCCATGCGTGTCCGTCCGCAAAGGTCAGCCCTCCTCGAGATCTCCTAGAGTCCCTTAGACTTACAAAAGAGAAAACGGGCCAGAAGAAGCAATTCCCACGGGATCCACAAACAACTGCTCAAGCAAACACTTTATAAAGTCAAATACAAATTACACCCATGGACATTACAAACTCAAAGAGGTTGCACACAAAGGATAATGGTCCATTACAGACCAAGTCCCCATAAGTGCTTACAAAACACACTCATATTTACAAGCCAAAATTGGCCACAAACCAAAATAGGTGCTAAGCCTACTGCAAGCCCGCTACTTGTTGTACAAGGTATGTACACAAACCAAAGGACACGGACAAACATGAGCATTTCATCGAACACCTTGTTTACATTGTTGTCCGTGACATTCTCCCCCACTTATTCCTTCGACGTCCTCGTCGAAGCCACTGTAGACGCTACATCTCCTCGCATTATGCTGAATCTTTAATCTTACGCTTTGGCAACACGTCCCTTTGGCTCCCGCTCTCCCGTTGTTGAGTAATCGAATCCGATCCGCCATTGACTCACCAACGATCGGTATGGGGTTGGTGAGTTGTCGATCCTTGTTGGTTCTCGCGGATCCTGCGATGAAGGAAAAGACTGTCTTATTATGCGCCTGTATCGCAGTATACTCATGTTGCTTGAACTGGGTGGATGCTTGTTGGAGTTTTAACGAGCATCGCCTCGCAGACTTTGAAGTTTTTAAGGTCCTTCCTCCACAATGTTGCCCATTGATCCTTCCTCCATGTTTAGTTGTTACTTCCAAGTAGGTTCGCATCAATTCCGCTTTCGATTGACATTCAATTGGGAAATGAAGCGGACAATCTACTCTCAGTAGGACTGATCACCAATGGTGAGGATTTGACAACTATTGTCTTCCATAAGCTTTCTTTGAAGGGTCACTGAACTTATGCAGAGCTCCTCTACTGCATAGATAAGAGAACTGGGATACTCGACTTCACCCATTCTCTTAGTAGTTGAGAAGGCAGGGTTACTAGGCTTCGCTCACCTCCTCGAGTTAAGAGAATTGGGGTACTCAGTTTCGTCCATTCTCCTGAGTTGAGAAGGCAAAGGTTACTCGATTTCGCCTGCCTCCTCGAGTTTGTCGTCATGGTTACTAACATTCGCCGCTCTTTGCTCACACTCAAGCACTTGAAGTGTTTGCACTCCTTGTGTTGAGTTAGCTATTGTGATTCGCCTTCCCACTGCTATTGAACTTCTGGAATGCAAGAAGTTTTGCCCGAAAAGAGTAAAAAGTTTACCCTAACTTGGAGTCCCCTAACTTGGAGTAAGTCTTTGATAGATCCGTCGCCTTTGGGATTGTAGTCTTCTCCATCATCTTTGCCGCCTACTCCTTTGAGTAGAAAAGGTGCAATGACAAACTTCCTACTTGTTCCTTGGTCGAGCACTCTGCATCAACAAGTCTCCGCCTTTCGATCGTGATGAGAAGTCCATCGACACGGTCTTATGAAGTTCCTTGGCCTCGCCTTCGCCTGTCTTGGTACTTGAGTTTGCCTTCATACTCCACCTCCTTGGCCTCTTTTACGACCAATGCTCTCCCTCCAGAGCAAGGGATAGATGACTCCACGAAAGTCCGCCCTGCGCATGGTCAAGCCCATAGCACTACTATCTGTTACCTTGCATCTGCTTCCTTCGCGATCGGTAGATCGCCTCTGCTGACCGTAGCTCCTCCGAGTCCACCTTCTTTCTAACCGCTTTGCTTTTGGGTGGCGAGCCCTCTTGGGCTCGATCGCTTCCCTGCTTTGCCACCCGACACTCGTGTCCTCTTAGCGATTCTCCTTAGTCGATGGAAAGGCATGCAACTCCGCATGGCCTCCGCCATCTTGTTGCTCGCTGTGGGTCGTTCTCCTTCCTTGGTAGCAAAGTTCGCACTCGGCCGTCCTCGACTTGTCGGGCTCCCTTGCGAATGTGAGCCAGCGATCAACTCTCCAGCTCGATCATACCTTTGTATAATCAAGTCCCCCATGGGACTCACTGTAATCGACTTCTCCTCGGTGGTACACAACTCTCATATCTTGATGACCAACGTCTGACTTGATGCACACGGAAGACCCTCCGATACCATAGCATTCACCCTCGAATCCCCTTCTTGTTGTTGCATTGTTCACGTGGAGCTCCCACTCGATCATTCATACGATCACGTCCCCTCCACGGGACTCACTAGTACTTGACTTGAACTTCTTCCTCGGTACATAACCCCATATCGATGACTAAGGCTTTCATCCGCTTCACACACACGAAGACCCGCGTCTACTCGACATTCACTCCTTGAATCCATAGTCCTTCTTGTTGTGTCGTACACCAAAGTGGAGCTCAGTAACGATCATACCTCAACGTGATCTTGTCCCTCACGGACAAGATTGCACGTTGCCACGAACTATTCCACCATGATCCGTGCACCATGTCACCTCCGGTGACATCTCTATACGCAGATTCTCGTGTGATGAACTCGACTACGACTTCTCCACGTGTGGCCTTTGCCAACACATCGTAGGGCCTCCGCCATCTCCGATTTTTAGTTCGCTCCCTTCATTCGCCCACCCACTCTTGGGTCACACCTGGATGAAGCATAGCTCTAGGACAGTCCGTCGCCTAGTAGCTCATGAAGTCCCCCTGACTTCGCTAGAATTGGTGCACCATTGTCTAGATCCTGGACCTCTATCCCCTACCAGCACAATCTCTGCTATACACCACTTGTTCCTGACAACTCGAATGACAACATTGTGGCATATTCTTCAAGAGTACCCGCCTCTACGTCCTCTTGCCCCGTGCTAAGGTCTCTTGATCCCAACTTTGCCTCTGCAAGTTGAATCACCTTAGTTACTTTGTAAAATGTATCTCTGAGGTAAGGTGCATATGCCTCGAAGCTCCCTTCGTCTTTGGCACCATGCAAGATAAGTCTGCCCATCAGAATAAAGAACCCGTGGAACGACATGATCTCACTCTTGCCTCTACAAGAGTTCATGCCCTTGACCTCCGTCCTAGGAAAGTTGTGTACCTCCGCTCCATGTTCCATCTTCTATGTCGACTCCCTTCATGCGGCTCGGATGCTTCACTGAGTTCCACCCAAGTCGCTCCGCTCCTCAATTTGCATTGAGTTGATAGTAGCCCTCGCGTCCACCATTCTACGTCAGCCCTCCGTTGAGTTCGATTTTTGCATCAACTCTAAGTGTGCCTTCATATGATGTTGCCTTGGATTGCTCCCCCACTTGATCTCGAAATGCATCCACCAACGTTACCTCATTCGAGATCATGCAATGATTCCACGTCACTCACTCGGTCCGTTGAGCTTTATGGAGATATTACCTTGAGAAACTCTTCGTAAACAGGTCCGTTGACCTGTTGAGCAACTTTCCTCTTTACATACTTCCCATTGGAAGTTTCGGAGACCACCATCCCTTTGGACTACTCCGTCTGACAACTTGTGCCTTGCTCGCACTTGCTAGATTGCCCCTTCGTCTCACCCTTCAAGGTCTAGCAATACGCTGAACTTATTGCACATTTCACGCCTCGGACGTATCCTTTCCGTCAAGAGAAAGTTCGATGCTCCATGGCGAGTTCGATCGCTTGGGATGGCCACGAACACTCCGTCCGTGTCAAGCCCTTGCGTGTACCGAATCCTTCGAGTTAATAATTTCCCTCACCTCAGAGCTTTGCTCGGCCATTACGCAACACCTCCCACTTTGGCCTCATCTTTCACCAAGAGCCCCGCTTTGCCTTGAGCACCATCAAGTTTGCAACGCTGCTATAGCTCGAACTCAACCATCTTTGTCCACGATTCTTCTTCGCTTGTCCTCGTGGTGCCTCTCGCGAGGGTTGGTCATTCCTCGAACGCCAAACGAATGCCTCCTCGAGCGACTCCTTTCCCTACATCAAAATGTTCGTTTCCCCAAATGATTGGCGTCGTCCTCCACAGCCTAGGTCCCCACGTTTGTATGGCGAGTGTTTCTGCGTATGCTTGCCTCGATACCACATTGTCAGCGATTTTGCTTAAACTGCGGCACCCATGCGTCCGTCCGCAAAGTCAACCCTCCCGAGATCTCCTAGAATCCCTTAGACTTACAGAAAAGCGGGCGGAAGCAATTCCACGGATCCACAAGCAATTGCTCAAGAAAACACTTTATAAAGCCAAATACAAATTACACCCATGGACATTACAAACTTAGAGGTTGCAAAGGAAAATGGTCTGCATCAAGTCCCCACAAGTGCTTACAAAACACACTCATATTTATAAGTCAAAATTGGTCACAAAGCAAACCAAAATAAGGTCTAAGCCTCAGAAACCCATTATCTGGTATGTACACAAACGAAGGATGACAAACACATGAGCATTTCATCGAACACCTTGTTTACATTGTTGTCCGTGACAACGCGGGGAGAAGAAATCGCTGGGTGATGGATTGCACATATTGAGGAAGAGTTTCTCAAGGTAATATCTCCAAAGCTCGATGGATCGAGCGGTGGCGAAGAGTCATCGCGTGATCTCGAATGAGGTAATGCATTGGTGGATGCATTTTGAGATCAAGTGGGGAGCAATCCAAGGCAACGTCTTATGAAGGCACACTTCGAGTCGATGTGAAAATCGAACTCAACGGAGGGCTGACCCATGGAATGGTGGACGCGAGACTATCAACTCAATGCAAATCGAGGCGGAGCGACTTAGGTGAAACGTTAAGTATCCAAGCCGCGTGAAGAAAGTCGGCATAGAAGATGGATCGTGGAGCGGAGGCACGAGCTTTCCTTGACAGGTCAAGAGCATGAACTCTTGTAGAGGCAAGAGTGGGATCATGTCATTCCATGAGTTCTTCATTCTGATGGGGCGGACTTATTTTGCATGGTGCCAAAGACAAAGGAGGCTTTGAGGCACATGCACCTTACCTCAGAGATGCATTTAACAAAGTAACTAAGATGATTCAACTTGTGGAGGCAAAGTTGGGTTTGGAAGACGTTAGCACAGGGCAAGAGGACACAGAGGCATGTACTCTTGAAGAATATGCCACAGTGTTGCCATTCGAGTTGTCAGGAATAAGAGGTGCATAACATAGATTGTGCTGGTAGGGGATAGAAGCCTAGGATCCAGACAATGGTGCACCAATTCTAGCGAAGTCAGGGGAACTTCATGAGCTACTAGGCGACGGACTGTCCTAGAGCTATGCTTCGTCCAGGTGTGACCCAAGAGTGGGTGGATGAAGGTAAATTGTCAGGGAAGCGAACCAAAAATTGGAGATGGCGGAGGCCCTACGAGGTGTTGGCAGAGGCCACACATGGAGAAGTTATAGTCCGAGTTCATCACACGAGAATTTGTATGCAACGAAGATATCACCAGGAGGCAACATGGTGCAACGAATCGTGGTGGCATAGTTCATGACAATACAACACTTGCAGTGAGTCCCGTGAGGGACAGGATCATGCAGAGGTATGATCAGGGGTAAACTGGGAGCTCCACTTTGGTGTACGACACAACAAGAAGAAGGGCTATGGATTCAAGGAGTAAATGTCGTGGTACCACAGAGGTGGGCCTTCGTGTGTGCATCGGAGCTAGCATTGGATTAAAGCCTTAGTTATCAGCATATGGGGGCTGTATACCACCGAGGAAGAAGTCCAAGTGCAAGTACCATTGAGTCTCATGGAGGGGGACGTGATCATGTTAATGATTATGAGCTACTAGGAGCTCCACTTCGGTAAACAATGCAACGACAAGAAGGGCTGTGGATTCAAGGGTGAATGCTATGCTATGGAGTCTTAGGTGTGTCTGCATCAAGCTTCGTAAGATGAAAGCCTTCATCAAGATAGGGGTGTACCATCGAGAGAGAAGTCGATTACAAGTACCAGTGAGTCCCATGGAGGGACTTGATTATACAATGGTATGATCAGCTGGAGAGTTGGGCGCTGCTCACATTCGCTTAAGGGCTGCAAGTCAAAGGACAAGACCGAGTAAGCGACGTTGCTACCAAGGAAGCTAAGGAGAAATTGGTGGGAGCCTGCAACAAGATAGCGGAGGCCATACGAGAGTTGCGGTCTTCTCGACCAAGGAGGACTGCTAGGAGGACACAGTGGTGTTGAAGCAGGTGGTCGAAAGGGGCGAGGAAGCGACGACGAGTCTAGTGGGGCTCAGCTACCCAAAAACAAAGCGTCGGTTATAAAGGAGGTGGACTCAGAGGAGCACCACAGTGCCGCAGAGGCGGATCTACCGATCGTGAAGGAAGGGATGCAGATACAAGGCAATGGATAGTAGGGCCATGGGCTTGGCACCATGGCAAGCAGAGGCAGGACTTCCGTGGAGTCATCGATCCTTGCTCTCGTGGAGAGCATTGGTCGTAAAGGGGCCGAGGAAGTGGAGAATGAAAGGCAAACTCAAGTACCAAGGCAGGAGGGAGGCCAAGGAACTTCATAAGATCGGTGTCGATGGGCTTCTCATCAAGATAGCGAGGGACTTGGTTGATGCAGAGTGCTCGACCAAGGAATGAAGTAGGCGCTGCATCTTGTACCTTTCTACTTAGAGGAGTAGGCGGAGGTGATGGAGAAGACGACAATCCCGCGACGGAACTATCAAAGACTTACTCCAAGTTGGGGACTCAAATTGGGGTAAACTTTTGCTCTTTTCGTGCAAAACTTCTTACATTCCGAGTTCAATGGCGTGGGAAGGCGAATCACGAGCTAACTTAACGCGAGGAGTGAAAACACTTCTAGTGCTTTAAAAGTGTGAGCAAAGAGCGGGCGAATGTTAATAACCACATCAATGCTTGAAGTACAAACTCGAGGAGGCGAAATCGAGTAATCTTTGCCTTCTCAACTCAAGAGAATGGGCCGAGTACCTCAATTCTCTTAACTCGAGGAGGTGAGCGAAGCCAAGTAACCTTGCCTTCTCAACTACTAAGAGAATGGGTGAAGTCAAGTATCCAGCAGAGGAGCTCTACATAAGTTCAGTGACCCTTTAAAGAAAGCTTATAGAAGATAATAGTTGTCAAATCCTTACCATTGGTGATCAGTACTACTGAGAGTAGATTGTCCCGTTTCCCAATTGACTAATCGAAGCGGGAGTGATGCGAACATACTTAAGTGACAACTAAACGTGGAAGAAGGATCGATGGGCAAACATCATTGTGGAGGAATGATCTCAAAACCTTAAAGTCGCTCGTCAAAATTCCAAGCATCCACCCGGCATGAGTATATTGCGATCGGTGCATAATAAGCGGTCTTTCCTTCATCAAAAGGATGCGAGAACCAACAAGGATCAAGACAACTCACCAACCCCACACCGATTCATCATTGGTGAGTTAAAGCGGCGTGGCGGATCGAGTTCGACTACTCAACAACTGACGGAGGGGAGCCAAAGTGTTGCGAGCGAAGGTTAAAGATTGAGAATGCCGGAGATGCGCGTCTACGGCTTCAACAAGGACGTCGAAGGAATAAGCGGGAGAGAATGTCACGGACAATAATGTAAACAAGGTGTTCGATGAAATGCTCATGTTTGTCCGTGTCCTTCAGTTTATATACATACCATATACAGCAAGTAGCGGACTTGCGGTAAGCGACCTAGTTTGGTTTGCTTTGTGGCCGATTTTGGCTTGTAAATACGAGTGTGTCTTGTAAGCACTTATGGGGCCTTCGGTTTGTAATGGACCATTATCCTTTGTGTGCAACCTCTCTGAGTTTGTAATGTCCATGGGTGTAATTTGTATCTGGCTTTCTAAAGTGTTTGCTTGAGCAATTGCTTGTGGATCCGTTGGAATTGCTTCTTCTGGCCCGTTTTCTCTTTTGTAAGTCTAAGGGACCTTAGGAGATCTCGGGGAAGGTTGACCTTTGCGGCTTAGCTAAAATTCAGCTAAGCTCGTGACAGCGTGGGGAGAAGCAATGTCCCCCCATGTGGTGAGAAGGAACGAGGCGATGTTGCCCTTTTTTTTCACTTTATTATATATATATATATATAGATATACATACCAAGTGGTACGCCTAGGCATCTTGCTCGATTAAGATACCATCGAAATGAGCTCGGTATCTGATCTGATCTGATACGAACCTTGACTGATATAATTTCTGACTTATGAATGTTTCTCAAGCACTTCTTATGTAAATCTGATGATACAAGTTTCATTTTTAGGTTGTAAAACCTCATTTCACAGAAACTTCTTTGCTTTTGTTTCTGTTTGACTTGACCTGGCCCGGTTTAGCATGATTAAATAGATCTCAGTTTCAACCTAAACTTTAAGAATTCAGATCAGTTTGGACTCAAGTCGAGAGATATAGTTGCATGTCAGGTTAACAGCAAGTAATAAAACATTCTGTATATATAGTACAATATCTTCCAACAGATCAAGAAGGGAAGATAAAACTGATCCTATTTGATCCATCACACTACACTCTTGACTAATAAGACGCCGAGAAGCTTTAATGTCTCAGTTCAAAAGCTAAGATGTACAGTTTTCTCTGCTTTGAAGAATTGTTAAGAGCTAAGAACTCCAAGAATATTGTATCTATGAATTTCGGTAATCCATGTAGTTAAACTCACACAAAAAAATGAAACATTCGTTTACTAGTTAGCTCTATATCCTTCAATTGCAAACTAGTGGACTGCACAGTAAACCTAGGCCTGAAATCCAGTGTAAAAAGATAGACTACAATTATCAGTTTGAACTTTTTTTAAGTCAAAGAATCAAATATAATTGGATTTGGAACAAGTACTAAATGGAGCACACTGTTGCCAAGCTGAATGCATCTGATAAATGGCAGGTGACCATTATTTTTTGTTGTCGTGCCTAGGGAAAAACACATTTGAGAAACAAACATATAGGAATTGAATACACTTACAGCTTCAATAAGCATCTGCACTTCAGACTCCACAAGATGGGAACTGGATTTTGCAAGCCCAGTTTTGAGTTCCTCATATGAAACTATACCATCATTGTCAACATCCATCATCTTAAAAAGCTCTTTTATATCTTCAACTTCTTCAGTGGATAAATGATCAGCGATAACCTAGTTTTGCAAGAAAATATTCAATCAAAATTAGAAGAAGATTTGGAGAGATGAGACTCATAAATGGTTTTCAAACATCTAATGACATAATTTAAGAAAATATCAACAAACCCTCAAAGCTCTCCTCTTGAAACGATTCATCCTTGAAAATTGTTTGAGCCTCGACTTAACCACATCCCCTAGAGGTACATTTGGAGCTTTTTTAGCATCTTGAAGCCAAGGATGTTCTGCAAGAAAGAAGAATAAATAAGGATCACTTTGACATAATGTGTGGGTGGGAAGAAACATAAAATGGTCACCAACTTGGAGCACGGGCAAAGGAAACTTATGGTAGAAAATAGTCATAGTGCAATTGAGATGCATACTGTACTCCATGATTTTCAATTTATAATGTGACATGAATGTGCTTTCAAAACCATTTTATATGACAATTTATTACTATTACATCCATGCACATGCATTATTGCGAAGATTGTAGCTGAAGCAATCAGGGCACTAAGCACAAAATCTGTTTGGCATAGTTGGCAACGAGTGTATTTTGTTATTTGTCCACAAAGGCAACTCATAGTTTAGATATTTAGTCTGTAATTATCTTTGATATATTTATAGAATAGTATGTCATTTTGTTATTTAACAATCTTCACTGTGCTAGCATCCCCATTTACCTACTGTTGTAGAACAGTCTTGCAGTTTATGAGTAAATCTAATAAACTTAAATAGAACATACTTTCTGTTGCAAATTGACATTTTAAAATATATTGCCTTCATGCATGCACTTTAGACTTTTCACCTGTTAGGCTGACAGAGTCCTGGCACATGGCAACAATAACTACTATGATGAACCAGCTATATAGTTAACTGCCATCACGCACAATAAAATGAGATAACTCTCATAAACAACAATATCACAGATTTGTAAGCCTAAAATGGGAGCCAAAGTTCAGAATTGGATCTATCAAACGATGAAGCGGGTTCTTTCTAGAACTCACAAATAAAAAGCTACATGTCATAGCAATACTGGATACCCATGGGATGAGAATTTGACATGAGATAGAGATTTCACATCCACCAATTATCGATCCATTTCTGCTAAGAAACTATAACTTTTAACCAACATTTTATATTTGGTTGAAAGATAGAAGTTAGTCTTGAACTCCAGATGGGCATGAAAAACTAGAAGCCATCATAATCCCAACATCTTGATGCAATGAAAACTCTTCATCTATAAACCTCCAAGATTCATTTTTGTACTCTCTTACAGTAATTGGAGATAACAAAACTCTGGTTGTTGATCTGCTGCAATAAGTAAAGCATTTATAACTCTCATCAAGTCTAGATTGATAAACACCCCAAGTGTTAATGTTTGAGGGAAGCTATGGAAGAAACAAGCTACTCAGCAATAGTACCATTACATTTTTTAGAATGTTAACTTATAGAACCAAGGATTAAGATTTTGCCTGGACCAATCCGTAATGACCGACACCTACCAATCTTGGTGTGAACTGGGATGCAGACCGCCCTCTTTGGATGGTCTGGATCAGTTTATTTTTTCCCATTAGACCTATATCCATGCATTTCACAGCCACTCAGGAGCATGGCACCACTGGGCGTTGCCCATGCCACATGCCTGCTGCCGCCTGTTGCCAGGCAGGTACTTCCCCTCGTCCATCTCCTCCTCGTCATCTTCTTTTCCTTATTGTTCTCCTTCATCCTGTTTCATTCTCCTTCTCCTTCCTCCCTCCTTTCTTTCCTTCCTTCTACCTTCTGCTTCCTTCTTCTTCCACACTCATAGCAGCACAGTGGTACATGCTGGCACACTATGTGTTGGTACACCAGCATCAGTCAAACCTATACCGGTCCAACCAACCATGGACGAAATGAGTCTGGTACCTGAAATTGAATTCCTTGAATGGTACAAAAAAATCAACTAGTTATGCTAGTCCCTCAAATATCACATTCTTATCTTGCTCTTCTCTTTCATAACCTGCAATAATTCTACAATGGAGGAGGGTTTATATTAGATATTTGGGCAACTAACCAGTACAAAATCGATGAGGGAAGTAATAAAGCCAATTTAACTTACTGTCTTTCCACATACAATGTGTGCAGACATGAAATTGTGTATTGATCAATATCAGATGAAACATTGGCTTGACAGTTCAGAATTTAATTTTAAGTAAAACAAGGACAACATGGCATCAAAGAGGAATACTGATTCTTTTGAAAAACCCTTCTTATTTTCAACATTACTATCTTAATCGTTTCTTTTCCACTATCACCCTATTGGTGCAATATAAAGACTTACAACCAACATAGATGCATACTAGGATCTACTCTGATACCAGATAGCCTAGATTTACAACGAACACCCATAAAAAGAGAAGAAAATCATTTCACGACATGGGAATTAGGATCTACTCTAATGCACAACCTAATTAAACTATGACATGCATCATCCTATATAATGTTGTCCTCTTCCTTTTTATCTTTCTTTCATTTGCTTGTTCAAAAGTCTTCTATCTTTGTGATAAGAATTGGGATTTCAGGAACCAAATGAGGATCACACATTAGTCTCCTAAAAGGGTAGTATGGCACTGTGTTTTGTCCCCAATTATCGATGCCCACTAATCGGCCATGTACAGTTGAGGAACTGATATGGATCACTAACCAGTCATAGCAATCTTTTGGCACACAATTTACCCATAACTTGTATTATATTGAAAAATACTTAGCAGAAGATTTCTTATTTTTAAGTATTCCAATCACTTACTGTTAGGACTCTAGCTAGAGGAGTCCTAATTTAGTTTCATGGAAGAGAACAATCATGTAAAATCTAAAGGGAATTTATGTAAATCCTATCTAGCCAACCCCTATTAAGGAAAGTAAGGAGGCTGGCTAGGTTAGGATTAATTGAGGAAGATATTTAAAGGGAGAGTAAGATGCATGTTACCTTAATTAACCACCTCTTATCCTAGTTAAAGAGGGGTTGGTTGAGGAGGGGTTAAATTAAAATAGGATTAGGAAACAATAAAGCAACCGGCCACCCCTAGATGGGCCGGTTGGTAGTTGGACTTAGAGTTGCATTAGGAGTTGCTTAGGAGTTGGTTGAGGGTAGGAGTTTTGAAGTAGGAGTCCTCTTAGGAATTAGAGATCGAAGGCTTATAAATAGCCTTGTAATCATCCACCTTTTATCATGAATAGATCAATCTTTTTTTAGCCAATGACTTGAGCACTAAGGAGGGAGGAACTCCTATAGAGTTCTAAGGAGACCGATCCCCTATAGAGATCACCTCAAGCTTAGAATCTGCAAGGATTCTAACACTTGGTATCAGAGCAGCGTTCTTGGCATCTCGCTGCTCTTCCACAGCCATCCATCAGCCCCCCATAGCCGTCCAAAGTAATTCCCACAATTGCTTGAAGATCGTCACCAAATTCTGCCGTCATCTTCACTACCGCAGATCATCCTTTGATTTCCCTGTGAATTGCAATAGGTTCTGGTTTCCTATCTTACTGCTGCTGCAATTTAGTTATCCCTATTAAAAAAATACAAAAAAAATTCATTCCTATTTGCTGCACAAACTTTTCGTCGTAAAGTTTCCATCTTTACGACGAAAGTTACGCGCAGAATTCCAGCCACACACCCCTTACTGTTTGATTTGCTGCTGCGTTTTTACTGATCAAATTTCTACAAAATTTCTACCATGGCTTTATAATTCCTATCCTCATATCTCCCTTTGGTTTCGTCGAAAAACCATCAAGATAACCTGCTCATCTTTTATGCCCAAACTGCTGCAGCTTAGACGTAAAAATCTGCTGCAGTACCTTCCCATGATCTTTGATTATGATCTTTGATTTTGCCAAACCTTTTGTTGTTGTTTTCTTCCACGATTTTTTTTGTTGGCATTACCTTTCCCTTACCAGCAGATTCTCTTTAAGTTTTACTTGAATCCTTGTTTTGAACTGCTGGAAAAAAATCTCGTCTATACTGCTGAAATCTTTCGACGAAAAAATTCTGCCGCAGTACCTTCTCGTATTCCTTGATCTTGCTGAAACTTTTGCTGCTGATTTCTTCCACAAATTTTTTGACAGCATTACCTTTCCCTTGCCAGTGGATTCCCATTGAGTTTTACTAGATTCCTTGTTATGCACTGCTGCAAAAAATTTTGACTATACTGCTGAAATCTTTCGCTGAAAAAATTCTGCGGCAACACCTTCTCGTAATCTTTGATTTTGCCGATCCTTTTGCTGTCGTTTCCTTCCATAAAATTTTTGACGATATTACCTCTTCCTTGCCAGTAGATTCCCTTTGAGTTTCACTCGAATTTTCATTGAGAATTTCTGAAAAAAAATTACGTCTTCACTGCTGGAATTTTTTCGATGAAAAATCTGCTGCTGCACCGTTGTCTTTCTTCTTCTCCTTAACCCACCGAAACCCAAATAACTTGCTGCCACCACCCAAGATGTCTTTAGGGCATCCCTTTAGCCTTAAGACGCAACCCTCATAACCTATTTTCCTTACCCTAACAGCACCCAAAACCGCAGCCCAAAACAGCGACTATTGCAGCCTATCGACGCAGAATTCTGCAACACTACCTTTAGGTGTTTTTTGCTACGCCCATATCTGATCCTTACTGAAATTGTTGCTGCCACCCATGTCGTCTTTGGGGCACCCCTCTAGCCTTACAACACAGCTGTTGTAGCCTTTTTTCGATTTCCATAGCCAACCCAAACCGCAGCCAAACAACGGTCTTCCACAGCGACCGAACCTTCCACCGATCCTTATCTTCCGCAGCCAGCAAACCTTGCCAAACCGGTTGCTGCCCCAACAGCAACCCTAAACCTTCCTTCCCAACCTCAAACCACTGCCACAAAAATCCTTTGCAGACTCCACAGCACCCTCAAACCGTAGCACCAACAGTAACCTAAACCGCAAGCTATCAACCATAAACCTCAACCTTGATCCGTCACCCTTTTGGCCACCAATCCCTACCAAACCGGTTGCTGCCATCAACAGCAACCTTAAGCCATCCTTCTAACCCTAAACCTCTGTCATCGAACCCCCCTTACAGACTCTGCAACAGCCCCAAACAGCAGCATCAACAGCACCCTCTTTGCCGAAAATTTTTGCTACACTACCTTCGGTACTACTTGCTGCATCCACACCCAATTCCTACCAAATCCATTGCTGTCATCAACAGCAACCTTAACCCATTCCTTTAACCTTAAACCTCAGCCGTTATACCCCCTATACGACCCCTACAGCAGTCCTAAATCACAGCCCCAGCAGCAACCAAAAACAACAACCTTTCAACCCCAAACCACAGTCATCTACCCTTGATCCACCACCTCTTTCGGCCATCAATCCACTCAACCGTTTCATATCACTGATCTAACAACAGGAGAAGGATATTGACATCTCAGATCTGGAGGCACATGCAATGGCATCTTAAGGTTCAATCGATGCCATGTTGGAGGCGTTTGAATCACGCATGGAGGACAGATTGCATGCCTTATTCGAATTCGGATTGGGCCGATCTCCAAGCCCAATAAAATTTCAACAAAGTGCAAGTTCAGAGAGGCCTCTCAAAAAGGAAGTACGAGCAACTGATATGAGATAGTCATGCATGAGGGTGGACTTCCCTCGATGGGAAGAAGAAGACCCAACTGGATGGATTTTGCGCGTCGAACGTTACTTCCGTCATCACCAAACACCGGAGGATTCCATGGTGGACACCACTGTCATCCACCTTGAAGGAGATGTTATACGATGGTACAATTGGCTTGAATACAGCCATGGGGCTCCGACGTGGAAACAATTCAAGTACGCACTGCTGAACCAATTTGGGCCGACTAAGAACGAGAATATCAACGGACAACTTGCTAAGATCTGACAAACCTCCACGGTCCAAGAATACCATACCAGGTTTGAGGAATTATCTTACCTTGCTTGTGATTGGACTGACCGACAATTATTACGGATATTCATCGAGGTCTCAAGTCGGAGATTAAAAGAGAGGTTAAGTAAGGCGCGTATCGGTTGCAATTTCTTTCGCCCGAGTACAAGAGGAACGGCTCAACCAAGATGCTCGAAGGATAAGAACCACTCATATACCCATGGCATATGAACCTCCTTCTGCTTCCAGTCATCCTTTGCCGCCAAAAAAATTGATAAGAGAACTACATGACCGATCGACAAAGGGTCTTTGTTGGAATTGCAATAAACTTTGGAGCCGCGATCATCGCTGCAGAAGGGCCACCTCCTACTGATTGAACCTCTTGAAGACATGGAGGAGGAGGAGGTCCAAAAGCATGAGGAAGAGGTAGCGGATGAAGAACAGCAGCCAGTTGATTTTACGATGCATACTCTTGCCGGCTATGCGAACCCGCAAACGATGAAAGTGGGAGGACTTCTGAAGCAACAATCGATCACCGTTCTTATTGACACCACGAGCATTAACAACTTTATGAACGGCAAGGTTGCTGCCTAATTAAAGCTCCAAACTGAAGTTTACAGCAGGTTAGATGTTGAGGTCACCGACGGCCAAATTTTGAAGTGCGACAAAAGATGTCCGCGGGTGAAATTGTTGCGATAAGACCAAAAGATACTTGCTAATTTTTTCCACCTTCCTATTGATGATTATGAGGCCGTGCTCAACATAAAATGGTTGGCTACGCTAGGTGATATTCCCTGAAATTTTTCTAAATTTATTATGAAATTTTTTTAGCCATGAGAAATAGGAGATCCTACGCGGGAAACGCAGGAGCAACGTAACGACAACTTGCACGCAGCTAACAGAGAAAGTTTTGAACAAAGAAAACAACGGTTCCCTGATGTAATTTCAACAGCACTTTATGGGGGAGTCGACAAAATTTGAAGATCCAAATAAACTTCAATTGTTTGCTGAATTTTCAGATATTTTTGTCAAACCGCACAGCCTGCTTTCTAACCGCCAACATGACCACCAAATTCTGATTCTCCCGGGCAATCCAGCAGCAAACTCTTGGCCATATCATTATCCTCACCTCCAGAAAGCTGAAATAGTGAGGACTGAAGATGAGATGCTTGAAACAGGGGTCATACAGCCAAGTTGCAACTCCTACTCCTCGCCGGTGCTAGCTTTACCCGAATCTGACAAAGTGATTATTATTAATGCATCGGGAGCTAGAAATTATGTTATCCACATGCAAGATGGCCGACTCCTAGCCTACATCAGCAAAGCCCTCACTCCAAATCACCTAAGGCTACCAATCAATGACGAGGGAATGCTAACCTTTGCTGAATTTGTTGCTTGATATGATACAAGACAACAGCACGAAGAGGAGATGATTAAGTCTCGAAAAATTGCAGCTTTTGCTCCCTCCAAACTCAGATTAAGCTCACCTTACTATGGACTTTACTAGAAGGCAACTACCATCACAGAGGAAGGTCTGGCTATCAATACACACGCCAGCACGCACAAGAAAGAAACAGCCGCCTGATAAATACCAGAGTAAAAGGAAGTTTGTTATTAAATATTGAGTCTTTCTCTACATTCATCCATACCAACAGGAATTTATAAAGACTCGAGCCTCATGGAAGTGGTCTCTTAGTTTCTTTGGACCCTACAAAATTGGAGATCACATTGGAGCCGTAAATTATGGATCGGACTTGCACATTAATTCAAAATTACAACTCATCTTTCAAGTATCTCACTGCAAATGGAAGTTTAGAAAGGATGACTCAGCCCAAATCCATCCACCTGACATCCCAACTGATAAGGAAGTTCAAGTTCAGCTGATGATCGCATGGGATCATAGGATCATGATGCACCACCGTACAAATACTACTACCCCTGATGGAGAGAATTGCAGTACGCAAGGAAGCTTCAAGGAGAATTGCAAATCAAGACCCAAAGTTCATGGAGCCTTAGCCTTGAGGACAAGGCTGATTTGAAGAGGGCGGGTCTGTTAGGACTCTAGCTAGAGGAGTCCTAATTTAGTTTCATGGAAGAGGGCAATCATGTAAAATCTAAGGGGCATTCATGTAAATCCTATCTAGCCGACCCCTATTAAGGAAAGTAAGGAGGCCGGCTAGGTTAAGATTAATTGAGGAAGATATTTAAGGGGAGAGTAAGATGCATGTTACCTTAATTAACCACCCCTTATCCTAGTTAAAGAGGGGTTGGTTGAGGAGGGGTTAAATTAGAATAGGATCAGGAAATAATAAAGCAACCGGGCACTCCTAAATGGGCAGGTTGGTGGTTGGACTTAGAGTTGCATTAGGAGTTGGTTGAGGGTAGGAGTCCTCTTAGGAATTAGGGATTGAAAGCTTATAAATAGCCTTGTAATCATCCACTTTTTATCATGAATAGATCAATCTTTCTTTAGCCAATGGCTTGAGTACCAAGGAGGGAGGAACCCTTATAGAGTTCCAAGGAGGCCGATCCCCTATAGAGATCACCACCCCAAGCTTAGAATCCGTAAGGGTTCTAACACTTACTTTGAGACTTGAAAGTTCATTGTTCTGATAGGAAACTATTATGTAAATCACAGATATTCTAGAAGAACTTGGCCTTAGTTCTATTACCGTTTCACCAATATGAGAAGCTCACGTATTTTTCGTTATTGCATCTGCCCATAATCCAAGATGACTACATACCAAATGCTTAAGTTATAGATGATATAATCAGTTAAACACTCTTGCTAACCAAAAATATGGTATTTGGGAATAACTAGATGTTTCAAGACAATGATTTTAAAGCTGATCATTATAAACAAACTTATACTCAATGCTTCAATCTAAAAGTTTTAAAGAGAAAAAAAGGGGGGAAAAGTAGAAACTGCTATATACAGTATCAGGGTCAAAAATAAAAATTGAAAAACTATTTCAAACGAGAAAAATCACTACAGACAAAGATGAACCACTAGAATCATCATATCAACAATTACTGTTCCAATTCACCAGCAAATATCTACTACTTAGATTAGAACATGACGCTAAACTATTTGAGAAAGTAATTAAATAGTTGGCTTTAATCCATTTCAATTATTTGAGAGTCTAGAAATGAAAAGAAGTCCTTGACTGATTCATATTTGAGTAAGGAAATTGTGCTGGTAATTGATATTGAGATTGCAGAACTTGATCCAACAAACTATCTCCAAAGTCCACCAGAATGATGAGATCAAACTTGTTTTACTTAGGAACAAGGATTGACATACCGGTCCATACCGGTCTGCCGACATTTTGTCGGTACCGATATGGCACCGATACCGGTACTAAGCGGTATGCACAGTGCGTATCGTCCGGTATATTAAATATATTATAATATTTTTATAATATTATATTATATATATATTATTAAAATATATTTAAAAAAACCTCGACGACGTCGCCTCGAACTCTCTCCGTGGGAGAAAAACCACGGTGATGTGCTAGGGCAACGCGACACGACGGCGACGCGCCGCTAGGGCGGCGTGAGGCACTTCTCTTCTTCTTCTTCTTCTTCTTTCCTTTTCTTCCTCAATCGACCGCTGACGGCGGAAATCGACCATTGATGGCAGAAATCGATCGTCGATGACCGAAATAGACCGTCGACGGCTGATCTTAGCGACCCGAGTGCCGATCTGTCTGTCACCGAACCAGATGTACCAAGGTACGGTCTTGACTCGATAAGGAAAACCTTACTTAGGAAGCACATGATGATGGAGAACTTCACTTTCTATCAAATGCACATTGCTTGATACAATAACAACAACAACAACAAAGCCATAAGTCCCAACTTTTTGAGATCAACTACATAGATCTTTTGCCACCATTAAAATATGTGAAATGTCATATGTTTAGTTAAGCTTAAAATATTTAAATCTTTACTTATAGTTTCTATAAAATCTTTTTATGTCTTCCTCCACCTTTTCTCATACCACTAACATTAATCATCTCAACTCTTCTAGTTATCGCCTCCATAGGTCTCCTTCATACCATCTTAAACAATTCTCTCTGATTTTATCCTCTATCGAAGCAATACCTAGTTGTTCATGAATAAAAATATTTCTTCTTCTTTCCTATTAACTCCACATATCCATCTGAACATTCTCACCTCAGCAATACAAACTGCTTGTATATATTATTTCTTAACTGCTCAACACTTAGATCCATAAAGCATTACTGGTCTAACAAGTGACTTATAAAACTTTCCTTTTAATGTAATGCACATTGTTTAATACATAATAATATTTATGGCATGTATCGTAAATGCAATGTTTTGTTGTTTGTGCAAAATAGTAGAAATTATCTTCCTAAAATAATTTATTGAAGAGAAAAATCACAACAGGAAGGCTGAGAACAACGGAAATATCTGATCATGGACTCCATAGAAAGAATATAAGACTGACCTCTAGGCATCCAATTGCAATGACTAAAGAAAATACAAAAGCCTAAGAGTGGCAAATAAATTTGATAGAATCAAAATTTTAAACAAAGTTGACAAATTTATGTTTGTTAAATACAGAAACTGACAACCGATAATCCAAATGAAATAACTAATTCAAGCAGACGAACATAAGTTGATGGATGTAGAAAACTCAAAATTAATTAAAAAAATCAAGATTAATGAACATGCAAATTGTTTATGAAAATAAAAAGACAATCCAGTGCACAAGACTCAAACCAACTCATGATGTAGGAAGGTGTATGCAACCTTGCTCCCGCAAGCAGAGTACTCACTTAAAAGTCAAACCCTGGTCACCTTGTGAAGAAGCAACCTCATTGTGACACCAAGGTTCACTCTCTTCTTTAAATTCTAAGATATAATTTCAATTCAAAAACTTAGCAAGAAAATTAAGTTCACAGAATCTGACCTCCAACTAGAAGTAACTAAAAGAATTTTATTAGAAAAGCTTACATTGAAGTCTACCTAGACACTAATGACTTCAAAATATCCTCCCTTTCTAGCTTTAGCTTAGTTGCTTATGGAACTCAAAATCATGGCTATAAGGTGTACAACAAATATTCAATTATTAGCAAGAGAAAGTAAATGGATGATTCAGAAAGCAGAATCTGCCAGACAATATTTTAAGTGCACAAATAACAGCAAATTGGCAAAAAAGCCTCTTAAGTGGAAAAATTTTACAAGATTTACCATACCAAGAACTTGCTTTGCAGTTAGCCTAAGCTTCGGGTCAGGTTCCAACATTTGCCGAACAAGATTCTTCGCATTTACCGAAACACTTGGCCATGGTTCACGTTTGAAATCGATAAGGCCCCGCAGAATAGCTTGGGCAACTCCCTGTTCAGTTTCTGCAATTTAGACATTGTATTCCTCATCACAGAAAGCAATTTAACATGCAAATCTTAAAAAAAGAAAACAGAGGTCACTCCAAAAAAGAATAGCAAGCGCCTAGAGGGCAGTTGTGTTGCAAGTTTGCAAATATGTAGAATGGACATAGACACAACATCATCCAGACAACACAGGAAATTTTTGGAAAAGTAGAACACGATGCCACAAAAATCATTCATAAACTAGAAAGTATTATTAACGTATATTGATAGACTATTTTAAAATATTGAGGATAATTCACATTATAGTATCAAATATCCAAGAGACACATATTTTGACATATTATTTACTAATACCTATTACCTAGAAGCAAATACGTAGATGATATAAGCATCCCACATGTACAGGCATAAGATAATATAAAAGTAAATATAGACATCCTAATATGTTTTGAAGCAGTCCAATATGTTCTAAGAAGAATCCAACCAGTGTCAGTGTCTGACACAAACTAGGACACAATAAAAGCATTTGAGGATTTCATAAGTTTGCAACTAAATAGCAGTAACAAGTACTATATATGATTGAAAATAATACATGGTTGGATTCCACTAGAATAAAAAACTTACCTGCCCAAAATGGGGGAACCCCACATAACAGAATATAGAGAATAACTCCAGCACTCCATATATCTATTTCTGGTCCATAATTCCGCTTTAGAACTTCAGGTGCCATGTAATATGGACTACCAACAATCTCAGAAAAACTTTCACCTGGAATAGCAAAAACAAACATCTAAGGCTTTCCAAATTTGAATACTGTGGTTGAATTAAAAGGAAGAAAATCTGCATATGTTACTGCATAGTTCTAAATTTGACACATGCACATGAATTCCCAAAAGAACTAGATTAGATGATATTATCCTACAAAGATGGTTATAAATTAAATTAAAATACTGCAATACTAAAAGCATATGCTAAACCCTACACGTAATGCCTATGTAATTTCATAACCTATAGTTGGAAAATTTAAGGATCAAGACTTCTCTAATTATATTTAAAGGTCCTTGAAATTATTTTAGCAGTAAACACGAAATTATTCCATATATTTTGACCAAAATAAAATGTATCTATGCATGTATTTCATAGAAGTCATTAATATTACAGAAGCTGAATGCAATAGCCAGTTAACAAAAGTAAAAGAGATGACAAAAACACTGTGGTGCTAATATTCTATTCAACTCAACTGCACCATGGAAGCTTTATTGGTGAGATCTAGAACTTGTCAATGCTGTATATGCACATGAAGATATGACTCAACGAGATACATCTGTAAGAATCAGGCAATGCATACAATTTGTATCTAGCTTTGACATACTTCCCATTCAATAAGGAAGATCACACCAATGCCATGTCACGGACAAAAATGTAAATAAGGTGTTCGATGAAATGCTCATGTTTGTCCGTGTTCTTCAGTTTGTGTATATACCTTGTACAGCAAGTAGCGGGCTTGCAGTAAGCTTGGCAGCCCTAGTTTGGTTTGCTTTGTGGCCGATTTTGGCTTGTAAATACGAGTGTGTCTTATAAGCACTTGTGGGAGACTTCGGTTTGTAATGGACCATTATCCCTCGTGTGCAACCTCTCTGAGTTTGTAATGTCCATGGGTGTAATTTGTATTGGCTTTATAAAGTGTTTGCTTGAGCAGTTGCTTGTGAATCCCGTTGGAATTGTTTCTTCTGGCCCGTTTTCTCTTTTGTAAGTCCTAAGGGACCCTAAGAGATCTCGGGGAAGGCTGACCTTTGCGGACGGACACGCATGGGTGCCGCACGGCTTAGGCAAAATCAGCTAAGCCCGTGACATTATGGTATCAGAGCGGGACAAGCACATGTAGAAACACTCGCCATACAAACGTGGAGGACCTAGCTAGGCTATGTGGAGGACAGCCAACATGCGCAACCGTTTGGGGGAAACGGACATTAAGATGTAGGGAAAGGAGTTGCTCAAAGGAGCGAGCATCCAGGTTTGGTATTCAAAGGAATGGTTAACCCTTTGCACGAGAGGCACCACGAGGACAAGCAAGCGAAGAAGAATGCGTAACGCACAAAGATTGGGATGGCTGAGTTCGAGCTACGGCTCAACGTTGGCAACCAAACTTGACGGTGCTCCAGACAAGCGCGGCGCTTGGTGAAAGATGAGACCGTGCAAAGTGGGAGGTGTTACGCAACGACCGAAAGAGTTGTGCAAAGCTCACAGAGGTGAGGGGAATTGCTAACTCAAAGGATTCGGTACTCATGTAAGGGCTTGTACACGGACGACGGAGTGTTCGTGGCCATCCCAAGGCGCGATCGGAACTCGGTGCCATGGAGCATCAAAACTTTCTTTTCGGCATGGAAAGGATATGTCCGTAGGTGACTGAAGTGTGCAACAAGCTCAGCACGTTGCTAGACCTTGAAGGGTGCAGTGGGGACTGTATTGGCGAAAAGTCACAATCTAGCAAGTGCATTTGCAGGGGCAGAACAAGGCACAAGTTGTATAGCAAAACGGAGTAGTCCAAAGGGGATATTGATCTCCGAAACTTCCAGTGGGAAGGATGCAAAGAGGAAAGTTGCTAAAACTGGACAGATATCCAGGAGGGATAAGTCTTAGTTTTCCAGAGAGAAAATCATGTGCAACAGAACGCACATATTGAGGAAGAGTTCCTCAAGGCAATATCTCAACAAAGCTCAACGGACCGAGCGAGTGATGAGGAGTCGTCGCATGATCTCAAATAAGGTAATGCATTGATGGATGCATTTCGAGATCAAGTGCGGGAGCAATCCAAAGCAACATCATATGAAAGCACACTTAGGGTTGATGCGGAAATCGAACTCAACGAAGGGCTGACCCGTGGAATGGTGGACACGAGGGCCACTATCAACTCAATGCAAATCAAGGAGCGGAGCAAATTGGGTAGAGCTTAGTGAATTATCCAAGCCACATGAAGGGAGTTGACATAGAAGACGAAACATGGAGCAGAGACACAGAGCTTTCCTTGGACAAAGATCAAAAACATGAACACTTGCAGAGGCAAGAGTGGGATCATGTCGTTCCATGGATTCTTCATTCTGATGGGCCGGACTTATCTTGCATGGTGCCAAAGACGAAGGGAGCTTCGAGGCACATGCACCTTACCTCAGAGATGCATTTGACGAAAAAACTAAGGTGATTCAACTTGCGGAGGCAAAGTTGGGATCAGAAGACCTTAGCACAGGGCAAGAGGACGTAGAGGCAGGTACTCTTGAAGAATATGCCACAGTGTTGCCATCCGAGTTGTCAGGAACAAGTGGTGCACAGCAGAGATTGAGCTGGTAGGAGATAGAGGCCCAGGATCCAACAATAGCGCACCAATTCTAGCAAAGTCAAGGGACTTCAGTGCTACTAGGTGACGGACTGTCCTAGAGCTATGCTTCGTCCGGGTGCGACCCAAGAGTAGGTGGACGAAGGTGAATTGCCAAGGGAGCGAACAAAAAATCGGAGATGGCGGAGGCCCTACGATGTGTTGGCAGAGGCCACACATGGAGAAGTCGTAGTCCGAGTTCATCACACGAGAATCTGTACGCAATAGAGATGTCACCTAGAGGCGACATGGTGTAGCGAATCGTGGTGGAATAGTTCGTGGCAATACAATACATGCGAACATTCCCGTGAGGGATATGATCATGCGGAGGTATGATCAGGAGCTCCACTTTAGTGTACGACACAACAAGAAGAAGAGCTATCGATTCAAGGAGTGAATGTCGTGGTACCGCAGAGGCGGGTCTTCGTTTGTGCATCGGAGCTTGCATTGGATGAAAGCCTTAATCAATCAGTACATGGGGGCTGTATACCACCGAGGAAGAAGTCCAAGTGCAAGTACCAGTGAGTCCTATGGAGGGGGACGTGATCATGTGAATGCTCAGGAGCTGCTGGGAGCTCCACTTCGGTGAACAATGCAACGATGGCAAGAAGGGCTGTGAATTCAAGGAGTGAATGTCATGGTACCGCAGAGGCAAGTCTTCCATGTGTGTACATCAAGCTTGCATCAGATGAAGCCTTGGTCATCAACATATGGGGGTTGTGTACCACCAAGGGAGAAGTCGAGCAAGTACCGGTGAGTCTCATGGAGGGACTTGATCACAGAGGTATAGTTAGAGTAATGGAGAGTTGATCTGCTTCAGTGCTCACATTCGCTTAAGGGAGCCCAACAAGTCAAAGGACAAGGCCGAGTAAGCGAATGTTACCACCAAGGAAGCTAAAGAGAACAGAATCGACGCGAGCCCTGCAACAAGATGGCGGAGGCCATGCATGAGAGTTGTAGTCTGTCTTTCCATCGACTAAGGAGAACTGTTAGGAGGACACAGTGATGTTGAAGCAGGTGGTCAAAAGGGGCAAGGAAGCAACGACAAGTCCGGAGCGGCTCAGTTACCCAAAAGCAATAGTGCCGATTAGAAAGGAGGTGTACTCGAAGGAGCACCACAATGTCGCAGAGGCGGATCTACCGATCACGAATGAAGGGACGCAGATGCAAAACAACAGATAGTAGGGCCATGGGCTTGGCAGCGCCATGGTACCGCAGAGGCGGGACTTCCATGGAGTCATGGATCCCTTGCTCTCATGGAGGGAGAGCATTGGTCGTAAAGGGGCCGAGGAGGTGGAGAATGCAGAGGCAAACTCCAAGTACGAAGACAAGGCAGAAGGGCAAAGGCCAATGAACTTCATAAGAGGTGTCGATGGGCTTCTCATCAAGATAGCGAGAGACTTGGGTTGATGCAGAGTGCTCGACTAAGGAGCAAGTAGGCGATCGATTATACCTTTTCTACTCGAGGAGTAGGCGGAAAAGGTGATGGAGAAGACGGTATAATCCCGAGGCGACGGATCTATCAAAGACTTACTCAAGTTGGGTAAACTTTTGCTCTTTTCGAGCAAAACTTCTTGCATTCAAGTTCAATGGCGGTGGAAAGGCGAATCACAATAGCTAACTCAATGCAAGGAGTGCAAATACTTGACGGTGTGGGCGAATGTTACTAACAAACTCGTGAAGTACAAACTCGAGGAGGTAGGCGAAATTGAGTAACCTTTGCCTTCTCAACTCAAGAGAATGGGCGAAACTGAGTACCCCAATTCTCTTAACTCGAGGAGTTAAGCGAAGCCAAGTAACCATGTCTTCTCAACTCCTAAGAGAATGGGTGAAGTCGAGTATCCCAGTTCTCTTACTTATCCAGCAGAGGAGCTCTACATAAGTTCAGTGAACCCTTCAAGAAAGCTTATAACAGACAATATTTGTCAAATCCTCACCATTGATGATCTACTCGAGAGTAGATTGTCCGTTTTATTTCCTAATTGAATGTCAATCGAAAACAAGAGTGATGCGAACCTACTTGGAAGTGACAACTAAAAATGGAAGAAGGATCAATGGATAAATATTGTGGAGGAAGGACCTTAAAAACTTCAAATTCTACGAGGCAATGCTCGTTAAAACTCCAACAAGCATCCATCTAGTTCAAGCAACATGAGTATATTGCGATACTGGCGCATAATAAGGCAGGTTTTTCCTTCATCAGAAGGATCCGTGAGAGTCAACAAGGATCGACAACTCCCCACCCGTCGGTCATTAGTGAGTTGAAGCGGCATGGTGGATCGAGTTCGACTACTCAACAACGGCGGAGGCTGGGCCAAAGGGCATGTTGCGAAGCGAAGATTGAAGATTCAAGAAATGCAAGGTGATGCGGCGTCTGATACCGACGAGCGTCGAAGGAACAAGTGGGGAGAATGTCACGGACAAAAATGTAAACAAGGTGTTCAATGAAATGCTTATGTTTGTATGTGTTCTTGGTTTGTGTACCTTATGCAATGATAAGACTTCGATAAACTTTGACCCTAGTTTGGTTTGTTTTGTGGTCGATTTTGGCTTGTAAATATGAGTGTGTCTTGTAAACACTTATGGGGGACTTCGGTCTGTAATGGACCATTATCCTTTGTGTGCAACCTCTCTGAGTTTGCAATGTCCATGGGTGTAATTTGTATTAGCTTTATAAAGTGTTTGCTTGAGCAGTTGATTGTGGATCCCGTTGGAATTGCTTCTTCTGGTCTGTTTTCTCTTTTGTAAGTCGTAAGGGACCCTAGACGATCTCGGGGAAGGCTGACCTTTGCGGACGGACACGCATGAGTGCCGCATGGCTTAGCCAAAATCAGCTAAACCCGTGATAGCCAGCCAATTAATGCAATAACATTTCGACCATTTCCGAACACCAAACACAAATAAAGTTTCATTCTATGAATGAATTGATATTCCTGGTTCTTAATCCAAATTCTAAAGAAAACATAGTTGACAATACAAGGATAACCCAAGGATCATTGATAATTGTTGAAAAAATTTATGGCCTACATAGGCCTTAAACTAATGTAACTAACGACTTAGTGAACTGTTTCTTTACACCTTTATGTACCTCATCTGATATGATTTGTTATCAGCAATAAATTCTAGAGGAAATTAAAAGGATGACAAATACATAAAAGGCAGGATACAACTTGGTCTGAAAAGTCATATGACCATAGAACGCCAAGGCAAAAGTCATAACAGGATTAGAGAAAAAATATTCTATATGGAGGTCAAAAGAATTTGACAAAGATGGGATACAAAAAGAAGCCACACTTGAAGAAAAAGTAGAAATAATCAATGTGGATCCCCTTGATAAAATTCATAACAAGAGGGAATGAGGAGCACATTTTAGAACCAACGTCGTATCTTGTTGTATCTTGGTAACACAACTAACATTAGGTTACCTTCACAAGTTACAATATGCATTATGATATTCATAATTTCATGAGAAAAAAAAACAATAAATCCAAGTGTTACCAAAGTGCAATTTTGCCTTCTCCATAACAACTTGGATTCAAAAGCATTAAAAGAGACAACTCTCAACAAATCAATGATCAAGTTTTCCTGTTTTTCCTTCAATAGACTCACCAAAGTGCAGTTTTGCTGCCTAAAACAAAATGGCACGAGCTATAAGTGTGTTGTTGCATGTTTCCGGTGGCTCTAATGTGACAAGCAAACTAGCTAAGGCAATTAGATTTCTCAGGTAACATTTCTTCGGGACAAGAACAGTTACAACTGATAAGCCTGAACTCTGACACAGTATTCTCAGAAAGGCAAGCTCTATATATTGACTCAGTTCAAAAGTGAGTCTTACGAAGTTCAGTGCATTCAACGAAATCTCTCACAGTACCATATTATCATAGATCCAGAGGGTAAGAAGACTCACCTGGCTTAAAGAAGATGGACAGCCCAAAATCGATGGCCTTCAAGGGCGAATTCTCCTTCTTGTTAGCAAAGAGAAAGTTTTCCGGCTTGAGGTCGCGGTGGATCACTCCGTGCAGATGACAGAGCTGCACGACCTCGACGATCGTCCTGGTCACGGCCGCGGCTGCCCTTTCCGTATAGTGCCCCCTTGCAACGATCCGATCGAAGAGCTCCCCGCCCTCACAGAGCTCCATCACCAGGTGCACGGCGCCGTCGTCCTCCCGCGCCTCGCGCAGGGTCACAATGCTGGGGCTCCGAGGCAGGTGGCGCATGATGGCCACCTCCCGCCGCACGTCCTCGACGTCCACCGCCGTCCGGAGCTTGCGCTTCGAGATCGTCTTGCACGCGAGCAGCTCCCTGGTGTCCCGGTCCATGCAGAGGTAGGTGACGCCGAACTCGCCGCGGCCAAGCTCACGATCGAGTATATACTTCTCCTCGATCCCGCCGGCCGACCTCACATCGCGGCTGAGGACGGTCAGCCGCTTGGAGTGGCCGGCGGCGGCCCCCCCACCGCCGCCGTGGTGGAGATTGTTCTTGCCGGCCGAGAGCTCGTGGTGGAAGTGGGTGCTGACGTCCTCTCGGGCGACGGCCGCCGGCGAACGGCAGCAGTTGCCCATTATCTCGCCGGATCCGGCGAGGGTTTCGCTCCTCCACCGCCTTCACAGAAAGCAAGGAAGAAAATAGCTAGGGTTCTTATAAGGTCTCACATCATGGATGCGGAGAAGAGGGAGGAGAGCAAAGCAAGCTTCCAAGAATGGAATTTAAATCTAAAAGAAAACAGAAAAGAAAGGTAAAGAAAGGCGGTGAAGAGAGTATAAATTAAGGAAAGGTCTGCTTTAGTCTGCAGCAAGCTGAGACCTTTGTCGGTTTATAACGGCCATCTGTTACAACGATTTCGGAAGAGGAACGATGCGTTATCATGTTATGCGCATAGTAACGGAGGGAATATACCACAAGAAGGAATGGGATCTCTACCGTACGTTGTGATTTAACTGGCGCTTGGCATGCTTTGAGATCCGCGCTAGTAGACCCCTTCAAATGTTTTTTATATAATGCTTGCAAGAACAAATTATAACTCCAAAGCAGCCGTGTTTTGAGATCCGCACAAAGGATATATATAGGTGGCACTTTGAAGTAGAATTACTTCATTCATATATATATATATATATATATATATGAGGCAGAGAGGTAACTAATCATTTCTCACGGATTTTATCGGGATAATCTAGACCTTATCACCACGCCATGATGATATATTATTTTAATCAAATTTAAATGAAAAATATGTGTCTGAAGATATTATTTTGATTCATCATCATTAAAAGAGAAGGATTAAAATTGATTGGGTCTGAAGTAGTTATATAAATGAGATGGAGCTCGGAATCAAATATTCAATTGATCAAAGCTCGTTCATAAATAGTAAAAGTGTAATGAGAGAGCTATGATCACAGTAACAAGTAAAATTCCTAATGCTAATACCATTTCATCAAGTGGTATCATAAAATTTTCTACATGAGAAATATTTGCACCAGTCTTATGCTCTCTCTTATTTATTTTCTTCGTTCTCATCGCTCTAGGCATTCTTTGTTGCGATGATCGCTCATCAAGACTTTACCTGATCGTTAATCCAATTTTTTCGGTCGGTACAATTGTTTTGTGATGGCTTTACTATAGAAGTTTCTATAGTTTAAAACCGCTTAGATATAACTATGACTAAAACCTCTTCTCGCAGTGAGAGGATCATGGCATTAGCAAGGGTGGCTTGCAAGCAAAAGAGCAAAGCCAAACCACCAACGCCCTCACTCTAAACCACCAACTGCAGCGTGCGAAGCAGTCAGTATCAACGATAAGACCGGAAGACACTATAACAAATTCTGTTTTTTTTTTTTTTTTTTGGCCATAGATGCTTTTCCTATAAATGAACATCATATTAATAGTTCATATATAATCCACAACTAAACAATACTAGATATTTTATCCTACAAATAAGAATCATAATAATAGTTTAATTATTATCATGATTATTCAATTACAAGAATAAATATTTTTGTCTTGTAAACGACAACCACAATAATAGTTTAATTATTACTATAATTATTTAAATACAATAATAGTTACTTTTACCTTACAAAGGACAACCATAGTAATAGTTTAATTATTACTGTGATTATTCAACAACAATTATAAATACTTTTACTCTGAAAATGATAACCATAGTGTTACTTCACATATTTTTACTATTATTTAATTACATAAATAGATACTTTTATCCAATGAAAGACAACCATAACAGTATACAAAATACTATGATATACTAACCACAATCATTGTGAAGCTCACAATTCGTAAAAAGAAAGGCAATATTATTCCATTATTCATATCAATTTATATAAAAACGATAGCACCGATATTCAAGTACAACCAATGTTAAATGCATATGCAAACAAAATTTTTTTTTCTTTTTAAAGTTTTGAATAGCACAATATCAAAAAAAATATACAAAATTTTACTTCTGTATAAATTGATATGAATAATGGAATAATATTACCTTATTTTAACTGTTCGAGAAACTTCGATCCAAAAATATAGTTCACATTTCTTCTGTATCTTCAATATTTTTTTAGCTTCTCTTTTAGTTGTCGAATTTCTTTAACTTTCTCATTCTAAGACCATGTGATCATAGATATTAAACAAATTAACCTGGATACTACAAAATCTGAAGGAGATTATCCTATGTCATAATATAGCATTTTTCTGATCCTAATTCTTGAGAAACATATCTTCATTTATTGAAATAACAATTATTATACGTTCCTCTAAGGTTCTTCATTTGTTCTTACAATAAAAGCAAACATATTCTTAATAAAAAAATTAAGATTAAAAATTAATAAAAATCAATAAAATGACCCAATGATACTTACAATTACTCTTGTTGCATCCTCATATATTATTATTTTATCATTTTTTCAATGACTAATAATAAAAATTTCATCTATAGCTAACTTCTTACCAATCTCGACTTCCTAACAAAACATAAATGATAGTATTATTAATAAATATAAAAATAATCAAATATTAATGAAAATTTTCCTTGCCTTTTCATCAATCAACCACTTTTCCTCCCTAAAATGTGTGACATTTTCTGTTTTGGTCTATTGACTTTATTTCTCTTGTTAAGATTCTGAAAATATATTTTAAATATCATAAAGTTGACATAAATAATGATAGTACAAAAGTCAATATTTACAAACACAAAATCATATTGAAATCTTTGACTAAAATGAATTCAAAAGTATTGTATACCTGTCCTCTGACATCTTTCATTTCTTAGTTTTTTTGTAAAGACATGTTTGTAATATGAGGACCTATTTTGAATTATTTATAAGGATCTATTTATAAATATGAAAATTATTTAATATTTTTATATTAAATAATTTTATATTAAAAGTTTATTATTATGGATTAAAATATAAATCTTAGTAATTGGATATGATTTGTGAAAGATTTATATTAATTTTCTAAAAATAAAGGATAATGCTACTTATTTTATAGACGACACATAAGTTTTCTTTGTCACATTGTCATCTGTGTTAGCTAAACCTAAGCAATTAGAAAAGAAAACTAAAGAAAAACTTATCAAATGAAGAGACTTGTTACAACCGATGTAGACTTGAGAAGAGAAAGGGGGAGGAATTGAAATAGAAGATGAAAAACTTTGCTTTGGTTTAAGGTTTTGGATCAATTTCTTATACTTGGAAATCAAATGTAAAACAATTGTTCTAACTCTTTCTTATAGTGATTTTAATCTTGGCTTTCATCTTGATTATGGGTAATTTGAAAGGTTTTGGCCTAGCACTTGGATATCGATCTCGTCTAGATATGAAACTTTGAACTTATAAATTTTTCAAGATTCTAACCTTTTTACCTTATTCTAGTCATAACTCTCCACATCAAATTCTGATTTAGACAACTTGTTTCAGAAATTAGACTCATAGATTTTTCATTCATTTGGAGTATAATTACCTACCTAAACATCTATTTTTAATCGATCCTATAGATTTTATAAAATAGAGATGATGTTCTTTCACTTGTATCACTAAATTACTTGTAACTTTTATTTATAAATCTTAATTCATATAAAATTTAATTTTTTAGAAACTAGACTCATAGATCTTTCTTTTTTTATTTGATTGAAAGATTTGGAGTCTATATATCTACCAAACTTTTATTTCAATTTACCTTATAGATTATGTAAAACAGAAATGATAACTTCTAATCTTTTGATATAAAATTATTTTATAACTACCTATTGGAAACTCTATAAATTTGAAAGTAGATTGATATACTTTTTAAATAATATTTTTTTGAAGAAATTAGAATATAATTAGTTACATTGATAATTTATGTAATGTGCCTCCTAGAGTCTCCCATAATAGAACTTTTACCAATTTTGCCTATTCTTATTTTAACTCTAAAATTAAATTCATCTGGAATTCTTTCTTTAATAAGACTTATATGATTATCTTAAACTTTTGTATATTTTTATCCTTAATTCTTTTTACATCTAAATTTATTATTTGAAAGTTTTGAATCGTATTGTTTCATATAGGCACATGTATATTTTCATTGTTTTGTATGTGATTTTGATATATATCAATTTTATTATTCATAATATTATTTTACACTTTGGTGTTTATAAAATAATATAAACCTTTGTCATAAATGGGAAATGAAGTTATGTTTAGAGCCCATGATGCTCTATCGGCCCCCTATGACTTTATCCAAATGTGGGTGAATGAAGCTCCCAAGTATGGGAGACTTATATTAACGGTCAGCTAGAAAGAGAGAGATCATATTATGTGATAATCCTATTTTACTCTCTATATTTTTTTATATGATATTTAAAGTATTGTTTATGAGTTTATATGTATGCTATGGTTAAGAGTGAAATGACTATAACATCAAATATTACATTTTAGTTTTGATATGCTTTGAAATATTTTATATGTCAGTAATATATTCTGAAATATTTCTTACACCAATGATATGCTCCAAAATACTCTTTACTCTATTGTTATAAATAAAGTATATTTCGAATGAAATTATATTTGTGATTATGTTCTAATAAGATACATGTATCAATTATTATATCCCTACCTTATATTTTGATACTAAGTTTATTTAAAATCATCCTCTCTCGTCATGGATATATTAGTCACTTGTTGAGCTTTGTAGCTCACTCTTTTATTTTATAAATTTTTCAGGTTAACTTATCACTCATTGAAATGTTAGGATTGAAGTGAGGTAGTGGAAAGTTTAATGTTAGGATTGAAGTGAGGTAGTGGAAAGTTATTTAGATTTTAGACAAGACTTATTTGTTGATATGTTATGGTTGTTGTATTAGTATATTTTATGTGTAATGAAATATTATTGATAAATTTGAATTGATGTGTCTTATAAAAGTTTAAAATACCTCACATGTTTGATATTTTCTTTTTGTTAAGTTTAGTTTTATGACAATATGAAGTTGTGATAAATGTTTAGTTTTGTGATTATATAAAACTCTCATACTGGTGGATTTATAAGTATGGTTAATGTTTTGTTAAGTTGACTTTGGGTTTCGTTATTATCAAATAATGAGGTATATGATTATAAACTACAAAGGTTTTATAGATGCGAATAATGTTTGAATGTTTGTTTCAGTGTCCTCAAATATTAGTCTGGATCCTGGATTGGATTATTGATGAATTATAATATTCTTGATTTAATATAGGTTCGCACTTCTTGAATACATTAATTGGGGGGTGTGATAGAGGTGGTATTAAAGCATGATTTGAGGATCACTACAATATTTGATATGTTAGACTTGCAATATATCTTGAGGTTTAGTAACTTTTATTAAGTGATTGATAAAATAACTACAATTTAGGAAGCTTAGTCCTCCCTATTTTGGAGGTGAACTTGATCCAATGGTGACAGAACAATAGATGATGTGAATGAAGAAAATATTTGATGTATTAAATTATCTTAATAATCAAATGATATATTTTGCCAACTTTATGTTGGAAGAAGAGACTAAGTAGTGGTGGGGAACAATAAAGAAAATTTCTGAATATCAAGGGCAGGAATAGAAAAGACAAGTTATTTAGGATCATAATGACACTAAGAGAAGGGGTGAATTAGTGCTATAGTAATTTTATTTGATTTAGATGTTCCGATCGATAAAATTCATATCAAAAATGTGATTAACGAAAAATACAAGTTAGGGTTATGAGTAAAGTAATTCTATAAACAACAATAATCAAAGGCAAGAGAAGTAACTGTTGAATCTTAAATTTTAATGATGAAATCAATTAATAAAGTAATGATCTATTGAGCATTTGAGTGATACAAGACTAACTTCGATAATGGAAATGCAAATCGATTAAAGCAGGTGAATCAAACATTGGGTCAGGATGGATCATGTCAGAAGATTGGGTGTCAGGCTAGAGGATTGGTTGATGTGTCAGAAGATAGAATTCGTGTTATGAGTGTGGGTACCAGGCCAGAAGGATCGGGCATTGCACTAAGAAGATCATATGTTGTTGAAGGTCAATATATTGTAGGATCAAGTAATACGCCGAAGGAGAGGAAGATGCACCAAAGGGTCGGACGAAACCCCGGATGAATTAATGACATACCGAATAATATCATATTCATGCTTTGTAATTGGTTGTGCCCTAATCAAAGTAGTTTAGATTGTAATTGAGCTGATTTTAGGTATAATCATATCAACTCAATCAAGGGCCCATTGGGCCTTAATTAGGGTTGATTTAGACCCATTGGGAGGCCCATTCAGTGACCCAAAGTAGGGTTAGGCTGTGGCACTGCCAAAAGATAGTCTTCTAGGTTGTGTTAGGCATTGGTACCGCCTAGATTAGCGATGGTACCACCCAGACATAGTCACCTATACTGTGTCAGGAGGTGGTACTGCTTAAGCTAGGCGGTGGTACCTACACAGGGTGGCAGGTGATGGTACCGCCCAGTATAGGCGATGGGTACCTATTGGATCACAAATTTTGATGATGAAATCAATTAGTGGGTTTTATGATCTAACTTGTGTGTTAGATAAAGCAATGTAGGATTAACTACGACGATGAAAAGACAATACAATTTGATGTTGAGTCAGAATCAAGTTCAGGCATCAGACCAAGGTTTGAACAATGTAGTGGGAGCTCGTCGAGAGTTCACCGAAGGTGATATGGAGCTTGCTAGGAGCATGCCAAGAGTTGGCTGGAAGATGATTGAGAGACTTATCGGGAGTTCGCCGGAGGATGCTGGGAAGTTCACCGGGAGTTTGGAAGATCGATTGATGTGTTAGACAATAAGAATGATTATAATTGTATCTTAGTATATCATAGTTACCATCATGTGTTTTGAGTCATAATTGAATTATATTTAGAGAAATTCATATTAACTCAATGAGAGGCAAACCGATTATACTTTAGGTTAGATTTAAGCTCAAGTTGAGCTCATTTCGTTGACTTAAAAAGAGGTCAACAAGAGGTATGAGTTAGGTACGAAACAATATAAGAAAAGTACTACTTTGAGATTCCTGATGATAGTATCATTGGTGGGTGATGATAGTACCATTGCCGCTTCTATTTCGGGACACTTTCGGTGGTAGTACCGTCGGTGTCAATGGTAGTACCGCCAGTACCCAGATTTTTCAAAGATGGTTTGAATTTTGGCTCTAATTTAAAGTCAAATCAGGGTCTATAAATATCTCAATAATTCTTACATGGTAAGGGAAAAAAAGGGTGAAAATATTGGGAAAATAATGTTAAAATTTGTTGAGAACTTCCCTTGTGTACTTTAAGTAAAAAGTGAGGTTAAGGGAAGAGTGGAAGATTTTAAAAGGTTTCTCTCCTGAACTTGTGAAAAGGAGAGTATATAGGTTCTTCTCTAGAACCTAGGAAAAGGAGAAAGGGGTAAAAGGTTTTGATCTTCACCCGTGAGAGAAGATCATTAGTGGACACCGACGGGCCTCGACGAAGGAGGACTTGAGAAGTGAACATAAGTCAAGTTGGTGACCGAACCACTATAAATTTGTGAGTCTTCCTTTACTTATTCTTCTTTAAACTTATTTTCTCATTATAGTAGTCCTTAACTAAATCAAGATTCTTCTTTCGAATTTATTTTAAATTGCTCACTTATTCGCTTTCAATGAATTCCAAGAAATGCTTATGATTTCTTCTTTACTTCAATTAAAATTTTCAAAACAAGTTTTTTTTGTACTTACATTAATTTACTCCCCTAAACCTCCCCCCCCTCCCCCCCCTCCCCCCCCCCCCACCCTCTCTCTTAGTGCCAACTCTATCCTAACAGTTAGTAACAGAGCAGGTTATACTCAATTGGATTAATACATACTTAATTGGATTAATACCTAAATGAGTAAATGATATATTTTAATATTAACGAGGGTCAATGCATTACACGTACTCTTATGTTTAATGAGACGGACTACACCTTTTGAAAAACTAGAATACATATTTTTTTGATTTTATTGAATTTTGATTTATGGAATATCATCGAAAATGGATTTCAGAAGTGAAATGATCATGAAAGACAAACATTTTCCTTAAATACCAAAGCTATAAATACTTTATTTACGCTTTAGATAAAAATAAATTTAATCAGGTTTTTACATGTGATTCGGCTTTTGATATATGACACACATTAGAAATTACACACGAAAGCACAATTAAATTAAGGGAATCAATAAATGAAATAACTTGCATAAACGAAAAAGAAAAATACCTTCCAAAGAATAGAAATGATACTGAACTAAGAACATAAGAATAACACATTCCAAAGAACATGAAAGACATTGAATTAAAAACAACAGATGACTCATCGAGTGAAACCTCAAGTGACGAGGACTATGATCTTGAACTCATTATAAAAGAACCAAAAAGATTCATGAAAAAGAATACAAAATATAAAAATAAATTTAAAAAGGATAACTTCTTGCTATGAATGCAAGAAGCTGGGGCACTCTAAAGATCAAGAAAACAATAAAGAAGAAGTGGAGAATCTCACGCTTATGGCCATCAACGATGAGGTAAGTAACTCACTTAAAGCCTCCTTTACTTTTGATGAGTTATTAAATATCTTTCATGAATTATTTGATAAGTATAAAAAGAATAACAAAACTTATAAATCACTCAAAAAAAGATTATACATCACTCTATAGTAAGCTTGAAACTTTGAATGATGCATCAACATGTACTTCTTACTCGAAATGTGAAATGCTAGATGAAATTAAAAAGATAAATGTCATATTAAAATAAATCTTAGAAAAGTTTATAAGGAAGGTATTGGCTTTTTGGGTAATACTCATCCAAAATCAACTTTATTTGTTAGAAGACCCACATTGCATTCTTCACCCAAAAACAAATATAATTTTTGTGTCGGATATTAACACTTTGCTTATAGATGTCTATTTAGAAAGTATAGTCCACATAAGTTAATTTGGGTTCCTAAAGGAACCATAAACAACCAAATGTCTTTGGTTAAATTAGGTAGAGTTTTTCATGAGGAACCCAAAGTCAAATGGGTACCTAAATTAAAACCCCTTATATTGTAGGTTTGTCTCCAAATAAATGTTAGGAGTAAAATATGATAACTCGATAGTAGATGCTTAAGGCATATGACTTGAGATTTAAAACACTTTTCAAGCTCACTAGCCTAAACAATAATAATAAGAAAAGTTATTATAATTAAAATTATTGGTAATAAATATTTTGATAGTTCATGATTGCTTTTCGATGATGCATTACTTATGCATAGCTAGAGCATACTAGTACAAAAATGAACCACAGAACCTTAGTTATTGTTAATGGAAAATTATCGACGTTAAAACTTTTCAAAAAAGGAATTTTGATGATATTATATTGGTTGATTTAAATGTAAATGTGAATATAATATGATTGAATGATAAATCATTCATGAAAAGAACTAAGAAAAAAAAATTTATTAGAATTAAACTAAATCAAAGCTTTTGTTTAAAAATATTTTATTATAATAATCTTGATTATTTCCTTTGAAAATGTTACTTAGTTTTTAATTTTAAAATGTTTAAAAATATTTTACTTAGTTGAAAATATTTTTTTGTAATGATCTCAATGATTTTTTTTGTTAAAACTTGATTTTTGGTTTTAAAAGATAATGCTTGAATTTAGCATAAAAGATAAAGAATTTTTTGTATAAACCAAATCATATAAATTGAAAGCAAAGAACAAAATTCTTTTTGAAAATATCTCTATCCTATCAAGCTTTCAAAAAAGGATAAAGTAATATCATAATTGTTGAATTTCTTAAACTAGAAAGATGTTCTTGATGATTGAAATTTGAATTATCTTTTTTTTTTCCCAATCAAATTAAGAACTTGTTGAATCTTATATTTTGATGATGAAATCAATTGATAAGTATTTAATCTAACATGTGTATTAGAGGAAGTTGTTGAATCTTAGATTTTGATGATAAAATCAATTGATGGATTATTGATCTAAGAGGATTATTAAAGTTGATTGATACATTTATTATAATAGACAGATTATTACAATCAGGGTTGGCCAAGGTTAAGTCAATGCATCGAGTCGATGCGTTTGGGAACTCGCCAGGAGTATGTCGAAAGCTCGTCGAGGGTATCGGGAGTTTACTAGGATGGCGCAAGGGAGTTCGCCAAAAGAAGACCGAGACTCATCGAAAGATTATCGGGGGTAGCCGAAAAGCTTATCGGGAGTCAGGATGGTCTTATAATGGATATTTTGATAATTATAATAATATTTAATTAAGTCATAATTACCATCGTGTAAGTCTAACTATAATAGGATCAATAGAGTTACAACCAGATGATGGGTCAAGATAAAGCCTAGGCATCGGATCAAGTTCGGATGATGCGATGGGATCTCGTTGGAAGTTTGCTAGGAGATTCACCGAAGAAATCGAGATGCTCTCTGGGAACGCGAAGAGAGATCGTCGAAAAAAAGACTGGAGGACTTGCCACAAGATTGTCGAAGGTTGCTGGAGTATGCGGGAGTTAAGTCTTAATTAGGCTTAATTGGTCATTAAGTGTTGCAATCATTAAGTCATAGTTAGGGTTAGAGTCCTAATTGAGTTGGATTTGGAAGGAATCCAAATCAACTCAATGAGGCAACCATATCTACTACTGGGTTTGGTTGAGCTCAATCAATTAACCAAAGAGTTGGTCAACGTAAAAGTTAAGTTGGAATTCGAAAAATGGAGGGAACCACTTTTGCGAAAATTCTGGTGGGTAACCGTCGGTGAGCGGTAGTTGAACCGCCTATACCATAGAATTCGAGCGGCGGGTAGCAGCTTTCGATAGGTAAACTGCCCAAGTGGCGGGGGAACCGCCCGTACCATAGAATCTGGGCGGTGGCCAACTGCTGACGATAGGTAAACCGCTTGTACCTAGATTTTTCGGATACGGTTAGATTTTGACTCTAATTTTAAAGCCAATTTGGGGCCTATAAATATCCCAAGTTTTCTTACATTCAAAATAATACTTTTGGAGGATTATATTCTGAGAAAATATTATATAAGAATTGTAAGAAAAAGAAAAAGGGTAAGGGAGAGAGCTTAGAGTTGTAAATCTAATCTCCATTGTAAGCTCAAGTGTAAGAATTTGATCTTCACCTAAAGAAGATTAGTAATGGATGTCGGCGTGCCTCAAGAAGGACTCAAAAGTAAATGTAGGTCGTTAGTGCCAAACCACTATAAAATTGTAAGTGTTTTATACTTGGATTACTTGAATATTATTGAATTGATGCTACTAACTTAACTAAACTCCTTGAAAGCAAGACGATAAGTTCTTTTCCTCAAACATGATTATCTTTCCGGCTTCCTTAACAACTTACTTTTAATCACTCACTTGTTTTATTAAAAATGAAAATCTTTGGATTTCCTATTCTATCTTATTCAAAAAGTGTTTGCTTTACAAAGAAAATTTTTAGCTTGCACTAATTCAACCCCCCCTCTTAGTGCCAATTGATCTTAACAATTGGTATTAGAGCAATGTTATTACTCTTTGGATTAATACTCACTTGAGTAAATTACTTGTTTTAGCATGAATGAGGGACATTCCATTTCACGTCCACCCATGTTTAATGGGACGGATTACACATATTGGAAAACATGGATGCATATTTTCCTCATCTCTTTAAACTTTGATTTATGGAATATAGTTAAAAACAGGTTTGAAAAGTCTTCTCTTCCAATGAATAATTGGAATAATTTAGAGAAGAATACTTTCTCTTTAAACGCAAAGGCTATGAATGCCTTACTTTGTGCTCTCGATATGAATGAGTTTAATCGTGTTTCCGTCTGTGATTCGGCTTTCGGTATTTGGCATACTTTAAAAATCACACATGAAAGCATAAGAAGCCGAGGAGCTCTAAAAATCAAATGCTCAACCAAGAAGTAGAGAACCTTGCTTTAATGGTGATCGAAGATGTGATTAGTGAGTCTTTAGATTTTTTATTTTCAAAATTATCAAGCATATTTAATGATTTATTTAATGAGTTTAGAAAACTTAGTAAGTATTTTAAACTGCTTAAAGTTGATCATGATTTGATAGTTAAAAGACTTAATGAAATGCATGACTCCTTAGCTTCACCTAAACCATGTTTAAAATGTGATATGCTAGATAATGTTAAAATAGAGAATTGTATGCTTAAAACTACATTAGAGAAATTTAAGATAGAGAATAAATCTCTAAATATGATTCTTACCAATAAGGGTCATATCAATAATAGACATGGCATAGTTTTTGTTGGAAATATTTAACAAAAGCCAACCATATTCGTAAGAGGACCTACATTAAATGTGCCATCAAGAGTTAAATATAATTCTTGTGAAAAATTGGGACATAATACCTACAAATGTTCATTTAGAAATTATAGCCCACATAAATTAATTTGGGTTCCTAAAGGAACCATAAACAACCTTAAGCTATTAGAGAAAATGGGAAGAACATGTTATGTAGGACCCAATATTAAATGGGTACCTAAATCAAAACTTCCCATAATAAAATTGTTTGTTGATAAGACTAGGAGCACTAAGTAACGTTTTGAAAGTAGATGCTCAAGACTTGAGATCTAATACTCTTTCAAAGCTTACTAGCCTATGTAACAATAACAAAAATAATTATTTAATTAAGATGTTTTAAGCTTAATGATCCTTGTTTCTATTATAACAAATCCTTTTATTGAAAATAGTTCATCATTATATAATTAATCTTGATAATGCATAGCTAGAGCATGCTAAGACTAGAACTAAAAGAACCCAAGTTATTATTAATAAAAAATTACTCATGTTGAAATTTATTATTTTAAATATAAAAACTATTGTTAAATAGTTCAAATATTGACAAAGTCTATGGAACTTGATTGAAATGTTATGATTGATTTAAATGATATAATTTTAGTATAGAACAATATAGAAAAGGGAGAAAAAGAAATCACATGAAATAACCGAAAGGAGAATAATTAATCTCAAATGTCATCGTATTCTTGAAATAAATTTCAAAAGAAGAATAATTCTTCTTGAAAGAATATTTCTATCCTATGAATCCTTCAACAAGAGATAAAATGATACTATTGTTAAATCTCTTTAACTACAAAAATGAATTAGAAAACTTTTAGTTATTTTCTTTTAGAAAACAATCTATGATGGCTTTATTGAAATTTTTCGAAAAGCGATTTTTGATGATGATTTTGGATATGTTTTCAAATAATTTTGTTTTAAAGACTAGAGATCTGTGAATCTATCCAACTTCATTGATACGTTGTTTTTGATTATTTAATAACTTAAATCATGATCTTGATATCTTAAAAATTATAATTTGAGATCTTTTTATTTACTAAGATTCCTTTCATCCTAAATATGATATTGACTTCTCAATATTTATAACTTGATATTTCTATAAGAATCAAGATCCTTCTTACATTATCTCCTAAGATTTCAAAAGCTCTTAAATTTCATAAATGTGTCAAAATAAATTATGTTTTTGGCATTTATGATTTAATAATAATATTCTTTATGACATGATTACTTATGACTTTCTTCTTAGTATAACTTATCACCAAAATTAGTATTTCTTAACATTATGATAAGTTGAAAATTAAAATAGATTTATATTATTATGAATATTCCCTTAACTTCTTGACTTGACTTATATGTTATGGGAATCACATTATTAATCTCTATGATTTTCTTTAAAATGAGATTTATGATCTTAACAATAATAATTAAAATTTTTATCAAGATCATTCTTCTTTTCTATTAAAAAGATTTATCTTGGATAAATTAAGATTATCCCCTAAGACTCATTTTAAGATTTACAAAAGAGGGGAAAGAAAACTTATTAAACGAAATCATATCTTTTAGATTTGAATTTTTAATGACATAATATCTCTTATACTTTTTGATATAAATTGAACATGATTGAAAATAAATTATGCAATCATATTTCTCTCTTGACAATAATAAAAAGTAAGAGATAAAATTTTTAATATGATTAGAAGCCAACATTGAATGATGAACAAGTGCTTACAAGAAAATTAGAACTTTCTAAATGCATACAAAATACTTGATTTACAATTTGAGCTTGATCTACTATCATGCCTTCTTATGAAATTCTTGATGTTTTTTATCCAAATTACATGAGATGATTTTAAATGCATGAGTAGCTCTTAAACTTTTGAATCTCCTTGAATATTTTGAAGTTTTGAGCTTAATTTTGAAATTCAAATCTATAAAATTTACATCTTTAAAATTGAATATTTTCATGATATGATATTTTGTATTTCTCTACCTTGATTATACCTTTTTATTCACATAAAATAGAGAAAGTAAATCACTAGCATTTCAAGAGACTAATAAGTCTATTAATTACATTTTAAATCTTTTGAAAGTGATTTTGATGATTTTGAAATTAAATGATATCATGATTTTGATTTCTTAGAATTATAACTTGAAATCTTTTATGAATCAAAATCTTTTGTTATGTATTTTTATATTATTTAAAATAAAATTTTTATACAAATCATGAACTTGATAACTTAAGATTTCTTAGGGATGAATCAAGATATTTTATTTTAATTATTTCTCATACAAATTTGTCTCTTGATATTCACAATTTACCTTCATGAATTGTACATCTCATCACTATGTTAATCTTTCATAATATATTTCATGTGATGATATTGAAAAATGGTGAAATAAGAAAAGTTTTACACTATTGTAAACCATCTCCTCTTTTTGACAATGACAAAGGGGGAGCAAAATTTGTTAGCTTATAAAATTACAAGCTTAAACAATGTAAAGGAAGCAAAAATTTGCTAGCTTGTACTTCCCAAAAGAGAAGAAAGAACTTACTAGATTTATTTATTATATTTTCTTAAAATTTACATGAGAAAAATGTGTTGAGCTAATATTCGAATTTTATATATATATAAGATTGAGGTTAAGACCTAGAAATGCTAAATCATGAAAATATATAAATTGCTAATCTAGATTTGATGAGATTATGCCTTTTGTGATAACATTTTTGAAAAATTTCTCTATGATTTGGTATCTTATTGTTTTCAAGATGTACCACATTTTAAATTTACAAGGGATGATTTTATATATCAAGAGATGATTTTTGTTATATTTTAAATACATAAGTAGTCTTTAAATATCTTAGACTTTTGAGCTCATCTTAATATTACTTTTAAAATTTATTAAGAGCTCTTCTCATGATGAAATGATTCAACAACACCTCCTATGTTTCTCTCCTTATTAATTATAAAAGGTATGGTTGATGACTAGAGATTAATTTTTAAATATTTTAAATTTATTGAGAAATGTATGCTCAATGACTTGAAAATCTTCTATACTCCATGACTTGAAAATTTTCTATGCTTATTGATTTGAAAATTTTCTATGCTTGATGATTTGAAGGAAAATTCTAAAATATTTTCAAATTTATGACAATCCTTAAAAATTTTTGATAAGTTGAAAAGTTTAAAAGTAAATCTTTGTTATACCTAAAAGGTTATATGCTTGAAATGCTTATTGCTTTAATTTACTTGAATTCAAAAGGATGTGACTCTCTTGAATTTAAGTCTTCTATATTAATACATATACTAAGGGGGAGTGATGTCATCATGTGTTTTTGAAATTATTAGCTATATATTTCACCTTTTTGTTGATGATAAAAGGAGGAGAAATATATATTGATGACACATAACATTGAAAAATATTCATTGATAACACTTGATGATATAACTTAGATATTTTACAATTTATGATTTGATGACTTGATGCAAATTTGTGTTAAAATTTACATTAATTGATTGATTGCTTGAATATAAGAGTGAGTGCATCTCTTAAATTTAAGTGGTATGGTTTTAGGGGGAGTTAGGATTAACTCTTGTCATCAATTGATTGTTGTCATAAAAAATGGAGAGATTGTTGAATCTTAGATTTTGATGATGAAATCAATTGATTGATTATTGATCTAATAGGATTATTAGAGTTGATTGATGCAGGATTAATTATGATTGAAGGATTATTACAATTAGGGTTGGTCAATGTTAAGTCCATGCATCGAGTCGATGCATTCGGGAAGCTCGCCATGAGTGTCTCAGAATCTCGCCGAGGGTATCAGGAGTTTGCTAGGATGCCAAAAGGGAGTTCGCCAAAAGAAGACCAAGACTCACCGGAAGATTGTCGGAGGTGGCCGAAAAGCTTGCCGGGAGTTGGGATGGTCTTGTAATAGATATTTTGGTAATTATAATTATATTTAATTAAGTCATAATTATCATCGTGCAGGTCTAACTATGACAGGATCAATGGAGTTACAACCAGATGATGAGCGAAGATAAAGCCTAAGCATCGGGTCGAGTTCGAACGATGTGGTGGAATCTCGCCAGAAGTTTGCTAAGAGATTCGTCGAAGGAATCGGGAAGTTCGCTAGGAACGTGAAGGGAGATCATTGGAAAGAAGACCGAAGGACTTGCCGCAATATTGTCAGAGGTTACTGGAGTATACAGGAGTTAGGTCTTAATTAGGCTTAATTGGTCATTAAGTGTTGTAATCATTGAGTCATAGTTAGGGTTAGAGTCCTAATTGAGTTAGATTTGGAAGGAATCTAAATCAACTCAATGAGGCAACCAGATCCACTACTGGGTTTGGTTGAGATCAATTAGTTGACCAAATAGTTGGTCAACATAAAAGTCAAGCTAGAATTCGAAAAGTGGAGGGAACCACTTTTGTGGAAATTCCAGTGGGTAAACTGCCGGTGAGCAATGGTTGGACCACTCGTACCACAGAATCCGGGTGGCAAGCAACAGCTTTCGACGAGTAAACCGCCTAATGGCGGGTGAACCGCCCGTACCATAGAATCTGGGCGGCGACCAGCTGCTGACGACGAGTAAACTGCCTAGGTCGATGGGTAAACCGTCCGTACCCAGATTTTTCAGATACGATTAGATTTTGGTGCCAGTTCTAAAGTCAATTTGGGGCCTATAAATATCCCAAGTTTTCATACATTCAGAATAACACTTTTGGGGAATTATATTTTGAGAAAATATTGTGTAAGAATTGTAAGAAAAAGAAAAGGGGTAAGGGAGAGAGCTTAGAGTTATAAATCTAGTCTTCCTTGTAAGCTCAAGTGTAAGGGTTTGATCTTCACCCAAAGAAGATTGGTAGTGGATGTGCCTCAAGAAGGAGGACTCGGAAGTGGACGTAGGCCGTTGGCGCTGAACCACTATAAAATTGTAAGTGTTTTATATTTGTATTGCTTAAATGTTGTTGAATTGATGCTTCTAACTTAACTAAACTCCTTAAAAGCAAGACAATAAGTTCTTTTCCTCAAACGTAATTATCTTTTCGGCTTCCTTAACAACTTACTTTTAATCATTCACTTATTTTATTAAAAACGAAAAGCTTCAGATTTCCTATTCTATCTTATTCGAAAAGCTTTTACTTTAGAAAAAATTTTTTAGCTTTCACTAATTCACTCCCCCCTCTCTTAGTGCAAATTGATCCTAATAGAAGTAATACATGTTTAACTACGATGGAGAAAAAGAGTTACAATCAGATGTTGGGCCAGAATCAAATTTGGGCATGAGCCAAAGTTCAGATGATGTAGTGGGAGCTCACCAAGAGTTCACCAAAGGAATAGAGAAGCTCGCTGGGAAAATGTCGGGAGATCGTCACAGGAAGGCCGTAAGACTTACCGCAAGAATGCTAGAGGTTACTAGATTACGGGGGGGTTAGGTCATTTATTAAACTTGATGGTCCTATAATCAGTGATTCATAGTTATGTTCGAGTCCTAATTGAGATTGATTTGGAATTAATGTAAATTAACTTAATGTAAGATAATCAGATCCACATTTGATATTGGATTGAGCTCAGGTTGAGCTCAATTGGTTGACTTGAGAATTATCAATAGAAGGTAGAAGTTGGGATTGAAAAAGTGAAGGAAATCATGTTTTTGGGATTCCTGATGGTTGAACTGTTGGTGGGCGACAGTTGTACCACCAGGTCAGTGGTTGTACCGCCATCACCTAGTTTTCTGGGCAGTTTTCAATGATTGTACCGCTAGCGTTGATGATTGTATTATCTATACCCAGATTTTTCGAATACGTTTGAATTTTGGTCCCATTCTTCTGAAGCCAATTGGGGTCTATAAATACCCCAAGTTTTCTTACATTTAGCATAAGCATTCACACAAGTCATAAGGTAAAAATCTATGAAAAAGCATGCTAAAAATATATAAGAAAAAGAAAAGGGGCAAGGGAGTAAGTCAAGTATTGTATTTCTTGTAAGAGGTCTCCATTGTGAGTTCAGATTGAAAAGCATGTAAGGATTTGTTCTTCACCCAAAGAAGATCGATACTGGACTCCGGTGGACCTCAATAAAGAGGACTCATGAAGTGGACGTAGGCCAAGTTTTTGGCCGAACCACTATAAACGGTGAGTGTATCTCTCTTTACTTAATTTCTGCATTCATTAGCCTAATCAAAATTTTTGATCTTAAGTTTGATTCACTTATGTATTCTAATTTTAAGAAATGCATCATATTTCTCGATTATATTTGAAAGAAAAGGTTTTTCTTAAATCAAAATTTTTATACTTGTACTAATTCACCCCCCTCCCCCCTCTTAGTGCCAATTGATCCTAACAATTAGTATCAGAGCGATATTTTACTCATTAGACTAAGCAACCAAGTGAGTAAATGACTTAATTTAGTATCAACGAGGGACATTATATTGCACGTCCTCCCATGTTCAATAGGACGGATTACACGTATTAGAAAACAAGGATGCATATTTTTCTCATTTCTTTGAATTTTGATTTATGGCACATTGTTGAGAATAGTTTTGAAAAATCTTCTAAACCCTAATAAATGAAATGAATAATTTGGAAAGAAATAAGTTTTCTTTAAATGCAAAGGTAATAAATGCCTTATTTTGTGCACTTCATAAGAATAAATTTAATCGACTTTATATTTGTGATACTACTTATGATATTTGGCATACACTTTAAATCACACATGAAGACACTAATAGAGTCAAGGAGCCTAAAATTAATATTTTAGTTCATAATTATAAATTATTTAGAATAAAACTAAGTGAGTCCATTGGAGACATGTACACCCATTTCATGGATGTCGTTAATTGTCTTAAAGCTCTTAGTAAATGCTTTTCTAATTTTGAACTTATTAGTAAAATATTAAGATCTCTTTCAAAGAGTTGAGATCATAAAGTAACTACAATCGAAGAGGCTAAAGATCTAAATAATCTTTCTCTTGAAGAACTTATTGGATCTCTTATGACTTATGAACTGAGCTATAAAGCTCATGAAGAACTTGAAGAACCCCTTCTAAAGAATAGGAAAGATTTAGCACTAAGAACTGCTTATGACTCCTCGAGTGAAACATAGAGTGTTGAAAACAATGACATTACTTTATTGATAAAAAAATTAAAAAATTTATAAAAAATAATATAAATTATAAAAATAAAAATAAATAAAAATAGGACAACATTATATACTTTGAATACAAGAAGTCTAGATATTTCAAAAATGAGCATCCTCAATTAAAGAAAAATGCATCTCACAGAAAGAAGGCTCTTTCAGCAACTCGGGATGGCTCAAGCTCATCGGATGAAGAAGACCACTCTAAAAAAGAAGTTGTCAACTATACTCTTATGGCCATCCATGACGAGGTAAGTGAGTCGTATAATATTTCATTTACTGAATTATTAAATATTTTTCATGAGCTTTATGATGAGTTTAGAAAAATTAGCAAGTCTTATAAATTGTCTAAGAAAGATCATGATTCATTAGTTAGTAAATTTGAACAAATTGCATCATCATCACATAGTTTATGCTCTAAATGTGAAACACTAGAAAATATTAAAAAAAAAATATCATGCTAAAACAAACATTAGAAAAATTTGAAACAGACAATAAATCCCTAAATATGATCCTTACCAATAAGTGTCATGATAATAGAAAAAGAGGCATAGGCTTTGTTGGCAACACTCAACAAAAGCTAACCATTTTTGTAAATGACCCACTATTAACTTACCACTCAAAAATAAATATAATTTTTATGGAAGATGTGGACAATTTGTCTATAGGTGTTCATTTAAGAAACATAGTCCACATAAATTAATTTGGGTTCTTAAAGGAACCATAAACAACCTCAAGCCATTAGAAAAAATAAAAAGAATATTTCATAAACGACCAAAATTCAAATGGATACTCAAAACAAAACCTCTCATATTATAAAGTTGCTTCCTAAAAGGCTAAGAGCACTACGTAATATTTTGAAAGTAGATGCTCAAACCATTTGACTTGAGATCTAACTCACTTAACAACCTCTCTAGCCAAAATGTCAAAAATAAGGAAAATTATTTGAATCAAGATGTTTGAAATTTAATGATCTTTGTTTCTATTATAACTAATCTTTTTATTAAAAATAGTTTATAATTATATAATTAATCTTGATAATGTATAGTTAGAGCATACTCGTATGAAAGTGAATTAGAATCTAAGAACCTTAGTTATTGAAAAAATATTTATATTGAAAATGAGATTTATGATGATGATTTTGGATATGTTTTCATTTTTGATGAATCTATCCAACTTTATTGATATTTTGATTTTGATGATTTGATAACTTAAATCATGACCTTGAAATCTTAAAAATTATAATTTGAGATCTTTATATAAATCAAGATCGTTTACTAAGATTTCTTTCCTTTATTAAAGAGAAATTTATCTTTTTAGAATTAAATATTAATCTTTTTATAAACAATGATCTTGATCATTTAAAATCACATATATAAATTGAGATCTTGTATTTCCATATCTCATTTTATAAAATCATGATATTAATTTCTTGATATTTATAACTTGATTTTACTTACAAAATTGATCAATTAAATTTTTTTGATATATAAGAGGAGATATGTCAAATTGAATCCTTTAGTATTCACAAATTGATATCTTTCACAAATTGATATCTTTCATATCATGATTTATAACTCTCTTATATTCATGAATGATATATTATATTATCTTGAGTTTTTTTACTATTTGTTATGATCTTAAAATTTGGCACTATTGTATTTTAATTGTTATTTTGACAATGACTAAGGGAGAGATAAAAGTGATATTTTGTAATAACAAAATTAAATACTTTGATTGTGAAAAACCTTCTAACATTAGATGAGGAGTGATTTGCTTAAAAAAAATTAAGAATTTTAAATATATAAGAATTCTTGATTACGTATATTGAAATTCATAAACAAAAAGGAAGGAGCAAATTTATTAAATTATATCTTTTGATACTTATGATTTGATTTTTCATCACATGATTCCTTTGTCCTCATGGTCATATTTAGAACTTGAATGCAAAAGACAAATTAAACCATCATATTTCTTTTTGACAATAACAAAGGAGGAGATAAAATTATCAATATGATTAGAAAAAAATTGATATGATGAATTTTATAACATTGAATAAGGAACAATTTGCTAAGAAGAAAATTTAGAATTTTAAAACACATGCAAAATGCTTAATTAATTAAGCTTGATTTACTATCATAATTTTCTTTGGATTTCTTGGCCTTTATAAATTTAACTTCTTATCAAAATTTATATGTAAAATGCATGATTTGCTACCTTGCTTGAAATTTTCATAAGATGAATTAAATTGCATGGGTAGCTCTTGATTTTTCTTAGATTTCATCTATAAAATTGAGCATTTTTATGATATGATATTTTTCACTTCCCTCTTCAAAAAAAAAAATATTTGCTATTGAAAATTACATAAGATAAATGCACGAGTGGATCCTAATTCTTCTTGGATTTCTCAGATTTTTGAGCTCACATTCTAAAATGATTTACCTTGATATTGACAAAAATAAGATTCAAAGTTCCTTTTGTGACAATAATTTTATCCTTTCTCAAAGATCATTTTAATTTATGATAAATATCTATAAAAAATATATGATATAAACTTCTATGATGCTTGATATGAGCTTTTGATATTAAACTTTTGATGAATGTACCATTTTTTTAATTTTTTAATCTTTGACATCCCCTTCTCTTCCTTAGTTAAAGTTTCTTATTTACAAATGGAAAAAAATTTTTATAAGAAAATTAAGTTTTTGTCCTATTTTACTAAGGGGAAGCAATACAAAATTTATTTTATAAAAATATGAAAACTTTGACACATGATGACCTTATGTATCATAAAATTACTTGCTTATTATTTCACCTCTTTTTGATGATGACAAAGGGGGAGAAATAGCCAATTGATGACATATGTAATAAAAATTTTAAATGGGCACATCCCTTTTTTGTTGATACCTAATAGGGGAGAAATAAATGTATAATTGATGTATGAATTCAAATGTATGTTGTATACTTGAAAAATTCTTGATGATTTGATGATTGATGACTTAAGGTAAAAATATTTGACTTGATGTTATATCATCTCTAAATTGATATTGCTTCTTTGAGGCATTCTTGAAAATTATTGAAATATCATATCATGATACTTAAATTCAAGAGTGTGTGGTTCTCTTGAATTTAAGTTTCTCTTATTTAAATCATGGCATGGATTTAGAGGGAGTAAGGTTTAACTCCCGTCATCAATTAGTTATCATCATCAAAAAGGAAAAAATTGTTGAATCTCATATTTTGATGATGAAATCAATTGATGAGTATTTAATTTAACATGTGTGTTAGAGGAAGTGTAAGTTTAACTACGATGGAGAAGTTACAACCAGATGTTGGGCCAGGATCAAGTTTGGGAATCGAGCAAAGGTTCGATCTTGCTAGGAGTTCGCTAGGAGTTTGTCAAAGGAATCAGGATACTCATTGGGAACATGCCAAGAGATCATCGGAGGAAGACCATAAGACTCACCTCAAGAATGTTGAAGGTTGCCGGATTATCAGGGGTTAGGTCGTTTATTAAGCTTGATGTTGGATAATTATAATCAATGAGTCGTAGATAGGTTCGAGTCCTAATTGAGTTTAATTAGGAAAAAATCCAAATCAACTCAATGTGAGGTAATTGGGTCCACATTTGAGATTAGATTAAGCTCAAGTTAAGCTCAATTGATTAACCTAAGAATTGGTTAACATAAGGTATAAGTCGGGATTGAAAAAGTGAAGGGAATCACTTTTTCAGGATACCCGGAAGTTGAACCGCTAATGGGCGATGGTTGTATCGCTCAAGTCGGCGGTTGTACCACCACCACCCAGTTTTCTAAGGTAGCTTTCGGCGGTTGTATCACCGGCGTCGGTGGTTATACTGCTCGTACCTGGATTTTTCGGATACATTTAAATTTTGGCTCTATTCTTCTGAAGCCAGTTGGGGTCTATAAATACCCCAAGTTTTCTTACATTTAACACAAACATTCATATAAGTCATTGGGCAAAAATTTATGAAAAAGTGTGCTAAAAGTGCATAAGGAAAAGAAAAGGGGCAAGGGAGTAAGTCAAGTGTTGTATTTCTTGTAAGAGGTCTTCGTTGTGAGTTGAGATTGAAAAGCTTATAAGAGTTTAGTCTTCACTCAAAGAAGATCGATAGTAGACTTTGGTGGACCTCGAGGAAGAGGATTCGAGAAGTGGACGTAGGCCAAGTTTTTGGCCGAACCACCCCCCCACCCCCCCGGCACCACCCCACCCCTGCCCCTCCCTCTTCCCCCTCTTAGTGTCAATTGATCATAACATAACTTTCCTATGATTTTTTAAGGTATTTTTTATAGGAATTAACTTTTTTACTATTATGATCTTATACCAAAGAGGAGATTTATGATCTTATAACTTGAGATTTTCATTATGAACCATGATCTTGATCTTTTATTTGTTCTCCTATATCCCCTTTTGCAACTTACTATAAAGAATTGTTTTTTCATTCTAATCATGATCTTGACTTCTCGATGTTGATAACTTGATTATTTTCATATGAATCAAGATCATTCTTATTAATTGATCTCCTAAGATTTTTTTGTTGTCATCTAAGAGGTGATTTGTCAAAATTAAAGTATATTTTTTGGTATTCATGATATTAATATCCTTCATGACATGATTTATTTATGACTTCCTTATATTCATAAATGGTATACCTTATTATCAAATTAATATTTCTTACATTTGTGATGGATTGAAAATTGAATGAGATTTTTTTCATGAACTTTCCGTTGAATTCTTCATTTGACTTATCCTTTATGGGAATTATTTTTAACATCTATGATTTCTTCTTTTTAATAAAAAAGATTTATGATCTTAATAATTATAATTTAAGATTTGTAATTAAGATCATTCTTTTATTTTATTAAGAAGAAGTATCTAAATAAATTATGTCTTAAGATTTATCTTGAATGAATTAAGATTATTTATTCTCATGAGACTCCCCCCCCCACCCCTCCTTTTTCTTTTTTGTTTATCTCGTTTACTAAGAATGTTCAAATATAAGTTGAGCATTTCTCCTTTTTGTTGATGATAAAAGAGGGAGAAATGATATAATTGATGATATAATAAATGTTTTGAGACCTTTAAAATATTTAAAATTTTTATGTGATACCAAGAAGATGGATGTTGTATCATGATTGTTGACATTTTTATCACGTGAAATATATTTTTGGTTGAAATTATTTATCATGTGATATCAAGAAGATGAATGCTTTAAAAATTTTATCATGTATTGTATCATAAATGGTTAAATTATAAACATTTCAATATTATCAAAATGCTATACTTGAATTCAAAATTGATGGATTCTTTTGAATTCAAGTTTGCTCTATTTATCCATTGACATATACATAATGAGAGTTAAGGTTAACTCCTGTCATCAATTGATTATCATCATAACAAATGGGAAGATTGTTAAATCTTAGATTTTGATGATGAAATAAATTGATGGGTTTTATGATCTCACTTATGTTTTAGAGAAAGTGACGTAGGATTAACTACGATGGTAAAATGATAATATAATCTGATGTTGGGCTAGAGTCAAGTTCGGGCATTGGGCCGGGGTTTAGATAATGAAGTGGGAGCTTGCCAAGAGTTCGCCAGGAGTTCGTTGGAAGATGATCGGAGTTCGTTGGAAAGTTCACCGGGAGTTCAAAGTATCGATTGATGTGTAAACAACAAGAACGATTATAATTGTGTCTTAGTATGTCGTAATTAGTATTATGTGTTTTGAGCTCTAATTGAGTTAGATTTGGAGAAATCCAAATTAACTCAATAAGAGACAACCGAATCCACTTTGGGTTAGATTTGAGCTCATTTCATTGACCTGAAAATGGGTCAATAAGAGGCATAAGTTGGGTATGAAACAATATAAAAAAGTGCTATGCAGGATTCCCGGTGATAGTACCGCTGGTGGGTGACACCCAAGCAATGGTAGTACCATCGCCACCCTTGTTTACGGGACATTTTTGGCAGTAGTGCCACCGATGCCGACGATAGAGCTGCTAGTACCTAGATTTTTTAGAGATGGTTTGAATTTTGGCTCCAATTTAAAGCCAAATTGGGATATATAAATATCCCAAGAATTCTTGCATGGCAAGGCAAGAAAAAGAGGTGAAAATACTAGAAAAATACTATTAGAATTTGTTGAGAACTTCCCTTGTGTGCTTCAAGTGAAAAGTGGGGTTAAGGGAAGAGTGGAAGATTGTAAAGGTTTCTCTCCTAAACATGTGGAAAGGAGAGTGTAAGGGTTCTTCTCTTGAGCCTGGGTAAAGGAGAAATGTGTAAAAGGTTTTGATCTTCACCCATGGAAGAAGATCATTAGTGGACACCAACGAGCCTCGATGATGGAGGACTCGGGAAGTAGACATAGGTCAAGTTGGTGATCGAACCACTATAAATTTGTGAGCCTTCCTTTACTTATTCTCCTTTAAACTTGTTTTCTCATTTTAGTAGTTGTAGTCCTTAACTAAATGAAGATTATTCATTCAAATTTGTTTTAAATTCCTCACTTATTTGGCTTTAATAAATTTCAAGAAATGCTTCGGATTTCTTCTTTACTTCAATTAAATTTTTTAAAATAAGTTATTTTTGCACTTGCACTAATTCACTCTCCCCGAGTGCCAACTCGATCCTAACAGTACCGTCCGTACCCTGAAAATCCAAAAGTTAAATTTTGGCTCTATTTTTGAAAGCTATTTGGGGCTTATAAACACCACACTCATTTTTGCTTGAGGAAGTAAGGAAAAGAGCAAGAAAAAGAGTGAAAATAAGAAAAAGAATACTTAAGAAAAAAAGAGTTGTAATCTCTCTTGAGTTAGTCTCTTCCTCCTAGAGTTAGAAGTTTTCTAAAGGAGTGAGGTCTGTTGTAAAAGAGAGGTGTGAATGTTCTCTCTCGAGCCTGTGAAAAAGGAGAACGAGTTGTAAAGGGTAGTTCATCTTTGCCCATTGGGAAGAATATCAGTAGTGGAAACTGATGGCCTCGAGCGAAGAGGAATCGAGAGTAGACGTAGGTCGAATGACTGAACCACTATAAATCCAATGTGCTCTTTTCCTTTGTACTTTTTATTCTTATTGCTCATTAATTTAGTTGCTCACAACACTTTTACTCACTTTTTAAGTTAAACACATTTCCAATATAGGTTTGATCAAATAAGTTTTTAAATCAATGTAATTTTACGAAAGCACTAATTTCCACCGCCCCCCTCCTATGATGATGCAATCTTAACAGTTGGTATTAGAGCCAAGTAATTTTCAACTGGTTTAACATCCAAGAGAGACAAAATGGACTTTCTTCGATAATCAAGAAGGTCATTCTATCACCCTCCTCCTATGTTTAATGAACGGACTACATATATTGAAAAACATGAATGATGATCTTATTTATTTCTATGGATTCTAATTTATGTAATATCATTAAATGTGGTTTTCAAAAATCTTCTAGTTCGAATGGAATGACCTAGAGAAAAAAAATAGAAAAAATTATTTTTTTGAATGTGAAACCTATTTAATCATGTTTCTATATGTGAAACTACACATGATATTTGACACACACTTAAAGTTACATATAAAGACACAATAGAGTTAAGGAATCTAAGATTAATCTCTTGCTATAAACTTTTGAGTTATTTCATATGAAGCCAAGCGAAACCAATGAAGACATGTACATCTTATTTATGGATGTTAATGGTTTGGAAGCTCTTAGTAAATTTTTTACTAATCTTGAACTTATTAATTGAATTCAAAGATTCCTTCCAAAAAGTTAGGATCCAAAAATAATTGTCATTCAAAAATCAAAGGACTTGAACTATTTTTCTCTTGAAGAACTTATCGGGTCATTAATGACCTATAAATTGACTTGTATGACATAATGAATATGAGAACAATCTTCCAAAGAACAAAAAGGATATGACACTTAGAACAAAAGAAGATCGCTCGAGTAAAAGCTCGAGTGATGATAATGACTTTGAACTCCACACAAGAAAATTTAGAAAATTCATAAAACAAGAATCTAAGAATCAAAATAAACTTAAAAAGGATAAAAATAACTTGCTATGAATACAATCGGCCGGGGCACTTTAAAAGTAAATTTCCTTAACTGAAGAAGAAGCTACTAAAGAAGAAGAAAACACTCAAGGCGACTTGGGACGAATCAAGTGCATCTAAAGATAAGGAGCAAACCAATAAAGATGAGGTGACAAACTAAGTTTTAATGACTCTCAACGACAAGGTAAGTAACTCAAACAACTCTTCTTTACCTTACAATGAATTACTTGATGTTTTTCATGATTTATATGATCGACTTAAATTAGTTGATAAAAAATATGAATTTCTAAAAAAGGATCATGCTTCTCTCTCTAGTAAATTTGAAAAACTAAAAGATGAGCAAGAAAATTGCATGTTAACATCTTATACTAAATGTGAAGAGTTAGACTTAGCTAAGAAGGAAAATGTATTATTACAACAAATATTAGAAAATTTTGAAATTGATAACAAATCATTAAACATGAATCTTGCCAATAAGGGCTATGTTCATTAAAATGAAGGAATCAGCTTTGTGAGTAATAGTTAGCAAAAGCCAACTACTTTTGTTAAAGGACCCACAATATCTATCCCTTCTAGAATTAAATGTAATTTTTATGGTAGACATGGTTATTTTGCTTATAAATATCCATTTAAAAAATATAGCTCATACAAATTAGTTTGAGTTCCTAAAGGAACCATAAATAACTTAATGTAATTAGTCAAGATAAGTAGATCTTTTCATGAAAAATCTAAAGCTAAATGGGTACATAAAGCAAACCCACCTTTTTTGTATATATGTCTATAATCAAAAGTTAGGAGCAAAAAATAATATCTTGAGAATTGATACTCAAGGCACATGATTGGAGATCCAACATGCTTCACAAAGCTCACTAGCCAAAACAATAATAATAAAGGAAAGATCATTAGTATTGGAATTATTTGTAACAAATCAAACTTTTGATTAAAGATGGTTTCTTGAGAGACATAACTCATTAAGCATTTATGTAATAAGTGATATAAAATTAAATTTGAATCTAATGCTTGTATACCAAATAAGAATAACTCTATAAATGCTTAAATGTTTATCTTGATTATTTTCATGATGAAGCTTATTTTTCAGTTTTAAACAATGATACGTGGTTTTGGCATAAAAGACTTAGGCATGCATGTATAAAATCAGTCACATAAATTTAAACTAAAAAGGGAATGCATTTCTTGAAAATTTTGCTATATCTAAAGCATATCGAGTTTTCATCATAGAGATCCTTAGTGATGAATCTATTTATGTTATATTTGAATCTCTTAAACTAAGAAAGTGATTTTGATGATTTGATAAATTGGATTTGAATGAGATTTTTCTAACTGAATCATGAACTTTCTTTTGATTTCTTGACTTAAGGTTTCTTTTATGGGAATAAATTTGTTTTTGATCTTCTATGATTTTTTTATTTTTACCATTTACTAAAGATGAGACTTATGCAAACTATGATATTGATATTTATAAATTGAGATTTATTTTATATGAATCAAGATCTTTTATTATATGTTCTCCTATGATTCTTTTTACTATTTACTAAAGAGGAAAATTATTCAAATGAATCATGATTTTTCTTTTATTTTCTCATAATTATAACTTGAAATCTTTTATGAATCAAGATATCTTATTATTTGTTCTCGTATTTTACTAAAGATGACAATTATCAAAATGAGTCTTGGTCTTTTGAATTCATGACTTGATCATTCATGATCTTTGATATCTTTCATGTCATGATTTTCATATGACTCACTTGTATTCATGAAATGTATACCCCATCACCAAATTGATTTTTCATAATATCTTTCATATGATGATTTGAACATTGATATAAAGGGAAAAGAAGTACACCATTATATCCTTCATTCTTTTTGACAATGACAAAGAAGGAGAAAAATAAGTGCTACCTTGCTCATCTCAAAAGAAGTAAAAATTTATAAACTTGAACATCCCAAAAGAGAAGCAAAATTTGCTAGCTTGCACATGTCAAAAGAGAAGCAAGAATTGCTAGCTTGCACATCTCAAGAGAAGCAAAACTTGCTAATTTGCACTTCTAAAAAAAATGCTAGCTTCCATGTTTCAAATATTTGTTAGTTGCACTTTTCTCCTTTTTATTGATGACAAAAGCGGAGAAGTTATGATGAAGATTTGAAATTTTAATGCTTTGAAATCATGCATGGTATGATGTCCTTTGATATTTTAAAATTATGATGATTTGAAATTATGCATGTAATAATCATAATTTTATGATGCATGCAATGATATTTTAGCTATGATTAAAATTATTTCGACTTGAATTCAAATATTATCACTCTTTTTGAATTCGAGATTGCTTTATTTAAAAATGTCATATTGACAAGGGAGTTTAGTTAACTCTATTATCAATTGGTTGTTATCATTAAAAAGGAGGAGATTATTAAATCTCAGATTTTGATGATAAAGTCAATTGATGAAGTTATGATCTAATGAGCGTTTGAGTGATGTAGGACTAACTTCGATAATGGAAAGATAAATTAATTAAAGCAGATAAATTAGACGTTGGGCCAGAATATATCATGTCAAAAAATTGGATGTCAGGTCAGAGAAATGATCGATGTGTCAAAAGATAGACTTCATGCCATAAGTTTGGGCATCGAGGCAGAAGGATCAGGCATTATGCAAGAAGATTAGAGATTGTGAAAAGTCAATATGTCGATAAATCGGGCAATATGTTAAAGGAGAGGATGATATGTCAAAAGGTTAAACGAAGTGCTAAATGAACCAATGACATGCTAGATAGCATAGGATTCATGCTTCGTAATTAATTATGCCTTAGTCGAAATAGTTTAGGTTGTAATTGAGTTGGTTTTTGGTGTAACCATACCAACTCAATTAAGGGCCCATTGAGCCTTAATTGGGGTTGATTTGGGCCCACTGGGAGACTTATTCAATAACCAAAAGTACGATCAGGCGGTGACACCGCCAGAAGATAATCTTCTAGATTGTGTCAAGCAGTGACATCGCCTAGACTAGCGGTGGTACTGTGCAGATATAATCACCCATATTGTGTCAAGCGATGGTACTACCCAGTATGGACGGTGGTACCACTTATACCCTAAAAACCCTAAAATTTAAATTTTGGCTCCATTTTAGAAAGCTATTTAGGGCTTATAACTGCTCAGTCTTACTTGAGAAAGTAAGAAAAAGAGCAAGAAAAAGAGTGAAAAAAGGGGGAAAGAATACTTGAGAAAAAAAGAGTTATAATCTCTTTTGAGTTAGTAAGTCTCTTCCTCCTAGAGGGAGGAGTAAAGTCTATTGTAAAAGAGAGGTGTAAATGTTCTCTCCTAAGCCTGTGCAAAAGAGAAAGAGTTGTAAAGGGTGGTTGATCTTCACCTATTGTAAAGAAGATCAGTAGTGGAAGCTAGTAGCCTCGAGTGAAGAGGAATTGAGAGTGGACATGGGTCAAAGGATCGAACCACTATAATCTAGTGTGCTCTTTTCCTTTGTGCTTTCTATTCTTATTGTTTACTAATTTAGTTGCTCACAATACTTTACTCACTTTTTAAGTTAAACGTATTTCTGATATGGGTTTGATCGAACATGTTTTCAAATCGATATAATTTTATGAAGACACTAATTCAAACCCCTCTCCCCCCACCCTCCCCACCCCTTCCCCCTCTCTCCCTCTCTTAGTGCTGATATGGTCTTAACAGGAATGCAAACTAATTTATAGTGGTTCAATCTTCCCGACCTATGTCTACTCCCGATTTCTCTTTCCTCAAAATCGTTGGATTTCATTCCCAATCCTCTTTCCAATGGGCGAAGATCAACTACTCTTATTATAGCTTTTCTCCTTCTAAGAGACTTAGGAGATAATTTTCACACTCACTCTTTTATAAGATCTCTCACCTCCTACAACTTATAATCACCTCTAAACTTAAGGAGGATGAAGAGACTCAAACGCTGCTCAAAAGGCTTATAGGTCCTAAAAGGCTTCTAAACTTAATTGCTCCTTTAGCCAAGCATTAGCGAGGAACTTATAGGTCCCAAAAGGCTTCAAAATTAAGTCAAAAAATTTAAATCACCAAAAATTTTGGGATATGGGTGATACTACCATTGGAACTTTTGATACTATAATTTTGAACTTTTGGATAGTACCACTATCGTAAAATTTGAATTTTGGGTGATGCTATTACCTACACAGGTGGTACCACTACTGATAGCGTTGATAAACATTATTTGTACTTGTCGATTGACTTAGGCGATAACACCGCCTAGGCCTGATGGTATCATCACCCAGGCCTACTCAAGACCACTATTTTGGCCTTCTAAAGAGCCTAACATGGCCCAGGTCCAAGTCTATTGGCTTTTTCGATAAGTTCGCATGGTTTGGGCCTAATAACAACATAGTTTGACCTAGAAAGACTTTGATCAAGACTCTAATAATCCAACCACATATCTGACATAATTATGAACCTTTCATCATGTTGTACGTCATTCCGACATGTCATCTGATCTTCTGATACTTCATCCGAACCTTTGACATATCGTCCTTTCCTTAAACATATTGCTCGATCTATTGGCATGTCGATTTTCCCATGACATTCAATTTTTTAGCAAAATACCTGATCCTTTTAAATGATACCCAAACTTATAGCACGAAGTCTAATTTTTGCTACGTCTACCAATCCTCCGGCTTAACGTCCAATTTTTGACATGGTACTTTTCTAACACAACGTTCAACCGATAGTTTGAGTCTGTAATCGAAGTATTTCTTGCATCACTTATCTTAAACACATATTAGTCCATAAACTCATTAATTGATTTCATCATCAAAATTTGAGATTTAACAATCTCCTCTTTTTTTATGATGATAATCAATTGATAACGAAGTTTTAACTAGGCTCCTCTTGTTTATATACCATTTTGAAATATAATGAACTCAAATCCAAAATAATAACCTTTCATATTTGAATTCAAGTCGAAACAATTTTAATCATAAATCTTAGTGGCTTTTAATAGTGATTATTGCAAAACTCATGTATAATTTTAGTTAAAACATAAAAAAGAATTTATGTTTAATAATTGTATAAATCATATGCATAATATAATCATTACAAAAATATACACATAATCATTATGCATAATTTTAATATCAAAGAACATCATCATCATCATAAGTTAAAGCATTATAGTTACCACATCATCAAAAAGTAAAAACTATTTCACCCCCTTTGTCACAATAAAAAGGAGAAATATACAAGCTATTATGTGGTGGTAATCTAAAATATATAAATAAAGTATGAAAATATACATCAAAAGGATGAGTCTGTTGCATCTTAGTTAAAATCTAGTCTTAATGAAGCTGTAAATACGATCTAGTCGGGCTGCTATGGAATTAGAAGATAAAGAGGGTGTTGAATTTGTTAGGAAACCTAAATAGATTTCGCAAATGAATGATATAGGATCATCGTGCAAAGATTGGGAGTGAAAAACTTGTGAAACCAAAAAACTGTGTAAGATTCATGAAACACTCTCACTTAGGAGAGATTGTATATCCCAAAATTGTAGATGGATATAGGAGATCTCATGCTCTCCTCTCTAATGGTGATCCACATGGTGGATGGAGCTACGATGCTCCTCCTTTTACAATGCGATCTTTCCTCACTTTCTTTCAACATAAGGCTTCAACAAATTCAAGAAGGGGCTGACCTTCCTGAGTATCCTCACACCCCAAATATGGCTGATATTAGGGGAGGAAAGGGAGAGAGGAGGGAGGAGATTAGGAGGTGGGTTGCCAAAGGAGTATAGCCTATGACCCTTTGGTCCCCTCCTTTTTATAGAGAGCCCTCTCAGCTTGACCCTAATGGATCCTACCTTACTGGGTATTGGATTTCCATCCAATTATCCTAGCATATTAGAAACTAGATCTCTATCCAATTATCCCTAGCTTATTAGAATTTGGATCTCTATCCAATATCTACTATAAGTCCTTATTAGGTTTCACCCAATGAATCCAATAATACAGGAGCTTATTGGGTATCACAAATCTAATTCTCTACTCATCACATCATCCACCATATGTATGTGGCCCTCTAAACTTAATACCGAGTTTGAAGAGTTACACTTATCAGAACTCCTTCCGACTTAGTGAATTATTATCTCATAATAATTCACTCAACTTATCAACTATGGACATACTAGGCCACTACACCATAATCCTTACATGACTCGAGGGGATCTAATCCATTAGATCTATTTGCCCTATGTTATTATATACCTATAGTCCCTCATCCATCTAATATCCCAAAGACCATATATCAAACATGGTATTGTCAGGCCCAGACATAATTTATCTGAGTCTTACTATAATCAGACTCTCCTAAAGAATTTCTTCCCTCGTAGTCTAAATAACCCTGGACAGTAATTTGCCTAAGTAAGAACACGTGAGATATTTCTCTCATGATACCAAGATTGGATGATCCTCTATTAATATTCAATTATATTCGTAAGGTTGACTGTCATTCTTAATAATTGATTGTACCAAATCAAAAACTTCAAAACCCATAAGTCTAGTATCAAAGCCTAGAGTACTCAAACAAGCATTTGTGTGCCTCAAGTCTAAGGACCAAATACAACTAGCACTATCAAATCACTATCTGACTATCATGTATCATTAACTATCCAATATTTCATAAGTAGATCAATCAGTGAACTCATTCTCCAATGAGCACCTGCACTATATCCCTAGTCCCAACATCTGGTGTCTCTATACATGTAGCTATGATACTAGCTACCTCCATCATATGGGCGGGTACATAGCACACTAATTTATCAAGTTATCTTGATATCCCTCTTGGGTAACATATAATCAGGATTATTTATGATTTATGGTTAAAAGAAAATCGGTATCAATATCATGATCTCATCATGATCCAATTATCATTACATAATACAAGGACATCATAATATATTAATTATATAATATAAAATAAAAAATAAAGAATGTATAGGTCACACATATCATTACTCAAGTGATTGGCTTATAGGACACTTGTAACCAGCAATCTCTCACTTGACCTAAAAACAATAACCCATATGTCTGATCCCCATTAGGTCTCAGTATCACTCAAAGATAATTTAAGACAATAACTTTATCAGTGGATCTATAATATTTTCTTCCGATGTGATTCTTTCTACTGCTACATCACCACAAGCCATGATCTCTCTGATCAAGTGGAATCTTCTTAAAATGTACTGGAATTTCTGATGAGACTTAGGTTCCTTTGGTTAAGCAATCACCCAGTTATTGTTGTAATATAAGGCAATCAAATCCTCATTGCTTAGAACAACTCCTAGATCTATGATGAACTTCTTCATCCATATATCCTCCTTTACTGCTTCTACCGTAGCAATGTACTCTGCCTTTATAGTCGAGTTAGCAATAGTATCTTATTTGAAACTCTTTCAATTTATAGCTCCTCCATCATGGTGAACACATACCCTGAGACAGACTTGATGTCAATGACATCAGATTAAATATTTAAGTTTATTTAATCCTTAACCTTAAGGCTACTTCCTCCATATATCAGTAAAAGATCATTAGTCTTCAAGTACTTGAGGATGCACTTTACTACTTTTTAGTGTTTTAAATCTAGATCGACCTGATATCTGCTTGTGACACTCAAAATATGTGCTATATTAGGTCTAGTACATAGCATACATAACATACATGATAGACAATATTGCAAAGGTATAGGGTATCTTATCCATAACTATCTTTTCTTCATGAGTTTTCAGGAACATACTTCTAGAAAATGATATTTCATACTCATTGGTATGAAACATATCTTGAAAATTTTTATGTCAAACCTTTTGATAATAGTGTCTATATACCTAGACTGGACTATATCTAAATTCCCAAAATATAAGATATTTCCCCTAAGTCTTTCATGGAAAAGTGTTTAGATAGCCAAGCCTTAACCGTGGAACGCATTCCTACATCATTCCCACTAATTAGGATGTCATCCAGATATAGGATCAAGAAGGTGATAGTTATTGGGAAACCATCAGAAAGAGCATAACATGCATAGTGGAAGAACAAAACAAAATCGATTTCCAATGTTTATCATGTTGTCGTGTAAAGATTGGTGCGTGAAAAATTATAAAAATTGAAAACTATGATGTATGAGAGATTGATCACCTAGGGCGATCATATATCCTGAAATTCCAAATCATATAGAGAGAATAAAGGAAGTCAAATGTCCTCCTCTTTAGCGGTATAACATGATAGATCATTGCAGCAATGATTCTCCAATCGCAACCCAAAAACCTATAACTCTTGTGCACCTTCTCACAGCAAATATGGAAGCAGATCTTCTATCTTCTATACTGCCTCCTCACACACAGGGAGAGGCTGGTCGGTTGAGAAGATGAGGGAGGGAGGAGTATAGGAGGGGGTGCTGAAGGTGTAGCCTCTCACTATTATGCCACCCCTCTCTCCTATTTATAGAGAGCTACCAAAAACCCTAAGGGATCCTACCTTAGTAGGTATTAGATCTTCATCCAATTACCCACTCTTCTTGGATTATTAGATCTTTATCCAATAATCTTAATTGGCCTCTAATTGGGCCTTATGCAATGAGTTCATCGATGTTTGGTCTCATCTCATGAGAACAAGAGCTAATTGGATAATTCATATCCAATTTTTTTCTTGCTGAAACATCCATTATATGTATGTGACTCTCTAGGTCCAACACCGAACTGGCCATGAGTCCGACCTATTAAAACTTCTCTTGACTCAATGAATTATTATCTCATAACAATTCACTCAATTCATCGATTATGGATGTACTAGACCACTATGCAATAGCCTATAGATGGTACAGGGTATCTAATCCATTAGACCTGTCTTTTCTCAATTATCATGTATCTATAGTCCCTCATCTATCTAATATGCCAGAGACCATATATTGGGCATGATATTGTTAGGCCACAAACGAAATCCGTCTGAGTCTCATTCTAATTGGATTCTCTCGAAGAACTTCTTTCTTTTTAATCCGAAAGACCATGGCTAAGGATTTATTCAAGTGATAACATACTGGATATTCCTCTCATGATATCGAGAGTAGATGATACTCTATTGACACTCAATTATCTTCATAAGTGTTAGGACCCTAGCTAAGTTGGGTCCTGGTCGATTGAGTTGAGTCCTTAGATTAGGCCTTGTTGGCCAACCTAGACCTGATATTAGGTCGACTAGGAGAAAATTTCAATCTATTGTAATAAATTAGCTCAAATCCTAGTATGGTTAGAATTCGATTAAACTTAAGTCTGATTAGAAGTCAAAGTTAGATACGGGTTAGAGTCAATTGAGTCATGAATGTAATAAATGCTAATCCAGCCACAACCCCTAGTAATAAAGTGGTTGGCTAGGGTTAGAGAGAAGTCCTTATAGGATGAGAGTCTTCTAGCCGCCTGCTTCTTTTAAGAGAGGCCGACTAGGGCAAGAGGGGGAAAGTTCCACTTAGCTTGGACTCTCTCTAAGGTGGAATAAGAATAAAATTAGGAGTTGGAGACCCCTATAGCCACCAACTACATCATGGTTAGGAGTTGGCTAGGGGTTAGGAGTTAAGGGAAGAGGAGTCTTGGTTTAGTAGGAGTCTTGGTTTACTTAGATTAGAAGTTGGAGTTTGTTGGAGTAGGAGTCATATTATGAGTTAGGGTTTAGAAACCCTATAAATAGTCTGTATTCTCTCATCTTTTCATCATCAATAGATCAATTATCTTTTAGCCATTATGCATAAAACCAAGGAGGAAGGAACCCGCAGATGATGAAAGTAAAAGGACTACTTAAGCAGCAACCAATCACTGTCCTCATCGATACCGGGAGCACTAATAATTTCATGAATAGTAAGGTTACTGCTCAGATGACTCTACATATTAAGGATTGCAACAAGTTTTATGTTAAGATCGCCGACGACCAAATTTTGAAGAACGACCAACCCATAGGTAAAATTGTTGCTCTACGACCAAGAGATACTTATTGATTTCTTCCTCCTTCCTCTTGATGATTATAAGGCTGCGTTTGACATCGAATGGCTAATAATATTAGGTGATGTTCCCTGAGATTTTTCAAATTTATTATAAAATTTTTCAGCCATGGGAAACAGGTGATCCTATGTGAGAAACATGGGAGCAACGTGACGATGGTTTCAATGTAGCGAATGGAGAAAATCTTACACAAAGTGAACAACGGCTTCCTAATGCAAATCCAGTAGAAACATATGAGGGAGCTGATAAAAATTGAAGACCCAAACCTTCTCCAATTGAATGTTGAATTTTTAGATGTCTTCGTCGAATTGCGTAGCCTACCTTCTACCCGATGACATGACTACCAAATTATGATTCTACTAGGAAACCAGCAATAAACACTCAGCCATATCATTATCCTCATCTCCAGAAAGATGAAATAGAGAGGATTGAAAAGGAGATGCTTAAAAGAAGGGTCATGTGGCCAAGTTGCAGCCCTTACTCTTCACTGGTGCTAGCTTTACCTGACTTCAACAAAATATTTGTGATTAAAGCATCGAAAGCTAGAATTTATGTTATCCACATACAAGATGATCGACCCCTAAAATGCATTGGGACTTTCCCTACACTTCACATGATGCTTTTGATCTATAAAGGGATACTAATTGTTACTGAATTTGAAGTTTGGCATGATACAGGTCGACAACACGAAGGAGAGATAAAAACAGACTCAATAAAATTACAGCTCCTATCCACCTCAAACTCAAAACGGGCTCACACTACCGGGGACCTTACCAAATGGCAGCCATTATTCCAAAAGAAGGCTCAATTACTATTAAAGAACAACCAAGTGATAGCTCATGCAATAAAGAAATAGCCCCCTAACAAATACTGTAGCAGAAGAAAGTTTGCTATTGAAGATCAAGTTCCCTTCATCTCCAGCTCTACTAGTAGAAAATTCGAGCCTCAAGGAAGTGGTCCCATGCTACTTTGGCCCTTGCAAAATTGTAGATCACAATGGAGCCGTGACTTATGGATCAGATTGGTGCACCAAAATACAATCGATCCTCCAAGTATCTATCCGCAAATGGAAGTTTAGAGAGAATGACTCAGCCCAGATCCATCCACCTGATGTCTCGACTGATGAGGAGGTTCAAGTTAAACTAATGATCGCATGGGATCGCAGGATTGTGATGCACCACCATCTAGATACTACTAGCTCTGATGAAGAGATACAAGATAATGCTGGACCGCCGAACCATGGTGCACCTACCGTAGAAACCACGAGGAAGATTCAAGAAGAATTGCAGACTAGGACCCAAAGATCATGGAGCTTCAGCCTTGAGGACAAGGCTAATTCGAAGAGGGCGGGTCTATTAGAACCCCAACTGAGTTGGATCCTAGTCGATTGAGTTGAATCCTTAGATTAAGCATTGTTGGCTAACCTAGACCTGACATTAGGTCGACTAGGAGAAGATTTGAGTCTATTGTAGTAAATCAGCCCAAGTCCTAGTATGGTTAGGATTCGACTGAATTTGAGTCTGATTAGGAGCTAGAGTTGGATACGGGTCGACGTCAATTAAGTCATGAATATAATAAACTATAATCTAGCCACCAACCCTAGTAAAGAAGTGGTTGGCTATGATTAGGGAGGAGTCCTTATACGATGGGAGTCTCCTAACCGCCTGCTCCTCTTAAGAGAGCCTGACTAGAGCAAGAGGGGGAAAGTTCCACTTAGCTTGGACTCTCTTTATGGTGGAATAAAAATAAAATTAGGAGTTGGAGACCCTTATAGACACCAACCACATCATGGTTAGGAGTTAGCTAGGGGTTAGGAGTTGAGGGGAAGATGAGTCTTGGTTTACTTAGAGTAGAAGTTGGAGCTTGTTGGAGTAGAAGTTGGAGCTTGTTGGAGTAGAAGTCCTATTAGGAGTTAGGGTTTAGAAGCCCTATAAATAGCCTGTATTCTTTCCTCTTTTCATCATTAATAGACCAATTATCTTTCAGCCATTATGCAGAAAACCAAGGAGGGAGAAACCCCTATAGAGTTACAAGGAGGTCGATCCCCTATGGAAATCATCCCAAGCTTAGAATTTGCAAGGGTTGTAACAGTAAGGTTGACTACTAATCCCTATAATCGATTGTACCATATCTGAAACTTTCCAGACCTATAAGCCCAACGTCAAAGAAAGAAGTACTTAAACAAGGCATCTTTGGTGTCTTAAGTCCAAGAACTACACATACAATTGGAACTATAAAATCGTTGTCTAACATTAAGTATCATTAATCATACAATATTCCATAAGTGAATCAATTAGAGAACTTATTCTTTAATAAGCACCTATACTATACCCTTAGTGTCCTCACACAAGTGGCTATAAGACCAGCCACCTCCATCATATGGATAGGTACATAATATACCAGTCTGTCTGGTTATCTCTGTTAGGATCAATTGGCAATAAGAGGAGGGGGTGGGGGTTGAATTAGTGCAAGTGTAAATTGATGTTTTAAAGAAAACTTTTGTTTGGAGCAAAACTACAAATCAGAAGCATATCTTAAACTTGAAAGCGAGTAAGTAGATATTTTAAAAACACAATCGAAAGATGATGCTCTTGCTTTTATAATTACGAACAATGTAAGTAGTAAATGAAGCAAGTAAGGAAAACTTACAACTTATAGTGGTTCGGCCTTGACCTTAGCCTACGTCCACTTCCCAAGTCCTCCTCCTAGAGACATACCGGTGTCCACTATTGATCTCTTTTGGGTAAAGATCAAACCCTTAAAAGATGAGCTTATAACGGGGACTCTTTATAAGAATTTTTTTAACTCTAAGCTCACTCCCTTCTCATTTTCTTTTTCTTACAATTTACATGAGTTTTTCATAGAGATTTAAACCCTAAAATTGTTGTATATAATGCAAAAAACTTGGAGTATTTATAGGCCCCAAATGACTTTAGAATTTGGTGCCAAAATTCAAATATATCTGGAAAATTCGGGTACGGGCGGTTCACCAGCTGACACCGGTGATGCAGCCACCAAAAGCACCTTGAAAATAGGGTATGAGTGGTTCAATTATCGGCCTTGGTAGTTCAACTGCCGTCAGCCGCCCAAAAACTGTTAGGATCAATTAGCACTAAGGGGGAGGTGAATTAGTGTCAGTGTAAATTCTCATTTTAACAAAAAAAAATTCACTTTAAGCAAGATAAAAAATCCGAAGCTTTTCGTAATAAGTGAACGATTCAAAGAAAATGCTAAGTTTCTTGCTTAAAAATGACTTAAGAAGGAACACGCGAATCCTAATAAAAAGATAAGCAACATCGAAGAGAAGTGCTTGACTTGAAACTTTTCTTTCAAAGAGTAAGTAAAAAAGGGAAGCGTCTATTGGTATTTAGTTCAAAATGATTAAGAACTCGACAATTAAAAGTAGTAGATGCAACAAGTAAAAATACTCACAATTATAGTGGTTCAGTACCAACCGGCCTACATTCACTCCCGAATCCTCCTCCTCGAGGCACAGCGGCGTCCATTACCGATCTTCTTTAGGTGAAGACCAAACCCTTATACTTGAGCTTACAAAGCAGACTTCAAGAAATTTTCTAAATCTAAGCTCTCTCATTATGCCTATTCTTTTTATTACAATTCACACATAATTTTTTTTACAGAATCTAATCCCCGAAATTATTGTATGAAATGTAAGAAAACTTAGGGTATTTATAGGCCCCAAGAAGCTTTAGAAATTACAGCCAAAATTTAAACATACCTGACAAATCTGGGTACAAGCGATTCAGCTATAGGCCTGGACTGGTCAACCGTCGAAAGTACCCAAAATCCAGGGTACGGGTGGTTCAGCCGCCTAGCTTGAGCAGTTCAACTGCTGAATCATCGGTGGTTCAATCGTCGGGAATCCCAGAAAAGTGATTCCCTTCACTTTTCCAATCCCAAATTGAACCACACATTCATCAATTCTCTAGTCAACCAATTAAGCTCAACCTAAGCTCAATCAAACCCTTTTAGTGGACCCGGTTGCCTCTTTAAGTTGATTTGGATTCTTTCCAGATCATACTCATTTAGGACTCAATCTTAACCTACAATGTAAAGATTATAATTAAACATGACCACTAAGCTTACGACCTCACTCCCACAATCCGGCAAGCTCCAGCATTCCCTGCGACGAGTCTTACGGTCTTCCTCCAGTGATCTCTCAGTGTGTTCTAGTGATCTTCCTAATACCTTTGTCGAAGTCCTAGTGAACTCCCGGTGAGCTTCCACTGCATTGTCCAATCCTTGGCCCAATGCATAAGCTTGATCCTGGGTCCATGACCAATTTGTAACTTCTTTTCACTGTCATGGTTAAACCTACATAATGCTAACTACAACTTGATTAATTATAATCAATATGGCAAAAAATCCAATTTAAGACCTTCCCAACTCACGATAAGCCTTTTGGCTACCCCCGACAATCTTCCAACGAGTCTCGGTCTTCTTTCAACGAACTCCCTTGCGCCATGTTAGCAAGCTCCCTATACCCTCGGCGAGCTCCCAAAGCACTCCAAGTGAGTTCCCAACTGCATCGTCCAAACCCCGGCCTGATGCTTAGACTTAACTATAGCCAAACCTCTGATTGTAATAATCTCTCTGCCATACTTAATCCTGTATCAATCAACTCTAACAACTATATTAGATCAAGCATTCATCAATTGATTTCCTTATTAAAATCCGAGATTCAACAAAAACCTGTCATCGCTCACCAGCGGTTCAACCGTTGGAATTATTGAAAAAGTGGTTCTCTTTGCTTTTCAAATTCTAACTTAAACCATTAGTTGACCACTTCCCTGGTCAACTAATTGAGCTCGACCTTAGCTCAATCCAACCTCATAGTGGACCTGGTTGCCTCTTTGAGTTGATTTGGATTCCTTCTAAATCACATTCAAATCGGACTCAAACTTAACCTACGACTTAAAGATTACAACCATACATGACCACCAAGCTTAATTGATGAACCACTCCCGTAATCTGGTAACCTCTGATATTCCCTACGATGAGTCTTACGGTTATCCTTCTGTGATCTCCTGGCATGTTCCTGGCGATCTTTCCAATACCTTTGATGAAGTTATAGTGAACTCCCGGTGAGCTCCCACCACATCATCCAAACCTTGGCCCAATGTGTAAGTTTGATCCTAGGTCCACGTCTGGTCTGTAATTCCTTTTCATCGTCATGGTTGAACATGCACGATGCTAACTATAACTTAATTAATTATAATCATGACCAACAAATCCACTTGTCTCAACTCCCGATAAACCTTTTGCCTACCCCCAATAATCTTTTGGCGAACTCCCTTGCGCTATCCTGGTAAACTCTTGATACCCTCGACGAGCTCCCGATGCACTCCCGGCGAGTTCCCAATCGCATCGTTCTCACTCCGGCCCGATGCCTGGACTTGACTTTAGCCAAAATTATGATTGTAATCTATCGTAGTTAATCTTACATCAATCAACTCTAACAACCTTGTTAGATTAATAACCCATTAATTGATTTTATCATTAAGATCCAAGATTCAATAATCTCTCCATTTTTTATGATGATAATCAATTGATGACGGGAGTTAAACCTTACTCCCCCAAAATCCATGTCATACTTCAAATAAAGAAACTTAAGTTCAAGAGAATCACACACCCTTGAATTAAAGTATATTTAGACAATCAATATTCTAAGCAAATAAAAATTTGCATCAAGTCATTACAACATGAATTTCATAAAAAAAATTATGCATTAATATCCAAGTATGTGCATCAATATTCATGTGTCATCAATATCCATTTCTCTGCCTTTACCATCAACAAAAAAGGTAAAATGTTAGAGCAAATGATTTCATTGCATGTGTCAATAATTTTCTCATAAAAAAATTTTCTTTTGACATGTATATATCATTTTTATATCATCAATTTACTATTTATTCCCCTTTGTCATCAACAAAAAGGGTTGAAATAACTAGCAAATAACTTTATGATACATAAGGTCATCATGTGTCAAGATTTTTATATATTTACAAAATAAATTTCACATTGCTCCCCCTTAATAGGATAAAAACCTATTTTTCTCATAAAAACTTTCTTCCCCCTTTTTTTTATAAATAATAGAGTAGAAATAAGATGGGGATTTGAAAAACATCATCACAAAATAAATCTAGAAAATTTCGGGTCTTAAGTAATTCATGTATTCTCATGGTTTAGCATTCCTAGCTCTCAACCTCAATCTTATAGATATAAATTTTGAAACGAATATTTCGAATATGAGCTTAAAAATGCTTCTCATAGTAAGTAAATCCAAAAAATAGTAAATCATCATCTTAATATAGATTTTCTCCCCTTTTTGTAAATAATAAGATAGAATCAAGGAGGGGGTTTTGAAAAGCATCATAATAAAATCATGAGTATTATTCCAAATCATCATGTATATTTTCAAAATCATCATTACATGCATGATCATCACACATGATTTCACATTATCATACATTCTCCCCCTTTGTTATCAACAAAAAAAGGAGAAGTGTAATTAGCAAGTTTTTGCGATATGAAAGCTTAGCAATTTAGTAAAATTTTTCATCATCCTAGAATATGCAAGCTAGTGAGTTCTTTCTTCTCTTTTGAGAAGTGCAAGCTAGCAAATTTTTGCTTCCTTTGCAATGCTCAAGCTAGCAATTTTACATCATACAAGCTAACAAGTTGGCAAGTGTTACTTCTCTTAGCATGTTTTTTGAGAATGCGAGGTTAAGCAAAACTTTTGCTTCTCTTGAGATTTGTAAGATAGCACTTCTTGCTTCTCTTTTGAAATGAGTAAAAGCTAACAAGTTTTGCTCCCCCTTTGTCATTGTCAAAAAGAAGGGATTATTACAATAGTACAAAACCTTTCCCATTACATCATTTTTCAAATCATCATATGAAATAATCAAGAAAAATTAACATGGTGATAAGATATACAATTCATGAAGATAAATTATGAATATCAAGAGACAAATCATAAGAGAAACAAATAAAATATCTTGGTTCATGCATAATAAATCTCAAGTTGTCAAGATCATGATTTATATAAAAATCTCCTTTTAAATAATACGAGAACACATAATAAGAGATTTTAATTCATAAAATAGTTTATGTTATAATTCTGAGAAATCAAAATCACGATATCGTAAAAACTCATTCAATTTCAAATCATCAAAATTATCAAAATCACTTTCAAGAGATTCAAAATGAAATAAATAGACTTATCGATCTCTTGAAATGCTATTGATTTCTTTTCTCCCCTTTATTATTGTAAATAACAAAAAAAAGAAAATAAAACATAATAAAACTTCAAGTCATAAATTATCAAGATGTCAAGTAGTATATCATGGCTTATTATGATATGTCTCCGTTTTAGTGAATAGCCAAAGGAATCGTAGGAGTACAAAGAATGAAAAATCTTGACTCATAATAAATCTCAATTTATAAATATCAAGAAATCAATATCATGATTTGGATAAAAACTTATTCAAATTCAAATCATTAAAATTACTTTCATAGTTTAAGAGATTTATAAAAAATAACATAATCGATTAATTAATCTTTTTTCTGAAAAATATATAAGATAGAAAAATTTTAAAGGAAAATGTAGTCCCTTTTTATTTCATACAAGCAATGTCTTTTAAGCCAAATAAAAATATGCATTATCATTTAAAACAAAAAAAAACTTTCATTATAGTTAAGATCAATAAGTCATAAATCACAAAGATCATCATGTATAATTTCAAAATATAAACTCATTAATCATGAACACTATACATCATTAAATCATCAAGCATAGTTTCATTGAACATAAAGCATCTTCAATCAAAATAAAAAGTAAAATAGAAATCATCAGGATATATATTATTGTTTAGATTCATGTTATAGTTCCAAATAGATAAATTATAATTCATTTATAAACTTCTTTAAACAAAGTTGATTTACGTAAGGATTTAAAGTTTCATTTTCTAAACTTGCTAAAATCATGATAATAACTTATTCAAGTTCAAATTATCAAAATTGATATTTAAAAAAAAATCATGAATAGATTCATCAATCTCTTATTGAAATCTTAATAAGATAGAGATTGTGAAACTTTCAAAAGAAATCATCGCAAATGTTACAATAAGATATTTTCAAACATGATCTTTCATTTATCTTTAATCCAATGATGTTTCTTTGTTAAGTGTCTCTTTTAGACTTTAGTGAAAAGAGTTATTATGCACTTGTCATGTATATTTCAAATATATATTTTTGCGAGCACTAAAATGAGAAATATGGAAATTTTTATTTAAAGTTTAAATTCAAAAATTATCATCCAATCATAACCCACTGTAACATACAACTATCCAACCATTTAAATTAATAATTCAATAACCACAATATTTAAGTCATTCAACAATAGCTTTTCCAAATATTCAAGCTAATAATTTTAATCTTTGCATTCAATCAAAAATCTCATTTTTATAAGTTTTAATAAATATATTTTTCAATAACTAAGGTTCTTTGGTTCTAGTTTATTTTTTCATACTTATATGCTTTAGCTATGCATCATCAATATTAATTGTATAATGATGAACCATCAAAAGATTCATTATCAATAATTTGAATTCCAATAATTTTCTTGTTATACTTAGTTTAGTGAGCTTGAAAGAGTGTTAATTAATATGTCTTGAGCATCTAAAATATTAATTAGAGCTCTTAGCTTTAGTTTAGAGATAAACCTATAAGAAAGATATTTTTTATTTAGGTACCCATTTTACATCGGGTCATTCAAGAACTTTATGTTTCTTTTCTAACTATTTTTTATTGTATAAAGTTTCCTTGGGAACTATAACTAATTGGTGTGGACTATATTTTCTAAGTAGACATTTATTTGCCTTATGTCCTAATTTTTCACAAAAATTACATTTTATTTTTGGTAGCACATTTAAGGCAAGTCCTTTAACAAACATGGTTAGCTTCTGTTGAATGTTACCAACAAAACCTATACTATTTTTTCTATTAATATGACCCTTATTGGAAAAGGATCATATTTAGAGATTTGTTTCCAATTTTAAATTTTTCTAATATTGTCTTAAGCATGATATTTTCTTCCTTAACACTATCTAGCATCTCACATTTAGAACAAGGGTTAGGTGATGCTAATAAATCATGCATTTTATCAAATCTACCAACTAATAAATCATATTTATTTTTAAACAACTTATAAGATTTGTTATTTTTTCTAAATTCACCAAATAATTTATAAAATATATTTAATAATTCTAAAAAAGAAATACTTAATGAATCACTAACCTCGTCTTACCGTGGCAACTTCGCAACCAGAGACAGTGGAATTCCTCCTACGGAGGAGACTTATTATTAGGGATATAGAATTCCTCCTTCGGAGGAGACTTATTATTAGTAAGGGAAAGGAAAAGGAAGAAAAAAGGAGCAAGTGAATCGGACTCTGTAGCCTCTATAAGCACGAGATTCTTCACTTCTTAGTTGTGCCTTCATCTTTGGAGCATCTCGACTTCTTGCATTCATAGCAAGAGTTTTTGTACATCTTTAGATCATTTTTATAGTTCATGTTGATTAATTTATCCGGTTCTTGTGTTAAATGTTCAAAGTTCATATCACTCGATATTTTATTCGAAGAGTCATATGTTCTCTTTCGTTCCACTTCCTTCTAGTTCTTTGGAATGTGTTCTTGGGTTCTAAACATCAATTCTTAGAAAAGTGTTCTTCTTATTCATTTTTACGGGATATTTACTTAATAATTCTTTTAGATTAATTATGTTTTCATGTGTGATTTTTAATATATGTCAAATATCGAAAGTTGAATCACACGAGAAAATATGATCAAATTTATTTTTATCTAGAGCACAATACAAGGCATTCATAGCCTTGACATTTAAGAAAAATATTTGTTTTTCATAATCATTCCAATCATTTATTGGATTGGATGACTTTTGAAAACCTTTTTCAAATGATAAGGCACAACTCAAAATCTATCAAAATAAAAAAGATACATATTCGAATTTCTCAAGATGTGTAGTCTATCCCATTGAACATAGGAGGACTTGTGATGCATTGACCTTCATTCATACCAAACAAAGTCAGTTACTCTAGTGGGTGTTTAGTCAAAAGAGAAAGACCTTGCTCTGATACCAATTGTTAGGATCAATTGGTACTAAGAGAGGAGGGGGGTGGGGATGGGGAGGTGAATTAGTGCAAGTGTAAATTAACGCTTTAATGAAAACTTTTTGTTTAGAGCAAAACTGCAAATCAGAAGCGTATATTGAACTTGAAGGCTAGTAAGTAGATGTTTTAAATATACAATCGAAAGATGATGCTCTTGCTTTTCTAGTTACGAACAATTGTAAGTAGTAAATAAAGCAGGTAAAGAACTATTTATAGTGGTTCGACTTTAACCTTGGCCTACGTTTACTTCCTGAATCCTCCTTCTTGAGGCACACCGACGTCCACTATTGATCTCTTTTAGTTGAAGATTGAACCCTTACAACATGAGCTTACAAGGGAGACTCTTTACAAGATTTGTTTTCAACTCTAAGCTAACTCTCTCTCTTTCCTTTTTCTTATAATTCATACAAGTTTTTCACAGAGATTTAATCTCTAAAATTATTATATAAAATGCAAGAAAACTTAGGATATTTATAGGCCCCAAATGACTTCAAAATTTAGAGCCAAAATTCAAACATCTCCAGAAAATCCGGGTATGAGTGGTTCACCCGCCAGCACCGATGGTGTAGCCACTGAAAGCACCCTGAAAATAGGGTACGGGTAGTTCAACCACCAGCATGGGCAGTTCAGCCGTCGTCAGTCACTCGAAAACCTAGGTGGCGGTGGTACAACCGCCACTCACTGACGGTTCAGCTATCGAAGAAAAGTGGTTCCCTCCATTTTTCAAATTTCGACTTGAACCATCAATTGGCCACTTCCCTAGTCAACTAATTGAGCTCGACCTGAGGTATAATTTATTTTGACAAATCTCCACATTACTAAATAACAAAATAAATTTTAAGAGATCAAATAACCAACGATCTTTAAAAGAAATCTTAAGTCATAAATTTTGAGAGATCAAGAGAAATATACGATTCATTTGGTTAAATCTCCTTTTTAGTAAATGGAAAAAAGAAACACGAGATAAAATTATATAAGATCTTGATTCATGCATAAGAAATCTCAAGTTATCAAGATCTTAAGTTATCAAGATCAATGTTTGTTTGCATAAGTCATTTTCTTTAGTAAATGGTAAAAAGAAAAGATAAAAAAAATTTGATTCTACAAAAGAAATCCCAATTCAAGAAATCAAGAGAAATTTCATGATTTGGTTGAAAAAATCTCATCAAAATCAACTTCTTATTCAAGAGATTCAAAATCACGCAAATAGATTCATCACTAAGGATCTTTAATATGAACACTCGATATGCTTTAGAGATATCAAAAATATTTAAAAATATATATTTCCTTTTATGTGATTAATTTCATACAAACATGCACTTGTCCTTTTCTTTTTATTTATTTATTATGCTTAAACCATGCATCATTATTTAAAACAAAAATATGCTTTATCATAAAAATCATAAATATTTAAGCATAATGTTCAAATTATATATATATATATATATATATATATATATATATATATATATATATATATATATATATAAACAAGGTCATCTTCTGATGATTAAACCATCTGAGGAACCAAAAAATGATGATGTGGACTCTGATCAAGAAGGTATAGATTCTTATAAATGTATTGGATCTTTCATACATATAGTACATGCAAAAATAGGCTACTCTTACCCGCAAACTATAAAAATTAAAAGAATTTTGAAATAACAGTCTGTTACTATTTTAATCGATACTAGTAGCACTAATAATTTCATGGACAAAAAGCTTGCTGATCGATTGACCTATCAAATTAAAAACTATGACAGATTTGAAGTCAAGATTGCTGATGGACGAATTCTAACTTGTAATAGTAAGTGCTCAAAAATCAAACTGATGGTACAGGGCCAAGAACTAGGGTTGATTTTTTTTATACCCTTGGAGGACTTTGAAATAGTGTTTAGAATTGAATAACTGTCAACCTTAGGTGATGTCATATGGAATCTTTCTAAACTGATTATGAAGTTTTTTATTAATGAAAAATATGTGATCCTCAAAGGAAGACATAGAAGCAAGATCACAACTGCCAATAACCATTGAATAGAGAGGGTTCCCCATAAAACTATAATGATTACTGCGCTAGAAGGTCGACCCATTGCTTACACCAAGTTGAGACCCTATTCAATTGATCGAAAGGTTATGATGTGTAATAAATATCCTAGACCGAAGTACCCCCGAAGTTTGATGCTGCTCAGCCTTGAAGACAAGGGTGAGTTGAAGAGGATGGATCTGCTAGGACCCTAGCTAAGTCGGGTCCATCTATTCATGATTAATTCAAGTTGAGTCATATTAGTTTGTCCAGTTGGAGTCAGTTACGGGTCGGGTGAGCCCCATCGAGTCAATTATAAATTAGTTAGAGTTGGTTATTATCTTCACTTAGGGTGGAGTCGATTATTATTTTCAGTTAGGAGTTTATTTGATTTCTATTAGTTAGCTAAGGGTCCAAGTTTAGTGGAACTCTGAGTCCAAGCCTAGAAGGACTCTTGGCAGAGCCCTATAAATAATGTTGTAGACTCTCTTATAAGACAATCAAGGAAGAAATATCATTTTGGCCAATAGGCAAAAATCCTAGGAGATAAATCCTCTCGAAGTGATCTAAGGGCCCAATCCCCTCGAAGTGATCGTTTATCCCCCCTTCCTCTATGATAGTACCCTAAGGTTCTATCATGCTATCTTCGGATGAAATTCTTTCCATTGCTACTTCTTTATGGGCCACGATCTCTCTATTAGTTGGAACCTCCTCAAAAGAATTATGATGAGACCTAGGTTCCTTTGCTAAAGCTATCACCTTGTTATTATCGCAATATATAGGAATTGGCTCCATGTTGCTTGGTACGACTCCTAAATCTCTGATGAACTTCTTCATCCACACATCTTACTTTGTTGCTTCTGTTGCAATAATGTACTCCACCTCTATAGTCGAGTCAGTAGTGGTATCTTGCTTAGAACTCTTTCAGTAGACTACTCCTCCATTCAGGGTGAAGACATACCCTGAGTTTGACATATTATCATTGATGTCAGACTGGAAACTCGAGTTTGACCTGCTCTTCTACTTACCTTCTTGTACACATAAGGCTCATCTTTAATCTTAACAAAGTTATAAGATCTGATCACCTCATCAAATCTTATATTTCAACTTCGGGAAGCTTGCTTCAATATATAAATGGACTTGAGCAACTTACACACTTTATCTAGACTCTCTAGATACAAATCCCGCTCACTGTATCATATACACCTCCTCCTCAAGGTTGCATTAAGGAATGCAATTTTCATATCCATCTGCCAGATCTCATAATCATAGTGCGCTACAATAGCCAAAAGAATTCTGATAGATTTTAGTATAGCTACAGGTGAGAAGGTTTCGTCATAGTCAACTCCTTGCCTTTGATGATATCCTTTGGCCACCAACCTTGCCTTATAGGTCTCCACCTTTCCATCTATTATGATCTTTTTCTTTAAGATCCACTTGCAGCCAATGGATATGATACCCTTAAGTGCATCCATAAGGTTCTAAACCTTGTTGGAGTATATAGAGTCCATCTAAGAATTCATGGTTTCTTGTCACTTCGCGGAGTCTATACTCATAAGAGCCTCATTGTATGTCTCAGGATCAACATTCTAAGTGTCATCTCCACTTATATATCCCACATATCTTTCAGGAGGGTGAGATACTCTGCTAAACCTGTACAAAGTTGGAACTCGTGTGCTAGGTACTTGAATAGGCTCGGACTTTGGAATGGTGCTTGAGGTAGGTTCTCCAACCTTGTTCAACTCTATCTCACTCTCATTGTTTCCACCAAGAATTTATTCCTTCTAAAGGAATACAACCAACCCTCTTGGCAACAAAGACCTTATGGTCCTTAGGATGACAGAAATAATACCCCCAAGTTTCTTTAAGGCATCCTACAAATTTGCACTATTCCGTCATTGATTCCAACTTATTAGGATTGTATCTTCTAACGTGGACAAGACAGTCTCAAATCTTAATAACCTTAAGATTGGGCTTTCTTTCTTCCTATATCTCATATGGTGTAGAGACTACCGACCTAGATGGAACTCTGTTCAGAAGGTAAGCGGCAATCTCTATGGCATATCCCCAAAATAAGATGGGAAGGTCAATGAAACTCATCATGGACCATATCATGTCTAACAACCTACGATTCCTCCTTTCTGGTATACTATTAAACTAAGGTGTATAAGGAGATGTCCACTGGGACAAAATCTCATGGTCCTTAAGGAAATAGCTGAACTCTATATTCGAGTACTCTCCTCCTCGATCTGATCGAAGAGTCTTAATACTCATTCCAATCTGATTCTCTACTTCATTCTTATATTCTCTGAATTTCTCGAAGGCCTTGAACTTGTACTTCATTAAGTACATGTGTCCATACTTCGAGAAATCATCAGTGAATATAATAAAGTATGAATAACCACCTATAGCCTAAGTTGACATGGGACCACATACATCACTATGTATAAATTCCAACAACTCAGTGGCTCTCTCTCCAATTCCATAAAGGAAAAGTTGGTCAGTTTTTCACGAAGGCAAGATTCGTAAGTTGCATATAACTCATAGTTGAATGGATCTAAGTATCCATCTTTTAGCAACTTTTGAATCCTTCCCTTATAGATATGACCTAGCCTACAATGTCATAGGTATGCAGTATTCACCTTATATTATTTTCTCTTGGATGTGCTTACATTTATGATATGTGGAAAAATATCTAACATATATAAGTCATTAATCGATGTCTCTCTTGTGATGATCTTACCATCCAAAATTATTAAACAACTGTTGTTCTAAAAAGCTAGTTTATATCTACTAATTGTTAAACATGAAATAGAAACAATATTTTTGATAATAGAGGAAATGTAATAGCATGCATCTAATGCAATGGTAGCTCCACTAGGCAGATGTAGGATGACCTCATCAATAGCAACTATAGCAACTCTTATTTCATTATCCATCTTGGGATCAATCTCGTCTCTCGCTAGTCTCCTTGGCTTTGTTAGAATCTACAGTGAATTATAGATATGATAAACACTTCAAGTATCCAATACCCATGTGTTATTATAAAAATATAATAAATAGAGACTAATTATAAATGTACATGAAACATCTCCAAGCTTCTATTTTATCTTCTCGATAAGATAATCCTTGTAATTCCTCTTCCAGTGCCCGTCTTTATCGTAGTGGAAACACTGACCTTCTTTCTTGGTCAGGTCTTTCTTAGCAACCTTTGTCTTACCTGGTCTGTCATAGCCCTTGCCCTTTCTTTTCTTTTTGGTCTCACCAATATAAAGAACTAGCTTATCTTTTTTAGGCAAAATCGTATTAAGGGCATACACGATTTTCTCCATCATGAAAATAATTCTCAAATTACAGAGCTAATACATGTAGTTTAAACCAGTGAGGCGGTTGACATCAAGTATGCCACATAGGGGGGTTTACAATCGATATGTGTTTGACAAATAAGATATAGCGTAAGAAAGAGAAGCTAGTTTAAACTAATTACGATATAGACTTTTTTCTTAATTTACTCCCATTATTTTTCTGACAAATCACGCAACACCCTTGGCATGTGAAACGGAAGTCTCCGGCAGACTTCTAGTGGGGATTGAGATCCAATCAGCGTCTTAGTGTAACCATCATGGTCTTGGCCTCTCAACTAACCATGATGTTCAGTTAAGTCATCACCATCGTTACAAGATGAGTCTGATTTGATGATATGCCCCTAGAGACTCGACCAAGTATACCATGTCCTTAGGTCGTCGGTGACATCTCTATGTCGTAAGCGCGATCTTGAATCATGTAGATAGGTGAGCCTCAAGGGACTCAACCAACTTAACCTATGTCGTGATTCAATTTCTTCTTATAATAATGGAAGGTCATGAGGGTTAATCTTATTACCTCATACTTTCTGACTTAATATTATCATAGGAGGGGTTTTGTTTTATTTTGATCTCCTAATATATTATATCACACATGTACATATTTAATTTATATCTATATTACATGCATATTATATATATATATATATATATATATATATATATATATATATATATATATATATATATATATATATATATATATATATATATATATTAGGTGTATAATCACATATCACATATGCATGTCATACCGGATGATCATGAACCGTCACCTAATGCGATCAAGCCCAAGCTAGTAGGCCCAATCACTCACAATAGGATCTATGTATGTATCGACGCATCTTTATGCCTTGTGATCATCCATCTCATCATCATCGATTTCATCAAATCCTCGGCACATCACCATGTGTCACGATCGCCCATCACGACATCGTGGGTCCTACTGACACCTCCATGCTTCCATTGTACCTCTTTATGTAATTACAACATAATCATAAACATGCAGACCCGATAATAAACGAGAAAATGGAGGCTCACAAACCCCAATAATATTAATAATCACATATACACACATCACAACACATGGTTCATGATCATCCATCCACATCATACATCACATGTACACACATCATCATGTAGGACTACTAGGTAAATAATACTTAATTAAACTATTTTATTAATTATATTTCTAAAATTCGAGATGTCTTAGGAATTTTTAGAATTGTTAAGGGTATTTCTAAAATTTTGAACAGAAGGACAAAACTTGAAATTTCTCAAATTTCGAGGGATAAATTCATCCCTTAAGAAAAACACTAATCCCTATGTCCCTCTCTAGTGGGCCGCCACCACCGCCACCCTTGTGCAGGCACCCTTTGCGCACCCCCGATGACCACCCTTGCCCGCGAGCGGGTATCGCCTCTACTCGTAGGACTATCACGGGCGTTGTGCCCGCAAGTGCCACCTCAGGCCTACTTGCAAGCGTTGTGCCCATAGGTGATACATGCGAGATTGATTATATAGGGAGATCGTATATCCCTAAAATTCTAGATCCAAACGGAGAGGATGAAGAAGGTTAAATGTCCTTCTCTTTAGCAGTATCTACATGATGAATCGTTAGAGCGATGCTCCTCCATTTGCAACCCAGAAACCCACAACTCTTGTGCACTTTTTCGCAGCACTTGTGGAAGAAGATCGCATATCTTCTTCACTACCCTCACGTAGTAGAGAGGGGCTAGTCGACTGAGAAGATGAGGGAGGGAGGAGAATAGGAAGGGGTGGCCAAAGGTGTAGCTTATCACTATTGTGTCGCCCCTATCTCCTATTTATAGAGAGCCACCAAAAACCCTAATGGATCCTATCTTAACATGTATCAGATTCTATCCAGTTACTTACTCCTCTTAAATTATTGGATCTCTATCCAATATTCTCAATTGGCCTCAAATTGGGCCTCATGTAAGAGGTCTATCAATGTTGGGTCTCATTTAATGAGAATAGGGGCTAATTGGATAACTCATATCCAATTCTCTACTCGCTGTAATGATCCACCATATGTGTGTGAGCCTCTAGGCCCAATATCGAGCTAGCCATGTGTTCCACTTATTAGAAATTATTTTGACTCAGTGAATTATTATCCCCTAATAATTTACTCAACTCGTCGACTATGGATGTAATAGCCCATTACGCTATAGTCCCTAAATGATATAGGAAATCTAATCTATTAGACCTATCTAGCCTTAGTTACCATATATTTATAGTCCCTTATCCATCTAATAACCTAGAGACCGTATATCGGGCATGGTACTGTTAGGCCACATATGGAATTCGTCCGAGTCTTGCGTGTCCTATGTACCATCACTCACATGATTAGCTTGTCACACATGTCATCATTCACATGATTGGCTTGCAAGGTAACTGTAACCAACAGGATTAACATCCAAGTAAGATTTAATAGATTTTTCTAGTAATCAAGAGGGTCACTCTATCACTCAGACTCTAATGTTTAATAGGACGACCTACACTTATTGGAAAACATGAATGAGGATATTCTTGATTTCTATGAATTTTGATTTGTGGAATGTTATTGAATGTGGTTTTCAGAAATATTCTAAACTAATTAATAAATGGAATGATTTTAAAAGAAAATATTTTCCTTAAATGCTAAAGTTACGAACACCTTATTTTATGCTTTCAATAAAAATGAGTTTAATCATGTTTCTACTTATGACACTGTACATGATGTTTGATAAATACTTGAAGTTACTCATGAAGGCACAAGTAGAGTAAAAGAATCTATATTAATCTTTTGGTACATAGTTAAGAATTGTTTAAAATAAAGTCGTGCGAAACCATTGGTGACATGTACACCTATTTTACAAATGTTATCAATAGTTTAAAAGCTCTTGGTAAATGCTATACTAATCTTGAATTGGTAAATAAGATTTTAAGATATCTTTCAAATACTTGGAATCCAAAAGTAATGGCCATCTAAGAAGCAAAGGACTTAAACAAATTTTCCTCTTAAAGAACTCATAGGATCTTTAATGACTTATGAAATAACCTATAAAGTACATGATGAACAAGAGAAAAACCTTCCAAAAAATAGAAAGGATATTACACTTAGAAACAAAAAAGACTATTTGAGCTAAAGCTCTAAGTGATGATAATGATGATATTACACTTTTTATAAGAAAACTAAAAAAGTTCATGAAAAAGAATAAAACTTATAAGAATAAAAGTGAACCTTAAAAAAATATAATAATATGTTATGAATGCAAGAAGTTAGGGCACTTCAAAAATGAGTGTTCATAACTAAAGAAGAAATTACTAACCCAAAAGAAGAAGAAAGCATTCAAGGCAACTTGGGATGAATCAAGTGTTGAGAAACCTCAGCGGAAGCATCACATATATAGCAAAAGATTAAAATAAAACTGGTTTTCCACATAGATCAAAATCGTTATACAAAGATTGGTGCACAAAAGGTCGCAAAACTGAAAAACTGCATCGTGTGAGAGATTATTTACCTAGGGAGATCGTATATCTATATTTTTCTAGATTCGGATAGAGAGAATGAAGGAAGTCAAACGTCCACCCCTTTAGCGATATCCACACGATGGATCACTACAATAATATTCATCCAATTATAGCTATAAATCTCGTAACTCTTGCATAGAGGGAGGGAGGAGAATAGGAGGGGGTGGCTAAAGGTGCAGCCTATCATATAAGAGTCGCACCTCCTATTTATAGAGAGCCACCATGGCTTAGTGAGTATTGAATCTTCATACCACTAACCCACTAACATTGGATTATTGGATCTCTATCTAATAATCTCCTTTGGGCTCTAATTGGGCCTCATGCAAGGAGCCCATCAATGTCGAGTCTCATCTAATGAGAATAAGGGTTAATTAGATAACTTATATATAATCCTCTATTCATTGAAGTATCCATTATATGTGTATGACCCTCTAGGCCCAATACCAAGCTGGTCATGAGTCATCCCTATCAGAACTCCTTTTGACTTGGTGAATTATTTATTATCTCATAATAATTCACTTGACTCATTGACTATACTAGGCTACTAGGCCATAGTCCCCAAACGGTATAGGAGATCTTATCCATTGGACATGTCTATCCTCAGTTACCATGTATCTATAGTCCCTCCTCCATCTAATATCTCAGAGACTATATATTGGGCACTGTACTGACAAGCCACATACGGAATCCATCTAAATCTCACTCTAATTGAATTATCCCGAAGAACTTCTTCTCTCTCAATCTGACCAACCTGATTAGGGATTTACCTGAACGAAAATATACGAGTATTCCTCTCATGATACCGAGAGTGGATGATCCTCTATTGACACTTAATAGCATTCATAAGTTTAGCTACTAACCCTAATAACCGATTATACCATAATTAAAACTTTTCAAACCTATAAGTCCAATGTCAAAGAAAGGAGCACTCAAATAAGGCATCCTTGGTGTCTCAAGTCTAAGGACCAGATACACAACTATGACTATAAAATCGTTGTTTGATGATAGGTATCATTAACTATATAGCATTCCGTAAGTGGATTAATCAATGAATTCATTCTCCAATGAGCACCTATATTGCATCCTTAGTGTCTCTACATAAGTGGCTATGAGACCAACTGCTTCCATCATATGGACATGTATACAGTATACCGATTTATCAGTTGTCTCGATGTCCCTCTCATGCAACCTATGACTGGGATTATTTAGGATCTATGTTTAAAAGTGAATTGGTCTTATTATCATGATCTCATTATAATCTGATTCTCATTGCACAGAACCAAGGACATCATAATATATATATATATACATATTCAACAGATAATATAATATGAGAATATACCAATAATAATAATGCAAAGAGATTATGCAGTATGTCACACGTGTCATCACTAACGTGATTGACTTGCAGGGCACCTGTAACCAACAATCTCTCATTTGACCTAAAGCCAATCACCTATATGTCTGATCCCCATCAGACCCTTATGATGCTCAAAGACAATATGAGACAACGACTTTATTAGTGGATCTGCAATGTTATATCAGATGGAACTCTTTTCATTGCTATATATTTTTTGGGCTATGATCTCTATAATTAGATGGAACATTCTCAGAATGTACTTAGACTTCTGATGAGACCTGGGTTCTTTTGCTTAAATGATCGTCCTATTATTATTGTAGTATATGGGAATCGACCCCACGCTGCTCGGTACGACTCCCAAATCCTGGATGAACTTCTTTATCCACACCCCTTCCTTTGCTACCTCTGCTGTAGTAATGTATTCTGCCTTAGTGGTCGAGTCAGTAGTAGTATCTCACTTGGAACTCTTCCAGCTTACTGCTCCTCCATTTATGGTGAAAATATATCATGAGTTCAACTTGCTATCATCAATGTTGGTCTAGAAACTCAAGACCGTATAGCCCTCAACTTATAGGCTACCTCCTCCGTATACCAGTAAAAGATATTTAGTTCTTCTCAAATACTTAAGGACATACTTTACTATCTTCGAGTGTTCCAAACCTGGATCTACCTAATACTTGCTTGTGACACTCAGAACATGTGCTATATCAGGCCTAGTATATAGCATAACATACATGATAGACTCTATCACTAAGGCATAGGGTATCCTATCTATGTCTGCTCTTTCTTCAAGACTCTTTGGGGACATACACCTAGAAAGTGATATTTCATGTATCATTGGTATAATACCTCTCTTGAAATTCTCCATGCCAAATCTTTTGACAATAGAGTCTATGTACCTAGATTAAGATAAGTCAAGCATCATCTTGGATCTATCTCTATAGATCCGGATCCTTAATATATATGATCCCCTAAGTCCTTCATGGAGAAATTTTTGGAGAGCCAAGAAGGTGATAGTTTCTGGATAACCAAGAAGGTGAAAAAATTCCTACATCATTCCTAATGATTAAGATATCATCCACATATAATACCAAGAAGGTGATAGGTTTTACTTACCTTCTTATACACACAAGGTTCATCTTCAATCTAAACAAAATCAAAAGATCTTATTGCCTCATCAAATCTTATGTTCCAACTTCAGGAAGCTTGCTTCAGTGCATAAATAAACCTGAGTAACCTGCACACTTTATCTAGACTCTCTCCGGATATGAATCCCTCTAGTTGTATCAGATACTCCTCCCCCTCGAGGTTACCATTGAGGAATGTAATTTTCACATCCATCTACTAGATCTTATAGTCATAGTGTGCAGCAATAGCCAGAAGAATTCTAATGGATGTAAGCATGGCTATAGGTGAGAAGGTTTCATTATAGTCAACTATTTGCCTTTGACGATATCCTTTAGCCACCAGCCTTACCTTGTAGGTCTCCACCTTTTCATCTGCTCCGATCTTTTCCTTGAAGATTCATTTGCAGTCGATGGGTATAATACCCTCAGGTGTATCCACAAGGTTCCAAATCTTATTGGAGTACATGGAATCCATCTCAGAATTCATGGCTTCTTGCCACTTCCTGGAGTCTATACTCATAATAGTCTTACCGTAGGTTTGAGGATTAAAATCCTAAGAGTCTTCTCTACTAATATGTCCAACATATCTTTCTGGAGAGTGAGATACTCTGTTAGACCTACGTAAAGTCAGAACATATGTGTTAGGTACCTGAACAGACTCGGACTCTGAAATGGTACTTGAGCTAGGTTCTCTAACCTTGCTCAACTCTATTTCAGTCCCATTGTTTCCACTAAGAATGTGTTCCTTCTCAAGGAACATAGCCCTCTTAGCAATAAAGATCTTCTGGTCCTCGAGATAATATAAATAATATCCCAAAGGCTCTTTAGGCATCCCACAAATGTACACCTTTTCATCCTTGATTTCAACTTATCAGGGTTGCATCTTCTAATATGGGCATGATAGTCCCAAATCTTAACCAACTTAAGATCAGACTTCTTTCCTTTCTATATCTCATATGGTTTCAGACACTATCGACTTTGATAGAACTATGTTCAAAAAGTAAGCTATGGTCTGTAAGACATATCCTCAAAGTGGGACAAGTAAGTGAAACTCATCATAGACTGTACCATATCTAACAACGTGCGATTCTTCTTTTATAATACACCATTGAGCTAAGGTGTATAAAGAGGTGTCCCACTAGGATAGAATCCCATGGTCCTTGAGGAAATGAGTGAACTTTGTTGCATACGACTCATAGTCAAATAGATCTAAGTATTTATTTTTCAGTAACATTTGAATCTATCTCTCATTAATATGTCCTAGCCTATAGTGTCGTATATATACATTGTTCACTTTATCTCATTTTCTCTTGGACGTATTTATATTCATGATATGTGGAGAATTGTCTAACACATATAAGCCATTTATCAGGGTCCCTCTAGTGGTGATCTCATCATCCAAAATTATTGAACAATTATTATTCTAAAAAACTAATTTATATCTACTTGTTGTCAAATAAGAAATAGAAATAATATTTTTGATAATAGAGGGAACCAAATAGCATACATCTAATGTAATGATAGTCCTGCTAGGCAGATGTAGCGTGACCTCTCCAATGACAACATTAGCAACTCTTGCTCCATTGCGAATCTTGAGGTTTATTTCACCTCTGGCCAATCTCCTATGTCTTGCCAGAACCTGCAATAAATTATAAATATAATAACCGGTATCCTATACCTATGTATTATCATGAAAATTGGACAAGTGGAGACTGATCATGAATATACATGAAGCTTCTCTAAGCTTCAGTTTTGCCTTATCTGTCAGGTAATCCTTACAATTCCTCTTCTAGTACTCGTCTTTGCCATAGTGGAAGCATTGTCCTTTGTCGGGTCTTTCTTAGCAACCTTTGACTTACCCGGTCTTTCTTTGTCCTTTCCCTTCTTAAGGGTTTTATTGGTATTTCTTTTCTTTTTGGTCTCACCAATATAGAGAACTAGCTTCTCTTTCTTGATGACACTCTCAACTTTCCTCATCATATTGAGGAGCTTAGGGAGAGTCACCTTAAACTTGCTCATATTAAAATTCATGATGAAGTGAGAAAACGAATCTGGTAAGGTCTGAAGTATAAAATCAATGCACAGGTTATCCTCTAGGACTATTCCTAGACCTGTGTTAGGACCCCAACTGAGTCGGTTCCTAGTCGATTGAGTCAAGTCCTTAGATTGGGCCTTGTTGGCCAACCTAGACCTGCCATTAGGTTGGCTAGGAGAAGATTTGAGTCTATTATAATAAATTAGCCCAAATCCTAGTACGGTTAGGATTCAGCTGAACTAGAGTCTAATTAGGAGTTAAAGTTGAATACAAGTCAGAGTCAATTGAGTATGAATGTAATAAACCATAATCTAGCCACCAGCCCCTAGTAAAGAAGTGGTTGGCTAGGGTTAGGGAGGAGTCCTTACGAGATGAGAGTGTCCTAACCGCCTTCTCATCTTAATAGAGGTTGATTAGGATAAGAGGGGGAGAGTCCCACTTAGTTTGGACTCTCTCTAGGTTGGAATAAGAAAAAAATTAGGAGTTGGAGACCCCTATAGCCACCAGCCACATCATGGTTAGGAGTTGACTAGGGGTTAGGAGTTGAGGGAAAGAGGAGTCTTAGTTTACTTAGAGTAGAAGTTGATTAGAAGTTGGAGTTTATTGGAGTAGGAGTCATATGAGGAGTTAGGATTTACAAGCCCTATAAATAGCTTGTATTCTCCCTCTTTTCATTATCAATAGATTAATTATTTTTTAGCCTATGTGCAGAATTACTAAGGAGGAAGGAACCCCTATAGAGTTCCAAGGAGGTTGATCCCCTATAGAGATCACCCCAAGTTTAAAATCTACAAGGGTTCTAACACTTAGTATCAAAGCAGCGTTCTTGGCATCTCACTGCCATTCCATAGTCATCCATCACCCTCTACAGCCACCCAAGCAATTCCCACAATTGCTTAAGATCGTCATCAAATTTCATCGTTATCTCTACTACCGCAGATCATCTTTTGATCTCTCTATAAATTTGTAACAGGTTCTGGTTTCTTACTTTATTGCTGCTACAATTTAGGTATATTTCAAAAGCTCAAAAAAAATTATTCCTATCTTGCTGCATAAACTTATCGTCACAAAGTTTCCATCTTTACAACAAAAGTTACACTGCAGAACTCAGTCGTATACCACTACCTATTTTGATCTTGCTATTGTGATTTTTCTGTCCAATCTTCCATAAGTTTTTTGACGACTTTGGCACTCTTTAACAGTGGGTTTCATTTTGGTTTCATCAAAAAATTATTGATATAAATTATTAATCTTTTATGTCCAAACTGCTACCTTTTAGATGTAAAAATCTACCGTAGCACATTTGTCACGCCCCTCCAAAATATCGACAATATTTAAAATTTTGTCACAACAACTAATCCAGGATCCAAACACACATTTTGAGGTCACTAAGAAAACATTCAGATCAAATTTTCACCTCTATAGTCTACAAATTCAACACCCTGTGCAGTTCATAAACATACCACGCATCACTCGATAATTCATATAATCTGAACTCAACTCTTCAAAATAATAACCACACATAAACTCATAAGTGGGAAAGTCTATGCAGTCACCAAAACAACGATTACCATAAATTCATATCATTACATGCATTTAACTTAACATTCCAAAATCCTATACATGAGGGATCCTTTATCTTACACAAAATCCACAGGTTTAGATTCATCGTCACATTTCATAAGATGCAGGGTAGCTTATACAACAAAAACACATATGCTAACAAAGATCCCAAAATCTTCTAAACTTTCCACCGCCTCAACCCAATCTTAACAAGTAAGCAAGCGATACGCTATCCTGAAAAATTTATCAACAAACGGGGTGAGCATAAGGAGCTCAGCAAGTGACTAACATATCCATATCAAAATAATACAATTTCCAAAGGGATACAGTTGCAAAGTACAAGGCAGAATATACGAATTCGTAGACATAAAATTGTTAGGAGCAGAAACATAATTGTCTTTTCAATCTTACATATTTGGTTCCTGACAGATGGGGCATAGAGTAATTGGAGCATCTCAGTATCAAAGGAAACATATCGAAGCTTATCAGTGGCATACGAAATGTTACGAAGCATATCAACGGCATATGGAATATTTCGAAGCAAAATCATCAGTGAATGAAGCATTTCAGAGCATATCAAAAACAAATATCGTACAGAAGCTCAAACGTCGTCCTTGACGTCGCAATCATATTATTCTTATCCAGAGCATGAACAGAAACAACTCACCAAAACTCTGGATGTCATATCAAACATATAGAAGGTGTAGTGGAATCTCAGTCAGAATGTGATCCATCCATTTCTGAATGACCACCTGACAAATGTCTCCCACGTCTGGGAGCTCCATCCACCCACGTCTAGGTGAAGTCAGAAGGGGCCGGCAGAGCATCGCAGGCTCTAAGCACATACCCTTTACCATTTCTGGCAAAGGTCCAGAATATCCTACCGAGCGGGACCCCACATAGCGGGTAATAAGCACATACCCTTTACCATTTCTGGCAAAGGTCCACAATCCCACACACGAGTACAAGAGGCGCTTTAATAATAAGTAGCATATGTCGGAAACACACGGAACAACAAAACGTGCATGTGTCTTTTCGAGATAATTCGAAACAAAGAACAAATCTCTCACAAATATATTCAGTTTTGGAATGAAATGAAAACAAGAATATACAAGGATTCCAAGCAATCATATTTAGCTCAATTCCAATAAGAAAGTTAGATGAATTCAAATATCCAAAGGAATAGAACAAAATACGAAATCGACCAAAGCTCGATTTCGGACAGATTTCTAGTGGCACAGCAAACAAATATTTCAGAATATCAATTATGCTCCAATACCCATAAGAAAGTTATGGTCGAACCCTTTATCAATCTATATTTTGATGGAACAAATTTCGTATGAAACAGGGTTCCCAACATGGAGTTACTTTTGATTTGGTAACCCAAGGGCAAAAACACAATCACTGTTTTGCAGAATTTATAGGGTCGGATTCAACAGATAATAGGGTAGGCAATTGAATTCCAAAATTTTCAAACTATATGTCAAAAGAAATATTTTCAAGTCTAGTTTCAAATAAAATCAGTTTGGTACAAATCAGAATTTTCAACAGGGAGTTATAGGCATTTTAGTATTGACAGGTCAGAAATCTTGAACCCTGTTTTACAGCGTCTATAGGCTCATTTGAAACAGATGTTTGGGTAAGTATTCGGTGTCCAAAATCTACAAAATCAGTGTCAAAAGAAAGATATATCAGTCTAAATTCATATAAAATAAGGTTAACCTAAATCCAAAATCAGTACAATAATCTACAGCCGGAACAAGGCAGAAGGGTCAGGACTTTGATAATTTTCCAGATTCAAATCTTATAAGCAACAAGAGAGATTTCAGCTTTGCAGGTCTTGAATTCAGCAATTAATTTTGGAAAGCAAGGCAAAACAGTAAGGATAAAGTATCAGAAGGCAAAAAAATTAGGATAGAACACTTGCCTTTGATAATTTTGACCCTAAGTGAAAAGATTTGAGCAAGAACCCTTAAAGCCCCAAATCTTCTTCTTCTTCTTCTTCTTTCTTTCTTTCTTTCTTTTTTTCTTGAACAGATCACCCACGTAGCTGCCTTCTCTGCTTCCTTAAGAATGAAGGCAGAGAGGCTTAAACGGTGGAATTTGTCATTTTTTACATTTTGCAGTTTAGTCCTTGTATTTAGTACATTTACGATTAGGTCCTCAGGGTTTACATATAGGTCCTCAGATTTTTTTTTTTTTGTTTTGAACAGATTACCCAAATCTTACAAATAAGTACTTCTGATTCATACTCTATTTCCTTTGTCAATTTAAAATGAATGCTTACATTATCACCAGAAATTTATACGAAAATTCGGAAATGAGGGGTGTTACACTCTCCCCTTAAAAGAAAAATTTAGTCCTCTAAATTTATCGTACCTCTATCGATGAAAAGATTGGGATACACCTTTTTCATTTCCTCCTCTAGCTCCCAAGTTGTCTCCTCTCCAGAATGATGTCTCCAATTTACTTGAACCAGTGGGATGACCCGATTCCTTAGGACTTTTTCTTTCTTATCAACAATCTGAATAGGCTCTTCCACATAAGATAAATCTTTATCGATCTCCACCAGCTCATACTTAATGATGTGAGAAGGGTCATATATATACTTCTAATCATCGAGACATGAAATATATCATGGACATGGCACAATCTTGGTGGCAAGGCAATCTGATGCATGTAACCAACCCTCTCAAGAACCTCAAAAGGTCCAATAAATCTTGGGCTTAATTTTCCTTTCTTCCCAAACCTTATAATGCCTTTGGAAGGAGACTTTTAAGAATACAAAATCTCCGATTTCAAACTCAATATCTCGCCTTCTATTGTCGGCATAACTCTTTTGACGACTAGCGCTTTAACCTTTTCCTTATAACTTGAATTTTCTCGATAGTTTCTTGTACCTTGTCCGCACTATCATCACCAACTTCCTCCCAACATATAGGTGTTATGCACTTTCGCCCATATAAAGCTTCATAAGGAGCCATCTGAATACTTGAATGATAACTATTATTATCGTGAACTCAATAAGTGAAATATCCTTATCCCATTCACCATTCCAATCCATAACATAGGCTCTAAGCAAATCCTCAAGTGTTTGAATTATTCTTTCTGACCATCGATCGAGGATGATATGCAGTACTAAACTTAACTTTAGTGCCCATCGACTCCTGCAATCTTCTCCAGAATCTAGAGAGAAATCTGGAGTCTCTATCAGAGATGATCTCCTTTGGAATACCATGAAGTCTTACTATTTCATTGATATATAAATCTGCAAGTTTATCAAGCGAATAAGTCATATTAATCGGTAGGAAGTGTGCAGATTTTGTTAACCTATCAATGATAACCCAAATAGCATCATGCTTCCTAGAGGTTCTGGGTAATCCTGAAACAAAATCCATAGTAATACATTCCCATTTCCATTCAGGGATATCTAAAGGTTGCAACAACCCTCCAGGTCTTTGGTGTTCTACTTTGATTTGCTAACAAGTCAAACATTTTGAAACATACATTGCAATTTCCTTCTTCATGCCTTCCCACCAATAATGACTTTGAAGATCTCTATACATCTTAGTGCTCCCTGGATGTATGGTGTACTTTGAAGTATGACTTTCCTTTAGGATTTGATTCTTGATATCTGGTTCATTTGGTACACATACTCTCTCCCCAAATCTCAATAGGCCATCCTTTGAAACTTGAAATTGTGGCTTCAATCCCTTTTCTACTTCATTCCTCAAGTAGATTAAATGTGGATCTCGTAATTGTGCTTCCTTAATTTGTTGAATAAGATCAGATTGCACTTGAATGGAGGCCATCAATATCATCGAGTCTTGCTCTTTCCTCAAAGCTTTCAAATCAAAATTTTCTTCTAATAACTTCCATTGCTTCACAACCGGACTAGCCATAAAACTTGTAGATTTCCTACTAAGTGCATCACTACAACATTGGCTTTGCCCGGTGATAACGGATGGCACAATCATAATCCTTCAGAAGTTCTATCCATCTTCGCTGCCTCATGTTTAACTCTTTCTGAGTGAAAATATATTTTAAACTCTTGTGATCAGTGAAGATTTCAAACCGTCGACCATACAAATAATGTCTCCAAATCTTTAGAGCAAAATAATTCGCTAACTCCAAATCATGAGTCGGATAATTCAATTCATAACCTTTAAGTTGCCTAGAAGCATAAGCAATTACTCTCCTTCCCGCATCAAAACACATCCTAGGCCTTTTCTTGAAGCATCAGTATAAACTACAAATCCCTCACTACCACTTGGAATAGTGAGAATAGAGGCACTAGTCAACCTTCTTTTTAACTCTTGAAAACTTTGCTCACAATCATCACCCCATACAAATTTCATGTTCTTTTTAGTGAGTTTGGTGAGAGGTTGTGCAATTCGAGAGAATCCTCCACAAATCTCCTGTAATAACTCGCCATGCCCAAGAAGCTTCTAACTTACATTTGTTGGTACTTCCCATTCAACTACGACTTCTATTTTCCTTGGATCAACAGATATACCCTTCCCTGAAATCACATGGCCTAAGAAAGCAACTTCATTCAACCAAAATTCACATTTGCTGAACTTCGCATACAACTTCTTTTCTCTTAGTATGGACAACACATCTCTCAAGTGTTCCTCATGCTCCTGATTACTCTTTGAATACACCAATATGTCATCAATAAATACAATTACAGATATCCAAGAGTGGTTGAAATATCCTATTCATTAGTTCCATAAAAGTCTAGGGCATTTGTCAAACCAAAAGGCATCACCAAGAATTCATAATGACCATATCGAGTTCTGAAAGTGGTTTTTGAAATATCCTCCTCCTTGATCTTCAACTGATAGTAACCTGACCTCAGGTCAATCTTAGAGAATATTTGTGCACCTGCAATTGATCAAACAAATCATCAATTCTAGGTATGGGATACTTATTTTTGATGGTCACCGATTCAACTCTATAATCAATACAAAGCCTCAATGTTCCATCCTTCTTCTTCACTAATAATACCGGAGCACCCCATGGGGATACACTGGGTCGTATGAAACCCTTATCTAATAATTCTTGTATTTGCTTCTTTAACTCCTCTAGCTCGAGTGGTGCCATTCTGTAGGGAGGCTTAGATATTGGGGTTGTACTGGGGACTAGATCAATAGCAAATTCACCCTCTCTATCTAGAGGTAAACCAAGTCATCCGGGAATACATCAGAAATTCTTTGACCACTACAATTTCATCTAGGTGGGTTTCCTGATCTGAATGCTCCTTTACACACACCATATAACAAAAATAACCTTTCTGCATAGGACGATAAACTTGAAGTGCTGATATCAAGCAAGGAGGCAAATCATGCCTAATGCCCTCAAAGATAAATATAGGCTGATCCGGTATGCGAAGGTAATTATTTTTTGTAACAATCAATACTAGCATGATGAGAAGATAACCAATCCATGCCAAGTATAATATCAAAGCCACGGATCTCTAGGAGAATCAAATCAGCAAGGAGTTCGCGGTCTCCAATAGAGATCAAACAAGATGGGTAGACCAAGTTTGTTGCCAATGAATCTCCAAAGAATTGTTACATATAACATATAATCCAGGGGTTTAGGTAGAATATCCAAGTGACAAGCAAAGTATTGTGAAACAAACGATAAGTTGGAGCCGGGATCAAACAAAACTTTTGTATTTCTTTTAGAAACATAAAGAATACCTTCCACCACCGATTTGGAAGCCTTAGAATCTTGTTCAGTGATAGTGTACACTCTAGCATGTGAGGGTCTAGGAGGCGATGGCTCTTTCTTCCTTTTCTGGGCAATCTCTTAATTGATGATCTAGCTTTCCACAACCAAAACATGCTCCATCACCCGAAAACACCGACTTGTTTCATGATTTAATCCACATTTTGCACATAATCGAGTCCTCCCCAATGGTTTCCTTTTCTCAAATCCAGATGTCTTGAACCTCTTGTTACTAGCTTCATATTCATTTTCTCTCCTGCTTTTGCCAAGAATTTGTCCCTTTGTTCTTGCCAATGATTTCTTGAATTTCCTCCATGTCTCTTTCAATTTTCAAAGCTCTTTCTCAGTCGATACGCTCGTAATTTTAAAGTCGACATTCTTCTTATCGCGTAATCCCCTTTCAAACCTTCTTGCTTTTCTAGATTCATCATCACATATGTGTGGCAAACCCGAGAGCTCGTGAATTTAGATTCATATTGTGTAACCGCTATACTTCGGATAAGATTCAAAACTCCAATTCTTTTTGCTCTCATACAACTGGAAAATATTTTCTTTGATCAATCTCTAAATGATAGTCAATAAACCTCAAAAAGAGAATATTCTTAGTGATTCTCAAATCATGCTCTGATACCACCTCTGTCACGCCCCTCCAAAATATCGACAATATTTAAAATTTTGTCACAACAACTAATCCAGGATCCAAACACACATTTTGAGGTCACTAAGAAAACATTCAGATCAAATTTTCACCTCTATAGTCTACAAATTCAACACCTGCGTTCATAAACATACCACGCATCACTCGATAATTCATATAATCGAACTCAACTCTTCAAAATAATAACCACACATAAACTCATAAGTGGGAAAGTCTATGTCACCAAAACAACGATTACCATAAATTCATATCATTACATGCATTTAACTTAACATTCCAAAATCCTATACATGAGGGATCCTTTATCTTACACAAAATCCAGGGTTTAGATTCATCGTCACATTTCATAAGATGCTTATACAACAAAAACACATATGCTAACAAAGATCGCCCAAAATCTTCTAAACTTTCCACCGCCTCAACCCAATCTTAACAAGTAAGCAAGCGATACGCTATCCGAAAAATTTATCAACAAACAGGTGAGCATAAGGAGCTCAAGTGACTAACATATCCATATCAAAATAATACAATTTCCAAAGGGATATAGTTGCAAAGTACAAGGCGAATATACAATCGTAGACATAAAATTGTTAGGAGAAACATAATTGTCTTTTCAATCTTACATATTTGGTTCCCGATGGGGCATAGAGTAATTGGAGCATCTCAAGATCAAAGGAAACATATCGAAGCTTATCGTGGCATACGAAATGTTACGAAGCATATCAACGGCATATGGAATATTTCAAGCAAAATCATCGATGAATGAAGCATTTGAGCATATCAAAAACAAATATCGTACAGAAGCTCAAACGTCGTCCTTGACGTCAAATCATATCATTCTTATCCAGAGCATGAACAGAAACAACTCACCAAAACTCTGGATGTCATATCAAACATATAGAAGGTGTAGTGGAATCTCAGTCAGAATGTGATCCATCCATTTCGAATGACCACCGACAAATGTCTCCCACGTCTGGGAGCTCCATCCACCCACGTCTAGGTGAAGTCAAGGCGAGAGCATCGCAGGCTCTAAGCACATACCCTTTACCATTTCTGGCAAAGGTCCAGAATATCCCACAGAGCGGGACCCCACATAGCGGGTAATAAGCACATACCCTTTACCATTTCTGGCAAAGGTCCAGACAATCCCACACACCAGAGTACAAGAGGGCAGTTTTAATAATAAGTAGCATATGTCGGAAACACACGCGGAACAACAAAACGTGCATGTGTCTTTTCGAGATAATTCGAAACAAAGAACAAATCTCTCACAAATATATTCAGTTTTGGAATGAAATGAAAACAAGAATATACAAGGATTCCAAGCAATCATATTTAGCTCAATTCCAATAAGAAAGTTAGATGAATTCAAATATCCAAAGGAATAGAACAAAATACGCGAAATCGACCAAAGCTCGATTTCGGACAGATTTCTAGTGGCACAGCAAACAAATATTTCAGAATATCAATTATTCTCCAATACCCATAAGAAAGTTATGGTCGAACCCTTTATCAATCTATATTTTGATGGAACAAATTTCGTATGAAACAGGGTTCCCAACATGGAGTTACTTTTGATTTGGTAACCCAAGGGCAAAAACACAATCACTGTTTTGCAGAATTTATAGGGTCAGATTCAACAGATAATACGGTAGGCAATTGAATTCCAAAATTTTCAAACTATATGTCAAAAGAGATATTTTCAAGTCTAGTTTCAAATAAAATCAGTTTGGTACAAATCAGAATTTTCAACAGGGAGTTATAGGCATTTTAGTATTGACAGGTCAGAAATCTTGAACCCTGTTTTACAGCGTCTATAGGCTCATTTGAAACAGATGTTTGGGTAAGTATTCGGTGTCCAAAATCTACAAAATCAGTGTCAAAAGAAAGATATATCAGTCTAGATTCATATAAAATAAACCTAAATCCAAAATCAGTACAATAATCTACAGCCGGAACAAGGCAGAAGGGTCAGGACTTTGATAATTTTCCAGATTCAAATCTTATAAGCAACAAGAGAGATTTCAGCTTTGCAGGTCTTGAATTCAGCAATTAATTTTGGAAAGCAAGGCAAAACAGTAAGGATAAAGTATCAGAAGGCAAAAAAATTAGGATAGAACACTTGCCTTTGATAATTTTGACCCTAAGTGAAAAGATTTGAGCAAGAACCCTTAAAGCCCCAAATCTTCTTCTTCTTCTTCTTCTTCTTTCTTTCTTTCTTTCTTTCTTTTTTTCTTGAACAGATCACCCACGTAGCTGCCTTCTCTGCTTCCTTAAGAATGAAGGCAGAGAGGCTTAAACGGTGGAATTTGTCATTTTTTACATTTTGCAGTTTAGTCCTTGTATTTAGTACATTTACGATTAGGTCCTCAGGGTTTACATATAGGTCCTCAGATTTTTTTTTTTTTTTTTTTGAACAGATTACCCAAATCTTACAAATAAGTACTTCTGATTCATACTCTATTTCCTTTGTCAATTTAAAATGAATGCTTACATTATCACCAGAAATTTATACGAAAATTCGGAAATGAGGGGTGTTACAACATTTTTGTAATCTTTGATCTTGTCGAATCTTTTACTGTCATATTCTTCCACGAAATTTTTATCGACATTACCTTTCCTAACCAATGGATGCCATTGAGTTTTACTTGAATCCTTGTTTTGAACTATTGGAAAAAAATTACATCTATACTGTTGAAATTTTTTCAATGAAAAATTTTGATGTTGTACCTTTATCATTCTTCTTCTCCTAAATTCCCAAAACCCTACCAATCTTGCTACCACTATCCACATTGTTATTAGGGCAACCCTCTTGCCTTAAGACGCTGTCATCATAACATATTTCTATAACCCTAACAACACCCAAAATCGGAGCCCAAAACAACGACCTATTGCAGCCACAACTATCCACCATCGATCTTATCTTTCGTGGCCACTAATCCTTACCAAACTGATTGCTGCATCAACAACAATCCTAAGCCATACCGCTAACCCTAAACCTCTGTCACTAAACCCTCCTGTGAGCCAGCCTAGAAGTCTTAGTTTACTTGGAGTAGAAATTGATTAGAAGTTGGAGTTTGTTAGAGTAGAAGTCGTATTAGGAGTTAGGGTTTAGAAGCCCTATAAATATCTTGTATTCTCCCCTCTTTTAATCATCAATAGATCAATATTATTTTCAGCTTTTATGTAGAAAACCGAGGGAGGAACCCCTATAGAGTTCCAAGGATGCCATCCCCTATAGAGATCATCCCAAGCTTGGAATATGCAAGGGTTCTATGATAAGACCCCAACAGGGTTGGGTCCTAATCACCATAGAAATAATCAATAAGAAGTCTGTGAGATTGTAATAAAACCCCACCTAGTCACTTCTATCCTATAAAGAAGTATGACTAGGATTTATTTTGAGGCCTTAGTACTTACTGGTTGTCGCCTCTTTACTGGGCTAGTTGACTAGGGTTGCTAGCAGTAGTAGGAGGCCATGGCGCCATCATAGTCGTCGCCCATCCCTATTAAGGCAAGATGACTATAGGAGGGGTAAGAGAGTAATTTTACTTAGGCAGCACCCCCTCTTAGGCTAGAGTTTAGAGTCCTATATAAGCTTGTAGCCTCCTCCTCTTTCAATCAAGCAAGATCAATTCTATTTCAACCTTGTTGGATGACCTTATAAGGGAGGAACCCCTATAGTGTTCCAAGGGTTGATCCCCCCTCAAAGATCAAATCCTATATAACTCCTTATGGGGTTCTATCATTCTAACACTTGGTATCATAACAATATTCTTAGCGTCTCACTGCCCTTCCATAGCCGCCTATCATCCTCCCACAATCGTCCAAGCAATTTCCATAATTGCTTAGATCGTCGTCAAATTCCACCGTCAACTCCACTACCGCATATCATCTTTTGATCTCTCCATGAATTGCAATAGATTCTAGTTTCCCACTTTATTGCTGCTGCAATTTAGTTATCCTTCATCCAAAACATAAAAAAAATTATTCCTATAAACTCTTCATTGTAAAGTTTCCATCTTTACGATGAAAGTTACGCTGCAGAATTCAACCGCATACCACTGCTTGTTTTGATCTTGCTGTCATAATTTTTTTGTGTAATTTCTATGAGTTTTTTACAATTGCTTAGCACTCCTTAATAGTGGATTTCCATTTTCTCATGCAATTTAAACCGTTGATCTTTTACATCCAAGCTGATGTAATTTAAATGTAAAAATATGTCACAGCACCTTCTCGTAATCTTTGATCTTGTCAAATTTTTTGCTGCCATATTCTCCCATGGAATTTTTGTCAATATTACCTTTCCCTTACTAGTGGATTCCTATTGAGTCTTACTAAAATTATTATTTTAAATCACTGGAAAAAATTGTATCTATACTGCTGAAGTTTTTCGATGAAAAATTTTGCTGTTGTACCTTTATCGTTCTTCTTCTCCTAAACCCCCAAAACCCTATCAGTCTTGGTCCCACCAACCATGTTATCTTTAGGGTACCCCTCTAGCCTTAAGATTCTACTATCATAACATATTTTCATAACCCAAATAGCACCCAAAACAATAGCCCAAAATAGCGACATATCATTGCCACAACCCTCCACCATCGATCTTATCTTCCATGGCCACCAATCCCTAACAAACCGGTTGCTGCCATCAATAGCAACCCTAAGCCACCCCTCTAACCCTAAACCTCTGTTACCAAACCCCCTTTATAGCCTTTACAATAGTCCCAAACCGTAATATCAATAGCACCCTCTTTGATGAAAATTTTTGCTGCACTACCTTTAGTACTACTTGCTACATCTACACCTAATCCCTACCAAATCGATTGTTGTTATCAATAGCAACACTAGACCATTCCTCTAACCTTAAACCTTAGTCATCATACCCCCTATAAGACCTCTATAGTAGCCCTAAATCATAACCCCAATAGCAACAAAAAAATAACAACCTGTCAGACCCAAACCGTAACCATCTACCCAAGATCCATCATCCCTTTCAGCCACCAATCCACCCAACCATTTCATATCACTGACCCAACAGCAGGAGAAGGATCTTGGCATCTCAGATCTGGAGGCATACACAATGACATCTCAAGATTCAATCGATGCCAAGTTGGAGGCGTTTAAATCACGACTTGAATCATAGCTTGAATTATGCTTAGAGGATAAATTACGTACTTTATTCATCGAATTTAGACTTGGACAATCCCTGAGGCCAACAAAATTCTAGCAAAGAGAAAGTTCAAAGAGACCTTCAAAAAAAGAGAGATAACCCTCGGACATGATATAGTCATGCATGAGGGTGGACTTCCCTCAATGGGAAGAAGGAGACTCGACGGGATGGATTTTATGCGTCGAATGCTACTTCCACTATTATCGAATATCAGAGGATTCCATGATGGACACTACTATCAACCACCTCGAGGGAGATGCAATTCAGTGGTACAATTGGCTTGAATATACCCATGAGGCCCCGATGTGGATACAATTCAAAAGCGCACAACTGAACCACTTTGGACCGACCAAGTACAAAAATATCGACGAACAACTCACGAAGATCCCACAAACCTCCACGATCCACGAATACCAGACTAGGTTTGAGAAATTATCTTGCCTCGCTTGTGATTGGTCTGACAAATAATTATTAGGGACATTCATCAAAGGACTTAAGCTAGAAATTAAAGCAGAGATTAAAGCACGACAACCCCGCACCATGATGGCCATAGTTTCCTTAGCTTGAATCCAAGAGGAGCAGGTCAACCAAGATGCTCGAAGGATGAGAACCACTCCTAAACCAATAACATATAAACCTCCAGTGCCCCCTGCTCCTAGCCGTTCTTCCTTGCCAAAGAAATTGATGAGAGAAGAACTTCATGATAAATTGATGAAAGGCCTTTGTTTACATTGTGATGAACTATGGAAATGTGATTATCGCTACAAAAAGGGATGCCTTCTACTGATGGAGCCCATTGAAAACATAGAGGAGGAGGTCTAGGAGCATGAGGAGGAAGTCATGGAGGAAGAACAATAACTAACCGATTTTACGATACATGCTCTTACCGGCTATGTGAACCCACAAACGATGAAAGTGGGAGTACTTCTTAAACAACAACTAATCACCATTCTCATTGAGCACTAATAACTTCGTGAATAATAAGGTTATTGTTTGGATAGCCTTACATATCGAGGATTGCAGCAGGTTTGATGTTAAGGTCACTGATGGATGAATTTTAAAGTATGACCGCAAGTGCCTGCGGGTGAAATTGTTGTTGTAAGACCAAGAGATAATTGCATATTTCCTCCTCTTCCCACTCAATGATTATGAGGCCCTGCCTAGCATCGAATGGCTGATAACATTAGGTGATGTTTCCTGAAATTTTTTCCTGAAATTGAAGGCCCAAACTTTCTCCAATTGATTGCTGAATTTTCAGATGTCTTTACTGAATTACATAGCCTACCTTTTACTCGATGGCATGACCATCGAATTCTGACTCTATCGGGCAAACCAGTAGCAAAAACTCGGCCATATCATTATCTTCACCTCCAGAAATATGAAACAAAGAGGATTGAAAATGAAATGCTTAAAACAGGGGTCATCCGGCTAAGTTGTAGCCCCTACACTTCGCTAGTGTTAGTTTTACCCAACCTCAACAAAGTGTTTATGATTGATGCATCAGGAGCTAGAATTTGTGTTATCCACATGCAATATGACTGACCCCCTAATATGCATCGAGGCTCAATAAAATTGTAGCTCCTATCCACCTCAGACTCAGAACAGGCTCACACCACCGGGAACCTTATCAAAGGGCAACCATTATTCCAAAAGAAGGCTCGATTACTAAAGAACAACCAAGTGACAACCCACGCAAGAAAGAAACAACCCTCTAACAAATATCGGAGCAGAAGAAAGTTTGCTAATGAAGATCGAGTTTTCCTTCATCTCTAGCCCTACCAGCAGGAAATTTGAGCCTCACGGAAGTGGTTCCCCTACTACTTTGGCTCTTACAAAATTGGAGATCACATTTGAGCCATGACTTATGGATCAGAATAGTGCACTAATTCAAATATATAATTGATCCTCCAAGTGTCTCATCATAAATGGAAGTTTAGAGTAGATGACTCAACCCAAGTCCACACACTTGATATTCCTATTGATGAGGAGGCCTAGCTTCAGTGATGATTGCATGGGATCGCAGGAGCATGACGCATCACCGTTTAGACACTACTGCGGATATTGGACTGTAGGAGCATGGTGCGCCTTCTACAGGAACCACGAGGAAGCCTTATGAGGAGATATCCCCTTTTGCAACTTACTACAGAGAAGTTTTCCTTTCATTCTAATCATGATCTTGACTTCTTGATGTTGATAACTTGATTATTTTTACATAAATCAAGATCCTTCTTATTATTTGATCTCTTAAATTTTTTTATCATCTAAGAAGAGATTTGTCAAAATTAAATCATGTCTTTTGGTATTCATAAATTGATATTAATATCTTTTATGACATAATTTATTTATGACTTCATTATAATTCATAAATGGTATACCTTATCACCAAATTAATATTTCTTAAAATTGTTATAAGTTGAAAATTGACTATTTTTTTATGGACTTTCTCTTGACCTCTTGGGTTAACTTATCATTTATGGGAATCATTTTTAACCTATATGATTTTTTAATAAAAATAAGATTTATAATCTTAATAATTATAATTTAAGATTTTTAATCAAGATTGTTCTTTCATTTTATTAAGAATAATTATCTAAATGAATTATATGTCTTAAGATTTATCTTGAAGGAATCAAGATTAGTTACTCTCCTAAAGCTCATTTTCGTTCTTTACAAAAAAAAGGAATATATTTATTAAATTAAATCATATCTTTTAGTACTAACGATTTGATCTTTCATCTTTAATGACATGACCCCTTTGTACTTATGATCGTAATTAGAATATGGATTAAAAAAATTATACCATCGTATTCTTTTTTAGCAATAACAAAGGGAGAGAGAAAATTACTATCTTACAACAAAACTGTTAAATAAGGAATAATTTTATTAGAAAAAATTTAGGAATATAAAATCTTCCAAATGCATGGGTTGCTATCATATTTCTCGCATTTCTTTATTTTTGCATAACGAGCTTCTTTTTCTTCTTGAAAAATACATAAGAGAATTTTAAATCTTCCAAATGCATGATTTGTTGTCATATTATTCAGGTTTCTTAAGCCTCATCTTGAAATTTGCATGAGATGATTTTGAATGTATGAGTAGCTCTTATATTTTTCTTGGATTTCTTAGCTTTTTGAGCTCTCTTTTAAAATAATTCTTTTTAAAATTGAGATTTACAAAAGGAAAAATGTGATTCAAATTTTTTGTGTGATGAGATTCATTTTTATCATCTCTCAAAAATTATTTTAATTTATAGATCTTTTATATTCTTGATGAATATTTTCGAATGTATCCCCCTACTTAATATTTGATTTTTTTAAGATACTAAATTTTTGGATTTTTGACACCCCACATCTTGCCCCCCCCCCCCTTCTATTTTATTTACAAAGGAGGAGAAAGTAATTTCTTTATATGATAAATGTTTAAGAATGTTCAAATATAAGTAAAGCATTTCTCCTTTTTGTTGATGATAAAAGAGGGAAAATGACATAATTGATGACATAAGAAATACTTTGAGATCCTTGAAATGTTTGAAATAGATGTTATATCATGATTGATGACATGTTTATTATGCGAAACATAATGTATGTTGTATTATGATTGATGATATACTTATCATGTGAAACATATTGGTTGAAATTATTTTGTGATACTAAGAAGATGAATGCTATAAAAACTTTATTATGTATGGTTAAATTGTGAAAAATTATCAAAATGATTGAATTTAAAAGTGATGGGTTCTTTTGAATTTGGGTTTATTTTATTTATTCTATGACATATACATAGGGGGAGTTAAGGTTAACTTCCATCATCAATTTGTTGAATCTTAGATTTTGATAATGAAATCAATTGATGTATTTTATGATTTAACCTGTGTATCCGAGAAAGTGATGCAGGATTAACTATAACTGTGAAAAGGTAATACAATCTAATGTTGGGCCGGAGTCAGTTCGGGCATCAGATCAAAGTTAGACGATGCACTAGGAACTCACTAAGAGATCGATGGAAGCTTGACAAAGGTAACCAAGGGTTTACTAGGAGTTCATCGGTAGCTCACTGAAAGTGATCGGGAGTTTGCCGGGAATGCATTAGGAGTTTGTCGGAAGATGATCAAGAGTTCGTCGGAGGATGTTGGAAGTTCATCGGGAGTCCAGAAGATCAATTGATGTGTCAAACAAGAAGGATGATTGTATTTGTGTGCCTTAGTATATCATAGTTAGCATCGATTGTTTTGAATTCTAATTGAGTTAAATTTAGAAGAAATCCAAGTTAACTCAATGTAAGGCAACCAGGTCCACTTTGGGTTGGATTTAAGCTCAGGTTGAGCTCATTTTATTGACATAGAAAAGGGTCAACATAAGGGCAAGCTGGGTATATATAAAGTACTAAAAGTACCTTTTATAAGATTCTTGATGATAGAACCCCCGATGGGCCACGGTAGCACTACCAAGGCGGCGGTGGTACCGCCCATATGGTGGTAGTACTACTACCACCCCTATTTTTTAAGCACTTTCAGTGGTAGTACCGCCCATACCCGAGATTTACGAGATTGATTGGATTTTGGCTTTATTTTTTAAAGTCAATTAGGGTCTATAAATACTCTAAGTATTATTACATTTAAAAGTAAGAAAAAGAGTAAAAAGTACACGAAAAATATATGAAGATTCTATTAAAAGGTTAAAAATTTGAGAGCTTCCCTTAAGTGCTTCAAGTGTTAAGTGAGTCTAAGAGAAGAGATAAAAACTTGTAAAAGGTTCCCATCTTGAAAAAGAGAGAAGTGTAAGGGGTTTGGTCTTCACCCATAGAAGAAGATCTTTAGTGGACATCGGTTAGCCTCGAGTGAAGAGGGATCGGGAGTGAGCGTAGGTCAAAGTTTTGACCGAACCACTATAAAAGCTTTGTGACTATTTCTCTTCTATCTCTTCTTTAATTTTGCTATTAAATTTAGTTGTTATTAGCTAATTCAGAGAAAAGCACAAACATCTTCTTTCAGCTTTATTTTAAATTGCTTAATTATTTTCTCTTAACGGATTCCCAAAAAACCTTCGGACTTTGGTTTTACTTCAAGCAATATTTTTCAAACTGAGGTTTTAGCACTTGTACTAATTCACTCCTCTCCTATACTAACTTGATCCTAACAAATACATGATTTGGTATCATATTATCTTTTTTCAGAATTCTCGTTTTGAGTCTCTTCTTGAAATCTACATGAAATGATTTTAATCTTCTAAATGCATGAGTAGATCTTATATTTTTCTTGAATTTCTTGACCTTTGCAAATTGAGCTCTCTTTCGAAATGATTTCATATCATTCTTTCCTCTTAAAATCTACAAAAAAAAGAAAAAATGATTCAAGAACTTTTTATAATGCTTGATATGTGATTCATGAGCTCTCTTTCGAATCCTCCCTATTTTTTGATTCTTGGATTCATGAATCTTTGAAATGTATTCCACCCCCCCTCGATTCTTGGATTCATGAATCTTTGAAATGTATTCCACCCCCAACCCCCTCTCTCTCTCATGATATTTGATTTTTTTGGATATTTGATCTTTAATTATTGGACTTTTTGATTTATCTAACACCCCCTCCTTCTTCTTATTCTATTTTATTTACAAATGGGGATAAATGAAATAAATTCCTCTCTTTATGTGATGAAATATGTGTCAAACATTTAGTGTTCAAATATGTAACGAATATTTCTCCTTTTTGTTGAAAATAAAGAGGGAGAAACAATATCATTGATGACATAAGTGAAATATTATTTTGAAATCTTTAAAATATTTGAAACATATTCTTGTTTAAAATTATAATTTTTGAAATATATTCTTGTTTCAAATTATAATCTTTGAAATGTTTGAAATATATTCTTGTTTTAAATTTTTATCATGTGTTGAACATTTGTTTATAAATTTTTGTTGATGACAAAAGAGGAGAAATAGTATATTGATGACAAATGATATATTTAAATATTTATGATAAATATTCAAATATAATGAATATTTATGATAAATATTCAAATATGGGTTAAACATTTCTTCTTTTGATGATGACAAAGGGGGAGAAATGATATATTGATGATGCTTATTTGAGATATTTATCATGTGAAATACATATTATTTGAAATTTTTATCATGTAAAACCAAAAAAGATGAGTATTTGTTATTGAAAATTTTATCATATATGGTATCATAGTGATGAATGATTAAATTGTTAAAGTTTTAATGTTTAGTAAAAATGGTCAAATTACTACCTTGAATTCAAAGGTAAATTATTTCTTTTGACTTCAAGATTATTCTATTTCAAATATGGCATATTGTCACGGGCTTAGCTGATTTTGCCTAAGCCATGTGACACTCATGTATGTCCGTCCACAAAGGTCAGCCCTCCCCGAGATCTCCTAGAGTCCCTTAGACTTACAAAAGAGAAAACGGGCCAGAAGAAGCAATTCCCACGGGATTCACAAGCAACTGCTCAAGCAAATACTTTATAAAGCCAAATACAAATTGCACCCATAGATATTACAAACCCAGAGAGGTTGCACACAAACGATAATGGTCCATTACAGACCAAAGTCCCTACAAGTACTTATAAAATACACTCATATTTACAAGCCAAAATTAGCCATAAAATAAACCAAAATAGGGCTGCTAAGCCTATGGCAAGCCCGCTTCTTGCTGTACAAGGTATGTACACAAACCGAATGACACAGACAAACATGAGCATTTCATCGAACACCTTGTTTATATTATTGTCCGTGACATTCTCCCTCACTTATTCCTTCAACGTCCTTGTCGAAGTCATTGTAGACGCTGCATCTCCTCGCATTCTGCTAAATCTTCAATCTTCTGCTTTGGCTGCAACATGCCCCTTTGGCTCTCAACCGCTCTCCGTCATTGTTGTTGAATAGTCGAACTATGATTCGCCATGCTGCTTCAACTCACCAATAACTGAATCAGGTATGGGGTTGGCTAAGTTGTGTTGATCCTTGTTGGTTCTCGCAGATCCTTTTGATGAATGAAAGGACCTACCCTATTATGCGCCAGTATCGTAGTGTATTCATATTGCTTGAACTGGGTGGATGCTTGTTGGAACTTTGACGAGCATCGCCTCGTAGACTTTAAGGTTTTTGAGGTCCTTCCTCCACAATATTTGCACATTGATCCTTCTTCCACGTTTAGTTGTCACTTTCAAGTATGTTCGCATCACTCCCGCTTTCGATTAGTCAATTGGGAAATGAAGCGGATAATCTACTCTCAGTAGTACTGATCACCAATAGTGAGGATTTGATAACTATTGTCTTCCATAAGCTTTCTTTGAAGGGCCACTGAACTTATGCAAAGCTCCTTTGCTAAATAAGTAAGAGAACTGAGATACTTGACTTCACCCATTCTCTTAGTAGTTGAAAAGGCAAGGTTACTTAGCTTCGCTCACCTCCTCGAGTTAAGAGAATTGGGGTACTCAGTTTCGCCCATTCTCTTGAGTTGAGAAGGCAAAGGTTATTCGATTTCACCTGCCTCCTCGAGTTTGTACTTCATACATTAAGTTGATTACTAACATTCGTCCGTTCTTTGCTCACACTTCTGAAGCACTTGAAGTGTTTACACTCCTTGCATTGAGTTAGCTACTGTGATTCGCCTTCTCACTACCATTGAACTTCTGGAATACAAGAAGTTTCACTCGAAAAGAGTAAAAAGTTTATCCCAACTTGGAATACGTCTTTGATAGATCTGGTCACCTCTGGGATTGTACTGTCTTCTCCATCACCTTTGTCGCCTACTCCTTTAAGTAGAAAGGTATAGTACCATGTACTGCCTACTTCGTTTCTTGGTCGAGCACTCCTGCATCAACCCAAAGTCTCTCACTTTCGGCTATCTTGATGAGAAGCCCATCAACACTGGTCTTATGAAGTTCCTTGGTCTCTGCCCTTCCACCTTATCTTGGTACTTGGAGTTTGTCTTTACATTCTCCACCTCCTTGGCCCCCTTTTATGACCAATGCTCTCCCTCCATGAGAGCAAGGGATCGATAACTCCACAGAAGTCCCGCCTTGGTGGTACTATAGTGCTACCAAGTCCATAGCACTACTATCCGTTATCTTATATCTTCATCCCTTCCTTCGCGATCGGTAGATCTGCCTCTGCAGCACTGTGGTGCTCCTCCAAGTCCACCTCCTTTATAATCGACGCTTTGCTTTTGGGTAGCTGAGCCCCACTGGACTCGTTGTCGCTTCCTTGTCCCTTTCGACCACTTGCTTCGACACCACTATCTCCTCCTAGCAGTTCTCCTTGGTCGATGAAAAGATAGACTGCAACTCTCATGCATGGCCTCTGCCATCTTGTTGTAGGGCTCGCACCGATTCTGTTCTCCTTAGCTTCCTTGGTAGTAACGTTGCTTACTCGGCTTCGTCCTCTGACTTACTGAGCTCCATTAAGCGAATATAAGCACTGAAGTAGTCCAACTCTCCAATCGCTCCAATTATACCTTTGTATAATCAAGTCCCCTCCATGGGACTCACTGGTACCTGTAATCTGACTTCTCCCTCGGTGGTACATAGCTCCCATATGCTGATGACCAAGGCTTTCATCTGATGCAAGCTTTGATACACACACATGAAAGACCTGCCTCTGTGATACTATGGTATTCACCCTTTGAATCCACAACCCTTCTTGCCATTGCATTGTTCACCAAAGTGGAGCTCCCATCAGTTCCTGATCATTCACATGATCACGTCCCCCTCCATGGGACTCACTAGTACTTGCACTTGGACTTCTTCCTTGGTGGTATACAACCCCCATATGCTGATAATTAAGGCTTTCATCCAATGCAAGCTTCATACGAAGACCCGCCTATGTGGTATCACGACATTCACACTTGGACGAAGCATAGCTCTATGATAGTCTGTCACTTAGTAGCTCATAAAGTCCCCCTGACTTCGCTAGAATTGGTGCACCATTGTCTGGATCCTGGGCCTCTATCCCATATCAACACATACTCTGTTATGCATCACTTGTTCCTGACAACTCGAATGGCAACACTATGGCATATTCTTCAAGAGTACCTACACTGCATCCTCTTACCCCGTGCTAAGGTCTCCTGAGCCTAATTTTGCCTCCACAAGTTGAATCACCTTAGTTACTCTATTAAATGCATCTTTAAGGTAGTTTGCATGTGCCTCGACACTCCCTTCATCTTTGGCACCATGCAAGATAAGTTTGTCCCATCAGAATAAAGAACCCATGGAATAATATGATCCCACTCTTGCCTCTATAAGAGTTCATGCCATTGACCTCTATCCAAGGAAAGCTCCGTGCCTCTACTCCATGTTCCATCTTCTATGTCGACTCCCTTCATGCGGCTTGGTATACTTTATCCAGTTCCACCCAAGTCGCTCCGCTCCTCGATTTGCATTGAGTTGATAGTGGCCCTCGCGTCCACTATTCCACGGGTCAGCCATCCGTTGAGTTCAATTTCTGCATTGACTCTAAATGTGCCTTCATATGATGTTGCCTTGGATTGCTCCCCACTTGATCTCGAAATGCATTACCTCATTCGAGATCATGTGATGATTCTACGTCACTCACTCGGTTCGTTGAGCTTTATGGAGATATTACCTTGAGAAACTCTTCCTCAATATGTGCGGTTCGTTGCACATGATTCTCCCTCTAGAGAACTAGGACTTATCTCTCCTGGATATCTGTCCTGTTAGAGCAACTTTCCTCGTTACATACTTCCCATTAGAAGTTTCAGAGACCATCATCTCCCATAAATGCACTTGTTAGATTGCGACCCTTTGCTAATAGTCTCTACTACACCCTTCAGGGTCTAGCAACGTGCTGAACTTGTTATACATTTCAGCCGCCTACGGACGTATCCTTTCATGTCGAAGAGAAAGTTCTGATATTCCATGGCGCCGAGTTCCAATCATGCCTTGGGATGGCCATGAACACTCCATCGTCTGTGTATAAGCCCTTGCATGAATACTGAATCCTTCGAGTTAGCAATTCTCCTCACCTATGTGAGTTTTGCACAACTCTTTCAGTCATTACACAACACCTCCCACTTTGCACGGTCTCATCTCTCACCAAGCACCCTACTTGCCTTGAGCACTATCAAGTTTGGTTGCCAACGTCGAGCCGTAGTTCGAACTTAGCCATCCCAATCTTTGTGCGCTACGCATTCTTCTTCGCTTGCTTGTCCTCATGGTGCCTCTCGCACAAGGGGTTGACCATTCCTTTGAATGTCAAACCTGGATGCTTGCTCCTCTAAGCGACTCCTTTCCCTACATCTCAATATCCGTTTTCCCCCAAACGGTTGCCCGTGCTGGCTGCCCTTCGTACAGCCCGGCTAGGTCCCCCACGTTTGTATAGTAAGTATTTCTGCGTATGCTTGTCCCGCTCTAATACCACATTATCATGGGCTTAGTTGATTTTGCCTAAGCCGTGTGGCACCCATGCGTATTCGTCCACAAAGGTCAACCCTCCCCGAGATCTCCTAGAGTCCCTTAGACTTACAAAAGAGAAAACGAGCTAGAAGAAGCAATTTCCACGGGATCCATAAGCAACTGCTCAAGCAAACTCAAAGAGGTTGCATACAAAGGATAATGATTCATTACAGACCGAAGTCCCCACAAGTGCTTACAAAACACACTCGTATTTATAAGCTAAAATTAGTCATAAAACAAACCAAAATAGGGCTGCTAAGCCTACTACAAGCCCGCTACTTGCTGTACAAGATATGTACATAAACCGAAGGATATGGACAAACATGAGCATTTCATCGAACACCTTGTTTACATTATTGTCCATGACAATATAGATATAGGGAGTTACGATTAACTCTGTCATCAATTGGTTGCCATCATCAAAAAGGGGGAGATTGTTGAATCTTGGATTTTGATGATGAAACCAATTGATATGTTTGTGTTTAACCCGTGTATTTGAGAGAAGTGATGTATGATTAATTATGACTAGGAAAAGGCAAAGCAATTAAGGAATAATCTATCGTTGAGCCGAAGTCAAGATTGGGTATCGGGCCGAGGTTCTGACGATATGGCGAGAGCTCATCGGGGTTCGCTGGAGGTTGCAGAGAGTTCGCTAACAAGTTGTCAAAAGCTCGCTGAGAGTTCGCTGACAGGTTGTCGGAAGCTCGCTAAGAGTTTGCCGGAAGGATGCCGAGAGTTGTCGAAAGATTGATTGACGTGCCGAACAATGAAGATTATGTTTGTAATTGTTTATCCTAAGTGTCATAGTTAGCATCATGACTAGAGTTAGTTTTACTAACTCAATTAGGGGCCAACTACATCTAATTTGGGCTTGATTTGTATCGAGAGCTCACTTAGTTGACTTGGAAAAGGGGTCAATAAAAGGTACACTCGAGTGTGAAATAATACTTAAAAGGTAATGTTCCAGGTATCCCAATGATGGTATTGCCCATGCGGCGATGGTATCACCCCAAGCGGTGGTAGTAACACCGCCATCCAATTTTCAGGCACTTTTGGTAGTAGTATCGCCTGTACCCGGATTTTCTAGAGAAGGTTAAATTTTGGCTCCAATTTTTTAAATCAATTAGGGTTTATAAATACCCTAAATATTTTTGCATATAAAAACAAGAATATGAAATAAAAGAATTGGGTTGAGAGTTTTCTTTTTTTCTTTCAAGAGTGAATTGTATAAGGGAAGGGTTTAAATTGAGTTGAAAATGTTGATATCTTGAGTTTGAGAAAATGAGAGTATAAAAGTTGTTCTCACTCGTGAAAGAAGATCGATAGTGAATACCGATTGACCTCGAGTGAAGAGGGATCAGGAGTGGACATAGGTCAAAATTTTAATCGAATCACTATAAAATATATATGAGCATCTCTACCTTGCTTTTTTTTACTATTACATTCGAATTTGATTTTTCTTAATTTGTTTTAAAAAAAGCACGAGCATATTCTCTCTCAACTAATTTAAATAAAATGACTTATGATTTTAGTTTTACTTCGAGCAAAGTTTTTCAAACCATATTTTTTTGGCACTTACCAATTCACCCTCTCTCTTAGTGCCAACTCAATCTTAACACACACATATATATATATATATATATATATATATATATATATATATATATATATATATATATATAACCATAGCGCACTATCCAACAGCTCTTTTTTCGGATTCAAGTTGACATGGCTTCGAAACACTGAGATTTTAGGCATATTATAAAGTACAATAAGTTTTACCATTCAGTTCGACAATAATTGATAAATCATAAAAATCTAAGTTAAAATAATATTTAAAATCATTTAAATAATAATAGAATATGATTGGGATGATCTAAGTAACAATGATTTTCAATAATGTTTTACCATAATCATCATCACTATATAGTTTTGCTCTTTGCCTTAGTGTATTGTTACAAATCATGGGACACTAAGTTCAACATGCAAAAAAAATATATGATGGAAAAACTAAATTAGGTAAAAGTTTAGATATGCCCAATCCTTTATCATTGAATAATTGCACATCATCTGACTTATTTGTAACTATTATTCAAATGATAAAATATTAGGAATAAAGCACAAAATAACAAAATCCAAAGACTGACTTTTGCAGGAGGGTTAAAAGTATCGGAGAGATTTGTGAGATTATTAAACTGAAAATCGCTGGAAAATTAAAACAGGAAGCTTCAGCTAAATCAGGAATTATCAACATAGAACGGCCATTTACCTTCAATAATGTCTAACAAGATCACACTTTTATAGCCGTAAAGTTCTTGATTTGCCACATGATGTACGGAACGGAACCGGTCAGACTATTATTCTCAAGCAACCTGCAAAATACAATAAAATAGATAATATAGAGTTTGTTAAAGCACAGCAAGTCTCCAAGTTGCAACACTGACCTTTGCAGGATTTTAAAGTGGTGAATTAGGAACATAGCAGGTAAAAAAAAAACTCTTGAGATCAATAAATAAGCAACATACCGGAACGTGGTTCTACATAAATTGCCTATATCGATGAAAGAAACTAAATTTTTTGTTATATGAGAAAAACCAATACAATAAATATCTGTCCTGAATAAATCCAAACCCAAGTCTTAAATTTCTTATACACTCTAAAATAAAATTCTTCTTTAAAACCTCTCTAGATCAACTAAGAATACACAATAGTACTGAAGTGTCTTCAAAATATCTTCTATACCTCTCGGACTCCTCCAACTAGTTTGAATCTAAGTACTATTACTAAACTTAGGAAGACTAACCGGAATCATATTACTCAACAAAAGCAACCATTCATAACAAGGGAAAAAGGCATGTTGACTATAAATGTTGACTCTCACTGCATTCTCAGACAAGGTGCTAAAAGAAATTAAATCAATGGTAAGATTTTTACAGTATCAGTAACAACAGACTGGAACTGCAGTAATACTGAACGAACCTCAAGATGACGCATAAAAAAGTTAATGACATATTTAGCATCCAAGATTCTTTTGATTTATGAACTTTTTTCGATGGACAGAAATCTAAAATGATTAGAATAATTAAGATAAAAATAATTAAGTTCACGGACACAGAATCATAACACATCAGACAGAAAACAATATAATGAACAAATAGACCCATTGACGCTACTACCTTACAATGAAGGGGGCCAAAATGGATCACATGGATACTAATGCATCATATAAGATGCCAAAAGAACTGAAAAATGTGCCGAATAAAACGTAGAAGCTCAATGCATTTTATTTAACTAGAAACAAAATACCGAAGGGAAGCGGTGTAACTGTAGTTATGAATCTCCAATTACAGAGAGGTTGAGATAGGTAAAAAGAAGCTTGAACCTATTGGAACGAAACAGTCTGAAGATTCCGAAGCAAGAAGCGGAGAAATGCGAACGACTAGGGTTTTCGAGAAGAAAAACTCATTGGAATAAAAAACGAGATAACAAATCGATTTTGATCAAATCGATTCTCTCTTATCCATCGAGATTTTACCTTTACAAGCCGACTCAGACTCTTGAACACGGCGATCAAGCAGGAATGGTCGTATGTTCCGCAAGATGAGAACGTGTTTGCAGGTGAGGACGGAACAACGGCGCTCCAACAATGCCTATATGAGATCGTCTACTTTGTCAAACAATAGTTAACCACGTGGCAATCATGCCACCATGGCAACGCCCAACCATCCCGGTAATTAGACCAGGACGCCATATCTGAGCCAGCCCAACTCCTCGAGGGTATAGAGAACGCGCATGTTTGCGATGCGTCGGGGGGGGGCCTTTTGCGCCGAAGTAATTACCAAGATAATAAAAATATTTTTATTATCTTGGTAATTACTGATTTTATTTTTTTTATAATCTTTTATTTTATCCTCGTCGTCATCGATCCCACTTGTCACCCCTTGATGCGGTCTACCAGGATGAAAAAGAAGAAGAGGAAAAAAAAAAAAAACAAAGGAAGGAGAAGGTAGTTACATTCATTTGTAAAAAGATAATTCAAAAATATAAACAAATTAAAATAAAAATATTAAATAAGAAAAATTATAAATAGTAATCTCCTATCATTTAACTATAGTCAAGATGAATTTAATTTTGTGATAAAAACCTATGAGGTAAGAAAGACATGCAACAAATGAATCGTCATATTAAAACCAATCCATCAATCACATATAACACAAAACCCGATCACCAATCCGTCATAGGTGAACTTTTATCTCCAAACCAAGGTCGCCACACCGACAACTCCAGGATTCTAATAACCTGGGAAGCTTACATTTAAGAGAGGAAAAAAAATAATCAAAAGTAACATATATTATATTTTCCCGCTCCGAAATATCTTCTCCCCCATCCCTTTCACTAGTAAAAAACCACAAAAACGTTTCGTTTACTCGCAAAGGAAGCACGGGCCCACCGTTTCGTCGGTTACCGAGAACGGAGGTAAAAGTTGGACCAATACTTGGGTCGTATAGTCGGGCTCCAAATTATAAAATCAGTCGATAGAATCTGCTCTTCGCATATGCCTTCCCTTGTCTCTTCCCCAGCAAGACGGGCACTCTTTTCACACACGTACCTGGTTTTTAATTGGAGATTGTAACAAGAATGGGCGGGACACACCGAAGCATCGGTGGTTGGTGAAAGCATATGTCCGACAACTGAAAATGCAATGTATTTTTTGGCAATACCATAGGCTTGCTCTCGAGCCCGCTCTCTTATCCTGTACCCTTCGCTCTTTAAACAGCATTCTCCGTTTCCTCCTCCCTCTCCCTCTTCCTCTTCCTCTTCCTCTCCATCTCTCTCTCTCAGTCCCATGGCGTCGACTTCCTCTACTTTTCTCCACGCCTCCCTCTGCCCCCCCCAAACCCTCTCCTCTCCCTCCTTCCCCTTCCTCTTCTCCCTTTCTCTTCCCCAATCCCAATCCCAATCCCAATCTCGCACCCTCCTCTTCAGACGACCCCTCCCCTCCACATCCCCTTCGTTATCGCCGTCCTCTTCCTCTTCCTCTTCATTACGATCGCTTCGCGTCTCCACTGTCCCCGTTGAGCAAGCTCCGGCACCTGAATTTGACTTCGGTAAGGAGATTGCCCGCCTTGATGCCCTCCGCTCTCGCCTCCTGGCGGCGAAGAGCCTCGCGGAGCGGCTAAACGTTCTCGATGCCAATTCTAGGGTTAGGAACTTCTTTGGGCCATCCGCGCACCCGGTCTTAGATCGGTTGGAGGCTTCCGAGGTGTTCTTGCTCAAATGCCTAGTCGCAGCCGGCCAGGAGCATGTTCTTGGTGCGGAGATGGATTGGGGCAGCCAGCTTCATCAGGCAGAGAGGAGCGCTTTACGGACAGCATTCTATGCATTGGCGGATATGATTGAAAAATGGAGTTTGGACGGCAATGAGATTGGTGGTAATGGACATAGCGAGCGGGACTTTGGGGATATCAAAATTGACCAGCTGAAGATGCTTTTGAATACTCTGGAAGAAGTCGAGGAATTCTATGATTGCATTGGAGGAATCATTGGGTGAGTTGAGTTTGTTGTTCATTACCTTATCCTTTGGTAGACTTTTATTTGTTAAGTTGGACAAGGAATGAAAGATTTACTGCAATCATTTTATACAGGATTCTTTTCCTATAAAAGTTTTCTGTTCAGCACCAGAAGGGTGAAAAAAATTGTTACTTGAAAGGTTTAACTAGCAGAAGAGCAATAGTGGTGTAAGATAAAAGAATTGAAAGTACAACTCCTTTTCTCTTGGTAAACAATTGAATATTCCCTTTTCCAACAAATATAATACTCCTCTCTAATTGGAGATATGTTTGAGTTTTCATCATGAATATATCCTCTAGATTCAAATTTTCTCTTAATAATTCATAACTTTCTTCCTCTTAGGGGAATTATTATTTAGTTCTTTCATCCATGTGGAGAGATAAAACATGGTGTTTGTGTTTTTTTTTCCAAAAAATAAAAGCAAGGTCTTAATGATGGTTGAACATTGATGTTTGATTCAGGTTACCTTTCCTTCCCATGATCCATTCTACTAATCTTGATATATATTCACAAGAAGATTCTACTAAACCTTTTCCAGCTGAACTAATCCTACTGACTGCCATCTGATTAACCCTACCATTTCGATTTGTAGAATCATCTGAAACGACAAAAGCATCTCATAACAACCCAAATCAAACTCAGAATTTCAGATTGGAATTAGCCAATATGCAACACCTTGCCTTCAATTACCTTCATTTACTTCTCCTTTCTTTCTTTAATTTGTAAACAAAGAAGTTTGTTTCAAAGACACCTCAAAATCATGTGGATTAAGTGAGCTTTATTGCCGAGGTATTGTCTTTTGGTTGAGAGATTTCTGCTGTATTTTTTTGGCATTCTTTTGATTCCTCTGTCTTTATTTATCTAATTTCGAGCTTTTCTTTGCTTAATCAATACCATATGTGAATTAATAATTTTTAAATTAAAAGTTAAAAGTATATTATATTAAATGACATTGTATATGATGCTCACACATGGAGTCAAACCTGAAACCTGTGACTTGTGCAATAATGCACTAACCAATCAGATGTCCCAACTAAGATGAACTAAATTAAATTCAAAGATCCTCCAATAGAATATCAATGAAGATTAATCCTTTTGTGACAGTATGCAAATGTGGTAATATGCTCTGGATGGCCTTATCACGGGGTTGATGTTGTAAACTTATATTTAGACGTTAGGTAGTGAATTAAGATGGAGATACAAGTACTTAAAATTTGGAATCTTTTTAACAAAGGACTTGGTCTTGGACATGACCAAGTCCAAGTGTTATATGGATACTCAAGTGTTGGATTATGCTTATGCTTATGGTGAATTATTTAAAATACACAAGAATTTACAGTTTAGATAGTTTAGTTTACGAAGCATTCTTCAAACTAATGGGATTCCTCTTAACCATTTTAGTATAAATAATGAAGACATCAGATGCAATATTTAAGATTTTGTTTTACGTTTGATGCAGATATTTAAGATTAAGACTATAGTAAAATATATTCTTTTTTCTTACTTAGGTATCAAGTAATGACATTACGGCTTCTTTTGTCCTCAAAAGTTGATGGACAGTCTATGAATTCATATCTTCACTCTTACAAGACTCGAGAAAGTGAGCGGGTAAAGCTTCATGTTCCTAGAGGACTTGATCTTTTGGAAAATACAGAGGATGCATCTCAAGCAGCACTATGGGGAATTGAGGTTGGTTAACCTCAAATATGTTATAAATGTTTGTCCTTCTATACATTTGCTATGATAACCTTCTGAAGTTGTTAAGCAAGTTTCATTACCTCTAGGGTTTGCCGAAACTAGGTGAAATCTATCCGCTTGGTGGTGCAGGGGACCGTCTTGGTTTGGTTGACACCAACACACGTGAATGTCTTCCTGCTGCACTACTTCCTTTTTGTGGACGAACTCTATTGGAAGGTTTAATTAGAGATCTCCAGGTACAAGATGTAGAATCTATTAATCTAAACAAGGGTGTTATGCTTTTTACGAATACAATTCTTTTTGTTTTTTCTTTTTATTGTCATTTTTATTTCATTTTTTCCAAAGAAATATCATTGATTCGATTTTGTTAGTTCTTTAATTGTTTTGTTGATAATTTATGGTTCATACAGTTTTACAACAACACCTGCTTTAAAGCAATGTGAATCCTTGTCATTTGTACATCTGATTATTATACGTATATGTTTTAGATTTATATGCTTACATAATTGGTGCATTTAATATTTTTATATGAACTCATATCCACCTATTAGGAAAGCAGATCGTGATATAATTTTTCTCTCTTTCTCCAGTAGCAACATTTTTTTTCCAAGGATAGAAACCTGACCTACTATATTTAAATGTTCACTTTTAGTGTATATTATGTTCTTGTGAGCTTTAACATATGAAGCAATAAAAAGCACCAAATGTCCTAGCTGTATCGGTTATAATTATGTGGTTCTTACCAACTTACCATGATGCTGTACAATGTTTGATACAGGATGATATTTAATTCATACTAGAAGTTGTTTTCCAGTTTCTGCTGAAAGTATTAGGGAACTTATGACATCTGTGATCTAGTGGATAAAATTCTTTCTTGAGGATATAGTAGTTTCATTTAATTGCCTTTATCTTTATCAGGAAATATTCTTGTTAGTACTTTGGGAAATTTTGTTGAACTAATCTATGAGTTATATTTTGTGGTGAATCCAATTTCTTTCTCTTTCTTAGAAAGCATTTCAAACTCTTATCTATTACTTCTGTTCAGATGGTTCAATTGTCCTATTTAATATTTGAAAATGGATATCTTATAACCAATAAATTGTGAACGAAGACAGTCTTCTTTACATATATATCATGGTGAAAAATTATCTACTGTCATATATTTCTCATGTGCATGTCTGTCTTCCTTCTCTGTTTCTTTGGTGAAAATTTACCAAAAGATCTAGAAAATAAATGCAAATAAGTGGTGGATATTTCATGTTGAACAATAGATCCTCTTCTGCTTTTACATAGTGATTGTGGATATCCTACCAAGACAATAACTCTAGATTATTATTGTTAGGCTTACATCCAGTTAATTGATTATTTTCTTTTCCAATTTGTCTTAACCAAACAGCTATAGATTATTTTGCATATATAATTATGTACGTCTTTGAGATATGAGCTGATCAGGTTATTTTTTGTTCTTATGTGGGGTTGTTTGATTCACTACTACCTATATGACATCTTCATAGGCTTGTGGGAGCCAGGATGTGCTTTTAATATTATAACTGATTTACTCAACTAGGAAAGCTAGTTAACCCGTGCTGAATTCCAGGCTAGAGAGTTCCTTTATTTCAAGATCTATGGGAAACAATGTATAACTCCTGTTGCAATCATGACAAGTTCAGTGAAGAACAATCATAATCACTTAATTGCACTCTGTGAAAAATTCAGATGGTTTGGGAGAAGCAAAGAAAATTTTCAGCTTTTTGAACAGGTAAAATGCTTAGTGTTCCTTATGCAAATCTTGTTTGGATTTGAAAGTAAATGCACATAATTGTCTCCTAATGTTGCCACCAAGTCTTTTTTAACTGATTCTTCTGTATACGTTATCCGATAGCCTCTGGTGCCAGTTTTGGCTGCTGAAGATGGTCGCTGGTTGATAACCAGACCACTCACACCAGTCTGCAAACCTGGTGGTCATGGCGCAATCTGGAAGCTTGCAAATGACAAATGCATATTCCAATGGTTCTATGATCATGGAAGAAAAGGTGCTACTGTTCGACAAGTCAGGTTATCTTTTTCTCTATGTATTATGTAATGTAGAAAGTCCATCAACTCATCTTTCAAAGTTTTTACTAGTGATTCTATGTTCTCCTGCTGCAGTAATGTTGTGGCTGCGACTGACTTGACACTTTTGGCATTGGCAGGAATAGGTCTGCATTATGACAAGGTGTAACTTTATCGTTTGCTATGCTTTTAATTGTGTTGACTGTGGTGTCAACACTACTTTAGGTTTAATTGCACTTGAGAAAGAAAGATACTGATTAGGGTGTTAATAATAGTAGTATATGGTGAGTCCCTGCTCTAATTTTAATTAGAATGTGAAGCATTTGGAACTTGCAGAGGAGCTTCTTTGTGCAATGTTAAAAGGGGTGCAGCCAAGCACCAGTAATGACCATACTTGGTGCTGCTCAGTATATATATATATATATATATATCTAGTGATGTCATCTAGTACTAGGTTGATATCACAAGGTGGACTAGCACTCTTTGGCAGTTTAGATTTAAGTGTAGTTGTTTGGACATAAATATCATTAAAATATATACTGTATCAATTACTTATTGTAATACATCCTCCAAGGACTTTGACTATTGATATTTTGCCACAAAAATTGAGGTAGGCTTATATTTCTGAAAAATTGTTGGAAACTCTGGTGATGTTTCTAAATTAGCTTAACTTTACTAGAATGAAGTGACTTTTTTCTTGAAATTGGCCTGGCTACTACCTGAGTGCCTATGCTGACACCTAGGTTCTTTGACTAAAAGCAGTGTGGATGACTTTAATACATGATAATTAGTAGACTTAGTTTCTTATGAGTAAAATAATGATCACTTTTTCTATTCTTATATTAGTTTGAGTTACTAATTTATTTAGACACAAGAATTATCTATGAATATACATTTTTTCCTGACATTTGAAGTGCTGCAGAAATTAGGCTTTGCTTCCTGTCAGCGAAACTTAGGAGCAACAGAAGGAGTAAATGTGCTTGTTGAGAAACACAACCAGGACAGGACATGGTCTTATGGTATTACATGTATTGAGTATACTGAGTTTGAGAAGTTTGGCATTATGGATAGGCCTACTACTTTTAATAGGTATGCTCTCTGCTTGCGACATGTATTGTAAAAAAAGGATGACTTACTTCTGTTATATTTATTTTGTGAAATTTTACTCAGTCAAATTGCTCTTCATGTCGAGTTACTGGATTTGGAGTGGAGAATAATATTGTTACTTTTTTCTATTCCTTCTAAAGAGGGAAGATGTAGTTTCTAAATGTATTATTAATTTTTATACATATAAAAGTAAATTTATTGGCTTTTGGGAATTTACTTCTTTCTTCCATCAAGTAGGGCCATCCATCTGGTGACCTTCTTGAACATTTGTATACCATGTAGTAGTTAGGCCTTCTACCTAGGTAGTCCTAGGCATTTGACTTTCATAAAACCTAAATATCAAATTCTAGATACGTGACACCCAGTTTAGTCCTACATCAGATCGGAGGAAAATTAGATTGTTGATTGTGTTGGGAAACCTGATAGGAGCATCACGTGCGCAGTAGAAAACAAAATAAGAAGATCTCCCACGTTTATCATGTCGTTGTGCGATGATTGATGCACGAAAAACTATAAAATTGAAAAATCTGCGTCATGTGTTAGATGTTTTACCAAGAGAGATTGTATATCCCTAAAAAACCATATCTAAAAGAGAGGATGAAGGAGGTCAAATGTTCTCCTCTCTAGTGGTATCCACACGATGGAAGAAGCGGTGATGCTCGTCTCACGCAGCGTAGAAAGCTTGCAGCTTTTGCACACCACCTCGCAACAAGCATGGAAGAAGAATTCCTTTCTTCTTCGTTGTCCTTACGCACCAAGGAGAGGGTGGTCAGCTGAGAAGAAAAGGGAGGAGAATAGGAGGGGGTGGCCAAAAGTGCAACCTATCATCTTTCTTGGTCGCCCCTTCCTCTTATTTATTGAGAGCCTCTTAAACCCTAATGGATCCTGCCTTAGTGAGAATTGGATCTCTATCAAATTACCCTAACCTCTTGGATTATTGGATCTTTATCCAATAATCTTAATTTGCCTGTAATTAAACCTCATCCAAGGAATTCATTAATGCTAGGTTTTATCCATTGAAACAAAGACTTGTTGGATAACTTATATCTAATTCTCTAGCAATATCCACCATATGTGTGTGATCCTCTAGGCCCATTACTGAGCTGGCCGTGAGTTTCACCTATTAGAACTCCTTCTGACTCAGGACTCCTTTTGATTCAGTAAATTGTTATCCTATAACAATTCACTTAACTCATCGACTATGGACGTACTAGGCCACTACGTCATAGTCCCCAAACGATATGAGGGGATCTAATCCATTCGACCTGTTTGTCCTTAGTTACTGTGTATTTATAGTCCATCATCCATCTAATATCTCAGAGACCGTATATCGGACATGGTATTGTTAGGCCTCATACAAAATTCATTCGAGTCTTGCTCTAATCAAATTCTCTCGGAGAACTCTTCTCTCAATCCGAACAATCCTGACCAGGGATTTGCCTGAGCAAGAATACATGGGATATTCCTCTTGTGATACCGAGAGTGGACGATCCTCTATTGACACCTAATTTCTTTCGTAAGATTCGTTACTAATCTCGATAATCGGTTGTACTAGATCTGGAACTTCCAGACCTATAAGTACGGCGTTAAAGAAAGAAGTACTCAAACAAGGCATCCTTGGTGTCTCAAGTCTAAGGACCAGACACAATTGAGACTATGGAATCGCTGTCTGACGTTAGGTATCATTAGCCATCTAGTATTTCGTAAACAAATCAATCAATGAACTTATTCTCCAATGAGCACATATACCGTATTCTTAGTGCTCCCATACGAGTGGCTATGAGACCAGCCGCCTCTATCATATAGTACACCGGTTTGTCCGGTTATCTTGATGTCCATCTAGAGTAACCTATGACTGGGATTATTTTGGATCTGTGTTTATAGGTGAATTGATCTTATTATCATGATCTCATCATGAGCACATATACTGTATCCTTAGTGCCCCCATACGAGTGGCTATGAGACCAGCCGCCTCTATCATATAGTACACCGGTTTGTCCGGTTATCTTGATGTCCCTCTCGAGTAACGTATGACTGGGATTATTTTGGATCTGTGTTTATAAGTGAATTGATCTTATTATCATGATCTCAATATGATCTAATTCCCATTGCACAGATCTAAGGATATTACAAAATATGCAACAGGAAACATAAAGTTAGAAAAATGTCAATAATAATAATAAGCAAAAAGATTATGCAGCGTGTCACATGTGTCATCATTCACGTAATTGGCTTGTAGGACACTTGTAACTAGTAAATTAATCCAAGGTTTGACTTAGCGGTCCGTACCGGTGTATCGACATATTGTTGGTATCAATACGAGGCCGGTATCGGGCAGTATGCACAGTGTGTACCGCCCGGTATTAAAATAAAATATAATATTTTTTATAATATAATATTATATAATATAATATTAAAAATTAAAATATTTAAAAAAGAAAAGGGGCGACGTCTCCTCGATCTTTCTCCCGGGAGATGCTTTGTCTCCTCGCCGGGAGAAAAAGCGGTCATGGTGACCATGGAGGCGGCAGCGCAGCAACCCACCGGCGGCGGGCGAGGATGGCGCACGGGCGAGGTATTCTTTCTTCTCCTCTTCTTTTTTTTTCTTTTCCTCTTCTTCTTCCCTTTTTCTTCCTTAATCGACCACCGACGGTCGATTTTTCTCTCAATTGACCGCCAACAGTCGATTTTTGACGGAATCGCCGTAGCGGTCCGATATCGGTAACGGTATGTACATACCACAGCGTTATGAAATTGTAAACTTTGGATTGATCCACTATCATTAACTTGTCCTAAGCGTTTTGGATCAATAGTTAGGTTCATCAAGAATAGATGAGTATGTTATTATCAATTTGGACTTTAATCATTTTCGATCAATGATTCAAACTAATCAAGTTAATAAGTCAGTTGTACTATATTTTATCCATGTATCTATGTGATGGCTTTGTTTTTGTTCATTAAGCACCTATTTTTGAAACTCGATAATGATACTTCAGTAATTTTAAACCATTAGAAGGTAGTTGAACTTTTCTGGCAAACATTCTAGTAATTTGGAAGAAGCTGATCTAGCATGTAAGAGATTCATAAGAATTTAATTTATAAAACTATTAATGGAAAAGGCTTTGTTAGGATTTATTCTTGGCACTCTAGTAAATGGTCGTCATATCTTATTTATGGATAAGCCTAGAGATGTTGGGAGGAAATTGCTCTTTACTTACTGAGACACACTGTGGTTTGATAGAAATAATGAATGACTACTTTGATCCTTTTCAAAAGCCATTCAAGCTGTCAATTTTGTTGTTTATTTTGTTCTTACTGACATCATTAGTGACCTCTGATGCATAAGATTTTATTTGCAGAATTAGCTTGTTGCTACTGGTAGCGAGTCATGTATTTCTTCTCATTATTCTTCCCCGATTATCTCCATTCCGTATACTATTGGGGTATCATTTTGGTGTTTATTGTTCCTTCATTGTGATTTAGCTTGCAGCCTCAGTTTCCGGCAAACACAAATATTCTTTATGTTGATCTGAAATCTGCTGAAAAAGTTGGATCTTGTCAAGGTACAAATAGCTTGCCAGGCATGGTATTGAATTTGAAAAAGCCAGTTTCATATGTGGATCATCGTGGTATTCAGCACAGGTACAAATTCTTACAGAAAGTATCTCGTAGATTTGTCAGTTAATGGTTCTATGTTAGTTACTTACTATTGATCACCCAATGATGGAATAGCTTTTGTCTTATGAGTAAATTCATTGCTATACAATGCAATGTCGCAAAATTTGAGAATTTAATTTGTAGTGTGAATTTGATTACTTCAAAGCTTACTCATGAACTGGAATGATATTATTTTTCATCTCCCAGTCTTTTCTTGCTTCTCTTATATTTGAAACAAAGCATTCTTTATGTTGTATGGCGTCTTCAATGAACTACCTGACTACTGTTTGCTAATTTGTTTTATGAGTTTACAAGGCAATTTCTTACTTGTATATTTGTTTTAAATTGTATTTCCCAGAATTGTACGATTAGACACTTATAAGAGCCAAATGTTGATTTAAGTGTGTAATAAATATATTATTTCCACAAAGGAAACATTGCACAGAACAGGAGCCATCAATTACTTCATAAAATAAGGCATGTTTTTGAAGTCTACTCCTGAAAAGCTTCTAAGAATCTTGGGGGAATGATATAAAAGGATAATAATTATTTAGTGCTGAACTGTAGGGATTACCTCATGTTATCTTGTTGCTGCTCTTATCAAGAGTTAGTTCCCTAACCTACATAGGCTTTCACGAGCTGCTTTTACCAGAGAGGATGAAATGTTCAAAATCATATATTGAAGTATATGTACATTTGTCAAATTCTCATGCAATAATGTCGGGGCATGACCAATACCAAAAGATCTGAATATCACACAATGCATTTTTAATAAATGTGTAGAATATGTCGTCATTGTTATGTAGCTATCCAGGATAGTTTGCTACTTTGCTGGACTAGAAATGTATAATCTCTTTTGCCTATCACCATATTCCTTTATAGGAATAATGCATGTGTTCGAGTATTTGTTGTATTGTTATTTTTGTATTGATCTTGTTTTGGCATGAGTATAATACTTAGGATTCTCTAAAGTCAATCAGTGATACTAACATATGGGATGATCCTTGGGTGGATGATATTCCTTTTAACAAATGACAAGCATTCGTCAACATGGATGAATGATAAATTTTACTTATGTTTGTGAGTTAATTTTGGATAATAATTAACTGTATAATTGCTTTTCAACTTGGATACTGTAGCTTGGATGTTTGCATACATTTAACTGATTTGATGATGACTACTGGGTCTGGACTTCTGACTTGTTATCATCGCATCATTTCATTGTTAACCTATTAAATAAGGAGAAATGTTTCCCACTATCAGATCTTGCAACACAACTTATGTTTTATTAAGGGCTTTTTTAGTATACCATTTTTGAAATTTTTATGCTCATTTTCTATTAAATGAATATAGTACATTGCAACAATAGTCTACATCAGAAAAGTATTTACATGTTTCTATTAGAGACTGATGGTCCATGCCAGATGTTTTCATGATGGGTAACTCATTCTTTGGTGTTTTATGATGGCTCCATACTTATTTACCCCTCGATCCTTTTCCATGTTGCAGTGCATTTGGAGGTAGGCTAGAGTGTACAATGCAAAATATTGCAGATAACTTTCTGAATACTTGTAACACTAGGTGCCTGGAAGACATTGAATGTACGAGGTCATTATGCTTTTGTTACCATCCTAGGACTGTAGTCTTGTCTAGCTTTGCTTTGTTTTACTAAGGAGCTTTAAATTTTGTTATCTACTTACAGCTGTTCTCGAGACATTCATTGTATATAATGAAAGAAAAAGGGTCACTTCATCAGCTAAAAGGAAAAGGAAACAAACAAGCAATTCATTGCATCAGGTTTGTGAAGCTTATATACTTAAATAAATTCACAATTAACCTATTGATTGATGAATTTCTCTTTTGACATTTTTTTATTAGTTATTAATAACAATTAAGGTGGCATGCATTATTAAACGTGCTACAGACTCTAGGGTGTCACACTTGCATACAATAGTGACAAACATGACCACCAAGAGCTTCTGTTTATTTGATTGGTTTTGTGAAGTGGAGCAAAGTTCTGATATCTTCCCACTAATGACTCCTTTCTTCTTGAACCTAAGACGTATCCAAAATTTATTTGTTCTTTCAAATTTATGAGTCTGAAATTCAACTACCTCTTTAATACTTGTTCATGTGCAGACCCCAGATGGTGCGCTTTTGGATGTCTTGCGGAATGCTTATGAAATTCTTTCATCTTGTTATATAGAAATCCCCAAGGTAATTGCATTCTAGTTAAAATCTAATCTTGATGAGCACTGGGTTCTTGCTGTTATTAAAATCATATGATCTTTTTTCTTCATCCAGCGGCTATATTTCTGTAAATCTTCTGTGTTATTAATATGGTCCTGCATGCACTTGCATTAACAAATGATTGGACCTGGTTGTTCTCCATACTCCATGCCCTTGATATTTGTTGGAGTGTCAATTGCCTTAAGACATTCATTGGCATTTTCTTTCTTCCGGAACTTCTGTTATATGGACCAGCACCCTCTTATAAATGAACAAAAGTACTAGCTGTAATGGCAGCAATCAAATATCAGTTGCGTTAAGACATTCATTGGCATTTTCTTTCTTCCGGAACTTCTGTTATATGGACCAGCACCCTCTTATAAATGAACAGAAGTACTAGCTGTAATGGCAGCAATCAAATATCAGTTGCACGTGTCTTCTTAGATGAACACTTCAAGGTGGACAAGGTTTGTTTGAACCAATACAGTGGCTGTTTGTTTTTAGTTAGCACCACTTGACACCTATCAATTGTGTCCTATCTTTTACTTTCACAACTGACACCTTTGGTCTGATTGAGAGTTACACTTGTCTTGGATTTGTGTCCACGTGTTAGTTTTACTATCCGAAAAGGTTGCATCTTCTATGCTAACATATAGATGGACTTTCAATGCTACAACTTGATTCCATATACTTAGTTATTGGAAGGTGAAGCTTTAGCGTCACAGTGAAATTAATCATTTGTGGTTTGAGTGAGCAAGGTTTGTGCCTTAAAAATGATCTCTCTATTTGCATATCGCTATGAACATTGATCTTCTCTGACCTGGTGGGAGTCTCATGCACCAGGATGTTCTTTTGGAACTTTGTTACTGTCTTGCGAGTTGTTAGTTTATAAAAATTGTTTAGTTGTAAGTTTTTATATGAGTCCTCTCTTATTAGTACCAACTATTGTTTAATGTTTGAATTAAAATGTCACCAATTATCACATTGCGATACAAATCTTGCATATGTGTAGTACTTGGTATTTCGAGAGTGATGAACATTTAGTCCTTTGTGTTTTCACATAATATATTGGGCAAGTACTAAATATTTGGACCCTTGAGTATAGTCCATGTATAACTTAGTATTTCTTCAGCTTATCTCATTTAAACATTGACATTGTGTAAAGGCCAAGGTATGCAATTTCGACCTGTATCGCTCGATACGGGCGATACATACCGGTCCGCTAGGTTGCCGGTACGCGGACCGCTCGTTACCGGGTAGTACCGCCAAACATTGACCGTCGACAGTCGATTTCGGCCGTCAGCGACCGATTGAGGGAGAAATCGACCGTCGGTGGTCGATTGAGAGAGAAAAAGGGAAGAAGAAGAAGAAGAAGAGGAAAAGAAGAAAAAAAGAAGAGGAGAAGAAGTCCTAGCGCCATCCTTGCCCGCGTGCCGTCGCCGCCCGTGGGTCACCTGCACGCTATCGCCGGGCGAGCGCCCTCGCCCATTTTTTCTCCTGCACTAGGAGAAAAGATCGAGGCGACGTCGCCCCTTTTTTTAAAATATATTTAATATATTAATATTATATTATATAATAGTATATTATAAAATATGATATTATATTTTAATATATCCGACGGTATGCACTATGCGTATCGCTTGGTACCGATACGGACCGATAAGTCAAACCTTGGTAAAGACATCACCTTTTTCAATCCTATCCTAGGATGAAATGGGCCAAATAGCCATGTCTCATGCTAATTACATTGTCAAAATTATGTCATAGTAGGGCCATTTTTTTCATAAGAAGTAATGCCTATCTGTGTTATTGCCTATTATCTTGCCTATCTATTTAAAATATTTTCATAATTAAAAGGAGAAAAAGAGCTCATTCGATATTTTGCAAATCTTGGTGTAACCTTTATTAGGGATGTGTTGGATATGTTATTTTGGAGGATATTTCTTGGATAAAAATAAGGTAAATATTTTTATAATTTTTAAAATAATTATTAAAAGGATCTTATGGGTGTTTCAAGAAGAATTTTATTTTTAAATATTATTCATATAATTTTTAGAAGACATGGATAGACAACTAGATATGTTTCTTTGTTCCACTTTTATTCATCATCAATTTATGATTACAGATTTAAAATAATGGATCGTGTTTATATCTACTTGTCAAGCTTTATCTCATACAATAATATGTTTGTTTTTTTCTTTTACCTGAGTCCTGGTGTTTTTCTAAAAGACTAGGTATATTGAAGTATCTGTTCTTGGTATGCTATTTCAGTCTTCATGGTTTGTGTTGTGGCAAACCAAGTACAATACATACATAATCTTTTAAAGAGCTTTAATATTTTTAACTTTAAAAAAAGAATATATTGTAGGATGCAAATAAAAACATAAACATATTATTGTATTTACCAAAACTTGACAAGCAGATATATAAAAATTATTAATTATACAACAATATAATAACATAATACGTTAAGAAGAGAAAAAAGACAGAAAGATATTTGATAAATAAAGAATGGCCATGATTTTAAATCTGTAATCATAAGTTGATGCTAAATAAAATTAGAATAAGAAAATATATTTAGTTGCACATTCATCTCATCTAAAAAATAAATGAATAATATTAAAAAATGAACTTCTCCTAGAAGCACTAATATATGTCTCCTAGAAAAAATACCCTACAATATATTCTATCCAACACATGCCTATTAACAAGGATACACCAAGATTTTTGAAATATCAAATGAATTTATTTCCTACTAGAAAAAACCAAGGTTATATATCCTTTAATCAACATCTAACATTTTCTCAAAATATCTCACGATATTTTTTATTAAACTCCTAATTCTGGGGTTTTTTAGAAACCTTGTTACAGAAGGTTTTTGAAAAGGAAAAATACAACATATCATCTATGATTGGATTTTGTTCTCTCTTGTTGATTGATCTTCTTATTGAGATCTTTCCTTTTTTAGTTAAATTTTCTAAAAGTTTCATGATTTGAATTCTCTTTGAAGTATGAAATCTACACTGTTCCTTGTATTTGCTGACTTCCTTTCCCATGCAGATCTGATTTGGATTTGAATCCAAGATCTCTTGTTTAGGAAACAGTCACTCAAAACATTTTTTTAATCTAAATTCTAGAATAATATACAATAGTTCCAGTAAAATCACAGTCATGCTACACGTATAAATGGCAATGTCCCTACTAGAAGCCTTCTAGACAGGTTTCTAAGGCCTAACTCAAAATAACTAAATTTGAGACAATGATTCAATATGGGCTAAAATCTGAAATCAAAATCAATACAAATTGAACCAAGTGTCAGTTCATATTCATGGAATCTGGATACTTATTGAAAACCAATGAAAAATCGCTGAAAATATAGAAATTGTCAAATCAAGACCTTGACTGGCTGAATTAATTCAAGCAATCTGGAGTTGATCTTGGGGTCATTTTTGCATCAATGGCACTTGACACCATAATAAATAACTTGATAATCAGGGTTCAGGTCACTAAGGTTGTGGGACTAGAATTTACTTAAATATTTTGCTATCATCTTATTTTATATTTTTTAAGTTTTAGCTTGTAAAGTTTCTCGTGTTATTTCATACTTTCTTCATTACATGGGATGTCGGTTTGTAAACTTGCCTCGTCTTAGTTTGGTTCATTGCCACTCCTTGATGCTTTAAACCAAGGAATGCAATACCGATCGATATCGCTCATACCGGGCGATACTATCAATCGGGGTTGTTTCCGTCCTGTTACCACTTGAAATCGATTGGTAATGGTCGATTTCGATCATCGTCGGCCACTGTCAGGTGGTAACAGTTGATTTCGACCGTCGACGGTTGATTTTGGCGGTATCAACCAAGGGAGAGAGAAAGAAGAAGAGGGAGAAGAAAAATCTAGAGTCCGGTGCTGCTCTTCGCTCGCGCGATCTGTCGCCCGCGAATGATTTCTTCTCCCCATGCTGTCTCAAACAAAAATATAAAGAGAGTGCTCGATGTAATGCTCATGTATACCCGTATCCTTTTGTTTTTGTACATGCTTTGTATAGTAAGTCGCGGGCTTGCAGTAGGCTTGACAGCCCTAGTTTCATAGCTTTCATGACCGATTTCGGCTTATAAATGAGAGTTGTGTCATGTGGACACTTGTAAGGACTTCGTTTTGTAATGGACCTTGATCCTTTGTGTGCAACCGTTCAGAGCTTGTAAAGTCCATGATTGTAATTTGTATTGACTATATAAAGTGTTTGCTGACATGATTGCTTGTGGATCCTGTGTAAAATGTTTTTTCTAACCCATTTTCTCTTTTGTAGGTCCTAAGGGACCATAGGAGGTTTCGGGGAGGCTGACCTTTACAGATGGACACGCAATGTGTCGCACGACTTAGGAAAAACCAGCTAAGTTCATGACAGATGGTATCAAAGAGGGATATGCATATGCAGAAACACTTGCCATGCAAACGTGAAGGGTAGCAACACGCGAGACGATCGTTTGGGAGAAACAGACATGGAGATGTAGGGAAAGGAGCCGCTCAGAGGAGCGGGCATCCATGATTGGCATTTAGAGGAATGGTTGCGCGAGAGGCACCACGAGGTCAAGCAAGCTAGAAAGAATGCATAGCACACAAAGGTTGGGATGGCTGAGTTTAAGCTATGGCTCGACGTTGATAACCAAACTTGACGGTACTCAAGACAAGCGGAGTGCTTGGTAAAAGATGAGACCGTGCAAAGTGGGATGTGTTGCGCAACGACCGAAAGAGTTGTGCAAAGCTCATAAAAGTTAGGGGAATTGCTAACTCGAAGAATTCAGTACTTATGCAAAGGCTTGTATGCGGACGATGGAGTGTTTGTGGCCATCCCAAGGCGATCGGAACTCGACCCCATGGAGCATTGAAACATTCTCTTCGGCATAGAAAGGATACGTCCGTAGGAGGTTGAAGTGTGCAACACATTCAGCACATTGTTAGACCTTGAAGGGTACAGCAGGGGTTGTATTAGCGAAGAGTCGCAATCTAGCAAGCACATTTGCGGGGGCAGAATAATGCACAGATTGTTCAGTAAGAAAGAGTAATCCAAGGGGATGGTGGTCTCCGAAACTTCTAGAGGAAAGAAATACAAAGAGGAAATTGCTCCAACATGACAGATATCCAGGAGGGATGGGTCCTGGTTCTCCATAGGGAGAATCATGTGCAGCGAACCACACATGTTAAGGAAGAGTACCAAAAGACAATATCTCTATAGAGCTCAACGGATTGAGCGAGCAACGAGGAGTCGTTGCATGATCTCGAATGAAGTAATGCATTAGTGGATACATTGCGAGATCAAGTGGGGGAGCGACCATAACAACATCATACGATGACACACTTAAAGTCGATGTCGAATCAGACTCAACGGAGGGGTGACCCGTGGAATGGTGGCGCGAGGGCCACCATCAACTCAATGAAAATTGAGAGGCAAAGCAACTTGGGTAGAACTTGGTGAAGTGTCCAAGCCGCGTTAAGGGAGTCGACATAGAAGATGAAACATGGAGCAGAGACACAAAGCTTTTCTTGGACAAAGGTCAAGGACATGAAATCTTGTAGAGGCAAGAGTGGGATCATGTTGTTCTATGGGTTCTTTATTCTGATGGGGCAGACTCATTTTGCATGGTGCCAAAGACGAAGGGAGCTTCGAGGCACATGCACCTTATCTCAGAGAAACATTTGATAGGGGAACTAAGGCGTCTCAACTTGCGGAGGCGAAGTTGGGATCAGAAGGCCTTAACACGAGGCAGGAGGACGCAGAGGCGGGTACTATTGAAGAATATGCCACAGTGCTGTCATTCGAGTTGTCATAAAGAAAGTGGTGCGCAACAGAGATTGTGTTGGTGGGGGATAGAGACCCAGAATCTAAACAATGGTGCACTAATTTTAGCGAAGTCTGAGGACTTTGAGAGCTACTAGGCGATGGACTGTCCTAGAGTGATACTTCGTCCGGGTGCGACCCGAGAATGGGTGGGCGAAGGTGAATTGCGAAAGGAGCTAACACAATCGGAGGCCCTACGATGTGCTAACAGAGGCCACACATGGAGAGATCGTAGTTTGAGTTCATTACACAAGAATCTGAATGCAATGGAAATGTCATCAGGAGGCGATATGGTGCAGTGGATCATGGTGGAATAGTTCGAGGCAAGACAACACACGCGGGAGTGAGGGACTTGATCATGCGGAGGTAGGATCATGAGCTACTGGGAGCTCTACTTCAATGAACAACACAACGACAAGAAGGGCTATGGATTCAAAGAGTGAATGCTATGGTACTGTAACGACAGGTCTTCCATATGTGTGCATCGAATATTATATCGAATGAAAGCCTTGGTCATCAGCATATGGGGGCTGTGTACCACCGAGGGAGAATTTCGAGTGCAAGTATCAATGAGTCCCGTGAGGGGACTTAATCATATAGAGGTATGATTGAAGAGATTGGAGAGTTAGACTGCTTCAGTGCTCACATTCCCTTACAGGAGCTCGGTAAGTTAGAGGACAAGGTCGAAGAAGCGAACATTGCTACAAAAGAAGTTAAGGAGAACATAATCGGCGCGAGCCCTATAACAGGATGGTGGAGGCCATGCATGGGAGTTGCAGTCTGTCTTTCCATCGACCAAAGGGAACTGCTTAGAGAACACAAATGTGTTGAAGCAGGTGGTTGAAAGGGGCGAGGAAGTGACGACGAGTCCAAAGGGACTCACACCCAAAAGTCGGTGGAGGTGGACTGAGGAGTGCCACAGTGCTACAGAGGCGGATCTACCGATCGCGAAGAAAGGGATGCAGATGCAAGGTAACGGATAGTAGGGCGATGGGCTTGGCTACGCTATGGTACCGTAGGGGCGGGACTTTCGTGGAGTCATCGATCCCTTGCTCTCATGGAGGGAGAGTGTTGGTTGTGAAAGGAGCCAAGGAGGAGAATGCAGAGGCAAACTCGAACTACCAGGACAAAGCTTTAGGGTAGAGGCCAGAGAACTTTATAAAACCGATGTCAACGGACTTCTCATCAAGATAGCCGAAAGTGGGGGACTTCAGGTTGATGCAAGAGTGCTCGACCAAGGAACGAAGTAGGCAGTACGTATTGTTGTACCTATTCTACTCAGAGGAGTAGGCGGCAAAGATGATAGAGAAGACGGTACAATCCTAAAGGCGACAAAAACTATCAAAGAATTGCTCCAAGTTGGGGTGAAATTTTGCTCTTTTCGGGCAAAACATTCTTGCATTCCGGAAGTTAAATGCTAGAGAAAAGGTGAATCATAGTACCTAACTCAACGCAAGGAGTGCAAACACTTCGGGTGCTTCAGAAGTGTGAGCAAAGAGTGGGCGAAGACTAGTAACCAGCTCGATGCATGAAGTACAATTTCGAGGAGGCGAGCGAAGTCAAGTAACTTTGTCTTCTCAATTTTTAAGAGAATGGGCGAAATCGAGTGCTCCAGTTCTTTTATTTATCCAGCAAAGGAGTTTTGCATAAGTTCAGAGACCCTTCGAAGAAACCTAATAGAAGACAATAGTTGTCAAATCCTCACTATTGGTGATCAGTGCTACTAAAAGTAGATTGTCCGCTTCATTTCCCAACAGAATGCCAATCGAAAGCGGAAGTGATGCAAACCTACTTGGAAGCGACAACTTCGTTGAAGAAGAATCGAGGGGTAAATTTTATGAAGGAAGGACCCAAAAAACTTCAAAGTCTGCGAGGCGATGCTCGTTTAGAGGAGTTCTGCACAAGTTCAAAGACTCTTCGAAGAAACCTAATAGAAGACAATAGTTGTCAAATCCTCACTATTGGTGATTAGTGCTACTAAAAGTAGGTTGTTCGCTTCATTTCCCAAATGTCAATCGAAAGCGGAAGTGATGCAAACATACTTGGAAGTGACAACTTCGTTGAAGAAGAATCGAGGGGCAAATTTTATGAAGGACCTAAAAAACTTCAAAGTCTGTCAGACAATGCTCGTTAAAGCTCCAACAAGCATCCACCCAGTTTAAGCGGCATGATATATTTGAGATACTGGCGTAAAATAAGGAAGGTCTTTTCCTTTCTCGAAAGGATCCGCAAGAATCAACAAGGATAAACACAACTTAGTCGACCCCACACCAGAGTCGGTCATTAGCGAGTTGAAGCAGCATGGCAGATCATAGTTTGACTACTCAACAACAGCGGCAGAGAGCAGTTGGGAGCCAAGAGTCGTGTTGCAACCAAAGCAGAAGATTGAAGATTCAACAAAAGGCGAGAAGATGCAACGTCTGCAACAGCTTCGACAAGGACGTCGAAGAAATAAGTGGGGGAGAATGTCATGGACAAAAATATAAAGAGGGTACTTGATGTAATGCTCATGTATGTCCATGTCTTTCGATTTTTGTACATGCTTTGTACAATAAGTAGCGGACTTGTAGGCTCGGCATTTTTGATTAGCTTTTGTGGCTTGTCAGAACGAGTTGTGTCATGTGGACACTTGTGGGGACTTCGGTCTGTAATGGACCTTGATTCTTTGTGTGCAACCATTCAGAGCTTGTAAAGTCCATGGCTATAATTTGTATTCGCTATATAAAGCTTTTGCTGATATGGTTGCTTGTGGATCCCGTGTGAAATATTTTCTCTAACCCGTTTTCTCTTTTGTAGGTCCTAAGGGACCATTGGAGGTTTCGGGGAGGCTGACCTTTGTGGACGGATACGCAAGGGTGCCACACGACTTAGGTAAAACCAGCTAAGTTTGTGACAGTGCGAGGAGAAGAAACGTCTCCCCGTGTGGGCAGAAGGAACGAGGCGACATCACCCTTTTTTTTAACTTATATTATATTATATTATATATATCGAGCACACGACATACTATATCGCATCGAGCTTGGTAGCGGTATGCATCGACACGACAACAATGTAAACAAGGTGTTCGATGAAATGCTTGTGTTAGTCCGTGTCCTTGGCTTAGGTACATATCTTGTACAACAAGAAGCGCTAGAGGCTTGGAAGCCCTAGTTTGATTACTTTTGGCCAAGTTTGGCTCAAATACAAGTGTGTCTTATAAGCACTTGTGGGGCTTGATCAGAGTGGACCATTATCCTTTGTGCAACCTCTCCGAGTTTGTAATGTCCATGGGTGTAATTTGTATTTTGGCTTTATAAAGTGTTTTTCGATTGCTTGTGGATCCCGTGGGAGTTGCTTCGCCCGCTTTCTTTTGTAAGTCTGGGATTTTAGGAGATCTCGGGATACCGATGACGGACACGCATGTGCCGCAGGCAAAATCAGCTAAGCCCGTGACAATGTGGTATCGAGCGGACAAGCACACGCAGTAAACACTTGCCATACAAATGTGGGGACCTAGCTAGGTGTGGAGGACACCTAGCACGCAACCGCTAGGGAAACGGACATCGAGATGTAGGGAAAGGAGTCGCTCGAGGAGCGCATCCCGGTTTGGCATTTAAGGAATAGCCAACCCTCGCGAGTGGCACCACGAGGACAAGCGAAGAAGAATGCGAGCACAAAGATTGGGATGGTTGAGTTTGAGCTATAGCTCGGCGTTGGCAACCAAACTTGACTGCTTAAGGCAAAGCAGGTGCTTGGTGAAAGACGAGACCGCAAGGTGGGAGGTGTTGTGTAACGACCGAAAGAGTTGTGCAAAGCTCACAGAGGTGAGGGAATTGCTAACTCGAAGGATTCAAACTCATGCAAGGGCTTGTACACGGATGATAGAGTGTTCGTGGCCATCCCAAGGTGCGATTAGAACTCGGCGCCATGGAGCATCGAACTTTCTTCAACGGAAAGGATATGTCCGTAGGTGGCTGAAATGTGCAACAAATTCAGCATGTTGCTAGACCTCAAGGTGCGGAGATCATTGGAGAAGGGTCACAATCTAGCAAGTACATTTGTGTAACAAAGCTTGAGTTCAAGAAGACGAGTAGTCCAAAGGGATGATGGTCTCCAAACTTCCGGGAAGTATATAAAGAGAAAAGTTGCTCCAGCAGATGATATCCGGAGGGATAAGTCCTAGTTCTCTAGTGGGAGAATCGTGCATGACCGCATATATTGAGGAAGAGTTTCGGGGTTATATCTTCATAAAGCTCAATCGAGTGAGCGATTTAAGAGTTGTCGCGTGATCTCGAAGGAGGAAATGCATTGGGGATGCATTTCGAGATCAGTGGGGAGCAATCCAAGGCAACATCATATGAAGGCACACTTAGAGTCGAGGCGTAAATCGAACTCAACAGAGGGTGACGTAAAATGGTGGACGTGAGGGCCACTATCAACTCGGCAAATCGAGGAGCAGAGCGACTTGGGTGGAACTCGGTGAAGTATCCAAGTCGTATGGAGTCGACATAAGATGGAACATGGAGCGAGGTGAAGCTTTCCTTCGACAGAGGTCAAGGGCATGAACTCTTGTAGAGGCAAGAGTGGGATCATGTCGTTCCATGGGTTCTTCATTCGATGGGACAGACTTATTTTGCATGGTGCCAAAGAAGGGAGCTTGAGGCACGCAAGCTACCTCGAGATGCATTTGATGGAGTAACTAAGGTGATTCAACTCATGGAGGCAAAGTTAGGATCATGAGACCTTAGTACGGGCAAGAGGACGCAGAGGGTACTCTTGAAGAATATGCCATGTTGCCGTTCGTTGTCGTGAACAAGAGGTGCATAGCAAGATTGTCCGGTAGGGATAGAGGCCCAAGATCCGCATAATGGTGCACCCACTCTAGCAAGTCGGGGACTTGAGCTACTAGGGACCGTCCTAGAGCTATGCTCTCAGAGTAACCTAGGAGTGAGGGGACGAAGGGAATTGCCAAGGAGCGAACTAAAAGTCGGAGATGGCGAGGCCCTACGATGTGTTGGCAGAGGCCACACGTGGAGAAGTCGTAGTCCGAGTTCATCACGCGAGAATCAGAATGGAGATGTCACCGGGAGGCGACATGGTGCGGCGGATCGTGGTGGAATAGTTCGTGGCAATGCAATACAGCAATCTTGTCCCGTGAGGGACAAAATCACGGAGGTATGATCGGAGTCTGGGAGCTCCACTTTGAACAATGCAGCAAGAAGGGTGGATTCAAGGAGTGAATGTCACGAGCAGCAGGCGGGTCTTCCGTGTATGCATCAAGTCGGATGAAAAGTCGTCGATACGTGTACCACCGAGGGAGTAGTCGATCAGTACCGGTGAGTCCCATGGAGGGACTTGATTAACTGGAGCATTGGAGAGTTGGATCGCTTGTGGTCACATTCGCAAGGGAGCCCGGTAAGTCGAGGACAAAGCCGAGTAACGCTACCAAGGAAGCTAAGGAGAACAATGCCCTGCAACAAGATGGCAGAGGCCATACGAGAGTTGCTGCTCTCCATCGACCAAGGAGAATCTGAGGACACACGGTGGTGTCGGGCGGTGGTCGAAAGGGGCGGAAGCGACGAGTCCAACGCTACCCAAAAGAAAAGCGTCGGTTAGAAGGTGGACTCTGAGGAGCTCCACGGTGCAGGCGATCTACCGATCGCGAAGGAAGGGATGAAGATACAAGGTAGCGGATAGTAGTGCTATGGGCTTGGCGCTACGGTACCGCAGACGGGACTTCCGTGAAGTCATCGATCCCTTGCTCTCAAGGGACAACATTGGTCGTAAAGGGCCAAGGAGGTGGAGAGTGCAGGCAAACCCAAGTACCAAGACGAGGCGAGGCCAAGAAACTTCATAAGATCGATGTCGATGTGCTTCTCATCCAGATAGCGAAATTAAGGGACTTGGTTGATGCAGGAGTGCTCGACCAAGGAACAAGTAGGCAAGACATGGTACTGCCTTTCTACCAAGAGGAGTAGGCGGCAAAGGTGATGGAGAAGGCGGTACAATCCCAAAGGCGACGGATCTATCAAAGACTTACTCGAGTTGGGGACTCCAAGTCGAGTAAACTTTTTTTTCGTGCATTCCGTAAGTTCAATAGCGTGGGAAGGCGAATTACGAGCTAACCCAACGGAGTGCAACCACTCAAGTGCTTTAAGTGAGCAAAGAGCGGCGAATGTTAGTAACCATCAACGCATGAAGTACAAACTCGAGGAGGCGGGAGAAATCGAGTAACCTTTGCCAGCGAAATTGAGTAACCTTTGCCTTCTCAACTCGAGAGAATGGGCGAAACCGAACCCAGTTCTCTTAACTCGAGGAAAGCAAGCCAAGCAAACTTTTACACTTTTCGCAAAACTTCTTGCATTCCGAAGTTCAATGGCGTGGGAAGGTGAATCACCGTAGCTAACCCAACGAAGGAGTACAACCACTTCAAGTGCTTATGAGCAAAGAGCGAATGTTAGTAACCATCAATGCATGAAGTACAAACTCGAGGAGGCGAAATCAAGTAACCTTTGCGCGAAATTGAGTAACCTTTGCCTTCTCAACTCGAGAGAATGGGCAAACCGAGTACCCAGTTCTCTTAACTCGAGGAGGTGAGAGAAGCCACCTTACCTTCTCAACTATGTAGAGAATGGGTGAAGTCAAGTATCCCAGTTCTCTTACTTATCCAAGCAGAGGAGCTCGACAAGTTCGATGACCCTTCAAAGAAAGCTTAAGGAAGACAATGGTTGTCAAATCCTCACCGTTGGTGATCAAGATTATCGAGAGTAGTTTTTCCACTTCATTTCCCAATTGACTAAGAGGGAGTGATGCGAACATAATTGGAAGTGACAACTAACGGAAGAAGGTTCAATGGGCAAATATTATGGAGAAAGGACCTTAAAACTTCAAAGCGAGGCGATGCTCGTTAAAGCTCCAACAAGCATCTACCCAAGCAATAGTATACCGCGATATCGCACATCATAAGGCGTGTCTTTTCCTTCATCGAGGGATCCGCGAGAACCAACAAGGATCAAGACAACTCAGCCAACCTCACACCGATTCATCATTGGTGAGTTGAAGCAAGATGGCGGATTGAGTTCGACTACTCAACAACATGAGAGCGGCTAGGAGCCAAAGGCGTGTTGCGCCAAAGCGAAGATTAGAGATTCAGAATGCGAGGAGATGCGTTTACAGTGGCTTCGACGAGGACGTCAAGGAATAAGTGGGGAGAATGTCACGGACAACAATGTAAACAAGGTGTTCGATGAAATGCTTGTGTTAGTCCGTGTCCTTCGGTTTAGGTACATATCTTGTACAACAAGAAGCGGGCGAGAGGCTTGGAAGCCCTAGTTTGATTTACTTTTGGCCAAGTTTGGCTTGTAAATACAAGTGTGTCTTATAAGCACTTGTGGGGCTTCATCAGTGGACCATTATCCTTTGTGTGCAACCTCTCGAGTTTGTAATGTCCATGGGTGTAATTTGTATTTTGGCTTTATAAAGTGTTTTCTTGAGCGATTGCTTGTGGATCCCGTGGGAGTTGCTTCTTCCGCCCGCTTTCTTTTTGTAAGTCCGTGGGATTTTAGGAGATCTCGGGATGGTGAATTTATGACACGCATGGGTGCCGCACGGCTTAGGCAAAATCAGCTAAGCCCGTGACAGTACGACGAACCTTGCTTTAAACATCAAACCAACTTGAGAAAATAAAATTTTGTTTTTATTTAAAAATTTTATACTCCAATATAATTTGTTCTGTTGTGCTTATTATTTGGTATTAAAGTTCTTTTGCTTATTTTCTCAGATTGAAGACAACAGCATGTACTTCAATTCTGTGCCCCCATTTCTTATTTTTCTCCACCCTGCTTTAGGTCCACTTTGGGAGATTACTAGACAAAAGGTATGCACAATGATTGATCTCAAATCTCAATAGCTCTAATTTTATCCTTTTAACTATTTTTTACATGATGTGCTCATGTTAGATATGATTGGGTTCTATGGACATACATAATGACTAAATCATTGTAGTCTAATTTCTTGGGTTGTAAAAAATATTAAAATAGTATGACATTTTCTGTATGTTATGGTGGATCTGTTATTTGGACCTGTAGGAAAATTTATAAATCCATGAGATCTCATGTGTTGACTGTGTGATGGAAGTGAGTATTACCTCTGAGCAGGCTACTATAGTGGGTTGTGCTTCATATATATCATGGTAAATTAAGATTGATTTAATAGTTGGATGTGAATTTAATATTCTTGCACCTCCAGAGGACTAAACATGAAAGCAATATGGGATAATAGCTTGTTTGCTTTTTAGATTTTCTGTTGGTGCTAAATACAATAGTGATCTAATTGTATTCACCACCTTGTATTATATGTATCTCAACATCATCAGGAAGAAATAAATTTATTTCGTCTGTAAGTTTTCTCAAAGTTACCAAGTTTAGATTGAAACAATAAAATGTTTCCGGATAGAATCATATGTTGTGTTCGATTCTTGAAGAAATGAGATGTCTCAGTGTGCAAGTAATTTATGTGATGTCACTTTCACCTATAAAGTTTATGAAATATTAGGAACTATCTTGTTCCACAAGTCTGATTTTTCCTTTTTCAGAGTATGTTTTAACTCACACCATGCTTGTGGGAATTTTTATGAAGCATATTCTTTTGCTCTGACCATGAAAGACTCTTTTCATACTAAAAAACAATCGCATTCATTCAAGGTTCCACCAGTTTTTTGTCATTTAGGAAATTGGATCAGGTATATTTTCTCTTTGGAACATTTTCTGAGAAGTCAATATTGTGGATTAGGGTCTAACATGCATTTGCTACTTTCTTTAGTTGTCATTAGGTTTTCTAGGATTCACAGATATAGACTATTTTGTTGAAGTAAAGCACCGTGCTCAAATTAAGTATGCATATGTGAATTTCAGTCAGAATATTAATTTAATGTGGTGGTTGCCGATTATATTCTTCATTGAAAAAATCCATGACCGTTCTTTCTTATTATTATGTGTAGCTTTGTCTTCCACTTGCCACTCTTACTGACTAGGAAGGGTAAACATAGTCAACTAAAATTACTGTTCTTTCTTATTATTCTACCTTTTGCTTTTAGTCCTTCAAAGGTATAAGAATAAGAGACAAATCTTAGAGTGAGCTAATTTTACAAGTGATACTCAGAAATCACATGAAGGCTAAAAACAATGTCTGCACTAATGGTGCTGTCCAAACTTTATGTTCTGATACAGTTGAAACTTCCTGTCCTGTCAAAAATTAGATATTTTCTCTCTATCTTATGCTAAAAACATTGTCGCATGAGGACATGAATAATATCAGTCTTTGACACTTCAAGATAATACATTTAGTGTTGTAATAATTTAATTTTAGCTAACCTTGGTTCTGGTTCTAATCTTTTATTTATGATGATATGAAGAACTTTCCTAGGTTAGGCTCTTCTTTTGACTAATCAATTTGCATAAGTTTCAGTACATGTCGATCACCACCTGGAGTTTAGTGTAAGATCATGTCAGCAAACGCCCTAAAAGGTGCATTTTGAAGTTGCAATTAGGATGGGAAAGTAGCTTATACCCTCTCATTTTGAAGTTGCATTTTGAAGTTACCATCTTATGAGTTCTAGAACCTTTCGTTAGAGATTACATGTGAGAATAGCTGTTAGCCTGTTTGACCTTATTAACTAGAATAATTAATCCATTTATAGAGATAGATTTAGGTAAACGTATTTCATAATTCTCATGACCCAAATCATGTGGCTTTTTGTCCTAAAAAAAATACTCAATATATGTCTTTGGAGGGGATATTGAGTTACACAATTTCTCACAAATCTAAATCGATGGGGAACTATCAAGGGCATCAGCTGAATAATTCGTTAGGATTTTGCGTCTAGGAAGCAGTAGTTTTCGGTAATGAAGAAAGATGCTATACTTCAAAGGTTTCAAGTTTATGTTTAGTCTTATTTTATGAGTTGAAGTAATTATTGACTATCTTTTTTTAACTTATGCAGTTCTATGGTGGTTCTATTTCTGAAGGTTCTGAGCTGCAAATAGAGGTAGCAGAATTTGTTTGGAGAAATGTTCAGGTACTTGTGACCTTTTACGCTTGTTAAAAAGTCATTGTACTTGATAACCAAAATTGTATTTGGATCTCAGCTCAGTGGAAGCCTTATTATTGTTGCTGAAAATATAATGGGCTCAACAAGGATGAACCAAAACAATGAACCAGTACTGCACTATGGAAAAAGGTAAGACTGATTGTTTTGTCATATTACGATTTCAGAGCAGAACATTTAGCTAACATTTCACTTCCACTGTTGGAAGATGTGCAAGATGTAGGCTGCAAAATGTCAAGGTTTTAAATAGAGGAATCGACTGGATGTCCTCAGAAAATGTCTACTGGAAGCATGATGTTCAAAGATTAGAGACTATGAAAGTCATTCTTCATGGAAATGCAGAATTTGAGGCAGTGGATGTCGTCTTGCAGGTACAGTTGGCTGACAAACAGTAGAATAATTTGTGTATTCACACTGAATGTTGACTTTTTTCATGCAGGGAAACCATGTTTTCGAGGTTCCAGATGGTTACAGAATGTGTATCATCCCAGAAAATTCAGGTCTATAAAGTTCACCTGATTTATTTGCTGGCATGGTTTTCCATTGTTCTGTTTGAGATTTGCCGTACGTACTCACGTATATGCATTGTTGCTTTGTTGTAGTCTTAGGTTCAAGCTCTATAGAATTTTGTTTTAGATCTTCTCTGAGTTATTGTGCTTGTTCCCAACATGCAAGCCCAAAGTGAATCTGAGCTTGCAATACCAAAATATGGACTGCTGACACTAACCTGCATATCTATATGTGATTCAGGATTCACGATTAGGCTAGATCCTATTAGAGAAGACGAGATGGAAACTGGTAGCTGGTTCTGGAAGTATAAGATGAAGGACACGCATATTAACTTGGAAATGGTAGAGTTATAGTCTCCGTGGACCCTGTAACTCAAGTCATTGATATGCAGTTGTTTGACACAGTTCATCGTCTCATTGATTCATTGGTTCAACCTAGGTTGAACATCTTGCATGTAATTTCTTCAATAGTGTGCATCCATCCCAGTTTTCTCTTGATATATATATTTTTTCTTTTCTTCATATTTATGTTTATTCTAATTTAATGTGTTGAATTTGTCACAAGTTACTAATTGTATAATATTCAACGGATAGTTCTTTTGCATCTTGACATCTGTTTGATTGTATTTAGTTGAATCTGTGGATTAAAGATCTATGAAGAATCAAGTTAGTCTCATATAGTTGTCATTTAAAAGTTCCATTCTGCAGTGTTAACACTACAATAGTCGGATGGAAGAATCAGATTAACCGGCTTAACAAGCTTAAAAATGCATTGAGTTGAAACTTGTTCTGGTTTCTGACATGTTGGCGCCACATTGCCAACATGTTAGATTTACGTGGCCTACATGCTAAGGTTGGATGGTTAACATCTTGACACCACATGGTCGACACTTTGATGCTATGTATCTAACACCTCAGTGTCACGCAGGAAACACCTATGATCATATGATCGATATCTTAGCGTTGGCCCTGTCATGTTCCATTAATCGTTCACACCCCATCATTAAATTTGTGCTACATGTCAAATTATGTATCATCTCAAGGTAATGACCTAGGGAACCCAAATGTAGTATCAAATGGGCTTATTGACTTAAGTATCGATTGAGTTTTGTCAAGAGTGTCGAAATGTAGTATTGCAGAAATTAGATTGAATTGGTGAAGTTTAACTTGAGATCGGCATGGGAAAGGATCATGTTGGATCTAAATCAGCTTCCATCATGGATAATCAAAATATGATTTAATAGTTTGACATTAAAAGGAGAGCAACCAGGATATCTTAAGGAAAATTTTGTTGGATCGTCTTAATCAAATCCCAAGGACCTAAGTCTGATAGGCTAGAATGCCCTATTGTTGAACCGTCCACTTCTAATATTCCCAGGACCGGGTAGCTTGAAGCATTAATCGAACTAATTCTTCTAACACTCCAGATCCTTGATCCCTCATTATTCCGATGACTTTTTCAGGATTTAGTATTCGACCAACCACTTCCTCCATGACTATCCCTACTGAAACATTGCACATTCTGGTATAACAAGTGCAAGTCTTAACTAGGATAGTTAAAACTATGGTCTTATACCTTTCTCAAGTAGCACAGTTGGCACAGCAAGCACCACCTACCTCATCCATACCAATTCTTAGCTCTAGCTCAATCACTTAATCTAGTTCCCAGCCTCACTGTCAATTCTTGATCTACTCGAGCGATGTACCATAAAAAGCACACACCCCTTAATTTGGCTAAATTCGAAACCCTCCACCACCAGAGCCAAAATTTGAAAATGAGTCGGTAGCCAATCGGTTGCTCTAATGTCTGAGACCATCGCAATAAGATGGATCAGAGGTTGAAAGACATCCGTAAGGAAATAAGATAAGGAAAATAGCCAAAAGTTGTGTCATACCTACAGTTCCATTTTATAAAGGATATAAAGGAGCAGGATTTATAAGATGGGCCGTCTGATCTTTAGAGTATACAGTGGCATTCACTTCCTAGAAGATACTTTATGAAATCACAAACTTCCTCATGTGCCAAACTTTTTCCATAACCATGAGTGGCACTACACTAGAGTGGTTTGCTAAACTCTCGTAAATCTCTCTTCATTCTGCTGGCTAACAAGAGAGTCAAACTTAACTTTGTTGATTACAAGCTCCCAAGAAACCCACAACTTCTGAGCCATTCGTTAAGAAGATAATCATTGGAGAGCTATCCACGACGATTTAATAAGTCGGGATGATCATAAATCTAATACCTTTCATCCTCATTAATGCTTATATCAACGATCTTCAATCTTCAAGTTTAGTTTATAAAGTTATCACTTGCCAATCATGCTATAGTTGCTACAAGATGCTAGTTTCCATATTATCAAGGAGTCTATATTTGTTGGAAAGAGAAAGACTCGTTGAATCTCAAATTTTGATTATGAAACCAATTAGATATTTGTAATCTAACTCATGTGTTTTGACGATATGACATGAGCTCGCTAGGGATTCGTTGGAGGTTGCCGAGAGTACGCCGGGAGTTTACCGACAAATTGTCGGGAGCTCACCAGGAGTTCGCTGAAAGGATGTCAAGAGTTTATTGGAAGAATGTCATGAGTTCACTGAAAGATCGATTGACGTATCGGACAACGAAGATTATTTTTGTAATTATTTGTCTTAAGTATCGTAATTAGCATCATGATTATAGTTAGTTTTATTAACTCAATTAGGGGCCAATCGGGTCTAATTTGGGCTTGATTTGAGCTTATGATACAACTTATTTCATTGACCTGGAAAAGGATATATAGAAGGTACACTCAAGTACTAAATAGTACTTAAAAAGTACTATTTCAGGTATCCCAATAATAGTACCACCCTAGGCATTAGTAGTACCACAGTCGCCTAGGTTTTCAGGCAACTTTTGAAGCCAATTGGAGTACCATAGTACCGCGATAGTATCGTCCGTACCCAGGATTTCTGGAGAATGTTTAATTTTAGCTCTAATTTTTGAAGCCAAATGGAGTCTATAAATATCTTAAGTATTCTTGTAAGGAAAAACAAGAATGTGAAAGAAAATTTTGGTAAAATTCTATTTAATTGGGTTGAGAGCTTCCTTTTTTTCTTTCAAGAGTGAATTGTGTCAGGGAAGAGCTGAAATTGAATTGAAAATGTTGATCTCCTGATCCTGAGAAAAGGAGAGTGTAAAGGTTATTTTCTTGAGCCTGTGAAAAGAAGAAAGGTGTAAGGGGTGTTCGATCTTTGCCCGTAAAGGAAGATCGATAGTGGATATTGATTGGCCTCGAGTGAAGAGGGATCAGGAGTGGACGCAGGTTAAAGTTTTGACCGAACCACTATAAAATTTGTAAGCATCTCTACCCTTGCCTCTTTTTTCTATTGTATTTAAATTTGATTATTCTTAATTATTATGATCAATTAGCACTAAGAGGGGGGGAGAGAGGGGAGGGAGGATGAATTAGTGCAAGAGAGATAGTGCTTGATTAAAAACCTTCCTTTCGTAAAGTAAAGAGTGAAAAATGGAAGCTTCTTTTGATATTTCGATAAAACTGATTAAGAGTCGATTTGAAAGATGTTGAGAGATTGAAACTTAGTATCTAACTATCAAGTGTTTAAGAGAAATCAAAAGTAAAATGAAAGCAATTAAGTACACTCAACCTGACCTACGTCCACTCTCGAGTCTTCTTCTCTAAGGCTCACGATATCTACTATCAACCTTCTTTGGCTGAAGATCAAACCCTTACAGCTTTCTCTCTCCTTTTACTAGGCTTAGGAGATGAACCTTACAACCTCATAAGGGAGAACTATAAGTTTTATAAGACTTTCCTCTCTTCCTTACTCTTTTTCTTTTTTAATAATTTTCGCACATAATTTATCACATAATTATTAGCCCAAAATTATTGTTTGAAATATAAAAAGCTTGGGGTATTTATAGGCCCCAATTGGCTTCATGATTTAGAGCCAAAATTTAAATATATCTAAAAAGCCTGGGTATGAGCGATATAATTGTCGAAAGCTACCCTGAAAATAGGGTACAGGCAATTCAACCATCGGCCTAGGCGGTCCAACCATCGTCTACTGCCTGGATTCCTGGCGATGGTGGTACAACCGTTAGGATTTTTAAAAAAGTGATTCCCTTCATTTTTCTAATCCCGACTTGTACCTCATGTTAACCAATTTCTAGGTCAACTAATTAAGCTCGACCCGAGCTTAATCTAAACCCCATAGTGGATTTGGTTTGCATCACTTAAGTTAATTTGTATTCATTCCAAACTTAACTCAAGTTGAACTCAAACCTAACGATGATAACTATGACTAATTAATTACAATCAATGTGATCATCAAGTCCAACAAGACCCTCTTGACTCCCGACAAACTTTTTAGCATCTCTGGCGATCTTCCGATGAGTCTCTATTAGGAAACCTCAGCCAGAGCATCACATACACAACAAAAGATCAAAACAAAATAGGTTTCTCACGTAGATCAAATCATCATGTAAAAGATTTGATCACAATAAAAAAATCCAAAAAACTACATCATGTGAGAGATTATTTTACCTAGGGAAATTATATATCACTATATTCTAGATCCTGATGGAGAGGATGAAGGAGCTTAAGCATCATCTTCTCTAGCGGTATCCACATGATGGATCTCTATAGCGAAACTCCTCCAATCAAGTCTCGTAACTCTAGCATAGAGGGAGGGAGGAGAATAGGAGAGGGTGACCAAAACTACAGCCTATCAACCATGAGTCTCCCCTCCTATTTATAGAGAGCCACCAAAAACTCTAGGGGTCCTACCTTAGTAGGTATTGGATGTCTATCTAATTACCCACTGACCTTGCATTTTTAGATCTATATCCAATAATCCCTTTAGGCCTCTAATTGGGCCTCAAGTAAGAAGCCCATTAGCATAGGATCTCATTTAATGAGAATATGGGCTAATTAGATCTCCATCAAATCCTCTATTCGTTTAAGCATCCACCATATATGTGTGACCCTTTAGGCCTGATACCGAGCTTGCCGTGAGTCACTCCCATCAGAACTCTTTTTGATATAGTGAATTATTATCCTCATAATAATTCACTTGACTCATCGACTACGGACGTACTAGGCCACTATGCCATAGTCCTCAGACGGTATAGGGGGATCGAATCCATCAGACTTATTTGTCCATAGTTACCATATATCTATAATCTCTCATCCAACTAATATCCTAGAGACCGTATATTAGACATGGTACTATCAGGTCACATACGGAATCCGTCATAATCTCACTCTAATCAAATTATTCCAGAGAACTCCTCTCTCAATTCAAATAACTCTGGCCAGAGATTTGTCTGAGTAAGCATATATGAGATATTCCTCTCATGATACTAACAGTGAATGATCCTTTATTGACACTCAATTGCCTTCGTAAGGTTGGCTACCAATCCCGATAACCAATTGTATCAGATCTGGAACTTTCCAAACCTGTAAGTATGGCATCAAAGAAATGAGTACTTAAACAAGACATCCTTGGTGTCTTAAGTCTAAGGACCATATACACAACTGAGACTTTGAAATCGTTGTATGACATTAGGTATTATTAACCATATAACATTTTATAAGTGGATTAATCAGTAAACTTATTCTCCAATGAGCACATATACTATATCATTAGTGTCTCCACACAAGTGGCTATAAGACCAGTCATCTCTATCATATGGATAGGTATATAGTATACTAATTTGACTGGTTATCTCAATATCCCTCTCGAGTAACCTATGACCGAGATTATTTAGGATCTTTGTTTAAAGATAACTCAATCTCATTATTATGATCTTATCATGATCTGATTCCCATTACATAGAACCAAGGACATCACAATATATATACAATAGATAATTTCTTTGGGTGAAGATCAAACCCTTACACTTTGCTTATAAGTGTAAGCGTATGTCCACTCCCGAGTCCTCCTTCTTGAGGCACACCAGCATCTACTACCGATCTTCTTTGGGTGAAGATCAAACCCTTACACTTTGCTTACAAGGGAGACTTTGAGAAAATTTCTAACTCAAAGCTCTCTCTCTTATCCATTTTCTTTTTCTTGCAATTCTCACATAATATTCTCTGAGAATATAATCATCAAAATTATTGTGTAGAATGTAAGAAAACTTGGGGTATTTATAAGCCTCAAGTAGCTTCAGATTTTTAAAGCCAAAAATCAAATATACCTAAAAAATTGGGTATGGGTGGTTTACCTGCCGACTGGCACAAATTACCAAACACCTCGACAAGCTGCCGGTCAACTATCCAAAGTACCCAGATTCCTAGGTACGAGCGATTCAACCGCCCAGCCTGGGGGGTCAGCTGTCGTCAATCGCCCGAAAGCCTAGGCGGTAGTGGTACAACTGTCGCTTATCGATGGTACACCTATCGTTCACTAGTAGTTTACCCGTCGAGATTTTCGTAAAAGTGGTTCTCTCCACTTGAATTTCGGCTTGAACTTGATGTTGACCAACCCTCTAATAAATCAATTGAGCTTAACTTGAGCTTAATCTAACCCTAATAGTCGACCCGATTGTCCTATTGAGTTGATTTGGATTCATTTTAAATCCAACTCAATTTGGACCCAAACCCAAACTATGACTCAATGATTACAACACTTAATGACCAATCAAGATAATCAAAACCTAACTCCCGCCAATCCAATAGCCTTTGGCATTTTTATAGTGAGTCTTTCGGTCTTCTTCCGACGATTCCCAGTGAGCTTCCTGATCCCTTCGACGAATCTCCTAGCGAACTTTGGCGAGATCCCACTATATCGTCTGAACCTAGCCCGATGCCCAAGCTTGATCTTAGCCCATTATCTGGTTGTAACTCCATTGCTCCTATCATAGTTAGTCCTGCACGATGCTAATTATGACTTAATTAAATACACTCATAATTGTCAAACATCCATTACAAGACCATCCCAACTCTCGGCAAGCTTTTCGGTCACCTCTGACAATCTTCTAGCAAGTCTTAGTCTTCTTCTAGCGAACTCTCTTACGCCATTCTAGTAAACTCTCGATACCCTCGGAGAGCTCCTGACGTACTCTTGGCGAGTTCTCAATCACATTGACCTAATGCATGGACTTGACCTTAACCAATCATGATTGTAATAATCTTTCTGTCGTAATTAATCCTACATCAGTCAATTCTAATAATTTTGTTAGATCAATAAATCAATTCTAATAATTGATTTCATCATTAAAATATGAGATTCAACAATCTCCCCCTTTTTTATAATGACAATCAATTGATAACAGGAGTTAATCCTAACTCCCCCTTAATCCGTGCCACTTAAATTTAAGAGAATCGCACACTCTTAAATTCAAGCAATCAATATTTTATACAAATTTCAATAGAAATTTGCATCAAGTCATCAAATCATGAGTAAAAAGGAATTAAGCATCTATATCCAAGCTGTCCAATTCATATCCGTATCCAAGATATCCATGTATTTCAATAAGATCATGTGTCATCAATGTATTCATTATGTGTCATCAATATATATTTTTCTCCTTTTGTCATCAACAAAAAGGTGAAATATAGTTAATAATTTCAAAGCACAGGATGACATTACTCCCCCTTAGTGTATGCATTATAAAATTTTCTTCCCTTTTAATAAGGAAAGAAATAAGGGAGGTGTTGTTGAATCATTTCATCATAAAGAATAGCTCTTAATAAATTTTAAAAGCAATACTAAGATAAACTCAAAAGTTTAAAAGATTTAAAGATTACTTATGTATTTCAAATGTAGCAAAAGTCATATCTTGATATCAAAAATTATCTCTTGTAAATTTTAAATATGGCACATCTTCATGCAATTCTTTTTTCTCTCTTTTTTTTAAAACAATAAGATAAAATTATGAAGAAATTTTTAAAACAAAAATGTTATCACAAAAAGGCTTCATTTCATGAAATCTATATTAGTAATTTATATTTTCATGATTTAACATTTCTAGATCTCAACCTCAATCTTGTATATATAAAATTTCAAATATGAGCTCAACAAAATTTTCTCATATAAATTTTAAGAAAATATAGTAAATAAATCCGAACAATAACAAATCATTATCTTTATATAGATTTTCAAAATCATCATTTCATGCATGCATGATCTTAATACATGATTTCACATATAAAACTTCTCCCTCTTTGTCATCAACAAAAGGAGAAGTGCAATTAGCAAGTTTTTGATATATGAAAGCTTAACAATTTAACAAAATTTTCATTACTTTAGAACATGCAAGCTAGTGAATACATTCTTCTCTTTTGAGAAGTGCAAAGCTAGCAAATATTTGCTTCCTTTGTAATATTCAAGCTAGTAATTTACGTCATGCAAATAAACAAGTTTTGCTCCCCCTTGATAATTTTCTTATGAAAGAATTTTATTCCCTTTCTTTGAATAATAAATAAGAAACAAAGGAGTGGGGTGAGAGATATTGTATCACAAAAATAGGGCTCAATCGTTTAGATGTAAATTCCAAAATCTAAGAATTGATATCTACCCATACAATTTAATTCATTTAAATCAAAAGTAGCACATCAAGTGATTCATCAAAGATTTAATATTAAAGACTTATTTCAAGCATCATAGAAGTTTATGTTATGTATATTTCTCTTTGTAAACATTCATCAAGATTCATGAAATAAGAATAATCTTTTAAAAAATCTTATCATAAAAATTTGAATCCTCTTCTTATGCTCATTTTAAATAGAGTGATTTCGAAAGTGAGCTAAAAAATCTAAGAAATCCAAGAAGAATTAAAAGACACTCATGCATTTAAATTGTGTGATTTTCTAACTTAAATAGCAAATCATGTATTTTTGTAGATCACCTTTCATTTATATTTTGATAATAAACATCAAAAATTTTAAAAGAAAACATGATAGTTTAAATTGTTAATCAAGAATTTTACATGAATATTTTGATAAGAAGTATAATTTATAAAATCCAAGAAATCCAAAGAAAAATATGATAATACATCATGCTCAAATTATGAAATATGCATTTCACATGTATTTATAAAATTTTAAATATTCTTCTAACCATATTGTTTCTCATTCAAGTTTATTATATCCAATTTGCTTCCTATCATATTGATAATTTTATCTCCCCCTTGTTAATATAAAAAAAAATATGATTGCATAATTTTTTCTTAACATCTATATTCAAATTATGCCAAAAAGCAGAAAATCATATCATTGAATAAAATTAAAATTTTAAATATCAAAAGACATGATTTCATTTAGTAGTAGAAGATCATGTCATTACATTCGTCGCTCATTATCGGTTTACCCGTCGAAATTTCTACAAAATTGGTTTCCTCTACTTTTCGAATTCCGGCTTGAGCCTGATGTTGACCAATCCTCTGGTCAACCAATTGAGCTCAACATGAGCTCAATCAAACCCCAATAGTGGACCCAATTGCCTGGTGGAGTTAATTTAGATTCCTTCCAAATCTAACTCAATTTGGACCCAAACCCTAACTATGACTTAATGATTACAACACTTAATGACCAATCAAGATAATCAAGACCTAACTCCTACCAATCTGGCAGCCTCCAACATTCTTGTGGTGAGTCTTCCGGTCTTCTTTTGGTATTCTCCCAGCGTGTTCCCAGCGAGCTTCCCAATCCCTTCGGCGAATCTCCTAGCGAACTTTGGGAAGATCCTACTGCATTGTCCGAATCTGGCCCGATGCCCAAGCTTGATCTTAGCCCATCATCTGGTTGTAATTCCATTGCTCTTGTCATAGTTAGTCCTACACAATGCTAATTATGACTTAATTAAATATAATTATAATTGCCAAACATCTATTACAAGACCATCCAAACTCTCGGTAAGCTTTTCGGCTACCCCCGACAATCTTCCAACGAGTCTCGATCTTCTTCTGGTGAACTCCCTTGCACCATCCTGGCAAATTCGCGATACCCTCGGCAAGCTCCCGATGCACTCCTGGCGAGTTCCCAACCGCATCGACCTGATGCATGGACTTGACCTTGGCCAATCATGATTGTAATAATCTTTTTGTCATAATTAATCTTGCATCAATCAATCCTAACAATCCTGTTAGATTAATAACCCATCAATTGATTTCATTATCAAAATCTGAGATTCGACACAATCTCTTACTTGACCTAAAGCCAATCACTTGTGTGTCTGATCTCCATCAGACCTCTGTAACGCTCAAATATAATATGAGCTAGTGGCTTCATTAGTGGATCTGCAATGTTATCTTCAGATAGAACACTTTACATTGCTATATCTTTAAGGGTCATAATCGCTCTAGTCCATTGGAACCTCCTTAGAACAATTCTGATGAGACCTAGGTACCCTTGATAGAGCTATCCCCCTGTTGCTGTCGCAGTATATGGGAATCAGCTCCACGCTACTTGGTTCAACTCCTAAATCCCTGATGAACTTCTTCATCTATACACCTTCTTTTGTTGCTTTTGCTACAGTAATGTATTCCTCATCTGTGGCCGAGTCAACAGTAGTATCTTTCTTGGAACTCTTTTAACTTACTGTTCCTCCATTCAGAATGAAATATACTGTGAGTTCGACTTACTATCATCAATGTCAGACTAGAAAATCAAGTCTGTGTAGCCCTCAATCTAGAGGCTACCTTCTCCATATACCAGTAAAAGATCCTTAGTCCTTCTCAAGTACTTAAGAATACACTTTACTGCCTTCTAGTATTCCAAACCTGGATCCTCCTGATACCTGCTCGTGACACTCAGAGTATATAATATATCAGGCCTGGTACATAGCATACTATACATGATAGACCTTATTGTTAAGGCATAGGGTATCTTATCCATGTCTGCCCTTTCTTCAGGAGTCTTTGGGGACATACTCTTATTAAGTGATATTCTATGTCTCGTCAGTATGAGACCTCTTTTGAAATTCTCCATGCCAAAGCTTCTGACAATAAAGTCTATATACCTAGATTGAGATAAGCCAAACATCCTCTTGGATATATCTTTATAGATCCAGATCCCTAAAATATAATATGCTTCCCCTAAGTCTTTTATGAAGAAGTTTTTGGATAGCCAAGCCTTTATTATGGAGAGCTTTCCTATATCATTCTCAATGATTAGGATGTCATCCACATATAGCACCAACAAGATGATAGCGCTCCCACTTACCTTTTTGTACATATAAGACTTATCTTCGTTCTTAACGAAGTCATAATATTTGATCGCCTCATCAAATCTTATGTTCCAGCTTCAGAAAGCTTGCTTCAATCTATAAATGGATCTAAGCAACTTGCACACCTTATCTGGACTCTCTCTAGATACGAATCTCTCTAGCTATATCATATACACCTCCTCCTTGAGGTTGCCATTGAGGAATGTCATTTTCATATCCATCTGCCAGATCTCATAGTTATAGTGTACTGCAATGGCTAAAAGAATTCTAATAGATTTGTTGTGTAGGTAAGTTTTAAGTGATGATGACGCTGACATTGGACTTTTGTTTAAGCATTACTACTTAAAAAAAAAAAAGAATTCTAATAGATTTAAGCATGGCTACGGGTGAAAAGGTTTTGTCATAGTCAACCCATTATCTTTGATGATATCCTTTAGCTACAGTCTTGCCTTATAGGTCTCCACCTTTATATCTACTCCGATCTTCTTCTTGAAGATCCACTTGCACCCGATGGGTATGATACCCTCAGGTGCTTCCACAAGGTTCCAAACCTTGTTAGAGTATATGAAATTCATCTCAAAATTTATAGCTTCTTACCACTTCTCGGAGTCTATACTTATAATAGCTTCCTCGTAGGTCTGAGGATCAATATCCTAAGAGTCATCTCCACTGATATGTCCCGCATATCTTTCAAGAGGGTGAGATACTCTACTAGACTTGTGCAAAGTTGGAACTTATGTGTTAGGTACCTAAACAGACTCAGACTTTCGAATGATGCTTGAGCTAGGTTCTCCAACCTCGCTCAACTCTATCTCACTCCCACTGTTTCTACCAAGAATATGTTCTTTCTCAAGGAACACAATTTTCTTGGCAACAAAGACCTTTCGATCCTCGGGATGATAGAAATAATAATCATATGTTTCCTTGGGGTATCCCACAAACTTGCACAATTTTGTTTTTGATTTCAACTTATCGGGATTATGTCTTTTAACGTGGATAGGATAGCCCTAAATCTTAACCACCTTAAGATCGAGCTTCCTTCATTTCCATATCTCATATTATGTACACACTACCGACTTTGATAGAACTCTGTTCAGAAGGTAAGCTACGATCTCTAGGGCATATCCCTAGAATAAGACGGATAGGTCAATGAAACTCATCATGGACCGTACATGTCTAATAGCAAGCGATTCCTCCTTTCTGATACACTATTGAGCTGAGATGTATAAGGAGGTATCCATTAGGATAGAATCTCATTGTCCTTAAGGAAATGTGAGAACTTCATACTCAAGTACTCACCTCCTTGATCTGAACAAAGAGTCTTAATACTTTTTTCAATCTTGTTCTCGACTTCATTCTTATATTCCCTAAATTTCTCAAAGGCCTCGGACTTGTACTTCATCAAGTACATGTGACCATACTTAGAGAAATCATCAGTGAATGTAATGAAGTATGAGTTACCACTTATAGCCTGAGTCGATATGAGACCACATACATCACTATGTATGAGTTCTAATAACTTAGTGGCTCTCTCTCCAATTCCACTAAAAGGAGAGTTGGTCATCTTTCTACGAAGGTAAGGTTCGCAAGTTGCATATGACTTATAGTCAAATAGATCTAAGTATCCATCTTTCAACAACTTTTGAATCATTCCCTCATGTATATGACATAGCCTACAATGTCATAGGTATGCATTGTTTACCTTATCTCTTTTCCTCTTAGACGTATTTATATTCATAATGTGTAGAGAAGTATCTAACACATAAACCATTTATCATGGTCTCTTTAGTGATGATATCATCATTCATAATTATTGAACAACTATTATTCTTAAAAACTAATTTATATCTACTAATTGTCAAAAAAGAGATGGACATAATATTTTTTATAATAGAAGGAACAAAATAGCATGCATCCAATACAATGATAGCTCCCCCAAGCAAATGTAGGGTGACCTCTCTAACGACAACTGTGGCAACTCTTGCTCTATTGCTCATCTTGAGGTCTATCTTGCCTCTAGCCAATCTCCTAGGTCTTGCTAGAAACTGCAACGAATTACAGATATGATAAGCACTCCCAATATCCAATACCCATGTGTTATCATGAAAATCTGACAAGTGAAGACTCATTATGAATATACCTAAAGCTTCTCCAAGTTTCTGTTTTACCTTCTCTACAAGATAGTCCTTACAGTTCCTCTTCCAATACCCATCTTGGTCTTAGTGGAAGCATTGTCCTTTGTCATTTGTCGGGTTTTTCTTAGCAACCTTTGCCTTACCTGATCTTTCTTTGCCCTTGCCCTTCTTAAGGGTCTTACTATCCTTCTTTTTCTTCTTGGTCTCACCAATATATAGAACTTGTTTCTCCTTCTTGATAACACTTTTAGCTTCACTCAATATATTGAGGAGCTTAAGGGGAGTTACCTCAAACTTGCTCATGTTAAAATTTATGATGAAGTGAGAAAAGAAATCTGGTACAGACTGAAGTATAAGATCAACGCACAGGTTATCCTCTAGAACTATTCCTAGACCTGTGAGTTTCTCGATCCACTCTATCATCTTTAGGACATGGTTCTCAACCGATATCCCTTCTGTCATCCTGGCTTGGAAGAGTCTCTTAGATATTTCATATCTTTGAGTTATTTCCTGTTTCTCAAGCAGTTGGCAGAGATGAAGAATGATAGAATCTGCATCCATGCTCTCATGTTGCCTTTGTAACTCAGGAGTCATGGAGGCCAACGTATAACATTTTGCTAATGTGGAATCATCTATATACTTCACATAATGAGTCATCTCATCCTCGCTTACCGCTTCTTTCAGCATGGGCATAATTACTGGTTACAGGTGCCCTACAAGCCAATCAGATGTGTGATGGCACATATGACACACTATGTGATCTTTTTACTTATAATTAATATTGGTATATTCTCACATTATATTATCTGTTGCATATATATTGTAATGTCCTTAGTTCTGTGCAATGGGAATCAGATCGTGATAAGATCATGATAATGAGATCGATTCACCTTTAAACATAGATTCTAAATAATTTTGGTCATAAGTTACTCGAGAGGGACATCGAAATAACTGGACAGACCGGTATACTATATACCAGTCCATATGATAGAGGGTCACTTGTGTGGAGACACTAAGGATATAGTACATGTGCTCATTTGAGAATGAGTTTACTGATTGATCCACTTATGGAATGCTATATGGTTAATGATACCTAATGTCAGATAGTGATTCTATAGTCTCAATTGTGTATTTAGTACTTAGACTTGAGACACCAAGGATGTCTTGTATGAGTACTCCTTTCTTTGACGTCAGAATTATAGGTTCGAAAAGTTCTAGATCTGATACAGTTGGTTATCGGGATTAGTAGCCAATCTTATGAAGGCAATTGAGTGTCAATAGAGGATCATCCACTATTGGTATCACGAGAGGAATATCCTATATGTGCTTGCTCAGAAAAATCCCTAGCAAGGGTCATTCGGATTGAGAGAGAAAGAATTCTCTAGGAGAATCCGATTAGAGCGAGACTATGACGGATTCCGTATATGACCTGACAGTACCATATCCAATATATGATCTCTGGGATATTAGTTGGATGAGGAATTATAGATATATGGTAACTGTAGATAAATAGGTCTGATGGATTTGATCCCCTTATACCCTCTAGGGACTATGGTGTAGTGGCCTAGTATGTTCATGTCCATAATCGATGAGCCAAGTGAATTATTATGGGAATAATATTTCAGTATATCAGAAGGAGTTCTGATGGGAGTGACTCACGGCTAGCTTGGTATCAGGCCTAGAGGGTCGCACACATATGATGGATGCTTCAGCGAATAAAGGATTGGATGAAGATCCAATTAACCTATATTCTCATTAGATGAGACCCTATACTGATGGACTCCTTGATTAAGGCCCAATTAGAGGCCTAAGGATATTATTGGATAGAGATCCAATAATGCATGGTTAGTGGGTAATTGGATGGAGATCCAATACCCACTAAGATATGAGCCCTAGGATTTTTGGTGGCTCTCTATAAATAGGAGGGGAGACTCATGGTTGATAGGCTATAACTTTGGCCTCCCCCTCCTATTCTCCTCCCTCCCTCTACACAAGAGTTACGAGATCAGATTGAAGGATTTTTGCTGTAGAGAACCATTATGTGGATACCACTAGAGAGGAGGATGCTTGACCTCCTTCACCCTTTCTATCAGGATCTGGAATTCAGGGATATACGATCTCCTTATATAAAATCAATCTCTTACATATTACGATTTTTTGGTTTTTACATTTTTCTCGCGACCCCAATCTTTTATACGACGATTTGATCTATGTGGGAAATCAATTTTTGTTTTGATTTTGGCTACGCATGTGATGCTCCCATTGAGGTTTCCCAACAATGGTATCAGAGCCAAGGTTTTCATATGAAAGATTGGTTTTAAACTATGTGTGATGAGATTGAATCATGTAGAATCGTTCTATGCGTTCTTATTATGTTTTCATGGTGAGGAAGAGGGTGGCCAACCACGGCCATCCATCAGTCACCCACGGCGAGTCACGGCTGGCTAGCTGCAGGGTGGCGTTTCAGCAGGCGGCATGCGATGCATGCATGCCAGACCAACTGTAGGGGGCAACACCCGTGAGCACACTCGCTTGTAGCACCACACCCGCAAAAAGGGCCGACTACAGGGCGTTCGCAAGGGGTAGGGCTGCGGCCAGCCCTATCGCTAGCAAGGGTGGCGACGCCAGCCGCAGGGGTGGCTGCCCCTTGGCAGGGTGGCTACCGGCGGGCAAGTGTAGCTGCCACCTGCGTAGGGGCAACAACGGTGGTGATGATTTAACTAAATGTCATGGTTAGGGCATCCTTTTGAGAAAAGGACGATCTTGCCCCTTTAAATTTCAAAAATTTTGAGGACCGTCCTCGTGTACAAAATTTTAAAAATACCCTCAATAATTTTAAAAATTTTGAGGACTGTCCTCTCATCTAGAATTATAAAAATACCTTTGATAATTCTGAAAATTCTGAGCATGTCTTGATTTCCAAAAAAATAATTAATTAAATAGTTTAATTAATTATTATATATATGTAGTAACCCTATATATGATGTGATGTATGATATGGATGGATGATCATGAGCTAAGTATTGTGATGTGTGTAATTGTGATTATTATTATTATTGGGGCTTACGAGCCTGCGTTTTTTCTCATTTATTGTTGGGCATACGTGCCTGTGATTATTTGTAATTACATGGAGAGGCATAGTAGGAGCGTGGAGGTTACAACGGGACCCACGATGTCGTGGCAGGAGATCACGATGCATGGTGATGTGACGATCCGATGGAACCGATGATGATGAGATCAACAATCATAGGGCATGGAGATGTATCAATGCACACATAGATCCTATTGTGAGTGATTAGGCCCATTGTCTCAGGCTTAATCATATTAGGTGACAGCTCATTATCATCCGGTGTGGCTTGCATATGTGATGTGTTGTTATACACCTGCTATATATATATATATATATATATATTTATTTATATGCGATGTAGATATATATTAAATATGTATGTGTATGACACGATATATTAGGAGACCGATACAAAAACTCCTCATAAGATAATATTAAGTCGGTAAGCATGAGACAATAAGATTGACCCACGTGGCCTTCCATCATTATAGGAAGAAATTGAATCACGACATAGGTTGAGTTGGTCGAGTTCCTAGAGGCTCACCTATCTACGTGATCGAGATCTTGCCTATGACATAGAGATGTCACCGGTGACCTGAGGATATGGTATGCATGGTTAAGTCCCTCGAGGGCATATCATTGAATCAGACTCATATTGTAACGATGGTGATGATTTAACTAAATGTCATGGTTAATCGAGCCCCTCGAGACTATAATGATTCAAAGGCCGAACATGACGGGAATCACAAGGAGTTGTGATTGGCAAGAGTTTTCTACCTTTTGGGCTTAGTGGAATTGGTCGAGTCCCTCGAGGTTGCACTAAGACACCAATTGGATCCCGATCCTCACTAGGAGTCTGCTGAAGATTTTCGTCTCACGTGTCAAGAGTGTCACGTGATTCACTAAGAAAATAATGGGAGTACATTAAGATAGAAGTCCATATCTTAATTAGTATTTTCTATAAAATTTGCATGTTATTTATTTTTTGCTATGTCTTGTTTTATCATAAACATATCGCTCACAAACCCCCTACGTGGTATACTTGATGCTAATCGCCTCACTGGTCCAAACTATATAGATTGGCTTTACAATTTGAGAATTGTTCTCACGGTGGAGAAAATCACATGTGTCCTTGATACAATTATGCCCATGCTGGAAGAAGGGGTGAATGAGGATGAAATCCCTCGCTATGTGAAGTACATAGATGATTCCATGTTAGTAAAATGTTATATGTTAGGCCTCCATAACTCTTGAGTTACAAAGGCAACATGAGAGTATAGATGCAAATTCTATCCTTCTTCATCTCCACCAACTATTTAAGAAACAAGGAAGAACTCAATATGAGATATCTAAGAGACTCTTCCAAGCTAGGATGACAGAAGAGACATCGGTTGAGAACCATGTCCTAAAGATGATAGAGTGGATCAAAAAACTCAAGGTCTAGGAATAGTCCTAGATAACCTATGTGTTGATCTTATACTTCAGTCCCTACCAGATTCATTTTCTCACTTCATCATGAATTTTAACATGAGCAAGTTTGATGTGATTCTCCCTGAGCTCCTCAATATATTGAGCGAAGCTGAGAGTACCATCAAGAAAGAGAAGCCAGTTCTCTATATTGGTGAGACAAAAAAGAAAAGGAATACTAACAAGACCCTTAAGAAGGGCAAGGGCAAAGAAAGACCAGGTAAGTTAAAGGTTGCAAAGAAATACCCATGAAAGGATAAAGGATAGTGCTTCCACTATGGCTAAGATGGGCATTGAAAGAGGAACAGTAAGGACTACCTTATAGAGAAGGCAAGATAGAAGCTTGGAGAAGCTTCAGGTATATTCATGATCAGTCTCCACTTGTTAGATTTTCATGATAACATATGGGTATTGGATACCAGGAGTGTTTATCATATCTATAATTCATTGCAGGTTCTGGCAAGACCTAGGAGATTAGCTAGAGATGAGATGGACTTCAAGATGGGCAATGGAGCAAGAGTTGCTGTAGTTGCTATTGGAGAGGTCATCCTACATTTGCTTGGTGGAGCTATTATTGCATTAGATGCATGCTATTTTGTTCCCTCTATTATCAAAAATATTATTTCTATCTCTTGTTTGACAATTAGTAGATATAAATTAGTTTTTAAGAATAATAGTTATTTGATAATTATGGATGATGAGATCATCACTAGAGGGACCCTTATAAATGACTTATATATGTTAGACACTTCTTCACGTATCATGAATATAAATATGTCCAAGAGGAAAAGAGATGAGGTGAATAATGTATACCTATGGTATTGTAGACTAGGTCATATATATGAGGGAATGATTTAAAAGTTGCTGAAAGATAGATACTTAGATCTATTTGACTATGAGACTTATACAACTTGCGAACCTTGCCTTCGTGGGATGATGACCAACTCTCATTTTAGTGGAACTAGAGAAAGAGCCACCGAGTTATTGAAACTCATATATAGTGATGTACATGGTCCCATGTCGACTGAGGCTATAGGTGGTTACTCATACTTCATTACATTCACTGATAATTTCTCTAGGTATGGACACATGTACTTAATGAAGTACAAATCTGAGAACTTCGATAAATTCAGGGAGTATAAGAATGAGGTAGAGAATCAAATTAGAAAGAGTATTAAGACTCTTCGATCAGATCGAGGAGGAGAGTACTTGAGTATAGAGTTCACCCATTTCCTCAAGGACAATAAGATTCTATCCCAGTGGACACCTCCTTATACATCTCAGCTTAATGGTGTATCAGAAAGGAGGAATCACACACTATAAGACATGGTACGATCTATGACTTATCCGTCTCATTCTAGGGGTACACCCTAGAGACTGCAGCTTACCTTCTGAACAAAATTCCATCAAGGTCGGTAGTGTCTACACTATATGAGATATGGAAAGGAAAGAAGCCTGATCTTAAGATTGTTAAGATTTGGGGCTGTCCTGCCCACATTAGAAGACACAACCCCGATAAGTTGGAATTAAGGACAGAATGGTGCACATTTATGAGATACCCAAAGAAAACTTATGGGTATTATTTCTATCATCCCGAAGACCGAAGGGTCTTTATTACTAAGAGAGCTGTGTTCCTTGAGAATGAACACATTCTTGGTGGAAACAGTGGGAGTGAGATAGAATTGAGTGAGGTTGGAGAACCTAGCTCAAGCACTATTCCAGAGCTCGAGTCTGTTCAGGTACCTAATATATAAATTCTAATTTTACGTAGGTTTAGTAGAGTATCTCACCCTCCTAAAAGATATGTGGGACATATCAGTGGAGATGAATCTCAGGATGTTGATTCTCATACCTACGAGGAGGCTATTATGAGTATATACTCTAGGAAGTGGCAAGAAGCTATGAATTCTAAGACAGATTCCATGTACTCTAACAAGGTTTGGGTATTGTACCCAGCGACTGCAAATGGATCTTCAAGAAGAAGATCAGAGTGAATGGAAATGGAAAGACCTATAAAGCAAGGCTGGTAGCTAAAGGATATCATCAAAGACAAAGAGTTGACTATAACGAAACCTTTTCACCTGTAACTATGCTAAAGTCCATTAGAATTATTTTGGCCATTGCAGCACACTATGACTATGAGATCTGGCAGATGGATGTCAAAACGACATTCCTTAATGACAACCTCGAGGAGGTGTATATGATATAGCAAGAGGGATTCGTATCTAAAGAGAGTCTAGATAAAGTATGTAGGTTGCTTAGATCCATTTATGGATTGAAGCAAGCTTCCCGAAGTTGGAACATTAGATTTGATGAGGTGATCAGATTTTATGACTTCGTTAAGAACGAAGATAAGCCTTATGTGTATAGGAAGGTAAGTAGAAGCACTATCACATTCTTGGTGCTATATGTAGATGACATCCTAATTATTGGAAATAATATAGGAATGCTCTCCACAGTAAAGGTTTGGCTATCCAGAAACTTCTCCATGAAAGATTTAGGGGAAGCATCCTATATTTTGGGGATCTGGATCTATATAGATAGATCCAAGAGGATGCTTGGCTTGTCCTAGTCCAGGTACATAGACTCCATTGTCAAAAGGTTTGGCATGGAAAATTCCAAGAGAGGTCTCATACTGATGAGACATGGAATATCACTTTCTAGGAGTATGTCCCCAAAGACTCTTGAAAAAAGGGCAGACATGGATAAGATACCTTATACCTCAGTGATAGGGTCTATCATATATACAATGCTTTGTACCAGGCCTGATATAGCACATGCTTTGAGTGTCACGAGTAGGTATCAGGCAGATCTAGGCTTAAAACGCTGGAAGGCAGTAAAGTGTATACTTAAGTATTTGAGAAGGACTAAGGATCTTTTACTGGTATATGGTGGAGGTAGCTTCTAGGTTAAGGGCTACACGGACTCGAGTTTTCAGTCCGATATTGATGATAACAAGTCAAATTTAGGGTATGCTTTCACCCTAAATGGAGGAGCAGTAAGCTAGAAGAGTTCCAAGCAAAATACTACTGCTGACTTGACCATAGAGGCAGAATACATTGCTACAGTAAAAACAACAAAAGGAAAGGGTGTGGATGAAGAAGTTCATCAGGGATTTGGGAGTCATACCAAACAGTATGGAGCTGACACCCATATATTGTGACAGTGATAGGGTGATAACTCTAATAAGGGAACCCAAGTCTCATCAGAATTGTTCTGAGAAGATTCTATCTGATTAGAGCGATTATGACTTGAAAAGATATAATAATGAAAAGAGTTTCATCTGAAGATAACATTGCAGATCCACTAATGAAGCCGCTGGCTCAGATTGTATTTGAGCATCATAGGGGTCTGATGGAGATCAGACACATAGGTAATTGGCTTTTAGTCAAGTGAGAGATTGCTAGTTACAGGTGCCCTACAAGCCAATCACGTGAGTGATGGCACTTGCGACACGCTATGTGATCTTTTTGCTTATGATTAATACTGGCATATTTTCACATTATATTATTTATAGTATATATATTGTGATGTCCTTGGTTCTGTCCAATGGGAATTGGATCATGATGAGATCATGATAATGAGATTGCTTCACCTTTAAACACAGATCCTAAATAATCCTGGTCATAGGTTACTTGAGAGGGACATCAAGATAACCGGATAGACTGGTGTTCTATATACCCGTCCATATAATGGAAGCGACTGGTCTCATAGCTACTTGTATGGAGACACTAATGATATAATATAGGTGCTCATTAGAGAATGAGTTTATTGATTGATCCGCTTATGGAATATTATATGGTTGATGATACCTAATGTCAAACAGTGATTCCATAGTCCCAGTTGTATATCTGGTCTTTTGACTTGAGACACCAAGGATATGTTGTATGAGTACTCATTTCTTTGACGCCAGACTTACAGGTTTGAAAAGTTTCAGATCTGGTACAACTGGTTATCGAGATTGGTAGCCAATCTTACGAAGGCAATTGAGTGTCAATAGAGGATCATCCACTCTTGGTATCACGAGAGAAATATCCCATATGTGCTTGCTCAAACAAATCACTTGCCAGAGTCATTTGGATTGAGAGAGAAAGAGTTCTCCGAGAGAATCTGATTAGAGCGAGACTATGACGGATTCTGTTTGTAGCCTGATAGTACCATATCCAATATATTATCTTTGAGATATTAGTTGGATGAGGGATTATAGATACACGATAACTGTGGACAAATAGGTCTGATGGATTCGATCCCCCCGTATCATCTGGAGACTATGGCGTAGTGGCCTAGTACATCTATAGGTGATGAGTCGAGTGAATTATGATGGGAATAATAATTCACTATATCAGGAGTTCTGATATGAGTGACTTACGACCAGCTCAGTATCGGGCCTAGAGGCTTACACACATATGATGGATGCTTCAGCGAATAGAGGATTGGATGAAGATCCGATTAGCCTCTATTCTCATTAGATGAGACTCTATGCTGATGGACTCCTTAATTAAGACCCAATTAGAGGCCTAAGGAGGTTATTAGATAGAGATCCAACAATGCAAGGTTAGTTGGTAATTGGATGGAGATCTAATATCCTCTAAGGTAGGAGCCCTAGGGTTTTTGGTGGCTCTCTATAAATAGGAGGGGAGGCTTATGGTAGATATGCTATAGCTTTAGCCACCACCTCCTATTCTCCTCCCTCCCTTTATGTAAGGTACAACCACTACTCATCGGTGATTTACCCGTCAAAATTTCCATAAAAGTGGTTCCCTACACTTTTTAAATTTTGGCTTGACTTTTACGTTAACCAACTCTTTGGCCAACTGATTGAGCTCAACCTGAGCTCAACTAAACCTAGTAGAGCCTGTGATGCTCTACTTCTATCTGATGGTCATCTAAAAATGGATGGATCATATTACGTATATGATCCCACATCACCATCTATGTTTTTGATATGATATCGGATCATATTCTATCTGTGATCTAGCTAACGTCTTTCTTTTTTGGAGCCTTATATCATTGCTTTGAAATCTTATGTACTCTTAGTCCTTATTCCTTTTCTATCTATTTGTACATTATGAATGTTTATGTATTTATCATATTATTTCATATTTGACACATGTATATTTCGTTGTTCTGTGCTTCCGATATATGCTAATTTTGTTGCTCATGTCCTTTTGTACTTTAGTGTTTGTGGGATATTCTGAACCTTTATTAGAAATAGTAAAGGGTATTATGCTTAGAGCCTGTGATGCTCAACTTCTGTCTGATGGTTATCTAGAAATGGATATATCATATTATGTATGTGATCCCACATCACCATCTATGTTTTTGATATGATATCGGATCATATTCTGTTTGTGATCTAGCTAAAAAGTCTTTCTTCTTTGGAGCCTTATATCATTGTTTTGAAATCTTGCATACTCTTATTCCTTATTTCTTGCCTATCTGAATGCATATTATTAAAAAAATGTTTATGTATTCATCGTATTATTTTATATTTAGCACATGTATATTTTATTATTTTTCATGTGCTTTCGATGTATGCCAATTTTGTTGCTCATGTCCTTTTGTACTCTAGTGTTTATGGGATATTCTGGACCTTTGCCAGAAATAGTAAAGGGTATTATTATGCTTAGAGTCTGTGATGCTCTACTTCTATCTGATGGTCATCTAGAAATGAATGAATCATATTATGTATATGATCCCATATCATTATCTATATTTTTAATATGATATCAGATCATATTTTGTCTATGATATAGCTAAAGTCTTTCTTCTTGGGAACCTTATATCATTGCTTTGAAATCTTATGTACACTTATTCAGTATTTCTTGCCTATGTGAATGTATATTATGAATGTTTATGTATTCATCATATTATTTCATATTTGGCACATGGATATTTTGTTGTTCCGCATGTGCTTCCGATATATGCCAATTTTATTGCTTATATCCTTTTGTACTCTAGTGTTTATGGGATATTCTGGACCTTTGTCATAAATGGTATAGGATATTGTATTCAAATCTAGCTATGCTCTTGCCGGCTCCATTAACTTCACTCAAACGTGGGTGGATGGAGCTCCCAAACATGGGAGACTTATGTTTAGTGGTCATTCAGCGATGGATGATCCAAATTATGCTTATGTTCCCACTTCACCCTCTATGTCTTTGATATGATATCCAAAGCATTGCTTATGAGTTTGTTTCTATAATTTAGATAAGAATGAAATGAATGTTGTCTGATATGATATTAGAGCTTCTATTCCTTAATTGTTCATTTGATAAGCTTTGAGATTATTCATACACCATTTATATGCTTCGAAATATGACCTATGCATCTTGATAAGCTTCGAAATGTTTCTTATACCTTTCATATGTTTCTGAAACACTTTATACATCTTTGATATGCTGTGAAATGTTTCATATTCTTATTAATATACTATGAAATATTTTATTTACCATTGATATGCTGTTTGACATTCTTATACCTTTGATATGCTTCGAATCATTTTATATTCTATTGATATATTCTGAAACACTTTATATATCTTCGATATACTCCAAAATATTTCATATTCTCATGATATGCTTTGAAATATTTCGTTATCCATTGATATGCTTCAAATCATTTCACATTCCTTTGATATGTTCTGAAACACTTTGTATATCTGTGATATGCTTCGAAATATTTTGTTTGCTATTGATATGCTGCTTAACATTCTTATGCCTTTGATATGCTCGGAGTTGTTTCATATGACATTGATATGTTTCGAGATATTTCACACCAATGATATGCTCCAACTACTCTTCCTCTACTGTTATGATTGAAGTATGTTTTCAAATGAAATGATTTGTGATTATGTATCTAATGAGATGCTCTCTATGGATTCTTGCACCCTTACCTTGCTATTCGATTTCAAGTTTGTTTTGAAAACTATTCTTCTTTCTCTTGGATATGTTAGTCACTTGCTGAGCTCTATATGTTCACTCTATTGCTATATAAATTTTATAGGTTTACATCTCACTTATAGAAAAAATTAGAATCGGGCTGAGACAGTAGAAAGCTATGTAGATTTTGGGCAAGTCTTGTTGAGAGATGTTGTATAATAATATTTTTGCATGTAATGAAATATTATAGATAAATATAAACTAATGTATCTTATAAGAAGGTTAGAATAGCACTTAGTGTGGAATCTTTGAATGTTAAGTTTTACTATCATATGAAGTGGTGGAAAATGGTTGGTTTTGTATCCGTATAGATTTCTAAGACTGATGATTTTATAAGTGTGGTTAATATTTTTGGTTAAGTTAACTTTGAATTTTATAGATTATCAAGTGATGTGGTATAAGATTTATAAACTGCATAGGTTCTATGAATGGATGTGAATGATCTTTAAATGTTTTTTAGTGTCCTCAAATGTTAGTTTAGATCCTGGGTTCAGCTTGTTGATAAATTATAATATATTTCTGATTTACGATGGGTCCACGTATTTTGAATATATATATATATATATTCAGGGGGCATGACAACTATCATACCCCCTCTACGTCCCCTATAGCAACCCTAAATCGCAACACCAACAGTAACCTAAACCATAAGCTATTAACCCTAAACCACAACCTTGATCTATCACCCTTTCAGTCACTCATCCCAACCAAACCGGTTTCTGCCATTAACAGTAACCCTAAGCCATCCCTCTAGATTTAAGATGAAGCTACCATAACCTATTTCTATAACCCTAACAACACCCAAAACTATCGCCTAAAATAGCGACATATCACAGCCACAATCCTCCACCACCGATCTTATCTTCCACTGCCACCAGACCATCCACCACCCTATGCCCTTGACTCATCAACAAAAAAAAGATAGAAATATCTAAGATTTAGAGGCATATGCAATGGCATCTCAAGATTCAATTGATTCCAAGTTGGCAGCATTTGAATCACTGCTTGAATCATGCTTGGAGGACAAGTTGCACACTTTATTTGTAGAATTGGACGATCCCCAAGTCCAACAAAATTCTAGCAAGGAGAAACGTTAGAGAGGTCTTAAGAGAAGGAGGGATAGCCCTTGGACATGATACAACCATGCATGAGGGTGGACTTTCCTCGATGGGAAGAAAGAGACCCAATAGGATGGATTTCACATGCCGAACATTACTTTCGCTATTACCGAACATTAGAAGATTCCATGATGGATGCCAGTGTAATCCACCTCGAAGGAGATGCAATTATGTGGTATAATCGACTTGAATACACCAAGAAGTCCCAAGATGGATACAATTCAAAGGTGAGTTGCTACACTACTTTAGACCGACCAAGTACGAAAATATCCATGAACAACTCATGAAAATCTGACAAACCTCTAGGATCCACGAAGACCAGATCATGTTTGAGGAATTATCTTATATCACTCATGATTGGTCTAACAAACAATTATTAGGGACATTCATCGAAGGACTCAAGCCAAAAATAAAAGGAGAAGTTAAAGCGTGACAGCCCCACACCATGATGGCCGCAGTTTCCTTCGCTCAAATCCAAGAGGAGCAGCTCAACTAAGATGCTCGAAGGATGAGAACCACTCCTAAACCAGTAACATATAAACTTCCAGTACCTCCTACTCCAGCCGTCCTTCGCTACCAAAGAAATTGATAAGAGAAGAACATCATGATAGATCAGCGAAGAGCCTTTGTTTGCATTGCGACGAACCATGGAGTCATGACCATCGTTGCAAAAAGGGATACCTTCTATTGATGGAGCCTATTGAAGATATGGAGGAGGAGGTCCAGGAGTATAAGGAGGAGGTCATGGAGGAAGAACAATAGTCGGTCGATTTTATGATGCATGCTCTTGCCGGCTACGCAAACCTACAAACAATAAAAGTGGGAGGACTTCTTAAACACCCACCAATCACTGTTCTCATTGACACTAGGAGAACTAATAACTTCATGAATAGCAAGGTTGCTATTCTGATAGCCTTACATATCGAGGATTGTAACAGGTTTGATGTTAAGGTCACCGATTGATGAATTTTAAAGTGTGACCACAGGTGCCCATGGGTGAAACTGTTGCTGCAGGACTAGGAGATAATTATAGATTTCTTCCTTCTCTCGCTCGATAATTATAAGGTCATGCTTGGAATTAAATTGCTGACAACATTAGGTGATGTTCCCTAGATTTTTTTTTAAATTTGTCATGAAATTTTTTAGCCATGGGAAACATGTGATCCTATGCGGGAAATGTAGGAGCAACATGATGATGGTTTCAACGCAGCGAATGGAGAAAGTCTTACACAAAGTGAACAGTGGCTTCCTAGTGCAACTCTAGCAGCAACGTAAGAGGGAGCTGATAAAAATTGAAGACCTAAACCTTCTCCAATTGATTACTGAGTTTTCATACGTCTTCATCGAATTACGTAGCCTACCTTCTACCCGACGGCATGACCATCAAATTCTGATTCTACCGAGCAAACTAGTAGTAAACACTCAGTCATATCATTATCCTTACCTCTAGAAAGATAAAATAGAGAAGATTGAAAATGAGATGCTTGAAACAGGGGTCACCCGACCAAGTTGTACCCCCTACTCTTCGTCGGTACTAGCTTTACCAGACTTTAGCAAAGTGTTTGTGATTAACACATCAAGAGCTAGAATTTGTGTTATCTACATGCAAGATGGCCGACCCCTAATATGCATCGAGGCTCTCCCTACACTTCACACGATACTTCTAATCTGTAAAGGGATACTAATTGCTATTGAACTTGAAGTTTGACATGATACAGGTGAACAACACGGAGAGAAAATGAAAATAAGTCCTAAAAAATTATAGCTTCTACTCCCTCCAAACTCAGATCGGGCTCATATTACCATAGACTCTACTAAAGGGCAGCAACCATCTTAGACGAAAGCCTGGCTACCATTAAAGAATAATCACACACTAGCCCGTGCAAGAAAGAAATAGCCACTTGACAAACACCAGAGCAGAAAGAAGTTTGCTATTGAAGATCGAGTCTTCCTTTGTCTTCAGCTCTACCAACAGGAATCAATGAAGAGTCGAACCTCATGAAAGTGGCCTTCCAGTTTCTTTAGACCCTACAAAATTGGAGATCACATTGGAGTCGTAACTTGTGGATCAGATCTATACACTAATTCAAAATTACAACTGATCCTCCAAGAATCTCATCGTAAATGAAAGTTTAGGGAGGATGACTTAACCCAAATCTATCCACCTAACACCCAAATTGATGAGGAGGCCTAGGTTTAGGTTATGATTACATGGGATCGTATGATCATGATGCATCACCATCCAGATACTACTACTAATGCTGGACTGCAGAAGCATGGCGCATCATCTATAGGGGCCACGAGGAAGTCTCATGAGGAGCTGCAGATCAGGACCCGAACTCATGGAGTCTCAACCTTGAGGACAGACTATTAGGACCACAACTTAGTCAGATCCTAGTCGATTGAGTCGAGTTCTTAGATTGGACCTTGTTGGCTAACCTAGATCCAACATTAGGTCGGCTAGGAGAAGATATGAATCTATTATAATAAATCAACCTAAATCCTGGTAGGGTTAGGATTTGACTGAACTAGAATCTGATTAGATATCGAAGTTGGAAACATGTTAGAGTCAATTGACTCATGAATATAATAAACTCTAATCTAGCCGTCACCCCCTAGTAAAGAAATGATTGGCTATGGTTAGCGAAGAGTCGTTGTGGGGTGAGAGTCTCCTAGTCACCTCCACCTCTTAAGAGAGGTCTCCTAGGGTAAGAGAGGGAGAGTCCCACTTAGCTTGGACTCTCTTTAGGGTGCAATAAAAATAAAATTAGGAGTTGGAGACCCTTATAGCCACCAGTCATATCTTGGTTAGGAGTTGGCTAGGGGTTAGGAGTTGGGGGGAAGAAGAGTCTTGGTTTAGTATGAGTCTTAGTTAACTTGGAGTAGAAGTTGATTAGAAGTTGGAGTTTATTATAGTAGGAGTCACATTAGGAGTTAAGATTTAGAAGCCGTATAGATAACTTGTATTCTCTCCTCTTTTTATCATCAATAGATCAATTATTTTTTAGCCTTTGTGTAGAAAACCAAGGAGGGAGGAACCCCTATAGAGTTCCAAGGAGGTTGATCCCCTATAAGGATCACCCCAAGCTTAGAATCCGCAAGGGTTATAATAGGTAACCACATGGTGGAAGAAGCGACGATGCTAGTCCCTTGTAGTAAAAAACTCACAGCTTTTGTGCACCACCTTATAACAAGCTTGGAAGAAGAAGAACTTTCTTCCTTGCTTTCCTCACGCACCAAGGAGAGGGGTAGTCAACTAAAAACAAAAGGGAGGGAGGAGAATAGGAGGAGGTGGCAAAAAATCTTTAGCCTATGAGCCTTGTGGCCCCTTCCTATTTTTAGAGGTCCCTATCAACTTAATCCTAATTGATCTTGCCCTATTAGGTACTGGATCTCCATCCAATTAATGAAGCCTATTAGATTAGTGGATTTCTATATAATAATCTCTTATTAGCTCTTATTGGATCTCATCCATAAGATCTAATAATACAATGACTTATTAGATATTCAATAAAATAGAGGCTCCATGGATGTCTAATATCTGAACCGCTACTCGTCGTAGCATCTACCATATATGTACGACCCTCGAGGCCCAATACCGAGCTGAACTTGAGTTACACTTGTCAAAATTCCTTTTGACTCAAATCTCCTTCCGACTTAATAAATTGTTATCTCATAACAATTCACTCAACTCATTGATTATAGATGTACTAGGCCACTACACCATAATCCCTAGATGGTACAGGGGGATCTAATCCATTGGACCTATTTGTCTTCAATTATTGTGTATCTATAGTCCCTCATCTATCTAATATCCGATAGACCGTATACATGATACTATTAGGCCTAATACAGAATCCATCCTAGTCTCGCTCTAATTGGATTCTCTCTGAGAACTCCATTTTCAATATGAATGATCCTGGCCAGATATTTGCTTAAGCAAGAGCACACGAGATATTTCTCTCGTGATACTGAGAGTGGATGATCCTTTATTGACTCTCAATTATCTTTGTAAGGTTAACTACCAATCGCGATAACCAGTTATACTAGATTTGGAACTTTCAGACTTGTAAGTTCGATGTCAAAGAATGAGTACTCAAACATAACATTCTTAGTGTCTTAAGTCTAAGGACTAGACACAAAATCGATGTTGAATCTCAAATTTTGATGATGAATATAATTAATAAAGTTATAATCTAATGAGAGTTTAAGTGATGCAGGACTAACTTTAATCATTAAAAGGTAAATCCATTGAAGTGGGAGAATCAAATGTTGTGCTAGAATAAATCATGTTAGAAGATTAGTCGTCGGGCTGGAGGATTGGTCGATATGCCAGAAGATAGACTTCATGCCATGGGTTTGAGCATTGGGCCAGAAGGCTCACGTATTGCGCTAAAAAGATCAGATGTTGCAGGAGGTCAACATGCTAATGGATCAGGCAATATGTCGAAGGAGAGGACAATGCATTGAAGGGTCAGATGAAGCATCAGCTGAACCAATAACATGCTAAACAACATATGATTCACACTTTATAATTAGTTGTGTCTTAATCGATGTAATTTTGGTTATAATTGAGTTGGTTTGGGTATAATCATGCTAACTCAATTAAGGGTCATTGAGTCTTAACTTGGGCCAATTTGGGACCATAGTTGGATCAGGTGGTGGCACTGCAAGACCAGGCAATGGAATCACCTATGAGCTAGCAACATGGTCTCCCATGTTGTTAGGCAGTGGTACCACCTAGACTAGTGGTGGTACCACCTAGACATAGTCTCCCAAACTATGTTAGGCAGTGGTATCGCCTAGTATAGGTGGAGGTATCCCTAGTGCACAAGGTGGCAAGCGGTGGTATCGCTAGTACCCTGAAAACCTAGAAAATTTAAATTTTGATCCATTTTTTAAGTCATTTGAGGCTTATAAATACCTCACTCATTCTTGCTTAAGGGTGCAAGAAAAGAGAACAAAAACCCTATGATTCTAAGGTTGTAAACTCTCTTAAAGTGTTGAGTCCCTCCTTCTAGAGCTTAGAGATTGTCCTAAGCGAGGTGTGTGAGGGAATACATGTAAAATAGGGGTCTAAAGGTTCTCTTCTGAGCCTGTGAAATGAAGAAAGAGTTATAAATGATAGTTGATTTTTATCCACTGGAAAGGATATCAATAGTGGAAGCTGGTGGCCTCAAGTAAAGGAATCGAGAGTGGACATAGGTCACGATGATCGAACCACTATAAATCTGATGTGCTCTTTTCTTTGTGCTTTTCATTCTTATTACTTACTGATTTAGTTGCTCACAACACTTTACTCACCTTCCAAGTCAAGACATATTTTCGATATGGTTTTATCAAATAATTTTCTAATCGATATAATTTTTTGAAAGCACTAATTCAACCGTCCTCTTAGTGCTGATACAGTCGTATCAATTGGTATCAGAGCCAAGTTTTTCTCAATTGGTTTAACACCCAAGAGAGACTAAATTGCTATTTCTAGCAGTCAAGAGGGTCATTCTATCACTCATCCTCCTATATTCAATGGGACGGACTACATGTATTGGAAAACATGAATTAGGATTTTTTTGATTCCTCTGGACTTTGATTTATATTGTCAAATGTGATTTTTGAAAAATTCTCTAGACCAACAAATGAATAGAATGATCTAGAGAAAAATTATTTTCTTTAAATGTAAAAGTTATGAATACTTTATTTTGTGCCTTAGACAAGAATAAATTTAATCATGTTTCTATATGTAAAATTTCACATGAGATTTGACACACACTCGAAGTCATACATGAATGTACAAGTAGAGTTAAATAGTCTAAGATTAATCTTTTAGAGCCTAAGTATTAATTGTTTCGACTGAAGTCAAACGAAACTATTGGTGACATGTACACCTATTTTACAGATATTGTCAATGGTTTGAAATCACTTAGTAAAAGTTCTAATAACCTTGAACTTGTTAATAAGATTTTACAATCTCTTCCTAAAAATTAGGATCCAAAAGTAACTATAATTCAAGAAGTAAATGACTTAAACTATTTTTCACTTGAAGAACTTATTGGGTCATTACCTATGAAATGACTTGTATGTCACATGACGAATATGAGAACAATCTTCTAAAGAATAGGAAGAATATGACACTTAGAATAAAAGAAGACCACTCGAGTGCTCAAGTAAAGATGATGACTTTGAACTCCTCATAAGAAAATTTAAAAAGTTTATAAAACAAGAATCTAAGAATGAAAACAAACTTTAAAAGGACACAATAACTTACTACGAATGCAAAAGGAAGTGGCACTTCAAAAGTGAATGTCCTTAACTGAAGAAGAAGCTGCCAAAGAAGAAGAAAGCATTCAATGCGATTTGGGACAAATCGAGTGCATTCAAAGATGAGGAGCAAACCAATAAAGAAGAGGTGGCAAACTATGCTCTAATGACCTTTAATGATGAGGTATGTGAGTCTTCTGAAACATCCTTATCTTATGATGCATTTTATGATTTACTTGATGAAAAAGGTTAGTAAGAAATATAAATTATTAAAAGGGGAGGGGGATCATGTTTCTCTCTCTTGTAAATTTGAAAAATGAGCATAACATTTGGATGTTAACACCTTGTGTGAAGAATTAGAGTCATTTAAAAAGAAAATTATATTATTACAAGAAACATTCGAAAATTTTAAAATTGGTAACAACTTATTAAATATGATTTTTGCTAATAAGGGTCATACACATAGAAAGGAGGGAATTGGCCTCTTGAGTATAAACGCTCAACGTTGCCAACTATATTTGTTAAAGGACCCATATTGCATGTTTACCCTAAAATTAAATATATTTTTTATGGTAGATGTGGTCATTATGCTTATAATTAGTCAATTAAAAAAATATAACTCACATAAATTAATTTAGTTTCATAAAGGAACTATAAATGACTTGATGCCAAAAGCTAAGATAGGTTGATCTAACCATGAAGGACCTAAAGTTAAATATGTACCTAAAACAAACATATCATTCTTATAAGAATGTCTCCAAATAAAAGCTACTAGCAAAAGATAATATCTTGATTGTGGATGCTCAAGGTTTATGACCGGAGATCCAACACACTTCACAAAACTCACTAGCCAAAATAACAGTAATAAAGAAAAGATAATTGGAATTAGAATTATTAGTCACAAATCAAATCTTTTGATTGAAGATGTTTTATTGTTTAATGTGTCATGCTATTGATCTTTGTCATGACAAAACTTATTTTTCGATTTTAAATGATGATGTATGGCTTTAGCATAAAAGACTATAGCATGCTTGTATAAAATCAATAACATAAATTGAAATTAAAAAGGAGAATGCATTTTTCTTATTAATTTCTCTATTCCTAAAGCTTATCAAGTTTTTTAATAAGAGACCCTTAATCATTTTTGAATCTATTTTTGAATCTCTTGAACTAAGAAAATGATTTTAAATTTTATAATTTGATTTTTTTTCTTTAAAGCAATTTGGATACATCTACTTCCAGAGAATCTTTACCTAATGAATGGAAGCATGCAGTTGCATATCCTAAGAAGCTAATCATTTGAGATACATCAAAACATGTTCAAACTCACTCTTCATTGAAAAGTATTTATTCAAATGTATAAATCAAGAAATTTTATTCTGGTATGATTTTTTCATTTTATTAAAAAGAATATTTATTCACATGAATCATGATTTTTCTTTTGATTTCTTGGAAGTATAACTTGAATTTTTTTTTATGGATCAAGATTTCTTATTATTTGTTCTCATATTTTACTAAAGAGGATACTTATCAAAATGAGTCTTGATCTTTTGGTATTCACGACTTGATCTTTCATAATCTATGATATCAATAACTTTCATGTTATGATTTTAATATAACTCTTTTGTGTTTATAACATGTGTACCCCATCATCAAATTAAAATTATCTTTGATATCTTTCATGTGATGCTTGGAACATTGATGTAAAAGGAAAATATTTTAACAATTGTATTATTCCATTCTTTTTTACAATGACAAATGGGGAGAAAAAAATTTGCTAGCCTGCACATTTCAAGAAGAAGCAAAAGTTTCTAGCTTGCACATCCCAAGAGAGAAGCAAAATTTGCTAGCTTGCACATCTCTAAATAGAAGCAGTAATTGCTTGATTGAACATCTCAAGAGAAGCAAAAATAGCTAACTTGCATATCTCAAAAATTACTAGCTTGTATGTTTTAAAAACTTTAGGTTGCACTTTTCTCCGTTTTGTTGATGACAAAAGGGGAGAAGTAATAATGACTTCAAATTTTAATGATTATGCATGTGTACAATTACTTTGATGTGAGTCACTATTATTTCAACTTGTTGAGACATTATTATTTTCTAAATTTGAGATTAGTTCAATATGTCATATAGATAAGGGGAGTTTTGTTAAAACTCCATCATCCATTAATTGTTATCATCAAAAAGGGGGAGATTATTGAATCTCATATTTTGATGATGAAATCAATTGATGAAGTTATAATCTAATGAGCGTTTGAGTGACGTAGGACTAACTTCAATCATAGAAAGGTAAATCGATTAAAGTAGGAGAATAAGACATTGTGTCAGAATAGATTATGTTAGAAGATTGGACATCAAGTCAAATGATTAGTTAATGTGATGAAAGATAGACTTCGTACCATGAGTTCGAGCATCGAGCTAGAAGGATCAGGCATTGTGCCAAGAAGATCAGATGTTGTGGGAGGTCAACAGGCTGATGGTTCGGGGAATATGCCAAAGGAGAGGACGATGCATCAGAGGGTCGAACGAAGCGTCGGATGAACCAATGACATGCTGTACAACATATGATTCATGCTTTATAATTAGTTATGTCTTGATCAATGTAGTTTAGGTTGTAATTAAATTGATTTTGGGTGTAACCATGCCAGCTCAATTAAAGTCCCATTGGGCCTTAATCGGGGCAAATTTGGGACCATTGGTAGGTCCATTCAGTGACCCACAATTGGGTCAAGTGGTGGCACCGCTAGACTAGGTAATGGAACCGGCTATGAGTTGGCAACGCAATCTCCTAAACTATGTTAGGTGATGGTACTACCCAGTATACGTGGAGGTACTCCCAGTGCATAGGGTGGCAGTTAGTGGTATCGCCCAGTATGGGTGATGGTATTTCTAGTACTCTAAAAACCCAAAAAAATTAAATTTTGGCTCTATTTTTAAAGCCATTTGGAGCCTATAAATATCTTACTAATTCTTGCTTAAGGATACAAGAAAAGAAAACAAAAGCCTTGTGATTCTAAGGTTGTAAACTCTCTTAAAGTGTTGAGTCCCTCTTTTTAGAGGTTAGAGATTGTCCTAAGGGAGGTGTGTGAGGGAATACTTGTAAAAGAGGAGTCTAAAGGTTCTCTCCTAAGCCTGTAAAAAGGAGAAAGAGTTATAAAGCATGGTTAATCTTCACCCATTAGAAAGAAGATCAGTAGTAAAAGCCGGTGGCCTCAAGTAGAAGAATCAGGAATGGACTTAGGTCATGATGACTGAACCACTATAAATCTAGTGTGCTCTTTTTCTTGTATTTTTTATTTTTTTAATCACGATATATATTGAGTTAGTCGAATCCTTCGAGACTCACATATCTACATGGTTTAAGATCTTGCCTATGACATAGAGAAGTCAACGGTGACCTGAGGACATGGTATGTTAGGTCGAGTTCCTTGAGGGCATATCATTAAATCAGATTTATCTAGTAACAATAGTGATAACTTAACTAAATATCGTGGTTGGTCGAGTCCCTCGAGACCATGATGATTCATATGCCGAATAGGATGGGATTCACAAGGAGTTGTGATTAACAAAGTTGCCTACCTTTTTGGGCTTAGTATGATTGGTCGAGTCCCTCAAGGTTACATTAAGACACCGATTGGATCTCGATCCCCACTAGAAGTCTACCCAAGACTTATATTTTATATGTTGAGGGTGTCTCATGATTTTTTAGGAAAATAATAGTAGATTAAGATAGAAGTCCATATCTTAATTAATTTTTTTACAAAATCTACTTGTTATTAATTCATGCTACATCTTATTTATCAGAAACATGTAGCTTATAAACTCCCTATATGGCATACTTGATGCTAACCGCCTCACTAGTCCAAACTATATGGATTGACTTCGTATTTTGAGAATTGTTCTCAAAGCGGAGAAAGTCATATACGTCCTTGACATGATTGTGCTCACGCCAGAGGAAGCGTTAAGCGAGGATAAGATCGTTTGCTATGTGAAGTATATAAATGATCACCTTAGTAAAGTGCTATATGTTCCCCCCCCATAACTCGAGTTATAGAGGCAACATGAGAGCATGAATGTAAATTTCATCTTTCTTCATCTTCGCCAGCTGTTTGAGGAATATGGAAGAACTCAAAGATATGATATATCCAAGATTGTCTTTAGAGCCAGGATAATAGAAGGGGTATCAATTCAGAACCATGTTCTAAAAAAGATAAAGTGGATTGAGAAACTCACAGGTCTAGGAATAATCCTTAAAGATAACTTGTGTGTTGATCTTATATTTTAGTAAGGTAAAGGTTGCTAAGAAAGACCTGAAAGGATAAAGGCCAATGCTTCTATGGCAAAGACGTGCACTAAAAGAGAAACTACAAGAATTACCTTATAGAGAAGGTGAAACAGAAGCTTCGAGAAGCTTCAGGTACATTCATTATCAGTCTCCATTTGTTAGATTTTCATGATAACATATCGATATTGGATACCGAGAGTGCTTATCATATCTGTAATTCATTGCAGATTCTAGCAAAGCCTAGGAGACTAGTGAGAGGCGAGATAGACCTCAAGATGGGTAATAGAGCAAGAGTTGCCATTGTTAGCGAGGTCACCCTACATCTGCCTAGTGGAGCTATCATTGCATTAGATGCATACTATTATGTTCCCTCTATTATCAAAAATATTATTTCTATTTCTTATTTAATAGTTAGTAGATATAAATTAATTTTTGAGAATAATAGTTGTTCATTAATTTTGAATTATGAGATCATCATAAGAGGGACCTTGATTAATGGCTTATATGTGCTAGACATTTTTTCACACATCATGAATGTAAATACGTCCAAGAAAAAATGAGATGAGGTAAATGATGCATACCCTTGACATTGTAGGTTTGGTCATATCTATAAAGGAATGATTCAAAAGATGCTGAAAGATATATACCTAGATCCATTCGACTATGAGTCATATGCAACTTGTGAACCTTGCCTTTATGTAAAGTTGATGAACTCTCCTTAAACTGGATAGAGAGCCACTAAGTTGTTAGAACTTATACATAGTGATGTATGTGGTACCATATCTACTCAGGCTATAGGTGGTTACTCATACTTCATTACATCCATTGATAATTTCTATAAGTATGGACACGTGTACTTGATGAAGTACAAGTTCGAGGCGTTTGAGAAATTTAGATAATATAAGTATGAAGTAGAAAACCATATTAGAAAGAGTATCAAGACTCTTTGATCAGATCGAGGAGGAGAGTACATGAGTATAGGGTTCACCCATTTCCTTAGGGACTATTGGATTCTATCCCAATGGATACCTCCTTATACACCTCAGCTTAATGGTGTATTAGAAAGGAGGAATCACACACTGTCAGAACCCCATAGGATTATACACCCTAAAGGATTCTATCGATAATCTAATACCAATTGATAGAACCCCATAGGATTCTATTGATGCTCTGATACCAATTGATTGAACCTCACAGGACTCTATCATGAATGAAAATGAAAATGGGGGGATAAACGATCACTTCGAGGGGATCGGGCCTCCTCGATCACTTCGAGGGGATCTGCCTCTTTGATCTCTATAGGGGATCGACCCTCCTGGGGTTTTGAAAATTGGCTAAAACTTATACTTATTTATTGATTACCTCATGAAAGAGTTTACACCATTATTTATCGGGTGCTTCCAAGAATCTCTCTAAGCTTGGACTCAGAGTCCCACTAAACTTGGACTCTTAACTAAGTGATAAACTCTTAATTAAAAATAATATCTGAAGATAAAAACCAACTCTAGCCAACTCATAACTAACTCGATTGGGCTCACCTAACTCATAACTGACTCCGATTGGATAGACTAACATGACTCAACTCGAATTAATTATGAATAGATGGACCCAACTTAGCTAGGATCATAATAGAGTCACTCACTTTAAATCAGCCTTGTCCTCAAGGCTAAGCAGTATAAGATTTCGAGAGCACTTCAATATTTACCATGCATTATAACTCTTTGATCGATTAAGCAAGATCTCTATTTGGTGTAAGCAATGGTTTAGTCTTCTTGTGTAGTTGCCATTATAGTCATCTGAAGAACTCTATGGCTAGTGGTAGTACAATGTATTCTTTTAAGGATCACCACTTTGAAGTCTTCTTAGGGCATCAAAATGAAATGCACAAGTAGTTGTTTGCTTTGTATAATCAGTTTTACTTTTGAACACTTGTCACCACAAGTTAGGATTCGTCCATCAACAATCTTGACACAGCTTTTGTGATCGGACTTCATGTTGTCAATTTTTTTATTCCTCCTTAGTTGGCTCAATCGTCAGAAGTTTGTCACAACGTTTATGATCGGGCTCCACATTGTTAGTTTTTGTTTCCTCTTTAGTTGGCTCAATCATCAGAAGCTGCTCTTATTTGTGATTGTCTATGTTGTCTACTTTAAAGTCCTGTCTATTGAAGCTTCTATTTCGACGAGTGTCTATACTGATTTTTCCTTCATGCACACTAGCAAATGATATGACCACTATCATGGCGCGGGGATGACGAGCTTTAACTTCACATCGAATCTCGGGATTAAGTTCTTTGATAAATTTTCTCACCAATTATATCTTAAACCAATCTCGGGTTTGGTTTGACAGTGATAGGACCCCAGCAAGGTTGGGTCCTACTCAACCAAGTAGTAGTTAATAAAGACCCTGTAAGATTGTGAGAAACCCCACCTAGCCACCTTTATCCTATAAAGAAGAGCGGCTAGGGTTTATATTTGGGGCCTTAGGGCTTCTTAGCCGCCGCCCCTTTACTAGGCTGGTTCGCTAAGGTTTCTAGCAGGGGCACATGGTTTGTGTAGCCCTTTAGGCCGCCGCCTCCCCTTAACAGGGCAAGTCGACTAGAAGAAGAGTAAAAGCAGGAATTCACTTAGTAAGTGGCCCCCTAGGCTAGGGTTTAGAGTTTTATATATGCTTGTAGCCTTCACCTCTTTTGAGTAAGCAATAGTTTTCATTCAGCCATCTGGCCGACTACAAGGAGGGAGGAATCCCTATAGCGTTTCAAGTATTGATCCCCTTCAAAGATCAAATCTAATAGAATTCCTCTAGGGTTGCCCTTGTAGCAATCTTGTTGCCCTTGCTGCCATCTTTGTCACCTCCATCAAGCCAAGTAATTCCCGTAACTGCTTTGATGTCGCCTCTACCATCATCCTCCTACTGCAGATCAAATCAATCTATTGCTGCCACCACCAATTGCACTAGAAATATGGTATTTCCCTATCACCAATGCCTCTTACTACTACAATTTTCCATCTACAAAATACCAAAATGAATTTCATAACTTTTCCTTGCTATGAATCCCTTTCGTCACAAAAGTGATCATTTTTGCGAACAAATAATTGGTGTAGAAAATTTTAAATGCATATAGGCTTTTTGAACCAATCTATTTGGTATCTTTTATGGATAAAATTTTTCACATGTTTCATCTGAGATTGATCTATCGTGAAACTCATCTTTGAAACAATTCTTATAATGTTGCAAATTTTCATCGCAAACTATTGAAATTTTACGATGAGAATTCTGCCATCTTATCTTGTACCAATTTTCTTACCATTACTTTATCAAAATTTTCTTGATCTAAATTGCTATTATTGCCACAATCTGAATCAAGATTTTGCTATCAAAATTCTCGATAATTCTCTCTGGTTTTTTTTTTTGAATTTACGTTGAGATACTATTGCTTCTTTAACGACAATTATATTCGACAGAATAACATATACCGTAGCGATCTTTCATCAAATTCTATCATATCTTTGCTACCATATTTTCCAAATTTGAAACTCTCCTTCCCTAACCTTCACCCCCTACAATCACAACCACGAAACCTTGCCAAACCACAGCCAAAACCAAACCTAAATCAGCCACAAAACAGCCCCAAACTATAGCCTACACATCCATTGATCCACCCCCTTTCTGCCACAACTTTTTCGAACCAATCTGTGCCCTTAACCCATCAATAACAAAAAGATATTAATATTACAGATCTGGAGGCTTATACTATGGCATCATATGAGGCCCTCAACATAAAATTGAAGCCTTCAAGACCTAAATAGAGGAGAGGATATAAAGTCTCTTTGCTGAACTCAGTTTGGGCCGACCACCAAGCTCGAGGAAATCATATCAAGGAGAGAGCTCTGACTGAAGAGATGACTCATAGGAGAGGGGAGGCTATATGAATAATCCCTACAATCTACGCATGAGGGTAGACTTCCCTAGATGGGAAGAAGGAGACTCGATCAATTGGATCTTGCGCATAGAGCGATATTTTTGGTATCACAAAATTGTGGATGTATCTATGGTAGAAATTATGGCTATACATCTTGAAGGGGATGATACCACACAGTGGTTTGATTGATTTCAACACACCCATGGAGGCCTCTCATGGTGGTAATTCAAAGAAGGACTATTGATCCACTTTGGACCAACCGTCTACAAGAACATCGATGACCAATTAGCAAAGATCCGACAAACCTCTACCATCCAAGAATATCAAACAAGGTTTAAAAGATTATCTAACCAAACTTGTGATTGGTCTGAGTAATAATTATTGGGAACTTTTATTGAGGGCTTGAAGCTGAAGATCTAAGGAGAAGTTAAAATAAGACAACCATACACACTTATGGCGGCCATCTCTTTCGCACAACTTCAAGATGAGCAATTGAACCATGAAGCCCGAAGGACTAGGGTTGCTCCCCGACCATCAATACCAAAGCCCTCAGCCCCCTTTACTATCATCCGAGCTGTCACACCCAAAAAGTTGACAAGAGAAGAGCTTCGGGAGTGATCTGCGAAGTGTTGGCACTACGATAAGCCGTGGAGCCACAAACATTGCTGCAAGAAGGGGTGAATTCTCATGATTGAACCAGTGGAAGAAGAAGTCATTAAATCATCAGAAGAGAGCCTTAAACATGAAGAAGAAGTTATGGAAGAAGAGCCCCAATCAATTGACTTTATGGTACACACACTAGCCGGCTACTCTAATCCACAAATGATGAAAGTTGGAGGCCTTCTCATACAACAACTGATCACTATTCTTATCGACACGGGCAGCACTAATAATTTTCTAAATAGTAAGGTTGCTACTCGTATGGCACTCCACATTGAAGGTTGCAACAAGTTCGACGTAAAGGTCACTGACGGTCGAATCCTAAAGTGTAACCAAAGGTGCTCGCGGGTAAAACTGCTATTGCAAGACCAATAGATCATTGCCTACTTCTTCCTCCTACCTATTAATGATTATGAAGCCATGCTCGGCATAGAGTGGCTAAGGACACTAGGTGACATCTCTTGGAACTTTTTTAAATTGATTATGAAATTATGTTATAAAGGCAGACATGTCACCCTATAAGATAAGCGCGGAAGCCACATCTCCATCATTTCGATGCAATGAATGGAGAAAGTCCTACACAAGGCACATGGTGGTTTTCTAATGCATCTCTAGTAGTAATCAGAGGATAAGAATATGAAAATTAAAGATCAAAACCTCACTCAACTGCTTGTTGAATTCGTCGATGTTTTTGCTGAACCGCGCGGTCTTCCTCCTACCCAGTAACACGATCATATAATTCCAATTCTCCGAGGCAAATCACTAGCAAACTCTCAGCTGTATTGCTATCCTCACCTCTAGAAGGATGATAATAAAATATTATAAAAGAGATGCTTGACACAGGTGTGATTTAGCCAAGCTATAGTCTCTATTCCTTGCCGATGTTGCTAGTGCGCAAGAAGGATGAAACTTAGTGGATGTGCATCAACTACCAAGCTTTAAATGTCATCACCATTAAGGGCAAGTACCCAATACCAGTGGTGGATGAACTCTTAGATGAATTAAAAGGAGCCCGAGTCTTCACGAAGTTGGACCTCTGATCAAATTCGGGTATATACAGAAGACATTCCAAACATAGCATTCCGAATGCATAACGAACATTATGAATTTTTGGTAATGTCTATTGGACTCACTAATGTTCCTTCCACCTTCCAAAGTCTGATGAATGATATTTTTTAGAGCTTTCTACATAAATTTATATTGGTGTTTTCTTTACGATATTCTCATTTATAACCCTACTCTTGAGACTCATTTTCAGCACTTGCGATTTATTCTAATGATCCTTCGAGAGAATGCTTTTTTTGTTAAATAATCAAAGTGCAGCTCCCTCTAGTAAAAAGTAGAATATATTGGGCATATAATATCAGAAGAAGGAGTGGTGGTCAACCTGGTAAAAATTGAGGTAATGCAGGGCTAGCCGAAACCTATAAATCTGAAATTACCGCTTGGGTTCCTTGGACTAACAGGTCACTATCGAAAGTTTTTGAAGTACTATAGGAAGATCAGTGCACTACTCACCTTTCTATTGAAAAAAGATGCTTTCCTATAGTCGGATAAAGCCTCTACTACTTTCAACAAATTTAAGGCAGCCATGATGACAACACCGGTGATAGTGCTGCCAGATTTCAGCTGACTCTTCATCATTGAGGCCAACGCATAAGTTAGAATTGGAGCCATTCTAATGCAAGATGGTTGACCACTCGTATATACCAGCAAGGCCTTGTCTCCCTCCCATCACCGAATGTCAATATATGATAAGGAGATGCTTGTTATTGTGCACGTCGTAACGAAATGGAGACACTACCTAATCGGTTGACACTTTTAGATTAAAATCAATCACCGAATCCTCAAGTACTTTTTGGAGCATAAGATATCATCCCTTAAGCAGCAAAAATGGGTAACCAAACTTCTTGGATTTAATTATGAAATTGTTTATGTTGAATCTCAGATTTTGATGATGAAATCAATTGATGGGTTATTGATCTAACAAGGTTGCTAGAGTTGATTGATGTAGAATTAACTATGATAGATTACAATCAGAGGTTTAGCCAAAGTCATGTCCAGGCATCAGGCCAGAGTGAGGACGACACGGTTGGGAACTCGCCTGGAGTACATCGGGAGCTCACCGAGGATATCGGGAGTTTGCCATGATGGCACAAGGGAGTTCACCGGAAAAGACCTAGACTCATCGAAAAATTATCGGGGGTAGCCGAAAGGCTTGCCGGGAGTTGAATAGGTTTTCAAGTGGATTTTTTGGTCATGATTGTAACTAATTAAGTCATAGTTAGCATCGTACAGGTTTAACCACGACGGTGAAAAGGAGTTACAAACCAGACATAGACCCAGGATCAAGTTTAAGCATCAGGCCAAGGTTTGGATGATATGGTGGGAGCTCGCTGGGAGCTCACTAGGACTTCATCGAAGGTATCAGGAAGATCGCTAGGAACACACTAGGAGATTGTCAGAGGAAGATCGTGAGATTCATCGTAGAGAATGCCGGAGGTTGTCAAATTGTGGTAGTGAAATGATTGTAATTCTTAAGTTATAGGTTAAGTTTGAGTATGATTTCAGTGTGATTTGGAAAGAATCTAAATTAACTCAAAGAGGCAACTAGGTCCACTAAAGGGGATTGAGCTAAATTGGTTGACTAGAGGATTAGTTAACATAAGGTTCAAGTCAGAATTCAAAAAGTGGAGGGCAGTTGAACTGCCCAGGTCGGGCGGTTAAACCGCCCATGCCCTGGAATCAGGGTGCTTTCAGTGGTTTACCTACTGGCACCAGTGAGTGAACCGCCCGTACATGGATTTTTCGGATACGTTTGAATTTTGGCTCTAAATTCTGAAGTCATTTGGGACCCATAAATACCCCAAGTTTTCTTGCATTCTATATAATAATTTTTGGGATTAAATCTCTATAAAAATGTGTGAATTGTAAGAAAAAGAAAAAGGGAAGGGAGTGAGCTAAGAGTTGTAAAATTCTTGTCTCTCTTGTAAGCTCATGTTGTAAGGGTTTGGTCTTCACCTAAAGGAGATCGATAATGGACGCTGGTGTGTCTCAAGGAGGACTCGGGGAGTGGACGTAGGCCGGTTGAGGCTGAACCACTATAAATGTAAGTGTGCTTTAATTGTTTTACTTATTACATTTGATTGCTCTTCACTCTGTATTTAGATACGAGCCTCAATCTCTCTACTTCTTTCAAATCAGCTTTAAATCAGTTTTGTCAAAATATAAAGAAAAGTTTCCATTGTTCACTCTCTACTTTACAAAAGAAAGTTTTTACATGAGTACTATTTCTCTTCTCTTGCACTAATTCACCAATACCCCCCTCTCCGCCCCTCTTATTGCCAATTGATCCTAACAATTTATAAAAAGGGGAAAGAAAACGTTGTTGCAGGTGCGCTCTCTCGGCTACTTGAATAAGCCAAAATTACATCCATCTCCCTTCCTTCCACTGGCTTCCTCGAGGACATTAGGGAGGAATGGAAGAAGGATTCAAAGATCAACAATATCATAGAAAAATTAGAGAAGGATCCAAGCAAAATAGCCTACTACACTTGTGATTCGAGGGATCTTCGCTACAAAGGTCGCATTGTGCTTGTACCCTACTCTCCTTGCATCAAAGTCATCCTGTATGAAATACACTCCACACCTTCAGCAGAGCACTCCGGATTTTTGAAAACCTACAAAAGAGTTAAGAAAATTTTCTATTGGAGAGGGATGAAAAAATTTATTTCTAAATATGTGGCACAATGTGATGTATGTCAATAGTAAAAGGGGGAAATGATAGCAAGTCTGGGGAAGCTACAACCTTTACCCATACCAGACTCAATATGGACCGATATCTCCATGGATTTCATCAAGGGGCTACCACCTTCCCAAGGTAAAAGCATAATCCTCATGGTGGTTGATCGATTGATGAAATATGCCCATTTCTATGTTGTGCGACATCTTTACACTGCTACTAGTATTACTCAGATTTTTAATGAAAATATTATTTAAAATGCATGGGATGCCAAAATCCATTGTGAGTGATCATGATAGGATTTTCATAAATAAATTTTGAACCGATTTATTTCAACTGCAGGGCACTAAAATCAAGATGAGCACAACCTACCACCCCTAGATCGACAACTAAACAAAGGTAGTGAATTGGTGTCTGCAGACATACCTTCGGTGCTTCACCAATGATCGACCAAAGGATTAGACGAAGTGGCTCCCTTGGGTCGAATGGTGGTACAAAACTACATATCATTCATCTACAAAATGTAACCCATATGAGGTATTGTATGGCCGACCGACCCTTATGATTCCAAAGTATGTAATTAGTGTAGCCAAAGTGGATCAGGTCGACCAAAATTTAATTGACAGGGACAAACTCCTACAGTTGCTAAAGGATAATCTCTTTACCGCTCAAGATAGAATGAAGCAACAAGCTAACACATCGAAGTGAAAGGGACTTTTTAGTAGCAGATTGGGTTTATCTTCGCTTGCAGTCGTACAAGCAACTATCCATCAACACATGAGCCTCGATGAAGCTACCTCATCATTTTTATAGGCCTTACTAAATCACGGAGTGTATTGGAGCTGTGGCATACAGACTTAAATTGCTCGAGGATGCCAAAATTCACCTTGTCTTCCATGTGTCTTGCTTGAAGCCTAAGTTGGGTGAATAGAGTTAGCCCAAACTCAACTACCGAACACCACTGATGATGGAAATATTCAAGCTCAACCATAAGCCATCCTGTACCAAAGAGTTATGATGTGTTGTCGACGTCCCTCTACGGAAGTACTGGTGCACTAGAATAATTTACCTCTTGAAGATGCCACATGGGAACCATATGAGGAGCTGAGGACCTGGTTTCCTGAGTTCATAAAACCTCAGCCTTGAGGACAAGGCTAATTTAAAGAGAGCGGGCTTGATAGGACCCAGCAGGGTCGAGTCCTACTCAACCACGTAGCAGTTAATAAAAACCCTATGAGATTGTAATAAATCCCACATAGCCACCTCTATCATATAAAGAAGAGTGGTTAGGGTTTATATTTGAGGCCTTAGGGCTTCCCAACTGCCGCCCCCTTTACTGGGCTGGTCGGCTAGGGTTTCTAGCGGGGGTGCATGGTTTGTGCAGCCCTTTAGGCCGCCTCCTCCCCTTAACAGGGCAGGTCGGGTAGAAAAAGGGTAAATTAGGAAATTCACTTAGAAAGTAACCCCCTAGGCTAGGGTTTGGAGTCCTACATATGCTTGTAGCCTCCACCTATTTTGAATAAGCAATAGATCAATTTTTATTTAGCCATTTGGCCGACTATAAGGAGAGAGGAATCCCTATAATGTTCCAAGGATTGATCCCCCTCAAAGATCAAATCTCATAGAATTCCTCTAGGGTTTTATCAGATAAGCGCTCAAATCTGCTTTAGTACTTATGTATTATGAAAGTCTGGCAGATTTTGGTGAGTTGTCTATTAACATTCTTGTGCTCCGATGGTTTGAAGCAAATTAGGAGCTCTCTCTTGAACTGTCCTCACAAAGGGACTCCGTGATAGGTCTCATATAAATCATACCACTTAATCGCGTCACCTTTGAGTTGAGTATAAGCTATCTCCACCGTGGATTTCTTAAGAGTCTTGTGAAAATGAAAAAACTTTTCAGCATGTGAGATACAGCCGGTTGGATCTCCATCTTCCCATCGGAAAAACTCCACCCTCATACGTGGGTATCTAGTGTCCTGCCCACGATCATACTTTTTAGATTGACTCCCTTGAAACTTTCACCATATTGAGTTTTGTTGGGGCTCTCTGATCGACTTCTTCTAAATTCGTGGAGAAGTTCTTGCAATCTATCTTCTATGCGAGCCAGGAAGGCTTTAAACCTTTAAGAGAAGGATTATCGATATTGAAAATACTGGTAACAAATCAAACCTATTGATTGAAAATGTTTTGTTAGTAGATGGTTTAAAACATAATTTACTAAGCATTAGTCAATTATATGATAAGAGATATAATATTAAATTTGAATCTAATGCTTGTATTATAGACATGCCACATAAGAATAAATCTATGATTGCCTTAAGGAACAATAATGTTTACACTATTAATCTTGATGATTTTCATGATGAAACCCACTTTTTGGTTTTAAACGATAATGCATGGGTTTGGCATAGGAGAGATTAGGTCATGCAAGTATGAAATTGATCTTATAAATCGAAATTAAAGAACTTGTAAGAGGAATGCCTAGAATTAAATTTGTCAAAGATAAGATTTGCAATGCATGTCAACTAGGAAAACAAATAAATATTAGCTTAAAATTAACAATCAAGTGAGCACCTCTAGACCATTATAAAATGGATTCAGATGGATTTATTTGGACAAATTGATATCACAAGTGTAGGAGGTAGTAAATATGCTTTTGTGATTATTGATTATTATAATAGATTTACTTGGAAATACTTATTGGCACACAAAAGTGATTGTTTTAAATATTTTACGAAGTTTTATAAATACATTCAAATTAAAAAATATTTTATGATTTCTTCCATTTGTCGTGATCATGGTAGTGAATTTAAAACCCATAATTTTCAAGAATTTTTTGATTCAAATGGGTATGACCATAATTTCCCTACTCCAAAAAATCAACAAAATGGAGTTGTTGAGAGAAAGAATAGGAGTTTACAAGAGATGGCAAGAATCGTGCTTAATGAATATAGCCTACCCAAATACTTTTGGCCTGAAGTCTGATAGAACCCCAGATGGAGCTCTATAGATTTTGATCTTTGAGGGGGATCAACCCTTGGAATGCTATAGGGGTTCCTCCCTCCTAGGTCAGCCAACAAGCTAAAATATAATTGATTCTTACTTTATTAAAAGAGGTGGAGGCTACATGCTTATAGGGCTCCAATCCCTAGCCCTGGGGGGTGCTTCCTAAGTGAATTTTCTCTTTTACCTCTCCTATAGATACAATGCATAAATAAAGGGGGCAGCGACCTAAGTAGCTACATAAGTCACACCCCTATGCTAGAAACCCTAGTTGACCAGCCTAGTAAGGGGGGGGTGTTGGCTAAGAAGCCCTAAGGCCTCAAAATAAACCCTAGCCATACTTCTTTATAGGATAGAAGTGACTAGGCAGGGTTTTATTACAATCTTAAAGGGTTCCTATTGATTACTCTAAGGTGATTAGGACTTAACCCTATTGGAGTCCTATCAAGTCCAACCACTTTGAATCAGCCTTGTCCTCAAGCCTGAGGGTCTATGAACTCTGAGAACAGGGTCTTTAGCTCCTCATATGATTCCCATGTAATCATTAATTGAACTTTGCCCTCCTCATCAGCTTAGGTGTCAGTTGGATAGATTTGGGCTGAGTTGTATTCTTTAAATTTTTATTTAAGGTGGGATACCTAGAAGATCAACTGTAATCTTAATCTAGTATATGTATCTGATCTCCAGGTTATGGCCCCAATGTGATCTCCAATTTTGTAAGGCCTAAAGAAATAGGGAGATCACGTTCTTGAGGCTTGAGTTTCGTGCTGGTGGAGTTGGAGATAAAGGGGAACTTGATCTTTCTCAAGAAACTTTCTTCTGCTCTGGCATTTGTCAAGGGAAAGTGGCTTCCTTGTATGGACTACCACGTGGTTACTCTGTAATAGTAGTCCTGCCTTCTTTTGGAATGAGGGCTACCCTTTGATAAAATCTCTAATAGTGTGAGCCTGATCTGAGTCTGAGGTGGGTGGGAGCGGTGATTTTTCGGGGCCCATTTTTACTTCTTTATGGTGTTGACCATCTTGTATGAGGATAGTGCTGACCCCCACTCTGGATATGTCTGCTCCAATAATAAACATCTAGCCATAATTTAGTATGGATGACATCATGGTCATGAGGGTTATAGTTTCACTCGGCCAAGGTGGTATATCTTTCTTTATAGTGAGAGGGATGACGTTCATGTTTCATTGAGTCTTGCGAATGATCCTTCCCCTTTTCTGATTTCGTCACTGGAGGGGCTCAATTTTCTAGCGATCTTGGTCTATAGATCAGAGGTCATTATCAATGAAGTCTTTAAGCATCATGGTCCAATCCTAGGGAAAGTTGTGGAAGTCACCTAAGATCTGGAAGTACCGCATCAGCAACCATGGTGAGTTTGGCAAGATATAACATTTCAGAAGTAATTTATTATTGGGGAAAAGAATGTAAAGATGTGTCATAACGGGAAATAAGCACGGTTGAACTATATATGTCCCTATTATCTCTTGGGCGACCCTTGTATCTTCAATCTTCTGTTAGCAGCAATTTAGCCGAGTATCAGATGGTGATAATTTCAACCAATTCAATATAGGGGAGTCAGGCATCTTGATAAGAGGTAATAAGTTCGGTTTGGTGGAGACTCCCAAAATTTTAGCAAGCTGTGGGGGAGGCTTCTTATCTTCAATCTCTTTTGGTTTTATCTCTTGAAACTTGTGAATTCGAATTGAGAAGCCACTAGACTCTTCTTTTGGTACCCTCTCCAGATGCTATGTTGTGTTCGTAGTCACTTGGCTCCCTCATAACACCACCTGTTTTCCTTTGATAAAAAAATTTCTGGTTAGCTTTGAAAAATTCTAGAAAACATCTCCTAATTCTCATGGTGGTTGATCGACTTACGAAATATGCTTATTTTTGTGTTATGCGAAATCCCTACACTACTGCTAGTATTGCTCAGATTTTCATAGAAAATATTGTTAAACATGGGATGCCAAGGTCCATTGTAAGTGATCGTGATAGTGTCTTCACTAGTAAATTTTAGATTAAGTTATTTAAGCTGATATCAAACTCAAGATGAGCATAGCATATCATCCATAGACTGACGGCCAAACTAAGGTGGTGAACAGGTGTTTAGAGACATACCTTCAGTGTTTCACCAGTGACCGACCAAAGAAGTGGACAAAATGAATTCCTTGGGCCAAATGGTGGTATAATACTACATATCACATCTACAAAATATACCCCATATGAAGTATTGTATGGTCTGTTGAATCTTAGATTTTGATTATGAAATCAATTGATGGGTTATTGATCTAACATGATTGTTAGAATTGATTAAGCATGATTAATTATGACAGAATGATTATTACAAATCATGATTGGCCAAGGTCAAGTCCATGCATCAGGTTGATGCAGTTGTGAACTCCCCAGGAGTGCGTCGGGAGCTTGCTGAGGGTATTAGGAGTTTGCCAGGATGACACATGAGAGCTTGTCAGAAGAAGACCGAGACTCGCCGAAAGATTGTCGAGGATAGCCGAAAAGCTTACCGGGAGTTAGGATGGTCTTGTAATGGATGTTTGACAATTATGATTATATTTAATTAAATCGTAATTAGCATCATGCAGGACTAACTATCCCCCCCCCCCCCCCCCCGACGGGGTAAATATTTGTATTTAGGAGGTGTGACCATGCCATAAATCGATAATTTTGTAATCATCACAATCCATCCAGGATCCAATCAAACATTTAAGGACATCAATAAATATTAAAACTTTCAAAATTCATATATATATAACCTGTGCAGTTTATAATCATATATCGCATCACTCAAACATTTATGAAACCCAAGGCCAACTTAATAGATATTAACCACACTCATGAATCGTCAACAAAAGAATCTATACAATCACTAAACCAACCATTTACTACAAATTCATCTTATCGTAGACAAAACTCAATATTCCAAAATAACTCTAAACTTATGAGGTAATTTAAATCTTTGACATTATACATCAATCAAATTCATCAACAACATTTTATTACATACGAAATATACTTATACAAGAATCACAATAAATCATCCGATAATACTTGCCAACAATCTGTATAGCTCTTCACTACCTCAATATAATCTTAACAGTTTAATGAGTGTCAAACTGACCTGAAAGAATTGATAACAAAGGAATGAGCTAGAAAGCTCAACAAGTATTTAACAAATTCCAAGACAAGAGCAGATGACATTCAAATAAGCTGGTATCAAGATACAAAGCATGTATATAAGAGTTCATGGATATCAACTCAATAGATACAAAATCTAAAATGTCATTCATTCAAAATATATTTGGTTCATAATAAACGGAATATAGAGTAATTGGAGCATATCAATAACGTAAGAGGTATTTCAGAACATATCAAAGGCACATAGGACATTTCGGAACATATCAATGGCAAATGAAACATTTCAGAATATAACAATGACATAAGAAAACATTTCAGAGCATGTCAAAGATGTAAACATATTGCGAAGCATGTCAATGGTGAATGGTTAACCTCAAAGCTTATCAAGTGAACAATTAAGGAATAGAAACTCAATATCATATCAGACATAACATTCATTCATTCTTATCCAAAGCACAGAAACAAACTCATAAGCAATGCTCTAGATATCATATCAATGACATAGATAGTGAAGTGGGACCATAAATAGAATGTGGATCATCCATCGTTGAATGACCATCAAACATAAGTCTCCCACATCTGGGAGCTTCATCCACCCATGTTTGAGTGAAGTTAGTGGGGTCGACAAGAGCATAGCTGGCTTTGAACACAATACCCTTTACCATTTCTGGCAAAGGTTCAAAATATCCCACAAACACCAGAGTGCAAAAGGACATGAGCAATAAAAGTAGCATATTTCGGAAGCACATATAGAATAATGAAATATACATGTGCCAATATAAAGTAAGTATGGTGTCAACATAAACATTCACAATTTTCATTCAGATAGACAAAAAATAAAGAACAAGAGTGCATAAGAATTTAGAACAATAATGTAAGGCTCAATTGAAGAAAAAATTTTAATTGGATTATAAATAGAATATAATCCGATGGTATATCAAAAAAACATTGATGGTGAAGTAGAATTATAAACATAATGTGGTCCATCTGACCATCAAACATAATAGTGCATCACAGACACCCAACATAACATACCCTTTACCATTTATGGCAAAGGTCCAGAAAGTATCCCACAAACACCAAAGTATAAAAGGACAAGTGCAATAAAATGGACATGTATTGGAAGCATATGCGGAACAACGAAAAATACATATGCCAATATGAAACAATAAGATATAAGCATAAACTTTCACATTAAGGCATTCGAAATGGGTAATGAATAAGAGTTAAGAGTTCAAAGCTAAATTGAAGAAGAATCCATTTTCAAAAGGTAAACAAGAATAGGCAAAGATTAACAAACACATGATTCCAATAGAATTTAAGAGGTATATAGCATGAAATATTTAGATAATCAATTATGCTCCAAATTACTCAAGATGGTATGGACGAAGGATTTGCGAGTCTAGTTTCTCATGAAATAGATTTTGCATAAAATCGGAGTTTCTATGAAATTATAAGCAATTCAGCGAATAAATGTCGAAATCTTGAAACTAGACTCAAATCTTTATATTTAAATAGGAAAGGTATCAATTGCAAGGTTGTAACAATCAATTGAATCATATCAAGATGAATACAAAGATTAATATGCCAATACAAAAGGATTGGGAAATTGTAAGGTTATAATAGTTCAATTGATCATATTAAGATACAAGCAAAGATTAGATGACAATAAAAAAGGATCGGAACACTTGCAATATTATAAATATACAATTTATCATAACAAGATGAAAACAAAGGTTTAGATGATAAAAAAAAGGATTGAAAACTTATCATTTTGATCTGAAGTCCTTAAGTCCAAATTCTCCTCTTTATTTTGTTTCTTTGCTTTCTTTCATTCTCTTTTCTCTATTTCTTATATTCTTTTTCCTTCACAATGATAGCTCACGCAGAATATATGAGAAGCACAATCATCTATAAAACCTACGTCATTCTCTACTTTTTTTCTCCCATTGATGCAATAGCAATAAAGTTATGTAGAAGGTGGTGGAAGTGGATAAGAATCACACTTTTTTTAGCATAATTTTGAAGAATGAGAGGTATTACACTAACAATGACATGAGCAATAAAGTTACGATAAGATGATGGACCAAAATCAAACTTGAGTATCGGGTCGGGTTCAGATGATGCAGTGGGATCTCGTCGAAGTTCGCTAGGAGATTCACCGAAGGGATCGAGAAGCTCACTAGAAACACGTCGGAAGATCACCGAAAGAAGACCGGAAGACTCACCGTAAGAATATCGAAGGGTGTCGGATTTACAGAAGTTAGATCTTGATTATCTTGATTGGTCATTAAGTATTGTAATCATTGAGTCATAGTTAAGGTTTAAGTACAAAATTGAGTTGGATTTGGAAGGAATCCAAATCAACTCAATAAGTCAATCGGGTCTACTATTGAGGTTTGATTGAGCTAAGGTTGAGCTCAATTAGTTGACCAAAGGGTTGGTCAACATCAGGTTCATGCTAGAATTCGAAAAGTTGGAGGAACCATTTTTGCAGAAATTTCGATGGGTAAACAGTCGGTGACCGATGGGTGTACCATCGCCACCTAGGTTTTCGGGTGGTTAAACCACCCATACCCAGGAATTTAAGTACTTTGGGTGGTTGACCTGCCTAGGGCCAGTGGGTAAACTACCCGTACCCTGGTGTTCGGGCGGCTGAGCCGTCTAGGTCGGCGGGTAAACCGTCCGTACCCAATTTTTTCGGATATGTTAGATTTTGGCTCCGATTTTAAAGCCAATTTAGGGCCTATAAATATCCTAAATTTTCTTACATTCTAAATAATAATTTTGGGGATTATATTCTGAGAAAATATTGTGTGAGAATTATAAGAAAAAGAAAATGGGTAAGGGAGAGAGCTGAGAGTTAGAAATTTTCTCAAAGGCACCATTGAAAGCAAAGTGTAAGGGTTTGATCTTCACCCAAAAAAGATTGGTAATGGACGCCAATGTGCCTCAAGAAGGAGGACTCGGGAGTGGACGTAGGCCTTTGACGTCAAACCACTATAAAAATTGTGAGTGCTTCTTTGCTTTCAATTGCTTACATATTCTTGTATTAATGCTTCCGATTTAACTCAACTCCTTGAAAGTAAAGTCTTCATGATAAATTTTTTCCTTCAAATATTGCTTACCTTTCGGGTTTACTTATTCATTTAGTAACTTTCATTCAATCACTCACTTGTTTTACTAAAGACTAAAAGCTTCGGATTTCATATTTTGGTTTAATCGAAAAGATTTCATCTAAAACCAAATATTTATATTAGCACTAATTCACCCCCTGCTCCCCTCCTTTTAGTACCAATTGATCATAACAATTGGTATCAGAGCCCTGGTTTTTCTCATTTGGTTTAACACCTAAGAGAAATGGCTCTTATTGGCTTTCAAGAGGGCTTTTATATTATTCATCCTCCCATATTCAATGGGATGGATGAACTACACTTATCAAAAAACTAAGATGAGAGTTGTTTTGCTTTATTTAGATCTTAATTTATGGACTATTATTGAAAACAGATTTGAAAGGTCTTGGCTTCCAATGAACAATTGGAATGATTTGGAGAAGAAGGCTTTCTCTTTAAATGCAAAGGCTATGAATGTCTTGCTTTGTACTCTTGATAAAAATGAATTTGATTGGGTTTCTTATTTTGATTCGACTTTTGATATATGGCATATATTAGAAATAACATATGAAAGCACACTTAATATAAATGAATCACTAAATGAAAATACTTTTAAAAATGAACAAGAAGAATACCGTCCTAAGAATTAGAAAGAATGTGAACCAAGAAGAACACATGACTCCTCGAGTGAAATCTTAAGTGATGAGAACCTTAAACTTTTGACAAATAAACCAGAAAAATTAACGAACTTGAACCTTAAAAATAATGTAAAGATGGACAAAACCTCTTGCTATGAACGCAAAAAGCCGAGGAGCTCCAAAAATCAAATGAAAAACCAAGAAGTGGAGAACCTTGCTCTTATGGCCATCGACAATGAGGTTAATGATTCATTACGTAATTCTTTTTTATAATTATTAAATATACTTCATAATTTGTTTGATGAATTTAAAAAACTTAGTAAATCTTTTAAGTTGCTTAAATATGAACATGATTTGTTAGTTGGTAAAGTTGATGAAATGCATGAGTTATTAGCATCACATAATCCTAGTTCTAAATATGAAATGCTAGACAACATTAAAGAAGAAAACATCATGCTTAAATCAACACTAGAAAATTTTCAAATAGGGAACAAATCCTTAAATATGATCCTTTCTAATAAGGGTCATATTAATAGTATAAATGGTATAGGTTTTATTGGTAATGTTCAACAAAAGCCAACCATCTTTACAAAAGGACCTACATTAAATATGCCTCCAAAAATCAAGTGTAATTTTTATGGAAGATTAGGACATATGGCTTACAAATGTTCATTTTTAAAATTATAGTCCTCATAAGTTAGTTTGGGTTCCTAAAGAAACCATAAACAACCTTAAGCCATTAAAAAAAAAGGGAAGAACATACCATGAAGGACCCAAACTCAAATGAGTACCTAAATTAAAACCTCCCATAATATAAAGTTATATCTTAACAAGGCTAGGAGCACTAAGTAATGTTTTGAAAGAAGATGATGCTCAAGACACTTGATCTGAGGTCTAATACTCTTTCAAAGCTCACTATCCTAAGCAAATAATAAGAAAATTTTATTGAAAATAGTTTATCATTATATAATTAATCTTGATGATGCATAGCTAAAGCACGCTAGAATTAGAAAGAATATAGTATAGTTAACTTAAATAAAAGTCATATGTATAAAAAGAAGATTTTGATGATGATTATTGTATTGATGTGTATTAACTTATGTTGATGATTTATATTATTTTTGAACCTAAAAATCATATATGAAATCATCTTTCTTTAAAAGAAAAACTTCTAGATAACATGATATCTTCCAACATGGAAAAATCATTGGATTTAAAATGAATCAATGCTTTTGTTTAAAAATATTTTTACAATGATCATAATGAAATTTCTTTTATGAATTTAAATGTTGATGCATTCTTGAAATAAATTTCAAAAGAAGGATAATTCTTCTTGAAAGAATATTTATCCCATGAATCCTTCAACAAAGATAAAATGATACATTTATTGTTGAATCTCTTTAACTACAAAAATAAATAGAAAACTTTAGATTTTTTTTTTGGAAAACAATCTATGATGACTTTATTGAAATTTTTTAAAAAGTGATTTTGATAATTTGATAATATAGACCTGAATAAATTATTATCATGATCTTGACAAATTTAGAAAATAAAACTTAAAAACCTTCTATTTTATCATTTAAAAAAGATTTATTAAATTAAATAATATCTTTAATATTCATGAATGTCTTTTGATATCAATATTTATCTTGACACGATTTATTTTAAAACTTATGAATGACATAATTTATCACCAAAATTAGTATTTCTTAAATTGTGATAAGTTAAAAATTGAAAGAGATTTGTATTATCATGAATATTCCCTTAATTTTTTGACTTGACTTATATGTTATGGGAATCATGTTATTGATCTCTATAATTTTTTCTTTTAAATAAATATATAATTTATTATCTTAACAATATTAATTGAAATTATTATCAAGATCATTATTCTTTATTAAAAATATTTACCATGGATGAATTGAGATTATTCCCTACGACTCATTTTATTATTCACAAAAAAAGAGAAAAAATGTATTAAATGAAATTATATTTTTTGATAATCAAACTTTTGATTTTATCTTTAATGACATGATCTCCTTGTATTTTTTGGCATAATTTGAATGTGAATGCCAAGAAGAAATTATGTCATCATATTTCTTTGTTGACAATAACCAAAAATGTAGATATAAAATTATTAATATGATTAGAAGTAAATTGGATATGATAACATTGAATGAGAAACAATTTGCTTGGAAGAAAATTTAGAATTTTCTAAATGCATGCAAAATACTTGATTTACAATTTGAGCTTGATCTACTATTATGTCTTCTTATGAAATTCTTGATGCTTTTTATCAAAATTTATAATATATGACTTTTTGCTATACTTGAACTTACATAAGATGATTTTAAATGCATGAGTAGCTCTTAAACTTTTGAATCTCATTGAATATCATGAAGTTTTGAGCTTAATTTTGAAATTCATATTTATAAAATTTATATCTTTAAAATTGAGTATTTTTATGATATGATATTTTTAATTTCTCTATCTTGATTCTACTTTCTTGCTCACACATGTGGAGAAAAAAAATCACTAGTATTTCAAGAGACTAATAAGTCTCTTAATTACATTTTGAATCTCTTGAAAGTGATTTTGATGATTTTGAAATTAAATGAGTGATTTATCTATATCGTAGTTTTGATTTCTTAGAACTATAAATTGAGATCTTTTATGAATCAAAATCTTTTGTTATGTGTCTTCGTATTATTTAAAAAGAGATTTTTATACAAATCATGAACTTGACAACTTAAGATTTCTTATGGATAAATCAAGAGATTTTATTTGTTTCTCCTATGACTTGTCTCTTGATATTCATAATTTATTTTCATAAATTGAATATCTCATAATCATGTTAAATTTTCTTGATATATTTCATATGATGATTGGTATATTTCTTGATTTATTTCTTAAAAAATGATGTAATAGGAAAAGTTTTGCACTATTCTAACCATCCCTTCTTTTTGACAATGACAAAGGAGGTGCAAAACTTGTTAGCTTATAAAATTACTAACTTGAATAATGCAAAGGAAACGAATGGTTGCTAGCATGCACTTATCAAAGAGAAGAATGAATTCACTAGCTTGCATGTTCTAAAGTAATAAAAAATTTGTTAAATTGCTATGCTTTCATATATATCAAAAACTTGTTAATTACACTTCTCCTTTTGTTGATGACAAAGAAAGAGAAGGATAATGATATGAAATCATGTATGATGATCATGTATGTTTGATGATTTTGAAAATCTATATAAAGATAATAATTTGTTATTGTTCGGATTTATTTAATATATTTTCTTGAAATTTACATGAGAAAATTTTGTTGAGCTCATATTCGAAATTCTATATATACAAAAATGTTAAATCATGAAAATATATAATTTGCTAATATAGATTTCATGAAATGAAGCTTTTTTGTGATAATATTTTTGAAAACTTTCTCCATGATTTTATCTTATTATTTTCAAAAAGGGAGAAAAAAAGAATTGCACGAAGATGTGCCACATTTTAAATTTATAAGAGATAATTTTTTATATCTAGATATGACTTTTGCTACATTTGAAATATATAAGTAATCTTTAAATCTCTTGAACTTTTGAGCTCATCTTAGTATTACTTTTAAAATTTATTAAGAGCTCTTCTCTATGATAAAATAATTCAACAACACCTCCATTATTTCTCTCCTTATTAAAGGAAAAGAAAATTTTATAATACATATATTAAGGGGGAGTAATGTCATCTTGTGCTTTGAATTTACGAGCTATATTTAACCTTTTTATTGATGACAAAGGAAGAAAACTATATATTGATGACATATGATGAATTCATTGATGACACATGATCTTGTTGAAATACATTGATATCTTGGATAAGGATATGAATTGGACATCTTGGATATAGATGCTTAATTCCTTTCTACTCATGATTTGATGACTTGATGTAAATTTCTGTTGAAATTTGCATAAAATGTTGATTGCTTGAATTTAAGGGTATGTGCTTCTCTTATATTTAAGTGGCATGGATTTGGGGGGGTTAGAATTAACTCTTGTCATCAATTGATTGTCATCATCAAAAAGAGAGAGATTATTGAATCACAGATTGTAAGAATAAAATCAATTGATGGGTTATTGATCTAACAGGATTGTTAGAATTGATTGAGCAGGATTAATTACGACAGGTTGATGAGGTTGGGAACTCGCTAGGAGTGCATCGGGAGCTCGCCGAGGGTATCGAAAGTTTGCTAGGATGGCGCAACGGAATTCATTAGGAGAAGACCAAGACTCGCCAGAAGATTGTCGGGGGTAGCTGAAATGCTTACCGGGAGTTAGGATAGTCTTGTAATGAATGTATGGAAATTATGATTGTATTTAATTAAGTCATAATTAGCATCATACAGGACTAATTATGATAGGAGCAATAGAGTTACAACCAGATGATGGGTCAAGATCAAGCTTGAGCATCGAGTCGGGGTTCGGACGATGCAGTGGGATCTCACCGAAGTTCGTTAGGAGATTCACCAAAAGGATCAGGAAGCTCGCTGGGAACATGCCAGGAGATCACCGAAAGAAGATCAGAAGCCTCACCACAAGAATGCCAAAGGCTGCCGGATTGGTGGGAGTTAGGTCTTAATTATCTTGATTGGTCATTAAGTATTGTAATCATTAAGTCATAGTTAGGGTTTGAGTCCAAAATTGAGTTGGATTTGGAAGGAATCCAAATGAACTGAATAAGGCAATCGGTTCACTATTGGGGTTTGATTAAGCTTAGGTTGAGCTTAATTGGTTGACCAAAGGGTTGGTTAACATCAAGTTCAAGCCGGAATTCAAAAAGTGGAGGGAACTAATTTTGTTTCGATCTTCCGCTACACATGTGATGCTTCTGCTTGATTTTCCAACAATAATAGCCTCCTCGTAGGTCTCATAATCAACATCCTAAGTATCGTCTCCACTTATATGTCCCACATATCTATTAGGAGGGTGAGATACTACACTAGACCTACACAAAATTAAAACTTATGTGCTATGTACCTGAACAGATTCAGACTCTGAAATAGTACTTGAGCTAGGTTCTCTAATCTCGCTCAACTCTATCTCACTCCCACTATTTTCATTAAAAACGTGTTCCTTCTCAAGGAACACAACCCTCTTGGCAACAAAGACTTTCTGGTCCTCGAGATGATAGAAACCTTAAGTTTCCTTGGGGTATCCCATGAACTCGCACTGTTCTACCCTGATTCCAATTTATTGGGGTTGTGTCTACTAATGTAGGTCAGACAGTCCCAAATCTTAACAATTGGGCTTCTTCCCTTTCCATATCTCATATGGTGTAACAACATATGATTCCTTCTTTTAGATTCACCATTGAGCTGAGGTGTATAACGAGGGGTCCACTGGAATAGAATCCCATGATCCCTTAGGAAATAGGTGAACTCTGTACTCAAGTACTCTCTTCCTTGATCCAATAAAAGAGTCTTAATACTCTTTCCAGTCTAGCTCTCAACTTCATTCTTATATTCCCTGAATTTATCAAATGCCTCAAACTTGTACTTTATTAAGTATACGTGTCCATATCTAGAGAAATCATCAGTGAATGTAATGAAGTAAGAGTAATCACCTATAGCCTAAGTTGATATGGGACCATATACATCAATATGTATGAGTTCCAACAACTCAATGGCTCTCTCTCTAGGTCCACTAAAAGGAGAATTGGTCAACTTTCTATAAAGGCAAGGTTCACAAGTTAGATATGACTCATAGTCGAATAGATCTAAGTATTCATCTGATAGGACCCTAGCAGGGGGTCCTAATCACCCTAGAAGTAGTCAATAAAAACTCCATGAGATTTATCATAAAACCCCACCTAGTCACCTCGATCATATAAAGAAGTATGGTTATGGTTTATTTTAGGCCTTAGGGCTTACTGGTCGTCGCCCTCTTTACTAGGCTAGTCGGCTAGGGTTTCTAACAGGTATAGGCAGCCATGGAGCCATCTTAGCCGCCGCCCATCCCAATTAAGGTAGGCGGACTATAGGAGGGGCAAGTGGGTAATTTTACTTAGGCAACACCCCCCTTGGGCTAGGGTTTTGAGCCCTATATAAGTATATAGCCTCCTTCTCTTTCAATCAAGCATGACATCTTTTATTTTCAGCCTTGTTGGCTGACTCTAGAAGGGAGGAACCCTTATAGAGTTTCAAGGGTTGATCCCCCTCAAAGATCAAATCCTATAGAGCTCCTTCTATGGTTCTTCAATCTGGTATCAGAACCACATTCCTACTACCCCTGTTGTTATCTCTATTGCCTCCACCCATCCAAGCAATTCCATAATTGCTTCAAGATGTCGCCTCCATCTTCCACCCCAAGTCGCAGATAAATCAGTCTACCGCTGCCCCCCTCCGTTTGAATTATAGATCTAGTAAAATTCCACCACCCACACCTTGTTACTATTTCAAGTCCTTATCTTTACATATTTAAGAAGCTTTTTCATCTTGTCCTCGGTGCAGATTTCTACCGTCGCAAACGTGATCATCATTGCGAAGGGGAAATGCTGCATAAATTTTTTAGCCGCTATAGGCTTCTTGAAATCACTTTATTGCATATCTGTTGTAGAAAAAATTTGTACACCATCTCATAGATCAACTGAGCTTTCATCTAAGATTAATCTTTAGAAAAATTTCCCTTTGAAACCGATCTTATTATGCTGCAATTCATCGTCATGTATTGTTGGATTTTTATAATGGAGAATCTACCTTCTATCCGTGCATCAATTTTCTTAACATTACACTGCCAAATTTTCATCAATCTAAATTACTGCTATTACTCACATTTGAATCGAGGTTTTGCTATCAAAATTTTACATATTTTTCTCAGATTTTCTTTGGAATTTACATTGAGAATTTACTATTTCTCTGACACAAATTCTGTTCAGCATGACAGCACATATGCAGTATATTTTTTATTGAATTCCATCAGATTTCGTTGTTATCTTTTCCTAGTTTTTGGACTGTCTCCTTCTTATCTTCAATCCCTATTGTCACAACCCAAAACCCCTACCAAACTGCTCCGACAAACCAATACAAATCAGTCCCAAAAATAGCCCTAACCGCAGCCTACTACTTCACCGATCCTTCCACCCTTTCGGCCACCCTTCCTACGAAACCTCCTATGCCCTTAACCCGACAATAGAAGAAATATCTCAAAATCACAGATCTAGAGGCCTATACCATGACATCAAAGGAGGCCCTTAATGCCAAGTTTGCAACCTTTGAGACCCGCATGGAGGAGAAAATTTGGACTATCGAACTCAGCATGGGCTGACCACTGAGCCTAAGGAAATCACAGCAAGTCGAAACTTCAGATCAGAGAGAATAATTCCAGGAGTAAGGAGGCACTATAACCGATCCATATAATCTATGCATGAGGGTAGACTTCCCTAGATGGGAAGAAGGAGACCCGATCGGTTGGATCTCACGCGCTGAGCGCTACTTCCGGTTCCACCACACCATCGATTCTTCCATGGTGGAGATTGCGGCCATCCATCTAGAATGGGATGCAATTCAATGGCTTAACTGGTTCGAGCTTACCCATGGAGGCCCTTTCTAGTGGCAATTCAAGGAGGGATTATTGAACCACTTCAGATCGATCAAATTCTAGATCAATGGACAATTGGCGAAGATTCGACAAACCACCACTGTATAAGAGTACCAAACAAGGTTTGAGTGATTATCTAACCAAACTTATGACTGGTCTGAAAAGTAATTTTTATGAACTTTTATTTAGGGCTTAAAGCTAGAGATACAAGGAGAAGTGAAGGCGCTACAACCTTACACCCTTATGGCGGTTATTTCCTTCGCACGACTAGAAGAAGAACGATTGAACCACAAAGCCCAAAGCACTAGGGTTGATCCCCAACCAACAATGCTAAAGCCTCCACCCCCCTCTACTATTATCCGAGCCCCTGCACCTAAAAAATTGATAAGAGACAAGCTTCGGGAGCAATCTGCCAAGGGGTTGTGTTGGCACTGCAACAATCCATGGAGCCACAAACATCAATGCAAAAAGGGCGGCTTCTTGTGATAGAACCAGTAGAGGATGAGGACATCGAACCATATGAAGAAAGCCTGAAACCCAATGATGAAGTCATGGAGGAAGAGCCCCAATCAGCCGATTCTGTGGTGCACATACTAGCTGGTTACTCCAACCAGCAGACGATGAAAGTGGGAGGATGTCTCAAGCAACAACCCATCACCATTCTCATAGATATATGTAGCATAAATAACTTTCTCAACAACAAGGTTGCTGCTCGTATGGTGCTTCATGACTTCATCATTGGGTTTGAGGCTTTCTTCATATTGTTTGATGTCCTCATCCTCTACTGGTTCTATAAGACCAAGAGATTGTAGCCGACTTCTTCCTCCTACCCATTGATGATTATGAAGTCATGCTCGGAATTGAATGGCTAACAACATTAAGTGACATCTCTTGTAATTTCTCTAAGTTGATAATGTCAAATCTCGAATTTTGATGATGAATTCAATTAATGGGTTATTGATCTAATATGGATTACTAGAAGTTGATTGATGCAGGATTAACTATGATAGAGAGAATGTGACAATCAGGTTTGGCTAGAGTCAAGTCCATGCATCAAGTCCATGCATTGGGCCGGGGTTCGGACGGTGCGGTTGGGAACTCACCAGGAGTGCGTCAGAAGCTTGCCGAGAGTATTGGGAGCTTGCCTAGATGGTGGTCTTGAAGTGGACTTGTGGTTATTATGATTGAAAGTAATTAAGTCATAGTTAGCATTATACAAGTTTAACCATGACGGGAGAAGGAGTTACAAATCAGACATGAACCTAGGATCAAGCTTAGGCATCGGGCCAAAGATTGGACGATGCGGTGGGAGATCATTGGGAGTTTGCTAGGAGATTCGCCGAAGGGATCGGGAAGCTTGCTAGGAATATGTCGGGAGATCACCGGAGGAAGACCGTGAGACTCATCGTTGGAGATTCCAAAGGTTGTCGGAATGCGGGACTAAGGTCATTAAGCTTGGTGGTCATGTTTGATTGTAATCTTCAAGTCGTAGGTTAAGAGTGAGTCCTATTTGAATGTGATTTAGAAATCAACTCAAAGAGGCAACTAAGTCCACTATAGGGTTTGATTGAGCTCAGGTTGAGCTCAATTAGTTGACCAAGGAATTGGTCAAAATCAGGTTCAAGCCATAATTCAAAAAGTGGAGGGAACCACTTTTATGAAGATTCCGACGGGTAAACCACTGGTAAGCGGTGGTTGTACCATCGTACCCAAGATTCTGAGCAGTTATCAGTGGCTGAGAAGCCCAAGCTATGCGCTTGAACTGCCCGTACCCAAGAATCTTGGCACTTTCGGCGGTTGACCCACCTAGGCCAGCGAGTGCCACCCATACCCATACTTTTTAGAAACGATTGGATTTTGGCTCTAATTTTAAAGCCAATTTGGGGCCTATAAATATCTAAAGTTTTCTTACATTCTATACATCTTAGAGAATATTATATGAGAATTATAATAAAAAGAAAAGGGGTAAGGAATTGATCAAAGAGTATAATCTTATCTCCCTTGTAAGCAAAGTGTAAGGGTTTGGTCTTCACCCAAAGAAGATCGATAGTGGATGCCGGTGTGCCTTAAGAAGAAGGACTCGGGAGTAGATGCAGATCGTTGGCACTGAACCACTATAAAAATTGTGAATGTTTCCTTGCTTTCATTGTTTACATATTTTTGTATTGACACTTCCGATTTAATTCAACTCTTTAAAATCAAAATTTTTATGATAATTTCTTTCCAAACGTTACTTATCTTTCTAGTTTGCTTATTAACTTAGTAACTTTCTTTTAATCACTTAGTCATTTCACTAAGAACGAAAAGCTTTAGATTTCCTATCTTGGTTTAATCGAAAAGTTTTCATCTAAACTGAAAATTTACATTGGCATTAATTACACCACCCCCCCCCCCCCCAAGAGAATTGGTATCAGAGCCACATTTTTATCATTTGGTTTAACACCCAAGAGAATGGCTCGTTGGCTTTTAAGAGGATTTTTCTATTATTCACCCTCTCATATTCAATGAGACGGACTACACTTATTGGAAAACTTGGATGAGAGTTTTCTTACTTTCTTTAGACCTTGATTTATGGATTATTATTGAAAATGGATTTGAAAAGTCATCTCTTCCAATGAACAATTGGAATGATTTGGAGATGAAGACTTTCTCTTTAAATGCCAAGGCTATGAATGTCTTGTTTTGTGCCTTAGAAAAAAATGAATTTGATCAGGTTTCTTATTGCGATTCGGCTTTTAGAATTTGGCTTACATTGGAATTGACACATAACAACATGCTAAATTTAAATGACTCATTAAATGAAATATCATACAAAAATGAACATGAAGAACACCTTCCAAAGAACAAAAACGATTGTGAACTAAGAATGACATATGACTCATCGAGTGAAATCTTGAGTGATGAGAGCCTTGGACATGAACTTTTGACAATTTAACCAGAAAAATTAATCAACATGAATCATAAAAATGATTTAAAGATAGACAAAATCTCTTGCTATGAACGCAGGAAGCCAGGGAACTCCCAAAATAAAATGCACAACCAAGAAGTGAAGAACCTCGCTCTTATGGCCATCAACGATGTAGTTAGTGATTCATTAAGTATTTTATTTTTGAAATTATTAAACATATTCCATGATTTGTTTAATGAGTTTAGAAAACTTAGCAAATCTTTTAAGTTGCTTAAAAATGAACATAATTTGTTATGATGAATTGCATGAGTTATTAGCATCACATAATCTTAGTTCTAAATATGAAATGCTAGACAACATTAAAAAAGAAAATATCATGCTTAAGACAATGTTAGAAAAATTTGAAATTGAAAATAAATCCTTAAATATGATCCTTGCCAATAAGGGTCATTTTAATAGAAGAAATGACATAGGCTTTGTTAGTAATATTCCACAAAGGCCAACCATTTTTGTTAAAGGACCAATCTTAAATGTGCCACCAAGAATCAAGTATAATTTTTATGGAAGATTAGGACATATGGCTTACAAATATCCATTTAAAAATTATAGTCCTCACAAGTTAATTTTGGTTCCTAAATGAACCATAAACAATCTTATGCCATTAAAAAAAATAGGAAGAACATGTCAAGGACCTAATATTAAATGAGTACCTAAATCAAAGCCTCCCTTAATATAAAGTTTTTTCCTAACAAGGCTTGGAGCAATAAAAATATTTTGAAAGTAGATGCTCAAGTCATATTACTTGAGATCTAACACTCCTTCAAGTTTACTAGCCTTAGTAGTAATAAGAAAATTATTGAAATTAAAATTATTGATAATAAATCTTTTAATGGTTTATCATTAATATTGATGATCCATAGCTAGAGTATACAAGTATGAAAATATATTAGAACCAAAAAACCTTAGTTATTAAAAAATATATTTATATCGAAACTTACAAAAATGAGATTTTGAGTAAATGCTAAAATCATTGGCTTGTTTAAATGTAAAGGCTATTGTTAAATAGTTCAAATATTGACAAAATCTATGGAATGATTGATTCAAATGTTACATTGATTGAAATGCTATGATTGAATGATTGTGTTGAATGATAGAATTTTAGAATAGAACAATATAGAAAAGAGAGAGAAAAACCATGCTTCATTGTCTAGTATTTTTGTAAATTAAATATATATTTAATGAGAATGAAATGAGTATGGTAACTCACTACACTAAGTCTAAAAATCATTAGAACTGAAATAAGTCAAAGTTTTTGTTTGAAAATATTTTATTACAATGATGAAATTTTATTTTTGACTTTAAATGACATTGTATTCTTGAAATAAATTTCAAAAGAATGACAACTATTCTTGAAAGAATTTTTATCCTATTAATCCTTCAACAAGTGATAAAATAATACTATTATTGTTGAATCTCTTAAACTACAAAAATGGATTAGAAAATTTTAGCTATTGAAAAACAATCTATGATGTCTTCATCGAACTTTTCGAAAAGTGATTTTTTATGATGATTTTATATAAATTTATAAATAATTTTATTTTAAAATGAGATTGATGAATCTATCCATCATTATTGATATTCTGATGATTTTATCATAATCTTGACAAGTTGAAATAATTATACTTTGAAATCCTTATATAAATTTGTTTAAAGAAAATCATATGAATGAATCATAATTTGTCTCTTTGGATCTATTACTTGAAAATCTTCTTATGAACCATATTCTTGAAAACTTGAAGTTTCATATATATAAATCAAAATCTTCTACTTTTTCTTCCTTGAAATTAACTCATCATCTTGATATCTACAGTATGATATCTTTATAGATAAAGACTCTTCTTTGATCTCTTAAGATTCTATTTTATCATCTAAGAGGAGATTTATTAAATTACATCATGTCTTTAATATTCATGAATGTCTTTTGATATCAATATCTATCTTGACATGATTTATTTTAAAAACTCATGAATGACATAACTTATCACCAAAATTAGTATTTCTTAAATTTGTGATAAGTTGAAAATTATATGAGATTTGTTTTATTATGAATAATTTTCTTAATTTCTTGACTTTATCCTTTAGGGAATCATGTTTAAATCTCTACAATTTTTACTTTTTAATAAAAAATAGATTTATGATCTTAATAATTATAATTAAAAATTTTATCAAGATCATTCTTCTATTTTATTAAAAAGATTTATATTAGATGAATTAAGATAAATCCCTAAGACTCATTGTTATTATTTACAAAAAGGGGATAAGAAACTTATTAAATAAAAACATATCTTTTGATATTCAAAAATTTGATTTTATCCTCAATGACATGATCTTCTACTTTTTGGCATAATTTGAGTATAGATGTTAAAGAAAAATTATGCAATCATATTTCCTTTTGACATTATCAAAGGGAGAGATAAAATTATCAATATGATTGGAAGCAAATTAGATATGATAACCTTGAATGAGAAACAATGTGCTTAGAAGAAAATTTAGAATTTTCTAAATACATGTGAAATACATATTTCATGATTTGAGCTTGATATATTATCATATTTTTCTTTTGATTTCTTAGATATTACAAATTAGACTTCTTATCAAAATATATATGCAAAATTCTTAATTAACAATTTAAGCTATCATGTTTTCTTTTGGAATTTTGATGCATATTATCAAAATATAAATGAAAGGCGACCGGCAAAAGTACATGATTTGCTATTTATGTTATAAAATCATATAATTTAAATACATGAGTGGCTCTTAATTCTTCTTGGATTTCTTAGATTTTTGAGCTCACTTTTGAAATCACTCTAGTTAAAATGAACATAAGAAGAGGATTCAAATTTTTGTGATAAGATAGTTTTAAAAGATTGTTCTTGTTTTATGAATCTTGGTAAATATTTACAAAGGGAAATATATATATAACATAAACTTTTATGATGCTTGAAATAAGTCTTTGATATTAAATCTTTGATAAATCACTTAATGCGCTACCCTTGATTTAAATGAATTAAATTGCATGGGTAGATATCAATTCTTATATTTTGAAATTTACAACTAAAAGATTGAGCCCTATTTTTGTGATACAATGTCTCTCACCCCACTCCCTTGTTTCTTATTTATTATTCAAAAAAAAATTCTTTCATAAGAAAATTATCAAGGGGGAGCAAAACTTGTTTGCTTGCATGATGTAAATTGCTAGCTTGAATATTATAAAGGAAGCAAAAATTTGCTAGCTTGCACTTATCAAAAGAGAAGAAAGAAATCACTAGCTTTATTTGCTATATTTTCTTGAAATTTATATAATATGGATTTGTTGAGCTCATATTCGAAATTTTTAAAATCTTATATCTACAAGATTGAGGTTGAGAATTAAAAATGCCAAATCATGAAAATATATAAATTGATAATCTAGATTTCATGATATTAAGCTTTTTGTGATAATATTTTTGAAAATATTCTCCATGTTTTTATCTTATTATTTATAAAAACAAAAAAGGGAGAAATTTTGCATAATGTTACCATACAAATTTATTTGCTACCCTTGCTTGAAATTACATTAGATGTTTTTAAATGCATGAGTAGCCCCTAAATTCTTGAATCTTCTTGAGTATCTTAGATCCTTGAGCTTATTTTCGAAATTCATCTATATAAATTAAAAGCTATACGTAATGATGTTTTATAACTCTTCCCTTATTTTCTTTCCTTCTTGTTCACAAGAGAGAAAATTTTTATGATTCATGTCGTATTTTAGAGCAAAAAATCATGTGCTTTAAAATTTTAAGCCCTATATTTCACCTTTTTGTTGCTGACAAAGGGGAAAACATATACATTGATGACACATGATATTAATAATATACATTGATATCGATATGAATTGATATATCTTGGATATGGATATGAGTGCATAATTCCTTTTTACTCATGATTTGATATCTTGGATATGCAAATTTGTGTTGAAATTTATATAGAATTTTGATTGTTTGAATTTAAGAGTATGTGATTCTCTTAAATTTAAGTGACATGAATTTAGGGGGAGTTAAGATTAACTCCTGTCATCAATTAATTATCATCATTAAAAAGGGGGAGATTGTTGAATCTCGAATTTTAATGATGAAATCAATTGATGGGTTATAATCTAACATGGATTGTTAGAAGTTGATTGATATAGGATTAACTATGATAGAGAGAATATGACAATCAGGTTTAGCCAGAGTCAAGTCCATAGATTGGGTCGGGGTTCGAACGGTGCGGTTGGGAACTCGCCAGGAGTGCGTCAGAAGCTTGCCAAGGGTATCGGGTGCTTGCTTTGATGGCACAAGGGGGTTCGTCAGAAGAAGACCGAGACTTGCCGGAAGATTATCGGGGGTAGCCGAAAGGCTTGTCGAGAGTTGGGAAGGTCTTGAAGTTGACTTATGGCTAATATGATTGAAATTAATTAAGTCATAGTTAGCATCATGCAGGTTTAATTATGAAGAGAGAGTGAGTTACAGATTAGATATAGATCCAAGATCAAGCTTATGCATCGGGTCAAGGATTAGATGATGTGGTGGGAACTCGCTAGACAATTCGCCGAAGGGAATGGGAAGCTCGTTAGGAACATGTCGGGAGATTGCCGAAGGTAGACCGTGAGACTCGCCACTGGAGATTTTGAAGGTTACCGGAATACGAGAGTGAGGTCATTAAGCTTGGTGGTCATGTTTGATTGTAATCTTCAAGTCATAGGTTAAAAGTGAGTCTGATTTGAGTGTGATTTGGAAATCAACTCAAAGAGGCAATCGAGTCTACTATGGGGTTTGATTGAGCTCAATTAGTTGACTAAATAATTGATCAACATCAGGTTCAAGCCAGAATTTGAAAAGTGGAGGGAACCACTCTTGTAGAGATTTCGACGCGTAAACCGTTAGTAAGTGATGGTTGTACCTCTGTACCCAGGATTTCGAGTAGTTGTCGACGATTGAGCCACCTAGACTGGGCAGTTGAACCATTCGTACCCAAGAATTTGGGCACTTTTGGCGATTGACCCACCTAGGATGGCAGGTGAACCGCTTATACCTGGATTTTTCGGATACAGTTGGATTTTGGCTTCGGTTTTAAAGCCAATTTTGGACTTTTAAATACCCCAAGTTTTCGTATATTCCATACAATAATTTGAGGATTATATTATGAAAAAATATTATGTGAGAATTGTAAGAAAAAGAAAAGGGTAAGGGAGTGATCAAAGAGTGTAATATTATCTCCCTTGTAAGCAAAATATAAGGGTTTGGTCTTCACCCAAAGAAGATTGGTAGTGGACGCTGGTGTGCCTTAAGAAGGAGGACTCGAGAGTAGATGTAGGCCATTGGCACCGAACCAATATAAAAATTTTAAGTGTTTCATTATTTTCATTGCTTACATATTTTTGTATTGACACTTTCGATTTAACTCAACTCTTTAAAAGCAAAGTTTTCACGATAAGTTCTTCCCTTCAAATGTTGCTTATCTTTCTGGTTTGTTTATTAACTGAGTAACTTTCTTTTAGTCACTCACTCATTTCACTAAGAATAAAAAGCTTTGGATTTCCTATCCTAGTTTAATCGAAAAGTTTTTATGTAAACTGAAAATTTACAGTTGCACTAATTGCCAGTTGATCCTAACAGATTATGAAGTTTTATTGTAAAGATGATAGGTCACTTTACGAGGCAAACACGGGAGCCATATCTCCACCATTTCGATATAGCAGATAGAGAAAGTTTTACATAAAACATATGACAGTTTTTTGATGCATATCCAGTAGCTATCAGAGGAGAACGCACAAATTTCAGATCCTAGCTTGCCCAATTTTTGGATGAATTTGTCGATGTTTTTGCCGAGCCACATGGACTTCCCCCTACCTGAAAGTATGATCACCGTATCCCTATACTTCCGGGCAAACCTCTTGCAAACTCAAGGTTGTATTGCTATTCTTATTTGTAGAAGGACAAGATTGAGAACATCGTTAAGGAGATGCTTAACACTGGAGTAATTCGGCCAAGCTGCAACCCCTACTCCTCGCCGTTATTGCTAGTGTGCAAGAAGGATAGTACGTGGTGGATATGCATTAATTACCGAGCTTTAAACGTCATTTTCATCAAAGATAAATATCCCATAATAGTAGTAGATGAGCTCTTAGATGAACTAAAGGGAGACTGGGTCTTCACTATTGGATCTCCATTCCGGGTACCATCAGATTTGGGTATGACTGAAGATATTCCAAAAATAGCATTCCGTACACATAACGGCCATTACGAATTTTTGGTAATGCCCTTTGGACTTATGAATGCTCCTTTTACATTCCAAAGCTTGATGAACGACATTTTCTAGAGATTTTTATGTAGATTTGTGCTGGTATTCTTTGATGACAATCTAATTTTACAGCCTTACACGATATATATTTTCAGCACTTCTGAATTGTTCTAACTATTATTTAGGAGAATACCCTTTATGTTAAACAATCAAAGTATAACTTTTTACAACAAAAAGTGGAGTATCTTGGGCACATTATATCATAAGTTGGAGTGGCGATAGACCTGATGAAAATTGAAGTGATGCAAAGTTGGCTGAGACTTGCAAACATGAAATTGCTACGCGGTTTCCTCGAACTTACGAGCTACTATCAGAAGTTTGTGAAAGACTATGAAAAGATCAATGCCCCACTCACTTCCCTATTGATAAAAGACTCCTTCCAATGGTTGGACCAAGCTTCCATAGCCTTCGATAAGCTCAAGGAAGCCTCAACAATGATACTGGTCCTAGCGCTGCCCGATTTTAGTCGACCCTCCGTGATTGAGGTCGATGCATCTGGAGTTGAAATTGGAGCTATCCTAATGCAAGATGGCTGACCCCTTACCTATACTAGTAAGGCCTTGTCTCCCTCTCATCAAAAAATATTCGTGTATGACAAGGAGATGCTTGCGATTGTGCATATCATCACGTAGTAGAGACCTTACCTGATCAGCCGATGCTTCCAAATCAAACTGATCACTAGAGCCTCAAATATTTTTGGAGTAGAAAATATCATCCTCAAGGTAGTAAAGATGGGTAACTAAACTCCTTGGTTTTAATTATAAAATTATTTATCAAAAGAAAAAAGAAAATATTGATGTTGACACACTGTCACGGCTACCGGAGCAAGCCGAAATTTCAACCATCTCCCTTCCTTCCACCAACTTCCTCGAAGACATTAGGGAGGAATGAAAAAATGACCCAGATACCTGAGGCATCATAGGAAAATTGCAGAAGGCTTCGGGTGCCATTGCCCACTATACTTGGGATTCGAGGGACCTACACTACAAGGGCTGAATTATGCTTGTTTCCACTTCTTGCATCAAAACTATTATGCATGAAATGCACTCTTCACCTTCAGCAAAGCACTCTGAATTTCTGAGAACATACAAGAGGGTGAAGCAAAAATTCTATTGGAGAGGCATGAAAAATTCTATTTGTGATTATGTAGCTAAATGTGATGTATGCCAATAACAAAAGCGTGAAACAGTGGCAAGTCCGGAAAAGCTGCAACCACTACCTATAGTAGACTCAGTATAGACTGACATCTCCATTGACTTCATCGAAGGGCTTCCACCATCTCAAGGTAAAGGTATAATTTTTGTGGTGGTAGATCTCTTAAACAAATTATACCTATTTCTGTGTTATAAGATTCCTTTATACTGTTTCCAGTATTACTTAGCTCTTTGTCAAAAATATTATTAAACTGCATGGGATGCCAAGGTCGATTATAAGCGACCATGACAAGGTATTTACAAGCAAATTTTGGACCGAACTATTGGGAAACCTCAGCGGGAGCATCACATGCGCAACGAAAATCAAAACGAAACCAGTTTTCCACACAAATCAAATCATCATGCAAAAGATTAGGTCACGAGAAAGCCTTAAAAATTGAAAAACCACATCATGTGAGAGACTATGTTACCTAGGGAGATCGTATATCCCTGTATTCCATATTCGGATAGAGATGATAAAGGAAGTCAAGCATTTTCCTCTCTAGTGGTATCCACACGATAGATCTCTGCAGGGAAACTCCTCCAATCTGATCTCGCAACTCTTGCATAGAGGGAGAGAGAAGAATAGGAGGGGGTGGCCAAAGCTACAGCCTATCAACCATGAGTCTCCCCTCCTATATATAAAGAGCCATAAAAAACCCTAGAGGTCCTGCCTTAGTGGGTATTGGATCTCCATCTAATTACCCACTAATCTTACATTATTAGATTTTTATCTAATAATCTCTTTAAGCCCCTAATTGGGCCTTAAGCAAGGAGCCCATCACCATAGGGTCTCATCTAATGAGAACAGGGGCTAATTGGATCTTCATCCAATCCTCTATTTGTTGAAGCATCCACCATATATGTGTGACCCTCTAGGCTTGATACCAAGCTAGTCATGAATCACTCCCATCAGAACTTCTTCTGATATAGTGAATTATTATCCCCATAATAATTCACTCGACTCATCGACTATGGACCTACTAGGCCATTATGTCATAGTCCCCAAACAGTACAAGGGGATCAAATTCATCGGACCTATTTGTCCATAATTATCATGTATCTATAATCTCTCATCCAACTAATATCCCAGAGATCGTATATTGGATATGATATTGTCAAGTTATATATGGAATCTGTCATAGTCTTGATCTAATCGGATTCTCCCGAAGAACTCCTTTCTCAATCCAAATGACCCTAGCCAGGGTTTATTTGAGCAAGCATATATAAGATATTTCTCTCGTGATACTGAGAGTGAATGATCCTCTATTGATGCTCAATTGCCTTCATAAGGTTGGCTACTAATCTTGATAACCAACTGTACCAGATCTGAAACTTTTCAAGCTTGTAAGTTTGGCATAAAAAAAATAGTACTCAAATAAGACATCCTTGGTGTCTCAAGTCTAAGGACCAGATACACAACTGGGACTATAGAATTAATGTTTGCCATTAAGTATCATTAACTATACAGTATTCCATAAGCAGATCAATCATTGAACTCATTCTCCAATGAGCACTTGTACTATATCTTTAGTATCTCCACACAAATGGCTATGAGACCAATCGCCTCCATCATATGGACATGTATATAGTACATCGGTCTATCCGGTTATCTTGATGTCCCTTTCGAGTAACCTATGACTGGGATTAACTAGGATATATGTTTAAAGGTGAATCGATCTCATTATCATGATCTCATCATGATCTGATTCTTATTGCACAGAATCAATGACATCATTTTATATTTATATATATATATATATATATATATATATATATATATATATATATATATATATATATATATATATATATAATGTGAGAATATACCAATAATTAATCATAAGCAAAAAGATCGTGTAGCGTGTCACACATGTCATCACTCACGTGATTGGCTTATAGGGCACCTGTAAATAGTAATCTCCCACCTAACCTAAAGCTAATCACCTATGTGTCTGATCCCCATCAGACCCCTGTGATGCTCAAATACAGTTTGAGCCAAGGTCTTCGTCGGTGGATCTACAATATTATCTTCGGATAAAACTCTTTCCATTGCTATATGTAGGTCATAATCGTTCTAATCCACTGGACCTCCTCAAAACAATTCTGATGAGACCTGGGTTCCCATGCTAGAGCAATATATGAGAATCAGCTCCATCCTGCTTTGTACAACTCGTAAATCCCTGATGAACTTCTTTATCTACACGCCTTCTTTTTGTTGCTTCTACTGCAGCAATGTATTCCACCTTTGCGATCGAGTCAGTAGTAGTATCTTACTTGGAACTCTTTCAGCTTACTGCTCCTCTATTCAGGATGAAAATATATCCTAAGTTTGACTTGTTATTATTAATGTCGGACTACAAACTCGAGTCTGTGTAGCCCTCAACCTGGAGGCTACCTCCTCCATATATGAGTAAATTATCCTTAGTCCTTCTCAAGTATTTAAGGATACAATTTACTGCCTTCTAGTGTTCCAAACCTGGATCAACTTGATCCATAGCATGCACTATATCAGGCCTGGTATATAGCATAACATACATAATAGATCCAATTGCTGAGGCATAGGGTATCTTATCCATGCTTGTCCTTTCTTCAGGAGTCTTTTAGGGACATACTCCTAGAAAGTGATATTCCATGTCTCATCGATATGGAGACATTTCTTGGAATTCTCCATGTCAAACCTTTTAATAATGGAGTCTATATACCTAGACTGGGACAAGCTAAGCATCCTCTTGGATCTATCTCTATAGATCTGATCCCTAAAATATAGGATACTTCCCCTAAGTCTTTTATGGAGCAGTTTCTGGATAGCTAAGTCTTTACTGTGGAGAGTATTCCTACATCATTCAGAATAATTAGGTTGTCATCTACATATAGCACCAAGAAGGTGATAGCGCTTTCACTTACCTTTCTGTACACACAAGCTCATCTTCATTTTTAACGAAATCATAAGATCTGATTGCCTCATCAAATCTTATGTTCTAACTTTAAAAAGCTTGCTTTAGTCCATAAATGGATCTAAGCAACCGACACACTTTATCTGGAATATCTCTGGATATAAATCCCTTTGGATGTCTCATCTACACCTCTCCCTCGAGGTTACTATTGAGGAATGTCATTACACATCTATCTGCCAAATCTTATAGTCATAGTGTGTTACAATGGCTAAAAGAATTTTAATGGATTTAAGCATGGCTACAAGTGAAAAGGTTTCGTTATAGTCAACACCTTATTTTTTATGATATCCTTTAGCTACCAACCTTGCCTTATAGGTCTCCACCTTTCCATCTACTATAATCTTCTTCTTGAAGATCCACTTGCACCCGATGGGTACAATACCCTCAAGTGCATCTATAAGGTTTCAAACCTTGTTAGAGTACATGGAATCTATCTCAGAATTCATGGCTTCTTGCCACTTCCAGGAGTCTATACTCATAATAGCCTCCTCGTAGGTCTGAGGATCAATATTCTAAGAGTCATCTCCATTGATATGTCTCACATATTTTTCACAAGAGTGAGATACTCTACTAGACATGCGCAAAGTTGAAACTTGTGTGCTAGGTACCCGAACAGACTTGAGCTCTGGAATAGTGCTTGAGCTAGGTTCTCCAACCTCGCTTAACTCTATTTCACTCCCACTATTTCTACCAAGAATGTGTTCCTTCTCAAGAAACACAACCCTCTTGGCAACAAAGACCTTCTGGTCCTCGGGATGATAGAAATAGTACCCATAAGTTTCCTTTCGGTATCCCACGAACTTACACCATTCTGTCCTTGATTCCAACTTGTTAGGATTGTGTCTTGTAACGTAAGCAGGATAGCCCCAAATCTTAACCATCTTAGGATCGGGCTTCTTTCCTTTCCATGTCTCATATAGTATATGTTAAATCACGGATTTTGATAATGAAATCAACTGATGAGTTTCATAATCTAACTTATGTGTTAGAGAAAATGATGCAGGATTAATTGCGATAGTAAAAGGTAGTACAATCAAATGCTGCGCCAGAGGTCAACCGAGGTTCGAATGATGTTGTCGGGAGCTCACCGAGAACTCACCAGAAGTTTGCCAAGAAGTTCGTCGGGAGTTCAACAATAGGTTGTCAAGAACTCACCGGGAAGTTCACCAGAAGAATATAGAAGTTCCTTGGGAGTTCACCGAAAGAAATCGGGAGCTCACCGGGGGTTCATTAGAAAGATGTTAGGAGTTCGTTAAAGAGATGATCGGACAACGAACATTATATGTTGAGTGTCGTAGTTAGCATCGTAATAAGAGTTAGTTTTACTAACTCAATTAAGAGATCATTAAGTCTTAATTAGGGTTGATTTGAACCTATTACAAAAGTCATTTTAGTAACCCAAGGTCAGATGAGACATGGTCTTCGAAGACACGGTCTCCAAGGTAACACAGTCTTCGAAGGTGTGTCAGGCGGTTGAACTGCCTAGACTAGCAGTTGAACCGCCCAAACACAGTCTCCCAGACTGTCAAGCGGCTAAACTACTCAGAACACAGTCTCCCAGGCTATCAGGCCACTAAACTGCCCAAATATAGTCTCCCAGACTATCAAGTGGCTGAACCGCCTAGAACACAGTCTCCCAAACTATCATGAGGCTAAATCACCCAGAACACAGTGTTCGAGACTAGCATCTCGGAAACACTTAAAAATTGATTTTTGGCTCTACTTTTAAAGTCATTTGGGGCCTATAAATACTCACTCATTCTTGCTGGAGTAAGACAAGTAATCAAGAGCAAAAACCTTGTGAAAACGCAGTTGTAATTGAGAGCTTTCTCCTCATTTCGTCTTGTGTAGTTTTTTATTTAAAAGAGAGCTTAGAGACTTGTAAAGGTTATCTCCTAAACCTGTAAAAAGAGAATAGAGTTATAAGAGGGTAGTTAATCTTCACCTATTGAAGAAAAATTTATAGTGAAAGCCGATGACCTCAACGGAGGAGGAATTGGGAGTGGATGTAGGTCATAAGACCGAACCACTATAAAATCAGTTTGTTTCCTCTTCTTTGCTCTTTATGTTAATTGCTAAATTGTCTACTACCTTTGCTTATACTCTTACATACATCACTACACTTAAACGTATTTCTGATATGATTTTTATTAAGTGAATATTTAAATCAACATGAAATTTTTATAAGCGCTAATTCAACCCTACCCCCAACCCCACCGCACCCCCCCCTCCTCCTCCTCCTCCTCCTCCTCCTCTTAGTGTCGCTTTGATCCTACCAATTGGTATCAGAGCCACGTTTTCTCTATTTGGCTTAAAATCCAAGAGAGATGGCTTTTGTTGGTAATCAAGAGGGACTTTCTATCACTCGTTATCCTATATTCAATAGGACGGATTACACATATTGGAAAACTATAATGAGAATTTTTTCTACTTTCTATGGATCTTGAATTATGAAAAATTATTGAAAGTAGTTTTGAAAAGTCTTCTAAACAAATGAACGAATAGAATAATTCAGAAACTAAGACTTTCTCTTTGAATACTAAAGTGATGAACGCTTTATTTTACACTCTTGATAAAAACGAATTTAATCAGGTTTCTATATGTGAAACTACGCATGAAATTTGACACACACTTGAAGTTACACACGAAGGCACTAGTCAAGTCAAAAAGTCAAAAATTAATCTTTTGGTGCATAACTATGAATTGTTTCGCATGAAACTAAGTGAGACCATAGGAGACATGTAGACCCGTTTTACATATGTCGTCAATGGTCTAAAAGCGCTTGGCAAAAAATTTTCTAATTTTAAACTTATTAACAAAATATTAAGATCCCTTCCTAAAAGTTGGGATCCTAAAGTAATGACAATACAAAAAGCAAAGGATCTAAATAATTTTTCGCTTGAAGAACTAATTGGATCTTTGATGATTTATGAAATGACATGTATAGTACATGATGAACTCGAGAATAACCTTCCAAAGAATAGGAAGGACATAGCACTTAGAACCAAGACCACTTGGGAGAAAACTCAAGTGACGATGATGATGATGAGGACTTCACACTTCTTACAAGAAAATTTAAGAAATTCCTAAAAACAACTAAAACAAGACAAGATGCAAAGAACAAAAATGAACTAAAAAAGGACTCAATAATATGCTACGAATATAAGAAGCCAGGACACTTAAAATATGAATATCCCTAAGTGAAGAAGAAGCAACCAAAGAAGAAGAAGGCGCTCAAAGCTACTTGGGATGACTTAAGTTCATCCAAAAATGGAGAGCCAACCAACAAGGAAAAAGTTGCAAATTACGCTTTAATGGCATTTGTCAATGACGTAAGTAATCTAAATGAAACTTCTTTATCTTATGATAATTATTTAATATATTTAATGACTTATTTGATGATCTTAAATTAGTTAGTAATAAGTATAAATTGTTAAAGAATGATCATGCTTCACTTGCTAGTAAGTTTGAAAATTTAAAAAAGGAGTATGATGAACATAGGATAGTTCCTTGCACTAAGTGTGAAGAATTAGATATACTTAAGAAAGAAAATATTTCATTAGAAGAAACATTAGAAAATTTTAAAATAGGTAACAAATCCTTAAACATGATTCTTGCTAATAAGGGTGATGTTCATAGAAAGGAAGGAATTGGCTTTGTGAGTAACACTCAACAAAAGCCAACCATCTTCGTTAAAGGGCCTACATTATATGTTTCACCTAGAAATAAATGTAATTTTTGTGGAAGAATCGGATACTATGCTTATAAATTTTATTTAAAAAGCATAGTCCACAAAAATTAATTTGGGTTCTTAAAGGAACCATAAACAACTCGACGCCATTAGTAAAATTAGGTAGAATTTTACATGAGGAACCCAAAGGCAAATGGGTACCTAAACCAAAACCCTCTTTCTTGTATATATGTCTCCAAACAAAGCCTAGAAGCACTAAATAGTACTTTGATAGTAGATGCTCAAGGCATATGACCGGAGATCCAACTCATTTCTCCAAGCTTACTAGCCTAAATAAAGGATTTGTCACATTCGGAGACAACAACAAGGGAAAAATCATTGGGAAAGGAACCATAGGTAACAAATCAAACCTCTTGATTGAAGATGTATTATTAGTTGATGGTTTGAAACATAATCTACTAAGCATTAGTCAATTGTGTGATAAAGAATATATTATCAAATTTAAATTTAATGCTTGTATAATTGAAATACCACATAAAAATAGTTCTATGATTGCCTTAAGAAGTAATAATGTGTATACTATTGACATTGATAATTTTTATAATGAAATATATTTTTCGACCTTAAATGATGATACATAGATTTGGCATAGGAGACTAGGACATACTAGCATGAAACTATTAAACCAAATCTTAACTAAAACTCTCATAAGAGGAATGCCTAGCATCAAGTTTGTAAAAGACAAAGTTTGTGATGCATGTCAACTAGGAAACCAAATAAAAAACAGTTTCAAATCAAAAAAATCAAATAAATACCTCTAGGCCACTACAATTGATCCATTTGGATTTATTTAGACCAATTGATACTACAAGCTTAGGAAGTAGCAAAATTGTGTTTGTTATTGTAAACGATTATAGTAAATTCACTTAGACCTATTTCTTGGTACACAAAGTGATTCTTTTAAATGTTTTTCAAACTTTTGTAGACTTGTTCAAAACGAGAAGGGTTTTATGATTTCATCTATACATAGTAATCATGGTGTTGAGTTTAAAAATCATGATTTTCAAAAATTTTTGTGACTCAAATGAGTATAATCATAATTTCTCTACTCCTAGAAATCCACAACAAAATCGAGTAGTGGAAAGAAAAAATAGGAACTTATAAGAAATGGCTAGAACCATGTTAAACGAACATAGCCTGCTCAAATATTTTTGGGCCGAAACTGTTAACACGGCATGCTATCATGAATAGGGTTCTCATAAGACCATTACTCTCTAAAACTCGTTACGAATTATGAAAAAATAAAAACCTAATATTTTGTATTTCAAAGTATTTAGTTGTAAATATTTTATTTTGAATGAAAAATATGCCTTAGGAAAGTTCGATGCAAAATCTGATGAAGGCATATTTCTTGGTTATTCCTCAATTTCAAAAGCTTATCGTGTCTTTAATAAAAAAACTCTTGTAATTGAGGAATCCATCCATATTATTTTTTATGAGGTTTCCAATTTGAAGAAAATTGACTTTGATAATGATCTTGGTTTTGATAATTTAAATTTAAATGATAAATCTCCTCACTAAAATAACTTAGATGCATCTACTTCCAAGGAATCCTTACCAAGGAATGGAAGTATATAGATGCTCATCCTAAGGAGTTAATAATTTGAGATGCATCAAAAGGTGTTCAAACTCGTTCATCATTTAAGAATTTTTATACTAACGCCGTATTTTTATCTCAAATTGAACCAAAATGTATTGAGGAAGCCCTAAAAGATGATTTTTGGGTCATTTCAATGCATGAAGAGTTAAACCAATTTGAGAAAAATGAGGTGTGGGAGCTTGTTCCTAGACCTAATGACCGTTTAGTGATAGGTACTAAATGGGTTTCTAGAAACAAGCAAGATAAAAATGGTATCTTGCTTAGAAACAAGGCTAGATTAGTGGTCAAGTGTTTCAACTAAGAAGAAGAGATCGATTATGAAGAGACCTTCGCTCCTGCGGCTAGACTTGAAGCCATAAGGATGCTCCTTGCCTTTGCCTATTTTAAGAATTTTTTAAATTATTTCAAATGGATGTCAAAAGTGCTTTTCTTAATGGTTTCATTTTCGATGAAGTTTATGTTGAACAACCCCCTAGTTTTGAAAATAATATTTTTTTGAATCATGTTTTCAAATTATATAAAGCTCTTTATGGATTAAAACAAGCCCCTAGAGCTTGGTATGAAAGAATTAGCTTTTTTCTTATTTCAAACAATTTTTTGAAAGGCAAGATTGATACCATATTATTTTTTAAGTATTTTAAAAATAATTTTACAGTTATTCAAATTTATGTTGACAATATTATTTTTGGTTCAAGAAATAAATCCTTATGTGAATCTTTTGTCAAAAGTATGAGCCAAGAATTTAAAATGAGTCTAATGGGTGAATTAATATTTTTCTTAGGCTTACAAATAAAATAATTAAATGATGGTATCTCTATAAGTCAAACTAAGTATATATTAGATTTGTTAAAATGTTTTAGTATGGACAATGCTAAGGCCATCAACACACCCATGAGCACCTCTACAAAATTAGACTTGGATAATGAAGGTGAAAATTTTGATCAAAAAACATATAGAGGAATGATATGTAGTTTATTATATTTAACTGCTACTAGACCGAATATAATGTTTAGTGTTGGATTATGTGCAAGATTTCAATCAAATCCCAAAACTTCTCATTGTAAGGCAGTTAAACGAATATTTAGATATTTAAAAGAAACTTCTAATTTAGGATTATGGTCTCCTAAGTCTAAAAACTTTGATTTGCTTGCCTATGTGGATGTTGATTTTGGAGGTTGTAGAATAGATAGGAAGAGTACAACTGGAATATACCAATTCTTAGGACATGCTCTTGTTTCTTGGTCTTCCAAGAAAAAAAATTCGGTTGCATTATCTATAACTGAAGCTGAGTACATAGCAGTTGGTGCATGCTATGCACAAGTCATTTAGATGAAAAACACCTTAAAAGATTATGAAATTCACTTAAAAAATATTTCTATCAAATGCAATAATACTACTGTAATATATCTAACTAAAAATCTAATTTAATACTTAAGAACTAAACATATTGACATTAGGCATCACTTTATTAGAGATCATGTAAATAATCATGATATATCTTTGGAATTTATTAATACTAAATATCAATTGGCTCATATCTTCACCAAGCCATTAAATGAAGACCAATTTGACTTTCTTAGAAGAGAGTTGTGAATGTTAAACTATTCAAATACATGATTTGCTATTTTTTGGACTTTTTGAGTTTTTGCTTAAAATTTACATGAGATAGTCTTTGAATACATGAGTAGCTCTTATAATCTTCTTGACTTTCCTCAACTTTTGAGCTATCTTTCAATATTTTGATTCTTGGATTCATGAATATGTATCCCTCCTCTTAATAATTTATTTTGTTTTGGGATACTTGATTTTGGATCTTTGCCATTCCCTCCCTTTCTTCTGCTTCTTCTTCTATCTTATTTTAAAAGGGGAAGAAAGCAATTTGATACGAAATAGATTAAACTCTATTTTTTTTAAGAGGGAGAATGGACTAGATTTCTTTCTTTGTGTAATGAATATAATAATAAATGTGTTGACATATGTATTGAACACTTAGTATTCAAATGTGTGGTGAATATTTCTCTTTTTTGATAACAAGGAGAAATGGCATGATTGATGACATATGATAAATGTTGCATTTGAAATTTTATCATATAATTAACATTTGTTTTTAACAATTGTTTAGAAAAGTTATGATGGCAAAGGGGGGAGAGATAGTATATTGATGACAAATGATAAATGGTATGTTTGAATATTTTTGATAAATATTTAAAAATGATAAAGGTTTAAATGATAGATATTTATGATAAATGTTCAAATATGAATTGAGCATTTCTCCTTTTTATTGATGACAAAGAGGGAGAAATGACATAATTGATGACATATGAGAGATATTTTGAGATCTTTAAAATAGTTAAAATGAATGCTATATCATAATTGATAACATGGTTATATTGTGAATGTAATGATTGAAATTTTTAATGTGATACCAAGAAAATGAATCTCTAAAATTTTTCTTTATCATGTATGGTTATATTGTAAAAATGATCAAAATGCTTGGATTTAAAAGTGTTAGGTTCTTTTGAATTCAAGTTTATTATATTTATCCTATGGTATATACATAGGGGGAGTTAAGGTTAACTCCATCATTAATTGGTTGTCATCATAAAATAAGGAGAGATTGTTAAATCTCGGATTTTGATGATGAAATTAATTGATGGGTTTTATAATCTAACTTGTGTGTTAGAAAAAATAATACAGGATTAACTACGACAGTAAAGGGTAGTACAATCAGATGTTGCACCAAAGGTCAGCCGAGGTTCAGATGATGTTGTCGGGAGATAGCCAAGAACTCACCAGAAGTTTACCGGGAAGTTCATCGGTAGTTCATCGACAGGTTGTCAAGAACTCACCAAGAAGTTCACCAAAAGAATGCTGGAAGTTCATTGGGAGTTCACCGAAACAAATCAGGAGCTCGCCGGGGGTTCATCGGAAAGATGTCGGGAGTTCGTCGAAGAGATAATCGGACAACAAACATTATACATTGAGTGTCGTACTCAGCATCGTAATGAGAGTTAGTTTTACTAACTCGATTAAGAGGTCATTAAGCCTTAATTAGGGTTGTTTTAGACTTATTATAAAAGTCATTTCAATAACCCAAGGTCAGATGAGACATGGTCTCCAAGATGACACAGTCTTCGAAAGTGTGTTAGGCGGTTGAACCACCTAGACTGGGCAGTTGAATCACCCAGACAGTCTCCCAGACTGTCAGGCAACTGAACTACCCATAGCACAGTCTCCCAGACTATCAGGCGGCTGAATCACCTAGACACAGTCTCCTAGACTGTCAGGCGGTTAAACCTCCCACAACACAGTCTTCGAGACTGTTAGGTGACTGAACCACCCAGAACACAGTGTTCGAGACTAGCATCTCGGAAATACTTAAAAATTAATATTTGGCTCCACTTTAGAAGCCATTTAGGGCCTATAAATACCCTACTCATTCTTGCTGAAGTAAGGCAAGCAATCAAGAGCAAAAACCTTATGAAAACTTTGTTGTAATTAAGAGCTTTCTCTTCATTTCGTCTTGTGTAGTTTTTTGTTTAAGCGAGAGCTTAGAGACTTATAAAGATTATCTCCTAAACCTATAAAAGGAGAATAGAGTTGTAAGAGGGTGGTTGATCATTATCCATTGAAGAAAGATCTATAGTGGAAGTCGATGACCTCAACGGAGGAGGAATCGGGAGTAGACATAGGTCACAAAACCGAACCACTATAAAATCGATTTGTTTCCTCTTCTTTGCTCTTTATGTTAATTGATAAATTATCTACTACCTTTGTTTGCACTCTTACATACATCTCTACACTTAAACACATTTTTGATATGATTTTTATTATGTAAATATTTAAATCAACGTGAAATTTTTATAAGCACTAATTCACACCCCCCCTAGTGCCGCTTTGATCCTAACAATGTAGACACTACCGACTTTGATGAAACTCTGTTCAGAAAGTAAGCTATGGTCTCTATGGTATATCCCTAGAATGAGACGGGTAGGTCAATGAAACTCAGCATAGGTCACACCATGTTTAACAGTGTGTGATTCCTCATTTCTGATACATCATTGAGCTGAAGTGTACAAGGAGGTATCCACTGGAATAGAATCTCATTGTCCTTAAGGAAATGGGTGAACTCCATATTCAAGTACTCTCCTCCTCGATCTGATCGAAGAGTCTTAATACTCTATCCAATCTGGTTCTCTACTTCATTCTTATATTCCCTGAATTTCTCAAAGGCCTAGGACTTATACTTCATCAAGTACACATGTCCATACCTAGAGAAATCATCAGTAAATGTAATGAAGTATGAGTAACCACCTATAGCCTGAGTCAACATGGGACCACATACATCACTATGTACAAGTTCTAATAACTCAGTGGCTCTCTCTAGTTCCACTAAAAGGAGAGTTGGTCATCTTTCCACAAAGGCAAGGTTCACAAGTTGCATATGACTCATAGTCAAATGGATCTAAGTATCCATCTTTTAATAATTTTTTTAATCATTTCCTCATGTATATGACCTAGCCTACAATGTCATAAGTATGCATTGTTCACCTTATCTCTTTTCCTCTTAGACATATTTATATTCATGATATGTTGAGAAGTGTCTAACATATATAAGCCATTTATCAGGGTCCCTTTAGTGATGATCTCATCATCCATAATTATTGAACAACTATTGTGATCAAAAACTAATTTATATCAAATAATTATTAAATAAGAGATGAAAATAATATTTTTGATAATAGAAGGAACAAAATAGCATGCATCTAATGCAATAATAGCTCCACCAGACAGATGTAGTTTGACCTCCCCTACAGCAACTCTTGCTCCATTGCTTATCTTAAGTGGAGATTGATCATGAATATACTTGAAGCTTATCCAAGCTTTCGTTTCACCTTCTCTGCAAGGTAGTCCTTACAGTTCCTATTCTAGTGCCCATCTTAGCCATAGTAGAAGCATTGTCCTTTATCCTTTGTCGGGTCTTTCTTAGCAACCTTTGCCTTACCCGGTCTTTCTTTGCCCTTGCCCTTCTTAAGAGTCTTACTAGCCTTCCTTTTCTTCTTGGTCTCACCAATATAGAGAACTGACTTCTCATTCTTGATGGCACTCTCAACTTCCCTCAATATATTGAGGGGCTTAGGGAGAGTTACCTCAAACTTGCTTATGTTAAAATTTATAATAAAGTGAGAAAAAGAATCTGATAAGGACTGAAGTATAAGATCAATGCACAGGTTATCGTCTAAGACTATTTCTAGATCTGTGAGTTTTTCGATCTACTCTATCATCTTTAGAACATAGTTCTCAACCAATATCCCTTCCATCATCCTGGCATGGAAGAGTCTCTTGGATCATATCTTTGAGTTCTTCCATGTTTCTTAAACAACTGGCAGAGATTAAGAATGATAGAATCTGTATCCATGCTCTCATGTTGCCTTTGTAACTCAAGAGTCATAGAGGCCAACATATAACATTTTGCCAATGTGAAATCATCTATATACTTCACATAGCGAGTGATCTCATCCTCGCCTACCCCTTCTTCTGGTGTGGGCACAATTGTATCAAAGACATACATGATTTTCTCCTTCATGAGAATAATTCTCAAATTGTAGGACCCAATCTATGTAGTTTGGACTAGTGAGGTAGTTGGCATCAAGTATGCCACGTAGGGGGTTTGTGAGTAACATGTTTGTGACAAACAAGATATAACACAAATAAATAACATGCAGATTTTATAGAAAATACTAATTAAGATATGAACTTCTATCTTAATGTACTCTCACTATTTTCCTATTGAATCATGATACACCCTCGACACATGAGACGAAAGTCTCCGGCAAACTCCTAATGGGGATCGGGATCCAATCGGCATCTTAGTGCAACCTCGAGGGACTCGACCAATTACATTAAGCCCAAAAGGTAGACAACTCTTGCCAATCATAATTTTTTATGATACCCGTCATATTCGGCCTTAGAACCATCATGGTCTCGAGGGACTCGACTAATCATGATGTTAAGTCATCACCATCATGACAAGATGAGTCTGATTTGATGATATACCCTCGAGGGACTCGACTAAGCATACGATGTCCTCAAGTCACCAATGACCTCTCTATGTTATAGACAAGAACTCGATTACATAGATAGTTGAGCCTCGAGGGACTCTACTAACTCAACCTATATCGTGATTCAATTTCTTCCTATAACGATGGAAGGCCACGTGAGTCAATTTTATTACCTTACGCTTACCAACTTAATATTATCGTAGGAGGGGTTTTGTTTTGTATAAGTCTTCTAATATGTCGTGTCATACACATACATATTTAAGCCACACCGGATGATCATGAGCCATTACCTAATATAATTAAGCCCGAGCGAATGGGCCTAATCACTCATAATAGGATCTATGTGTACATCGACGTATCTCAATGCCATGTGATTGTTCATCTCATCATCATCGATTCCATCAAACCCTTATCGCATCACCATACGTCCTGATCTCTCGACACGGTAGCATGAGTCCCGTTGTCACCTCTACGCTCCCAATGTGCCTCTCCATGTAATAATCACAAGCACGCAGGCCCGACAATAAATGAGAAAAATGAAGGCTCGCAGCCCCAATAATAATAGTAATAATCATAATTATATACATCATAACATATGGCTCATGATCATCCATCCACATAGATACATCACATCACATGTAGGATTACTAGGATATATAATAATTAATTAAACTATTTAATTAATTATTTTTTAAAAATCAGGACATGCTTAGAATTTCTAAAATTGACAAGGGCATTTTCAAAATTCTAGATAAGAGGATAATCCTTAGAATTTTTAGAATTATTAAGGGTGTTTTGATTTTCTGGGCATAGGACAAACCCTAGAATTTCTAAAATTATAATGGGCATAATCATCCTTTTCTCAAAAGGATGCCCTAGCCCTCCCCTTCTACCCTCATCCAGCGGCCATTGCTGGTGGTGCTGCGTTCCGTTGGCCATCGCCTTGCCCATGAGCGACTTCCTTTGTAGCAGGCGCCACTGCCCTAGTGGGCGGACGGGCGTCATTGCCCCTCGAGCGGTAGCTCCTACAGGCGTTGTGCCCGCAGGCACCTCCCTTGCAGGCTAGCACCATCCACGAAGGGGGCACCTTCATGGGCCGCCACGCGCGCGCCATACCATGGTGGTCGCCTCGGCGCCGCGGGTGGCTACGCCTGTTGGTGGCTGCCCCTTGCGGGCTGGCCATGGGCGACTATGCCTGCTGGTGGCTCCCCCTTACATGTTGGCCATGGGTGACTATGCCTGCTAGCTACTGCCCCTTGCAGGTTGGTCGTGGGCGGACGCCCTTGCAAGTGGCCCTGGCCGCAACTTGTTGCCCCTGCAGGCGGCCTGGCCGTGGGTGGTCACCCCTACAGGTGGCATGGATGTGGCCAGCTGCCCCTGCAAGCAAATAGCATGCAGGTGGCTGCATCCTTAGCCCGCAGGCAGCACTACCATTGCTGCTCATCGCTGCAACAAACACGTAGAACGGTTCTACGCGATCCAATCTCATCACACACAGTTTAAAACCAATCTTTCATACGAAAACCTTGGCTCTGATACCACTATTGGGAAACCTCAGCAAGAGCATCACATGCGCAGCGGAAATCAAAATAAAACCAGCTTCCCACATAGATGAAATCATCGTGCAAAAGATTAGGTTACAAGAAAGCCGCAAAAACTGAAAAACTACATCATGTGATAGATTATTTTACTTAGGGAGATCGTATATCCCTATATTCCAGATCTGGATGGAGAGGATGAAGGAAGTCAAGCATATTCCTCTTTGGCGATATCCACACGATGGATCTTTGCAGCGAAACTCCTCCAATCTAATCTCGTAACTCTTACGTAGAGGGAACGAGGAGAATACGAGGGGGTGGCCAAAGCTGTAGCCTATCAGCCATGAGTCTCCCCTCCTATTTATAAAGAACCACCAAAAACCCTAGGGGTCCTACCTTAGTCGGTATTGGATCTTCATCTAATTACCCACTAACCTTGCATTATTGGATCTCTATCTAGTAATCTCCTTATGCCTCTAATTGGGCCTCATGCAAGGAGCTAATTAACATAGGGTCTCATCTAATAAGAATATGGGCTAATTGGATCTCTATCTAATCCTTTATTCGCTAAAGCATCCACCATATATGTGTGACACTCTAGGCCCGATACTGAGCTGACCGTGAGTCACTCTCATCAGAACTCCTAATATAATGAATTATTATCCTCATAACAATTCATTTGACTCATCGATTATAGACGTATTATGCCACTACGCTATAGTTTCCAAATGGTACAGGGAGATCGAATCTATCGGACCTGTCTGTCCATAGTTACCATGTATCTATAATCCCTTATTCAACTAATATCCCAAAGACCATATATTGGATATGGTATTATCAGGTCACATACGGAATCCGTCATAGTCTCACTATAATTGGATTCTCCCAGAGAACTCCTCTCTTAATCTGAATGACCATAGCCAAGGATTTGTCTGAGCAAGCACATATGGGGATATTCCTCTCGTCATACCGAGACTGGATGATCCTTTATTGACACTCAATTGCCTTCGTAAGGTTGCCTACAAATCCAGATAACCAGTTATACCAAATCTAGAACTTTTCAAACCTGTAAGTCTGGTGTCAAAGAAAGGAGTACTCAAACAAGTCATCTTTTGTGTTTTAAGTCTAAGGACCAGATACACAACTAGGACTATAGAATCTCTATCTGACATTAGGTATCATTAACCATACAACAGTTTATATGCAAATCAATCAATTAACTCATTCTACAATGAGCACCTGTACTATATTGATAGGACTCCAGTAGGGTTGAGTCCTAATCTCCCCAGAAGTAGTCAATAAAACCCTACTAGATTATAATAAAGTCACTTCTATCTTATAAAGGAGTATGACTAGGGTTTAGATTAACCCTTAGGGCTTAGTGGCTGTCGCCCCCCCTTACTAGGTTGGTAGGCTAGGGTTTCCCCTTGCTTAGGTCGGCTGTAGAACCAACCTAGCCGCCACCTGTTCCCTTTAAGGTAGGTAGGCTATAAAAAGGGCAAAAGGATAACTTTAATTAGGCAAGCACGCCCTAGGGCTAGGGTTTGGAGCCCTATATAAACATGTAGCCTCCACCTCTTTTTATTAAGCAATCATCAATTTTATTTCAGCCTTGTGCCAAATCTAGGAGGGAGGAACCCCTACAGTGTTCCAAGGGTTGATCCCCCTCAAAGATCAAAATCTATAAAGCTCCTTCTGGGGTTCTATCATCTGGTATCAGAGCAGCAATCTTGCTGCCCCTGTAGCCATCTTAGATGCATCCACCTTCCCAAGAAATTCCCATAATTGCTGCGACACGCACCTCCACCTTCCACCTCAGCCGTAAATCAAGTCAATCTACCGCTACCCCCTGCGTTTCATCTGGAAATCTGATATATTTTTATCATCCATGCTTCTTTAATACTGCGAGATTCCTTATTTACATGTTGAAGATTTTTTTAAAATTTTATCCACAATAAATTTTGTTCGTCGTAAACATTATTATCGTTGCAAAGGTGAAATGTTGTAGAACTTTTCAGCCGATTGTTGCTTCTTGAAACTAAAATTTTAATCATCTTTTTTGACTGAAACTTTTATATAATTTCATAAATCATCTTAGCTTTCATCTAAGACTGATCTCGTGAGAAAACTCCTTATGAATCTAGATTTATAGCACTATGATTCTTTATTACACAGTACTGAAATTTTATAACGTAGAATCTGCCTTCCGTTTATTGGCCTCTTGAAACCCAACTTTTGTTTACCCTTTTTGGTCAAAATTCTTTCATCTGAGATTGATTTCTGGAAAAAATTCCTTTAGGAACTAGTTTTCTTATACAATCTTTCACCATCACATAGTTTTGGAATTTTTACAATGAAGGATCTATCTTTCGTCTTTTGCCCTATTACCCCAGTATTATGCTGCCAAACCTTTTACCAGTGTTACCAACATCTGAACTAAGGATTTTTACATAATTTTCTTGAACTCTCCCCTATAATTTACATCAAGAAGTCATCATCTATTGGATGTAAAATCTGTTCGGTAGGACAGCACATCGCAACACCTTTTTTCATCGAATTTTATTAGATTTAAGTTCTATTTTTTATAGGATTTTGGTCCCTCTTTTTCTCATCTCTAAACCTTACCATCCTCACCAAAAACTCCTCCAAATCCTACCCAAATCAGCCCTAACCGCAGCATAATTCCTTATCGATCCACTTACCTTTTCAGCCAGCTTTCCTTACCGATACACCTATCTCTGCTGTCATCTATCCCAGATCTAAAATCTATTTTCCTAACCTTCATCTACTATTATCATAGCCCTAAAACTATCCCAATTTATAGCCTAAACTTCACAAAATCACAGCCCCAAATTGCACCCAAAACAGCCATAAATCGCACCCAAAAATCGCAGCCTTCGGTCCACTAACTTTTCAGCCACCCAATCTCCCATATCCCTTCAACTGTAGCACACATCTTTTGCTGCCCAGCACTACCAATTGCGACCTCTTGCTGCCATCCTCCTTGATTGTATCCAGCAGCGATCCTTGTGGCAAAAAGCTACCAGTAGTGATCTTTCGCTGTGATCTGTTTACATCATAGCCCGCAACAATTGTTCGCTGCCAACTATCTTGGTCACGGCCAGCAACAAATTGAATACAACAGCAGTCATCTCTCACTCCATACCGCTGCTATCTTCCTCCATAATAGTCATGTACATCGCTGCCCCGTCTTTCTCCTATTGTAGCCGCACCCTTGCAGCAACCGACGTCACCTGCAGCCACGAAGTCACACCGCAGCCGCAACCAACGTTGCTGCTTCCCTCTTCTTCCTCCATCGTCACTACTATCTTCTGACTCAGATCTCTTGGCTACCATCTTCCAGCAAATATCAGCCACCTAAAAAATTATAGCCTCGATGACATTGCAGCGTCAACATTATAGCATCACCAAAGGACCGCAGCCGACATTACTGCTGCCATTTTCTTCCTCCACCGTTGCTACTACCCTTGGCTACCATCCTCCACTTAGAGACTTTACCACTACAGCCCCAACAGCACTGCCATTATTGCCTTCAACCTAAAGATTGCAGCTACACTCTTTAATCAATTTGATTTGACAGGTTGGAGATCCTTACGTCATGACATCGGTGGGCTTATTCGAAGCCAAATTGAAGGCTCTTGAGATACATATAGATGTTAAATTATGTGCTCTCTTTAAGGAGTTTAGATTGGGCTGATCACCAAGCCCGATAAGATCACAACGCAATGTAAATTTAGATTGTAAAAAGAACCTTAGCAAAGAACTAGCGATGATCTGTCAAACCTCCACCATCCAAGAGTACCAAACCAGGTTTGAAAGGTTATCTAATCAAACTTATGATTAGTCTAAAAAATAAATATTGAGAACTTTTATTAAAGGCTTGAAGCCAGAGATTCAGGAAGAAGTTAGAGTGCGACAGTCGTACAAACTTAAGGCAGTCATCTCCTTTGCACGACATCAAGAGGAGAGATTGAACTATGAAGCTTGGAAGACTGGAGTTGCTCCTTGACTAGCGACATCGAAGCTTTCACCTCTTCCTACTATCTGTCGACCCCCTCAGCCACATAAATTAATAAGAGAAGACCTTCATAATGGATCAATAAAGGGCCTATGTGCATGTTGTGATAAATTATGGAGCCTAGAATACAAATGTAAAAAGGAGACACCATTGATGATTACTCCCACTGAAGAACCCAAACTTGAAGATATGACTCTCGAGCCTAAGGAGAAGGATACACCACAATTGACCACCCGCACGGTCCCTACCTTAGCCGACTACACCAACCTACAAAAATTGAAGATGGAAGAGTTTCTCGAGCAGCAGTCTGTCATCGTCCTCATCAACGCCGGGAGCACACACAACTCCATGAGTAGTAAGGTTGTTGCCCACTTAATGCTCTAAAAAGAAGATTACAATGGGTTCGAAATCAAGGTAGCTAATGGCCAAATTTTGAAGTGCAACCATAAGTGCCCACGGGTTAAACTGAGCATACAGGAGCAAGATGTAGTTGCTGATTTTTTCCTCCTCCCTCTTGATGGTTCTGATATAGTGCTTGGCATTGATTGGTTGTCTATGATTGGAGATATTTTCTGAAATTTTTCGAAGCTAACCATGATTTTTTTCAAAAAAAGGAGAACAAGTGATTCTACGAGGGAGCCCAATGACTACAATCACAACACAACACTTGGAGGGGGGTACCAAAAGAAAAATCCAATGGTTTTTTAATTCAAATTCAAGGTTTTCATGAGATTGAAGATAATAACCCTCTCCTATAGCTTGTTGAAATTTTGGGCATCTCTACCAAACCGAGCTGATAACCTCCTCTGAAACTGTCCGACCCCCCTATGCTGAACAAGCTAAAACTTTTACCAATTGTTGCTCGACTAGATTGCTTCCTACAATCTCAGAAAGTCGAAGATAAAGGGTTATCCAAGAGATAAAAGAGATATGGACTGTTCGACCATACTTATTTCCCACTATAACACGTCCCTACATCCTTTTCTCCAGAGATAAGCTACTTCTAAAGTGTTACATCCTATCGAACTCACCATGGTTGCTAATGTAGCACTTCCAAATCTCAGGTGACTTCCACGACTTTCCCCAGGATTGGACTATAATGCTTAAAGACTTCCTTGGTGATGACCTCTGATCTACGGCCCAAGACTACAAGAAAATTAAGCCCCTCCAGTGGCAAAATCACAAAAGGGGAACGATCATTCATAGGACTCAATAAAGCATGAACATCATCCCTCTCATTATAAAGAAAGATGCACCACCTTGGCTGAGTGGAACTATAGCTCTCACGACCATGATGTCTTCCACACCAAATCGTGGCCAGATGTTTATTATTGGAGCAGACACATCCAGAGTGGGGGTCAGTACCATCCTCATGCAAGATAGTGAATAACACAAAGAAGTAAAAATAGGCCCCGAAAAATCACCACTCCTACCCACCTCAGACTCAGATTGGGCTCACACCACTAGAGATTTTATCAAATGACAGTCCTCACTCCAAAAGAAGGCACGACTACTATTATAGAGCAACCACGTGGTAGCTCATACAAAGAAGAAACTTCCCCCTGACAAACACCGGAGCAGAAGAAAGTTTCTTGAGAAAGATCAAGTCTCCCTTCATCTCCATCTCAACCAACACGAAATTCAAGCCTCAAGAAAGTGGTCTCCCTATTTCTTTGTGTCTTGCAAAATTATGGATCATATTGGGGCCCTAACTTGGAGATCATATCTATGTACTAGATCAAAATTACAGTTGATCCTCCAAATATCTCACCTCAAATGGAAATTTAAAGACAACAACTCAACTCAAGTTCTTCCAATTGACACCCAAGCTAATGAGGAGCTGAAGACCCGATTCTCTGAGTTCATGGAACTTCAGTCTTTAGGACAAGACTGATTTTAAGAGTGCGGGTTTGATAGGACTCCAACAAAGTTGAGTCATAATCTCCCTAGAAGTAGTCAATGAAACCCTACTAGATTATAATAAAGCTAATCCTATCTTATAAAGGAGTATGGCTAGGGTTTAGTCCTTAGGGCTTAGTGGCTGTCGCCCCCCTTATTGGGTTGGTAGGCTAGGGTTCCCCCTGCTTAGGTCGGCTATAGAGCCAACCTAGCTGCTATCTATTCCCTCTGAGGTAGGTAGTCTATAGAAGGGGCAAAATGATAATTTTAGTTAGGCAAGCATCCCCTAGGGCTAGGATTTAGAGCCTTATATAAGCATGTAACCTCCACCTCCTTTTATTAAGCAATCATCAATTTTATTTCAGCCTTGTGTTGAATCTAGGAAGGAGGAATCCTTATAGTGTTCCAAGGGTTGATCCCCCTCAAGGATCAAAATCTATAGAGCTCCTTCTGGGGTTCTATCATATATCCTTAATGTCTCCACATAAGTGGCTATGAGACTAGCCGCCTTCATTATATGGACGGGTATATAGTACATCAATCTGTCCAGTTATCTCGATATCCCTCTCGAGTATATGACCGGGATTATTTAGGATCTTTGTTTAAAGGTGAATCGATCTCATTATCGTGATCTCATCACGATCTGATTCCCACTGCATAGAACCAAGGATATCACAATATATATATATATATATACACAACAAATAATATAATATGTGAATATACTAATAATATATCATAAGCAAAAAGATCGTGCAGCGTGTCACATGTGGCATCACTCATGTGATTGGCTTGTAGGGCACCTATAACCAACACGAACTGTTTCAACTACAAGCATCCAACTCAAGATGAGCATTGCCTATCATCCACTAACGGATGGCCAAACAGAGGTGGTGAATAAATGCCTAGAGACTTATATTCGGTGCTTCACAAGTGATCAGCCAAGAGAGTGAACAAAGTGGCTTCCTTGGTCCGAATGGTCGTACAACATGACTTATCATTCATTCACCAAATGTACCTCCTATGAGGTATTGTTTGATCGATCGCCTCCTATAATACCCAAGTATGTAATTGGTATGGCCAAAGTATACCAGGTCGACTAAAGTTTAATTGATAGGGACATGCTCCTAAAGTTACTAAAGGATAAATTATTTGTCGCTTAAGCTTGCATGAAGCAACAAGCTAACACTCATTGAAGCGAGCGAGAATTTTCGGTAGGAGATTTGGTCTACCTTCACCTACAACCATACAAGCAGTTGTCCATCAAAATAAGAGCCTCGAAGAAGCTATCTTCTCAATTCTATGGACCATATCAGATTAAGGAGCATATTGGAGCTGTGGTATATAGATTGAAGCTATCAGAAGGAACCAAGATCCATCCCGTCTTCCATTTATTATGCTTGAAGCCTAAACTGGGAGAACATGAGTCAACCTAGACTCAACTGCCGAGCACCACAGATGGTGGAGAAATTCAAGCCAAACCATAAGTCATTCTTGATCTGAGAGTTGTGATGTGCCGCCAGCAACCTTCAACTGAAGTATTAGTGTATTGGAATAACTTACCACCTAAAAATACCATATGGGAGTCTTATGAGGAGCTGAAGACCCAGTTCCCAAAGTTTATAGACCCTCAGTCTTGAGGACAAGGCTGATTCAAAGAAGACGGGCTTGATAAGACCCTAGCAGGGTTAGGTCCTAATCGCCCTAAAATTAGTCAATAAAATCTCTGTGAGATTTATAATAAAACCTCACATAGTCACCTATATCCTATAAAGAAGTGTGGCTAGAGTTTATTTTGGGGCCTTACGGCTTACTGGTCGCCGCCCCCTTATTGGGCTAGCCGACCAAGGTTTCTAGTATGTATAGGCGGCCATGGAGCCATCTTAGCTATCGCCCATCCGTATTCAGGTAGGCTGATTATATAAGGAGTAAGGGGATATGTTTACTTATATAGCACCCCCCTAGGGCTAGATTGGTTATGAAAGGCTTTAGTCAAAAGAAAGGTATTGACTTTAAAGAGATTTTTTCTCCTGTTGCTAAAAAATCTTTTTATCCGTGTTGCTCTTGCTATTACTACTAACCTAGACTTGGAGATTGAGCACTTAGATGTGAAAACAACTTTCCTTCATAGTGATTTAGAGAAGAAAATTTATATGGAGCAACCAGAAGGCTTCAAAGCTAAAGGTAAAGAAAATCTTGTATGCAAGTTGAGGAAGAGTTTGTATGGGCTGAAGTAAGCTCCAAGACAGTGGTATAAAAAGTTTGATTCATTTATGATTAAAAATGAATACAAAAAAATAGCTTAAGATCATTGTGTGTACATCAAATGGTTTGGTGAGGATTTTATTATTCTTTTACTTTATGTTGATGATATGCTTATCCTTGGGAAAGATATGTCTATGATTGACAGGTTAAAGAAGGAACTGAGTGATTCTTTTGCAATGAAAGACATGGTGTCAGCAAAACAAATACTGGACATGCAGATTTCTCATGACAGAAGAAAGAGAAAGATTTGGTTATCATAGGAGAAATACATTGAGAAGGTATTGGATAGGTTCAGTATAAGTAATGCAAAGCCAATTGGTTCTCCTCTTGCAAGTCACTTCAAGTTGTGCTTACAGCAGAGTTCGTCAAGTGATAATGAGAAGAGAAAATATAAAAGGTTCCTTATGCTTTAGTTAGAAGTTTAATGTACGCAATGGTATGTACGAGACCAGACATTGCATATACAGTGGATGTTGCTAGCAAATTTCTTACAAATCTAGGTAAAGAGCACTGGACAGTTATGAAATGGATTTTTAGATATCTAAGAGGAAGTTCTAAAGTTTGTCTAAGCTTTGGAGGTGGACCACCTGTATTGACAGGTTACACAAATGCAGATATGACAAGAGATATTAACACAAGAAAGTCCACACCAGATTTTGTACTTACTTTTACAAGGGGAGCTATGCCATGGCAGTCCAGATTGCAAAGGTGTATTGCTCTCTCCACCACAAAGGCATAATATATTACTGCTATAGAGGTTTGCAAAGAAATGTTATGAATGAAAGGATTCTTATAAGAATTAGGGCTGAAACAGGAAAACTATGTGGTGTATTGTGACAGCCAGCATGCCATCCATTTATGTAAAAACCTAACATTTCATTCCAAGTCAAAGTATATAGATGTCAGACATCACTGGATCAGAAATGTGCTTAAAGAGAAGCAGTTACAGCTTCAGAAAATTTACACAAATGATAATGGGGTAGATATATTGATAAAGACTTTATCTAAAGAGAGAAAGGAGATGTGTCGACAGCTGGTTGGCATGACTTTACATTGAGAAGTCATGAAACAGCCTCCTTTATGGGCTGAAGGGAGTGGTTGTTGGGTAGATGAGCAGATGGCCCAGATTCAGCCCATAATGGGTTTTAGTGAAGCTCATAGTTTAGAACTTCACATATATTAACCTAAACCCTAGATTAGAGGGCTAGGGTTAAGATTAAGAGGGCAACGGTGGTTGAAAACATAGGTGAGAGGAAGAAGACTACAGATTGATAGTAGAGGCCAAAAAATAAGAGATCTAGGAAAGGAAAGAATATAAGGACAGGAAAAGACTATTCTCAATCATGCATATCGTAGGTTAGATCAGTTTGTAGTGGATTCTTACTGTGATCTCTTGGGAAGGTTTTGGATATTGTGCTTAGTATTATAGTCCTTGTATCCCTATGATTCTCTTGTGACTATTGCATGGGCTTGGGCAATAAGCCTTGAGATCTGTATATTCATTATTTTGATAGTGGATTTTCTCTGGCTTATCCGGTGGTTTTTACCCTTCGAGTTGAAGGGGTTTTCCACGTAAATCTTAGTGTTCATTTGATTGTGATTTCTGTTTGATTCCACTCTGTGTGATAGTCTAATAATATTTGTTCGTATACAAAGTTTATTTTTATTTTATTCCCATAATGGGTGGCCAATAAATCCTGGTTGGCCAAACACCCCATACAGCTAGGAGTCCCTTACCGTAGGGTAACCTATATCGGCTAGCAAACCCTAGCCAATAGGGTCCCCCATGTGACCAAGACTCTTGGCTATATGAAAGTTGTTGCCATGGCCGAGAGCTTGTTGCTCTCGGCCATGCAACCCTTAGCTAGGCTGAGAGCAACAACCTTGCTCTTGGCCAAGGCTGTAAATAGCCTTTGGCCTTATCACAAGGCAGTAATAGTTGCTGCCCTTTTCCCTTCTATTTGCATTAACAATTTCGACGTCAAAAGACCTCTCTACAGTACCTCTCCATAGCGAGAAAAGGTGCTGCCTAGATCTGAAATCTACTAAAAAATCACAGCAAGGTACGTAGAAAATAAATTACTTGTTTCAATCTCATCATATGTAGTTTAAAAGCTAATTTTTGCATGAGCAACTTGGCTCTAATACCACTCTTGGGAAACTATCAAAGAGCATCATATACATAGCAAAAAAATAAAATAAAAATAGTTTCCTACTTTTATCATGTCGTCGTGCAATGATTGGTGCACAAAAAATCACAAAATCGAAAACTACGAGTAGTATGAGATTGATGATTATTTAGGGAGATCATACATCCCTGAAACTTCTAGATCCAAATAGAGAGGATGAAGGTGGTGCCCCTGCCTCTTGTGCTGCCCCTAGCTCTTATTTATAGGTAGCTTATCACGCTATAGAATAGATGGGAGAGAGGAGAACAGGTGGGGGCGGCCAAAGGTGTAGCCTATCACACTATTGTGCTGCCCCTACCTCTTATTTATTAAGAGCCATCAAAACCCTAATAGATCTTACCTTAGTGGGTATTAGATATCCATCCAATTACCCACACCTCTTGGATTATTAGATCTTTATTTAATAATCTCAAGTGACCTTTAATTGGGCCTCATATAAGGGATCTATTAATATTGGGTCTCGTCTAATAAGAACAGAGGCTAATTGGATTACTCATATCCAATCCTCTACTCGCTGTAATAATCCAACATATGGGTGTGACCCTCTAGGCCCAATATTGAGCTGACTTTGAGTTTCACCTATCAGAACTCCTTCTGACTCAGTGAATTATTATCCTATAACAATTCACTCAACTCATTGACTATGATTGTACTAGACCACTACGCCATAGTCTCCAAATAGTATAAGGAATCAAATCCATTGGACATGTCTATCCTCAATTATCATGTATCTATAGTCCTTCATCTATCTAATATTCTAGAGAATGTATATTGGGCATGATACTATCAGGCCATATACAGAATCCGTCTGAGTCCCGCTCTAATCGGATTCTCTTATATAACTTCTTCTCTCTCAATCCGAATGACCTTGGCTAGGGATTTGTCCGAGCAAGAATACACAGAATATTTCTCTCACTATACTGAGAGTGGATGATCCTCTATTGATACTCAATTATCTTTGTAAGGTTAGCTACTAATCCCAATAACCGGTTGTACTAGAACCCGATCTTTCTAGACATGTAAGTCCGACATTAAAGAAAGGAGCACTCATATAAGGCATCCTTGGTGTCTCAAGTCTAAGGACTAGAGACACAACTAAGACTATGGAATCGTTATCTGACATTAGGGATCATTAACTATCTAGCATTTTGTAAGTAAATAAATTAGTGAACTCATTCTTCAATGAGCACTTATACTATATTCTTACTGTCCCCACATGAGTGGCTATGAGACCAGCCACCTCCATCATATGGATAGGTATACAACACATCGGTCTATCCATTTATCTTGATGTCCATCTCTAATAACCTATGATCGGGATTATTTAGGATTTGTATTTAAAGGTGAATCGATCTCATTATCGTGATCTCATTACGATCTGATTCTCATTGTAAAGAATCAATGATCTCACAATATATATACAACAAATAATATAATGTGAAAAAATATCGATAATAATAATACCGTGCAGTATATCACACATGTCATCACTCACGTGATTAGCTTGCAGAACACCTGTAACTAGCAAGTACCACCAATACCTCGAAATCTCAAGTATTTAAATTTTTTTGCTCTATTTTTGAAGTCATTAGAGATCTATAAATACCACACTCATGCTTGCTTGATGCAATAATTTCTTGAGAATTGAAGTGATGTAAACCCTCTTGAAATAGTGTTTGAGTGTTTCCTCCTTCACTAGATATTATTCTGAGGTGTGAGGTCTTTTATAAAAGAGAGGTGTAAAAGTTCTTTCCTAAACCTGTTAAGAGAAGAAGAGTTGTAAAATTGGTAGTTGATCTTCACTCGTTGGGAAGAAGATTGATAGTGAAAATCAGTGGCCTTGAGGGCAAAGGAAGCGAGGGTGGACGTAGGTCAGGACGACCGAACCACTATAAATCGATTTGTATTTTTTTTCTTGTTTTGCCTTATCATTACTTACTTATTTACTTACACTTTTAGTTAAACGCAAATATAGTTTTTGATCAAAATTTTTAAATATAAATTTTATTACAAAAGTACTAATTAACCTCACTCCCACCACCCCCTCCCCCCGAAGCACACACTATAGCATGCGAATAACATGGTCAGCGTGAGGGTGATGTGGAGCATTCTACACTCTCAAAAAGAATACTAGGGTGAAAGCATTACGAATTTGGTAATGTATGGGTGAGTGAGAACATCCAAAAATAAAAAGCCTTGATAAAAAGATTAAAAAAAGAAGTAAGCAAAGTCCCCCCTTTATTACATTTGTGCTTTTGCAAAATAAGTGACGTGACTTATACGATCGATGCAGCAATCAATTCGAACTCGGCTAGAATGTTATAAACCTCTCAAACATTATTAAGGTTGGAGGCCAACATGATTGAATCCAAGTAGAAGGACTCTACCATAGGAAGTAGAGCCCTACCACCGTGAGGATTTGACTTTAAATGGCTAGCCTCCAATAGAGCAACCCACTTTTGACTCTCTCAAGGAAGAAGACTCCATTGCTGACATCGATTGACAGTAATGGGATCAGCAATCCATCTGAGTCTGAGACTATTTTGGAGGAGGAAGATAAACATCTTCAACCTTGAGATTTAGAAATTCAGAGGTTGATTGTTGAGTGTAAGATCTAAGGAGGTCCAAATCACAAGTGATTTACGAGCAACAAAAGTCAGAATAACCCACTATTTATAAGGGCCAAGGGAAATGCTTCCTCTGCTGGACTTTCGAATGCCTAAAAAAGAAGGGGTGATGTGGCTCAATTACAAACTGACGTGTAACATAATATGAGCGACCAAGGAGTCATTGCGATCTTATCAAATCTACCACCATATATGCATAGAGGCTTAAGATCCTACCATGTCAGTTCAATCATAGACAGTTACGACACGTGCTCAAGTGTGACAACATACTCCGAACTACGATGCTACCGAGGGAGGGAGTACTTGCGGCATGTGATCCTGCCACCATGTGCAGCCTTGTCAGCCCACCAAACACCACCGTGCATGGCTCCACTAAACATGATCATTCATAGTCTTGTCAATCCATCGACCGCACGTGGGATATCAGGGGGATTCCATAGGTATTGCCCAAGACATACAACACTTGAAGCCGGAATATATCTAACCTATCTAATTAGTTTACTGACTTAAGTGTCAGAGAGACATAGTTAAGAGCACCCCGACACATTTTTATAGGCATCGGATTGGATTGACAAATTTGAACTTGATATTGGCTTGGAAAAAAAGATCAAGTTGGATCCAAATAGATTTCCATCCAAACAACCACTTAACACACTTCACTAGAAATCATCATTAACTTGACACAAAATTTAACATTTTGAGACATTACTAGGTGATGCCTATTCTATTTGTTCTCATAATATAGTTATCTTACATCAGATTTCAACTCACCCGATTAAAGGATATCCAAATACGATATGCATGTGTTAGGATAGACAAGCATCCAAAAAATTCAAACTATTGTCATTTAGTGTTCTCAAGAATTCCATCATATCCAAGCAGAAACCCGACTAAATATCTAGACATCTAAACCTAAATCCAACTTAGATACTTATTAGGAATTGGAATAGTAGGATAGAACATCGATAACAAAACTATATATAGGTGCTCGATCTCATTCTCACTTTAATATCTAGTTTTATTTTCAAATTTAAGGATACTCAGACTTAATTTTTAAGTTGGGTGGACTGAAAAAGTACAGATTTTTATCATTGCGACTGTCCAACTGTACATCAATTATATAACCACAAGGCTTGTCCTGCTGCGAAAATGGTCAAGTCACATTGTAACCTTTTTTAAGTTCAAACATAAGCTCATTATGTCCAAATATAAATTATTTCTTTCTTATATATTAAACGGGATGATAGGGACATTACCATTTTATCGTTGTTGTACATAGTAGATGATAGAGAAAGGTTCGAGAAAAAAATATACAAAACCACTTATGCTTTTAGAAAAAGTAGGATTCTTCTTAATCAGAGGGTGGCTATCAAATAGGTTGATATGATATTGTCTACCAAGTGGAAGTGAAAGGTTAATATTCAATATTCATTCAGCTTTCATTTGCTACATTTGTTAACCGAAATCCTTTCATTTGCTACATTTGTTAACCAAAATCCAAGAGGAGAGAATCGAAGAGTTCAACTTTAAAAGCGTAAAAAACAAAAAATTCCTGAAGACCAAGAAACATTTTGCACAGCAGCAGCAGAGTGATGTTTTAGCAACTTCTCTCAGAAATGCATACTACTCGAGGGAAACATCATAGTATACTGAATCACAGATAAACTTTTTTATGAATCTATATATGATTAGCATTAAAAGCATGAAACCAAACACAATATGTTCAGTAATTACAAGGCCTTTTGCTCCTCTTGACCCCTTCAATATGTTCCTGAAGCAGCTCATGGGTGCTTGCCTCATCATAGTAGCGTCCAGTATCCTGTTCATATCCGCGTTTCTAAACCATCAAGGATGTCCATGAAGCGGAGGCATACATTTTGGAAGAGCATTCAGGACTCAATACAAAATCGGAACCAAAACAGTGCCAATTCCATATGCTGAAACATTGAAGCTGATAAAAAATATTACAAAATGCATCAAGTTACAACAAGTATCTTGGTCATCCGAAAACAATATGTTGGAACATAGAAGCTGATAAAAAATATTACAAAATGCATCAAATTACAACAATTTTCTTGGTCATCCGAAAACAATTTGTTTGTGAAAAAACTTGTAAAGTCATTCACATGTAAAAACAGATGCCAGAAATAGAAACAACGATATGGATCAGTTGGTCTTGTATAGTATAGAGGATATCCTAGTAGAAGTTTTCCCAATCATTGGTAATTGTGGTAGATGATGTCTTTGAATGAGGTGTGTTCAGGTGCCCAACCCAGATTCAACTGTCTCCCATTGAGTTGTCACCGAAACAGCATTGATGCTGTTGCCGAAAGGGTTGGAGTTTCTTGCTTTTAGTAAGTCAAGAGTCTCCACAAAGTTCTGTATACGACGAACCTGAGAAAGAATTTTGAAATGGAAACTGAGACATGTATAATGATGTCTTTACAGTAACCAACCAAATAATCAATACAGGATATTTTGTATTGATTTCTTAAATAGTATTGCTAAGAATATTTTCCCACTCAACATAAAATATTGTCATCAGAAATTGGTTATCGTATCAAAGCTATGGTGCACATACAATATTGCTAGAGTACTTCAAGCTTTTGTAGACATGATGCAGATATAGAAAACCAGATGTTGACAGAGATGTCCGCATGAGTCAATGTAGAGAAGTTATGCTTCCTATGATTTTTGGCTATATCATTCTGCAAGAAAAGCAAATGAAGGAGTTCATCTTTGTTTACTCATATCTCAGCTTCTAAAGTGAAGTTACAAATTGTGCTTCACCATTATTTCTAATAACTCCAATGACTCGTTGACATCTATTTCTTGACTCTCCCAGATTACAGCCCAATGCAGACAAAGATCTTGTCATCTTAAATACCACTTCTCTACAAAGTTTTAGATGCCAATTCAAGTCCTGAACACTCTTTGAGTGAAACATATAAATTATGGGTAGAACTCCAATGAAACATACTTACCACTTGACATAAAATTGACTTCTAAAAATCATATTTGCAAGCCATTGTTATTTCAACAATAAAAACAGATCTTGTAAACGAGTTACCGTGATAAGATGTCAATGTTGCTACTTGTGTCTAGATGAGCACGATCCCAGGTGGTATCATAAAGGTAACAATAGATCCTTATTCTAAAGCATCTATAATTGTTTTTCTGCCCTTCAAATCACAATTCTATGGAAACCATTGAATCTTCAAATAAGAAATTAAAAGACTAGTTGCATGTAAATTATGTTACATGATTCTAACTTCTGAACATACCTGAAATAATGAACGCATGATTATTATTGCACAAGGAATAGGAATCAAAGTTTTACTTACCGGTCCATACCGGTGTACCGACATTTTGTCGGTACTGGTACGGTACCAGTACCGGGCGGTATGCACAATGCGTACTGTCCCAGTATATTAAAATATTATATAATATTATATATATAATATAATATTAAAAACATTAAAATATATTAAAAAAGATAAAAAAGGGGCGACGTTGCCTCGATCTTTCTCCCCGCGGAGAAAAATCGCCATAAGCAACCAGCAAAGGCTCATGGGCGACCTACGTGTGGTGACGTGCGGACGAGGACGGCTCATGGCGACCTGCGGGTGGCGATGGCATGCGGGCGAGGACGGTGTGAGGTATTCTTCTTCTCCTCTTCATCTTCTTTCTTCTTTTCCTCTTCTTCTTCTTCCCTTTTTCTCCCTCAATCGACCGCCGATGACCGAAATCGACTGCCGACGGTCGATTTTGGTGGTACCGCCCGGTAGCGGGCGATCTGCGTATCGGTAACCTGGTGGACCGGTATGTACCGCCCGATATGGGCAGTAAAATCAATATGGAAAACCTTGATAGGAATAGACTCACGTAACAATTCTTTTTTGATTAATTTTGAACTCTCCAAAATTGTTCCATGCATATGTTATCTTTACTCCGATAACTTTATTCATAATTCAATCCTATGACATCCAAGACAAGTTCAAAGATCCTAGTTGCTTCAAGAATTTGGTATCAGGTGATGTTTGAAAAGAAGCAACATGTTCCTCTAGATTAGTTCAGTTCCATTTATGTAGTTCTAAGGCTTGAAAGTACTTGCCCACAGAGAGTGATGCCAAAATATTTATGTCAATAAAAGGGATTAGATTAGGCTTCTAGTTGGTTCCCAGACTGCAAATTATTGTCCTGATTAGGATAGCACTCAACTTCTGTCCAAGAATGCAAATTAGTTTCTGCATTTCTTCAATGGACACCTAGGTTCACCAGTAGCACTCAAGTATAAACTGACATATAACATGTACTCAATTATAATTTAACAAGGAGAGAAGGCACCAAAGGGTATATCATAAACTTAACCAAGTGGAATAGTTCAAAAGTCTAGAAGATATGTTAAGCTTATTTGATTATGAAAATGACTTTAAATTGGTTCAAGACACAAGAATGAATTGATCTATGTGACCCAAAATGATCAGATAAGTATGAAAAAGATGTTACAATATAATAATCACAAATTTTCCCAGAGCAGTATTAATTTATAGAGTACGTCATATAACTACTTGATGATTAATCAGTTTTGATAGATATGAAAGAAGCACAAGACGTACCATCAAAATGCCATTTTACACAAATATGGAGGTGTCAGTAGGTGGGTTTATTCACATATTTTCTTATGCTCATTTACTTCCGTGCTATTTTATATTTTCACTACGGATAATAATTCATAATTTGATAAGGCAAGTAACAAGCAAGTTTCCATGAAAAATCATCAAGCATGAAGTAGAAGAGACCATAAACAAAAAGCAGAATGTAGGTTCATATCGATACTCAACATGGGTCACTCTCTCTCAGGACAATGACATGTCCAAGGAATGCTAGTAAAGAACTATCCTTGTTTTGTTCACTCCCTTTCGCCAAATTTTCCCAAAAGCATATGAGGAACTCTAAGCCTAGGCAAATGATTATTTAAGAGCTTGTTCAAGGATCTATATCAGTCAACAAGAGCGAGCAGCTCCAATCTAGTTGAATACAATTTTACTGGTATTTGTTGAACAATCGATAGTATGAAAAAAGTTGCTATCTTTGATCGAACGTGTTGAACAATTGAAACCTGCCAAGAAAAAAATTGAGTCTGGGTCCTTATTTTTTCTCAATAGATTCTGACCAACCCAATCAATTGGCTGCTTGTGTTTGAGTCGGGGTTTAGGACCTAACAAGTCATCATCGTATGTAGCCCCTAAATGCATAGCAACTCAAACACAAAGAATATAAAGTAAAACAGAAGGGAATTCAAGGAAAAGATAGGCAGAAGATGAAGCTTAAGGATTTAGAAGAAAAGAGTGGATTATGAATACAAAAATAAAAAGAAGATCAGGGAATGAGAAAGAGCATGGTCAGAGAAATGATCAGATCCAAATAGGTAGATTAAATTAAAGTAGAAACTTAGAAACTACTTGATATCCTAATTAATTAGCTGGGCTAAATATGGTCAGTCAACAGATGGTCTCACATCAGAGGGACAACTACAATTCAAGTTAGTGAGGTCTTGTACTTTAAGATGACCAATATAATTCTATGTAACCTAGGGCACAGAACACCAAGGTACATGAGATGAAAAAAGAACACACAAGTAATCTATCTTGGAACATGATAAGTTGGTCCTTGCTCCCTCTTTGTGAACAGAAAATCAGAGTCAAATGTCTTCATAGTGGTACAATTTTGATTCACAAGGATGCCATGCCTGCATATAAATAATAGTCATTTTGTTGGCTATCTATTCCTATGTTTCTTTTTGTACTTGCTAGAGTGTTGATTTTTTTATTCCAGAACACAAATAATGTTCTAGATTTCGTTTCTTCTTTTTTCTTTTTTTTTTTTTTTTGCTCCGTATCCTCGGGTCAGGGTAAATCAAGCAGCTATGTACCACCCATTTTGTACCATTTTGAACAATACGTCAAACCATGCTTTAAATTTTAATAAAATGTATTTTGAGGAAAATTTTAGAACATATGTAATAATTAAGAAAAGGCCAATAAAAGAAGTTAAAGGTCTCGCGAACTACAAGGCTTATAATAGTTCTTATGTATATTAAGGATCATTGAGAAAAGAATTTTTATCAATTACATGAGATAGAAACGGAAGAGTAGCGATTTAGATAACATAATATGCATAAAGGACGATAGAAAAGTGCTTGTGAATGATATGGAGTTTAAAGAAAGACTAAGACTAATTTCTATAATTTATTTAATGAATATTCGACTAGTAAATTAGCCTTAAAGTTAGATAATAGTCATAAATCTAGAAATAATAGATGTGTTCATGAAGAAGAGGATGAAAAAGAGATAAGAGTATAGGACTTGATGGTATCTGCAACACCAAGGGGTAGTTTGGATGGTTAGTTTATTTAATAAAATGTTGAGGATTAAAAGAGGAAGAGCTTTTCATTACCAATTTATAATATAAGAAAGATATCCAAAGCTATTTTATGTGACTAATTAAGCTATCAGTCACGCTATAAAACTTTGAAAAGTAACAATTGAATGAAGAATAAGATGAAAATGAATATTTTGAGAATCGATTTGGTTTTACTCCCAAAACATCAACTATGGAGGTTGTTTATTTATTGAGATAATTAATGGAACAAATAAATAGAATAGGAAAGACTTGCATATGGTTTTTGCTGATCAATAACAACATATATAAGTTTATAGAGATTCAATATGGTAAATATTAAAAAGAAAGGAGTATCTAATACTTGTGTTGATTTTACAAAAGATATATATGATGGACTAGTCACTATGGAATATAGGGAATGTGTATAGCAAGTTTCATCCAACTATAAGATAATATTAAGGATCAACCTTAAGTCCATAATTTTCAGATTGATAATGGTTAATTATGAGTCATATTTAGGTTAAACCACATGGAGTATGTTATTTGCTAATGATATTGTTTTGATTGATGGTAAACCTTGAGTCCTTAATTTTCACATTAATAATGATTAATTATGTCATGTATAGGACAGACCACATAGTGAATGTTATTTGCTAATGATATTGCTCTCATTGACGATATCTTAGTTGTGATTAATTCTGAACTTGAGTTATGGAGGCATAGCTTGGAAATTAAAAGTTTTAAATTAAGATTATGACTGAAGATATGAAATGTCATTATAGCAATATCAAGAAAATATGATATAGTCGATGAATGAAGAAAAAATTCATGTAATTAGCTTAGACATTTTTTATCAATTATTCAATAATAAGAAGAAGATATTGATGAAGACATTATTCATAAGGCAATTAGCCAGGTGGGTAAATGTGAAGAATGATGTTAAATGTTTCATGTGATTGATGTATTACTCTTAAATTAAACAGAAACTAATTTTATAAGACAGTAAGATTGGTCATGCTTTATGGGTAGGTTTATTAACTGTTAAACAATGGATACCATTTACAAAATGTCAATGTAATGAGATAAGAATATAGATGCGGATGTAGAAGGTGAATAGAAATAATAGAATAAGAACTGTTATTTATCTGCAAACAATTAAATAGAACCTCAACAGAAAAAAAAACATATGGAAAAACCATCTACCATGGTTTAAACATGTTTTATAAGAGATATATTGATGATATAATTAGACTATTTGAGTTGATTAGGATTACTGGTCAATAAAAGGTAGAGGAAGACCCGAAGGCTTTACAAGAAAAGATAATAGAATTGAAGGCTATTGATTACCAGAGATGTTTTATAGAATATCAGCAGTCGGAGAAGATCTTTGCAAGTGACACCAAATAATAATTGGAAGACTACGATTTGTTGTTATTGTTGTTGTCGGGTACGTTTGAACTTATTAACTTCTAACATCTTACGATTGGTCCAGAAAAAATAAGTCGTTATTTGTGCTTTAGAAAGATGTACAGGTTGAATTGCAACATGAAGCCTCAAAATATGATAGTATCTTATGAGAAATGAGGTGTTAGCTTAATGTTTAAGTTGAAAAAAAACAAACCACTGTGCTTATACTTCCATATTTGAAAAACTAATTCTTGGAAATATGATAATTTGCATACTAAGAAGGAAACAAAGAGAACAAAAGAAACAAAGAAAAAACCACCTTGCTTCTACCTCCATTATATTGAACATTTTAATCCTGTTAAATTTGAAAAACTGCAGTTTAAAAAGAATATGAAAAAAACACGAAGAAAACAAGTTCACCAAAATTTTGAAAATAATATTACAAACCTATTACCAGTAACCACAGATCAGTAAGATGCCACACTGAAGAAAAAATAGAGTGGGATAAGTGGAAAACAGTAAAATGAAAAGGTCTTAACCAGAAACAATGAAAAATAAAAACTATAAATGTCATACTATCACTTAACTCTATATCATTACAAACATGGTCATCAAATTTCTTCAGCTCACGTTCAGAGGAAAACAAGTGTCCTTTTATGCCAACTAGGGCTTTGACTTGGGCAGGATAACTCGAGGCCTACCTGAAACCAATCTAGTTTCTTTTGGGTTTGGTCCGAATTTTTATGGGTCAACCTGGGACTGTCAAATGCTGGCACAATCTGAACTCAAATTAATGTCTCAGAAAATCAAGTCCAACCAGAAACAATGAAAAATAAAAACTATAAATGTCATACTATCACTTAACTCTATATCATTACAAACATGGTCATCAAACTTCTTCAGCTCACATTCAGAGGAAAATAAGTGTCCTTTTATGCCATGGAGTAATTAGGGCTTCGACTTGGGCAGGATAACTCGAGGCCTACCTGAGACCAATCTAGTTTCTTTTGGGTTTGGTCTGAATTTTTATGGGTCAACCTGGGACTGTCAAATGCTGGCACAATCTGAACTGAAATTAATGTCTCATAAAATCAAGTCCAACCTCATTTAACTGGCAGGTTTTAGAGGCTCCCACGTTAAGAAATCTGAACTCTCATTCCCCCTTCCCCTCCTCCTGACTGCATCTTCTAGTTATCCCCTCCTTTGTCTTTTTAATGCTCATCTTGTTGATGATAACAATTTCAACTTCAACTTCTCTGTCCTACTCTTTGCCCCTTTCCATTCCCACCTTCTCTTCCCCTCACTCTTCTTTGTAGTGATTGAAGTTCTTTTATAAACTTACAACATTAAGAGCCTTGGACTGTACCACACACTTTCACTAAAGTTTGCATTATGAACTAATGATGAGATGCTCCATTTCAGTTAGCCCAACTTTATAAGTTATATAAACAGACTAATACATGTATTTTTTTTTCCCTTGATCAAAGAATAGATTGGAATCTTTGGCCCTTTTTATTCACTAATCATGACTCACATGCATCATAAAAAGACACGAAGGAATCATTAAGTTACTGAAACAAATCCCTCCAAAGCAGAGGCATGTAATTAAAGGAGCAGAAAAATATAATTTTGCCAGCTTGTCACGGACTTAGCGGAATTTACCTAAGCCGTGTAGCACCCTTGCGACAAACTTGTAGACTTAGCTAGAATTGCCTAAGTCGTGAAGCGGTCTTTGCCCAATGTTCTGGACTTAGCTGGGATTGCCTAAGTCATGAACGTCGAAGCGTATTTGCCCGCAAAGGGTCAGCCCAATTGCAACCTCGTGTGGGTCCCGAAGGACCTGAAAAAAGAGAAGTTGATTAGTTTTTAAGATGAGCAACGGACAAGTCCCGACGTCTCGTCAAGAAGACAGCTCTTATAAGCAATTCGTCGAACACCTTGTGTGCAGCAAAAAAGAGAGAAAGAGAGCAAAACAGAACTTTAGAGGGCTGTAAGAACAGTCGCAAGTCAACAAACGACGGTTCCTAAGGGTGTCGGACGCAAAACACTTTAATTTCTTTGAGTGCTCACGCCCGACTAATAATCTAAAACCCCATCCAGCTCTATGCCACCCGGGGGCTTCCAGAGGGCTAAGATGGCTGACATTTTACTCCGCTCGGTTCGGTCGTCGCAGCACGCGAAAACGACCCAAAAGCGCTTTGGCTGTTTCCAAATGAGCGATCGCTCACCGACAAACTATTTCTGCTCACAATTCCTAGGCAAAATCACCCAAAACAAGGCAAAACAGGCTGCCCAACATTTGTACAAGTAACAAAAAGCGACGAACGGTTCACGAAACGATCGTTCGTGACATTCTCCCCCACTTAACTTGTCGACGCCCTTGTTGATAGGCTTTGACGCAGGCTTCTTCATGTCGTAGGGCGTCTTCTGGCTCCCAACTGGCTTCAGACTGAGGAAGTTTTTGCCACTTCACCAAGTATTTAGTTTGCTCCGCTCCGTTGGGTAGCTTAGTCTTGCGATCCGCCAGAATTGTCTCAACTCGCTTTTCGTAGGAGGCTCTGATTAGGGGTAGTCGAGTTGAAATATTTCGTGAGGCATCTTGCGGATCTGAATGGTAGGCTTTCAAGTTGCTTGCATGGAAGACGTTGTGAATTTTAAACCATGCTGGCAGCTGCAACTTGTAGGAGACGTTGCCTACTCGACTGATGATTAGGAAAGGCCCTTCATACTTGCATACCAATCCTTTATGCACTTTGTGCCTAAAGAACTGGAGTGATGCTGGTTGGAGCTTTACCAACACCAAGTCACCAATTTTAAATTCCTGGGGTCGCCTTCCCAAGTCCGCCCATTTCTTCATCTTTTTAGCCGCCTTCTCCAAGTAGGCCCGTGCAATATCTGCATTTCGATGCCATTCTTTTACAAAGTGATATGCTGACGGACTACTTCCTGTATATCCAATGGCTAATGTGTGAGGAGTCGACGGCTGTTGTCCTGTGATAATCTCGAAGGGACTCTTGTTGGACGAAGAGCTCCGCTGCAAGTTGTAGGAGAATTGGGGCTATGTCCAACAGCTTCACCCAATCTCGTTGATTAGCACTCACATAGTGCCGAAGATACTATTCTAACAATGAGTTAATTCTTTTTGTTTGATCATCCGCCTGAGGGTGGAGGCTTGTGGAGAAGTATAACTTTGATCCCAACAGCTTGAATAGCTCCGTCTAAAATCGACCCAAGAACCGAGAATCTCGATTACTAATGATATTATGTGGAACTCCCCAATACTTCACCACGTTCTTCATCATCAACTTGGCCGCCTCTTCTGCTGAACAATGTAGGGGTGTAGCAATAAATGTTGCATACTTTGAAAACCGATCGACAACTACAAGTATCGATCCCAGTCCCCCTACTGTGGGCAAGCTGGATATGAAGTCCAAGGAAATGCTCTCCCATGGCCTTTCCGATATCGGCAGCGGCTCTAAAATCCCACTGGCTTTCGCTGCTCTACCTTATCTTGTTGGCACGTAAGGCATGTACAAATATAATCCTCCACATCTGTCCCCATCTTTGGCCAATAGAATGCCCTCTCCACGAGAGTCATTGTCCGATAAATGCCCGGATGTCCGACCCAAAGGGAATCGTGACACTCTCTCAAGAGTTCACGGCTCAAGTTGTCCACTTGTGGAACATAAACTCTATTCTCTTTAGTGTAAAGGAGTCCCTCCTGGACCCAAAATCGTCGCGCCTTGCCCTCTTGAATGAGTTGCATCAGGGTTACTGCTTGAGGATCGTTGTACAGTCCATCCCTGATCCTGGAAAGAAAGTTGGAGTGCAACTGACTTGCTTAGCCTCCGCCTTCCAACTGTATAGCATTCACCAACTCCACTTTCCGGCTCAATGCATCGGCCACGACATTTGTCTTTTCAGGCTTGTACTCCATTACCATGTCGAATTCGGCCAAGAAGTCCTGCCATCTTGCTTGTTTCAAGGAGAGTTTCTTTTGAGTCTGAAAGTAACTCAATGCGACATTGTCCGTCCTTAGCACGAATGGTACTCCCAAAAGGTAGTGTCTCCAGACTCGTAAACAGTGGACCACCGCTGTCTGTCATCTCTTTCTCATGCACTGGATATCGCCGCTCGGTCTCATTGAGCTTGTGACTCTCATAGGCCACTAGATGACCCTCTTGCATAAGTACTCCCCCAATAGCGAAGTCAGAAGCGTCTATATGGACTTCAAAAGGCTTTCCATAGTCTGGTAATCTGAGTACTAGTTCCTCCAACACAGCAGTCTTTAGATCTTGGAAAGCCGCTTCACACTTGTCCAACCATCTCTAAGACTGCTCCTTCTTTAGCAACTCCGTCAATGGAGTCGTGAGCTTCGAGTATCCAGAAATGAAGCGTCGATAGTAGTTGACGAAACCAAGGAAGGATCTCAACTCAGGTACCATTCTGCCACAGCTTGCACCTTTGACTCGTCCATACAAATGGAACCACCGTCGACTCGATGCCCCAAGAACAAAATTTATGTTTGTGCAAAGTAGCACTTTTCCCTTTTCACAAACAAGGTGTTCTCCCTAAGAACTCTGAAGATTGTCCGAAGATGCTTAACGTGTTCCTCGAGTGTCTAGCTGTAGACGATATCGTCTAGGTAGATGACCACAAACTTGTCCAAATATTCCTTGAAAAGCTGGTTCATCAGAGTACGTAACGCGGCCGGAGCGTTGGTTAAACCGAAGGCATCACCGTAAACTTGAACACTCCATACCTGGTTACACAGGTAGTCTTCGCCTCATCACCTTCTGCAATGCGCACTTGCCAATACCCCAACCGAAGGTCGAGTTTGGAGAAATACTTGGCCTTGCCCAGTTGATCGAACAAATCCGTGATGAGCGGAATAGGATATTTGTTCTTCACTGTCACTTTGTTCAGGGCTCGATGGTCGACACATAATCGGAGGCTCCCATCTTGTTTCTTCTAAAAGAGAACTGGAGCTCCGAATGGTGCCTAGTAGTTCATCTAACTGCTTCCCCACTACTTAGTAGTTCGTCTAACTGCTTCCTCAGTTCTGCTAACTCTGAAGGGGCCATGCGGTAGGGTGGTCTCACTGGAGGCTTAACTCCCGGCTCCAACTCAATGTTGTGATCCACGCCTCTGAGTGGTAGTAGAGTCTTCAGTAACTTGGGTGGCATGACGTCTATGAACTCTTTCAGAACGTTTGCCACCACAGGAGGTTCGTGAATGGCCTCCCTGTCAAGTGGTTCCAGCTTTACGGCAGCCACGAAAGTGAATTCACCTTTTCGCACCCCCTTCTTCAATTGTAGTGCCGATATTTGCTGTGGGCCCTTGGTTCTCCCTCGGGAAACCGGGACTATGCAAGGGTCGTCGCCTCCCATTAGGCATAACGAGTTTAGGAACGGCATCGGCACTAACTTCGCCACGTGCATGAACTTCATTCCAAGAATCACTTGGAAGTCGTCCAATGGCACTGCCATCATGTTTGTGCACCCACTCAATGTTCCCATCTTGATAGAGACACCCTTTACTAATCTGGAGATCTGCTTGGCCTCCGAGTTCACAGCCTTCATGCGACTTGGGTTCTTCTCCAAGACAAGTCCAAGTCGCTTTGCTTCCCGATCGGCAATAAAGTTGTGGGTAGCTCCGGTGTCCACCATTGCTAGGGTTGTTCGGCCATTAAGCTTGATGTCCACAGACATCAGCTCGCTGCTTGCTGCCTTCTACGCCTTTGTCTTTGTTCTCTCCCCCACTTGACCCCGTAATGCGTTCAACAAACGCATCGCTCCCATTCGTGGTCCTTGCGACTCCTCCGTCAGTCGGTCGACCAGGGACTCAACTCTGTCGATTCGAGATTCAGCTTCTTCTTGCGAGCTCTCTACTCCAAGGAGCCTTCTTTGGCCTTGATAGAGTTCCTCCAAGCTCGCTTCAAGAACATCAAGACGGGTTTCCACCGTTGAAAGTCTCTCCTTGTGGCTCCTTTTCCCAATTGGTGCACCAGATTGTGCCTCCTCCACTCGCGGAGAGTACCCAACTTCACCCTCGTCATGTTCACTGCCACACTCCTCATGAGTGGCTCCAGCAGTCTGCGAGCGGTATGCACTTGTAGCCCACTTGCGGCTGCTTGAGACAAGGGTCCGACTTGCCCCATCTTGCTCGATTCACCACGGTGCTTCGCCATGGCGAGATTGCGAATCATCTTCGCTTGCTTGTTCGAATTGCTTGCCTGCTCTAATACCCCAACGTCACGGACTTAGTGGAATTTGCCTAAGCCGTGTGGCACCCTTGCGACAAACTTGTAAACTTAGCTGGAATTGGCTAAGTCGCTGGTCTTTGCCCAATGTTCCGGACTTAGCTGGGATTGCCTAAGTCATGAACGCCGAAGCGCATTTGCCCGCAAAGGGTCAGCCCAATTGTAACCTCGTGCGGGTCCCGAAGGACCTGCAAAAATAGAAGTTGATTAGTTTTGAAGACGAGCAGTGGACAAGTCCCGACGTCTCGTCAAGAGGGCAGCTCTTACAAGCAATTCATCGAACACCTTGTGTGCAGCAGAAAAAAAGAGAAATAGAGCAAAACAGGACTTTAGAGGGCTGTAAGAATGATCGCAAGTCCACAAACGACGATTCCCAAGGGTGTCGAACGCAAAACACTTCAATTTCTTTGAGTGCTCACGTCCGACTAATATCCTAAAGCCCCATCCAGCCCTGTGCCACCCGGGGGGTTCCAGAAGGCTGAGATGGCTGACATTTTACTCCGCTCTGTTCGATCGTCGCAGCACACGAAAACGATCCAAAACTAGGCGCTTTGGCTCGCTCCAGCGACAGCGATCGCGACTGACAGACTATTTCTGCTCACAATTCCTAGGCAAAATCACCCAAAAACAAGGCAAAACAGGCTGCCTAACATTTGTACAAGTAACAAAAAGCGACGGACGTATCACAGAACGACCGTTCGTGACAAGCTGGATCAGCGTAATCGACAACTTCAATCAGTCGACCATGCAACCTATCTTACAATGAAAAAGATCAATATATATATATATATATATACCTCAAACTTCCTCTGCATTTTGGCTTCCCCCTCAGCCTCAATGCTGTCCAGTTTCAGCAATTGCACCATGAGCAACTCAGTCAAAACGACAAACTCTTTGTCTGTAGCTTTCCTGCCGTTGTGCACAGAAGCCTCCAAGGTCGACACCTACATCATAGCTCAATCAGTTAGAATACAAACAGCAATCGGCAGATTTCCAATATCACAGGGTAGCCACCGACCTTCACGGCGAGCTTATCCACCTCGGCTCTGACAAGTGCGACCGCTTCGCACGCCCTCAGCATCCCCTGATCCCACTTCATCTGTTGGAGCTTCCGCTCCTTGCTCGCGGGATCCTCCAGGAGAACCACCTTGGACATGTCCTTGATCCCCGCCATGTGCAAGCGCTCATCATCATCCTTTTCCTTGCCCCGAAACAACAGCCTCTGTTCTTGAGGCTCCAGGCCAGTCTCCGGAGCAAGCACCTTCTTCAATTCCCCTTACCAACACCACCACCAACAAAATACACGAAAAAATCACAGAAAGGTCAAGAAATGGCAACGAAATCTACCAAACAACAGTAAGAAAGGAGCAAGAATGTACCGAAGGTGGTTTGGGAAGGGATGGAGACCTCATGCTGGCAGGAGCCACGGGAGACCCTGATCTTGACGAGGGACCCGCCGGGCCCCCCAGCCGCGTCGCTCCTCGTCTGCACCAGCATCCCTCCGGGGCGGAGCTCCCACGCTATCCCCTCGCTGCTCTCGCCCTCCTTCCCCTTCATCCTTTAACCAGCGAGAGAGACGAAGCAAGGGAACGGTGGAGAAAAAGGAAGCGGGGTTGGTGAGGCTGCAGTGGTTGGGGTCGGGCGAGAGATGTGAAAGGCTTCCTTTCCCACAACAGAAGCAAGCAGAGAGGAAGGCACGAGGTGGAGGTCGACAGTGAGCGACAGCTTTTGCCAGGGGAGCAGTCGCTCAAAGGCTCCACATTTCGTGTTAATAGAGGAAGAGCGGATGGAAATGTGTCGGTTAAGATGGTGGAATCAATGTTAGAGATCTCTTTTCTTTTTATTAGATTCTGTTGATGCTGGGTGGATTTGTTGGTTTGGAGGTCATCATGCGCAAAGGTAGAAATAGCTGATTAAGTGAATTGGCTTCACATGGTAGAAGACGAAAAGTTATAAATTGATATGGCATATTTTGGTAAGTTACAATGAGTTATCAATCAAGAGAGCACCAATAATGAGCCTTATGATCGATGCAGTATGCCATGTTGGCATCATTCCTCGAGGTTCGATCGTCGATTCCTTGAGCTAACCATTCCGGATAACTCGAAACGGCGTGGCATTGACCTATTCCACGTGGACCAGTCAACGACCGTATGAGGTATGCAAGTCATCTCATGCCAAGAAGCTTAGAGCGGCACCGTGCAACGCCGACCCATGCAGATCAGTAGACGTTCATATGAGATGTATGACTAAGTCGCCCAAAGCGACGGAAGACATGAATGGGTCATGTGCGACTAACTCCTGATCGCATGTATAAAATGAACCCCTCGACGAACGAAAAGGAGGAACTCTCTCTCTCTCTCTCTCTCTCTGGCCTCAGAACTCACCACACTTCTCTTTTTTAACTTAATCCTCGAAGGGGTCAGATCAGAAGTCCCCCAACTCCGATCTGTGTGTAGGTCCGACGGGTATATCTCCTTGCTCTATCACCAATCACCTCAAAAAAGGGACGATCACATCAGATCCACCTCCAGCATTGACAACCAAAAAGACTACATAGGCGACCTTGCGTGTCCGAGTTCGGACCAAGCTGTGCTAACGACTCGACCATCGCGTAAAGATTCCTAACATTTTGGTGCTAGAAGAAAAGCCCAGTTGGATGTCGCAAAAACGCCAACAACCAAGCAACCCCAACGAGCGTCTCAAGGACAAGATCCCGACTGGTTGACATGCCCTCCGGCTCGAGGGGCAACTCCCTTTTCCCCCTCATGGAGAAGGAAATATCTCGGCTTCGACCCCAGACCATTACTGGAAATTGTTTAATAATCCCGGGCTCTCGCCTCTTGGACCTAGCACCAGACATCCCATCATTTCCATTAAGGCTTGCCTTGATCTCACCTACTAAGCCTTGGTTAGGATGATGCAAACCATCATCCCTCTTATTCCCCATCTAGCTCAGCAGATAGCGCTTCCTCGGCAAACGTCCCTAGCCGCCTAGCCAAACCTTTTCGTGGCACCACCAGAAACGTCGTTGGGTGCGCAGCAGGCCGAGACAGGGGGCCTCCACTAATAGTTCGAGGAGCGCTTGGTGTGCCAGGGCTGATGGCGGAGCATCATGCCCTTGGCTCTCGACCCTCCACCTTGAACTGTCTCAAGATAGATACTTTATCCTCGGACTCAGTCGACTCCCTTAGGCACAGTTACTCCTGGTTACCCGACGCCTTAACGAGGTTCAAAGGGAGTTCATCAAAAGAAAGGATGACCTTGGAGGAGGCGCCTCAATAGGATCTCCCTTTGTTAAAGAGATCTAAGACAAACCCATTCCCCTTAACTTCTGCCTCCTGACGTTGGAAGCCTATGATGGTAGCTCGAACCCGATGGAACATGTCATAGCATTTTGGGCCCAAATGGCTCTCTATGGCACCTTTGACACCCCGATGTACCAATCATTCCCCACCACCCACTAAGGCCCAACTCGAATGTGGTATAATATGTTGAATCTCAAATTTTGATGATAAAATTAATTGATGAGTTATTGATCTAACATGTGTTATTAGAGTTGATTGATGTAAGATTAACTATGATAGAGAGAATATGACATTCAAAGGTTTGGCCCAAGTCAAGTCCATGCATCGGGCCGGGTCTCGGGCGATGCGGTTGGGAACTCGCCAGGAGTGCGTCGGGAGCTCGCCGAGGGTATCGGGAGTTTGCCAAGATGGTGCAAGGGAGTTCATTTGAAGATGACTAAGACTCGCTGGAAGATTATTGGGGGTAGCCAAAAGGCTTAGTGGGAGTTGGAAAGGTCTTGAAGTAGATATGTTTGCCATTATAATTGTAATTAATTAAATCATAGTTAGTATCGTGCATGTTTAACCATAACGGGAGGAGTTATAGATCAGACATGGACTCAGGATCAAGCTTAGGTATCGAGCCAAAGTTTTGGACGATGCGGTGAAAGCTCGCCGAGTGTTCACCAGGACTTCGCCGAAGGTATTGGGAAGATCGCTAGGAGCACGTTGGGAGATCGCCAAAGAAAGACCATAAGACTCACTATTAGAGATTCCGGAGGTTGCTGGATTGCGGGAGTAAGGTCATAAGTTTGGTGGTTATGTCTTGATTGTAATCTTTAAGTCATAGGATAAGATTGAGTCCTAAATGAGTATGATTTGGAATGAATCTAAATCAACTCAAAGAGTAAATCGGGTCCACTAAAAGGGTTTAATTGAGCTTAGGTTGAGTTCAAGCCTGAATTCAAAAAGTGGAGGGAACCACTTTTCCAGAGATTCTGACGGGTAAACCGCCGGTGAGCCATAGTTTAACCAGCACCACCCAAGATTCGGGCAGCTATCAACGGCTAAATTGCCTAGGCTGGGCAGCTGAACAGCTCGTACCCAAGAATTTGGGCACTTTTGGCAGTTGACCTACCCAGATCGATGGGTGAATCGCCTATACCCAAATTTTCCAAGTGAGTTTAATTTTTGGCTCAAAATTCTAAAGTCATTTGGGGTCTATAAATACCCCAAGTTTTCTTACATTCTAGATAATAACTTAAAGAATAATTTTTTGCAAAAAATTTATGTGGATTATAAGAAAAAGGAAAGGGGCAAGGGAGTGATCAAAGAGTTATAATCTTGTCTCCCTTGTAAGAAAAGTGTAAGGGTTTGGTCTTCACCCAAAGAAGATCGGTAGTGGCCACCGGTAGGCCCGTTGGTGCCGAACCACTATAAAACTTGTGAGTTCTTTATTTGCTTTCCTTGCTTACTGCTTTTGTATTGATGCTTCTGATTTTATTTACTCTTTAAAAGTAAGGTTTTCATGTCAAACACTTCATTTACGATGTTACTTATCTTTCAAATTTCCTTGCTCTTTCTTAAGTAATTTGTAAGTAAGTAACTTAGCAATCTTCTTTTAATCACTCACTTGCTTTACTTGAACGAAAATCGAAAAAAAATATTTAAAATGAGAATTACACTTACACTAATTCACCCCCCCTATTAATGCTAATTGATCCTAACAATTAGTATCAGAGCTATGTTTTTCTCATTTGATTTAACACCTAAGAGAAATGGCTCTTTTCGGCATTAACGAGGGTTAATGCATCACAAGTCCTCCTATGTTTAATGGGACAGACTACACATTTTGGCAAATACGAATGTGTATCTTTTTTATTTCAATAGATCTTGATTTATAGTGTATTGTTGAAAAATATTTTCAGAAGTCATCTAATCCAACAAATAGTTGGAATGATTATAAAAAATAAATATTTTCATTGAATGCAAAGGTTATGAATATCTTATATTATGCACTTGATAAAAATGAATTTAATTGAGTTTCTTATTTTGATTTGGCTTTGGATATATGACATATATTAGAAATGACATATGAATGCATAACTAATCTAAATGAATCATTAAATGAAAATAATTCTAAAAATAAATTTAAAGAATACCTTCCAAATAATAGGAAGAAATTAAAATTGATAACATATGATTCCTGAAGTGAAATCTCGAGTGATGAGGACTTTGAACCATTGACAAATGAACCGGATAAATTAATGAACATGAACATTAAAAATGATATAAAGATAGATAAAACCTCTTGCTATGAATGCAAGAAGCCGAGGAGCTCCAAAGATGAAATACACAACCAAGAAGTGGGGAACCTCGCTCTTATGACTATCGACAATGAGGTTAGTGATTCATTAAGCATTTCTTTTTTGGAATTATTAAACATGTTCCATGATTTGTTTGATGAGTTTAGAAAATTTAGCAAATCTTTTAAGTTGCTTAAAAATAAACATGATTTGTTAGTTGGTAAAGTTGATGAATTCTATGAGTTATTAGCATCATATAATCCTAGTTCTAAATGTGAAATCTATACAACATTAAAGAAGAAAATAACATACTTAAGTCAATATTAGAAAATTTTAAAATTAGGAATAAATCCCTAAATATGATCCTTACTAATAAGGGTCATATTAATAAAATAAATAACATATGCTTTGTCGGAAACATAAAATATATTTTTTATGTTACCTTAAATTTGTCACCAAAAAAAAATATAATTTTTATGGTAGATTAGGACATAAAGCCAACAAATATCTATTTAAAAATTATAATACTTACAAATTAGGTTGGGTTCGTAAGGGAATAATAAACTACTAAGAACTATTAGATAAAAAAGACAAAGTTCTTCATATAGGTCCCAATGTAATATGAGTACCTAAATATTTCTTATAAATTTGTCTCCTAATAAAGCCAGGAGCACTAAATAATGTTTTAGATATTTAAGACACATGACTTAAAGATCTAACAATCTTTCAAGCTCACTAGCCTAAATAAATAATAAAAAATTTATTAAAAATAAAATTATTGGTAATGAATCTTATGGATGATTCATTAATGATGCATAGATAGAGCATGCTAGAATTAGAACAATGAAAGTTTAGCTATCTTCAATAAAAATTATGAACATGAAAGGGAGATTTGATGATGATTAATGTATTGATTTGTGTGCTTCTATTTGCATACATTGTCTTGGGATTAAATGACCAAATATTAAATTTGAACTTAAAAAGTCATATACAAAGTTATTTATCTTTAACAAAAAAATTCTTGAAAACATGATAGAATCTTCCAACATATAAAAATTATTAGATTTAAAATAAATCGAAGCTTTTGTTTGAAAATATTTTATTACAATGATCTTGATAAAGTTTCGTTTTTGACTTTAAATAACTTTTCATTCTTGAAATAATTTCAAAAAAGGACAATTATTCTTGAAAATATTTTTATCCTATTAGTCTTTCAACAAGAGATAAAATAATACTATTACTGTTGCATCTCTTAAACTACAAAAATGGATTAGAGAACTTTAGCTACTAAAAAAATAATCTAGGATGCCTTCATTGAATTTTTTGAAAAGTAATTTTTGATGATGATTTTGGATAAGTTTTCAAATGATTTTATTTTAAAAAGATATTTATGAATCTATCCAATGTTATTGATATTTTTGATAATTTATTATGATCTTGAGATATTAAAAAAATTACAATTTGAAATCCTTATATAAATTCATTTAAAGAAATTCATATAAATGAATCATAATTTATCTCTTTGGATCTATAACTTAAAAATCTTCTTATGAACCATATTCTTGAAAATATATATATAAAGATCTTTTACTTTTTATTTCTTAAAATTAATTTATGATCTTGATATCTATAATTTGATATCTTTATAAATGAAGACTCTTCTTTAATCTCTTAAGATTCTATTTTATCATCTAAGAGAGGATTTATTAAATTAAATCATATCTTTAATATTTATGAATATCTTTTGATATTAATATCTTTCTTGATATGATTTATTTTAAAACTCATGAATGAGATAACTTATTACCTAAATTAGTATTTCTTAAATTTATGATAAGTTAAAAATTGAAAGAGATTTGTATTATAATGAATATTTCCTTAATTTCTTGACTTGACTTCTACGTTACGAGAATCATGTTATTGATCTCTATGATTTTCTATTTTTAATAAAAAAGAGATTTATGATATTGATAATTATAAGTTGAAACTTTTTATCAAGATAATTCTTCCATTTTATTAAAAAAAAGAATCTATCTAAATAAATTATATATCTTAAGATTTATTCTAAATGAATTAAGATTATTTAATCCCCTAAGACTCATTTTCATTATTTACAACCAAAAATGGGAGAAAGGAAATCACTAGCATTTCTATATATCTTGAACCTCTTCAAAGTGATTTTGATGATCTTGAAATTGAATGAGTTCTTTACCTATATCATGATTTTGATTTCTTGGAATTATAACTTGAAATCTTTTATGAACTAAAATATCTTATTATGTGTTCTCGTATTATTCAAAAGGAGATTTTTATATAAATCATGATTTTAACAACTTGAGATTTCTTATACATGAATCAAGATATTTTATTTGTTTCTCCTATGATTTATCTCTTGAAATTCATAATTTGCTTCATGAATTATATATCTCATCACCATGTTAATTTTTCTTGATATATTTCATGTGATGATTTGAAAAATGATGTAATAGGAAAAGTTTTGCACCATGGTAACCATCCCTTCTTTTTGATAATGATAAAGAGGGAGCAAAATATATGAATTATCAATATAGATTTTATGAGATTAACCTTTTTGTGATTTGGCAAAATCATCTCTTTCTAAACCTTCTCCATGTTTTTATTATTTACAAAAAAAGGGAGAAAAATTACATTAAGATGATGAATTGCTACATTTGAAATTTACTAGAGATAATTTTTGGTATCAAGAGATGATTTTACTACATTTTAAATACATAAGTAGTCTTTAAATCTTCTAGATTTTTGAGCTCATCTTAATATTCTTTTTAAAATTTATTAAAAGCTCTTCTTAATGATGTTGTCATAACTCCTTCCATGTTTTTATCTTTATTAATCACGAAGGGGATGAAAATTTTATAATATATATTTTATTTAACTAAAAGGGAGTAATGTTATCATGTGCTTTGAAATTATTAGCTATACATTTCACATTTTTGTTAATATCAAAGGGAGAAAAATATACATTTATGACATATGATATTAATGATATACATTGATGACACATGATGATATCCTTGGATATGGATATGACTACATAATTCTTTTTGAAACTCATGATTTAATGACATGATATAAATTATGTTAAAATTTATATATAATATTAATTATTTAAATTAAGAGTGTGTGATTCTCTTAAATTTAAGTGGTATGGATTTAGGGGGAGTTATGATTAACTCTTGTCATCAATTGATTATCATCATAAAAAGGGAGAGATAGTTGAATCTTGGATTTTGATGATAAAATCAATTGATGGGTTATTGATCTAACATGTGTTAGAGTTGATTGATGCAAGATTAACTACGATAGAGAGAATATGACAATCAAAGGTTTGGCCAAAGTCAAGTCCATGTATTGGGTCGGAGTTCGAACAATGTAGTTGAAAACTCGCCAGGAGTGCATCAAGAGCTCACCGAGGGTATCGGGAGTTTGCCAGGATGGCACAAGGGAGTTCGTTAGAAGAAGACCAAGACTCACTGGAAGATTATCAGGAGTAGCCGAAAGGCTTACTAGGAGTTGGGAAGGTTTTGAAGTGGATGTGTTGGCTATTATGATTGTGATTAATTAAGTCGTAGTTATCATTATGCAGGTTTAACCATGACAGGAGACGGAGTTACAGATCGTATATGGACCCAAGTCAAGCTTAGGTATCGGGCCAAAGTTTTGGATGATGCGGTGAAAGCTCGTTGGGCGTTCGCTAGGACTTCACCGAAGGTATCAGGAAGATTGCTAGGAACACCCCGAGAGATCGCTAGAGGAAGACTGTGAGACTCGCCGTTGGAGATTTTGGAGGTTGTTGGATTGCAGGAGTAAGGTCATAAGCTTGATGGCCATGTCTTGATTGTAATATTTAAGCCATAGGTTATGAATGAGTCCTAAATGAGTGTGATTTAGAAGAAATCCAAATCAACTCAAAGAGGCAACCAGATCCATTAAAAGGGTTTGATTGAGCTCAGGCTGAGCTCAATTGGTTGACCAAAGAGTTGGTCAACATCAAGTTCAAGTCGAAATTCGAAAAGTGGAAGGAACTACTTTTCCGGAGATTTCGGTGGGTAAACCGCTAGTGGGTAGTGGTTCAACCACCACTACCCAGGATTTCGGGTGGCTGTCAGCGGCTAAACTGCCCATACCCAAGAATTTGGGCATTTTCGGTGGGTGAACCATCCGTACCCAGATTTTTTGGGTGAGTTTTATTTTTGGCTCTAAATTCTAAAGTCATTTTGGGTCTATAAATACCCCAAGTTTTCTTGCATTCTAGATAATAATTTGAGGGATAAAATTCTGTGAAATACTTATATGGATTGTAAGAAAAAGGAAAGGGGTAAGGGAGTAATCAAAAGGTTATAATCTTGTCTCCCTTGTAAGTAAAGTGTAAGGGTTTTGTCTTCACCCAAAGAAGATTAGTAGTGGACGCCGGTGTGCCTCAAGGAGGAGGACTCAGGAGTGGACGTAGGCCTGTTGGTGCCGAACCACTATAAAACTTATGAGTTCTTCACATACTTTCATTGCTTACTAATTTTGTATCGACGCTTTCAATTTTGTTTACTCTTTGAAATTAAGGTTTCCACATCAAACACTTTATTTACGACGTTGCTTATCTTTTGGATTTTCTTGCTCTTTCTTAAGTAATTTATCAGCAAGTAACTTAGCAATCTTCTTTTAATCACTCACTTACTTTACTTGAACAAAAAGCTTTAGATCTTCCTATCTTGCTTAAAGCGAAAAGTTTTTGTTTAAAACGAGAATTTACACTTGCACCAATTCACCCTCCCTCCCCCTCTTAGTGCCAATTGATCCTAACACAATCGGCTAAGACCATCTTTGGTCTCGTCTTTTGATCAGCTCACGAGAGCGTTTGAGCTGAACTTCTTGGCTAGCACGTGACTAAGCCATCTATAGCCTTGCTTCTCAGGTTAAGCCAAAAGGACGACAAACCTCTCTCCCAGTTTGTTGCTTGCTTCACTGCCAAAATCCAAGGAATTTCAGATGCTCATCCCTTGCTAATCATGCAAGCATTTCTAATCGGGTTGCGACCAGCCAAATATTTTTGGTCACTGATCGAATGAACAGCAATCAACGGTTCCCGAGGTGCTCCAGCACATAAAATTATATGTCACGGCCAAAACTTAAGTGACCAGAACATAGGTCAAGGAAGTAAAGAGTGATCCCCGGGAATCAAGGTGATGCTACCTGATGGTTGTCGCACTTCCCAGAAAGATAAAGTCGGAGCAGCTTGTGGCCGACCCCCGTGACACAGCTAAGATTTTGCCCCAACGAGGGCCCATTGTGCAGATGCTTGAGGTCCCTCTTGACAAAGAAAGACCTGATAGAATCGTCAGGATTGGGTCAGAGCTTCTAAAGAAGGAACAAATACAACTCATTCTCTTGAGGGAAAATGGTGACATCTTTGCTTGGTTACCAAAAGATATGCTGGGAATCGACCTCGAGGTTACGCATATATATATATATATATATACCCAACAACGTCATGGCATAATCAATTATCTCTTAACCTGACTATGTTAGGATCTTTAACAATTATTGTAGCTCACCATATCTATTCCATGCCTCCCTATCCATACCTAGTTATTGACTATGGTACACAACTTTTGTTGTTCACACATCACATGTGGATTGGTGGGTTTCTCATAGTTGGTGTTGCTATATATGCAGCAATTTTTATAGTAAGAGATTATGATCCAACTACTCGATACAATGATTTATTAGATCATGTCCTTAGACAACACGATGGAATCATATGATGGCCCACACCACCCATCACACTAAGGGAGTTGGTCATGCTCGAAGTTGTTACCTTAATCACAAGGAAGGGATGCCAAAGGCGAGGCTAGTGACTGGAGTGAAGTCGTAATAAGGTAGCCATACTGGAAGGTGTGACTGGATCACCTCCTTTTCAAGGAGAGCTAATGCTTATTCTTGTTGGGTATTTTGGTTTGACATTGCTTCACACCCAAAAAGAAGCGAGCTACGTCTGAGCTAAGCTTGGATATATAAGTCTTTTATCGTTTCTCAACAGTGAAGTAAGACCAAGCTCACGAGCTTATTATCCTAGGTCAAAACAAGTTAGTTGATAGGATCCCCTTTTTTACATCCCCATGTCCCTCCCATGTGGCGATATGGGGACGTAAAAAGGAAAGAGAGGGATGGATTTTTCTTGCTTTTGGCATAGCATGCCTCCCATTGGAGGCCCACACAATAGGCTATTAGCTCAGTGGTAGAGCACACCCTTGATAATTGCATCGTTGTGCTTGGGCTGTGAGAGCTCTCAGCCACATGGATAGTTCAATGTGCTCATCAGCGCCTGACCTGGAGATGTGGATCATCCAAGGCACATTAGCACGGTGTACTCCTCATATTCAAATCAAAGTTTGAAACCAAACTTCTCCTTAGGAGGATTGATTGGGCGATTCAAGTGAGATCCAATGTGGATCTAACTTTCTATTCATTCGTGGGATTCGGGTGGTCCGGGGGGGGACCACTACAACTCCTTTCTTCTCAAGAATCCTTACATCCCTTATCAGTTATGGACAGCTATCTCTCGACCATAGGTTTAGGTAAGGCCTTAATGAGAAAATGGAGCACCTAACAATGCATCTTCACAAACCAAGAACTATGAGATTGCCCCTTTCATTCTGGGGTGACGGAGGGATCGTACCATTCGAGCCTTGTTTTCATATTTTTCTCTGAGGCTTGGAGAAAGCAGCAATCAATAGTATTTTCCTAATCCTCCCTTCTTGAGAGGAAGAACATGAATTCTTTTTCCTTTCCGCACGATCAGGAGATTGGATCTAGCCATAAGAAGAATGCTTGGTATAAATAACTCACTTCTTGGTCTTTGAGCCCCTCAGTCACCACGAGCGCCACCCGATCAGTGCAATGGGATGTGTCTATTTATCTATGTCTTGACTCGAAATGAGAGCAGGTTTGCAAAAGGATCTTAGAGTGTATAGGGTTGGGCTGGGAGGGTCTCTTAACACCTTTTTTTTTCTTTCCATCGGAGTTATTTCACAATGACGTGTCATGGTAAGGGAGAAGGGGGAATAAGCACACTTGAAGTTCACAGTACAACAGAGTGTTATATGTTGCATTCAAGAAGGATGAATTGCTCCCGAAAAAGAATCTATTGATTCTCTCAATTGGTTGGATCATAGGTGCGATGATTTACTTCACCGGCGAGGTCTCTGGTTCAAGTCTAGGATGGCCCAGCTACGCCAGGAAAAAGAATAGAAGAAGCATCTGACTCTTTCATGCATACTCCAGTTGGCTCAAGGAGATATAGCTTAGTTGGTAGAGCTTCGCTCTTGCAATTGGGTCGTTGCGATTACGGGTTGGATGTCTAATTGTCCAGGCAGTAATGATAGTATCTTATACATGAATCAGTGGCTCATTTTTCTAAGTAATGGGGAAGAGGACTGAAACATGTCACTGAGAGACTCTACTGAGACAAAAAGATGGGCTATCAATAACATAGAGGAGGTAGGATGGGCAGTTGGTCAGATCTAGTATGGATCGTACATGGATGATGGAGTCGGTGGCTCTCCTAGGGTTCCCTCATCTAGGATCCCTAGGGAAGAGGATTAAGTTGGCCCTTGCGAATAGCTTGATGCACTATCTCCCTTCAACCCTTTGACCGAAATGTGGCAAAAGGAAGGAAAATCCATGGACTAACCCCCTTATCTCCACCCCGTAGGAACTACGAGATCAGCCCAAGGACACCTTCGGCATCCAGGGGTCATAGACTGACCATAAACCATGTTCAATAAGTGGAACACATTAGTTGTCTGCTCTCTGGTTGGGCAATAAAGGTCGAAGAAGGGTAATCACTCATTCTTAAAACTAACATTCTTAAGACCAAAGAGTCAAGCGGAAAAAGGGGGAGAGCTCTTCGTTCCTGATTCTCCTGTAGCTGAATTCTCTACAACCACAAGAATCCTTAGAATGAGATTCCAACTAAGCACCATTTGAGATTTTGAGAAGAGTTGCTCTTTGGATAGAATCAATGGCGGGTTGGGTTCTATTTGATTTGGCAATTGAATTCACGCTTGAATCAGACCGAACTGAATATTTGTCAGGCTATTGTTCTCTTGTTCCCTCGAACCTATGGAGTAAGACATCGATTTCTCAATACGATCAATTATGTTCATTGTATAATAGGCTCCTTTGAAAAGCATTGACGTACATATAAATGGGGTGCTCTACCGAGTGAGCTATAGCCTTTGTCATAGACATCTTAACATATAGATAATTTCTTGTAAGATGGATATTCCATAATCCGCATCATCGCTCTCTGATCTATTTATTTTATTTACGCTTACAAGAGCAGATTAGTATTACTTAAAAATAATATTCCACCTATAATCCCTGAAGTGATGGATTTTTTTTTATAATAAATGACCTACTTAACTCAGTGCTTAGTGTATTACTTTGATACAACAGGAATGATTGGTTCAAATCTAATAGTAGGTAGTACTGAAATGATAACTAATAAATTTTTCTACCTATCTTCTTTTTTTGTTTTATCAGATTATACTTGATTGTGTTGAATTGGCAGAATCAATATGTTGTGTATAATAAAGAACTTTTAAAAAACTTCTTTTTATTATTTTGATGTATTGACTTTACTTATAGGAAATAACATTGACAGTCTCTACTCGTGTCCTAGCTCGTATGAGAGCTAGATTAGCTTCAATTGCTTGTCTCTTACCCTCAGCTCTACTCAAGTTAGCTTCAGCTATTTTAAGAGCTTGTTGAGCTTCTTGTTGGATTAGTGTTAGTACTTATTTATGCATCATTTCCTAAAATGGTGATCTCATTATTACATATTCGAGCGAAATCACCCATCAGAGCCGTCGTTAACCATTGGTTGTTGTTGAGGTATATTCTCAAAAGACCTATATCTACAACCGTAGCAATAGGGGTGTGGTTTAGTAATATGCCAATTTGGCCACTATTAGTGGATAAAATTATTTCTATCACTTCTGAATCCCAAATAATTTGATTAGGAGACATTACGCAAAGATTTAAGGTCGTTTCTTTAATTCGTTCTCCTCTTCTAAGTTCATAGCTTTCGTGGTAGCTTTATGGATGTTACCTACTAAATAAAAAGCCTGCTCGGGAAGATAGTCTAATTCTCCATAAATGATTAGTTGAAACTCCCTAATTATTTATGTAAGACCAATATATTTTCCTGGAGAACCAGTAAAGACTTATGCCACGAAGAAGGGTTGTGATAAGAAACGCTCCATTATCTATAGAATTAGAACCAGAACTCCATTTATGATTCATTATTTTGATCTAATTGGCTATTGTTCTTTTTTTTAGAATAGATATTGGATTTCTGCCTATCTATTCTTTATACCCTTTTAGCATGAATTATGCCTATTTTTACATCTAGGATTTACATATATGACATATATCACTGTCAAGAGTTAATTTTTCTTAGTATTTAGAAGGAGATCTATTTGATTTTATTGTAAACTTGCAAAACAAAAATTAGGTTTGGGTTGTGCCATATATATCAAAGAGTATACAATAATGATGTATTTGATGAATCAAATATATGGTCGAACCATTTCATTTTAACATAACATTGAAATTAGTTGATAATATTAGTTGAATATTTTTTTCATTTTTTTGAAAAACTTTTGTCAAAGGTTTCATTCACGCATAATCTATATTGAGTAGACCGTGTTGTCGTAAAAATTCTTAATTCATGAGTTATAGGGGGGACTTATGTCATCATTAACAGAGAATAAAGCAAGTGTTTGATTTAAAGCTAGTATTAAAGATTACAAATTGACTTATTATACTCATATATATATATATATATATATAATAGTAAATTTTACATTCTTCAAAATGCTCAATAAAATACAGTTTTTTCTGATATAATTCAACATAAAAATAAGGAGATCTACCTTTTTTGAGAATCTTAAGTTCAATCTGTATAGCATGTTCCAGCCCAGATAGATTGCCATCAAATCATTTATATCGTAATTTCTTTTGGATAAATGTACAACTGGCCAGTATGCAGCCTTCATTGTATCTTATATAGTCTCCTTCCTTATCCTGCATATTGAAAGCACCGTCAATGTTTCAAGTTTAAACCAATCTAGTGGATCTAGCTGTGGCTTTTTCTAATTAATAAGAACATGGCATACCATGTCAATTGTTGGCGTAGACCGGTGAAAGGAGTGTTGCATACCTTTTGGGGCTTGTATGTCAACTAAGATTACAGAGGAAGCTCTTATGCTATCCCAACAAAATATATCCTCTACATCAATGATTGTCATTTCGGGTATTAAAATTATTTTGATGATTTATCAAACTAATATATATTGATCAATACTGGTATTTTGTGTATCGGTATAATGTATCGATGTTCCAAATAGGATGAAAAGAAGGGAAAAGAGAAATGAGCCGTGGAGGAATAGAGAAAGGAGGAAGAAGGAAAGAAGCGACATACCCAAAAAGTGATGATGTGCAATGAAGTCACACGGTAAGTGGAGGCCATTGGTAGCTACTTATGTAAGAAGCGGAGGTTGATCACGATAAAAAATTGTCATGAGAAGATGAAGGCATCGATCGACGTGAGAAACAAAGGCATCGGTTGTGGTTGCGTTGGAAACAAAGTCAACTTGCTAAAGAAGCAAAAGCACCGAGAACGATTTACATATCGATTGATGCTCCGATCGGTGATACATACTGATATGGGTAATATTGGGCCCCCTTTCTTTTCAGTCGACATGGCCTAGACGCATCCAATCTGGAGCAGGAGCAGTTGACTGGGCAGGCGATGGGACCCTTGACGTCTGCGAACGATGTATCGTAACAAGGGGAGAAGCCCAATAAGCAGCATCACCAGGTGCTGCACAGTCTTCGTCAAATCTCAGGAATCAGAAGAGATCGTATGACAGCAGAGCAAAAACAATACACAACACACCCGCTCGCAGCACGGACGGACACCAACGGTACCTATAGCATTAAACATTCTGACAGAGAACGCTAGAGGAATGATGAAGGGGAGGCACAACCAGCCACCGACGTACAGGAATAAAAGCCACCCCAAAGGGGGCTCTTAGGGGTGGCTCTCTTTCGTTCTCCAATTCTACAACATCGAAAAGGAAAGCTTCGACGCTGGAAAGGTGCCGGAGATACTTTCATCTACAAGGCTAACTTAGCCATCGGAGTGACCTCGTTGGGAGGTCCTTCCCCCCGACGAAGATCTTTTCTTGCAAGTACTCGACCTCGGGACGAGATAAAAGCCCTTAGACGATCAGAACACCCCGAGCCAAGCACCATCCTCGTGTCTTCCCCGAGCTCCATGTCCTGCTGAGTTGGTTCTGTGCGTGCAGGCCATACCTCGTCGTGCTGATTCCTCGGACATGGTGAATCATCCAACAACATTTTGGCGCTAGAAGGAGGGCATAATATCGCAAGAATGCTCAGCACCTGCAACCCTAGGGTAGATGTCCCTCCCACGACGCAACCAACCTCGGGGGGAGCCTTGCAACCCCCGCTTCCACTCTCTTTGTTCAGAGATGGGAACTTGCCTTCCCACACCCCAAGGCGATACTGGCACCTATTCAACGACCCCGGACTAATTCCATCGCCACTTAATCCCAGGACCTCGGTGGTGACTCTTGAGACTTTTAAGGGGCTTACCAACTAGGTCCAAGCCATAGTGAGAATGCTTCAAGCAATTATCCTCTACATCCCACAACTCGCCCAATAGCCAAGCTCACAGCCTTAGGCAGCCTCCCTCCCCCAGGCAGGGACCACGCTGTCACCAGAAGGGGAGTCTCCGGTGACCCAACTTGTTGACGACCTACCTCGGTTCCCCCCGGAGTCTGACTAGGCCCCTTCGAGTGACGCAGCTAGGTGCTCGACATCTACACCCAGTGCATTAGTCTGTAGCTTGCTGGTACCCTGACACATTCTCTTCAGATTCCACTAATTCCCTGACTGTGAAACTACATCTAATGAACCTCCACAAGACCATCATGATGAAGGATGAGCGTGGTGAGAGTCCCCTTTTTGGTCTCCCTTTATCCAAGAAATTTAAGATACACCCATCTCATAACATTTCTGCCTCCTGAGGTTTAAAGCATATGATGGTGGCTCACCCAATGAACCATATAGCCGCGTTCTGAGCGTAGATGGCTTTGTATGGCACATCAGATGCTATAATGTGTCGAGCTTTCCGATGACTCTCTGTAGGATTGTTCAAAGGTGGTACGATCGGTTACCGCTCGCCTCCATCCACTCTTTTGATCAGCTCGCGAGAGAGTTCGAGGACAACTTCCTCACTAGCGCACGGTTGAAGTCGATCATCGCGTCCCTCCTCTCCCCACCTCTTGGGCTCCCAAGGAAGAGGACAGAGAGGGCTGAACAGGCCATTCCCCGGCTCCCCAACATTCTGCTCAACTCCACTTGACTGAGATCTTCCTCTAGATGAGGACTCGAGCCGAGGAATGGGACTACGGATGCTACTGCTGTTTCCACCGCGACTACAGACATGACACCGAGGAGTGCTACAATTTGAAGAACCAAATTGAGGACCTCATATGTCGTGGCCACCTCAATCGGTATATAATAAAGGCAAACGAGTCGTCCCTCCACCCGAAAGGTCCCATGGAGAGACAAGTAGACATCATAATAGGCGGCCCGGCCATGGGCGACGATAGCTCCTTGGAAGTCCAGACGAGACCCCGAGCATGGGGCGATCCTGGGATCACCTTCGAATCTGAGAGTGAATACCCAGATTATGACGATGCCCTGGTGATCATGTCCCACATTGCAAACGCCCACGTTAGGTGCATCATAATAGATATAGGGAGCTCTGCTGACATATTATATCTTGACACTTTTCAAAAGCTCAGCATGACTAATTGGGATCTCATCCCCATGGCTTCAACTTTGACAGGGTTTACTAGGGACACGATAACTCTAGTCGGTGTCGCAACCCTCCTCATGACTTTTGGTGATGAGCCAAGAGCCAAGAACTTCATAGTTCCTTTTATGGTGGTCGAGCTCCCCTCGGTATACAATGTGATCATCGGGCGACCAACTCTCAACAAGTTAAGGGTGGTCGTCTCCATATACCACTACAGCATGAAGTTCCTAACCAGTGCAGGGCCAGGGGAGGTCAGGAGTGACCCACGGGAGTCAAGACGATGATGCTACCTAGTGGCAACAACCATCCCCAATAGAGGCAAGAAGGAGACTCCGATCCCTGACCCCCGAGAACCTTACAAGCTAGATACTGGACCTGAGCCCACTGAACCGATACTGGGAGTACCATTGGAAAAAGATCGTACGGAGAGGACGGTCCGGGTCGGGTCGACTCTACCTGAGGACCAATGCATCCAGCTCATAGACTTCCTTGGGTGCCACGCGGACGTCTTCGCTTGGTCGCCAAGTGACATGCTAGGCATACACCAAAAATTGCTCAGCACTGATTGAGCATCACCTTAGGGGCTCGCCTGGTGCAACAGAGGCCAAGAAAGTTCACCCTCAACCGACAGAAGGCCATTGAAGAAGAAGTTGATCGACTACTAGAGGCCGGGTTCATAGCATAAGTTGTTGGCATAAAAAACTATAATTATACAAAACTATTATGTGAAAAACTATTATGCCATGATTGAAATCTAAAAATACTAGATCTATTTATTATGTGTACCTTTAGATGTCATCTGATTGAGATCCAATTAGATCTTCAAGAGCACTGCCTGCCGGATCTGAATAACGCCAAATATCAATCTGCAAGGAGAACTAGAATGGATCTAGACCCCTTCTCATCTCTTCCTATCCTTTCACAAGACCACCTTAATTGATGGTTTTGGGAGATAAGAGAATAACCATAATCTCTTGCTCTATTCACCCTTTTGTTGTTTTATGTTGTGCTGTGCATTGGGTTTATAGTAGGTCTTGTCTATTTATAGGCGAGAGCAGAGGGTCTAGGGTAAGTTATTAGGAGAGTTCCTTCCATCAAGGGCAACCCGTAAAATATCCCAATATAATATGGATTTTATTTAATATTAGCTAATATATTTTATCAAAATCTAAATAATTTATAATATATCTTATTCAATTAATAAAGGACCACATAATATTACATTCTCCCACTTGGCCCATTAATTGATAAGATATAAAAGATATCCAAAATTAAATAAATAAATAAAATAAAATTTATTTAAAAATAAATTTTATATAATTGAATTCTGAAAATTTTGAAAATGATTTTATACATGGCCATGATTTTTAAAAATAAGCCAATAAGTCCAATAAGCATAATAATACTATATTCAGTCCAACTATTAATGTGAGTCATAGCAGTTGTATGTCATCAATGTTACACTTCCTTCTATGTATTACAATACTGTTAGTCTTTCCTTATATAGTCTATAATGACCCATGTAATTTATCTTGTCAAGATAATTATGTTTCTTTCATTCAACCATAATATATATAATCATAAACACAAACAAGATAGCAGAAACAAATAATTTTAATTATGCAATAGAAATGTCAATAATAGCATCCACTTAAAATGCATCACCATATCCTTTATGGCTTGCTCACAATCCCCATTCTAAGAACATGTTTTTAAAATATTTTACACTGCAAAGCTTTAGTAAATGGATCAACAATCATCATAGTGGTGCTTAAATTTTCAATCGATGCTTGTTGTTTCTGGACTCTTTCTCTAACCACCAAGTACTTTATCTCAATGTGCTTATAACCATTAGAGTACTTGTCATTCTTAGAGAAGAAAACTGCTGTAATATTATCATAAAATATCTTCAGCTGCTTGGCAATTAAGTCGACCACACCAAGTCCTGAGATAAAATTTCGCAACTATAAAGCTTGATTTGTAGACTCAAAACATACCACAAATTTAGTTTCCATCGTAGATGATGCAATAAGTGATTGTTTTACACTTTTCTAAGAAATTGCCCCACCAGCCAGCATGAACACAAATTCTAAAGTGGATTTCCTGCTATCGAGGTAATTTGTAAAATCAACATCTAAATATCCCATCACTTCAAACTGATCTGATTTCCTATATGTGAGCATATAATCTTTTGTCCCTTGTAGATATCTCATTACTTTCTTTGTAGCTTTCCAATGTTCCATTCCTGGGTGACTCTGGTATCTACCCAGCATTGCCACTACAAAACTGATATCTAGCCTTGTACAGGTTTGAGCATATAATAGACTTCCAATTGCGTACCCATAAGGAATATTCTTTATTTGATCCCTTTCTAAGTCATTTTTTGGGCACTGGTTTTGGTTGAATTGTTCACCTCTAGTAATAGGTGTATCAATAGCTTTACAAAGCTACATATTAAACCTTTCTAAGATATGATTAATATAACCTTTCTGAGACAATCCTAATAAATCTTGAGATCTGTCCCTGAATATCTCAATGCCAATAACATAGGATACCTCATTCATATCAATCATCTTAAAGTTCTTGTTGAGAAATATCTTGGTTTCGTGTAACAAACCAAGATCACTACTGGCAAATAATATATCATCCACATATAAGACCAATATAATAGACTTACTCCTACTAACCTTTAAATATATACACTGATCAACATTATTTTCTTTAAATCCGAAGGAAGTAATGGTATCATGAAACTTTATATACCCTTGTCTCGAAGCTTGTTTAAGGCTATAAATGGATTTCTTAAGTTTGTAAGCCAACTTTCCTTTTCTTTTTCTATGAATCCTTCAGGTTGTTCTTTATAGATTTTCTTATTTAAATCTCTATTTAGAAATGATATTTTCACATCCATCTGATGTAACTCAAAATCATAATGAGCTACTAATGCCATGATGATTCTCAATGAGTCCTTTCAAGAAACTGGAGAAAATGTTTCATGGTAGTCAATGCTCTCTTTCTGAGAAAAACCTTTCGCCACAAGTCTAGCTTTATATCGTTCGATATTGCCCACCAAGTCGTGTTTAGTCTTAAAGACTCATTTACAATTGACTCTTTTAAAATTATTGGGCAATTCAACGAATTCCCAAACAATATTATGGTCTATTGATTTTAACTCATCTTTTATTGCATCATACTATTTTTCAGAATCATTACTTTCTATGGCTTGTAAAAATGATAATGGGTCCTTTTTCATTCCTATATCAAAATCTGATTCTTGCAGATATACCACATAATCATCAGAAATGACATGTTTCTTTTTTCTTTGAGATCTTTTCAAATCTGCCAATTGTGATTGTTTTACAAGACTATCAGTGACGACATCAACATCATGTGACAATTTATCAATGTTATTTTGTTGTTCACCCTCATCAATTCTCTGATTAATTTGAGAAACAATAATTTCTCGAATAGGGGATAATATAGGAGAAGAAGCCTGAATCTCCTCAATATCAAAATTAATCCTTCGAGACTTGTGACTCCCACTGATTTCACCATTTTCTAGAAATTTTACATTATCAGATTCTACTATCCTCATCTTTTGATTAGGGCAATAAAATCTGTATCCCTTGGTTCTTTCTGAGTAACTAATAAAATATCCTGAAATTGTTCTTGGATTCAATTTCTTTTTATGTGGATTAAATATTGTTATCTTTGTAGGACACCCCCAAATATGTAAATGTCTCAAACTGGGTTTCCTCCCAGTCCATAACTCAAATGGAGTTGATGGAACTGATTTACTAGGAACCCTGTTCAAGATATATATAGTTGTCCTAAGAGCATGACCCCACATTGACTCAGGTACAGAATAATAACTCATCATGCTCTTAACCATATCCATAAGAATACGATTTCACCTTTCAGCAACACCATTCTGCTGTGGCATACCTAGTAATGCATACTGAGCACAAATATCCCGTTGTTCTAAGAATCTAGCAAAAGGACCAATATTCTGATCGGATTCATCATATCTGCCATAAAATTTATCACCCTTGTCAGATCTGACAACTTTAACTTTTCTATCTAATTGTCTCTCGGTCTCACTTATGTACACTTCAAGAATGTCAACGGCCTGAGACTTTTCATGTATTAGATAAACATAGTCATATCTAGATAGGTCATCTATAAATGTGATGAAATACCTTTATCCACTAAAACAAGGAATATGGAGTGTTTTGTAGATATCAATATAAATAATTTTAAGAAGTTCTTTATTTCTTGTGGTATTTTTCTTTATATGGTTAGTTTACTTTCCTTTAATGCAATCTATGCAAACATCAAAATCAGTGAAGTCTAAATTTTTCAAAATATTATCCTTCGCTCATTCCAATACTTAATTGCAGGGTCAATAATGTATTTGCAAATTTAAGATTCAAATTAATTCTGTATAAACCATCACATAGAATTTCAGAACTAACTTTTATTGAATAAAATATGTTAAGTTTACCATTACTAAAAGAAACACAGTATCCTAACTCATCAATTCTAGACAGAGAAAATAAATTTCTAGAAATTATAGGAACAAAACATGTGTCTTTCAGATCTATCAGATGACCCGTCTCTAGGCATAAGTGATAAGTCCCTACTGATACCACTTTTGCTTTGAGATGATTTCTCATAATTATGAATCTTCTATATTCTTTTGGTTTTCGGATTTAAAGAAATCCCTGCATATTATTAATAACATGAGTTGAAGTGCTAGAATCAATCCACCATGTATTAGAAGGAACTTCTGTAATGTTTGATTCAAAACATACAAAGGTTGAGTTTATACCTTTCTTTTTGAACCAAGTCCTACGTTTAATGCAGTCCTTCTTTATATGTCCTTTCTTGCCACAAAAAAAACATTTTACTGCAATAACTTTCTTTTCAATAGTCTGTCTAACACTTCCAGACCCGGCAAATTTTTTCGATGGATGATGCAGGAAAGTTCAGTACATTATATGAACTTTCCTTCTTTAATCTTAATTCTTTATGAACACACATACTAGTTAACTCATTCAAATCCCACTTATCCTTATTTGTATTGTAGTGAATCTTAAATGGGCCAAATTGAGAAGGAAGAGAATTAAGAATGAACTGCACAAGAAAAGATTTATCAATATTCATTCCAACGTCTTAAGTTTTACAGCTTTGTCAGTCATGTTGAGGATGTGATCCTGAATTCCTCGAGTACCATCATACTAAGCTGTAGTCAGTTCTTTTATTAATGTACCAACCAATAACTTATCAGCAGATTTAAATCTGTCTTCAATAACCTTTAAATATTCACGTGCGCTAGTTGCAACTAGTAATGAAATTTTTATATTATTTGCAATTGTCATCCTTATGAATATTAAACTAAGTCTATCAGATTTTTCCCAAACCTTCATTTCATTGACTTGTTCCACAGTACTTTTGTTAGTTAATTCTGTGAGCTTTTTGACAAGCAATGGCAAATCGAGATCTAATACACCCAATATAAATTGCACATGCTCTAACTATTCTGAATAATTTGATCTAGAGAGTACAAGGACACTAGAAGCATGAGAATGTATGAACGAAAATACCACTACAGAATATAAAATAATATTAATGCTTTGAGTTTTACCAAAATATGATGAATTATCGATATCATCAATATTTAACCTTTGGGTAAAAATATTGACATATCTAGTGTTCACACAAGATCATTTATGGAAGACTGATACCATCCTTGTAGAATAGTTTTGCTACCTTTAGGTATATAATTCTAAACTGCAAGGATATCTAAAAGAGTATCATCCTACCACATCACATAATTATTTAAAATAGATTATCCTTTGGGATTATCTAAATTTTCTAATTATGCATGTAATTTTAAATATTATTTTTTTAATATTATTGAGGACTTGTTCCTTAATATAATTTTATAAACTATTGATCTAGGCTACTTTGGTGACTACAAAACCAATGTATTAATATAAAATATAAATTAAATTATCTTATAAATGATAAGACTTTAATTATATTTAATATCCTATAAGCCTACCATCCCATGCTACTTTGGCAGTTATCGATCAGGTATAACTTAAGGAGATGAACTATAAATAATATTCATCAAGTTCATTTGAACTAATTTATGCTAAGATAGTTCAATAATAGTATAATAACCATAATAATTATTTAACACTTAATCAATAGGAAATAAACTCATATGATAACTTTAATCATGATAATACATAAATCATGTATTTATGTAAAAAATAAATATTATTTCATAATTCCCAACATATACATGTAAATAACTAAATAAATATCCAAAAACCAATAATTAGATTTAACATATGTAATTAATAATTCATATGAGAAAACTATACAGAAACAATAATTTATTTTTTTAATTAAACTAATTATTTTATTTAATTGGAGAAGCCCATAAGTCTAATTAAATAAATTGATCAAAATAAAATATAATCAATAACCAATAAAAAATATAATCATAATTAAATTTTATTAGATTATATATTGATCAATTTTATAATTAAGAAAAATAAACCATAATTTCTCAATTTTATAATGGCAGAATTATAATTTTAAAAGAATTACATATTTTTTTTAAAGGGTAAAAATGTTATAGGATTAATAAAACATAAAAAGGATAAAAATATAAATAATTCTATTCAACCGAAGGATAAAATTATAATTTCGATGAATGACAAAACTATAATTTAAGCCTAGTAAACTATAATTTTCCACTTAATGACAAAACTGTAATTTTTCCTTTAATGGCAAAATTATAATTTTTTAAGAAAAACCCTAATTTCTTCCTTCGTTGTCGTCGCATGCACACGCACCGTTATGCGTCACCGCTAGCATGTGGCTACTACCGTTGGTGCGTGAGGCCACTGCTTGCAGGCCTCTTTCTACATGCGGTCGCCACGGCTGCGATCAGCCATTCATGACAGACCTGCGTGTGGCCGTCGCTGGATGCGGTTGCCGCCTACGCACGTCCGACCCAATGTCTACCTAGGTCGTCGGTAGTGTCGCCAACGCTGCTAATCTGTAAGCACACTCGGTGCTGTCACAGGCAGATCCGGCCAAAAAATGCAACAAGATTGCTGCGTCTTTTCCACGATGCACAACAACCATCAAGAATCGTTCACAAGCAAACGATTAAAATTAACATATAGGAAAACAGATCAATAAGATATTCAGATCAACACATCGTAAACAAAAATAATAGATCAAATATTTTTGATCTCAAAACCTACGCTCTGATGCTAATTGTTGGCATAAAAAACTATAATTATGCAAAACTATTATGTGGAAAACTATTATACCAGGATTGAAATCTAAAAATACTATATCTGTTTACGATACGTACCTTTAGATGTCATCTGATTGAGATCCAATTAGATCTTCAAGAGCACCGCCTGTCGGATCTGAATAACACCGAATATCGATCTGCAAGGAGAATTAGAATGGATCTAGACCCCTCCTCCTCTCTTCCTATCCTTTCACAGGACCACCTTAATTGATGGTTTTGGGAGATAAGAGAATAACCATAATCTCTTGCTCTATTCACCCCTTTGTTGTTCTGTGTTGTGCCATGCATTGGGTTTATAGTAGGTCCTATCTATTTATAGGCGAGAGTAGAGGGTCAAGGGTAAGTTATTAGGAGAGTTCCTTCCATCAAGGGCATCCCCTAAAATATCCTAATATAATATAAACTTTATTTAATATTGGCTAATATCTTTTATCAGAATCTAAATAATTCATAATATATCTTATTCAATTAATAAACAGCCACATAAGTTAAATACCCGACTTGGTTATCTAATGTAGTCATCGTAAAAAAAACTAATGGAAAGTGGTGCATGTGTATTGATTACACCGATCTCAACTGGGCTTGCCCGAAGGACTGCGACCCACTACCGAGGATTGATCAACTAGTAGACTCCACCTCTGGATATGAACTTCTCTCCTTCATGGACACGTTCTCGGGGTACAACCAAATCCAAATGGCCCCTCGGGATCAGGAGAAGACAGCCTTCATCACACATCAAGGGACCTACTATTATAAAGTGATGTCGTTTGGACTAAAGAACGTCGGAGCCACTTACCAGAGAATGGTCAATCGATTATTCAAAGATCAGTTAGGTAGGAATATTGAGGTCTATGTGGATGATATGATTGTCAAAAGCATATAAGGACAAACGCACCACGTGAATCTCGCTGAGACATTCCGAACCCTTAGGAAGTTCGGAACGAAGCTTAACCCTGCCAAATGCGTCTTCAGCGTGGCATTGGGAAAATTCCTTGGCTTCATCATTCACCAACAAGGGATAGATGTGAACCTGAAAAAGATAAAAGCCATCGCCAACATGAAGCCACCCCAGACCATCAAGGAGGTTTAGCGCCTCGTTAGGAGGTTGGCAGCGATTAGGCGGTTTATATCTCAGGTTGGCAACCGAAGTTACCCCATTCTATGTGCATTGAAACAAAATAAGAGCTTTGGCTGGGGCCCCGAGTGTGATCAAGCCTTCCAGGAGTTGAAGGTCCACCTTGCGATCATACCTCAGATGTTCAGAGTCAGCCCGGGCGACCAACTCTAGCTATACCTCGCCACTTCGGAGCAGGCCGTCAGCTCAATCCTGATCAAGTGCGATGGGAACGACCAACGACCTGTCTACTACTCCAACCATATCCTGCATGGTGTTGAGGAGCGACACCCTCTAATAGAGAAGCTCGCACTCGCCCTGTTCCTCGCGGCCAAGGAGTTACGACCGTACTTCCAGGCCCACACTATCAAGGTAATCACCGATCAATCACTACATCAAATTTTCTCTAAATTTGACATTGTAGGACGGATGCTCAAATGGTCAGTAGAGCTCAGTGAGTTTGACCTAGAGTACGCTCTGAGAAGGGTGATTAAAGCTCAAGCTATTACCGACTTTTTGATAGGACACCAGCATGGTTGAGTCATAATCTCCCTAAAAGTAGTCAATAAAAACCCTATTAGATTGTAATAAAACTACTCCTACCTTATAAAGGAGTATGGGTATGGTTTAGATTAGCCCTTAGGGCTTAGTAGCCATCGCCCCCCCTTACTGGGTTAGTTGGCTAGGGTTTCACCCTGCTTAGGTCAGCTATAGAGCCAACCTAGTCGCCCCCTATTTCTATTAAGGCAAGTCGGCTATAGGAGGGGCAAAAAGATAATTTTACTTAGACAAGCACCCCCTTAGGCTAGGGTTTTGATTTCTATTTAAAGATGTAGCCACCCCCCTCTTGAATTAAGCAATCTACAATTTTATTTCAGTCTTGTGCCGAGTTTATGAGTGAGGAACCCCTACAATGTTCCAAGGGTTGATCCTGCTCAAGGATCAAAATCTATAGAGCTCCATCTGGGGTTTTATCATTTGGTATCAGAGCAATCTTGCTGCCCCTATAGTTGTCATCCACATCTCTACCTTCTCAAGCAATTCTCATAATTGCTTTTGACATCGTCTCCATTATCGCCTACCAAGCCGCAAATCCATCAATCTGCTACCTTCCTCTGCGGCAACATCAAAGATCTAATAAAAACTCCAAAGCCCATACCTCTTGCTACTGCTATTCCTCTATCTTATCATCGTTGCGAAGGCAAAATGCTGTAGAAATTTTCAACTAATTGTTGCTTCTTGAAACTGAAATTTTAATCGTCCGTTTTGGCTGAAACTTTTATATAATTTCGTAAATCATCTTAGCTTTCATCTAAGACTGATCTCATAAAAAAACTCCTTCTGGATCCAGACTTATAGTGCTATGATTCTTTATCATGCAGTGCTGAATTTCTTGGCATCTCCACCCAACTGGGCTAACTACCTCTATTGAAGCTGGCTGACCCCCTATGCTGAATAGGCCAAAACTTTACCATTTGTTGCTCGACCATATTTCTTCATACAACCTCAGAAGGTTGAAGATAAAAGGGTCGTCCAAGAGATGACAGAGATATGGATTGTTCGACCATGCTTATTTCCCGCTATGACACATCCCTACATCCTTTTCCTCGGAGATAAGCTATTTCTAAAGTATTACATCCTGTCGAACTCACCATGGTTACTGATGCAGCACTTCCAGATCTTAGGTGACTTCCACAACTTTCCCTAGGATCGGACCATGATGCTTAAGGATTTCCTTGATAACGACCTCCGATCTACGACCCAAAACTGTGAGAAAATTGAGCCCCTCCAATGGCGAAATCAGAAAAGGGGAAGGATCATTAGTAGGACTCAACAAAGCATGAACATCATCCCTCTCATTATAAAGAAAGATGCACCACCTTAGTCGAGTGAAACTATAGCCCTCACGACCACGATGTCATCCACACCAAATCGTGGCTAGATGTTTATTATTGGAGTAAACACATCTAGAGTGGGGGTCAACACCATCCTCATACAAGATGGTCAACAACACGAAGAAGTGAAAATGGGCCCCGAAAAATCACCACTCATACCCACCTTAGACTCAAATCGAGCTCAGGCCACTATTTATCATATGATAGCCCTCACTAAAAAAGAAAGCACGACTACTATTACAGAGCAACCACGTGATAGCCCATGCAAGGAAGAAACTTTCCCTTGACAAACGTCGAAGCAGAAGAAAGTTTCTTGAGAAAGATTAAGTCTCCTTTCATCTCCAACTCTACTAGTATGAAATTCAAGCCTCAAGAAAGTGATCTCCCTATTTTGTTGGGCCTTGTAAAATTAGGGATCATATTGGGGCCCTAACCTGGAAATTAGATTCGTGCACCAAATCAAAATTACAGTTGATCCTCCAAGTATCCCACCTCAAATGGAAATTTAAAGATGATGACTTAGCTCAAGTTCTTCCAACTGACACCTAAGCTTATGAGGAGCTGAAGACCAATTCCCTGAGTTCATGGAACTTCAGTCTTGAGGACAAGGCTGATTTTAAGAGAGCGAGTTTGATAGGACTCCAATAGGATTGAGTCATAATCTCCATAAAAGTAGTCAATAAAAACACTGTTAGATTGTAATAAAGCCACTCCTACCTTATAAAGGAGTATGGGTATGATTTAGATTAGCCCTTAGGGCTTAGTAGCCATCGGCCCCCCTTACTGGGTTGGTTGGCTAGAGTTTCCCCGTGCTTAGGTCGGCTATAGAACCAACCTAGTCGCCCATGTTCCTATTAAGATAAGTCGGCTATAGGAGGGGCAAAGGGATAATTTTACTTAGGCAAGCACCCCCTTAGGCTAAGGTTTTGATCTCTATTTAAATATATAGTCGCCCCCCTCTTGACTCAAGCAATCTACAATTTTATTTTAGCCCTGTGCTGAGTTTAGGAGGGAGGAACCCCTACAGCGTTCCAAGGGTTGATCTCCCTCAAGGGCCAAAATCTATAGAGCTCCATCTGGGGTTCTATCACTTTTTCTCAGAGCTAACCGCCCTCGAGCCCATCCAAAGGAAGCCTACTTGGACCCTTCACATCGATGGATCAACGAATGCCTCTAGGGGAGGGGCCGGGATAGTCCTAAGAGATCCCGACGGACATATTTGGGAGCACGCCGTGTGCCTAGAATTCTCAACTACCAACAATAAAGCGGAATACGAGGCATTGCTGGTCGGACTACGATTGGCAACTAAGCTACAAGTTGAGCACCTGGAGGTGTTCACTGACTCCCAACTGGTCGTCGACCAAGTCGATAAGAGTTTCGAGGCTTGTAAACTGAACATGGCCAACTATCTCACTGAGGCCCGCCGGTTGATAGGTATGACCAAATACTTCAATATCTCCCAAATCTCATGCCTCGAGAACTCCAGGGCTGACGCTCTGGCCAGGTTAGCCTCCGTCGATGCTGTCGGTGTGTTACCAGCTATCCCCAGCCTCCACCAACTGACGGTCGCCACTGTCAAAACGACAACCACAGTCGCCCATCCCGACTGGAGGGAGGAAATTCTACACTACAAGAGGGATGTGACTCTCCCGACGGACAAAGCGATCGCCCATCGAGTCAAAAGAACTGAAGCATTATACGACATCATCAATGGGCACCTCTATAGAAGAGCTTTCAACCAACCCCTACTATGGTGCTTATCAAAATCTGAGGCCGATATGGCGCTCGCCGAGGTCCACGAGGGGATATATAGTGAACATATCGGAGGGCACACCCTAGCTTTCAAAATCCTCTGTCTTGGGTACTATTGGCGACCATGCAGGTAGATGCAAAAGCTTACGTCTAGAAGTGTGTGGAATGCCATAAACATGCCCGCATTCCTCAATAACCGGCTTTGCCACTCTCTCCGACCCACTACGCTTGGCCTTTTGTGAAATGGGGGATGGGCCTTCTTGGCTTGTTCCAACAAGCCGCGGGGCAGCACAAGTTCTTAATCGTCGGGGTAGACTATTTTACCAAGTAAGTCGAGGCCGAGTCTTTAGCCTCGACCACCAAGAAGCAGATGGAGAATTTCATCTAAAGGAACATCATAACAAGGTTCAGCATCCCAAAGATCATAGTCACAGATAATAGGACATAGTTCAACAACCCTAAGTTTAAGGCTTTCTACCAAAATTACTGGATCCAACTAAAGTTTGGTTTAGTGGCCCACCCCCATGCCAATGGATTGGCCAAGGTAACCAATAGAAGCATACTCAAAGGACTAAGAAGGCGAGTAGCAAGAGCTCTAATAACCTGGGTCGAGGAGCTCCCAAGTGTCTCTTATAGGCTCTACGGACAATGCCGAAGACCCCCACGGGGGAGTCGCCCTATAGTTTGGTCTTTGGCACTGAGGTCATTCTGCCACTTAAGGATCGAGAACTTCACCCCCGAAGCATAAGAAACAGGCCTTAAAGAGAACCTCGATCTACTTGAAGAGCGTAGAGCCGAGGCACACTTAAAAACCCTACACTACCGGAGGGTAGTCGCCCGATTCTACAATCGGAGGATCTGACCCCATCCAATCGGCACGGGAGACCTAGTCCTCAGGAAGGCCGAGGTTAGTGAACCTAGGCACTCCCGTGGAAAGCTTGCCCCAAGATAGGAGGGTCCATATTGCATCACCCAAGTCATCCGAGATGGGACTACACTCTAGTGACAATGGAGGGGAAGACACTCCCTTGGACTTGGCATATGTCAAATTTGAAAAAATTCTATGTCTAGAAGACAAAATAAAGATATAATGTCTAAGGTATTAGGAAACCTCAATGGATGCATCATATATGCGGCGAAAATCAAAACAAAAAACTGATTTCCCACGTTGATCAAATCATCGTGCAAAAGAGTGGGGTCATGAGAAAAAAAATGCAAAATTGAAAAACTGCATCATGTGTGAGAGATTGGTTACCTAGGGAGATCGTATATCCCTGTATTCTAGATTCGGATAGAGAGGATGAAGGAGGTCAAGCGTCCTCCTTTCCAGCGATATCCACACGATGGATCTCTACAGCAAAACTCCTCCAATATGATCTCGCAACTCTTAGAGGGAGGGAGGAGAATAGGAGAGGGAGGCCAAAGCTACAGTCTAACAACTATGAGTCTCCCCTCCTATTTATAGAGAGCCACCAAAAAACCCTAGGGCTCCTGCCTTAATGGGTATTGAATCTTCATTCAATTACCTATTAACCTTGCATTATTGGATCTCTATCCAATAATCTCCTTAGGCCTCTAATTGGGCCTCTAATTGTGCCTCAATCAAGGAGCCCATCGGCATAGGGTCTCATCTGATGAGAATAGGGGCTAATTGGATCTTCATCCAATCCTCTATTCGCTAAAGTATCTACCATATGCTAGCCGTGAGTCACTCCCATCATAAGGTAGTTCAGATAAAGTAGAACATTCAAAAAATAGATAATTTCATTTAATTAAGAAAAGATTATAAAGTCAATCTGGCGACAAATACGAAATAGGGCTTCAGCGCCCGATATACAAAATAAAGATTATTATAAGGTTGCTACTTCTCCGAGGGGGTACTATCATCAAAGGGTTGGTTGAGGTCCATCTCCACATTGGTGTCATCGGGACACTCGGCGAAGGGGTCCTGCTTGATCACTATCTTGGGATGCTTCCCCCGAAGTCGTTCAAGCGCCACCTGGAACTCATAGTTGACCCTCCCCATCTTCTCAAGGACCGACTCAAACCCTTTGAGACACCTTGTAGGGCCACCACCATTGGTCCCTCGGCCTTCAGCTCAGCCTCGAGAAGTGCCACCACCTCGGTCAATGACAGCACGTCCCCTTCGAGGCGGGCCCAGTCATTCCGAGCCCCATCCAAGCTGGAGCGCAGAACCCTGGCCTCTTGCCTCAGCTCTCTCCGTCGGTTCTTGACGGACTCCAGCTCTGCCCATAACTTCTTGATGTCCTCCTCCAGCCCCTTCGTTAAAAACTCAGCGGCTGCGACCAACTCCTAGTTGGCCCCAAGCTGGAGCTCCTTATTAGCAGCCCGAAGTGCTAAGATTTTCTTGTGCTAGGTCTGCACCAATCGACCCGCACCATGGACCCGATCGATGAGAGCACTAACAAAGTGAAGCCCTTACAAGAAAAAGGGAACAAAGCTCAAAGGGAAGAAAAGAAGAGAAAAGAGAGCAAAAGGGTTGCTTACCCAGACGGCTGACTTTCCGACCCTGTTCATGAGCTCCTCAGAGGAGCACTCATACACCTGTTTTGCTAAGGCGAGGTGTACAGCCCCCTGCAGATACTCCTCGGACAATGGACACTCGTTCCACACCTGGCTCAACCCAGAGATGGCCGACCACCTCGGTACCAGAGGATCTTTGCCCTCGACGATCTTCAACCGCGTCATGATGGAGGTGAAATACTTATCTGCCCCCACCCGATCCTCCACCTTGCACAACTCTTGGATGGCATACCCCCATTCAGCGAGGGTCCTAGTGGTGCTCCCTGAGGCACCCGCGGGCTTCTCGAAAGTCACTTTCCTGCTGCGCTTCCTCAGAATCTCCCCTTCACCGATGATGGGGCGCTTCTCATCCATGGAGCCGACAACATCTATAGTGACGGACATGTTGGTCGTTGATGGAGCCGCTGATCCACTACCCGCCCGTTGCCGGACTTCATCTTCCCAAGGTTAAACATATCTACACGACAAGGTACGATCAGAAAAACACTCAGCATGATAAACAAATAGGAAGAGCATACCCCGGGGGGGCCAGGCTAAGGCCCCCCTCGACTAACCATGCCTCGTTCATGTCCTTCACTCCCCTGGAAGCAGAAAGGATCCCCCGAAGGATCTCAATCAGCTCGGTCTCATTGGCTGTGAGTGCTGGGACTGATTTGTTCACCATCCGAGATGTCCACTCGGTCAGGAAGCTCCAGCCTCGACGACAAGAGATGAAGAAAAAATGTGACTTCTAGCCTTTGTTGCTGGAAGGCGCACCACTCACTTGGAATCTAGTACGAGGGGTCATGTAATACCCCAGCTGTCCTCGACTTAGGCGAAAACAAGCCATGAACAAATCTCGGGTTGTCACTATGCCCGACCCATAGCATTCCCACAAGAAAGCCACCAGATAGCGCCACGAGTTGGGTGCCATCTGGGAAGGAGAGATTTGCCACCCTTCGAGGAACGCCTCGATCATAGGGTGCAACGAGAACCTTAGGCCTGCCTCGAGGACATCAGTCGATAGACTGAAACCACTCGGAAAGGTGTTATAAGGATGCTATCCCGATAGGGGCACATGGAGTTCGTACTCCAAAGGAATGTAATAATGCTTTCTAACCTCGACCAACCGACGGGTCGTCATGGTCAAATCTACACTGAAACATGACTGCATCACCGCCAAGGCCTCCGCAGCCCTGGAGTCGGCAGGAGCTGCACCCCCGGACGACAAATGAACGATGATTGATCTAGAGTCTCCGGAGGGACGATCTAAAACCTTAGACCTACGGGTCGAAATTGCGACCGAATGAGACTCAGAATGAGAGGAGGCGGAGGCATCCGACCTGCTCAAGAAACCGTCAGGAGAGCAAAAAGAAGGAGGGTTGAAAGTAGTGGGCAACGAAGCAGCCAACACCGGAGACGATGAAGGCAATCAGCAACACAGCCACAAAAAGAGTAGTGAGAGACTGCAAAGAAACTGGAGGGGATTAATACCTCACCCCGACACCGGTTGGTGCTTCATTTGCCCAAAATACAGGATAGCTCATTATGATGCTTCGCGCTTCGTGCCCGGTGAGACACTACGCGGGCCATGCATCACCTTCCGAAAGGCCTTGATTGGTGAACGAATTGTCATCAATCCCAAGAAAAATCTTGTGTTAGAAAGCAAATTGCGTAAGGTTCTTGACTGCTCGATTATTCTCCAAGCGAGCTTTAAGCCTCGCCCAAGGGCTTTCAGTCTCGACTTCATCTGGGCGAGTTCTCAGCCTCGCCCAAGGGCTTTCAGTCCCAAGCATCTTCAAGCGAGCTCTCAGACTCGCCCGAGGGTTTTCAATCCCGATTTCATCCGAGTGAGCTCTCAACCTCACCCGAGGGCTTTCAGTCCCAAACATCTTCAAGCGAGCTCTCAGACTCGCCCAAGGGCTTTCAGTCCCGACCATCTCCAAGCAAGCCCGAGGGCTTTCAGTCCCGACTTCATCTGAGCGAGCTCTCAACCTTGCCCAAGGGTTTTCAATCCCAAGAATCTTCAAGCGAGCTCTCAGACTCGCCCAAGGGCTTTCAGTCCCGACTTTCTCCAAGCGAGCTTTCAACCTCGCTCGAGGGCTTTCAATCCCGATTTTCTCTAAGCAAGCTCTCAACCTCGTCCAAGGGCTTTCAATCCCAAGCATCTCCAAGCGAGCTTTAGGCCTTGCCCAAAAGCTCCCATTCCTGGTCATTCCCCCAGTGAACTTTCCGCCTTAACCAAAGGCTTCCCACGAATAAGTCATTACCCATAAAGACTCCAAATCTGAAAGACCCTTCCCGGCACATACCATCCATCATTCCTTTCACCACTAAGGAGTCTCTCATGCAACAGCCACCCACAAATCAGAGTTTTAGATATCAGAGGTATTGGTAACGCTACCCACAAATCACAAATCAAATGTCTTCAGTCAAAAAAATTACAAGTAACTCACGTGATCAACCAAAGATATTCTACTCATTATTCAACTTCCCGCTTGCATCTTTTTTCTGTTACATTCTTGCTAAAGATAATCATCTTGTCATAAATCCAAGCTGCAAATAAGATGGTCTTTTGGCTGGGTTTGCACGATCTAGTTTTGATCTAATGTTATAGAAGAGAACAAAACAAACTTCACCTGAGCTCCTTTTCTTAACTTTTAATCGACTGGAGAATCCAGAATCTGAACATAAGAGTCATCCAATCCAGAATCTGGACATAAGAGTCATCCAATAAATCTGATCGAGATCTGATTGATATAAAAACAAGAACAGTTTTCTGGGCGTCAAGAGAACCTATACATGAGCTACTATGTCTCAAGCCTGGGCATCACCTTCCTATCTTTTAGTGTTAGACCATACAAAATCCTCAGTTCGGCCTTCTGGTGACCAAAGCCACTGCTAGTAAAAGAATATGAAAGTATGACAACAGTAACATGAGCACCAAGAAGACCAGAGTCGCTAACAGCTTTTGATCCACTGCACCATCAGAAACACTGAAACATCCAAACTCTCCGCATTACAAGTTGCACCAAACCAAAAATCACACTTCTCAGTAGCTTCCCATCGGAGGCATGCCAAATGGCTGCATTGGAGGCATTCCCATGCCAACCATTGGAGCTGGAGCTGCATAAGGTCCACCTGCGTTCGGTCCTCCCATACCAGGCATTGATGGAGCTGGTAAAGCAAGAGGCAGCAACTGTGCATACATATTCTGCACAAAAAAAAAGTCTCTATTGCTATTTGACAGAAAATCTACAAATTTTGATCCAGGAACAACTAGGAATGAACATTAAATACCTGCTGTTGAACCAAATCCTTCTCTTCCTTTTCTTTAAATTTCACTTCGTTTTGTGCCTCAATCTTATATTTTACAAGTTCGTCAACTTTACTGGTGTACTCTCGAATAAACTGCATATTTCCAATATGTTACCATGATAAAATAATTATCACGGTATTGTAAGTAGAAAAACAATTCTATGACAAAACATTTATATAGATATTTATATTTACTGGAAAGACAATTGACATATCACCTGCAAGAGATATGGGAAAGCAAAGTCAATCATATTGTTCATCCAAGCCAGCTCAAGGGCAACATCTGGATGGATCAATTCATAACAAATGAAAAGACATGAAGCAAAGCATTCCTTCTTTCCCTGCAACACATTTTCCAGAAACTCCTCAGATGTCTTCTAGAGAATGAAGATAAATTGACTTACTTAAAAAACGCTATACCTTTAGGATTAGCACAAAAAGATGACCTGGGAAAATTTGTTTCCTTCTAAATTTGTAAACTAAAAGTTGCTTAAGGTGAAAAATCATGAAACATGCATTCTAAAGGAAAACAAAAAACAATTCTGATCTTCATGATTTATCGTATTCAAAGTTTGCTTATTTCACCTTTACAACTTTCGAGATATGCAGAGCATAGTAATTATTGTTCAGTTTATGCTGAAGGTGCAAGATGAAAAGCAACTGAAAACAGATTTCCTTTTTGTTGTCTTGTACAAGTGTCTGTGTCTTGTTTAAGCTTTAAACATTGATTTAAAATCAACAATAAAAATGTAACTTAACTGGTAAAATATAAACCAGTAGTCATGTGCTTCTATGTGGTGACTTCAAACGATTTGATGCTAGTTACAACACAATTTATCAAATTTGACACAGAATAGCCTCTTCTTTGAAGGATACTCATGCACTAGGCCACCCACAGCAGCTTCACGAATTGAGCATCCTATAGCACCATTTTGGGCTTACATGGAGCACAGTTTCAAATGTGAACCTTGAAATTCATTAAATGCTCTACAATGATTCACAACATAATGATTTAATATATTGCTTCAAGATGCACTGTGGCAAAATTACACAACATCTGAAGTAGTAAAGATGGATCTAAATGAAGAAATAATGCACCAATGTTCTAAATGTTAAATCAGAAACCACAAGAATAAGATGGAAACAATCAATTCAAACTCACAATACCAAACATAAAATACCAACTTAACTACTGAAACATTTCGCATGAAGTAAGAAGTAAATTAAAAAACAAAACAAACACCCAAGTTCCATTTCCACAATAACTAAATAGAATAAGACAAGAATAAGATAATACTTCTAATTCTTGGGTCTCTCTTAGAATTCAAAAGTATCCTTAGAGATCATATACTTGAACATAGATCTACTGGATACAGAACACCTTATGAAGAAATTCATAGGAAGTTAATATGACACATCAAGACCTTACCTGTTCGATAAAATAAACGAGAAGTTCTTCTGAAAGTTCTCGGTCACCAGACTGTGAACACGTCTCCATTGCATCTTTGTACAGGTTGTCCTTCTTGGACAGCGCAATGGACTGCTTCCATCTTCCAGCTTTCTTATATATATATGCTGCAATCCTCCGCATCTCAAGAAGCTCATGCTTTTCAATCTAGTAAAACAAGACACTAATTACAAGAATATTCATAAGCATAATAATTTAATGGAAAAGTAGCAATAACAACAACTTTACCCTCTGTGCAAGGCCTATCTGATCAAAATTATCATACAAGTCAACTGATTCACGTAATCTATCATAGTCTTCCTCCTCAACATAAATTTCATTTAGTGCTTCATTAACAGCAGCTACATTGTTACTTTGAACTGCAACCATATATGGCTTCACAAGATGCAAGTGACCAGCCTGAAGCAAGAAATTGTTAGATATTCAATATATGTCAAGTTTTAAAGTAGTAAACCAGTTACACTCTAAGCAAATACAAAACAACCTCATTCAGCTGTTCTCAAAAAGAATGAAATGAAATTAGGGGATTCAAGGACAAGTTTGCACCTTCCGCATGATATCTACAACATGAGTGTGGTCCACACGAAGCGCAAGCACATGTAGAACATCATTAATGAGGTCAGGATGTTCTTGCAGGTAGAAATGCACAGCCTTGTAATAGAGCTCAACATTTGCAACTTTGACAATAACATCTTTAAACTGCATATGATCCCACGCATCTGGAGAATGGTTCATGATAGTTGTTGCAGCATTGTCAAATTCATCGTATTGTATATACAAATAGGTTAGTTCTTTCCAGTGTTGTTGCTCATCACAAACACGGATAAGCTTGGGAATGTTCAAACGGGTCGAGAAAAGTTTAATGTGCTCCATAAGTTTCTCAGGCCTATATCTAGCATACAAGACCCCCAACTCTGTAAAGATGCCCATGTGTGCACGTTCTAAACCAAGGCCACTTTCCATGAGAGAAATTAACTCATTAAAGCAACCTTTGTTCTGATAATAGTCACTGACCTCTTCCAAGTCATCCACCTAGTAGAAAACATATAACAATATGCAATTTAACCTATAGAATATAAAATCATCCAAGTGACCAGGTAAAAAACAATTAGTATCAAAATAGTTCCATCAAAATTTTAAAAGCATTACCTGAATAATTACATTCAGACCACATATTTGAGCCAACCGGAACTCCTCAGCATCTACACAAGCAAAACAAACTTCCTTCCATGTCTTTGAGCTATTTGCCTTGCGAGCTGCATCAACAGCACCCTGGAATTGCTTCAGCCTAACAAGTGTACTAGCCAATTTTGCCCAGTTTGAAATGAAAGCAAATATGATCTTAGCAGCTTCATAAAGGGCATCATCAAATAAACAGTCGCCAACGTTTTGAAGATTAGCAACATTTGGCATGAGAATGAACTCCTCAATTTCACCGAGCCTATCAATCTTAGCATATGCAAAGATCAGTTCACCATCCACTTTTGGCTCTTTAACCTTTTGCCTCACCATCAACAAATATTTCACCAAGTCATGGTAAACATTAGCATCTTCAGCAGCTCGAATAACATCGAGGAACTGGGTTTCATCATCTGCACGAATGAAGGACTCAATTGCATCACTCACTAACCCTTGCCGCAACTGAGATTTTGCAACCTGGCTCCAAACAGCATCTTCCTCAACGCGGAAGGCAAATTCTACAGCCCGCTCTATGCTTTGGATGTTGTCCAGGAGAACATTGACGGCCTGCACATTTAAGTTGAATTTCTTGAAAATGGCAAATGCTTCCTCATACAGCTGTGCTTCAACTGCAACCTCACCGACTGCTGGGCCATCAAAATTGTCTAATCTATTAATGTAATCCATTACTCTAGGCGGATCAGCTTTAATAGCTGTCAAAATCAGTAGGTTTTGCAGATTGAAATTCCCACTGAAGGCAGAATTTTGTAGCACAATCTTCTCTAGTAGTTCAATAAGTTCATGTGGAAGATCAGCTGTCATGAAGGCCTTAACAGCAGCAGAGACTTGCTCTGGGCTCTTGCTCTCAGGCAACGCAGTAGAAACAACTTGATCAATAAGTTGTCTTCTGTATTCATTTTCTGGGTGAAGAACTTTCTCCCACAGATCAGCATCCATCCTCTCAACAACATATCTGTCAACAAATAAGATAAATGATCATCTAAATGAATTAGAGTGGTTAGAAAGGAAAAGCTTCTGACAAGGTTAAATTTAAACAAAATGCAAGAAATACCTTGCTTGCAGTTTGAACAGTGAGTTTTTGTTAGTGACATTTATAAGTTCATCATCACATTGGCCTCGTCTGTATGCAACAACTGCAAGAGTAGGGTCTCGCTTTTCACAATATTTACCAACAACACGTGAATCATAGTATGGGTTAGTAGTTAGAAAATGCTCTGGATTGTTATTGCTGTCTATGATTATCTTTCCCAGAGCATTATGAACATGCACATCTTGGCTCCCCTCACTGACAAGATGTTCCAAAAATTGTGTGAGCAGTCGTAGGCGATTCCTGTTTTACATAAGACGTTAGAGGTGGTATTTGTAGAAAAAAGGAAATTGTTTCTAAGAGCATAATAAGGTATAATGCTCTATACCTCTTCTCACATTCAGCCACAAGAGGCTCAACTGGCAGGAGAGAACGGACAGAAAGAATCAGACCTTTAATGAAATCTTCAGGACATTCATCATCTAACAGCTGCCCCACAACCAAAGGGGCATTTCCTGGATTTACCTATAAATATAACAACCAAATTAGCAATGAATCAGATACTGAATACAAAAGATGTATGGATTGCTGCAACAAAACATTAGCATCCAGTCAGAAAAGAAAATCTTACTTTTTGAACATAGCCTTCAATATATCGAAGCATGTTGTTTGTATATAAATAGTGGGTCAAATCTGGAACAAAACCAAAACGGTCACAAACATTGATCAAGGGCCTTGCATCTGGAAGTTTGGCTTCCATCAGGAAATTCTTTGTTTTTTCAGGATCATAGAAGTTAGATTCCCGTGTTACACGTTCAACTTCCTTTAACTGTCCAGTTTTTGCTGCAGCTTCAATGTACTTGAAGTGTATATCAGGATCTTCACTGTTTTATTCCCATAAAAATAGAAAAGACAAAATATCAATATTCTTATCAAGGGTTTATACTCATCTTGAACATTTGTCTGAAAGTTTACCTGGAACTTAAATAAAATCCCAAGAAGAAGTAAAGACCTTCATAGGACTTAAATTGCTCAAACAGTTTTATGCAGGCATCTACACCTAATTGCTCAGAATATTCTTTGGCAGTCTGCAAAAGACCTAGATGTTATAAACCTAAGATAAGCAAACCGATGTATTTCTGGAGTCACCAAAAAAAGATACCTGCACAATTATCTGAAGGTTCCCTCTCAAATTGACCAGTAAAAGGTCTTTCATGCACTCCAATGCCCATTCCCTGGAAAGGGTCCCAAAGAACTCGACAAGCGCCTGCAGTGAGTTACTTATTAATATCTGATTTATTTCCGCTGTAGCTATCAGCAATTGCCATAATATCTAATCCATTACAAATAATAGCTAATCAGATAAAATAATGCAACCAAAGATACCTGTGGCTCGATGGCATGAGTGTTCACAATAACACGTTTAATATCAGGTAACTCACTGTAATGCTGCAGCATATAGTACAATTGATTAATAATATACTACATAAAAAACATGGCTGCAAATATTTTCTGAAGATTATTGCACCTGAAGAGCTCGGACATATAGGCCAGCCTTTTCACATAGTTGAGCAATCCGAGGTCGATCATAATGACTAAACATTCCATTAGCCAAAATAGCATCAGCAACATTTGGATACGTCACCAAATTAATCTCTAAAACCTGCAACGGAAAAGAAAATGTCAGACTGATGACAATGGATGAAAAAGACTGCAACTTTAACTTTGAAAATATTGTACCTTAGTTTGAAGAAAAGCATGCTCTGGTAGATTTGGCTTCAAGACATCTAACAGGAATGCTGTTGCCTCCCGAATCATATTTCTCTACCGAAAGCATAACCAAGAAAAGTCAAACTCATTTAGCAGCCAAAAAGAGATTTCATAAGAAAAAAATCAATCAACAAAACCTGACTATCAGAGTCATACTGCATTCCTAATAATCGAAAAGATAAGAAACTTTTCATCTCCATTCAATGCTCTATTTAGAGAAGAAATTATCCAAACCTGAAGAAAAAGATCAGTGATTGTATTGTAATCTACCGGACAGCCTCCATCCATTTGTGACATCATAAGAGCAAAATTAACTGCTCCCTGAAAGAAAATTTATTGAATGAAGATTTTGTGACAGAATGTTATCAAAAAGATGAATGAAACAGATGGATTTCCAAATAGTGATAAAAGGAGGCTAAGAGTGTAAGCCATAGTGCAACTTTAAAACAAATGATAAATCAAACAAATCAGTAACATATTAATCCAGGTTTACCGTATCGATCTGTACCAGTGTATCAAGATTTTTTTGGTATGGTATGGTACCTGGTACCGGATGATATGCACAGTGCATACCACCCAGTATATTATAATATAATTTAATATTTTTATAATATAATATTAATATAATATTATATATATTAAAAACAAAAAAAACGAAGCAGCGCCTTGTCCCAGCCTAGGAAGAACGAGGCAGCACCTTGCCTTCCAGCAGAAGAACAAGGCAGCGCCTCGTCCCAGCGCTGGAAGACGAGGTGCCACCTCGCCTTCCAGAAGAACGAGGCAGTGCCTCGTCCCAACGAAGGAAGACGAGGCAACGCCTCGTCCCAGCGCTAGAAGACGAGGCACCACCTCGTCTTCCAGTGGGAGAATGAGACGCTGCCTCGTCACAGCATAGGAAGACAAGGTGCCGCCTCGTCCCCGCCTCGCCTTCCAACAGAAGAACGAGGTAGAGCCTCGTCCCAATGAAGGAAGACGAGGTGACGCCTCGTCTTCAAGCGGGTAAACGAGGCACCGCCTCGTCCCAGTGCTGGAAGACGAGGCATTGCCTCATCCCCGCATTTTTTCTATTTTTTAATATATTTTTATATTTATATTATATAATATTATTTTTATATAATATAATATAATATAATGTACCACCCGGTATAATGTGGTACATGTATGGCACCCTATCAGACCGGTACATACCACCCGTACCAAGTAGTAGAGAGCGAAACGGCGATCCTTGATATTAATATTATATTGTAACATCAAAACTATATATGAAACTTAGGTGTATTCACCCATCAGGAGAAACAAGCTCTTACCTGAGGATCTGACCTCAAAATGGTCTGCAGAAGGAAAAGATAATCCGGTGTGTAGCCAACCTGCAATCAAGGATAGATTTACTTACCATAGGGGGCTCCAGAATTTTGAGGTGAAAATCTTGTTAAAGAAAATAGTCATTGTTGCAGGCGAATCAATATGTAAGAATGTGCAAGGGTGAGATTCAGTCCTCATACCAATAAAGATGTCCCAAGAATAAAAAAAGACATCTGATTGGGTATCTTGGATAGCAATTTGGGAAATTACCTGCTTTGAGTATATAAGAATCTTGTCAAACTCCCTTCGTTCTGCAAAAGCAGCAACAACTTTCGGCGTAGCCCTTGCTTTTATATAGATCTTAAGTGCAAGATCATTGTCCACAGTCTAAAGCAATAACAGCTCTAGATGATCAACACAACAGTTATAATCTCTGATATAATAAAGACTAGTAAAGTGTATTTTGTGATATTGGCTAATAAGGTACATCAACATTATTAAGTATGTCTACCATGCCTCTGTAGTGCTTGTGAGAAGCTACATCACTTACCTTGACAAGATCCCCAAGCTCTTCACTGCACTCAAGCTTGTCTTCAGCCAACCAATTTTCCAGTAGATTCTTCTTGTTCTGGTTCACAACAAGGCGAGATAATTCTAAAGACTCAAAAGCATTAAGCTTGCCTCTTGTTAACAATGTTCCAAAGTACTGCAACAGTGGAGGTGTTTGCCCAGCTTGGACTGGAACACTCTGCGGACAATAGAGATGCAAAAGTGAACAATGAGTTGTCCTGAACAAGAGGGCACATAAGACGTGTAAGGACAATTGAAAATATAACTTCTTTCGCAACGAAGTGACAGAAGAAACTCAAATTAAGAAATCGCTTCACATGTAAACCATGTGTTTCTACACAAACAGAGCAGCATACAGGCTCTAATTATGCCGCAGAAAAAAATTTACACCAATGAAGTGTCAATTACCTGAAACTTCGCAACGGTCTCTGGAGTTCGAAGAATACCTTGTGGTGATTCCGCAGCAAGTTCTGCAGCCTCCTTGTATTTTGTCTGGGAAAATAGTTCTTGGAACCTCTGCACAACCTGGATACATTGAAGAAGTAATTCATAAGATATTGTAACCATTTGTCAAATCAGGTGAAAATGATCCAGCAAATAAATAACAAAAAAGGCAATGTTCATCCTAATTATATCAGGCAACAGATCAATCTAAAACATAACAGTATGCCACAATACCTATTTATGACAAACATAAGAACCAAGGACACGTAAGCTGTTCCTATATAGAAGCAATTAAGAGAATTTTATAAGCTTTACAGATTGGAATGTTAGGCAAATAAGAAGTAATATGTACAAAAAATTTATATCACAAAGATGAGATGTTGAGATCAATGTATATAGTTACTAAAAAATACAGAAAATACAGAAAAAGAAATGTTTTCATTCGTCAACAATTAGGCATAGTTCCAATACATATACAATACAAAAGCAAGATTTGCAATTTCGACTGCATCGCCTTGAGGGCGGTACATACCGTCCGCCAGTTATCGATGCGGACCGCCCGCCAAGGCGGTTCTCAAAATCGTCGTCGATTGAAGAAATCGACCGTTGGCGGTCGATTGAGAGAGAAATCAACCGTCGACGGTCGATTGACGAAGAAAAAGGGAAGAAGAAGAGGAAAAGAAAAAAAAAGAAGAGGGGAAGAAAGAATACCGCCGCTGCGCCCTCGCCCACCGCCATCGCCGGCCGTCGCCGCCGCCGCGAGTCGCTGGCCGGCCATGTCGCCAGGCGCGGCCGCGGGTGGTCGCTTTTCTCCCCGAGGAGACGGCGTCTCCCACGCGGAGAGATCAAGGCGACGTCACCCCTTTTCTTCTTTTTTAAATATTTTTAATATTATATTATAAAATATTATATTATATTTTAATACCGAGCGGTATGCATGCATGTCTGCACGGTCTTATCATCGACAATATGTCAAGACACGATCTTTAAGTGAAACCTTGTACAAAAGTGTGTAAGCAAGATTTATTATTTCACTCGAAAGGGTAAACTTACAGAGATACCGTTTCATTTCATATTTACCAGTCCAAGCAGGAACCAAGACACAATGCATGAACCAAGACACAGACTGCCTAGTTATTATATTACCAACCATATTTACCAGTCTCGACATGAATTGGGCCGCAAACCATCCCTCCCTCGTTCTCTCACGTGATTCTCTTCCACTCGTGCTCAGCTACCTCATGCACTAGTCAACTGGGTGACCTACTGCCACTAGCCTCTTGCACATCGCTATCTGCCTACCCAGTGCAATTGGTTAGTTGTTTCAAAAATTTTAGTGAGGGAAATTCTGTAACAGATTTTACTTGAACATTTATGATTTTTTTATTAGTAACAAAACAATGCACATCTCAAGACATGATTTCATTAAGTGCAAGGATAGATCATTATAGTTCAAGTATCCAGTTGAAAAATATTGCAAACCAACAATGAAATTTTAACAGAAAATGAAGTATTAAAGTGCTTCAGGCCATGAAATGGAACCTCAAAATTTAGCTTAAGCGGACACTAATTTCTTTAAGGAAAAAAGACTCCTGCCAATCTCCATACTTTATGGTTAAAATTGCACATAAGCAACAAGGTATGTCAAACTAAGAAGTTGGCAAAATTAGATAAAAATTTTGTGAATTCTGATAAGTGCTCAATGTTGCCAGCAAGAAACTCAAGAGAATTAAAATTTAGAATCTTCATTAAACATGATCATATAGAACTTGATTTTGATCTATTAAAAACAAAAACTAATTCAAGTTTCCACTATTGAAATGTACAAAGTAGTTATTTTAATGTCAATATTAGTTCTTTGTTGAATGGCATTATATAGTTAAGAATGGTCTTCAATCTATTTCTTGCCAACGTAACTCATCCAGTCTAGACATTCCAGCACTATCCAAACTACATCAAATTCTTTTTCAAATTTACAGTGCAAAAGCACGTACGTCACAGACTTGACTCGGGGGATTTAAATAGGCACCTAGGCACTTGCCTAAGTGCTCTAGTGAGGCGAGGCGAGGGTCGAGCTATCACAGACAAAGCTATAAACATGGTGTTTGATATAATGCTCGTGTATGTCCGTGTTTTTCGGTTTTGTTTATGTTTTTGCACAACATGTAGAAGGCTTGCAGTAGGCTTAGTAGCCCTAGTTTGATTGGTTTTTGTGGTCGTTTTAGGCTTATAAATATAGGTTGTGTGTAGTCATCACATAGAGGCAAAATTGCCCAGAAACAAGTCATCCATGTAGTCATTTTGAGGGTTTTCTAGCTCCATAGAGTGGTGCTAAATGTCAGCAAGTACAGCACCCAGGAGCTACCCGGGTGGCACATGACTAGATGGGTCTTTGGGGTATGTCTAGGACTGGTTTGCTGTCTTGTTCCATTGCAAAGTCATGTAGGCACTTGTAGAGACTTCTGACCGCAGCGAAGCACCTTAGACCCTTTGTCGCGCGACTGTTCAAAACTTCCAAAATCCATGTTTGTAATTTACATTGCCTATCAGTGTTTGATGAAATGACTAATTATGGATCCCAAGCTAAATGTTTTCTCTAACCCATCTTCTCTTTTGTAGGTCCTTCAGCACCATAAGGGATTTTAGAGAGGCTGACCCTTTGCGATGAACATGCAAGGGTGTCGCATGACTAAGACAAAATGAGCTAAGTCTATGACAGAGCGCCTCATAGATTCGTTAGGTGGCACGCTTCAGTGAAGGACACATGGGTGCTCACCTAAACCCAAGTGTCAAGCGCCTCAGGTGAGCGCTCGATTGAAACACTGCAATCATACTATACTATTAAGTCTAGTTTGATTGAATAGCAAGTAGTTGCTTCGATTGAACCAACTAAGATACATAATGTTACTATACTTGCAAAGCTCCCCCATACAACCTCAAGCCATAAAACCTAATGCAACCATTGTCGCCACTGTCGACGCCCCTCGTAGCGCCCACCGACGGCATAAGATCGACACTTCCGCCGCCGGACGCATCCGAAGATCCGACTTTCATGCGCAATTCCCTCTGTTGCTATTGCTTCCATGTACAACTCCTTCCACCATCGAGGGAGCGGATCGCAGCTTCCTTCGCCATTAAGAGACACATCTGACGCTTCCGCTGCCACCGATGTCACCATCCGAAGCTTTCTCCGTCGATGTTGCTATCGTTCACAGCTTCCTCCGTCACTACTACCATCCGAAGCTTTCTTTATTGTTGTTGTCATCTGAAGCTTCCTCCACCACCGCTACTATTGTCTGCAATTTCCTTCATCGCCACCGTTGTCCGAAAGTTCCACCCCGCCACCCTCTCCTTCCTCACTTTCCACCGTCAATGACTCTTTTCTCCCCTATAACTACTATTAACGGTAGAAAATATTGTTAACAATAGATTGTAAAAAACTATTATCATATAATAGCCCTTATTTAGATTTTAGCACTGTTAATCTCTATTTATTAAGAACTATTATTAGGGTTTCAGGATTAATGGCAAGTGTACAAAGCAATTCAAAAGATTCATCAAAAAATTCAAGAAAACATCCTGCTAGGAAATACAATTATCTAAAGGATCCTAAAGATCCTAATGCAATTACTTGCATCTTCTATGATAAGGCTACTAGAAGTGGTATTTTTCGTGTAAAGCAATATTAAGTAGGGAACTTCAAGAATGCATCAGCATGTAAGAAATGTCCATCTGATGTAAAAGAAGAGTTGTTGGCTTATATGACTGAAAATAAAGACATAAAAGAATAAATCTTCAGGGATTTTACTCGAGGATAATGTTGAACATATTGAAGATGAAGAAGAAGATTATTTAGAAATTATCAATTCAAGTGGGAAAAGAGTATATGACAGAAAAGGAAAAGAGATCATGATTATTAAGAAGGATAAAAAGGGATCAATGGACTTATATATGTATCAAGGATCACAAAAGCAACATGAGCAAGCAAAAGCAAAAATTAAAACAAACAAATATAAGTGATACTTGTGATAAAAAAATAAGGAAAAAAAACGATTCAGCACATTGCTCACAGCTTCTATCAGGTTGGCCTTCCCCTTAATACTTATTGTTTAGACAGTTTTAAAGTGATAATTGAAGCTATTAGAAGATATGGTCAGGGTTTAAAACCTCCAAGTTATTATGAGTTGTGAGTTCCATTACTAAAAAAAAAGTTGAATTATACAAATGACTTATTAAAGGGCCACAAATATCATAGGTAAAACATAGTTGCTCTATTATGTCAAATGCTTGGACCGACAAGAGACATAGGAGTCTAATTAATTTTATGGCCAATTGTTCTTTAGGAACCATGTTTGTAAAGTCACTAGATGGATCATTTTTTATGAAATCTGAAAAAAAAATATATGAGTTGCTTGACAAGTTTGTGAAAGAAATTGATAAACAAAATGTTGTCCAAGTTATACCTGACAATGGAAGTAACTATGTATTAGCTGATAAGATTTATCTTTTGAATTTTTTATTTTTTTAATTATTTTATACCTCCAATTTGAATGGAAGAACTATGTGACTCCTAAGTCTTATCAATTTTGTTATCATTTGTCTTTGGTAAATTACTTGAAACAAAAAGACCACTTATATTGGACTCCATGTGCAACACATTGTATTGATTTAATGTTAGGATATTAAAAAATTCCTAACATCAAGAAGACTTTGTAAAGGAAAATCTTTGTTTGATTTCTATATAATGATATGGGGGCTTTGAATATGATGAGAGAATTCACTCGCAATAAGAAATTTGTGAGATATGGTGCCACCTAATTTACTACTTCTTGATATTACAGAGAATGCATTGTCAAAAACATAACCTAAGAAATATGTTTACCTCGAAGAAATTGGTGACAAGCAAATGAGCAATTGAAGCAAAAGACAAAAGGGCCACTGATATCATCTTAATGTCGTCTTTTGAAATCTTATAATTTATACATTAAAGGTAATGACCCTCTTGTTCAAGTCCTTCAATTGGCAAACTATGAAAAAAAGCCTACAATGGATATATTTATGAGGCTATAGATGAAGCAAAAAAGACGATTCAAAAATATTTTGATGAAAATAAAGAAAAGATAAAAAAATACTTACAATCATTGACAAAAGATGAAATTGTCAACTTTATCGTCCATTACATGCAGTAGAATATTATTTGAACCCAAAATTATTTTATAGGAACACCTCCATTGAGTTTGATGCAAAAGTTAAAAATGAATTTTACAAGTGCATTGCAAGATTAGTTCTAAGCTTTAGATGCAAGATAAGATCACACGTGAATTATCTTTATATAAGAATGTTGATAGCCTTTTTAAAATTTCAATAGCAGTTCGATCTAGGACAACTACATCCCCAGGTATTTACAAATTTTATAAAATTAATTTTATGTATAATATGTTATTATTATTAATAAAAAAAATTTTGTCGTTGAATGGTGGAGTCAATTTGGAAGTTTCTCCTAAAATTTACAGCAATTGACTATCAAAATTCTTAGTTTGACTTATAGTACTATGGGTTATAAGCGAAATCAAAGTGTCTTTGAGCATGTAATGATCACAAAATATTTTTGTTTTAATTACTAATTTATTTTAGATAGATGCACTAATATATTTTAAAATTATATGACATGATAGATTCACACAAAGAGAAAAAATCGATTAGAGCATCAATGATTACATGATATGGTTTATATAAAGTATGATCAAGCATTGAAGGCTCATCATGATTTGAAATATTGATCCAATCTTATTACAAGATATTAATGATTCAAATGAGTAGTTGATAAGAAAAATGGGTACAAACTTACAAGATGTCAAATATTGTTTGTATTTAAATATTATAACTTAACATAGGGAGATATGGCAAGAGCCTCCCGTGTTGGATAATTACAAACATATACAAGATAGATGATGAAAACAAAAATGAGTGCACAAGCCTTAAGTTCATCTCCTGCCATTGTCGAAGAGGAGGAAACTTATTTTTATGAAGACAAGAGGAGGCGAAAGATGATATGTTTGATAATGACGATGTTGGTTATAATGATGATTGAATTTATAAAATTTTATTGTTTTAAGTCTTTTAACATATTTGTTATTAGAAGATGGATAATATGACTTTGTACTTAAGATATTTTTAATTTAATATATTTTTATTTATATAATCATATTTATCAATTATATTATATATTTTTATATTTCAGAACGTCTCGCTTCGCTCGAATGAGCGTCTAGGCATGACCTAATGCATCGGATATTTTGGGACCTTGATGCCTAATGTTTTTAAATCACTAATTTGAATTTGACTTAGAAGGCAAAAAAAGAAGCAATGACAAAGATGAATTAAGAGTCCTTTTGTTTCTATATGATTGGTACTTAGTATATTTATCATCCTATTTTTTTAATTTTCTTAGTTTTTTATATAATGAAAAAAATCACTGAATATTACCGTGAAACTAACAGCCCAAAGCCTTGTAACTGTTCACTTTCCAAAAAAAGATCAATTTCATTGTTGTGCCAATTTATAACCGGCAAGATAGGCAAATTTCCCCGAGGCAAACCAAAATAAAGTAAGTCATAGTTATTGTTTCATTTTCTTCTAGTTATGTGCATTTCTTAACATACCTAATAATTATAATGCATTATATTATTGGTATAATTAATATCAATTATTCAAAAAATCCATACGGTGATTAGGTAAAGTGCCACCTAATTGAGTTTGTTCAAATCTACAAGTTGCATTAATATGTCTTCTGTTCATCTAAAATCATTGTTATTGAACACAACAAGACTCTCAATTGGTTAAAAAGCTATAAAGAAATATAAACATCTAAGTAGACATGCATAGCTGCGGATAAACTTGTTTCAGTATTGCATTAGCACAACTTATAAGGCATTTAAATATCTACAACACTCATAAAGCAGCAAATATCAGAAACCAATTCCTTTTCCATGAAAGAGGGATACAGTCAGCACCTTAAGATTAGTAGTCTTGGAAGGACAATGTATGTATTGAGCATTTCATGAAATGATGTGCATGACTAACAAAGATCGTAGTAAAAATTTTGAAGGAACTAAAAGGTATCAAAAAAATTATTTTCTACCAAATTCTCAGCTCCTGGAAGGTTTCCTCGTTTTGCAAGGTTAACAGCGAGCTCCAGATTGTTTAACTGTGGAAGCCATGACATATGATTGTTAATCATAAATCTTATGCAACAACATAAGTGTGAAAAATCAAAAAGAAAGGAGCTTGTGCAATAACATACTTGGCCACTGACGAAAGGCACAAGAGTTGCCTCATTGACAGTGGCCAGCAGAACTTGGCCCTTTCTATTTATTGCATAAAAGCCACCAACATTTGGAGCCTCTGTTGTGAGAAATATGGGATCTGGACTGATTCTGTTTCTGTAAACTGCTGTTGCTGTTTCCAGATCATACACGAATAATAGACCAAGCTTTGTGATAACATATATCAAATTGTACTTTTGGGAGATCTGCCATAATGAAAAACAATTTGGAATGGTAATTGAATGCTAAGTCAAACATGCCTCTGCGATTCTGCTGAAAAAACTTCAAAGTTCACCTGCATGGCCACAGGGAAGTCATCTGCAAAATCTGGCGGGAAGAATAAATCTGCTTGTTTCTTGGTAAAACCTGGCTTTCCTGATAAAAAAATTTTTCCTTTTAGAACAGGATGGGACTCAAAAGAGGAAAACATGCCAAAATATAATTATATCCTTAAGCAGAGCTAATTTCCAGATTTTAATGTGTTCCATCTGTCCAAATATTTGGATTAAAAATATTGGTTTATATATTGTTTAATTTTGTTGGACTAAAATTATTTTTTTCATTTTGTCCAAGTCATAACTGTTCTAAGTAGAAACAATCATCCCAATGCTGGAAAGATTTTGTTTTCTTATGAATATAATGCCAGCAATTACTACTCTTACTCTTCCCTGGAAAATGATCCTTCTCTTGAAAACTTATGCAGATAACCAAAGTGGAAATACAGTACCTGGTTGGGCTCCTAGTTCAATGACATGCAACTTCGAGGTAATTTGACCAGCATTCATTGTCTTTGAGGCAAAACAAATAAGAACAGAGGGGTTCTCATTCCCAGCCACCTGGGAAGGAGATGATCAGCATTAAGAATGAGGATAATTTACATGAAGAGTACCTGAAAGGATTAGTGCACACGAACAAAGGACAAGCAAAGTAATAGTTCATTGTCTTTGAGGCAAAACAAATAAGAACAGAGGGGTTCTCATTTCCAGCCACCTGGGAAGAAGATGATCAGCACTAAGAATGAGGATAATTTACATGAAGAGTACCTGCAAGAATTAGTGCACACAAACAAAGGACAAGTAATATAACCTTAAATGTCGCGAAGGATGAAGCATGTGCTTCAAGTGCTTGACTACGCTGCTGATCCACAGAAAAGAGCTGCATATTTCCTTTTACCAGTTGTGGCCTCTACAAACAGGAGTAAGAAACAAACATAATATTGCATCCAACTTAGTTACAAGAGTAATTATATCATCAGTAAAAACTGGAAAAAGAACATCAAGGAGATGAAGAACATAAGAAAAGATAAAAATGGGGCGGAAAAGGCCATCAATATAGGGAGAGAAAAAGATCGATATCAGAGCACCAATGCTCATTGACAATGAAGAAGAAACAGCTTGTTTTAAATGTTGCTAAAAGACAGAAAATGTCAAGATTGCCTGACATCAGAAGGTATTTGACATAGTTGATGAGTTACTTATATACCATCCTCAATGCCACATGTCACCAAAATCAAAGAAACAGAACAAAGAGAAGATGATATCAGGACAGAATTTTCTAAATATAATCCACTCTTTGTACTGTTTTCAAAGCTGCACATATATCCACTCCCATTGAGTTATGTACAAAATGATTCCAATATTCATGGGTATGTTGATAACCTAAATTTAGCAATCTGATTCCCTATGCAGAAAAACTTAAGATATAATTCCTTTTTGCACACCCATCATAAAGCATTTACCTAGTCCTCATTCGGGAATCAAGGATACCTTAAACCATGAAAGATCATGATTCTCACCTATCTTCTTGTTCATATTGGAAGAGGATAGGATGGTTTTGTTTTCAAAATGAATAACCAAAAAAAAAGTGGCATTTGGTATAAGTGATATGATCTAAAAATACATAGGGCAGACAAGCAGGCTTTTCTAAACGGAACTGATGTGTTACGAACTAAAAAAGCCCTTGATAAGGAAAGGTAATTTGCAGGAAGGCAGACAAGCAGGCATCCAACACATCTCGCAATGCAAAAGGGAAAATCTTCTGAAGCCTTCGTACCAACAAACTACCTTCTTCTGTTGGCAAAGTGAAATTAGGATCTTTAACATATGAAAGCTTTTCTTCCGCATCCTTAGCTTACCACATATTTGCCCTTTCCATACCCAAATTGTCGTGAGATATAAATATTGGTAAAAGAGATGTCTATGTTTCTAATTTTCTGCCTGTCAAACATCACCTTCATTTACAGTTTAAAGATAATTACAAAGTTCACAACCAAAATTAACTTTTTCATTTTCAAAGTTTCAAAAAGGTGAACAAAAACTGTGTTTAAAACAAAAAACATAGTGCCAAACAAGCCCTTCATTATTTATAATAACTGTCAATTGATTTTACAAATATGCCCTTCAAGTTTAACCCTTGGAAATTTATGATTCAACATTTTCTCAATGTACAGGTACCTGCTTGCATATACCATAGGAAAATTGCATAAATGTGCTTCTGCATATTTAAATGGTAGAAATGTAAAGCACTATTATTGAAATATATAGTCTAAAAAAAATTGTATGCATGCAAACACCACTTCTCAATTGAGAATCTATTTGGTCCTTTACTCACCTAGATGGCGCAATACAAATGCCCCTTAAAAGTCACATGTTGTATAACATTTAGTCATTTAGTCAGGACTCAATCTCTTTTGAGATCTTGAACATCAACTTTATAGTTTCTCCTCTAAACCAATTGCTTGTAACTATCTTATTTATAGATTAAACCAAGGTCTGCAATACTGATGGGTACCGCCCGTACAATCCGATCGTAGACCGATACACAGACCACCGCTAGCGGGTGGTACCACTGATTGGGGTTGTTTCCGCCCCGTTAGCACCCGAAATTGATCGGTAATGGTCGATTTCGATTGTCGCCAGCCACTATCGAGCGGTAAAGGCTGATTTCGACCGTCGTCGGTTGATTTCGAGCAATATCAACCGAGGGAGAAAGAAGAAGGCAGAGAACTTGGAGATCCAGCACTGCTCTCCCGATCTCGATCCTTGCCCGCGGGCTTCTGGGAGCTTCGCATGGAGAATCTTCAATGATTGCAGGGAGAAGAAATGTCTCCCCACGTAGGGAGAAGGAACGAGGCGACATCGCCCTTTTTTTATTTTTTAACTTTTTTATTATTATAATATACATATACCGAGTGGTACACCTGGGCATATTGCTCAATACCTACGTACCATACTATAGCAAGCTGAGCTCGATATGCCGGTATGGTACGGGATGGCAGACCTTGGACTAAACAGTGATTCATATCATTATTCTCAAAACCGACCAATCTTGTTTAATGGAGTACCATCCTCATCTATCATTTTCTTCATTGAATTGTACTACAAAGCAAGGTTCACTGCAAGGTTTGCAATTTCCGGGCGGTACATACCGGTCCGCCAGGTTGTTAAGACACGGACCGCCCATTACCGGGCGGTTCAAAAATCGACCGTCAGCAATCAATTTCGGCCGTCGACGATCGATTGAAGGGAGAAATTGATTGCCGACGATCGATTGAGGGAGAAATCGATCGTCAGCGGTCGATTAAGCGAGAAAAAAGGAGGAAGAAGAAGAGGAAAAAAAAGAAAAAAAAGAAAAGAGGAGAAAAAGAATACCTATCACCAGCGCGCGGTCCTCACCCGTGCGCCGTCGCCCCCCACGGGTCGCGGGCGCTCTTTCTCCCGCGCGGGGAGAAAGATCGACGCACCGTTGCCGTGCGGGCGTCGCCCGCGCTCTTTCTCCCACGCAGGGAGAAATATTGAGGCGACGTTGCCCTTCTTCTCTTTTTTTTAATATTTTAATATTATATTACATAATATTATATTATAAAATATTTATATTATATTTTAATATACCGAGTGGTATGCACTATGCACCCGCATCATCTGCATCGATACCAAGATGAACTCGACGGCAAAAAGTCAAACCTTGGTTCACTGTACCACCCGATATGATATGATATGATATGGATAGTGTGCACCGGTTCACTCGACGACCAACATGCATACTAGCCTGTATAGGGCAACACACATCAGATGGGGGTGTATCGCTTGGGCCCCTTGTGTCGGGCAAAAAGATCGAAACTCACCATTACCAACTGATATAGGTTGGTAATGTTAGATTCCCATCATATCGGGCAAATTCAGTCAAGAGTAGGTATACTCATATGTGAAGATAATATATACCTACATCACCAGAAGCAACAAAATGCATATTCAAAATGCGCTTAAAGAAGCAATTCATCCATTGAAACTATTTGGATTGCCTTCTTTAAACATTCTTTTCCACTTAAGTCATAGCACAATTGTTTCTCAAAGCTTCAACCCCATGCTATCGCATATTTCATCCCTTTAACATCTAGAACCTTGAGGAATCCAACTCCCCATCTTTATTAGTCTACATCAAATTTGTTCAACAAAACTCATATCAGCTTTATCTATGTCCAGATTTTGCCATTGAATAAACTATTTTTACAATACATAGTACAGTCAGCCATTACAGAGCTAACATTTAGGTAACCTAAGCCTATTGTTGCACTGGGCCAACTGGCATCTTCAAACGTGCATGGCACTATGCTGGGACCTTGTGCACCTGTCTTTGCTAATGATATTTCAATCATGGGATTCGAAAATAGACTATCCAAGCTAGTAAACTAGATTCTTAGCCCCCCACAGCATCAAAGTGTGTGCTTCATTGCTCCTTGAGAGGAAGTAATACACCATATCCTACTCTGCATAAAAAGAACAGATTTTTTAAAGCAGGGTCATTCTGCTTCTGTTTATGCATAAAAACCTTATAAGGTTGAGCAGAGTCAAGAAAACTGGAATAGCAAACCAAACAAGTTTGTTTAGTTTGTTAGGCTCAGTTTAGTTCCGGTCAGTTTCACATTCAGTGAGCCAAAAACACAAGTGTTTAGTTTGGTCTGTCTTGGTTCAGTTGGGCGAAAAGCCAGTTCAAACGAAACTTGATAGAATATTTAGATCCAGCCCACATATATTATAGCTTTAGCAGCTTATCTCAATGATTAAGGGCTCACAAAATGTATTAGGGTTGCCCTTAAACTACACAAAATCTGTCCCAAGCATTAACTCCATCTTTTCCCTCACCACCACCTTACCCCTCCCTCAATTGGAAAAGCTTCTTTTCCTCCCACCCCATACCTTCATCGACCTTTCTGCCAATCCAACAAAACCTCACCAAGAGAACCTTCCCACCAAACGATGCAAACACTGGGATTGTGGCAAACTTATATACATTTACTGTAAAAGATATGTATGTCATATAACATCTCCAGTGACACCATTTATATTGCCATTTAACAGACTACACAAAATCAAGATCACCCATTTACCATGGGACTCGTGCTGTCTTTTATTATTTACTTTTTTCTTCCATATCTCGATCATAAGTGTCAGAATTTCCCTGCTTCAAAAGATTTCCGGACAAAGCACAATGCCTTATGCCTGTTTGCTATAATAAAGCTCAGCAAGATCGCATGGCAGTGAGTCATACTCTTATCAGAAAACCCAAACATCCTCATAATGAACTTCAGATTCATATAATTCCAATGCAATAGCATTTGGATACACCTTCAATTTCTATTTAGACACTTTCAGCAAGATGATACTGTCTCAGTCAATAATACATTTCTTTGGAAACAAAATACACAGCATTTCAGTAAAAGTCCAAAATAATTTGTAGCATATTCCATGAGTTGATTGCACCTTCTATTGTTTCAGTTTTACGCCTCACTCAAAACCAATAATAATGACATAACTACCCCGTAGGTGTGAAGTACACACATCTTTTGTAATTACTAGAACTCTCCTCTTTCTCTATTTTGTTCTTCAGATTCCAGATAAATGTTAATCTTGCTGTAAAGGAGATTAGGATAGGATTGGAGACTACCCTGCACATCCATACATTTAAACTAAAAATCTTTAAATGCAATCAAAGCAACTGATAAAAAAGCAACCAAGACACAGCGCAAAAGTGAAATGCATAAGAGATTTAACAGCTTCTGAAGTTTCTTTGGCGATTATTATCAATGCCAGAAGTATTGACAACGTGGAAAATCAAGTAAATCACATCATCTTGACAACATGGGAAATAAAGCAGACCTCTGGGGCACCAGGTGCAATTCCAATAAGAACTAGCCATTTCTCTGTGGGATCACACCTGTAATTAATTATTTGATTGTTTGTCAAATTAGCAGCCCTATCAAACATCTTAAGAGGTTCTGCTTCACCTGCATTACAATAGCAACAATAACACATATTTTTGCATTGCATTCAACCATCAGATTTTTCATATAGCAATATGAAAATATAAGTTATCTTGCAAGTAGTGGGTAACCTTCTATTGACCAATGATAGACTGAAGTTTGTGTAGCCAGACCCAACATCTTTGGAGTTATCCACTTCCAGAAAACAACCTGCAAAGTTATCCAACATAACAAAAATTAAGCTCCATAAATATCAAAACCACAAAATCATGTCCAATAGCCTCATATGAAGGAATAATTCATCAACACATTTACCTGCTCAGGCATCTGATGAGATTTAATTTTGGTCTTTGCCTCAATATTGAACACCTGCAAGTGATCCTGAGTAGTTCCAGGTATTTGAGCTGCAAGTTCAACAGATTACAAGTTCCATCATCAACAAAAGAGTACTTAAATGTAAAGAAGCCAGCCTGGATTCAGAAACGATGATAAGAATAACAAGAAATTGTAATCTCCCAACTATTTAGGGTCAGCTAGATGGTGCTTTACCCATTCTTATCAATTGGATACTTAAAAACCTGCAAAAAAGTTACTGCTGGCAGCACAGACCCAGAAGAAGTGGGACTTCAATCAGATGGAAAGCAACGAAATAGATACTCAGTACCAAGGTTTGACTTACCGGTCCATACCGGTGTCGAGTTCATCTATCAAGATGCATCGATAATGGGTGATACGCATGCATACCATCCGTTAAATTAAAATATAATATAATATTTTATAATATTATATTATAATATAATATTAGAAATATTAAAAAATAAAAAATAGAAAAAAGGCGATGTCGCCTCGATCTTTCTCCCCGCGCGGGAGAAAGAGCGCCCATGACCCGAGGGCGGCGACGGCATGGACAAGACGGCGAGGACACGACGATAGGTATTTTTTCTCTTCTTTTCTTTTTTTTTTCTTCTTTTCCTCTTCTTCTTCCTCCCTTTTTCTCGCTCAATCGACCGCCGACGGTCGATTTTTGATAGAACCGCCTGGTAGCGGGCGGTCCGCGTACCGACAACCTGGCAGACCGGTATATACCGCCCGTACCGGACGGTAAACATCGAAATTGCAAACCTTGCTCAGTACATCTAATGATGTGGAACTAATCTTGTCTATTACTTATTTAAATAAATTTGATCAGTTAGGGATTATTTTGCATATGTCATAATTTGTCACATGGTAACATCCAGAATATTCTAATCTTGATTCCTAGTTTACTTGAGGAACAAAAAAAGAAAGAAAATCAAGATTAAAGATTTCAAATCCTGATTGAAGATTTTATGAAGATCGATCTCTACAAGGATGGGAACCTGTCAATCAAAAATATTATCTTCTTTGAAGGGAAGAATAATAGATCATATATTTGATTAGATGCAATTGTAATTTTTTATTTCTATATTTTTCTTATTTTTTTGTACATAGCCCTATAAAAGGACAACATTATAATGAAGATCAACAAAATGTATAATTAAATTGGGTACTTCTGACCTTGTTGTAAGTGGTGCAAGGCCACATTTGTTTTCTCAATGACATAATTCCATCCTCCATTTATTATCCAGGATTACTCTACCGTTGCTTGTCCTACATTAGATTTGGTATCAAAGCTTCTGATTTAGCCAAGCTATTCTATCAGCAAGACCGATCCAAATTTCATGAACTTGAGCCGAGCTCGTATGCAGATGAAGCATATGATGTGGGAGCAATCTTGTCTATCGCTTATTTAAATAAATTTAATTATTAAAGGGTTATTTAAGAAATCAAATTATGATTGTGATTAAAGATTCCAAATCCTAATAGAAAATTGTTTGAAGATTGATTTCTACGAAGATAAAAGCTTATGAATCAAGAGAATTATCTTCTTTGGAGGGCAGAACAGATCATATATTTGACTTCATGCAATTGTAACTTTTTTTACTTTTATACTTTTTCTTGCACTTGTGCCTTTTTTGAAGGGACTAGAACATTGTAATGCAGATCATCAAAAATGTATGTGGCCACATTTATGCTTCAATTGGTACGATCAAGGTATGCAATTTCGAATCGTACCACCTACTACCGAGCAATACCATGGTTTTAGCCCTGTACCATCCGATACAGAGCTGTATCGAGCGGTAACGGTGGAAATTTCAACCGTTACTACCCGGTACAAGTTGATAACGATCAATTTTGACCGTCGCCGCCCACTGCCGAGTGGTTTCAGCCTGGCTGCGGCCTCATTGTGGCTGGCTATGGCGAGGGAAGAAGCAAGAGAAAGCGGAGAACCTCAGACGGTGCCGCCCTCGGCAAGGCAACGGCGAGGCTATCGAAGACGTCTACAACCGAAGAACCTCGAGACAACACCGCGAATGAGGAGAACCTAGCGAGGCGACGACTTCTTCAACGCAGTCTTCTCCTCGTCGCCTTCTCGTCTGAGGCGACAAGGAAAAGAGGGAATCGTCGACAATTTCTCCTCACCCGCATAAGGAGAAGCCTTGGCGACTTATCATCCACGCGGGAAGAAGAAAACAAATATATATATATATATATATATATATATATATATATCGAGCGATACGCCAGGTATCCCCATACCATACCGTACTGAGCTTTGCTCAATAAGTTAGTACGATACAGGACGGTGGACCTTGGGTATGATTCGATCACTCACATGCGAGATGTGGGAAGGTGTAAGGCTTTCATCCTTGGTGTACTCTCCTTGAACTAAGCGAGTCGGGTAGTTATCACTTTTTTTATTATCTTTCAAGTATTATTTTTCTATTCTCTATTTCCATTCCTCTATTAACAAAAAAAGGATATGTTCATCCTACACCATCTAGTATCAGAATTATCTATATCAAAAGGAATATTTTATGAGAATTGAGTTGTCCATGTTACTAAGCACCTAATAAGCAATATATACAAAGATTTTATCTAGTTTAAGAAAAAACATTTGTCAATAGTTTAGGATAAAAACTTCTTCAAATAATCTCCTATGTAAAAGCAAAATCCAAGAGAATTATGAACAAAGTTGATGCACTTAGGAAAAAAAAACTTCCTTTTTCCCATCAAAGGGTTTAAAACAAGGATACAACAAGTCTCATTGAAATGCAGTAGCTAACTTATAAACCTACTTCTAGGAAAATATAGTGAAGATTCTGAGTTGCTAATTTTATACTCCTTTCTTATGATAAAACCCCAGAAGGAGCTCTATAGATTTTGATCCTTGAGGGGGATCAACCCTTGGAACGCTGTAGGGGTTCCTCCCTCCTAGACTCGGCACAAAGCTGAATTAAAATTGTAGATTGCTTGATTCAAGAGAGGGAGTGACTACATCATTATATAGGGATCAAAATCCTAGCCTAAGGGGGTACTTGCCTAAGTAAAATTATCCCTTTGCCCCTCTTATAGCCAACCTACCTTAATAGGAACAAGGGGCAGCTAGGTTGGCTCTATAGCCAACCTAAGCAAGGGAAACCCTAGCCAACCAACCCAGTAAGGGGGGCGGCGGCCACTAAGCCCCTAATCTAAACTCTAGTCATACTCTTTTATAAGATAGGAATGGCTTTATTACAATATAGCATGGTTTTATTGACTATTTCTAGGGAGATTATGACTCAACCATGCTGGAGTCCTATCAAACCCGCCCTCTTAAAATCAGCCTTGTCCTCAAGGCTGAAGTTCCATGAACTCAGAGAACCGGGTCTTCAGCTCTTCATCAGCTTGGGTGTTAGTTGGAAGAACTTAAGCTGTGTCGTTGTCTTTAAATTTTCATTTGAGGTGGGATACCCGGCGAATCAACTGTAATCTTAATCTGGTGCACGGATCTGATCTCCAGGTTAGGGCCCCAATGTGGTCCCCAATTTTGCAAGGCCCAAAGAAATAAGAAGACTACTTCCTTAAGGCTCGAGTTTCCTGCTGATTGGGCTGGAAGTGTAAGAAAACTCGATCTTCAATTTTTCATCCATTCTGAAGTTTGTCGGGAGGCCATTTCTTCTTTTCATGTGCTGGCGTGAGCATGGGTTGTAATTCTTTTAGGCTAACTCCTCTTTCGTGCCATGGTATCTAGCTAAATTTTAAATTTGGTAGTAATGAGTATCCCCTTTAAAAATCTTGTGTGAAGTATAGAGGAAGCCTCGGTGTGAATTAGGAGTCGACCATCTTGCATAAGGGTGACGTCGATCCCAACTCTGGATGTGTCTACTCTAAGTACGAACACATTACCACGTTCAGGTAATGCTAGCATCGATATAGATGGCATCATGACTGTGGGGGTCATGTGGATGCCTTTCTCCTGTTTCTTCTTGCGATCGTGGGCCATAAATCCGAGGTCATCATCAGGGAAGACTTTTAGCATCATGGTCCGCTCCTCGGTGAAGTCGTGGAAGTAGCCCGAGATAAGGGAGCACTGCATCAGAAACCATAGTTGGTTCAGCTAAATATGGCACTTCAGGAAGAGCTTATCCCTGCAGACAAAGAGGCAAAGTTTTTAGAGATAAAATGTCATTGCAAGGGAAGGTTGTCGTCGAATGATCCGTATCTCCTGCATCTCCTTGACGATCTTTTTAGCTTCGGTCCTCTAAAAATGTGGACAGCAATATGGTCGAATATATGCTGGTGGTTCCCCTTATAAGACCAACATACAAGAGTCGTGCAATCTAGTAGAAAGGAGTCGGCTCGGTTCCGCAAACGTGCCTGAGATTTCAGCGAGCTTCTCCAAGCACTATTTCGAGATCATCTTTTCTTCGTACTCTCCTTTCCCACATAAGGTCACATGTTTTCTTTTGTCATTCATAAGGTCGTTGGAGCTCTTGGTGTCGACGAGGATGGTGACGGGCTGATGCTTGATGAAGCCATCAATGTCTAATATCTGTGGTGGAGTATGAAAGGTGCAGGATTGTGGTTTTTCCTTCATATCCTTCTCCTCGAACTCGAGAGCCGTATCTTTGAGTTTGGGTTCTTCAGTGAGCTCAATCAATAGAGGTCTCTCTTTTTTACAATGGTGGTCTCGGCTCCACAGTTTATTACAATGCCAACATAGGCCCTTTGCCGATCTGTCACGAAGCCCTTCTCTTGTTAACTTTTTACCGAGGTGTGGGTTGGTGGTAGATGGGGCCGAGAGTCTCTATGATGCAGGTCGTACGACGGCTTTGGTCCTCTAAGCATCTTGGTTCAGCTTGTCTTCGTGTAGTCGTGTGAAGGAGATGGCTGCCTTAAGTGTGTATGGTTGTCGCGCTTTAACTTCTTGAATCTCCGACTTCAAGCCCTTAATGAAAGTCCTTAATATATGTTTTTCAGACCAATCGCGAGTTTGATTAGTTAACCTTTCAAACCTGATCTGGTACTCTAGGATGGTAGAGGTTTGACAGATCTTCGTTAGTTCTTCGTTAGTTCTTCGTCAAGGTTCTTGTAATCGATTGGTGTTGAAGATTTATATGCTTTTGGTTGGGATGTGACTCTCATGCTCTGAGCATCTTAAATGAGGTGCCCTTCTTGAAGTTGTACAAAAGAGATCGACGTCGTCGAGGTGTAGGGCTGCCATGTCTTATCCTCGTTTCTTATCTCTGATGAGTTCTTTTTGCAATCAGAATTTGCTCCATGTTGTGATCTTCTTGGGCTTGGTGATCAGCCCAATCTAAACTCCTCCAAGAGAGCGCGTAATTTAGCATCCATGCACGTCTCGAAAGCCTCCAATTTAGCTTCGAATAAGCCCAGCGATGTCATGACGTAAGGATCTCCAACCTGTCAAACAAATCGACTGAAAAGTGTGGCTGCAATTTTCAAGTTAAAGGCAGTGAATAGCAGCAATATCGGGACTGCGGGGGTGAAGTCTCCAAGTGGAGGATAGCAGCCAAGGGTAGCGACGGTGGAGGAAGAAGAGGCGGCGAACGTCGGTTCTTGTGCGACCGTGGTTGCAAGTGGCGTCGGTTCTGACAAGGTGCGGCAATAAGAGGAAGACAGGCGATGTACACGAGGAGGGCAAAAGAGAGTCCGAAATCCCACAAAAAACAGCACTCAAATCCGATAGAATTCGACAAAAAAAGTGCGGCGATGTGCAGTCCTGCCGAACAGATTTTACGTCAGAGAAACGATGACTTCTTTACGTAATTTTCATAGGAAAGTGCAAGAAAATTATGCAAAAACCCTTGGTTTAGATGTTGAGAATACCAGTAAAAAGTTTGACGAAATTTTGGCAACGTAACAATAGGGAAATAGGGCAAAAAACGGAAGGTAGATCCTTCGTCGTAAACATTCCAGAACTACGTACTGGTGAAAGATTGCACAAGAAAACCGGTTCCAGAAGAAATTTTTTCGAGAAATCAATCCCAGATGAAAGTCAAGTTGATCTTTGGAATTGTATATAAATTTCGACCAAAAAGGATGAACAAAAGTTTGATTTCAAGAGGTCAACAGACGGAAGGCAGATTCCTCATCGTAAAATTTCAGCACTGCGCGATGAAGAATCGCAACGCTATAAGTCCGGATCCATAAGGAGTTTTTTTATGAGATCGGTCTTAGATGAAAGCTAAGACGATCTACAAAATTGTATAAAAGTTTCAGCCAAAAAGGACGATTAAAAGTTCAGTTCCAAGAAACAACAATCAGTTGAAAATTTTTGTAGCGTTTCGCCTTCACAACGATGATAACGTTTGCGACGGTAAAATTTTGCAGCAAGAAAATTTTGGAAAAACTTCTCCCACATATAAGATAGAGTAATAGCAGTAGCAAGAGGCGTGGGCTTTGGAGTTTTTACCAGATCTTTGATGTTGACGCAGAGGAAGGCAGCAGATTGATGGATCTGCGGCTTGGTGGGCGACGATGGAGGCGACGTCAAAAGCAATTGTGGGAATTGCTTGGGAAGGTGGAGGCGTGGATGACGGCTATAGGGGCAGCAAGATCGCTGCTCTGATACCAGATGATAGAACCTCAGAAGGAGCTCTATAGATTTTGATCCTTGAGGGGGATCAACCCTTGGAACGTTGTAGGGGTTCCTCCCTCCTAGACTCGGCACAAAGCTGAATTAAAATTATAGATTACTTGATTTAAGAGAGGGGGTGGCTACATCATTATATAGGGATCAAAACCCTAGCCTAAGGGGGTGCTTGCCTAAATAAAATTACCCCTTTGCCCCTCTTATAGCCAACCTGCCTTAATAGGAACAAGGGGTAGCTAGGTTGGCTCTATAGCCAACTTAAGCAAGGGAAACCCTAGCCAATCAACCCAGTAAGGGCGACGGCGACCACTAAGCCCTAAGGGTTAATCTAAACCCTAGCTATACTCCTTTATAAGATAGGAATGGCTTTATTACAATCTAGCAGGATTTTATTGACTATTTCTAGGGAGATTAGGACTCAACCCTGCTGGAGTCCTATCATCTTACTCCTCCAAGACATCATCATCTAGAAAAATATAACATGGTTTCCTTGGTACCAAATCAACTACAATCAAACGCGATGCTACAAACTCAAGCCATGAAAGTAAAAGCAGTTTGCTTCATGCTAAACATTTTAGGGATTAGTCATAGCATGGATTCTGATCATGTACGGTATATACTATATTTTACAAGCTTGTACATGGAATAATACATCTCCCTTAATAATGTATTTGTATAAATTGCTAAGTGCAAATATTTCAAAAACTCCACTACATCGAACCAATTGAGACACAGTTCAACACAACAGCTTTTAGCACAGTCCAAATTTTCTATTGTGTGACCAATTGCTTACTGAATAAGATAATGCAAACCAAGCAGAATCGAGGATCTAAGTTAATAAGCTAGCCAATGTTTCTAGCTTGTAAAAATATTTCATGGCTTTCATTTGAAAGTCAATGTGCTGAAAAGAGATTAAAGATGGCATGACATCAGATTGAAAATAGAACTCACTTCAGCAGAAATATGAAATTCGAGTAAGAAATGTGGAAGCTTATTTTAGTTCAGAAACCTTTAAGTGCAAGAATCCTGCTGTTGGGATTCATCAAAGCAGAGTCTGCTGTGATCGGCCTCCTCAAAGGCTGCATCGGCATGTTCATATCAACGATAACCACGCTATTCTGGGGAGAGGTTTCCCGAATGCATACGTACTTGTCCGATTCCATCGTGACATGCGTAAACGTAATGAACTGAGGATTGATCCCGATGCTCGGAAGCTGCACATCACATCAAAAACTATCAGAACACACAAAGATGGCATTTTTCCTGCATTATAAAGAAAAAATGTCAATGCCCCACGCCACATCAAAATCTACTGCGACGGATCGGAAACAAAACCAACGTCTCCTCCGAAAATTCAGCAAGAACTGAGAAAGAGCGAATAACGGGGATCGGAAGAGCGATGGGGCTCACGGTCAGGGCCTCCCGCATCACGATGGGGGCGTTGGCAGCCGCCATGGCAACTGGATCGAGCCTCGGCTAGGGTTCCGGCGACCGGACGAGGAGGAGAAAAGATATCCAGACGCCTCTTTTGATCTGGAGGAGCGGAACCCTATCGGCGTTTCCACAGAGGGGTCGGGACGAGAGAAGTCGACGAGATCTGAGACGCGAACGGACCTCACGCAGCATAAAAAGCGAACACATTATTTCACGATATGAAATAAAACGGAATTATTTTTGAACTCACCCCTACAGATGTCAAAATCACATAACTAGCTCGATAATAAAGCCCCAGTAAGATATAATGACTAAAACAACCCCATTTTCTGACGTGTACTTAATTTTGTAAATGTTTTGGAAGTAAATGCAAATCTGAAGACATAAATCTATTTCCAAAGGCTACTACACATCGTAAGACGAAAAAAGTTAATATACGAGACATTAATCCACTTGGTTACTACATAGTTTCAACTAATAAAAACATGCCATATCACTATATTCAAGTTTTTACAAACCTTTAAGTAATTAGAGAATCAATGAGTGCAAGTTCTTCAAATTATTTCTCAAGATGATGATATAATCTAGTTGATTAAAGAAACCACAAGCGAGAGGATAGTCCACAACGAACTTGTCAAAAAACTTTATATTTTGTATACCAATTTTAATTGGATCAATTATTTTTATTGACTTAATTTGAACTTTTAATTGGATTAAAACGTAGTCATTTGAATTATCAATCTACTCTTCTATATAACAAGGATTTATTTGTTTAGTTTACAGAGTGGAAAATTTTTTTAAAACGAATGAAGATATAGGTATATATTGTTTATTGTTTAGCTTTCATAAGGAAAAACAAATTTGGCGTACCTTTTTTTTTTTGACAACTTTACCTTTTCATCCAAGATCAACTTATGCACAAGAATCAATAATACAATTTAATGAATTTTGTAGGACACTATTGTGTACACTGATAAGATTGCTACAACAATAGCTGAAATCATGTTTTAATTGCCAAGGGAGTTGCGTCGGGTCTCGAGTGCGGTTCTAGTCTAGGGCTTAGCAAATTTATCTTAGATTCTATCATTCTATTTAATTAGGTATAATATATTATAAATTTTATTAGATTTAAATTATAATTATTAGTCAATAAAAAAGAGGTTTAATTATGATAAAATTTTTTAATAGATAATTTTGATACAAGAGACACTATTTATTATTTATCCTAGACTCAACATGGATACGTGACATTATTGAAAGATTTTATATCTCTCATCTTTTTATAGTGATTGAGAGATTATAAATTTTCTTTTATCTCACCTTTGTACTTAATTAATCACTTACAGTGATCATGTAAAAGATAGAAAAAAAGAGAATGGGAGTTTAGCTTCTTTCAAAAAAGAGAATGGGAGTTTAGCTTCTTTATTTCCTATGCAAATTCACCAAGAATGCATATCAGTATGCATTCTTCACAAATTTGAGGTACCCTTTTGATTATTGTGTTCAAAAGGTATTGATATTTTATCTAAAATCTATCATATTTGATTTTAATCATGATATTAAATATTGTAATTATAAAATTTGGCATGACGTACCTTGTTCTAAGGGGCTCTTCAATTTAAATAAATATTAGTACTTGAAGCACTTTTTATAGATTTTCTTAACTTTATTTCATATGACTCTATGTTAGATACTTGATGATCAGCTCACATGTCACTTTGTGTGGTAAGTCACATTGAAGTGCTCGCTGCGGGTGATGATTGAATCGAAGCACATCTTCATTCAAAGTAAATAGATGGCTTGCATGAAAAATTGTCACATTAAAATATGTACTCGGGTTTTTTAGAAGAAAAAAATAGCCATCTTCAGAACTTTTTAACCCATACATCAGAATATTCTGAAAATGGATGAATTTGGACACCAATATGATTTTTTTTAGCATTTATATTGTGGTTTATGGTCTTTTCGGTCAACACCGTTTGAATGTAACATCTCATGTTAATCGTTGTATTAGTCTATGATCAAACCAATACGTATCGATGAATGTTAGCATACCATTATGTACTGATGAAACGGTGGTGATAGACAAGAAATGAAAAGGAAAGAGGAAGGAAGAAAAAGGGAAAATAGAGGAATAAACGGTGTTGAGGAAGGAGGAGAAAGAGAAATGAAGGAGATGAGGTAATGGGGGAACTGTGAAAGTGGGGGAAGAAGGAAGAATAAGAAGGCATTAGATCAATAGATCAAGAACACGAGGAAGAAGGAGAAAGAGAAATGAAGGAGATGAGACAATGGGGCAACTGTGAGAGTGGGGGAAGAAGGAAGAATAAGAAGGCATTAGATCAATAGATGAAGAACAGGAGGAAGGAGAAAAATGAATTTAGTACTTGGATGTCGTTAATCACTAGTCACTTCAATTATGTTCCAAATTACTCAAGATGGTATGGATAGAAGGGTATGCGAGTCTAGTTTATCATGAAATAGATTTTTGTATAAATCAAAATTTACAGCATGAAGTTATGAGAAATTAAATGAACAAAAGTCAGAATCTTGAAACTAGACTCAATTATTTACATCTAAACAGAAAAGATACTAATTGTAAGGTTATAACAATCAATCGATCATATCAAGATAAAAACAGAATGATAATACGAAAAGATAGAAACACTTACAAAATTATAATAATTTGATTGATTATAATAAGATAGAAGCAAGGCTAGGACACTTGCAATAATTATAAATATATAATTTATTATAACACGATGTAAACAAAGATTGAGATGACAATAGAAATGATTGAAAATTTCTAATTCCTTAAGCCTAAATTCTTCTATTTTTTTAGTTTCTTTGTTTGTTTCGTTCTCTTCTCTCCATTTTATTATATTTTTTTTCTTTCATAATGATAACTTTTTTATTTCAGAATGTACGAGGGACAATAAGAAACGTCTTTCTTTCTTTCTTCCTTCCTTTTTCTTCTTTATTTCTTTACTTTCCTTTCCTAGCAATAGTCTCCTCCTCTTTTACTCTTCTACTTTTCCGCTTTTTTCTTCTCTCCCAGCCGCAGCCCTTGCTGCAGCCTTCTCCCTCTTTTTCCTCCTTTCCTCTCTTCTTCTTCTTTTCTCTTCTTCTCTCCCACCTTCTTCTTTCCAAACCGCAGCTGCTACAGGTGCAATCCCTTCTTCCCTTTTTCTTCTTCTCTTCTTCTTCCTTCCTCTTCTTATTTCCCCTTTTCTTTCCCTGCCGCAGCTGCTACTGCTGCAGCCACAGCCGCAGCCACCCCTTGCTATTCTTTCCCCCTTTTCTCTTCTTTTTCTTCTTATTCTTCTCTTCTCCTCCTCTTCCTCTCTTCTCTTCTTCCCTCTCTTTCCCCTCTTCTCTTCTTTCCCTTCTTCTCTTCTTCCTCTTCCTTCCTCTTCTTCTCTTCTTCCTTTCTCTTCCCCAACTCACGCACCTCCTCTGTTTCCTCTACAGGAAACAGAGGTGCAACAGCTGCAACCCCCTTCCTCTCTGCCTCTTCTTCCCTCTCTTTTCCCTCTTCTTCTTTTCTTCTTCTCTTTTTCTTCTTCTTCTCTGTTTCTTCTTCTTCTTTCCCTTCTTCTCTTCTAGCTGCAGTCCTTGCTGCAGCCTCCTTTCTCCTTTCTTCTTCTTCACTCTCTTCTTCTTCTCTTCCTCTCTTCCTCCTTTCCTTCTCCTCCACTTCTCTTCTCCAAAAATGCAGCCACCTCTCCTCTGTTTCCCTTCTTCTTCTTCCTCTCTTCTTCTCTAATCCTCCCCTTTTCTTCTTCTCCTTCCCTTCTTCTTCTTCTTCTTCTTCCTCTCTTCCTCCTTATTCCTTCCTCTTCTTTTTTTTTTCCAGCTGCAGCTGCCGCAGCCGCAGCTGCAGCACCCTTCTCTTCTTCTTCTTCCCTAGTCCTCCCCTTTCCTTATTCTCCTACCCTTTTTCTAGAACGCAGCCACCTCACCTCTGTTTTCCTCGTGAGAAAATTTATTTATTTATTATTTTATAATTTTACAGTTTAGTTATCCGAAAAATTATATTTATGATTAGGTCTCTATAAGTTTTTAATAGATTTTTAAATAATTTTTAAAAATTAAAGATAAATTATATTTATGATTAGGTCTCTAAAATTTTTTAATAGATCTTTAAATAATTTTTAAGAATGAGAGATATTATAAAAATTATAAGCTTTCTCATTTTCATTTTATAGCTCCAAGTTTATTTCATCCATGTCCTAAATGAATGATTCTATTTTTTTAGAAATTTTTCTTTATTATCAATAATCTTAATAGACTTTTCTATATAAGATGATCTCATTTTCAATCACAATCTATATCATATTTAATGATATGAGAAGAATCTTATATATACTTTTACATCTTTACATTCATTATTATTTCTCACTTAACTATTATTTTTATTCTTTTTGGATCAATAATGTATTTCCCAAAATCACATGGCCCTATTGCAACTTAATTTATCCCAAACTCACATTTGCTAAACTTTGTATATACCATCCTTAATAACTCAAAAATTCAACTTTAATCCTTTTTTTGAACTTTGAAGTTTAGTCTTCCGAAGAATTATATTTATAATTAGATTCTTAGAATTTATAAATAAGTCCTTGTATAATTTTCAAGAATGAAGAATATTACATATACCCTCAGAATTCAAATTTTGTGATAATGGTACCATCCGAAAGTTCAAAATTACATCATCAAAAGTTACCAAAGTAGTATTACCCCTATCCCAAAATTTTTGATGATTTGAATTTTTTGATTCTCTTTTGAAGCCTTTTGGGGCATATAAATGCCCCGCAAAGGTTTGGTTGAAGGAGCAATCACGTTGTGAGTTTATAAAGGGGTGTAGCTTTTTCTTTGATTATTGTTTAAGTCTCTTCCTTTTTTTTGAGTTTAGAGGTTCTAAGTAATATGAAGTAAGATATATTGTAAAAGAGTGAGTATAGAGGTTATCTCCTAAGCCTATTAAAAAGAGAAAAACTATAATAATGATAGTTGATCTTCACCTATTGGAAAGAAGATTGGGAGTGAAAGTTGGTGGCCTTGAGAGAAGAGAGTGGATATAGGTCGGGAAGACTGAAACACTATAAATCAATTTACGTTCTTTCTCTTTCCTTTGATCATTATTGCTTACAGATTACTTTACTTATAGTTGTTATAACACTAATTCATCCCCCCTGTTAATGCCATTATTGTTAGGATTGTAATGACACTATGGGGGGTGGGGTGAATTAGTGCTTTCATAGTAAGGTTCTGATTTCAAAATTTTGATAAAAAAAAATGTATCAGAAATGTGTTTAACTAAAAAGTGTGAGCAAGAGTAGTAAGTAAATCAATAATAATGATAAGACAATGTAAATAAAGAAATGTGAACCAATTTATAGCGGTTCGGTCATCCCGACCTACATTCACTATGAATTTCTCTTCCCTCGAGACCACCAGCTTTCACTACCGATCTTCTTTCTAATAGGCAAAGATCAACTAACTTTATTACAACCCTTCTCCTTTACCAGACTTCTGAGAGAACCTTTATACCAACTCTTTTACAAAAGACCTCATGCCTCCTTTGAATAACCTCTAAACTCAAGGAAGAAGAGACTCACACACTTTCAAGAAGATTTACACACTTCAATTCTCAAGATTTTATTCTTGTTCATCCTTGCATTAAGCAAGCATGAGTGGGGTATTTATAGAACCCCAAAGGGTTCAGAAATGAAACCAAAAATTTAAATTGGCTAGGTCTACTTCAGGTCACCAAATTAGCCTTCTAACAAGCCCAATTCAGTCTTCGTTTAGGCTCAATGGGTTCTTAATTAAGTTGACATAGTTTCGACCAAATACTAACTCAATTTGACTCTAAATAACCACAATCAAAACTTAACTAGTGTAATTATAATTATGAAGCCTTCAGCATATTGTTCAGCATTCTGGCATGTCATTTGTTCATCTAACACTTTGTCCAAACCTCCGACATATCATCCTTTCCTTCAGAGTATCGCCTGATCTATCAACATGTTGATTTTCCACAACATCCGATCTTTTGACATAATACCTGATCCTTCTAGCCTGATGCCTGAACTCATGGCATGAAGTCCATCCTTCGGTATGTTGACCAATCCTCCGGCCTGATGTCCAATCTTTGACATGATGCTTTCCCCAATCCAATGTTTAATTTTTTTGGCGCAATATCTCATCCTTCTAGTCTGATGCCTGAACTTATGGCATAAAGTCCATCATTTGGCATGTCGACTAATCCTTCAGCCTGATGTCTAATCTTTGACATGATGCTTTCCCCGGCCCAATATTTGATTTTCATTCTTCGATAATTTACTATCTGATGGTTCGAGTCCATAACCAAAATTTTCCTACATCACTTACCTTAAAAGCATATTAGTCTATAAATTTATCAATTAATTTTAATATCAAAATCCTAGATTCAACAATTACGATTCGAACAATTGGTATGAGAGTAAGAATTTTTTAGTTCGATTAACACCCAAGAAAGATCTAATAACTTTTTTAGGCAACCCAGAGGGTCACTCCAATACTCGTCATCTTATGTTCAATGAGATAAATTATACTTATTAGAAAATATGAATGTAGATTTTTTTTGATTTCTATGGATTTTGACTTATGGAATGTTATCAATTTGGATTTCAAAAATCTTATAAATCTATAGATGAATGGAATGATTTAAAAAAAATTATTTTTTTTAAATGCTAATGTTATGACTACTATATTTTGTGCTTTAGACAAAAATGAGTTTAATTGAGTGAGTGTTAATTCAATAAGTAACTTGGCTCTAATATCAATTATTAGGATTAATTGACACTAAGAGGGGGCCGAGAGAAGGAGGGGGGGGGGGTTGGGGTGGTGGGGTGTGGGGGTGGTTTTGGTTGGGGACGGGAATGAGTGGGGGGTGATGGTGAATTAGTGAAAGAGAAATAGTTCTCGTTTAAAAGTAGAGAGTGAACAACATAAGCTTTTCTTTATATTTCTACAAAATCGATTTAAAGCTGTTTTGAAAGAAATAAAGAGATTAAGGCTCATATCTAAATAAAGAGTGATTAAGAGCAATCAAATGTAATAGGTAAAGTAATTAAAGCACACTTATATTTATAGTGGTTTGGCCTTAATCGGATTTCATCCACTCCCCCAGTCCTTCTCCTTGAGGCACACCGGCGTCCACTATCGATCTCCTTTAGGTAAAGACTAAGCCCTTATAATATGAGCTTACAAGGGAGACTCTTTACAAGATTTTTTTTTTTTAATTCTAAGCCCCCTCCCTTCCCCTTTTCTTTTTCTATAATTCACATAAGTTTTTCATAGAGATTTAAACCCTAAAATTGTTGTGTGGAATGCAAGAAAACTTGAGATATTTATAGGCCCTAAATGACTTTAAAATTTGGAGCCAAAATTCAAATGTATCTAAAAAATCTGGGTATGGATGATTCACCCGTTGGCACTAGTGGTGCAGCCACCGAAAACACCTTGAAAACAGGGTGCTGGCGGTTCAGTCGCTAACCTGGGTGGTTCAATTACCATCAGCTGTGCTGCTCACTAGCAGTTTAACCATCAGAATTTTTGAAAAAGTGGTTCTCTCTACTTTTTAAATTATGACTTGAACCATTAGTTGACCACTTCCCTGGTCAACTAATTGATCTCGACCTGAGCTCAATCCAACCCCATAGCGGACCCAGTTGTCTCTTTGAGTTAATTTGGATTCCTTCCAAATTATACTCAATTCAGTCTCAAACTTAACCTATGACTTAAGGATTACAACAATACATAATCACCAAGCTTAATTAACGACCTCACTCCCGCAATCCAATAATCTCTCGCATTCTCTGCAGTGAGTCTCATGGTCTTCCTCTGGCGATCTCCCGGTGTGTTCCTACCAATCTTTTCGATACCTTCAGTGAAGTCCTAGCAAACTCTTGGCGAGCTCCCACTGCATTGTCCAAACCTTAGCCTGATGCCTAAGCTTGATCCTAGATCCATGTCTGGTCTACAACTCATTTTCACCATTGTGGTTAAACTTATACGATGCTAATTATGACTTAATTAATTACAATAATAACCAATAAATCTACTTGAAAACCTTCCCAACTCCCGACAAGCCTTTTAGCTATCCCCGATAATCTTTCGACGAGTCTTAGTCTTCTTCTAACGAACTCTCTTACGCTATCCTGGCAAACTCCCGATACCCTTGGCGAGCTCCCGATGCACTCCAAGCGAGTTCTCAATCACATCGTCCTCACTCTGGCTTGTGCCTGGACTTGACTTTGGCCAAACCTCTGATTGTAATCTATCATAGTTAATCTTGCATCAATCACCTCTGACAACCTTGTCAGATTAATAACTCATCAATTGATTTCATTATCAAAATTTGAGATTCAGCAAGGTCAATAGGAGATACACCTCGAGTATGGAACAATATAGGAAAATACTATTCCCGAGTTACCCGGTGGTAGTACCATCGGTGGCGACAATAGTATCGCCCAAGATTTCGGGCAATATCACTGGTGCCGATGGTATACCGCCCGTACCCTAGTTTTCTGGTAAAGGTTGAATTTTGGCTCCATTTCTTGAAGCTAATTGGGATATATAAATACCTTAAATATTCTTGTATTAGAGAGCACGAAAGTGATAAGAAAATACAAGAAAAGCGGTCATAATCTTGGTTAAAATTCTGTAAAATTTGAATGTTTCCCTTTAACGCTTCAAAGTGTAAAGTGATTCTAAGATAAGATAGAACAAAATTGTAAATGTTCTTCTCCTGAACTTGTGAAAAAGGAGAAAAATGTAAGAGATTTTAATCTTTACTTATAGAAGAAGATCATTGGTGGACATCGGCGGGCCTTGACGAAGGAGGACTTGGAAAGTGGGCATAGGTCAAGCTTTTGGCCAAACTACTATAAATTTATGAGCCTTTCTTTATTTTATATAAAAAACCTTATTTTCTTATTTTAGTAGTCATTAACTAAATCTAGATTCTTCTTTCTAATTTGGTTTAAATTGATCACTTACTTGCTTTTAATGAATTCTAAGAAATGCTTCTGATTTTTTCTTTACTTCAAGCAAAATTTTCAAAGCTAGTCCTTTTTGCACTTGCTTTAATTCAGCCCCCTCTTAATGCCAACTTGATCCTCACAGTTAGTATTAGAGTGGGTTATAGTCAATTAAATGAATACTCAAGCGAATAAATAGCTTCATTTGACATTAACGAGGGATACTCTATTATACGTCCACCTATATTCAATGGGACAGATTACACATATTGAAAAACTAGAATGTGTATCTTTTTTATTTTAATATATTTTGAATTATAAAATATTATCAAAAATGATTTTTAGAAGTCATCCAATCCGATGAATGATTGGAATGATCATGAAAAAAAGATGTTTTCATTAAATACCAAAGCTATGAATGCTTTATTTTACGCTTTAAATAAAAATAAGTTTAATCGGGTTTCTACTTGTGATTCAGATTATGATCTTTGACACACTTTAGAAATCACATATGAAGGCACAAGTATGGTAAAGAAATCGAAAATAAATCTTCTTGTACATAACTATGAATGTTTAAAATGAGACTAAGTGAGACTATTGGTGACATGTATACCCGCTTTACATATGTCATCAATAGTTTAAAATCTCTTGGTAAAATTTATTCTAATCTTGAACTTGTTAATAAAATTTTGAGATCTTTACCTAAAAGTTGGGACCTGAAAGTAATTGCTATAGAAGAGAACAAAGACTTGAACAACTACTATAGAAGAGAATAAAGACTTGAACAACTTGCTTATTAAAGAACTAATTGGGTCTCTGATGACTTATGAAATGAGCTACAAAGTTCATCATAAACTTGAAGAACACTTCCAAAGAATAGGAAGAACATTGTCTTAAGAATCAAAGATAAACACCTTCCAAAGAATACGAAGGAATTGTCATTGAGAACAACAAATGACTCATCGAGTGAAACCTCGAGTGATAAGGACAATGATCTTACACTACTAATAAGAAAACTAAAAAAATTATGAAAAAATAAAAATAATAAAAATAAAAATAAATAAAAAAGAATAATATAATGTATTTTGAATGCAAGAAGGCAGGGCATTTCAAAAGTAAATGCCCATAGTTGAATAAAAAGGTGCTAAGCAAGAAGAAAGTCTTCTCAGTAACATGGGATGATTCAAGCTCACTATATAAAGAGACAACAATAATGGAGAAGTAGCTAACTATGCGCTTATGGCCATCCATGACGAGGTTTGTCTCTAAACAAAGGCTAGGAGCACAAAATTGTATCTTGATAGTGGATGCTCAAGGAACATGACTGGAGATCCAACTTATTTTTCTAAGCTCACTTGTCATATTCAAAGATAATAATAAAGAAAAATCATTAGAAAAGGAACCATATATAACAATCAAACCTTTTGATTAAAGAAGTGTTATTAGTTGATGGTTTGAAACCTAATTACTAAGTATTAGCCGATTTGTATGATAAAAGATATATTATTAAATTTAAATCTAATGCTTGTATAATTGAAATACCACATAAAAATAAATCTATGATCATCTTAAGAAATAAAAATATATATACTATTGACATTGAAAATTTTATGATGAAATATACTTTTTGGCTTTGAATGATGATACTTGGGTTTAGTATAAGAGACGAAGTCATGCTAGCATGAAACTACTAAATCAAATCTCAACTAAAGATTTAGTAAGAGAATTACCTAGCATTAAGTTCATTAAAGACAGTTTGTGATGTTTGCTAAATAGGAAAGTAAATAAAAAGTAGTTCTCAGCAAAAAAATCCAGTAAGCACCTCTAGGCCACTACAATTAATCCATATAAATTTATTTGGACCAATTTATACTACAAGGTTAGGAGGTAGCAAATATTCATTTATTATTATAGACGATTATAGTAGATACACTTAGACTTACTTCTTAGCATATAAAAGTAATTCTTTTAAATGTTTTTTAAAATTTTATAAACTTATTCAAAATGAAAATATTTTATAATTATATATACATGTAGTGATCATGATGGTGAGTTTCAAAACCATGATTTTTAAAATTTTTGTGAGTCAAGCTAGTACAACCATTACTTTTTTATTTCCTAAAAATTCACAATAAAATAGAGCAGTGGAAAGAAAAATATGAGATTACAAGAAATGACATGAATCATGTTAAATAAATATAGCCTACCTAAATATTTTTGAACTAAAACCATTAACACAACATGCTATATTATGAATAAGGTTCTTGTAAGACCATTACTCTCTAAAACTCCTTATGAATTGTGGAATGATAAAAAACATAATATTTTATATTTCTAAATTTTTGATTATAAAATGCTTCATTTTAACTGAAAAAGATGACCTAGAAAAATTTGATGTAAAATTTGATGAAGATATATTTCTTGGTTATTCTCTACTTCAAAAACTTATCATATTTTTAATAAAATAACATTAGTTATTGAAGAATCTATTCATGTTATTTATTAAGATTTTTAAATTTTAAAAAAATTAATTTTGATGATGATTTTGATTTTGGCACTTTAAATTTAAATGAAAATCCTTCTAAAACAACTTGGATGAATCTACTTCTAAATCCTTACCTAAGGAATGAAAGCATGTAAATGCTCATCATAAGGAGTTTATAATAGGTGATACATTAAAAAGATGCTGCTTTGCTTTTGATTCTTTTAATAATTTAAATTATTTTAAATGGATATCAAAAGTACATTTCTTAATGGTTCATTTCTGAAGAAGTTTATGTTAAACAATCCCCTGGTTATGAAAATGATATTTTTTCAAATCACATTATCAAATTATCCAAGGTTCTTTATGGTTTGAAACAAGCCCCTAGAGCTTGGCATGAAAGACTTAGCTCTTTTCTTATTTCAAATAATTTTTTGAAAGGTAAGGTTGATACCACATTATTTATTAAGTATTTTAAAAAAGATTTTTTTATTGTTCAAATCTATGTGGATGATATTATTTTTGGTTTTACTAATGAATCCTTATGTGAATTTTTTGCTAAGAATATGAGTCAAGAGTTGGAAATGAGCCTAATGGGTGAACTAACTTTTTTCTTAGAGTTACAAATAAAATAATTAAATGATGATATCTTTATAAATCAAACTAAGTATATCTTAGATTTATTAAAATGTTTTAGTATGATTAATGCTAAGGCTATAAACACACCCATGAGTACTTTTATGAAGTTAGACTTGGATAATGAAGGTGAAAATTTTGATGAATAATCATATATAGGAATGATAGGTAGTTTGTTATATTTAACTACTATTAGATTGGTCATAATGTTTAGTATTGGATTGTATGTAAGGTTTTAATCCAATCCTAAACATTCCCATTTTAAGCCAAAATGAACTTCTAATTTAGGGTTATGGAATATAAGTCCAAAAACTTTGATTTACTTGCATTTGCAGATGTCAATTTTGGAGGTTGTAGAATAGATATGAAGAGTACATCTGGAACATACCAATTCTTAGGATATGCTCTTGTTTCTTGTTCTTCTAATGAACAAAATTTAGTTGTATTATCTACAACCGAAGCTGAGTATATAGCTGCTGGTGCATGTTGTGCACAAGTTATCTGGATAAAAAACACCCTAAAAGATTATAAAATTCACTTAAAAATATTTCTATTAAATGTAATAATACTATGTTTAACTAAAAATATCATTCAACATTCAAGAACTAAACATATTTACATTAGACATCACTTTATTAGAGATCATGTAAATAAATATGATATATCTTTCGAATTTATTGATACAAAGCATCAATTAGCTAATATTTTTACAAAGCCATTAAATGAAGAGCAATTTGACTTTATTAGAAAAGAGTTAAGAATGTTTCATCCGAATGCATGATTTGCTATTTTTTTTCAGATTTCTTAAGCTTTTTCTTGAAATTTATATGAGATGATTTTAAATGCAATAAGAAACTCTTATATTTTTGGATTTCTCGGCTATTTGAGCTCTTCTTTGATATTTTAATTCTTGGATTTATGAATATGTATCCTCCCCATCTTAATATTTGATTTTTATTGGATATTTGATTTTTGGATCTTTAACATCCCCCTTTTTTACTTCTATGTTATGTACAAAGTGGGAGAAAATAATTTGATGAGGAATTTATTAAACTTTATTCTTCTTTTTAGTTTACTAATGGGGAGTAGTGGACAAACTTCCTCTCTTTATGCTAAATATTGTGTTAAATGCTTAAAAAATATTCAAATATAATTGAGCATCCCTCTTTTTTGTTGATGACAAGTGGGGAGAAATGAAATGCCAAATGATATGATTGTTGCCAAATGATATGTTTGATCTTCGAAATGAATGTTGTAATATTTAAAATTTTTATGTGATACCAAAAAGATGAATGTTTTAAAAATTTTATCATATATGGTTAATATTATCAAAATGCTTAAATTCAAAAGTGATAAGTTCTTTTGAATTCAAGTTTGTTCTATTTATCCTATGACATATACATAGGGGGAGTTAAGGTTAGCTACCATCATCAATTGATTATCATCATAAAAAAGGGAAAGATTGTTGAATCTCGGATTTTAATGATGAAATCAATTGATAGGTTTTATTATCTAACATGTGTGTTAGAGAAAGTGATATAAAATTAACTATGACGGTGAAAAGGTAATACAATCTAATATTGGGTCGGAGTCAAGTTTGGGCATCGGGCCAGCGATCAGACGATGTAGTGGGAGCCCGCCAAGAGTTCATCAAGGTGGAGCTTACTGGGACCACATGGGAGTTCATCGGAAGATGATCGAGAGACTCATCGGGAGTTCACCGGAGGATGCCAAGAAGTTCATCCGGAGTTCAGAAGATCAATTGACATGCCGAATAAGAACGATTATAATTGTATAATGTGTCATAGTTAGCATCATAATTGAGTTAGATTTGGAAAAATCTAAATTAACTCAATGAGAGGCAATTGAGTCCACTTTGGGTTAGACTTGAGCTCATGGTTGAGCTTATTTCATTGACCTAGAAAGGAGTCGACAGGAGGTACACCTTAGGTACAGAGTAATACAAGAAAGTATTATTCCCGGGTTGCTCAATGGTAGTACTGCCAGTGGGTGGTGGTAGTACTGCCCAAGCGATGGTGGTATTGCCCAAGTGGCAGCAGTATCACTATTGCCTAGGATTTCAAGCAGCTTTCGATGGTGGAATTATCGATGCCGATGGTAGTACCACCCGTACTATGATTTTCTAGTAAAGCTTGAATTTTGGCTCTATTTTTTGAAGCTAATTGGAGTCTATAAATACCCAAAGTATTTTCGCATTAGACATCAAAAAAATGATAAGAAAATGTAAGAAAAGTGATCATAATCTTAGTTAAAATTCTGTAAAATTTGAAAGTTTCCCTTGAGTGCTTCAAAATGTAAAATAAGTCTAAGGGAAGGGAGAAAAAAAATTATAAAAGTTCCTCTACTAAACTTATGAAAAGGAGAAAAGTGTAAGGGGTTTTTATTTTCACCATTAGAAGAAGATCATTAGTAAACACCAATGGGCCTCGATGAAGGAAAACTCAGAAAGTGGACGTAGGTCAAGCTTTTGGCTAAACCACTATTTGTGAGCCTTACTTGTTCTTTTTAAACTTGTTTTATCATTTTAGTAGTACTTAACTAAATCTAGATTCTTCTTTCGAATTTGGTTTAAATTGCTCACTTACTTGCTTTTATCAAATTCTAAGAAATGCTTTTGATTTCTTCTTTACTTCAAGTAAATTTTTAGAAATGGGTCCTTTTTGCACTTGCCCTAATTTACTCCCCCTCCCCACCCCTTGCCCTAATTTACTCCCCCTCCCCACCCCTCCCACCCCTTTAGTGCCAACTTGATCCTAATATACAAAACATAACATTTGACACACTCTCGAAGTTATTCACGAAGGCACAAATAAAATACAAGAATCTAAAATTAGTCTTTTGGTTCACAATTATAAATTATTTAAAATAAAGCTAAGTAAATCTATTGGTGACATGTGCACCAATTTTACAGATGTTGTAAATGGTTCAAATTCTCTTGGTAAAAGTTTTACTAATATTGAATTGGTGAGTAAGATTTTAAGCTCTCTTCCTAAAAACTGGGATCTGAATAATAGCAATCCAAGAAGCTAAAAACTTGAATAACCTTTCTCTTGAAGTACTCATAGGATCTTTAGTGATCAATAAAATGATATGTAAAACACGTGATGAAGAAGAGAAAAATCTTCCGATGAAAAGGAAAGATATTGCCCTTAAATATAAATAAGACTACTTGAGCTAAAAAAGTAATGATAATGATGATGATGACATGACATCCTTACCACAAGATTCAAAAAGTTCATGAGGAAAAACAAAATAAATCTTGTAAGACAAAATGGTAAGAATAAAAGTGAACATAAGAAAGATGCAGTCATATGTTATGAATGCAAAAAACTATGATACTTCAAAAATGAGTGTTCACTACTGAAAAGAAATCAAAACAAAAGAAGAAAGTTCTCAAAGCAATATGGGATCAAGTGAGATAGAAGTCGAAGAACAAATTAATGAAGACAAAATGACAAATTATGCCTTGATAGCCTTCAATGATGAGGTATTTGACTCTCCCAAAATATTTATCATATAATGAATTACTTAAAGCATTTTTCATAATTTATATGATAAACATAAAAAGATAAGTAAAAAGTATATTTTGCTGAAAAAGATCATGTCTCTCTCATTAATGAATTTGATACTTTGAAAAATAAGTATGACAACCATATGTCAACATCTTGCATCAAATGTGAAGAGTTAGAATCTCTTAAAAAGAAAAATATGTTTTGATGGTGTCATGAGTACCATCGACTGATGAATCGGTTCGGTCGATTCACTACTAAAGATATAGTCTCATCTCGATACCTCTCCCTTGCTAACATAGGAGCCTTGAGGGACATGCTACCTAGTTAAAGGTCATTCCATTGTTGGGTATCCAGCTTGGGGCGGTTGAGTAAATGGACAAGGATACTCCAAGCTACAAGATTTCACCTCTGAAGGCTGAGTCAGCAGAGGGGAAAGGGTGATCGATGACCCTGCATGCCAGGCCTTACTCGATGTGGTCTCTCTGATGCTTAAGTCAGTAGAGAGGAAATGGCAACAATACACCCGCTCCCCTTCTCGTAGAAGTGTGTCCTTCGGGGTCTCTCTCCGAAGGATGCATTGCCAAGCTTGTGCTTTGATGGGGATTTGTTGGCTGGGGTACTAGGAGTGTGTCTTTATGTCGAGTGTGTAGTTAGGGAGGAGCGTGGTGGCTTGACCTAGGTACAATCCTCTGAGTTTCACGTCAAGATGTTTGGCTAGGAAGCAAGTCTTTTTTAACTCTTACTCAGTCAAGGTGCGACCCTTGGGTCTTCATGCCGAGTGCACGACTAGGGGGAGCATAGAGCTCAGCTTAGGTGCAACCCACGACCTTCTACACCAAGTGCACAATTAGAAGGAGCGTTAAGATTGACCTGATGCATCCCTCAACTTTCTACACTAAGTGCATGACTAAGGGGAGCACATAGGTTCAGCTTAGGTGTAGCTCTCAACCTTCTACACCGAGTGGACGACTAGGGGGAGTGCAGAGGGGGAGCCCTTAATCAAGTGATGGTACTACCCAGACCGAGCAGTGGTACCGCCAATGCATAGAGTGGTAGGCGATGGTACCACTAGTACCTGAAACCCCAAAAATTTGAATTTTGCTCCATTTTTGAAAGCTATTTGGGGCCTATAAATACCCCACTTATTCTTGCTTAAGGAAGCAAGAAAAAGAGTAAAAAAGGGGAAAAATATATGGGAAAAATGAATTATAATCTCTCTTGAGTTAGTAAATCTCTTCCTCCTAGAGTTAAAAGTTTTCTAAGGGAGGAGTGAGATATATTGTAATCGAGAGATGTGAAAGTTCTCTCTTAAGCCTGTGAAAATGAGAAAGAGTTATGAAGGGTGGTTGATATTTTTGCTCATTGGAAAGAAGATCAATAGTGAAAGCCAATGATCTCAAGTGATGAGGAATAGGGAGTAGACGTAAATTCGATGTGCTATTTTCCTTGTGCTTTTCATTCTTATTGCATACTAACTTAGTAGCTTACTATATTTACTTATTTTCCAAGTTTAATATATTTTTGAAACGGGTTTGATTGAATGATTTTTTAAATGATCGTAATTTTTTAAAATCACTAATTCACCCCCTCTTAGTGCCAATAGGATCATAACATTTGGTATTAGAGCCAAGTTTCCAAAAGAGATTAAATGGCTTTTGTCGATAATCAAGAGGGTCATTTTATCACTCGTCTTCCTATGTTCAATCAGATAGACTACACATATTGGAAAACGAGGATTTTTCTGATTTCTATAGACTTTGAATTATATAATATTATTGAATGTGATTTTTGAAAATCCTCTAGACTAATGAATGAATGGAATAATCTAGAGAAAAAAATTATTTTCTTTAAATGTGAAAGCTATGAATGCTTTATTTTATGTTTTAGATAAAAATAAATTTAATCATATTTCTATATGTAAAATTATACATGATATTTGATACACACTTGAAGTCACACATGAAGTCGCAAGAAGAGTTAAGGAATCTAAGATTAATCTCTTGCTACATAGTTTTGAGTTATTTCGTATAAAGCCAAGCGAAACCTTTGAATTGTTTGAAAGCTCTTGATAAATCTTTTACTAATATTAAACTTGTTAATATTCTAAGATCTCTTTCGAAAAGTTAGCATCCAAAAGTAACTATAAATCAAGAAGTGAAGGACTTGAAACTATTTATGAACTTATTGGGTCATTAATGACCTATGAGATGACTTGTAAGATATATAATGAACATGAGAACAACCTTCCAAAGAACAAAAGGATATGAAAATTAGAATAAAAGAAGATCACTCGAGCGAATGCTCAAGTGATGATGATAACTTTGAACTCCTTACAAGAAAATTTAAAAAGTTTATAAACTAAGAATTTAAGAATAAAAATGAACTTAAAAAAAACATACTAGCTTGCTATAATGCAATTGGCCAGGGCACTTTATAAGCGAATGTCCTCAACTAAAGAAGAAGAAACTATCAAAGAAAAAGAAAACAGTTAAGGCGACTTGGGACAAATCGAGTGCATCTGAAGACGAGGAGCAAACTAATGAAGATGAGGTGGCAAACTATGCTCTAATGGCCCTCAATGATGAGATAAGTGACTCAAATAAATCTTCTTTACCTTACAATAAATTACTTGATGCTTTTCATGATTTGATTGATGACCTTAAATTAGTTAGTAAAAAATATAAATTGCTAAAAAAGGATCATGCTTCTCTTTCTAGTAAATTTAAAAAATTAAAAATTAAGCATAAAAATTGCATGCTAACCTCTTATACTAAATGTGAAGAGTTAGACAAAGTTAAGAAGGAAAATGTATTAGTACAATAAACATTAGAAAAATTTGAAATTGGTAACAAATCATTAAACATGATTCTTGCCAATAAAGGTCATGTTCATATAAAGGAAGAAATTGACTTTGTGAGTTGTAACACTTAACAAAGCTGACTATATTTGATAAAAGACCCACATTACATATTTTCCCTAAAAATAAATATAATTTTTATGGTAGATGTATACATTATGCTTATAAATATTTATTTAAAAAATATAGCTCACACAAATTAGTTTGGGTTCCTAAAGAAACCATAAATAACTTAATGCCAATAGTTAAGAAATGTAGATCTTTTCATAAGAGATTCAAAGTTAAATGGTGCCTAAAAGCAAACCTTATTTCTTGTAGATGTGTCTATAATCGAAAGTTAGGAGCAAAAGATAATATATTGATTGTAGATGCTCAAATCTTATGACCGAAGATCCAATACACTTCAGAAAGCTCACTAGCTAAATAACAATAATAAGGTTAAGATCATTGGAATTAGAATTATTAGTAATAAATTAAATCTTTTGATTGAATATAGTTTGTTAGTAGACAACTCATTAAGTATGTATGTAACAAGTGATATAAAATTAAATTTGAATCTAATACTTGCATACCAGATAAGAATAATTTTGAATGCTTAAATGTTTATCTTGATGATCTTCAATTTTAAACAATTATGCATGGTTTTGGCATAAAAGACTTGGATATGCTTGTATGAAATCAATCACATAAAGTTAAATTGAAAAGGGAATGCATTTCTTGAAAATTTCTCTGTCCCTAAAACTTATCGAGTTTTTTAATAAGAGATTGATGAATCTATTTATGATATTTTTAAATCTCTTAAACTAAGAAAGTGATTTTTTTATAAAGTTATTTTGATGATTTGAATGATTTTTATCCAAATCATGAAATTGATGACTTGAGAATTCTAATGCATGAATTGAGAACTTTTACTATTTATTCTCATATAATTATTTTATTAAATAGAATATTTATCCAAATGAATTATAAATTTTCTCTTGATTTCTTGAAATTCATGGCTTAAGATTTCTTTTGAAAATCGCTTACTATTTGATCTCCTAAGTTTTCTTTTCGCTATTTACAAAAGAAGAGATTTATCAAGATGAATCATGTCTTTTGGTGTTCATGACTTGATCTTTCATGATATTTGATATTATATCTTTCATGTTATGATTTTCATATGACTCATTTGTATTTATGGTTTGATAGAACCCCATAAGGAGCCCTATAGATTTTGATTTATGAGAAGGATCAACCCTCGGAATGCTATAGGGGTTCCTCCCTCCTAGAACTCAGCACAATGCTAAATAAAGGATTAATCTTGATGAAAAAGAGGTGGAGGCTACAACTTATATAGGGCTCAAAACCCTAGACCTAGGAGGGTGTTTTCTAAGTGAATTTACCCCCTTGCCCTCCTATAGTCGACTTGCCTTAATAGGGGTAGGCGGCGGCTTAGTTGGCTACATAGTCCTAGCAGATGGAAACCCTAGCTAACTAGCCCAGTAAATAGGGCGATGGCTACTAAGCCCTAAGGCCCCAAACTAAACCCTAGCCACACTTCTTTATAAGATAGATGTGACTAAGTGAGGTTTTTATTATAATTTCACAGTTTTATTGACTCTATTAAGGTGAGTAGGACCCAACCCTGTTGGGGTCCTATTAAGCTCACTCTCTTTGAATCAGACTTGTCCTCAAGGCTTAGGGTTCATGAATTCTAAGAACCAGGTATTCAACTCCTCATATGATTCCCATGCGATCATGAATTGAACTTTGGCCTTCTCATCAGCTTGGGTGTCAATCGGAAGGATTTGGGCTGAGACATCTTCTTTAAATTTTCATTTGAGGTGGGATACCTGGAGGGTCAACTATAATCTTGATTTGGTATGCAGATCTGATCTTTAAGTTAGGGCCCCAATGTGATCCCCAATTTTGTAAGGCCCAAAGAAATAGGGAGATCACTTCCTAAAGGCTCGAGTTTCTTGCTGATCGGGCTAGAGGTGTAGGAAAACTCAATCTTCTATTTTTCGTCCATCATGAAATTTGTCAAAAGGTCATTTCTTCTTTGCATGTGATGCCATATGGTTAATTTTAATAATAACTAATCTTTCTTTTGGAATAGTGACTACTCTCTAGTTTGGTTTAGAATGATGAGAGCCCAATATGGCATGAGTATGCATTGTAATTCTTCTAGGCTTACTCCTCTTTCGTGCTATGGACCATCTTGCATAAGGGTGACGCTGATCCTAACTCTGGATGTGTATGCTCCAATCGTAAATATCTGGCCATGACTTAGTATAGACAACATAATGGTCATGAGGGCTATAGTTCCACTCAGCCAAGGTGGTGCATCTTTCTTCATAGTGAGAGGGATGACGTTTTGTTGAGATCTACGAATGATTCTTCTCTTATTTTGATTTTGCCACTAGAGGGGGCTCAATTTTCTCATGGTCTTGGGCTATAGATCGGAGGTCATCATTAAGGAAGTCTTTAAGCATCATGGTCCATTCCTAGCAGAAGTTGTGGAAGTCACTTGAGATCCTTAAGTGCTGCATCAGCAACCATGGTGAGTTTGATAGGATGTAATACTTTAAAAGTAGCTTATCCATACAGAAAATGATGTAGGGATGTGTCGTAGTGAAAAATAAGCACGGTCGAACAATTTGTGTCTCTATCATCTCTTGGGTGACCCTTTTATCTTTGATCTTTTATGGGTAGCAATCTGGCCGAGCATCAGATGGTGTTAATTTCAGTCAGTTCAACATAGGGGAGTCGAGCATCTTGATAGGAGGTAGTAGGCTTAGTTTAGTGGAGACTCCCAAAATTTCAGCAAGTTGTGGGAGAGGGTTCTTATCTTTAATCTCCTTTAGCTTCATCTCCTGAAACTCTTGAATTTGAATTGAGAAGCTGCTGGATTCTTCTTTTAGTACCTTCTCCAAGTGTTGTATTGTAGTCATAGTCGCTTGGCTCCCTCGTAGAACCACCTATTTTCCTTTGTTGAAGAATTTCATAGTTAGCTTCAAAAAATTTCAGAAAACGTCTCCAATCGTGGACAAGCAATCAATGCCGAGCACTATATCAAAATCATCAAGAGGGAGGATTAAAAAATAAGCAACTATGTCTTGCTCCTGTAGGATTAGTTTTACCCGCGAGCATTTCTAGTTGCACTTCAGAATTTGGCCATTAGCTACCTTGACTTTGAACCTACTCTAACTTCTTTTTAGAGCATTAAATAAGCAGCAACCTTGCTACTCATGAAGTTGTGTGTATTGCTGGTGTCGATGAGGATGATGACGGACTGTTGCTCAAGGAACCCTTCGATCTTCAAGTTTTATAGGTTTGTGTCGCAGGCTAAGGTAGGGACTGCGTGGGTGACTGGTTATGGTGTATTCTTCTCCTTGGGCTCGGGAGCTGTACCTTCAAGTTTGGGTTCTTCAGTGGGCGCAATCATAAGTGGTGTCTCCTTTTTATTTTGGTATTCTAGGCTTCACAATTTATCACAATACCCACATAGGCCCTTTATTGATCCGTCATGAAGGTCTTCTCTTGTTAATTTCTTTAGCTGAGGGGATCGACTGACAGTAAGAGAGTGAAAGCTTTGGTGCCGCTGGTCGGGGAGCGACCCTAGTCCTCCGGGCTTTATAGTTTAATCGCTTCTCTTGATGTCGTGCGAAGGAGATGACTGCCTTAACTGTGTACAGCTATCGTACTTTAATTTCTTCCCAAATCTCTGACTTCAAGCCCTCAATAAAAGTCATCAACATCTGCTTTTCAGACCAATCATAAGTTTGATTAGATAACCCTTCAAACTTATTTTGGTACTCTTGTATGGTGGAGATTTGACGGATCATCGCTAGTTCTTCGTCAAGGTTCTTGTAATTGATTGATGCTAAAGGTTTATATGCTTTTGGTTAGGATGTGGCTCTCATACTCTGAGCATCTTGATTGATGTGCCCTTCTTGAAGTTATGCAAAGAAGATTGATGTCATTGCGGTGTAAGGCTGCCATGTCTTAACTTCGCTTCTTATCTCCGATAGGTTCTTTTTGCAATCAGAATTTGCCCCATGTTATGATCTTCTTGGGCTCTGCGATTAGCCCAATCTAAACTCCGTAAAGAGAGTACATAGTCTAGCATCCATACGTGTCTTGAAAGCCTCCAATTTGGCTTCGAATAGACTCACCGATGTCATGACATAAGGATCTCCAACCTATCAAATAAACCAATTGAAGAGTGTAGCTGCAATCTTCAGATGAAGATAGCAATGGCAGCAAAAGGATGAGAAAGTGCTACTATGATGTTGCTACAAAATTGTTTGGGCTGTGGTGGTGAAGTCTCCAAGTGGCTGTTGTGTTGATAGAGGATGGCAGCCAAGGGTAGCAGCAATAGTGGAGGAAGAAGACAATAATAGTAACGTCAGCTTCAGTTCTGCGGTGATGCTACAAGGTCATCAAGGCTGTAATTTTTCAGGTGGCTGATATCTGTTGGAAGATGGTAGCCAAAAGAACTAAGTCGGAAGACAACAGTAACGATGGAGGAAGAAGAGGGCAGCAACTACATCAGCTACGGTTGTAGTGCAACTTTGTAGCTATAGGTGGAGTTGGTTGCAGTAAGGATGCGACTACAATAGGGGGAAGACGGGGTAGCGAAGTGCATAGTAGTTGCAGAGGAGGATAACAGTAGTATGAAGGGAGAGATCACTGCTGGTCATGTTCACTTCGATGTTGGTCGCGATCAATGTAGTTGGCAGTGAAAGATTGCCGCGGGCTGTGATGTAGACATATTACAATGAAAGATCACTACTAGTAGCTTTTTTGCTGCAAAGGATCACTACTAGCTACGATCAAGGAGGAGGACATCAAGAGGTCGGTGTTGGCACCATTGTGCAGTGAGAGATGCATGCTACAGTTAAAGGGACAAGGGAGGTTGGGTGGCTGAATGGTTAGTGGACCGAAGGTTGTGATTTTTGGGGTGGGTCTTATGGCTGTTTTGGGTACGATTTGGGGCTACAGTTTTATGGAGTTTTAGCTACAATTTGATATAGTTTTAGAGCTGTGATAGTAGTGGATGAAGGTTAGGAAAAAGGATTTTGGATTTAGGATAGATGACTATAAAGTCTTGATAGGGATTGGTGGGGGTATGCTGCGAATAGGTGCTGGTTATAGAAGGCTATAATTTTAGGCTATTTTATGGCTGATTTGGGTATAATTTAGGGTGTAGTTTGGAAGTGTTCTTAGTAAGGATGGTAGGGTATGAGGATGAGAGAAAGAAAGTTCGAAAACCCACAAAAGATAGCACTCAAATATGATAAAATTCGACAGAGAAAGGGCTGTGTATGTGCTATCCTGTCGAACAGAATTTGAGTTAGAGAAACACTAAATTCTCGACATAATTTCCAAAGGAAAGCCCAAGTAAAATATATAGAAAATTATCATAAATCCTCAGTTCAGATGTGGATAATATCAGTAAATAAGTTCGATAAAATATTGACAGCGTAACGGTAGGAAAGTGGATGAAAAGATGGAAGATAAATTCTTCATTGTAAAATTTTAGCACTGCATGATGATGAATTAAGGCACAACAAAACCAGTTTCAGAAGAAATTTTTTCCAGAGATTAATCTTAGATGAAAGCTAAGATGATCTATAAAATTATGTAAAAGTTTCAACCAAAAAGGAGAAGTAATAAACCGATTTCAAGAGGCAAATATATGACTAAAAATTTCTGTAGTGTTTCACCTTTGCAACAATGATAATGTTTGCGACGTTCGAAATTTGCAATGAATAAAATATGATAAAAATCTTCAACATATAAGGTAAAGGATTTCATAGTATTGAAGAGGCATGGTTAATGAAAATATACCAAATCTCTAGTTCAAATATAGGGAGCTGCAGCAGATTAATTTGATATGTGGCTTCAGGATGATGGTGGAGGCGTGTGCCGTAGCAATTGTGGGAATTACTTGGGAAGGTGGGGATGATAGAGATGACAGTAAGGGCAGAAAGAACACTACTATGATACCAGATGAAAGAACTCTAGAAGGAGCCCTATAGATTTTGATCTCTCAGGGGGTTCAACCCTCAGAATGCTGTGGGGGTTCCTCCCTTCTAGAACTTGGCACAAGGCTGAATAAAAGATTAATCTTGCTTGATGGAAAAGAGATGGAGGCTACAACTTATATAGGGCTCAAAACCCTAGCTATAGGATGGGTGCTTCCTGCCTTAATAGGAGTAGATGGTGGCTTAGTTGGCTACATAGCCCTAGCAGATGGAAACCCTAGCCGACCAACCCAGTAAAGAGAGTGATAGCTACTAAGCTCTAAGGCTCCAAACTAAATCCTAGCCACACTTCTTTATAAGATAGAGGTGAATATTATAATTTGATAGTTTTATTGACTCTATTAAAGTGACTAGGACCCAACGCTACTAGGGTCCTATCATAGTTGTACACCTTATGTTATGATTAGAATATTGATGTAAAAAAAAAATTTGTACCATTTATAATAGAGTCCTATCATACTTCCCTTCTTTTTGATAATGACAAAGGAGGAGAAAGACTTGCTAGCTTACACATTTCAAAAAAAGAAGCAAAATTGCTAGCTTGCACATTTCAAGAAGAAGCAAAAATTGCTAAAGTTGCACATATTAAGAAAAATAAAGAATTACTAGCTTGTACATCTCAAAAGAGAAGTAACATACTAACTTGTACATCTCAAGAGAAGCAAAAATTGCTAACTTGCACATTGCGAAAGGAGCAAAAATTGTTAGCTTGCACATTGCAAAGAGAAGCAAAATCTTGCTAGCCTGTACATCTAAAAGAGAAGCAATAACTAACTAACTTACACATCTCAAAAGAGAAGCAAGAATTGCTATTTTTGCATATCTCAAGAGAAGCAAAATTTTGCTAACCTTCATGTTCTAAAGTGATGTAAAACTTGCTAAATTACTAGCTTACATGTGTCAAAAACTTACTAGTTGCATTGTTCCTTTTTATTGATGATAAAGGGGGAGAAGTTATGATGAAGATTTAAAATTTTAATGCTTTGAAATCATGCATGGTATAATGTATTTTGTTGTTTTGAAATTATGATGATTTGAAATTATGCATACAATACTCATGATTTTCTGAATTCGAAGTTTCTTTCAATACGACATATAGATAGGGGGAGTTTAGTTAAACTCCATTATCAATTGATTGTCATCCTCAAAAAGGGGAAGATTGTTGAATCTCATATTTTGATAATGAAATCAATTGATGAAGTTATAATCTAATGAGCGTTAAAGTGACATAGGACTAACTTCGATCATGGAAAGGCAAATCGATTAAAGAAGGTGAATCTGATATTGGGTCGGAGTGGATCATGTCAGTGACTAGATGTCGGGCCAAATGATTGGTCAACATGTTGAAAGATAGACTTCATGCCGTGAAATCGGGCATCGAGCCAGAAAGAAAGTATATTGCATCGAGAAGATCGAATGTTATGGGAGGTCAACATATCAATGAATTGAGCAATACGTCAAAGGAGAGGATGATGCGTTGAAGATTTGAATGAAGCACTGAATAAACCAATGACATGCTAGACAATATAAGATTCTTGCTTGTGATAGTTTGTGTCTTGATCGAAGTAGTTTAGGTTGTAATTGAGTTGGTTTTGGGTGTAACAAAGCAAAACTCAATTAAGGACCCATTGGGCCTTAATTATGACACATTTGGGACCATTGGGAGGCCCATTCATTGACTCACAATTGGGTCAGGTGGTGGCATCACCAGACCAGGTGGTGGCATCACTAGACCAAGTGGTGGCACCATCATAGCAAGTGGTGGAACTGTCTGGCAACACGATCTCCCATGTTGTCAGATGGTGGTACCACTAGTGCACAGGGTGGCAAGCAGTGGTACCGCTTAGTATGGGTGATGGTATCGCTAGTATCCTAAAAACTCAAAAATTTAAATTTTGGCTTTATTTTTTAAAGTCATTTGGGGCATATAAATACCCCACTCATTCTTGCTTGAGGAAGCAAGAAAAAGAGTAAAAAATAGGAAAGAATACTTGAGAAGAAAAGAGTTGTAATCTCTCTTGAGTTAGTAATCCTCCTAGAGTTAAAAGTTTTCTGAGGGAGGACTAAGGTCTATTGTAAAAGAGAGGTGTGAAAGTTCTCTCTTGAGCCTATGAAAAGAATAAAAGTTATAAAGGATGGTTGATTTTTGCCCACTGGAAAGAAAATCAATAGTGGAAGCTGGTGGTCTCGAGTGAAGAGGAATAGAGAGTGGACGTAGGTTAGAGGACTGAACCATTATAAATTCAGTGTGCTCTTTTCCTTGTGCTTTTTATTCTTGCGAACTGACTTAGTAGCTCACTATATTTACTCACATTCTAAGTTTAACATATTTTCAAAACGGATTTGATCAAATGATTTTTTGAATCATTAATTTTTTGAAAGCACTAATTTACCCCCCCTCTTAGTGTTGATATGATCCTCACATAACCATTAGCCATGAGGATCGGGTGGAGGCGCACAACTACTAAGACTTTGGTCCTTAGTCATTCCTGGCCTATTCAAGGTCAGATTCAATTATGTTAAAGCAGGAGTCTAGATTCGTCTAGAGGTTTTGGCTCAACCGCATTAAGGCGGGAGGCCAGATCCACTTGGAATCAGAGTTGCTTAGCGAGCAAGTTTTGGCCATTGTAAGGCATTTCGCTTGGGATAAAATACGTTATCTTATCCTGATAGCTTGTAGCTTTTCGTGTAGGGTCCTTTATCATGGGCTTGATATGCTTGAGGATCAAAGCCCTCCTTTGCCGTTTTAGGTATTCGTGCGATTGCATTGGAGTACTAGTTACATGTGTCCTACAAATCAATCATGTGAGTGATGACATGTGTGATAAAACATACACTCTTTTTTATTATTAGTATTATAACTTTTTCTTACTTTATATTGTATGATTAATATATTATGATATCCTTGGATCTGTGCAATGATAATTGGATCATGATGAGATCATGATACTAAGACCAGTTTGCCTTTAAATACAGACCCTAAATAATCTCGATCATAGGTTACTTAAAAAGAACATTGAGATCACCAGACAGATTAGTGTGCTATATACCCATTCATATGATAGAAGCAGTTAGTCTCATAGCTACTTGTGTGGGCATACTAACGATATAGTGCACATGCTCATTGGAGAATGAGTTTACTGATAAATCTATTTTAAACTATTGGATAGTTAATGATACCTGATTGTCAGATAACAATTTTATAGTTCTAGTTGTGGGTCTAGTCCTTAGACTTAAGACACTAAAGATGTTTTATTTGAGTACTCAATTCTTTGATTCCAGATTTATAGGTCTGGATGTTCTAGATCCTGTACAGTTGGTTATTGGGAATGACAAGACTTTAGAAGGCAATTGATCCTGTACAGTTAGTTATTGGGAATGATAAGACTTTACGAAGGCAATTGAGTGACAATAGAGGATCATCCACTCTCAGTATCACGAAAAGAATATCTCGTGTGTTCTCACTTAAGCAAATCCCTAGCCATGGTCATTCGGGTTGAGAGATGAGTTCTTAGGGAGAATCCGATTAGAGTGAGATTCAGATAAATTTCGTATGGACCTGATAGTCTTATACTTGATATACGAAGTCTGGATGGATGAGGGACTATAGATATGTTTTATGTATTACATCCTCTTATATTATTTGATGACTATGACATAGTGGCCTAGTACGTCCATAGTCGATGAGTTGAGTGAATAATCGTGAGATGATAATTCATTAAGTCAGAAGGAGTTCTAACAGGTATAATTCATGGTCAGCTCCGCATTGGGCCGAAAGGGTCACATACATATAGTGGATGAGGTGATAAATAGAGGATTAGATATATGGTATCCAATAAACATCTTATATTTATTTGATCCAATCGGTGAAACCCAATAAGGGCCTAGCGTGGATTGTAAGAACCATAACAGATTCTAAGCTTGGGGATGATCACTAAGGGGATCGGCCTCCTTGGAACTCTATAGGGGTTCCCTCCTCCAAATTGCTGCTCAAAGGTTATAAAAAATATTTATCTATTCATGATAAAAGGTGTAAGATTACAAGGGTATTTATAGGCCTTCTAACCCTAATTCCTAAGAGGACTCCTACTTCAAGACTTCTAGTCCTAACCAACTCCTAAAGCAACTCCTAATGCAACTCTAAGTCCAACCTCTAATCGGCCCATCTAGGGATGGTCGGTTGCTTTATTATTTCCTATCCTATTCTAACTTAATCCCCTCCTTAACCAACCCCCTCTTTAACTACGATAAAGGGTGGTTAATTAGGGTAACATACATCTTACTCTCCATTCAAATATCTTCCTCAACTAATCCTAACCTAGCCGGCCTCCTTACTTTCCTTAATAGGGGTCGGCTAGATAAGATTTACATGAATGTCCTTAGATTTTATATGATTGCCCTCTTTAATAAAACTAAATTAGGACTCCCCTAGCTAGAGTCCTAACAGACCCGCCCTCTTCATTTCAGCCTTATTCTCGAGGTTGATGCTCCATGAATTCTAGAAATTTGATTTTTAAACCGCTATAGTTTTCCCAAGTGGTCTCTTCTTCTAGAAGGTTCACCCACTATATTAACACTTCAGTAGTAGGTCGCCATCATTGTGTCATGATCCTTCGATCAATAATGACACTTAGCTGAGTCTGGAGCTCTCCTTGGACAGTCATATTAGGTAGATATCTTTGAACTGTCTCGTTTTGTCCTAATTTGAGCTTCAAGCACGACATATAGAAGACTGGATGGATTCGGGAGTCAGCGGGTAAGTCTAATCTGTATGCTATTGCTTCGATGCACTCCATAATTTGGTAGGGTCCATAGAACTAAGGTAAAAGCTTTATGGATACTCTGGTCTAGATCAATATTTGCTTATATGGCTGGAGCTATAGAAATATCCAATTTCTCACGAAAAATTCTATTTCACTTTTGTGTTGATCATATTGCTATTTCATCCTTGCTTGAGGTGCAGTGAGATTATCTTTTAATAGCTTCAGCATTTTATCTCTGTCCTATAGTTTCCTATCTACTTGTTCTACTTTAGAGGTGCCCAATACATATTTTGGGATTAGAGGAGGAGGTCGATCATACATAGCCTCATAGGGTGTAATTTCGTGGATGAATGATAAGTTGTATTATACCATTAGTCGACCCAAGGGAGCCACTTTGTCCACTCTTTTGGCTGGTCACTAGCGAAGCATTTGAGGTATGTCTCTAAACACCTGTTCACCACTTTAGTCTGGCCGTCGGTTTGTGGGTGATATGTTGTGCTCATCTTCAATTTAGTGCCCAATATCTGAAATAATTTTATCTAAAATTTGCTCGTGAAAACTCTATCACGATCACTTATAATAGATCTCGGCATCCTATGTAATTTTATAATATTTTTCATAAATATTCGGGCAATGTTGGTAGTAGTGAAGGGATTGTGAACTACACAGAAGTGAGCATACTTTGTAAACCGATCAACAATAGCAAGAATCATACCTTTTCCTTGTGATGAGGGTAGCCCTTCGATGAAATCCATTGATATATCAGTCCATATTGAGTTTGGGATGGGTATAGGTTGTAGTTTTCAGGGGCTTGCCACTGTTTCGCCTTTATGTCATTGGCACATATCACATTGTGCTATAAATTTAGCAATAATATTTTTTATCCCTTCTTAATAAAAATTCTGCTTAATTCTCTTATAGGTTCTAAGGAACCCAGAATGTCCGGCCATAGGTGGGGAATGCATCTCTTGAAGGATGGTCTTTATGCAACTAGAATTTGGTGCAAACATAATGCGTCTCTTATAGCATAGGTCGTTTGAGTCCCAACTGTAATGAGCCATGAAACTTGGTTCTTCCTCCAATTTCTTTATGATTTTGCTGGTTCCTGGATCATTTTGCCATTCTCTCCTAATGTCCTAAAGGAAGTTGTTGGTTGGAGGTGAAATGATCGAAAATTCAGCTTGCTCAGGTAGTCATGGAAGCGCATCTGCAATAACATTCTCTTTCCCTTTTTCACAATCATATTTAAGAAGCTTTGTTACCTATTTTTGCTGTTCGGGGAAGGCTGCCTTTTGTTCCATAAATTATTTTAGGCTCTTATGGTTGATGACACTCGCCATATTCCATCCTTTTGTACGAGGAGCACCGGTGAGGAGTAGGGCTTACTACTTGGCCGAATGACTCCTATTTCAAGCATCATCTTTACAATCCTTTCTATTTTAACTTTCTCAAAATGAGGATACTGATATGGCCAAGTGTTTGATGAAGGTTTACCCTGAAGAATCGAGAGATGATGATCATGCTGGTGGCTAGGAGGTAGGCTACGTGGTTCGTCAAATACATTTAGAAATTCAGAAAGCAAGGGAAGTAGATTTGGGTCTTCAACTTTGGTTACCTCCCCCTTGGATTGTTACTCTAGTTATACCAAGAAGCTGCTGCATGTTTTGTGTGATACTTTCTTCATTCGCCATGTGCAAATCGTTGATATGTTGCTCTCCCGTTTGCCGTGAAGTGCCACCTATTTTCCCTGGCTACAAAACTTCATGATTGATTTTGAAAAATCCCAGCAAACATTACCTAATGCCATCAGCCATTCGATGCTAAGCACGGCCTCACAATCATCAAGAGGGAGGAGGAAAAAACTTGCAATTATATCTTGATCCTGTAGCAGCAGTTTCACACGCGAGCACCTGTGATCACACTTTAAAATTCGTCCATCAGTGAACTTAACATCAAACTTGCTGCAATTCTCAATAGGTAAGGCTATCCTAGATAGTAACCTTGTTGTTCATAAAATTATTAGTGCTCCCGGTGTCAATAAGAATGGTGATTGGTTGTTGCTTTAGAAGTCCTCCCACTTTCATCGTCTGCCGGTTTGCGTAGCCGATAAGAGCATGCATCATAATATCAATCGACTGCTGTTCTTGATCCGCAACCTCTTCCTTATGCTCTTGGACCTCCTCCTCTATATCTTCAATGGGTTCAATCAATAAGAGGTGCCCCTTTTTGCAGCGATGGTCACAACTCCACGGTTCGTTGCAATGCCAACAAAGGCCCTTTGCCGATCTGTCACGTAGTTCTTCTTTTGCCAATTTTTTTGGTAGCGAAGGATGGCTAGGAACAGAAGGAGGTTTATAAGCCATGGGCCTAGGAGTGGTCCTCATCCTCTGAGCATCTTGGTTGAGTCATTCATCTTGTATTCAAGTGAAAGAAATTGCAACAACTATGGTACAGGGCTGTCGCGCCTTAACCTCTCCTTTTGTCTCTGGCATGAGTCCCTGGATGAAGGTACCTAGCAACTGTTGGTTAGTCTAATCATGAGCAAGGTAGGATAGCTTCTTAAATATAGTTTGGTACTCTTGAATTGTAGAGGTTTGCCTGATTTTTGCAAGTTGGCTGTCGATATTTTCGTACTCTATAGGTTTGAAGCAGTTCAGTAATGCATTTTTAAATTGATTCCATATCGAAGCTCCATGATTATATCTAGCCAATTGTACCATTGGATCGCATCACCTTCAAGGTGGATGATAGTGATTTCCACCATAGCATCGTCCGACGTTCGGTAGTAGCGGAAGTAATGTTTGGCACACGAAATCCATCCCGCTGGGTCTCCTTCTTCCCAACGTGGGAAGTCCACCCTCATGCATGGCTGAAGTATGTCTGAAGGTTGTCCTTGATTCTCTAAGGGCCTCTCTGAACTCTCTCCTCACTGAGATTTTGTTAGACTCGGTGGTTGTCTAATTTTTAACTTCGCGAACAAAGCTCGTAGTTTGTCTTCCAATTGCGATTCTAGCCGCGATTCAAGCCGAGATTCTAATACTTCAAACTCGACATCAATTAGATCTTGGGAAGCCATGGCATATACCTGTAGATTAGATATGTCACTGTCTTTTTTCTATTGATGGGTCAATGATATGGGTGGTGGAAGATTTAGATAATCAATTGGTGATAGAAGGGTTCGACTACAATGGTTTTCTGTTTTACGCTGTAGTTTTTGGGGGTTTTATAGTTATAAAAATAGGTTATGATGGCTGTGTCTTAAGGCTAGAGTGATACCCTAAAGATGTCTTCGGTAGTGGTAGTGAGATGGTTGGGTTTCGGTGGGTTAAGAAGAAGAAGAAGGACAAAGATGCTGTTGTAATTCACGGGGAGATCAAAGGATGATCTGTGGTAGTGGAGATGACGATGAAATTTGATGACGATCTTCAAGCAATTGTGGGAATTGCTTTGGATGGCTATGGGGGGCTAATGGATGGCTATGGAAGGGCAGCTAGATGCTAAGAATGCTGCTCTGATACCAGCAGCGTTGAGTCATAATCTCCCTAAGAAGTAGTCAATAAAACCCTGCTAGATTGTAATAAAGCTACTCCTATCTTATAAAGGAGTATGGCTAGGGTTTAGATTAGCCCTTTGGGCTTAGTGGCCACCACCTCCCTTACTGGGTTGGTCAGCCAGGGTTTCCCCCTGCTTAGGTAGGCTATAGAACCAACCTAGCCTCCCTCTGTTCCTATTAAGGTAGGTCGGCTATAGGAGGGACAAAGGGATAATTTTACTTAGGCAAGCACCCCCTTAGGCTAGAGTTTTAATCGCTATTTAAATATGTAGCCGTCTCCCCTCTTGAACCATGTAATTATCAATTTTATTTCAGCTTTGTGCCGAGTCTAAGAGGGAGGAACCCCTATAGTGTTCCAAGGGTTGATCCCTCTCAAGGATCAAAATCTATAGAGCTTCTTCTGGGGTTTTATCATCTTGTATTAGAGCCGCATTCCTGCTGCCCTATAGCTATCTCAGCCGCCTCCACCTTCCCAAGCAATTCACACAATTTCTTTTGATGTCACCTCCATTGTTGCCCACCAAGCCGCAGATCCATCAATCTGCTATCTTCCTCTACATCAACATCAAAGATCTGGTTGGAGATCATTACGTCATGATATTGCTGAACTTATTTGAAGCCAAATTAGAGGCTTTTGAGACACGTATATATATTAAATTACGTGCTTTCTTCAAAGAGTTTAGATTGGCCCAATCACCAAGCCCAAGAAGATCACAACATGGGGTAAATTCTGATTGCAAAAGGAACCCATCAGAGATAAGAAGCGAGGAAAAGACATGGCAGCCTTATACCATAACGACGTCGATCTTCTTTGTATAACTTCAAGAAGGGTACCTCAATCAAGATGCTCAGAGCATGAGAGTTACATCCCAACCAAAAGCATATAAACCTTCAACACCAATCAATTACAATAACCTTGACGAAGAACTAACGAAGATCCATCAAACCTCGACCATCTAATAGTACCAGATCAGGCTTGAAAGGTTAACTAATTAAACTCGTGATTAGTCTAAAAATAGATATTGAGGATTTTCATTGAGAGCTTGAAGCTAGAGATTTAAGAAGAAGTTAAAGTGCGACAACAGTACACACTTAAGATAGCCATCTCCTTTGCATGACTACACGAAGACAGGCTGAACCAAGATGCTCGGAGGACCAAAGCCATAGAATGACCTGTATCATAGAGACTCTCGGCCCCATCTATCATCAGCTGGTTACCTCAGCCGAAAAAGTTAACAAGAGAAGAGCTTCGTGACAGATCGGCAAGGGGCCTATGTTGGCATTATAATAAACTATGGAGCCGTGATCACTATTGTAAAAAAGAGAGACCTCTATTGATTGAGCCCACTAAAGAACCCAAACTCAAAGATATGGCTCTCAAGTCCGAGGTGAAGGATATGAAGGAAAAATCACAATTGGCCGCTCGCACATTTCATACTCCACCACAGATATTGGACATTGATGTCTTCATCAAGCATCAACCCATCACCATCCTCGCCGACACCAAGAGCTCCAACGACCTTATGAATGACAAAAGAAAACATGTGACCTTATGTGGGAAAGGAGAGAACGAAGAAAAGATTATCTCGACACAGTGCTTAGAGAAGCTCGTTGAAATCTCAGGCACGTCCGCTGAATCGAGCCGACTCCTTCCTACCAGATTGCACGACCCCCGTATATTGGTCTTACAAGGGGAACCACCAGCACATATTTGACCATATTGCTATCCACATTTTTAGAGGACTAAAGCTAAAACAATCATCCAGGAGACGCAAGATATATGGATTATTTGACCATAACCTTCCCTTATAATGACACTTTATCTCCAAAAACTTTACCTCTTTGTTTGCAGGGATAAGCTCTTCCCAAAGTGCCATATTCAGCTGAACCAGCTATGGGTTCTGATGTAGTGCTCCCTTATCTCGGGCTACTTCCACGACTTCATCGAGGAGCAGACCATGATGTTAAAAGTCTTCCCAGATGATGACATCAGATCCACGACCCATGATCGCAAGAAAGAATAGGAGAAAGGCATCCACATGACCCCGACAGCCATGATGCCATCTATATCGATGCTAGCATTACCTGAATATTGCAATGTGTTCATACTTGGAGCAGACACATCCAGAGTTGGGATTAGTATCACTCTTATGCAAGATGGTCCATGGCACGAAAGAGAAGTAAGCTCAAAAGAATTACAATCTATGCTCACGCCAGCACATGCAAAGAAGAAATGGTCTCCCGACAAACTTCAGAATGGACGAAAAATTGAAGATTGAGTTTTCTTACACCTCTAGCCCGATTAGTAGGAAACTCAAGCCTTAAGGAAGTGGTCTCCCTATTTATTTGGGCCTTGTAAAATTGGGGACCATATTGGGGCTCTAACATAGAGTTCAGATCTGCGCACTAGATCAAGATTACAGTTGATTCGCTAGGTATCACACCTCAAATGGAAATGTAATGAAGATGAATCAGCCCAAATCCTTCCAACTAACACCTTAGCTGATGAGGAGGCTAAAGTTCAGTTGATAATAGCATGAGAATTATATGAGGAGCTGAAGACCCGGTTCCTCAAGTTCATGAAACCTCAACCTTGAGGACAAGGCTGATTTTAAGATGGTGGGTTTGATAGGACTCCAGTAGGGTTAAGTCCTAATCTCCCTAAGAAGTAGTTAATAAAACCCTGCTAGATTGTAATAAAGTCACATGTATCTTATAAAGGAGTATGACTAGGGTTTAGATTAGCCCTTAGGGCTTAGTAGCTGCCACCTCCCTTACTTGGTTGGTCGGCCAGGGTTTCCCCCTGCTTAGGTCGACTATAGAGCTAACCTAGCCACCCCTTGTTCCTATTAAAGTAGGTCGGCTATAGGAGGGGCAAAGGAGTAATTTTACTTAGGCAAGCACCCCCTTAGGTTAAGGTTTTGATCCTATTTAAAGATGTAGCCGTCTCCCCTCTTGAATTAAGTAATTATCAATTTTATTTCAGCCTTGTGCTGAGTATAAGAGGGAGGAACCCCTATAGCGTTACAAGGATTGATCCCCTTAAGGATCAAAATCTATAGAGCTCCTTCTGGGATTCTATTATACAACCCTTGCGAATTCTAAGCTTAGGGGTGATCACTATAGGAGATCGACCTCCTTAGAACTCTATAGGGGTTCTCTCCAAATTGATGCTTAAAAGCTACAGAAAATATTCATCTATTCATGATAAAAAGTGGAGGATTACAAGGGTATTTATAGGCTTTCTAACCCTAATTCCTAAGAGGACTCCTACTTCAAGACTTCTACTTCTAACCAACTCCTAAAGCAACTCCTAATGCAACTCTAACTCCAACTTCCAACAGGCCCATCTAGGAGTGGCCGATTGCTTTATTATTTCCTAATCCTATTTTAACTTAATCCCCTCCTCAATCAATCCCCTCTTTAACTAGGATAAGGGGTGGTTAATTATGATAACATGCATCTTACTCTCCCTTTAAATATCTTTCTCAACTAATCCTAGCCTAGCGGGCCTCCTTACTTTCCTTAATAGCGGCGGCTAGATAGGATTTACATGAATGCCCTTAGATTTTACATGATTGTCCTCTTTAATGAAACTAAATTAGGACTCCCATAACTAGAGTCCTAACATAGATAATTGGATAAAGATCCAAATTACATTAAGCTAGGATAATTAGATAAAAATCCAGTATCTAATATGATACGATAATTGGACGAAGATATAGTACCCAATAAGACAAGATCCATTAGGGTAAGTTGATAAAGCTCTCTATAAATAAAAGAGAGACCAAAGGGTTATAGGCTAGACCTTTTGGCTGTCTCCTCATATTATCCTCCCTCCTCCTTAGCCATCAACCTCCTTATGGTGCATGAGGATAGCAAAGTAGGGGCCAACCCTTCTTTATTTGCTGTTGCGAAGTGGTGCATGAAAGCTACGAGGTGTGTCGCTGCCTCATCTACTATGTGGGTCACCGCTAGAGAGGAGGACACTTGGCCTCCTTCATCCATGGACTTGGATCTATGATTTCAATGATATACGATCTTCTCTAGGTGAGAACATCTCATGAATCTATGTAATTTTTTGGTTTCACAAGTTTTTCGCTCCCAATCATCATATATCAATCATATATGATTCTTTTGGGAAATTAGTTTTATTTTTGTTCTTTCACTTCCAATAGTGGTATTAGAGGCTCATCGTGCGATGGTTGGTTATAAATTGCATGTGTTGTTGAATCACGTAGAATCAATTTTTGTGTAACTTGCTATATTTTTATCATCAATCTGAGTTTTGAATAGTACCTCTTCATGTGATTGAAAGGTACTATAGATTAATATTTTTTCACCAAAATTATTGACGCAAAACATAGGGAGATAGGCAGCAATTATTACTAACCTGCACCAAGGCCGAAGGTTGTATGTAGCCTTGGCCGAGAGCAATGTTTGTGCTCTTGGCATGGCCAAAAGCACCATGGCCAAGAGTTGCAAGCTCTCAGCCATGGCTGAGCACCCCATGCAGCTAAGGAGTCTTGTTCGCATGGGGAACCCTAGCGATTAGGTTTTCCTAGTCACCTATGGTGGCCGTACGACCAAGGACTCCTGGCCGCAAAGGGGAACTAGGAGGCTAGGGTTTCCTGGCCACCTATGGACAACTTGTAGCCAACGAGCTCTAGCTATAAGGGAGACTATGGGGGCCATGATTTTCTGGCTGCCCAAGGTAGCCCTGCGGCTAGAGACTCCTAGCCATAGGGGTATCCTTGACGGCCAGGGTTTCCTAGCTGCATGGGGTACCCTACCATGAGGATATGGGGGCCAGGGTTTTCTGGTTGCCCAAGGTAGCCTTGTGGCTAGGAACTCCTAGCCATAGGAGTAACCTTAGCGACTAGGGTTTTCTAGCTACATGGGGTACCCTGCCATAAGGATATGATGGGGTTCCCAATGTTAGGATTATAATGACACTAAGAGGAAGAGAGTTTAATTAGTACTATGATAATAAGGTTTTGATTTAAAAAAATTGATAAAAAATATATTGGAAATGCATTTAACAAAAAAGTGTGAACAAGAGTAGTAAGCAAGTAAATAAGTAATGACAAGGCAAAATAAGGAAACAAATGTAAATCGATTAATGGTGGTTTGGTCGTTTCGACCTACGTTTACTCTTGATTTCTTTTCCCTTAAGACTATCAGCTTTTACTATCGATTTTCTTTCTAATGGGTGAAGATCAACTATCCTTGTTAAAACTCTTCTCCTTTTACTAGGCTCAAGAGAGAGAACCTTTGCACTAAATTTTTTTATAAAAGATCTCACACCTTCTTATAATAACCTTTAACTCAAGGAGGAAGAGACTCTGATAGGACCCTAACAGGGTTGAGTCATAATCTCCATAAAAGTAGTCAATAAAACCCTACTAGATTGTAATAAAATTATTTTAATTTTATAAATAAGTATAACTAGGGTTTAGATTAGCTCTTAGGGCTTAGTGGCCGTTGCCCCTCTTACTGGGTTGGTTGGCCAGGGTTTCCCTTGCTTAGGTCGGCTATAGAGCCAACCTAGCCCCCCCTGTTCCTATTAAGACATATTAGCTATAAGAGGGGTAAAGGGATAATTTTACTTAGACAAGCACCCCTTTAGGCTAGGGTTTTGATCCCTATATAATGATATAGCCACCCCCTCTCTTGAATAAAGCAATCATGAATTTTTTTTCAGCCTTGTGCTGAGTTTAGGAGGGAGGAACCCCTATAGTGTTCCAAGGGTTGATCCCCCTCAAAGGTCAAAATCTATAGAGCTCCTTCTGCGGTTCTATCATCTAGTATCAGAGCAATGATTTTGCTGCCCCTGTAGCTATCGTCTATGCCTCCACCTCCCCAAGCAATTCCCATAATTACTTTTGACGTTGCCTCCATCGTCGCCCACCAAGCCACAGATCCATCAATTACTGCCTTCCTCTGTGTCAACATCAAAGATCTGGTAAAAACTCTAAAGCTCACACCTTTTGCTACTACTATTCCTCTATCTTATATATGGGAGAAATTTTTCCAAAATTTTCTTGCTGTAAAATTTTACCGTCGTAAACGTTATCATCGTTATGAAGGCAAAACACTGTATAAATTTTCAACTGATTTTTACTTCTTGAAACTGAACTTTTAATTGTCCTTTTTGATTGAAACTTTTATACAATTTCACAGATCATCTTAGCTTTTATCTAAGATTAATCTCATAAAAAAACTCCTTATGGATGCAGACTTATAGCACTGCGATTCTTCATCACGTAGTGCTAAAATTTTATAATGGAGAATCTGCATTCCGTTTATTGGTCTCTTGAAACCGAACTTTTGTTCATCCTTTTTGGCCAAAATTTTTATACAATTCCAAAGATTAAGTTAGCTTTTATTTAGGATTGATTTCTCAGAAAAATTCTTTCTAGAACCAGTTTTTTTGTGTAATCTTTCACCAATATGTAGTTCTAGAATTTTTATGATGAAGGATCTACCTTTCGTTTTCTTGTCGAATTCTATCAGATTTGAGTGTTATTTTTTATGAGATTTTAGACTCTCTTTTCCTCATCACCAGACCCTACAATCCATACTAAAACCCTTTTAAACCCTATCCTAAACTAAAACTAAATAGTCACCCAAATCAGCCCTAATCGTAGCCTACTTCCTTATTGATCAACTTACGTTTTCAGCCAACTTTCTTTACTGATACACCTACCTTTGCTGCCATCTATCCCAGATCTAAAATCTATTTTCCTAACCTTCATCTACTACTATCATAGCCCTAAAATCATGCCAATTTGTAGCCTAAACTCCACAAAACTGTAGCCCAAATCACACCTAAACAGCCACAAACCGCACCCAAATACCGAAGCCTTCGGTCCAACAATCTTTCAGCTGCCCAATCTCCCTTATCCCTTCAATCGTAGCACACATCTTTCGCTGCCCAACACTGCCAATAGTGACCTTTTACTGCCATCCTCCTTGATCGCAGCCAGTAGCGATCCTTGCGGCAAGAAGCTACCAGCAGTGATCTTTCGGTGTAATTTATTTACATCGCAGCCCACAACAATCGTTCACTACCAACTATCTTGATCGTGGCCAACAATAAATTGAAACAACAACAGTCATCTCTCACTCCATATTGCTATTGCCCTCTTTTGCAACAGCTGTGTACATCACTGCCCCGTCTTCCTCTTATTGTAGTCGTACCCTTGCTACAATCGATGCCACTTGCAGCCACGAAGTCGTAGTGCAGTCATAACTGACATTGCTGCTACCCTCTTCTTCCTCCATCATCGCTGCTGCCTTCCGAGTCAGATCCCTTGGCTGCCATCTTCCGACATATATCAACCACCTAAAAAATCACGGCCTTGACGACATTGCAGCATTAACATTGCAGAATCACCGAAGGACCACAACTGACATTGCTGCTACCATCTTCTTCCTCCATCATCGCTGCTACCCTTGGCCACCATCCTCCACTTGGAGACTTCACCTCTGCAGTCCTAACATTGCTGCCATTTATTGCCTTCAACCTAAAAATACAGCTACACTTTTCAGCCAATTTGTTTGACAGGTTGGAGATTCTTATGTCATGACATCGCGAGGCTTATTCGAAGTCAAATTGGAGGCTTTCGAGACACGTATGGATGCTAAATTACATGCTATCTTCGAGGAGTTTAGATTAGGTTGATCACCAAGCCCAAGAAGATTACAACATGGAGCAAATTCTAATTGCAAAAAGAACCTATCAGAGATAAGAAGTGAGGATAAGACATGGCAGCCCTACACCTCAATGATGTCAATCTCCTTTGTACAACTTCAAGAAGGGCACCTCAATCAAGATGCTCAGGGCATGAGGCCACATCCCAACCAAAAGCATATAAACCTTCAGCACCAGTCAATTACAAGAACCTTGACGAAGAACTAACAAAGATCCGTTAAACCTCTACCATCCAAGAGTACTAGATCAGGTTTAAAAGGTTAACTAATCAAACTCGTGGTTGGTCTAAAAAATAGATATTGAGGACTTTCATTGAGGGCTTAAAGCTAGAGATTCAAGAAGAAGTTAAAGCGCGACAACCATACACACTTAAGGCAGCCATCTCCTTCGCACGACTACATGAAGACATGATAAACCAAGATGTTCGAAGGACCAAAGCCATCGCACGACCAGTAGCACAGAGACTCTCAGCCCTATCTACCACTAGGCAGTCATCTTAGCTGAAAAAGTTAACAAGAGAAAGGCTTCATGATAGATCGGCAAAGGGCCTATGTTGGCATTGTAATAAGCTGTAGAGCCGAGACCACTATTGTTAAAAAGAGAGACCTCTATTGATTGAGCCCACTGAAGAACCCAAACTTAAAGATACGACTCTCGAGTCCAAGGAGAAGGATATGAAAGAAAAATCACTATCAATCGCTTATACCTTTCATGCTCCATCACATATATTGGACATTGATGGCTTCATCGAGCATTAGGCCATCACCATCCTCGCTGACACTAGGAGCTCCAACAACCTTATGAATGACAAAAAAAATAGGTGACCTTATGTTGGAAAGGAGAGAACGAAAAAAAAATGATCTCGACATAGTGCTTGGAGAAGCTCGCTGAAATCTCAGGCACATCCACTGAACCGAGCCGACTCCTTCCTACTAGACTGCACGACCCCTGTATGTTTGTCTTATAAGGGGAACCACCAGTACATATTCGGCCATATTGTTGTCTACATTTTCAGAGGACCGAAGCTAAAAGGATCATCTAGGAGATGCAGGAGATACAGATCATTCGACCACAACCTTCCCTTGTAATGACATTTTATCTTAAAAAGTTTTACCTCTTTATCTGCAAGGATAAGCTCTTCCTGAAGTGCTATATTCAACTGAACCAGCTATGGTTTCTGATGCAGTGCTCCCTCATCTCAGGCTACTTCCATGACTTCATTGAGGAGCGGACCATGATGCTAAAAGTCTTCCCTAATGTTGACCTCGGATCCATGGCCCACGATCGCAAGAAGGAATAGGAGAAAGACATCCACATGATCCCCACAGCCATGATGCCATCTATATCGATGCTAGCATTACTTGAACGTCACAATGTGTTCGTACTTAGAGCAGACATATCCAGAGTTGGGATCGGCATCACTCTTATGCAAGATGGTCCATGGCACGAAAGAGGAGAATGCCCAAAATAATTACAATCATGCTTACGCCAGCACATGCAAAGAAGAAATGGCCTCCCGACAAACTTCAGAATGGACGAAAAATTAAAGATCGTGATTTCTTACACCTCCAGCTCGATCAGTAGGAAACTTGAGCCTTAAGGAAGTGGCCTCCCTATTTCTTTGGGCTTTGTAAAATTGGGGACCACATTGGGGCCCTAACCTGGAGATCAGATCTATGCACCAGATCAAGATTACAGTTGATCCGTCAGGTATACCACCTTAAATGGAAATTTAAAGATGATGACTCAACTTAAGTTCTTCCAACTAACACCCAAGCTGATAAGGAGCTGAAGACCTAATTACCTGAGTTCATATAACTTTAGCCTTGAGGACAAGATCGATTTTAAGAGGGCGAGTTTGATAGGACTCCAGCAGGGTTGAGTCCTAATCTCCCTAGAAGTAATCAATAAAACCCTACTAGATTATAATAAAGTCATTCCTATCTTATAAAGGAGTATGACTAGGGTTTAGATTTGCCCTTAGGGCTTAATGGTCATCGCCTCCCTTACTGGATTGGTTGGCCAGGGTTTCCCTTGCTTAGGTCAGCTATAGAGCCAACCTAGTCGTCCCTTGTTCCTATTAAGACAGGTTAGCTATAAGAGAGGCGAAGAGGTAATTTTACTTAGGCAAGCACCCTCTTAGGCTAGGGTTTTGATCCCTATATAATGATGTAACTGCCCCCTCTCTTGAATAAAGCAATCATCGATTTTGTTTCAGCCTTGTGCGGAGTCTAGGAGGGAGGAACCTATATAGCATTCCAAGGGTTGATCCCCCTCAAGGGTCAAAATCTATAAAGCTCCTTCTGGGGTTCTATCAGACTCAAAACATTTTCAAGAAATTTTACACACTTCAATTCTCAAGATTTCGTTTAAGCAAGCATGCGCGAGATATTTATAGACCCTAAAGGCTTCAAAAATGAAGCCAAAAATAAAAAACCTCGAGTTTTCGAGATACTAGTGGTACCACTGCCACCTGGGCAATACCACCATCAGCCATATGTGGTCCTATTGTTAAAAGTCCCAACAAAGTATAAATAATACTTTTCAGCTCTCTGGGAGGTAACACCACCTGGGCCTGATGGTATCACCACCCAAGCCTACTTCAGGTCATCAAATTGACCTTCTAAAGGCTCAATCCGATCTTGATTCAGGCCCAATGGGCTCCTAATCAAGTTGGCATGGTTTCAGCCCAATACCAACTCAATTTGACTCGAAATGACCATGATCAAGACTTAACCACTCTAATTACAATTACAAAGCCTTTAGCATGTTGTTCAGCATTCCGTCACATCATCTATTTATCTGGCATTTCATCCGAACCTTTGACACATCGTCCTTTCCTTCGACGTATCTCCCGATCTATCAACATGTTGACTTCCCACAATATTCAATCATTTGGTGCAATACCCGATCCTTCCAGCCTGATGCCTAAACTCATGACACGAAGTCCATCCTTCAGCACGTCGACCAATCCTCAGCTCGATTTCCAATCTCTGATATAATATAACTCCAGTCTAACATTTGATTTTCCTATTTTGACAATTTACCTTCCGATGGTTCAAGTCCATGATCGAAGTCTTTCTTGCGTCAATTATCTTAAAAGCATATTAGTCCATAAATTCATCATTTGATTTCATTATCAAAATTTGAGATTCGATAATCTCCCCCTTTTTGATGATGACAACCAATTGATGATGAAGTTTTAACTAAACTCCACCTATCTATATGCCATTATAAAATATTCTAATAAACTCTAATAAAAAAAATGATAACCTTTCAAAGCTACTCTTTGAATTCAAGTTGAAATAATTTTAATCAAAAATCATAGAGACTTTCAATAGTAAACATTACAAGAATCATATCTATAATTTTAATTAAATAATCACATTATATCCATGGTCAGAGTGTTACAATAGTTACATATCTCAAACATATATCATAAGTGAATATCATCAAATACAATATATATAAGAGTGCAATATAGTTGCTGTGTCATCAAAATGTTGCTATTACTTCTACCCCTTTGTCATAAAAAAAAAAAAGTGTAAGCTACTACTTTTCTCTTCCCCTTTGTCATTGTAAAAAAGAAAAGAAGGATATCATGTTATCATGGTGCTACTTCTCTTCATTTACATCAATATGTCAATTATAAAACTATTTTGGTGTCACATAAAGGATATTAAAATCAAAGATAGATTCAAGTCATGAGAGGTTTGATGATAGAGTATATAAGTCATGAATACAAAAAAGTTACATGAAATAAACCTCACATTAAGAAATCAAGATAATGATCCATTGAGATGAATCTCCTCTTTAATAAAAAAAAAGAATTATAAGAGAACAAATAGTAAAAGACCTCAATTTATATAAAATAAATCTCAAGTTATAAATATCGAGAAGTCAAATGAAAGATTATGATTTGTTTAGATAACTATTTTTATCAGTCATTAGCGAAAAGAAAGAATTATAGGAGAACGAATATAAAATAAATCTCAAATCATGAATATCAAGAAGTCAAATGAAAGATCATGATTCGTTTGAATAAATCTCTTTCTTAGTCATTAGTAAAAAGAAAGAATTATAGGAGAACAAATATAAAATAAATCTCAATTCTTGAACATTAAGAAGTCAAGTGAAAGATCATGATTAATTTGAAAAAAATCTCCTCTTTAATAAAAGAAATAATTATATGAGAAGAATCATATATTGGAAAGATTTAACATGCCTTATTCTCTTCTAATAAAATCAAGTTATTCCTCATTCAATGGTTTAGTGAAAAATATGCTAATTGATGTTTTGTGTTAATGAAATCTCAAGATATATTATGATTGCTGACATGATCCATAATAAAATGAAGTCTAATATCAATATGTTTAGTCTTAGAGTGTTGAATAAGATTCTTTGTTAAACAAATTACGCTAGTAGTATCACATTTTATAAGGATGTTTTTCAAGTAAAGTCTATAGTCTTCCAAAGTATTCTTCATCCAAATTATCTGTGCACAACATGCACTTGTTGATAGAGTTTTACTTCTTGGAAGATCAAGAAATAAGTGCATGACCTAGGAACTGACACATTCCAGAGGTACTTTTTATATCTATTCTATATCCTACAAAGTCAGCATTAGTGTAAGCAATTAAATCAAAATTTTCAGATTTTAGATACCATAATCCTAAATTAAGAGTTCCTTTTAAGTATCTATAAATTCTTTTAACTACATTATAATGAGATTGTTTAGGATTGGACTAAAATCTTGCATAAAGTCTAACACTAAATATTATATCAAGTCTAGTTGTAGTAAGATATAATAAGCTACTTATCATACCTCTATTAGTCTTTTATTAAAGCATTCTCCTTCATTGCTCATCAATGTGTTAATGGCCTTTTCACTATCCATATGAAACATTTTTAATAGATCCAAAGTATACTTAGTTTGATTAATAAAAATTCCATCATTTAGTACAATACTAAATTAGTGGCCGAAGGTTTCAACCAAGAAGAATGTATAGACTATGAAGAAACCTTCACTCCTGTGGTAATATTTGAAGCCATAAGTATACTCCTTGCATATATATTTTTAAAAAAATTTAAATTATTTCAAATGAATGCCCAAAATGTCTTTTTTAATGGTTTTATTTCTGAAGATGTTTACATTGAGCAATCACCCGGATTTGAAAATGATCTTTTTCTAAACCATGTTTACAAATTATCTAAGGCTCTCTATTGTTTAAGCAAGCCCCAAGGGCTTGGTATGAGAGAGTTAGTTTTTTTCTTATTTAAAATAATTTTTTAAAAGATAAGGTCAATACCATATTATTTATTAAATATTTTAAAATAATTTTCTTATTATCCAAATTTATGTTGATGATATTGTTTCTGGTTCTACAAATGAATCTTTATTTGAATTATTTACTAAGAGTATGAGCCAAAAATTCGAATTGAGTTTGATGGGTGACTTGATATTTTTTCTAGGATTACAAGAATCAAGAGATTTTATTTTAATTATTTCTCCTATAAATTTGTCTCTTGATATTCATAATTTTTCTTCATGAATTATACATCTCATCACTATGTTAATCTTTCATGATATATTTCATGTGATGATATTGAAAAATGGTGAAATGGGAAAAGTTTTACACTATTGCAACCATCCCCTCTTTTTGACAATGACAAAGGAGGAGCAAAATTTGTTAGCTTGTAAAATTGCAAGCTTGAACAATGCAAAGGAAGCAAAAATTTGCTAGCTTGCACTTCCCAAAAGAGAAGAAAGAAATTACTATATTTATTTATTATATTTTTTAAAATTTATATGAGAAAAATGTGTTCAGCTCATATTCAAATTTTATATATCTACAAGATTGAGGTTGAGACCTAGAAATGCTAAATCATGAAAATATATAAATTGCTTATTTAGATTTCATTAGATTAAGCTTTTATGATAATATTTTTTAAAACTCTTTCCATGGTTTGGTATCTTATTGTTTTCAAAAAATGCATGAAGATGTGCCACATTTTAAATTTATAAGAGATGATTTTGTATATCAAGAGATGACTTCTGCTATATTTGAAATACATAAGTAGTCTTTAAATCTCTTGGACTTTTGAGCTCATCTTAATATTGCTTTTAAAATTTATTAAGAGCTCTTCTCATGATGAAATGATTTAACAACACCTCCCTATTTCTGTTCTTATTAATTATAAAATGTATGGTTGATCACTAGAGATTAATTTTTAAATATATTAAATTTATTGAGAAAAGTATGCTCAATGACTTGAAAATCTTTTATACTCTATGTCTTGAAAATTCTCTATGCTTATTGATTTGAAAATTTTCTATACTTGATGATTTGAAGAAAAATTCTCAGATATTTTCAACTTCATGGCAATCCTTGAAAATTCTTGATAAGTTGAGAAATTTAAAAAATAAATCTTTATTATACTTGAAAGGTTATATGCATGAAATGCTTATTGCTTTGATTTACTTGAATTCAAGAGGATGTGACTCTCTTGAATTTGATTCTTCTATATTAATGCATATACTAAGAGGAATTAATGTCATCATGTGTTTTTGAAATTATTAGCTCTATATTTCACTTTTTTGTTGGTGACAAAGGGGGAGAAATCTATATTGATGACACATGACATTTAAAAATATTCATTGATAACACTTGATGATATAACCTAGATATTTTATAATTCATGATTTGATTACTTTATGTAAATTTGTGTTGAAATTTACATTGAATGATTGATTACTTGAATTTAAAAGTGAGCACGTCTCTTAAATTTAAGTGGTATAGTTTTAGGAGGAGTTAGGATTAACTCCTATCATCAATTGATTGTCATCATCAAAAAGGAGGAGATTATTGAATCTTGGATTTTGATGATGAAATCAATTGATGGATTATTCATCTAACAGGATTGTGAGAGTTAATTGATGCAGGATTAATTACGATAAAAGGATTATTATAATCAGGGTTGGCCAAGGTTAAGTCCATGCATCGAGACGATGCAGTTGGGAACTCGCCTGGAGTGTGTCGGAAGCTTACCGAGGGTATCAGGAGTTTGCCAGGATGGCGTAAGGGAGTTCACCAAAAGAAGACCGAGACTCATCGGAAGATTGTCAGGGGTAGCCAAAAAGCTTGTCGGCAGTCGGGATGGTCTTGTAATTGATATTTTGGCAATTATGATTATATTTAATTAAGTCATAATTAGCATCATGCAGGTCTAACTATGGCAGGATCAATGAGGTTACAACCAGATGATGGGCCAAGATAAAGCCTAGGCATCGGGCCGAGTTCAGACGATGCAGTGGGATCTCGCTGGAAGTTCACTAGGAGATTCACCGAAGGAATCGAGAAGCTCGCTAGGAACGCAAAGGGAGATCGTTAGAAAGAAGACTAGAGGACTTACCACAAGATTGCTAGAGGTTTCCGGAGTATGCGAGAGTTAGGTCTTAATTAGCCTTAATTGATCATTAAGTATTGTAATTATTGAGTCATAGTTAGGGTTAGAGTCCTAATTGAGTTAGATTTGGAAATAATTCAAATCAACTCAATGAAGCAATCAGATCCACTATTGGGTTTGATTGAGCTCAGGTTGAGCTCAATCAGCTGACCAAAGAGGTAGTCAACGTAAAAGTCAAGCTGAAATTTGAAAAGTGGAGGGAACCATTTTTGTAGAAATTTCGACGGGTAAATTATTATAAGCGATAGTTGGACTACCCATACCATAGAATCTGGGCGACAGTCAGCTTCTGATGGCGAGTAAACCACCCGTACCCAAATTTTCTAAATACGATTGAATTTTGGCTCTGGTTTTAAAGCCAATTTGGGGCCTATAAATATTCCAAGTTTTCGTATATTCAGAACAACACTTTTGGGGGGATTATATTATGAGAAAATATTATGTGAGAATTATAAGAAAAAGAAAATGGAGTAAGGGAGAGCTTAGAGTTGTAAATCTAGTCTCCCTTGTAAGCCCAAGTGTAAGGGTTTGATCTTCACTCAAAGAAGATTGGTAGTGGATGCCGGTGTGCCTCAAGAAGGACTCGGAAGTGGACGTAGGCTGTTGGCACCGAACCACTATAAAATTATAAGTGTTTCATATTTGCATTGTTTGAATGTTATTGAATTGATGCTTTCAACTTAACTAAACTTCTTGAAAGACGAGAAGTTATTTTCCTCAAATATGATTATCTTTCCGGCTTATTACTTTTAATCACTCAATTATTTTATTAAAAATGAAAAGCTTTGGGTTTCTTATTCTATCTTATTCGAAAAGCTTTTGCTTTAGAAAGAAAATTCTTAGCTTGCACTAATTAAACGCCCCCCCCCCTCTTAGTGCCAATTGATCCTAACAGCAAAGACTTGTATAGACCTTTGCAAGGGGATAGTGCAAAGCCCACAACTATGACAGATGATGTGTGGAAGAGGTTAGACTGAAAAATAGTTGCGTTTATTCAATAGTGGTTTGATGATAGTGTCTTTTACCATGTTTCTACTTAAAGTTCTACATACTCTATTTGGAAAAAGTTAGAAGGTCTCTATGAAAGAAAAACTGCTAGCAATAAAGCTTTCTTGATCATAAAGCTTGTGAACCTGAAATATAAAGAGGACACTTCTATTGCTGAGCATTTGAATGAAATACAGAGTATTACTAACAAGTTATCCTCTATAAAAATATCTCTTGATGATGAGTTACAAGCATTATTATTTTTTAGTTATTGTTAGAAAATTAGGAGACACTAGTGGTTTCCCTTAATAATTCTGCACCAGATGGTATTATCACCATGAGTCAAGTAACAAGTAGTTTGTTGAAGGAGGAGTTGAGGAGAAAGAATTTAGCAACTTCTCAGATTGATTCACAAGCACTTATCTCAGAGAACAAAGGACAGTCAAAGTCAAATGATAGAAGTGGTTCACGCTTGGATAAAAGTAAGTCAAGATCAAGAAAAGATATTGTTTGCTATAATTATGGCGAGAGAGGACATTAGAAGACTCAGTGCAAGCAACCTAAGAAAAACAAGAAAAAAAGGAAAGAAGTGGAGTCTACAGAGTCAAAAGAGAATATCACAACTATAGTGTAGGGTAGTGATTATTTGATTTTGTTTACTTCTAATGATATTTTTTATTGTGTGTTAGAATTTTAAGTGGATAATTGACACAAGCGCTTCTTATCATGCTACACCATAGAGGGAATTTTTTGCTACTTACAGGTCTGAAAATTTTGGCATTGACAAGATGGGCAATTATGGCACAGCGAACATCATTGGTATAGGTGATATCCACATAAAGACTAACCTTGGCTGCAAGTTAGAGTCAAAAGAGAATATCACAACTATAGTGTAGGGTAGTGATTATTTGATTTTGTTTACTTCTAATGATATTTTTTATTGTGTGTTAGAATTTCAAGTGGATAATTGACACAAGCGCTTCTTATCATGCTACACCATAGAGGGAATTTTTTGCTACTTACAGGTTTGAAAATTTTGGCATTGACAAGATGGGCAATTATGGCACAGCGAACATCATTGGTATAGGTGATATCCACATAAAGACTAACCTTGGCTGCAAGTTAGTGCTTAAGGATGTGAGGCATGTGATTGACTTAAAGCTGAATTTAATTTTAGTTGGAAGGTTGAATGATGAAGACTTTAGTGTCAGATTTCACACAAGGTAGTGGAAGCTTAGTAAGGGTTCTCTTATTGTAGCTAATGGGAAAAAATATCACACCTTGTGCATACTGTAAGCTAAAGCTTGTGGTGAGCAGTTGAATGCTACAAAGAAAGACTTCAACTTGGAGTTATGGCATAAGCTACTGGGACATATGAACGAGAAGGGGCTACAAGTTCTTTCCAAGAGAGAGGTATTGCCAGACCTCAGAGGTACATGTTTGAACCATTGTATTGATTGTTTGGCTGGTACATAACATAGAGTTTCTTTTGTTAGTCCTGCCTTATCTAGAAAAATACATATCTTGGACTGTATTTATACAGATGTATGTGGTCCTTTGAGGATAAAAACTCCTAATGGATCTATTAATATTTCTAGTATTAATGGTGCACTTTATTTTATCACTTTATAGATGACTTTTTTAGGAAAGTTTGAGTCTATGCTATGAAGATAAAAGATCAGGTTATTAGTGTCTTTAAGGAGTTTCATGCTAAAGTTGAAAGGGAGATAGAAATACAACTGAAATGCATAAGATCAGATAATGGTGGTGAGTATACATAATTATTGTAGGTCACATAGTTGATAATTCCTAGTACACCTTAACATAATGCAATTACAGAGAGGATGAATCATACCATCATGGAAAAGATCATATGTATGCTTTCACAGGTCAATCTACCCAAAAAGTTTTGAGATGAGGCTTTAAGGACTGCTATTGATATGATCAACTAGTCACCCTGTGTAGCTCTAGATGGTGATGTTGCAGAGCATGTATGGTCAGGGAAAGATATCTCATATAGGCATTTAAGAGTATTTAGTTATAGTGCATTTGCAAATATTCCAAATAATTAGAGGTCCAAGCTCAATGGCAAGACAAAAGAGTGTATTTTTCTTGACTACTCAATTGATCAGTTTGGTTATAGGCTTTAGGATCCAAAAAAGCAGAAGATGTTCAAAAGCGAGATTTTATCTTCTTTGAGGATCAAACCCTTGAGGATTTGAAGAAGGAGGCACCAGCCAAGCCTTCTACAAAAGGATTAGCAGACTGTGACCCAGTTATAACTCCAATACATCAGGGTGATGGGGGATATGTGCAGGAAGATGGTGTAAAGTTGATGTTGATCTACTTGCAAGACATGTTGAGCAGAAAGAAGAAAGGGAGCAAGTTCCCACAGAACCTCAGTTGAGAAGATCTTCTAGACCATATCAATCATCCAAAAGATATTCTATAGATGAGTATGTGATGTCTACTGATACAGGTAAACCAGAGAGTTATCAGGAAGCAATTGAAAATGAGCAGAAAAAGAAGTGGTTAGATGCTATGCAGGAAAAAATGGATTCTTTACAAAAAACCACACATATGATTTAGTGCAACTACCAAGTGGAAATAAGGCCTTGAAGAACAAGTGGGTTTTTAGGTTGAAGACTCAAGAATATTGTTCTTAACTAAAGTATAAAGCTAGATTGGTTTTAAAAAGTTTTGGTCAAAAGAAATGTATTGACTTTAAAGAAATTTTTTCTTCGATTGTTACAATATCTTTTATCCATGTTGCTCTTGGTATTGCCGCTAACGTAGACTTGGAGGTTGAGTAGTTAGATGTGAAGATAGCTTTCCTTCATAGTGATTTGGAGGAGGAAATTTATATGGAGCAACTAAAAGGCTTCAAAGTCAAAGATATAAATAATTTTGTCTGTAAGTTGAAGAAGAGCTTGTATGGGATAAAGTGACCTCCAAGACAGCGGTATAAAAAGTTTGATTCATTTATGGTTGAAAATTGATATAAAAGGACAGCTTCAGATCATTGTATATATATCAAACGGTTTGGTAAGGATTTTATTATTTTCTTACTTTTTGTTGATGATATATTTATCCTTGGAGAAGATATGTCTACAATTGATAGTATAAAGAAAGAATTGAGTGAATCTTTTGCAATGAAGGACATGAGGCCAGCAAAGCAAATACTGGGCATGTAGATTTCTCGTGACTGAAGAAACAAGAAGATTTAGTTGTCATAGGAGAAATATATTGAGAAGGTATTAGACAGGTTTAGTATAAACAATGCAAAGCTAGTTGGTTCTCCTCTTTCAGGTCACTTCAAGTTGTGCTCAAATCAGAGTCCGTCAAGTGATCAGGAGAAGGAGAAAACGTAAAAGGTTCATTATGCTTTAGTAGTTAGAAGTTTAATATATGTAATGGTATATAGGAGGCTAGACATCACATATGTAGTAGGTGTTGCTAGTAGATTTCTTACAAATTCAGGCAAAGAGCACTAGGCAGCGGTAAAGTAGCTTTTTAGATATCTCAGATAAAATTCTAAAGTTTATCTAAGCTTTAGAGGTGGACCACCTATATTGATAGGTTACACATATATAGATATGGTAAGAGATATTGACACAAGGAAGTCCACATCAGGTTTCGTACTTACTTTTATAGGGGGAGTTATGTCATAGCAATCCAGATTACAGAAGTGTATTGCTCTCTCCACCATAGAGGCAGAATATATTGCTGCTATAGAGGTTTGCAAAAAAATATTATAGATGAAAGGATTCTTACAAGAATTGGGGTTGTAACAAAAAAACTATGTGATGCATTGTGATAGCTAGAGTTCTATACATTTGTGCAAGAACTTGACATTTTATTCTAAGTCAAAGTATATAGATGTCAAATATCATTGGATTAGTAATGTGCTTGAAGAGAAGCAGTTACAGCTTCAGAAATTTCACTCAGATGATAATGGGGCAAACATGTTGATCAAGGCTTTACCGAAAAAAGACGGGAGATGTGCCGACAACTGGTCGACATGGCTTCACATTGAAGAGTCATGGATCAACCTCCCTTATGGGCTGAAGGGGGAGGTTGTTGGGCAGATGGCCCAGATTCAGCCCATTGTGAGCTTTAGTGAAGCCCATAGACCTAACATTGATTTCTCTTAAGCAAAACCCTAGTTTTGATGGCTAGGGTTGAGGAAAGGTGGGCAACGACAGTTGTGAACATGGGAGAGAGAAAAGAAGCAGCATATTGATAATAGAGGATAGAAAACAAGAGATCTAGGAAAGAAAAAAAGATAAGGATAGAAAAAGACTATTCTCAATCATCCTAATAGTATTCTCATCTTAGGTTAGATCAGATCTACAGTGGATTCTTACTATGATCACTTGAAGAGGTTTTGGATATTGTGCATAGTAATATAATCCTTGTATCCCTCTTATTCTCTTGTGATTGTTGTTTGGGCTTGGGTATAAGGATTTTGAGATTTGTATATTCATTATTTTGAGACTTGTATCCTTGTTTTCTCTAGCTTGCCCCGTAGTTTTTGTTAGCTGACTAAGTCTACCGCCAACTCTATAACCGAACGAGCCAATCTCGTTTATTAGTTGAGGGAAATCCTCATTAGTTGAGGGAAATCTTTTGACTAAGTCTACTGTCAAATCTGTAACTGAACGAGTAAATCTCGTTCATTAAGTTGAGGGAAATCTTCATTAGTTGAGGAAAATCTTTCCTCATCCCTGTATAAATAGACGATGCATTTATCAATAATATCAAGTTTTCATTCTCTCATTTCAGTTTCTAACATGGTATCAGAGCCATAAGAGAAATTATTCTCTCTGTCAAACGACAGAAAAATAGTTGCCATTACATGCTGCCTCCTCTACTGCTATCTCATTACCGAGGCAACGCTACTTGCTGGATGTTTCAAATCTACTATCACCGCAAAGCCTCCGATCCACGCTTTATAGCTCACGCAGAGCGCTCGCTGCCGACGCCGCTACCGTTCTGCCTTTTCGGTCTCAGATTCCAACAAGAAGGCGGATTCCCATCTGCGGTTGCACCTGTACCTATTGGAGTACCGTTGGATATTCTCATTCGCCACTCACTTTTGTATCTACCAGGTGTTTTCTACACTATTCTGTTCAGTTCAGTTTTGTTAGCCACCTTCTGATCGATGCTACTACCTACAACTTTATAGCCATTAATTGCTTTTCTTTTTCTTTTCTTCTTTTCCTTTTCTTGGTCACCAGTTGTGTTACTGTTCTCAACTCTGTGCAACGGCTTTTGTGATTTCCTAATGTCTTTCTCATCCACTTCTGATGTCCCTACTCTTTTTCCTACTAATAATTCTATTTCATCGTCCGGTCTTATTTCCATTAATGCTGCATCTTTAACCCCCTTTAAGTTATCTAAAAATGACAATTATGCCTCTTGGCGTGCTCAATTCTCTAACCTCTTGATTGGTTATGATTTATTGGGCTATGTTGACGGTTCACTTAGTTGTCCACCAGCCATGATTCATGTCCCAGGAGACCCTAGCCCAGTACCCAATTCTGCCTACAAGTTATGGCTTCGGCAGGATCGACTAATCCTCCAAGCCATTCAGGCCTCTGTTGCTGGATCCATCGCTCCGCTTGTGACCTCCTGTACGCTAAGCATGGAATAAGTTAGACTACTGCGAACCGCTCTCGGACTCGCATGCTTGGACTACTCTCCAATCTTATGACTCTCAAGCAAGAGGGAAGTTGTATTGCTGATTACTTACAAAATATCAAAGTCATTATCGATGACCTGGCTTTGATAGGTCATCTTCTTACTGATGAAGAGATACTGGTTCACACGCTCAATGGCTTAAATCCTGAGTACAAAGAACTTACTGCTGCTCTTCGGGCGCGTGACTCTCCTATCCTCTTTGAAGAACTTTATGACAAGCTGACGGATTATGAAGCTTACTTAAAGCGGGACACCAAGCTATCTGGACCTTTGTCAGAACCTCCCATCACAGCTCAGTTCACCCAAAAACTCAAAAAGCCCAGCCGTAAATACCACAATAATACTTCAAAAGGTGTAGTCACCCAACCTCCCACTAATATGAGTTTTCATCCATCACTTCTTCCTCCATATCCTTCGTCCGTCAATTCTCGTCCAAATGTTTCCTTTTCACCTCGTCGCCCCCCACCTATATCTCTACAACCAGTTGTCTGTCAATTGTGTGACAAAATCGGTCACACTGCCAAAGTTTGTCGATCGCGCCTTCCAACACCATCAACTTGGCCTCAAGCAAATATCCTGACTGCTTCTTCTGAAGGTCCGTCTAACTGGATTATGGATTCCGGCGCTTCCCATCATATCACCTCTGATCTCCAGAATTTATCACTCCATAATGGCTATGGCGGCCATGAAGACGTCATCGTTGGTGATGGTAATCGAATCCCTATTACTCATGTTGGTTCTAAGACATTACATTCTAACGACTCTTCTTTTACACTTCATAATGTTTTGTGTGCCCCTCACATTAAGCGAAATCTTATTTCCGTTTCTCAATTTTGTCAACAAAATCATACTTCTATTGAGTTCTTTCCTAATTATTTTCTTGTTAAGGACTTGAGCACGGGGGCATCTCTAGTTCGCGGCCCGAATAAAGACAACATCTACGAATGACCGTCTACCGTGTTTCTCACCCAACCCACAGCAAACACTTCCACTGCAGCTCCAGTCGATATATGGTATCGTCGTCTTGGTCATCCCTCAAACTCTATTCAACAAAAATTGCTTTCTCGTTATTCTATTCCTGTTTTTAAATCCAGCAATGTTCTTACTCACTGTAATGCCTGTCTTAGTAATAAAAGTCATCAATTACCTTTTAGTACTTCCTCTCTTTCTTGCTCTAAGCCGTTTGAGGTTATTTATACCGATGTTTGGGGTCTGGTTGTTTCCTTTGACAAGTTTAGATTCTATGTTGTCTTCGTAGATTATTTTACGAAGTATACATGGTTCTATCCTCTTCGTCAAAAATCTGATGTCATTGTTGTATTCTCTAAATTTAAGAACTTAGTTGAGAACTATTTTCAAACTACTATTAAAACCATCTATTCTGATGGCGGAGGTGAATATCAAGCTCTTGCATCTTATCTATCTACTTGTGGTATTCAACATCTTAAGTCACCTCCGTATACTCCTCAACTGGTTGGTTCTGCCGAACGTAAACATCGTCATATTGTTGAAACCGGTCTAACTCTGCTTCATCAAGCATCTATGCCTTCGCCTTCATGCCGCCTTTCAAACTACGGTGTACCTCATTAATCGTATGCCCACTCCAGTTCTTGATTCGTCACCATTTGAAAAGCTATTTCAAAAATGCCCTAACCTACACACATTAAAAGTTTTTGGCTGTCTGTGTTATCCTTGGTTACGCCCCTACAATTCTCATAAACTGTAGCCTCGATCTCGCCCTTGTATTTTCATCAGATATTCTCTTGAACATAATACTTTTTGGTGTTATGATCCTCTATCTACTAAGGTATTTGTCTCCAGACATATCACTTTTGTGGAGTCTGTCTTTCCCTTTCGAGATCAAGGTCATTGTGCCATCCCATTGAGTTCCTCTACTACATCTTCCTCCTCCCCCGTGCCTCTACAAGATCCACACTCACTTGTTATTTCGATTCCGCACATTCCTCCTTCGTCTTCTTCTCCGGCTTCTTCCTCTCCTCCAGAGCCAATGCCTCTGTCCTCACCTTGTCCTGGTTCCTCTGTAGTCCCTGTGTCCACCTCCACTAGTGATCACCCTCAATCCTTACCCTCTGCTACTCCTATCGTCTCAAGCCATCCAATGCAAACCCGCTCCAAAAGTGGTATCTTTAAACCCCGTCAAGTTATTAATTTACATGTCAGCACCAACTCTTCTCTAGCCTCTACTGAACCATCATCTTTTACTCAAGCCCAAAAATTCTCACACCGCATACCATGAGTGATGAGTATGATGCGCTTCGTAATGGTACATGGACTCTCGCCCCTCTCACCCCACGCAAAACATTATAGGGTGTAAGTGGGTCTATCGCATTGCGAAACCACGATGGCTCGATTGCTCGCTATAAAGCTCGACTTGTGGCTAAGGGTTTTCATCAACGTCTGGTCTTGACTACACCGAGACATTTAGTCTCGTCAAACCTACTACCATTCGGCTTATCACGAGTTTGGCCTCCAACCGGTGCTTACGCCAACTCGATGTTAACAATGCCTTGTTGCGGAACACTTCAAGACGTTTTCATGCAAGCCTCCGTGTTTTATACATCCTCGATCCGATGTTCAGAAATTACGAAAAGCCATTTATGGCTTCAGCTCCACGAGCCAGTATCGAGCTTGGTCTCTACTTGTCTTCGGTTGGCTTCATTAACTCTAAATCTGATGTCTCTCTTTTTCTACGCCACCAACATGGGTTTACTATCTATCTTCTGGTTTATGTGGATGATATTATTATTACCGGTGATAACTCTATGGCGGTTCAAGCATTTATTCAGCAATTGGCCGATTCTCTCTTAAGGATCTTGGTCACCTAAATTATTTTCTCGGAGTCGAGGCTACATCTACGTCTTCTGGTCTCTTTCTCTCACAGAGAAAGTATATTCTTGATTTGTTGTTCAAGACGGCTATGCAGGATGCAAAAGAGGTTGCCACTCCTCTATCCTCCAGTGAATCACTGAAGTTATGTGATGGTAGTCCTGCTACGGACCCTACTCAGTTTCGACAGGTAGTTGGCTCCCTACAATATCTTGCCCTTACTCGACCGGATATTTCCTTTGCGCTAATAAACTGTCTCGGTTCATGCATCGCCATCCGCTCTCCATTGATCACAAACGCGTTTTGCGTTATCTTAAAGGGATTATTGATCATGGTATATTTCTTCGCAAATATTCTCCCTCTCAGCTTCATGTCTTTGCTGATGCTGATTGGGCCGGCAATGTTGACGATCGAACCTCCACATCTGGCTATATTGTTTTTCTTGGTGCTAATCCGATCAGCTGGAGTTCTAAGAAACAAAAGACAGTTGCCAGGTCTACGACTGAAGCTGAATATCGAGCTATAGCTGCTGCTGCTGCTGAACTCATTTGGATCTCCAACTTGCTTAAGGAGCTTCACGTTTCTTCTTCTACTCTGCCTGTTATTTATTGTGATAACCTTGGCGCAACTTACCTCTGTGCGAACCCGGTTTTTCACTCTCGCATGAAGCATGTGGCTATCGACTTTCATTTTGTACGGGATCAAGTTGCTCGTCAGCAGCTTCGTGTTTCTCATGTTCACACGGCTGATCAACTTGCTGACTCCCTCACAAAGTCTTTAGCTCGCAAGCCCTTTTTATTGCATCGGTCCAAGATCGGCATCCTTGACAGAAGCTCGATCTTGCGGGGGCATGTTAGCTGACTAAGTCTACCGCCAACTCTATAACTGAACGAGCCAATCTCGTTCATTAGTTGAGGGAAATCTTCATTAGTTGAGGAAAATCTTTCCTCATCCCTGTATAAATAGATGATGCATTTATCAATAATATCAAGTTTTCATTCTCTCATTTCAGTTTCTAACAGTTTTTACCCTTCGAGTTGAAGGAGTTTTTCATGTAAATCTTGATTTTCATTTGATTATGATTTCTGTTTGATTCTGCTATGTATGATGGTATGTTAGTATTTGTTCCTATACAAAAATCTTTATCCTTTTATATCCCATCACAAAATATACGAACAAGACAGCTCTGTTAGTAAGAGAAGTAAGAAACTCTTATGGAAAACATTTGAAGCTTTATTGGATACTACCCTCCCGCCCATCGTAGGAGGTTGGGAGGTTTACATCCGAACTTATAGGGGATCAAAGGGTTCCCCTTATGGAAAAAATCTATTGCTTTATCAATTACTACCCTCCTGCTCGTTGAAGGAGGTTGGGAAGTTCGCATCCGAGCTTATAGGATCAGAAAGATAAAAAGTATTCATTTTGTAGAAGATGATCTTTAACTCCGCACAAAAACGATCTAAGATTTTTGAGATTATAAATTTATAATTTATTAGCAAGAATGTGTGAAAAATGGTCTTATAATATTTTCTCTACTCAATATACCATAATTAGTGACGAGTTTTTCATTGGGGCCCATTATTACTCGTTAAAAGCACTAAGCACACAAGTTACCACACATAAACCACTCAAATAAAACCTCATAAAATGTGTATAATAGGCATTGGAGAAGCTCACACTCTTTAACATACCTTTAGCAGACTCTAGGAAAAGCCCTCTAAGGGAAACACTTAAAAACAAGCTGCCAAAAGAGAGAGAGAAGGGGAAAACTAATCACAAATTGAAGAAGAAACCCTAACTCATATTGAAGAAGAAACCCTAACTCATAACAAGAAAACAGTCAAAACAGTTTTCTACTCTGATACGGAGATCCCCTAAGGGAAACTATCCGAAATAAATCCAAAAATCGAGACAATAAGAAAAAGATAAAAGATAAAGCATTTAAAGATTGGAAGTTAGCAGTTGGAAGAGAAACCAAAAATTCTTAAAGAAAAATGAATTCCCTCTAGATATTGAGAGGACTCGAAGGATAAGTGATCTCAACCCAACAAACAGCGCTAAAACGTGCAAATTAGAATAGAAAATTATGCTCACTCAAACTCAAAAATTAAAAACCCAAGAAAGAGAGAGAGTGAGGTGAAAAAGGAACAACGACGACAAACCAAGGAATGGAGAAAAAGAGTAGAAGGCGTAGCTCCAAAGAAGTGAGGAATATGAGTCGAATTTATGCCATGAAAATCTCTTCTAATAATAGCCAAATTTCCTAGACTTTCCTGTTTAAAAAGGCCATCAAACCACTCATCTAACGAAATTCTTGCTACCCACCTTAAGTAGGACAGATAAAACACTAGAAAGGCAAAGCTTAAGTAAGGATGACATTTTGATGAGGATAAAAAACGACATGGCATGTGACTCCATCATTGTTGCAAAGGAACAACATGAAGAAACTGGGCATCATTTCCATATAGGAATACTCATTGAGGAAGGAGCATAGAGAAAAAGCACTCCTTCACTAATGAGAAAGATCTTCTCTGAGTTCGAAGGGGCACAATTAAACGTATCCTTTCATAGACTTGGGCAACTATACGTAAATACATAATGAAAGAGGACATAGAATCACTATGCTGAGGAAAGCACTCACTTCAGACCGTATAAGAAATCATAAAAGCTAAAGTGAGTCACATAAAGAACCCGCAAATGATTATAGATATTGTCCATAAAATGAAGCTTGTGAATGAGCGGACGCAAGTATACGAAGATCCAGAATTGCAAGCTAACCTAGTAAGGAACATCAATACTCTCAAAACCATCTTCGAGAAAATGAGGGAGATAATAATGAAGGAAAATAGACTTCAAGCAAGATTCCAAAAGTACTTAAAGCAGAAAAACTACTCAAGGGAGTAGACCTTCACGGATTTAGGAGAAAAATACCTACTACTAGACAAGATAGCCTGCAATCTCATATTTGACAGACCAACTATGACTCTATGGGAGGGCTACCACACAAAAGATACTCATGTGCCAAATGCTGAGTAGTGTACTATACATTTATTCACCAAGTTCCAGATTTTATGAATTTAGTGGAGCACATGACGTTTTAGATTATTTCTATTTTGAGGAAGACTCCCAAAAAGACACACAAATCAAAATACCATGGCTGTCAAACAAGGAGCACTACTCAAAATACTTGGAGGGCAGAATTACAGGTTGGGGAGGAAAAACCAAACACCTTTCCACAAAAAAAGGAATGTTCCCGTTATTGCCATCACCGATTTGCCACATAGAAGTATGGCAACTCATGGAAGCTTCAATGAAAGGTTCATGAGGCTAAAGTTCACTTCCAAAAGAGCAGAGCTACAGGAGGGAAGAATAATAGCCACATTACACAAGTGCATACTAAGGAGAGTTAAGCAGAAAAGTGTAGATTAGCAAACTGCTGAAAACATTAAAATCATGTATAACGAGGAGTTTGCACAGATAGAATTGCCTCTAGTACGTGAGAAAAAAATGCTCGATAATGCAATCCAACAGAACTCTGGCTACATAAATTAATCGAGGAAGGGGATAGAGCCTTGATAACCACAAAAAAAGAAACAAATTGAACAAATACAATTCCAAGCAAAGAAACCAGAGGAGTCGGGAACGGAGTGATGGAAACTTATTGCACACATGCATCCAAGGCAGTTAACTGAAAAAACAAAAGAAAAAGAAACACTCATTACTTTGGAATTCGCATACGTGCCACTGTGGGATAAACTGCAGCTACAAGAAATAGAGGACCAACAAATCACGTGGAAAAGCATGTTCCTCTTCAAACGCACATATAGACCTGTAGCTATAGGATGTATCGAAAAGCAACAGCCTAAGCAACAAGACAAACAGAGCTCACTATGCCAAAGACACATAGAGAGCTTCAAACAAAGGCAACTACCAAATTTAAAAGTTGTCTTTGCTACGTGGCCAGAACAATCTTATATAGAGCACTTTCTGCAATCCATGGCTAATGATGTTCACCTTGGAAAACGAAGAACATTGGAAGCCAACGTAGTGGTTACTAAGGGACACTCCATGAGCAAGCTAGGGAAACTCAACTTCAATATGAATAGCTTATTTTGAAGAGGGAGATTAGGTTATAGGTTGTTGGAGGAACTATAGAACGGTTTTGCAAAGTAATGTGATAATAGAAAATTAAAATAAAAAAATATGTTTCTAAATTATTTTAATATGAATATAATTAAATAAATATCAAAACTTAAATTGTATATCTCTGGTCATTATTGTTGAAGATTTCAATAATGATTTTTTTAGTATTTTGGTGTTTCTCGATTTTGAATTCTCACATACTGTAGAAAATCCTTCAACTTGAGATTAAGCCAAGGGACCAAAACACACATATATATAGGCGTTCTCCTATCAAGAACGTTTATTACCATCAATTCGTGACGTTCAAGAATTAATTCAATATCGAAACATTTGGACCATAATTAAGAATTTTAATTATCATGAATGGAGAAATTTAATCATAATCATTACATTCATAATAAATGAAAACTAAAATATTTAAATCATAATCAATAAAAATATTAATAATAATAACAAATTAATTAAAAAACAGGTTACATGTTACCGATGGGAAGAGAAAAGAACTGATCTTATAACCCTAAACTGGGATGAGCATAAGAAGCTCTTATGGGAAAAATCTGAAGCTTTATTAGGTACTACCCTTCTGCTCGTTGAAGGAGGTTGGGTGATTTACATCTGAGCTAACAGGATCATAAAGATAAAAGTATTTGTTTTGTAGAAGACGGTCTTCAATTCCGCACGAAAACGATCTATAGCTCCGGCTATTTCTAGACCGGCTCCTCTTAAGGTTTTTAAGATTATAAATTCATAGTTTATTAGCGATGTGCGAAAATGGTCTTATAATGTTTTCTCCGTTCAATATACTATTAGCCATACAAGCAATTAACAGAGCTTAAACTTATAGAACTAGGGGTTTCTTTAGTGCCTAGTACTGAATACGAGTAGAGTTCCATAATAGAAGTCTTTGCTAGTTCGTTGAGAGTATGCCATGTTACGTGATTTGGAGTTTAGGGTAGCTAATGCGAGTTGACTTCACCGAACAAGCAACATATAATGTATAGCGTTAATTATGGAGTGGAGATTCTCATTCCTGTTTTCTAGTTCGATAGATTCAAAGTAAGCGGGCAGCTGATATTCCTTTCGCTGGCACCTAAGAAGACTCTATTTATAGACTTATCGCTTGCTCTTGCAGCATTGTTATTTGAAACTACTGTCCTAGAAGCACAATTGGATACAAAGGAAGTCAGGATCAGCTGGATTGGGAACATACCTTTATTAGTTCAAGTAAAACTATCACTACTCTTCCGGTAATTTGGGTAAAACTGTTACTAAACTTCCGGCGCATTTGTTGATTTGTATGTTGTGTGTTCGGGTAGTGCTTCCACAGCGAAGTCATTATTACTCTTTGGTAGTTTGGGCGTCGGTAGGGGTAAAGTAGATTAACTCTTCTCTGTCATTAGCCTTTTTATTGATACTTGCTCTTATTATAGATTGTTTCAGTATGATATAGTTCTTATTATAGTTTGTTTCAGTATGATATCTTCTAGAATACTAGCTCTTATTATAGTATGTTTCAGTATGATATCTTCTAGGTGGTTTCAGTATGATATCTTCAAGGTGGTAGGCACATATCATAGGTATTGGTTGTATCATTAGTTTGTGCCGAGTCAAATCTGCTTCGCTTATTTTTGTTCGTAGTAGAAAATAGATCCCTTACCCCCACTTGAGAAAATTATTAATATGTAAGTACAGAGATAGTAGATAATATGGATCCTCTAACTCTCAAAAGGATTGACTTCCTAGGTCTGATGTGCCTCGAGATGGCTGTCTTTCTCTTGGCCCCCTGTTGGTGGGGAATCTATTCCAGGGTCATTGTAGTGCAGCATCTGACCCATTCTCTAGGCACCTTACGAAAGCATGGAGTGTGACAAGTAGATGCTTCCTTGGTGCTTCTCATCAGTTGTAGGGTTTGGTAACCCGAAATGGACTTGGCATCGTCAAAAGGCCTCATTTCCAAAGCCTGACTCGCTCTTGCTGTAAGGAATCTCCCTCCTGCCTCGCTATTGTGACATGTTTTGTTCGTCTTCTTCGTTCTCGGTGAATCACATGCGTTATTTTGTGGATCACCATCTTGCACACTAGTCCCTACAAGTGTCTACAGTAGATTAGCGATCCTATCTAAAACAATCATCATATCAGTTCCTAGCCTCCATTGCTAGAAAGGCTCAACTTCAAAATCATATGAAGCTTCCACCTCATATGGCTCCTCTAGGGATGTAGGTAGCCCCAGGCTTGTGCGGTTAAGGTTTGTTGTACATGACCTCAGTTGAGCATTCAGTAACAGATGATTTGCTAGAGGAAAAGATGTTACGAGTGACATTACATAAACCATAGCACTATTCTAGTCTATAAATTCATTAAACTAATGAGTTACTAATAACAACTAGCAATAAAATCCCCAACAAAAAATGGAACCTAGGTCAGGGCATCTTCGAGGAGTAGCCCTCTTGCGTAAGAAACTTCCTAGCACATAAATTAAGGGAGCCATCAAAAGAACACTAAAACACCATAAACAAGGACTACTCGAGCTAATGATAGAGGCAAGAAAACTTTTTGGACAAGTCCCATTAATTGATCATAACAATATCATGGAAATACTGCACGGACCCATATATAAAGGAACAGAAAAAGTATCACCTTGATACTAAATTAGATCAAGCCCAGGATCTTATTGGAAATTGGAAGATCTAGGATAGGCGGCCAACCTCCTAGAAAGAGCAATGTGCATGGATCAAGTGACCAGGGATGCAGCTCCGTGGATTGCTTATCAGGCCTGATAGGTGGTGGCATTACACCCTTCTCAAAGGAACCGTACGTGATACTCTCGCGTTATATGACTCTGTCCTGAAATTTGGACCTACCCTTTTTATTCTTTGACCAACAAGTCCTCGAACCCATAGAAGCTATTAATCATTCATTCATTGATTCAAGGTAGCTTTAGCCATTGATTGATTCAAGGTAGCTTTTCTATTGAAGTAATAGAAGCTAATCACTAGAAGCAAAGCGATCTTCTAGGTCAGGAAGAGATAGACTTTCTTATTGCGCATAAGCTACCAAAAACTGAATTCAGGAAGAAGGCCAGAACATTAGAAAGAAAAAAGAGGTATGGAGAGGGTCGACTACAAGTCTACAACTACAATACAAGTAATGAACGTGCTTCATTTTGAATTCCTACTTAGCTATCCTTATAGCAGACAACTAACGCAAGCCTACTCAACTAATCTTGGTGCTTTACTTTAATCATGCGGTTCTTCACTTCAAAATGAGTTTGGGGCATAATATCTTACTAGCTTTGATGTCATATTATAGTACTTAGAGTCGAGATTGTGAGCTAATATCTCATGCACCTTTTGCTAATGATGACATGAAAACAGAAACTCAACTATAGCTAAGGAAAATAGTAAACTCAGGAATTTCACTTGTGTAGAGGAAACTCAAGTAGTTGTGCATTTAATTCTTAATCTTAAACATATGAACACGGGAGGATTGGGATCTAAAGAAAGATCTTAAGTAGCCAGATAACAAAGATATATACTAGATGTTTGAGAGTCAAATTCAAATTCAAATGATTATCTCACATTAGAAACTTGAGCAAGAACAAGAGCAAGTGCAAGTGAGATGCGAAGAGAGAGAATTTGGGTGCGAAGCAAGAAGTTCTTAGTTGAGCTGAGTTCGACAAAAGAAAAGGTATGGTGTGTCTTTACCGCTATCTAGACTAGGCTATCGAAGAGAGAGTTGAATTCAAACTTTTGAGTTGAGCACGCAACTTGTTGCGCATTAGGAGCTGTTAACGTATTAGTATGAGTCATAAGCAAGTCCTATTTTACTAGGGGAATACCTGTCTTCATCGGTTGAAGCATAGGATGGAGCTGGGGAGGAAGATAGGGGTGTCTTTATTTCCATCAACAATAGAAGATGTAGTATCTTTACAGGGTTTTATACCTTGTGCTCGAAAGCAAGCAGCAGATGACCAGTGTTAGTTGAATCTCAAGTTTCCAACTTCATAGTTCTCAGTGCTAGGCTTGACCCTTCCCTTTGTGTGATTGGCTTTCCCTTCTAGTGGTCGAAGTCGCTTTTCAATGATTGTCCCACCTTATCTATGAGAGAGGTTCGGGTGTTGGTATCTATAAGCTTATCACTCAGTAGTATCTTTTAGCTTGATAAAAGAGTCTAGGTAAGTGAATCAAGCTAGTGTCAACTCAATCCTAGTGCGAGTTGAATCGACAAGTCTCTAATCCTAGACAATGGGGTGCGAGTTAAGTCTTAAGTAAGCTCTATGATTAGCTAATTAAGTATACAGTATGGGTAAAGTATGTTGGGAAATCTTCAATTGGCATCTTATCCACAACAAAAAAATAAAAACAAAATCAGATTTCCCAAAGTCAATTACTTGGTCATTATATGTGATAATTGGTGGTGCGAAAAAAATCATAAAACTGAAAACTACATATATCATGTGAGATGTGTTATCTAGGGAGATTGTATATCCCTAAAATTTTCAAATTCGATAAAGAGGATGAAGAAACACTCACATACTCTTCTCCAATGGTGATCCATATGGTAGACACGGTGACGATGCTCGTCAGATCGCTGCGGGATCTATCTCTCCACTCACACCATAACGCTATCGGGCTTAAGAGGAGGAGAGGAGACTTAGGAGAAACGGAGGGCAACCACCAAAAGTTCTAACCTATGAATTATAAAGTTCCTTCTATTTATAGAGGTGCATGCAGCTTAACCCAAATGGATCTTGCCCTATTGGGTATTGAATCTCTATCTAATTACCCAAGCCATTTATACCACTATATCTCTATCCAAGAATCTCTTATTGACTCTTATTGGATCTTATCCATAGGATCCAATAATACAACGCTTATTGGATATCTACTAAAATAGGAGCTCCACGGATATCTCATATTTGCACCTCTACTCGTCGCAACATCTATCATATGTGTGTGACCCTCTAAGCCCGATACCAAGCTGACCGTGAGACGCTCATATCAGAATTCCTTCTGATATAGTGAACTATTATCTCCATAAAATTTTACTCAACTTATCGACTACGAACGTACTAGGCCACTATGTTGTAGTCCCCAAAATGGTGCAAGTCCGTGGAATACCCTAAGGAAAATTATGGGTATTATTTTTATTATCTCGAGGACTGAAAAGCCTTTGTTGCTAAGAGAGCTATGTTCCTTGAGAGTGAACACATTCTTGGTGGAAATAGTGGGAGTGAGATAGAATTGAGCGAGGTTGGAGAATCTTGCTTAAGCATCATTTTAGAGTCTGACTCTATTCAAGTACCTAACATATAAGTTCCAACTTTGCGTAGGTCTAGCAGAGTATCTCACCATCCTGAAAGTTATGTGGGATATATCAATAGAGATGACTCTTAAGATGTTGATCCTTAGACCTACGAGGAGGCTATTATGAGTATAGACTTCGATAAGTGGTAAGAAGTCATGAATTCTGAGATGAATTCTATGTACTCTAACAAGGTTTGAAACCTTTGGATGCACCTGAGGGTATTGTACCCATCGGGTGCAAGTGGATTTTCACGAAGAAGATCGGAATAGATAGAAGATGGAGACCTATAAGGCAAGGTTGGTAGCTAAAGGATATCATCAAAAATAATGAGTTGACTATGACAAAACCTTTTCACCTGTAGCCATATTTAAATCTATTAGAATTCTTTTGGCCATTGTAACACACTATGACTATAAGATCTGACAGATGGATATGAAAAGACATTCCTTAATTGCAACCTCGAGGAGAAGGTACATATGATACAGCCAGAGGGATTCGTAGAGAGTCTAGATAAAGTGTGCAGGTTACTCAGATCCATTTATAGATTGAAGCAAGCTTCACGAAGTTGGAATATAAGATTTAATGAGGCGATTAGATCTTATGACTTCATTAAGAATGAAGATGAGCCTTATGTGTACAAAAATATAAGTGGAGTGCTATCACCTTCTTGATGCTGTATGTGGATGACATCCTAATCATTGAGAATGATGTAGGAATATTCTCCACAGTAAAGGCTTGGCTATCCAGAAACTTCTCCATGAAAGAGTTAGGGGAAGCATCCTATATTTTGGGGATTTAGATCTATAGAGATAGATCCAAGAGGATGCTTGGCTTGTCCTAATCTAGATACATAGACTCCATTGTCAAAAGGTTTGGCACAGAGAATTCCAAGAGAGGTCTTACACCAATGAGATATGAAATTTCACTTTCAGGAGTATGTCCCTAAAGATTCCTGAAAAAAGGACAGACATGGATAAGATACCCTATGCCTCAGTGATAGGATCTATCATGTATGCTATGCTATATACCAGGCCTGATATAGTGCATGCTCTGAGTGTCACGAGCAGGTATTAGGAGGATCTAGGTTTAGAATAGTGGAAGGCAATAAAGTGTATCCATAAGTACTTGAGAAGGACTAAGAATCTTTTACTGGTATATGGAGGAGGTAACCTTCATGTTAAGGGCTATACGGACTCAAGTTTTTAGTTTGACATTGATGATAGCAAGTTAAACTCAGGATATGTTTTCACACTGAATGGAGGAGCAGTAAGCTAGAAGAGTTCCAAGTCTTAATACTACTACTGACTTGATCATAGAGGCGAAATACATTACTATAGCAGAAGCAACAAAAGAATGGGTGTGGAAGGGATATGGATGAAGAAGTTCATCAGAGATTTGGGAGTCATATACTATAATAGCAATAGAGCAATAGCTCTAGCAAGGGAACCCAAGTGTCATTAGAATTGTTATAAGGAGGTTCTAACAGATTATAACGATTATGACCGATAAAGATATAGCAATGGAAAGAATTTCATCCGAATATAACATTATAGATCCACTGACAAAGCCATTGGCTTAGATTATATTTGAGTATCATAGGGGTTTGATATGGATCAGATACATAGGTGATTGACTTTAGGTCAAGTGGGAGATTACTGGTTATAGGTGCCTTATAAACCAATCACGTGAGTGATGACACGTGTGACACGTTACATGATCTTTTTGCTTATAATTAATATTGGCATATTCTCACATTATATTATCTGTTGCTTATATATTATGATATCCTTGATTTTGTGCAATGGGAATCGGATCGTGATGAGATCACGATAATAAAATTGATTCATCTTTAAACATAAATCCTAAATAATCCCGGTCATAGGTTATTCGAAATGGACATCAAGACAACCGGATAGACCAGTGTACTATATACCCATCCATATGATGGAGGCAGCTGGTCTCATAGCCACTTATATGGAGACACTAAGGATATAGTATAGGTGCTCATTAGAGAATGAGTTCACTAATTGATCTACTTATGAAATATTGTATGGTTAATGATACCTAATATCATACAACGATTCCACAGTCCTAGTTGTATATCTGGTCCTTAGACTTGAGACACTAAGGATGTCTTATATGAGTACTCCTTTCATTGACACCAGACTTACAGGTTTGAAGAGTTTCCGATCTAGTACAGTTGGTTATTGGGATTAGTAGCCAACCTTACGAAGACAATTGAGTATCAATAGAGGATCATCCACTCTTAATATCACAAGAGGACTATCTCATAAGTGCTTGCTCGGATAAATCCTTGGCCAAGGTCATTCGGATTGAGAAAGGAGTTCTCCGGAAGAATCCAATTAGAGCGGGACTCATACGAATTCCGTATGTGACCTGATAGTACCATGTCTAATATATAGTCTCTGAAATATTAGTTGGATGAGAGATTATAGATACACGGCAACTGAGGACAAACAGGTCCAATGGATTCGATCCCCCTTATACCATCTGGAGACTATGGCATAGTGGCATAGTACATCCATAGTCGATGAGTTGAGTGAATTATTATAGGGATAATAATTCACTATATTAAAAGGAGTTCTGACGGGAGCGACTCACAGCCAACTCAGTATTGGGGTTAGAGGGTCATACATATATGGTAGATGCTTCAATGAATAGAGGATTGGATGGAGACCCAATTAGCTCCTATTCTCATTAGATGAGACCCTATACTGATGAGCTTCTTGCTTGAGGCCTAATTAGTGGCCTAATAAGATTATTGCATAGAGTTCCAATAATGCAAGTTTAGTGGGTTATTGGATGAAGATCCAATACCTACTAAGGTAGGAACCCTAGGGTTTTTGGTGGCTCTCTATAAATAGGAGGGAGGTTCATGGTTGATAGGCTGCAGCTTCGGCTAACCCCTTCTATTCTCCTCCCTCCCTCTGCACAAGAGTTGCGAGATTAGATTGGAGGAGTTTCACTATAGATATTCATCATGTGGATACCGCTAGAGAGGAATACGCTTGACTTCTTTCATCCTCCCAATTCAGATCTGGAATACAGGGATATACCATTTCCCTAGGTAATCAATCTATCACATGACACGATTTTATCATTTTTACGGTTTTCTTGCAACATAATCTTTTGCACAATGATTTGATTTGTGTGGGAAACTAGTTTTGTTTTAATTTTTATTGTACATGTGATTCTCTCGTTAAAGTTTCCCAATAGGATCTAATCCATCGGACTTATCTATTTATAGTTATCGTGTATCTATAGTCTCTCATCCATCTAATATCTCATCGACCATATATTGGGTATGGTACTATCAGGCCTAATACAGAATCCATCCAAGTCTTACTCTAATCAGATTCTCCCAAAAAACTCATTTTCTCTCAATCCGAATAACCTAGACCAGGGATTTGTCCAAGCGAGTACACACGAGATATTCCTCTCATGATATCGAGAGTGTATAATCCACTATTGATACTCAATTACCTTCATAAAGTTGGCTACAAATCCCGATAACTGGTTGTCCCAGATTTAAAACTTTTAGATATGTAAGTTTGGCATCAAAGAAAGGAGTACTCACATAATGTATCCTTGGTGTCTCAAGTTTACAGACCAGACACATAACTAGGACTACAGAATTACTATATGATGTCAGGTATCATTAACCATCTAATATTCCATAAGTGGATCAATCAGTGAACTCATTCTCTAATGAGTACCTACATTGTACCTCTAGTGTCCACATCTATAGTGGTTCGATCACCAACTTGACCTATGTCTACTTCTAGAGTCCTCCTTCTTCGAGGCCCGTCGGTGTCAATAAATGTACTTCCACGGGTGAAGATAAAAGTCCTTTACACCTTTCTCCTTTTCCTAGGCTCAAGAGATAAACTTTTACACTCTCATTTTCACAAGTTCATGAGAGAAACCTTTGCAATCTTCCACTCTTCCCTTAACCTCACTTTACACTTGAAGCACACAAGGGAAGTTCTCAATAAATTTTAACAGTATTTGTCCAGTATTTTTACCACTTTTTCTTTTACTTTCTTGCTTTCTAATGCAAGAATACATGGGATATTTATAGACCCCAATTGGCTTCAAAAAAATAGAGCAAAAATTCAATATTTTTTGAAAAAATCAAGTACGAGCGCTACTACCATCGACATTGGTAGTATCATCGAAAGTACCTAAAAAATAAGGATGACGATGGTACTATCATCGCTTGGGTAGTACTATTGTCACCCATCGATGATTAAAAATCCCGAAAAGAGTTCTTTTGATACTATTTCATACTAAGGTGTACCTCCTGTTGACCCCTTTCTAGGTCAACGAAATGAGCTCAATCTGAGATCAAATCCTAATTTAAAGTGGATATAGTTGCCTCTTATTAAGTTAATTTAGGTTTTTCCAAATCTAACTCAATTATGACTCAAAACACATGATGATAACTATAACATACTAAGACATAATTGCAATCATTCTTGTTGTCTGGCACATCAATCGATCTTTCAAACTCTCAGTGAGTCTCTCGATCATCTTTCGATGAACTCCCAATACACTATCGATCACCTTCGGCGAGTTCCCAACGAACTCTCGATAAGTCCCCAATCATCTTTGGTGAGCTTCCGACAATCTCCTGGTAAGTTCCTGTTGGAAAACCTCAGCGGGTGCATCACATGCGCAATGAAAATCAAAACAAAAATCGATTTTTCATGCAGATCAAATCATCGTGCAAAAGATTGGGGTCGCGATAAAAACCATAAAAACTAAAAAAATCATTATACATGAGAGATTAATTTTACTTAGGGAGATCGTATATCCCTGTATTTCAGATCTGGATGGAGAAGATGAAGGAGGTCAAGCGTCCTCCTCTTTAGTGGTATCCACATGATAGATCTTTGTAGCGAAACTCTTCCAATCTTATCTTGCAACTCTTGCTTAGAGGGAGGAAGGAGAATAGGAGGTGATGGCTAAACCTACAGCCTATTAACCATGAGTCTCCCCTCCTATTTATAGAGAGTAGAGCCACCAAAACCCTATGGCTCATTCCTTAGTGGATATTGGATCTTCATCCAATAACCTACTAACTTTGTATTATTGGATCTTTATCCAATAATCTCCTTAGGCCTATAATTGGACCTTAATTAAGGAGCCCATCAACATAGTGTCTCATCTAATGAGAATAGGGGTTAATTGGATCTTCATTTAATCCTCTATTCAGTGAATCATCCACCATGTGTGTGTGACCCTCTAGGCCCGATACCGAGCTGGCCGTGAGTTACTCCAATCAGAACTCCTTCTAATATAGTGAATTATTATCCCCATAATAATTCACTCGACTCATCGACTATGGACGTATTATGCCACTACGTCATAGTCCCCAGACAATACAAGGGGGATTAAATCCATCAGACCTGTCTATCCATAGTTACCATGTATTTATAATCTCTCATCCAAATAATATCCCAGAGACCATATATTGGATATGGCACTGTCAAGTCACATGTAGAATTAGTATGTCTTGCTCTATTCGGATTCTACCAGATAACTTATTCTCTCTCAATCAGAATGACCCTGGCTAGGGATTTGTCTGAGCAAGCACATATGGGATATTCCTTTCGTGATACCGAAAGTGGATGATCCTCTATTGACACTCAATTGCCTTCGTATGGTTGGCTACCAATCCTGATAACCAATTATACCAGATCTGAAACTTTCCAAACCTGTAAGTCTGGTGTCAAAGAAATGAGTACTCATACAAGGCATCCTTGGTATCTCAAGTCTAAGGATCAGATACACAACTAGGACTATGGAATCACTGTCTGATATTAGGTATCATTAACCATACAACATTCCATAAGTGGATCAATCAGTGAACTCATTCTCTAATGAGCACCTGTACTATATCGTGAGTGTCTCCACACAATTGGCTATGAGACCACTACTTTTATTATATGGATGAGTATATAGTACACTGATCTATCCGGTTATCTCAATGTCCCTCTTAAGTAACCTATGACTGGGATTATTTATGATATGTGTTTAAGGGTGAATCGATCTCATTATCGTGATCTCATCATGATCTGATTCTCATCACACAGAACCAAGGATATCATAATATATATATAACAAATAATATAATGTAAAAATATGTTATTATTTATCATGAACAAAAAGATCGCATAACATTTCACACGTGCCATTACTCACGTGATTGGCTTGCAAGGCACTTATAACTAGTAATCTCCCACTTGACTAAAAGCCAATCACGTATGTGTCTGATCCCCATTAGACCCTTGTGACACTCAAATATAATCTAAGCTAGTGGCTTCGTCAGTGGATCTGCAATGTTATCTTCGGATGGAACTATTTTCATTACTATATTTTTTGGGTCATGATCGTTCTAATCAGATGGAACCTCCTCAAAATAATTCTGTTGAGACATGAGTTCCTTTGTTAGAGTTATCATCCTATTGCTATCATAATATATGGGAGTCAGCTCCATGCTGTTTGGTATGACTCCCAAATCCTTGATGAACTTCTTCATCCACACCCCTTTGTCTTGCTGCTTCTACTATAGCAATGTATTCCGCCTTTGTGGTCGAGTCAGCAGTAGTATCTTGCTTGGAACTCTTCCAGCTTACTACTCCTTCATTCAGGGTGAAAATATACCATGAATTTGACTTGCTATCATCAATGTTAGACTGAAAACTTGAGTCTGTATAGCCCTCAACCTGGAGGCTACCTCCTCCATATACTAGTAAAAGATCCTTAGTCATTCTCAAGTATTTAAGGATACACTTTACTGCCTTCCAATGTTCTAAACCTGGATCTACCTGATACTTACTCATGACACTCAGAGCATGTGCTATATCAGACATAGTACATAGCATTGTATACATGATAGACCCTATCGTTGAGGCACAATGTATCTTATTCATGTATGTCATTTCTTTAGAAGTCTTTAGGGGCATACTCCTGGAAAGTGAGATTCCATGTCTCATCGGTATAAGACATCTCTTGAAATTTTCCATGCTAAACATTTTGATAATGGAGTCTATGTACCTAGACTAGGATAAGCCAAGCATCTTTTTGGATCTATCTCTATAGATCTAGATCCCCAAAATATAGAATGTTTCTCCTAAGTCTTTTATGGAGAAGTTTCTGGATAGCTAAGCCTTTACTGTGAAGAATATTCCTACATTACTTCCAATGATTATGATGTCATCTACATATAGCACCAAGAAGGTGATAGCGCTTCTACTTACCTTCCTGTACACACAAGGCTCATCTTCATTCTTAACAAAGTCATAAGATCTTATTACCTCATCAAATCTTATGTTCTAACTTTAGGAAGCTTGCTTCAATCTATAAATGAATCTAAGTAACTTGCATACTTTATCTGGACTCTCTTTGGATATGAATCCATTTGACTATATTATATACACATTCTCCTCGATATTGCCATTGAGGAATACCATTTTGACATCCATCTATTAGATCTGATAGTTAGTGTGTTGCAATGGCCAAAATAATTCTAATGGACTTAAGCATGACTACAGGTGAAAAGGTTTTGTTATAGTCAACTTCTTGTCTTTGATGATATCCTTTATCTACCAGTCTTGCTTTATAGGTCTCTACCTTTCCATCCACTCCGATCTTCTTCTTAAAGATCCATTTGTAGCTGATGGGTACAACACCCTTAGGTGTATCCACAAGGTTCCAAACCTTATTAGAGCACATAGAATCTATCTCAGAATTTATGGCTTCTTGCCACTTCCCGGAGCCTATACTCATAATCGCCTCTTCATAGGTATGAGGATCAACATCCTGAGAATCATCTCCACTAATATGTCTCACATATCATTCAAGAGGGTAAGATACTATACTAGTCGTATACAAAGTTGGAACTTGTGTGTTAGGTACCTGAACAAACTCGGGCTTTAGAATGGTGCTATGTTCTCCAACCTCGCTCAATTCTATCTTGCTCCCACTATTTCCACTAAGAATGTGTTCCTTCTCAAGGAATATAGCTTTCTTGGCAACAAAGATCTTTCAGTCTTCGGGGTGATAGAAATAATACCCATAAATTTCCTTTGGGTATCCCACGAATGTGTATCATTATGTCCTTGATTCCAACTTATCAGGAGGCTGTCTTCTAACGTGGGCAGGACAACCCCAAATCTTAATAATCTTAAGATCGGGCTTCTTTCCTTTTTCATATCTCATATAGTGTAGATACTACCGACTTTGATGGAACTCCATTCAGAATGTAAGTTGCGATCTCTAGGACGTACTCTCAAAAGGAGATGGGTAGATCAGTGAAACTCATCATGGATCGTAATATATTTAATAGCGTGTGATTCCTCCTTTCTGATACACCATTGAGCTGAGGTGTATAAGGAGGTGTCCACTGGGATAGAATCTCATTGTCCTTAAGGAAATGGGTGAACTCTATACTCAAGTACTCTCCTCCTCGATCTGATCGAAGAGTTTTAATACTCTTTCCAATTTGGTTCTCCACCTCATTCTTATATTCTCCGAATTTTTCAAAGGCCTCAAATTTATACTTCATCAAGTACATATGTCCATACCTAGAGAAATCATCAGTGAATGTAATGAAATATGAGTAACCACCTATAGCTTGAGTCAACATGGGACCATATACATCACTATGTATGAGTTCTAATAACTCAGTGGCTCTCTCTCCAGTTCCACTAAAAGAAGAGTTGGTCATTTTCCCACGAAGGTAAGGTTCGCAAGTTACATATAACTCATAGTCAAATAGATCTAAGTATCTATCTTTTAGCGACTTTTGAATCATTCCCTCATGTATATGACGTAGCCTACAATGCTATAGGTATGCATTTTTCACCTCATCTCTTTTTCTCTTAGATATATTTATATTCATGATATATGGAGAAGTGTATAACATATATAAGCCATTTATAAGGGTCCCTCTGGTGATGATCTCATCATCCATAATATTGAATAACTATTATTCTCAAAAACTAATTTATATCCACTAATTGTTAAATAAGAGACAGAAATAATATTTTTGATAATAGAAGGAACAAAATAGCATGCATCTAATGCAATAATAGCTCCATCAAGCTAATGTAGGGTGATCTCTCCAATAGCAACTGTAGCAACTCTTGCTCCATTGTCCATCTTGAGGTCCATCTCGCCTCTAGCCAATCCCCTAGGTCTTGCCAGAACCTACAACGAATTACAGATATGATAAGCACTTTCGGTATCCAATACCCATGTGTTATCATAAAAATCTGACAAGTAGAAACTGATCATGAATATACCTAAAGCTTCTTCAAGCTTCTGTTTTGCCTTATTTGCAAGGTAGTCCTTATAGTTCCTCTTCCAATGTCCATCTTGGCTGTAGTGGAAGCACTATCTTTTGTCCTTTGCCGGGTCTTTCTTGGCAACCTTCGCCTTACCCGATCTTTCTTTGCCCTTGCTTAAAGGTCTTACTAGCATTCTTTTCCTATTGGTCTCACCAATATAGAGAATTGACTTCTTTTTCTTGATGGTACTCTCAGCTTCCCTCAACATATTGGGGAGCTTAAGTAGAGTCACCTCAAACTTATTCATATTAAAGTTAATAATGAATTGTGAAAAGGAATCTGGTAGGGACTGAAATATAAGATCAACATACATGTTATCCTTTAGGACTATCTTTATACTTCACAAAGCGAGCAATCTCATCCTTGATTGTCCTTTCCTCCAGCATAGGCACAATCGTATTAACGACATATACAATTTTCTCTTTCATGGGAACAATTCTCAAATTACGGAGCCTTTGTACCAATGAGGCGGTTGGCATCAAGTATGCCATATAGGAGTTTTACAAGCGACAAATAAGATATAGCAAAAATAAATAGTATGTAGATTTTACAGAAAATACTAATTAAGATATGGCCTTCTATCTTAATATACTCCCACTATTTTCCTAGCGAATCATGCGACACCCTCGACATGTGAGACAAAAGTCTCCGGCAAACTCCTAGTGGGGATCGGGATCCAATTGGCATCTTAGTGTACTCTCGAGGGACTCGACCAACTACACTAAGCCCAAAAGGTAGACAACTCTTGTCAATCATAACTCCTTGTGATTCCCGTTATGTTCAGTCTCTAAATCATCATAGTCTCAACTGCTCAACCAACCATGAAGTTTAGTTAATTCATCACCATTAGTACAAGATGAGTCTGATTCAATGGATATGCTCTCGGCTACTCGACTAAGTCACACTATGTCCTCAGGTCACTGGTAACATATATATGTCATAGGCAAGAACTCGATCACGTAGATAGGAGAGCCTCGAGTGACTCGATGAACTCAACCTATGTCGTGATTCAATTTCTTCCTATAACGATGAAAGGCCATGTGGGTCAATCTTATTGCCTCACATTTACTGACTTAATATTATCATAGGAGGGGTTTTTATTTTCTATCCGTCTCCGAATATGTCGTGTCACACATATACATATTTAATATATATCTATATCGCATGCAAATATATATACATATATATAGTAGGTGTATAACACATCACGCATGCAAGCCACACCGGATGATCATGAGCCGGCACATAATATGATTAAGCCCAAGCCAATGGGCCTAATCACTCACAATAGGATCTATGTATGCATCGGCGCATCTCCATGCCTTGTGATTGTTGATCTCGTCATCATTAGTTCCTTCGGATCATTGCATCACCATGTGTCATAATCTCCCGCCATGACATCATGGGTCTCACTGTCATCTCCACGCTCCCGTCACATCTCTCCATGTAATTACAAATAATCACAAGCACGCAGGCCCGACAATAAACGAGAAAAACAAAGGCTCGTAGGCCCCAATAATAATAATAATCATAATTACACACATCACAACACATGACTTATGATCATTCATCCACATCATACATCACATATACATCATATCATATGTAGGATTACTAGATATATAATAATTAATTAAATTATTTAATTAATTATTTTTCTAGAAATCAGGATATGCTCGAAATTTTTAACATTGTCAAGGGTATTTTCATAATTCTGGATGATAGGACAGTTTTCAAAATTTTTAAAATTATTAAGGGTATTTTCATAATTTTGATTAAGAGGACAATCCTTGGAATTTCTAAAATATTGAGGGTATTTCAGGAATTCTGTACACGATGACAGTCATCAGAATTTTCTAAATTTATAGGGGCAGGATCATCCTTTTCTCAAAAGGATGTTGTAGCCCTCTTGCCCCTTTGCCACCGCCGCCGCTTGCGTGCGGCGGCGCCTGTTGCCGATAGTCGCGGCATCGTGCTCGCGGCGCCTCTATGGGTGTCACCCCTCTGCGGGCTGGCCGCAGGCAGCGGGTGATGATTCTGCACAAAGGCGGCACTCTATTGTCCTTCCCCTTGCTATCTTCATTGCAAAAACGTAGTAAGAATACATAGAATGATTCTAAGCGATACAATCTCATCACACATAGTTGAAAATCAATCTTCCACACAAAAACCTTGGCTCTAATACCACTATTAGGAAACCACAGCGGGTGCATCACAAGCACAGTGAAAATCAAAATAAAAATCGATTTCCCATGCAGATCAAATCATCGTGCAAAAGATTGGGATCACAAGAAAAATCACAAAAATTAAAAAACCGCGATACGTGAGAGATTGATTTTACCTAGGGAGATTATATATCCTTGTATTCCAGATCCGGATGGAGAAGATGAAGGAGGTCAATCGTCCTCCTCTCTAGCGGCATCCACACGATGGATCTTTGCAGCGAAACTCCTCCAATCTGATCTTGCAACTCTTACTCAGAGGGAGGGAGGAGAATAGGAGGTGGTGGCTAAAGCTACAGCCTATCAACTATGAGTCTTCCCTCCTATTTATAGAGAGCCACCAAAACCTTAGGGCTCCTTCCTTAGTGGGTATTGGATCTCTATCCAATAACCCACTAACCTTGCATTATTGGATCTTTATCCAATAATCTTCTTAGGCCTATAATTGGGCCTTAATCAAGGAGCACATCAATATAGGGTCTCATCTAATGAGAATAGGGGCTAATTGGATCTTCATCCAATCCTATATTCGCTGAAGCATCTACCATATATGTGTGACCCTTTAGGCCCGATACCGAGCTGACTATGAGTCATTCCCATTAGAACTCCTTCTAATATAGTGAATTATTATCCCCATAATAATTCACTCGACTCATCGACTGTTGACGTACTAGGCCACTACACTAGTCCCCAGATGGTACAGGAGGGATTAAATCCATCGGACCTGTCTGTCCACAGTTACCATGTATCTATAATCCCTCATCTAAATAATATCCCAGCGACCATATATTGGACATGGAACTGTCAAGTCACACACAAAATCAGTTTGTCTTGCTCTATTCGAATTCTACCAGAGAACTCATTTTCTCTCAATCCGAATGACCCTGGCTAGGGATTTGTCTAAATAAGCACATATAGGATATTCCTCTCGTGATGCCGAGAGTGGATGATTCTCTATTGACACTCAATTGCCTTCGTAAGGTTGGCTACCAATCCCGATAACCAATTGTACCAGATCTGAAACTTTTCAAACTTGTAAGTCTGACATCAAAAAAGGAGTACTCATACAAGACATCCTTGGTGTCTCAAGTCTAAGGACTAGATACACAACTGGGACTATGGAATCGCTGTCTGACAATAGGTATTATTAACTATACAGTATTCCATAAGTGGATCAATCAGTGAACTCATTCTCTAATGAGCACCTGTATTGTATCCTTAGTGTCTCCACACAAGTGGCTTTGAGACCAATCGCCTCCATCATTTGGACGGGTAAATAGTACATTGATCTATCCAGTTATCTCAATGTCCCTCTTGAGTAACCTATGAACGAGATTATTTAGGATCTGTGTTTAAAGGTGAATCGATCCTATTATCGTGATCTCATCATGATCCAATTTTCATTGCACAGAACCAAAGACATCAGAATATATATGTAACAAATAATATAATGTGAGAATATGCTAATATTAATCATAAGCAAAAAGATCACACAATGTGTCACACGTACCATCACTCATATGATTGGCTTGCAGGGCACCTGTAACCAGCAGTTCCCATGCATCGTCCGAACCCGACTTGATGCTCGAACTTGACTCCGGCCCAACATTAGATTGTCTTGCTTTTTTACCATTGTAGTTAATCTTACATCACTCATATCTAACACATAAGCTAGATCATAAAACCCATCAATTGATTTCATTATCAAAATTTGAGATTCAACAATCTCCCACTTTTTGATGATAACAAATTAATGACAGAGTTAGCCTTAACTCCCCATATGTATATGCCATAGGATAAATAAAGCAAATTTGATTTCAAAAGAACCCATCACTATTGAAGTCAATTATAGAATTTTGACAATATTAAATTTTTCATAATTTAACCATTCATGATACCATACATGATAAAATTTTCAAAGCATTTATCTTCTTTGTATCACATGATAAATAATTTCAACTAAAAATATATTTTATAATATAAACATGTCATTAATCTATCTTCTTGAATGAATTTCAAAGATCTTAAAACATTTCTTATGTCATCAATTATGTCATTTCTCCCTCTTTGTTATCAACAAGAAAGAGAAATACTCAACTTATATTTGAATATTCTTAAACATCTATCACAATATTTAGTACATAAAGAAAGAATTTAGTTATTTCTTCCCCTTAGTAAAATAATACAAATAATAAGAATAGAGTTTAATTTATTTCTTATCAAATTCCTTTCTCTCCCTTTGTAAATAAAATAGAAGAAGTGGAAGGGGGAACGTCAAAGATCCAAAAATCAAGTATATAAAAAAAATCAAATATCAAGAGAGGGGATACATTTGAAAACATTTCATCGAGGATTTAAAATATAAATGAGTCGAAATAATTTTTTAGAGAGAGGATGAAAATGAAACTTATCAGAAAAAGAAATTTAAATCATATTTTCTTTTTTATAAATATCAATTTCAAAAGGAAAGAATTATTTCGATAGAGAGCTCAAAAAGTCGAGAAATTCAAGAGAAATATTAGAACTTCTCAGTGCATTTAGAAGATCATTTCATGTAGATGTTAAGAAAAAGCTTAATTTACAAAAATCAAGAAATTCAAAAAGATATGATAGTGAATTAAGCTCAATTTGTAAATCATGTATTTCTCATGCATTTAGTAAATTTAAAATTTTTAATTTTCTTCTAAGCAAATTATTTGTCATTTAATATTGGAAGATTTATCATATCCAATTATTTTCGTTATTGTAAGATAGCAATTTTATCTCCTGTGTGGTCGTCAAAAAGATGGGAAGAATACAAGGCACAAATTTTTTTTTTATATCAATTTTTATATTATAATAAATTTAAAAATATCAATTTGGTGATAGAAGAATATTAGTATCAAATCATGAATACCAAAAGACATGATTTAATTTGACAAATTTTCTTTTAGGTCAAAAAGAAATCTTATGAAATCAAATAAGAAAGATCGTAATTCATAAAGATAATTTTCTTTAATAAAATAAAAAAACTTAATGAACGATCTTGATTTATATAAAGATCTCAAATTATGATTTCCAAGATGTCAAGATCATGAAAAGAACTAGGAGAAAAGATAAAAAATCTTGATTCATATATAGAAAATTTCAAGTTGTCAAGATTATAGTTCTTAATGAAAATATCAAGTTATAAGATCATAAGTCTCCTCTTTGGTACAAAAAAATTATATAAATAAAAAGTTGATTCTCATAAAAGATACTTCAAGTCAAAAAATCATGGGAAAGTTTATGATTTGGTTGGAAAAAATCTCATATAAATTTTGATCAACAAAATCATTTTTATAGTTTAAGAGATTCAGTCAATAATGGTATTACTTTATCTCTTATTGAAAACTTGATTGAGATATTTTCAAAGAAAATTTTTTTTCTCTTGTTAGTTATTTCAATTCATGTGATTTATTTTATACAAAAATTTCTTCGACTTTTTTGCCAAATCCATACATTGATTGTCATTTAAAACCCAGTTTCATTTAAAAGAGAAATTGTCAAAATTATTATAATAAAAATAATTTCAAATAAGTAAAACATTTTTAAACTTTTAAAATTAAAAAACAAGTATAATTTCTAAAAGAAATCCTAAAATATTTTTAAATAATAGCTTTGATTTATTTTAATTCTAATGATTTTTCTTTCTTAAGTGAGTCTAACTCTTTAGACTTAGTGAAATGAATTATCATGCTCATTTCCAAGAAAATTTATTTATTTATTTTACTTTATTTCAAGTTTAAATTTAAGAATGATTTAATATTCAATCATGCAACATATTTCAAGTCAATATACAACCCGTCTAATATAACATTCAAATCAATCATTGAATATATAAGCTAATAATTTTTTATTTAGGTGATTAATCTTATCTTCAAGTCAACATACAACTCATTTATCATTTTAATCATCATACTCAAATCAATCATTCAATATGCATGCCAATAATATTCAAAAGATCATGATTTATTTAGATAGATATTCCTTTGATCAAAACCATAAAAATTGTAGAAGAAAAAGAAAAAAACTTAGACTCATATAAAAGGGGTTTGTTTAAATAAATATTTTTGAGATTCAAGAAGGTTATTCTATATAAAAGACCTCTCAAATCGTAGAAACTAATAGACCATCTAAAAAAAATCATATAAAAACACATCAAAGATCATCATCAAAATTAATTTTCAAAAAATTTCAACGAATGAAAACATAGATAATTTGTCACTAGAATATAGCTAAGATTTTGTGTTTTAATTTTTGTACTAATATGCTTTAGTTTTCATACAAAATCATTTCATCATCGAAAAGCAATCAAGATTAATTGTATAACTATGAATCATCAAAAGATTTTTTGCCAATAATTTTAATTCCTAAAATTTTTCTTATTATTGTTGTTTAGGCTAGTGAGCTTGAAAGGAGTGTTAGATCTCAAGTCATTTACCTTGAGCATCCACTTTCAAGACACTATTTAGTGCTCCTAGCCTTTGTTAGAAGATAAACCTACAAGAGAGGAGATTTTGTTTAAGGTACTAATTTTACATTGGGTTTCTCATGAAACGCTCTACCTAATTTAATTAAAAATTTTTTGTTGTTTATGATTCTTTTGGGAACACAAATCAACTTATGTGGATTATACTTTATAATTATTCATCTATAGGTAAAGTGTCCACATCTACTATAAAAGTTACATTTATTTTCGGGTGAAGAGTGTAATGTGAGTCATCTAATGAAGATACTTATAAAAATTATATTTATTTTTGGGTGAAGAGTATAATGTGGGTCATCTAATTAAGATATTTGGCTTTTGTTGATTGTTACCTACAAAGTCAATAGATATGAACCTGACCCTTATTGGCAAAGATCATGCTTAGAGATTTATTACATATTTTAAACTTTTCTAATATTTGTTGTAGTATAATATTTTTCTTTTTAATTACCTCTAATGACTCACATTTAGAATAAGAAAACTGTATGATGTTGATGCTTCATGCATGTTTTCAATTTTACTAGCAAGTAATGCATGTTCCTTCTTAAGTAATTTATAACTTTTGCTAAGCTTCTTAAATTCATCAAATAGTTCATGAAAGTTATTTAACAATTCATCAAAAGTAAAGGAAGCTTCAGGTGAGTTTCTTACCTCATCGTTGATGGCCATAAGCATATAGTCATCTACTTCTTCTTAGTTATGCTCTTTATCTTCGAAGTACCTCGGCTTCTTATATTCATAGCAAGAAGTTTTATCTATTTTAAGTTCATATTTATGTTTTTTATTAATTTTTATTAATTTATTTAGTTCTTTTATCATAAGTTCGAATTTATAGTTCTCATCACTCGAGGTTTTACTCGAAAAGTCATTTGTTATTCTCAATGTCATGCCTTTCCTATTCTTTGGAAGGTGTTCATATTTGGTTCTCAAAGTAATATCATTCCTATTCTTTGGAACATGTTCTTCAAGTTTATCATTGTAAGTTATTTTATTTATTTTTAATTCATTTAATTTAGTTGAGCTTTCATGTATGACTTCTAAAGTATGTCATATATCAAAAGCCGAATCACAAGTAGAATCCCGATTAAACTCATTTTTATCTAAAGCGCAAAACAACACATTCATAGTTTTGGCATTCAATGAAAACATGTCTTTCATGATCATTTGAATCATTTATAGGATTAGATGACTTTTAAAATCCATTTTCGATGATGTTCCATAAATCAAAATCCAACAAAATAAAAAAGATACACATTATAGTTTTCTAAAGGGTGTAGTATGCCCCATTAAACATAGGAGGGCGTGCAATATATTAACCCTTATTACTGCCAAAAGAAGCCATTAACTCGCTTGGGTGTTAATCCAATTAAGTTTAACATGACACTAATATCAACTGTTATAATCAAGTTGGCACTAAGAGAGGGGTGGTGAATAAAGATAACTTGGTTTGAAAAATATGCTTATGATAAAAACCAAAACTAAAAGCATTTTTTGTTAAGATAAAGTTAGAGAGATATTAAACTTAAAACTGAATGAAGAATCTTGATTTAGCAACAGAATACTAAAATAAAAATCAAGTAAAGAGTGACTCACAAATTTATAGTGGTTCGGTCACTAACTTGACCTATGTCTACTTCTCGTGTCCTCCTTCGTCGAGGACGACTAGTATCTACTAATGATCTTCTTCCACAAGTGAAGATCAAAACATTTTATACCTTTCTCCTTTTTCCAAGCTCAAGAAAAGAACCTTTATACTCTCCTTTTCACAGGTTTGGAGAGAAACCTTTACAATCTTCCACTCTTTCCTTAACCTCACTTTACACTTGAAGCACACAAGGGAAGTTCTCAACAAATTCTAACAGTATTTTCATCTCTTTCTCTTTTACTTTCTTATTTTCCAATGCAAGAATACTTGGAATATTTATAGACCCTAATTGGCTTCAAAAAATGAAGCCAAATTTTAACTTTTTTAAAAAAAACTAGGTATGTTCAATACTACTACCGAGAATCCAAATAAAAGTACTTTCCCATACTATTTTATAACTGAGATGTCCACTTTTAGGTCAACAAAATGAGCTCAACCTGAGCTTAAATCCTAACCCAAAGTGGATTCAATTGCATCTCATTGAGCTAATTTGGATTTCTCCAAATCTAACTCAATTATGACTCAAAACACACAATGCTATCTACGATATACTAAGACACAATTATAATAATTCTTGTTGTCTGGCACATCAATCGATTTTCTGAACTCCTGACAAACTTCCTAGTATCCTCCGATGAACTCCCAGTGAGTCTCTCGATCATCTTCCAGCGAACTCCCAATGCACTCCCAACAAGCTCTCGATCACCCTTGGTGAGATCTCGACAAACTCTTAGCAAGCCCCCGATCACCTTTAGCAAGCTTTTAGCGATCTCCCAGCGAGTTCTCACTACGTCATCTATACCCAACCTGATGCCCGAATTGGACTCCGACCCAACATTAGATTCTATCTCTTTTCATCATCATAGTTAATCCTGCATCACTCATCTTTAACATATATATTAGATCATAAAATACATCAATTGATTTCATAATTAAAATTTGAGATTCAATAGTTTTATCTTTAACATATACAAAAGCCTAAACAAATACAAAAGCCCAAACAGATACAAAAGCTAAAGATGTAGCAGATGAAGGTAAAAAAAGAAGATGTTTCTATTTATTCCAATCTATAGGTACCAAGTACAAAGAGAAGATACATATTCCAATTCTAAACTCAAAATTTAGGTTGGGACAAAGGGGATGTTATCTATGTATTTACAAGTTTCTATACAGGGTACTCGATATGAAAGGATATGAAAGATTGATTCAATTGTGATCTAGGAGTAGCACAAGAGAGTTTTCCATTCGTACTAAATTAGATATGCACAAGAGGGTGAAAAGAAAATAGGTTCTATTGAAATTCATGCTTACCTATTTGACTTTACCTACTGAAAGTGGAGTTCCATCTGTAAGCTTAGAAGCATTAAGTGAATGGCCCGATTGTCTTTTGTATGTGAAGGAAATGAGTGAAATCGAAGTTCAAGTTTCATCGTACTAAGAAGAAGAGGTTAAAGCATAAGTTGGATCGAAATACGGAATAGGTTATTTTGAAGCTGAAGTAATTTATGGTTTTGATGCCCAATGTAAATCAATCTAATCCTATTCCTCAAAAAGTAAAACAGTAAAGAGAGATTCAGGGAACACTAAGGTTAAAAGCTGTCAGGTTACCGACATCCATATAAGGTGGCTCTATACACATTATTCTCATTCTTTGATTTGAATTAACTACTTGTACTCTTTTGACTAGAAACAAGTTATGTTGCTTATGTCGGTAGTTGGAAAGTATTGCCTAGGAGCAGAATGAAGTATTGGTGTGGGTTCAGTTAATGGAGCTATGCAAGAAGGATTTCATTCAATATTTATTAACTTGACTCACCGCTATGTATTATAAGTTGAATTATATTCAAGCGTTAAGAGTTGACTATTGAAGAATCCTTTGTTGACTGAGGACAAAACAAGCAACTAGTAAAATTAGAAAAGGGGAGGGAGTATTATACCAAGTAAAGAATAAGTATCAGGTTTTGGCTTTTAAGCGAGAGAATCTTCAATTAGGTATCCAAGGCCAAGATATCTAGTCAGGAGTAAGGAAACAATAAAATTAGAATATTATGATATAATTAATAAAAATACTTTTAATCAAGAAAATGACATAGTATTATTACATAGGAGGTAACAGAACTCTTATAAGATTATCTCCAAATACATACACTCTCTGCTCACTTGTTTCATGAACATACTAATGTCTTATTTATAGGACATACTAATAACTACCTCACCTCACTTTCTCACCCTATTATCTCACTATCTCACCCATGATTAACCACTATCTCACTAAATCTTTAATCATGGGCTACTACTGCTATAACTCCTACACATATTAACTACCTATGTAACTACTATGAATCAATTCTCAACACTGCCTCTTATTCATAATTATATACACCGATCTGAGACATAAAATAAATATGCTTCTGAACTGGAAGTGACTTAGTGAGACTATCTGTAACTTGTTCATTTATGTCATAGTACTTTATTGTTATGGCTCCATTTGCTACAAGATTGTGGATGAAATGATAGTGTATCTTGATATGTTTCATTTTTTCATGAAATGTTGGATTCTTCGTCATTGTAATTATGGCTTTGTTGTCATAAAATATTTATATTGCTTCTTTTTATTCTTGATTAAAGTATTTTTATTAATTATATCATATTATTTTATTTTTATTATTTCTTTGCTCCTCCTTCCCCAATATTTATGGTATTAGAGCTGTGTTTTAATTTGAACTGGGCATTATGACTTTCAATGACAATTCTATGTCTCAACTCCTTATTCTCATCTTCTCGGGTAAATGCTATGAATTTTTGAGTATCAAGATGAAGACTCTATATAAGTCTTAAGATCTTTGGGACTTGATAGAGAATGGATATGTAGATCCAAATGAAGAAATCAGACCGAGGGAGAATAGAAAGGACTCAAAGATATTGTTCTTCATTCAACAAGCTGTATATGAGATAATCTTCTCAAGAATTACAACAGCGACAACCTCAAGACAAGCTTGGTTGATACTTCAAAATAAATTTTAAGATACATCGAGAGTGATTATGGTAAAACTTTAAACCCTTCACCGTGAGTTTAAAATTTTATTTATGAAAAGCAACGAATCGGTGCAAGATTTTCTTTCTCGAGTGACTAAAATTGTTAGTCAAATGAAATCATATAGTAAACATCTTCATGATCCTATAATTATTTCTAAAATTTTAAAAAGTTTAACACTGAAATTTGATCATGTTGTTACCACAATTAAGGAGTCAAAGGACCTATCTACTTATTCATTTGATGAACTAATGGGTTTCCTTGCAAACACATGAAGCAAGGTTGAATAAGTCACTTAAAAAAAGTGAAGAAAAAATATTTCAGATTAAGGGGGAGTCTTCTACTTCAAAAGAAGATAAAAAATCAATAGAAAGAGGACGTGGCAGAGGAGGACTTTATAGAGGAAATGAAAGAGGAAAAGGACACTTTGATGGGTATGGTGAACAAAAGTAGTCAAATTATGATAAAAATATAATACTATGATGCAATTAATAAAAACGCTTTAAATCATGAAAATGACGTAGTATTACACATGAGGTAATATAACTTTTACAAGATTATATTCAAATGTACATACTCTCTACTCTCTTACTTTATGAATTAAGGTCATATTTATAGGACATACCAGTAACTATAGTTAGGATCAATTGGCATTAAGGGGGGGGCGGGGAGTGAATTAGTGCTAATGTAAATATTTGATTTTAGATTAAATCTTTTCGATTAAACCAAAATATAAAATCCAAAGCTTTTAGTCTTTAGTAAAACAATTGAGTGATTAAATAAAAGTTGCTAAGTTAATAAGTAAACTCAAAAGATAATCAACGTAAAAATTTTACTTTCCAAGAGTGAGTTGAATCAGAAACGTCAATACAACAAATATGTAGGCAATGAAAGCAAAGAACCACTCATAATTTTTATAGTGGTTCGGCGTCAAAGGCCTATGTCCACTCCCAAGTCCTCCTTCTTAAGGTACACCGACGTCCACTACTGATCTTCTTCGGGTGAAGACCAAACCTTTACACTTGAGCTTACAAGGGAGACATAATTTACAACTCTAAGCTCTCTCCCTTACCGTTTTTCTTTTTCTTACAATTCTCATACAACATGCTAGCCCGTGAGCGATTCGCTAAGGTAGTTTGTAACTTGGTCGAAGCTTCCACAACAATAGTACAGGAGGACACAAGCGGAGCGATGGATCCACTAAATGAGGCTTGAATTGCTTGGAGAATTAACCGATCTTGATGTAACTATAGCTTATAGGCAGGATTCGGCATTGGACTGGGTTCTCTTTGAACATGTAGCATTGCTGGTGGACAACTAAGAGAGCCATTACTATAACCCAATAAATCATAACCAAATAAAAGAATAGATAATTGAGCATGCCAGGATGCATAATTATTACCTTTGGATAACTTAAAGGGGATTGGGGAGTCAACATTAATGGAAATGAGTCCTGGATGCGGAGAAGGATTGCTAGCAGGAAATAAAGTTGAAGCATTAGAGGTAGATGAGGAATACATCTGGGAATCACTAGGGTGATAGGTCGAGGAGAAAGTAAAAGAGAAAAGTAGGTAATCTCGTCGAGGAAGTAGTTATGAAGATCGTTAAAGGATCTTCGTCCGAGAAATGAATGACAAAACAAAAGAATAGAGATGAGGTATGAAAGGGAAAGAAAAACCTCACACCAGCATAGGATTGTCATTGTCAGGTGGTTGTGGTCTAGTGATCTTGTGAGATCGCTCTTGAAGCTGTAGATTTGTGGAGTGAAGCTTAAACCAGGTGACAAATGAAAGGGGTCGACGGTAGGAGCAATATCAGTTACGTCACCGATAGAAGGAAGAATCCAACGGAGCCACCAGGTGGTGAGGTTCAGTCGATGAGTCAGCAATAGAGGAAGATCCTGACTATAGTGATAGGCTGTAGAACCATAGCAGCCATAAATTAAAGGAGTCGCATCTAAGCAGTAGATCTGAGAAGCTAGATGCAAGCGATAGATTGAGCAGTAGGGTGCCAAACAACTGATCAGCGGCTGCGAAGAGTGAATGCTAGCAGTGACGTTCTACTATAGAGGTTAATAGCACTAGCAGAAGTCTGTGTTGGATCAGCACGTTCGGTAAGAAATTGCTACTATTGGACAGTAGCACTATCAATGAGAACAAAATTGATGAGAAGAAGACATTGTCCTCATATGGTCACTGGTTATGCTAGGTAATAGTGCTACGCCGGTGAGGAGAAGCAATTGAGATGTGTAGAGGAGCTGGACAACTATTGGTGTGATTGCCTAGGTTGTAGGGACAATAGAGACCAGCGGCAACAATAGGATATCGAGATCAAATACAGAAGGTTAGAACCTCTTTTCTCCACTGAGCAGTGTTCTCCGATGTCTTCTCGGTGTTAGCTTACAGCAGCAAAGATGGGTGGTAGAGGGCATTGTACAGGAGAGATCGACAGAGGAGAAGAGATGGTTGTTGCAGCAATGAGTGAAAATAGAGTGCTTCTCAGCGTGAAACAGATGATGATTAAGATGCTGGTGCTGATGGCGAAAGCAAGTATACAGGTGCTAGCCTTGGAAAGTAGGATCTATGAAACTCTTTGGATGGGTAATGGCAAAATCGATCACCAATCCGCTGAGGGAGAGAGTGGTTCCACCGGAGCTGCTCAAGACCTGTTTAAGGCAAGGAGGCGGCGAAGCGACATGGTCGGTGGAGTGGAAAATAGCAGCGGTGGTTGTCGCAGGCGGGCATCAGTGCTTGTGCAAGAGGAGAAGCCGATTGGGGAGCAGCGAGTGTTGGTTTTGTTGGAGACAAGTGCTAGAGGAAGCCATGAAAGGAGGAAGAGGGGAGAGCTCTAGCAGTGATTTCACATGAAGAGAAGGTAGTCGACACCTGTAAGTCCAATAGTAGGAGGAGGGAGCTGATGGGAGAGGTAGCAACCCTTTTTGTGGTTTCAACAATTGAAGAAACAGAGCATCGGTTGCTATGTTTCGATGGCTGCAAAGCAGCAATAGAGGAGGCAATGATTGTGGCTACATCGGTGGAGAAGTCCATAGCAAGGTAAGGGAATCTGATAGATTTGCACCAAAGATGACGGATAGCAGGTGACCTTACAGAGCGCCACTATCGAAATCGAAGGAAAACTTGGGTCGAGCCATAGCAGAGGAGGAAGATGCGACGTGGCTGCCATGGCCGTGGCAGCGAAGGACCAAGGGCTGCTGGCGCGACCAGCGATGAGCCCGGCTGGAAGATTACCACGGAGCATGGCTAGTGATGGAAGTAGCAAGTGCTAACGAGGTTGAATGAGAGGGCTAAGCGGCTGTTACAGAGCAACGATGCTACCGAGGGCTGGCTAGTAGATAGTAGCAAGATCAGAAGAGTTAGACCGGTGACAGATTCCTTTTTGCTTCAGATGCTGGCAACAATGAGTGAAGGGCAGCAGTTGTGGGGAGCAAGCAGCAGCAGAGGAAGAACGCGAGGAAAGGAAATGCCGCAGTCACTAGAAAGGAAGAGAAGATACCGCGCTGAGCAAAGGAGTTTAGGGAAATTTTCTGTCATTTGATAGAGAGACAAGTTTCTTTTATTGCTCTATTACTAGATAAATGTAAGAAACAAAAACATACTTGGTATATTATTTAAGCACTATTTATATAGAAATAAAGGGAGGATTTTCCTCAACTAATGGGTAAGATATTAGCGTTCAGTTAGAAAAACTATTATAACTAATAGGTACATTCCTAATCTACATAGCATGGGGGAAAGTTCTCATTTGGTGCAAATTCGCTTCAAGTTCAAGTCTTGCTCGGGGCAGAATCAATTCCAATGGAAGAAGCAGGATCTTAAGCTATATCATCGATAAAAGAAGGATCATAAGTAGAATTAACTATTTGTTTGAGATTCATCTTGAGTTAAATCTTCAATTTTATAAGGAAGTTGTGCTAAAGAAGCTCATTGAGTGCAATTATTCCAATAGAGTTCTCATTTCATCCCAATCAATAATCAATAGAATATCGACAAAATAGTATTGAGTGCAAAAAAGGATAGGTGCCCAGCCCATATCGGAAATTCAAAAAAGAGAATCGAAGTGCACATAATCATAAGAAGATTGAGATGGATATGAATATGGATCTAATACTGGCTTTGAAGCAGCAGAAGCTATATGAAGCTATATCAGTATCCGCATTTGTTGACTGTCGTACAGCTAAAGAAGCTGGAAATCATTTGTGCTTGCAAGAAGTAGGAGTGTCAATTCCTAAATGATTGGCAGGTGAAATATATTCTTGTGGCACCATAAGAAAAGAAAAAAGAAGAGGGTTAAGTCGTCAACTGATTGTCTCGCCTCCCTGTCACCAAGAGAAGATGGATATGAGGGAAGATCTTGGACAGAAGATGGAAATAAAGTATTTGTTGACTCGGAACCTGCAATAGCTTTCGATCTACCTATTGGGCGTAAGGCTTATTGAATATGAGCACCCTTGCTTTAAGAAGATAAGATTTACAGGCAGGCGAACCCTTAATTACTACAGTACTATACTTTCTTCCTTTTAAGTTTTTCTACCTATTGCTTACTATTCTCTAGTAAAGTAATATGCTTAGCTTCCATCCTATGAGTTTAGGGGTACTATTGAAATTGGTGAGTTTGCCGATGCCAGAGAAATGTAGATTGGGTCATGCGCTAGAGGAAGTACTGGAGAGATGAAATCTTTTGTTGAGTGTTAGCTTACAAACCTTCTCTTCTATATACCATGTGCTCGACAAAAACAAGAGAAAGTGCTTTCCTTTCTTTTGATTAGCGTAAAATGAACTAGAGCAGCCGGGCTCGCTAACGAACATACTAGTTGCTTGTTGGTGGCATCTTCCATAGTGGATTTGCCATTCTCAAATAGGAGTTACTATTTTTGGGAATTGGCCCACTTGTAGCTCATTCGATACTTAACGCTGTAGTGGTTAATACTTAACCTTGTATGTTGTGGTGAATTGAATATAAGAGACAAATGATGTCATAGAGTAGCCAAACACTAGAAAACTCACTTAACTCATGTAAGCGCAAACAAGCAACGCCAACAAATATTAGTGTTAGCGGTTCTGTAAATGAACTCCGTAAGCTGGAGTCAAATTGAACATTTCATCTTTATCACCCGACAGGAAGGAATGGAATCTCTCGAGCAACTAACAGGAACTCTACTTTCAACTTTCCTTCCCGCAACACCAGATGAAGATCTTTCTCCTCCTCCTTTTCTGTTTGTTGCTCACTCGATACAACTTATTCATTGGGAGCTACGTGGGCAGTTGACATCTTTTTCTTTACTTTGTTAATAGAAGATAATAGTGATGAATATAACATATGATAATAGTTGAACAGAATAACTTGTTGCCGACTTGTGCGCTGCTTAAAAGCCAGTACCTGCTCTAGCATCTTATCTTTAGGTTCTCGAGTGTGATCCTAACATCTCGTTTTCTTGCACAACACGGGACTGGTTCACAGATATGGTTTATTCCCCCACTGTCGATATAGCTACAGTTTCATATATGGTTTATTCTCCTACTAAAGACTAATTACCCCGATCTTGAATCTTCTTGAGTCGACTTTACTTATTCTAATCCATCTTAAGATATAGATACCGTTTATGATCTCCTAGACTTTCCGGATCCCGCTTCAACTTCTTATCATACCAATCAATCTATTTGTTAAGCCTTCCTTTTATGGTTCAATACCTTATCTGGGACAAGCACTCGATGAAACTGACTTAATCTCCCAACCGGTGGTAAAGTCCAAACCTACTTCCCTTAGAATATTAATATAAAGAATCGAGCCTCTTTCTTTATTTGCATGAAATATATCCGAAGCAGGCAAAAGAGGTTAAGCGGTTAAAGACTAAAGGAATCTCAGCTGCAAGCATTGCATAGAATTATTAGGTAATAGAAGAGTAAGAGAGATTCAACAATTCAATGATTCACTTAAAGTTAAAGTCAGCGAAGAATGGGAAAGAAAGTAAGAAAACGTTAGGTCTAGTAGCCCACGTAAAGGTTATGTTGAAAGGATAAGTAGCGCAAGTCAGGTTAGATCAGAGCGAGCAGAGGTCAGATTCAGAAGAGAGATTTTACGATTCAAAACTTCAAGTCGACGAGAATGGATTTTGCCTTATAGTTTGTTTGTGCTTCTGAACCATGGTGTACTAAAGGGTGAGTCTTGAGTTTCTTTCTGCAGGAGCTAGCATTGCTTTTGTTGTAGTTGTTTGTTGCATCTAAGATTTTATCTCTTGTCGCCAAGAATCTCTCTGGTAGACTTATCCCGAACAGAACCTCTCTCATCGCCAACAATGTCAATTGGAAGAGAACCACTCGCAATAGACTTTTGCCCTTGATACTTTCCTTCTTATGTAGCTTTTGGTCTTGCTCACCCTCACCAGCGTATGCTGATTCTAGGCATTCGACTTCAGATACAGATCTAGCTCCATCTGTTGATTAATATACAAACCAGATCTAGCTCCATCTGTTGATTAATATACAAACCCTGTTTCAACAAATATTGAATTGAATCTTGTTTGCGCAGAAGAGTCAACTAATACTTATGATTCTGCTGCTTCTTATCCTGGTATATATTTTAGTAAGTACACAGTTTCTATATAGGATTACTTTTGCACTGCTTCCTCTCGGCTTGAAGTCAAACTAAGCATTCGGCTTCTTCTCTAGGATAAAAGTAAAACACTCGAACTCGAAGTTAAGTATTGAATATATCATTCTTATCGAGAGCAATAAGTATAGATAATTGTAAATACCCCCACCATACCATCCGCACTTAGTCTTGTTTCTATTCCTCACCGACACTAAATTGAAACCACCTTATCTAGTAGCTTCTCTTGCCGACCTATACTTGAAGACGAAAACAATACTTGAAGTTCCTTCCCCCCATCTTGCATATCTCGCAGCTTACCGCCTTCCTTCATACTCCTTTGTACTTTTGAACTGAGTCTTATCCAGCTCCCGAAACAGGAATTGATTATCAAGTACTTAGTCTTGCTTCATTATTTGAATAAACTTTACCATCATCTTCCATTTCCCTTGCTTTACCATAAGTCAAGAGTAAACTTAGTCTCGACAAATTAATGGTGGTTTATCCTGAATCTTGAACTACTCTTCATTAGTCTTGAACATGAATGAACCCGAACAGATGTACCTGCTGCTTCTGCTGTTAGGTTTAAGAATGTTATTACTAGACTCCATTCTCTATTCTATTCTATTATTTCTCTTCAGAAGTTCAGTTTACGATTAGCGTCGGTCAGCCGGTCTCATTCACTTCTTTCTTAGTGGAATGAATTCCGGATGGTGTGACCATCTCGTTCCAAAGCCAAAGCCGCTTTTCAATTGAGCTACCATGCCGCCTATAATCAATCAGAGAATTTAATTTGATTACTCATTCCATTCAATGAGAATGAGATGCAGCTGCTCTTCGTTCTTTGCTTCCTGCTGCTAACATTTCCTTGGTGACACTTGATTGATATTATTAAGAGTAACTAGCTGGCCTCGTTCCTTCAATCACATAAGATGACATGCCGAGATCTTTTTATCCTGTTCGTGCCACTCCTTTCGCTTGCCTTAAAATGGCCGAAAAGGGATATATCCTAATAGTATAAAAGGCGGATACCACTCTCAGGAAGCAGCAAAACTATGTAGCTTCGTGTCATTTATTTACCTGTGTGATTCATATGACCTGAGATGATGAATAGGCAGAGCTCGGGGCCTCTTTGCTTCTTTTTCCAAGCGTCCAGTCTCTGTTTGATGGGATCCCTACCTACTTTCGACGTGAAGGCTGCTCCTTCTCTGGTTATTAAGTGACTTTCCAGTCATTGTTGGTGATTTGGATTGGAACAAAATCTCCTAGGAGATTGGAGGAGACCTAATGCTTTCCATGCGTTGTGAGAGTGGAACATAGACTCCTTTCCCGATAAACTATCTCCTTTGATTCCGGATCAATATAGCTAGAAAAAGATTTGACAAGTGCTTTGCCAGGGATGATTGAGGAAGGGACACAGAATAGTTCCATTCTGGTTTCTTACTACAATATAGAAAATGATAGATTGAAAAAAATAAAATTAATTTTATTCAAATTGTATTGCTAACTTGTTGATAGTGAGTTTTGTTAGGAAAAAAAAGCAACGATAAAACCAAAATAGTATGATGTAATCAATGAAAAACACTTTCAATCAAGAAAACGATGTAGTATTAAACAGGAGATAACTAAACACTTATAAGATTTTCCTCAAATATACACACTCTCTGCTCACTTGCTTTATGAACTAAGGCTCTATTTATAGGATATAATATTGACTACCTCATTCACTGCTTCACCCCATTATCTCACTACTCACCCATGATTAGCCACTACCCTCACTAACTCCTAACTATCTCCACAACTTCTAAACATGAGCAACTACTCCTAAAATATATTAACAAATTACGTAACTACTATGAATTAATTCTAAACACTCCCCCTTGATTCATAGTTAAATACATTAATTTGAGATATGAAATAAATATATTACTTAACTGGAAGTGACTTGGTGAAAATATATATAACTTGTTCATACATACCATAGTACTTTATTGTTATAGCTCCATTTACTACAAGATCTGGGATGAAAAGATAGTGTATCTCTATATGCTTCGTTCTTCTATGAAATGCTGGATTCTTCGTCATTGCAATTGTAGCTTTATTGTCACAAAATATTTTCGTTGCTTCTTTTTATACATGATGAAGATCTTTAAGAAATCTTCGAAGCCATATAGCGTGATAAGCTATTGATGTTGCAGTTATATATTCTACTTTCGAGGTTGACAACGTAGTTGTTGCTTGCTTCTTTGAACTCCAAGATATAGCCCCTGATCCGAGGCTAAAAATATTACTTGAAGTATCCTTTCTATCATCTAAATCTCCTACTCAATCACTATCAGTAAAACCAAATAATTTACATTTAAAATATGAAATACCAAATTCCATAATCTGTAGTTCTAGTAATATAACACAAAATTATTTTAATAGCTCCGAGATGATGTTTACTTAGGCTCTGCATAAACCTGGATACTACACCGATAGATAAGTTAATATCTGGTCGAGTTTGTATTAGATAGATCAAACCTTCAACTAAACTTCTGTAATATCTTGTATTTGTCTAACTTGTACTATCTTCAAGTTTAAATTTCTCATTTACATCCATGGGTGTTGCTGCAACTTTGCAATTAACCATGTTAGATTTTTTGTGCAAATCCATTGTATACTTTCTTTGTGAAATAAAAATTCCATCTGAGTCTTGCTTCACCTCCAACCCAAGAAAATAATGCAATAGACCTAGATCTGACATTTCAAACTTATTCATCATGCATTTTTTAAATTCTATCACAATCGAGTTAGATAAACCAATATATATAATATCATTAATATAAAGGCAAACCATAATAATATTATATTCACCTTCCTTCTTTAGATAAAGGGTAGGTTCATCATCGCTCATCTTAAATCCATTTTGATAAAAATAACAATAAATTTTATTGTACTATGTTCTTGGACTTGTTTGAGCCCATAAAGTGATTTTTTTAGCTTATATATATTTTCTTCATATCCCTTAACCAAAAAACCTTCAAGTTGAGTAACAAAAATATCTTCTTGTAAATCTCCATTTAAAAACTTAGATTTCACATCAAATTGATAAACATGCCAACTCAAATAAGCAGCTAAAGATAAAAAAGTTCTCATGATTTCGAATCTAGCAACTAGAGAAAAAGTATCATCAAAATCAATACTTTGTTGCTTGAAATATCCTTTTGCTACAAGACGAACCTTGTGCTTTTAAATACTTCTATCTGTATTATACTTTATTTTAAACACCCATTTCAATCCAATAGCTTTCTTTTCATTCGATAGATCCATTAGCTCTCAAGTTTCATTCTTTTTAATTGACTTGATTTCTTCCTTCATCACCTTTTACCATTCCTCTTTTTCAACTACTTTCTCAAAACTTATAGGATCTGAAATAAATAAAGTAAATATTGATTATAAGTCTCTGTTAGTGATCTAAATTTTTCTAGAGAGGTTTCATCTGAGGAATCATTTTGCTGAATTTGAACTGCTACTAGGTGAGGTTGACGATGAGTTTGTTGGAGCAGGATTTATCACTTGATTTGGTGGAGTGATTAGTTCTGCCGGAATACGAATTTGTGTTTCACTTTCATTGATCTCTCAATTCCAACTTGCCCTTTCATCAAACATAATATTTATATTAATAATAAGTGTACCACTAATAGGATTATATAATCGATATGCTTTGGATTATAAGGAATAACCAATTAAGATGTATTTTTTAGATTTTTCATTAAACTTATGATGATTTTATGAATTTACCAAAGCATAAGTAATACAACCAAAAAATTTTATATGGCTTACACTTGGCTTTATACTAAACCAAGCCTCAAAAGGAGTTCGATTCATAATAGCCTTTGTCAGTGAAATATTCAACAAATAAACTACTATTGCAATTGCTTCTGCCCAAAACTGATTTGGAAGATGTTTTCCTTTAAGCAAACTTCTTGCTATTTTTTATTCTTACGCTTGGCTACATTATTTTGCACTAGTGTATATGGTGCTATCAATTTTCTACGAATATCATTTTCTTCATAAAAATTAAACTGATTAGACAAAATTCACCACCTCTATCTGTCTAAAGTGTCTGTATGCATCTACCACTTTGCCTTTCTATAAGTGCCTTAAGTTTTCAAAAGTTATTAAATACTTAAGATTTCAATTCTGGAAAATATACCCAACTCATGCGACTATAGTCATCAGAATAACAGAAAATATTGACTTCCCCAAATGATTTTATATTCATAGGTCCATACAAGTCAACATGAATTTATTCAAGACAACTAGATGCTCTCCATGCTTTTCCTTCAGAAAATAATGTCTTACTTTATTTGTCATAAATACATCATTCACATACATCAAGTGTATTAAGTTTTAGTAATCTGTAAACTATTTTTTTTATTTAACAATATTAAACCCTTAATGTTAAAGGGTCCATATCTCAAATGCTATAAATTTGTCTCATTATTTTAATCTGTAATAAGAACATGTTTCTCAATATTTGAAACATCAATTAGAAATATCTTATTTTACGTCATACAAACATTTGCTATAATCAAACCAGATTTCTTATTTTTAATAGTACATGAACCATCATCAAATATAAATGAATATCCAGCATCTATCAATTATCCAACACTCAACAAGTTATGTAATATACTAGGAATAAAGAAAATGTTATCAAGGTATTTTACCTTCCCTTGTTTTGTCTTCACCTCAATTGTTCATTTTCCTTCCACTTGGATTTGCTTGCTATCTCCAAGTTTACCTTTCAACTTGTGAGTCTCATTAATATATCTAAATATTGATCTTATGCCTGACATATGATTATAACATCCACTATCCAAGAACCAAATATCATTTGAGATATTATTAACTTGTGAATGAGTCATAAATAACTTATAGCTTATTTGTTTTTCTCTTTTCCTGCAACCTACCTTTATATGACCAAACTTTTTTCAATAGTGATATTTAATTTTACTCTTATAGTTTTTTATAATAGTTTAATTGCTTTTCATCATGCCCATCAAAGTGTCATTTTTCTCTTCCTCTTCCATTTCCTCTATCACGAAATCCTCCTCTGTCACGTCCTTTTTCTATTGATTTTTTTAATCTTTTTTTAAAATAGAAGACTCTCCCTTACCCTAAAAATTTTGTTTTTAATTTTTTTCAACTGACCTGTTCAACCTTACTTTATATGCTTGTAAGGAACCCATTAGTTCATCAAATGAATAAGTAGATAAGTCATTTGACTCCTCAATTGTGGTAACAATATGATCAAATATTGGAGTTAAATTTTTTAAAACTTTTATAACAATTATATGATCATGAAGATGTTTACCATAAGATTTCATTTAATTAACAATTTCAGTCACTCGAGAAAGAAAATCTTACATCGGTTTATTATTTTTCATAAATAAAATTTTAAACTCATGACAAAGGGTTTGAAGTTTTACCATAATCACCCTTGTTGAGCCTTGAAATTTATTTTTAAAAATCAACCAAGCTTGTCTTGAGGTTGTCGCTATTACAATTCTTGAGAAGATTATCTTATGTACAACTTATTGAATAAAGAACAATGCCTTTGAGTCCTTCTTTATATTCTCCCTCAACCTAGTTTTTTCATCTGGATTTGCATATCCATTTTTTATCAAGTCTGAAAGATCCTGAGACTTGAATAGAGCTTTATCAAGTCCCAATTCAGATTGAAACACAGCTCTGATACCACAAATGTTGGGGAAGGAGGAGCAAGAAAACGATAAAATTAGAATACTACAATGTAATTAATAAAAAATATTTTCAATCAAGAAAATGATGTAGTATTAAACAGAAGGTAACAAAACACTTATAATATTTTCTCCAAATACACACTCTCTACTCATTTGCTTCATGAACTAAGGTCCTATTTATAGGACATATAGTAACTACCTCACCCACTGCTTCACCCCACTATCTCACTACTCACCCATGATTAGCTACTACCCTTACTAACTCCTAACTACATCACAACTCCTAAATATGAGCCACTACTCCTAAAACATGTTAACAAATTACGTAACTACTATGAATCAATTCTCAATAGGTTTTGCCACTCTTCCCTTTTCTTCTTCTTTGTCTACAAGTAGGTTGGTGCTCTCCCTACTACTCCATAAAGATAGATAGTAGTAAGATTAAGCCTAATTTATCTCCCCATATTTTATGACTCGGACTTAAAAAGGTGATTAGGGTAGAAGAAGAGTATAAAGGGGAAAGACTAGGAGGCAAGGTCATAGGCAGCATAGTACTAACTTTTAAATCAGATTATTTCTTAGAGTAGCAAGTCCATTCATAACATGCAGGAAAGGCTTAATGAAAGATGTAACTAGAGGCGAGGCATTCAGCTTATGTGGGTAAGATGCGACTCTATCCAATCCATATGAGCAGAAAAAGCAAGCAAGTGTGTCATGCCATTCGATTTGTTACGTTCAAGAGGCGTAAACCTATCATAAATCAATGATGGAAGGCCACATGTGTCAATCTAATTGTCTCACGCTTATCGACTTAATATTATCGTATGTGGAGATTTTGTTTCGATCTCTTAATATATCATGTCACACACATACATATTTAATATATATATATATATATATATATATATATATATATATATATATATATATATATATATATATATATATATATATATAGTAGGTGTATAATCAATCATATATCAAATATACACATCACACTTAATGATCATGAACCATCACCATGTATCGAGATTGTCCGCCGTGACATCATGGGTCTTATTGTTACCCCTACACTCCCACTGCACCTCTTTATGTAATTACATCATAATCACAAGCATGTAGCCTAATAATAAATAAGAAAAATGGAGGCTCATAGACTCGAATAATAATAATAATTACTTACGCACACATCAAATCACATGATATGGTTCATGATCATCTGTCCACATCATACGTCACATATACACATTATCATGTAGGACTACTAGATAAATAATAATTTATTTATTTATTTACTTAATTATTTTTCTAAATTTTTTTAGATGCCCTACTATAGGGTGCCTTATATGGTAGGAAAGAGACCCCTTATGCAACTAGGAAACCCTAGCCACTAGGGGCACCCCTACGGCTAGGAGTTCTTAGCCATAGGGCAACCTTGGGAGGCCAGGAAACTCTAGTCTCCAAGGCATTTCTTTTAGCCGACAACCATAGTTGTAAACTGCCATGAGCGACTAGCAAACCATGGTTGCCATGCTGCCCCTTGCGATTAAGAGTCCATAGCCATGAGGTTACCACAAGAGGCTATGAAACCCTAGTTGCCAAGGTTCCCCATATGACCATGACTCTTGGCTGCATGGGAGACCACTACCATGGCTAAGAGCAGCAAGCTCTGAGCTAGGCAACCCTTGGCCAGAAGGAGAGCAACAAGCTATGCTCTCGGCCAAGGCTGCAATCAACTTTCGATCATACCACAGGGCAACAATAGTTGCTGCCCTTTTCTCTCCTTTTGTGTCAATAATTTTAACGTCAAATGACCTCTCTATAGCACATCTTAATAGCAAAAATAGGTGCCATCTAGATCTGGAAACCATGACAAGATAATAGCAAGTTATGTAGAAAACAATCTATGTATTTCAATCTCATCATACATAGTTTAGAAACCAATTATTGCATGAGTAACCTAGCTCTGACACCACTATTGGGAAACCATGAGAGCATCACATGCATAGTGAAAAAATAAAACAAAAGGTTTTCCATATTGATCACATCATCATTCAATGATTGGTGCATAAAAAAATATAAAACCTAATACTACGAATCATGTGAAATATATTACCTAGGGGGATTATATATACTTGAAACTTCCGGATCCAATAGGAGAGGTTGAAGGAGGTCAGATGTCTTCCTCTTTACCAATATTCACATAGTGGATCAATGCAGTGATGCTCCTCAAATTATAGCAAAAAGCTCGTAACTTTTGCGCACTTTATTCGTAGCTTTTGCCCACCACCTTGCAGTGAACATGGAAAAAGAACTCCTTTCTTCTTCACTATCCTCATGCAGCAGGAGAATGATGGTCTTCTAATAAGAGATGAGAGGGAGGAGAATAAGAGAGGGTAGCCAAATATGCAACTTATCACCCTTGTTGGTCGCCCCTCCCTCCTATTTATAGAAAGCCCCCCAAAACCCTAATGGATCCGGCCTCAGTGGGTAATGGATCTCTATCCAATTATCTCATCTATTGGATTATTGGATCTCTATCTAATAATCTTAGTTTTCCTCTAATTGAGCCTCATGCGAGGAGTCCATTAATGTTGAATCTCATCCAATGACAACAAGGGCTTATTGGATAACTCACATCCAATCTTCTATTCGCTACAATTATCCACCATGTATGTATGACACTCTAGACCCAAGTGAGTTGGCAGTGAGTTCCACCCATTAGAACTCCTTCTGACTCAGTGAATTGTTATCCCATAATAATTCACTCAACTTATCAACTATAGACGTACTAGACCACTACGTTATAATCCCTAAATATTATATGCGATCGAATCCATTAGACTTATCTATCCTTAGTTATCGTGTATCTATGGTTTCTTATCCATCTAATATCTTAGAGACCATATATTGGGCATGGTAGTGTCAGGCCACAAACGGAATCCATTCGAGTCTCGCTTTAATTAAATTCTCTCGGAGAACTTCTCTCTCAATCCGAATGACCTTGGTATAAGATTTGCCTGACTGATAAGACACGGAATATTTCTCTTGTGATACTAAGAGTAGATGATCCTCTATTAATACTCAATTATCTTCTAAGGTTGGTTACTAATCTCGATAATTGATTGTACTAGATCTGGAACTTTCTAGACCTATAAGTCCGACATCAAAAAAAGGAATACTCAAACAAGGCATCCTTGGTATCTCAAGTCTAGGGATCAGACATATAATTGAGACTATAGAATAGTGTCTGGCGTTAGATATCATTAATCATCCATCATTCTATAGGCGGATCAATCAGTGAACTCATTCTCTAATGTACTCTTGAGTAACCTATGAATGAGATTATTTTCGGTAGTGACTCGTTAGAAAGGGGCAAAAGGGTTAGGATTTTTTCTTGGCAAAAGGATGACTTTGCCCTTTAGAATTTGAGAAATTTTTGGTTCTATCTTTTTGTCATAAATTTTAAAAATACCCTTAATAGTTCTAAAAATTACTTGCATGTCTTGAATTCTCAAAAAACAATTAATTAAATAGTTTAATTAATTATTAGTTATCTCGTAATCCTACATGATGATGTGAACATGTGATGTATGATGTGGATGGATGATCATAACTTATATGTTGTGATGCGTGTATATATGATTATTATTATTACTAGGGCCTGCGAGCCTCCATTTTTCTCGTTTATTATCGAGTCTATGTGCCTGTGATTATGATGTAATACACGAAAAGACGCGACGGGAGTATAGAGGTGTTAACGAGACCCACGATGCCATGATGAGCAATCACGACGTATGGTGATGTGTTAAGGATCCGAGGGAACCAACGATGACGAGATGGACGATCACAAGGCATGAAAATACACTTATACATACATAGATCCTATTATGAGTGATTAGGAGAATTAGCTTGGACTTAATCATATTAGGTGACGGTTCATGATCATCTAGTGTGGTATCAATATATATATATATATATATATATATATATATATATATATATATATATATATATATATATATATATATATATATATATATATATGTGTGTGTGTATATATATATATATATTAAGTCAGAAAGCATGAGGTAATAGGATTAACCCACATAGCCTTCCATCATAATAGGAAGAAATTGAATCACGATATAGGTTGAGTTAGTTAAGTCCCTCGAGGCTCACTTATCTATATGATTCAAGATTTTACCTATAACATAGAGATGTTATCGGTGACCTAAAATCCTAGTATCCTTAGTCAAGTCCCTCAAGGGCATATCAGCGAATCAAATTCATCTTATAATAATGGTGATGACTTAATTGAACATCATGATTGGTCCAGTCCCTCGAGGCCATGATGGTTCAGAGGCTGAATAGGACAGGAATTATAAGGAGTTGTGATTGGCAAGAGTTGTCTACCTTTTTAGGCTTAGTGTGATTGGTGGACCCCCTCGAGGTTACAATAATACACTGATTGGATCACGATCTCCACTAGAAGTTTGTCAGAGACTTTTGTTTCATATGCTGAGGGTGTCGTATGATTCGTTAGAAAAATAGTGGGGGTATATTAAGATGAAAGTTCATATCTTAATTAATTTTATATAAAATCTGCATGTTATTCATTTATGCTATGTCTTGTTTGTCAGAAACATATTGCTTATAAACCCCCTATGTGGCATACTTGATACCAACTACCTCACTAGTCTGAACTACACAGATTGACTTTGTAATTTGATAATTATTCTCAAGACGGAGAAAATCACGTATGTCCTTGACATGACTCTACCCAAGAAAGAGAAGTCAATTCTCTATATTGGTGAGTCCAAAAAGAAAAGGAAGGTTGATAAGACCCTTAAGAAGGCAAAGGCAAGGGAAAATAAGATAAGACAAAGGTTGCCAAGAAAGACCCTATAAAGGACAAAGGCCAATACTTTCACTATAATAAAGATAGGCACTGGAAGAGGAACTGTAAGGATTACCTTATAGAGAAAACATAATAGAAGCTTGGAAAAGCTTTGGGTACATTCATGATTAGTCTTCATTTATTTGATTTTTATAATAACACATGGGTATTGGATACTGAGAGTGTTTATCATATTTGTAATTCGTTGTAAGTTCTAGCAAGGCCTAAGAGACTAGCGAGAAGTGAGATGGACATCAAGATGGATAATGGAGCAAGAGTTGTTACAATTTCTATTAGTAAGGTCACCCTACATCTACCTGGTGGAGCTACCATTGCATTAGATTCATGCTATTATATTCTCTATATTATTTAAAATATTATTTCCTTAATAGGTAGTAGATATAAATTAGTTTTTAAGAATAATAGTTTAGTAATTTTAGATAATAAGATCATCATAAGAGGGACAATGATTAATGACTTATATGTGCTAGATATTTCTCCACACATTATGAATGTAAATATGTCTAAAATGATATAAATGAGGTGAAAAAGGCATACCTATGTCATTGTATGCTAGGTCATATCCATGAGAGAAGAGTTCAAAAGTTACTGAAAAATGGATACTTAGATCCATTCAACTATAAGTCGCATGTAACTTACGGACCCTGATTTCATGGAAAGTTGACCAACTCTCCTTTTAGTAGAATTGGAGAGAGAGCCATTGATTTATTGGAACTCATATATAGTTATGTATGTAGTCCTATGTCGACTCAGGCTATAAGTGATTACTATTATTTTATAACATTCACTAATGATTTCTCTAGGTATAGACACATGTACTTGATGAATTACAAGTCCGAGGCCTTCGAGAAATTCAAGGAATATAAGAATGAAGTAGAGAACTAGATTATAAAAAGTATTAAGACTATTTGATCAGATCGAGAAGGAGAATACTTGAGTACAGAGTTCTCTTATTTGCTCAAGGACTATGAGATTCTATCCTAGTGGATGCCTCCTTATACACCTCACTTCAATGGTGTATCAAAAAGGAGGAATCACAAGCTGTTAGACATGGTGCAATCTATAATAAGTTTCACCAACTTACATGTCTTATTCTGGAGATACATATTATAGACTGTAGCTTATCTTCTGGACATAGTTCCATCTAGGTTGGTAGTGTCTAAACTATATGAGATAAGGAAAGAGAAGAAGCTCGATCTTAAGGTTGTTAACATTTGGGGCTGCCCTGCCCACATTAGAAGACACAACCCCAACGAGTTGGAATCAAGGATGAAACAGTGCAAGTTCATGGGATACCTCAAGAAATCTTATCGGTATTATTTCTATCATCCTGAGGATCATAAGGTCTTTATTGCCAAGAGGGTTATATTTCTTGAGAAGACATTCGTTCTTGGTAGAAATAGTGAGAGTGATATAGAGTTGAGTGAGGTTGGAGAACCTAGCTCAAGCATCATTCTAGAGTTCAAATCTATTCAGGTACCTAACACATAAGTTTCAACTTTTCATAGGTCTAGCATAGTGTCTCACCCTCTTGAAAGTTATGTGGGACATATCAGTGGAGAGGATGTTGGGAACCCAGTAGGAACATCATATGCAAAATAGGTAAAGAAAACAAAATAGGTTTCCCACGTGCATCAAGTTGTCATACAAAAGCTAGTGCGCGAAAAACTTACAAAATCAAAAACTATGATATGTGAGAGATTAACTACCTAGGGAGATTATATATCCCTAAAAATCCAGATCTAGATGGAGAGGATGAAGGAGGTTAATATACCCCTCTTTAGTAGTATCCACATGATGGATCGTTGTAGCGATGCTCCTCTAATCGTAGTCAAAATCTCGTAACTCTTATATAGAAGTTGAGAGAGGGAGGATAATAGGAGGGGGCGGCCAAAGGTGCAGCTTATTATCTATGTGTCGCCCTAGCCTCCTATTTATAGAAAGGCTCCATAAAACCCTAATGGATCCTACCATCATGGGTATTGGATCTCCATCCAATTATCCACTAATCTTGATTTATTGGATCTCTATCCAATAATCTCAATTGACCTCTAACTAGGCCTCATGCAAGGAGCCCATCAATGTTGGGTCTCATCCAATGAGAACAGGGCTAATTGGATAACTCATATTCAATCCTTTACTCGTTGAACCATCCACCATATGTGTGTGACCCTCTAAGCCCAACACTGAGCTAGCCGTAAGTCCTTGTTAGAACTCCTTATAACTTAGTGAATTGTTATCCTATAACAATTTACTCGACTCATTGAATATGAAGATCAACTATCCATGTTACAACCCTTCCCCTTGTAACAGGCTCAAGAGAAAACCTTTACACCTCTTCTCCTTTTAACAGGCTATCATGAACAGTCATCACTCAACCGTAACTCTTCACTTAGCGAACCATTTGTTGCTTTTGTTTGCTTGTATAGATGTTTGGTAGTATATTTTGCCTTGGTTTTGTATGATTTTTCCTTAGAAATGTGAGCCAAAATAGTTTGTAAGGCTGCAAAACGATCGCTCGCTACATGGAGCCAAAATAGGCCAAAATTACCTAGTTTTGGGTCATTTTCATATGCAGCGATGATATACCCGAGCGGTGCAAAATATTAGCCATCTCAACCCTTTGGAACCCCCCGAGTGGCACAGGGCTAGATGGAACTTCGGGATAGTATCGGGCATGAGCATTCACTAACTGTTGAACTCATCTTATGTCTGATACCTTGGGGGCCATCGTTTATGGACTTACGATCATTCCTATAACCCTCTAAAGTCCTATTTCTCTCTCTTTCTCTCCTTTCTCTATTGTGCATAAGGTGTTCAACGAATTGCTTGTAAAAGCTACCCTCTTTGCAAAACGTTGGGACTTATTCGTCGCTCATATTCAAAACTAATCAACTTCTCTTTTCATAGGTCCTTTGGGACTCGCATAGGGTTGCAAGTGGGATGACCCTTTATGGGTAAATATACTTTGGCGTTTTCATAACTTAGGCAAGTTTAGCTAAGTTCAAAACATTAGGCAAAGGTTGCTTCGTGAATTAGGCAATTATAGCTATGTCTTCAAGTTTGCCGCTAGGGTGCAGCACGACTTAGGCAAATTTAACTAAGTCTGTGACATTATGGTATCAGAATTAGCAAGCAATTTGAACAAGCAAGTGAAGAGGATTCACAATCTCGCTATGGTGAAGCACCATGGTGAATCGAGCAAGATAGGGTAAGTCAGACCTTTGACCCAAGCAACCGTAGGTGGGTTGTAAGTGCAAACTCACTTGTAAGCTGCTGGAGTTGCTCATGAGAAGAGTGATAGTGAACAAGATGAGCATGAAGTTGGGTACTCTCTGTGAGCAGAGAAGGTACAATCTGGTGTACCAACTGGAAAAAGGAGCCACAAAGAGAGACTTACAACGAAGGAAACCCACCTCGATGTTCTTGAAGCGAGCTTGGAGGAACTCTACCAAGGCCAAGGAAGGATTCTCGGGGTAGAGAGCTCGTAAGAAGAAGTTGAATCTTGAATCAACAAGGTCGAGTCCCTAGTCGACCGACTGATGGAGGACATCAAGGACTCCATACAACATCTACATGAAGTTGTGGTGAAACTCATAACTAAAGTGACATTGCTTATTAGAACTCTTAATGCGGGAGGGAACAATACTCATGCTGCACTGCCACAAAGCTTCAGGACACCAGAACTATATTACTACGGGGGCACTAGAGATGCCAAAGAGCTCAAAAATTTCCTATTCAACATGGAATAGTATTTTTGTGCTACGAGACCCGATTCGGAGGAAACCAAAGTTTCTATAGCAACCATGTCCTTGAATAGAGATGCAAAACTTTGGTGGTGAACCCGTTAGGAAGAGATCCAGCAAGACCGATGTCAAGTGGATACATGGGAAGACTTGAAGTGAGAGTTGAGAACTCAATTTTTGCCCAAAAACATAAAGTTCATCACAAGAAGGAAACTGAGACAACTATGCCAAAGTACATCCATTTGAGACAATGTGAAGTAATTTTCGACACTGATACTGAATATATAAGACATATATGAGAAGGACAAACTATTCAACTTTCTCGATGGCTTAAAGCTATGGGCGCAATAAGAACTATATCGGAGGAATATCACCGATGTGGTTGGGGCAATTGCAGTCGTAGAAAGGCTAACTGATTTTATTTCTTCGGAGGACTTAGGAAAGAAGAAACATTCCTCGAGAAATCGCCTAACAAAATACTCTCGAACAAATGAGTCTAGGGGTGAATAAAAGAAGAAAAGCTTCCACAAGGGATCAAGCTCAAAAGGCAAAGTCCCGAAATATGACGGATGCTTTTTGTGTGGAGGACTGCATATTGTGAGGGAGTGCCCACAGAAGCAGACACTCAATGCTTTAACGACATCAATACACCCCCATAAGTTGGACAAGGGTGAAATCATCGCCCTTAGTTTGAGCAGTTCAGAATTTAGTAGCAATGATGAGGAGTTGCAAGGACCCCGAATGGGAGCAATGCACTTGTTGAATGCATTACGGGGTGAAGTGGGGGAGAACACAAAGGCAAAGCCACCAAAGGCAGTAAGCAGCGAGCTGATGTATGTGGACATCAAGCTAAATGGCCGAACAACTCGAGCAATTGTCACACCCCCTAAATATTATCATATTTGAAAGGCGTAAAACCATCATAAAGCAAAAATACATTATAATTCATCAACAATCCGAACCCAGGATCCAAACTAACATTGAGGACATTGATTAAACATTCAAAGATCATTCACATCCATTCATCACAAAAAACTAGTGCAGTTTATACTTCTTACATCACATCACTCGATAATCTATAAAACTCAAAGTTAACTTAACCAAAAATATTAACCACACTTATAAAACCATCAGCCTCAGAAATCTATACGAATGCAAAACCAACCATTTTCTACCACTTTATATGATTATAAAATTTAACATTCCAAGATTCTACACTAAGACGTATTCTAAGCTTTTTACAAGATATATCGAGGATAAATTCAAGATATGAGGGATCAATTTATGTTGGGATATTAATAAAACTTCCCTTATCTATATATTATAAAAAAATTTGATAAACTTGAATTCAAAATAAAACTTTTTCAATGTTACTCTTGAATTTAAGTTGAGATAAATTCGATTGTGATATTATCATTACAAGCTCAAATATTCAATGAAGCTTCAAATTTCAAAAATAATAATAACTAATGAAAGTTAGGCATGAGTTACTACTAATGAAAAGTTATAAAGTCTCTTCATTCAATACACAAGCCAGGGATGAATTACTATTTCTCTTTTTTTATCATTGACACAAATCTGTGTTACTTCTTCTCCTTTTTAAAATAGAATACATGCATCAAGATACAAGAGAGTCATAAATCTCAAATCATAAAAATTGAGAAGTTAAGGAAAAGATTACGTTCATTAGATAAATCTCCTCTTTAGTAAATAGCAAAAAAATTATAGGAGAACAAATAGTAATAAATCTCAAGAGAAGTCAAGATCATAATTTGTTTGAACAAATCTTCTTCTTAGTCATTAGGGAAAAGAAAGAATTAAGAACAAATAGTAAAAGTTACTGATTCATACAAGATAAATCTCAAGTTTTAAATATTAAAAAGTTAAATAAAATATCATGATTCATTTAGATAAATCTTATTCTTACTCATTAGCAAAAAATAGAATTATAGGAGAATAAATGCAAAGTAAATCTCAAATCATAAATATCGAGAAGTTAAGTAAAGGATTATGATTCGATTGGATAAATTTTCTCTTTAACAAAAAGAAATATAGGAGAAAAATTAGTAAAAGTTCTTGATTTATATAAAATAAATCTCAAGTCATGAATATCAAGAAGTTAAGTAAAAGATCATGATTTATTTAAAAAAATCTTCTGTTTAATCAATAGAAAGAAATATGAGAACAAAAAGTAAAAAGTCATGATTCAGATATTTGAATAAATATTTTGCAACGAAGAGTGAGTTTGAACACTTTTTTATATATCTCCAATAACTAGCTCGTTAAGATGTGTATCTATATGCTTTAATTCCTTGGGTGGAAATATATATATCCAGATTGCTTTAGAAAAGAGAATTCTCATTCAAATAAAATTTAAAAATCATCATCAAAATTATTTTCTTATCTTTAAAAAATTTATTAAAAATAACATGAATAGATTCCTAAAAAAAAACTACATGAATAGATTCCTAAAAAAAAAAACTAAAGTTCTTTGGTTTTAATTTGTGAGATTACTTTCATACTTGCATATTCTAATCTATTGTACCAAATCCATGCATCATCATTTAAAATTAAAAAACAAGTTCCATCACAAAAATCATCAACATCAATAGTAAAAATATTATTGCTTCTTAAAGTAAACATAGAATTATTCTTATTTGGTATTTCTATGATGCAAGGATTAGATTCAAATTTAACATCATCTCTTTATCACAAAGTTGATTAATGCTTAATGAGTTATGTTTCAAATCATCTACTAAAAAAAATATTTTTAATCAAAAGATTTGATTTGTTACTAATAACCAATGTTAATGATTTTATCATTTATTGTTGTCTCCGAAGATGTCATGTCCTCCATCTCGGCTAGTGAGATTTGAGAATTGTGTTGGATATATAGTCATGTGTCTTGAGTATCCATTGTCAAGATACTATCCTTTGCTCCTAGCTCTTGTATGAAGAGATTTTCTCTTGGTACCTGTTAAGCTTTGTGTCTTTCATAGTTAGATATTTCTTTCTTGACTTTTGGTATCAAATCATTTATGGTTCCTTTAGGAACCCAAATTAGTTTATGAGAACTATATTTTTTAAGAAAGCATGTATAAATATAATGACAAAACCTTCCACAAAACTTAAATTTAACTATAGGGGAAATATGTAGTATGGGTCATTTTACAAATCTAGTTGGCTTTTAATGTGTATTATTACTTATGAATCCAATACCTTTCTTTGTAAATCCATAATCTTCTTTAGTAAGAATCATATTTAAAGATTTATTTCTAATTTTAAATTTTTCTAATATTTGTCGTGGTAATATGCTTTTCTTTTTAAGAGATTTTATTATATGATTACAATCAATTGAGTCTTCTAAATAATATTCTATTTTCTCATTCATGGCAATTAGGTCCTGTTTCATATTTTCCAAAGCATGTGATGACTCCTGAAGTTCAAGATTAGATGATTTTAAATCTTCATGTTTAGAGAAATGAGTATAAGATGTTAATGTTTCATGTATAATTTTTAATGTATCCGTTTTAATGCATTATGTATAAGATGTTAAATCTTCTGAAGTTCAAATTTATTAGCAAGTAATGCATTATCCATTTTTAATTACTTATATTTCTTACTAATATTTTTTAGTTCATCTTATAAATGAAATGCATCAAATAATTCATTATAAGATCAGGATGTTTCGAAAGAGTCACATACCTCATTGTTGAAGGCCATTAATATATAGATTGCCACTTTGTCTTTATTGATTTGCTCTTCGTCTTCTGATGCACTTGATTCATCCCACATTCCCTTGATTGCTTTCTTCTTCTTTTGTGTTGACAACTTCTTCAGTTATGGTCATTCATTTTTTAAGTGTTCTAGCTTTTAAAATTCATAACATATTATTGTGTTCATTTTAGGTTCATTTTTATTTTATAAGTTTTGTTTCCTTTTATGAACTTTTAAGTCTTTTTGTAAGAAGTGCAATGTCATCATCATTATCACTTGATCTTTCGCTCGAGTAGTCTTCTTTGGTTCTAAGTGCAATATCATTTCTGTTCTTTGGAATGTTTTTCTCTTATTCATTATGTGCTTTATAGGTCATTTCATAGGTTATTAAAAATCCTATGAGTTCTTCAATAGGATAGTTATTAAAATCCTTTACTTCCTGGATAATCATTACTTTTGAATACCAACTTTTTGGAAGAGATCTTAAAATCTTATTTACCAATTCAAGATAAATATAAACATTTACCAAAAGCTTTTAAACCATTGACAACATCCACAATGGCTTTTACTTGTGCCTTTATAAGTAACTTCAAGTGTGTGCTAAATATCATGTGTAGTATTATAAGCAGAAACACTATTAGAACCTCATAGGATCTATGCTTGGGTTAACCTCTGTAGGGGGATCGACCCTCCTTGGAACTCTACAAGGGTTCCTCCCTCCTTAGTAGCTAGCTACAATGGCTGAAAAAGATGTATTGATTGTTTGAAAAAATAGTGGTGGCTACATGCTTTATATAGGGTCTCAAAACCCTAATTCCTAATATGACTTCTACTCTCAGTAAACTAAGACTCCAACTCCTAATTAAACCCCTAGTCCAAGTAAACTAAGACTCCAACTCCTAATCAAACTCCTACTCTAAGTGAAACACTCCTATCTCAAACCCTAGCTACCTCTTCTCGGCCATAGCTGACTTCCTCTCATCAAGGTGGGTGGCCAATTGGGTTGATTACAAGTTTGACTTGGTTGAATCAAACCTGAATCCAAATCCGACTCCTAACTAGACTCTAGTTCAATCAAATTCTAACCCTACTAGGATTTAGGCTAATTTATTACAATGGATCAAATCTCCTCCTAGCCAACCTAACGTCAGGTTTAGGCTAGCCAACAAGCCCCAATCTAAGGACTCGACTTAATCGACTAGGACTCGACTCAACTGGGGTCCTAACATACTTGCCCTCTTCAAATCAGCCTTGTACTCAAAGCTAAGAATTCATGACTCTGGGTCTTAATCTATAACTCCTCATGAGGCTCCGTCATGGGCCCTGTAGTAGGTGCATTATACTCCTGTGGTCCGGCATCAACAGTAGTTTCTACATGATGATGCGTCATGATCTTGCGATCCCATGCGATCTCTAGTTGGACCTGGCCTCTTCATCAACTTGGGTGTTGGGTCGATAGATCTGGGTTAAGTCATCCTTTCTAAACTTTTACTTCAGGTATGACACATAGAGAATCAAGCATGCCTTTGTCATTTAAGCCAAATAAATACATGTATCATCATTTAAAACTGAAAAAGAACTTTCAATACGGCAAAGATTAATAAGTCATAAATCACAAAGATCATCATACATAATTTGAAATATAAACTCATCATTAAACCATCAAGTATAGTTTTATAAAGCATCTTTAATCAAAATCAAAAGGCAATACAGAAATCATCAATATATACATTATTGTTTATATTCATGTTATAGTTCCAAATAGATAAATTTATGATTCATTTATAAACTTCTTTAAATGAACTTGATTTATGTAAGGATTTCAAGTTTCATTTTCTAAACTTGCAAAATTATGATAATAATTTATTCAAGTTCAAATCATCAAAATTGATATTTAAAAAAATAAATAAATTCATCAATCTCTTATTGAAATCTTAATAAGATAGAGATCGAGAAACTTTCAAAAGAAATCATCATAAATATTACAATAAGATATTTTCAAATATTATCTTTTATTTATCTTTAATCCAATGATGTTTCTTTGTTAAGTGTCTCTTTTAGACTTTAGTGAAAAGAGTTGTTATGTGTATTTCAAGTATATATTTTTGAGAGCACTAAAATGAGAAATATGGAAATTTTTATTTAAAGTTTTTATTCAAGAACTATCATCCAATCATAACCTATTTTAACATACAACTATCATCATTCAAATCAACCATTCAATAATCACAACATTTAAGTCATTCAACAATAGCCTTTCCAAATATTCAAGCCAATAATTTTGATCTTAGTATTCAATCAAAAATCTCATTTTTGTAAGTTTCATTATAAATATATTTTTTAATAACTAAGGTTCTTTGGTTCTAGTTCATTTTCATACTTGTATGCTCTAGCTATGCATCATTAATATTAATTGTATAATGATCAACTGTCAAAAAATTTATTGTTAATAATTTTAATTCCAATCATTTTTTTGTTACTACTTAGGCTAGTGAGCTTGAAAGAGTGTTAGATCTCAAGTAATATGTCTTAAGCATCTAAAACAGTATTAATGTCCACAGACTTGTTATGAGGTAACTTTATATTATAGTAAGTTTTGATTTAGGTACCCATTTGAGTTTGGGTCCTTCATGATATGTTTTTTTCATTTTCTCTAATGGCTTAAAGTTATTTATGGTTCCTTTAGGAACCCAAATTAATTTATGTGGATTATAATTTCTAAATGAACACTTATAAATAAAGTGTTTACATTTACCACAATAAATCTATTTTTAAGCAAAGAGTGTAATATGGTCTTCTAGTGAGGATAATTGGTTTTTGATGAGTTTCACTCACAATGCCAATACTTTCCTTATGAACATGACCCTTATCAATATGGATCATGTTTAAAGACTTATTGTCTATATTAATCATTTTTTGAGTTTGTTGTAGTATATCATTTTCTTGTTTATGAAAAACATGTTGATGCATCATTCAAGGTTTCATATTTAGTGCATGAAATGTATGATGTTGATGTATCGTGCATTTGTTCAAATTTATTAACTAAATAATCATGCTCTTTCTTAAATAATTTATAAGAGTTGCTAATCATTCTAAATTTATCATAGAGCTTATGAAAAGTATTTTATAATTCATCAAAAGTAAATGAGACTTTGGAGGAATGACTTACCTCATTATTCATGGCCATAAGCGCGAGATTTTCCACTTCCTTTTGATTGTGCTCTTCATCTTTGAAGTGTCTTGGTTTATTCCATTCATAGCAAGAGTTCTTATCCATGATCTTAAGATCATTTTTATAGTTTATATTTATTAATTTTTCTCATTCATTATCAAAGGTTTAAAATCCTCATTACTCGAAATTTCACTCGATGAGTCATATGTCATTCTTAGTTCAAATTCCTTCATGTTGGAAAGTGTTCTTCAACTTCATTTTACAAGTCTTTTTATTTAATGATTCACTTAATTTAGTTGTGCTTTCATGTGTTATTTCTAATGTATGCCATATATCAAAAGCCGAATAAGAACAAGAAACCCGATCAAATTTCTTTTTATTAAGGGCATAATATAAGGCATTCATAGCATTTTCATTCAACAAAAACATTTATTTTTTATAAGTATTCCAATTATTTATTGGATTGGATGACTTTTGAAAATCTTTTCCAATAATACACCACAAATTAAGATCTATTGAAGCCAAAAAGATATGCATTCAAATTTCCAATATGAGTAGTCCGTCGCATTGAACATACGAAGACTTGTGATGCATTGACCTTCATTCATGCCAAACAAAGTCATTTACTCAAGTGGGTGTTAATGCAATGAGTAACTATCTTGCTCTTCTACTAATTGTTAGGATCAATTGGCACTAAGAGAGGGGGGGGGGGGGTGAATTAGTGCAAGTGTGAATTCTCATTTTAACATAAAACTTTTCGCTTTAATCAAGATAAGAAAATTCAAAGCTTTTCATTCAAGTAATTCAATCTTATAGAGAAATGCCAACCTTCTTACTTAAAGATAACTCAAGAAAGAACAAGCAAATCTGAATAATGAGATAGGCAATGTCATAAGTGAAGTGATTGATTTTGAAACCTTGCTTTCAAAACATAAATAAAATCAGAAGCATCAATAGAAAAGTAGTGAGCAAGATAAGCAAAGAGAACTCACAGTTTTATAATAGTTCGGCACCAACCAGCCTACATCCACTCCCAAGTCCTCCTCCTTGAAGTACACCAGTGTCCACTACCGATCTTCGTTGGGTGATGAACAAACCCTTACAATCTTTAAAGGGAGACAAGATTACAACTCTTTTATCACTCACTTACCCCCTTTTTTTTTTTAAATTTACACAAGTTTTTTCATAAAATTTATTCCCCATAAGTGATGTATGTAATGCAAGTTTTCTAGTATCGAATGTAAGAAAACTTGGGATATTTATAGCCCCAAATGACTTCAGAATTTTGAAGCCAAAATTTAAATATACTTGAAAAAATCGGGTACAAGAGGTTCACCCGTCGAAGCCATCGGTTAAACTACTGAAAGCACCCTGATTCTAAGTCATGGGTGGTTCAGTCACCGACCTGAGCAGTATACCCATCGTCAGCCACCCGAAAACTTGGGCAGTAACGGTACAATCGTCGCTCACTAGTAGTTAACCCATCAAAATATCTAGAAAAGTAGTTTCCTCCACTTTTTGAATTTTGACTTGAACCTGATATTGACCAATTCTTTGTTCAAATAATTTAAACCCTATAGTGGATCTGGTTGCCTCTTTGAGTTAATTTGGATTCCTTCTAAATCACACTCATTTAGTACTTAATCTTCACCTATGACTTAAAGATTAAAATCAAACATGACCACCAAGCTTATAATCTCACTCCCGCAATCCAACAACCTCCGGTATTCCCTGTGGCTAGTCTCATGATCTTTCTCCAGTGATCTCCCGACGTGTTCCTAGCAATCTTCCTAATACCTTTGGCGAAGTTCTAGCGAACTCCCAATGAGCTCCCACTGCATGGTCCAATCCTTAGGTTGATGCCTAGGCTTTATCCAAGGTCTATGTCTGATTTGTAATTCCTTTTCACCATCATGGTTAACCTGTATAATGCTAACTATGACTTAATTAATTATAATCATAATGGCCAATATATCCACTTCAAGACCTTCCTAATTCCAGGTAAGCTTTTCAGCTATCCTAAACAATCTTCCAATGAGTCTCGGTCTTCTTCTAGTGAACTCTCTTGCACCATCTTAGCAAGCTCCTGATACCCTCGGTGAGCTCTCGATGCACTCGGTGAGTTCCTAACCACATCGTCCGAACCCCGGCATGATGCTTGGACTTGACTTTGGCCAAACCTCTTATTGTAATCTTCTCTCTGTTGTAATTAATCCTGCATTAATCAACTCTAATAATCTTATTAGATCAAACACTCATCAATTGATTTCGTCATCAAAATCTGAGATTCAACATAAAGAACAACCACATGCTAGCCCTTGCAAGAAAGAAACAGCTGCCCGACAAACACCGAAGTAGAAGGAAGTTTGCTATTAAAGATTGAGTCTTCCTTCATCTTCATCCCTACCAGCAGGAACTTATGAAGACTTGAGCCTCATGGAAGTGGTCTCCCAGTTTCTTTGGACCATATAAAATTAGAGATCATATAGGACCCGTAAGTTATGGATCAGATCGGCACAATAATTCGAAATTATAATTGATTCTCTATGAATCTCACAGCAAATGAAAGTTTAGAGAAGATGACTCAGCCCAGATCTATCCACCCAACACCCAAGTTGATGAGAAGACCCAGGTTTATTTGATGATTGCATGAGATCGTAGGATTGCAACACATCATTGTCCAGTCACTACTACTGATGTTGGATCACAAAAGCAGGATGTGCCTACTATAGGGGCCACGAGGGAGCCTCATGAGAAATTACAGATCAGGACCCAGAGACGTGGAGCTCAGCCTTGAGGATAAGGCTGATTTAATGAGGGTAGGTATGTTATGACCCTAGTTGAGCCGAGTTCTAGTCGATTGAGTCGAGTCCTTAGATTATGCCTTGTTCGCCAACATAGACCTGACATTAGGTCAGCTAGGAGAATATTTGAGTTCATTGTAATAAATTAGCCCAAATCCTAGTAGGGTTAGGTTCGGCTAATCTAGAGTCGGGTTAGGAGTTGGAGATGGATATGGGTTAAAGTCAATTATGTCATGAATATAATAAATACTAATCTAGCCACCACCCCCTAGTAAAGAAGTGGTTGGCTAGGGTTAGGGAAGAGTCTTTATAAGATGGGCATCTCTTAGCCCCTCTTCCTCTTAAGAGAGGCTGGCTAGGGGTTGATTCTTAGAGTTGGAATTGGAGTTGTTAAAAGTAGGAGTCTTCAGTATGAATCCTATTAGGAGTTAGGGTTTAGAAGCCCTACAAATAGCCTTGTAATTAGCCATTTTTCATCATCAATAGATCAATTATTTTTAGCCTATGTGTAGAAAACCAAGGAGAGAGGAACCCCTATAGAGTTCCAAGGAGGTCGATCCCCTACAGAAATCACCCCAAGCTTAAAATCCACAAGGGTTCTAACACTTGGTATCAGAGAAGCATTCTCGGCATCTCACTTCCCTTCCACAGTCATCCATCATCCCTCTAGCTACCCAAGCAATTCCCACAATTGTTTAAAGATTGTCACCAAATTCCACTATAATCTCCACTACCACAGATCATCCTTTAAACTCCCCATGAATTACAACAGAATTTGGTTTCCTACCTTACTGCTACTATAATTTAGTTATCTTTATTCCAAAACCCTAAAAAAAATTATTTCTATCTTGCTGCATAAACTTTTTGTCACAAAGTTTCGATCTTTACGATGAAAGTTGCATTGCAGAATTTTAACCGCAAAGCACTACATATTTGATCTTGCTACATATTTGATCTTGCTGCTATGATTTTTCTATCTAATCTTCCATGAGTTTTTGATGATGGCTTTGACACTCTTTTACAACAGATTTCATTTTTGTTTTGTCAAAAAATTCTCAATATAAACCATTGATATTTTATGTCTAAACTGCTACACTTTATATGTAAAAATCTACTGCAGTACCTTCCCATTATCTTTGATCTTGTTGAAACTTTTGTAACCATTTTCTACCATGAATTTTTTGATGGCATTGTCTCTCTCTTATCGGTGGATTTCCCTTAAGTTTTACTTAAATCCTTATTTCAAACCACTAAAAAAAATTACATATATGCTATTAAAATTTTCTCGATAAAAAAATCTATTATTGTACCTTTGTCGTTCTTCTTTTCCCAAACCCCCAAAACCTTACCAATCTTGCTGCCACCAACTATGTCATCCTTAGGGCACCCCTCTAGCCTTAAGATGCTGATGTCATAACCTATTTCCAAAACCCAAACACCACCAAAACTGTAGCCCAAAACAGTGACCTATCATATCGATGCATAAATTTATAGCACTACCTTTTAGTGTTCTTTTGCTACACCCATATATGATCTTTAACAAAATTATTGCTGCCACCCATGTCATCTTTAGCCTTAAAATATAGATGTCATAGCCTATTTTCATAATCCATAGCCAACCCTAATAGCTCCCAAAATAACTGTAGCCCAAATAGCACCCTAAGCTGCAACCTTGATCCATCACCCTTTTGGACACCAATCCTTATGAAACCCATTGCTGCCATCAATAGCAACCCTAAGGCACTCCTTTAGCCTTAAAATGCAGCCATCATAACCTATTTCTAGAATCTATAGCCAACCCAAACCGTTATCAAAATCGCAGCCCAAACAACGGTCTTCCGTAGCCACCGAACCTTCCACTGATCCTTACCCTCCGAAGCCACCAATCCTACCAAACTGGTTACTTTCATCAATAGCAACCTTAAGCCATCCCTCTAACCCTAAACCTCCATCACCAAACCCCAAGTATAGCATCTACAATAGCCCCAAATAGTGGCATCAACAACATCCTCTTTGCCGAAAAATTTTGTTGCACTACCTTTGGTAATACTTACTACATCCACATTCGATCCCTACTAAATCTGTTGTTGTCATCAATAGCAACCCTAACTCATTCCTTTAAACTTAAACCTTAGCTATCATACATCTATATGACCCCTACAATAGCCCTAAATCATAGCCTTAACAGTAATAAAAAAATAGCAACCTATCAGCCCCAAACCGCAGCCATCTACCCATGATCCACCATTCCAACCATTTCATAGCACTGACCCAATAGTACTAGAAGGATATTGACATCGCTAAAAAGAAAGTATGAGCCATAATATGATGCAGTCATGCATGAGGGTGGACTTCCCTCAAGGAGAAGAAGGAGACCCGATGAGATGGATTTCGCACATCGAACATTACTTCCGCTATTACAGAACACAGAAGGATTCCATGGTCGACACCGTTGTCATCCACCTAGAAGGAGATGCAATTCAGTGGTACAATTGACTTGAATACACCCATGGGACTCCAACGCGGACACAATTCAAGAAATCACTGTTCGATTGCTTTGGGCCGACCAAATATGAGAAACCTTAATGATCTAATATCCGACAAACCTCCACGATCTAAGAATACTAGACCAGGTTTGAGAAATTATCTTACCTTGCTCATGATTGATATGACAGATAATTATTAGGGATGTTCAACGAAGGAATCAAGCTATAAATTAAAGGAGACGTTAAAGTGCGATAGCCCCGCACCGTAAAGGCTGTAATATCTTTTGCTTGAATCCAAGAGGAATAGCTAAACCAAGATGCTCGGAGGATGAGAACCACTCCTAGACCAACAACATATAAACCTCCCTCTTAGCCATTCTTTGCTACAAAAAGATTGATGAGAGAAGAGCTACGCGATAGATCGACGAAGGGCCTTTTTTGGCATTGCAACGAACCTTGGAGCCGTAACTATTGCTACAAAAAGGGGGAGCTTTCCATGATAAAATCTATTGAAGAATCCGAAGAAGAGATCCATGAACCTAAGGAGGATAACACGAAGGAAGACATGCAACCGACCGATTGCACAACTCACACTTTAGCCGCCGATGCAAAATTGCAAGCAGCAAAAGTTGAATAATCTCTTAAGCACCATCCCGTCACTGTCCTCATCAAGACTAGGAGCATCAACAACTTTATGAACAATAAGGTTGCTACCCAATTGATACATTAAAATGAAGATTGTAGTAGGTTTGATGTTGAGGTCAATGATGACCAAATTTTAAAGTTCGACCAAAGATGCCTACTGGTAAAATTATTATGGCAGGACCAAGAGATACTTGTTGATTTCTTCCTTCTTCCTCTTGATGATTATAAGGTCATGCTCAACATCAAATGGATGATTACGCCAGGTGATGTTCCCTGAAATTTTTTTAAATTTATCATGAAATTTTTCAGCCATAAGAAACAGGAGATCCTACGTAGGAAACACGGGAGCGATGTAATGATGATTTGCACGCAACAAACAGAGAAAGATTTGAACAAAGTGAATAGCAGCTTTCTGATGCAACTTCAGCAACATTCTATAGGGGCACCAATAAAAATTGAAAACCCAAACCTTCTCTAATCACTTGCTAAATTTTCAAACATTTTCACCTAACTACGTAGCCTACTTTCCACCTGTCGACATGACCACCAAGTTCCCGAGCAAACTAACAACAAACACTTGGCCATGTCATTTCTACACCTCCAAAATGCTATAATAGAGAGGATTGAAGAAGAGATGCTTGAAACAGGGTCATCTGGCTAAGTTGCAGCACCTACTCTTTGCCGGTGCTAGCTTTACCTGGCTTCGATAAAGTGTTTGTGATTGACGCATCGAGAGCTAGAATTTGTATTATCTATAGGCAAGATGGCCAACCCATAGCCTACATCAACAAAGCCCTCTCCCCATACCACTTGAACCTATCAATATACGATGAGGAAATACTGACTAATGTTGAATTTGTGGCTTGACATGATATAAGACAACAACATAAAGAGGAGATAAATTTAAGTCCTGAAAAATTATAGCTTCTACTCCTTCTAAACTCAAATCGGGCTCACCTTACCATGGACTCTACTAGAGGGCAACCACCATTATAAATGAAAGCCTAGCTACCATTAAAGAACAACCACATGCCAGCCCGCGTAAGAAAGAAACAGTCGCCCGACAAACACCAAAGTAGAAGGAAGTTTGTTATTAAAGATTAAGTTTTCCTTCATCTTCATCCCTACCAGTAGGAATTTATGAAGACTCAAGCCACATAGAAGTGGTCTCCCTATTTCTTTAGACTCTATAAAATTGGAGATCACATTGAAGCCATAAATTGTGGATCAAATCGGCTCACTAATTCAAAATTACAATTGATCCTCTAGGAATCTCACCGTAAATGAAAGTTCAGAGAGGATGCACCCAAATATATCCACCCAACACCCTAGTTGATGAGGAGTCCCAAGTTCAGATGATGATTATATGGGATCGCAAGATCATGACACATCACCGTCTAGTCACTACTACTAACGCTGGACTGCAGGAGTAGGATGCGCCTACTATAGGGGCCACAAGGGAGCCTCGTGAGGAGTTACAGATTAAAATTCGGGGACGTGCAGCCCAGCATTGAGGTCAAAGCTGATTTAAAGAGGGTGGGTCTATTAAGACCCTAGCTGAGTCGAGTCCTAGTCGATTGAGTCGAATCGTTAGATTATACCTTGTTAGCCAACCTAGATCTGACATTAGGTTAGCTATGATAAGATTTGAGTTCATTATAATAAATCAACCTAAATTTGAGTAGGGTTAGGATTCAGCTGATCTGGAGTCGGATTAAGAGTCGGAGATAGATACGGGTTAAAGTCAATTATGTCATGAATATAGTAAACCCTAATCTAGCCGCCACACCCTAGTAAAGAAGTGGTTGGCTAGGGTTAGGGAGGAGTCCTTATGGGATGGGAGTCTCCTATCTCCTCCTCCTCTTAAGAGAGGCCGGCTAGGGATGGCTTCTTAGAGAAGGGATTGGAGTTGTTGGAAGTAGGAGTTGCTTCTTAGAGTTGGAGTTGGAGTTGTTAGGAGTAGGAGTCTTAAGTAGGAATCCTATTAGGAGTTAGGGTTTAGAAACCCTATAAATAGCCTTGTAATTAGTCACTTTTCATAGAGTTCCAAGGAGGCCGATCTCCTATAGAGATCACCCCAAGTTTAGAATCCATAAGAGTGCTAAAAATCTGCCATTGTTACAATCCTTGTCATTTATCTATCTTGTTGAAAAAAAATGTGACAATGATTTTTCAATGTTGATGTAAAATACAACCATATATTTGATGCCATCACACTAATTTTTCTGCCGATATTTTGCTATCAAATTCTTCTCTATATTTTGCATCGACTTAGCTTTCGTCGTCATCTATTCCTTGCTGTAATACATTATATCCTCCTTATCTTACTAAAACAAAATTTCTCGCTATAAAAACTTTTTGTCATAAAGTTATCATCTTTACAATGAAAGTTGTGTTGGGAAACCTCAGTGGGAGCATCACATGTGCAACGAAAATCAAAATAAAAAATTGGTTTCCCATGCAGATCAAATCATTGTTTAAAAGATTGGGGTCATGAGAAAAATCATAAAAACTGAAAAACCATGATGTGTGCGAGATTGATTTTACCTAGGAAGATTGTATATCCCTGTATTCCAGATCTGGATATAAAAGATGAAGGAGGTCAAGCGTCCTCCTCTCTAGCGGTATTCACATGATGGATCTTTGCAGTGAAACTCCTCCAATCTGATCTCGCAACTGTTGTGTAGAGGGAGGGAGGAGAATATGAGATTGTGGCTAAAGCTGCAGCCTATCAACCATGAGTCTCCCCTCCTATTTATAGAGAGCCACCAAAAACCCTAAGGCTCCTGCCTTAGTGGGTATTGGATCTCCATCCAATTACTCACTAACCTTATATTATTGGATCTCTATCCAATTATCTCCTTAGGCCTCTAATTGGGCCTCAATCAATGAGCCCATCAATATAAGGTCTCATCTAATGAGAATAGGGGCTAATTGGATCTCCATCCAATTCTCTATTAGCTGAAGCATCCACCATATGTGTATGACCCTCTAGTCCCGATATCGAGCTGGCCGTGAGTCACTCCCATTAGAACTCCTCCTGATATAGTGAATTATTATCTCCATAATAATTCACTCGAGTCATCGACTATGGACGTACTATGCCACTATGTCATAGTTCCCAGAGAGTACAGGGAGATCAAATCCATCAGACCTGTCTGTCCATAATTACCATGTATCTATAATCCCTCATCCAACTAATATCCCAAAGATTGTATATTTGACATGGTACTATCAAGTCATAGACGGAATTAGTTTTTCTTGCTTTAATTGGATTCTACAAGAGAACTCTTTCTATCTCAATCTGAATGACCTTGGCTAGGGATTTGTCTAAGCAAGCACATATGAGATTTTCCTCTCATGATACCAAGAGTGAATGATCTTTTATTAATACTCAATTACCTTCATAAGGTTGGCTACCAATCCCAATAACCGATTATACCAGATTTGAAACTTTCCAAACCTATAAGTCTGGTGTCAAAGAAAGGAGTACTCATACAAGGCATCCTTGGTGTCTCAAGTCTAAGGACCAGATACACAATTGGGACTATGGAATAATTGTCTGACATTAGGTATCATTAATCATATAGCATTCCATAAGTAGATCAATCAATGAATTCATTCTCCAATGAGCACCTGTACTATACCCTTAGTGTCTCCACACAAGTGGCTATGAGATCAGTCATCTCTATCATATGGATGGGTATATAGTGCACCGGTTTGTTCGGTTATCTCGATGTCTCTATCGAGTAACCTATGACCAGGATTATTTTGGATCTGTGTTTAAAGGTGAATCGATCATATTATCATGATCTCATCATGATCTGATTCCCATTGCACAGAAAGAAGGACATCACAATATATATACAATAAATAATATAATGTGAGAATATATCAATATTAATCATAAGCAAAAAGATCACACAACATGTCATACGTGTCATCACTCATTTGATTGGCTTGCAGGGCACCTATAACAAGCAAGTTGCATTACAAAATTTTAGTTGCATATTTGCTATTATATCTTTGATCTTGCTGTCATATTCATCTTTATATTTTACATTGGCTTGGCTTTCCTTACCATCAAATTCTCCTTGAATTCTTCATTTAATCTTTGACGAACTGTTGAAAACTTTTTATCGAACTGCTATTTTTCAATGTAAAATTTTGACATTTCATTTTTTTTATCTTTCTTATGGCATAGTAACCGATCCTCATGGGTTTTTTGCTATCATAATACTATATAACATCATGGAATTTTAATCACCAAACTAATGTTCTTCGATATAAGATTATGCCGCTACATCCTTTCAGTTTTTTCCCACCGCATACACCACTAAATCTTACTGAACCTATTGCTACCACCCACATCACCCTTAAGGCACCCTTCTCACCCTATGACATAGCCGTTGTAGCCTAATTTCAATCCTTATAGTTGGCCCAAATAGTAGTGCAAACTGTAGCCCAAACAACAATCTACCGTAGCCTTGTTCCTGGGCACTTGTTCAGTTACCAATCCACCCAACTGGTTTATACCATTAACCCAAAAGCAAGAGAAGGATCTTGACACCATAGATCTAGAGTCTTATACCATGGCATCGGTAGATCTAATTGGTGCTAAGTTGGAGGCTTTCGAGACACATATAGAGGACAAACTATGCGCTCTCTTTGCATAATTTGGATCGGGATGATCATCGAGCCTGACAAGATCGTAGCAAGGTGAGAGTCCCCTCCAGAGAAAGAAGAACATGAAATGAAACTAGCATTTACACACATGCGGGTGGACTTTCCCCGATGGGAAGATGGAGACCTCACGGGATGGCTTTTGCATACAAAATATTACTTCTATTATTAGTAGACACTAGAGGCTTCCATGATGGACATCGCTGTCATCCACCTCGAGTGAGATGTAATATAATGTTACAATTGGCTTGAGCACACCCATGGAGTCCCAACGAAGAGACAATTTAAGAGTGGGCTGCTGATCCGCTTTGGACCATGTCAATACGAGAACATCAATACTTAACTGGCAAAGATCTGATAAACCTCCATAATCCAAGAATACCGGACCAAGTTTAAGAGATTATCTAACCATGCATGTGATTGGTTTGAGAAGCAATTGTTAGGGACGTTCATCAAATTGTTAAAGTCAAAAATTTGAGAAGAAGTCAAAGCGTGTTGATCCTACATGATGACGGCAGCTATCTCTTTCATATGACTACAAGAGGAAAGTTTAAACCAAGATGCTCGGAGACCCATAGCCACCACTCAACTAGTAGCATAGAGACCCTCAGCCCCATCTACCACCAACTGACCACCTCTGCTGAAGAATTTAACAAGAGAAGAAAATAATGATACACTGATGCAACTTCAACAGCACTTTATGGGGGAGCCAACAAAATTTGAAGACCCAAATATATTGGGAAACCTCGGTGGGAGCATCACATACGCAGCAAAAATCAAAACAAAAAATTGGTTTCCCACGTAGATCAAATCATCATGCAAAAGATTGGAGTCATGAGAAAAATGTAAAAAATGATAAAACCATGTCATCTGATAGATTGATTACCTAGGGAGATCGTATATCCCTATATTTTCAAATCTGATTGAAGAGGATGAAGAACGTCAAACGTTCGCCTCTCTAGCGGTATCCACTCGATGGATGTCTATAGCAAAACTCATCCAATCTGATCTCATAACTCTTGCATAGAGGGAGGGACGAGAATAGGAGGGGGAGGCCAAAGCTGTAGCCTATCAACCATGAGTCTCCCCTCCTATTTATAGAGAGCCACAAAAAAAAAAAACTTAAGGCACCTGTCTTAGTGGGTATTGGATCTTCATCCAATTACTCACTAACCTTGCATTATTGAATCTCTATCTAACAATCTCCTTAGGCCTCTAATTGGGTCTCAATTAAGGAGCTCATCAGCATAGGGTCTCATCTAATTAAAATAGGGGCTAATTGGATCTCCATCCAATCCTTTATCGACTGAAGCATCCACTATATGTGTGTAATTCTCTAGGCCCAATGCCGAGCTGACCGTGAGTCACTCTCATCAGAACTCCTTCTGATATAGTGAATTATTATCCCCATAATAATTCACTTGACTCATCAACTATAGATATACTATGCCACTATGGTATAGTCTTTAGATAGTACAGGGGGATCAAATCCATTAGACTTGTCTATCTAAAGTTATTGTGTATCTATAATCCCTCATCCAACTAATATCTCATAGACCGTATATAGGATACAGTACTGTCAGGTCACATACGAAATCAGTTTGTCTTGCTCTAATCAGATTATATCGATCTCTCTCAATTCGAATGACCTTGACCAGGGATTTATCTGAGCAAGCATATACAAGATATTCCTCTCATAATACCAAGAGTGGATGATCCTTTATTGACATTCAATTGTCTTGTTGGCTATCAATCCTGACAACCAGTTGTACTAGATCTGAACTTTCCAAATATATAAGTTTGGCGTCAAAGAAAGGAGTACTCATATAAGGCATCCTTTGTGTCTCATGTCAAAGGACCAGATACACAAATGGGACTATGGAATTGCTGTCTAACATTATGCATCATCAACCATACAACATTCCATAAGCGGATCAATCAGTAAACTCATTCTTCAATGACCACCTGCATGATATCCTTAATGTTTCCACATAAATGACTATGAGACCAGTCGCCTCAATCATATGGATGATATATAGTACATCGATCTGTCTGGTTATCTCAATGTCCCTCTTGAGTAACATATGACCAGGATTATTTAGGATCTATGTTTGAAGGTGAATCGATCTCATTATTGTGATCTCATCATGATCTGATTCCCATTGCACAAAACGAAGGACATCACAATATATATGCAACAAATAATATAACGTGAGAATATGCCAATATTAATCATAAGCAAAAAGATCACATAGCGTGTCACACGTGTCATCACTCACGTGATTGGCTTGTAGGGCACCTATAACCAGTAATCTCTCACTTGACCAAAAGCTAATCACCTATGTGTCTGATCCCCATCAAACCGTTGTGACACTCAAATACAATCTGAGCCAACGGCTTCATCAATGGATATGTAATGTTTTCTTCGGATGGAACTCTTTCCTTTACTATATCTTTATGTGTCATATTCACTCTAATCCACTAGAACTCAGAACAATTATGATGAGACATGGGTTCCCTTGCTAGAGCTATCGCCCTATCGCTGTCACAATATATGGGAATCGGCTCAACACTACATGGTACAACTCCTAAATCTTTGATGAACTTCTTCATCCATACCCATTACTTTGTTGCTTTTATTATAGCAATGTATTCCGCCTCTGTGGTTGAGTCAACAGTAGTATCTTGCTTGATATTCTTCCAGCTTACTGCTCCTCTATTTAGGGTGAAAATATACCCTAAATTTGACTTACTATCATAAATATCGAACTGAAAACTCGAGTTTACCTCCTCCATATACTAGTAAAAGATCCTTAGTCCTTCTCAAGTACTTAAGGATATACTTTACTGCCTTTTAGTGTTCTAAACATAGATCTGCCTGATACCTGCTCGTGACAATTAGAGCATGTGCTATATCAGGCCTGGTACATAGCATCACATACATGATAGACCCTATCATTGAGGCATAAGGTATCTTATCCATGTCTATCCTTTCTTCATGAGTCTTTGGGGACATATTCCTAGAAAGTGATATTTCATGTCTCATTGTATGAGACCTCTCTTAGAATTCTCCATACCAAACCTTTTAATAATAGAGTCTATATACCTGAATTGAGACGAGCCAAGCATCATCTTGGATCTATCTCTATAGATCCAGATCCCTAAAATATAGGATGCTTCCCCTAAGTCTTTCATGGAGAAGTTTTTGGGTAGCTAAACCTTTAATGTGGAGAGCATTCCTATATCATTCCTAATGATTAGGATGTCATCCATATATAGCACCAAGAAAGTGAGAGCACTTCCACTTACCTTCCTGTACACACAAGGTTCATCTTCATTCTTAATGAAGTCATAGATCTAATCGTCTCATAAAATCTTATGTTCTAACTTCAGAAAGCTTGCTTTAGTCTATAAATGAACTTAAGCAACCTACACACTTTATCTGGACTCTCTCTGGATACGAATTCATCTGGTTGTATCATATACACCTCCTCCTCAAGATTACTATTGAGGAATATCATTTTGATATCCATTTGTCAAATCTCATAGTCATAGTATGCTGCAATAGCCAAAAGAATTTTAATCGTCTTAAAGCATGGCTACAAGTGAAAAGGATTCATCATAGTCAACTCCTTATCTTTGACAATATCTTTTAGCTACTAGCCTTACCTTATAGGTCTCTACATTTCCATCTACTCTGATCTTCTTTTTAAAGATCCACTTGCAGCCAATGGGTACGATACCCTTAGGCACATCCACAAGATTCCAAACCTTGTTAGAGTACATGGAATCTATCTCAGAATTCATGGCTTCTGGCCACTTCCCGGAGTCTATACTCATAATAACTTCCTCAAATGTCTAAGGATCAATATCCTAAGAGTTCTCTCCATTGATATGTCACACATATCTTTCAAGAGGGTGGGATACTCTGCTAGACCTACATAAAGTTGAAATTTGTGTATTAGATACCTAAACAGACTCAAGCTCTGGAATGGTGCTTAAGCTAGGTTCTCCAACCTCATTCAATTCTATCTCACTCCCATTGTTTCCACCAAGAATGTGTTCCTTCTCAAGGAACATAGCTCTCTCTTGGCAACAAAGACCTTTTAGTCATCAGGATGATAGAAATAATACCATAAAGTCTCCTTTGGGTACCTCATGAACATGCACTTTTCCGATCTTGATTCCAACTTGTCAGGGTTGTGTCTTTTAATATGGGCAGGACAATCCCAAATCTTAACTACCTTAAGATCGGGCTTCTTTCCTTTCCATATCTCATATAGTGTAGACACTACCGACTTTGATGGAACTCTATTCAAAAGTTAAGCTGTGGTTTCTAGGGCATACCCCTAAATGAGATGGGTAGGTTAGTGAAACTCATCATGAATCGCACAATGTCTAACAGCGTATGATTCCTCCTTTCTGAGACACCATTGAGCTGAGGTGTATAAGGAGGTGTCCACTGGGATAGAATTCCATTATCCCTGAGGAAATGGGTGAACTCCGTACTTAAGTACGCTCCTCCTCGATCTGATCGAAGAGTCTTAATACCCTTTCTAATTTGGTTCTCCACCTTATTCTTATGTTCCCTGAATTTCTCAGATTTATACTTCATTAAGTATATGTGTCCATATCTAGAGAAATCATCAATAAATGTAATGAAGTATGAGTAACCACCTATAGCCTGAGTCGACATAGGATCACATACATCATGATGTATGAGTTCCAATAACTCGGTGGCTCTTTCTCCAGTTCCACTAAAAGAAGAGTTGGTCATCTTCCCACGAAGGTAAGGTTCGCAAGTTGTATATGACTCGTAGTCAAATGGATCTATGTATCCATCTTTCAGCAATATTTGAATCATTCCCTCATGTATATGACCTAGCCTACAATGCCATAGGTATGCATTATTCACCTCATCTCTTTTCCTCTTAGATATATATATTAATGATATATGGAGAAGTGTCTAACATATATAAGCTATTTATAAGGGTCCCTCTAGTGATGATCTCATCATCCATAATTATTGAATAACTATTGTTCTAAAAAACTAATTTATATCTACTAATTGTCAAACAAGAGATAGAAATAATATTTTTGATAATAAAGGAATCAAAATAACATGCATCTAATGCAATAATAGCTCCATCAGGTAGATGTAGGGTGACATCTCTAAAAGCAACTGTAGTAACTCTTGCTTCATTGCCCATCTTGAGGTCTATCTCACCTCTAGCCAATCTTCTAAGTCTTGTTAGAACCTACAATAAATTACATATATGATAAACACTCTCGGTATCCAATACTTATATGTTATCAAGAAAATCTAACAAATGGTAACTGATCATGAATATACCTAAAGCTTCTCCAAGCTTCTGTTTTGCCATACCTGCAAGGTAGTCCTTACAGTTCCTCTTCTAATGTCCGTCTTGGTTACAGTGGAAGCACTGTCCTTTATCCTTTGCCAGGTCTTTCTTGGCAACCTTTGCCTTACCCGATCTTCCTTTGCCTTTGCCCTTTCCCTTCTTAAGGGTCTTGGCAGCCTTCATTTTCTTTTTGGTCTCACCAATATAGAGAACTAGCTTCTCCTTCTTAATGGCACTCTCATCTTCCCTCAACATATTAAGGAGCTCAAGGAGAGTCACCTCAATGTTGTTCATGTTAAAATTTATGATGAAGTGAGAAAATATATCTGGTAGGGATTGAAGTATAAGATCAATGCACAGGGTATCCTCTAGGACTATTCCTAGACCTATGAGTTTCTCGATCCACTCTATCATTTTTAGGATATAGTTCTCAATCGATGTCCCATCTATCATCCTGGTTTAGAAGAGTCTCTTAGATATCTCATATCTTTGATTTCTTCCTTGTTTATTGAATAGTTGGTGGAGATGAAGAAGGATAGAATCTACATCCATATTATCATGTTGTCTTTATAACTCATGAGTCATGGAGGCCAACATATAATATTTTGCCAACTTGGTATCATCTATATACCTCATATAGCGAGTGATCTCATCCTTGCTTGCCCCTTCTTCCGGTGTGGGCATAATTGTATCAGGGACATATGCAATTTTCTCTGCAGTGAGAACAATTCTCAAATATAAAGCCAATCCGTGTAGTTTGGACCACTGAGGCGATTGGCATCAAGTATGCCACGTACGGGGTTTACAAGTGATATGTTTCTGACAAAACAAGATAGAGCAAAAATAAATAATATACAGATTTTAGAAAAAAAACTAATTAAGATATGGACTTCTATCTTAATGTGCTCCCACTATTTTCCTAGCGAATCACGCAACACCCTTGACACGTGAGAGGAAAGTCTCTGACAGACTCCTAGTGGGGGTAAGGATCCAATTAGCGTCTTAATACAACCTCGAGGGACTCGACCAATTACACTAAGCCCAAAAGGTAGACAACTCTTGTCAATCAAAACTCCTTGCGATTCCTGTCATGTTTGACCTCCGAATCATCATGGTCTCGACTGCTCAACCAACCATGAAGTTCAGTTAAGTTATCACCATCGTAACAAGATGAGTCTGACTCGATTAATATGTTCTCGACTGCTCGACCAAGTCATACCATGTTCTCAAGTCACCGATGACATCTATATATTGTACCAAGAACTCGATCACGTAGATAGGTGAGCCTCGAGTGACTCGACCAACTCAACCTATGTCGAGATTCAATTTCTTCCTATAACAATTGAAGGCCACATGGTTCAATCTTATTGCCTCACACTTACCGAGTTAATATTATCATAGGAGGGGTTTTCATTTTGTATCGGTCTCCTAATATATCGTGTCGCACACATACATATTTAATATATATCTATATTGCATGCATATATATATATATATATATATATATATATACATATATACATATATCTAGTAGGTGTATAAAATATCACATATGTAAGCCACACCGGATAATCGTGAGCCATCACCTAATATGATTAAGCCCGAGCCAATGGGTCTAATCACTCATAATAGGATCTATATATGCATCGGCGCATCTCTATGCCCTGTGATTGTTGATCTCATCATCATCAGTTCCTTCGGATAATCGCATCACCATGCATCGTGATCTCCCGCCACGGCATTGTGGGTCCCACTATCACCTCCATACTCCCGCCGCACCTCTCCATGTAATTACAAATAATCACAAGCGCGCAGGCCAGACAATAAACGAGAAAAACGAAGGCTCGTAGACCCCAATAATAATAATAATCATAATTACATACATCACAACACATGGCTCATGATCATCCATCCACATCATACATCACATGTATATCATATCATATGTAGGATTACTAGATTATAATAATTAATTAAACTATTAAATTAATTATTTTTCTGGATATCAGGACATATTGAAAACTTGTAAAATTCTCAAGGGTATTTTTATAATTTTGAATGAGAGGATAGTCCTCAAAATTTCTAAAATTATTGAGGATATTTTAAGAATTTGTACATGAGGATAGTCCTCAGAATTTTCTAAATTCAGAGGGGCAGGATCATCCTTTTCTCAAAAGGATGCCCTAGCCCTCTTGCCCCCTCTATGCCACCACCGCTGCCACTACCGCCACTGCCCCCGCATAGGTGGCAGTTGCCTTTGCCCACCAGCAGCCGCCTTGCCAAGGGGCGGCCACCCCTATGGTCGGTGCCACGCCTGCTAGCGGTAACACCTTGTGGGCATCCTGCAGCCCCCTGCGCCATGCTACTGCCTGTAGGCGCCTGCACCGCACTTGCGGGCTGCTGCCCCTAGGGCGGCTATCGCCCATTCTCCTCGCTACTTTTGCTGCTAAAACATAGTAAGAATGCGTAGAATGATTCTACGCAATTCAATCTCATCACATGCAGTTCAAAACCAATCTTTCGCATGAAAACCTTGGCTATGATACCACTGTTAGGAAACCTCAGTGAATACATCAATATGCGCAGTGGAAATCAAAACAAAAACTAGTTTTCCACGCAAATCAAATCATTACGTAAAAGATTGAGATCGCAAGAAAAACCACAAAAATCGAAAACCACAATATGTGAGAGATTGATTTTACCTAGGGAGATCGTATATCCCTGTATTCCAAATCTGGATGGAAAAGATGAAATATGTCAAGCGTCCACCTCTCTAGTGGTATCCTCACGATGGATCTCTGTAGCAAAACTCCTCAAATCTGATTTCACAACTCTTGTGCAGAGGGAGGGAGGAGAATAGGAGGTGGTGGCTAAAACTGTAGCCTATCAACCATGAATCTCTTAGAGAACCACCAAAAAAACCCTAGGGCACCTACCTTAGTAAGTATTAGATCTCCATCAAATTACCTACTAACTTTACATTATTGGATCTCTATCCAATAATCTCCTTAGACCTCTAATTAGGCCTTAATTAAGGAGCCCATCAGCATAGGGTCTCATCTAATGAGAATAGGGGCTAATTGGATCTACATTCAATCCTTTATTTGCTGAAGCATCCACCATATGTGTGTGACCCTCTAGGCCTAATACCAAGCTGATCGTGAGTCATTCCCATCAGAACTCCTTCTGATATAGTGAATTATTATCTCTATAATAATTCACTCGACTCAATTACTATGGACGGTATCTATAATCCCTCATCTAACTAATATCCCAGAGACCGTATATTGGATATGGTAGTGTCAGGTCACATATGAAATTAGTTTGTCTTACTCTAATTGGATTCTACCAAAGAACTCTTTCTCTCTCAATCCGAATGACCCTGGCAAAGGATTAGTCTGAGCAAGCACATATGGGATATTCCTCTTATGATACTGAGAGTAGATGATCCATTATTAACACTCAATTGCCTTCGTAAGATTGGCTACCAATCCCGATATCTAGTTGTACCAGATTTGAAACTTTCTAAACCTATAAGTTTGGCGTCAAAGAAAGGAGTACTCATACAAGACATCCTTGGTGTCTCAAGTCTAAGGACCAGATACACAACTGGGACTATGGAATCACTGTCTGACATTGGGTATCATTAACCATACAGCATTCCATAAGTTGATCAATTAGTGAACTCATTCTCCAATGAGCACATGTACTATATCCTTAGTGTCTCCACACAAGTGGCTATGAGACCAGCCGCCTCCATTATATGGATGGGTACATAGTATACCAGTCTGTCCGCTTATCTTGATGTCCCTCCCGAGTATTCTATGATCGGGATTATTTAAGATCTGTGTTTAAAAGTGAATCGATCTCATTATCGTGATCTCATTATGATCTAATTCTCATTGCATAGAACCAAGCATATCACAATATATATACAATAGATAATATAATATGAGAATATACCAATATTAATCATAAGCAAAAAGATCACACAGCGTGTCACACATGCCATCACTCACGTGATTGGCTTGTAGGGTACCTGTTACAAGCACGTTGCGTAGCAAAATTTTAGCTACGTATTTGCTATTATATCTTTGATCTTGCTACCATATTCATCTTTGTATTTTACATTGGCTTGGCATTCCTTACTAGCAGATTCTCCCCAAATTCTTCATTTAATCTTTGATGAACTGTTGAAAACTTTTCATCAAACTTTTATTTTTCAATGTAAAGTTTTAATGTTGTATTTTTTCGGTCTTTCTTGCTGCATAGCAACTGATCCTCATGGAATTTTGATGTTGTTGCTATCGTAATACTCTATAACATCATGGAATTTTCATCACCAAATTGTTGTTCTTTGACGTAAAATTATGTCGCTGCATCCTTTCAGTTTTTTCCCACCACATACACCACTAAATCTTACTGAACCAGTTGCTACCACCCACATCACCCTTAAGGCACCCTTCTCACCCTAAGACGTAGCCTAATTTCAATCCTTATAGCTGGCCCAAATATCAGTACAAGCTATAGCCCAAACAATAACCTATTACAGCCTTGTTCCGGGGCACTTCATCAGCCACCAATCCACACAACTGGTTCATACCATTGACCCAAAAGAAAGAGAGGGATCTTAACACCAAAGATCTAGAGTCTTATACCATGACATTGGTAGATCTAATCGGTGCTAAGTTGGAGGCCTTCAAGACGCGTATAGAGGACAGACTATACACTCTCTTCACATAATTTAGATTGGGATGATTATCGAGCCTGACAAGATCGCAGTAAAGTGAGAGTCCTCTCTAGATAAAGAAGAACATGAAATGAAACCAGCATTTACACACATGCGAGTGGACTTTCCCCAATAGGAAGATGAAGACCTGACAGAATGGCTTTTGCATTCAGAACATTACTTCTATTATCAGCAGACACTAGAGGCTTCTATGATGGACATCGCTGTCATCTACCCCGAGTGAGATGTAATACAATGGTATAATTGGCTTGAGTGCACCCAAGGAATCCCGATGAAGAGACAATTCAAGAGTGGGTTGTTGATCTGCTTTGGACCATCTTAATACGAGAGCATCAATACTCAACTCATGAAGATCCGACAAACCTCCACAATCCAAGAATACCGGACTAGGTTTAAGAGATTATCTAACCAAGCATGTGATTGGTCTGAGAAGCAATTGTTAGGGATGTTCATCAAATTGTTGAAGTCAAAAATTTGAGAAGAAGTCAAAGCGTGTCGATCCTACATGATGACGATAGCTATCTCCTTCATGCGACTACAAGAGCAAAGGCTAACCCAAGATGCTCGGAGAACCAAAGCCACCACTCAACTAGTAGCATGGAGACCCTCAGCCCCATCTACCACCAGCCGACCACCGCAGCTGAAGAAGTTAACGAGAGAAGAAAACAACGGTACCCTGATGTAACTTTAGCACCACTTTATAGGGGAGACAATAAAATTTGAAGACCCAAATATGTTGGGAATCCTCAGCGAGAGCATCACATGCTTAGTATAAATCAAAACAAAAAATCAGTTTTCTACACAGATCAAATCATCATGCAAAATATTGGGGGTCGTAAGAAAAATGCAAAAAATGATAAAACTATATCTTTTGATAGATTAATTACCAAGGGAGATTGTATATCCCTGTATTTCCAAATCTGGATGGAGAGGATGAAGAAGGCGTCCTTCTTTCTAGTGGTATCTACATGATAGATCTCTATAGTGAAACTCCTCCGATCTGATCTCACAACTCTTGCACAGAGGGAGGGAGGAGAATAGGAAGGGGAGGCTAAAGCTGCAACCTATTATCCATGAGTCTCCCCTCCTATTTATAGAGAGCCACAAAAAAAAAGCCTAGGGCACCTACCTTAGCGGGTATTGGATCTTCATCCAATTACCCACTAACCTTTTATTATTGGATCTCTATCCAATAATCTCTTTAGGCCTCTAATTGGACCTTAATTAAGGAGTCGATTAATATAGGATCTTATCTAATGAGAATAGGGGCTAATTGGATCTCCATCCAATCCTCTATTTGCTGAAACATCTACCATATGTGTGTGAGCCTCTAGGCCCGATACCGAGATGGTCGTGAGTCACTCCCATCAGAACTCTTTCTGATATAGTGAATTATTATCCCTATAATAATTCACTCAACTCATCGACTATGGACGTACTAGGCCACTATGCCATAGTCCCAGATGGTACAGGGGGACTAAATCCATCGGACCTGTTTCTCCAAAACTTCTATGTATCTATAATCCCTTATCCAACTAATATCTCAGAGAATGTATATAGGACATGGTACTATCAGGTCACATATGGAATCAGTTTGTCTTGCTCTAATCAGATTCTACTAGAGAACTATTTCTCTCTCAATCAGAATAACTCTAGCCTGGGATTTGTCTGAGCAAGCATATATAGGATATTCCTTTCACGATACTAAGAGTGGATGATCTTTTATTGACACTCAATTACCTTTATAAGGTTGGCTACCAATCCCAATAACCAGTTGTACCATATCTGGAACTTTCCAAACCTATAAGTTTGGTGTCAAGAAAGGAGTACTCATACAAGATATCCTTGTCTCATGTCAAAGGACTAGATACACAACTGGGACTATGGAATCGTTGTCTGATATTATGTATCATCAACCATACAATATTTGATAAGTAGATCAATCAGTGAAATCATTCTCCAATGAGCACCTTTACTATATCCTTAGTGTCTCTGCACAAGTGGCTATGAGATCAGTAGCCTCCACATATAGACGAGTTTATAGTACACCAATCTGTCCAGTTATCTCGATGTCCCTCTCAAGTAACCTATGATCAGGATTATTTAGGATTTGTGTTTAAAGGTAAATCAATCTTATTATCATGATCTCATCATGATCCGATTCCTATTGCATAGAACCAATGACATCATAATATATATAATATAATGTAAGAATATGCCAATATTAATCATAAGCAAAATGATCGCATAGCATGTCACATGTGCCATCACTCACGTGATTGGCTTGCAAGGCTCTTGTAACAAGCATAATATACTTCAATTGTTTGCTGAATTTTTAGATATTTTTGTCAAACTGCACAATCTATTTTCTAACTACCAGCATGATCACCAAATTCTGATTCTCTCGGGCAAGCTAGTAGCAAACTTTTGCCCATATCATTATCATCACCTCCAGAAAGCTGAAATAGTGAGGATTGCAGATAAGATGCTTGAAACAGGGGTCATACAGCCAAGTTGTTGTTATAATCAATTAGCACTAAGAGGAGGGGGGGTGTATGAATTAGTGCAAGTGTAAATTTTTTATTTTGAACAAAAATATTTCAGTTTAAGTATGATAGGAAGATCGAAAGCTTGTTGTTCAAATAAAGCAAGTGTATGATAAGAATATTACTAAGTTACTTGCTTACTAATTACTTAAGAAAGAGCAAGGAAATTCGAAAGATAAGAAACATCATAAGTGAAATGTTGCCTTTCAAAGAGCAAACAAGATTAGAAGCATTAATACGGAAAGCAAAAGATGAACTCACAATTTTTATAGTGGTTCGGTGCTAACAGCCTACATCAACTCTCGAGTCCTCCTTGAGGCACACTAACGTCCACTACCAGTCTTCTTTGGGTGAAGACCAAACCCTTATACTTTTCTTATAAGGGAGACAAGATTACACTCTTTAATCACTCTCTTGCACTTTTCTTTTTCTTATAATTCTCACACAATATTTTCTCAGAATATAATCCCTAAAATTATTATTTTTAATACAAGAAAACTTGGGGTATTTATAGACCCCAACTGACTTTAGAAATTAGAGCCAAAAATCAAACATACCCGAAAAAATTGGGTACGGGTAGTTTACCCACCGATCTGGGTGACTCAGTCGCTTGAACACCAGGGTATAAGCTGTTTACCCGTCGGCACTAGGTGGATCAACCACCCAAAGTACCCAGATTCCTAGGTACGGGTGGTTCAACCGCCCAGCCTAGTGGGTCAGCCACTATCAGTCGCCCGAAAGCTTAGGCAGCAGCGATACACTCGTAACTCACCAACAGTTTACCCATCAGAATTTTCATAAAAGTAATTCCCTCTACTTTTCGAATTCCAGCTTGAACCTGATGTTGACCAACTCTCTGGTCAACTAATTGAGCTCAACCTGAGCTAAATCAAACTCCAATAGTGGACTCGATTGCCTTATTGAGTTGATTTGGATTTCATCCAAATCCAACTCAATTAGGACTCAATTTCTAACTACGACTTAATGATTACAACACTTAATGACCAATAAGCTAAACAAGACCCCCGTCAATCCGACAGCCTCTGGTATTCTTATAGTGAGTCTTCTGGTCTTCTTTCGGTGATCTCCCGGTGTGTTCCCAGTAAGCTTCTCGATCCCTTCGGCGAATCTCCTAGCGAACTTCGACGAGATCCCATTATGTCGTCTGAACCCTGGCTCGATGCTCAAGCTTGATCTTGGCCCATTATCTGGTTGTAACTCTATTGCTCCTGTCATAGTTACTCTTGGATGATGCTAATTACAACTTAATTAAATACAATCATAATTGCCAAACATCTATTATAAGACCATCATAACTCTCGACAAGCTTTTCGGCTACCCTTGACAATCTTCTAATGAGTCTCGGTCTTCTTCTGGCGAACTCTCTTATGCCATCCTGGCAAACACCCGATACCCTCGGCGAGCTCCCAATGCACTCTTGGCGAGTTCCCAACAGCATCAACCCAATGCATGGACTTGACTTTAGCCAATCCTGATTGTAATAATTATTCTGTCATAAGTAATCCTACATCAATCAACTCTAACAATCCTGTTAGATCAATAACCCATCAATTTAATTTTATCATTAAAATTCGAGATTCAACAATCTTCCCCTTTTTGATGATGATAATCAATTGATGACAAGAGTTAATATTAACTCCCCTAAATCCATGCCACTTAAATTTAAGAGAAGCACACACTCTTAAATTTAAGCAATCAACATTCTATGCAAATTTCAACATAAATTTGCATCAAGTCATGTAAAAAGGAATTAAGCATCTATATCCAAGATGTTCAATTCATATCCTTATCCAAGATATCCATGTATTTCAACAAGATCATGTATCATCAATGTATTCATCATATATCATCAATATATATTTCTCCTCCTTTGTCATCAACAAAAAGGTGAAATATAGCTAATAATTTCAAAGCATAGGATGATATTACTCTCCCTTAGTATATATATTATAATTTTTTTTCCATTTTAATAAGGAGAGAAATAAGGGAGGTGTGTTGAATCATTTTATCATAGAGAAGAGCTCTTAATAAATTTTAAAAGCAATATTAAGATGAGCTCAAAAGTTCAAGAGATTTAAAGATTGCTTATGTATTTCGAATATAGCAAAAGTCATTTCTTGATATAAAAAATTATCTCTTGTAAATTTCAAATGTGACACATCTTCATATAATTTTTTTTTAAAACAATAAGATACAATCACGGAGAAAGTTTTCAAAAAAAAAGTTATCACAAAAAGCCTTCATTTTATGAAATCTATATTAGCAATTTATATATTTTCATGATTTAACATTTCTAGGTCTCAACCTCAATCTTGTATATATAAAATTTTGAATATGAGCTCAACAAATTTTTCTCAAGTAAATTTCAAGAAAATATAGCAATAAATCCGAACAATAACAAATTATTATTTTTATATAGATTTTTAAAATCATCATTACATGCATGATCATCATACATGATTTCACATCATTATACCTTCTCCCTCTTTGTTAACAACAAAAGGAGAAGTGCAATTAGCAAGGTTTTGATATATGAAAGCTTAGCAATTTAACAAAATTTTCATTACTTTAGAACATGCAAGCTAGTGAATTCATTCTTCTCTTTTGATAAGTGCAAGCTAGCAAATATTTGCTTCCTTTGCATTGTTGAAGCTAGCAATTTTATAAGCTAACAAGTTTTGCTCCTCCTTTGTCATTGTCAAAAAGAAGGGATAGTTAGAATAATGCAAAACTTTTTCCATTACATCATTTTTCAAGAAATAAATCAAGAAATATACCGATCATCACATGAAAAATATCAAGAAAAATTAACATGGTGATGAGATATTCAATTTATGAATACAAATTGTGAATATCAAGAGACAAGTCATAGGAGAAAAAAATAAAGTCTATTGATTTATCTATAAGAAATCTTAAGTTGTCAAATTTATGATTTGTATAAAAATCTCCTTTTAAATAATACGAAGACACATAACAAAATATTTCAAGTTATAATTCCAAGAAACCAAAACCACCATATAGATAAATCACTCACTCAATTTCAAAATCATCAAAATCACTTTCAAGAGATTCAAAATGTAATTATTAGTCTATTGAAATGCTAGTGATTTTCTTTCTCCATATAAGCAAGAAGTTAGAATCAAGATAGAGAAATGAAAAATATCATATCACAAAAATACTCAATTTTAAAGATGTAAATTTTATAGTTGTGAATTTCGAAATTAAGCTCAAAACCTTAAGATATTCAAGGAGATTCAAAAGTTTAAGAGCTACTTATGCATTTAAAGTCATCTCATATAATTTCAAGTATAGCAAAAAATAATGTATTATAAATTTTGATAAAAAGCATCAAGAATTTCATAAGAAGGCATGATAGTGGATCAAGATCAAATTGTAAATCAAGTATTTTGCATGCATTTAGAAAATTCTAAATTTTCTTCCAAGCAAATTGTTTCTCATTCAAGGTTATCATATCCAATTTACTTCTAATCATATTAATAATTTTATCGCTCCCTTTTTTTGTTATTGTCAAGAAAGAAATATGATGACATAATTTCTTCTTAGCATTCATATTCAAATTACGCCAAAAGGTACAAGGAGATCATGTAATTAAAGATAAAATCAAATTTTTGAACATCAAAAGACATTATTTCATTTAATAAGCTTCTTTCCCCTTTTTTGTGTGAATAATAAAATGAATCTTAGGGGATAATCTCAATTCATCTAGGATAAATCTTTCTAATAAAGAAGAATGATCTTGATAACAATTTCAATTAATGTTGTTAAGATCATAAATTATATTTTTATTTAAAAGAAAAAATTATAGAGATCAATAACATGATTCCTATAACATATAAGTCAAGTCAAGAATTTAAGGGAATATTCATGATAATACAAATCTATTTCAATTTTCAACTTATCACAAATTTAAAATAAATCATTCATGAGTTTTAAAATAAATCATATCAAGATGAATATTGATATCAAAAGACATTTATGAATATTAAAGACAATTTAATTTAATAAATCTCTTTTTGGATGAAAAAATAGAAGATTTTCAAGTTTTATTTTCTAAACTTACCAAAATCATGATAATAACTTATTCAAGTTCAATCATCAAATCATCAAAACCACTTTCATAGTTTAAGAGAGTCATAAAAATAACATAATCGATTCATTAATCTCTTTTTAAAATAAAATCATTTGAAAATTTATCCAAAATCATCATCAAAATTCACTTTTTGAAAAATTAAATGAAATCATCGTAGATTATTTTTCAATAGCTAAAATTCTCTAATCCATTTTAGTAGTTTAAGACATTCAACAATAATAGTATTATTTTGTTTCTTGTTGAAGGATTAATAGAATAAAAATTATTTCATGAATAATTATCCTTCATTTGAAATTTATTTCAAGAATGCAATGTCATTTAAAGTCAAAAACACAATTTCATCAACATCATTGCAATAAAATATTTTTAAATAAAAACTTTGATTTATTTCAATTCCAATGATTTTTGGACTTAGTGTAGTGAGTTACTATGCTCATTTCATTCTAATTTAAAATCAAAAACATAATTTTATCAACATTGCAATAATTTTTTTAAATAAAAATTTTGATTTATTTCAATTCCAGTGATTTTTGGACTTAGTGTAGTGAGTTACTATGCTCATTTCATTCTCATTAAATATATTTTTAATTTACAAAAATACTAGGCAATGAAGCATGATTTTTCTCTCCATTTTCTATATTATTTTATGCTAAAATTATATAATTCAACACAATCATTCCGATAGGACTCCAGTAGAGTTGAGTCCTAATCATCTTAGCACTAGTCAATAAAAACCCTATTAGATTGTAATAAAGCCAATCATATCTTTTAAAGGAGTATGGCTAGGGTTTAGATTAGCCCTCAGGGCATAGTAGCCACCACACCTTTTACTGGGTTAGTCGGCTAGGGTTTCCCCCTGCTTAGGTCGGCTATAGGACCACTTAGTCGCCTCTTGTTCCTATTAAGGTAGGTTGGCTATAGGAGGGGCAAAGGGATAGTTCTACTTAGGCAAGCACCCCCTTAGGTAGGTTTTGATCCCTAATTAAAGATGTAGTCACCCCTCCTCTTAAATCAAGTAATTATCAATTTTATTCAGCCTTGTGTTGAATCTAGGAGGGAGGAACCCCTACAGCGTTTCAAGGGTTGATCCCCCTTAAGGATCAAAATCTATAGGGCTCCTTCTGAAGTTCTATCATCTGGTATCAAAGTTGCGTTCCTGTTGCCCTATAGCCATCTCAGCCACCTCTACCTGCCTAAGTAATTCCCACAATTGCTACGACACGTGACTCCACCTTCTACCCCAGTAGTAGATCAGTCTGCCGCTACCCCCTGCGTTTGATCTGGAATTCTTGTATATTTTTATAACCCACACCTCTTTAATACTACAAGATCCTTCATATTATAAGTGGGAGAAGTTTTCCAAAGTTTTCTTGCTGCAAATTTTTACAATTGCAAACGTTATCATCGTTGCGAAGGCGAAACGCTGTAGAAATTTTCAGCCTACTTTCTTATCGATCCACTTACCTTTTCGACCAACTTTCCTTACCAAGACACCTACCTTTGCTGCCATCTATCCCAGATCTAAAATCTATTTTCCTAACCTTCATCTACTGCTATCATAGCCCTAAAATGACAGCATTCATAGTCTATACTCTACAAAACTACAACCCCAACCCCAAATCAGCCTATTCCTATCCAAACTAATTCACCTTCCAACCAGCCACCCCCTTCTCCAAAATTCCCGTGCCACTAACCCGACAACAGAAAAAAGATCTCAATGTTCCAAATCTAGAGGCGTATACTATGGCATCAGAGGAGGCTATTGATGTAAAGCTTGAAGCCTTTGGAAATCGTATGGAATAGAAGATGTGATCCCTTTTCGCCGAATTAAGCATTAGCCGACCGTCGAACCCGAGGAAATTACAACACCAAGAAACTTTATATCAGTGAGATGATCCTCAAGATGGCCATATCACCTCTGATCTCAATAATCCATGCATGAAGGTTAACTTCCCTAGATGGGAAGAAGGAGACCCGATTGGGTGGATCTCGCGCGTAGAGGGCTATTTTTGGTTCTACCGAACTGCCGACGCCACACGGGTGGAGATTGCTACTATCCACCTCGAGAGAGTTGCTATTCAGTGGTTTAATTGGTTTAAACAAACCCATAGAGGACTCTCTTGGCAGCGATTCAAGGAAGGACTACTAAACCGCTTCGGACCAATCGATTTCAACAACATCGACGGACAATTGGCAAAGATTCGTCAAACCTCTACAATACAAGAATACCAAACAAGGTTTAAGCATTTATCTAACTAAACTGAGAATCGATCTGAGAGACAACTTTTAGGTACTTTAATTGAGGGCCTAAAGCCGAAGATCCAAGGAGAAGTAAAGGCGCAGCAACCGTACACTCTTATGGTGGCGATTTCCTTCGTGCGTATCCAGGAAGAACAATTGAACCACGAGGTATGAAGGACAAGGGTCGCTCTTTGACTAGCCATGCCGAGGTCTACTGCCCCCTCTACTGCCATCCAAGCCTCCACACTAAAAAAGGTGATAAGAGATGAGCTCTGCGAACGATTGGCCAAGGGGTTGTGTTGGAATTGCGATGAACCATGGAGCCACGAACATCACTGCAAAAGAGTCGATTCCTCATGATTGAACCAGTGGAGGATGAGGACAATGAAACATCTAAAGAAGCCTTTGAACCTAAAGAAGAAGCCATAGAGGAAGAGTCCCAACCGGTCGACTACGTAGTGTATGCATTGGCCGGCTATTCCAACCTGCAGATGATGAAAGTTGGAGGACTTCTAAAACAGCAACCCATCACTGTTCTCATCGACACGGGTAGCACCAATAACTTCCTCAATATTAAGATTGCTGTAAATTTAGTGCTTCAAATTGAAGGTTGTAACAAGTTTGACGTAAAGGTCACCGACGGTCGAATCTTTAATTGCGACCAATAGTGCCCGCGAATGAAACTACTCCTCCAAGACCAAGTGGTAGCTGATTCCTTCCTCCTACCCATCAATGATTATGAAGGTGTACTCAGGATCAAATGGCTCACAGCACTAGGTGATATCTCCTAGAATTTTTCTAAATTAATCATGAAATTTTATTACAAAGGGAGATAGGTCACATTACGAGGCAAGCGCGGGAGCTAAATTTCCACCATTTCGTCGCAACAAATGGAGAAAGTTTTACACAAAGTACATAGTGGATTCTTAATACATATTCAGTAGCCATATATGGGGGAGAAACTCAGATCCTAAGCTTGCCCTTTGCCTGAACGAATTCATGGATATTTTCTTGGAGTCGCGCGGGCTGCCCCCTAACCGACCGCATGACCACCGCATTCCTATTTTGCTAGGCAAACCTCTAGCAACTTGTGACCGTACCACTATCCTCACTTGCAGAAGGATGAGATCGAGAATATTGTTAAAGAGATGTTTGACACCAGGGTGATTCGACCGAGCTGCAGCCCTTACTCCTCACCGGTGTTGCTAGTGTGCAAGAAAGATGGTATATGGCGGATATGCATTGACTACCAGGCTCTAAACGCCATCATCGTCAAGGATAAATATCTTATTTCATTCGTAGATAAACTCTTGGATGAATTAAAAGGAGCCTGAGTCTTCACTAAATTGGATCTCTGATCCAGATACCATCAGATTATGCACTGAAGATATTCTAATAACTGTATTTTGCATGCATAACGGCCACTACGAGTTTCTAGTAATCCTTTCGGACGTACGAATGTTCCTTCTACTTTTCAAAGTCTAATGACTGACATCTTCTAGAGTTTTCTATGCAAGTTTGTATTGGTATTCTTTGATGATATTATCATTTATAGCCCTACGCTTGATATACATTTTCAGCACTTACGAACTATTCTAACAATTCTTCGAGAGAATATTTCTTATGTTAAATAGTCAAAGTGCAGCTTCTTACAACATAAAGTGGAGTATCTTGGGCACATTATATTAGAGGATGGAGTGGCGGTGGACCCAATAAAGATTGAGGCAATGCAAGGATGGTCGAGACCTACAAAAGTACAATCATTACGCGGTTTCCTTGGACTCACGGCTACTACCAAAATTTTGTGAAAGATTATAGTAAGATCAGTGCCCCGCTCATGTCCTTACTAAAGAAAGACTCCTTGTGGTTGGATAAAGCCTCTGTAGCCTTCGAACGACTCAAGGCAGCCATGACGATGATGTCGATCCTAGCGCTGCTCGATTTCGATCGCACTTTGGTTATTGAGGCCGATGCGTCAGGAATTAGAATTGGGGCTATTCTTATGCAAGATGGTCAACTCCTAATTTACACCGAGGCTTCCCCCACACTTCATACGATGTTTTTACAAGGGATACTGATTACTACCAAATTTAAAATATGGTTAGATACAAGTCCATGGTACGAAAGAGGAGTTAAACTAGAAGAATTACAATCCATGCTTACGCCAGATTAGGCTCTCATTATCCTGAACCATACCGGAGGGCAGTCATCTTTCCAAAAGAAAGATTGGCTTCACTAAAGATTAACCATATTATAGCACATGCAAAGAAGAAATGGCCTCCCGACAAACTTCATAATGGAAAAAAAATTGAAGATTGAGTTTTTCTACACCTCCAGCCCGATCAGTAGGAAACTCGAGCCTTAATGAAGTAGTCTCTTTATTTCTTTAGGCCTTGCAAAATTGAGGATCATATTGGGGCCCTAATCTAGAGATCAAATTTGTGCACCAAATCAAGATTACAATTGATCAGCCAAATATCCCACCTCAAATAGAAATTTAAAGAAGACGACTCAGCCCAAATCCTTCCAACTAACACCCCAGCTGATGAGGAGGCCAAAGTTCAGTTAATGATAGTATGGGAGTCATATGAGAAGTTGAAGATCCAGTTTCTAAAGTTTGTGGACCCTCAGCATTGAAGACAAGGTTAATCTGAAGAGGACGGACTTGATAGGACTCTAGTAGGGTTGAGTCTTAATCATCTTAGTACTAGTCAATAAAAACCCTATTAGGTTGCAGTAAAGCCACTCCTATCTTATAAAGGAGTATGGCTAGGGTTTAGATTAGCCCTTAGGGCTTAGTAGCCACCACACCCCTTACTGGGTTGGTTGGCTAGGGTTTTCCCTTACTTAGGTTGGCTATAAAGCCACTTAGCTGCCTCTTGTTCCTATTAAGACAGGTTGGCTATAGGAGGGGCAAAGGGATAATTTTACTTAGACAAGCACCACCTTAGGCTAGGGTTTTGATCTCTATTTAAAGATGTAGCTACCACCCCTCTTGAATCAAGAAATTATCAATTTTATCAGTCTTGTGCCGAATCTAGGAGGGAGGAACCCCTACAGTGTTCTAAGAGTTGATCCCCTTAAGGATCAAAATCTATAGGGCTCCTTCTAGGGTTCTATCACATTCAATCATAACATTTCAATCATTTAAATCAATTATTCCATTGACTTTGTCAATATTTAAACCATTTAATAATAGTCTTTACATTTAAATAAGCCAATGATTTTAGCATTCACTTAAAATATGTTCTTCAATAACTATGGTTATTTTGTTCTAATTCATTTTCATACTTGTATACTCTTGCTATGTATCATCAATATTAATTGTATAATATTGAACTATTAAAAGATTTATTATCAATAATTTTAATTCTAATAATTTTCTTATTACTACTTAGGCTAGTAAGCTTGAAGGGGTGTTAGATATCAAGTAATATGACTTGAGCATCTACTTTCAAAATATTTTTATTATTCCTAGCCTTGTTGGAAAATAACTTTATATTATAGGATGTTTTGATTTAGGTACCCATTTAACATTGGGTCATTCATGACATGTTCTTCCCATTTTCTCTAATGACATAAGATTATTTATGGTTCCTTTAGGAACCTAAACTAACTTGTGAGAACTATAGTTTTTGAATGGACATTTGTAAGTCATATGTCACAATCTACCACAAAAATTACACTTAATTCTTGGTGGCACATTTAAGGTTGGTCCTTTTAAAAAAAATAGTTAGCTTTTGTTAGTATTTAACAAAAATAGTTGGCTTTTGTTGGGTATTGTCCACAAAACCTATTCCATTTCTTCTTTTAATATGACCCTTATTGGCAAGGATCATATTCAATAATTTATTACCAATTTTAAAATTTTCTAATATTGTCTTAAGCATAATATTTTCTTCTTTAATGTTGTCTAGCATTTCATATTTAGTACTAGGATTGTGTGATGCTAATAACTCATGCATTTCATCAATTTTACCAACTAACAAATCATGTTCATGTTTAAGCAACTTAAAAGATTTACTAAGTTTTTTAAATTCATCAAATAAGTTATGAAGCATATTTAATAATTCTGAAAAAGAATTACTTAATGAATCACTAACCTCATTGCCGATGGCCATAAGAGAAAGGTTCTCCACTTCTTGGTTTAATCTTTAGAGATCATTGGCTTCTTGCGTTCATAGCAAGAGGTTTTGTCCATCTTTACATTATTTTTAAGGTTTAAGTTCGTTAATTTTTTCGGTTCATTTGCCAAAAGTTCAAGGTACTCATCACTCGGGATTTCACTCGATGAGTCATGTGTTCTTCTCGGTTCACATTCCTTCTGGTTCACAGGAAGGTATTATTCTTGTTCATTTTTAGAAGTATTTTTATTTAATGATTTGTTTATATTAAATGTGCTTTCATATGTTATTTCTAACGCATGCCATATATCAAAAGCCGAATCAAAATAAGAAACTCAATCAAATTCATTTTTATCAAGAGCACAAAGCAAGACATTCATAGCCTTTGCATTTAACGAGAAAGTCTTCTTCTCCAAATCATTCCAATTGTTCATTGGAAGTGAAGACTTTTCAAATCCATTTTCAACAATAGTCCATAAATCAAGGTCTAAAAAAAGCAAGAAAACTCTCATCTGAGTTTTCCAACAAGTGTAGTCCGTCCCATTGAATATGGGACGATGAACGATAGAAAAGCCCTCTTGAAAGACAATAAGAGTCATTTCTCTTGGCTGTTAAATTAAATGAGAAAAATCGAGGCTCTGATACTAATTATTCGGATCAATTGGCACTTAGGGGGGGGGGGGGGGGGGGGTGTAAATTAGTGCAAGTGTAAATTTTTTGTTTTAAATAAAAATATATTAGTTTAAGCATGATAGGAAGATCGAAAGCTTGTTGTTAAAATAAAGCAAGTGTATGATAAGAATATTGCTAAGTTACTTGCTTACTAATTACTTAAGAAAGAGCAAGGAAATCTGAAAGATATGAAATATCGTAAGTGAAACGTTTGCCTTCAAAGAGTAAACAAGATTAAAAGCATTAATAAGGAAAGCAAAAGATGAACTCACAATTTTTATAGTGGTTCGGCACCAACAGCCTATGTCTACTTCTGAGTCCTCCTTCTTAAGGCATACTAGCGTCCACTACTATGTTCTTTGGTTAAAGACCAAACCCTTATACTTTGCTTACAAGAAAGACAAGATTACACTCTTTGATCTCTCCCTTACCCCTTTTCTTTTTCTTACAATTTTTTCTTACAATTCTCACACAATATTTTCTCAAAATATAATTTTTAAAATTATTGTTTTGAATGTAAAAAAACTTGATATATTTATAGACCCTAAATAGCTTTAAAAATTAGAGCCAAAAATCAAACATACTCAGAAAAATTAGGTACGGGCAGTTTACCCACCGACCTGGGCAGCTCAGCTGCTCGAACACCAAGATATGGGCGGTTTACCCGCCGGCCCTAGGTGGGTCAATCGCTCAAAGAACCCAGATTCTTGGGTATGGGTGGTTCAACCACCTAGCCTGGGCAAGTCAGTCGTCGTCAGCCGCCTGAAAGCCTGGTCGGTGGTGGTACACCCGTTGCTTACTGGCAGTTGACTTGTCAGAATTTTTACAAAAGTGGTTCCCTCCACTTTTCGAATTATGGCTTGAACCTATTGTTGATCAACCCTCTGGTCAACCAATTGAGCTCAATCTAAGCTCAATCAAATCCCAATAGTGGACCTGATTGCCTTATTGAGTTGATGTGGATTTTATCCAAATCCAACCTAATTATGACTCAATTCCTAACTATGACTCAATGATTATAACACTTAATGACCAACAAGCTAAATAAGACTTAACTCCCGCTAATCCGATAGCCTCTGGCATTCTTGCGGTGAGTCTTCCTATCTTCTTCTGGTGATCTCCCGACATGTTCCTAGCGAGCTTCCTGATCCCTTCGACGAATCTCCTAGTGAACTTCGGCGAGATCCCACTACATCGTCCGAACCTCGACCCAATGCTCAAGCTTGATCTTAGCCTATCATTTGATTGTAACTCCATTGCTCTTGTCATAGTTAGTCCTGCACGATGCTAATTATGACTTAATTAAATATACTCATAATTGCTAAACATCCATTACAAGATCGTCCTAACCCTCGGCAAGCTTTTCAGCTACCCCAAATAATCTTCCGACGAGTCTCAATCTTCTTCTAGTGAACTCCCTTATGCCATATTGGCAAACTTCCGATACCCTCGGTAAGCTCCCGACACACTCTTGGCGAGTTCCCAACCACATTGACCCAATGCATGGACTTGACTTTGGCCAATCCTGATTGTAATAATCATTTTGTCATAATTAATCATGCATCAATCAATTCTAATAATCTTGTTAGATTAATAATCCATCAATTTAATTTCATCATCAAAATCTGAGATTCAACAGTTGCAGCCCCTACTCTTTGTCGGTGCCAGCTTTACCTGACTTCGACAAAGTGCTTATTATTAATGCATCGGGAGCTAGAAATTATATTATCCACATGCAAGATGACTGACTCCTAGCCTACATCAGCAAAGCCCTCACTCCAAATCACTTGAGGCTACTAATCAATGACGAGGGAATGCTAACCTTTGCTGAATTTGTTGCTTGGTATGATACAGGACAATAGCACGAAGAGGAGATGAAAGTAAGTCTCGAAAAATTATAGCTTCTGCTCCTTCCAAACTCTGATCGAGCTCATCTTACTATGGACTTTACTAGAAGGCAACTACCATTACAGAGAAAGACCTAGCTATCAATAAACATGCCAACCCGCACAAGAAAGAAATAGCTGCCCGATAAATACCAGAGTAGGAGAAAGTTTGTTATTAAATATCAAGTATTTCTCTATATTCATCCATACCAGCAAAAATTTATGAAGACTCAAGCCTCACAGAAGTGGTCTCCTAGTTTCTTTGGACCCTACAAAATTGGAGATCACATTGGAGTCGTAAATTATGGATCACACTTGCACACTAATTTAAAATTACAACTCATCCTTCAAGTATTTCACCACAAATGGAAGTTTAGAAAGGATGACTCAGCCCAGATCCATCCACCTGACATCTCAACTAATGAGGAATTTCAAGTTCAGCTAATGATCGCATAGGATCGTAGGATCATGATGCACCATGGTCCAAATACTACTACCCCTGATGAAGAGATATAAGATAATACTGGACGATCAGACCACAATGTGCCTACCGTAGATATCACAAGGAAGCTTCAAGGACCCAAAGTTCATGGAGCCTCAGCCTTGAGGACAAGGCTGATTTGAAGAGGACGGGTCTGTTAGGACCTTAGCTAGGGGAGCCCTAATTTAGTTTAATAAAAGAGGGCAATGATATAAAATCCAAGGGGCATTCATATAAATCATATCTAGTAAACCCCTATTAAGGAAAGTAAGGAGGTGGGCTAAGTTAGGATTAATTGAGGAAGATATTTAAGGAGAGAGTAAGATACATGTTATCTTCACCTATTTAAGGGGAAGATATTTAAGGGGTTTGTTGAGGAGGGGGTTAAATTAGAATAGGATTAGGAAACAATAAAGCAACCGACCACCCTTAGATGAGCCAATTGGTGGTTAGACTTAGAGTTACATTAGGAGTTGGTTGAGGGTAGAAGTATTGAAGTAGGAGTTCTCTTAGGAATTAGGGATTGAAGGCCTATAAATAGCCTTGTAATCATCTACTTTTTATCATGAATATATCAATCTTTCTTTAGCTAATGGCTTAAGTACCAAGGAGGGAGGAACCCCTATAGAGTTCCGAGGAGGCCGATCCCTTATAGAGATCATTCTAAACTTAGAATTCGCAAGCGTTCTAATAATTTTCTAGTATTTTTAAAAAATTAAAAGAAAATTAAAATGAGAATGAAATGAGTATGGTAACTCATTCAGTAAGTCTAAAGAATTAGACTCACTTAAGAAAGAAAAATTATTGGAATTAAAATAAATCAAAGCTCTTGTATGAAAATGCTTTATTGTAATGATTTTGATGATCTCTTTTGGAAATAATTCTTAGATTTTAAGTTTTGAAATGGTTGAAAATATTTTACTTGGTTGAAAATATTTATTATGATCTTGATGTTTTCTTTTAAATGAAACTTAGTTTTTGATGACAATGCATGAAGGCATTCTTGAAACAAATCATATGAAACAACTAAAAAGGAGGATAATTATTCTTAAAAATATTTTTATCCTATCAATCTTTCAACAAGAGAACAAGTGACATCATTATTATTGAATCTGTTAAATTATAAACGTGAATTTGATGATTTAAATTTAAAAAGATATCTTGACATCATGATAATTGTAATTTGAGATCTTCATATAAATCAAGATCGTTTACCATGATTCTTATATTTTAGAAAACCATCGAAATGAACTATAATCTTGTTCTCTTATGTCTCCTTTGCAACTTACTAAAGAAAAGTTTTCATCCTAATCATAATCTTGATTTCTATAACTTGATGAATGAAGACCCTTCTTATTTGATCTCTTAAAAATTTTATTTATCATTTAAGAAGAGATTTATCAAAATGAGTTATGTCATTTACTATTCATAATTTGATATTATTATTCTTAATGACATGATTCCTTTGGTTATATTTAGAACATGGATGTAAAAGAAAAATTAAATCATTATATTTCTTTTTGATAATAAAAAAGGGGAGGAGTCAAAATTATTAATTTGGTTAGAAGAAAATTTGGATATAAAAGATCTTCTAACGTTGGGTGAGGAGCCTATTTACTAAAAAGAAAATTAGAAATTTTAAATACATGAGATAAGCATTATTAGATTTCTATTTCACTTGGAACATTAAATACATAAGGATTCTTGATTACTTATGTTAAAATTTACAAACAAAAAGGAGGGACAAATTTATTAAATCATATCTTTTGGATTTGAATTTTCATTTTTAATGACATGATACCCTTATAATTTTGGGTGTAATTAGAACATTGATGTAAAAAGAAAAATTATACTATTATATTTTTTGACAATAAAAAAAGTGTGAGATAAAATTATCAATATGATTAGAAACAAATTGGATATGATTACATTAAATAAGAAATAAATTACTTAGAAGAAAATTTAGAATTTTCTAAATGCATGCAAAATACATGATTTACAATTTAAGCTTGATTTACTATCATATTTCTTGTGGAATTCTTGACCTTTACAAATTGAGCTTCTTATCAAAGTTTGCATGCATGAGATGATCTTCAAAATGCATGATTTACTTGATTTGCTATTTTTGCTTGAAATTTATATAAGATGAATTTAAATGCATAAGTAGCTCTTAGCGCTTCTTGGATTTCTTGGATTTTTGAGCTCATCTTTCAAAAAGGATTTACCTTGATATTGACATTCAAAGTTCCTTTTGTGATAATATTTTTATCCTTTCTTAAAGATCATTTTAATTCATGATAAATATCTAACAAAGAAAAATATGTGACATGAACTTTTATGATGCTTGATATAAGTTCTATTTTTGGGATGATGGTTTAACTCCCCTCCATTATTTCTACTTTCTTATTTACAAAAGGAAAAAAATTTCATGAGAAAATAATGTTTTTATCCAATTTTACTAAGGGGGAGCAATGCAAAATTTATTTTGTAAAAATATGAAAAATTTAACACATGATGACATTATGTATTATAAAATTACTTGCTTATTATTTCACCTCTTTTTAATGATGACAAAGGGAGAGAAATAGCTAATTGATGTACAAAAATGATATATACATGTCAAAAAAAAATTCATGAGAAAATTATTCACACATGTGAATTGAAATCATTTGTTTTAACATTTCACCTTTTTGTTAATGACAAAGGGGGAGAAAAATAGACAAATGGATATTTCTCCTATCTTTGTTGATAAACAAAGGGGGAGAAATAATTGATGACTTAAGGAAGAGAACTTTAACTTAATATATGATTGATAGATAATTCATGTTATATACTTTAAAAATTTGATGATTCAGGATTGGTTGAGATAAATATCATGTATCATGTATGATATATGATTTGATGATTTTGAAATTCATAATATATCATTTCAAAATTTGATAAATGGATGTTGTGATACTTGAATTCAAGAGTGGTTGGTTCTTTTGAATTTAAGTTTTTCTCATTTGAATCATGGCATGGATGTAGGGGGAGTAAGGTTTAACTCTCGTCATCAATTAATTATCATCATCAAAATGGAGAAGATTGTTGAATTTTGGATTTTGATGATGAAATTAATTGATAGGTTGTTGATCGAACATGTGCGTTAGAGATGATTGATGCAGGATTAACCACGAAAGATAAAGAAAGTTACAATCAAATGTTGGGCCAGAGTCAAGTTTGGGGTATCGGGCCGGGGTTCAGATAATGCAATGGGAACTCGAGAGACTCGTCGCAAGCTTACCGAAGGTATCGAAGCTTACCGGGAGTTCGCCGGTAGCTCGCCGAAGGGATCGGAGGCTTGCTAGGAGTTCACTGGAAGCTTGTCGTAGATATCGAAAGCTAGCTGGGAGTTCGTCGGGAGCTTGCCAGGATGGCATAAGGGAGTTCACTAGAAGAAGACCGAGATTGTCAAAAGATTATCGGGGGTAGTCGAAAGTCTTCCCGGGAGTTGAGAGGTCTTGAAGTGGATTTGTTTACCATGTTGATTGTAATTAATTAAGTCATAGTTAGTATTGTTAAGGTCGAGTCTTATTTGAGTTAGATTTGAATGTGATCCAAATTAACTCAAGTGAGGCTCACTTGGTGCATTATTGAGAGTGGATTGAGCTCATGTTGAGCTTAGTTGGTTGACCTAAAAATTGGTCAACATGAGGTATAAGTTAAAATTGGAAAAGTAAAGGGAATCACTTTTTCAGGTTTTCTGACGATTGTACTATCGGTAAGCAATGGTTGTACTATCGCCACCCAGGTTTTCCGGCAATAGGCAATGGTACCAGGAATCTGGGTAGTAGGAGATAGTTTGGACCACCTAGGTTGGCGATTTGAGTTAGAGTTTTATTTCTAGTAGGCCTCTTATTAATAGTCCTAGTTTAGGGGTTCTCTTCATACACTTGATAAATAAGCATGCAAACCATCTTCTTTATTGTGAATAGATCAATTTTTTCAGCCATTATGGCCGACTATCAAGGAGGGAGGAACCCCTATAGAGTTCCAAAGAGAGCAGATCCCCTATAGAGGTCAATCTAAGCTTAGATTCCTATAGGGTTCTAACACATTATAAGTCTAAGCATGTTCTAAGGAGGTTCCATCTGATTAGAGAGATCATGGCCCATAGAGATATAGCAACGGAAAGAGTTTCATCAAAAGATAACATTATAGATCCACTAACAAAATCGCTATCTTAGATTGTCTTTGAGTATTTATAGGGGTCTGATGAGGATCAGACACGTAGATGATTGGCCTTAGGTCAAGTGGGAGATTGCTAGTTACAGGTGCCCTACAAGCCAATCACGTTACTGATGGCACATGTAACACAATATGTGATCTTTTTATATATTATTATTATTGGTATTTTCTCACTTTATATTATTTGTTGCATATATATTGTGATGTTCTTGGATCTGTGTAATGAGAATTGGATCATGATGAGATCATGGTAATAAGATCAATTCGCCTTTAAACATTGAGATAACCCGATAGACCAGTGTACTTACTGTATACATGTCAATATGCTGGTCTCATAGCTACTTGTGTAGGGACACTAAGGGTACAACACAGGTGCTTATTGAAGAATAAGTTCACTGATTGATCCACTTACGGAATGCTGGATGGTTATTGACACCTGATGTCACACAACGACTATTTAGTCCCAGTTGCATGTCTAGTCCTTAGACTTGAGATACTAAGGATGCCTTGTTTGAGTACTCCTTTCTTTGACATTGAACTTACAGGTCTAGAAATTTCAGATATAGTATAAACAGTTATCATGATTGGTAGCTAACTTTACAAAGGCAAGTCAATAGAGGATTGTCCACTTAGTATCATAAGAGAAATATTCCATATGTTCTTGCTCAGATAAATCCCTAGCCAAGGTTGTTCAGATTGAGAGAGAAGGAGGTCTTCGAGAGAATCTAATTAGAGCAAGACTTAGATTGATTCTGTATGAGGCCTAATAGTATCATGCCCAATATACAGACTCTAGGATATTAGATGGATGGGGGACTATAGAAATATAGTAATTGTGGATAGACAAGTATAATGGATTAGATCCACCTATACCATCTAGGGACTATGGTATCGTGGTCTAGAACGTCCATAGTCGATGAGATCAGTGAATTGTCATAGGATAACAATTTATTCAGTCAGAAGAAATTCGGATATGAGATATGCATGAAACACCTATCTAATAGGTATAACTCATGGCCAGCTCAGTATTTAGCCTAAGGGGTCACACATATATGGTAGATGTTACAACAAGTAGAGGTCCAGATATGAGATATCCATAAAACACATGTTTTATTAGATATCCAATAAGCCATGTATTATTGGATCATATGGAAGAGATCTAATGAAAGATAATAAGATATTAATAGATAGACATCCACTAATCTAAGAGGCTTGGGTATTTGGATAGAGATCCAGTACCCAATAGGGTAGGATCCATTAGGGTTAAGTTGATATAGACCTTTGTAAATGGGAGGGAGCTAAAGGGTGCATAGGCTAGAGCTTCTGGTAGCTACACATCCTATTCTCCTCAACCTCCTCTCCTCTTTGGCCAATAACTCTTATGTGCTATGCATGGAGACAGAGATCCTATAGCAATCTAAGGAGCATCATCACTGCATCTACCTTGTGGATCACCACTAGAGAGGATGACATCTGACCTCCTTTATCCTCTCCTTCGGATCTGGTTTATCGGGAATATATAATCTCCCTAGGTAAAACATCTACCATGTGTTATGTAGTTTTTGATTTTACGATTTTTCGTGCATCAATCATCGCACGATGATTTGATAAACATGGGAAACTAGTATTGTTTTTTGTTTCTAATTGTGCATGTGATGCTTCAATTAAGGCTTCCAAATAGGTGCATCATGTCCTGCGCGTAGCACCTTAGTAGCAACAAATTCCCGTACTGCAACATCATCCACCACCACTGGTCAATTACTATAGTGGGTCTAGCCTTCTACTAAGACCCGAGGGCGACATCTCAGTAGAGCTAACATGCTCCAGAGTCGTGCAACTCAACAGAGTAGAGCCTGTTAATACAGACTCACTGCTTAGTTGTGTAGTTAAGCGAGAAGACCTAAGGGCTACACCTTGACCAAGCTAAGTCGCTCCCAAGCTATGTACGTTGGCATGAGCCGAGGGCTACACCTGGTTGAGCTAAGATGCTCCCGAGCTGTGAACCGCGATAAGAAGACTCGAGGGCTGCACCTCGACCGAGCTAAACTGCTCTTGAGTTGTGTACCTCGGTAAGAAGACCCTAGACTTGCACCTTGGCAGAGTGGAGCTCATTTTGATGGACTCATTTCTGAGCCATGCACCTCGACAAGAAGACTTGAGGGCTGCACCTCAATTGAGCTAAACCATCCCAAGCCATGTACCTTGACATGAAGACCTGAAGGTTGCACCTTGACTAAGCTAACTCGAGGCCTACACCAGTGGAGCTTGTTAAGATGGACACACTCCTAAGCCGTGTACCTCAGCATATAAATCCAAGGGTTGCACCTTGGTCAAGCTAACACGCTCCTGAGCTATGCACCACGGCAAGAAGAATCTCAAATTTTGATGATGAAATTAATTGATGAGTGTTATAGCTAGATGTTGGGCCAAGATTAAGCTTGAACATTGGGCCAAGATTCGGACGATGTAGTGGGACCTTGTTGGGAGTTCACTAGGAGTTCGTCGAAGGGATCGAGAAGCTCGCTAAGAACACACCGGGAGATCACCGAAAGAAGATCGTAAGACTCATCGAAAAAATGTCGAAGGCTACTAGATTGGTGAAAGTTAGGTCATTATTTTAGCTTGATGGTTATTATGGTTGTAATCATTGAGTCGTAGTTAGGGATTCAGTCCTAATTGAGTTTAATTTGGAAGAAATATAAATCAACTCAATGAGATAACCGGGTCCACTAAAGGGGCTTAATTGAGCTAGGTTGAGCTCAATTAGTTAACCAAAGAATTGGTCAATATAAGATTCAAGTTAGAATTTAAAAAGTAGAGGGAACCGCTTTTCTAAAAATTTTGGCGGTTGAGCCGCCGGTTGTGTACCGTCACCACCTTGGTTGTCGAGCGATTGATGGCTACTGAACCACCTAGGCCAACGGCTAAATCGCCTATACCCTATTTTTAGGGTGCTTTTAGCGGCTGTACTAGCGGTGCTGGTGGGTAAACCGCTCGTACCCAAATTTTCCATATACGTTTAAATTTTGACTCTAAATTCTAAAGTCATTTAGGGCCTATATATACCTCAAGTTTTCTTACATTCTAAATAATAATTTTTGGGATTAAATATCTATAAAAAACTTATGTGAATTATAAGAAAAGGAAAAGGAGAAGGGAGCGAGCTTAGAGTTAAAAATTATTATAAAGAGTCTCCCTTGTAAGCTCATGTTGTAAGGGTTTAGTCTTCACCCAAAAGAGATCCATAATGGACACCGGTGTGCCTCAAGGAGCAGGTCTTAGGGAGTGGACGTAAGGCGATTAAGGCCGAACCACTATAAATGTAAATGTGCTTTAATTTATTTACTTATTACATTTTATTGCTCTTAATCACTCTCTATTTATATATAAGCCTCAATTTCAAATCAGCTTTAAATCAGTTTTGTCAAAATATAAAGAAAAGCTTCTATTGTTCACTCTCTACTTTACAAACAAAAGTTTTTAAATGATCACTAATTCTCTTGTACTAATTCAACCGCCCCTCTTAGTGCCAGTTGATCATAACAATTGGTATGAGAGCAAGGTTACTTACTCATTGGATTAACACCAACTTGAGTAAATGGCCTATTTTGGCATGACAGAGGGATATTTCATTTCACGTCCTCCCATGTTCAATGGGACGGATTACACATATTAGAAGACAAGGATTTATGAAACATTATAGAGGAGGATTTGAAAAATCTTCTAAACCAATGAATAAGTGGAATGATTTGGAAAGGGATAATTTTTCTTGAATGCGAAGGCTATGAATGCCTTGTTTTGTGCTTTTGACAAGAATGAGCTTAATCATGTTTCCATTTATAAATCGGCTTTTGATATTTGACACATACTAGAAATCACACATGAGGGGACTAGTAGAGTAAAAGAATCTAATATTAATATTTTATTCATAATTTTGAGTTGTTTCGAATGAATCCAAGTGAGTCCATTTGAGACATGTATACCCGTTTCACGGATGTTATCAATGGACTACAAGCACTTGGAAAATATTTTTTAAATTCTGAACTTGTGAGTAAAATTTGAAAATCTCTACCTAAAAATTAGGATCCTAAAATAACCGCTATACAAGAGGCCAAAGATTTAAATAACTTGCCTCTTGAGGAACTTATTGGCTCACTCATAACATATGAAGTGAACTGTAAAGCTCATGATGAGCTTGATGAACCCCTTCCAAATAACAGGAAGGATATAGCACTTCGAATGACAAATGACTCCTCGAGTGAAACTTCGAGTGATGAGGACTATGATATTACATTATTATTAAGAAAGTTTAAAAAATTTATAAAAAAATAAAAACTATAAAAATTAAAAAGGAACCGACGAAGGACAATGTCATATGTTATGAATGCAAAAAACCATGACATTTCAAAAATTCATGTCCTCAATTGAAGAAGAAGCTGACACACAAGAAGAAAGTACTTTTGGCTACTTGGGATGATTAAAACTCTTCGGATGAAGAAGATCACTCCAAAGAAGAAGTTGCTAACTATGCTCTAATGGCGATCCAAGATGAGCTTAGTGATTCATTAAGCATTTCTTTTTCAGAGTTATTAAATATGTTCCTTGATTTCTTTGATGAGTTTAGAAAAATTAGCAAATCTTTTAAATTGCTTAAGAATGATAATGATTTGTTAGTTAGTAGACTTGATAAAATACATGATTCATTAGTATCACATAACCCATGTTCTAAATGTGAGATGCTAGATAGTGTTAAAGAAGAAAATATCATACTTAAGACAACATTAGAAATTTGAAATTGGGAACAAATCCTTAAATATTATCCTTGCCAATAAGGGTTTATATTAATAGAAGAAATAATATAAGCTTTGTTGGTAGCATTCAACAAAAGCCAGCCATCTTTGTAAAAAGACCTACCTTAAATGTGCAACTAAAAATCAAATGTTATTTTTATGAAAAATTAGGACATAAGGCAAATAAATGTCTATTTAAAAAATATAGTCCACACCAATTAGTTTGGGTTTCCAAAGAAACTTTATACAATAAAAACCAATTAGAAAAGAAAGATAAATTTTTGTATGAATGACCCAATGTAAAATAGGTACCTAAATCAAATATATCTTTCTTGTAGATTTATTTTCAAATTAAAGCTAGGAGTCCCGAATAATGCTTCTAGATGCTCAAGATATATAACTTGAGATCTAACACTCTTTCAAGCTCACTAGCCTAAACACTAACAAGATTGATTATTAAAAATAAAAATAAATTTTTATTATGTTTAATCTTGATGATACATGACCCTTGCATACTATAATTAGAATAAAAAAAGTTTAGGTATCTTGAATAAAAGTCATATATTTAAAAGGAAGATTTTGATGATGACTACTGTATTGATTTGTATGATTGTGTTGAGTTGTGTTGATCATTTATATTGATTTTGAACCTAAAAATCATATATGAAATCATCTTTCTTTAAAAGAAAATTTTCTTGATAACATGATAGAATCATTCAACATAAAAAAATCATTGGATTTTGTTTGAAAAATATCTTATCATGATGACTTCATGTGAAAATGTGTTTCTCATTTAATCATTTTATTACAATAACCTTGATTGATGATGTATTAGTGAACCTTATGAAAAATTATTAAAATTTTAGAGGAATTTTGATGATCAAGGTCAAGTTAAATGCATTGATTAATCTGAGCTATTTATTGCACATATATGTTATTTTAGTTAAAATTAAAACGGGGAAAGAAAGAGGAAAAGCGTGTACCAGTGGTCAACCACTGGTTCAGCAGGTTAACTGCTCAGTGTGTGATTCAACCGACCGAGATCCAAACTATAAAAACCCACTTAGGGCCGGTAGTGAAATCGACCCTAAGCACCCTCACCCCTCTCTAAAACCCCTTTCGCTCCTTCCTTCTCGTATGAAACATCAAGACTCTCTACTCTTAAAAATCAAGGATTTTTGTGTATCTCTAGAAGATCTAACTAAAGGTAACTCTCTAAAACTTCTCTCAAGCTATTAAGTTGTTCTTACCATTCTTCTTGTAAAATCAATGTAGAATGGCCCTTAGAAGATCCTCAAGGGACAAAAGAAAGAGGATATTATAAGAAACCTATGACACTAAAATTTTTTATTCCTATGAACAAACTATGAAAATTTCAATCCTTAAATTTAGAAGTGTCCAAAAGGAGAAATATGTTGATCGAAATGACATAGGAAACATAGAGCCAATCCAATGGTTTGCAAATATATATGCCCTATCCATTCTTCAAGTAAATGAACACATCTACCCAAGATTAGTTAGATTATTTTATAACAACATGCATGTAAATAAAAATAAAATAGCTTCTACATATCTTTTGGGACACCACATAAATATTACGGACAATATAATTTGCAACCTAATAGGCATCCCTGAAAAAAGAAATGGTTATTATTTTAGGGGACAATGGGATATAGACTCTATAGGTGTAACTTACTCTGAAGCTTTAGGAACTATTTTCGAAAATCCTAATCTAGCTATTATATCAAAAAGTTGTGAACACATGCTACCCTTTAATACAAAAGTGCTTCATCATATAGTAATGAGTATCTTACTTCCAAAACAATTCCACCATAATGAATTCAATCAAATGGAATTAAGTACCATGTACTCGATAATGAAGGAACAAAATAATTACTTTGGGCATCCCATAAGGCAGAACATAATTGATCTTGCAACTAAGGACTTGATGTTACCTTATGGTGGATTAATCACTAGACATAGTCATTCCACCAGATGAAGAAATCATTAAAACAAATAGGTATAATGTAATCAATAGGAATCTCTTAAAGAGATTTAGGTGTGTTATAAGACATGGTATATGGATTAGATTGCCTAGAAGGACTGATTCTCCCCTACCTGAACCTGAACATGAGACACCTATCCTTGGGAGAAGATCATCTCCTCTGACCAGTCCTCTTGAGGTACCACCCATGATGTAGCTAGGACCTTCTTTTTCTGATGAGTCTATTATGAACTGATTGGAATAAATTGAGCTATGCCAAGATGAATTAATGACTAAGATAGAGCAGATTGAACGACAGCTCTACGCTTTATCTAGATATTTTGGATTACCACCATCTGAGTAATTGTAATCGGTAGAACTTGATATTTTATACTAATCACACACTCCTGATGTACTCCTTTTTTTATTTACACCTTGTGGCATGAACTTACTTATTTATAAACTCTTGCTCCCTAGAAGTATCTTCTAATGCTTTATGTTGCAAACTTATTGATATTAGAATTTATTGATATTGAGTATCAATTAGCAGATATTTTTATAAAACCTTTAAATGAAGAATAATTTGATTTTCTGATAAGAGAACTTGGAATGTAAAATCATGAAAAAATATGAATTGCTTGATTTGTATTACATGAGAATTGCTAATCTAAATTTCATGAGATTAAGTTTTTTTTGTGATAATGTCTTGAAAACTCTCTCCATTTTTTTATCTTATTGTTCATAAAAAGGGGAGAAAATTTACATAAAAATGATGTTTTGCTATTTTATAGATTTATTTGCTATGCTTACTTAAAATTACATGAGATGATTTTAAATACATGAGTAACTTCTAAATTTTTGAATCTTCTTAGATTTTTGAGCTTATCTTCAAAATTTACTTTTCAAAATTTGCATCTATAGAATTGAAAGCTCTTCTTAAGATGTTTTACAACTCCTCCCTTGTTTTCTTTCCTTCCTTTTCACAAGAGAAATAAATTTCTTTATGGCTCATATTGTATTTTACAAAGGGGGAGCAAAGGCTCATGTGCCTTAAAATCCTTAACCCTAAAGGGGGCGAAATAGATGTTGATGAGTGATGTAATGACTTATGTAATAAGGGCATTTCTCTTTGTTTGTTAATAAACAAAAGGAAAAAATAGTTAACAACTTAAGGAGAGATTTTAAAATTTTTGAAATTCATAAAAAATCCTTGATTAGTTAATGACTTGATAATTCAAAAGTTAATTTTTGTTGATGTATTAGTGTCTCATTGCAATCTTTGAAATATTATTTGCTTGAAATATTAATTGCTTCATGATACTTGAATTCAAGAGTATATAATTCTCTTGAATTTAATTTTTTCTTATTATGGCATGGATTTAACGAGAGTAAGGTTTAACTCCCATCATCAATTGATTGGCATCATCAAAAAGGGGGAGATTGTTGAATCTCAGATTTTGATGATTAAATCAATTGATGAGTATTTAATATAACATGTGTGTATTAGAGAAAGTATTGCAGGTTTAACTACGACAGAGGAATTGAGTTACAGCCAGATATTGGGCCAGGATCAAGCTTGGGCATCAGGCCAAGGTTTGGACGATGTAGTGGGACCTCGTTAGGAGTTCCCTAGGAGTTCGCCGAAGGGATCGGTAAGCTCGCTAGGAAGATACCGGGAGATCGCTAGAAAATGACCCTAAGACCCGTCGCAAGAATGTCGGAGGTTGTCAGATAGGCGGGAGTTAGGTTATTATTTTAGCTTGATGATCATTATTATTATTATTAAGTCATAGTTAGGGATTGAGTCCTAATTGAGTCTAATTTGGAAGATATCTAAATCAACTCAATAAGGCAACTGGGTCCACTAAAGGGGCTTAATTAAGCTCAGATTGAGCTTACTTAGTTGACCAGAGAATTGGTCAATATAAGGTTCAAGTCAAAATTTGAAAAGTGGAGGGAACCACATTTCCAGAAATTCTGACGGTTGAACCATTGGTGAGTGGCAGGTGTATCATCGCCGCCTAAGTTTTCGGGCGACTAACGACGATTAAACTATCCAGGTCGATAGATTAACCACTCATACCCTATTTTCAAGGTGCTTTCAGCAGGTGCACCACCGACGCTAGTGGGTAAATCGCTCGTATCCAAATTTTTTGGGTACGTTTGAATTTTGGCTCCAAATTCTGAAGTCATTTGGAGCCTATATATACCCCAAGTTTTCTTGCATTCTAAATAATAATTTTTAGGATTAAATCTCTATGAAAAACTTGTATGAATTATAAGAAAAAAAAAATGAGAAGGGAGTGAGCTTAGAGTTGAAAAAATTCTTGTAATGAGTTTCCCTTATATGCTCATGTTGTAGGGGTTTAGTCTTCACCTAACGGAGATCGTTAGTAGACACCAGTGTGCCTTAAGAAGGAGGACTTGAGGAGTATACATGGGCCGATTGAGGCCGAACCACTATAAATTTAAGTATGCTTTAATTGCTTTACTTATTACATTTGATTGCTCTTAATCACTCTTTATTTAAATACAAGCCTCAATCTCTCTACTTTCAAATCAGCTTTAAATTGGTTTTGTCAAAATATAAGGAAATGCTTCCATTGTTTACTCGATACTTTACGAAAGGAAGTTTTTAAAGGAGCACTATTTCTCTTGCACACACCCCCCCTCCCACCCCCAACCCCTCTTCTTAGTGCCAATTGATCCTAACAAGAAGACCCGAAGGTTGCTCCTTGGTCAAGCTAACATGCTCCTGAACTGTGCACCTCGATAAGAAGATCCGAGGTCTACACCTCGACAGAGCTAAACTGCTCCCAAGCTATGCATCTCGACAAGAAGACCCAAGGGCTACACATTAGTTGACCTAACATGATCTCAAGCCATACACCTCAGCAAGAAGACCAGAGGCTTGCACCATGATACAGTGGACTCCATTAAGCTAGACTCACTCCTGAGCCATGCATCTTGACATTAAGAGCCGAGAGTTGCACCTCAATCGAGTTAACACACTCCTGAGTCATGCACCTTAGTAAGAAGACCCGAGGTCTGCATCTCGGTAGAATGGAGCTCATTAAGATGGACTTGATCCTGAATCATGCATCTCCGTATAATGACCTGAGGGCAATATCTCGGTCGAGCTAACATGGTCTCGAACCATGCACCTTGTCAAGAAGACCCAAGGCCTACACCTCAATGGAGTGGAGGAGCCTGTTAAGATAAACTCACACCCGAGCCTTGCACCTCAACGAGAAGACCTAAAGGCAACACCTTGGTCAAGCTAAATCTCTCTAGAGCCATGCACCTTAGCGTGAACACTCGAGGGCTATGTTAGAATCAAAGTGGCACCAAGAGAAGAGGGGGGGGGGGGTGGCGCTGGGGGGGTTGGTGGGGGTTTTAAATTAGTGCTTATGAAAAATTTACATCGATTTAAATACTCGCACAATAAAAACCATATCAGAAATATGTTTAAGCGTAAAGATGCATGTAAGCGTAGAGATATTTGTAAGAGTGCAAGTAAAGGTAATAGATAGTTAAACAAGAAAGCAATGAAGATGAAAAGCAAAGAAGAGGAAGCAAACTGATTTTATAGTGGTTTGGTCTCGTGACTTACTCCACTCTCGATTCCTCCTCTATTGAGGTCACCAGCTTCCACTATTGATTTTCCTTCAATGGGTTTAGACCAAATACTCTCTTGCAACTCTATTCTCCTTTTATAAGTTTAGGAAATAACCTTTACAAGTCTTTAAGCTCGCCCTTAAATAAAAATTTTATACAAGATGAAAATAAGGAGAAACTCTCAGTTACAATAGCGTTTTCACAAGGTTTTTGCTCTTAATTATTTACATTCTTTTAGCAAGAATGGGTGGGGTATTTGTAGGCCCCAAATGGCTTTAAAAGTGGAGCTAAAATTCAAATTCTAAGTGATCCCAAGGTGGTAGTCTTGAAGACTACATTCTGGACGGTTCAGCCACCTGACACTGTCTATCAGACTGTGTCTAGGTGGTACAGCCACCTAACATAGTCTGGAAGACTATGTCTGGGTGGGTCAACCACCTGACACATTTTCGAAGACTGTGTCATCTTGGAGATTGTGTCTTTAAAGACCGTGTCTCATCTGATCTTGGGTTACTGAAATGACTTTTATAATAAGTCCAAATCAATCCCAATTAAAGCCTAATGATCTCTTAATTGAGTTAGTAAAACTAACTCTTATCATGATGCTAACTATGGCACTCAACGTACAATCTTCATTGTCCGATCGTCTCTTTGGCGAACTCCCGACCTTTTTCTGATGAACCCCTGGTGAGCTCCCAATTTCCTTTAGTAAACTCCCAATGAACTTCCAGCATTCTTCCGGTGAACGCTCGACGAGCTCCCAACAACCTGTCAGTTAACTCTCGATGAACTTCCTAGTAAACTTCTAGTGAGTTCTTGGTGAGCTCCCAACAACATCGTCCGAACCTCGGCTGACCTCTAGTGAACTCTCGACGAGCTCCCATTGCATCATCCGAATCTCGGCCTGATGCTCGAACTTGACTACGACCCAACATCTGATTGTACTACCCTTTACTATCGCTGTTAATCCTGCATCATTTTCTTTAACACACAAGTTAGATCATAAAACTCATTAATTAATTTTATTATCAAAATATAAGATTTAACAATCTCACCCTTTTTTATAATGACAACCAATTGATAATAGGAGTTAACCGTAACCCCGCGCCCCCCCCATGTATATGCTATAGGATAAATACAACAAACTTGAATTCAAAAGCACTATCACTTTTGAATTCAAGCATTTTGACAATTTTCATATTTTAACCATACATAATACCATACATGATAAAATTTTTAGAGATTCATTTTATTGGTATCACATAAAAATTTTAGTTATTATATTCACAATATAACCATGTCATCAATTATGATATAGCATTCATTTCAACTATTTCAAATATTTCAAAATATCTCTCTTATGTCATTAATTATGTCATTTTTCCCCCTTTGTCATCAACAAAAATGAGAAATGCTCAATTCATATTTGAACATTTATCACAAATATCCATCAATTGAATATTTATCATTTTTGAATATTTATCAAAAATATTCAGACATACCATTTATCTTTTGTCATTAATATACTATTTCTCCCACTTTTGTCATCAAAAAGGAGAAATATTCAACATACCTTTTCTACACAATTATTCAAAATAAATGTTCATTATATAATAAAAGTTTAAACACAATATTTATCATATGTCGTCAACTATGCCATTTCTCCTTATTATCAAAAAAAAAATATTCACCACACATTTGAATACTAAGTGTTCAATACATATATCAACATATTTATCATAAATATTCATTATACAAAGAAAGAAATCTAGTCCATTTCTCCCCTTTAGTAAAATAAGAAGAAAAATTAGAATACAATTTAATCCATTTCTTATCACATTGCTCTCTTCCCCTTTGTAAATAAAATAGAAGAAGAAGAAGGGGATGTCAAGGATCCAAAATCAAGTATCCTAAAATAAAATAAATTATTAAGAAGGGGGATACATATTTATGAATCTAAGAATCAAAGTATTGAAAGGGAGCTCAAAAGTCAAGAAATCTAAGAAGACTATAAGAGCTACTCGATATTCAAAATCATCTTATGTAAATTTCAAGCAAAAGCTTATGAAATATGAAAAATATCAAATCATGCATTTCGATAGTTTAACATTCCTAACTCTCTTCTAATAAAGTCAAATTGTTGTTTATTTAATGGCTTAGTGAATATATCAGCTAATTGATGATTAGTATCAATAAATTCCAAAGATATATCATGATTATTTACATGATCTTTAATAAAGTGATGTATGATGTCAATATGTTTAGTTCTTGAGTGTTGAATAGGATTTTTAATTAAACATATTACACTAGTATTATCGTATTTGATAGGAATATTTTTCAAGTGAATTCCATAATCTTCTAAGGTGATTGTCATTTAAATGACTTGTGCACATCATGCACCATCTGCTATATATTCAACTTCGATTGTAGATAATGCAACAAAATTTTATTTCTTGGAAGACCAAAGAATAAGAGCATGTCCTAAGAATTATTATGTTCCAATTTTACTCTTTCTATCTATTCTACAACCTCCAAAATCGACATTCGCACAGGCAAATAAATTAAAGTTTTTTGACTAGGATACCATAATCCTAAATTAAAAGTTCCTTTTAAATGTCTAAATATTTGTTTAACTATCTTAAAATAAGAATATTTATGATTGGATTAAAATCTTGTACACAATCCAACACTAAACGTTATGTCTGGTCTAGTAGTAGTTAAATATAATAAACTACCTATCATTCCTCTATATGTTTTTTGGTCAAAATTTTCACCTCCATTATCCAAGTCTATTTTTGTAGAAGTACTCATAGGTGTGTTTATGGCCTTAGCATTGTCCATACTAAAACATTTTAACAAATCTTAGATATACTTAGTTTGACTTATGAAGATACCATCATTTAATTATTTTACTTGTAATCCTAAGAAAAATGTTAATTCACCCATTAGACTCATTTCAAATTCTTGGCTTATACTCTTGGCAGAAGATTCACATAAGGGTTCATTTGTTGAGCCAAAAATAATATCATCAACATAAATTTGAATAATTATAAAATTATTTTTAAAATACTTAAAAAATAATGTGGTATCAACCTTGTCTTTCAAAAAATTATTTGAAATAAGGAAAGAGCTAACTCTTTCATACCAAACCCTAGGGGCTTGTTTTAATCCATAAAGAGCCTTAGATAGTTTAAAAACATGATTCGAAAAAAGATCATTTTCCAAACCAGGGGTTGTTCAACATAAACTTCTTCCGAAATGAAACTGTTAAGAAAATTACTTTTGACATACATTTGAAATAATTTAAAATTCTTAAAAGAGATAAAGGCAAGGTCAAGTCTAGCCATAGGAGCGAAGATCTCTTCATAATCAATCTCTTCTTCTTGGTTGAAACCCTTGACCACTAATCTAGTATTGTTTCTAACCACGATACCATTTTCATCTTGCTTGTTTCTAAATACCCATTTAGTATCAATCATTAAATGGTCATTAGGTCTAGAAACAAGTTCCCACATCTCATTTCTCTCAAATTGGTTTAACTATTCATGTATTGAAATAACCTAAGAATCATCTTTTAGGGCATCCTCAATGCATTTTGGTGCAATTTTAGATAAAAATACAGTGTTAGCATAAAAATTCTTAAGTGATGAATGAGTTTGAAAACCTTTTGATATATATCCTATTATTAACTCCTTAGGATAAACATCTACATACTTTCATTCATTGGGTAAAGATTCCTAGGAAGTAGATGCATCCAAGTTGTTTTGGAGAGAAGATTTATTATTCAAATCTAAAGTATCAAAATCAAAATTATCATCAAAATTAATTTTCTTCAATTTAGGAACCTCATTAAAAACAATATAGATGGATTCCTCAATTACTAGAGTTTTTTATTAAAGACATGATAAACTTTTGAAATTGAGGAATAACCAAGAAATATGCCTTCATCGAATTTTGCATCAAACTTTCCTAAGATATCTTTTTAATTCAAAATAAAACATTTACAACCAAATACTTTAAAATATAAAATATTATATTTTTTATTATTTCATAATTCATAAGGAGTTCTGGAGAGTAATGGTCTTACGAGAACACTATTCATAACAAAGCATGCCATGTTAACGGTTTCCACCCAAAAATATTTGGGTAAGCTATGTTTATTTTACTGAATCTCGGATTTTAATGATGAAATCAATTGATGAGTGTTTATCTTACATGTGTGTTAGAGAAAAAATTACAAGTCTAACTATGACACGATCAATAGAGTTACAACCAGATGATGGGCCAAGATCAAGCTTGGGCATCGGGCCGGGTTCGGACGATGCAGTGGGATCTCGTCGAAGTTCACTAAGATATTCATCAAAGGGATCAGGAAGCTTGCTGGGAACATGTTGGGAGATTGTCAGAAAAAGATCAGAAGACTCACCGCAAGAATGCCAAAGGCTACCGGATTGACGGGATTTAGGTCTTGATTATCTTGATTGGTCATTCAGTGTTATAATTATTAAGTCATAGTTAGGGTTTGAGTCCAAATTAAGTTAGATTTAGAAGGAATTCAAATCAACTCGGTAAGATAATCGGGTCCACTATTGGGGTTTGATTGAGCTCGGGTTAAGCTTAATTGGTTGACCAAAGGGTTGGTCAACATAACGTTCAAACCAGAATTCGAAAAGTAGAGGGAACCACTTTTATAAAAATTTTGACGGGCAAACTGCCGGTGAGCGATGGGTGTACCACCGCCGCCCAGGTTTTCAAGCGACTGACCCACCCAGGCTAGGCGGTTAAACCACCCATACCCAGGAATCTGGGTACTTTGGGCAGTTGACCTGTCCAGGAATGACGAGTAAACTGTCCGCACCCAAAGGTTTGTGCTGCTAAGCCCTCCAGGTCAGCAGGTAAACAGCCCGTACCAAGTTTTTCTAGGTATGTTTGATTTTTAGTTGTAATTTGTAAAGCCACTTGGTGTCTATAAATACCCTAAGTATTCTTGCATTCATAACAACTTTTTTGGGCAATTAAATTCTGTGAGAAAGAAATTATGTGATTTGTAAGAAAAAGAAAAGGGAAGGGAGAGAGCTTAGAGTTAAAAAAATTTTCAAGACTCCCTTGTAAGCAAGTGTAAGGATTCGATCTTCACCTAAAAAAGATTGGTAGTGGACACTGGTGTGCCTCAAGAAGGAGGACTCGGGAGTGGACGTAGGCCTTTAACGCCGAAACACTATAAAAATTGTGAGTGGTTCTTTGCTTCATTACTTACATATTTCTTGTATTAAAGCTTCCGATTTATCTCAACTCTTAGAAAGCAAAGTTTTTCATGATAAATTCATTCCTTCAAATATTGCTTATCTTTCCAGTTTGATTATTAACTGAGCAGCTTTTCTTTGTTCACTCAATCATTTCACTAAGAACCAAAAGCTTCAGTTTCCCTATCTTGGTTTAATTAGAAAGATTTTATTTAAAAAAATTTATACTTACACTAATTAACCCCCCTCTTAGTGCTAATTGATCCTAACAATTAGTATCAGAGCAAGGTACTTACTCTTTGCATTAACACTCACTTGAGTAAATGACTTATTTTGGTATGAATAAGGGATATTCCATCTCACGCCCTCCCATGTTCAATGGAAAGAATTACACATATTGGAAAACATGGATGTGTATTTTTATTATCTCATTGGACTTTGATTTATGGAATATAGTTGAGAATGGATTTGAAAGATCTTCCAAACCAATGAATGAGTTAAATGATTTAGAAAGGAAGAATTTTTCTTTAAATGTAAAGGCTATAAATGCCTTGTTTTGTGCACTTGATAAGAATGAGTTTAATCATGTTTCCATTTGTGAATCGGCTTTTGATATTTGGCACACACTAGAAATTACACATGAGGGAACTTAGAATAAAAGAATAAAAAATAAATATTCTAGTTCATAATTACGAGTTGTTTCGAATAAAACTAAGTGAGTCTATTGGAGACATATACACCCGTTTTACGGATGTCATTAATGGACTTAAAGCACTTGAAAAATATTTTTCAAATATTAAACTTGTGAGTAAGATTTTACGATCTTTGTCTAAAAAGGGATCCTAAAATAACTACTATCCAAGAGACCAAAGATTTAAATAACCTACTTCTTGAAGAACTGATGGGTACTCTTATGACTTATAAACTAAACTGTAAAGCTCCTGATAAGCTTGATGAACCCCTTCCAAAGAACAAAAAGGATGTAGCGCTTCAAACAATAAATGACTCCTCAAGTGAAACCTCGAGTGATAAGGATCATGACATTGCACTTTTATCAAGAAAATTTAAAAAAATTATAAAAAGAAACAAAAACTATAAAAATAAAAAGGAACTAAAGAAAGACAACATCATTTGCTATGAATACAAAAAACTGGGACATTTCAAAAGTGAATGTCCCCAACTGAAGAAGAAATCAGTGCTAAAAAAAAACACTCTCAGCCATGTGGAATAATTCAAGTTCCTCGGAGGATAAAGACTAATCCAAAAAAGAGGTGGGTAACTATGCTTTAATGGCATTTGAAGATGAGGTTAGTGAGTCTTTAAATATTTTATTTTCAGAATTATCAAGCATGTTTAATAATTTATTCAATGAGTTTAGAAAACTTAACAAGTCTTTTAAACTACTTAAAGTTGTCATGATTTGTTAGTTAAAAGATTTAGCGAAATGCATGACTCCTTAGCATTACATAAACAACGTTTTAAATGTGATATGCTAGATAATGTTAATGAAGAGAATTACATGCTTAAAATAACACTAGAGAAATTTGAGATAGGGAATAAATCCCTAAATATGATCCTTGCAAATAAGGATCATATGAATAATAAACATGACATAGGCTTTATTAGAAATACTCAATAAAAGCCAACCATCTTTATAAGAGGACCTACATTGAATGTACCACCAAGAATCAAGTATAACTTTTATAGCAAATTAGGACATAAGGCAAACAAATGCCTTTTTAGAAAATATAGTCCATGTCATCTTGTATGGGTTTAAAAGAAAACTATATACAATAAAAATCAATTAGAAAGGCAAGATAAAAATCTTTTTGAAGGACCCAATATAAAATAGGTACCTAAACCAAAAATATCTTTCTTATAGGTTTGTCTCCAGACTAAAGCTAGGAGCACCAAATGGTATCTTGATACTGGATGCTCAAGGTATATGACTGGAGATCCATCTCATTTTCTAAGCTTTCTAGCTTAAGTGAAGAAATTGTCACCTTTGGAGACAACAACAAGGGTAAAATCATTGGAAAAGGAACAATAGGTAACACATTAAACCTTTTGATTGAAGATGTGTTGTTAGTTGATGGCTTGAAGTATAACTTGCTTAGCAATAGCTAATTATGTGATAAAGGATATGTGGTTAAATTTCAACCGAATGCTTGCATAATTGAGTTACCATACAAAAATAAATCCTTGATTGCTTTAAGAAACAACAATGTATACACTATAGATATTGAAAATTTTTGTGATGAAACTTGTTTTTTGGCCTTGAAGGATGATGCTTGGATTTGACATAAAAGATTAGGTCATACTAGCATGGAACTTTTAAACCAAATCTCTACCAAGGAACTTGTGATGGAAGTATGTGAATGATCATCCTAAGAAACTTATAATAGGAGAAACATCAAAAAGGAATTCAAACTCGGTCTTCTTTTAGAGATTTTTGTACAAATACCATCTTTCTTTCTCAAATCGAGCCAAAATGCATTAATGAGGCCCTAAGAGATTATTCTTGGGTTAATGTAATATATGATGATCTTAATCAATTTGAGAGAAGTGAGGTATGGGAGCTTGTTCCTAGACCTAATGACTATTTAGTGATTGGTACTAAATGTGTATTTAGAAACAAGCAAAATGAAAATGGTATCGTGGTTAGAAACAAGACTAGATTAGTGGCCAAAAGTTTTAACCAAGAAGAAGGAATCAATTATGATAAAACCTTCGCTCCTATGGCTAGACTTGAAGCCTAAGGATGCTCCTTGCCTTTGCTTCTTTTAAAAATTTTAAATTACTTCAAATGGATGTTAAAAGTGCTTTTCTAAATGGTTTTATTTCTGAAGAAGTATATGTTAAACAACCTCCTAGTTTTGAAAATAATCTTCTTCCTAATCATGTTTTCAAATTTACAAAAGCTCTTTATGGATTGAAATAAGCCCCTCGGGCTTGGTATGAAAGACTTGGTTCTTTTCTTATTTCAAATAATTTTTCGAAAGGCAAGGTTGATACCACATTATTTTTTAAGCATTTTGAAAATGATCTTCTTATTATTAAAATTTATGTTGGTGATATCATCTTTAGATCTTCAAAAGAATCTTTATGTGAGTCATTTGCTAAATAAATGAGCCAAGAGTTTGAAATGAGTCTAATGAGTGAGTTAACATTCTTCTCAGGATTACAAATAAAACAACTAGAGTCTAATGGGTGAGTTAACATCCTTCTTAGGATTACAAATAAAACAACTAGATGATGATATTTTTGTTTGTCCAACCAAATACACTTTAAACTTGATAAAATGATTTGAGATAGAAAATGCTAAGATATTAAACACTCCCATGGGCACTTCTACAAAGTTGGACTTAGATAATGAAGTAGAAAATTTTGATCAAAAAACTTATAGAAGTATGATATGAAGTTTATTATACTTAACTGTAACTAGACTGGATATCATGTTTAGTATTGGATTGTGTGCGAGATATCAATCTAACCTGAAACTCTTTTATTTGAAAGTAATTAAATGAGTCTTTAGATACTTGAAAGGAACATCTAAACTAGGATTATGATATCCAAAATCAAAGAACTTTGACTTGATTGCCTATTTTGATGCTGATTTTGGTGGATGTAGAATATATAGAAAATGTATTACTAGAACATATCAATTTTTGGGGCATACACTTATTTTTTGGACTTCCAAGAAACAAAATTTAGTAACTTTATCTACTGCGGAAGTAGAATACATTGTAGCTAGTGCATGTTGTGCCCAAGTCATTTGGATGAAAAATACACTAGAAGTCTATGGATTAAAATTGAAAAATATTCCTATAAAGTATGATAATACAACTGCTATATATCTAACCAAAAATCCTATTCACCATTCAAGAACCAAACACATTGATATTAGACATCATTTTATAAGGGATCATGTAAATTATCAAGATATCTCATTGGAATTTATTAACGCTAAGCATCAATTAGCGGATATTTTTACAAGACCTTTAAATGAAGAACAATTTGATTTTTTTAGAAGAGAACTTGGAATGCTAAATCTTGAAAATATATGAAATTGAGTTATTTATCATTGTGATTAATTTAAATGATGCTTACTTACAAAAAATTACATGAGATGTTTTTAAAATGTATGAGTAGCTCCTAATTTATTTTATCTCTTAGATTTTTTGAATCTTCTAAAATTCCATGAGATGATTATCTTATTTACATTGAGAGCTACATTTTATTATGTTTTTCAACTCCTCCTTTATTTTCTTTCCTTCTTAGTTTTAAAGAGAAAAAAATTCATTATGACTCATGTTGTAAAGGGGAGAGTAAAAACTCATTTGATTTAAAAAGATTATTCCCATCTTTCACCTTTTTGTTGATGACAAAGGGGGAGAAAGGTATGCTTGATGACTTGAAAATTTTCTATGCTTGATATAAAGATATGCTTAATGACTTGAAAATTTTCTATGCTTGATATAAAGGTATGCTTGATGACTTGAAAATTATATATGCTTGATATAAAGGTATGCTTGATGACTTGAAAATTTTCTATGTTTGATGACTTGAGGGAAAATTTTTAAATGTTTTAACTTCTTGACAATCCTTGAAAATTCTTGATGAGTTGAAGAATTAAAAAGTTTAAAAGCAAATTCTTGTCGATCTATAAGTATACTTAAAAGATATTTGTTTAAAATACTTATTGTTTTGATTCAAGAGTATATGATTCTCTTGAATTTGAGTCTTCTTTATTATGGCATGAATTTAGGGGGAGTTAGGATTAACTCTCATCATCAATTGATTGTCATCATAAAAAATATGGAGATTGTTGAATTTCAAATTTTGATAAAGAGTTCAATTGATGAGTTTTTATCTAACATATGTGTTAGAGGAAAAATTACAGGTCTAACTATGATAGGATCAATGGAATTACAACCAGATGATGGGCCAAGATCAAGCTTGGGCATCGGGCGGGGTTCGAATGATGCAGTGGGATCTCACCGAAGTTCGCTAGGAGATTCATCGAAGGGATCAGAAGCTTATTGGGAACACGCCGGGAGATCATCGGATGAAGACCAGAAGACTCGCCGCAAGAATGTCAGAGGCAATTGGATTAGCGGGAGTTAGGTCTTAATTATCTTGATTGGTAATTAAGTATTATAATTATTGAGTCATAGTTAGAGTTTGAGTTTAAATTAAGTTAAAATTGGAAGAAATCCAAATCAACTTAATAAGGCAATCGGGTCCACTATTGGGGTTTGATTGAGCTCAAGTTGAGCTCAATTGGTTAACCAAAGGGTTGGTCAACATCAAGTTCAAGCCGAAATTCAAAAAGTGGAGAAACCACTTTTACAAAAATTTTGGCGGATAAACCGCCAATGAGCGACGGGTGTATAACCGCTGCTCAGGTTTTCGAGCAGCTGACTCACCTAGGCTAGGTGTTTGAACTGCTCATACCTAGGAATCTGGGTACTTTATGTGGTTGACCCACCCAGAGCTGATGGATAAATCGCCCGTACCGAGGGATTCGGGCAGCTGAGCCGCCCAGGTCGATAGGTAAACCACTCGTACCCAATTTTTTCGGATATGTTTGATTTTTGGCTCCAATTTTTGATGTCACTTGGGGTCTATAAATACCCTAAGTATTCTTGCATTCACAACAACTCTTTTTGAGCAAGTAAATTTTGTGAGAAAGAAATTGTGTGTGTTTTATAAGAAAAAGAAAAGGGAAGAGAGAGAGCTTAGAGTTAGAAATTTTCTCAAGTCTCCCTTGTAAGCAACTGTAGGGTTTGATCTTCACCCAAAGAAGATTGATACTGGACACCGGAGTGCCTCAAGAAGGAGGACTCGGGAGTGGATGTAGGCTTTTATCGTCAAACCACTATAAAAATTATGAGCGGTTCTTTGCTTTCATTGCTTACATATTTCTTGTATTGAAGCTTTTCATTTATCTCAACTCTTAGAAAGTAAAATTTTTTATGATAAGGTCCTTCCTTCAAACATTGCTTATCTTTCTGGTTTGATTATTAACTTGCAACTTTTCTTTATTCACTCAATGATTTCACTAAAAAAGAAAAGCTTCGGTTTCCCTATCTTGATTTAATCGAAAAGATTTCATTTAGAAAGAAAATTTACACTTGTACTAATTCACGCTCCCCCCCCCCCTCCCCTCCCCCCCAAGTGCCAATTGATCCTAACACATTTAACATAGTTTTAGCGATTTCTTGTAAGCTCATATTTTTTTCTTTCCACTACTACATTTTGTTGTGGATTTCTAGGAATAGAGAAATTATGATTATACCCATTTGAGTCACAAAAATTTTGAGAGTCATGATTTTGAAACTCACCACCATAATCACTACGTATAGATGAAATCATATAACCCTTTTCGTTTTGAACAAGTCTGCAAAATTTTGAAAAACATTTAAAAGAATCACTTTTGTGTGCCAAGAAATAGGTCCAAGTGTATCTATTATAATCGTCTACAATAACAAACGCATATTTACTACCTCCTAAGCTTATAGTATCAATTGGTCCAAATAAATCTACATGGATCAATTGAAGTAGCCTAGAAGTGCTTATTTGATTTTTTATTTGAAACTACTTTTTTTTTGTTTTGCTAGTTAACATGTATCACAAACTGTCTTTAACGAACTTGATACTAGGCATTCTCTTACTAGATTTTTAGTTGAGATTTGGTTTAATAGATTTATACTAACATGTCCTAATCTCCTATACCAAATCTATGCATCATCATTTAAGATCGATAAATATATTTTATTACAAAAATCATCAATATCAATAGTATACACATTATTGCTTTTTAAGGCAATCATAGAACTATTTTTGTGTGGTATTTCAATTATACAAGCATTAAATTTAAATTTGATAATATATTCTTTATCACATAATTGGCTAATGCTTAGTAGATTATGTTTCAAACCATCAACTAATAATGCATCTTCTATCAAGAGATTTGATTTGTAACCTATGGTTCCTTTTCCAATAATTTTTCTCTTATTGTTGTCTCCGAAGGTGACAAATCCTTCATTTAGGCTAGTAAGCTTGGAGAAATGAGCTGGATCTCTAGTCATATGCCTTGAGCATTCACTATCAAGGTACCATTTAGTGCTTCTAGCTTTTGTTTAGAGGCATACCTACAAGAAAGAGGGTTTTAGTTTAGGTACCCATTTGTCTTTGGGTTCCTCATGAAAAATACTATCTAATTTTACTAATGGCGTTCAGTTGTCTATGGTTCCTTTTAGAACCCAAATTAATTTTTATAGACTATGCTTTTTAAATAAATATTTATATGCATACGTCCAATTCTTCCACAAAAATTACATGTATTTGTAGATGAAACATATAATGTAGGTCCTTTAACGAAGATGGTTGGGATTTATTGAGCGTAACTCACAAAGACAATTCCTTTCTTTCTATGAACATGATCCTTATTAGCAAGGATCATGTTTAAGGATTTGTTACCTATTTTAAAATTTTCTAATATCTATTATAATGAAACATTTTCTTTCTTGAGTATATCTAATTCTTCATACTTAGTGCAAGGATTTATCCTATGTTCATCATATTCCCTTTTTAAATTTTCAAACTCACTAACTGATGAAGCATGATCTTTCTTTAACAATTTATACTTTTTACTAACTAATTTAAGATCATCATACAAGTTATTAAATGTATTAAATAATTCATCATAAGATAAAGAAGTCTCTTTTAGGTTCCTTACCTCATTGCCAAATGTCATTAAAGCGTATATTTGTAACTTCTTCCTTATTGGTTGGCTCCTCGTCTTCAGATGAACTTGAATCGTCCCAAGTAGCTTTGAGCGCCTTCTTCTTCATCTTTGGTTACTTTTTCTTCATTCGGGGATATTCATTTTTAAAGTGTCCTGGCTTCTTACATTCGTAACATATTATTGAGTCCTTTTTTAGTTCACTTTTATTCTTAGCATCTTATTTTGTCTTAGTCATTTTTAAAAATTTCTTAAATTTTCTTATAAAAAGTGTAAAATCCTCATCATCATCATCGTCGTCACTTGAGTTTTCTCCCAAGTGGTCTTCTTTGGTTCTAAGTTCTATATCATTCCTATTCTTTAGAATGTTGTTCTAGAGTTCATCATGTGCTATACATGTCATTTCATAAGTCATCAAAGATCCGATTAGTTCTTTAATTGAAGAATTATTTAGGTCGTTTGCTTATTGTATTGTTGTTACTTTAGGATCCCAACTTTTAGGAAGGGATCTTAATATTTTGTTAACAAGTTCAAAATTAGAAAAAATTTTACCAAGCACTTTTAGACCATTGATGATATCCGTAAAATGAGTGTACATGTCTCCTATGGTCTCACTTGGTCTTATGCGAAACAACACATAGTTATGCACCAAAAGATTAATTTTTGACTCTTTGACTCCACTAGTGTCTTCGTGTATAACTTTGAGTGTGTGCTAAATCTCGTGCGTAGTTTCGTAAATAGAAACTCAATTAAATTTATTTTTATTAAGAGCACAAAATAAAACGTTCATTGTTGTAGCATTCAAAGAGAAAGTCTTCTTTCTGAATCATTCCATTCGTTCATAGGTTTAGAAGACTTTTCAAAACCACTTTCAATAATATGTCATAAATCAAAATCCATAGAAAGTAAAAAAATTCTCATTCGAGTTTTTCAATACGTGTAATCCATCCCACTGAACATGGGAAGATGAGTGATAGAAAGTCCCTCTTGATTGCCAACAAAAGTCATCTCTCTTGGATTTTAAGCTAAATAGAGAGAAACGTGGCTCTGATACCAATTATTAGGATTAAAGTGGTACTAAGAGGAGGAAAGGTTGGGGGGAGGGGGGTTTGGGGTTAAATTTGTGCTTATGAAAAATTTACGTCGATTTAAATACTCACTCAATAAAAATCATATCGGAAATACATTTAAGCATAAAGATACGTGTAAGTGTAGAGAATCGTTTAAGCATAGAGATATTTGTAAGAGTACAAACAAAGGTAATAGACTCTTAAATAAGAAAGCAATGAAGATGAAGAGCAAAGAAGATGAAGCAAACTGATTTTATAGTGGTTCAGTCTCGTGATCTACTCCACCCTCAATTCCTCCTCCATTAAGGTCACTGACTTCCACTATTGATTTTCTTTCAATAGGTGAAGATCGACTACCCTCTTACAACTCTATTCTCCTTTTATAGGTTTAGGAGATAACCTTTATAAGTCTTTAAGCTCTCCCTTAAATAAAAATTCTACACAAGACGAAAATAAGAAGAAGCTCTCAATTATAATAGTGTTATCATAAAGTTTTTGCTCTTAATTGCTTGTATTCTTTTAGCAAGAATGGGTGGGATATTTATAGGCCCCAAATGGCTTCAAAAGTGAAGCCAAAATTCAAATTCTATATGATCCCAAGGTGCTAGTCTCGAAGAATTCATTCTAGACGGTTCAACTGCCTGACACTGTCTGTCAAACTGTGTCTAGGCAGCTCAGCCACCTGATATAGTCAAGAAGACTATGTCTGGGTGGGTCAACCACCTGACACATCTTCAAAGATTATTTCATCTTAGAGACTGTGTCTTCGAAGACCGTGTCTCATTTGACCTTGGGTTATTAAAACTTTTATCATAGTCTAAATCAGTCTCAATTAAGGCCTAATGGCCTCTTCATTGAGTTAGTAAAACTAACTCTTATCATGATGCTAACTAATGTTGAATCTTAGATTTTGATGATGAAATCAATTGATAGATTATTGATCTAACATAGATTGTTAGAAATTGATTGATGTGGAATTAATTATGATAAAAAGATTATTATAATCACGATTGGCCAAGATCAAGTCCATGTGTCGAGTTGATGTGGTTGGGAACTCACTAGGAGTGCGTCGGGAGCTCGTCGAAGGTATCGAGAGTTTACAAAAATGGTGCAAGAGAGTTTGCTAAAAGAAGACCGAGACTCGTTGGAAGATTATCGGGGGTAGTCAAAAAGCTTGTTGGGAGTTAGGATGGTCTTGTAAGGGATGTTTGGTAATTATGATTATATTTAATTAAGTCATAATTAGCATCATATAGGGCTAACTATGATAGGAGCAATGAAGTTACAATCAGATAATGGGCCAAGATCAAGCTTAGACATCGGGCCAGGTTTGGACGATGCAGTGGGACCTCGTTGGGAGTTCGCTAGGAGATTCACAAATGAATTACGTCGGGAGATCACCGGAAGAAGACCGGATGACTTGTCGCAAGAATGTTAGATGTTACCGGATTGGCGAAAGTTGGGTCTTAGTTTAAGCTTATGGTCTTTAAGCGTTGTAATTGTTGAGTCATAGTTAGAAGCGAGTTTTATGAGTTAGATTTGGATGAAATCCAAATCAACTCAATAATGTAATCGGGTCCACTATTGGGGTTTGATTGAGCTTAAGTTGAGCTCAATTGGTTGACCAGAGGGTTAGTCAACATCAAGTTCAAGTCGAAATTCGAAAAGTAAAGGGAACTACTTTTGTGAAAATTTCGATAAGTAAATCGCCGATGAGCGGCGGGTGTACTGTCGTCGCCTAGGCTTTCGGGTGGTTGATGGCGGCTGACCCGCCCATACCTAGGAATCTAGGTACTTTTGGTGGTTAACCCACCTAGGGCCAGCGCCTAAACCGCTTGTACCCTGGTATTCGGACTATTGAGCCGCCCAAGTCAGCGGGTAAACCGCCCATACCCAATGTTTAATTTTTGGCTCCAAAAATCTGAAGCCACTTGGGACCTATAAGTACCACAAATTTTCTTGCATTCTATACAATAATTTTTTAAGATTATATTTTGAGAAAATATTGTGTGAGAATTGTAAGAAAAAGAAAAGGGATAAGGGAGTGATTAAAGAGTGTAATCTTATCTCCTTTGTAAGCAAAGTGTAAGGGTTTGATCTTCACCGAAAAAAGATTGGTAGTGGAGACCAGTGTGCCTCAAGAATGAGGACTTGGGAGTGGACGTAGGTCGTTAGCACTGAACCACTATAAAAATTGTGAGTGTTTCCTTGCTTTCATTGCTTACTTATTTTTGAATTGACTCTTCCGATTTAACTCAACTCTTTGAAAGAAAAGATTTCACAATAAGTTCTTTCCTTTAAATGTTGCTTATCTTTTTGTTTTGCTTATTAACTTAGCAACTTTCTTTTAATCACTCACTTATTTCACTATGAACAAAAAGCTTCGAATTTCTTATCTTAGTTTAATCGAAAAGTTTTCATCGAAACTAAAATTTACACTTACACTAATTCACAAACCCCACCCCAACCTCTTAGTGCCAATTGATCTTAACAACAATTGGTATCAGAGCCTCGATTATTCTCATTTGGTTTAACACCTAAGAGAAATGGCTCTTATTGGCTTTCAAGATAGTATTTCTATCATTCGTCCTCCCATATTCAATGGGAGGGACTACACTTATTGGAAAACTCATATGAGAGCTTTCTTGCTTTTTTTAGACCTTGATTTATGGACTATTATTGAAAATGGATTTGAAAATTCTTCTCTTCTAATGAACAATTGGAATGATTTGGAGAAGAAAACTTTCTCTTTAAATGCAAAGGCTATGAATGTATTACTTTGTGCTCTTGATAAAAATGAATTTGATCGGGTTTCTTGTTTTGATTCAGCTTTTGATATATGGCATGCATTAGAAATAACATATAAAAACACACTTAATATCAATGAATCATTAAATAAAAATACTTCTAAAAATAAATAAGAAGAATGCCTTCCTAAGAACCGGAATAAATATAAACTGACTCTTCGAGTGAAATCTTGAGTGATAAAGACTTTGAACTTTTGACAAATAAATTTAAAAAATTAACGAACTTGAATCTTAAAAATAGTGTAAAGATGAACAAAACCTCTTGCTATGAACACAAGAAGTCGAGAAGCTCCAAAGATCAAATACACAACCAAGAAGTAGAGAACCTTGCTCTTATGGCCATCAACAATGAGGTTAGTGATTCATTAAGCAATTCTTTTTCAGAATTATTAAATATGCTTCATGATTTGTTTGATGAATTTAAAAAACTTAGTAAATCTTTTAAGTTGCTTAAATATGAACATGAAATCTCCCATAATATAAAGTTATTTTCTAATAAGCTATGAGCAATAAAAATATTTTGAAAGTAGATGCTTATTACTTGAGATCTAACACTCCTTCAAGCTTACTAGCCTAAATATTAATAAGAAAATTATTAAAATTAAAATTATTGATAATGAATCTTTTAGTGGTTCATCATTATATAATTAATATTGATGATGCAGAGCTAGAGTATACAAGTATGAAAATGAATTAGAACCAAAGAATCTTAGTTATTGAAGAACATATTTTGAGTGAATGCTAAAATCATTGGGTTCTTTAAATTTAAATACTATTGTTAAATGGTTAAAATATTGACAAAGTCTATGGAATAATTGATTTAAATAATTGAAATGCTATGATTGAATGATTGTGTTGAATGATATAATTTTAGCATAGAACAATATAAAAAAGAAAAAAAAGATCATGCTTCATTGTTTAGTATTTTTATAAATTAAAAATACATTTAATGAGAATGAAATAAGCAATGGTAACTCACTACACTAAGTCCAAAAATATTAGAATTGAGATAAATCAAAGTTTTCATTTGAAAATATTTTATTGCAATGATGTTGACGAAATTATGTTTTTGACTTTAAATGACATTACATTCTTGAAATAAATTTCAAAAGAAGGAAAATTATTCTTGAAATAATTTTTATTCTATTAATTCTTTAATAAGAGACAAAATAATACTATTATTGTTGAATCTCTTAAACTACAAAAATGGATTAGATAAATTTAGCTATTGAAAAATAAGCTATGATGCTTTCATTGAATTTTCTGAAAAGCAAATTTTGATGATGATTTTGGATAAGTTTTTAAATGATTTTATTTTAAAAAGATATTAATTAATCAATTATGTTATTTTTATGACTCTCTTAAACTATGAAAGTGGCTTTGAGGATTTGATGATTTGAACTTGAATAAATTTTTATCGTGATTTTGGCAAGTTTAGAAAATAAAACTTGAAAATCTTCTATTTTATCATCTAAGAAGAGATTTATTAAATTAAATCATATCTTTAATATTCATGAATGTCTTTTGATATCAATATTTATCTTGACATGATTTATTTTAAAACTCAAGAATGACATAACTTATCACCAAAATTAGTATTTCTTAAATTTGTGATAATTTGAAATTTGAAAGAGATTTGTATTATCATGAATATTTCTTTAATTTCTTGACTTGACTTATATGTTATGGGAATCATGTTATTGATCTCTATAATTTTTTTAAATAAAAATACAATTTATGATCTTAACAATATCAATTGAAATTATTATCAAGATCATTCTTCTTTATTAAAAAGATTTATCTTGGATGAATTGAGATTATCCCCTAAGAATTATTTTATTATTCATAAAAAAAAGAGAAAGAAACTTATTAAATGAAATCATGTCTTTCGATATTCAAAATTTTGATTTTATCTTTAATGACATGATCGTCTTATACTTTTTGGCGTAATTTGAATATGAATACCAAGAAAAAATTATGTCATCATATTTTTTTCTTGACAATGACAAAAAAAAAGAGAGATAAAATTATTAATATGATTAGAAGTAAATTTAGATATGATAACATTGAATGACGAACAATTGCTTAGAAGAAAACTAGGACTTTCTAAATGTATGCAAAATACTTGATTTATAATTTGAGCTTGGTCTACTATCATGCCTTCTTATAAAATTCTTGATGTTTTTTATCAAAATTTATAATAAATAATTTTTTTTTTGCTATACTTGCAATTGCATGAGATGATTTTAAATGCATGAGTAGCTCTTAAACTTTTGAATCTCCTTGAATATCTTAAAGTTTTGAGCTTAATTTTAAAATTCACGTTTATAAAATTTATATATTTAAAATTAAGTATTTTTGTGATATGATATGTTTCATTTCTCTACCTTAATTCTGCCTTCTTGCACACAAACATAGAGAAATAAAATTACTAGCATTTCAAGAGACTAATAAGTCTATTAATTACATTTTAAATCTCTTCAAAGTGATTTTGATGATTTTGAAATTGAATGAGTGATTTATCTATATCATGGTTTTGATTTCTTGAAATTATAACTTGAAATCTTTTATGAATCAAAATCTTTTGTTATATGTCTTCGTATTATTTAAAAGGAGATTTTTATACAAATCATGAACTTGACAACTTAATATTTCTTCTGAATAAATCAAGAGATTTTATCTGTTTCTCCTATGACTTGTCTCTTGATATTCATAATTTGTTTTCATAAATTGAATATTTTATACGATGATTGGTATATTTCTTGATTTATTTCTTGAAAAATGATGTAATGGGAAAAAAATTTTACTATTATAACCATCCCTTCTTTTTGACAATGATAAAGGGGGAGCAAAACTTGTTAGCTTATAAAATTGCTAGCTTGAACAATGCAAAAGAAGCAAATATTTGCTAGCTTGCATTTCTCAAAAGAGAAGAATGAATTCACTAGATTGCATGTTCCAAAGTAATGAAAATTTTATTAAATTACTAAGCTTTCTGATAGAACCTCGGAATAAGCTATATAGATTTTGACCCTTGAGGGGGATCAACCCTTAGAACATTGTAGGGGTTCCTCCTTCATAGACTCGGCACAAAGGTGAAAGAAAATTGATGATTGCCTGATTCAAGAGGGGGGCGGCTACATCTTTAAATAGGGATCAAAACCCTAGCCTCAAGGGGTGCTTGCCTAAGTAAAATTATCCCTTTGCCCCTCCTATAGCCGACCTGCCTTAATAGGAATAGAGAGTGGTTAGGATGGCTCTATAGCCGATCTAAGTAGGGGGAACCCTGGCCAACCAGCCCAGTAAGGGGGGCGACGGCCACTAAGCCCTAAAGACTAATCTAAACCCTAGTCATACTCTTTTATAAGATAGGAGTGAATTTATTATATTATAGCAGAGTTTTTTATTGACTAGTACTGAAATGATTAGGACTCAACCCTGTTGGAGTCCTATCAAGTCTGTCATTTTCAAATCAACCTTGTCCTCAAGACTAAGGGTTCATAAACTCTGGAAACTAGATCTTTAACTCCTCATGCGACTCCCATGTTATATCTTCGGATGGTAAGTTAGTCTACTTTACAAGTACTTCGATTGAAGGGCGTCATCGGTGCATCACAATCCTCCAATCAAGTATAGCTTCAGGTCGGGCTTTGATTTCACTATTATTTGTGGTGCTCGGTAACTGAGTCTGAGCCTTCTGATGTTCTTCCAACTTTAACTTTAATAAGGATATATGGAAGACGAGATGTATCTTAGCATCATCTGGAAGCTTTAATTTGTTGCCACGGTCGTAATGCGCTCTAAGATCTAGTATAGTCCATAAAATTATGGAGACAACTTCATTGATGCTCTTGCGTTGATTGATAGCTGGAGTCGAAGGTAGACCCAATCTCCCACTGGGAATTCTCACTCACTTTGGTGGTTGTCTGCTTATTGCTTCATCCGGGCTTGAGCGGCATTCAAGTTGTCTTTCAGCAGTTACAGCAGTTTATCCTTGTTAATTAAATTTTGATCGAACCGATCTACTTTGGCCGAACCAAGCACATATCTGGGTATTACAAGGGTCGGTCGGCCATATAATGCCTCATAAGGGGTACATTTAGTTGATAAATGAAATGTCATGTTGTACCACCATTCAGCCCAAAGAAGCCACCTTGTCCACTCTTTGGGTAGATCACTGGTGAAGCACTATAGGTATGTCTCGAGGCATCTATTCACCACTTCTATTTAGCTGTCTGTCTAGGGATGATAGGTTATGCTCATCTTCAACTATATGCCCTATAGATGAAAGAGCTCTATCAAAAATTTACTTGTGAATACCTTGTCATGGTCGCTCACAATCGAACTTGGCATCCCATACAGTTTTACTATATGTTCCACAAAAAGTTGAGCAATACTAGCAGCAGCATAGGGATATTTCACAATGTAGAAGTGACCATAAAGATCGTACTTTTACCTTGGGATAATGGGAGCCCCTTAATGAAATCCATAGAAATGTTGGTCCATGCTGAGTTCGGTATGGGTAGTGGCTATAGTTTCCCTGGATTTGCCATTGTTTCGCCTTTCTACTGCTGACATACATCACATTGGGATATATAATCATAAATTAATTTTTTTCATGCCCTTCCAAAAGAAGTTTTGCTTTACCCTTTTGTAAGTCCACAGAAATTCGGAGTGCCCTGCTAAGGGTGACGAATGCATCTCCTGCAAAATAATTTAAATGCAAGTGGAAGAAGGAACAATAACAATTCGATTTTTGTAGCGCAAGTAGTGACCCATGAACCCCATGTCCTTCTCCAACTTTTCTATGATGACTCAACCTTCTGGATCCTTCTTCTATTCCTCCCTAATGTTGTCGAGGAAGTCGGTGGAGGGAAGGGAGATGGCTGAAATTTTGTCTTGTCCTAGTAGCTGAGATAGGCATCTGCAATAACATTCTCTTTTCCTTTTTGGTAAGTAATTTCATAATCAAAGCCAACGAGTTTAGTTACCCATTGTTGCCACTCCGAGGAGGATATTTTTTACTCCAAAAAATATTTAAGACTTATGTGGTCGGTCTTAATATGGAAGCGTCGGCCGATCAGGTAGGGTCTCCACTTTGTGACTATGTATACAATGACAAGCATTTCTTTGTCATACATGGATATTTTAAGATGTAAAGGAGAAAAAACTTTGCTGGTGTAGGCAAGGGGTCGGCCATCTTGCATTAGAACAACCCTAATTCCAACTTCGAATGTGTCAGTCTCAATCATGAAAGTTTGACTAAAATCGAGTAGCGCTAGGACCGACATCGTCATCATAGCATCCTTGAGTCTTTCAAAAGCTACGGAGGCTTGATCAGACTATAAAAAGGAGTCCTTCTTGAGTAGGGTCATGAGTGCGGCACTGATCTTGCCATAAGTCTCGGCCATCCTTACATTGCCTCGATCTTTTTCGGGTCTACCGTCACTCTATCCTCTGATATAATGTGCCCTAGATACTCCACTTTATGCTGTAAGGAGTTGTACTTTGACTGTTTAACATAAAGAGTATTCTCTCAAAAAATGTTTAAAATATTTCGTAAGTGCTCAAAATGTATATCAAGCGTAGGGCTATAAATGAGAATATCATCAAAGAATACCAATATAAACTTACATAAAACCTTCGGAAGATGTCATTCATCAAGCTTTGAAAGGTAGAAGGAGCATTTGTAAGTCCAAAAGGCATTACCAAAATTCATAGTGGTCGTTCTGTGTGTGGAATGTAGTTTTCGGAATATCTTCAGTGCATACCCGAATCTGATAGTATCCGAATTGGAGATCCAATTTAGTAAAGACTCAGGCTCCTTTTAATTCATCCAAGAGTTCATCTATGGTTGGACTAGGATATTTGTCCTTGACGGTGATGGCGTTTAGAGCTCGGTAGTCAATGCACATCTACCACGTACCATCCTTCTTACGCACTAGCAACACTAGTGAGGAGTAAGGGCTAGAACTCGGTTGAATCACCCTGGTGTCAAGTATATCTTTAATGATGTTCTCAATCTTGTCCTTCTACAAGTGAGGATATTAGTACTGTCGTAAATTTGCTGGAGGTTTGCCTAGCAAAATAGGAATGTGGTGGTCATGTGGCTGGTTAGGGGGCAGCCTATGCCACTCCGTGAAAACATCCGCTAATTCGTCTAGTAAGAGGGCAAGCTTGGGATCTGAGTTTTGGCTATCGGCAACCTTTTATGTCGAACTTGTTGCAACCTTTGATTTGAAGTGCCAAATATGCAGCAACCTTACTATTGAGAAATTATTTGTGCTACCTGTGTCGATGAGAACGATGATAGGTTACTGTTTTAGAAGTCCTCCAACTTTCATCGATGCGGGTTGGAGTAGTCGGCCAATGCATGCACTGTGTAGTCAATCGGTTAGGACTCTTCCTCCATGGCTTCTTCTTCAGGTTTAAGGGCTTCTTCAGATGGTTCATTATCCTCATCCTCCACTAGTTCAATCATAGGGAGCTGGCCCTTTTTGCAATGATGTTCTCGGCTCCATGGTTCATTACAGTGCCAACACAATCCTTTTTAGTACGGGGGCTCGAATGGTAGTACAGGGGTCTATAGGCCTCAGCATGGCTGGTCGGGGAGCGACCCTTGTCCTTCGTGCCTCCTGGTTCAATCATTCTTCTTAAAAATACGCAAAGAAAATCGCTGCCATATGAGTGTATAGTTGTTGTGCCTTTACTTCTCCCCAAATCTCCAGCTTTAGGCCCTCGATGAAAGTCCCTAACAATTATTTTTCAAAGCAATCTATAGTTTGATTAGATAAACATTTAAAACCTTGTTTGGTATTCTTGTATTGTGGAGGTTCGACGAATCTTTGCCAATTATCCATCGATGTTGTCAAAATCGATTGGTCCAAAGTGGTTCAGTAGTCCTTCCTTGAATCACTGCTAAGAGAGTACTACATGGGTGTGCTCAAACTAATTAAACCACTAAAGAGCATCTCCCTCAAGGTGGATGGTAGCAATCTCTACCCATGTGGCGTCGGCGGTTCGGTAGAACCAAAAATAACGCTCCCCACATAAGATCCATCCGATTGGGTCTCCTTCTTCCCATCTAGGGAAGTCAACCTTCATACATGGATTATTCGGATCAGAGATGATGTAGCCATGTTCTTAATGATTGTCTCACCGATCTAAAGTTTCTCCTTGCTATAATTTCCTCGGGCTCGATAGTCGGCCAATGCTAAATTCGACGAAAAGGGATCATATATCCTCTTCCATGTGGTTTTCGAAGGCTTCAAACTTTACGTTGATAGCCTCCTCTGATGCCATAGTATATGTCTCTAGATCTATAATATTGAGGTCATTTTTCTATTGTTAGGTTAGTGGCATGAGAATTTTGGAGAAGGGGTGGCCGGTTGGAAGGTGAATCAGTTTGGATGGGAGTAGGCTACGGTTTAGGGCTGATTTAGGTGGTTGTTTAGGTTCAGTTTAGAGTAAGGTTTAGAAGGGTCTTTAGAGAGGATGGTAGGGTTTAGAGATGAGGAAAAGAGAGTCTAAAATTTCACAAAAAATAGCACTCAAATCTGATAGAATTCGGTGAAAAAGGTGCTACAATGTGTTGTCCTGTCGAACAGATTTTACATCAGAGAAACAATGACTTTTTGATATAAATTTCAGAGGAAAGTTTAAGAAAATTATATAGAAACCCTTGGTATAGATGTTGTTAATACTAATAAAAAGTTTGATAAATTTTGACAGCATAACAGTAGGAAAATAGGGCAAAAGACGAAGGGCAGATCCTTCGTTATAAAATTCCAATACTATGTGATAGTGAAAGATTACATAAGAAAACCAGTTCCAAAAGGACTATTTTTCTATATATCAATCCCAAATGAAATTTAAGTTGATCTTTAGAATTGTGTAAAAATTTCGGCCAGAAAGGAGAAGAAATAAACTGGTTTCAAGAAGCAAATATATGGCTGAAAATTTTTGCAACGTTTCACCTTCGCAACAATGATAACGTTTGCGACAAATGAAATTTGTAGCAGATAAAATTTGGAAAAAAAATCTTCAACATGTAAAGTAAGAAATCTTATAGTATTGAAGAAGTGTGGATGATAAAAATATACCATATTTCTAGATCACGTAGGGGGTGGTAGCAGATAGATGGATTTGTGGCTTGGTGGGCGATGGTGGATGGAGGCGACATCAAAAGTAATTGAGGGAATTACTTGGAAGATGGAGGTGTAGATGATGGCTACAGGGTAGCAGGAAAGTGGCTCTGATACCAGATGATAGAATCACAAAAGGAGCTCTATAGATTTTGAACCTTAAAGGGGATCAACCATTGGAACGCTGTAAGGGTTCCTCCCTCCTAGACTCGACACAAGGCTGAAATAAAATTGATGATTGCTTGATTCAAAAGTAGGGCAGCTACATCTTTAAATATAGATCAAAACCGTAGCCTAAGGGGGTGCTTGCCTAAGTAAAATTATCACTTTGCCCCTCTTATAGCCGACATGCCTTAATAGGAACAGGAGGCGACTGGGTTGGCTTTATAGTCGACCTGAGTAGGAGGAAACCTTGGTCGACCAACCTAGTAAAGGGGCGATAGCCACTAAGCCCTAAGGGCTAATCTAAACCCTAGTCATACTCCATTATAAGATACGAGTGACTTTATTACAATCTAATATAATTTTTTATTAACTAGTACTGAGATTATTAGGACTCAACCCTGTTAGAGTCCTATGACTTTTATATATCAAAAACTTGCTAACTTCACTTCTTTTGTTGATGACAAAGAGGGAGAAGGTATAATGATGTGAAATCATGTATGATGATCATGCATGTAATGATGGTTTTAAAAATCTACATAAAGATAATGATTTGTTATTGTTCGGATTTATTTGCTCCATTTTCTTGAAATTTACGTTAGAAAAATTTTTGAGCTCATATTCGAAATTTTATATATACAAGATTGAGGTTGAGACCTGGAAATATTAAATCATGAAAATATATAAATTACTAATATAGATTTCATGAAATGGAGCCTTTTTGTGGTAATATTTTTTTGAAAACTTTTTCCATGATTTTATCTTATTATTTATAAAAAAGAAATTACAGGAAGATGTGCCACATTTGAAATTTACAAGATATCATTTTTGATATCAAGAGATGACTTTTGCTACATTTGAGATACATAAGTAATCTTTAAATCTTTTGAACTTTTGAGATTATTTTAGTATTACTTTTAAAATTTATTAAGTGCTCTTCTCTATCATGAAATGATTCAATAATATCTCTCTTATTTCTCTCCTTACTAAAGGGGAAGAAAATTCTATAATGCATATACTAAGGGGGAGTAATGTTATCATGTGCTTTGAAATTATTAGCTATATTTCACCTTTTTGTTGATGACAAAGGGGAAAAAATATATATTGATGACACGTGATAAATACATTGATGACACATGATCTTATTGAAATACATAGATATCTTGGATAAAGATATGAATTGGACATCTTGGATATAGATGCTTAATTCCTTTTTACTCATGAGTTGATGACTTGATGCAAATTTATGTTAAAATTTACATAGAATGTTGATTGATTGAATTTAAGTGTGTGCTTCTCTTAAATTTAAGTGGAAAGGATTTAGGGAGAGTTAGGATTAACTCCTGCCATCAACTAATTATCATCATCAAAAAGGGGGAGATTGTTGAATCTTGGATTTTGATAATGAAATCAATTAATAGGTTATTGATCTAACATAGATTGTTAGAAATTGATTGATGTAGGATTAATTACAATGGAAAGATTATTACAATCATGATTAGCCAAGATCAAGTCCATGCATCGAGTTGATATAGTTAGGAACTCACCAAGAGTGCGTCAGGAGCTCACTAAGGGTATCGGGAGTTTGCTAGGATGGCGCAAGGGAGTTCGCCAAAAGAAGATCGAGACTTAGCAAAACATTGTCAGGGGTAGCCAAAAAGCTTGATGAGAGTTGGGATGGTCTTATAATGTATGTTTGGCAATTATAATTATATTTAATTAAGTCATAATTAGCATCATGCAGGACTATATATGACAGGAGCAATGAAGTTACAACCAGATAATGGGTCAAGATCAAGCTTAGCATCGGGCTGGGTTTGAACGATGCAGTGGGACCTCGTCAGGAGTTCGCTAGGAGATTCACCGAAGGGATCCGGAAGCTCATTGGGAGCATGTTGGGAGATCATCGAAAGAAGACCAGATGAGTTGCTGCAAGAATGCTAGAAGAATACCGGAGGTTACCAGATTGGCGGAAGTTGGGTCTTAGTTTAAGCTTGTGGTCTTTAAGTATTATAATCATTGAGTCATAGTTAGAAGTGAGTCCTAATTGAGTTAGATTTGAATAAAATCTAAATCAACTCGATAAGGCAATCGGGTCCACTATTGGGATTTGATTGAACTTAAGTTGAGCTCAATTGGTTGACCAAAGGGTTGCTCAACATCAGGTTCAAGTCAAAATTTGAAATATAGAGGGAACCACTTTTATGAAAATTTCAACGGGTAAACCATCGGTGAGCGATGGGTGTGACACCGCCCAAGCATTTGGGCGACTGACGCAGTTGACCCGCCTAGGCTAAGCGGTTGAACCGCCCGTACCCAGGAATCTGGCTACTTTTGACGGTTAACCCACCAAGGGCCGGCAAGTAAACTGCCCATACCCTAGTGTTGGGCAGTTGAGCTGCCCAGGTCGATGGGTAAATTACTCGTACCTATTTTTTCCAAGTATGCTTGATTTTTAGTTCCAAAAATCTGAAGCCACTTGGAGTCTATAAATGCCCCAAGTTTTCTTACAGTCTACACAATAATTTTTGGGGATTATATTTTAAGAAAATATTATGTGAGAATTATAAAAAAAAGAAAAGGGGTAAGGGAGTGATCAAAGAGTGTAATCTTGTCTCCTTTGTAAGCAAAGTGTAAGGGTTTAGTCTTCACACAAAGAAGATCGGTAGTGGATGTCGATGTGCCTCAAGCAGAAGAACTTGGGAGTGGACGTAGGCCATTGGCACGGAACCACTATAAAAATTATGTGTTTCCTTGCTTTCATTGCTTACATATTGTTGTATTGACGCTTCTCATTTAACTCAACTCTTTGAAAGCAAAATTTTCACGGTAAGTTCTTTCCTTCAAACATTTCTTATCTTTCCAGTTTGCTTATTAACTTAACAACTTTCTTTTAATCACTCACTCGTTTCACTAAGAACAAAAAGCTTCAGATTTTCTATCTTAGTTTAATCAAAAAAATTTCATCTAAACTAAAATTTACACTTGCACTAATTCCCCCTCCTTAGTGCCAATTGATCCTAATAACTATGACACTCAACGTACAATCTTCATTGTCCGATCGTCTCTTTGGCGAACTCCCGATATCTTTCCGATGAACCCCCGACGAGCGCTTGATTTCCTTCAGTGAACTCCCAATAAACTTCTAGCATTCTTCCGGTTAACTCCTGGTGAGCTCCCGACAACCTGTTAGTAAACTCCTGATGAACTTCCAGGCAAACTTCTAGTGAATTCTCGGTGAGCTCTCGACAACATCATCCGAACCTCGGCCAACCTCCGACGAACTCTCGACGAGCTCCCATTGCATCATCTGAACCTAAGCCTGACACTCTAACTTGACTCCGGCCCAATATCTGATTGTACTACTCTTTACTATTATAGTTAATCCTGTATTATTTTCTTTAACACACAAGTTAGATCATAAAACTCGTCAATTGATTTTATCATCAAAATTTAAGATTCAACAGGCTACACCTCAGTCAAGCTAACACACTCTCAAGTCATGCACCTCGACAAGAAGTCTTGTGTCATACACCTTGGTAGAGTGGAGCCCATTAAGACAAGCTCACTCTCGAGCTGTGCATCTCGACATGAAGGGCCGATAGCTGCACCTTGTCCAAGCTAACATAATCCCGAGGCATGCACCTCGGCAAGAAGACCTGAGGCCTGCACCTCGGTAGAGTGGAGCCCATTAAGACAGACTCGCACCCGAGCCGTGCACATGGGTGAGAAGACCCGAAGGTTACACCTCACTCGAGCTAAACCATTTCTAAGCCATACATCTTAGCATAAAGACACGAGGGCTGCACCTTAGCGAGCTAAACTGCTCCCGAGCTGTGCACCTCGGCATGAAGACTAGAGGGAAGTAACTCAACCGAGCTAACATGCTTCTGAGCTATGCACCTCGACTAAGCTAAACCACTCCCAAGATGTTCACTTTGACATGAAAACTCGATGGTTGCACCTCGGTCGACCTAAATCGCCCCGAGCCATGTTGAATCTCAAATTTTGATGATAAAATTAATTAATAAGTGTTTAATCTAACATGTGTGTTAGAGGAAGTATTACAGGTCTAACTATGATAGAGCAATTGAGTTACAGCCAGATGATAGGCCAAAATTAAACTGGGGTATCGAGCCCGGGTTTGAATGATGTAGTGGGACCTCGCTAGGAGATTCGCCGAAGGGATTGAGAAGCTCGCTACGAATACATCGAAAGATCACCGAAAGAAGACCATAAGACTTGCTACAAAGATGTCGGAGGATGTCGGATTGGCGAGAGTTAGGTCTTGGTTTAGCTTGTTAGTTATTAAGAGTTGTAATCAGTGAGTCGGAGTTAGGGATTGAGTCTTAATTGAGTTTGATTTATAATAAATCCAAATCAACTCAATAACTCAACCAGTCCACTATGGGGTTTGATTGAGCTCAAGTTGAGCTCAATTAGTTGACCAAAGAATTGTTCTACATCATGTTCAAGTCAGAATTCAAAAAGTAGAGAGAACCACTTTTCTGGAAATTTCGGCAGCTGAACCGCTAGTGAGCAATGGGTGTACCACCAGTGCCCAGATTTTTGGGTGGTTGACGATGGCTGAACCGCCCAGGATCGATAGGTTAACTGCCTATACTAGGTTTTTGGGCAGTTGCACCGCCAGCGCCGGTGGGTGAACCACTTGTACCCAGATTTTCTAGATACGTTTAATTTTTGGCTCTAAATTCTAAAACTATTTAGGGCCTATAAATATCCCAAGTTTTCATGCATTCCATACAATAATTTTGGGGATTATATTCTATAAAAAAAATTGTATGTAAATTGTAAGAAAAAAAAAAGGGGAAGGGAGAGAGCTTAGAGTAAGAAAATTCTTGAAGTCTCCCTTGTAAGTAAGTTGTAAGGATTTTGGTCTTCACCAAAGAAGATTGGTAGTGGACGCGGGTGTGCCTCAAGAAGGAGAACCCGGGAGTGGACATAGGCCGGTTAGTGTCGAACCACTATAAAATTGTGAGTTCCTTTTTTCTTACCTTGGTTACTACTTCTATATTGATGCTTTCGATTTTATTTATGTTTTGAAAGTAAGGCTTTGAAATCAAGCACTTCACTTACAATATTGTCTATCTCCTTATTCGAATTTGCTTATTTTTTTTTTAGTCATCTTCAAGCAAGAAGCTTAGCTTTTTTCTGTAAGATTAAATTGTTTTACTTGAACTAAAAGTTTTAGATTTTCCTCTCTTGCTTCAAGATAAAAGTTTTAAGTTAAAATGAAAATTTACTCTTGCACTAATTCACCCCCACCACACACACCCTTCCCCCCCACCCACCCCTCTCTCTCTCTCTCTCTCTCTCTCTCTCTCTCTCTCTCTCTCTCTCTCTTAATGCCAATTGATCCTAATAATTGGTATCAAAGCAAGACAGTTACTCATTGGATTAACAGTCACTTGAGTAAATTACTTATTTTGGCATGAATGAGGGACATTCCATCTCACGTCCTTCCATATTTAATGGGACAGATTTTATGTATTAGAAGACTAGGATGTGTATTTTCCTTCTCTCTTTGGACCTTGATTTATAGAACATTGTTGAGAATAGATTTCAAAAATCTTCCAAGCCAATGAATAAGCTGAATGATTTAGAAAGGAAGAATTTTTCTTTAAATGCAAAGGCTATGAATGTCTTATTTTGTTCTCTTGACAAGAATGAGTTTAATCGGGTTTCATTTGTGAATTGACCTTTGATATTTGGCACATACTAGAAATCACACATGAGAGGATTGGTAGAGTAAAAAAATATAAGATTTAATCTTTTATTTCATAATTATGAGTTGTTTCGAATGAAACCAAGTGAGTCCATTAGAAACATGTACACCCATTTCACGGATGTTGTCAATGGCTTTAAAGCACTTAAAAAATATTTTTTTAATTTTAAACTTATTAGTAAAATTTTAAGATCTTTACCTTAAAAATTGGGATCCTAAAGTAACCGCTATTTAAGATGCCAAAGATTTAAATAACTTACCTCTTGAAGAATTGATTAGCTCACTCATAATATATAAACTGAATTGTAAACCTCATGATGAGCTTGATGAACCCCTTCCGAAGAACAGGAAGGATGTAGCAATTCGGACAACAAATGACTCCTCGAGTGAAACCTCGAGTGATGAAGACCATGATATTGCATTGTTATCAAGAACGTTTAAAAAAATAAAAAAGAACAAAAATTATAAAAATAAAAAAGAGCCAAAGAAGGACAATGTCATATGTTATGAATACAAAAAATTGGGACATTTCAAACTTGAACATCCTCATTTGAAGAAGAAGCCAACATATAAGAAGAAAGCACTTTCGGCCACTTGAGACGATTTAAGCTCTTTGGATGAAGAAGATCACTCCAAAGAGGAAGTTGCTAACTATGATTTAATGACGATCAAAGATGAGGTTAGTGAGTCTTTAAGTATTTCTTTTTTGGAGTTATTAAATATATTTTATGATTTGTTTGATGAGTTTAGAAAACTTAGCAAATCTTTTAAGTTTCTTAAGAATGATCATGAATTGTTAGTTAGTAGACTTGACAAAATGCATGATTAATTAGTATCACATTTCTAAATGTGATATACTAGATAATATTAAAAAAAAAGAATATCATGCTTAAGACAACATTAGAAAATTTTAAAATTATGAACAAATCCCTAAATATGATCCTTGCAAATAAGGGTCATATTAATAGAAGAAATGGTATAGGCTTTGTTGGTAACTTTCAACAAAAGCCAACCATGTTTGTTAAAGGACTAATCTTAAATTTGCCACCAAGAATCAAGTATATTTTTTGTGAAAAATTAAGACATAAGGTAAACAAATGCCTATTTAGAAAATGTAGTCCACATCTACTAGTTTGGGTTCTCAAGGGAACTTTATATAACAAAAAATAATTAGAAAAGAAAGATAAAGTTCTTTATGAAGGACTCAATATAAAATGAGTACTTAAACCAAAAATATCTTTCTTGTAGGTTTGTTTCCAAACTAAAGCTAGGAGCACCAAATGATATCGTGATAGTAGATGCTCAAGGTATATGACCGGAGATTCATCTTATTTTTATAAGCTCACTAGCTTAAGTGAAGGAGTTGTTACCTTCAGAGATAATAACAAGGGTAAAATCATTGGAAATGGAATAATAGGTAACACATCAAACATCTTTATTGAAGATGTATTGTTAGTTGATGGCTTAAAATATAACTTGCTTAGCATTAGTCAATTATGTGATAAAGGATATGTGGTTAAATTTCAACCTAATGCTTGTATAATTGAATTACCACACAAAAATAAATCTTTGATTGTCTTATGAAACAACAATATATATACCATAGATATTGAAAAATAATGTGATGAAACTTGTTTTTTGGTTTTGAATGATGATGCTTGGATTTGGCATAAAAGACTAGGTCATGCTAACATAAAACTTTTAAACCAAATTTCTGCCTAACTAGTAAGAGGCTTAACCTAATCTTAAATTTATCAAAGATAAAGTATATGACACTTGTTAATTAGAAAAATAAATAAAAAGTAGTTTTAAGCTAAAAAATCAAATAAGTACATCTAGGCCACTTCAATTGATTCATATGGATTTATTTAAACCAATTGACATTACAAGTTTAGGTATTAGTAAATATGCAGTTGTTATAGTAGATGAATTTAGTAGATATACTTGGATTTATTTCTTGGCACATAAAAGTGATATATTTAAAAGTTTTACAAAATTTTATAAAATTGTTCAAAATAAAAAAAGATATATGATTTCTTCAATATGAAGTGATCATAATGGAGAATTCCAAAATAATAATTTTTAAAATTTTTATGATGGGTATATCCATAATTTCTCTACTCTACGAAATCCACAAAAATGGAGTAATAGAAAGAAAAAATAGGAGTTTATAAGAAATAGCTAGAACAATATTGAATGAACATAATCTACCCAAATATGTTTGGGCCGAAGCCATTAATATGACATGCTATATTTTAAATAGGATTCTTGTAAGACCATTACTCACTAAAACTCCTTATCAATTATGGAATAGTAAAGAACCCAATATTTCTTATTTTAAAATAGTTGGTTATAAATATTTTATTTTAAATGAAAATGATGCTTTAGGTAAATTTAATATAAAATCCGATGAAGGTATTTTTCTAGGTTATTCTTCTCTTTTAAAAGCTTATCGTGTTTTTAATAAAAGAATACTAGTAATAAAAGAATCAATTCATGTTGTTTTTAATGAGTTTTTCGAATTTAAGAAGATTGGTTTTGATGATCAAGTTGATTTTGGTAACTTAAATTTAAATGATAGTACTCCTAAAAGTAACTTGGATAAAACTACTTCCAAATCCTTACCCAAGGAATGAAAGTATATTAATAATCATCCTAAGGAGCTTATAATAGGAGAAACATCAAAAGGAGTTCAAACTCGATCTTCTTTTCGAAATTTATTTATGAATGTCATATTTCTTTCTCAAATAAAGCCAAAGTGCATTGATGAGGCCTTAAGAGATGATTCGTAGGTTCATGCATTGCATGAAGAGCTTAACTAATTTGAGAGAAATGAGGTATGAGAGCTTGTTCCTAGACCTAATGACCATTTAGTGATTAGTACTAAATGAGTCTTTAGAAACAAATAAGATAAAAATGGTATCGTGGTTCGAAACAAAGTTAGATTAGTGGCTAAAGGTTTCAATCAAGAAGAAGAAATTTATTATGATGAGAGATTCGCTCCCATGGCTAGACTTGAAGCCATAAGGATGCTCCTTTGCCTTTGCATCTTTTAAAAATTTTAAGTTATTTCAAATGGATGTTAAAAGTACCTTTCTAAATAGTTTTATTTCCGAAGAAGTGTATGTTGAGCAACCCCCCAGTTTTGAAAATAATCTTCTTCCTAATTATGTTTTCAAACTTAGAAAAGCTCTTTATGGATTAAAGCAAACCTCTCGAGCTTGGTATGAAAGACTTAGTTCTTTTCTTATTTCAAATAAAATTTCTAAAGGCAAGGTTGATACCAATTATTTTTTAAGTATTTTAAAAATAATCTTCTTGTTATTCAAATTTTTGTTGATGATATTATTTTTGGATCTACAATTGAATCTTTATGTGAGTCTTTTGCTACAGAAATAAGCCAAGAATTTAAAATAAGTCTAATAGGTGAGTTAACATTCTTCCTGGGATTTCAAATAAAACAACTAGATGATGGTATTTTTATTAGTCAAACTAAATACACCTTGAACTTGGTAAAATAGTTTGGGAAGTTTATTATACTTAACACTCCCATGAGCACATCTACAAAGTTGGACTTAAACAATAAAGGAGAAAACTTTGATCAAAAAATTTATAGAGAAATGATAGGAAGTTTATTATATTTAATTGCTACTAAACCAGATACCATATTTAGTGTTGAATTGTATGTAATATTTTAATCTAATCCTAAACTCTCTCATTTGAAAGCAGTTAAATGAATCTTTAGATACTTAAAGGGAACCTCAAAACTAGGATTTTAGTATCCAAAATCAAAGAACTTTGACTTGATTGTTTACTCAAATGTCGATTTTGGTAGATGTAGAATAGATAGAAAGAGTACCACCATGACATGTCAATTTTTAGGGCATACACTTGTTTCTTAGACTTTCAAGAAACAAAATTCAGTAGCTTTATCTACTACGAAAATAGACTACATTGCAGCTAGTGCTTGTTGTACCCAAGTCATTTGGATGAAAAACACACTAGAAGATTATAGAATGAAAATTAAAATATATTCTTATAAAATATGATAGCACAAGGATTATATGTTTAATCAAAAATCTTATTTAACATTCGATAATCAAACATATTGATATTAGACATCATTTTATAAAGGATCATGTAAATTGTCAAGATATCTCATTGGAATTTATTAACACTAAGCATCAATTAGCGTATATTTTTACAAAACCTTTAAATGAAGAACACTTTGATTTTCTTAGAAGAGAACTTGGAATGCTAAATCATGAAAATATATGAATTGCTAATCTAGATTTCATGATATTAAATTTCTATGAAAATATTTTTAAAAATTATCTTATTGTTCATATGAAATTATCTTATTATTCACTTAAGATGTTTGTCTTATTATTCACAAAAGGGGAGAAAATTTGCATGATGTTTTGCTATTTTATGGACATATTTGCTAGGCTTACATGAAATTATATAAGATAATTTTAAATATGCGGGTAGCTCTTAAACTTTTGAATCTTCTTGAATATCTTAGATTTTTAAGCTTATTTTTGAAATTCATCTCTACAAAATTGAGAGCTATGTTTAATGATGTTTTACAACTCCTCCCTTATTTTCTTTCCTTCTTTTTCACAAGAGGAAGAAAATTCTTTATGACTCATATCATATTTTAAAAAGGAGGAGCAAAGACTATTGTGTCTTAAAATCGTTAGCCCTATATTTCACCTTTTTGTTGATGATAAAGGGGGAGAAATATACATTGATGACACATGATATTGATCATATACTTGGATATCTTAGATATGGATGCATAATTTTTTTTAAAATTTATGAAATCCTTGATAAGTTGATGACTTGATAGTTTAAACGTAAATTTTTGTTGAGGTATGTGTATCTTATTGCAATCCTTGAAACATTATTTCCTTAAAATATTGATTACTTCATGATACTTGAATTTAAGAGTATGTGGTTATCTTAAATTTAAGTTTTCCTTATTATGGCATGGATTTAGGGGGAGTAAGGTTTAACTCCCATCATCAATTGATTACCATCATCAATTGATTATCATCATCAAAAAATGAGAGATTATTGAATCTAACATGTATGTTAGAGGAAGTATTATAGGTCTAACTATAACAGAGTAATTGAGTTACAGCCAGATGATTGCCAAGATCAAGCTTGGGCATTGGGCCAGGGTTCGGACGATTTAGTGGGACCTCACTAGGAGTTCGCTAAGAGATTCAGAAGGGATCGGGAAGCTCGCTTGGAACACATCGGGAGATCGTCAAAAGAAGACCATACGACTCACTACAAGAATGTCGAAGGCTACTAGATTGGCGGGAGTTAGGTCTTGGTTTAGCTTGTTGGTCATTAAGAGTTGTAATCATTGAGTTATAGTTAGAGATTGAGTCCTAATTGAGTTTGATTTAGAATGAATTCAAATCAACTAAATGAGGCAACCGAGTCCACTATGAGGTTTGATTGAGCTTAAGTTGATCTTAATTAGTTGACCAAAGAATTGGTAAATATCAGGTTCAAGTCGAAATTTGAAAAGTGGAGGGAACCACTTTTTCAAAATTCTGGCAGTTGAACCACCAGTAAGCGGCAGGTGTATCACCGTCGCCCAGGTTTTCGGGCGGCTGACAACGGCTGAATCATCCAGGACCGATGGGTCAACCACTCGTACTAGGTTTTTGAACGGCTACACCACCTGCATTGGCAGGTGAACCACCGTACCCGAATTTTCTAGATACATTTGATTTTTGGCTCCAAATTCTGAAGCCATTTGAGGCCTATAAATACCTCAAGTTTTATTGTATTCCATACAATAATTTTGGGGATTATATTCTATGAAAAAAATTATGTGTGAATTGTAAGAAAAAGAAAAGGGGAAGGGAGAGAGCTTGGAGTTATAAAATTCTTGAAGTCTCCCTTGTAAGCAAGTTATAAGGGTTTGGTCTTCACCCAAGGAAGATCGGTAGTGGACGCCGGTGTGCCTCAAGAAGGACTCGGGAGTGGACATAGGCCGGTTAGTGCCGAACCACTATAAAACTGTGAGTTCCTTTGTAGTTACCTTGCTTACTACTATTGTATTGATGCTTTTGATTTTATTTACGTTTTGAAAGCAAGGCTTCAAAATTAAACACTTACGATATTGTCTATCTACTTATTCTCTATAAGATTAAATTGCTTTACTTGAACTAAAATCTTTAGATTTTCCTCTCTTGCTTCAAGCGTAAAGTTTTAAGTTAAAATGAGAATTTACTCTTGTATGTTAGAGGAAGTATTGCAGATCTAACTATGACAAAGTAATTGAGTTACAGCCAGATGATTGGCCAATATCAAGCTTGGGCATTGGGCCGGGGTTCGGACGATGTAGTGGGACCTCGTTAGGAGTTCGCTAAGAGATTCACCGAAGGGATCGGGAAGCTCGCTAGGAACACATCAGGAGATCATCAAAATAAGACCATAAGACTCACCGCAAGAATGCCGAAAGCTGCTAGATTGGCGGGAGTTAGGTCTTGGTTTAGCTTATTGGTCATTAAGAGTTGTAATTATTTAGTCGTAGTTAGAGATTGATTCCTAATTGAGTTTGATTTAGAATGAATCCAAAACTAAATGAGGCAACCAAGTCCTCTGTGAGGTTTGATTGAGCTCAAGTTGAGCTCAATTAGTTAACCAAAGAATTGGTAAATATCAGGTTCAAGTTGAAATTCAAAAAGTGGAGGGAACCACTTTTTCAAAAATTCTGACACCTGAACCGCTAGTAAGCAGCAGGTGTACCACCATCGCCTAGGTTTTTAGGCTGCTGACAATGACTAAACCACCCAGGACCAACGGGTCAATCGCCCGTACTAGGTTTTTGAATGGCTGCACCACCGGCATTGGTGGGTGAACCGCCGTACTCGGATTTTCTAGATATGTTTGATTTTTGGTTCCAAATTCTGAAACCATTTGGGGCCTATAAATACCTCAAATTTTCTTGCATTCCATACAATAATTTTGGGGATTATATTCTATGAAAAAAATTGTGTGTGAATTGTAAGAAAAAGAAAAGGGGAAGAGAGAGCGCTTGAAGTTAGAAAATCATTGAAGTCTCCCTTATAAGCAAGTTATAAGGGTTTGGTCTTCACCCAAAGAAGATCGGTAGTGGACGCCGGTGTGCCTCAAGAAGGAGGACTTGGGAGTGGACATAGGCCGGTTAGCGCCGAACCACTATAAAACTATGAGTTCCTTTTTGGTTACCTTGCTTACTACTTTTGTATTGACGCTTTCGATTTTATTTACGTTTTAAAAGCAAGGCTTTAAAATCAAACACTTACAACATTGTCTATTACTTATTCTCTATAAGATTAAATTGCTTTACTTGAACTAAAAGCTTCAGATTTTCCTCTCTTGCTTCAAGCGAAAAGTTTTAAGTTAAAATGAGAATTTACTCTTGCACACCCCCCCCCCCCCCCACTCTCTTAGTGCAGATTGATCCTAACAAGCCAAGTATATTAGCATGAAAACTAGAGGGTTACAACTCGACTGAGCTAACACACTCTCAAGCCATGAGCCTCGACAAGAAGACCCGAGGCCTACACCTCGACAAAGTGGAGCCCATTAAGACGGGCTTGCTCCTGAGCTGTGCATCTCGATATGAAGGGCTAATGGCTACACTTCGATCGAGCTAACATGCTCTCGAGCCATGCACCTCGGCAGGAAGACCTGAGGGCTACACCTTAGCAAAGTGGAGCCCTTTAAACTAGATTCACTCCTGAGCTGTGCACCTCGGCATGAAGACCCGAGGGCTATACCTAATCCGAGCTAATGCACTCCTGAGCTATGCACCTCAGCTAGAAGACCTGATGCCTTCACCTCAACAGAGTGGTGCCCATTAAGATGGACATGCTCTCGATCCGTGCACCTCAGCATGAAGTCCTAAGAGCTATACTTTGTTCAAGCTAATACGCTCTTAAGCCATGCACCTCGGTAAGAAGACCCAAGGCCCACACCTTGATAGAGTAGAATCCATTAAGACAGACTCACTCCCACGCCATGCACCTCGGCATAAAAACCCGAGGACTGCACCTTGGTCAAGCTAACACTCTCCTAAGCTATGCACCTCGGTAAGAATACCAGTGGGTTGCATCTCGACCATGCTAACATGCTTGTTAAGAGGGACTCACTCCCGAGCCATGCATCTTAGTATAAAGAGTCAAGGGCTACACCTTGCCAGTTACAGGTGCCCTGTAAGCCAATCACGTGAGTGATGGCACGTGTGACACACTGCGTAATCTTTTTGCTTATGATTAATATTGGCATATTGTCATATTATATTATTTATTATATATATATTATGATGTCCTTGGTTCTGTGCAATGGAAATCGGATCATGATGAGATCACGATAATGAAATCGATTCACCTTTAAATACAGATCCTAAATAATCCCGGTCATAGGTTACTCGAGAGGGATATTGAGATAACTGGACAGATCGGTGTACTATATACTTGTCTATATGATGGAGATGGCTGGTCTCATAGCCACTTGTGTGGAGACACTAAGGATATAGTACAGGTGCTCATTAGAAAATGAGTTCACTAATTGATCCACTTATTGAATGTTGTATAGTCAATGATACCTAATGTCAGACAGCGATTTCATAGTCCCAATTGTGTATCTGGTCCATAGACTTGAGACACCAAGGATGTCTTATACAAGTACTCCTATCTTTGACACCAGACTTATAGGTTTAAAATGTTTCAGATCTAGTACTGCTGGTTATCGAGATTGGTAGCCAACCTTACGAAGTCAATTAAGTGTCAATAGAGGATCATCCACTCTCGGTATCACAAGAGGAATATCCCATATGTGCTTGCTCAGACAAATCCCTAGCCAGCGTCATTCGGATTGAGAGAGAAGGAGTTCTCCAGTAGAATCCGAATAAAGTAAAACAAACTAATTCCATATATAACCTGATAGTACCATGTCCAATATACGATCTCTAGGATATTATTTGGATGAGGGATTATAGATACATGGTAACTATGGATAGACAGGTCCAATGGATTCGATTTCCTATACCATTTGAGGACTATGGCGTAGTGGCCTAGTACATCCATAGTCGATGAGTCGAGTGAATTATTATGAGGATAATAATTCACTATATCAGAAGGAGTTCTGATGAGAGTGACTCACGGCCAACTCGGTATCAGGCCAAGAGAGTCACACATATATGGTGGATGCTTCAGTGAATAGAGGATTGGATGAAGATCCAATTAGCCCATATTCTCATTAGATGAGACCCTATGCTGATGGGCTCCTTGCTTAAGGCCTAATTAGAGGCTTGGATAGAGATCCAATAATGCAAGGTTAGTGGGTTATTGGATGGAGATCCAATACCCACTAAGGCAGGAGCATTAGGGTTTTTGGTGGCTCTCTATAAATAGGAGGGGAGACTCATGGTTGATAGGCTGCAGCTTTAGCCATCACCTCCTATTCTCCTCACTCTAAGCAAGAGTTGCAAGATCAGATTGGAGGAGTTTCGTTGCAGGGATATACGATCTGGATACCGCTAGAGAGGAGGACGCTTGACCTCCTTTATCTTCTTTATCCGAATCTGGAATACAGGGATATACGATCTCCCTAGGTAAAATCAATCTCTCACATATAGCGATTTTATCGATTTTTGCAGTTTTTCTCGCAACCCCAATCTTTTGCACGATGATTTGATCTGTGAGGGAAATCAGTTTTTGTTTTGATTTCTGTTGCGCATGCAATGCACCCGTTGAGGTCTCCCAACAGTGGTATCATAGCCAAGATTTTCGTGCGAAAGATTAATTTTAAACTGCGTGTGATGAGATTTAATCGCGTAGAATCGTTCTACGCGTTCGCGATAAACGAAGGAGGCGGCGGCCCCATGCAAGGTCGGCCACCCACGGCGGGCCAGCTGCAGGTAGCCGCCAAGGCCCCCCAGAGGCGGTCGCCATGGCCAAAACCCCTTACAGGGCAACGCAGGTAGTAAAGCGGCCACCATGGGCATGGGCGCGTGGGGTGGCGCTGGGCATAGGCGTGCGACCGAGCCACGGTGGCGCCGCTACAAGGCCACAAGGCAGCCGTGGGCCCGCCCACAAGGTGTCGCTTGAGGCGGTGCCTCAAGCGGTGGCCCACAACGGCATGTAGCACCGCCTAGCGAGCATTGCAGCGGCGATGTGAGAGGGGGGCAAGGAGAGGGCTAGGGCACCCTTTTAAGAAAAAGATGATCCTGCCCCTCTGAATTTCAAAATTTTCGAGAACTGTCCTCATGTACATAATTTCAAAAAATGCCTTTAACAATTTTAGAAATTTCGAGGACTGTCCTCTCATCTAGAATTATGAAAATACCATTGATAATTCTAGAAATTTTAAGGATTGTCCTCTTATCTAAAATTATAAAAATACCCTTGATAATTTTAAAATTTTCGAGCATATCCTGATTTCTAAAAAATTAATTAATTAAATAATTTAATTAATTATTATATATATATCTAGTAATCCTACATATGATATGATGTACATGAGTTATGTGTTGTGATGTGTGTAATTATGATTATTATTATTATTATTATGGCCTATGAGCCTACATTTTTCTCGTTTATTGTTGGGCCTGCGTGCTTGGGATTATTTGTAATTATATAGAGAGGCGCAGCGGGAGCGTGAAGGTTACAGTGGAACCCATGATGCCGTGGCGGGAGATCACGACGCATGGTGATGCGATGATCCGACGAAACCGATAATGACGAGATCAAAAATCACAAGGGATGGAGATGTGCCGATGCACACATAGATCCTATTGTGAGTGATTAGGCCCATTGGCTCGGGCTTAATCATATTAGGTGACGACTCATGATCACCCGGTGTGGCTTGTATATGTGATGTGTTATACACCTACTAGATATATGTATATATATATATATTATATTTACATGCGATGTAGATATATATATATATTAAATATGTATGTTCATGACACGACATATTAGGAGACCGATATAAAAACCCCTCGTAAGATAATATTAAGTCGATAAGCGTGAGGTAATAAGATTGATCCACATGACCTTCCATCGTTATAGGAAGAAATTGAATCACGACATAAGTTGAGTTGGTCGAGTCCCTCGAGGCTCACCTATCTATGTGATCGAGATCTTACCTATGACATAGCGATGTCACCGGTGACCTGAGGACATAGTATGCTTGGTCGAGTCCCTCGAGAGCATATCATCGAATCAGACTCATCTTGTAACGATGGTGATGACTTAACTGAATGTCATTGTTGGTCGAGTCCCTCGAAACTATGATGACTCAGAGGCCGAACATGACGAGAATCACAAGGAGTTGTGATTGGCAAGAGTTGTCTACCTTTTGGGCTTAGTGTAATTGGTCGAGTCCCTCGAGGTTGCATTAAGATGCCAATTGGATCTTGATCCCCACTAGGAGTCTGCCGGAGACTTTCGTCTCACGTGTTAAGGGTGTCACATGATTTGCTAAGAGAATAGTGGGAATACATTAAGATAGAAATCTATATCTTAATTAATATTTTCTACAAAGTCTACATGTTATTTAATTTATGCTATATCTTATTTATCGCTTGCAAAACCCCTACATGGCATACTTGATGCCAACCGCCTCATTGGTCTAAAAGCTCCATAATTTAAGAATTGTTCCCATGGAAGAGAAAATTGTATATGCCATTAACATGATTGTGCCCACACTGGATGAAAGAATAAGCGAGGATGAGATCGCTCGCTTTATGAAGTATATAGATTGTCCTAGAGGATAACCTGTGCGTTGATCTTATATTTCAGTCTCTCCCAGTTTCCTTTTCTCACTTCATCATGAATTTTAACATGAGCAAGTTTGAGGTAACTCTACCTGAGCTCCTCAATATGTTGAGGGAAGCTGAGAGTGTCATCAAGAAGGAGAAGCCAGTTCTCTATATTGGTGAGACCAAATAGAAAAGGAAGGCTAGTAAGACCCTTAAGAAGGGAAAGGGCAAAGAAAGACTAGGTAAGACAAAGGTTGCTAAGAAATACTCAAGAAAGGACAAAGGACAATACTTCCACTATGGCCAAGACGGACATTGCAAGAGGAACTACAAGTACTACCTTGCAGAGAAGGCGAGACAAAAGCTTGGAGAAGCTTCAGGTATATTCATGATCAGTCTCCACTTATCAGATTTTCATGATAACACATGGGTATTGGATACCGGGAGTGTTTATTATATTTATAATTTGTTATAGGTTCTAGTAAGACCTAGGAGATTAGCTAGAGATGAGATGGACCTCAAGAGGGCAATGGAGCAAGAGTTGTTGGAGATGTCACCCTACATCTGCCTAGTGGAGCTATTATTGCATTAGATACATGCTATTTTGTTTTCTTTATTATCAAAAATATTATTTCTATCTCTTGTTTGATAATTAGTGGATATAAATTAGTTTTTGAGAACAATAGTTGTTCAATAATTATGAATGATGAGATCCTTACTAGAGGGACCCATATAAATGGCTTATGTGTATTAGACACTTCTCCACAAATCATGAATATAAATATGTCTAAGAGGAAAAGAGATGAGGTGAATAATGCATACCTATGGCATTGTAGGCTAGGTCATATATATGAGGGAAGGATTCAAAAGTTGCCAAAAGATGGATACTTAGATCCATTTGACTATGAGACATGCAACTTGTGAACCTTGTATTCGTGGGAAGATGACCAACTCTCCTTTTAGCGTAACTATAGAGAGAGCCATCGAGTTATTGGAACTCATACATAGTGATGTATGTGGTCCCATATCGACTCAGGCTATAGGTGGTTACTCATACTTCATTACATTCACTGATGATTTCTCTAGGTATGGATACGTATACTTAATGAAGTACAAATTTGAGGCCTTCGAGAAATTCAAGGAATATAAGAATGAGGTAGAGAACCAAATTGGAAAGAGTATAAAGACTCTTCGATCAGATCGAGGAGGAGAATACTTGAGTACGGAGTTCACCCATTTCCTCAAGGACAACTCTTGCCAACACCCACTAAGGAGATTATTGGAGAGGCCTTAGGAGATTATTGGATAAAGATCTAATAATAAAAGGTTAGTAGGTTATTGGATAGAGATCCAACACCCACTAAGGTAGGAGCCCTAGGGATTTTAGTGGCTCTGTATAAATAGGAGGGGAGACTCATGATTGATAGGCTGCAGTTTTAGCCACCACCTCCTATTCTCCTCCCTTTAAGCAAGAGTTGTAAGATCAGATTGGAGGAGTTTCATTGCAGAGATCCATCATGTAGATACCGCTAGAGAGGAGGACGCTTGACCTCTTTCATCTTCTCCATCCGGATTTTGGAATACAGGGATATACGATCTCCCTAGGTAAAATCAATCTCTTACATATCGTGGTTTTATCGATTTTTGAGGTTTTTCTCGTAACCCTAATCTTTTGCACAACGATTTGATCTATGAGGAAAATTGATCTTTGTTTTGATTTCTGCTGCGCATGTGATACACCTGCTGAGGTTTCCCAACACACCTCGACTGAGCTAACACGCTTCTGAGCCATGCACCTCGGGAGAAAGACCCGAGGCCTGCACCTTAGTAGAGTGGAACCTGTTAAGATGGACTCATTCTCAAGTCGTGCACCTTGGCATAAAGACCTAAGGGTCATGCCTCGCCAAGCTAACACACTCCCGAACCATGCACCTCGACAAGAAGACCCAAGGCCTACATCTTAGTTGAGTAGAGCCCATTAAGGCGGACTCGTTCCCAAGCCATGCACCCGGCGAGAAGAGCCAAGGGCTACACCTTGCCGAGCTAAACTACTCCTAAATCATAAGACTCGAAGGCTGCACTTTAGTCGAGCTAAACTACTTTTAAGCCATGCACCTCGGCATAAAGAACCGAGAGTTGCTCCTCGGCCGAGCTAATGTTAGGACCCTAGTTGAGTCGAGGTGCATACCACTACTTTTTTTGATCTTATTGTCACAATCTTTCTATCTAATCTCTACGAATTTTTTATGATAGCTTTGTCACTCCTTAACAGTGGATTTTCTTTTAGTTTTGTATAAAAATTATCAATTTAAACCACTGATCTTTTACATCTAAGCTGCTGCATTTTAGACATAAAAATTTATTATAGCACCTTCTCGTAATCTTTGATCTTGCCAAACTCTTTGTTGTCATGTTCTCCCATAGAATTTTTGTCAAAATTAACTTTCCCTTACTAGTGGATTCCCATTAAGTTTTACTCAAATCATTGTTTTGAATCGCTAGAAGAAACTGCATCTACACTGCTGAAATTTTTCGATGAAAAATTCTACTACTATACCTTGTCGTTCTTCTTCTCCCAAACCCTCAAAACCCTTCCAATCTTGCTACCAACAACCACATCATCTTTAGGGCACCTATCTAGCCTTAATATGTTACTATCATAACATATTTCCATAACCCTAATAGCACCCATAAGTGTGGCTCAAAACAGTAACCTATTGCATCCACAACCCTCCACCACTGATCTTATCTTTTGTGGCCACTAATCCCTACCAAACCGATTGTTGCCATCAACAGTAACCCTAAACCACCCCTCTAACCCTAAACCTCTATCACCATACCCCCCTTACAGCCTCTACAATAGCTCCAAATAGCAACATAAATAGCACCCATTTTGACAAAAAATTTTACTGCACTACCTTCGATACTACTTGCTGCATCCACATTCGATCCCTACCAAATCTGTTATTTTCATCAACAGCAACTCTAAGCCATTCTTCTAATCTTAAACCTTGGACATCATACCCCCTATACAACCCCTATAGTGGCCTAAATCATAGCCCCAATAGCAACCAAAAAATAATAACTTGTTAGCCCCAAACTGCAACCATCTACCCATGATCCACCATCCCTTTTGGCCACCAATCTACCCAACCATTTTATACCACTAACTCAATAACAAGAGAAGGATCTTGAAACCATAAATCTAGGATCTTACACCATGGCATGGGTAGATCAAATGGGTGCTAAGTTGGAGGCGCTTGGATCACGGCTTGAATCACGACTTGAATCATAGCTTGAATCATGCATGGAGGACAAATTACATGCTTTATTCGTTGAATTCAGAATTGGACGATCCTCGAGTCTAACAAAATTCCAATAAGGAGAAAGTTTAAAGAGGCCTTCAGAGAAGGAGGGATAGCCCATAGACATGATACAACCACGCATGAGGGTGGACTTCCCTCGATGGGAAGAAGGAAACCCGACGGGATGGATTTTGCGCGCCGAATGCTACTTCCACTATTATCGAATATCGGAGGATTCCATGATGGACACTACTATCAACCACCTTGAAGGAGATGTAATTCGATGGTACAATTAGCTTGAATACACCCATGGGACTTAGATGTAGATACAATTCAAAAACACATTGTTGAACCGCTTTGAACTGACCAAGTATAAAAATATCAATGAAAAACTCATAAAGATATGACAAACCTCTACGATGCATGAATACCATACCAAGTTTGAGAAATTATATTACCTCACTCATGATTGGTTTAACAAACTATTATTAGGGGCATTCATTGAAGGACTCAAGCTGAAAATTAAGGAGATTAAAGCGTGGCAGCCCCGTACCATGATGGTTGTAATCTCCTTCTTCTGAATCCAAGAGGAGCGGCTCAACCAAGCTCAGAGGATGAGAACCACTCTTAGACTAGCAACATATAAACCACTAGCACCCCTGCTCCCAGCCATCCTTCGCTGCCAAAGAAATTTATGAGAGAAGAACTTCACGACAGATCGGCGAAGGACCTTTGTTGGCATTGCGATGAACTGTAGAGCTATGACCATCGCTGCAAAAAGGTACACCTTCTTCGGATTGAACCCATTGAAGATTTAGAGGAAGATGTCTAGGAGCATGAGGAGAAGGTCATGGAGGAAGAACAGCAGCCAGCCGATTGTACGATGCATGCTCTTGTCGGCTACGCGCATACGATGGAAGTGGGAGGACTTCTTAACAGCAACCAATCACCATTCTCATCGACACCTAATAATATCATGAACAACAAGATTGTTATTTATATGGCCTTACATATCGAGAATTGCATCAGGTTTTATATTAAGGTCACCGATGGAAGAATTTTAAAGTGTGATCGTAGGTGCCCATAGGTTTTAGATCCAAACCTTCTTTAATTTCTTGCTAAATTTTTAGATATCTTCGCCGAACCGCACAGCCTACCTCCTACCCAACGGCATGATCATCAAATTTTGATTCTTCCGGGCAAACCATCCGTAAACACTCAGTCAAATCATTATCCTTACCTCTAGAAAGATGAACTAAAGAGGATTGAAAATGAGATGCTTAAAATAGGGGCCATCCAACCAAGTTGCAACCCCTACTCTTCACCAGTGCTAGCTTTACCCGACCTCGATAACATATTTGTGATTGATTTATATTATCAATATGCAAGATAATCGACCCTTAATATACACCAAGGCTCTCTTTACACTTCACACGATGCTTCTAATCTATAAAGAGATACTAATTGCTACTGAATTTAAACTTTAAAACGATACAGGTCAACAACATGATTGGTAAAATTATAGCTCCTATCCATCTTAGACTCAGAACAGGCTCACCACCAAGGACCTTATCGAAGGGCAGCCATTATTCCAAGAGAAGACTCAGCTACTAAAGAACAACCAAGTGGAATCCTATGCAAGAAAGAAATAATCCCCTAACAAATACCAGAGTAGAAGAAAGTTTGCTAATGAAGATCGAGTTTCCCTTCATCTCCAGCCCTACCAGCAGGAAATTCGAGCCTCAAGGAATTGGTCCCCCTACTACTTTGGCCCTTGCAAAATTGGAGATCACAATAGAGTCGCGACTTATAGATCTAATCGGTGTATCAATTCAAAAATACAATTGATCCTCCAACTGATGACGAGGTCCAAGATTAGCTGATGATCGCATACGATCACAGGATCATGATGCACCACCGTCAATATACTACTATCCCTAATGGAGAGATACAAGATAATATTGAACCATTGTCCCATAATGCACCTACCATAGATACCATAAGGAAGCTTCGAGGAGAACTACAGACTCAGACCCGGAGATCATGGAGCCTCAGCCTCGAGAACAAGACTGATTTGAAAAGGACAGGTCTGTTAGGACTCCAACTGAGTCGGGTCCTAGTCTATTGAGTTGAGTCCTTAGATTGAGACTTGTTAGTCAACCTAGATCTGGCATTAGGTTAGATAGGAGAAGATCTGAGTCTACTATAATAAGTCAGTCCAAATCCTAGTAGGATTAGGATTCGGCTAAACTGGAGTCTGATTAGGAGTCAAGGTTGGGTAGTTAGGACTCTAATTAATTAGGTCCTAATTTTAATAGGGATGCCACATGTAAAATCATAGTTAGCCACCCTCTGCTATAGTTAAAGGTGCCGACTAAGGTCAGTGTTAAAGTGGAGGAGGATTAGGAATCCTTTGCCGACGACCACCCCTAGTTGGGGCCGATTAGGAGTTGCTTCTTAGAGTTGGAATTAGAGTTGTTAAGAGTAGGAGTCTTGAATAGGAATCCTATTAGGAGTTAGGTAAATGCCCTATAAATAGCTATATATTCAGCCACTTTTCATAATCAATAGATCAATTATTTTTCAGCTATTGTGTAGAAAACCAAGGAGGGAGGAACCCCTGTAGAGTTCCAATGAGGCTGATCCCCTATGGAGATCATCCTAAGCTTAGAATTCGTAAGGGTTCTAATAGCTAACACATGTTAAAGCCATGTACATCGATGAGAAGACCCAAGGGCTGAGCCTTGGTCGAGCTAACAAGCTCCTGAACCATGTACCTTGACAAGAAGACCCGAGACTTGCACCTCGGTAGAGTGGATCCCATTAAGATGAACTCACTCCTACGTCGTGCACCTTAGTATGAAGACCTAAGGGCTGCACCTTAACTAAGCTAAATCGCTCCCAAGCCATGCACCTCGGCACGAAGAACCGAGAGTTGTACCTTGGTTGAGCTATCATGCTCTCGAGCCATTTACATCCAAAAGAAAACCTGATGCTTGCATGTTAGCAAAGTGGAGCCCGTTAAGACGGTCTCGCTCCCGAACCATGTACCTCGATGAGAAGGTCCAAGAACTGCATCTTGGCTCAGCAAACTCGCTCCCAAGCCATGCACCTTAGCAAGAAGACATGAGGCCTACACTTTAGCCAAGCAAACTCACTCTCGAATTGTGCACTTCAACTAGAAGACTTGATGCCTACACCTTTGCTAAGTAAACCCACTCTCGAGTCATGCACCTCGGCTAGTTCTCAAGAAAGGTTTATCCTCCCACTCAAAAGTAATTGAGCCAAATCCCATGACAGGTCTATCATCCCGCTCAAAAGCGTGTTCCTTAATCAACCTATAGGAGGAGGTGCATATGATGCAGCTTGAGGGATTCATAGTCCAGATACAATATACAGATTGCTTAGGTCTATGTACGAACTAAAGCAAGCTTCCTAAAGTTGGAATATAGGATTTGATGAGGTAATCAAATCTTATGACTCCATTAAGAATGAAGATGAGCCATATGTCTACAAGAAGGTAAGTCTCAGCACGATCACCTTACTAGTGCTATATGTGATTGACATCCTAATCATTGAGAATAATATAGGAATGTTTTCCATAATTAAGGCTTGGCTATCTAGACATGTCTCCGTGAAGGACTTAGGTGAAACATTCTACATTTTGGGGATTCAGATCTATAGAGATAGATCCAAAATGATGTTTGGCATGTCTCAGTTAAAGTATATATATATATCATTATCAAAAGGTTTAGTATATAAAAATTTCAAGAGATGTCTTATACTGATGAGACATGGAATATCACTTTATAAGAGTATGTGTCTAAAAAATCATAAAGAAAGAGTAGAAATGGATATGATATTATATGCCTCTGTGATAGAGTCTATCATATATGCTATACTATATACCAGGTCTGATATAGTGTATGCTTTAAGTATTACAAGTAGTTATCAAGCAGATCTAGGTTTGGAACACTACAGGCAGTAAGGTGTATCCTTAAATACTTAAGAAGGACTATGGATTTATGTTTGGTATCAAGAAAGTTCGATGTTGATTATAGCAAGTTGAATTTAGGGCATATGTTCACCTTGAATGAAGGAGTAATAAGCTAGAAGTGTTCCAAGCAAGATACTATTGTTGACAACCACAGAGACAAAGTACCTTGCTATGACAAAAGCAGCAAAAGAGGAAGTTTAGATACAGAAGTTCATCGTAGATCTGTGAGTCATGCCAAGTAGCAAGAAGTTGATTTTCTTATATTATGACAACAATAGGGCAATTGCTCAAGCGAAGGAACCTAGGTCTCATCAGAAGTCTAAGTATGTTATGATGATGTTCCACTTGATCAAAGAGATCATAACCTGTGATGATATAGAAGTGGAAAGAGTTCTATCTGAAGATAACATTATAACTCCACTAATATAGTCGTCACCTTATATTACCTTTGAGTATCATAGAGACAATATGGATCAAGCATGTGGATCATTTTAGGTCAAGTGAGAGATTGCTAATTGTAGGTGCCTAGCAAATCAATCACGTAAATGATGACATGTGTGAAATATATATATATATATATATATATATATATATATGGTTAAGGGAAAACCCCTAGTTTTATATTTTTATAGGATAACACCGATTGTTTCAAAAATGGCTAGGACCTCTATTTTTTAAAATAATAAAAATATATTCTTAGTGGTAATTGACCACTTTACTTTTTAGGTTTTTAAGTTAGATAAGAGTAATCAAGCTGGTTCTATGTTGAACGATTACAATATTTTTGTTACTGAAATGAAACCATTGTAACCCAATTCAAAAAAAATAACTCAAGTTTAATTAATTTAAATTCTCACAAATATTAACTACTAATATTATTATATTTATTAAAAATTTATAAAATATTCTATGATTTTAAATTTATATTGTTATTGATTTAAGATTAAAACATGTAAAAAGGCTTAACGTATATGCTAATTGCAAAGTTTTATATTATTATTGAAGATGTTTCTCACACCCAAACAAATACAGAAGAATTATGACTCAAAATATTATACAAACTAATTTTTCAGATTTTCAATAGATATTTTATTAGTTTAGAAGTAAATAAAAAATAAAAACTTAATATCGGTTATAGGTTACAGTGATTTTAATATGTTGAGAGCATCTTTGATATCTTCATAAAGACATTTTAAGTCCAAACATGATGTCATAACTAGATCATCACCATTAGCCTTTTGATTGGACCAATCTAAAGGAGGGAGTTTACTTTTTGGATGTCGTATTTTCAGACCAAGGAAAAAAAAGGCTGTAAGAAAAATAAACAGGAGACGATATTTTTCCGAAAAAATTTAAAAATGAGACACGTTTTCGAAAATTAACCCAGAAAAGAAATCCTTAAATCGCTCTGCCTGTTTTCCGTGTAAGCCAATCCTACAGTGTAAGCTAGAACAGACAAGTCCTTGTGACAAATCCTTTGTTTCCAAACACTACTGCCTCAACACCCAAGACAAGGAGCCAAAATAAATGTAACAAACTGGTCACATACACGAAAGCAAGTCAACCTGCAGTGTAACTGCGCCCCATCCCATCCCGTTACAGTCTCACCTCGGAATGGGGAACAATCTCTGCTCGCCGCCAGCGTAATCATTTTAAATGATAAATCATGCAGTCCCAATCTGATGGCAAACCCCATCTCCCTCTACACGTTATTTATGTATAGTAGGATAAATTCTATCTGTCAGTCTCCGTCTCTTCTTTTATGAGTAAGTATATTGGGTATTACCATCGTTTACACGCCACACACCCAAACCCATCAATCAATTGCCAATCACCCTTGAGCCATTTAATCTCGATAACAGTTGTATTAAAAGATAAAATTATTGTAATTGAATGGTTAGACTATTAAAAAAAATTTTAATTTTTAATTTTTAATTAATAATTTTTATTTTAATAAAATATTTTTTTATTTCTATCATGGTATCAGAGTCGCTTGTCTAGAACAAGCTCTCTTCTCGCTGTCAAACGACAGCAAATTTTTACTATTTCTGACCGCGTATAGAAGCTATCGTCGACTCCTACCCATTTATCATCACGGCATTACTGCCTCCTCTATCGATAGGAACCAACGAGATCGGCACTGATCTCTTGGCATCATCTGTCTCTTTTCTACAAAACCGCATCTACGGAGCTAGAGACGTATTCCTCTGTCAAATCTTCAACCACGACAAACCCTCCTCGGCAAATCTGCACTTGAAGTCAGACAGTGCAGTAGTAGCAGCAGCTCTCAGCTAGCCACAACAATGGCGATGCTGCTTCCCAACCACCAACCTCTTTCAGCAAAGCCGTAGCCTCCGATTTGGGCTCCATCCTCCATCGGTCATTGCCCTCGCTGGTCACTGTCGCAGCCCTCCCCGGCAGCGATTTCTTATATAAACAGAGCACTGATCTTCTTTGCTGCAACTGTTTTAGGCGTTTCAATCTCATCCCTGCTTTATATCACGTCCACATTGCCCTTCTTCATAATGTGCAGAACATGAACCATTCTCTCTGGCGGTAGGCTCTGCAACCCCTTGCTCAGCCTTTGTAGAACCCAGCGCCTCCTCTCCGACTATGACCCTCGATGCTCCCTCACAACCGAGTGTCCCCTTCAACCAGAGAAGCAGAGCAAAGCAGAGCAGCCACTAGCGCCCATCGCCGGATCTGTGACTATGATCTCTGGCTTTGCTCCCTCCAATCGGTAGTCTGACTGTTGCCTCTTCTTCCTCCCTTGCCATTGTATGTGTATGCGACTTCTTCAGCAATAGCTCCCAACCGCCACCACTACTGTTGTCACACAATCATGGCCTTCTCCAACCTTCTACTCCCCTGCAGTCACCGTCCACAATCGCTGCCTTCTCCGTCTGTCGCTGCTATCAAAACTTCTGCTCCCCTATAGTCGGCCAGCCCTCAGCAATCACAGTGAGTGGATTGCTCCAGATCTCTCCTTTCCTCTTTCATAGTAGCGTCGGCCCCTCCCTCGTTCACTACAGCATTGAACCCACAAGCCTATGTGGTGACCTTCTTCCACCAGTCGCTCCTCTCCATCGGCCACCTCTGCCGCAGCCAAGCGGTCACCTATTGGCACTACTGCACTTGCTCCTACCACCGCGAGCCAGCTGCACCGTACGATACCTTCAGCCACCGGCTCTTCCTTTTCAGAGGCTCATTCTATAAGAATCCTCCCGTGACAACTGCACAGCGGGACCCATCAATACTATTGTTGTAGTGAGACACAAGTTGGTAGAATCAGTTAAAAAAAACAAAAAAAACAAAAAAAGGGAGGGAGAGAACAGGCTTCCCAATCAGCAAAAGCAATTCCTACTCTCTGCTGCAGCGATCAGTTTCATCAATCCAACCATCCACGCAGTCCGATCCAAAAGTAATCGATATTCTTTTCTTCTACAATGTCTTCATCGACTACTTCTTCCATTTCTACCAATGTTATTATAGGAAGCACCAGTACCTCTCAGAGTACGGGATCGATCTCCATCGATGCTGTTGTCATCATCCCCTTGCATCATGGCATGCTCAGTTCACTAATCTCCTCTTTGTATATGATTTGTTAGGATATATTGATGGATCCTTCAATTGTCCACCAGCAATGATTGATATATAGGGAACAACAAGTCAAGCACCAAATCCAGAGCATAAACTGTGACTATGACAGGACCATCTTATTCTTCAAGTGATTCAAACCTCAGTTGTTGGTTCCATCGCACCACTTATATCTTCATGTGCTATTGCTGTCGAAGCATGGTGCAAGCTACAAACTACCTTGGCAAATCATTCGCGCACTCACATGCTCAGCCTTCTCTCCAGACTTGTGAACACAAAACAAGAGGGAAGTACCATCGCTGATTACCTCCAAAATATTAAGGTAATCAATGATGACTTAGTTTTAATAGGACATTATCTCAGTGATGATGAAGTTATCATCCACACCCTTAATGGTCTTGGGGCTGAGTACAAAGAATTAGCAGCAACAATCCGGGCACGTGACTCCCCACTATAATTTGAAGAGTTGTACAACAAGTTGACTGACTACGAGACTTATCTGAAGCACAAAGATAGGGCAACAACACAACCTATTATTGCCCAAGTAAGTCAAAAATTTAAACAGAAGAGCAATCAATACTATAAGTCTACCAACAAGGGTCCAAAGCAGGCACCGTCTTACCATAGTCCAAGTGGCAACTATGGTACCCAACCAACTTGGCGTCCTGCTCCCATATCGGGTGGTAGCAGCATCCATCACCACCAACCCTAGCATCCTGCTCCTATACCTCAAGGTAGCAACAATAATTATCAACAGCCTTGGCGTCCTACTCCTATGCCTCAACACCGAGTAGTCTGCCAGCTATGTAATAAGGTTGGTCACTCCGCAAAGGTCTATCGATCTTGTCCTAGACTTCTAGCTACCATGCCTCAGGCACATCTCACTACTGCTTCACCTTCTGATCAACACTTATGGGTTATGGACTCTGGCGCCTCTCATCACATCACCTCGGATTTCTAGAATTTATCCTTTTCCAATAGCTATAGTGGTACTGATGACATCATCATTGGTGATGGTAAGCGACTTCCCATTACTCATACTGGTTTCACATTACTTAATTCATATTATCTTAATTTTACACTCGGTGATGTATTGTATGCTCCTTATATCAAAGGAAATCTTATCTCTGTCTCTCAATTCTGTAAATAAAATAATACCTCTATTGAATTTTTTCCTGACTACTTTCTTATCAAGGATCTGAATATAGGGGCATCGTTAGTTCAAGGTCAGAGTAAAGATAATATCTACTAATGGCCATCCACCTCTCAGCCTACTACCTATTCTTCTGTTGCGGCTTTCACGGATGTGTGACATCATCGTCTTGGTCACCCTTCTTCCTCTACTCTATAAACGTTTCTATCACGTTATTCTCTTCCGTCATTTAAAGCTAGTCATATTGTTACTCATTGTAATGCATGTCTCAGTAATAAAAGTCATCGACTGCCATTTGCACGTTCTTATATTTCTTGCACACAACCATTTGAAGTTCTATATACTGATGTTTGGGGTCCTGCACCAAGTATTCCTTTTGACAAATACAGATTCTATGTTATCTTTACTAATTATTTTATCAAATATACTTGGTTTTATCCTCTTCAACATAAGTCTGAGGTCTCCACTATCTTCCTTACTTTTAAAAAAATGGTAAAAAATATCTTTCAGTCCTCTATCAAAATAATTTATTCTAACAGTGAGGGTGAATACCAAACACTAATATCACACTTGTTAGCATGTGGTATTCAACATCTCAAGTCTCCTCCGTACACTCCTCAGCTAGTTGGCTTTACTGAACGCAAACATCGGCATATAGTTGAAACCGATCTCATACTTCTCCATCATGCTTCCATGCCAACTACCTTATGGTATATAGCTTTTCAGACCATCGTCTATCTGATAAATCGTATATCTACTCCTGTCCTCCATAATCAATCACCATTTGAAAATATGTTTCATCAATCTCTAAATCTTCAAAAACTTAGAGTTTTTGGTTGTGTCTGCTATCCTTGGTTGTGTCCTTATGCATCAAATAAATTGGCCCTACAGTCATAGCCTTGTGCCTTCATTAGTTACTCTCTTGTTCATAATGCTTACCGATGCTACGATCCTTCAACTCACAAGGTCTTTGTGTCTCATCATGTTGTCTTTGTGGAGTCTTCCTTTCCATTTCAACAATACAAACCTACTACTGTATCACCCACTTCGGTGGATTTGCATCAATGGCACATGACATTCCCCAATGAATCTCCACAAGAATCACCTACTCTAACTCATGAGTGGAATATTTCTCCAATATAACATCTCGCTCCCTCTTTTTTTTCTCCCTCTTCTGCTACCATAGACATCCAATCATCAGACACTCAACCACTTCCCTCACCCCAGCCTACTACTACTAATGTTCTACAATCTAACTCATCCTGTTCTACTACTTCTCACACACTCATTCCACCATCTTCTCTTACACTGCGTGGACATCCTATGACAATACGCTCTAAGAGTGGTATTTTCAAACCACGTCAGGTTCTTGATCTCAACACAGTTGTGACTCACTCTGTTGAGACATGTGAACCTACCACGGTCACTCAGGCCCAAAAATCCCCCCATTGGTATCAGGGTATATCTAATAGATATGACGCCCTACTTCATAACTCTATCTAGACTCTTGTTCCATTTCATCTCGCATAAAATGTCATCGAGTGTAAGTGAGTATTTTAAGTTAAGCGGAATCATGATGGGTCCATTGCTAGGTATAAGACTCACTTAGTGGCTAAAGGCTTTCATCAACGTTCTGGTGTTGATTTTACATAGACTTTCAGTCCTGTTGTTAAGTCCATAATAATCCAACTGATTCCAAGGTTAGCCATTTCAAAAGGATGGCACCTGCGACAACTTGATATGAACAATGTATTCTTACAAGAAATATTAACTGATGATGTTTTTATGGAGCAACCTCCTGATTTTCTTTATCCTTAATTTCTAAAACATGTCTACAAGCTCCACAAAGGCTATTTATGGTCTTCGACAAGCTTCACGGGCCTGGTACAAAGAACTTGGCTCATATTTGACGTCGGTCAGCTTCTTTAACTCTAAGTCTGATACCTCTTTATTTCTTCGTCAATAACCTGACAGTACAATATATCTTCTAGTATATGTTGATGATATTATTATGACAGGCAATAACTCTATGGAGGTCACAATGTTCATTAACAAGTTGATCGCCAGATTTTCCCTCAAGGATCTCAGTCCCTTGAATTATTTTCTGGGTGTGGAAGCAACGTCTACATCTTCTGGACTCTTTCTCTTTCAATGAAAGTACACTCAGGACTTATTAGTAAAGACAAATATAAAGGATGTAAATACTATTTCGACTCTTCTCTCTACTAGTGAATCACTTCGGTTAATTGATGGAAGTCCTGCTACAGATCCTACATAATATCAACAAGTAATTGGTTCCTTATAATGTTTAGCTCTTACCCACTCAGATATCTTATTTGCCGTTAACAAGCTGTCGCAATTCATGCATCGACCATCTGTGATGCATTGGTCAGCTGTTAAAATGCGTATTACGATATCTTAAAGGTACTCTTGATTATGACATCTTTCTCTACAAAAACTCTCCACTTCAGCTTCATGCTTATGCTGACACTAACTGGGCTGGGAACTTTGATGATAGAACATCAACATCCGGGTATATTATTTTTCTAGGAGTTAACCTAATCAGTTGGAATTCCAAGAAACAAAAGATAGTTGCTTGGTCAACCACTGAGGCTGAGTATCACTCTATTACAACTACAACTGTAACTGTCGAACTTAATTGGGTAATGAATCTGCTCACAGAACTTGGCTTCCGCTCTTCTGTTACTCCTATAATGTACTGTGATAACGTCGACACTACCTACTTATGTGCTAATCTAGTATTCCACTCTCGTATGAAACATACAGCAATCGACTTTCACTTTGCACGAGATCAGATAATGAATCATCAATTACGAGTTTCTCATATTCACACGGCGGATCAATTAGCGGACTCCCTCAAGAAGCTACTCTTCCGAAAGTTATTTTCAATTCATCGGTCCAAGATCAGCGTCCTTTGCAGGAGCTCGATCTTGCAGGGACATGTTAAAAGATAAAGTTATTATGATTAGAATGTTGAAAAAAATTTTCAAAGTTATACATATGAACGAATAAGTTAATAACTTCCCTTCTATAAAATAAAATTTTCATTTCTATCAATCTAAAGGGTAATGCGACGGTGAGACCTCTTAGCTGGCCCGGATTCCTTCGCAACGGAAGTATATACGCAGATAGATACGACTACGCATCTTTGTTGTGTCTCAGAGATCAAACTGATACAGACGAAGCGCACGGCAGTACTGGTCTTAGGCTCTGCAGAACGCATGACACAGGAAGACACCTCTGTGTCGCCTATTCCAGAAGTTCAAACCTACACATGCGAGGAGTAGAATAGCTACTCCATAAGCGCCCATGCATGCATAGGAATAGAGAGAGAGAGAATGTGTCTCTGGTGATAATAAATTGGAGTTTTGGAGGCTTGTGCTTGTTTTACATAGAACGTGAAGGGACCTCCTGCCGTTGGGAAAAGCGAAGGGAACGACAGCACTGTCACGCCCTTCCCCCATGCTGCTTCATACTTGGACAGACAAGAGTGTTAAAAGAACGTACTCAACATACGCGGTAGGAAAAAGAGATCACAGTATATATGTACAGCCTGCTGCTTACATGTTAAGCATGAATCACTTTCTCTGCCATGCTTTTTTTTTATTTCCTGCTATCGACTGCCGATCATATTAATAGTATGCTTATTATTACACTAGTTAAGACGATGAGGTTGAGGAGCAGGCCACTTCTATTGGTGTTGAGATGCACCACTTTTTCATCCGATGGAAGGCTGCGAATCAGTAGCGTAAACCGTCCCTTGCAGGCCGTTTCGGAATAGCAGTGTGTGGTATTGCTTCTTTTAGCAGCTTATAATCATAGAAAATAGGAAATATACAAAGGAGAGAGAGAGAAATTAATGAATCATAAGAAAATAGGAAATATACAAAGGAGAGAGAGAGAAATTAATCAATCATAAGAAAATAGGAAATATACAAGGAGGGAGAAAGAGAGAGAGAGAGAGAGAGAGAGAGAGAGAGAGAGAGTGAGAATTAGAGGCTTTTGCGGTTAAAAACGCTGCATTCCCATCTATAAAGACCCCACAAAACCCCACGTTACGCCCAACCCCGGCCCCAACCCCACTCCCCCCTCCCCAACCCCAAAACACCATCAGTTAGCTTTTGCGTTGCAACCAAGTATAATAGCTATAAGCTGGAATAGAGAGAGATGGAAGAAGACAGCAATAGCAGTCATCAATACATTAGAAAGTGCAACACCATCAATAGCAGCAGTAACAACAACAACCGCAATAAAAGAGCAACCGCAAGCAAGGACGGCACGCGGTACCGAGGGGTTCGGTGCCGGCCTTGGGGGCGTTACGCGGCGGAGATCCGCGACCCGCAGTCGAAGGAGCGGCATTGGCTTGGTACCTTCGACACGGCCGAGCAGGCCGCCTGCGCCTACGACATTGCCGCCCGAGCGATGCGGGGGCTCAAGGCCCGGACAAACTTCCGCTATACCCCGACCGCCGCCGTGCAGCCACCGGCGGCGCCGGTTGCCACGGTTGACCACTTCCTCCTCCACCCCTCGGAGTGGCCCTGGAACAACGTTCCCCACATGCACACTTCTCCACCGGTTTCTCATCATCGGCACTTTTCACTCGACTCGCTTCTCCTTCGCAACCTTATCAACCACTCCTCTTTTCACCACCATCCACCAAACACTTGTCCTTGTTCTTCTTTCTCCGGTTACTTGGCTCCTCCTCCTGTCACCAACACTCCTTCGTGTGGCAATGTCCTCCATTATGATCCAGTCAATGTGTCCTATACTGCTGCTTCTTCCTCGGACCTGTCTCCGCTGCTTCAACAACAGCAGCAATCAAATTGCATCAGTCCATCGCCAGCGCCAGCCGCTTCTTCCGTGACCGAAGTCCCCACCCGATTTGCCGAACACTGCGACTTCTTCTTCCACACAGAGCCACCGGAATCTGGACTCCTCCAGGAGATCGTAAATGGCTTCTATCGGAAACGAAGCACTGAAACCAATTACTCTTTGAAGGATAGCAGGAGTCAATGTGACACAAAGAACGCAGTCGATCTTCTCAATTATCATATTCAGATGCCACTGAATAAAGAAGAGAAGAAGTTTGATTCCTCTGATGATTTGCCGATGATCACTCAGGGGCTCCTGGAGGACATCGTTCATTGCCCAGACTTCTTCGATATGTATCTGCCAAGTTACACAAAGCTTAATTAATGGTGTCCTCGTGCACCACTACCATCATACTAGGTAGCCTTGTGATGGAGAGAAGAAATTCGCATGCTATTGGTTCCAGAATTCCGTCATGTTTTACGTTGAAGTGGTTGACACTTTCTATTATGTTGAATTGTGTCTGCATGAAATGCTTGAGCCATTGGTTATTCTTCAGTGCTCAATGGCTCGTGTAAACATGGTTGCGTTTCTGCAACTTACTAGGCCAAGATGCTGCCCCAGGGGTTGCACTGTCTTCCAAGATGGGTTTTGCTGAACAGAGGCCAACACCCATATCTCCAGTGTCACCAGTCCATCCACTTCCTATCACAGTAAAGACGAACATATCTCCACTGTCACTAGTCCCTCCGGTGCCTGTCACAATAAAGAAGTATATACATCCCAGGAGAGAGAGCGAGAGCAATAATTATTCCATCATTTGCATCTTTTGACAGATGACCGAGTGAAACTCATAATTTAAATATTTATCCCTTTTAATTTAAATTTTAATTTTGATGATTAAAATTGAGAAAAAATTGATAACAACAGTTGAAAATGTAGAAAAAAGAAAGTAAACATTAGATTAACACTAGAGGCCAGAAAATAAGAGATACAGAAAAAAAAAGATAAAAATAAAAAAAACTATTCTAAATCATTCAAATAGTATTATGATCTCAGGTTAGATTAAATCTATAATGGATTCTTATTATGATCACTTAAGGAGGTAAGATCTATAATAGATTCTTACTATGATCACTTGAGGAGTTTTTAGATATTGTGCATAGTAATATAATCCTTGTATCCCTATCATTCTCTTGTAATTGTTGCTTAGGCTTGGGCAAGAAGTCTTGAGATTTATACATTCATTATTTTTATAATAGATTTTCTTTGGCTTGTCTTGTGGTTTTTACCCTTCGAGTTGAAAGGGTTTTCCACATAAATCTTGGTGTTCATTTGATTGTGATTTCTGTTTAATTCTGCTATGTGTGACGGCCTGCTAGTATTTGTTCGTATACAAAAGCCTTTATCTTTTATATCCCATCAACTAGTATCAGAGCAAGGTTTAGTGATATTTAATCTTTTATATTCTAGAATGGAGGTTGATAATGTTTCTCACATGGTTAGCTTAAATGAAACAATTAGATGATATGGAAACAAAGAATGAAAGACCTTTTGTATTGTAAAGACTTGTATGGTCCTTTGAAAGGAGATAGTACAAAGTCCACAACTATGACAGATGATGAGTGGAAGAGATTAGACTGAAAAACAGTTGGATTCATTCAACAGTAGCTTGATGAAAGTATCTTTCACCATATTTCTACTGAAAGTTCTGCATATTCTCTTTGGAAAAAGTTGGAATGTCTCCATGAAAGAAAAATTGCTAGCAACAAAGCTTTTTTGATAAGAAAACTTGTAAATCTAAAATATAAAAAGGACACTTCTAATGCTTAGCATTTGAATGAAATGCAGAGTATTACTAACCAGTTATCTTCTATGAAAATATCTCTTGATGATGAGTTGTAGACATTATTATTTCTCAATTCTTTGCTAGAAAGTTGGGAGACACTAATGATTTCCCTCAGTAATTCTACACCTGATGATATTGTCACTATGAGACAAGTAACAAGTAATTTGTTGAACGAGGAGTTAAGGAGAAAGAATTCAACAACTTCTCAGATTGATGTACAAGCACTTATCTCAGAGAATAGAGGAAGGTCAAAGTCAAAGGATAGAAGTGGTTCACGCTTGGGTAGAAGCAAGTCAAGATAAAAAAAAATATTATTTGCTATAATTGTGATGAGAAAAGACATTACAAGAATCAGTACAAATAATTTAAGTAAGAAAAATTTAAGTAAGAAAAAAAGGAAAGAAGTAGAGTCTATAGAGTCAAAATAGAATATTACAACTATAGTGTAGGGTAGTGATTATTTGATTTTGTCTACTTCTAATGATATTTTTTCTTGTGTGTGTCAAGATCGCAAGTGGATAATTGACACAGGTGCTTTTTTATCATGCTACACCACATAGGGAGTTTTTTGCTACTTACAAGTCTAAAAATTTTGGTATTGTTAAGATGGGTAATTATGACATAACACACATCATTAGCATGGGTGATATCTATATAAAGACCAACCTTAGCTGCAAGTTAGCGCTTAAGGATGTGAGGCATGTGGTTGGCTTAATGAGATCGATTCACCTTAAAACACAGATCCTAAATAATCCCGATCATAAGTTACTCGAGAGTGATATCGAGATAACCAGACAGACTGGTGTACTATATACTTGTCCATATGATGGAGGCAGCTAGTCTCATGGCCACTTGTGTGAAGACACTAAGGATATAGTACAAGTGCTCATTGGTGAATGAGTTCACTGATTGATCAACTTATGAAATGTTGTATGGTTAATGATACTTAATGTCAGATAGCGATTCCATAGTCCCAATTATGTATTTGGTTCTTAGACTTGAGACACTAAGGATGCCTTATATGAGCACCTCCTTTCTTTAACGGAAGACTTACAGGTTTAGAAAGTTTCAAATCTAGTAGAACTGGTTATCGGGATTGATAGCCAACCTTACGAAGGCAATTGAGTGTCAATAAAGGATCATCCACTCTTAGTATCATGAGAGCAATATCTCATATGTGCTTGCTCAGACAAATCCGTAGCCAGGGTTATTCGGATTGAGAGAGAAAGTGTTCTTCGGGAGAATCCGATTAGAGCGAGACTTTGATAAATTTTGTATATGACATGATAATACCATGTCAAATATATGGTCTTTGGGATATTAGTTGGATGAGAGATTATAGATACACGGTAACTATAGATAGAAAGGTCCGATAGATTCAATTCCCCTGTACCATCTAGGGACTATGGCGTAGTGGCCTAGTACGTCCATAGTCGATGAGTCGATTGAATTATTATGAGATAATATTCACTATATCAGAAGGAGTTTTGATGGGAGTGACTCACAACCAAATCAGTATTGGGCCTAGAGGGTCACACACATATGGTGGATGCTTTAATGAATAGAGGATTGGATGAAGATCCAATTAGCTCCTATTCTCATTAAATGAGACCCTATGCTGATGGGCTCCTTGATTAAGGCCCAATTAGAGGCCTAAGGAGATTATTGAATAGAGATCCAATATTGGATGGAGATCCAATAACCACTAAGGAAGGAGCCCTAGGGTTTTTTGGTGGCTCTCTATAAATATGAGGGGAGACTCATGGTTGATAGGCTATAGTTTTAGCCACCATCTCCTATTCTCCACCCTCTCTCTGCGCAAGAGTTATGAGATCAAATTGGAGGAGTTTCGCTATAGAGATCCATCATGTGGATATTGCTAGAGAGGAGGACGCTTGACCTCCTTCATCCTCTCCATCCTTATCTAAAAATACAAGGATATATAATCTCCATAGGTAAAATCAATCTCTTACACATCGCGGTTCTATCGATTTTTACGTTTTTCTCGCGACCCTAATATTTTACATAGTGATTTGATCTGCGTGAAAAACCAATTTTTATTTTGATTTTCGCTACGCATGTGATACACCTGCTGAGGTTTCCCATCAGTAGTATCAGAGCTAAGATTTTTGTGCGAAAGATTAATTTTAAACTATGTGTAATGAAATTAAATCGCGTAGAATCATTCTACTCATAGCAGGCGCCTAGAAGGGAGGCTAGCGGCACCCACAAGGGGCAGCGCCCGTGGGTAGAAGCATTGCCCGTGGGCACAGTCGCTTGCAGTGTGGCGCCTACAAGGGGGTCGACTGCAGGACGCCCACAAGGGACTGCCACTCGCGGCTAGCCCTACCACCAACAGGGGTAGCGATGTTGATCGCAGGGTGGCCGCCCCTTGCTAGAGCAGTTGCCGGTGGGCAAGGGCAACCATTGCCGATGTGAGGCGAAGAGGGTTAGGGCATCCTTTTTAGAAAAGATGATCCTACCCCTATGAATTTTGGAAATTCTGAGGATTGTCTTCTAATCCAGAATTATGAAAATACCCTCAATAATTTTAAAAATTTTGAGGACTATCCTTTCATCTAGAATTACTAAAATACCCTTGATAATTCTAGAAATTATAAACATATCCTGATTTTTTAAAAATAATTAATTAAATAGTTTAATTAATTATTACTATATATCTGATAATCATATATATATTATGTGATGTATGATGTGGATGGATGATCATGAGCCATGTGTTGTGATATGTGTAATAATAATAATAATAATAATTATTATTATTATTAAGGCCTGCGAGCCTTTGTTTTTCTTGTTCATTGTCGGGCCTGCGTGCCTAAAATTATTTGTAATTACATGGAGAGGCGCAGCGGGAGCGTTGAGGTGACAGCGGAACCCACGATACCATGGCGGAAGATCACACCGTATTGTCATGGACAACAATGTAAACAAGGTATTCGATGAAATGCTCGTGTTTGTCCATGTCCTTCAGTTTATGTACATATCTTGTACAGCAAGAAGCGGGCTTATAGTAGGCTTAGCAGCCATAGTTTGATTTACTTTATGGCTAAGTTTGGCTTGTAAATGCAAGTGTATCTGGTAAGCACTTGTGGGGACTTCGATCTGTAATCGATCATTATCCTTTGTGTGCAACCTCTCTGAGTTTGTAATGTCCATGGGTGTAATTTGTATCTAGCTTTATAAAGTATTTTCTTGAGCAGTTACTTGTGGATCCCATAGAAATTGCTTCTTCTAGCCCGATTTCTCTTTTCTAAGTCTAAGAGACTCTACGAGATCTCAGGGAGGGCTGACTTTTGTGGACGGACACGTATGGGTGCCGCATGACTTAGGCAAAATCAGTTAAGCCCATGATAATGTGGTATCAGAGTGGGACAAGCACACATAGAAACACTTGCCATACAAACGTGGGGACCTAGTTGGACTGTGTGGAGGACAGCCAGCATGCGTAACAGTTTGGGGGAAACAGATATTAAGATGTAGGGAAAGGAGTCGCTCAGAGGAGCGACCATCCAGGTTTGGCATTCAGAGGAATGACCAACCCTTTGCCCAAGAGGCACTATAAGGACAAGCAAACGAAGAAGAATGCGTAGCACAAAAAGATTTGGATGGTTGAGTTTAAGCTACAACTCGATGTTGGCAATCAAAACTTGACAGTGCTCAAGGCAAAGTGAGGCACTTGGTGAAAGATGAGACCGTGCAAGGTGAGAGAATCATGTGCAACGGACTGCATATATTGAGGAAGAGTTTCTCAAGGCTATATCTCCATAAAACTCAACGGACCGAGAAAATGATGTGGAATCATCGCATGATCTCGAATGAGGTAATGCATTGGTGGATACATTTCGAGATCAAGTGGGGGAGCAATCCAAGGTAACATCATATAAAGGCACACTTAGAGTCGATGTAGAAATTGAACTCAATAGAGGGTTGACCCATAGAATGGTGGACGCGAGGGCCACTATCAACTCAATGCAAATCGAGGAGCAGAGCGACTTGGGTGGAACTCGGTAAAGTATATCAAGCCACATGAAGGGAGTCAACATAGAAGATGGAACATGGAGTGGAAGCACGGAGCTTTCCTTAGACAAAGGTCAAGGGCATGAACTCTTGTAGAGGCAAGAGTGGGATCATGTCATTTCATGGGTTCTTCATTCCGATGGGATAGACTTATTTTACATAGTGCCAAAGATGAAGGGAGCTTCGAGGCACATGCAAGCTACCTCAGAGATGCATTTGAGGTGATTCAACTTCCGGAGGCAAAGTTAGGATCAGGAGACCTTAGCATGGGGCAAGAAGACGCAAAGATAGGTACTCTTGAAGAATATGCCATAGTGTTGCCATTCGAGTTGTCAGGAACAAGTGGTGCATAGAAAGATTGTGCTGGTAGGGGATAGAGGCCCATGATCTAGACAATGGTGCACCAACTCTAGCGAAGTCAGGGGACTTCAGGAGCTACTAGGCGACGGACTATCCTAGAGCTATGCTTCGTCCAGGTATGACCCAAGAGTGGGTTGATGAAGGTCAATTACCAAGGAAGCAAACTAAAAATCGGAGATGGCAGAGGCCCTACGATATGTTGGCAGAGGCCACATGTGGAGAAGTCATTGTATGAGTTCATTACACGAGAATCTATATGCAATGGAGATGTCACCAGGAGGCGACATGATACAGCGGAACATGGTAGAATAGTTCGTGGCAATGCAATACAGGAGCCTGTCCCGTGAGGGACAAGATCATGAGGAGGTATGATTAGGAGTTACTGGGAGCTCTACTTTGGTGTACGATATAACAAGAAGAAGGGCTATGGATTCAAGGAGTGAATGTCATAGTACCATAGAGGCAAGTTTTCGTGTGTGCATCGAAGCTTGCATTGGATGAAAGCCTTAGTCATCAACATATGGGGGCTGTATACCACCGACGAAGAAGTCCAAGTGCAAGTACCAGTGAGTCCCATGGAGGGGGACATGATCATGTGAATGACCAGGAGCTGCTGGGAGCTCCACTTCGGTGAACAATGCAACAATAAGAAGGGTTGTGGATTCAAAGGGTGAATGCCATGGTACCGTAGAGGCGGGTCTTCCGTGTGTGTGCATCAAAGCTTGCATCAGATGAAAGCCTTGGTCATCAGCATATGGGGGCTGTGTACCACCAAGGGAGTAGTCAAATTACAAGTACCAGTGAGTCCCATGGAGGGGACTTGATTATACAAAAGTATAATCAGAGCAGTTGGAGAGTTGGACTGCTTCAGTGCTCACATTCGCTTAAGGGAGCCCAGCAAGTCAAAGGACGAAGCCGAGTAAGCGAACGTTGCTACCAAGGAAGCTAAGGAGAACAGAATCGATGCAAGCCCTACAACAAGATAGCGGAGGCCATGCATGAGAGTTGCAATCTGTCTTTTCATCGACCAAGGAGAACTGATAGGAGGACACAGTGGTGTTGAAGCAGGTGGTCGAAAGGGGCGAGGAAGCGACGACGAGTCCAGTGGGGCTCAGCTACCCAAAAGTAAAGCGTCGGTTAGAAAGGAGGTGGACTCGGAGGAGCGCCACAGTACCGCAGAGGCAAATCTATCGATCACGAAGGAAGGGATGAAGATGCAAGATAACAGATAATAGTGTTATGGGCTTGGCAGCACCATGGTACCGCAGATGTGGGACTTCCATGGAGTCATCGATCCCTTGCTCTCATAGAGAGAGAGAGCATTGGCCTAAAAGGGGCCAAGGAGGTGGAGAATGCAAAGGCAAACTCTAAGTACCAAGATAGGGCGGAAGGGCAGAGACGAAGAAACTTTATAAGATCGATGTTGATGGACTTCTCATCAAGATAGCCAAAAGCAAGAGACTTCGGGTTGATGCAGGAGTGCTCGACCAAGGAACGAAGTAGGCAGTACACGGTATTGTACCTTTCTACTCAGAGGACTAAGCGGTAAAGGTGATGGAGAAAATGGTACAATCCCAAAGGTGACCAGATCTATCAAAGACTTACTCCAAGTTGGGGGACTCCAAGTTGGGGTAAACTTTTTGTTCTTTTCGGGAAAACTTCTTGCATTCCAGAAGTTCAATGGCAATGGGAAGGTGAATCATAGTAGCTAACTCAACGCAAGGAGTGCAAACACTTCAAGTGCTTCAGAAGTATGAGCAAAGAGCAGGCGAATAACCAGCTCAATGCATGAAGTACAAACTCGAGGAGGCAGGTGAAATCGAGTAACCTTTGCCTTCTCTACTTGAGAGAATGGGCGAAACCGAGTACCCCAATTCTCTTAACTCGAGGAGGTGAGCGAAGCTAAGTAACCTTGCCTTCTCAACTACTAAGAGAATGGATGAAGCCAAGTATCCCAGTTCTCTTACTTATATAGCAGGGGAGCTCTGCACAAGTTCAGTGACCCTTCAAAGAAAGCTTATGGAAGACAATAATTATCAAATCCTCACCATTGGTGATCAGTACTACTGAGAGTAGATTTTTTATTTCATTTTTCAATTGACTAATCGAAAGCGAGAGTGATGCGAACATACTTAGAAGTGACAAGTAACAGTGGAAGAAGGTTCAATGGGTAAACATTATGGAGGGAGGACCTTAAAAACTTCAAAGTCTGTGAGGCGATGCTCGTTAAAGCTCCAACAAGCATCCACCAAGTTCAAGCAATATGAGTATACTGCGATACTGACACATAATAAGATAGGTCTTTTCCTTCATCAGAGGGATCCATGAGAACCAACAAGGATCAACACAACTCAGCCAACTTCACACCAGATTCAGTCATTGGTGAGTTGAAGCAGCATGGCGGATCAGAGTACGACTACTCAACAATAATGACGGAGAGTGGCTGGGAGCCAAAGGGACGTGTTGTAGCCAAAGCAAAAGATTGAAAATTGAGTAAAATGTGAGGAGATGCAGCATCTATAATGGCTTCGATGAGGATGACAAAGGAATAAGTAGGGGAGAATATCATGGACAATAATGTAAATAAGGTGTTCGATGAAATGCTCGTGTTTATCCGTGTCCTTCGGTTTATATACATATCTTATATAGCAAGAAGTGGGTTTGCAGTAGGCTTAACAGCCATCGTTTGATTTTCTTTATGGCAAAGTTTGGCTTATAAATAGAAGTGTGTCTTATAAGCACTTGTGGGGACTTCGGTCTATAATGGACCATTATCCTTTGTGTGTAACCTCTCTGAGTTTGTAATATCCATGGGTGTAATTTGTATCTGGCTTTATAAAGTGTTTTCTTAAGTAGTTGTTTGTGGATCCCATGGAAATTACTTCTTCTAGCCCGTTTTCTCTTTTATAAGTCTAAGGGACTCTAGGAGATCTCGGAGAGGGCTGACCTTTGCGGATGAACACGCATGGGTGCCACACGGCTTAGGCAAAATCAGCTAAGCCCGTGACAGTATGGTGATGCGATGATCCGACGGAACCGATAATGATGAGATCAATAATCACAGGGCATGGAGATGTGCCGATGCACACATAGACCCTATTGTGAGTGATTAGGCCTATTGGCTCGGGCTTAATCATATTAGGTGATGGCTCATGATCATTCGGTATGGCTTGCATATGTGATGTGTTATACACCTACTAGATATATGTATATATATATATATATATATATGCATGTGATGTAGATATATATTAAATATGTATGTGTGTGACATGATATATTAGGAGACCGATACAAAATGAAAACCCCTCCTACGATAATATTAAGTTAGTAAGCGTGAGGCAATAAGATTGACCCACGTGGCCTTCCATCGTGATAGGAAGAAATTGAATCACGATATAGGTTGAGTTAGTCGAGTCACTCGAGGCTCACCTATTTACGTGATTAAGCTCTTACCTACGACATATAGATGTCACCGGTGACCTGAGGACATGGTACGACTTGATCGAGCAGTCGAGAGCATATCCATCGAATCAGACTCATCTTGTAACGATGGTGATGACTTAACTGAACTTTATAGTTAGTCGAGTAGTCGAGACCATAATGATTTGGAGGTCGAACATGACGGGAATCACAAGGAGTTGTGATTGGCAAGAGTTGTCTATCTTTTGGGCTTAGTGTAATTGGTCGAGTCTCTTAAGGTTGCACTAAGACTATTATTAGATCTCGATCCCCACTAGGAGTCTATTGGAGACTTTCGTCTCACGTGTCAAGGGTGTCGCGTGATTTACTAGGAAAATAGTAGTAGTATATTAAGATAAAAATCCATATCTTAATTAGTATTATTTTGTAAAATTTACATATTATTTATTTTTACTATATCTTGTTTTGTTAGAAACATGTCGCTTGCAAATCCCCTATGTGGCATACTTGATGCCAATCACCTTACTCGTCCAAACTATATGGATTGGCTCCATAATTTAAGAATTATTCTCACTACGAAGAAAGTCGCATATGTCCTTGATACAATTGTGCCCACGCTGGAAGAAGGGGCAAGCGAGGATGAGATCACTCGCTATGTAAAGTATATAAATGATTCCACGTTAGCAAAATATTACATGTTGGCCTCCATGACTCCTGAGTTATAAATACAATATGAGAACATAGATGCAGAATCTATCCTTCTTCATCTCTGTCAGCTGTTTGAGAAATAGGGAAGAACTTAAATATATGAGATATCTAAGAGACTCTTCCAAGCCAGGATGACAGAAGGGATATCAGTTGAGAACCATGTCCGAAAAATGATAGAGTGGATCAAGAAACTCACAGGCCTAGGAATAGTCCTAAAGGATAACCTATGCATTAATCTTATGCTTCAGCCCCTACTAGATACCTTTTCTCATTTCATCATGAATTTTAACATGAGTACGTTTGAGGTGACTCTCCTGAGCTCCTCAATATGTTGAGGGAAGTTGAGAGTGCCATCAAGAAGGAGAAGCCAATTCTCTATATTAGTGAGACCAAAAAGAAAAGGAAGGCCAGCAAGACCCTTAAGAAGGGCAAGGGTAAAGGAAGACCGGGTAAGACAAAGGTTGCCAAGAAAGACCTAGTAAAGGACAAAGGACATTGCTTCCACTGAGGCCAAGACAGGCATTGGAAGAGGAACTGTAAGGACCTTGTAGATAAGGCAAAATAGAAGCTTGGAGAAGCTTCAGGTATATTCATGATTAGCCTCCACTTGTCAGATTTTTATGATAATATATGAGTATTGGATATCATGAGTGCTTATCATATCTACAATTCGTTGCAGGCTCTAGCAAGACCTAAGAGATTAGTCAGAGGCAAAATGGACCTCAAGATGGGCAATAGAGCAAGAGTTGCTGTAATTACTGTAGGGGAGGTCATCCTATATCTGCCTGGTGGAGTTATTATTATATTAGATACATGTTATTTTGTCCCATCCATTATCAAAAACATTATTTTCATCTCTTGTTTGACAATTTGTGGATATAAATTAGTTTTTAAGAATAATAGTTGTTTAATAATTATGGATGATGAGATCATCACTAGAGGGACCCTTATAAATGGTTTATATGTGTTACACACTTCTCCATCATGGATATAAATATATTTAAGAAGAAAAGAGATAATGTGAATAATGTATACCTATGACATTTTAGGCTAGGTCATATACATGACGAAAGGATTCAAAAGTTGTTGAAAGATGGATACTAAGATCCGTTTGACTGAGTTATATACAACTTACGAACCTTGCCTTTGTGGAAAGATGACCAACTCTCCTTTTAGTGGAACTGGAAAGAGAGTCACTAAGTTATTGGAACTCATACATAGTGATGTATGTGGTCCTATGTCGACTTAGGCTATAGGTGGTTACTCATATTTCATTACATTCATTGATGATTTCTCTAGGTATGGACATGTGTACTTGATGAAGTATAAGTCCAAGGACTTTAAGAAATTCTAGGAATATAAGAATGAGGTAGAGAACTAAGTTGGAAAGAGTATTAAGACTCTACAATCAGATCGAGGAGGGGAGTACTTGAGTATGGGGTTCACCTATTTTCTTAGGTACAATGAGATTCTATCCCAGTGGATGCCTCCTTATACACCTCAGATCAATGGTGTATCAAAAAGGAAGAATCACACATGGTTTGACATGGTGCGATCCATGATGAGTTTTCCTGACCTACCTGTCTCATTCTGGGGATATGCCCTAGAGACTGCAGCTTACCTTCTGAACAGAGTTCCATCAACATCGGTAGTGTCTACACCATATGAGATATGGAAAGGAAAGAAGTCTGCTCTTAAGGTAGTTAATATTTGGACTATCCTGCCCATGTTAGAAGATACAACCCTGACAAGTTGGAATCAAGGATGAAACGATGCATGTTCGTGGGATACCCTACGGAGACTTTAGGATATTATTTCTATCATCTCGAGGACTAAAAGATCTTTATTGCCAAGAGAGCTGTGTTCCTTAAGAAGGAACACATTCTTAGTGGAAACAGTGAGAGTGAGATAGAATTGAGCAAGGTTAGAGAACCTACCTCAAGCACCATACTAGAGCTCGAGTCTGTTCAAGCACCTAACACACAAATTCTAACTTTGCGTAGGTCTAGTAGAGTGTCTCACACTCTTGAAAGATATGTGAGACATATCAGTAGAGAGGACTCTTAGGATGTTGATCCTCAAACCTATGAGGAGGCTATTATGAGTATAGACTTCGGGAAGTGGCAAGAAGCCATGAATTCTGAGATGGATTTTACGTACTTTAACAAGGTTTGGAACCTTGTGGATGCACCTGAAGGTATTGTACCCATCGGCTATAAGTGGATCTTCAAAAAGAAAATCAGAGTAGATGAAAAGGTAGAGACCTATAAGGCAAGGCTAGTAGCTAAAAGATTTCATCAAAGACAAGTAGTTGACTATGATGAAACCTTTTCACCTATAGCTATACTTAAGTCCATTAGAATTCTTTTGGCTATTATAGTATATTATGACTATGAGATTTGGCAGATGGATATCAGAATAACATTCTTCAATGACAACCTTGAGGAGGAGGTGTATATGATACAGCCAGAGGGATTCGTATCCAAAGAGAGTCCAGATAAAGTGTACAGGTTGCTCAAGTCCATTTATGGACTAAAGCAAGCTTCCAGAAATTGAAACATAGGATTTGATAAGACGATCAGATCTTATAACTTCATTAAGAACGAAGATAAACCTTGGTGTATAGAAAAGTAAGTGGAAGTGCTATCACCTTCTTGATACTATATATAGATGACATCCTAATCATTGGGAATGATGTAGGAATGCTCTCCACAATAAAGACTTGGCTATCCAAAAACTTCTCTATAAAAGATTTAGGGGAAGCATCCTATATTTTAGGGATCTGGATCTATAGATATAGATCCAAGAGGATGCTTGACTTGTCCTAGTCTAGGTACATAGACTCCATTGTTAGAAGGTTTGGCATGGAGAATTCCAAGAGAGTTCTCATACCGATGAGACATGGAATATCACTTTCTAGGAGTATGTCCCTAAATACTCCTAAAGAAATGGCAAACATAGATAAGATACCTTATGCCTTAGCGATAGGGTCTATCATGTATGCGATACTATGTACCAGGCCTGATATAGCATATGCTTTGAGTGTCATGAGCAGGTATCAGACAGATCCAGGTTTAAAACATTGGAAGGCAGTAAAGTGTATCGTTAAGTGCTTGAGAAGGACTAAGGATCTTTTACTAGTATATGGAGAAGGTAGCCTCTAGGTTAAGGGCTACACAAACTTAAGTTTTCAGTTCGACATTGATAATAGCAAGTCAAATTCAGGGTATATTTTCACTCTAAATAGAGGAGCAATAAGCTGGAAGAGTTTCAAGTAAAATACTACTGCTAACTCGATCACAGAAGCAGAATACATTGCTACAGTACAAGCAGCAAAGGAAGGGGTATGGATGAAGAAGTTCATTAAAGATTTATGAGTTGTACCATGCAACGTGTAGCCGATTCCCATATACTATAATAGCAACAGGCGATAGCTCTAGTAAGGGAACCCATGTCTCATTAGAATTGTTCTGAGGAGGTTCTAGTGGATTATAGTGATTATGTCCCATAAAGATATAGCAATGGAAAGAGTTCCATCCGAAGATAACAATGCAAATCCACTAATGAAGCCACTGGCTCATATTATATTTGAGTGTCACTGGAGTCTGATGGGGATCAGACACATAGGTGATTGACTTTAGGTCAAGTGGGAGATAGGTGCCCTGTAAGCTAATCACATGAGTGATGACACGTGTGACACTCTGTGTGATCTTTTTGTTTATAATTAATATGACATATTCTCATATTATATTATATTATATATAATATATATACTATGATATCCTTAGTTCTATGCAATGAGAATCGGATCATGATGAGATCACGATAATGAGATCGATTCACCTTTAAACACCGATCTTAAATAATCCTGGTCATAGGTCACTCGAGAGGGATATCGAGATAACTAGACAGACTAATGTACTATATACCCATCCATATGATGGAAGTAGCTGGTCTCATAGCCACTTGTGTGGAGACACTAAGGATATAGTACAAGTGCTCATTGTTGAATGAGTTCACTGATTGATCTGCTTATGAAATGTTGTATGGTTAATAATACCTAATGTTAGACAATAATTCCATAGTCCCAGTTGTGTATCTAGTCCTTAGACTTGAGACACTAAGGATGCCTTTTATAAGTACTCCTTTCTTTGATGCTAGACATACAAGTTTGAAAAGTTTCAGATCTAGTACAGTTGGTTATCGGGATTGGTAGCTAACCTTATGAAGGCAATTGAGTGTTAATAGAAGATTATTCACTCTTAGTATCATGAGAGGAATATCCCGTATGTATTTGCTCAGACAAATCCCTGTCTAGGTCATTCGGATTGAGAGAGAAAGAGTTCTTTGGGAGAATTCGATTAGAGCAAGACTATGACGGATTCCGTATGTGACCTGATAATCCCATGTATAATATACAGTCTTTGGGATATTAGTTAGATAACTGATTATAGATATACGGTAACTATAGATAGATAGGTCCAATGGATTCGATTCCCTTGTATTGTCTGGGGACTATGACGTTGTGGCCTAGTACGTCCATAGGCGATGAGTCGAGTGAATTATTATGGGGATAATAATTCACTATATCAGAAGGAGTTCTGATGGAAGTGACTCATGGCCAGATCAGTATCAGGCATAGAGGGTCACACACATATGGTGGATGCTTCACTGATAGAGGATTGGATAAAGATCCAATTGCCCCTGTTCTCATTAGATGAGACCTTATGCTGATGGGCTCCTTGATTAAGGCCCAATTAGAGGCCTAAGGAGATTATTGGATAGAGATTCAATAATGCAAGATTAGTGGGTAATTGGCTGGAGATCCAATACTCACTGAGGAAGGAGCCCTAGGGTTTTTGGGTGGCACTCTATAAATAGGAGGGGAGACTCATAGTTGATAGGCTACAACTTTAGCCACCACCTCCTATTCTCCTCCCTCCCTCTATGCAAGAGTTGCGAGATTGGATTGGAGGAGTTTCGCTGCAGAGATCTATCATGTCGATATTGCATAGAGGAGGACGCTTGACCTCCTTCGTCCTCTCCATCTGGATCTAGAAATATAGGGATATATGATCTCCCTAGGTAAAATCAATCTCGCACACCGTGATTTTATCAGTTTTTATATTTTTCTCATGAACCCAATATTTTGCATGTTGATTTGATCTGTGTGGAAAATCAATTTTTGTTTTGATTTCCACCGCGCATGTGATGCACCCACTAAGGTTTTCCATCACAAAGATGTTCATTTTTTTCTCTGTTGTCGAGTTAGAGGCATGATTTTCTGACATAGATGTAGTAAGACTTGGCTGCAATAAGATTGCCAGCATAGGGATCACAAATTTGTCGATGGTAGCAAAGGAGGATGCAAGGGAAGAAATAGGTAGCAGTGACAAGCGGTGGGGAACAACAACACTATTGGTGTAGGTGGAGAAGAAGGTAGCAATAGTGGCGGTGGCTACGTGGGCTGTAGTGGGAGATGGGAAAGAGCAGTGACTATAGTGCTGGCATGATCAACAACAACAGTTATGGTAGAAGCACGACTGCGACAGAGGGAAGAAGATAAGGGTAGCGGTAGGGGTTCCGGTGAGACTCTACAGTGAACGAAGCAGTTATGGTGGCGATCAGTTATAGACGTTGACCATGGGTTACGGAGGAGAAGTAGCAAGCGAGGAGGAAGCGGTTGGCGATAATATAGGGGCTACAACAACTATTGAGGAGGTGGTGGCATGGTTGGGTAGTAACGATAAGGGAGGACTGCAGTAGAGGAGAGAAGGAGGAGGGCAACAGATATGGCTAGCACTGATGGCGACTAGAAAATTACTGTGGAGAGCAACGGAAGGAAGAAGGTAGCGACGACAAGTAGGCGAAGCAGCGGCCGAGGAGGGATAACGATGAGGAATGGCAACACACATGGCTAGATGCGGTGTTGTTGATGGTAGCACAAGAGGATGCAGGGGAGATGAAATCGCCAAGGAAGAAGTGACATCAAGGGAGGGGTAGCGATGGCAAAGGCGGTAGGGGAGACGAGAAGAGGTTAAGGAGGGCGCTGCTGCTACAGAGGCGGGTGCGGCTATGACATAGGAGGGCACAAGTGCGGTAGAGGTAGCTACGGCAGAGGCACAACTACGATAGAGGGAAGAAGAGGAAGGGTAGCGTCGGGTGGCAATGATGGTCGAGGGCTGGGCTGCAAAAGTGGCTGGTGAGGCATGAGAGGAAGGTAGCAGTGGGGTGTGGTAGAGGAGGGCGTGGCTGGGAGCGATGGGCGGCTGGGTAGCGATTGTGGCATGGAGGAGAGAAGGGGGTTGGAAGGAGTGGCTGGACAACAACAAGATAGTTAGCAGCATGAGGATAGCAACAGAAGGTGGCAACGGGTGCTAAAGAGGAGGGGAGGAAGATGGCAGCATTAGAGATGGCAGCGACATAGGAGCAGAAGGCAGCAACGACAACATTGCTATGTGTGGGTAGGAGGAAGGCAACGATCTGGGATTTGCAGATGACAGTGGTAGCAAGGGATAAAAGTGGCAGCTACAACAAGAGAAGATGGTAGCTACAGCAAGAGAAGATGGTAGCTACAGCAAGAGAAGATGGCAGCATCAATCTATGGTTTGCATATGGTAGCAACAGCGAAGGATGAAGGTGGCGGCAGCATCAAGAGTAGATGGCACCACTGATTTGTGGTTTGTAGATGAAGATTATAGTAGCAATAGGGGTTGACTGTAGATGAGCAATGACAATAGCGTTGTGGATGATCAATGACAACAACAAAAGTGTAAAGGAATGCTGCTATGATACTATTTGATAGAAACCCTATGGTTCTATCATAAAGGAAGAGGGATAAACGATCACCTCGAAAGGATCATACCTCCTTGATCACTTCAAAGGGATCTGCCTTATAGGGTTTTACCTATTAGCTAAAATAAGACTTCTTTATTGATTTCTTTATAAATGAGTTTATACTATTATTTATAGTGTTCCACCGAGAGTTCCTCTAGGCTTGGACTCAGAGTCTCATTAAACTTGGACTTTTAACTAATTGATAGACTCCTAACTGAAAATAGTAACCACTCCATCCTAACCAAAGATAATAATCAACTCTAACCAACTCATAAATGACTTGATTGGGCTTACCCGACCCATAACGGACTCCGACTGAATAGCCTAACATGACTCAACTTGAATTAAAGAGAGCCACCAAAAATCTAGTGATTATTATCTTTCGTTAGGATTGGGCTTACTCGATCCTAATCCTATCCTATTAGGCTTACTTGATCCTATTAGGGTCCTATTAGAGAGCCACCAAAAACTTAGTGGATCCTACCTTAGTGGGTATTAGATCTTCATCCAATTACCCTCACTCCTATGATTATTGGATCTCTATCCAATAATCTCAATTAACCTCTAATTGGGTGTTAGAACCCTTACAAATTCTAAGCTTGGGGGTGATCACTATAGGGGATCGGCCTCCTTGGAACTCTATAGGGGTTCCCTCCTCCAAATTGTTGCTCAAGGGCTGTAGAAAATACTCTTCTATTTATGATAAAAGTGGATGATTACAAGGCTATTTATAGGCCTTCTAACCCTAATTCCTATTAGGACTCCTACTCGAAGACTTCTCCTAATCAATTCCTAATGCAACTCTAAATCCAACCACCAACCAGCCCATCTAAGGGTGGTTAGTTGCTTTATCATTTTCTAATCCTATTCTAACTTATGAGTGGTTAATTAGGGTAATATGCATCTTACTCTCCCCTCAAAATATCTTCCTCCAACTAATCCTAACCTAGCCGGCCTCTTTACTTCCTTATTAGGGGTCGACTAGATAGAATTTACATGAATACCCTTATAATTTATATGTTTACCCTCTTTCATGAAACTAAATTAGGACTCCCCTGGCTAGAATCCTAACAGACCCACCCTCTTCAAATCAGCCTTGTCCTCGAGGCTGATGCTCCATAAATTCTGAAATTTTGATTTTTAAGTTGTAAGAGTTCTCCCAAGTGGCCTCTTCTGTTAGAAGATTTGCTCATTGTATTAGTACTTCAGTACTGGGTCATCTGATAAGACCCCAAAATGAGCCTTATAGATTTTGATCCTTGAGGGGGATCAACCTTTGGAACGATATTCCTCCCTCCTAGATTCAGCACAAGGCTGAAATAAAATTGATAATTACTTGATTCAAGAGAGGGGGCGGCTACATCATTATATATAGAGATCAAAACCCTAGCCTAAGAGGGTGCTTACCTAAATAAAATTATCTCTTTGCCCCTCCTATAGCCAACCTGCCTTAATAGAAATAGGAGGTGACTAGGTTGGCTCTATAGTCGACCTAAGTAGAGGAAAACTCTGGCCAACCAACCCAGTAAAGGGGCAATGGCCATTAAGCCCTAAGGGTTAATCTAAACCCTAGCCATACTCCTTTATAAGATAGGAGTAGCTTTATTACAATCTAGCAGGGTTTTATTGACTACTTCTAGGGAGATTAGGACTCACCCCTGCTAGAGTCCCATCAAACCCACCCTCTTAAAATCAGCCTTGTCCTCAAGGCTGAAGTTCCATGAACTCAGGGAACTGGGTCTCCATCTCGTCACCAGTTTGGGTGTTAGTTGGAAGAACTTGAGCTGAGTCATCGTCTTTAAATTTTCATTTGAGGTGGGATACATTGAGGATCAATTGTACTTTTGATCTGGTGCACGGATCTGATCACTTTCTTGAGGCTTGAATTTCATGCTAGTGGAGTTGGAGATGAAGGGGGACTTGATCTTTCTCAGAAAACTTTCTTCTACTCCGATGTTTGTCAGGGGAAAGTTTTTTCCTTGCATAGGCTGCCACATGGTTAGTCTTTAGTGATAGCCAATCTTTCTTTTGGAATGATGACTACCCTCTAGTATGGTTCAGGATAATAAGAGCTTAATCTGGCATGGGTATGGATTACAATTATTCTAGTTTAACTCCTCTTTCATGCCATAGACCATCTTGCATAAGAATAGCCCAATTTTTAACTCCTAACGCATTGGCCTTAATGACCAAAGTGCAGTCGAAATTGGGCAATGCTAGGACCGACGTCATCGTCATGGTTTCCTTGAGTCATTCGAAGGCTGCGGAGGCTTTGTTCGACAACAAGGAGTCTTTCTTCAGTAAGGACATGAGCGGGGCACTGATCTTGCCATAATTTTTCACAAAATTTTGGTAGTAGCCTATGAGTCTAAGGAAACCGCGTAATGATTGTACATTTATAGGTCTCAGCCATCCTTGCATTGCCTCGATCTTTGTCGGGTCCACCACCATTACATCCTCTAAGATAATGTGCCCAAGATACGCCAATTTGTGATATAAGAAGTTGCACTTTGACTTCTTAACATAAGGAGTATTCTCCTGAAGAATCGTTAGAAAAGTTCATAAGCATTGAAAATGTATATCAAGTGTAGGGCTATAAATGAGAATATCATCAAAGAATATCAATACGAACTTACATAGAAAACTCTAGAAGATGTCATTCATCAGGCTTTGAAAATTAGAAGGTGCATTCATAAGTCTGAAAGGCATTATCAGAAACTCGTATTGGTCGTTATACGTGTAGAATGTAGTTTTCAGAATATCTTCAGTGCATACCCGAATCTGATGGTATCCGGATCGGAGATCCAATTTGTTGAGGACTCAGGCTCCTTTTAATTCATCCAAGAGTTCATCTACAAATGGGATAGAATATTTATCCTTGACGGTGATGGCGTTTAGAGCCTGGTAGTCAATGCACATCCACCACGTACCATCTTTCTTGCACCAGCAACACTAGTGAGTAGTAAGGGCTACAGCTCAGTCGAATCACCCCCGTATCAAGCATTTCTTTAACAATGTTCTCAATCTCATCCTTCTGCAAGTGAGGATAGTAGTATGGTCATAAATTTACTAGAGGTTTGTCTGGCAAAATAGGAGGTAGCTCACGCGGGAAAACATCTGTGAATTCATTCAGACAAAGGGCAAGCTTAGGATCTAAGTTTTGTATATTCTTCCCCATAGATGGCTACTGAATATGCATCAAGAATCTACCATGTGCTTCATGTAAAACTTTCTCCATTTGTTGTGACGAGACGATGAAAATTTGGCTCTCGCGCTTGCCTTGTAACATGACCTGTCTCCCTTTGCAATAAAATTTCATGATTAATTTAGAAAAATTTCAGGAGATATCACCTAGTGTTGTGAGCCATTCAATCCTAAGTATAACTTCATAATCATTAATGGGTAGGAGGAAGAAATCAGTGACCACTTCTTAGTCTTGGAGGAGTAGTTTCACCCATGGGCACCATTGGTCACAATTAAAGATTCGACCGTCGTTGACCTTTACGTCAAACTTGTTGCAACCTTTGATTTGAAGCACTAAACATGCAACAACCTTACTATTGAAGAAGTTATTGGTGTTGCCCATATCAATGAGAATGGTGATGAGTTGCTATTTTAGAAGTCAAACTTTCATCATTTGCGGGTTGGAATAGCCGACCAATGCGTGCACTACGTAGTTAGCCGATTAGGACTCTTCCTCCATGGCTTCTTCTATAGGTTGAAGGGCTTCTTTAGATGTTTCATTATCTTTATCCTCCGTTGGTTCAATCATGAGGAGTCGGCCCTTTTTGCAGTGATGTTCGCAGCTCCATGGTTCGTCGCAATGCTAACACAACTCCTTGGCCGATCGTTCGCGAAGCTTGTCTCTTGTCAAATTTTTTAGTGCAAGGGCTTAGATGGCAGTAGAGGGGGTAGTAGGCCTCGACATGGCTAGTCAGGAGCAACCCTTATCCTTCATACCTCGTGGTTCAATTGTTCTTCCTGGATACATGCGAAGGAAATCACTGCCATAAGAGTGTACGATTGTCGCGCCTTTACTTCTCCTCGGATCTCTGGCTTTAGGCCCTTGATAAAAGTACCTAAAAGTTATTTCTCAAACCAATTCTTAGTTTGGTTAGATAAATGCTTAAACCTTATTTAGTATTCTTGTAATTGTAGAGGTTTTACGAATCTTTGCCAATTGTCGGTCGATGTTGTTAAAATCGGTTAGTTTGAAGCGGTCTAATAGTCCTTCCTTGGGTGTGCTTAAACTAATTAAATCACTGAATAGCATCTCCCTCGAGGTGGATGACAGCAATCTCCACCCATGTGGCGTAGGCAGTTCGGTAGAACCAAAAATAGCACTCCGCGCGTGAGATCCACCTGATCGGGTCTCCTTCTTCCCATCTAGGGAAGTCAACCTTCATGCATGGATTATTAAGATCAGAGGTGATATGGCCATGTTCTTGAGGATCGTCTCATCGATATGAAGTTTCTCCGAGTTTTAATTTTTGCTAGTTACAGGTGCCCTGCAAGCCAATCACATGAGTGATGGCACGTGTGACACGCTTTATAATCTTTTTGCTTATGATTAATATTGGCATATTCTCATATTATATTATTTGTTATATATATATTGTGATGTCCTTGGTTCTATGCAATAGGAATCGAATCATGATGAGATCACGATAATAAGATCGATTCATCTTTAAACACAGATCCTAAATAATCCCGGTTATATATTACTCAAGAGGGACATTGAGATAACTAAACAGATTGGTGTACTATATACCTATTCATATGATGGAGGTGGCTGGTCTCATAGCCACTTGTGTGGAGACACTAAGGATATAGTAGAGGTGCTCATTAGAGAATGAGTTCACTGATTAATCTTCTTATGGAATGCTATATGGTTAATGATACTTAATGTCAGACAGTGATTCCATAGTCCCAGTTGTGTATCTGGTCCTTAGACTTGAGACACCAAAGATACCTTGTATGGATACTCCTTTCTTTGACGTCAGACTAACAGGTTTGGAAAGCTCCAGATCTGGTACAACTAGTTATCGGGATTGGTAGCTAATCTTACGAAGGCAATTGAGTATCAATAGAGGATTATCCACTCTTGGTATCACGAGAGGAATATCTCATATATGCTTGCTCAAACAAATCCCTGACTAAGGTCATTCAGATTGAGAGAGGAGAATCTGATTAGAGCAAGACAAACTGATTCCGTATATGACCTGATAGTACCATGTTCGATATACGGTCTTTGGGATATTATTTGGATGAGGGATTATAGATACATGGTAACTGTGGACAGACATGTCCGATGGATTTGATCCCCCCTGTACCATCTGGGGACTATGGCGTAGCGGCCTAGTACATCCATAGTCGATGAGTCGAGTGAATTATTATGGGGATAATAATTCACTATATCAAAAGGAGTTATGATGGGAGTGACTGACGACCAGCTCGGTATCGAGTCTAGAGGGTCACACACATATGGTGGATGCTTCAGCGAATAGAGGATTAGATGGAGATCCAATTAGCCCCTATTCTCTTTAGATGAAATTCTATGCTTATGAGCTCATTGATTAAGACCCAATTAGAGGCCTATGAAGATTATTGGATAGATATCCAATAATACAAGGTTAGTGGGTTATTGGATGGAGATCCAATACCTACTAAGGAATGAGCCCTAGGGTTTTGGTGGCTCTCTATAAATAGGAGGGGAGACTCATGGTTGATAGGTTACAGTTTTAGCCACCACCTCTTATTCTCCTCTCTCCCTCTGAGCAAGAGTTGCAAGATCAGATTGGAGGAGTTTCGCTACATAGATCCATCATGTAGATACCGATAGATAGAAGGACGCTTGACCTCCTTCATCTTCTCCATCCGGATATGGAATACAGGGATATATGATCTCCCTAGGTAAAATCAATCTCTCACACATCGTGATTTTTTCAATTTTTACGATTTTTCTCATGACCCCAATCTTTTGCATGATGATTTGATCTGCGTGGGAAACTAGTTTTTATTTTGATTTCCACTACGCATGTGATACACCCACTGAGTTATCCAATAGTGGTATAAGAGCCAAATTTTTATGCCAAAATTGGTTTTAAACTGCGTATGATGAGATTGAATCGTGTAGAACTGTTCTACGTTCTTGTTGCAGCAATTGACAACGAAAGTAGGTGCTGCCTACGTGGGAGGGGCAGCCACATGCATGTTGTCTACATGTAGATGTGGTTGGCCATGGCCAGGTCCCCTACAGGGGCGGCCGACCATGGCCTAGCTACCTACAAGGGATGGTCGGCTACGGCCAGGCCCCCTGCAAGGGGCTGCCGCTTGCGGATAGCCCTGCCACTAGCAACAGTGGCGGTGCCGACCGTAGGGGTGGCCGCCCCTTGGTAGGGTGGCTGCCAGCTGCAAAGGGCAGCCGCCGCTTGTGCAGGGGCAGTGGCGCAATGAGGGTAAGGAGGGCTAGGACAACCACTCACGCCACAACAAGAACATAGAGGTTATAACGGGACCCACGATACCGTGGTGGGAGATCATGACACATGGTGTTGCGACGATCCGACGAAACCGATAATAATGTGATCAACAATCACAGGGCATGGAGATGCTTCAATGCACACATAGATCCTATTATGAGTGATTAGGCCCATTGGCTCGGGCTTAATCATATTAGGTGATGGCTCATAATCATCTAGTATGGCTTGCATATGTTATGTGTTATACACCTACTAGATATATGTATATATATTTACATGCGATGTAGATATATATTAAATATGTATATATGTGACATGACATATTAGGAGACTGATACAAAAAACCCCTCCTAAGATATTATTAAGTCGGTAAGCGTAAATTGACCCAGGTGGCCTTACATCGTTATAGAAAGAAATTGAATCATGACATAGGTTGAGTTGGTCGAGTCCCTCAAGGCTCACGTATCTACGTGATCGAGATCTTGCCTACGACATAGAGATGTCACCGGTGACCTGAGGACATGGTATGCTTGGTCGAGTCCCTCGAGGGTATATCATCGAATCATACTCATCTTGTAATGATGGTGATGACTTAACTGAACGTCATGGTTGGTCGAGTCCCTCGAGACTATGATGATACAGAGGTCGAACATAATGGGAATCATAAGGAGTTGTGATTGGCAAGAGTTGCCTACCTTTTGGGCTTAGTATAATTGGTCAAATCCCTCAAAGTTGCACTAAGATGCCAATTGGAGCTCGATCTGCACTAGAAGTCTGTCGGAGACTTTCGTATCACGTGTCAAGGGTGTCACGTGATTCGCTAAAAAAATTATGGGAGTACATTAAGATAGAATTCCATATCTTAATTAGTATTTTATGTAAAATCTATATGTTATTTAATTTACGCTATATCTTGTTTGTCGCTTGCAAAACCCGTACTTGGCATACTTGATGTCAACCGCCTCATTGGTCCAAATGCTCCACAATTTGAGAGTTTTTCTCACGGAAGAGAAAATCATATATGTCCTTAACATGATTATGCCCACGCTGGAGGAAAGGATAAGCGAGGATGAGATCGCTCGCTTTGTGAAGTATAAAGATAGTCCTAAAGGATAACTTGTATGTTAATCTTATACTTCAATCCCTACCAGATTCCTTTTCACTGTTCATTATTAACTTTAATATGAACAAGTTTGAGATGACTCTACTTGAGCTCCTCAATATGTTGAGGGGAGCTGAGAATACCATCAAGAAAGAGAAGTCAGTTCTCTATATTGGTGAGACCAAAAAGAAAAGGAAGGCCAGCAAGACCCTTAAGAAGGGCAAGGGCAAAGAAAGACCAGGTAAGATAAAGGTTGCTAAGAAATACTTGGGAAAAGATAAATGATGATGCTTCCACTGTAGCCAAGACAGACATTGGAAGAGGAACTACAAGGACTACCTTGCAGGGAAGGCGAGACAGAAACTTGGAGAAGCTTCAGGTATATTCATGATCAATCTCCACTTGCCAGATTTTTATTATAACACATGAGTATTAGATACTGGGAGTGTTTATTATATCTGTAATTCATTGCAGATTCTAGCAAGACCTAGGAGATTAGCTAGAGGCGAGATGGACCTTAAGATGGGCAATGGAGCAAGAATTGCTGCAGTTGCTGTTGGAGAGGTCACCCTACATTTGCCTGGTGGAGCTATTATTGCATTAGATGCATGTTATTTTGTTCTCTCTATAATCAAAAATATTATTTCTATCTCTTGTTTGACAATTAGTGGATATAAATTAGTTCTTGAGAATAATAGTTGTCTAATAATTATGGATGATGAGATCATCACTATGGGGACCCTTATAAATGGCTTATATGTGTTAGGCACTTCTCCACATATCATAAATATAGATATATCTAAGAGGAAAAGAGATGAGGTGAATAATGTATACCTATGACATTATAGGCTAGGTCATATACATGAGGGAAGGATTCAAAAGTTACTGAAAGATGGATACTTAGATCTATTTGACTATGAGACATATGCAACTTGCAAACCTTGCCTTCGTGGGAAGATGACCAACTCACATTTTAGTAGAATTGGAGAGAGAGCCATCGAGTTATTGGAACTCAAACATAGTGATGTATGTGGTCGCATGTCGACTCAGGCTATAGGTGGTTACTCATACTTCATTACATTTACTAATGATTTCTCTAGGTATGGACATGTGTACTTAATGAAGTATAAATCTGAGGCCTTCGAGAAATTCAAGAAATATAAGAATAAGGTAGAGAACAAAATTAGAAGGAGTATTAGGACTCTTTGATTAGATCAAGGAGGAGAGTACTTGAGTACGGAGTTCACCCATTTCCTCAGGGACAATAAGATTCTTTCCCAATGGATACCTCCTTATACACCTCAGCTCAATAGTCTATCAGAAAGGAGGAATTACACATTGTTAGACATGGTGCAGTCCATGATGAGTTTCACTGACCTACCCATTTCATTCTGGGTGTATGCCCTAGAGACTACAACTTACCTTTTGAACATGGTTTCATTAAAGTCGGTAGTGTCTACACCATATGAGATATGGAAATGAAAGAAGTCTGATCTTAAAATTGTTAAGATTTGGGGTTGTCCTGCCCATGTTAGAAGATACAACCCCGACAAGTTGGAATCAAGGACTAAACGGTGCACATTCGTGGGATACCCTAAGGAGACTTTGGGGTATTATTTCTATCATCATGAGAACCGAAAGGTCTTTGTTGCCAAGAAAGTTGTGTTCCTTGAGAAAGAACACATTCTTGGTGGAAATAGTGGAAGCAAAATAGAATTGAGCAAGGTTAGAGAACCTAGCACCATTCAGAGCCCAAGTCTGTTCAGGTACCTAATACACAAGTTCCAACTTTGCATAGGACTAGTAGAGTATCTCACCCTCCTGAAAGATATGTGAGATATATTGGTAGAGATGACTCTCAGGATGTTAATCCTTAGACCAAAAAAAAGGGCTATTATGAGTATAGACTCCGAGAAGTGGCAAGAAGCCATGAATTCTGAGATGGATTCCATGTACTATAACAAGGTTTGGAATCTTGTGGATGCACCTGAGGGTATTATATCCATCGGCTATAAATGGATCTTCAGAAGAAGATCGGAGTGGATGGAAAGGTATATCCTTATAATGCAAGGCTGGCAGCTAAAGGATATTGTCAAAGATAAGGAGTTGATTATGATGAAACCTTTTCACCTGTAGCCATGCTTAAGTCCATTAGAATTATTTTGGCCATTACAGCACACTATGACTATGAGATCTAACAGATGGATGTCAAAACTATATTTCTCAATGGCAACCTCGAGGAAGAGATGTATACGATACAACCAGAGGGATTCGTATCCAAATAGAGTCTAGATAAAGTGTACAAGTTGCTTAGATCTATTTATGGATTGAAGCAAGCTTCCTGAAGTTAGAACATAAGATTTGATGAGGTGATAAGATCTTATGATTTTGTTAAGAACGAAGATGAGTCTTATGTGTACAGGAAGGTAAGTAGAAGCGCTATCACCTTCTTGGTGCCAGCACAAATCCTTTGTTGATATTTCCTTGAGTTCTTCTCAGGTTATTTTTCTAGTGTTCGGGTTTTGGCTAGGAATGGATGGTGTGGGTGGCTTTTTAATTATCTGTGGATTGTCATTTATATTTGACAATACTCCCTGGTGATTTTTTCCTCATGCGCACGTACAAAAGATATCGCAGTTATCATAGTGCGGTGGGGTTGGTGAGCTTTGACTTAATACCGAATGTTTGAATTAAGTCCTTTCAATAAATGTTCCCAACAATTGTCGGCCAGACTAATCTCTAGCTTGATTTGACTATTATTTAAATCTGCTATGATATTCTTGCACTGTGGAAGTTTGGCAGATTTTAGCAGGCTACCCATCAATATTCTTATATTCGGATGGTCCAAAATGAACAAGAAGTCCTCTCTTGAATTACTCCCATGAAGGAACTCAATAACAGGTTTTGTACCAATTATATCATTGGATTGCATCACCATCAAGTTGATTTGAAGCTATTCCACCTTAAATTCTTCTGGAGTTCTATGGAAGTAAAACAATTTTTTAGCCCTAGAGATCCAACTGGTCAGATCCTCGTATTCCCATCTTGGAAATTCCACCTTTATATGTGGATAACTTGTGTCATGTTCTTGGTTACTTTTTTCTATGTCTCCAAATTGGTTCAACATAGGACCTGAACTTTTATTTTACTAAAGTTTGCTAAAGCTCTCTAATAAACTCATTTTAAAATTATTAAGGGTTTGTTACAATCAATTCTCAATTCTGATTTCGAAGGCTTCTAATTGGGCTTCCATTAAATTATTGGTAGTCATCACATAAGACTGTAGATTTGTAATCTTTAACTCCAACTTCTGATGTCGAGTCAAGGGCATTAGTATGTCCCTCGCAGTAAAACAGTTGTGAAATTTTCCCAAACAGTGTTGATGGTGTGAGGGATCACGAGGTTACTAAGGAAGTGGACATTAAGGGTGGCTATGGCCAAAGGCCAAAAAGTAGCAGCATTAGTATAGGGAACAATTGAGGCTGCTGTAACTGGAAGTGGTAGCATCGGTGTAGGGGTGGTACCGATGGCAAAGGAGGTAGTTATGTTAATGATGAAAGTAGCAACCAGAGTCGATGAAGAGGAGGCACGGTAGGGGGTCTGGTGAGACTCTCCAGCGGCGAGCAAAGTAGATGCTGCAGGTGCAACAGTAAGGTAGGGAAGATATCAATTTTCACAGATTGAGGGCGATGGCTATAGTGGCAGGGTCGACGGGTGTGACAAGGAGGAGCAGCAACGGTGCAACCAACAATTATTGTGATGCCGATAGCGAGGAAGGGAGGGACAACAGTGATGGCAATAGCAGCAATGGTGACAGTCAGTGGCTATGGTTGACAAAAGAAGAAGAGGGTAGCGTAAGTAATGGTTGAGGAGGGAGCGAGGTGGGAATAGAAGGAAGAGAGTAACAGTGAGGGTCCAACAAGCATCGTGGTGCGCTGGGAGCCGATGGTCAGTAGTTGCGGGAAACATCGGTGGTTGATGGCTACATGGCTATAGGCGGCGGCATCGGCAACCAACGACAATGGTTGTTGGCTGGTAAAGGAAGAAGAAGGCATTGACGAGAGTCCAGTTAGTAGTGGTTATATGCGGTTGAGGGCTTGATTACGGCAGTGGCAGGTGAGGCATGGGAAACTATGGCAAGAAGGGGATGAGATGTGAGACTGTAGATCAATAGGCTAGGTGCTAATCTCGGTGTTAAAGATCGTTGTGGCATGACAACCGGCTTCAACACTTTCTCTCCCTTTTTTTCATGATAGCGGTGGCAAAGTTGGTGAAAGACTACAATAAGGTGGCAGATGAGAGCTGAGGAAGATGGCATAGGGTGTAGCGGGCAACAATAGCAACGTTGCTATATGCGAAGATGGTTGTAAGATCTTGTTGTTGAATCTCAGATTTTGATGATGAAATCAATTGATGGGTTCTATGATCTAACTTGTGTGTTAAAGAAAATGATGCAGGATTAACTATGACAGTAAAGGGTAGTACAATCAGATGTTGGGTCGGAGTAAAGTTCGAGCATTAGGTCGAGGTTTGGACGATGCAATAGGAGCTTGTCGAGAGTTCGTCGGAGTTTGGTCGAGGTTCGGATGATATTGTTGGGAGCTTGTCGAGAGTTCACTAGAGGTCGATCGATGTGTGGACGGTGTTATAGGGAACTCGCCGAGAGCTCACTAGAGGTTTATCGGGAGTTCACCGATAGGTTATTGGGAGCTCGCCGAAAGAATGCCAGAAAGTTCGTCGGGAGTTCACTGATAGGTTGTCAGGAGCTCGTCGAGAGTTCAACAGAAGAATGCTGGAAGTTCATTAGGAGTTCACCAAAGGAAATCGGGAGCTCGCCAGGAGTTCATCGGGCAGATGCCGGGAGTTTGCCGAAGAGACAATCAGACAACAAAGATTGTACATTGAGTGTCGTAGTTAGCATCATAATGGGAGTTAGTTTTACTAACTTAATTAAGAGGTCATTAGACCTTAATTGGGGCTGATTTGGACTTATTATAAAAGTCATTTCAATAATCTAAGGTCAGATAAGGCACGGTCTTTGAAAATATGGTCTCTAAGATGACATAATCTTCGTGTTAGGCAGTTGAACCACCCAGACAGTCTCCCAAACTGTCAGGTGGCTGAACCGCCCAGAACACAGTCTCCCAGACTTCTTCTTGTGTAGTTTTTGTTTAAGGGAGAGTTGAGAGAATTGTAAAGGTTATCTCTTGAACCTGTAAAAGGAGAATAGAGCTGTAAGAGGAGTGTTTTATCTTTGCTCATTGAAAAAGATCAGGAGTGAAAGCTGGTTACCTTAAGTAAAGAGGAATTGAGAATGGACATAGGGTAAGGGGACTGAACCACGATAAAATATATTTGTTTCCTCTTTTTTGCTCTTAATGTTTATTGTTTAATTATCTACTATCTTTTCTTTATTAATTGATTAAAAAAATAGTTACAACCTTATTTATAGAATTCTACTTAGAGTCTTATTGGAGTTAGAATCCTAATTAAATAATAAAAATTTAAATAAGCTGATAACTGATGGGCTAACCAAACCTCATATTATATTTTCAAATATGATTTAAAAATTCAAAATTCTATTGTTCCTAACCCACATGCAAAGTAAACATCTTTTTATTTTAAAGTTTCAGAACCCAATATCAGAATAATAGGTATTAACATTCTCTACAGATACGCTCAGCAGTAGTGAATCATTATTTAAGTACTTGTTTGATTTTTATGGTCTCCGTCTTTAGTAATTGCTCAAGGTGGATGATGACGACGACAGCTCATATGATAGTTTAGCACCTAAACAATTCATGTAAAATTTATATAGTTGTCACATATGTGTTTTTTTTTTGCCTTTTAGAGAATACCTTGTTCATATATTTTTATCATAGGGGAATGCTCATGGAACAAACTTGGTAAGCATTTTCCCTTGGTATGTAAACTAATTTCATAAATTTATTCATGGCTACGTTGGTTGCTTTTAGTTTTCCTAGCATGGTTGCTTGCTTGTTATTTATAGCATCGTGTTGTAATATACAATTTTTCTGCAGAAAAGAACAAAATTATTTATTATCTTGTCATAAATTATCTTTGATCCTAATGTATATGATTTTGCAAGAAAATTTCTTATTTATTATTTATAAAAAATTATTTAGTTTTATATAAATATAAATTGTTATTAAACCTACCATCTACTACTCTGATTAATGGTCCATTTACTCGAGATTTAATTGAGTTGATGTTCTACCCAGTTTTGATTACAAGTGAAATAATCATAATGTGACATTTACAAGATTAACTTTTTCTTTCGGTTTTTGTGAAAATATTAGTGTATTATTGTATATTAGTATATTAATTATACAAGTGACGGTCTTAAGGTCAAATCCATCATCACTTCGTATGTTGTTTGAAGTAATAGAAATTTATAGGTTTTTTTTAAAAAAAAATCACATTCTTGCACGCTTTTCCCTCAATTTCCATTGGATACCCTTGAAATAAAAAGAGAAAAAGAATTAAGTAATGACGTCACAAAATCGAAGGCCTCATTAAGATTATAACAATATTGTCATTGATGGCTTTTGTTCTCAGCATCATGCTTAAATTTCCACGTAGCACACAGCCAATGCCCCTAAGCAAGACGACATGCATGGATTCGGAAAGGCACGGAGAGCGAGAACGTGATCTCTCGTCATCATGAAGATCTTCTTTTGAGAGTGCACTCTTCGAATTAGTGTTTCCAAAGATGCGGTTACAGTCACCACCAAGAACAGTGGAAAGGCTTCAGATCTTGGATAATGCAATGTCCATGACATCCACGAAGAAGTCTGCAACAAGGAAGACATTAGACATGCACCACAAAAGTGAGAGCACAGGAACAGAAAGAAGAGCCAATGCATATATACACATACCTGCATCTTCCTTGGAGAAGCAGAGAGGAGGTGTTATTCTGAAGACATTGCCATAGAAGCCACCCTTTCCGACCAACACACCCATGTCTGTTCCAAAAAGCACGTTATTGAAAGTATGGAGGGAAAGAGTCATTTTGAACTGCCATGAGAGCAGTGAGTGAAGAAACAACAACAGGTTAGCTTGAAGACAGTACTGGATAGAATTCACCTTTCATCGTCTCCATAGCATGCATGATCTCAGTTTTGGCTGGAGTCTTCTGTTGACGGTCGGTGACCAACTCAACTCCGAGCATCAAACCTCTTCCTCTTACATCGCCAATGACTGCAAATTCAAAACATCAAGTGATTAATTTAAGTAGAACTTAGATGAAGCATTTGATGATAGCATGACAGGCAGCTGTGCAGGTGTGTGTTTCTCTTGAAGTGCTTAAAGATGATGACTATGGATTGTAAACTTAAAGTAAACTCACTATCATGTTTGTCTTGAAGTGCCTTGAGTTGATCTTTCAAGTAAGAACCCACAACCAATGCATTTTCCTGAAGCTTTTCCTTTTCAATCACTTTGAGAACAGCATGACCGGCAGCTGTGCAGACGGGATTACCACCAAAGGTGTTGAAGTAGCTTCGTTGGGTCAAGACTTGAGCAATTTCTGGAGTTGTAACCACAGCACCAATTGGTATTCCGTTCCCAATGCCCTAAAGAGAATGCAAATAGATGTCAGTTGAACTCACGTGAGGTAACGATGTTAGATGCAAACTCTCACAGAAAAATGAGAAAGAATCATTTAAAGATCTAAAATACTTGAGATTTTAGGGTTTTGTTAGAACCCTTACGGATATTAAGTTTTGGGTCATCTCTATAGGGGATCGGTTTTCTTAGAAGTTTATAGGGGTTCATCCCTCCTTGGTTTTCTACTACATGAGCTGAAATAATATTGATCTATTCATGATAAAAAAAATAGATGATTACAAGGATATTTATAGGCCTTCAATCCCTAATTCCTAAGAGGACTCCTACTTCAAGACTCCTATTCTCAACCAACTCTTAAAGCAACTACTAATGTAACTATAAGTCCAACCACCAATCGATCCATCTAGGAGTGGCCGATTGGTTTATTGTTTTATAATCCTATTCTAATTTAACTCCTTCTCACCCAACCCCTCTTTAACTAGGATAAGGAATGGTTAAATAAGGTGACATGCATCTTACTCTCCCCTCAAATATCTTCCTCAACTAATCCTAATCTAGTCGTCCTTAGATTTTACATAATTATTTTCTTCCATGAAACTAAATTAAGACTCTCCTAGCTAGAGTCCTAACAGACCCGCCCTCTTTAAATCAACCTTGTCCTCGAGGCTGAGGCTCCATGAACTTTAGGTCTCGATCTGTAATTCTCCTTGAAGCTTCCTTGTGGTATCTATAGTAGACGCACTATGGTCCAACGGTCCAACATTATCTTGTATCTCTCCATCAGGGGCAGTAGTATTTGGACGGTGGTGCATCACGATCTTACGATCCCATGCGATCATCAGCTGAACTTGAACCTCCTCATCAATTGGGATGTCAGGTGGATGGATCTGGGTTGAGTCGTCCTTTCTAAACTTCCATTTGTGGTGAGATACTTGGAGGATCAATTGTATTTTTAAATTGATGTACTGATATGATCTATAAGTCACGACTCCATTATGATTTCTAATTTTGCAAGGGTTAAAGTAACAGAGGGATCACTTTCATAAGGCTCGAATTTTCTGCTAGTAGGGCTAGAGATGAAGGAAAACTCGATATTAAATAGTAAACTTTATTTTGGTCTTGTATTTATCGGGGGGGCTGTTTCTTTCTTGTATAGGCTGTCACTTGATTGTTCTTTAATAGTAATCGAGTCTTTTTTTGGAATAACTGCTCCCCTTCGATAAGGTCCCTAGTGGTGTGAGCCTATTCCGAGTCTGAAGAGGTTATGAGTTATAATTTTATCGAGCATGTTTTCATCTCTCCATTGTACTACTGACCTGTATCATGCCAGACTTCAAATTTAGTAGTAATTAGTATTCCTTTATATATCAGAAGCATCGTATGAAATGTAGGGAGAGCCTTAGTGCGGATTAGGTGTCGGCCAGCTTACAAGAGGGTGGTGCTGATCTCAACTCCTATTTTGTCTACTCCTATTTCAAACACCCTATTTCGATCTGGTAATGCTAAGACTGATATAGATGGTATCGTGGCTGTGGAGGCCCTGTAGATGGTAGATGTGTAGATGCTTTCCGCTTGTTCCTTTAGAATTTTGATCTCCATCCAATCATAGACTCGATGCTGGTACTGTTGCTGGATGGACCTGATCTTCTTACAATCGTCAAATAGGGAAACTTCGAACAACATAGTTTGCTCTTGGGAAAGGTAGTGGAAGTAGCCCGAGATATGAGAGTGTTGCATCAAAAAAGCTGGTTCAACTAGATGTGGAACTTTAGGAATAGCTTATCCCTGCAGACAAAGAGGCAAAGCTTGAAGAGATAAAGTGTCATTGCAAGGGAAGGTTATGATCGAATGATCTGTGTCTCCTGTGTCTCCTGGATAATCCTTTTAACTTCGGCCCTCTGAGGATATGGTCAACAATAGAGCCAAATATATGCTGGTGGTTCCTCCTATAAGATTAACAGGAGGTCGTGCAGTCTGGTAGGATAAAATTGGCGCAGTTCGGTGGAGGTAGCAAACTTCTCTAAGCGTTGTGTCTTTTCTTCGCTCTCACGTTTCCCGTGTAAGGTCACCTGCTTTACTTTACCATTTATAAGGTCATTAGAGCTCCTGGTCTTGATGACGATGGTGACTGACTGCTGCTTAAGAGATTCTTCATCTTTCATTGCTTACGGGATTACATAGCCAGCTAGAGTGTGAGTCATACAATCGGCCGACTGTGGGTCCTCCTTCGTGTTCTCCTCCTCAGGTTCAAGGTCATCTTCTTTATATTCTTCTATAGGTTCTATCATGGAAAGCTTCCTTTTTTTGCAGTGATGGTTGCAGCTTCAAAGTTCATTGTAATGCCAATAACGGCCCTTTATTGATCTATCGTGAAGTTCTTCTCTCATCAATTTCGTTGGCAGCGAAGCACGATTGGGAGTAGGGGATGCTGAAGGTTTATATGTTACTAGTCTATGAGTAGTTCTCATCCTTCGAGCATCTTGGTTCAGCCTTTCCTCTTGGATTCGGGTGAAAGAAATTGCAGCCTTCGCGGTGGGGGGCTGTCGCGCTTTAACCTCTATTTTAGTTTCTATCATGAGTCCTTTGATGAACATCCATAATAATTGTCTGTCAAATTAATCACAAGCAAAGTAAGATAATTCCTCAAACCTAGTTTGGTATTCTTGGATTGTGGAGGTTTGTCAGATCTTGGCAAGTTATTCGTTGATATTCTCAAACTTGGTTGGCCTAAAGTGATTCGGTAGTGCATACTTGAATTGTATCTATGTCGGAGCCCCATAATTATATTCAAGCCAATTGTACCATCGTATAACATATCCTTTAAGGTAGATGACAATGGTGTCCACCATGGAATCCTCTGGTGTTTTGTGATAACGAAAGTAACGTTCGACGTATAAAATATATCCCATTGGGTCTCCTTCCCACCGAGGGAAGTCCACCTTCATACGTGGCTACCTCATATCAGCGGCTCGTACTCTCTTTTTGAGAGGACTTTCTGAACTTGCACTTTGCTAGAATTTTGTTGGGCTCGGAGATCGGCCCAATCCGAATTCGGCAAATAAGGTGTGCAATCTATGCTCCATGTGTGATTCAAACACCTCCAACTTGGCATCGATTGAACCTTAAGATGCCATTGCATATGTCTCCAGATCTGAGATGTTAATATCCTTCTCCTGTTGTTGGTCCGTGATATAAAACAGTTGGGTGGATTGATGGTGGAAAAAGGTGGTGGATCAAGGGTAGATGATTACCGTTTGGGGCTGAAAGGTTACTATTTTTTGTTACTATTGGGGCTATGATTTAAGACTATTGTAGGGGTTATATAAAGGGTATAATGGTTGAGGTTTAAGGTTAAAGGAATATGTTAGAGTTGCTATTGATGACAGCAACGGATTTGGTAGGAATTGCGTGTGGATGCAGCAAGTAGTACCGAAGGTAGTGCAGCAAAATTTTTCGACAAAAGGGTTACTGTTGATGTACTGTTTGGGGCTATTATAGAGGCTATAACGGGGGTTCGATGACATAAAGGTTTAGAGTTAGAAGGGTGGCTTAGGGTTACTGTTGATGACAGCAACTGGTTTGGTAGGGAGTAGTGGCCAAAAGGGTGGCAGATCAATGTTGCGGTTTATGGTTGATAGCTTATGGTTTAGGTTACTATTTATGCTATGGTTTGAGGGTGTTGTGGAGGCTATAAATAATTTTTTGTGGTAGTGGTTTGAGGTTAGGAAGGAAGGTTTAGGGTTACTGTTGGGGTAGCAACCGGTTTGGCAAGGTTCGATGGCTGTAGAAGATAAAGATCAGTGGAAGGTTCGGTGGCTGTGGAAGACCGTTGTTTGGGCTACGGTTTGGGTTGGCTATGAAAATTGAAAAAAGGCTACGACAGTTATGTCTTAAGGCTATATGAGTACCCTAAAGATGATATAGGTGGTAGCAATAATTTCGACAAGGATCAGATATGGGCGTAGCGAAAAACACCGAAAGGTAGTGCTGTAGAATTCTACGTCAATAGGCTATGATAGTTACTGTCTTGGGCTACAGTTTTGGTTGCTATTAGGATAAGAAAAATAAGTTATGAGGGTTGCATCTTAAGGCTAAAGGGATGCCCTAAAGACATCTTGGATGGTGGTAGCAAGTTAGTTGGGTTTTGGTGGGTTAAGGAGAAGAAGAAAGACAAAGGTGCAACAACAGATTTTTTTTTCAGAAAACAATTCCAGCAATGAAGACGTAATTTTTTTCAAAAATTCTCAATAAAAATTTAAGTGAAACTCAAAGGGAATCTACTAGCAAGGAAGAGATAATATCGTCAAAAATTTCTTGGAAGGAAACGACAATAAAAGGTTTGACAAAATTAAAGATTACGAGGTGTTGTTGTAGAATTTTTTCAGCGAAAGATTTCAGCAGTATATTCAAAAATTTTTGCAGTAGTGTATAACAAGGAATCGAGTAAAACTCAATGGGAATCCACTAGTAAGGGAAAGGTAATGGTTTCAAAAAATTTATAAAAGAAATCATTAGAAAAAGTTTTGGCAAGATCAAGGAATACGAGAAGGTACTATGACAGAATTTTTTTATCGAAAGATTTCAGCAATACATATGAAATTTTTTTTCTAACAGTTCAAAATAAGGATTCGAGTAAAACTCAAAGAGAACCTATTGGTAAGGGAAAGATAATGCTGACAAAAAAATCCTAGAAGAAAACAGCGATAGAAGGTTCAACAAAATTGAAGATCACGGGAAGGTACTGCAGCAGATTAGACGTAAAAGATGAGTAAGTTATCTTGAAGATTTTTTGAAAAGGGAGATTCGAGGATAGGAACTTATAAAGTCATGGTAGAAATTTCATAGAAATTTGATTAGTAAAAATGTAGTAGATATTCAAATAGTAAAGGGTGTGCGGCTGAAATTCTACGACGTAACTTTCATCTTAAAGGTGGAAACTTTACGACGAAAAGTTTATGCAGTAAATAGGAACAAATTTTTTTATATTTTTTAATAGGCATAACTAAATTGCAGCAGCAATAAGGTAGAAAACTAGAACCTGTTGTAATTCACGGGGAGATCAAAGGATAATTTACGGTAGTGGAGATGACGATCAAAGGAATTTGGTGACGACCTTCAAACAATTGTGAGAATTGCTTGGGATGACTATGGGGGATAATGGATGGCTATGGAAGGGCAGCGAGATGCCAAGAATGCTACTTTGATACCAAGTATTAGAACCCTTCCAAATTCTAAGCTTTGAGTGATCTCTATAGGGGATCGGCCTTCTTGAAACTCTATAGGGGTTCCTCTCTCCTTGATTTTCTACTATATGAGCTGAAATAATATTGATCTATTCATGATAAAAAAATGGATGATTATAAGGATATTTATAGGCCTTCAATCCCTAATTCCTAAGAGGACTCCTACTTTCAACCAACTCCTAAAGTAACTTCTAATGCAACTATAAGTCCAACCACCAACCGATCCATCTAGGGATGGCTGATTGCTTTATTGTTCCCTAATTCTATTCCAATTTAACTCCTCCTCAGCCAACCCCTCTTTAACTAGGATAAGGGGTGGTTAATTAATGTAACATACATCTTACTCTCCCCTCAAATATCTTTTTCAACTAATCCTAACCTAGCGGGCCTCCTTACTTTCCTTAATAGGGGTCAGCTAGATAGGATTTATATGATTACCCCTTAGATTTTACATGATTAACCTCTTTCATAAAACTAAATTAGAACTTCCCTAGCTAGAGTTATAATAGACTTCTTGTAATTATTACTGATATCTAGAGTGTTCTAATATTATAGAAGGGGTTAACCAAGAACAATGCACAAGGCTATATAGAGAGTCTTCCAGTTTCAGATATCTTCTGAAATCAAACCAATCAATATGCAAAAGCTGCTATAATGCAAGTTTGAAGTAATTAAATATGGCAAAAGTTTCGTAAGAATATTTCTTGTAAGTCGGCGCTACTTAAGCTGTCAAATCCCAATCCAAATGGAAAACGGGTGTAGGATCCATGATATATATTAGAATGAGATATTTATGTGTGAGGAGAGATTAAAAAGCAATTAAGAGATTATTTTGAACCACAACTTAATAAACATTAACTATTTGGATTGAATTGATGATAAATTGATGCATGTTAATTATAATCACACTCATGGATTTATTATCAATTTCAACACATACGATAAGGCTAACTAATTAGGTAAAAGATTGTAAGAGCTAACCTTGGCACTGGTTACTATGTCTGGCACAACGCCATGAGCTTCAAATCCCCAAAAATGGCTTCCTGTTCGAGCAAATCCTGCCTGGACCTCATCAGCTATGAAGAGTGCCCCAGCTTTCTTTATGGTTCTGTAAACAGCAGGCAAATAACCCGGTGCCAGTTCCATTATTCCACCTACTCCCTGTCACAGAAGAACCCGCCAGGGATTTCAGTTAATGGATGTGTGACCAGAGATATCAAACATATGTATCAAATAAGAAGGCATCATAGAATGAGTCATGGAAGAATCCATATGAAACTGCATACTTGTATGGCTTCCGAGATAAAGCCAGCAACTCTCCCAGAAGTTCCAAAGTCTATGATTTCTTCCACATCTTTGGCGTATTTCTCTCCATCTGAACCAAATATCCCTCTGTATTGGTCTGGATTCAGTGCATGGTGCATCCCAGTCTGGAAAAATAACATGAGAATCATGATGATATTTTTATCATTAGCACGATGATAAGATTCCTAAGCAAAATACCAAGCAGTCCTTTCAATCACATCATTCATATATATAACAGATTGATGTTTTGTTATGAAAAAACTAGTTTTCCAGAATATATGAAGAAGCATAATTTTATGTATTTATTTTCTGTCCTCACATTATACTCTAGATGATGATAATGATGATAGTGGTGATAATTCCAGCCCTAACATTATATTTACCTGAATGACATTGAATTTCCAGTTACTTTGAGCAGTCGCCCCCATTGACCCAGCAGCATTCCCATGGTATGCATTTCTGACTGATATGATATCATGACAACCAGTATAAACTCGAGCAATCATCATGGCAAGTTCATTTGATTCAGTCCCGGAATTAGTGAAGAAGACGACCTGCAGAAGAGAGTAGGGTGTAAGGGTTCAATTTAAGTTAGTGTATGCGCAATATAAACAACCAAGAGGGAGAAGAGGAGACGGGTTGTACGTGCCTTGAGATCTCCAGGCAACTTGGAAGCCAATGCCTCTGCGAAATCTGCGACGGCGTGGTTTAGATATAGAACAGTAGGATGCTGAAGCCGCTTCGTCTGGTTAATTATGGCTTCCGCAATATCAGGGTGGCAATGGCCACAGGACACGGTAGCGATACCACCAAACGCATCGAGGTACCGGCGGCCATCCTCGTCGAACAAGTACTGCATCTTTCCGTCCACAATGTTCAACTGCAAAGATACAAACTTTGCCTTGATTGAAGTAAAATTTTCTATCATTTCATGCCCAATCTCGGAGAAAAATGATCAATTGAAGTTACAATGACATTCTAAATCAACTATAGACGAAATAAGAATCGAAATTGTTCCTCGAGATCAGATGTTCCGGTAATTGGGATTAGGCGAAATGAAACTCTAAATAACTCGATTTTTACACGATTAATTCGTCAGAAAGAACCCAAAAAAGGCCCTTTGATTTTGACCATGTTTTAATCTGTGGGTGTGAAGGAGAGGAAGGAGGGCAAACGCACGGGATTCTTGTACAGGTAGGAAATGGAAGGGCTGAGGAACTCGGACCGCTTCCGGACGATCTCCGCCGCCCGCGGCCCGTGGTACGGAGGCGGGATGTAGTCGAAGGGCGGCATAATGGGAAGCACGGCCGCGTCAACCCCGTCAGCCGCCACTGCCGCCGACTGAGAGAGCCTCCGCGAAGGGGGCACAGAAGAATAGAGCCTTCGGAGGAGGAGAACCCTCTGCATTGCCTCCCGACAACAAGGAAAGGAGGCGGCCACACCGTCGTCGGACTCTGCCCGTCTCGGTGTCGTTCTTCAAAACAAGCCTCCCCTCCACGATAGTTAAGCGAGGAAAGAAGGTGCCTTTGGCGACACCGACGTCGGACTCTGCCCTTCTCGGTGTCGGCCTTCAAAACGCGCCTCCCTCCACGATGGCTACGGTTACCGGGGGGAGGGGGGAGCGTTTAACTAGAGGGGAATACCACGTTGTCTGACCATTCAACGCTTGCCAATAATAGTTTAGAACTTTGAGCATATGATTGACTGTTTTCAACATGACATTATTACAGCTTGTCCAAAAAGTGTTTTTATTATTTTTTGTACTTTTAAAATTTGGAATAATTATAAGTCATTACAAATTTTAAGTGAAATTACAATTATATCTCATCATCCAAAAAATTCAGGTTCATTGCTGTTGCCGGTGACTACCAATAACTTATGAATTAAAATAATAGTATCCTTGATTTTTTTGTTGAAGAAAAGTTATTTAGAGGATAATAAAGTCAATTACAATTTCCATATATTTGATTTAGTAAGTAAAAATTCCATATGTAAGTATATGAATTATCTAAATACTGTGATTTAATTTTATTGAATATATGTGAAATCATAGACATCAAATGAATATGCAATTTTTCAAATAAAAACATTATCTTATCATTTTTTTAATCACATAATCTACCATTTATTTTAAGACTTTACAAGGAAATATCTGAAGTTTGATTTTGTTTAGATATTTTAGGATTTTTTTAATTTGTGGACCACATGTAAATTAAGGATTGAAAAAGTAATAATAATAATAACAATAATAATAATAATAATAATAATAATAATAATAATAATAATCAGTCCAATAATCTAAATTAATAAACAAGTATTTCTTATAATACATATTATACCTACCAATACAAGTCTAACGTTATACCTTTTTATGCTATTTTGTCTATTATGTGTCCAACTTGTGTATCTTGTTATTTTGACAGACACATCTCAAATTAATGTCATTGCTTTTATATATATATATATATAAACATATTAAATATTTTTAGTTATTTAAAAATAAATATGATTGTTAGTTGATAAAATGTACAAGTTATTAGCATCACATAATCCTAGTTCTAAATGTGAAATGTTAGACAACATTAAATAATATAATATTATTCCTAAGTTAATATTAAAAAAATTTAAAATTGATAATAAGTCCCTAAATATGTTCATTGCTAATGGTCATATTAATAAAAAAATGACATATACTTTGTTAATAATGTTCAACAAAAGTCAACTATCTTTATAAAAGGATCTACCTTAAATGTGTCACCAAAAATTAAATATAATTTTTGTAAAAAATTAGGACATAAAGCCTACAAATGTGCATTCAAAAATTATAATCCACAAAATTAATTTGGGTTCTCAAAGGAACTATAAACAAACTTAAGCTATTAGAGAAAATCGGAAGAACATATCATTAAGGACCTAAACTCAAATGGGTACCTAAATCAAAATCTCTCATAATATAAAGTTACCTCATAACAAGGCTAGGAGCACTAAGTAATGTTTTAAAAATAGATACTCAAAACATATGACTTGAGACCTAATATCCTTTCAAAGCTCAATAGCCTAAGTAGTAAAAAGAAAATTAATGACAATGAATCTTTTAATGGTTCATCATTATACAATTAATTTTGATGATGCATGGCTAAAGAATGAACTAGAACCAAAGAACCTTATTTATTATAAAATATATTAAAATTTATATAAATGAGATTTTAATAATAATTGAATAAAAATTTAAAACTATTAGTTATTGGTTTAAATATAAGGACTATTGTTAAATGGTTCAAATATTGACAAGGTTTATGGAATGATTGATTTAAATGTTACATTGATTAAAATGTTATGATTGAATGATTATGTTAAATGATAAAATTTTAGCATAGAACAATATAGAAAGGGAGACAAAAATCATGCTTCATTGTCTAGTATTTTTGTAAATTAAAAACATATTTAATAAGAATGAAATGAGCATGGTAACTCACTACACTAAGTCTAAAAATTACTGGAATTAAAATAAATCAAAGTTTTTGTTTGAATATATTTTATTACAATGATATTGATAAAATTTCATTTTTGACTTTAAATGACATTGTATTCTTGAAATAATTTTTGAAAGAAGGACAATTATTCTTGAAATAATTTTTATCCTATTAATCCTTCAACAAGAGATAAAATAATACTACTATTGTTGAATCTATTAAACTACAAAAATAAATTAGAGAATTTTAGCTATTGAAAAATAATCTATGATGTATTCATTGAATTTTTCGAAAAATGATTTTTATGATGATTTTGGATAAGTTTTCAAATGATTTTATTTTAAAAAGAGATTGATGAATCTATCCAACTTTATTAATATTTTTGATGATTTTATCACGATCTTGATAAGTTGAAAAATTATAACTTGAAATCTTTACATAAATCAAGTTCGTTTGAATAAGTTTAGAAATGAATCATAAGTTTATCTATTTGGAACTACAATATGAATCTAAACAATGATCTTGATGATTTGAAATCACATAAATAAGTTGAGATCCTATATTTCCATATCTCATTTTGGAAAATCATACTTGTAACTTAACAATTTTCATGAATTAAGATTTTGCTTACAAAATTGATCTCCTAAAAATTTTTATTATCTAAGAGAAGATTTATTAAATTAAATTATATCTTTTGGTATTAATGAGTATCTTTTGAATTAATATTCTTCTTGACATGATTTATTTTATAACTCATGAATGTGAGAAGTTAAAAATTAAATGAAATATGTATGATTTGATAATTTTACTTGAAAATACATAAGATGTCTTGATTACTTATATTCACAAACAAAAGGTAGGGCAAAAGAATTAAATCATCTCTTTTAGATTTGAATTTTTATTTTTAATGACATGATACCCCTTATACTTTTGGGAGTCATTTGAACATGAATGTAAAGGAATTATACCATCATATTTTGTGACAATGACTAAAAAGGAAAAATAAAATTATCAATATAATTAGAAAAAAATTAGATATAATAACATTAAATAAGGAACAAGCGCTTAGAAGAAAATTAGAACTATATAAATGTATGCAAAATATTGGATTTACAATTTGAGCTTAATCTACTATCATGTTTTCTTTTAAAATTCTTAGTGATTATTATCAAAATCTATATGAGATATGATTTTCTACCTTGAAATTTACATAAGATTGTTCCATTGCTGGGATTTTAAATTAACTTGCATGAGTAGCTCTTGTTTTATTTAGATACTCAAATTTTATATTTATAAAATTGAGCATTTTTATAATATGATGTTTTTCACTTTTCTTCCTTGTTTTTACCTTATTGTATACAAAAAGAGAAGAAAATATAAATGAAAGGTGGTCTACAAAAATATATTTTTTGCTATTTATGTTAGAAAATCATACAATTTAAATGCATGAGTGGCTCGTAATTCTTCTTGGATTTATTGGATTTATTGGATTTTTTAGCTCACTTTCAAAATCACTCTAGTTAAAATGGATATAAGAAAATGATTCAAATTTTTGTGATGAGATAGTTTTAAAGATTATTCTTGTTTCATGAATCTTGATGAATATTTACAAAGGAAAAAAAAAAATATAACATAAACTTCTATAATATTTGATATAAGTCTTTGACATTAAATCTTTGATGAATCAATTAATGTGCTATTCTTGATTTAAATAAATTAAATTGCATAGGTAGATATCAATTCTTATATTTCAGAATTTACATCTAAAAGATAACCCTATTTTTGTAATACAATGTCTTACACTCCCCTCCCTTGTTTTTTCTTTATTATTCAAAGAAATGAAAAAAAAATTATAAGAAAATTATATTTTTGTTAAGGGGGAGCAAAACATATTTGCTTACATGATGTAAAATGCTAGCTTGAATATTACAAAAGAAGTAAAAATTTGCTAGCTTGCACTTCTCAAAAGAGAAGAAAGAACTCACTAGCTTTATTTGGTATGTTATATAAGATGGATTTGTTAAGCTCATATTTGAAATTTTCTTTTAAAATTTTCTATCTACAAGATTAAGGTTGAGAGTTAGGAATGCTAGATCATGAAAATATATTGCTAATCTATATTTCTTGAGATTAAGATTTTTGTGATAATATTTTTGAAAACTTTCTCCATGTTCTTTATCTTATTATTCACAAAAGGAGAGAAAATTTGCATAATATTTTGCTATTTTACGGATTTATTTGCTACGCTTGAAATTACATGAGATGATTTTAAATACATGAGTAGCTCCTAAATTTTTTAATCCCCTTAAATATCTTGGAGTTTTGAGCTCATTTTTGAAATTTACCTCTACAAAATTGAAAGCTATATTTAATGATGTTTACAAATCCTCCCTAGTTTTCTTTCCTTCTTTTTCAAAGGAATAAAATTTTTTATGACTCATATCGTATCTTAAAAAAGGGGAACAAAAACTCATATGTCTTAAAATCCTTAGCACTATATTTCATCATTTTGTTTATGACAAAAGGGGAGAAATATACGTTGATGACATATTATATTGAGAAATATACATTGATAATATATGATGATACACATTGATGATATATAATATTGATGATATACTTGGATATCTTGGATATGGATGCATAATCTTTTTGAAACTTATGATTGGATGACTTGATGCAAATTTATGTTGAAATTTGCTTGGAATGTTGATTGCTTAAAAATACTTGAAATCTAAGAGTATGCGATTCTCTTAAATTTAAGTGACATGGATTTAGGTAGAGTTAGGATTAACTCATATCATCAATTAATTATCATCATAAAAAAAGGGGAGATTGTTGAATCTCAAATTTTGATGATGAAATGAATTGATAGGTTATTGATCTAACATGTGTTGTTAGAGTTGATTGATGTAGGATTAACTATGATAAAGAGAATATGACAATCAAATATTTGGCCAAAGTTAACTCCATGCATCGGGCCAAGGTTCGGACGATGCGGTTGGGACCTCACTAGGAGTGAGTTGGGAGCTTGCTAAGGGTATCGAGAGTTTGCCAGGATGACACAAGGGAGTTCACCGGAAGAAGACCAAGACTCGCCAGAAGATTATTGAGGATAGCCGAAAAGGCTTGCCAGGAGTTGGGAAGGTCTTGAAGTGGATGTGTTGGCTATTATGATTATAATTAATTAAGTGATAGTTAGCATCGTGCAAGTTTAACCACGATAGAAAAAGGAGTTACAGATCAAACATGGACTCAGGATCAAGCTTAGATATTGGACCAAGAATTGGACGATGCGTGAGAGCTTGTTGAGAGTTTACTAGGATTTCGCCGAAGGGATCGAGAAGCTCGCTAGGAAACATGTCGATAGATCGCCAAAGGAAAACCGTGAGACTCATTGACCGTGAGACTCATTATTGGAGATTCCATAGGTTGTTTGATTGTGAGAGTAAGGTCATAAGCTTGGTGGGTGGTCATATCTTGATTGTAATCTTCTAGTTGTACGTTAAGATTGAGTCCTAAATTAGTGTGATTTAGAAGGAATCTAAATTAACTTAAAGAGGCAATCGAGTCCATTATGAGGGTTTGGTTGAGCTCAATTAGTTAAGAAAAGGATTAGTCAACATCAGGTTAAAGCCAAAATTTGAAAAGTGGAGGGAACCACTTTTTCGGAGATTCCGGTAGGTAAACCACTGACGAGCAATGGTTCAACTGGTGCCGCCCAAGATTTTGAGCGGTTGAATCACTCGTACCTAGAAATTTAGGCACTTTCAGCAGTTGACCCATCAAGGCCGATGGGTGAATCACTCGTACCCAAATTTTTCGGGTGAGTTTAACTTTTTGCTCCAAATTCTGAAGTCATTTGGGGCCTATTAATACCCCAAGTTTTCTTATGTTCCATACAATAATTTTGGGGATTATATTCTAAGAAAATATTGTATATGAATTGTAAGAAAGGAAAAAATGTAAGGGAGTGATCCAAGTATGTAATTTTGTCTCCCTTGAAATGTTGTAAGGGTTTGTTCTTCACCCAAAGGAGATCAATAGTGGATGCTGGTGTACCTCAAGGAGGAGGACTCAGGAAATGGACATAGGCTAAGGTTGAGGCCGAACCATAATAAATTATAAGTGTTCATTATTTGTTTTATTTACTACTTACAATTGTCGGGTTCTTAATTGTGTTCAACAAAATATCAAGTGATACTTCTATTTTTATTTACTCATTGAAAACAAGGTTTCAAGTCAAGCACTTTCAAGAAACTTTGTATTTTATTTTTGAATTATTCACTTGCTTTACTTGAACGAAAAACTTCTGATTTTCTTATCTTAAAGAAAAAAGTTTCATTAAAAAGAGAACTTATACTTACACTAATTCATCCCCCCTCCTCTTAGCGTCAATTGATCCTAATAGGTTACACCCAAAACTAACTTAATTAAGATAAAGTTTAAATATTATGTTGTCCTGCATATCATTGGTTCATTTAAACTCTCGGTGCATCATGTTTTCCTTCAGCGTATTGCTCCATCCATCAGCATGTTGACTCCCATAACATCCGATCTTGAAGCAATGTCTGATTTTTTCGGCTCAATTCTCGATCTCTGACTTTGGTCTAATATATGATTTTACTATTTTAATTATTTTGCTCTTTCATGATCGAAGATAATCCTGTATCATTTTTTTTTAATATAGATTAGAACATAAATTCATCAATTGATTTCATCATCAAAATTTGAGATTCAACAATATTCCCTTTTTTTATGATGACAACCAATTGATGATAGAGTTTTAATAAACTCCCCCTTTCTATATGCCATATTGAAATAAACTTGAATTCATAGAATGATAACCTTATAATCATAATATCTTTGTATTCAAGTCAATAATTTTAATGAATATGCATACAACATAAGCATCATCATAATACCATCATAAGTATTGTATACATAATAACAAAGATTAAGTTTGTTATAACATGCATAATTCCAAATCATCAAAAAATCAAAGTATATCATAATGTCATTATAATATCTAGAGTGAGTTAAGATTATAAATCTTCAAGCATAATTTCACATCATCATTACTTCTCCCCCTTTCTCATCAACAAAAAGGAGAAGAGTGCAACTAGTAAGCTAACAACATTGATTCTTTTGAGATATACAAGATCACACTTCTTTTTACTTTTTTTTGAGATGAATAAGATGACACTTCTTTCTCTCCCCTTTGTAATTATCAAAATAAGAAAGAGAAGAAAAGGATTCAATGGCGCAAAAATTTACATCACATGAAAAGTGAAAGATCAAGTCGTGAGTACTGAAAAACCATAATCATTTGAACAAATCTCTTTTTTTGTAAGTAGCAAGAAGAAGGAATCATAGGAAACAATTTTGATTCAAGGGAAAAACTAAATTCATGAAAACCGAGAAATCAAGATAATGATCCAAAAACTATATATGAAAAGAGTTCATGCATTTGTAAGATTCAACATGCTTATATCTCTTTGAATGAAATCAAATTGTTCCTTATTAAAAGGTTTAATAAAATATCTGCTAATTGATGTTTTGTATCAATAAATTCCAAGGATATATCATAAATATTAACATATTCTCTAATAAAACTATATTTAATATCATTGTGTTTAGTTCTAGAGTATTGAATAAGTTTTTTTGTTAAACAAATAGCACTAGTATTATCACATATTATAAGAATATTTTTGAAGTAAAGTCCATAGTCTTTTAAAATATTTTTTATCCAAATAACTTGCGCACAACATGCACCCGCTGTTACATATTCAGCCTCGGTTGTAGATAATGTAATAAAATTTTATTTATTAGAAAACCAAAAACAAGTGCATGAACTAGGAACTAACAGGATACAGAGGTACTTTTCTATCTTTTCTATATCCTCCAAAGTTGGCAACAACATAAGCAATCAAATCAAAGATTTTGGATATCATAATCCTAGATTTAATATTCTTTTTAAGTATCTAAATATTATTTTAATTATGTTATAATAAGATTGTTTAGTATTGGACTAAAATCTTGCATACAGGCCTACACTAAATATAATATCTGGTCTAGTTACAATTATATATAGCAAACTACCTATCATACATCTATAGGTCTTTTGATCAAAATATTTTTCTTCATTATTCATATCTATTTTTGTAGAGGTGCTCATAGGTGTGTTAATGGCCTTAGCACTATCTATATGAAATAATTTTAACAAATCCAAATCATACTTAGTTTGACAAATAAAAATTTCATCATTCAATTGCTTAATTTATAGTCATAAGAAAAATATTAATTCACCCATTAAATTTATTTTGAATTATTGGCTCATACTTTTAGTAAATGATTCATATAAAGATTCATTAGCAAAATTAAAAAATAATATCATCAATATAGATTTTAATAATAAGAATATTATATTTAAAATATTTAATAAATAATATGGTATCGACCTTACCTTTTGAGAAATTATTTTGAATAAAGAAAGAACTAAGTCTGTCACACCAAGCCCTAGGGGCTTACTTTAGTCCTTAGAGTGTCTTAAATAATTTATAAATATAGTTTAAAAAAGATCATCTTCAAATTTGGGTAGTTGTTCAATATAAACTTCTTCGGAAATAAAACCATTAAGAAAAGTTTTTTTGATATCCATTTGAAATTTTTAAAAGAAGCATAGGCAAGGAGTATGCTTTTAGCTTCAAGTCTTGCCACAGGAGTGAATGATTCTTCTAATCAATACCTTCTTCTTGGTTGAAACTTTTGGCCACTAATCTAGCCATTTTTTGAACCATAATAATGGATTCATCTTGCTTATCTTTAAAGACTCATTTAGTGCGAATTACAATATTATCACTAGGTCTAGGAATAAGTGTACATACCTTATTTCTCTTAAATTGATTTAACTCATAATGCATTGCAAACACCCATGAATCATCTTTTAGAGTATCGTCAATGCATTTTGGTTCAGTTTGAAATAAAAAGGAGATATTAGTACAAAACATTTTAAATGAAGAATCAGTTTGAATATCTTTTGATGTATCTCTAAATATTAGCTCCTTAGGATAAGCATCTACATACTTCCATTTCTTGGGTAAGGATTTCTTGAAAGTAGATGCATCCAAGTTACTTTGGAGAGGAGAATTTTCATTCAAATTTAAAATACCAAAATTAAAATCATCATCAAATCAATTTTCTTTAATTTGAGAACCTTATTAAAAATAATATATATGAATTACTCAATAACTAAAGTTTTTTTATTAAAGACATACTAATCTTTTAAATTTAAGGAATAATCAAGAAGTATGACTTCGTCGGATTTAGCATCAAACTTTCCTAAGAAATCCTTTTCATTTAAAATAAAATATTTACAATTAAAAACTTTAAAATATGAAATATTGGGGTTTTTATTATTCTACAATTCATAGGGAGTTTTAGAAAGTAATGGTCCTGTGAGAACCCTATTCATAATATAGCATGCCTTGTTAAGAACTTCGACCTAAAAATGTTTGGGTAGGTTATGTTCATTTAGCATGATTTTTGTCATCTCTTGTAAACTTATATTTCTTCTCTCAATAACTCCATTTTATTGTGGGTTTTTTGGAGTGGAGAAATTATGGTTATACCCATTTAACTCATAAAAATCTTAAAAATCATAATTTTTAAAATCAGCATCATGATCACTTTGAATAGACGAAATCATAAAACCAATTTTATTTTGAACTAGTTTACAAAATTTTAGAGAACATTTAAAGCAATCACTTTTGTGTGCCAAAAAATATGTCCAAGTAAATCGACTATAGTAATCTACAATTACAAAATCATATCTACTACCTCCTAGACTTGTGGTATCTGTTAGTCTAAATAAATCCATATGTATTAATTGTAGTGGTCTAGAGGTGTTTACTTGATTCTTTGATTTAAAACTACTTTTTATTTATTTAACTAGTTGGCATACGTCACAAACTTTGTCTTTTATAAACTTAATTCTAGGCATGCCTCTTACAAGTTTTTAAGTTGTTATTTGTGTAATTAGTTTCATGCTTGCATGACTTATTCTTCTATGCCAAGGCCATGCATCATCATTTAAAGTCAAAAAATAAGTTTTATCATAGAAGTCATCAAGATTAATTGTGTACACATTATTGGTTCTTAAGGTATTTATTTTTATGAGGTATCTTTATAATACAAGTATTAGATTCAAATTTTATGCTATAACCATTATCACATAATTGACTAATGTTTAGTAGGTTGTGTTTTAAGCTATCTAGTAGTAAGATTTCTTCAACCAAAAGGTTAGACTTATTACCTATATTTCCTTTGCTAATAAATTTTCCTTTAGTGTTATCTTGGAAGGTGACATATCATCCATCTCGGCTAGTGAGCTTTAAAAATTGTGATGGATCTCCGGTCATATGCCATGAGTATCCACTATCAAGATACCATTTTTTGCTCTTAGCTTTTGTTTGGGGACATACCTACACAAACACAAAGTTTTACTTTACGTATACATTTAACTTTGGGTCCTTTATAGTTAAATCTATCTCTTTTGACCTTTAGCATTAAGTCATTGATTGTTCATTTAGAAACCCAAACTAATTTATGTGAGCTATAATTTTTGTAAGAACACATATAAGCATAATGACAAAATCTTCCACAAAAATTATATTTATCTTTATGAGGAATATGTAGTGTGGAACTTTTAACAAAATTTGTTGACTTTGGTTGAGTATTACTATCTACAAAATCATTTCCTTCCTTTTTATAGACACAACCTTAGTTGGCCAAATCATGTTTAATGTATTATTTCTAATTTTAAACTTGTCTAAGGCTTGTTGTAATAACATATTTTCCTTTCTTGGTGCATCTAACTCTTCACATTTAGAGCAAGGAGTACATGATATTGGCGTTTCATACAAAGTTTTAACTTTACTAGTAAGCAATGCATGATTCTTGTTTAGTGACTTATATTTCTTACTAATCTTTTTGAATTCATCATATAAATCATGAAAAAGCATTAAATAGTTCATCATAAGAAAAGAAGCTTCGAGTAAGTTATGTATCTCATCATTAAGTGTCATTAGCACATAGTTTACCACTTCATCATTATTGTGCTCTTCATGTTTTAATGCACTCAAATCATCCCAAGTTGCCTTGAATGCCTTCTTCTTATTTTGAGTTGGTAACTTTTTCTTCAATTGTGGGTACTCATTTTTGAAGTGCCCTGATTTCTCACATTCGTAACAAATTATAACTTCACTTTTTTATTCATTTTTATTCTTATGATTTTTGTATCTTTTTATGAACTTTTAAAGTCTTCTTGTTAGAAGTGCAATGTCATTATCTTCATCACTCGAGCTTTTACTCGAGGAGTCTTCTTATGTTCTCAGTGAAATATCCTTCTTGTTCTTCGGAATATTTTTGTCTTGTTTATCATGTGCTTTACAAGTCATTCCGTAGGTTATCAATGACCCTATAAGTTTTTCAAGAGGAAAATTATTCAAATCCTTTTCCTCTTATATGGTAGTTACTTTTGGGTCCCAACACGTAGAAAGAGATCTTAACTAGTTTAAGGTTAGTATAACATTTACCAAGAGATTTTAAACCATTGACAACAGTCATAAATTGGATGTACATGTGATCAATTGTTTCGCTTGGTTTCATTTTAAATAATTCATAACTATGTACTCAGAAATTAATTTTTAACTCTTTTGCTCTACTTGGACCTTATGTGTGACTTCTAGTATGTGCCATATATCCTAAGCAGTGTTATATGTAGAAAAATAGCTAAATTTATTTTTATTAAAGGTGCAAAACAAAGCGTTCATAGCTTTAGCATTAAAAGAAAATATTTTTTTTTCAAAATCATTATAATCATTCATTGAATTGAAAGATTTTTGAAAGTAATTTTCAACAATGTTCCACAACTCGAAATCCATAGAAATCAGAAAAATTCTCATTCATGTTTTCTAGTAAGTGTAGTTCATCCCATTAAATACTGGTGGACAAGTGATAGAGTGACCCTCATTAATGCCAAGAAAGCCATTAAAAACTCACTTGAGTGTTAATCTAAGTGAATGTAGCTTTGATACCAATTGTTAAGATCATGTTGGCACTAAGAGGAGGGGTGAATTAGTGCTTAAAAAAAAATATGTCGATTGAAAAAAAAATCATTCGATCATAACTTAAATCGGAAATATGTTAGACTTGGAATGCAAGTGAGAGTAGTGAGCTATTAAGTGAGTAATAAGAATAAAGCACAAGGAAAAGAACACACCAGATTTATAGTGGTTTGACCGTGGTGACCTATATCCACTCCCGATTCCTCCTCCATTGATGCCATCAACGTTCACTAACGATCTTTCTTCAATAGGTGAAGATCATCTACCCTTTTATAATCCTTTCTCCTTTTTACAAGTTTAGGAGACAACATTTACAAATCTCACACCTCTCTTAGAATGAACTCTAGACTTTTAAGATGAGCGAAACTCTCAATTTGCACACTTAGAATCATAAGTTTTTTTTTTAATCTTAGTTCTTTCTCTCTCAAGCCAGAATGAGTGGGGTATTTAGTGCCTCAAATAGTTTCAAAAGTTAGTGCCAAAATTTAAATTTTTGGGATTTCTAAGGTGCTGGTAGTACCATCGCTACTTAAAAGTCTTAGAGACCGTGTTCTTGTGATTGTACCACCAACTGAGGTGATACCATTGCCTAACTTTGGGTCACTGAAATGGGCCTTCCAATAGGCTCAAATCAGCCTTAATTAAGGCCTAGTAATGCCTTAATTGAGTTAGCATGATTATACCCAAAACTAGCTTAATTAAGACGTAAACTACGATGATCATGACATAAACTATTACAAAGTATAAATCATGTGTTATCCGACATATCATTCATTCATCTAAAACATAGGTGCATCATGCTATCCTTTGGTGTATTGATCGATCCATCGGCATGTTGACTCCCACAACATCCGATATTGATACAATATTCGATTTTTCTGGCCCGATACCCAATCTATGACTTCGGCCTAATGCATGATTTTACTGGTTCAATTATTTTACCATTTCATGATTGAAGATAGTCCTGCATCACTTTTCTTGAATATATATTAGATTATAACTTCATCAATTGATTTCATTATCAAAATATGTGATTCAACATTCTCCTCACTCTCATTTCTTCTCGGTCGATCACCCCTTTCTATAGAACGTGAGGATAACAAAGAAGAGTTCTTCTTCCACACTTACTGCAAGGTGATACATAAAAGCTGAGTTTTTGCACTGCAAGGGACGAGTATCACCATTTTTTCCACCATGTAGATCACTACTAAAGAGGATATTTGACCTCCTTCATCCTATCCTTTGGATCTGGGTTTCGAATGATATACGATCTCCATAGGTAAAATATTTAACACGATATGCATATTTTTTGATTTTGTGGTTTTACATATACCAATCATAGCATGACAACATGATAAACGAGGGAGAATTTTTTATTTTTATTTTATGCTATGCATGTGATGTTCCTACATGGTTTCCCAACATCTGACATAGTTACTAAGCTTTTAGCACGTTGTCTAGTATTTAGCATGTCATCCAATCATCCGATGCTTCTCCAAACCTCTGACACATCATCCTTGCCTTCGACATATTGTCCAATCTATCAGTATGTTGACTTGCTAATAACATCCAATCTTTTAGTGCAATACCCGATTCTTCTAGCATGATGCTCAAACTCATAGCATGAAGTCTAATCTTTGGCACGTCGACTAATCCTCTAGCCCGACGTCTAATTTTTGACATGATATTTTTCTAGCCCAATGTTTGATTCTTTGCTTCGACAATTTCCCTTCGATGGTTTGAGTCAATGATCAAGGTTTTTATTACATCACTTATCTCAAAAGATATTAGTCTCTAAACTTACCAATTCATCATCAAAATCTAAGATTTAATAATCTCTCACTTTTTGATAATGATAACTAATTGATGACAGAGTTTTAACCAAATTTTCCCTATCTATATTCCATTTTAAAAGATTATAATGAACTTGAATTCAAATGATCATATATCATTTTAAATACAGATACTGAATTCAAGTTAAAAGAAATTTAATCTTGTTGATATTTTGATTCAATCATTCAAGCCCAAAATCAATGTTCCATTAAAAATATAATCATTTTAAGTTTCAAATTTTAACAATTATTAATGTATAATATCAATTAAAATATAACTATAAGTTAACTATTTGCATAATAAAGAATCATAAGACATCATGATTCTGCCACTTGGTTAACAAAAAATATACTTCTCTCCCTTTGTTAAAAAAATACTTCTCATCTTTTATTAATAAAAAAATATGAGCTACTACTTCTCCCCCTTTGTCATCATCAAAAGGAAGAGTGTGATATTATGATACCATGTGCTACTTCGGCCCCTTTATATCAATGTTCTAATTGTAAAAATAAAAATTACTTTGATATCATAATATGAAGGATCTTAATATAAAAAATAAGTTTAAGTTATCGACACTGAGAGGTTAACTAACAATGGAGTATTACAAAACTTCCCCTATCTTATGTCATCTTAAAAAATACGATGAAATGAATTCAAAATAAAACTTTTTTAATAGTACACTTAAATTCAATTTGAGATAAATTTGATCTTGAAATTATCATTTCAAGCCTAAATATTTAATTAAGTTTTAAATTTTTAAAAAAATAAATAAAAGTTAGGCATGAGTAACTACTAATAAAAGTTACAAAAACATCATAAATCTACTTATTCAACACATATGCTAAGCATGAGTTGTTACTTCTCCTGTTGTCATCAACAAAAATATGAGTTACTTGTGCTCTTTCGTTATCAACAAAATAGAGTATATAAGTCATGAATATAAAAGAGTCATACAAAATAAATCTCAAGTTGTAAATATCGAAGGATCATAATTCATATACACAAATTTTTTCCTTAGTCATTAGTAAAAAGAAAGAATCGTAGGAGAAAAAAATAGTAAAAGGTATTGATTTGCACAAAACAAATCTCAAGTTGTAAACACCAAAAAGTTAAGTGAAAGATCATGATTCATTTGGATAAGTTTCATCTTTAGTAAATATCAAAAAGAAATAATCATAGGAGAACTAATAGTAATAGCAAAAAATAATAATCATTGGTGAACAAATAGTAAAATTTATTGATTCATACAAAATAAATCTCAAGTTATAAGTATCTAGAGGTCAAGTGAAAAATAATAATTCATTTAAATAAATATCCTCTTTAGTAAATAGCAAAAAAGAAATAATCATAGGAGAACAAATAGTAAAAGGTCTTGATTCATACAAAATAAATCTTAAATTAAAAACATCGAGAGATCAAGTGAAAGATCATGATTAGCTTAGATAAATCTCATCTTTAGTAAATATGAAAAAGAAAGAATCATAGAAGAATAAATAGTAAAAGTTATTTAATCATGAATTATCAAGACACATAGGTCATCTTTAAGAGCATCATCAATGCATTTAGGTTCAATTTAAGATAAAAAATAATATTTATATAAATATTTTTAATGAATAATGAATTTAAATGTCTTTTGATATATCTCTAATAATCAGCTCCTTAGAATATGTATCTACATACTTCTGTTCATTGGGTAAAGTTTCTTTGGAAGTAGATGTTTCTAAGTTATTTTAAAGAGGAGAATTCTCATTCAAATCAAATTATCAAATTCAAAATTATTGTTGTTAACTTTAGGAGATTCATTAAAAACAATATGGATAGATTCCTACATAACTAATATTCTCTTATTGAAAACTCGATAAGCTTTAGAAACCAAGGAATATCTAAGAAAAATGCCTTCATCAGATTTTGCATGTTAATTTTCCTAAGGCATCCTTTTTATTTAAAAAAATATTTTCATCAAAAAACTTTGGAATATGAAATGTTGGGATTTTATTGTTCCACAATTCATAGGAAGTTTTATATAGATGAGGTCTTATGAGAACCCTATTCATGACATAGCATGCTATGTTAATGGCTTCGACTCAAAAAGTATTTAGGTAGGTTATGTTCATTAAGCATAGTTCTTGCCATATCTTGTAAACTCAAATTCTTTCTCTCAACAAGTTCACTTTGTTATGGATTTCTTGGAGTGGAGAAATTATGGTCATACCCATTTGAATCACAAAATTCTTGAAAATCATGATTTTTAAATTCACTACTATGATTACTTTAAATAGAATAGATCATAGAAACTTTTTTATGTTGAACTTATTTGCAAAACTTTATAAAATATTTAAAAGAATCATTTTTATATGCCAATAAGTATGTCTAGGTATATCTACTATAATTATCAACAATCACAAAAGTATATTTACTACATCCTAGACTTATGATATCAATAGGTTCAAATAAATCCATATAAATTGTAATAGTCTAGAGATACTCACTCCTTAGGCATTTTCCTAGTTAGCACGTATGATAAATTTTATCTTTTGACAAATTTAATTTTAGGTATTCCTCTTACAAGTTCTTTAGTACCAATTTGTAAAATTAATTTCATACTTGCATATCCTAATCTTTTATGTCGAAGCCATGGATCATCATTTAAAATCAAAAAGCAAGTTTCATTATAAAAATCATCAAGATCAATAATATAATGTTTCTTAAAGCAATCATAGATTTATTCTTATTTGGTATTTCTATAATGCAAGTATTAGATTCAAATTTAATACTATATCTCCTATCACATAGTTGATTAATGCTTAATAATTTATATTTTAAACCATCTACTAACATAATAATTTTAATAAAAATATTTGGTTTGTTACCAATATTTTCAATACTGATAATTTTTTATTTATTATTATCTTTGAAAGTAATATATCCTCTGTCTCAGCTAGTGAGCTTTGAGAATTATGTTGGATCTATAGTCATGTGCCTTGAGCATCCATTATTAAAATATTATTTTTTACTTCTAGCTATAGTTTGGGGACATACCTACAAAAAACGATGGATTTGCTTTAGGTATCAATTACAGTCATTTATGGTTAGATATACCTTTCTTGACTTTTGACATCAAATCATTTATATGTCCATTAGACACCTAAACTAATTTATGAGAACTATATTTTTTAAAAGAACATGTATAGTGACCAAATCTTCTACAAAAATTATATTTGACTTTAGGGGGAATATGTAGTGTGTATATTTTCATAAATTTTGTTGGCTTTTGATGAGTGTTAACACTCATGAAGCCTTAGTTAGCAAGAATCATGTTTAGTGATTTGTTTTTAATTTTAATTTTTTAATCTTTGTTGTAATAACATATTTTCTTTTTTAAGTTAATCTAACTCTTCATATTTAGTATAATATGTTAACATACAATAGTTGTACTTATTTTTTAATTTATCAAATTAATTAGAGAGAGATATATAATCTTTTTTTAGCAATTTATATTTCTGACCATTTTTTTTAAGTTCATCATACAAATCATGAAATACATCAAGTAATTCGTCATAATATAAAGATATTTCAGGAGAGTGAAACACCTCATCGATGAAGGCCATCAAAGCATAGTTTGTCACTTCGTCTTTATTGATTTATTCTTCGTCTTCTAATGCACTTGATTCATCCGATGTTACATTGAATGCTTTCTTCTTTTGGGTTGCAGCTTCTTTTTCAATTGTGGACACTCATTTTTGAAGTGACCTAGTTTTGTGCATTCATAACATATGATTATATTTTTATTAGGTTTGCTTTTATTCTTACCTTTTAATCTTATCGAATTAGTCTTGATTCTCCTCATGAACTTTTTGAGTCATCTTATAAGGAGTGCAATGTCATCATCATCATCATTTAAGCCTTTGCTCAAGTAGTCTTTTTTAGTTTTAAGTGCAATATCCTTCGTTTCAATAGGAAGATTTTATTAGTTATAGGCGCCTTATAAGCCAATTACGTGAGTAAAGACAATTATGACATGGTGAGACAATCTCTTTGTTTATCATTATTAGTATTTTCTCACATTATATATTATTTAGATTTGTGACATCCTTAGATCTATGCAATGGGAATCGGATAGTGATGAGATCACGAAATGAGACTAATTCATCTATAAACACATACCCTAAATAATCTTGATCATAGGTTACTAGAGAGAGACATTGAGATAACCGGATAAACTAGTGTATTGTATACTCATTCATATAATAGAGGCAACTAATCTCATAGTCGCTCATGTAGGAACACTAGAGTTACAATGTAGGTGCTCATTGGAGAATGAGTTTACTGATTGATCCGCTTATGAAATACTAGATAGTTAATGATACTTGATGTTAGACACTGATTCTATAGTCATAGTTGTATATCTAGTCCTTAGACTTGAGACACCAATGATGCCTTGTTTGAGTACTCCTTTCTTTGATGCTGAATTTATAGGCTTGGAAGTTTCAAATCTAGTATAGCCGATTATTGGGATTGATATTCAATCTTTTGAAAGTAATTGAGTGTCAATAGAAGATCATCCATTTCTTGTTATCACGTGAGAAATAACCCGTGTGTGCTCATTCACACAAATCCCTAGCTAGGGTCATTCTGATTGAGAGAGAAGTTCTCTATAAAAATTTGATTAAAGTGATATTCGAATTAATTCCATATGAGACATAATGTTACCATATCTAATATACGATCTTTGGGATATTAGGTAGATGAGGGATAATAAATACACAGTAATTATCAATAAATAAGTCTGATAGATTAGATCCCCCTATACTGTCTTAGGACTATAACATAGTGGCCTAGTACATTTGTAGTCGATGAGCTGAGTGAATTATTATGGAGATAACAATTCACTATATCAGAAGGAGCTGATAGGAGTGACTTACGGCCAGCTCGGTATCGAGCCTCGAGGATTACACACATATAGTAGATGTTGCAACAAGTAGATTTGCATATATAAGATATCCGCGGAGCCCTTATTTTATCCGATATCCAACAAGCCCCTGTATTATTGGATCTTATGGATCAGTTCCAATAAGAAGCAATAAGAGATTATTGGTTAGAGATCCACTATTCTAAATGACATGGGTAATTGGATAGAGATCCTATACCCAATAGGAGTGGATCCATTAGGGTTAAGCTGCATGCACCTCTATAAATAGGACAAACTTCAAAATTCATAGGGTAGAACTCTTGGCGGTTGCCCTCCATTTGATAGAACCCCATAGGATTCTAGGGTTGGTTTCGATCTCTATAGGGGATCGGCCCTCCTTAGAACTCTATATGGGGTCCTCCCTCCTTAGTAGTCAATCACAATGGCTGAAAAGATAATTTATTGCTTGTTGAAAATGGGGCAGCTACAAGTGCTTATATAAGGCTCAAAACCCCAACCCTAATGGAAAACTCCAACTCTAAGTGAAACTTCTACTCTAAAACCCTAGTCGCCACTTTTCCTAACCCTAGTCGACCCCTATAGGCAAAGTAGGCGGTTGCTAGATAGGGTGTAGATGCTTAGATTAGGGTTTGACTTAATTGACCCTAATCTGACTCTAACTTCTAATTAGACTCTGATTTAGTCGAATCTTAACCTTACTATGATTTGGGTTGATTTATTAGAATTCACTCAAGATCTCCTCTTAACCGATCTAATGTCAGGTCTAGGCTACTCAACAAGACCTAATCTAGGGACTCTACCCAATCGACTAGGACCTAACTCAGTTAGGGTCCTAACATACCCGCCTTCTTCAAATTGACCATGTCCTCAAAGTTGAGGCTCTATGATATCCAAGTCTAAGTCTACAACTTATCATGAGGCTTCTTTGTTGCATCTGTGGTAGGTGCATCATGATCCCACGGTCCAGATTTGTCTTGTATTTTTTCAATGGTGGTAGTGTCTAGATGATGATGCATCGTAATCTTACGATGTCATACAATCTCTAGTTAGAACTGAGCCTCCTCATCAACTTGGGTGTTGGGTGGATGGATCTGGGATGAGTCATCATCTCTAAACTTCCATTTGCGGTGAGATACCTGGAGGATCAATTATTATTTTGAATTGGTACACAGATCCGATCCATAGGTCATGGTTCTAGTATGATCCACAATTTTGTAAGGTCCAAAGTAATAGGGAGACCACTTCCATGAAGCTCGAGTTTCTTATTGACAGGGCTGGAGGTGTAGGAGAACTCGATCTTCAAATTTTCTTTCATTCTGAAGTTTGTTGAGAGGCCATTTCTTCCTTGCATGGGTTGTCACATAGTTGATCTTTAGTAGTAATCGAGTCTTCTTTTAAAATAGTGGCTGCCCTCTGATATGGTCCCTAGTGGTGTGAGCCTGATCTGAATTTGAGGTGGGTAAAAGCTGTGATATTTTCGGGCCTATTTTCATCTCTCTTTCATGTTGTTGACTTGTATCATGCAAAGCTATAAATTCAGCAGTGATTAGAACTTCCTCATTGTAGCTTAGAAGCCTCATGTGAAGTGAAAGGAGAGCTTTGATGTAGAACATGGGTCAATCATCTTGCATGAGGGCAGCGCCGGTCCTAACTCCCGATGTGTCCACTCTAATCACGAACACCTTGCCACGATTTGGAAACGATAGCATCGATGTAGATGGCATCATGGTTGTGGGGGTTGATGTTTTACTTGGCCAAAGGGGGGTATCTTTCTCTGTGGTGAGAGGGGTGATGATCTCGTCATAGTGAAAAGGGATGTCTGGCGTAGCAGTCACCATGTTTTGTTGGGCCCTGCAAGTGATCTCTCTCTTTCTTCTGTAGATGGTGGATGTGATGATGCCTTCTTCCTGATTAGAGATATGTTTCTTCAGAAATTTGATCAAAAGGGGGTGCTATTGATGTTGCTATTCGGGGCTGCTATGAAGGCTGTAAGGGGGGTTTGATGGTAGTGGTTTAAGGATAAGAAGATGGGTTAGGATTGTTGTGGATGGTAGCAACCAGTTTGGTAGGTATTGGTGGCTAAAAGAGAGATGGGTCAAGGTTGTGGTTTATGGTTGATAGCTTGCGGTTTAGGTCACTATTAATGCTATGGTTTAAGGGTGTTGTGGAGGCTGGAAAGGATTTCAATGACATTGGTTTGAGGCTGGGAAGGAAGGTTTAGGGTTTAGGAAGTGCCAAAAGATATTGTTGAGATTTTGAGGGAATTTTTTCTAGCAAGATGTATATGAAGGTGGCAGCAAGTGAATAGAAAGATCAATAACAATTAAATTGGAAAAGATTGGTTGTGTATGAAACAATAAATACCAAAAAGGATGGCAATAGAATTTTCATCGAAGAGATAGTAGTTTTACGACGAAAACTCTAATAGTATACCAATAGTTTGGGATGATTTCAGCAAGAAACCAATGACAATGAAAGCCGAGCCAATGTAAAATATGTAGAAGATTTTGTCAACAAAATATAGCAATAAGATCTACAATATGGCAGCATGCGACTGAAACTTTATAGTGTAACTTTTATCGTAAAGATAGCAGTTTTACGATGATAAGTTTTTCTAGTGTGTGAATGGAATATGGGGATGTTAGCAGCAAAGAATAGATGGTGATGAAGGCCAAATCAATACAAATATTGAGACAAGATTGATATTAAAATATGGCAGCAAGTTTTGACAAGAAACACGATAGCAAAATGGTAGGTGGCTAAAAACTATGTTAACGATGGAGATTGTTGCAGTGATTTTTTTGTTAGGACTCTAGCTAGGAGAGTCCTAATATAGGATCATTAAAGAGAGCAAATATGTAAATCCTAAGAGCATTCATGTAAATCTTATCTAGCCGACCCCTAATAAAGAACCAAGGAGGCCGACTAGGTTAGGATTAGATGGGAGAAAGATATTTTGAGGGAAGAATAAAATACATGTCACCCTAATTAGCCACCCCTTATCCTAGTTAAAGAGGGGTTGGTAGAGGAGGAGTTAAGTTAGAATAGGATTAGGATTAGTTTGGAGGTTAATTCTTAGAGTTGGAACTGGAGTTGTTGGAAGTAGGAGTTGGTTCTTAGAGTTGGAGTAGGAGTTGTTAGGAGTAGGAGTCTTAAGTGGGAATTCCATTAGGAGTTGAGGTTTAGAAGACTTATAAATAGCTTTGTATTCTCCCCTCTTTTATCATTAATAGATCAATTATTTTTTAGCTCATGTAGCAGAAAATCAAGGAGGGAGGAACCCTTATAGAGTTCCAAGGTGGCCAATCCCCCTGTAGAGATCACCCCAAGCTTAGAATCCATAAGGGTTCTAACACTTGGTATTCAAGTAGTGTTCTTGGCATCTTGCTGCCCTTCCACAGTCATCCATCAGCCCCCATAGCCATTCAAAATAATTCCCACAATTGCTTGAAGATCGTCACCAAATTTCACTGTCATCTCTACTACGGCAAATCATCCTTTGATCTTATAGTGAATTGTAATAGGTTTTAGTTTCCTACCTTACTGCTACTGCAATTTAGTTATCTCTATTCAAAAAAATAAAAAAAATTATTCTTATTTTTTGCACAAACTTTTCATCGGAAAGTTTCTATCTTTACAATGAAAGTTAAGCTGCAGAATTCTAGCCGCACACCGTTGACTATTTGATTTGTTGCTACGTTTTTATTAATCCAATCTTTACAAAATTTTTACAATGGCTTTAGCACTTCCTATATTTAAATTTCCTTTTGGTTTTGTCAAAAAATTCTTAATATAAACCAATGGTCTTTTATGTCCAAATTGTTATACTTTAGACGTAAAAATCTACTGCAATACCTTCCCATCATCTTTGATTTTGCTGAACCTTTTGCTACCATTTTCTTCCACAAATTTTTTATCAACACTATCTTTCCCTTATCAATAGATCTCTTTAAGTTTTACTTGAATCCTTATTTTAAACTACTGAAAAAAAATCTCATCTATACTATTGAAATCTTTCGATGAAAAAATTCTGCCATAGTACCTTCTTGTATTCCTTGATCTTGCCAAAACTTTTGCTGTCGATTTCTTCCACAAATTTTTTGATAGTATTATCTTTCCCTTATTAGTGGATTCCCATTGAGTTTTACTTGATTCCTTGTTATAAACTACTACAAAAATTTTTGACTATACTATTGAAATCTTTCGCTGAAAAAATTCTGCAACAACACCTTCTTGCAATCGTTGATTTGGTTGAAACTTTTGTTGACATTTCTTTCAACAAAATTTTTAACGACATTACCTCTCTCTTACTAGTAGATTCCCCTTAAGTTTCAGTTAAATTTTCATTAAGAATTTCTATTGAATCTCATATTTTGATGATGAAATCAATTGATGGGTTTTATGATCTAACTTGTTTGCTAAAGAAAATGATGCAGGATTAACTACGACAGTAAAGGGTAGTACAATCAGATGTTGGGTCGGAGTAAAGTTCGAGCATTAGGTCGAGGTTTGGACGATGCAATAGCAGTACAATTAGATGTTGGGCCAAAGTCAGGTTTGAGTATCGAGCTAAGGTTCGGACGATGCAATGGGATCTCACCGAGAGTTCGCCGGAGGTCGACCGAGGTTCGGACAATGTTGTCAGGAGCTCGCTAAGAACTCACCAGAAGTTTGTCGGAAAGTTCATTGGGAGTTCACCGACAGGTTATCAGGAGTTCACTGGGTGTTTGTCGGAAGAATGCTAGAAGTTCATTGGGAGTTCATCGAAGGAAATTGGGAGCTCGTCGGGGGTTCATTGGAAAGATGCTGGGAGTTCACCGAAGAGACGATCGGACAGTGAATATTGTACGTTGAGTGTCGAAGTTAGCATCATAATGAGAATTAATTTTACTAACTCAATTAAGAGGCCATTAGGTCTTAATTGGAGTTAATTTGGACTCATTATATAAGTCATTTCAGTAACCCAAGGTCAGATAAGGCATGATCTTCGAAGACACGATCTTTAAGATAACACAGTTTTCGAAGGTTTGTTTGGCGATTGAACTGCCTAGACTGGGTAGTGGAACTGCCCAGACACAGTCTCCTAGACTGTTAGGCAACTGAACCGCCAAAAACATAATCTCCCAGATTGTGTCAGGTGGCTGAACCACCCAGAACGTAATCTTCGAGACTAGCACATTGGGATCACTTAAAAATTAATTTTTGGCTCCACTTTTAAGTCCATTTGGGGCCTATAAATATCCCACCCTTTCTTGCTTGAGGTATGTAAGCAATTAAGAGCAAAAATCTTATGAAAATACTGTTGTAATTTTTAGTTTCTCCTCATTTCATCTTGTATTATCTTTTATTTAAGGGAGAGCTTTGAGTCTTGTAAAGATTATCTCCTAAACCTGAAAAAGGAGAATAGAGTTGTAAGAGGGTAGTTGATCTTCACCCATTAAAGGAACATCAATAGTCGAAGCCGGTGGCCTCAACTAAGGAGGAATCGGGAAGTGGACGTAGGTCATGAGACCAAACTATTATAAAATCGGTTTGCTTTCTTTTCTTTGCTCTTTTACTTCATTGTTTTGTTATTTAACTATCTATTATCTTTGCTTACTCTATTACAAACATCTCTATACTTAAACACATTTCTGATATGATTTTTATTGAGTGAAATTTTCAAATCGACGAAGATTTCTCATCAACACTAATTCATCCAGCCATATTTTCTCTCTATTTGGCTTAAAATCCAAGAGAGATAACTTTTATTTGTAATCAAGAGAGACTTTTTATCACTCGTCCTCCCATGTTCATGTTGGGAAACTTCAGTGGGTGCATCATATGCGCAGCGAAAATCAAAATAAAAACCGGTTTCCCACACAGATTAAATCGTCATGGAAAAAATTGGGGTCACGAGAAAAATCATAAAAACTAAAAAAAACCAAGATATGTGAGAGATTGATTTTACCTAGGTAGATCGTATATACCTGTATTCTAGATTCAGATGGAGAAGATGAAGGAGGTCAAGCGTCCTCCTCTCTAGTGGTATCCACACGATGGATCTCTACAGCAAAACTCCTTCAATCTGATCTTGTAACTCTTGCTCAGAGAGAGGGAGGAGAATAGGAGGTAGTGACTAAAGCTGCAGCCTATCAACCATAAGTCTCCCCTCCTATTTATAGAGAGCCACTAAAAACCCTATGGCTTCTGCCTTAGTGGGTATTGGATCTCCATTCAATTACCCACTAACCATGCATTATTAGATCTCTATCCAATAATCTCTTTAGGCCTCTAATTGGGCCTTAATCAAGGAGCCCATCAGCATAGAGTCTCATCTAATGAGAATAGAGGATAATTAAATCTTCATTCAATCCTCTATTCGCTGAAGAATCAACCATATGTGTGTGACCCTCTAGGCCTGATACCGAGCTAGCTATGAGTCACTCCTATTAGAACTCCTTCTGATATAGTGAATTATTATCCCCATAATAATTCACTCGACTCATCGACTATGGACCTATCTGTCTATAGTTACCATATATCTATAACCCCTCATCCAAATAATATCCCAGAGACCGTATATTGGACATGATATTGTTAGGTCACATACGAAATCAGTTTGTCTTGCTCTAATCGAATTCTACCGGAGAACTCCTTCTCTCTTAATTCGAATGACCCTGGCTAGGGATTTGTCTAAGCAAGCACATATGACATATTCCTCTCGTGATATTGAGAGTGGATGGTCCTCTATTGGCACTCAATTGCCTTCGAAAGGTTGGCTACCAATCCCGATAACTAGTTGTACCAGATCTGGAGCTTTCCAAACCTGTAAGTCTAGCGTCAAAGAAAAGAGTACTGATACAAGGTATCCATGGTGTCTCAAGTCTAAGGATCAGATACATAACTGGGACTATGAGATTACTATCTAACATTAGGTATCATTAACCATACAACATTCTATAAGTAAATTAATCAGTGAACTCATTCTCCAATGAGCACTTGTACTATATCCTTAGTGTCTCCACACAAGTGGCTATGAGACCATCCGCCTCCATCATATGGATGGCTATATTGTACACCAATCTGTCCGGTTACCGAAATGTCCCTCTTGAGTAACCTATGATTAGAATTATTTAGGATCTGTGTTTAAAGGTGAATCAATCTCATTATTGTGATCTCATCACGATTCGATTTCTATTACACAAAACCAAGGACATCATAATATATATACAATAAATAATATAATGTGAGAATATACCAATATTAATCATAAGCAAAAAAGATTATGCAGTATGTCACATGTGCCATCACTCACATGATTGGCTTGCAGGGCACCTGTAACTAGCAATCTCCCACTTGACCTAAATCCAATCACCTATGTGTTTGATCCCCATCAGACCCCTGTGATGCTCAAATACAATCTGAGCCAACGGCTTCGTCAATAGATCTACAACATTATCTTCGGATGGAACTCTTTCCATTGCTATATCTTTATAGGCTATGATCTCTCTTATTAGATGGAACCTCTTCAGAATATGCTTAGACTTTTAATAAGACTTGGGTTCCTTCGCTTGAGCTATCACCCCATTGTTGTCGTAATATATGGGAATTGGTTCTACGCTGCTTTGTATGACTCCCAAATCTTTGATGAACTTCTTCATCCATATCTCTTCCTTTGCTACTTCTGCTGTAGTAATGTATTCTACCTCTATAATCGAGTCAGCAGTAGTATCTTGCTTAGAACTCTTTCAGCTTACTGCTCCTTCATTCATGGTAAAAATATACCCTAAGTTTAACTCGCTATCATCAATGTTAGACTGAAAACTTAAGTCTGTGTAGCCCTCAGCCTGTAGGCTACCTCCTCTATATACCAGTAAAAGATCCTTAGTCCTTCTCAAGTACTTAAGGATACACTTTACTACCTTCTAGTGTTCTAAACATGGATTTGCCTAATACCTGCTCGTGACACTTAGAGCATGTACTATATCAGGCCTAGTATATAGCATCACATATATGATAGATCCTATCGCTGAGGCATAAGATATCTTATCCCTGTCTACCCTTTCTTCAGGAGTCTTTGGGGACATACTCCTAGAAAGTGATATTCTATGTCTCATCGGTATGAGACCTTTCTTGAAATTTTTCATGCCAAACCTTTTGATAATGGAGTCTATGTACATAGACTGAGATAAGCCAAGCATCCTTTTGGATCTATCTCTATAGATCCGGACCCCCAAAATATAGGATGCTTCCTCTACGTCTTTCATGGAGAAGTTTCTAGATAGCCAAGCCTTTATTGTGGAGAGCATTCCTACATCATTCCCAATGATTAGGATGTCATCCACATATAGCACCAAGAAGGTGATAGAGCTTCCACTAGTTGTATCATATATACCTCTTCCTCGAGGTTGCCATTGAGGAATCTCGTTTTGACATCCATCTGCTAGATCTCATAGTCATAGTGTGCTGCAATGGCCAAAATAATTCTAATGGACTTAAGCATGACTACAGGTGAAAAAGTTTCGTTATAATCAACTCCTTATCCTTGATGATATCCTTTAGCTACCAGCATTGCTTTATAGGTCTCCACCTTTCCATCCACTCTGATCTTCTTCTTGAAGATCCATTTACAGCCGATGGGTACAATACCCTTAGGTGCATCCACAAGGTTCCAAACCTTATTAGAGTACATGGAATCTATCTCAAAATTCATGGCTTCTTGCCACTTCTCGAAGTTTATACTTATAATAGCCTCATCGTAGGTCTGAGGATCAACATCCTGAAAGTCATCTCTACTGATATGTCCCATATATCTTTTAGGAGGGTGAGATACTCTATTAGACCTACGTAAAGTTGGAACTTATGTGTTAGGTACCTGAACAGACTCAGGCTCTAGAATGGTGCTTGAGCTAGGTTCTCCAACCTCGCTTAATTCTATCTCACTCCCACTGTTTCCACCAAGAATGTGTTCCTTCTCAAGGAACACAACTCTTTTAGCAACAAAGACCTTTCGGTCCTTGGGATGATAGAAATAATATCCACAAGTTTCCTTTGGGTATCCCACGAATGTGCACCATTCTATCCTTGATTCTAACTTATCGGGATTGTGTCTTCTATCGTGGGCAAGACAGCCCGAAATCTTAACAATCTTAAGATCGGGCTTCTTTCATTTCTATATCTTATATGGTGTAGACACTACCAACTTTGATGGAACTCTATTCAGAAGGTAAGCTGTAGTCTCTAAGGTGTAGAGCATTTCTACATCATTCCCAATGATTAAGACGTCATCCACATATAGCACCAAGAAGGTGATAGCGCTTCCACTTACCTTCCTGTACATACAAGGCTCATCTTCGTTCTTAACGAAGTCATAAGATCTGATCACCTCATCAAATCTTGTGTTCTAACTTTGGGATGTTTGCTTTAATCCATAAATAGATCTAAGCAACCTGCATATTTTATCTAGACTCTCTTTGGATACAAATCCCTCTGGTTGTATCATATACATCTCTTCCTCAAGGTTGCAATTGAGGAATGCTGCTTTGACATCCATTTGTCAGATCTCATAGATATTATGCTGCAATGGCCAAAATAATTCTAATGGACTTAAGCATGGCTATAGGTGAAAAGGTTTCGTCATAGTCAACTCCTTGTCTTTGACGATATCCTTTAGCTACCACGCTTGCTTTATAGGTTTCTATCTTTCCATCCACTCCAATCTTCTTCTTGAAGATCCATTTGCAGCCGATGGGTACAACACCCTCAGGTGCATCTACAAGGTTCCAAACCTTGTTAGAGTACATGGAATCCATCTCAAAATTCATGGCTTTTTACCACTTCCCGGAGTCTATACTCATAATAGCCTCCTCATAGGTCTGAGGATCAATATCCTGAGAGTCATCTCCACTGATATGTCGTACATATCTTTCAGGAGGGTGAGATACTCTACTAAACCTACGTAAATTTAGAATTTGTGTATTAGGTACATGAACAGACTCGAGCTCTGGAATGGTGCTTGAGCTAGGTTCTCCAACCTCGCTTAATTCTATCTCACTCATACTGTTTTCACCAAGAATATATTCCTTCTCAAGGAACACAACTCTCTTAGCAAAAGAGACCTTTCGGTCCTCGGGATGATATAAATAATACCCACAAGTTTCTTTTGGGTATCCCATGAATGTGCACCATTATGTTCTTAATTTTAACTTATCAGGATTATGTCTTCTATCGTGGGCAAGATAGCCCTAAATCTTAACAATCTTAAGATCGGGCTTCTTTCATTTCTATATCTCATATGGTGTAGACACTACCAACTTTGATGGAACTCTATTCAGAAGGTAAGCTGTAGTCTCTAAGGTGTACCCCCAGAATGAAACGGGTAGGTCAAGAAACTCATCATGGACCGCACCATGTCTAACAGCGTGCGATTCCTCCTTTCTGATACACCATTGAGCTAAGGTGTATAAGGAGGTGTCCACTAGGATAGAAACCCATTGTCCCTGAGGAAATGGGTGAACTCCGTACTCAAGTACTCTCCTCCTCGATCTGATAGAAGAGTCTTAATACTCTTTCCAATTTAGTTCTCTACCTCATTCTTATATTCCCTGAATTTCTCGAAGGCCTTAGATTTACACTTCATTAAGTACACGTGTCCATACCTAGAGAAATCATCAGTGAATCTAATGAAGTATGAGTAACCACCTATAGCCTGAGTCGACATGGGACCATATACATCACTATGTATGAGTTCCAATAACTCGGTGGTTCTCTCTCCAGTTCCACTAAAAGGAGAATTGATCATCTTCCCACGAAGGCGAGGTTCACAAGTTGTATATGTCTCATAGTGAAATGGATCTAAGTATCCATCTTTTAGCAACTTTTGAATCCTTCCCTCATGTATATGACCTAGCCTACAATGCCATAGGTATGCATTATTCACCTCATCTCTTTTCCTCTTAGACATATTTATATTCATGATATGTTAAGAAGTGTCTAACATATATAAGTCATTTATAGGGGTCCCTCTAGTGTTGATCTCATCATCCATAATTATTGAACAACTATTGTTCTAAAAAACTAATTTATATTCATAAAATTATCAAACAAGAGATAGAAATAATGTTTTTGATAATAGAGAAAACAAAATAGCATGCATCTAATGCAAAAATAGCATGCATCTAATACAAAATAGCATGCAAAAATAGCATGTAGGGTGACATCTCTAAAAGTAACTACAGCAACTCTTACTCCATTACCCATCTTGAGGTCCATCTCGCCTCTAGCCAATCTCCTAAGTCTTATCAGAACCTACAGTGAATTGTAGATATGATAAACACTCCCGGTATCCAATACCCATGTGTTATCATGAAAATCTGACAAGTTGAGACTAATCATGAATACACCTGAAGCTTTTGTCTCGCCTTCTTTGCAAGGTAGTCCTTGCAGTCCCTCTTCCAATGTCCGTCTTGGCCATAGTGGAAGTATTGTCCTTTGTCCTTTCTTGGGTATTTCTTAGCAACTTTTACCTTACCTAGTCTTTCTTTGCCCTTGCCCTTCTTAAGAGTCTTGCTGGCCTTCCTTTTCTTTTTGGTCTCACCAATATAGAGAACTAGCTTCTCCTTCTTAATGGCACTCTTAGCTTCCCTCAACATATTGAGGAGCTTAGGGAGAGTCACCTCAAACTTGCTCATGTTAAAATTCATGATGAAGTGAGAAAAGGAATCTGGTAGGGACTGAAGTATAAGATCAATACACAGATTATCCTCTAGGACTATTCCTAGACTTGTAAGTTTCTTGATCTACTCTACCATATTTAGGACATGGTTCTCAAATGATGTCCTTTCTGTTATCCTAGCTTGGAAGAGTTTCTTAGATATCTCATATCTTTGAGTTCTTCCTTATTTCTTAAACAGTTAGTGGAGATAAAGAAGGATAGAATCTGCATTCATGCTCTCATATTGCATTTGTAACTCAGGAGTTATAGAGGCCAACATGTAACATTTTGCCAATGTGGAATCATCTATATACTTAACATAGCAAGCGATCTCATCCTCGCTTGCCTCTTCTTCCGGCGTGGGCAGAATTGTATCAAGGACATATGTGATTTTCTTCATCATGAGAACAATTCTCAAATTGCGGAGCCAATCTATATAGTTTGGACCAGTGAGTTGGTTGACATCAAGTATGCCACGTAGGGGGTTTGTGAGCGACATGTTTCTGACAGAACAAGATATAGCAAAAATAAATAATATACAGATTTTACAGAAAATACTAATTAAGATATGGACTTCTATCTTAATATACTCCACCTATTTTCTTAGTGAATCGTGCGACACACTCGACATGTGAGATGAAAGTCTCTCGCAGACTCCTAGTGGGGATCGAGATCCAATTAGCATCTTAGTGCAACCTCGAGGGACTAGACCAATTACACTAAGCTCAATAGGTAAGCAACTATTGCTAATCACAACTCCTTGTGATTCCCATCACATTCGGCATCCGAATCATTATGGTCTCGAGGGAGTCGACCAACTATGATATTCAGTTAAGTCATCACTATCGTTACAAAATGAGTCTAATTTAATGATATGCCCTCGAGAGACTCGACCAAGCTTACCATGTCCTCAGGTTACTAGTGACATCTCTATGTCATAGGCAAGAACGCGATCATATAGATAGGTGAGCCTCGAGGGACTTGACCCACTTAACCTATGTCGTGATTCAATTTTTTCCTATAATGATGGAAGGCCACAAGGGTCAATCTTATTACCTCACTGTCATGAATGGTCGTCGCTCAACCACAATATCTTCGCTCTATGAATCGTTTGTCACTTTTTCTTATTTGTACATATGTTTGGCAGCTTGTTTTATCTTGAATTTATGTGTTTTTACCTAAGAAATGTGAATTAAAGTAATGTAGAAGGCTACAGAATGATCGCTCGCTACGCGATGCCAAAACAGCCCAAAACAGCCTCGTTTTGGGGTCTTTTTCATATGCTGTGGTGATCACACCGAGCGGTGCGAAATGTCAGCCATTTCAGTACCTTGGAACCCCCCCGGATGGCACTGGGCTAGATGGGGTTCCGGGTATATGTCGGGCGTAGGCTTTCATCAACAATTAAACTTGTCTTGCATCCGATACTTTGGGAACCATCATTTATGGACTTACGATCATTCTTACAACCCTCTAAAGTCTTATTTTGCTCTCTTTCTCTCTTTCTCTATTGTATTAAAGGTGCTTGACGAATTACTTATATAGCTTCTTGCTTTGTGAGACGTCAGGACTTGTCCATCGCTCGTTTCTAAGCTAATCAATTTCTTCTTTACAGGTCCTACGGGATCATAAGAGGTTGTAAGAGGGCTGACCCTTTGCGAACATATAACACTTTGGGCGTTTCATGACTTAGGCAATCCCAACTAAGTCTAGAACAGTAGGCAAGATTGCTTCATGACTTAGGCAATTTCAGCTAAGTCTTCGAGAGCGCCGCTAGGGTGCTACACAGCTTAGGCAAATTAAGCTAAGTCCGCGATAGTGTGGTATCAGAGCAGGCAAGCAATTCAAACAAGCAGCGAAGAAGATTCGCAATCTCACCATAGTGAAACATCATGGTGAATCGAGCAAGATGGGGTAAGCCGGACTCTTGCTCCAAGGAACCGCAGGTGGGCTGCAATTGTAAACTCGCTCGCAAACTGTTAGAACCGCTCATGAGGAGCGTTATAGTAAATAAGACGAGCGTGATGTTGGGTATTCTCCACGAGGGGAGGAGGCGCCATCTGGAGGCCAACCGGGAAAAAGAACCACAAAGAGAGACTTACTACGACAGAAACCCACCTTGATGTTCTTGAAGCAAGCTTCGAGAAACTCTACCAAGGCCAAACGAAGCCTCCTTAGGGTAAAGAGCTCGCTAGAAGAAGTTGAATCTCGGATCGAGAAAGTTGAATCCTTGATTGATCAACTGACAGAGGACACCAAAGATTTCGTACGACATCTGCACAAAGTTGTGGTGGAACTCACAGCTAAATTAATGGTGTTCACAAGGACTCTTGATGCGGGAGGGAATAATACCCACGTTGTGCCACCACAAAACTTTAGGGCACTGGAGCCGCATTGCTACGGGGGTGCTAGAGATGCCAAAGAGCTTGAAAATTTCTTGTTCGACATGGAACATTATTTTTGCGCTACAAGGCTCAATTCTGAAGAGACTAAAGTTGCTATAGCAATAATGTATCTGAATGGGGGTGTAAAACTTTGGTGGCAAACCCATTGGGAAGAGATCCAGCAAGGCCAATGTTGAGTGGATACATGGGGAGACTTGAAGCAAGAGTTGAGAACTCAGTTCTTGCCTGAGAACACAGAGTTTGTCGCAAGAAGGAAACTGAGACAACTCCACCAAAGTACAACACTCCGAGACTATGTGAAATAATTTTCAGCACTGATGTTGGATATACAGGACATGTCTGAGAAAGACAAGCTCTTCAGCTTCCTCGATGGCTTGAAGCCATGGGCACAACAAGAACTACATCGGAGGAATGTTACCGATGTAGTCAGGGCAATTGCAGTCGCAGAAAGGCTAACTGACTTTGTTTCTTCAGAGGATTCGAGAAAGAAGAAACAATCTTTGGAAAATCGCTAAGCTAAATTCTCTCGAGTGAAGGAGTCTGGGGGCGAACATAAGAAGAAGAATTCCCACAAGGGACCATGCTCAAAAGGTAAAGTCCCAAGGTCTGGTGGATGCTTCTTGTGTGGAGGACTGCACATGGTGAGGGAGTGCCTACAAAAACAGACACTCAATGCTCTAACTGCATCGATTCAGCCCCTTAAGTCAAACAAGGGCAAAACTATTGCCCTTAGTTCGAGCAGTTTTGAATCCAGTAGCAACAGTGAGGCATCAGAAGGACCTAGGATGGGAACAATGTGTTTGTTGAATGTGTTATAGGGTCAAGTGGGGGAGAACATAAAGGCAAAGTCACCGAAGGCAAGAAGCAGCAAGTTGATGTATGTGGACATCAAGCTTAATGGCCGAACAACCCGTGCAATGGTGGACACGGGCACTACCTATAATTTTATTGCTAATCGTGAAGCTAAGAGACTGGGATTAATCTTGGAGAAGAGCCCAAGTCGTATGAAGGCGGTGAACTCGAAGGCCAAGCGGATCTCTGGACGAGCAAAGGGGGTCTCCATCAAGATCGAGACATGGAGCGGAAGCACAATCTTGATGAAGGTGCCATTGGACGACTTCTAAGTGATTCTCAGAATGGAGTTTATGCACGTGGTGAAGTTGGTGCCAATGTCGTTCCTGAACTTCCTATGTCTAATGGGAGGCGATAATCCCTACGTGGTTCCAGTTTCTCAAGGAGGAACCAAGGACCTATAACAAATATCAGCTTTACAATTAAAGAAAGGGGTACGAAAAGGTGAATCAACCTTTGTAGCTGCTATGAAGCTAGAGACACTTGATGGGGAGGCTATTCAGGAACCTTCTGTTGTGGCGAACATCTTGAAGGAGTTCTCAGATATGATGCCAATGGAGTTGCCAAGAACCCTACCACCACGTAGAGGCGTGGATCATCGGATTGAGCTAAAGCTAGGAGTTAAGCCTCCAGTGAGACCACCAGACACAAGGCCCCTCCAGAGTTGGCAGAACTGAGGAAGTAGTTAGATGAACTGCTAAGCGGTGGTCATATCTGCAGTTCAAATGCACCTTTCAGAGCTCCAGTCCTCTTCCAGAAGAAATAAGATGGGAGCCTCTAATTATGCATTGATTATCGATCCCTCAACAAGATGACGATGAAGAATAAGTACCCTATCCCGCTCATCGTGGACTTGTTCGATCAATTGGGCAAGGCAAAATATTTTTCCAAACTCAACCTTTGATTAAGGTATTGGTAGGTGCGCATTGCAGAAGGTGATGAGGCGAAGACTACCTGTGTGACCATGTATAAAGCATTTGAGCTCTTGGTGATGCCTACCTAGACAAATTTATGGTCATCTACTTAGACGATATCATCATTTATAGCCAAACACTTGAGGAGCATGTTAAACACATTTGAATAATTTTCAAAGTTCTTAGGGAGAATACCTTGTTCGTGAAGAGGGAAAAGTGCTACTTCACCTAAACGAAAATTTTATTCTTGGGGCATTGAATCGACAATGGTTCCATTCGAATGGACAAGTCTAAGGTGCAAGCTGTGACGGTCTAGTAAACACCAAAGAGGGTGCCAGAGTTAAGATCCTTCCTTAGGTTCGTCAACTATTATCGGCGCTTCATAGTTGGATATTCGAAGCACGCAGCTCCATTGATGAAGTTGCTAAAGAAGGAGCAGTCCTGGAGATGGTCGGACAAATGTGTGGTGGTATTTCAAGACCTAAATACTGTTGTGTTGGAGGAACCTATACTCAAATTACCAGACTATGAAAAGTCTTTTGAAGTCCATACAAATGCTTCTAATTTTGTTATTGGGGGAGTTCTTATGCAGGAGGGTCATTTAGTGGCCTACGAGAGTCGTAAGCTCAACGAGACTGAGTGACGATATCCTTTGCATGAGAAGGAGATGATAATGGTGATCCACTGTCTACGAGTATGGCGACACTACCTTTTGGGAGTACCTTTCATGCTAAGGATAGACAATGTCGCATTGAGTTACTTCTAAACTAAAAAGAAACTCTCCCCAAAGCAAGCATGATGGTAGAACTTCTTGGATGAGTTCGACATGATAATGGAGTATAAACTCGAAAAAGCAAATGTTATGGCTGATGCATTGAGTCAGAAAATGGAGCTAGTGAATGCTATATAGTTGGGGGGTGGAGGCCAAGTAAGTCAATTGCACTCCAACTTCCTTTCTAGGATCAGGGATGGACTGTACCGAGATCCTTAGGCAGTAACTCTGATGCAACTCATCAAAGAGGGCAAGGCATGACGACCGAACAATGGATCTCATGGAGAGGGTCGTCTATTGGCCGAAGATGGGGATAGATGTGGAGGAATATGTTCGAACATGCTGTACTTATCAATAAGATAAGGTAGAGCACCAGAAGCCAGTGGGACTTTTGGGTCCCTTTTGAGATTATTATGGGATAACTACAATCAACTCCTCGTACCCTGGTTATTGGTTATACAGGGAGTAGCCCATCAGCCTATCACTTTGTAAAGGAATGACATCACAATGTAGATATTGTACGGGCTTACTAGGAGAAGGCGGCCAAAAAGATGAAGAAGTGGGCAGACTTAGGAAAGCAACCACAAGAGTTTAAAGTTGGTGATATGGTGTTGGTGAAGCTCCAACCGGCATCACTCCAGTTCTTTAGGCACAAAGTTCACAAGGGATTGGTACGCAAGTATGAAGGGCCTTTCCCAATCATCAGCAAGGTAGGCAATGTTTCATAAAAGTTGCAACTGCTAGTATGGTTTAGAATTCATAATGTCTTCAATGCAAGCAACTTGAAAGCCTACCACTTAGATCCGCAAGATGATTCTTAAAATGTTCCAACTCGACTGCCACCCACCAGAGCCTCTTACGAGAAGTGAGTTGAAACTATTTTAGCGGATCGTAAGATAAAGCTACCAAATGGAGCGTAGCAAATCAAGTACTTGGTGAAGTGGCAAAAGCTTTCTTGAACAGAAGCCAGTTGGGAGCCAGAAGATGCCTTAAGATATGAACAAGCTCGTATTAAAGCCTACCAACAAGCATCGACGAGGGCGTCGATAGTTTAAGTAGGGGAGAATGTCACGAACAGTAATCCCTCAACCACAACATCTTTGCTCCATGAACCATTCATCGTTTTTTCTTATTTGTACAAATGCTTGGCAGCTTGTTTTGTCTTGAGTCTATATGTTTTTACCTAAGAAATATGAGCGGAAGTAGTGTAGAAGGCTATAGAATGATCGTTCGCTGCACAAAGCCAAAACAACCCTGTTTTTGGGTCTTTTTTGTGTGCTATGATGACCATGCCGAGTGGTGCAAAATGTCAGCCATTTCAGCATCTTGGAACCCCTCGGATGGTACTAGGCTGGATGGGGCTTTAGGTATATGTCGGGCATAGGCTTTCATCAATAATTGAACTTGTCTTGGATCCGATACCTTGGAAACTGTTGTTTGTGGACTTGTGACCATTCTTACAACCCTCTAAAGTCTTGTTTTGCTCTCTTTCTCTCTTTTCTCTGCTGCACTTACGGTGTTCGATGAATTACTTGTATACCTTCTCGTTTTACGAGACATCATGACTTATCCATTGCTCATTTCTAAGCTGATCAATTTCTTCTTTGCAGGTCCTACAGGACTGTAAGAGGTTGTAAGAGGGCTTACCCTCTGTGGATAGATAATGCTTTGGGCGTTTCATGACTTAGACAATCCCAGCTAAGTCCAGAACAGTGGACAAGGTTGCTTCACGACTTAGGCAATTTCAACTAAGTCTTCGAGAGTGCCGCTAGGGCGCCGCACGGCTTTGGTAAATTAAACTAAGTCCGTGACATCATGCTTACCGACTTAATATTATCGTAGGAGGGGTATTTGTTTCATATCGATCTCCTAATATGTCGTGTCACATAAATATATATTTAATATATATCTACATCACATGTAAATATATATATACATATATCTAGTAGGTGAATAACACATCATATATGCAAGCCACACCAGATGATCATGAGCTGTCACCTAATATGATTAAGCCTGAGCCAATGGGCCTAATCATTCACAATAGGATCTATGTGTGCATTGATGCATCTCCATGCCTTGTGATTGTTGATCTCATCATCATCGATTCCATCAGATCGTTGCATCACCATGCGTCGTGATCTCCCACCATGGCATCGTGGGTCCCGCTATAACCTCCACGCTCCTGCTGCGCCTCTCCATGTAATTACAAATAATCACAAGTACGCAAGCCCAATAATATCACAATTATACACATCACAACACATGGCTCATTATCATCCATCCACATCATACATCACAAGTACATCACATCATATGTAGGATTACTAGATATATATCATAATTAATTAAACTATTTAATTAATTATTTATTTAGTAATCAGCATATGCTTAGAATTTCTAAAATTATTAAGGGCATTTTTATAATTCTGGATGAGAGGATAGTCCTCAAAATTTCTAGAATTATCAAGGGTATTTTTAGAATTCTGTATATAAGGACAGTCCTTGGAATTTTTAGAATTGTTGAGGCTGTGTTTGCTCTTCTAGATGAGAGGACATTCCTCAAAATTTCTAGAAATATTGAGGGCATTTAAGGAATTATGTATAAAGGGGACAGAGCTAGAATTTATCAAATTCTGAGGGGCATAACCATCTTTTTCTCAAAAAGATGCTCTAACCCTCCTTCACCCTCACCACACCGCCGTCACCGCTGCCCCTGTGCAGGCGACGATTGCCCTTTGCGGCCGACAACCGCCTTGCCAGGAGGCGGCCACCCTTGCGGTCGGCGCTGCCGCCCCTGCTGGTGGCATGGTTATTTGCAACCGCCTTCTGGTGCAGCCCGGTTGTGGTCGCCCTTGTGTCGCTCCTACGGTGCATTACATGCGCAGCGAAAATCAAAATAAAAACTGGTTTCCTACGAAGATCAAATCATCGTGCAAAAGATTGGGGTCGCGAGAAAAACTATAAAAATCGAAAAAATCACGATATGTGATAGATTGATTTTACCTAGGTAGATCATATATCTCTGTATTCAAGCGTCATTCTCTCTAGTGGTATCCACACGATGGATCTCTGCAGCAAAACTTCTCCAATCTGATCTTGCAACTCTTGCTAAGAGGGAGGGAGGAGAATAGGAGGTGGTGGCTAAAACTGCAACCTATCAACCATAAGTCTCCCATCCTATTTATAGAGAGCCACCAAAAACCTAGGGCTCCTGCCTTAGTGGGTATTGGATTTCCATCCAATTACCTACTAACCTTGCATTATTGGATCTCTATCCAATAATCTCCTTAGGCCTCTAACTGGGTCTTAATCAAGGAGTCCATCAGCATAGAGTCTCATCTAATGAGAATAGGGGCTAATTGAATCTTCATCTAATCCTCTATTCATTGAAGCATCCACCATATGTGTGTGACCTTCTAGGCATGATACCGAGTTGGCTATGAGTCACTCCCATTAGAACTCCTTCTGATATAGTGAATTATTATCCCCATAATAATTTTCTCGACTCATCGACTATGGATGTACTAGGCCACTACGCCATAGTCCCCATATAGTACAGGGGAGATCAAATCCATCAGACTTGTCTGTCCACAGTTACTATGTATCTATAATCCCTCATCTAAATAATATCCCAAAGATCGTATATTGGACATGGTATTGTCAGGTTACATACAGAATCAGTTTGTCTTGCTCTAATCGAATTCTACCGGAGAACTCCTTCTCTCTTAATCTGAATGACCCTAGCCAGGGATTTGTCTGAGTAAGTACATATGAGATATTCCTCTCGTGATACTGAGAGTGGATGATCCTCTATTGACACTCAATTACCTTTGTAAGGTTGGCTACCAATCCCAATAACCAAGTGTACTAGATTTGGAGCTTTCCAAACTTATAAGTCTAGTGTTAAGGAAAAGAGTACTCATACAAGGCATCCTTGGTGTCTTAAGTCTAAGGACTATATATACAACTGGTACTATGGAATCACTGTCTGACATTAGGTATCATTAACCATATAGCATTCCATAAGCGGATCAATCAGTGAACTCATTCTCCAATGAGCACTTGTACTATATCCTTAGTGTCTCCACATAAGTGGCTATGAGACCAGCTGCCTCCATCATATAGATGGGTATATAGTACACCGATCTGTCCGATTATCTCAATGTCCCTCTTGAGTAACCTATGATCGAGATTATTTAGGATTTGTGTTTAAAGGTGAATCGATCTCATTATCGTGATCTCATCATGATTCAATTCCCATTGCACAGAACCAAGGACATCACAATATATATACAATAAATAATATAATGTGAGAATATGCCAAGATTAATCATAAGCAAAAAAGATTACCCAGTATGTCACACGTGCCATTACTCATGTGATTGGCTTGCAGGGTACTTGTAACTAGCAGTTCAATGGGACGGATTACACGTATTGAAAAACTTGAATACAAATTTTCCTACTTTCTATGGATTTTGAATTATGGTATATTGTTGAAAGCGATTTTGAAAAGTCTTCCAAACCGATGAATGAATAGAATGATTCGGAAAAGAAAACTTTCTCTTTGAATGCTAAAGCCAAGAATGTTTTATTTTATGCTCTTGATAAAAATGAATTTAATCGGGTATCTATATGTGAAACTGCGTACGAGATTTGGCATACACTTGAAGTCACACATGAAGGCACTAGTCGATCAAAGAGTCAAAAATTAATCTTTTAGTACATAGCTATGAGTTGTTTTGCATGAAACCAAGTGAGACCATTTGAGACATGTACACTCGTTTTACGGATGTCGTTAATGGTCTAAAAGCGCTTGGTAAAAGTTTTTCTGATTTTGAACTTGTTAACAAAATATTATTATCCCTTTCTAAAAGTTGGGATCCAAAAGTAACAGCAATACAAGAAGCAAAATACCTATATCATTTACTACTTGAAGAATTAATTGGGTCTTTGATGACTTACAAAATGATATGTATAGCACATGATGAACTCGAGAACAACCTTCCAAAGAATAGGAAGGATATAGCACTTAGAACCAAGGAAGATCACTTGGGAGATAGCTCAAGTGATGATGATGATGATGAGGATTTTGCACTTCTTACAAGAAAATTTAAGAAATTCTTAAAAATGACTATAAAAAACAAGATGCTAAGAATAAAAGTGAACTAAAAAATGACTTAATAATATGTTACAAATGTAAGAAGCTAGGTCACTTCAAAAATGAATGTCCCCGAGTAAAGAAGAAGCAACAAAAGAAGAAGAAGACGCTCAAAGCTACTTGGGATGACTCAAGTTCATCTGAAGATGAGGAGCCACCAATAAGGAAGAAGTTGTAAATTACGCTTTAATGGCATCTGGCGATAAAGTAAGTAACCTAAATAAGTCTTCATTATCTTATGATGAATTATTTAATACATTCAATGATTTATTTAATGATTTTAAATTAGTTAGTAAAAAGTATAAATTGTCAAAGAAAGAGCATACTTCACTTGCTAGTAAATTTAAAAATTTTACAACGGAGTATGATGAACATAGGGTAGCTCTTTGCACTAACTGTGAAGAATTCGATATACTTAAGAAAAAAAAACTTCATTACAGGAAATATTAGAAAATTTTAAAATAGGTAACAAATTCTTAAACATGATCCTTGCTAATAAGGGTCATGCTCATAGAAAGGAAGGAATTAGCTTTGTGAGTAACACTCAACAAAAGCCAACCATCTTTGCTAAAGGACCTATATTATATGCTTCACCTAGAAATAAATATAATTTTTATGGAAGAATTAGACACTATGCTTATAAATGTTCATTAAAAAAGCAGAGTACATACAAATTAATCTGGGTTCCTAAAGGAACCATAAACAACTCGATGTCATTAGAAAAATTAGGTAGAATTTTTTATGAGGAACCCAAAGGCTACATAAACCAAAACCCACTTTCTTATAGGAATGTCTCCAAACAAAGGCTATAAGCATAAAATGGTACCTTGAATAGTGGATGCTCAAGGTATATGACCGAAGATCCAACTCATTTCTCTAAGCTTACTAGCCTAAATGAAGGATTTGTCACTTTTAGAGACAATAATAAGGGAAAAATCATTGGGAAAGGAACCATAGGTAACAAAACAAACCTCTTGATAGAAGATATATTATTAGTTGATGGTTTGAAATATAATCTACTAAGCATTAGCCAATTATGTGATAAAAAATATATTATCAAATTTGAATATAATGCTTATATAATTAAAATACCACACAAAAATAGTTCTATGATTGCTTTAAGAAGCAATAATGTGTATACTATCGACACTGATAATTTTGTGATGAAATGTGTTTTTCGACTTTAAATGATGATGCATGTGATGAAATGTGTTTTCTGACTTTAAATGATGATGGATGGATTTAGTATAGGAGACTAGGATATGCTAGCATGAAACTATTAAACCAAATCTCAACTAAAAATCTAGTAAGAGGAATGCCTAGCATCAAGTTTAAAAAAGACAGTTTGTGATACACGTCAACTAGGAAAATAAATAAAAAGTAGTTTCAAATCAAAAAATCATATAAGCACCACTAGACTACTACAATTGATCCATATAGATTTATTTGGACCGTTTGATACTACAAGCTTAGGAGGCAGCAAATATGCATTTATTATTATAGATGATTATAGTAGATATACTTAGACCTATTTCTTGGCACATAAAAGTGATTCTTTTAAATATTTTTTAAAATTTTACAAACTTGTTCAAAACAAGAAGGGTTTTATGATTTTATCTATATGTAGTGATCATGGTGGTGAGTTTCAAAATCATGATTTTCAAAATTTTTGTGACTCGAATGGCTATAATCATAATTTCTCTACTCCTAGAAATCCACTACAAATTGGAGTAGTGAAAAGAAAAAATAGGAGCTTACAAGAAATGGCTAGAACCATGTTAAACGAACATAGCCTACCCAAATATTTTTGGGCTGAAGTTGTTAATATGATATGCTATATCATGAATAGGGTTCTCGTAAGACTATTACTCTCCAAAACTCCTTATGAATTATAGAATAATTAAAAATCTAATATTTTATATTTTCAAGTATTTGGTTGTAAATGCTTTATTTTGAATGGAAAAGATGCCTTAGGAAAGTTTGATGCAAAATCCGATGAAGGCATATTTCTTGGTTATCGTGTCTTTAATAAAAGAACTATAGTAATTAAGGAATTCATCTATATTATCTTTAATGAGGTTCCTAAATTAAAGAAAATTGATTTTGATGATAATTTTGATTTTGATACTTTAAATTTAAATGATAAATCTCCTCTCCAAAATAACCTGGATGCATCTACTTCCAATGAATCCTTACCCAATGAATGAAAGTATGTAGATGTTTATCCTAAGAAGTTAATAATAGGAGATATATCAAAAGGTGTTTAAACTCGTTCTTCACTTAAGAATTTTTGTGCTGACGCCATATTTTTATCTCAAATTGAACCAAAATGCATTGAGGAAGCACTAAAACTCATTCATGCTAAAACAAGTCATTTACTCAATTAGGTGTTAATCCAAAGAGTAAGTACCTTGCTCTGATACCAATTGTTAGGATCAATTGGCACTAAGAAGCAGGGTGGGGAAGGGTGAATTAGTGTAATTGTAAATTTTCTTTCTAAATGAAATCTTTCCGATTAAACCAAGATAGGGAAACCAAAGCTTTTCGTTGTTAGTGAAATGATTAAGTGAACAAAGAAAAGTTACTAAGTTAAAAATCAAATCAGAAAGATAAGCAATGTTTGAAGGAATGAACTTATCATAAAAAACTTTGCTTTCTAAGAGTTGAGATAAATCATAAGCTTCAATATAAGAAATATGCAAGCAATGAAAGCAAAGAACCACTCACAATTTTTATACTAGTTTGGCGTTAAAGGCCTACGTCCACTCCCGAGTCCTCCTTCTTAAGGCACACAGGTGTCCGCTACCAATCTTCTTTGGGTAAAGATCAAACCCTTACACTTGCTTACAAGGGAGACTTGAGAAAATTTTTAACTCTAACCTCTCTCCCTTCCTTTTTCTTTCTCTTATAAATCACACACAATTTCTTTCTCATAGAATTTAATTGCCTAACAAGAGTTGTTGTGAATGCAAGAATACTTGGGGTATTTATAGACCCCAAGTGGTTTTAGAAATTGGAGCCAAAAATCAAACATACCTGAAAAAAATGGGTATGAGCGATTTACCCGCCATTCCTGGGCAGGTCAACTGCCCAAAGTACCTAGATTCCTGGGTATGAGTGGTTCAATCGCCCAACCTGGGCGGTATGCCCATCGCTTATCGATGATTTACCCGTCGAAATTTTCACAAAAGTGGTTCCCTTCACTTTTTGAATTTCGGCTTAAACTTTATATTAACCAACTCTTTGGTTAACCAATTGAGCTCAACCTGAGCTCAATCAAACCCCAATAGTGGATTTGATTACCTTATTGAGTTGATTTGGATTCCTTCTAAATTTAACTTAATTTAGACTCAAACCCTAACTATGACTCAATAATTATAATACTTAATGACCAATCAAGATAATCAAGACCTAACTCCTGCCAATCCGGCAGCCTTTGACATTCTTGCGACGAGTCTTCCGATCTTCTTCTAACAATCTCCCATTGTGTTCCTAGCAAGCTTCCTGATCCCTTCAGTGAATCTCCTAGTGAACTTCAGTGAGATCTCACTGTATCGTTTGAACTCGGCCTGATGCCCAAACTTGATCTTGGGCCCATCATCTGGTTGTAACTCCATTGATCGTGTCATAGTTAGACTTGCAATTTTTTTTCAAACACACATGTTAGATAAACACTCATCAATTGATCTCATCATCAAAATCCAAGATTCAACAAAATGAACGTAGCCTACTTAAATATTTTTGGGCCAAAGCCGTTAACACGGCATGCTATGTTATGAATAGGATTCTCGTAAGACCATTACTCTCCAAAACTCCTTATGAATTATGAAATAATAAAAAACCCAATATTTCATATTTCAAAATATTTGGAGGTAAATATTTTATTTTAAATGAAAAAGATGTCTTAGGAAAGTTTGATGCAAAATCCGATGAAGACATATTTCTTGGTTATTCCTCAATTTCAAAAGCTTATCATGTCTTTAATAAAAGAACTCTATTAATTGAGGAATTTATCTATATTATTTTTAATGATGCTCCTAAATTGAAGAAAATTGATTTTGATAATGATTTTAATTTTGATACTTTTAATTTGAATGATAAATCTCCTTTCCAAAACAACTTGGATGCATCTACTTCTAAGGAATCCTTACCTAAGGAATGAAAGTATGTAGATGCTAATCCTAAGGAGTTAATAATAGGAGATCCATCAAAATGTGTTCAAACTCATTCATCACTTAAGAATTTTTGTGCTAACGTAATATTTTTATCTCAAATTAAACCAAAATGCATTGAGGAAGCCCTAAAAGATGATTCTTGGATTATTTCAATATATGAAGAGTTAAACCAATTTAAGAGAAATGAGGTGTGGGAGCTTATTCTTAGACCTATTGACCGTTTAGTGATTAGTACTTAATGGGTTATTAGAAACAAGAAAGATAAAAATGGTATCGTGGTTAGAAACAAGGCTAGATTAGTGGCTAAGAGTTTTAACCAAGAAGAAGGGATCGATTATGAAGAGACCTTCGCTCCTATGGCTAGACTTGAAGCCATAAGGATGCTCCTTACCTTTGCCTCTTTTAAGAATTTTAAGTTATTTCAAATGGATGCAAAAGTGATTTTCTTAATAGTTCTATTTTCGAAGAAGTTTATTTCAAATGTTCTCAAATTATTTAAGACTCTTTATGGGTTGAAACAAGCCCCTATGGATTGTATGAAATACTTAGCTCTTTTTTTATTTTAAATAATTTTTTAAAAGATAAGGTTAATACTACATTATTTTTTAAGTATTTTAAAAATAATTTTTTAGTTATTCAAATTTATGTTGATGATATTATTGTTGGTTCAACAAATGAATCCTTATGTGAAACTTTTGCCAAGAGTATGAGCCAAGAATTTGAAATGAGCTTAATGGGTGAATTAATATTTTTCTTAGGATTATAAATAAAATAATTAAATGATTGTATCTTTATAACTCAAACTAAGTATACCTTAGATTTGTTAAAATGGTTTAATATGGATAATGCTAAGGCCATAAATACACCCATGAGCAAACTTTGATCAAAAAACATATAGAGGAATGATAGGTAGTTTATTGTATTTAACTGCTACTATACCAGACATAATATTTAGTGTTGGATTGTGTGCAAGATTTCAATCTAATCCTAAATATTCTCATTTTAAGGTAGTTAAATAAATATTTAAATATTTAAAAATAACTTTTAATTTTGGTTTATGATATCCTAAGTCTAAAAACTTTGATTTACTTGCCTATGTGGATGCCGATTTTGGAGGTTATAGAGTAGATAAAAAAATTACAACTAGAATATGCTCTTGTTTCTTGGTCTTGCAAGAAACAAAATTTGGTTGCATTATCTGTTGAATCTTGGATTTTGACGATGAAATCAACTGATGGATTATTAATCTAATAGGATTGTTAGAGTTGATTGATACAAGATTAATTACGATAAAAAGATTATTACAATCAGGATTGGCCAAGGTAAAGTCCCTACATCGAGTCGATACAGTTGGGAACTCGCTAGGAGTGTGTCGGAAGCTCGCCGAGAGTATCGGGAGCTTGCCAGGATAGCGCAAGAAAGTTCGCCAGAAGAAGACCGAGACTCACAAGAAGATTGTCAAAGGTAGCCGAAAAGCTTACCGGTAGTTAGGATGGTCTTGTAATGGATGTTTGGCAATTATGATTGCATTAAGTCATAACTAGCATCGTACAGGTCTAACTATGGCAGGATCGATGAAGTTACAACCAGATAATGGGCCAAGATAAAGCTTGAGCATCGGGTCGGGGTTCAGATGATGCGGTGGGTTTCGTCGGAAGTTCGTTAGGAGATTTGCCGAAGGGATCGGGAAGCTCACTGGGAATATGTTGGGAGATTACCAGGGAGAAGACCAGAAGACTTGCCACAACTATGTCAGAGGTTACCGAATTGGCAGAAGTTAGATCGTAATTAAGATTGTGATCATTAAGAGTTGTAATCCTTGAGTCATAGTTAGAAAGTGAGTCCAGTTTAAGTTGGATTTGGAAAGAATCCAAATCAACTCAATAAGGCAACTGGATCCACTACTGGATTTAGTTGAACTCGGGTTGAGCTCAATCAATTGATCAAGGAGCTTGTCAACATTAAGTCAAAGCCAAAGTTCGAAAAGTGGAGGGAACCACTTTTGTAGAAATTCTGATGGGGAAATTATCGGTGAGCAGTGATTGGACCGCCCGTACCTCAAAATCCGGGTGGCGGTTAGTAACTTTCGATGGGTCAACCGCCTAATTGGCGATTAAACCGCTCATACCATAGAATGTAGCGGCAGCCAGCGGTTGACGACGGATGTACCACCCAAGTTGGTGAGTAAACAGCCTGTACCCGATTTTTCTGGGTATGTGGCTCTAATTTCTGATCCCACTTGGGGTCTATAAATACCCCAAATATTCTTGCATTCTAAGAATAACTGAAAAAATACTTTTGGGCAATTAAATTCTGGCAAAAGAAATTGTGAATGATTTGTAAAGAAAAAGAAAAGGGAGGAGAGAATGCTTAGAGATAGAAAGTTTGTCTTAAGTCTCCCTTGTAAGCAAGTATAAGGGTTTAATCTTCACCCAAAGAAGATTAGTAGTGGAAGCCAGAGTGCATCAAGAAGGAGGACTCAGAAGTGAACGTAGGCCATTGGCGCCGAACCACTATAAAATTGTAAGTGTTTCATACTTGCATTACTTGAATATTGTTGTATTGATGCTTCCAATTTAACTAAACTCCTAGAAAGCAAGATGATAAGTTCTTTTCCTCAAATGTGATTATTTTTCTGATTTTCTTAGCAACTTAATTTTAATTACTCATTTTATTAAAAATGAAAAGCGTTGGATTTTCTATTCTATCTTATTCGAAAATCTTTTGCTACGAAGGACCCAATGTTAAATGGGTAACTAAATCAAAACCTCCCATAATATAAAGTTATTTCCTAACAAGGCTAGGAGCAATAAAAATATTTTGAAAGTAGATGCTCAAGTCATATTACTTGAGATCTAACACTCCTTTAAGCTTAGTAGCCTAAGTGGTAATAAGAAAATTATTGACAATGAATCTTTTAATGGCTCATCATTATACAATTAATATTGATTTACTTGATTTGCTGCCTTGCTTGAAATTTACATAAAATAAATTAAATTGCATGGGTAGCTCTTGATTTTTTCTTGGATTTTGGAATCCAAATCTATAAAATTAAGTATTTTTGTAATATTTTCATTTCTCTACCTTGATTCTACTTTCATATTCACACAAAGTAGAAAAAGGAAAGCACTAGCATTTCAAGAGACTAATAAGTCCATTGATTTTATTTTAAACCTCTTGAAAGTAATTTTGATGATTTTAAAATTAAATGATATCATGATTTTAATTTATTGAAATTATAACTTAAAATCTTTTATAAATCAAATTTCTTATGTCTTCTCGTATTATTTAAAAAGAGATTTTTGTATAAATCATGATTTTGATAACTTGAGAATTATTATGTATAAATCAAGATATTCTATGATTTATTTCTATTCACAATTTGTCTTCATTAAATTGAATATCTCATCACCATGTTAATTGTTCTTGATATATTTCATATGATGATTAGTATATTTCTTGATATTTTTATTGAAAAATGATATAATGGGAAGAGTTTTGCACTATAGTAACCATCCCCTCTTTTTGACAATGATAAAAGGGGAGTAAAACTTATTAGCTTTTAAAATTGCAAGCTTGAACAACATAAAGGAAGCAAAAATTTGCTAGCTTGCACTTCCCAAAATAGAAGAAAGAATTTACTAGCTTTATTTCCTATGTTTTCTTGAAATTTACATGAGAGAGATTTGTTGAGCTCATATTCGAAATATTCTTCTAAATTTTTTTATCTACAAGATTAAGGTTAAAAGTTAAAAATACTAAATCATGAAAATATATAAATTGCTATCATAGATTTTATAAGTTTAATCATTTTGTGATAAAAACCTTCTCCATGTTTTTATCTTACAAAAAGGGAGAGAACAATTGTATGAAGATGTGCTACGTTTAAAATTTATAAGAGATAATTTTTGGTATTAAGAGATGACTTTTGCTACACTTGAAATACATAAGCAGTCTTTAAATCTTTTAGACTTTTGAGCTCATCTTAATACAAGTCTAACTATGATGGAGGAATTGAGTTACAACCAGATAATGGGCCAGAATCAAGTTTGGGCATTGGGCCAAGGTTCGGACAATGCTGTGGGAGCTCACCGGGAGTTCACTAGGAGTTTGCCAAAGGAATCGGGAAGCTCGCTGGGAACACGTCGGGAGATCACTAGAGGAAGACCGTAAGACTCACCATAAGAATTTCATAGGCTGTCGGATTAGCGGTAGTTAGGTCATTGGTTAGCTTGATAGTCTTTATGGTTATAATCAGTGAGTCATAGTTAGGAATTGAGTCATAATTGAGTTTGATTTGAAATGAATCTAAATCAACTCAACGAGGGTATGGATTGAGCTCAAGTTAAGCTCAATTGGTTGACCTAAAAATTGGTCAATAAGAGGTACAATTCAGGATTGAAAAAGTGAAGGGAATCACTTTTTTGAAAATCCTAGCGATTGTACCATCGGCGCCCAGGAGTCCATGCAGCAAGTGACGGTTGTACCACCCAAGCCGACGGTTGTACCATCGCTACCTAAGATTTCGGGCAGCAGGTGGCAATTAGATCGCCCAGGCCAATGGTTGTACCACTCGTACCCTATTTTTAGGGTAGCTTTCGACATTTGTACCACCAACGTCGGTAGTTATACCACCTATACTCAATTTTTTTTGGTGTGTTTGAATTTTGGCTCTATTCTTCTTAAGCTAATTGGGGCCTATAAATAACCCAAGTTTTCTTATATTTAGCCTACGTATTCATACAAGTCATTCAACAAAAATCTGTGAAAAAAATGTGTACTAAAAGTGTGTAAGAAAAAGAAAAGGGGGAAGTGAGTGATCTAAGTGTTGTATTATTGTAAATAGTCTCCCTTATAAGTTGAAAGTTTATAAGGATTTGGTTTTCACCCAAAGAAGATTGGTAGTAGATATCGGTGGGCCTCGACAAAGAGGACTCTGAAGTGGACGTAGGCCAAGATTGGGGCCGAACTACTATAAATTATGAGTGCTCTTTACTTATCTTGTTTACTACTTTATATTACTCTTAATTAGTTTATAAAAAGATACGATCATCATTCTCATGACTTTTTCTCTTAAATCAGGTTCTTAATCATTTCTAACAAAATACAAAAGATGCTTTCGATTTTATTTCTTTACTTCTTGAAAGCAAGGTTTTTGAGTTGAGCACTTCTACTTTTGCACTAATTCACCCCCCTCCCCCCACTCTTAGTACCAATTGATCTTAACATGAAGGTCGAACAGTCGAACAAGATAGAAATCACAACGTGTTGTGATTAACAAGTGTCGCCTACCATTTTAGGCTTAGTATGATTAGTCGAGTCCCTCTAGGTTACACTAAAATCCCGATTGGATCTTCATCTCCACTAGGAATCTACTAGAGACTTCTGTTTCACGTGTTGAGGGTGTTGCTTGACTCGCTAGAAAATAGTGGGAGCAAGTCAAGATAGAAGGCCATATATTAATTATTTATTTTTCTATAAAATTTGCATGCTATTTATTTATGTTACATCTCCTATTTGTCAGAAACATGTCACCTTTAGACCCTCTACATGGTATACTTGTTATCAATCATCTTACCGGTCCAAACTATGTAGATTGGCTCTATAACTTGATAATAGTTCTCATGGTAGAGAAAATCGTATATGTCCTAGATATGATCATATCATAGCCTATAGAAGGAGTACCTCAGGAAGAGTTTTCCCAATATGCAAAGTATATAGATGATTCCACTCTTGTTCAATGTTATATGTTAACCTCTATAATTCTTGAGTTATAGAGACAATATAAAAACATGGATGTTAGATCCATACTCCTACATCTCCATAAATTTTTTGAGGAATAGGAAATGACTCAAGGATATGAGATATCCAAGAGTCTCTTCCGCACTAGGATGACTGAGGGGGCATCGGTTTAGAATAATGTCCTGATGATGATATAGTGGATTAAGAAACTCACTAGTCTAGGAATGATCCTAAATGATAACTTGTGCATTGCTCTTATATTTCAGTCCTTACTAGATTTCTTTTCTTAGTTCATTATGAATTTTAATATGGACAAGCTTGAGGTGACTCTTCCTGAGCTGCTCAATATATTGAGGGAAGCTGAAAGCACTATTAAGAAAGAGAAACTAGTTCTCTATATTAGTGATGCTAGTTATAGGTGCCCTACAAGTCAATCACATAAGTGATGGCACGTATGACACGCTGTACGATCCTTTTGCTTATAATTATTATTGACATACTCACATATTATATTATCTGTTGCATATATATATTATGATGTCCTTGGTTCTATGCAATGAGAATCAGATCTGATGAGATCATGATATAAGATCGATTTGCCTTTAAATATAGATCCCAAATAATCTCGGTCATAGATTACTTGAGAGGGATATCGAGATAACCAGACTGACCTATGTACTGTATACCCATCTATATACTAGAGATGGTTGGTCTCATAGCCACTTTTGTGGAGACACTAAGGATACAATATAGTTGCTCATTGAAGAATGAGTTTACTGATTGATGTGCTTATGGAATGTTATATAGTTAATGATAACTAATATCAAGTAGTGATTCTGTAGTCCTAGTTGTGCATCTAGTCCTTAGACTTAAGACACTGAGGATGTCTTGTTTGAGTACTACTTTCTTGATGTCAGACTTACAAGTTTAGAAAGTTTCATATCTAGTATAGCTAGTTATCGGGATTATTAGCCAACTTATGAAGGTAATTTAATGTTAATAAAGGATCATCCACTCTCAATATCATGAGAGGAATATCCCTTGTGTGCTTGCTTAAATAAATTCCTAGCTAGGGTCATTCAGATTGAGAGAAAAGGAGTTCTTCGAGAGAATCCTATTAGAGCGAGACTCAAATGAATTTTGTATATGGCCTGATAGTACTATATCTAATATACAGTATCTAGGATATTAGTTGGATGAGGGCCTATCGATTCATGGTAATTGTGGATAGATAGGCCTGATGGATTCAATCTCTTTGTACCATCTAGGAACTATAGCGTAGTGGTCTAATATGTCCATAGTCGATGAGTCAAGTAAATTATTATGGGGATAATAGTTTATTATATCAGAAAGAGTTCTGATAGAAGTTACTCACAGCCAGTTTGGTATCAGATCTAGAGGGTTACACACATTTGGTCGATCCATCAGGGAATAGAGGATTGAATATGAGTTACCTAATTAACCCCTATTCTTATGAAATAAGACCCTATACTAATGGGCTCCTTGCATGAGGCTCAATTAGAGGCCAAAGGAGATTATCGGATAGAGATCCAATAATCCAAGGTTAGTCGATAATTGGATAGAGATCCAATACCCACTGAGGAAGGATACCTATGGTTTTTGATGGCTCTCTATAAATAGGAAGTAGGGGCGGCACAAAGATGATAGGCTACACCTTTAGTCGCCCCCTCATATTCTCTTCCCTCCCCTACGTAAGAGTTACGAGATTTGTGACTGCGATTGGAGGAGTATCATTATAGTAATCCATCATGTGGATACCGCTAGAGAAGAGGACATTTGACCTCCTTCATCATCTCTATCTGGATCTAGAAAAATAGGGATATGTGATCTCCTTAGGTAAACAATTCTCACACAATGTGGTTTTTGATTCTATGACTTTTTCTCTTACAATTTTTTGCATGATGATTTTGATCTACCTAGGAAACTAGTTTTATTTTGATCTTCCACTATGCATGTGATGCTCCTACTGAGGTTTCCTAGTAGTGGTATCAAAGCTAAGGTTGTTCATGTAAAAAATTGGTTTTAAACTTAATGTAATGAGATTGAATCCTGTAGAACTGTTATATGCATTTGTTGTAGTGATTAGCAGCGAAAGTAGTGTTGTCAGTGGGCAAGGGGGGCCACCTACTGATTGGCTGCCCACAGGAGTGGCTACCATGGCCAAGCCCCTTGCAAGGGTGGCTAGGCCACTTGCAAGGGGGGTCGTCCACAGCCAAGCCCCTTGTAGGGGTGGCCAGGCTGATGCCAAGCTAAAAATATTGAGGTCTATCCTTCTGTCCAGAATTCTGAAAATATTCTTAATAATTCTGAAAATTTTGAGGTCTATCCTTCTATCTAGAATTTTAAAAATGCCCTTGATAATTTTAAAAATTTCTAGCATGTCTTGATTTCTAAAAACTAATTAATTAAATAATTTAATTAATTATTAATTATCTAGTAATCCTACATGGTGATGTGTACATCTGATGTATGATGTGAATGGATGATCCTGAGTTATGTAATGTGATGTGTGTACATGTGATTATTATTATTGTTAGAGCTTGCGAGCCTTTGTATTTCTTATTTATTATTGAGCCTGCACATCTATGATTATTTTATAATTACACAGGAGATGCGGTAGGAGTGTGGAGGTGATAGCGGGAGCCACAATGTTATGGCATGAGATCATGACGCATGGTGATGTGGCGAGGATCCGACAGAACCAATGATGATGAGATCAATGATCATATGGCATGGAAATGCGCTAATGCACGTATAGATCATATTGTGAGCGATTAGGTCCATTAGCTTGGGCTTAATCATATTAGATGATGGCTCATGATCCTCCAATATGACTTGCAAATATGATACGTGTTATACACCTACTAGATATATACATACATATATATATATATATATATGTATATTTGCATGTGATGGAGATATATATTAAATATGTATATGTGTGACACAACATATTAGGAGACTAATACTAAAGAAAAACCTCTCCTATAATAATATTAAGTCGATAAGAGTGAGACAATAAGATTGACTCTTGTGGCCTTCCATCGTTATAGGAAGAAATTGAATCATGACATGTGTTAAGTTGGTCAAGTCACTCGAGGCTCACCTATCTACATGATCGAGATCTTGCCTACGACATATATATGTCACCGGTGACATGAGGACATGGTATGCTTAGTCGAGTCACTCAAGAGCAAATCATCAAATCAGACTAATCTTATAACGATGGTGATGACTTAACTAAACTTCAAAGTTGGTCGAGCAGTCGAGACCATGATGATTTGGAGGCCAAACATGACGGGAATCATTAATAGTTATGATTGGCAAGAGTTGTCTATATTTCAGGCTTAGTGTAATTGGTCTAGTCACTTAAGGTTGTATTAAGATATCGATTGGATTCCGATCCCCACTAGAAGTATACTGGAGACTTCCATTTCACGTGCCGAGGGTGTCGCGTGATTCATTAAGACAATAGTGGAAGTACATTAAGATAGAAGTCCATATCTTAATTAATTTTTTTTGTAAAACTTGTATGTTATTTATTTGTGCTATATCTTGTTTATCAGAAACATGTCGCTCACAAACTCACTGCGTGGCATACTTGATGCCAACTGCCTCATTGGTCCTAACTACATGGATTGGCTCCGTAATTTGATAATTGTTCTCACGTTGGAGAAATCGCGTATGTCCTTAATACAATAATGCCCATGCCAGAAAAAGGGGCAAGTGAGGACGAGATCGCATGTTATGTTAAGTATATAGATGATTCCACATTGGCAAAATATTATATGTTAGCCTTTATGACTTGTTAAGTTATAGAGGAAATATGAAAGCATGGATGACAATTCTATCATTCTTCATCTCAACCAGCTATTTGAGAAATAGGGAAGAACTCAAGGATAAGATATCCAAGAGTCTCTTCCAAGCCAGGATGATAGTATTGAATCTCGGATTTTGATGATGAAATCAATTGATGGGATTATTAATCTAACATGTGTGTTAGAGATGAATGATGCAGGATTAACTACGACAAGGCAATACAATCAAGTGTTGGGCCGGAGCAAGTTCAGGCACCAGGCTGGGTGAACAATATAGTGGGAACTCAACGGAAGATCATCGAAAGCTTATCAAAGGTATCGGGGGCTTGCCGGGTGTTGGTTGGAAGCTCGCTAAAGGTGATCAAGAGTTTGCAGGAAGTTTACCGGGAGCTCACCAAAGGTGAACGGGAGCTTGCTCGGAATGCACTAAGGGTTCGCCAGAAGATGACCGAGACTCACTAAGAGTTTGCTAGAGGTTACTAGGAAGATCGTCGGGAATTGGGAAGGTCACTTGACACATTAGTCAAATTGATTGTATTTGGATGCCTTAGTATATCGTAGTTAGCATCAGTTTGGTTTAGAGTCCAACTTGAGTTACATTTGAAAGGAATCCAAATTAACTCAAGTAAGACAAACCGGGACCATATCTGGGTTTAGATTGAGCTAAGGTTGAGCTCCTTTGGTTGACTTAGAAAGGGGTCAACTGAAGGTACAAGTCGGGAATAGAAAAGTAGATAAAACACTTTTTCAGATTTTCGACGGTTGTACCGCCCAAGCTGTCACGGACAATAATGTAAACAAGGTGTTCGATCTTGTGTTAGTCCGTGTCCTTCGGTTTAGGTACATATCTTGTACAATAAGAAGCGGGCTTGCAGTAGGCTTAGCAACCCTAGTTTGATTTGCTTTATGGCCAAGTTTGGCTTGTAAATACAAGTATGTCTTATAAGCACTTGTGGGGACTTCGGTCTGTAATGGACCATTATCCTTTGTGTGCAACCTCTCTGAGTTTGTAATGTCCATGGGTGTAATTTGTATTTTGGCTTTATAAAGTGTTTTCTTGAGCAGTTGCTTGTGGATCCCATGGGAATTGCTTCTTCTGGCCCGTTTTCTCTTTTTGTGAGTCTATGGGACGTTAGGAGATCTCGGGGAGGGCTGACCTGTGCGGACGGACACGCATGGGTGCCGCACGGCTTAGGCAAAATCAGCTAAGCCCGTGATAATGTGGTATCAGAGCGGGACAAGCACACGCAGAAACACTTGCCATACAAATGTGGGGGACCTAGTTAGGCAGTGTGGAGGACAACCAGCACGCGTAACCTTTTGGGGGAAACGGACATTGAGATGTAGGGGAAGGAGTCGCTCAGAGGAGCGGGCATCATGGTTTGGCATTCAAGGAATAGCCAACCCCTTTGCGTGAGAGGCACCACGAGGACAAGCAAGCGAAGAAGAATGCGTAACACACAAAGATTGGGATGGTTGAGTTCAAGCTATAGCTTGACGTTGGCAACCAAACTTGACGGTGCTTAAGGCAAAACAGGGCGCTTGGTGAATGATGAGACCGTGCAAGGTGGGAGGTGTTGTGTAATAACCGAAAGAGTGGTGCAAAGCTCACAGAAGTGAGGGAAATTGCTAACTCGAAGGATTCGGAACTCATGCAAGGGCTTGTACACAGATGACGGAGTGTTCGTGGCCATCCCAAGGCGCGATTAGAACTCGACGCCATGGAGCATCAGAACTTTCTCTTCAACATGGAAAGGATATGTCCGTAGGAGGCTAAAATGTGCAACAAGTTCAGCATGTTGCTAGAGCTTGAAGGGTGCAATGGAGACTGTCTTGGAGAAGGGTCGGAATCTAGCAAGTACATCTGCAGGGGTAGAACAAGGCACAAGTTCAGCAAGACGGAGTAGTTCAAAGGGGATGATGGTCTCCAAAACTTCCAGTGGGAAGTATGTAAAGAGTAAAGTTGCTCCAACAGGACATATATCCAGGAGGGATAAGTCCTAGTTCTCTAGTGGGAGAATCATGTGCAACAGACTGCACATATTGAGGAAGAGTTTCTCAAGGCTATATCTCCCCAAAGCTCAATGGACCGAGTGAGCGACGAAGAGTTGTCACATGATCTCGAAAGAGGTAATGCATTTCGAGATCAAGTGGAGGAGCAATCCAAGGCAACATCATATGAAGGCACACTTAGAGTTGAGGCAGAAATCGAACTCAACAGAGGGCTGACCTGTGAAATGGTGGACGTGAGGGCCACTATCAACTTAATGTAAATCGAGGAGCAGAGCGACTTGGGTGGAATTCGGTGAAGTATCCAAGCCGCATGAAGGGAGTCGACATAGAAAATGGGACAGACTCATTTTGCATGGTGCCAAAGATGAAGGAAGCTTGAAGGCACATGCAAGCTACCTCAGAGATGCATTTAATGGAGTAACTAAGGTGATTCTAGTTGTGGAGGCAAAGTTGGGATCATGAGACCTTAGTATGGGGCAAGAGGATGCAGAGGCGGGTACTCTTAAAGAATATGCCAGTGTTACCATTCGAGTTGTCAGAAACAGGAGGTGCATAGCAAGATTGTGTTGGTAGGGGATAGAGGCCCAAGATCCAGACAATGGTGCACCAACTCTAGCGAAGTCACAGGACTTCAGGAGCTACTAGGCGATGGACTGTCCTAGAGCTATGCTTCGTCCAAGTGTAACCCAGGAGTGGCGGGACGAAGGGGAATTGATAATGGAGCGAACTAAAAATCGGAGATGGCAAAGGCCCTACGATGTGTTGGCAGAGGCCATACGTGGAGAAGTCGTAGTCCGAATTCATCACACGAGAATCTGTATGTAATGGAGATGTCACCAGGAGGCGACATGGTACAGCGGATCATGGTGGAATAGTTCGTGGCAATGCAATACAAGCAATCTTGTCCCGTGAGGGACAAAGATCATGCGGAGGTATGACCAGGAGTTATTGGGAGCTCCACTTTGGTGTACAACATAACAAGAAGAAGGGCTATGGATTCAAGGAGTGAATGTCATAGTACCACAAAGGCGGGTCTTCGTGTGTGCATCGAAGTTTGCATTGGATGAAAGCCTTAGTCATCAACGTATGGGAGCTATATACCACCGAGGAAGAAGTCCAAGTGCAAGTACCAGTGAATCCCATGGAGGGGGACATGATCATATGAATGATCAGGAGCTGCTGGGAGCTCCACTTCAGTGAATAATGCAACGTCAAGAAGGGCTGTGGATTCAAGGAGTGAATGCCACGGTACCGCAGAGGCGGGTCTTCCGTGTGTATGCATCGAAGCTTGCATCAGATGAAAGCCTTGGTCGTCACTATATGAGGGCTGTGTACCACCAAGGGAGTAATCAGATTGCAAGTACCAGTGAATCCCATGGAGGAGACTTGATTAATCGGAGTAGCTGGAGAGTTGGACTGCTTTAGTGCTCACATTTGCTTAAGGGAGCTCGGCAAGTCAGAGGACAAGGCCGAGTAAGCGAACGTTGCTACCAAGGAAGCTGAGGAGAACAGAATCGACATGAGCCTTGCAACAAGATGGCGGAGGCCATGCATGAGAGTTGCAGTCTGTCTTTCCACCGACTAAGGAGAACTGCTAGGAGGACACAGTGGTGTCGAAGCAGGTGGTTAAAAGGGGCGAGGAAGCGACGATGAGTCCAGCGGGGCTCAGCTACCCAAAAGAAAAGCATCTGTTAGAAAGGAGGTAGAGTCAAAGGAGCTCCACAGTGCCACAGAGGCAGATCTACCGATCGCGAAGGAAGGGATGAAGATGCAAGATAACGGATAGTAGTGCTATGGGCTTGGCAGCACCATGGTACCGCAGATGTGGGACTTCCGTGAAGTCATCAATCCCTTGCTCTCATGGAGGGAGAGCATTGGTCGTAAAAGGGGCCGAGGAGGTGGACAATGCAGAGGCAAGCTCCAAGTACCAAGACAGGGCAGAAGAGCAGAGGCCAAGAAACTTTATAAGACCAATGTCGTTGGGCTTCTCATCAAGATAGCCGAAATTAAGGGACTTCGGGTTGATGCAGGAGTGCTCGACCAAGGAACGAAGTAGGCAGTACATGGTACTGTACCTTTCTACTAAAGAGGAGTAGGCGGCAAAGGTGATGGAGAAGACGGTACAATCCCAAAGGTGACCAGATCTATCAAAGACTTACTCCAAGTTAGGGGATCCAAGTTGGGGTAAACTTTTTGCTCTTTGGTAAAACTTCTTGCATTCTAGAAGTTCAATGACTGTGGGAAGGCGAATCACAGTAGTGAACCCAACACAAGGAGTGCAACCACTTCAAGTGCTTCAGAAGTGTGAGCAAAGAGTAGGCGAATGTTAGTAGCCAGCTTAATGCATGAAGTACAAACTCGAGGAGGCAGGCGAAATCGAGTAACCTTTACCAGGTGAAATTGAGTAACCTTTGCCTTCTCAACTTGAGAGAATGGGCAAAACCGAGTACCCCAATTCTCTTAACTCGAGGAGGTGAGCGAAGCCAAGTAACCTTACCTTCTCAACTATAAAGAGAATGGGTGAAGCCAAGTATCCCAGTTCTCTTACTTATCCAAGCAGGGGAGCTCTGCACAAGTTCAATGATCCTTCAAAGAAAGCTTATGGAAGACAATGGTTGTCAAATCCTCACCGTTGGTTATCAGTACTACTAAGAGTTGATTTTCTACTTCATTTCCCAATTGACTAATCGAAAGTGGGAGTGATGTGAATATACTTGGAAGTGACGACTAATAGTGGAAGAAGGTTCAATGGGTAAACATTATGGAGAAAGGACCTTAAAAACTTCAAAGTCTGTAAGGTGGACCACCTATGTTGACAGGTTACACAGATGCAGATATGACAAGAGATATTAACACAAAGAAGTCCACATCAGGTTTTATACTTACTTTTACAGGGGGAGCTGTGTCATGGCAGTCCAGATTGCAAAGGTGTATTGCTCTCTCCACAATAGAGGCAGAATATATTGCTGCTATAGAGGTTTACAAAGAAATATTATGGATAAAAGGATTCTTACAATAATTGAGGCTGAAACAAGAAAATTATGTGGTGTATTATGACAGCCAGAGTGCCATCCATTTATGCAAGAACCCAACATTTCATTCCAAGTCAAAGCACATAGATGTCAGATATCACTGGATCAGAAATGTGCTTGAAGAGAAGCAGTTATAGCTTTAAAAAATTTATATAAATAATAATATGGCAGACATGTTAACAAAGACTTTACCGAAAGCGAGATAAGGGATGTGTTGATAGTTAGTCGGCATGACTTTACATTGAGGAGTCATGAGATAGCCTTCCTTACAGGCTGAAGGGGGAGATTGTTGGGCAGATGGCCCAGATTTAGCCCATAAGAGGCTTTAGTGAAGCCAATAGCCTAGAACTTCACTTATATTAATCTAAACTCTATATTAGGTGGCTAGGGTTGAGATTAAGAGGGTAACGGTAGCTAAAAACATGGGAGAGAGAAAGAAGACTGTAGATTAATAATAGAGGCCAAAAAATGAAAGAGGACAAGGACAAGAAAAGACTATTCTCAATCATTCATATCTCAGGTTAGATCAGTTTGCAGTGGATTCTTATTGTGGTCTTTTGAGAAGGTTTTGGATATTGTGTTTGGTATTATAGTCCTTGTATCCATGTGATTCTCTTATGGCTGTTGCTTTGGTTTGGGCAAGAAGCCTTGAGATCTATATATTTATTATTTTGATAGTGGATTTTCTCTGGCTTGTCCCGTGATTTTTACCCTTCGAGTTGAGAGGATTTTTCACTTAAATCTTGATGTTCATTTGATTGTGATTTCTGTTTGATTCCGTTGTGTATGACGGCCTGCTAGTATTTGTTCATATACAAAGTTTATTTCTATTTTATTCACATCAGCTCTAGCTATGCATTATCAATATTAATTATATAATGATAAACTATTTTCAATAAAAGGATTTGTTATAATAGAAACAAGGATCATTAAGCTTCAAACATCTTAATTCAAATAATTATTTTTGTTATTGTTACATAGGCTAGTGAGCTTTCAAAGAATATTAGATCTCAAGTCATGAGCATCTACTTTCAAAATATTACTTAGTGCTCCTAGCCTTATTAGGAAACAACTTTATATTATGGGAGGTCTTAATTTAGGTACCCATTTAACATTAGGTCCTTCATGACATGTTCTTCCCATTTTCTCTAATGGCTTAAGGTTGTTTATAGTTCCTTTAGGAACCCAAATTAATTTATGTGGACTATAATTTTAAATAAATATTTATAGGTATTATGTCTCAATTTTTTATAAGAATTATATTTAACTCTTGGTGGCACATTTAATATAGGTCCTCTTACGAATATGGTTGGCTTTTGTTAAATATTTCTAACAAATATATGTCATGTCTATTATTGATATAACCCTTATTGGCAAGGATCATATTGAGTAATTTATTCCCTATCTCAAATTTCTCTAATGTAGTTTTAAGCATACAATTCTCCATTTTAACATTATCTAGCATATTGTATTTTAAACATGGTTTAGATGAATCTAAGGAGTCATACATTTCATCAAGTCTTTTAACTATCAAATCATAATTAACTTTAAGCAGTTTAAAAGACTTATTAAGTTTTCTAAACTCATTAAATAAATCATTAAATATGCTTGATAATTCTGAAAATAAAAAAGCTAAAGACTCACTAACCTCATCTTCGATTGCCATTAAAACAAGGTTCTCCACTTCTTGGTTGAGCATTTGATCTTTCAAGCTCCTCGGCTTCTTATGTTCATAGCAAGAGGTTGTGTCCATAATTTTTATAAAGTTCAAGTTCATTAATTTTTTTGGTTCATTTTTCAAAAGTTCATGTCCAAGGTTCTCATCACTCGAGATTTCACTCGATGAGTCATATATCATTCTTAGTTCACACTCCTTCCTTTTCTTTGGAAGGTGTTCTTCAAGTTTATTTTTGTAATATATTTCATTAATTGATTCATTTATATTAGTTGTACTTTCATGTATGATTTTCAAAGTATGCCAAATATTGAAAGCCGAATCACAAGTGGAATCACGAATAAACTCATTCATATCAAGTACACAAAACAAGGCATTCATAGCCTTTGCATTTAGGGAAAAATTCTTCTTTTCCAAATCATTTAACTCATTCATTGGTTTCGAAGATTTTTCAAATCTGTTCTCAACTATATTCTATAAATCAAATTCTAAAGAGATGACGAAAATATGCATCCGTATTTTCCAATGTGTATAATCTGTCCCATTGAACATGGGTGGACGTGAAATGGAATGTCCCTCATTCATGCCAAAACAAGTCATTTACTCAAGTGGGTGTTAATCCAAAGAGTAATAACCTTGCTCTGATACTAATTGTTAGGATCAATTGGCACTAAGAGGGGGGGCGGGGGGGGTGTGAATTAGTGCAAGCTAAAATTTTTCTTTCTAAAGAAAAAGCTTCGAATAAGATAGAATATGAAATATGAAGCTTTTCATTTTTAATAAAACAAGTGAGTGATTAAAAGTAAGTTGTTAAGGAAGTCAGAAAGATAATCATGTTTGAGGAAAAGAACTTATCGTCTTGCTTTCAAGGAGTTTAGTTAAGTTAGAAGCATCAATTCAACAACATTTAAGTAATACAAGTATGAAACAGTTACAATTTTATAGTGGTTTGGCACCAAAGACCTATGTCTACTTCCGAATCCTCCTTCTTAAGGCACACCGACATCCAGTACCAATCTTCTTTGGGTGAATATCAAACCCCTATACTTGAGCTTACAAGGGAGACTAGATTTATAACTCTAAGCTCTCTCCCTTACCCCTTTTCTTTTTATTACAATTCTCATACAATATTTTCTTAGAATATAATCCCCCAAAAGTGTTGTTTTGAATGTAAGAAAACTTGGGGTATTTATAGGCCCCAAATTGGCTTTAAAACCGGAGCCAAAATCTAATCGTATCCAAAAAATCTGGCTACAGACGGTTTACCCACCGTCAATAGCTACCCGCCTCCCAGATTTTGTGGTACGGGTGATTCACCTATCACCTGGGCAATTTACTCATCGAAAGCTACTGCTCGCCTCCCAGATTCTATAGTACATGCAGTCCAACCATCGCTCACTAGCAGTTTACCTATCGAAATTTTCACGAAAGTGGTTCCCTCTACTTTTCGAATTTTGGCTTGACTTTTACGTTGACCAACTCTTTGGTCAATTGATTAAGCTCAACTTGAGCTCAACCAAACCTAGTAGTGGATCCGATTGTCTCATTGAGTTGATTTGGATTCCTTCCAAATCCAACTCAATTAGGATTCTAACTTCTAACTATGACTCAATGATTACAATACTTAATGACCAATTAAGCCTAATTAAGACCTAACTTCTGCATATTCCAGTAACCTCTGGCAATCTTGCAGTAAGTCCTCCGGTCTTCTTTCTGGCGATCTCCCTTTGCGTTCCCAGCAAGCTTCCCGATTCCTTTGGCGAATCTCCTAGCGAACTTTCGACGAGATCTCACTGCATCATCCAAACTTGGTCCGATGCCTAGGCTTTATCTTATCCCATCATATGATTGTAACTTCATTGATCCTGTCATAGTTAGACTTGCACGATGCTAATTATGACTTGATTAAATACAATCATAATTGATAAAATATCCATTACAAGACCATCCCGACTCTCGGCAAGCTTTTCGACTATCCCCGACAATCTTCCAACGAGTCTCGGTCTTCTTTTGGCGAACTCCATTGCGCTATCCTGGCAAACTCCCAATACCCTTGGCGAGCTTCCGACAAACTCCTATCGAGTTCCTAAATGCATCGACTAAATGCATGGACTTAACCTTGGCCAACCCTAATTATAATAATCCTTCTATCATAATTAATCCTACAGTAATCAACTCTAACAATCCTGTTAGATCAATAATCCATTAATTGATTTCATCATCAAAATCTGAGATTCAACAGGAGGAACCTTACATGAGGGACCCATACAACCAAAACCCCAAATCTTATAGAGTTATCTCCTAATAAGGCTAGGAGTATTAAATAATGTTTTGAAAGTAGATGTTCAAGGCACATGACTTGGTATCTAATACTCTTTCAAGCTCACTAGCCTAAGTAATAACAAAAAAAATATTAAAAATAAAATTATTAGGAACAAATTTTTGGATCATCCATTGTTATAATTAATCTTGATTGCTCTTAGTGGTGCATGACTTTTGCGTAGCTAGAGTATGCTAAAATTAGAATAAAGAATGTTTAGTTATTATTAATGCAAAATTATTTAAGTTGAAATTTATGAAAAAAGTATTTTAATGATAGATTAAAAATTATTAGTATGAATGATTAAAATGTTGGATGGGTTATATGTTAACCTAAAGAAGGTTGTATAATTAAATGATAGATCACTTTTATATTAAACAATAAATAAAAATTTAAAAATGAGTTTGTCAACTCGTACTATGTGTAAAGAGTAAGACTCATTTAAATATTGGAATTGAGATAGGTTGAAATTTTGTTTTGAAGATGTTGTATTATTTTGATGTGTTATATAATGACCTTGATGATTTCTTCTATAATAAAATTTGGTTTTCGGTCTTAAACGATAATTCATTGATTTGAAAAGGATTCTTGAAACAAATCACATAAAATAATAAAAAAGAGGACAATTCTTCTTGAAAATATTTTTATCATATCAACCCTTCAGCAAAAGATAAAATGATACCATAATTATTGAATCTCTTAAACTACAAAAATAATTTGATGATTTAAAAGGATTTTTGTCCAAATTATGACTTTGAAATCTTAAAAATTATAATTTGAGATCTTTATATAAACCAAGATCGTTTACTAAGATTCCTTCCCTTTATGAAAAGAATTTTATAAATGAATCATAAGTTTATCTTTTCGGAACTGTAACATGAATCTTTTTATAAACAATGATCTTGATAATTTGAAATCACTTATATATAAATTAAGATCCTATATTTCCATATCTCAATTTTTGTAAAGTCATGATCTTAATTTCTTGATATTTATAACTTGATAATTTTCATGACTTAAGATTTTGCTTATAAAATTGATCTCTTAAAATTTCTTTTTGTTATCTAAGAGGAGAGATGTCAAATTGAATCATGACCCTTAGTATTCATGAATTGATATCTTTCATAATTTAGGACTCTATTATATTCATGAATGATATATTTTATCACCTTGAAAATTTTTAAACTATTCATTATAATCTTAAAATTAATTTTGTACTATTGTATTTTAATTTTTGCTTTAACAATCACCAAGGGGGAGACAAAAGTGATATTTTGCAATAACGAAATTAAATACTTAAAATATGAAAAACCTTTTAATATTAGATGAGGAGCGATTTGCTTAAAAGAAAATCAGGTATTTTAAATACAGGAGATTTGCATGATTTGATTTCCATTTTACTTGAAATTTTAGATACATAAGATTTCTTAATTACTTAAACTGAAATTCATAAATAAAAAATAGAGGTAAATTTATTAAATCATGTCTCTTGGTATTTATAAATTTGATTTATCATCTTTAAAAACATGGTCTCCTTGTGCTTTTAGGTGTTATTAGAACATGGATGTAAATGAAAAATTATACCATCATATTTCTTTTTTTAAACAATCATAAAGGGAGAAAAAATTGATATCTTAACAACCAAGCTATTAAATGAAGAGCAATTTGACTTTATTAAAAGTGAGTTAGGAATGCCAAACCATCCAAATGCATGATTAGCTATTAATTCTTCTTGGACAAAGTTAAATAAGATGAATTTAATTGCATGAGTAGCTCTTAATTCTTCTTGGATTTCTTGGTTCTTTTTTATCTCTTTTCCAAAATGATTCTCGAAATTGACAATACAAGAATGAGATTGGAAGTTCTTTTTGTGATAATATTTTTATCCTTTTCAAAAGATTATTTCAATTCATGAATCTTGATGAACATTTATAAAAGAAAACTATGTGACATGAACTTTTATGATGCTTGATACGAGGTCTCTCTCGTATCCTCTCTCAAAAATTATTTTGATTCGTGGATCTTTTGTATTCTTGATAAATACTTTTAAATGTACCACTCCCTACTTAATATTTTTTTGTATGGATCTTTGACACCCCTTCCCCTTCATTTCTTCTTATTTACAAAGTGGAAGAAAAGTTTTAATGAGAAAAGTATGTCTCTTATCCTATTTTATTAAGGGGAAGCAATGATTCACTAAACTTTTAGATATATAATCAATATTTTACAAATGCATAGAAATTTAACACATGATGAGATTATGTGCCTTGAAATTATTTGCTCAATATTTTATCTTTTATTTATAACATAAGAGGGGAAATGACATATTGATGACATATACAAAAAAATGGTAAAATGGGCATTTATCTTTTTATTGATAAACAAAGGGGGAAAACTGATTGATGACTTAAGAGTAAAAATTTTTGATAAACAAAGGGGGAGAAATGATTGATGACTTAATAGGGAATATTTTTAACTTAATGTATGACCGATACATGATATATACCTGTAAAATCTTTGATGATTTGGTGATTGATGATTTAAGGCAAAATGTTTGATATTGATGTTCATCATTTATGAAGTTGATAAACGAATGTAATATTGTATTTTTTTTTCAAAATATTGATGATACTTGAATTTAAGAGTGGTTAGTTCTCTTGAATTTAAGCTTACTCTATTTGAAATATTTATGAATGATCTCGTGCTTGAATTCAGAAGTGTTGGATTCTTTTGAATTCAAATTTGCTTTATCCTATGGAGTTTACAGAGGGGGAGTCAAAGTTAACTCCTATCATCAATTGGTTATCATCATCAAAAAGGGGGAGATTATTGAATCTCAATTTTTGATGATGAAATCAATTGATGGGTTTATTGATCTAACATCTGTGTTAGAGATGAATATGCATGATTAACTACGACAAAGCAATACAATCAAGTATTGGACTAGAGTCAAGTTTGGGCATCGGGTTGGGGGTCCGGATGATGTAGTCAGAAATTGCCTGAAGCTCGCCAAAGATATCGAGGGCTTGGTGGGAGTTTGTGGGAAGCTCACTAAAGGTGATCGAGAGTTTTTCGGTAGTTCACCGGGAGCTCACCAAAGGTGATCGGGAGCTTGCTATGAATCCTTCGGGGGTTCGCCAGAAGATGACTAAGACTTTCCGGGAGCTCACTGGAGGTTATCGAGAAGATCGTCAGGAGTTGGAAAGGTCACTTGACATATTAGTCAAATTGATTGTATTTGTATGCCTTAGTATGTCGTAGTTAGCATTGGTTTGGTTTAGAGTCCAACTTGAGTTAAATTTGGAAGGAATCCAAACTAACTCAAGTGAAGCAAACCGGGTCCACATTTGGGTTTTGATTGAGCTCAGGTTGAGCTCATTTGGTTGATTTAGAAAGGGTCAACTGAAGGTACAAGTTGGAAATCAGAAAGTGGAGAAAATATTCTTTCGAGATTCTCGGCGGCTGTACCGCCAGTGTGCAACAATCGTACCGCCCAAGCAGTAGTTGTACTACCTAGGTTGATGGTTGTACCACCGCTGCCCTATTTTTCAGGCAGCTATCGGTGGTAGTACTGCTAGCACTGATGTACCCAAATTTTTTGGATATGATTGGATTTTTTGATCTAATTTCTGAAGCCAATTAGGGTCTATAAATATCCTAAGTCTTTTTACATTAAGTACAAGACTTTTGGGCTAGAATTTGGAGAAACATATTGTGCTAAAAGTGTGCAACAAAAAGAAAGAGGGCCAAAAGTGAGAAAAAGGTTGTAACCTTTGTGCTAGTTATAGGTGACCGACAAGCCAATCACGTGAGTGATGACACGTGCGATACGCTGTATGATCTTTTTACTTATGATTAATATTGACATATTCTCATATTATATTATTTGTTACATATAGATTATGATGTCCTTGATTTTGTGCAATGGGAATCAGATCATAATGAGATCACGATAATGAGATCGATTCACCCTTATACATAGATCTAAATAATCCTGGTCATAGGTTACTCGAGAGGGACATTGAAATAAGTAGACAGATAGGTGTACTATATACCCATCCATATGATGGAGGCGGCTGGTCTGATAGCCACTTGTGTGGAGACACTAAGGATATAGTACAGGTGCTCATTGGAGAATGAGTTCATTGATTGATGTGTTTATGGAATGTTGTATGGTTAATGATACCTAATGTCAGATAGTGATTTCATAGTCCCAATTGTGTATCTAGTTCTTAGACTTGAGACATCAATGACGCCTTGTACGAGTACTCCTTTCTTTAACGCCAAACTTACAGGTTTGGAAAGTTCCAGATCTGGTACAACTAGTTATCAGGATTGGTAGCCAACCTAATGAAGGCAATTGAGTGTCAATAGAGGATCATCCACTCTCAATATCACGAGGGTAATATCACATATGTGCTTGCTCAAACAAATCTCTAGTCGGGGTCATTCGGATTGAGAGAGAAAGAGTTCTTCGAGAGAATTTGATTAGAGCGAGACTATGACAGATTCTATATGTGGCCTGACAGTACCATATCTAATATAAGGTCTCTGGGATATTAGTTGGATGAGCGATTACAGATACACAGTAACTTTGGACAGACAGGTCTGATGAATTTGATCTCCCTTGTACCGTCCGGGGACTATGGCGTAGTGGTCTAGTACGTCCATAGTTGATAAGTTGAGTGAATTATTATGGGATAATAATTCACTATATCAGAAGGAGTTCTGATGGGAGTGACTCACGACCAGCTCAAAATTAGGCCTAGAGGGTAACACACATATGGTGGATGCTTCGGTGAATATAGGATTGGATGGAGATCCAATTAGCCTCTATTCTCATTAGATGAGGCTCTATGCCGATAGGCTCCTTGATTAAGGCCCAATTAGAGGCCTAAGAAGATTATTGGATAGAGATCCAATAATGTAAGGTTGGTGGGTAATTGGATGGAGATCCAATACCCACTAAGGTAGGAGCTCTAGGTTTTTAGTGGCTCTCTATAAATAGGAGGGGAGACTCATGGTTGATAGACTGTAACTTTAGTCACCACCTCCTATTCTCCTCCCTCCCAATGCACAAGAGTTACGAGATCAGATTTGAGGGGTTTCGCTGTAGAGATCCATCATGTGGATACCTCTAGAGAGGAGGACGTTTGACCTCCTTCATCTTCTCCATCCAGATCTGGAATACAGGGATATACGATCTCCCTATGTAAAATCAATCTCGCACACATCATGTTTTTTCGATTTTTATGGTTTTTCTCGCGGCCTCAATCTTTTGCCCATGTGATGCTCCCACTGAGGTTTCCCAACAGAGGTATCAGAGCCTAGGATTTCATGTGAAAGATTAGTTTTAAACTGCGTGTGATGAGATTGAATTGCGTAGAATCATTCTACATGTTCTTGCTATGTTTTTACAGTGAAGTCAGCAAGGAGGAGGGGTAGCCAGCCACGGCCCTCATGTAGGGCGGGCCACCACGACCAGTGCGGACAAGGCCCCGCAGGGGCGCTCAGCCAAGGCCACAAGGGAGGCCGACGCCACAGGGCAGCAAGGGAGGTCGGCCACGGCGAGTCTGTAGGGGTGGTGCTTGCGGGCACGGCTAGCTGTGGCCAACCCGTAGGGGCGGAAGTCGCCCACGAGCACACCCGCTTGCAGTGTGGTGCTCGCAAAGGGTGTCGGCTGTAGGGTGCCCGCAAGGGCTACCGCCCGCGGCCAACCCTTCCACAAGCAGGGGTGGCGCCGCTTGGTAGGGTGGCTGTTGGCAGGCAAGGGCAGCCGCCGCCTGCGCGGGGGTAGCAGCAGCGATGGTGCAGATAGGGCAAGAGGGGTTAAGACATCCTTTTAAGAAAAGGATGATCCTACCCCTTTAAATTTTAAAAATTTCACGAACTGTCCGCTCATCCAGAATTATAAAAATACCCTTAATAATTCTAGAAATTTTGAGCATATCCTGATTTTTTTAAAAATAATTAATTAAGTAGTTTAATTAATTATTATATATAGCTAGTAATCCTACATATGATGTGATGTATAATATAGATGGATGATCATGAGCCAAGTGTTGTGATGTGTGTAATTGTGATTATTATTATTATTAGAGCCTGCGAGCCTACGTTTTTCTCATTTATTATTGGGCATACGTGCCTGTGATTATTTATAATTACATGGAGAGGCATAGTAGAAGTGTGGAGGTGACAACAGGACCCACGATGCCATAACAGGATACCATGACGCATGATAATACGATGATCTGATGGAAACGATGATGACGAGATCAACAATCACAGGGCATGGAGATGTGCCTATGCACACATAGATCCTATTGTGAGTGATTAGGCCCATTGGTTCGGGCTTAATCATATTAGGTGACGGTTCATAATCATCCAGTGTGGCTTGCATATGTGATGTGTTATACACCTACTAGATATATGTATATATATATATATATATTTGCATGTGATGTAGATATATATTAAATATGTTTGTGTGTGACATGACATATTAGGAGACCGATATAAAAACCCCTCCTAAGATAATATTAAGTTGGTAAGCGTGAGGTAATAAGATTGACCCACGTGGCCTTCCATCGTTATACGAAGAAATTGAATCACGACATAGGTTGAGTTGGTCGAGTCTCTCGAGGCTCACCTATCTACGTGATCGAGATCTTGCCTATGACAAAGAGATGTCACCGGTGACCTGAGGATATGGTATGCTTGGTCGAGTCCCTCGAGGGCATATCATCGAATTAGACTCATCTTGTAACGATGGTGATGACTTAACGAAACGTCATGGTTGCTCGAGTCCCTCAAGACTATGATGATTCAGAGGCCGAACATGACGGGAATCATAAGGAGTTGTAATTGGCAAGAGTTACCTACCTTTTGGGCTTAGTGTAATTGGTCGAGTCCCTCGAGGTTACACTAAGACGCTAATTGGATCCTGTTCCCCACTAGGAGTCTACCGGAGACTTCCATCTCACGTGTCGAGGGTGTCACATAATTCGCTAAGAAAATAGTGGGAGTACATTAAGATAATAGTCCATATCTTAATTAGTATTTTCTACAAAATCTATATATTATTTAATTTACGCTATTTCTTGCTTGTCGCTTGCAAAACCCCTATGTGGCATACTTGATGCCAACCGCCTCATTGGTCCAAAAGCTTCGCAATTTGAGAATTGTTCTCATGGAAGAGAAAATCGTATATGTCCTTAATATGATTATGCCCATATCGGAGGAAAGGATAAGCGAGGATGAGATCACTCACTTTGTGAAGTATAAAGATAGTCTTAAAGGATAACCTGTATGTTGATCTTATACTTCAGTCCCTACCAGATTTCTTTTCACAGTTCATTATTAACTTTAATATGAACAAGTTTGAGGTGACTCTACCTGAGCTCCTCAATATATTGAGAGAAGCTGAGAGTGTCATGAAGAATGAGAAGCCAAAGAAAAGGAAGGCCAGCAAGATCATTAAGAATGGCATGAACTAAGAAAGACCAGGTAAGGCAAAGGTTGCTAAGAGAGACCCGACAAAGGAGAAAGGACAGTGCTTCTACTAGGCCAAAGACGGGCATTGGAAGAGGAACTGTAAGGATTACCTTGCAGACAAGGCGAAACAAAAGCTTAGAGAAGCTTCATGTATATTCATGATCAATCTCCACTTGTTAGACTTTCATGATAACACATGGGTATTAGATATTGAGAGTGCTTATCATATCTGTAATTCGTTGTAGGTCCTAATAAGACCTAGGAGATTCGCTAAAGGCAAGATGGAGTAAAAGTTGAGGTAGTTGTCGTTGGGGAGATCACCCTATAACTACCTGGTGGAGCTATCATTACATTGGATGCATGCTATTTTGTTCCCTCTGTTATCAAAAATATTATTTTATCTCTTGTTTGATAATTAGTAGATATAAATTAATTTTTAAGAATAATAGTTGTTTAATAATTATGGCTTATACCACTAAAGGGACCCTGATAAATGACTTATATATGTGAGACACTTCTCCACACATCATAAATAGAAATACGTCTAAGAGGAAAAGCGATGAGGTGAACAATGCATACCTATGACATTGTAGGCCAAGTCATATACATGAGGGAAGGATTCAAAATTTACTGAAAGATAGATAATTAGATCCATTTGACTATAAGTTAAATGCAACTTACGAACCTTGCCTTCGTGGGAAGATGACTAACTCTCCTTTTAGTAGGACTGGAGAGAGAGCCACTGAGTTATTGAAACTCATACATAGTGATGTATGTGGTCCCATGTCGACTCAGGCTATAGGTAGTTACTCATATTTCATTACATTCACTAATGATTTCTTCAAGTATGGACACATGTACCTGATGAAGTACAAGCCCAAGGCCTTTAAGAAATTCAGGGAATATAAGAATGAGGTAGAGAACCAGATTGGAAAGAGTATTAGGACTCTTTAATCAAATCGATGAGGAGAATACTTGAGTATGGAGTTCACCAAATTCCTAAGGACCTTAGGATTATATCCCAGTGGCCACATCCTTATACACCTTAGCTAAATAATATATCCGAAAGGAGGAATCACACGCTGTTAGACATGGTGCGGTCCATGATGAGTTTCATTGACCTACCTATCTCATTCTGAAGATATGCCCTAGAGAACATATCATACCTTCTGAACAAAGTTCCAACAAAGTCGATAGTGTCTACTTGTTAGAACCCTTGCAGATTCTAAGCTTGGTGTTGATCTCTATAGGGAATCAACCCTCTTGGAACACTATAGGAGTTCCCTCCTCCAAGGTATTTAGCACAAGGCTGATAAAAGCTAATCCATTCTTATTCAAAAAGAGGGGTGGCTACATGTTTAAATAGAACTCAAGAAACCCTAACCTTAGCCAACCAACCCAAGAAGGAAAGGGGGTGGCGGTTAGGAATTCCTAACCTAGTGAGGACTCCTCAATCAAGGGGGATGATGGCTAAATTAGGGGGATCCTCCCTTAGCCAACTCCTAATTCCAAGGGGATGATGGCTAGATTAGGGGGATATTACATGACTTAAGGCTTTATTGACATATGAGGAAGATATGTGGGACATCGAAGATTTATTAGACTTAGGACCTATTGAAGCTAGGGTCCTAACACTGCACCATATGAGATATAGAAAGAAAAGAAGTCTGATCTAAGGTGGCTAAGATTTGGGACTATCATGCCCATATTAGAAGACACAAACCTGACAAGTTGGAATCAAAGATGAAACGATATAGGTTCATTAGATACCTTAAGGAGACTTTGGAGTATTACTTTTATCATCCCTAGGTCTAAAATATCTTTATTGCCAAGAGAGCTATGTTCCTTGAGAAGGAACATATTCTTGGTGGAAACAGTGGGAGTGAGATAGAGTTGAGCGAGGTTGGAGAACCTAGCTCAAGCACCATTCTAAAGTCCGAGTCTGTTCAGGTACCTAGCACTAAGCTCTAACTTTGCACACATATAGTAGAGTATCTCACCCTTCTGAAAGATATGTGGGACATATCAGTGAAGAGGACTCTTAGGATGTTGATCCTCAAACATATGAGGAAGCTATTATGACTATAGACTCCCGGAAGTGGCAAGAAGTTATGAATTTTGAGATGGATTCCATGTACTCTAACAAGGTTTGGAACCTTGTGGATGCACCTAAGGGTATCATACCCATCAGGTGTAAATGAATATTAAATAAGAAGATCGGAGTATATAGAAAGTTTGAGACCTATAAGGCAAGGTTGGTAGCTCTTGAATATAAATACGTCCAAGAGAAAATGAGATAAGGTGAACAATGCATATCTATGCCATTGTGGGCTAGGATATATTCATGAGGGAAGGATTCAAAGGTTGCTAAAAGATAGATACTTAAAACCATTTGACTATGAGTCATATACAACTTGCGAACCTTGCTTTCGTGAAAAGATGACCAACTCTCCTTTTCGTGGAACTAGAGAGAGCCACTAGAGCTATTAGAAATCATACATAGTGGTGTTTGTGGTCCTATGTTGACTCAGGCTATAGGTGGTTACTCATACTTTATTATATTCGTTAACGATTTCTCTAGGTATAGACATATATACTTGATGAAATACAAGTCCAAGGCCTTTGAGAAATTTAGGTAATATAAGAATGAAGTAAAGAACTAGACTTGAAAAAGTATTATGATTCTTCAATCAGATCGAGGAGAGTACTTGAGAACAGAGTTCACTAATTGCCTCAAGGACCATGGGATGCTATCCTAACGGACACCTGTTTATACACCTCAACTCATTAGTGTATTATAAATGATGAATCACATGCTATTAGACATGGTGCGATCCATTATGAGTTTCGTTAACCTACCCGTCACATTCTGGGGATATGTCATAGAGACCGTAGCTTTCCTTCTTAACAGAGTTGTCGGTAGTGTCTGTTGAATCTCAAATTTTGATGATAAAATCAGTTGATCTAACAATATTATTAGAGTTGATTGATGCAGGATTAACTATGACAGAGAGAAAATTATGATCAGAGGTTTGGCTAAAGTCAAATCTTGGAATCGGACCGGGGTGAGGATGATGCGGTTGGAAACTCGCATGGAGTTCTTTGGGAGCTTACCGAGGGTATCAAGAGTTTGCTAGGATGGTACAAGAGAGTTCATCGAAAGAAGATCTAGACTCACTAGAAGATTGTTCGGGGTAGCCAAAATGCTTGTCGGGTGTTGGGAAGGTCTTGATTGGATTTGTTGGCCAAATTAATCGTAATTAATTAAGTCATAGTTAGCATCGTTAAGGTTGAGACTATTTGAATTAGATTTTAAAAGGGATCTAATTTAACTCAAGTGAGGCACTTGGGTCCACTAAGGGGATGGATTAAGCTCAGATTGAGCTTACTTGGTTGACCTAAAAATTAATCAACAGGAGGTATAAGTCGATATTAGGAAAGTAAAGGGAATCACTTTCCAAAAATACTGTTGGTTGTACCGCTAGTAAGCGACGGCCATATCGCTTAGGCAGATGATTGTACTACCACCACTTAGGATTCCGATTAGCTTTCGGCGTTTGTAACGTAGGCGCAGGTGGTTGTACTACCACCCATGCCTAAATTTTTTGTGTGCGTTTGAATTTTGGCTCCATTCTTCTAAAGCTAATTGGGGTTTATAAATACCTCAAGTTTTCTTGCATTTAGCATAAGTATTCACACAAGTCATTAGATAAAAAATATATGAAAAGTTTGCTAAAAGTGTGCAAGAAAAATAAAAGAGGCAAGGGAGTGAGTCAAGGGTTGTATTTCTTGTTAGAGGTCTCCCTTATGAGTTAAGATTGAAAAGCTTGTAAGGGTTTGGTCTTTACCCAAAGAAGATCGGTAATGAACACCGGTGGGCCTCGATGAAGAGGACTCAGAAGTGGATGTAGTTCAAGATTAGGGCCGAACCACTATAAAATTGTGAGTACTCTTTACTTGTTTTATTTACTACCTTCAATTCTAATTAATTAGAAAGGCAAGAGTATTATTTTTCGATTGTATTTTAAATCATTTACTTATTTGCCTTCAAGTCCAAGAAACGCTTCCATTTTTAATTTTACTTAAATAAAAATTTTTCTTTAAAATGTGATTTTACACTTGCACTAATTCACCCACACCCCCCTCTTTTTGCCAATTGATCCTAACAATTGGCATTAGAGCAAGGTACTTACTTATTAGATTAACACCTATTTGAGTAAATGACTTTATTTGGCATAAATAAGAGATATTCTATTTCACGTTCTCTTATATTCAATGGGACGAATTACATGTATTGAAAAATAAGGATGTGTATTTTTCTCATTTCCATGTATTTTGATTTATGGCATATTGTAAAGAATGATTTTGAGAAATCTTCCATTGGTAATGATTTGGAAAGGAATAATTTTTCTTTGAATACAAAGGCTCTGAATGTCTTATTTTGTACTCTTGACAAAAATAAATTTTATTGTGTTTCTGTTTGTGAATCCGCTTATGATATTTGGCATACACTAGAAATTACACACGAAGGTACTAATAGAGTTAAAGAATTTAATATTGATATTTTAGTTTATAATTATAAATTATTTAGAATAAAATTAAGTGAGTGCATTGGAGACATGTATACCCATTTCATTGATGTCATCAATGACCTTAAAGCACTTCAAAAATATTTTTTAAATTTTAAACTTGTAAATAAAATTTTAAGATCTATAACTAAAAATTAGGATCCTAAAGTAACCACTACACAGGAAGCCAAAGATTTAAATAACTTTTATCTTGAAGAACTTATTGGCTCACTCATGACATTTGAATTGAACTGTAAAGCTTATGATGAGCTTGATTAATATCTTCCAAAAAATAGGAAGGATGTAGCACTAAGAACTACAAATGACTCGTGATAACCTTGAGTGATAAGGACCATGATATTACACTATTATCAAAAAAGTTTAAAAAGTTTATGAAAAAAATAAAAATTATAAAAATAAAAATGAATCAAAAAAAGGACAATGTCATATACTTTGAATTCAAAAAACTGGGACATTTCAAAAATGAACGTTTGCCATTGAAGAAGAAAGCATCCTACAAGAAGAAAACTCTTTCGGCAACCTGAGATAACTTAAGCTCTTGGGATGAAGAAGACCACTCCAAAGAATAAGTTGCTAACTATGCTCTAATGGTGATCCAAGACGAGGTTAATGATTCTTTAAGTATTTCCTTTACCGAATTATTAAATATGTTTCATGAATTATTTGATAAATTTAGAAAAATTAGTAAATCTTATAAGTTGCTAATATCACACAATCATTATTCTAAATGTAAAATACTAGATAATATTGAAGAAAAAAACATCATGCTAAAGCAAACCTTAGAAAAATTTGAAATACGAAATAAATCTCTTAATATAATTCATGTTAATATGGGTCATATTAATAAAAGAGAATGTATAGGCTATGTGGGCAAAATCCAACAAAAGCCCGCTCTAATCTTGCCACAAAAAATCAAATATAATTTTTATAAAAATTAGGACATAAAACCAAAAAATATTTATTTAAAAATTATAGTCCTCATAAATTAGTTTGGGTTTCTAAGAGAATAACAAACAACAAAAAACTATTAGATAAGAAAGACAAATTTCTTCATATAAGTTCCAATGTAAAATGGGTACCTAAATCTTTATGGTAGGTTTGTCACCAAACTAAAGCTAGGAGCAACATGGAATGGTATCTTGATAGTGGATACTCAAGCCATTTAACTTGAGATCTAACTTACTTATTACGCTCTTTAGCCAAGATTTCAAAAATAAGAAAAATTATTTAAATCAAGATGTTCGAAACTTAATGATTTTTATTTCTATTATAATAAATTTTTTATTAAAAATAGTTCATAATTATATAATTAATCTTGATAATGCATAGCTAGAGTATACTGGTATGAAAATGAACTAGAACTAAAGAACTTAGTTATTATTAATGAAAAATATTTATGTTAAAATTTATGAAAATGAGATTTTGTTGATGATATATTAGTTTCTATGATTTGAAAGGTATTTTATATAAAACAATCATCTTGACTCCCAAAGTTATTTATCTAAACAAAACTCTTTTTATATGAGTTTATTTTTTTTAATTAGGGTTATGACTAAAGATTTTTCTAGATAAACCATAATATTTTAAAGTAGGTTTAATGATTGATTTGAATATTATATTTGATCGACTTGAAATATGTTATATGCTTAAATGTTAGACAATTATTGAATTGAGACTGAAAAAAATAAAAAATTAAAAATGAGTTTGTCAACTCCTTGCACTAAGTGTAAAGAGTTGGACTCATTTAAATGTTGGAGTAGAGATAGGTTGAATTTTTGCTTTGAAAATATTTTATCATCTTGATATGTTATTGTAATGACCTTTATGATGTTATGTTAGTGTGGAAGAAGTAACTTGAAATATGATTGAATGGTTGAATATTAGAATTTGAGCATAAAACAATATAAAAAAGAGAAAGAAAAATCATGCTTCATTTTCTATTATTTTTAAAAAATTAAAAATATTTTTGAAATGAGAATGAAATGAGCATTGTAACTCATCTCACTAAGTCAAAAGAATTAGACTCATTTAAGAAAAAAAATCATCAGAATTAAAATGAATCGAACCTCTTATTTGAAAATATTTATTTATAATGATTTTGACTTTAAATGACATTGCATAAAGGCCTTCTTGAAATAAATTTCATAAGTTAAAATAACTAAAAAGGACGATAATTCTTCTGGAAAATATTTTTAAACTATCAAGGCTTCAATAAGAGATAAAGTGATATCATTTTTGTTAAATCTCTTAAACTACAAAACTGATTTTGATAATTTGAACTTGAATAAGTTATAATCATGATATTGACATCTTGAGAAATTAAAACTTGAAATCCTTATAAATCAAGTTCATTCAAAGAAGATCATATAAATGAATCATAATTTATCTTTTTGGAACTATGATTTGAAAATCTTCCTATGAACTATATTATTGATAACTTAAAGTTTCATATATATAAATCAATATCTTCTATCTTTTCTTCTTTGCAATTTATTCATGATTTTGATATTTATAATTTGATAGGTTTTCCAAAGATTTGATCCTTATCTAAGAAGAGATTTATCAAAATAAATCATATCCTTTAGTATTCATGGTTTGATAATTATATCATCATTCATGACATGATTACTTATAACTTCTTTCTTAATATAATTTATCATTAAAATTAATATTTCTTAAATTTGTGATAAGTTAAAAATTAACTAGGATTTATTTTATCATAAATATTCCTTTGATTTCATGACTTGTCTTATCCTTTATGGGAATTACATTTAGTCTCTATGATTTCCTATTTCTAAAGAAGATTTATGATCTTAATAATTATAATTAAGATTTTTATATCAATATCATTCTTTGATTTTATTAAAAAGATTTATCTAAATGAATTAGGGTTTTAAGATTTATCTTAGATAAATCAACAGTATTCGATCCCCTAAGACTCATTATTTGCAACAAAAAAGAAGGGGAGGGGAGATTTATTAAAATAAATCATGTCTTTTAGATTTGAATTTCATTTTCAATGACATGATACCCTTATACTTTCGAGTATAATATATACGTTGATATAAAAAAAAAAATTAAACTATCATATTTCTTGACAATGATGGATAAAATTATCAATTTGATTAGAAACAAATTGGATATGATAATATTGAATGAGAAATAAATTTCTTAGAAGAAAATTTAGAATTTTAAATTTTCTAAATATATGTGAAATACATAATTCACAATATTATGATATTTTCTTTTGGATTTCTTGACCTATATAGATTGAGCTTATTATCAAAATTTACATGGGATGATTTTCAAAATGTATGATTTGCTATATTTTGGATTTCTTGATTTTTTATTGTATTTGAAATTCTACAGAAGATGAATGTATAAGTGAATCTTGGATTTCTCAGATTTTTTAGCTTATTTTTAAAATAATCATTTTTAAATTTACATATATAAGAATGAGGTTGAGAGCTAGGAATGCTAAACCATGAGAATGCATAAATTGCTTAATTTGCTACACTTGTTTGAAATGAAATGAATTAAATTGAATAGTAATTCTTAACTTTTGGATTTCAAAATTAAACGATTAAGTTCTATTTTTGTGATATGATATTTTTCACTTCCCTCCCTTGTTTCTTCTTTATTATTAAAAGAAAGGAAAGAGAAATTTTCATAAGAAAATTAGGTTTTTATCCTATTTTATTAAGGGTGAGAAATGAAAATTTTAGTTTATAAAAATATAAAAATTTTGACACATGATGACCTTAGGTATCATAAAATTACTTGTTTATTATTTCACCTCCTTTGATGATGACAAAGGAGGAGAAATAACGAATCGTTGACACAAAAATGATATATACATGTCAAAAGAAAAAAAATTATGAGAAAATTATTGACACATGTGCCTTGAAATCATTTGCTCTAATATTTTATATTTTATTGATGACAAAGGAGGAGATGATATATTGATGACACATATAGAAAGTTGGATATTTCCCCTATTTTTGTTGATAGACAAAGAGCGAGAAATAATTGATAACTTAAGGAAGAAAATTTCAACCTAATGTATGATTGATGCATAATATTGAAATTAATATTATATCATGATGATTTTTGAAAGAAGAAAATTTTGCATGAAATTCTTGGAATATTCTTGAATATTTGATGATTCATGATTGGTTGAATTAAATATCATTTATCATATATGATTTGATGATGTTGAATTTCATGGTATATTATTTTAAAATTTGAATGGATGTTATGATACGTAAATTCAAGATTATGTGGTTCTCTTGAATTTAAGTTTACCTTATTTGAATTATGGTATAGATTTAGGGGGAGTAAGGTTTAACTCTCATAATCAATTGATTGTCATCATTAAAAAAGGGGAGATTGTTAATCTTAGATTTTGATGATGAAATCAATTGATGGGTTATTGATCTAACAAGATTGTTAGAATTGATTAATATAGGACTAACAATGACAGAGAGAAAATCACAATTATAGGTTTGGCTAAAATCAAGTCTAGGCATCGAGCCGGAGTGAGAACGATACAGTTGGAAACTCGCTTGGAGTACATCGGAAGCTTACCGAGGGTATCGAGAGCTTGCCAAGATGGCCCAAGGGAGTTCCTTAGAAGAAGAATGAGACTCATTGGAAGATGGTCGGGGGTAGCCGAAATGCTTGTCGGGAGTTGCAAAAGTCTTGATTGGATTTATTGGCCATATTGATTGTAATTAATTAAGTCATAGTTAGTATCGTTAAGGTTAAGTTCTGGTTGAGTTAGATTTGGAATGGATCCAAATTAACTCAAGTGAGGCAACCAGGTCCTTTAAGGGGATAGATTGAGCTCAATTGGTTGACCTGAAAATTGATCAACATGAGGTACAAGTCGCGATTGGAAAAGTGAAAGAAATCACTTTTCCAAGAATCTTGGCAGTTGTACCATTGGTGAGCGACGACCGTATCGCCCAAGCCGATGGTTATGCCACCATCACCCAGGATTCCGGGTAGATTTCGGTGGCTGTACCGCCAACACCGTCGGTTATACCGCCCGTACCCAGATTTTCTGAGTGCGTTTGAATTTTGGCTCAATTCTTCTAAAGCCAATTAGGGTCTATAAATACCCCAAGTTTTTTTGTATTTAACACAAGTATTCACATAAGTCATTGGGCAAAAAAATATGAAAAAGTGTACTAAAAGTTTGCAAGAAACAGAAAAGGGGTAAGGGAGTGAATCAAGAGTTATATTTATTATAAGAGGTCTCCCTTGTGAGTTGAGATTGAAAAGCTTGTAATGGTTTGGTCTTCACTCAAAGAAGATCGGTAGTAGACACCGGTGGTTCTTGACGAAGAGGACTTGAAAGTAGACGTAGGCCAAGATTGAGGCCGAACCATTATAAAATTATGAATGCTATTTACTTATCTTATTTACTACCTTCAATTGTACTTAATTAGAATGGCAAGAGCATTATCTTTCGACCATGTTTTAAATCGTTTACTTAGTCACCTTAAAGTCTAAAAAATGCTTCCAATTTTGACTTTACTTAAATGGTAAGTTTTCTTTAAAACGTGATTTTACACTTGCACTAATTCACCCCCTCCCCCCCACACAGCCCCCCTCCCAAGTGCCAATTAATCCTAATAGTATTTACACCGTATAAGACATGGAAAGGAAATAAGCCCAATCTTAAGTTAGTTAAGATTTGGGGCTGTCCTACCCCCGTTATAAGACATAACCTTGACAAGTTAGAATTCAGGATGGAAAGATACACCTTCGTGGGATACCCTAAGGAGACTTTGGGGTATTTGTTAGAACCCTTGCAAATTCTAAGCTTGGGGTGATCTCTATAGGGGATCGACCTCCTTATAACTCTATAGGGGTTCCACCCTCCAAGTTACTGGTCAAAGGCTGCTGAAAGGATTCATCTATTCATCAAGAAAGATGGATGATTACAAGGCTATTTATAGGCATTCTAAATCTTAACTCTTAATAGGACTCCCATTCCAAGACTCCTACTCTAACAACTCCTTATGCAACTCTAAGTAGCAACCTCCAACCGGCCATTTAAGGGTGGCCAGTTGTTTATTTGTTTCTTAATCTATTCTAACTTAACCCCTCCTCAACCAAGCCCTCTTTTACTATGATAAGGGGTAGTTAATTAGGGTGACATGTATCTTATTCTTCCTACCAAATATCTTTCTCCAAACTAATCCTAACATAGCCGACCTCCTCACCTCTTTAATAGAGGTCGGCTAGATAGGATTTATATATTTGCCCTCTTCGATAAAACTAAGTTAGGACTCTCTTAGTTAGAGTCCTAATAGACCTGCCCTCTTCAAATTAGCCTTGACCACGAGGCTGATGCTCCATGAATTCTGAGAATTTGATCTTCAAGTCATCATAGTTCTCTCAAGTGGCATCTTCTGCTAGTAGGTTCGCCCACTGTATTAGCACTTTAGTAGTGGGTCATCATTGTCGAGTCATGATTCGTCGATCAATAATGGCACTCGGCTAGGTTTGGAGCTCTTCTTGGGTAGCCATATTTGGTATGTGGCTTTAGGCCGTCTCATTTTGTCCTAAGTTGAGCTTCAAACATGACACATAGAAGACTGGGTGGATTCGGGAGCTAGCGGGTAAGTCTAATATGTATGCTACTGTTCCGATGCACTCTAAAATCAGGTAGGGTTTATAGAATCGAGGTGAAAGCTTCATGGATGCTCTGGTCTGGATCGATGTTTGCTTGTATGCTAGAGCCATAGAACTACCCATCTCCCACTGAAAATTATCTTTCACCTTGATGTTGATTATATTGTTGTTTTATCCTTGCTTGTGCTTTTTCTTGTGATGAGAGTAGCCCTTTAATGAAGTCCATTGATATATCAATCCATATTGAGTCCGAGATAGGTAGGGGTTGACATACATCACATTGTGCTACAAATTCAACAATAATATTTTTCATCCCTACTTAACAAAAATTTTGCTTAACTCTCTTATATGTTCTAAGGAATCTGGAGTTTTCAGTCATAGGTGTAGAATGCATCTCTTGAAGGATGGTCTTTAAAAGTCAAATTTGGCACAAGCATAATAAGTCCTTTATACCGAAAGTCTTTTGAGTCCCAACTGTAATGAGCCACAGAACTTGGTTCTTCTTCGAATTTCTTTATGATTTTACTAGTTTCTGACTCTTCTTGCCATTCCCTCCTAATATCCTTAAGGAAGTCATTGGTCATAAGTGAAATGATCGAAAATTTAGCTTGCTCAAGTAGCCATGAAAGTACATCTGCAACAATATTTTCTTTCCCTTTCTTATAAGTTATTTCATAATCATATCCAAGAAGCTTTGTTACCCATTTTTGCTTCTCAAGGGAAGATATCTTCTACTCCAAGAAATATTTTAGGTTCTTATGGTTGGTCTTGATTTGAAAGCATTGCCTGATTAAGTATGATCCCCATTTTACAACCACATGCACAATCGCGAGCATCTCCATATCATAAATAGTCATCTTGAGATGGGAAGGAGATAATGTCTTACTTGTATAAGCTAGGGAGGCAGCCATCTTGCATTAGCACAGCACCTATTCCAACTCTAGAGGCATCGGCTTCAATAACAAAAGTTTTGTTGAAGTCGAGTAGCGCTAGCATGGGCGTTGTCATCATTGTGGCTTTAAGTTCGTGGAAGGTGGTGGAGGCTCTATTCAACCATTGGAAAGCATCTTTTTTCAGCAAAGAAGTAAGGGGCACACTAATCTTTCCATAGTCTATCACAAACTTGAAGTAGTAGCTTGTTAAACCGAGAAAGCTACGCAGCGATTTTATATTCCTCGGGGTCGATCAATCTGCATTGCTTCAATTTTGGAAGGCTCCACTGCCACACCTTCTTATGATATGATATGCCCGAGATATTCAACCTTTTGTTGAAGAAAGCTGCACTTCAATTTTTTGACAAAAAGAACACTCTCAAAGAATTATCAAAACAAGTCATAAGTGCTGAAAATAACCTTCAAGAGAAGGGCTGTAAATAAGGATGTCATCAAAGAAAACCAGCATAAACTTACCAAGATCACTCCAAAATATATCATTCATAAGACTCTGAAAGGTGGAGAGAGCATTGGTGAGACTGAAGGGCATTACCAGGAATTCATAGTGGTCATTGTATGTTCAAAAGGCGATTTTCAGTATGTCCTCTTCACACACTCATATTTGATGATATTCGAATCATAGGTCCAGCTTTGTGAAGGCTCGTGCCCCCTTTAATTTATCAAGAAATCCATCTACTACTGGAAGAGGGTACTTGTCCTTGACAATTATGCTATTGAGAGCTCGGTAATCAATGCACATTCGCCATGTTCTGTCCTTCTTTCGTACAAGGAGCACCGGTGAAGAGTAGGGGCTGCAACTTGGCCGAATAACTCCTATTTCAAGAATCTCCCTTATAATCCTTTCTATTTCATCCTTCTGAAGATGAGGATACTGATATGGCTGAGTGTTTGCTAGAGGTTTGCTCGGAAGAATTGGGATATGATGATCATGCCGACTGGTAGGAGGTAGGCTGCACGGTTCATCAAATATATCTAAAAATTCAACAAGCAAGGGAAGTTGTTTTGGGTCTTCAAATTTGGTTGGCTCCCTCTTAGATTACTGCTCAAGTTGTACTAAAAATCCATTGTATACTTTGTGTAAAACTTTCTCCATTTGTTACGTGTAAATTGTCATTACATCGGTCTCATGTTTCCTACACAGTATCACTTGTTTCCCTTTACTGTAAAATTTCATAATTAGTTTCAAAAATTTTTAGGAAACATCACCTAATGTCATAAGCCATTCAATACCAAGCATGGCCTCATAATCATTAAGAGAGAGGAGGAATAAATTTATAATTATCTCTTGTTCCTGTAGTAACAGTTTCACCCACGGGCATCAGTGGTCACACTTCAAAATTCGGCCATCAGTGACTTTAACATCAAACTTGCTACAATCCTCAATAGGTAAGGCCATATGGACAGCAACATTGTAGTTCACAAAATTATTAGTGCTCCTAGTGTCAATAAGAATGGTGATCGATTGTTGCTTCAGAATTCCTCCTACTTTCATTGTTTGTGGGTTCGCGTAGCCGGCAAGAGCATGCATCATAATATCAGCCGGTTATTGTTCTTCATCCACGACCTCTTCCTCATGCTCCAAGAGCTCCTCTTCCATGTCTTCAAGATGTTCAATCAGTAGGAGATAGCCCTTTTGTAATGATGATCATGGCCCAATAAAGACCCTTTCCTCATCATGTCAACTTTGTTGGCAGTGAAGGATGGTTGGAAACAGAATGAGAGTTATATGCTGTGGGCCTAGGAGTGGTTCTCATCTTTCAAGCATCTTGGTTGAGCCATCCTTCTTATATTCAGGTGAAAGAAATTTCAGCCGAAATGGTATGGGGATGTCGTGCCTTAACCTCCCCTTTTATCTCCGGTTGAGTCCTTCGATGAATGTTCCTAACAATTGTCAGTTAGTCCAATCATGAGCAAGGTAGGATAGCTTCTCAAACATGGTTTGGTACTCTTGAATCATAAAGGTTTGTCAGATTTTTGCGAGTTGGTCGTCCACATTTTCATACTTTATTGGTCCGAAGCAGTTCAGTAGTGCGTTCTTAAATTAATTTCACGTTCGAGCCCTATGACTATATTTCAGCTAATTGTACCATTGAATTGTATCTCATTCAAGGTGGATTACAGTGATGTCCACCATAAAATCATTTGAGGTTCGGTAGTAGCAAAAAAAGCGTTCGACGTATGAAATCCACCCCATCGGGTTTCCTTCTTCCCATCAAGGGAAGTCCACCTTTATATATGCCTGTAGCATATCTGAGGGCTATCCCTCCTTCTCAGTAAGCCTCTTTGAACTCTCTCCTTACTAAAATTTGGTTGGGCTTGGTGGCTATCCAATTTTGAATTCCATAAACAAAGTGCGCAGTTTGTCCACCAAGCGTGATTCAAGCCACGATTCAAGCCGAGATTCCAATACTTTAAATTTGACATCAATTGGATCTTGAGAAACCATGGCATATACCTATAGATCAGAGATGTCCTTGTCTTTTTTCTATTGATGGGTCAATGGCATGGGTGGTGGAAGATTCAAACAATAGGTTAGTGATAGAAGGGTTCGGCTGCAATGGTTTACTATTTTGGGCTATGATTATGGGTGCTATTAAGGTTATAAAAATAGGTTATGATAGCTGCATATTAAGGCTGAATAGATCCCTAAAAACATCTTGGTTGGTGGCAATACGATGATTAGGTTTTGATGGGATAATGAGAAGAAGAAAGACAAAGATGCAGTAGTAGATTTTTCGTCGAAAAAATTTCAATAGTAAAGACACAATTTTTAACAACAATTCAGAACAAAGATTCAAGTAAAACTCAAGGGAAATCTACTGGTAAGGGAGAGATAATTCCATCACATATTTTATGGAAGAAAACGATAGCAAAAGATTTGGCAAAATTAAGGATTATAGAAAGGTACCATAGTTGATTTTTACATCTAAAGTGTAGCAGTTTAGACAACAAGTTATATTGATAATTTTTTAATGAAACCCAAGGGATATCTGAAGTTAGGAAGTGCTAAAGCCATTGTAAAAATTTTATAGAGATTTGGTTAGTAAAAATGCAGCAGCAAGATCAATTAAGCAAGGTTATGCGGTTGACATTCTATAGCATAACTTTCATCGTAAAGATGGAAACTTTGCGATGAAAAGTTAGTGCAACGAAATAGGAATGATTTTTTTTAGATTTGTTTTGAATAGGGATAACTAAATTGTAATAGTAGTAAGGTAGAAAACCATAACCTGTTGCAATTTATGGGGAGATTAAAGAATGATTTGCGGTAGTAGAGATGATAGTGAAATTTGGTGACGGTCTTCGAGCAATTGTGGGAATTGCTTTAGATGATTTTGAGGGACTGAAGGGTGGCTGTGGAAGGGCAGCGAGACACCAAGAACACTGCTCTAATACAAAGTGTTAGAATCTTTCTAGATTCTAAGCTTAGTGTCACGAACGGTTGTCGCTCAACTGCAACGCCTTTGCTCCTTGAACCATTCGTCACTTTTTCTTGCTTGTACATATGTTTGGTAGTTTGTTTTGCCTTGAGTTTATATGTTTTTACCTAAGAAATATGAGCGAAAATAGTGTAGAAGGCTGCAAAATGATCGCTCACTGCGCAGAGCCAAAACAACCATGTTTTTGGGTCTTTTTCATGTGCTGTGGCAACCTTTCTGAACGGTACAAAATGTCAGCCATTTCAGCACCTTGGAACCCCCCGGGTGGCACCGGGCTGGATAGGGTTCCGGGTATATGTCGAGCGTAGGTGTTCATCAGCAATTGAACTTGTCTTGCATCCGATACCTTGGGAACCGTCATTTGTGGACTTGCGACCATTCCTACAACCCTCCAAAGTCCTATTTTGCTCTTTCTCTCTTTTCTTTGCTGCACTCAAGGTGTTCGATAAATTGCTTGTATAGCTTTCTGCTTTGCGAAACGTCGGGATGTGTCCGTTACTCGCTTCTAAGCTAATCAACTTCTTCTTTGCAGGTCCTACGGGACCTTAAGAGGTTGTAAGAGGGCTGACCCTTTGCGGACAGATAACACATTGGGCGTTTCATGACTTAGGCAATCCCAGCTAAGTCCATAACAGTGGGCATGGTTGCTCCACGACTTAGGCAATTTCAGCTAAGTCTTTGGGAGTACCACGAGGGTGCCGCACGACTTAGGTAAATTCAACTAAGTCCATGATAGTGTGGTATCAAAGTAGGTAAATAATTCATACGAACAACAAAGAAGATTTGTAATCTTGCCATGGTGAAACATCATGGTGAATCAAGCAAGATGGGGCAAGCCGGACCCTTGCTCCAAGCAGTCGCAGGTGGGCTGCAAGTGCAAACTCGCTCGCAAACTATGGGAGCCGCTCATGAGGAGCTCTATAGTGAACAAGACGAGCGTGTAGTTGGGTATTCTCCATGAGGGGAGGAGGCGCCATCTAGAGTGCCAACCGGGAAAAAGAGCCACAAGGAGAGAATTATAACAGCGGAGACCCGCCTTGATGTTCTTGAAGTGAGCATGGAGGAACTCTACTAACGCCAGCGAAGGCTACTTAGGGTAGAGAGCTCGCTAGAAGAAGCTGAATCTCGGATCGAGAAAGTTGAATCCCCGATTGATCAACTGACAAAGGACACCAAAGATTTCATACGACATCTACATGAAGTGGTGGCGGAACTCACGGCTAAGGTGATGGTGTTAACAAGGACTCTTGATGCGAGAGGGAACAACACCCGCGCTGTGCCACCATAAAACTTCAGGGCACCAAAGCCGCAGTGCTACAGAGGTGCTAGGGATGCCAAAGAGCTTGAAAATTTCTTGTTCAACATGGAACACTATTTTCGTGCTATAAGGCTCGATTCTGAAGAACCAAAGTTGTTATAGTAACAATGTATTTGAATGGGGATGCAAAACTTTGGTGGCGAACCCGTTGGGAAGAGATCCAGCAAGGCGGATGTCAAGTGGATACATGGGGAGACTTGAAGCGAGAGTTGAGAACTCAGTTCTTGCTCGAGAACACAGAGTTTGTCGCAAGAAGGAAACTAAGACAACTACGCCAAAGTACAACAATCCGAGACTATGTGAAATAATTTTTAGCACTGATGCTGGATATACGGGACATGTCTGAGAAAGACAAGTTATTCAGCTTCCTCGATGGCTTGAAGCCATGGTCATAACAAGAACTACATCGGAGGAATGTCATCGACGTACTCTGGGCAATTGCAGCCGTGGAAAGGCTAACTGACTTTGTTTCTTCAGAGGATTTGAGAAAGAAGAAACAATCTTCGGGAAATCGCCCATCTAAATACTCTCAAGCGAAAGAATCTGGGAGCGAGCAAAAGAAGAAGAATTTTCACAAGGGACTGGGCTCGAGAGGTAGAGTCCCAAAGCCTACTGGATGCTTCTTGTATGGAGGACCACACATGATGAGGGAGTGCCCACAAAAATAGGCACTCAATACTTTAACGACATCGATTCTACCCCGTAAGTCAGACAAGGGTAAAGCCATAGCCCTTAGTTCGAGCAGTTATGACTCCAATAGTGATAGTGAGGCATCGCAAGGACCCAAGATGGAGCAATGCGTTTGTTGAATGCGTTGCGAGGTCAAGTGGGGGAGAACACAAAGGCAAAGCCACCGAAGGCAGAAAGCAGCGAGTTGATGTATGTGGACATCAAGCTTAATGGCCAGACAACCCGTGCAATGGTGGACATGGGCGCGACCCACAATTTTATTACCGATCGCGAAGCTAAGTGACTGGGATTAATCTTGGAGAAGAGCCCAAGTCGTATGAAGGCGGTGAACTCAGAGGCCAAGCGGATCTCCGGACAAGTAAAGGGGGTCCCCATCAAGATCGAGATATGGAGCGGGAGCACAGACTTGATGGCGGTGCCATTGGACGACTTCCAAGTGATTCTCGGAATGGAGTTTATGCACGCAGCAAAATTGGTGCCAGTACCATTCTTGAACTTCTTATGTCTAATGGGAGGCGATGATCCCTGCATGGTTCCAGTTTCTCGAGGAGGAACCAAGGACCTACAACAAATATCGGCTTTATAATTGAAGAAAGGGGTGCGAAAAGGTGAATTAACCTTTGTAGCTGCTATGAAGCTAGAGACACTTAATGGGGAGGCCATTTAGGAACCTGCTGTTGTAGCAAACATCCTGAAGGAGTTCTCAGATGTGATGCTAACAGAGTTGCCGAGAACTCTACCACCACGCAGAGGCGTGGATCATCGGATTGAGCTAGAGCCAGGAGTTAAGCCTCCAGCAAGACCACTATACCGCATGGCCCCTCCAGAGTTGGCAGAACTAAGGAAGCAGTTAGATGAACTGCTAAGCGGTGGCCTCATCCGCAGTTCCAAAGCACCTTTCGGAGCTCCAGTCCTCTTTCAGAAAAAATAAGATGGGAGCCTCCGATTATATATTGATTATCGAGCCCTCAATAAGATGACGGTGAAGAACAAGTACCCTATCCCGCTCATCATGGACTTGTTCGATCAATTGGGCAAGGCAAAGTACTTCTCCAAACTCGACCATCGGTCAGGGTATTGACAGGTGCACATTGCAGAAGGTGATGAGGCGAAGACTACCTGTGTGACCAGGTATGGAGCATTCGAGTTCTTGATGATGCCTTTCGGCTTAACCAACGCTCCGGCCACATTCTGCACTCTCATGAACCAGCTGTTCAAGGAGTATCTAGACAAGTTTGTGTCGTCTACTTAGACGATATCGTCATCTATAGCCAAACACTTGAGGAGCATGTTAGACACCTCCGAACAATTTTCAAAGTTCTCAGGGAGAACACCTTGTTCATGAAGAGGGGAAAAGTGCTACTTCGCCCAAATGGAGATTTTATTCTTGGGGCATCGAACTGGGAATGAGTCCATTCAAATGGACAAGGCTAAGGTGTAAGCTATGGCGGACTGACGAACACCAAAGAAGGTGCCAGAGTTGAGATCCTTCCTTGGGTTCGTCAACTATTATCGGTGCTTCATAGTTGGATATTCGAAGCGCACAGTTTCGTTGATGGAGTTGTTAAAGAAGGAGTAGTCCTAGAGATGGTCAGACAAATGTGAGGCGGCATTTCAAGACCTGAAGACTACTATGTTAGAAGAACCTGTATTCAGATTACCAGACTATGAAGAGTCTTTTGCAGTCCATACCGATGCTTCTGACTTTACTATTGGAGGAGTTCTTATGCAGGAGGGTCATCGAGTGGCCTACGAGAGTCGCAAGCTCAACGAGACTGAGCAGCAATATCCTGTGCATGAGAAGGAGATGACAGCGGTGGTCCACTGTCTACGAGTGTGGCGACACTACCTTCTGAGAGCACCATTTGTGTTAAGGACAAACAATATCGCATTGAGTTACTTCCAAACTCAAAAGAAACTCTCCCCAAAGTAAGCACGATGGCAGGACTTCTTGGCTGAGTTCGACATGGTGATGGAGTACAAGCCCAAAAAAGTAAATGTCGTGGCTGATGTATTGAGTCAAAAAGTGGAGCTAGTGAATGCTATACAGTTAGTAGACGGAGGACAAGCAAGTCAATTACACTCCAATTTTCTTTCCAAGATCAGGGATGGACTGTACCGAGATCCTCAAGTAGTGACTCTGCTTCAACTCATCAAAGAGGGCAAGGCACGATGATTTTGGGTCTAGGAGGGACTTATCTATACCAAGGGGAATAGAGTTTATGTCCCGAGAGCGGATAACATGAGGCGTGAACTCTTGAAAGAGTGTCACGATTCCCTTTGAGCTGGACATCCGGGTATCCACTGAATAATGGCTCTTGTGGAGAGGGCCTTCTATTAGCCGAAGATGGGGACAAATGTAGAGGAATATGTTTGAACATGCCTTACTTATCAATAGGATAAGATAGAGCAGTAGAAGCCAGTGGAACTTTTGGAGCCGCTGCCCGTACCAGAAAGGCCATGGGAGAGCATTTCCTTGGACTTCATATCAAGCTTGCCCGTAATAGGGGGACTTAGATCAATACTCGTGGTAGTTGATCGATTTTCGAAGTATGCAACATTCATTGCTACACCCTTACATTGCTCAGCGGAGGAGGCGGCTAAGTTAATGATGAAGAATGTGGTTAAGTATTGGGGAGTCCCACACAACATCATTAGTGATCGGGATTCTCGGTTCTTGGGACGATTATAGACCGAGTTGTTCAAGTTATTAGCGTCTAAATTATACTTCTCCATAAGCCTCCACCTTCAAATGGATGGCCAAATAGAAAGAATTAACTCGCTCTTGGAGTAATATCTTCGGCACTACGTGAATGTCAACCAACGAGATTAGGTGAAGATGTTGGACATAGCCCAATTCTCCTATAACTTGCAGCAGAGCTCTGCATCCAACGAGAGCCCATTTGAGATTATTATAGGACAACAACCATCAACTCCTCACACCGTGGTTATTGGTTATACAAGGAGTTACCCATCAGCTTATCACTTCGCAAAGGAATGACATCGTAATGCAGATATTGCGCGGGCTTACTTGGAGAAGGCGGCCAAAAAGATGAAGAAGTGGACAGACTTGGGAAGGCGACCATAAGAATTTAAAGTTGGTGACATAGTGTTGGTGAAGCTCCAACCAGCATCACTCCAGTTCTTTAGACACAAAGTGCACAAAGGATTGGTACGTAAGTATGAAGGGCCTTTCCCAATCATCAGCAGAGTAGGTAATGTCTCATACAAGTTGCAACTATCAGTATAGTCCAGAATTCACAATGTCTTCCATGCGAGCAACTTGAAAGCCTACCACTTAGATCCGCGAGATGATTCTCGAAATGTTCCAACTCGACTACCCCCACCAGAGCCTCTTACGAGAAGCGAGTTGAAACCATTCTAGCGGATCTTAAGATAAAGCTACCCAATGGAGCGCAGCAAATATAGTACTTGGTGAAGTGGCAAAAGCTTCCTCAAACAGAAGCTAGTTGGGAGCCAGAAGATGCCCTGTGACATGAAGAAGCTCGCGTCAAAGCCTACCAACAAGCGTCGACGAGGGCGTCGACAGTTTAAGTGGGAAAGAATATCATGAACGGTCATCGCTTAACCGCGATGCCTTTGCTCTTTGAACCGTTCGTCACTTTTTCTTGCTTGTACATATGTTTGATAGCTTGTTTTGCCTTGAGTTTATGTGTTTTTACCTAAGAAATATGAGCAAAAGTATTGCAGAAGGCTATAGAACGATCGCTCGTTGCACAGAGCCAAAACAACCCAAAACAGCCCTGTTTTTGGGTCTTTTTCATGTGCTGTGGCAACCTTTCTGAGCAGTGCAAAATGTCAGCCATTTCAGCACTTTGGAACCCCCCGGGTGTCACCGGGCCAGATGGGGTTCCGGGTATATGTCGGGCGTAGGCGTTCATCAGCAATTGAACTTGTCTTACGTCTGATACCTTGGGAACTGTCGTTTGTGGACTTGCGACCATTCCTACAACCCTCTAAAGTTCTATTTCGCTCTCTTTCTCTATTTTCTTTGCTGCACTCAAGGTGTTCGACAAATTGCTTGTATAGCTTTCCACTTTGTGAGACGCTAGGACGTGTCCGTCGCTTGCTTCTAAGCTAATCAACTTCTTCTTTGCAGGTCCTACGGGACCTTAAGAGGTTGTAAGAGGGCTGACCCTTTGCGGACAGATAATGCGTTGGGCCTTTCATGACTTGGGCAATCCCAGCTAAGTCCAGAATAGTGGGCAAGGTTGCTCTACGACTTAGGCAATTTCAGCTAAGTTTTCGAGAGTGCCGCGAGGGTGCCACACGACTTAGGCAAATTCAGCTAAGTCCGTGACATTAGAGTGATCTCTATAGGGGATCGACCTCCTTGGAACTCTATAGGGTTCCACCCTCCAAGTTGCTACTCAAATGATGTTGAAAGGATTCATTTATTCATCCAGAAAAATGGATGATTACAAAACTATTTATAGGCCTTCTAAACCCTAACTCCTAATATGACTCCCACTCCAAGATTCCTACTCCTAATAACTCCTAATGCAATTCTATGTAGCAACCTCGAACCGCCCATCTAGGGGTGGTCGGTTGCTTATTTGTTTCCTAATCCTATTCTAACTTAACCCCTCCTCAATCAACCTATCTTTAACTAGGATAAGGGGTGGTTAATTAGGGTGACATGTATCTTATTCTTCCCTTAAGATATTTTCCTCCAAACTAATCGTAACTTAGCCGGCCTCCTCACCTCTTTAATAGGGGTCGGCTATATAGGATTTACATGAATGACCTTTAGATTTACATGTTTGCCCTCTTCAATGAAACTAAATTAGGACTCCCTAGATAGAGTCCTAACAGTATTATTACTTTCATCCCAAGGACAATAAATCTTTGTTGCCAAGAGGGTTGTGTTCTTTGAGAAGGAATATATTCTTGGTGGAAATAGTGAGAGTGAGATAGAGTTGAGTGAGGTTAGAGAACCTAGCTCAAGCAACATTCCAGAGTCCGAGTCTGTTCAGATACCTCACACACAAGTTCCAATTTTATATAAGTCTAGCATAGTATCTCACCCTCCTGAATATATGTGGGATATATCAGTAAAGAGGACTCTCAAGATGTTAATCCTCAGACCTAAAAGGAGGCTATTATGAGTATAGACTCCAGGAAGTGGCAAGAAGCCATGAATTCTGAGATGGATTCCATATACTCCAACAAGATTTAGAACCTTGTGGATGCACCTAAGGGTATTGTGTCCATTGGCTATAAATGGATCTTCAAGAAGAACATGAGAGCAGATGGAAAAGTGGAGACCTATAAGATAAGTCTAGTGGCTAAACGATATCATCAAAGGTAAGGAGTTGACTATGATGAAACCTTCTCACCTGTAGCCATGCTTAAATCCATTAGAATTCTTTTGGTTATTGTAGCACATTATGATTATGAGATCTGACAGATGGATGTGAAAATAATATTCTTAAATGGCCACCTCAAGGAGGAGATGTAAATGATATAACCAAAGGGATTCATATCTAGAGAGAGTCTAGATAAAGTATACAGGTTGCTTAAGTCCATTTATGGATTGAAGCAAACTTTCCGAAGTTGAAACACTAGATTTGATGAGGCAATAAGATATTATGACTTTGTTAAGAACAAAGATGAGCATTGTGTGTAGAGGAAGGTAAGTGGAAGCAATATCACCTTCTTGGTGTTGTATATAGATGACATCCTAATCATTGGGAATGATGTATGAATGTTTTCCATAGTAAAGGCTTGGCTATCCAGAAACTTCTCCATAAAGGACTTAGGAGAAGCATCATATATTTTGGGGATTTGGATCTATTGAGATAGATCTAAGAGGATGTTTGGCTTATCTAAGTTCAGATATATAGACTCCATTATCAAAAGATTTGGTATGAAGAATTTCAAGAAAGGACTTATACCGATAAGACATGAAACATCACTTTCTAATAGTATGTCCCCAAAGACTCATGGAGAAAGGACAGACATAGATAGGATACCCTATATCTTAGTGATAGGGTCTATTATATACGTTATGTTATGTGCTAGGCCTGATATAACGCATGCTCTAAGTGTCATGAGTAGGTATCTAGTGGAACCAGGTTTGGAACACTGGAAGGCAATAAAGTATATCCTTTAGTCCTTGAGAAGGACTAAGGATCTTTTATTAGTATATGCAAGAGTAGCCTTCAGGTTGAGGGCTACATGGACTCGAGTTTCCAGTTTAATATTGATGATAGCAAGTCAAACTCAGGGTATATTTTCACCCTAAATAGAGGAGCAGTAAGCTGGAAGAGTTCCAAGTAAGATATTACTACTAACTTAACCACAGAGCCGAAATAAATTGCTATAAGAGAGGCAGCAAAGAAAAAGCTATGGATGAAGAAGTTCATGAGGGATTTAATAATCGTACTGAGCAATGTGGAGTCGATTCCCATATACTACGATAATAATGAGGTGATTGCTCAAGCAAAGGAACCCAGGTCTCACCAGAAGTCTAAGTATTTTCTGAGGAGGTTCCACCTGATTCGAGAGATCATCGCTCGGAAAAATATAACAATGGAAAGAGTTTCATCCGAAGATAATATTGAATCCATTGATAAAGCCATTGGCTCATATTGTCTTTAAGAGTCACAAGGGTCTAATGAGGATTAGACACATAGGTGATTGGCTTCAGGTCAATGAGAGATTACTGGCTGTAGGTGTCTTGCAAGCTAATCATGTAAGTGATGATACGTGTGACACATTGCATAGTCTACTTGTATCATTATTATTATTGGCATATTCTTACATTATATTATCTGTTGAATATAGATATTATGATAGCCTTAGTTCTATACAATAGGAACCAGATCATGATGAGATCATGATAATGAGATCGATTAACCTTTAAACACATATCCTAAATAATTATGATCATCAAGTGCTCGAGAGGGACATCGAGACAACCGGATAGATTGGTGTACTATATTCCTATCTATATGATGGAGGTACCTAGTCTCATAACCACTTATGTAGAGACATTAAGGATACATTATAGGTGCTTATTGGAGAATGAGTTTATTAATTGATCTGCCTTTGGAATGCTATATAGTTAATGATACATGATGTTAGATTGCAATTCAGTAGTCTAAGTTGTATATTTGATCCTTAGACTTGAGATGCCAAGGATGCCTTGTTTAAGTACTCCTTTCTTTATCGGTTGTGATGTCGAGATCACAGCCGCTGATTTGGGGCACGATAGGGGGGACGGGTGGGGTACTTAGATTTACAGATTTGGAAAGTTTTAGATCTGGTACAATCGATTTTCAAAATTGGTAGCTAACCTTAAGAAAGTTATTGAGTATCAATAGAGGATCATCTGCTCTCGATATCATGAGAGGAATATCCTGTATACTCTTGCTTAGGTAAATCCTTGATCAGGTTGGTCGGATTAAGAGAGAAGTTCTCTAAGAGAATCTGATTAAAGTGAGACCTAAATGGATTCCATATGTGATATGACAGTATCATGCCCGGTATACGGACTCTAGTATATATGATGGATGAGGACTATAGATACATGGTAATAGAGGGTAGTTAAGTCCAATGGATAAGATCTCCTGTATCATCTTGGGACTATGACATAGTGGCATAATATGTCCAAAGTCGATGAGTCGAGTCAATTATTATAATATAATAATTTATTAAGTTAGAAGGAGTTTTGATAGGTTGGACTCACATCCAACTAGGTATTGAGCCTAGAGGGTCACACACATATGATGGATACTTCAACAAATAGAGGATTGGATAGATATCCAATTAACCCCTATTATTATTAGATGAGACCCAAGATTGATGGGCTCCTAAGGCCCAATTATCGGCTAACAGAGATTATTGGATAGAGATCCAATAATCTAAGGTTAGTGGGTAAGTGGATAAAGATTCAATACCCACTAAGACAAGATTCCCTAAGGTTTTTGGTGGCTCTCTATAAATAAGAAGCAGGGCTAGCTCTTATGTAATAGGTTGCACCTTTGGCTGTGCCCTCCTATTCCTCTCTTCTCCATCTCCTTCTCCACTAATCAGCCCCTCTTTGGCATGAGATGGCAGCAAAGAAGATAGAGGATTTTCTTCCAAGTTCATTGCGAGTATTGCCCAAGAGTTACGAGACTTAGGGCTGCGATTGGAGAAGTACCACCATAACGATCCATCATGTGGATACCGCTAGAGAGGATGACACTTGACCTCCTTCATCCTCTCTATCCAGATCTTGAAAAATAGGGATATAGAATCTCGCTAGGTAAATAATCTCTCATACGATGTAGTTTTTCGATTTTACAACTTTCTACGCACCAATCTTTGTACGACGATTTTGATCTATATGGGAAATTAATTTTTGTTTGATCTTTCGCTGCACATATGATGCTCCTACTAAAGTTTCCTAGTAATCCTCACATTATATTGCCTATAGCATATATATATAATGATGTCCTTGGTGTCTTTATAGTGGGAATCAGATCATGATGAAATCACGATAATGAGACAAATGTACGTTTAAAAATGGACCATAAATAATCTCAATCATATGTTACTTGAAAAGAATATTGAGATAACGAAATAGACTGGTATATTGTATACCTGTTTATATGATGGAGGCAAATGATCTTATAGCCACTTGTGTGGGGATACTAAGATTATAGTATGTGTGCTTATTAGAGAATGAGTTCACTGATTGTTCCATTTTTGGAATGCTAGATAGTTAAAGATGTCTAACATCAAATAGTGATTTCATAGTCCCAGTTGTGTGTCTAGTGCTTAGACTTGAGACACCAATGATGGCTTGTTCAAGTACTCCTTTCTCTGACATCGAACTTACAGGTCTGGAAAGTTTTAAATCTAGTACAGCTAGTTATCGGGATTAGTAGTAAATCTTATGAAGGCGATTGAGTGTCAATAAAGGATCATTCACTCTCGGTATCACGAGAGGAATATCTCTTATATTATTACTCAGATAAATCCTCAATCTGGGTCATTCAAATTGAGAGATAAGGAGTTATCTAGGAGAATTTGATTTGAGTAAGACTCGGACGAATTTCATATGATGCATGATAATACCATGCCTAATATACAATCTCTAGGATATTAGATAGATTAGGGACTATAGATACATGGTAAGTGAGGACATACAGGTCCTATGGATTAGATCCCCTGTACCGTCTAGGGACTATAGCGTAGTGGCCTAATATATCCATAGTTGATAAGTCGAGTGAATTATTATGAGATAATAATTCACTGAGTCAAAGGTAGTTCTGATAGTAGAACTCATGGCCGGCTCGGTTGGGCATCAGGGTCACACACATATGGTAAATATTTCAATGAGTAGAGGATTGGATATGAGTTATCCAATTTGCCACTATTTTCATTGGATGAGACCCATCATTGATGGATCTCTTGCATGAGGCCCAATTAGAGACCAATTGAGATTATTGTATAGAGATCCAATAATCCTATGAGTGAGGGTAATTGGATGGAGATCCAATACCCACTAAGGCAGGATCCACTAGGGTTTTTAGTAGCTCTCTATAAATAGGAGGCAAGGGTGACACAACAGTGATAGGCTGCACCTTTGGCCACACTCTCTTATTCTCCTCTATTCCTTATCTTTTTAGCTGACTAGTCCTTCCCTGCTATGAGAGGGTAAGGAAGAAGATAGATGATCTCCTTCTACAAGTGCTATAAGAAGGTACGTAAGAGTTGTGAGCTTTGGGTTGTGATTGAAGGAGCATCGCTGTGGTGATCCATTATATAGATACCGCTAGCGAGGAGGATGTTTGACCTTCTTCATCTTCTATATCTAGATCTAGAATTTTAGGGATATACGATATCCGTAGATAACTAATCTCTCATGCATCACAGTTTTTGGTTATGCAGGTTTTTCACGCACCAATGTTTATACGATGACTTGATATATATGGGAAACTTATTTTGTTCTTTCTTCTACTATACATGTGATACTCCCGCTAGGTTTCCCAACAATGTTATCAGAGCCAGGTTGCTTGCAAAAAAGATTGGCTTTTAAACTCCGTATGATGAGATTGAAACACGTAAACTATTTTCTGTGTACCTTACTGTAATTTGTCCTAGATTTTCAGATCTGGATAGCATCATTTTTCACTGTGAAGAGGTGCTATAGAGAGGTATTTTATGGTCCTTTAATGTCAAAATTATTGGCATAAAGAGGAGGGGAAAGGGCAACAATTGTTGCTGCCCTATAATATGGCCAAAGGCTACTTGCAGCCTTGGCTGAGAGCAAAGATGTTGCTCTTGGACTAGCCAAAGGCAGCAAGGCTGAGAGTATAGGAGTTCCTCCCTCCTTGGGTTTGCCAACAAGGCAGAAATAGAATTGATCTTGCTTGATTGAAAGAGGAGGAGGCTATAAGCTTATATAGGGCTCAAAACCCTAACCCTAGGTGGGTGCTACCTAAGTAAAATTACCCCCTTACCCCTCCTATAGATGCCTTGCCTTAATAGGGATGGGCGACAGCTAAGATGGCTCTATAGCTGCCTATACCTGCTAGAAACCCTGGCTGACTATCCCTATTGCCCCAAAATAAAACCTACACACATTTCTTTATAAGATAGAGGTGACTAGGTGGGGTTTTATTACAAATCTCATAGAGTATTTATTGACTATTTCTATGGTGATTAGGACCCAACCCTGCTAGGGTCTTATCAAGCCCACCCTATTTGAATTAGCCTTATTTTCAAGACTGAGGATCTAATACCCACTAAGGCAGGAGCCCTAGGATTTTTGGTGGCTCTTTATAAATAGGAGGGGAGACTCATGGTTGATAGGCTGCAACTTTAGCCACCACCTCCAATTCTCCTCCCTCCCTCTGAGCAAGAGTTGGAAGATCAGATTGGAGGAGTTTCGCTATAGAGACCCATCATGTGGATACCGCTAGAGAGGAGGACGCTTGACCTCCTTCATCTTCTCTATCTGGATCTAGAATACAGGGATATATGATCTCCCTAGGTAAAATCAATCTCTTACATATCGCGGTTTCTTCGGTTTTTGCATTTTTCTCGTGACCCCAATCTTTTGCATGACGATTTGATCTGTGTGGGAAACCGAATTTTGTTTTGATTTTCGTTGTGCATGTGATGCACGCGCTGTAGGTTTCTCAACAAGATCTCTATCCAATTACCCATTAACCTTACATTATTAGATCTTTATCCAATAATCTCCTTAGGCCTCTAATTTGGCCTTAATCAAGGAGCCCATTAGAATAGGGTCTCATCTAATGAGAATAGGGGCTAATTGGATCTCCATCTAATCCTCTATTTGTTGAAGCATCCACTATATGTGTGTAACCCTCTAGGCCCGATACCGAGTTGGTCGTGAGTTACTCCCATAAGAACTCCTTCTGATATAGTGAATTATTATCTCCATAATAATTCACTCGACTCATCGACTATGGACGTACTAGGCCACTACACCATAATCCCCAAACGGTACAGGGGGATCGAATCTATCGGACCTATGTGTCCATAGTTACCATATATCTATAATCTCTTATCCAATTAATATCCTAGAGATCATATATTGGATATGATACTATCATGTCACATATGGAATCAATTTATTTTGCTCTAATCGGATTCTACCGGAGAACTCCTTCTCTCTCAATCTAAATGACCCTGGCTAGAGATTTGTCTAAGCAAGCATATATGGGATATTGCTCTCATGATACCGAGAGTGGATGATCCTTTATTGATACTTAATTGCCTTCGTAAGGTTGGCTACCAATCCCGATAACTAGTTGTACCAGATATGGAGCTTTCCAAACCTATAAGTCTGGCGTCAAAGAAAGGAGTACTCATATAAGGCATCCTTGGTGTCTCAAGTCTAAGGACCAGATACACAACTGGGACTATGGAATCACTGTCTGACATTATGTATCATTAACCATACAATATTCCATAAGCGGATCAATCAGTGAACTCATTCTCCAATGAGCACATGTACTATATCTTTAGTGTCTCCACACAAGTGGCTATGAGACTAGCCACCTCCTTCATATGGACGAGTATATAGTACACCGGTCTGTCTGGTTATCTTGATGTCCTTCTCGAATAATCTATGACCGGGATTATTTAGGATCTGTGTTTAAAGATGAATCGATTTCATTATCATGATCTCATCACGATCCGATTCCCATTGCACAGAACCAAGGACATCATAATATATATGTTACATATAATATAATATGAGAATATGCTAATATTAATTATAAGTAAAAAGATTATGTAGTGTGTCACACCTGCCATCACACGCGTGTTGGCTTGCACGACACCTGTAACTAGCAACGGGTAGCACCAGTAACTTTCTTAACAGCAAGGTTGCTGCATGTATAGGGCTTCAAATCAAAGGTTGCAACAAGTTCGATATAAAAGTCATCGACGATCGAATTCTCCAGTGCAACTAACGATGCGCACAGGTAAAATTACTCGTATAGAACCAATAAGTGGTAGCTGATTTCTTCCTCCTACCCATTGATGACTATGAAGCCATGCTTGGGATTGAATAGCTCATATATTAGGTGTCATCTCCTGGAATTTCTCTAAATTAATTATGAAATTTTATTGTAAAGGGAAATAGGTCATCTTGTGAGGTAAGCGCGGGAGCCATATCTCTATTGTTTTGACACAGCGGTTGGAGAAAGTGCTACATAAGATATGCCGAGGATCTCCTTAACGATGTTCTCAATCTTGTCCTTCTACAATTGAGGATAGTGGTATGGTCTCAAATTTGTTGGAGGTTTGTTCGGCAATATAGGGATGTAGTGGTCATGCTGCCGGTTTGGGGGAAGCCCACGCGGCTCCATGAAAACATCCACGAATTTGTCCAGCAAGAGGGCAAACTTAGGATCTGAATTTTGTATATTCTCCTCCTTTGATGGCTGTTTGATATACATCAAAAATCCAATATATGTCTTGTGTAGCACTTTCTCCATCCGGTACCTCGAAATGGTGGAGATATGCATCCCGCGCTTGCCTCGCAATGTGACCTGTCTCCTTTTATAATAAAACTTCATGATAGCTTAGAAAAATTCTAGGAGATGTCACCTAATTTTGTGAGCTATTTAATCTCAAGCATGGCTTCATAGTCATTGATAGGTAGGAGGAAGAAATCGGCTATCACTTGTTGGTCTTGTAGGAGCAATTTTACTTATGGGCACCGTTGGCTGCAATCGAGGATTTAGCCATCGACGACCTTTACATCGAACTTGTTGCAACCTTTGATTTGAACCACCATACATGCAACAACCTTGTTGTTGAGAAAGATATTAGTGCTGCCCATATCTATAAGAACAATGATGGGTCGGAGTAACCAGCCAGCGCGTGTACTGCATAGTCAGCCGGTTGGGGTTCTTCCTTAGTGGCTTCATCTTTAAGTTTGAGGTCTTCTTCAGATGGTACAATGTCCTCATCCTCTACTAATTCAATGACAAGGAGCCACCCCTTTTCGTAGCGATGTTCTTGGCTCCATGTTTCATCACAATGCTAACACAACCCCTTGACTGATCGTTCATGAAGCTCATCTCTTGTTAATTTTTTTGGTGCAGGGGCTCAGATGGTAGTAGAGGGGGTTGAAGGCTGTGGCATGGCTGGTCAGGGAGCAACCTTTGTCCTTCATACTTCATGGTTCAATCATTCTTCTTGGATTCTTGCAACAGAAATCACTGCCATAATAGTGTACGGTTGTCGTGCCTTTACTTCTCCTCGAATCTCCAACTTTAGGTCCTTAATAAAAGTCTCTAAAAATTGCTTTTCAGACCAATCTATAATTTGGTTAGATAAGTATTCAAACCTTATTTGGTAGTCTTGTATTGTATAGGTTTATCGAATGTTTGCCAATTGTTCATCGATGTTGTCAAAATCGATTGGTCCGAAGTGATTTAGTAGTCCTTCCTTGAATCGTTGCTAAGAGAGACCTCCATGGGTGTGCTCAAACTAATTGGACCACTGAATAGCATCTCCCTTGAGATAGATGACATCAATCTCTACCCTTATAGTGTTGGCGGTTCAGTAGAACCAAAAATAGCACTCCGCGCACGAGATCCATCTGATCGGGTCTCCTTCTTCCCATCTAGGGAAGTCAACCTTCATGCGTGGATTGTTTGGATTAGGGATGATGTGACCATACACTTGAGGATCATCTCACCGATCTGAAGTTTCTCCTTATGATTTCCTTGGGCTCGATGATCGGCCCATGCTAAATTCGGTGAAAAGGGATCAGATCTTCTCCTCCATATGGCTTTCAAAGGCTTCGAATTTATCATTGATGGCCTCCTCTGATGCCATGGTGTATGCCTCTAGATCTGTAATATTGAGGTCCTTTTTCTGTTGTCCGGTTAGTAGTATGAGAATTTTTGGAGAAGAGGTGGTCGATTGGATGGGTGGATCGGGTAGATGGAAGTAGGCTGTAGTTAGAGCTGATTAGGGAGGCTGTTTAGGATTGGTTTAGAGTGAGGTTTGGAAGGGTTCTTGTGAGGATGGTAGGGTTTGAGGATGGGAGTCTAGAAACCCACAAAAGATATCACTTAAATATAATGGAATTCGATGAAGAAAAGGTTGTGTACGTGTTGTCCTACATAATAGAATTTACATCAGAGAAACGCTAAATTATCGACATAATTTTTGAAGGAAAACCCAAGTAAAATATATAGAAATTTGTAAAAAATCGTTGGTTCAGATGTGGGTAATATCAGTAAATAGTTTGACAAAATTTTGGCAGTGTAATGGTGGGAAAGTGGATGAAAAGCCAGAAGGCAGATTCTTCGTTGTAAAATTCTAAAAACGCACGACGAGGAATTACAGCACCATAAGTCCGGTTTCAGAAGGAATTTTTTCTAGAGATCAATCTTAGATGGAAGCTAAAATGATCTATAAATTTGTATAAAAGTTTCAGCCAAAACGGATGAACAAAATTTAGTTTTAAGAAGCAATAATCGGGTAAAATTTTTCTACGGCATTTCCCCTTCGCAACGATGATAACATTTTCGACGGTAGAATTTTACGACATGGAAAATATGAAAAAACTTCTCCAACATGTAAAGAAAAGGAATAGTAGTAGCAAATAGGCGTGGGTGATGAAAATATATGATATCTCTAATTTCAAACGTAGGGGGCAAAAATAGATTGATTTGATCTATGACTTAGGGATGACGATAGAGGCACATGTTGTAACAATTATGGGAATTGCTTGGAAGGGTGGGGGCGGTAGAGATCGCAGCAAGGGCGGCATGAGTGCTGCTGTAATACCAAATGATAGAACCCTAAAAGGAGCTCTGTAGATTTTGATCTTTGAGGGGGATCAACCCTTGGAACGCTATAGGGGTTCCTCCCTCCTAGAACTCAGCACCAGGCTAAATAAAAGATGATTCTTGCTTGATAAAAGAGAGAGAGAAGCTAAATTGATGATGAAAAAAGAAACAATAAAACCAGTTCTAGAAAGAATTATTTCTAGAAATCAATCTCAGATGAAAGCTAAGCCGATTTATGGAATTGTGTAAAAATTTTGGCCAAAAAGGAGAAGAAATAAACCGGTTTCAAGAGGCAAATAAGCGATTGAAAATTTCTGCAGCGTTTCGCTTTCGTAACAATGATAACATTTGCCATGAATAAAATTTGTAGTAGATAAAGGTAAATGATCTTATAGTATTGAAGAGGCATGGGTGATAAAAATATACCAGATTTCTAGATGTTAATGCAGAGGACAACAGCAGATTGATGGATTTGTGGCTTGGTGCGCGACGGTCGAGGCAACATCCAAAGCAATTGTGGGAATTGCTTGGGATGGTGGAGGTGGCGGAGATGCCTATAGGGCAGCAGGAACATGGCTCTGATACTAGATGATAGAACCCCAGAAGGTGCTTTATAGATTTTGATTTTTGAGGGGGATCAACACTTGGAACTTTATAGGGGTTCCTAACTCCTATAACTTGACACAAGGCTGAATAAAAGATGAATCTTACTTGATAAAAAAGAGGAGGTGGCTACATCATTATGTAGGGTTTAAAACCTTAGCCCATGTGGGTGCTTATCTAAGTAAAATTATCCTTTTGCCCCTTTTGTAGCTGACCTGCCTTAGTAGGGATAGGCGACGGTTAAGTTGGCTATATAGTTGACTCTAGCTAAGGGAAACCCTGGCCAACCAACCCAGTAAAGGGGGAGGCGGTTACTAAACCCTAAGGCCTCAATCTAAAACTAAGCCACACTTCTTTATAGGATAGAAGTGGCTAGGTTTCAGACCAATAAAATTTCCTAGGAGTTACTTTTTAGACCAATCATAAGTTTGATTAGATAATCACTCAAACCTTGTTTGGTACTCTTGTATTATAGTGGGTTACCGAATCTTCGCCAATTGTCCATCAATATTTTCATAGTCGATCAGTCCAAAGTGATTCACTAATCCTTCCTTGAATTGCTTCTAAGAGGGACCTCCATGGGTGTACTCAAACCAATTGAACCACTGAATAGCGTCTCCTTCAAGATAGATAGTAGCAATCTCCACCATGTTAGCGTCGACGGTTAGGTAGAACTGAAAATAGTGCTCCGATTGTGAGATCCATCTGATTGGGTCTCCTTCTTCCCATCTAGGGAAGTCTACCCTCATGTGTGGATTACATGGATTAGTGATGGTGCAACCTTGCTCTTGGGAATCATCTTTCTGATTTGAGGTTTCTCCTTGCTACAATTTCTTTGGACTCAGTGGTCAGCCCATGCTGAATTTGACGAAGAGGGATCGAATCTTCTCCTCTATACAGTTCTCAAAGGCTTTAAACTTGGCATTAATAGTCACTTTTGATGCCATGGTATAGGCCACTAGATCTATGATGTTGAAGTCTTTCTTCTATTGTCAGGTTAAGGGCATGAGGAATTTTTTTTTTTAGAGAAAAGGTGGCTGGTAAGGTAGATGGATCGGTGGAGTGGAAGGTTGCGGTTAGGGCTAGTTTTCAAGGCTGGTTTGGATCAGTTTAGGGTATGATTTTGGTGGGATTATTGGATAATAATGGTAGGGTTTGAAGATGAGAAGGAGAGAGTTCAAAAACTAAGAGAGACAGCAACAAAATCTGATAGAATTAGATGAAGAAAGTGTTGCATACGTGCTGTCCTACTAAACAAAAAATTTTGATCAGATTTTGTTGCTATCTCTCTCAGTAGGACATCACATATGCAACCTTTCTTAGAGTTTTTAATGATTACTTACTTCTAGGGTAATTAGGACCCAACCTTGCTAGGGTCTTATCAGTTTCCTAGCCACAAGGGTTGTTTAGGCGGCCAGGATTTGCTAGCCGCCTTTAGTAGATTGCAGCCAATAGATTAGTTACAAAGGAACTCCTTGGGGACCAAGGTTTCTTAGCCCGCTAAGGTTCTCATATGGCCAGGGACTCCTGGCTATAGGGGCTTCTTGAGCCTAAGGTTTCCTTGCTATATAAGATGTCCCTTTTTCTACCATATTATGAACCCTATAGTAGGATATTGATAAGACCCCAGTAGGGTTTGGTCCTACTCACCTTAATAGAGTCAACAAAATTGTATGAAATTATAATAAAAACCCTACATAATCAGTCACCTTTATCTTATAAAGAGGTATGGCTAGGGTTCAGTTTGAGGCCTTAGGGATTAGTAGCCATCTGATAAGACCCCAGAAGGAGTCCTATAGATTTTGATCACTAAGGGGGATCAACCCTTGGAACGCTATAGGGGTTCCTCCCTCCTAGACTTGGCACAAAGGCTGAATTGAAGATGATAATTGCTTGATTAAAAGAGGGGGGGGTGACACATCTTAAATATGGATCAAAACCCTAGCCTAAGGGGGCGCTTGCCTAAGTGAAATTATCCTTTTGCCCCTCCCATAGCCATCCTGCCTTAATAAGAATAAGGGACGGCTAGGTTGGCTCTATAGCCGACCTAAGCAAGGGGAAACCCTGGCCAACTTGCCCAGTAAGGGGGGGCGGTGGCTATTAAGCCCTAAGGGCTTGTCCAAAACCTAGCTATAGTCTTTTATAAGATAGGAGAAGCTTTATTACAATCTAGGGGAGTTTTTTTTACTTCTATTAAAATGATTAAGACTCAACTCTGCTGGAGTCCTATCAAGTTCGCCCTCTCAGAATTAGCCTTATCCTCAAGGCGGAGGATCCATAAACTCTGGGAACCGGGTCTTCAGCTCCTCACGTGACTCTCATATTGCATCTTCAGATGGTAAGTTATTCTACTTCATAAGTACTTCAGTTGAGGGGAGTCATCGATGCATCATAATTCTTCGATTAAGTATAGCTTCAGGTTGGTCTTGGATTTCAACTTCAATTGTAGTGCTCAATAGTTGAGTCTGGGCCAATTCATGTTCACATAATTTCGGCTTCTGTAGGGTTACGTAGAAGATAGGATGACTTTTGGCATCATCTAGAAGTTTAAGTCGGTATGCCATGGCCCCAATATGTTTCAAAATCTGATATGGTCCATAAAATCATGGAGATAGTTTCATCGATGCTTTGATGTTGATGGATAGCTGCTTCTATGGTTGTAGGCGAAGGTAGACCCAATTCCCTACTGAAAATTCTTGCTCACTCTGGTGATTGTCTGCTTGTTGCTTCATGCAGGCTTAACCAATAGTTAGGTTGTCCTTCAATAGTTGTAGTAGTTTATCCCTGTTAATTAGGTCTTGGTCGACCTGATCCACTTTGGCCGAACCAAGTAAATAGCTAGGAATTACAAGGGGCGGTTGGCCATGCAGTGCCTCGTAACGGGTACATTTAGTCGAAGAATAAAAAGTTGTGTTGTATCACCATTTGGCCCAGGAAAGTCATCTTGTCCACTCATTGGGCCGGTTGCTGGTGAAGTATCATAAGTAAGCTCGAGATATCTGTTCACCACTTTTGTTTAGCGATCTATCTGTGGATGATAGGCTATGCTCATTTTCAATTTGGTACCCTGTAGATAGAAGAGCTCGGTCCAAAATTTACTTGTAAATTGTTGGGAAACCTCAGTGGGTGGATCACATGCACAATAGAAATCAAAACAAAAATCGGCTTCCCACAAAGATCAAATCATCGTGCAAAAGATTGGGGTCGCGAGAAAAACTATAAAAACTAAAAAAATTACGATGTGTGAGAGATTGATTTTACCTAGGGAGATCGTATATCCCTATATGCCAGATCTGTATGGAGAAGATGAAGGAGGTCAAGCGTCCTCCTCTCTAGCGGTATCTACATGAAGGATCTCTACAGTGAAACTCCTCCAATCTGATCTTACAACTCTTGCTCAAAGGGAGGGAGGAGAATAGGAGGTGGTGGCTAAAGTTGCAGCCTATCAACCATGAGTCTCCCCTCCTATTTATAGAGAGCCACTAAAAACCTAGGGCTCTTGCCTTAGTGGGTGTTGGATCTCTATCCAATAACCCACTAACCTTGTATTATTGGATCTCTATCCAATAATCTCCTTAGGCCTCTAATTGAGCCTTAAGCAAGTAGCCTATCACCACAGGGTCTCATCTAATGAGAATAGGGGCTAATTGGATCTTAATCCAATCCTCTATTCTCTGTTGCATCCACCATTTGTGTGTGACCCTCTAGGCCCAATACCCAGTTGGCCGTGAGTCACTCCCATCAGAACTCCTTCTGATATAGTGAATTATTATCCTCATAAAAATTCACTCGACTCATTGACAATGGACGTACTAGGCCACTATGTCATAGTCCTCAGATGGTATAGGGGGATCGAATTTGTCGAACTTGTCTATCCACAATTACTATGTATCTATAATCCCTCATCCAAATAATATTCCAGAGACTGTATATTGGACATGGTACTGTCAGATCACACACAAAATCAATTTGTCTTGCTCTATTCAGATTCTACCGCAGAACTCCTTCTCTTTTAATCCGAATGATCCTGGCTAGGGATTTGTTTGAGCAAGTATATATGGGATATTCCTCTCATGATACCGAGAGTGGATGATCCTCTATTGACACTCAATTGCCTTCGTAAGGTTGGCTACCAATCCCTATAACCAACTGTACTAGATTTGGAACTTCCTAAACCTACAAGTCTGGCGTCAAAGAAAGGAGTACTCATACAAGGCATCCTTGGTGTCTCAAGTCTAAGGACCAGATACACAACCGAGACCATGAAATCGTTATCTGACATTAGGTATTATTAACCATACAACATTTCATAAGCGGATCAATCAGTAAACTCATTCTCTAATGAGCACCTGTACTATATCCTTAGTGTCTCCACATAAGTGGCTATGAGACTAGCCACCTTCATCATATGGACATGTATATAGTACACCGGTCTATCCGATTATCTCAATGTCCCTCTTGAGTAACCTTTGATCGGATTATTTAGGATCTATTTTTAAAGGTGAATCGATCTCATTATCATAATCTCATCACGATCTGATTCCCATTATACAGAACCAAGGACATTACAATATATATGTAACAAATAATATAATATGAGAATATACCAATATTAGTCATAAGCAAAAAGATTACACGTGTTATACGTGCCATCACTTACGTGATTGGCTTGCAAGGCACCTGTAACCAATAATCTCCCACTTGACCAAAAGCCAATCACTTATGTGTTTAGTCCTCATCAGACACCTGTGACGCTCAGATACAATCTGAGCCAACGGCTTCGTCAGTGAATCTGCAATGTTATCTTCGGATAGAACTCTTTCCGTTGCTATATCTTTTCAGGTCATGATCGCTCTAATAAGACGAAACCTCCTCATAATAATTCTGATGAGACCTGGATTCCCTTGCTAGAGTTATCGCCCTATCGCTGTCACAATATATGGGAGTCAGCTCCATGTTGCTTGGTATGACTCCCAAATTCTCGATGAACTTCCTTATCCACACCCCTTCGTCTTATTGCTTCTACTACAGCAATATATTCTGCCTCTATGGTCGAGTCATCAGTAGTATCTTGCTTGAAACTCTTCCAGCTTACTAGTCCTCTATTCAAGGTGAAAACATACCCTGAATTTGACTTGCTATCATCAATGTTGGACTGAAAACTCAAGTTTGTGTAGCTCTTAACCTAGAGGCTACCTCCTCCATAAACCAGTAAAGGATCCTTAGTAATTCTCAAGTACTTAAGGATACACTTTACTACCTTCCAGTGTTCTAAACCTGGATCTCCCTGATACCTACTTGTGACACTCAGAGCATGTGCTATATCAGGCCTAGTACATAGCATCGCATACATGGTAGACTTTATCGCTGAGGCATAAGGTATCTTATCCATGTCTACCCTTTCTTCAGGAGTCTTTAGGGACATACTCCTAGAAAGTGATATTCCATATCTTATCGGTATGAGACCTCTCTTGGAATTTTCCATGCCGAATCTTTTGATAATAGAGTCTATGTACCTAGACTGGGACAAGCTAAGCATCATTTTGGATCTATCTCTATAGATCTGGATCCCTAAAATATATGATACTTCCACTAAGTCTTTCATGGAGAAGTTTCTAGATAGCCAAGCCTTTATTATGGAGAGCATTCCTACATCATTCCCAATTATTAGGATATCCTCCACATATAGCACTAAGAAGGTGATAGCGCTTCTACTTATTTTCTTATACATACAAGGCTCATCTTCGTTCTTAATAAAGTTATAAGATCTGATCACCTCATCAAATCTTATATTCCAACTTCGGGAAGCTTGCTTCAATCCATTAATGGATCTAAGCAACCTACACACTTTATCTGGACTCTCTTTGGATATGAACCCCTCTGGTTGTATCATATACACCTCTTTCTCGAGGTTGCCATTGAGGAATGTCATTTTAACATCCATCTGCCAGATCTCATAATCATAGTATGCTGCAACGGCCAAAATAATTCTAATGGACTTAAGTATAGCTACATGTGAAAAGGTTCGTCATAGTCAACTCCTTGTCTTTGACAATATCCTTTAGCTACCAGCCTTGCTTTATAGGTCTCTACATTTCCATCCAATCCAATCTTCTTCTGGAAGATCCATTTGCAGTTGATGGGTACAATACCCTCAGGTGTATCCACAAGGTTTCAAACCTTATTAGAGTACATGGAATCCATCTTAGAATTCATGGCTTCTTGCCACTTTTCGGAGTCTATACTCATAATAGCCTCCTCGTAGGTCTGATGATCAATATCGTGAGAGTCATCTCTACTGATATGTCCCACATATCTTTCAGGAGGGTGAGATACTCTATTAGACCTATGTAAAGTAGGAACTTGTGTGCTAGGTACCTGAACAGACTAGGGCTCTGGAATGGTGCTTGAGCTAGGTTCTCCAACCTCACTCAATTCTATCTCACTCCTACTATTTCTACCAAGAATGTGTTCCTTCTCAAGAAATACAGCTCTCTTAGCAACAAAGACCTTTTGGTCCTTGGGATGATAGAAATAATACCCACTTTCAAGTTTCCTTTAGGTATCCCATAAATGTGCACCATTCTATCTTTGATTCTAACTTATCGGGGTTGTGTCTTCTAACGTGGGCAGGATAGCCCCAAATCTTAATAATCTTAAGATTAGACTTCTTTCCTTTCCATATCTCATATGATGTAGACACTAGCGACTTTGATAGAACTCCGTTCAGAAGGTAAGCTATAGTCTCTAGGGCGTACCCCCAGAATAAAATGGGTAGGTCAGTGAAACTCATCATGGACCGCACCATGTCTAACAATGTGCGATTCCTCCTTTTTGATACACCATTGAGCTGAGCTGTATAAGGAGGTGTCTTGTGGAAATGGGTGAACTCCGTACTCTAGTACTCTCCTCCTTGATCTGATTGAAGAGTCTTAATACTCTTTTCAATTTGGTTCTCTATCTCATTCTTATATTCCCTGAATTTCTAGAAGGCCTCAGATTTGTATTTCATTAAGTACATGTGTCCATACCTAGAGAAATCATCAGTAAATGTAATGAAGTATAAGGAACCACCGATAGCTTGAGTCGACATAGGATCTCATAGATCACTTTGTATGAATTCCAATAACTTGGTGGCTCTCTCTCCAGTTCTACTAAAAGGAGAGTTAGTCATCTTCCCACGAAGGCAAGGTTCGCAAGTTATATACCTAGCCTACAATGTCATAGGTATGCATTATTAATCTTATCTCTTTTCCTTTTAGATATATTTATATTCATGATATGTAGAGAAGTGTCTAACATATATAAGCCATTTATAGGGGTCCCTCTAGTGATGATCTCATCATCCATAATTAGTGAACAATTATTATTCTCAAAAACTAATTTATATCTACTAATTGTCAAACAAGAGATAGAAATAATATTTTTGATAATAGAGGGAACAAAATAGCATGCATCTAATGCAATAATAGAGTAGATGTAGGGGGACCTCTCCAATAGCAACTGCAGCAACTCTTGCTCCATTGCTAATCTTGAGGTCCATCTCGCCTCTAGCCAATCTCCTAGGTCTTGCCAGAAACTACAATGAATTACAGATATGATAAATACTCTCGATATCGAATACCCATGTGTTATCATGAAAATCTGGTAAATGGAGACTGATCATTAATATACTTGAAGCTTCTCCAAGCTTCTGTCTCGCCTTCTCTACAAGGTAGTCCTTGCAGTTCCTCTTCCAATGTCCGTCTTAGCCGTAGTGGAAGCATTGTCCTTTGTCCTTTACCCGATCTTTTTAGGCAACCTTTGCCTTACCCGGTCTTTCTTTGCCCTTGCCCTTCTTAAGGGTCTTACTAGCCTTTCTTTTCTTATTAGTCTCACCAATATAGAGAACTAGCTTCTCTTTCTTGATGGTGCTCTCAGCTTCCCTCAACATATTAAGGAGCTCAGATAGAGTCACCTCAAGCTTGTTCATATTAAATTTAATAATGAACTATGAAAATTTTTTTGATAAGGACTGAAGTATAAGATGATACATATGTTATCCTCTAGGTCTCTCTATACACTTCATAAAGCGAGTAATCTCATCCTCGCTTGTCCTTTCCTCCGGTGTGGGCACAATCATGTTAAGGATATTTAGAATTTTCTCCTTTGTGAGAACAATTCTCAAATTATGGAGCCTTTGGACCAATGAGGCGGTTGGCATCAATTATGCCACATAGGGGTTTTACAAGCGACAAATTCTAACAAAATAAGTAATAGCAAAAATAAATAACATACAGATTTTGTAAAAAATACTAATTAAGATATGGACTTCTATCTTAATGTACTCCCATTATTTTCTTAGTGAATCACGCGACACCCTCGACACGTGAAACGGAAGTCTCCGGCAGACTCCTAGTGGGGATCGGGATCCAATTGACATTTTAGTGCAACCTCAAGGGATTTGACCAATTACACTAAGCCCAAAAGGTAGACAACTCTTGTCAATCACAATTCCTTATTATTTTCGTCACGTTCGGCCTCCGATCATCATGGTCTCGAGGGACTCGACCAACCATGATATTCAGTTAAGTCATTACCATCATTACAAGATGAGTCTGATTTGATGATATGCCCTCAAGGGACTCGAACAAGTATACCATGTCCTCAGGTCACTGGTGACATCTCTATGTCATACATAAAAACTCGATCACGTAGATAGGTGAGCCTCGAGAGACTCGACCAACTCAACTTATGTCGTGATTCAATTTCTTCCTATGATGATGGAAGGCCACATGGGTCAATCTTATTACCTCACGCTTACCGACTTAATATTATCGTAGGAGGGGTTTTTATTTCATATTAGTCTCCTAATATGTCATGTCACACACATACATATTTAATATATATCTACATCGCATGCAAATATATATATACATATATCTAGTAGGTGTATAACACATCACATATGCAAGCCACACCAAATGATCATGAGCCATCACTTAATATGATTAAGCCCGAGCCAATGGGCCTAATCACTCACAATAGGATCTATGTGTGCATTGGCGCATCTCCATACCTTGTGATTGTTGATCTCGTCATCATCGGTTCCGTCGGATCGTCGCACCACCATGCGTCATAATCTCCTGCCATGACATCGTGGGTCCTCCTGTCACCTCCACGCTCCCACTACACGTCTCCATGTAATTACAAATAATCATAGGCACGCAGGCCCAACAATAAACGAGAAAAAATGCAGGCTCGTAGGCCCCAATAATAATAATCACAATTACATACAGTATAACACATGGCTCATGATCATCCATCCACATCATACATCACATGTACATCACATCATATGTAGGATTACTAGATATATAATAATTAATTAAATTATTTAATTAATTATTTTTCTGGAAATCAGGACATGCTCAGAATTTCTAAAATTATCAAGGGTATTTTTGTAATTCTAGATGAGAGGACAATCTTTAGAATTTCTAGAATTATCAAGGGTATTCCAGAATTCTAGATGAGAGGACAGTCCTTAGAATTTCTTAAATTGTTGAGGGCATTTATGAAATTCTATACACGAGGACAGTCCTCGAAATTTTCTGAATTCATAGGGGCAAGATCATCCTTTTCTCCAAAGGATGCTCTAACCCCTTCTATGCCGTCGTTGCCCTTGCGCAAGCGATGGCTGCCCTCGCCCACAGGCGCCTTTGTGGGCGCCGCCCCTCTGGTTGGCGCGGCGCCCCTATGGCCTCGCCCGGGCAAGCCCCTTGCAGTGGCCATTGGCATGGCGGTGCTTCTTCCTGACCTTCCTGTTGCGGCGCGATCGATCGCAGTGCCCTCTGGTGGCCGCCCCTTGCGGGGCCGCAACCGCGACCTTGCAGGGGCCTCTGCGGGCAGGCCCAACCGGCCTGGCCATCGGTGGCCGACCCTACATGAGGGCTAGTCGTGGCTAGCCGACCCTCCATGGGGGGTTGGCTGTGGCTGGCTGCCCCTCCTCACTGCCTTTGTTGCGAAAATGTAGCATCAACGCGTAGAACGATTCTGTGTGATTCAATCTTATCACAGGAAGTTTAAAACCAATCTTTTGCATGAAAACCTTGGCTTTGATACCACAATTGGGAAACCTCAGCGGGTGCATCACATGTGTAGTGGAAATCAAAATAAAAATCAATTTTCCACGCAGATCAAATCGTCATGGAAAAGCTAAGGGTCGCGAGAAAAATCGTAAAAACCAAAATAACCGTGATGTGTGAGAGATTGATTTTACCTAGGGAGATCGGATATCCCTGTATGCCAGATCCGGATGGAGAAGATAAAGGAGGTCAAGCATCCTCCTCTCTAGTGGTATCCACACGATAGATCTCTGCAGCGAAACTCCTCCAATCTGATCTTGCAACTCTTGCTCAGAGGGAGGGAGGAGAATATGAGGTGGTGGATAAAGCTGCAGCCTATCAACCATGAGTCTCCCCTCCTATTTATAGAGAGCCACCAAAAACCCTAGGGCACCTGCCTTAATAGGTGTTGGATCTTCATCCAATAACTCAATAACCTTGCATTATTGGATCTCTATCTAATAATATCCTTAGGCCTCTAATTAGGCCTTAAGCAAGGAGCCCATCAGCATAGGCTCTCATCTAATGAGAATAGGGGCTAATTGGATATTCATCCAATCCTCTATTCGCTAAAGCATCCACTATATGTGTGTGACCCTCTAGGCCTAATACAGAGTTGGCCGTGAGTCATTCCCATCAAAACATCTTATGATATAGTGAATTCTTATTATTATAATTTACTCGATTCATCGACTATGGACGTACTAGGCCACTACGCCATAGTCCCCAGACGATACAAGGGGATCAGATCTATCAGACCTATCTGTCCATAGTTACCATGTATCTATAATCCCTCATCCTAATAATATCCCAGAGACCGTATATTGGACATGGTACTGTCAGGTCACATATGGAATCAGTTTGTCTTGTTCTATTCGGATTTTACCAGAGAACTCTTTCTCTCTCAATTCGAATGACCCTGGCTAGGGATTTGTTTGAGCAAGCACATATGGGATATTTCTCTTTTGATACTGAGAGTGGATGATCCTCTATTGACACTCAATTTCCTTCGTAAGGTTGGCTATTAATCCTGATAACCAATCGTACCAGATCTAAAACTTTCCAAACCTGTAAGTCTGGCGTCAAAGAAAGGAGTACTCATACAAGGCATCCTTAGTGTCTCATGTCTAAGGACCAGATACACAACTAGGACTATGGAATCGCTGTTTGACATTAGGTATCATTAACTATACAACATTCCATAAGCGGATCAACTAGTGAACTCATTCTCTAATAAGCACCTGTACTATATCCTTAGTGTCTCCACACAAGTGGCTATGAGACCAGCTGCCTCCATCATATGGACGGGTATATAGTACATCGGTCTATCCGGTTATCTCAATGTCCCTCTCGAGTAACCTATGACCAAGATTATTTAGGATCTATGTTTAAAGGTGAATCGATCTCATTATCATGATCTTATCACGATCTGATTCCCATTACACAGAACCAAGGACATCGCAATATATATTTAACAAATAATATTATGTGAGAATATTTTAATATTAATTATAAGCAAAAAGATTACACAGCGTGTCATACATATCATCACTCATGTGATTGGCTTGCAGGGCACCTGTAACCAGCATAAACACCCTATCATGGTCGCTCACTATCGACCTTAGTATCCCATGTAAATTTATAATATTTTTCATAAAAATCTGAGCAATAGTGGCAGCAATATAGGGATGTCTCACAGCACATAAATAAGCATATTTAGTTAGGCGATCTACCACTATAAATATCATTCTTTTGCCTTGAGATAGTGGCAGTCATTCGACGAAATCCATGGAGATGTCCATCCAAGTCGAATCTAGTATAGGTAGCGACTGTAGTTGACCAAGACTTGCCATTGTTTCACCTTTTTACCGCTGATATACATCACATTTGGATACATAGTCATAAATTAATTTTTTTATACCCTTCCAGAAGAAGTTTTGCTTCACCCTTTTATAAGTCCTCAGAACTCCAAAGTGCTCGGCCGAAGGTGAAGAGTGCATTTCATGCAAAATAACTTGGATGTGAGGAGAAGAAGGAACAACAACAATTTAGTCTTTATAGCGTATGTCCTTCAAGTCCCACATGTAGTGTCCTACGGCATCTGGATCCTTCTCCAATTTTCTATGATGTTTTAGACTTCTAGATCATTCTTCCACTCCTCCCTAATGTGTTCGAGGAAATCGGTGGTGGGAAGGGAGATGGCTGAAATTTCACCCCAGGAGCCGAGATAGAGCATTTGCAACAATATTCTCTTTTCCTTTTTGATAGGTAATTTCATAATCAAAGTTGAGAAGTTTAGTTACCCAATGTTGCTGCTCCGGGGAAGATATTTTTTGCTCCAAAAAAATACTTAAGACTTCGATGGTCAGTCTTAATTTGGAAGTGTCGGTTGATCAGGTAAGGTCTCCGCTTTGTGACGGCGTATACAATAGCAAATATTTCTTTATCATATATCGATATTTTCAAGTATGAGGGAGACAAAGCCTTGCTAGTGTAAGTAAGAGGTCGACCATCTTACATTAGAATAGCTCCAATCCCAACTTTGGATGCATCGGTCTTGATTACGAAGGTGCAGTTGAAATCAGGCAGCGCTAGGACCGACGTCATCGTCATGACAACCTTGAGTCGTTCAAAGGATGTAGAAGCTTGTTCTAACCATAAGAAGGAGTCTTTATTCAGTAGGGATGTGAGCGGGGCACTGATCTTGTCACTATCTTTCACAAATTTCTGGTAGTAACCTGTGAGTCCAAGGAAGCCGCGTAGCGATTTTACATTTGTAGGTTTCAGCCATCCTTGCATTGCCTTGATCTTTGTCTGGTCTATCGCTACTCCATCCTTTGATATAATGTGCCCAAGATACTCCACTTTACACTACAAGAAACTGCACTTTAACTTTTTAACATAAAGAGTATTCTTCCGAATAATCGTTAGAACAGTTCGTAAGTGCTGAAAATGTATATCAAGCGTAAGTCTATAAATGAGGATATCATCAAAGAACACCAATACAAACTTACATAGAAAACTCCAGAAGATGTCATTCATCAGGGTTTAGAAAGTAGAAGAAGTATTCGTAAGTCTGAAAGGTATTACCATAAACTCGTAGTGGCCGTTATGCTTGCAGAATTCAGTTTTCTAAATATCTTCAATGCATACCCAAATATGGTGATAACCGAAATGAAGTTCCAATTTAGTGAAGACTCAGGCTCCTTTTAATTCATCCAAGAGCAAATCTATGATGGGTATAGGATCTTTGTCCTTAACAGTGATAGTGTTCAAGGCCCGATAATCAATGCACATCCGCCATGTACCGTCGTTCTTGCACACTAGCAACACTGGTAAAGAATAAGGGCTGCAACTCGGTCGGATCACCCCGGTGTCAAGCATCTCTTTAACGATGTTCTTGATCTCATCCTTCTGCAAGTAAGGGTAGTGATACGGATACAAATTTGCTAGAGGTTTGCCCAACAAAATAGGAATACAATAGTCATGCGACCGATTAGGGGGCAGCCCGCGCGGCTCTGTGATAATGTCCATGAATTCATCTAGCAAGAGGGCAAGTTTAGGATCTGAAATTTATATATTCTCCCCCTTATATGGCTTCTAGATATGCATAAAAAATCCCCTATGTGTTTTGTACAAAACTTTCTCCATTCATTGCATCGAAATGGTGGAGATATGGCTCCCGCGCTTGCCTCACAATGTGACCTGTCTCCCTTTGCAATAAAATTCTACAATTAATTTAGAAAAATTTTAGGAGATATCACCTACCATTGTGAGCCATTTGATCCCAAGTATGGCTTCATAATCATTGATGTGTAGGAGGAAGAAATCGGCTACCACTTCTTGGTCTTGGAGGAGTGGCTTCAACCGTGAGCATCGTTGGTCGCAATTGAGGATTCGACCATCGATGACCTTTACATCAAACTTATTCCTTCAATTTGAAATGCTAAATATGGAGTAACCTTACTTTTGATGAAGTTATTTGTGCTACTCGTGTTGATGAGAACGGTGATGGGTTGCTGCTTTAGAAGTCCTCCAACTTTCATCATTTGTAGGTTGGAATAGCCGACCAACGGATGCACTACATAGTCGGCTGGTTAGGGCTCTTCCTCTATGGCTTCGACTTCCAGTTCAGGGCCCTTTTCAGATGGTTCACTATCCTTATCCTCCACTAGTTCAATCATGAGGAGCCGACCCTTTTTGCAGTGATGTTCGCGGCTCCATTGTTCATTGCAATGCCAACACAATCCTTTAGCCGATCATTGGCGAAGCTTGTCTCATGTCAATTTTTTTAGTGTGGGGGCTTGGATGGTAGTAGAGAGGGCAGTAGGCCTCAGCATGGCTAGTTAGGAGCAACCCTTGTCCTTCGTATCTTATGGTTTAATTGTTCTTCCTAGATACATGCGAAGGAAATTGCCGTAATAAGAGTGTACGGTAGCCGTGTTTTTACTTCTCCTCAGATTTTCAGCTTTAGGCCCTCAATTAAAGTACATAAAAGTTATTTCTCAGACCAATCTTTAGTTTGGTTAGATAAACGCTCAAACCTTGTTTAGTAATCTTGTATTGTAGAGGTTTGACGATTCTTTGCCAATTATCCATCGATGTTATCGAAATCGGTCGGACCGAAGTGGTTTAGAAGCCCTTCCTTGAATCGCTGCCAAGAGAGTCCTCCATGGGTGTGTTCAAACCAATTGAACTACTGAATAGCATCTCTCTCAAGGTGCATGGCAACAATCTCCACCCATGTGGCATCGGCGGTTCGGTAGAACCAAAAATAGCGCTCCACGCGCGAGATCTATCCGATTGAGTCTCCTTCTTTCTATCTTGGGAAGTCAATCTTCATGCATTGAGATCAGAGATGATGTGTCCATACTCTTAAGGATAATCTTGCCGATCTGAAGTCTCTCCATGGTGTGACTTCCTCGGGCTTAATGGTCGGCCTATGTTGAATTCGGCAAATAAGGATCGCATCTTCTCCTCCATGTGGCTTTCAAAGGCTTTAAACCTAGTTTTGATGACCTCCTCTGATACCATAGTGTATGCCTCTAGATCTTTAATATGAAGATATTTATTTTGTTGTTGGGTTAGTGGCATGAGAGTTTTGGGAAAGGGGGTGGCCGGTTAGAAGGTGAATTGGTTTGGATAGGAATAGACTGATTTGGGTGGCTGATTTGGGGGGTTGTTTGGATTCAATTAAGGATAATATTTGAAAGGATTTTTGGTGAGGATGGTAGGGTTTGGAGATGAGGAAAAGAGAGTCCAAAATCCCACAAAAAACAACACTCAAATCTGATAGAATTCGGTGAAAAGAAGTTCTATGATGTGTTGTCCTGCTGAACTAGTTTTTATGTCAGAGAAATGATGACTTCTCAACATAAATTTCAGAGGAAAGTTTAAGAAAATTATACAGAAACCCTTAATTTAGTTAGAGTTGTCAATACAAGTAGAGACTTTGACAAAATTTTGGCAGAATAATAGTAGGGAAATAAGGCAAAAGATGCAAGGCAGATCCTTCATCGTAAAATTCTAGAACTACGTGATGGTGAAAGATCATACAAGAAAACTAGTTTCAGAAGGAGTTTTTTTTGTGAAATCAAATCCAGATGAAAGCCAACTTGATCTTGAGAATTGTGTAAAAATTTCGGCTAGAAAGGATGAACAAAAGTTTAGTTTCAAGTAGCAACAATCGGTTAAAAATTTCTATAGTGTTTCACCTTTGCAACGATGATAACATTTGCAACGGTAAAAATTTGCAGCAAGAAAACTTTGAAAAACTTCTCCCACATATAATATGAGGGATCTCGTAGTATTGAAGAGGTGTGGGTTATAAAAATATACCAGAATCCTAGATCAAATGCAGGGGGTAATGGCAGACTAATTTGATCTACTGCTGGGATGGAAGGTGGAGGCGTGTGTCATAGCAATTGTGGGAATTGCTTGGGAAGGTGAAGGTGGTTGAGATGACTACAGGGCAGCAGGAACATAGCTTTGATACCAGATGATAAGACTCCAGAAGGAGCCCTATAGATTTTGATCACTGAGGGGGATCAACCCTTGGGACGCTATAGGGGTTCCTCCCTTCTAGACTCGGCACACAAGCTGAATTGAAGATGATAATTGCTTGATTAAAAGATAGGGGTGGCTATATCTTAAATAGAGATCAAAACCCTGGCCTAAGGGGGTGCTTACCTAAATGGAATTATACTTTTGCCCCTCCTATAGCCATCCTGCCTTAATAGGAACAAGGGGTGGCTATGTTGGCTTTATAGCCGACCAGGGGAAACCCTGGCCGACTTACCCAGTAAGGGGGGTGGCGGCTACTAAGCCCTAAGGGCTAATCCAAACCCTAGCCATACTCCTTTATATGATAAGAGAGGCTTTATTACAATCTAACAGAGTTTTTCTTGACTTCTACTAAAATGATTAGGACTCAACCCTGCTGGAGTCCTATCACCATCGCTCCCTTTATTGGGCTAGTCGACTTGGGTTTCCATTTGCTAAAGTCAGCTATGTAGCCAACTAAGTCACAGCCTACAGCTATTAAGGTAGGTCGGCTATAGGAGGGGCAAGGGGGGGAATTTACTTATGAAAGACCCTCCTAGGGCTAGGGTTTTGAGCCCTATATAAGCTGTAGCCTCCATCACTTTTCCAGCAAGCAAGATCAATCTACAATTCAGCCATATGGTCGACTACTAGGAGGAAAGAACCCCTATAGCATTCCAAGGGTTAATCCCCCTCAAAGATCAAAATATATAGAGCTCCTTCTGGGGTTCTATTATCTGGTATCATAGTAGCATTCTTGCTATCCCTGATGCCATTTCTACCGCCTCTACCCTTCCAAGTAATTTCCATAATTGCTGTAATACATGCCTCCACCTTCCACCCAAGCTGCATATCAAATCAATCTGATGTTATCCCCTACGTTTGAAGTTGGAGATCTAGTATATTTTCATCACCTACACCTATTTGCTACTGCTATTCCTTTGCCTTACATATTGGAGAAGTTTTTTTATATTTTTCTTGCCACAAAATTCTACTATCGTAAACATGATCATTGTTGCAAAGGGGAAATGCTGTAGAACATTTCATCCGATTGTTGCTTCTTGAAACCAAACTATTGCTCATCCTTTTAGGCTGAAACTTTTACATAAATTTATAGATCATCTTACTTTCATCTAAGATTATTCTATAGAGAAAACTCTTTCTAAAACTGGACTTATTAAGCTGAATTCCTCGTCGTATATTGTTGAAATTTTATGACGAAGAATATGCCTTCCTTCTTTTCACCTATTTTCCTACCATTACACTGCCAAAATTTTGTCAAATATTTTGCTAATATTGGCCACATCTGAACCGAGGTTTGGTTGCTAAAATTATAAATATTTTTCTTAGATTCTCTTTTGGAATTTACGTCGAGAACTCACTGCTTATTCGACATTAATTATGTTCGACAGAATAGCACAAACACAGTGATCTTTCGTCAAATCCTATCAGATTTTTGCTGTTGTTTCTCCAGATTGGAAACTCTCTTTTCCTCATCTTCATTCTATAACCAGCAACTATTTGCAACATACCCCCACTGACCCCTATCAAACCTTTGCTGCCATCTATCCCAGATCCAAAATCTCTTTTACTAACCTTTATCTACTGCTATCATAGCCCTCAAACCATATCAAATCGTAGCCAAAACTTCATAAAACTATAGCCCCAAACTGCATCCAAAACAACCACAAAACTAGCCCCAAAACCGTAGCCTTTGGTCCACCAACCTTTTAGCCACGTAACCTCCCTTATCCCTTCAACTGCAGCATGCATCTCTCATTGCACAATGCTGCTAAAAGCGATCTCTCACTGCCATCCTTCTTGATCACAGCCAATTGTGATCCTTTGTGGCAAAAAGGCTACCAACAGCAGTCTTTCCTTGTAATTTGTCTAAATCGCAGCCCGTAGTAATCTTTCGCTGCCAGCTACCTTTATCACGGCCATCATCCATACCACCACTATCCTCCTCTACAATAGTCATGCACTCCGTTGCCCCATCTTTCCCCTATTGCATCCACATCCTTGCTATAACTAACTCTACCTGTAGCCACAAAGTCGCACCGTAGCCGCAACTATAGCTGATGTAGTTGTTGCCCTCTTCTTCCTCCATTGTTACTACTACCTTTTGACTCAGAACTCTTGGCTGTCATCTTCCAATAGATATTAGTCACCTAAAAAATTACAACCTCGATGACCTTGCAGCATCACCGCAGAACCGTAGCCGACGTCTTCTTCCTCCACCGTTGCTGCTACCCTTGGTTGTCATCCTCTATCAATGCAGTAGCCACTTGGAGACTTCACAACCGTAGCCCGAACAATTTTGCAGCAACATCATAGCAGCACTTTCTCATCCTTCTGTTGCCAATGATACCTTCAACATGAAGATTACAGCTACACTTCAACCGGTTTATTTGACAGGTTGGAGCTCCTTACATCATAACATCGATGGGCCTATTCAAAGCCAAATTGGAGGCTTTTGAGATGCATATGGATGCCAGACTACACGCTCTCTTTGAAAAGTTTAGATTGGATCGATCGTCGAGATCAAGAAAATCATAACATGGAGTAAATTTTGATTACAAAAAGAACCCATTAGAGATAAGAAGTGAAGTCAAGACATGGCAGCCCTATATCTCGACGACATCGATCTCCTTTGCATAACTCTAACAAGGGCACCTAAATCAAGATGCTTATAGCGTAAGAGCCACATCCCAACCAATAGCATATAAACCTTCAGCACCAATCAATTACAAGAACCTTGATGAAAAACTAGTGATGATCTATCAAACCACCACTATACAAGAGTACCAAAATAGGTTTGAAAGGTTATCTAATCAAACTTATGATTGGTTTAAAAAGCAGATATTGAGAAGTTTTATTGAGGGCTTGAAGTCAAAGATTCGAGAAGAAGTTAAAGCGCAACAACCGTACACACTTAAGGCAGCCATCACCTTCGTGCAACATCAAGAGGAGTGATTAAACTATGAAGCCTAGAGGAATAGGGTCGCTCCTCGACCAGTGGTACCAAATCTTTTACCTCCTACTATCAGCCAACCCCCTTAGCCAAAGAAATTAACAAGAGAAGACTTTCATGACGGATTGGCAAAGGGCCTATATAGGTATTGTGATAAACTGTGGAGCCTACAATACCAATGTAAAAAAGAGACACCACTGATGATTGTGCCCACTGAAGAACCTAAACTTGAAGATATGGCTCCTAAGCCTATGGAGAAAGATACACCACAACTGATCACCCACATGGTTCCTACCTTAGCCGGCTACACAAACCTGTAAAAATTAAAGATCGAAGGGTTTTCCGAGTAGTAGTCCCTCATCATCCTCATCAACACCGAGAGCACACACAACTTCATGAGCAACAAGGTTGCTGGCTATTTAATGCTCTAAAAAGAAGATTACAATAAGTTCGAAGTCAAGGTAGCTAATGACTAAATTCTGAAGTGCAACCAAAAGTGCCCATGGGTAAAACTGATCCTACAGGAGCAAGACATAGTTGCTGACTTTTTTCTCCTCTCTCTTAATAATTTTGATATAGAACTCAGCATTGATTGGTTGTGCATGATTGGAGATATTTTTTGAAATTTTTCAAAGCTAACCATGAAATATTTTAGCAAAGAAAAATAGGTGGTCCTACGAGGGAGCCCAACAGCTACAACCACAACATATCACTTAGAGCGGGTAATAAAAGAAGAATCCAATAGCTTCCTAATCCAAATTCAAGAGTTTTAGGAGATGAAGCCAAAGGAGATTGAAGATAAGAACCCTCCCCCACAACTTGCTGAAATTATGAGAGTCTCCACTAAACCGAGCCTACTACCTCCTATCAAGTGCCCGACTCCCCTATGCTAAAGTGGTTGAAATTATCACTATTTGATGCTTGGCCAGATTTTTGCCCATAGAAGATCAAAGATAAAAGGGTCACATAAGAGACGATAGAGACATGAATTGTTCGGTCATGCTTATTTTTCGCTACGACACATCCCTACATCCTTTTCCCTAGGGATAAGCTACCTCTATAGTGTTACATCCCATCGAACTCACTATGGTTGTTGATGTAGCACTTCTAGATCTCAGGTGACTTCCATGACTTCTCCTAGGATTGGATCATGATGCTTAAAGACTTCCTTAATGATGACCTCTGATCTATGGCTCAATATCATGAGAAAATTGTGCCCCTCTAGTGGTAAAATCAGAATAAGAGAAGGATCATTTGCAGATCTCAACAAAATATCATTCCTCTCACTATGAAGAAAGATGCACCACCTTAGCTGAGTGGAACTATAGCCCTCATGATCATGATGTTGTCTACACCAAGTTATGGTTAGATGTTTATGATTAGAGCAGACACATCCAGAGTTGGGATCGACATCACCCTTATGCAAGATGGTCCATAGCACAAAAGAGAAGTAAACCTAAAAGAATTACAATCCATGCTTACGTCAGATTGGGCTCTCATCATTTTGAACCATAACAAAGAGCAGTCACCATTCCAGAGAAAAGATTGGTTATTACTAAAGACTAACTATATGGCACTATATACAAAGAAGAAATGGCCTCCCGACAAACTTCAGAATGGATGAAAAATTGAAGATCGAGTTTTCCTACACCTCCATCCCGATCAGTAGGAAACTCAAGCCTTAAGGAAGTGGTCTCCGTATTTCTTTGGGTCTTGTAAAATTGGAGATCACATTGGGGCACTAACCTGGAGATCAGATCTGCACACTAGATCAAGATTACAGTTGATCCTCCAAGTATCCCACCTCAAATGGAAATTTAAAGAAGATGTCTCAGCCAAATCCTTCCAACTAACACCCAAGTTGATGAAGAGGCCAAAGTTCAATTAATAATCGCATTAGAAACATATGAGGAGCTGAAGACCCAGTTCCCAAAGATCATGAACCCTCAGCCTTGAGGACAAGGCTGATTCAAAGAGGACGAGTTTGATAGGACCTCAGTAGGGTTAGGTCTTAATCACTTTAGTAGAGTCAATAAAACTATAAAATTATAATAAAAACCCCACCTAATCACTTGTATTTTATAAAGAAGTATGGTTAGGGTTTAGTTTGGGACCTTAGGACTTAATAGCCACTGGCCCCTTTACTTGGCTGGTCGGCTAGGGTTTCCATCTGCTAGAGTCAACTATGTAGCCAACTAAGCCATCACCTACCCCTATTAAGGCAAGTCAGCTATCAGAGGGGCAAGAGGGTAAATTCACTTAGGAAGCACCCCCATAGAGTCACGGGCTTAGCTGATTTTGCCTAAGCCGTGCGACACCTATGCGTATCCGTCCGCAAAGGTCAGCCCTCCCGAGATCTCCTAGAGTCCCTTAGACTTACAAAAGAGAAAACGGGCCAGTAGAAGCAATTCTCACGGGATCCACAAGCAACTGCTCAAGAAAATACTTTATAAAGCTAAATACAAATTACACCCATGGACATTACAAATTCAAAGTGGTTGCACACAAAGGATAATGGTCCATTACAGACCGAAGTCCTCACAAGTGCTTATAAGATACACTTGTATTTACAAGCCAAACTTGGCTATAAAATAAATCAAACTATGACTGCTAAGCATACTGCAAGCCCGCTTCTTGTTGTACAAGATATGTACCTAAACCGAAGGACACGGACCAACACAAGCATTTCATCGAACACCTTGTTTACATTATTGTCCGTGACATTCTCTCCCACTTATTCCTTCGACGTCCTCGTCGAAGCCACTGTAGACGTGGCATCTCTTTGCATTTTGTTGAATCTTTAATCTTCTGCTTTGGATGCAACACGCCCCTTTGGCTCCTAACCGCTCTCCACCGTTGTTGTTGAGTAGTCGAACTCTGATTCGCCATGCTGCTTCAACTCACTAATGACTGAATTTGGTGTGGGGTTGGTTGAGTTGTAGGGAAAAGAGTCTCTTAGAGGAGCGGGCATCCAAGTTTGGCATTCAAGGAATAACCAACCCCTTTCTCTACAACTCAACCAACCCCACACCAAATTCAGTCATTGGTGAGTTGAAGCAGCATGGCGGATCAGAGTTTGACTACTCAACAATAGCGGCGGAGAGTGGCTGGGAGCCAAAGGGGCGTGTTACAGCCAAAGTAGAAGATTGAAGATTGAGCAAAATGCGAGGAGATGCCGCGACTACAGTGGCTTCGACGAGGATGTCGAAGGAATAAGTGGGCGAGAATATCACGGATAATAATGTAAATAAGGTGTTCGATGAAATGCTTGTGTTAGTCTGTGTCCTTCGATTTAGGTACATATCTTATACAACAAGAAGCGGGCTTGCAGTAGGCTTAGCAGCCCTAGTTTGATTTGCTTTATGGCCATGTTTGGCTTGTAAATATAAGTGTATCTTATAAGCACTTGTAGGGACTTCGGTTTGTAATGGACCATTATCCTTTGTGTGCAACCTCTCTGAGTTTGTAATGTCTATGGGTGTAATTTGTATTTGTCTTTATAAAGTGTTTGCTTGAGCAGTTGCTTGTGGATCCCATGGAAAGTGCTTCTTCTGGCCCGTTTTCTCTTTTGTAAGTCTAAAAGATTCTAGAAGATCTCCGGGAGGGCTGGCCTTTGTGGATGAACACGCATGGGTGCCGCACGGCTTAGGCAAAATCAGCTAAGCCTGTGACAATAGGGCTAGGTTTTTAGCTCTATATAAGCTATAGCCTCCACCTCTTTTTTAGCAAGCAAGATTAATTTATAATTCAGCCATATGACCAACTACTATGAGAGAGGAACCCTTATAGAGTTCCAAGGGTGTATCCCCCTCAAAGATCAATAGAGCTCCTTCTAGGGTTCTATCAGATATCCTAAAGATTTTAGAAATAATTAATTAAAATTTTTAATTAATTATTTATTATCTAGTACTCCTACATGATGATGTGTACATGTGATGTATGATATAGATGGATGATCATGAGTCATCTGTTGTGATGTGTGTATTTGTGATTAATGTTATTATTAGACCATGCAATCCTTTATTTTTTTTCCTTTATTATCGGGTCTACTTTCTTGTGATTATGTTGTAATTACACAAATATATGCAACGGGAGTGTGGAGGTGTCAACGAGACTCACGATATCATGACGGGCGATCGTGACGCATGGAGATGCACCAAGGATTCGACAGAACCGATGATGATAAGAAGAACGATCATAAGGCATGTAAATGTGCTGATACACATATAGATCCTATTATAAGTGATTGGTCCCATTGGCATGGGCGTAATCACATAGGTGATGGTTCATGATCATTCGGTGTAGCATGCATATATGATATATATGATTATACACATACTAGATATATATATAGATATATATATATATATATATATATATATATATATATATATATGTGTGTGTGTGTGTGTGTGTGTGTGTGCATGTGATATAGATATTATATTAAATATGTTTATGTGTGATACAATATATTAGGAAATCAAAATAAAATAAAAAATCCCTACTATAATAATATTAAGTTGGTGAGCGTGAGACAATAAGATTGACCTATGTGACCTTCTATCGTTATAGAAGAAATTAAATCGCGACACAGATTGAGTTGGTCGACTCCCTCGAGACTCACCTATCTACGTGATTCGAGATCTTGCCTATGACAAAGAGATGTCACTGGTGACCCGAGGACATGGTATGTTTGGCCGAGTCCCTCGAGGGCATATTATCAAATCAGAGTTATCTAGTAATGATTGTGATGACTTAATTGAATATCATGGTTGGTCGAGTCCCTCAACACCATGATGGTTCGGAAGCTGAATATAATGGGAATCATAAGAAGTTGTGATTGGCAAGAGTTGCCTACCTTTTTGAGCTCAGTGTGATTGGTCGAGTCCCTCAAGGTTACACTAAGACATTGATTGGATACCGATCGCCACTAGAAGTCTGCTAGAGACTTCTATTTCACGTGCTGAGGGTGTCATGTGATTTACTAGGAAAATAGTGAGAGTATATTAAGATAGAAGTTCATAATCTTAATTAAGTTTCTATAAAATCTACATGTTATTAATTCATATACATCTTATTTATTAGAAACATGTTGCTTGAAAACTATCTACGTAGCATAGTTCATGCTAACTACCTCAGTGATCTAAACTATATGGATTGGCTTTGTAATTTGAGAATTGTTCTTATGATAGAGAAAATCATATACATGCTTCACACGATTATGGCTACACTAGAGGAAGAGGCAAGCAAGGATGATATCGCTTACTATGTGAAGTATATAGATGATTCCACCTTGACAAAGCGCTATATGTTAGCCTTAATGATTCCCAAGTTATAGGGACAACATAAGAGCATAGATGTCAATTTCATCCTTTTTTATCTTTGCTACCTGTTTGAGGAATAGGGAAGAACTCAAAGATATGAGATATCCAAGAGCCTCTTTCAAGCCACGATAATAGAAGGGGCATCGGTTCAGAACCATATCCCAAAAATGATCGAGTGGATTAAGAAACTCACAAGTCTAGGAATAGTCCTAGAGGATAACTTGTGTGTTGATCTTATACTTTAGTCCCTACCAAATTTCTTTTCATAGTTCATCATGAATTTAATATGAGCAAGTTTAATATGACTCTACCTGAGCTCCTCAATATATTGAGGGAAGCTGAGAGCACTATCAAGAAAGAGAAGCTAGTTCTCTATATTGGTGAGACCAATAAGAAAAGAAAGACTGATAAGACCCTTAAGAAGGGTAAGGGTAAGAGCAAACAGGGCATGACAAAGGTTACTAAGAAAGACTCTGCCAAGGCAAAGGCTAATGCTTCTATTATAACAAAGACGGGCATTGGAAGAGAAACTGCAAGAATTACCTTACAGAAAAGGTGAAACAAAAGCTTAGAGAAGCTTTAGGTACATTCATGATCAATCTTTATTTGTCTAATTTTCATGATAACACATGGGTGTTCGATACCGGGAGTGATTATTATATATATAATTCATTATAGGTTCTAGCAAATATAAGGAGACTGCCAAGAGGCGAGATAAACCTCAAGATAGGTATTGGAGTAAGAGTTGTTGTAGTTGCTATTAGTGAGGTCACCCTACATCTACCTAGCGGAGCCACCATTGTATTAGATACATGCTATTGGTTCCCTCTATTATCAAAAATATTATTTTTATTTCTTATTTGACAGTTAATGGATACAAATTAGTTTTTTAGAATAATAGTTTATCATTAATTTTGGATGATGAGATTATCATCAAAGGGACTTTGATTAATGGCTTATATATGCTAGACGTTTCACCACACATTATGAATGTAAGTATGTCTAAGAGGATACGAGATGAATAAGGCATACTTATGGCATAATAAGCTAAGTCATATCCGTGAGGAAAGAATTTAAAATTAACTAAAAGACACAGATATTTAGATCTATTTGAATATGAGTCATATGTAACCTGTGAACCTTGCCTTCGTGGAAAGTTAACTAACTCTTCTTTTAATGGAATTAGAGAAAGAGCCATTGAGTTGTTGGAACTTATACATAGTAATGTATGTGGTCCCCTGTCAACTTTAGATATCAGTGATTACTTCTACTTCATTACGTTCACTAATAATTTCTCTATGTATGGACACATATACTTGATGAAATATAAGTTAAAGGCCTTTAAGAAATTTAGGAAATATAAGAATAAAGTAGAAAACCAGATTAAAAAGAGTATTAAGACTCTTCGATCAGATCAAGGAGGAGAGTACCTGAGTATAGAGTTACCCCATTTCCTTAGGGACCATGAGATTTTGTCTCAATGGATACCTCCTTATATACCTCAACTCAATGGTGTACAAAAAGGAGGAAGCACACGATATTAGACATGGAGCGGTCTATGTTGAGTTTTGTTGACCTACATATCTCATTCTAGGGATACGCCATAAAGATCGTAGCTTACCTTCTAAATAGAGTTTCAACTAGGTCGATAGTGTCTACACCACATGATATATGGAAAGGGCAGAAGCTTGATCTTAAGGACGGAACAATATAATTTTGTGGGATATCACAAGGAAACTTATGGGTATTATTTCTATCATCCCGAGGACTAGAAGGTCTTTGTTGCCAAGAGGACTGTGTTACTTAAAAAATATATTCTTAGTGGAAACAGTGGGAGTCAGATAGAGTTGAGCGAAGTTGAAGAACCTAGCTCAAGCACCATTCTAGAGTCCGAGTATATTCAGGTACCTAGCATATAAGTTCCAACTTTTTATAGGTCTAACAGAGTATCTTACTTTCTTGAAAGATATGTGGGACATATCAGTAGAGATAACATTCATAATGTTGATCCTCAGACCTACAAGGAGGCTATTCTGAGTATAGACTCCGGGAAGTGGCAATAAGCTATAAATTCTTAGATGGATTCCATGTACTCCAACAAGGTTTGGAACCTTGTGGATGCACCTGAGAATATCGTATCCACTGGTTTCAAATGGACCTTCAAGAAGAAGATCAAAGTAGATAGAAAGGTGGAAGCCTATAAGGCAAGGCTAGTGTCTAAAGGATATCGTTAAAGGCTAGGAGTTGACTATGACAAGACCTTCTCACATGTAGTCATGCTAAAATCTATCAAAATTCTTCGGGCCCTTATAGCATACTATGACTATAAGATCTGGTAGATGAATTTAAAAATGATTCATTAATGGCAATCTCAAGGAGGAGGTGTATATGATACATCTAACGGGATTCATATCTAGAGAGAGTCTAGATAAAGTATACAGGTTGCTCAGGTCTAACTATTGACTGAAGCAAGTTTCCCAAAATTGAAATGTAAGATTTGATGAGGCAATTAGACCTTATAACTTCGTTAAGAATGAAGATGAGTCTTGTTTATAAGAAGGTAAGTGGGAGCACTAATCTTCTTGGTGCTATTTGTGGATGACATCCTAATCATTGGGAATGATGTAGGAATGCTCTCCACGGTTAAGGCTTGGCTATCGAGAAACTTCTTTATAAAGGACTTAGGGGAATAGATCCAAGAGGATTCTTGGCTTTTCCTAGTCCAAGTACATAGACACCATCATCAAAAAGTTTGGCATGAAAAATTTCAAGAGAGGTCTCATACCGATAAGAAATAAAATATCACTTTCTATGAGTATGTTCTCAAAGACTAATGAGAAAAGGGTAGACATTGATAGGATACACTATGCCTTAGTGATAGTGTCTATCATGTATGTTATGCTATGTACCAGACCTGATATAGTGCGTTCTCTAAGTGTCATTAGTAAAATATTGAATCTCAAATTTTGATGATGAAATCAATTGATGGGTTTTACGATCTAACTTATGTGTTAGAGAAAGTGATACAGGATTAACTACGATGGTGAAAAAGTAATACAATCTAATGTTGGATTGAAGTCAAGTTCAGGCATCGGGCCAGCGTTCGGACGATGCAATGGGAGCTCGCTAGGAGTTCGCTGAAGGTGATTGGGAGTTTACTAGGAGCACACTTGGAGTTTGTCGGAAGATGATTGAGAGACTTACTGAGAGTTCACCGAAGGATGCTGGGAAGTTCGTCGGGAGTTCGAAAGATCAATTGACATGCAAGACAAGAACGATTGTAATTGTGTATTGTATTGTAGTTAGCATCACAATTTAATCCTAATTGAGTTAAATTTAGAGACATCCAAATTAACTCAATAAGAGGCAACTGGGTTAACATTGGGTTAGACTTGACCTTATGGTTTAGCTTATTTCGTTGACCTGGAAACGTGTCAATAGGAGGTATACCTCCGATATATAATAGTATCGGAAAGTACTATTCTCGGGTCGCCTGGTGGTAGTATTGCCGGTGGGCAGTGGTAGTACCCCCTAGGCAGTGGTGATACCTCCCAGGTGGCAATGGTACCTCCTAAGCGGTGGTAGTGCCAATGCCACCTTGGATTTCAAGCAGCTTTCAGCGGTGGTACCATTGGTGCCGGTGATAGTACTGTCCGTATGTAAGTTTTTCGATAAAGCTTAAATTTTAGCTCCATTTTTTGAAGCCAGTTGGGATCTATAAATACCCCAAGTATTCTTGCTTTCGATGACAATAGAAAGTGATAAGAAAGTGCAAGAAAAGTGATCATAATCTTGATTAAAATTTTATAAATTTTGAGAGCTTCCCTTGAATGCTTCAAAGTGTAAAGTGAGTCTTAAGGGAAGAGAGAAAAAAATTATAAATGTTCCGCTCCTAAATTTGTGAAAAGAAGAAAAGTGTAAGAGGTTTTGATCGTCACCAATGGAAGAAGATTATTAGTGGACACCGGTTCGATGAAGGAGGACTCAGAAAGTGGATATAGGTCAAGCTTTTAGCCAAACCACTATAAATTTGTGAGCCTTCTTTTACTTGCTTTTTATTTTAGCATTTGGTAGCTAAATCAATATTCTTCATTCAGTCTTAAGTTTAATCACTCACTTACTTTCAATGAATTCCAAGAAACACTTTTGATTTCTTTTTTACTCAAGTAAATTTTTCAAAATGGGTCCTTTTTGCACTTTCACTAATTAACTTGATCCTATCAGTTAATATCAGAGCGAGTTATACTTGAATGACTTCGTATGGCATTAGCAAGGCATACTCTGTCACACGTCTTTCCATATTCAATAGGATATACTACACATATTGAAAAACTAGAATGTATATTTTTTTTATTTTGATGGATTTTGAACTATGGAATATTATTGAAAATGATTTTAAGAAGTCATCCAATATGATAAATGATTAGAATGAATATAAAAAAAAGATGTTTTTATTAAATGGCAAAGCTATGAATGCTTTGTTTTGTGTTTTAGATAAAAATAAGTTTAATCGAGTTTCTACTTGTGATTTGGCTTATGATATTTAGCACACTTTAGAAGTTACACACAAAGGCACGAGTAGGGTAAAAGAATTGAAAATAAATCTTCTTAAACATAATTATGAATTATTTAAAATGAGACTAAGTGAGACTATTGGTGATGTTTATTCTAATCTTGAACTTGTTAACAAAATTTTGAGATCTTTACCCAAAAGTTGGGACCTGAAGATAACTACTATATAAGAGGTCAAAGACTTTAACAACTTACCTCCTGAAGAACTAATTGAGTCTCTGATGACTTATGAAATGAGCTGCAAAACTCATGATGAACTTGAAGAACACCTTCCAAGAACAGGAACGACATTGTCTTAAGAACCAAAGATGAACACCTTCTAAATAACAAAAAGGATTTGACATTTAGAATAGTAGATGACTCCTCGAGTGAAACCTCAAGTGATGAGAATAATGATCTTGCACTACTAATACGAAAACTAAAAAAAATACATAAAAAAGAACAAAAATTATAAAAATAAAAATGAACCAAAAAGGATTTCAAAAGTGAATGCCCATTGTTAAAGAAAAATTTACAAATAAGAAGAAGCCTTCTTAGCAACATGGGATGATTCAAGCTCGTCCAATGAAGATGACAACGACAATAAAGAAGTAGCCAACTACGCGTGCATGGCCTTCCATGACGAGGTAAGTGAATCCTCCAAAATCTTCTTTACCTTTGATGAATTATTAAAATGAACTAGTTGATGAATTTAAGAAGCTTAGCAAAACTTATAAATTACTTAAGAAGGAACATACATTACTCACTAGTAAATTTAAAAACATGCATGAAGCATCAACATCATACAATTCTTGCACTAAATGTGAAACACTAGAGGAAATTAGAAAAGAAAATGTCATACTTCAACAAACTTTAGAAAAATTTAAAATAGGGAATAAATCTTTAAACATGATCATTGCTAATAAGGGTCATATCCATAGGAAAGAAGGTATTAACTTTGTGAGTAATACTCAACAAAATCTAACTATCTTCGTTAGAGGACCTACATTACACTCTTTACTCAAACTAAAATATAATTTTTGTGGTAGGTTAAGGCATTTTACCTATAAGTGTTTATTTAGAAAGTATAGTCCATATAAGTTGATTTAGATTCCTAAAGGAACCATAAACAACACATTGCCCTTATATAAATTAGGTAGAGCTTTTCATGAGAGACCCATAGTCAAATGGGTACCTAAATCAAAACCACCTTTCTTATAGATTTATCTCTAAACAAATGCTAGGAGTACAAAATGGTACCTTGATTGTGGATACTCAAGGCACATGGCCGGAGATCCAACTTATTTTTCTAAACTCACTAGCCTAAATGAAGGAATTGTTATCTTCGGAGACAACAATAAGGGAAAAATCATTGGGAAAGGAACCATAGGTAAGAAATCAAATCTTTTGATTGAAAGTATTCTATTAGTTGATGGTTTGAAACATAATCTACTAAGTATTAGCTAATTATATGATAAAAGATACATTGTTAAATTTGAATCTAGTGCTTGTATAATTGAAATACCACACAAAAATAAATCTATGTTTGCCTTAAGAAATAAAATGTGTATACTATTGACATTAAAAATTTTGTGACAAAATGTGCTTTCCGACTTTGAATGATGATGCTTGGGTTTGACATAGAAAAATAGGTCATGTTAGCATGAAACTACTAAATCAAATCTCAACTAAAGATTTAGTAAGAGGATTACCTAACATTAAGTTCGTCGAAGATAAAGTTTGTGATGTTTGCTAAACAGGAAAGCAAATAAAAAGTAGGATTAAGTCAAAAAGTTTGTGATGTTTGTGATGTTTACTAAATAAAAAGTTTGTGATGTTACGTACCTTTAGGCCATTATAATTTATCTATATGGATTTATTTGGACCAATTGATACTATAAGCTTAGGAGGTAGCAAATACACATTTGTTATTGTAGACGATTATAGTTGATATACTTGGACTTACTTCTTGGTATACAAAATTAATTCTTTTAAATATTTTTAAAATTTTGTGAACTTGTTCAAAATGAAAAAGGTTTTATAATTTCATCTATATGTAATGATCATGATAGTGAGTTTCAAAATCATGATTTTTAAACTTTTTTTGACTCGAATGAGTACAACCATAATATCTCTACTCTGAAAAATTCATAACAAAATAGAGTAGCAGAAATTAAAAATAGGAGCTTAAAAGAATAAGAACTATGTTAAATGAACATAGCTTACCTAAATATTTTTGAGCTAAATCCGTTAACACACCATGCTATGTTATGAATAGAATTCTTGTAAGACCATTACTCTCTAAAACTCCTTATGAATTATGGAATGGTAAAAAACATAATATTTCATATTTCAAGATTTTTGGTTATAAATGCTTCATTTTATATAAAAAAAGATACCTTAGGAAATCTGATGTAAAATCCGATGAAGGCATTTTTCTTTGTTATTCTTTTTCTTCAAAAGTCTATCACATTTTTAATAAAAGAATATTAGTCATTGAAGAATCTATTCATGTCATTTTTAATGAGATTTTTGAATTAATAAAATTGATTTTGTTGATAATTTTGATTTTGACACTTTAAATTTGAATAAAACTCATCCTAAAAGCAACTTGGATGTATCTACTTCCAAATCCTTACCTAAGAAATGAAAATATGTAAATGTTCATCATAAGGAGCTTATATTAGGACATCATCAGAAGGTGTTCAAACTTATTGTTCTTTTAAAAATTTTTGTGCTAACATCGTATTCTATCTCAAATTGAACCAAAATGCATTGATGAAGCCCTAAGAGATTATTCTTGGCTTATTACAATGCATGAAGAGTTGAACCAATTTGAGAGAAATGAGGTATGGGAGCTTGTTGCTAGACCTAGTAACCGTTTAGTGATTGGTACTAAATGGGTCTTTAGAAACAAACAAGATGAAAATAGTACTATGGTTTAAAATAAGGCTAGATTAGTGGCTAGAGGTTTCAACCAAGAAGAAATAATCGATTATAAAGAAACCTTCACTCCTGTAGGTAGACTTGAATCCATAAGGATGCTCCTTACCTTTACTTCATTGAAAAATTTTAAATTATTTCAAATGGATATCAAAAGTGCTTTTCTTAATGGTTTCATTTCTGAAGATGTTTATATTGAGCAACCCCTCGGTTTTAAAAAAGATCTTTTTCAAAATCATGTTTTTAAATTATCTAATCCTCTTTATAGTTTGAAACAAGCCCTTAGAGCTTGGTATGAAAGACTTAGCTATTTTCTTATTTCAAATAATTTTTTGAAAGACAATGTTGATACCATATTATTTATTAAGCATTTTAAAAATAATGTTCTTATTGTTCAAATTTATGTGGATGATATTATTTTTTATTCTACCAATATATTCTTAGGTGAATCTTTTGCCATGAATATAAACCAAGAGTTTGAAATGAGCCTAATAGGTAAACTAACTTTTTTCTTAGGGTTACAAATAAAATAATTAAATGATGGTATCTTTATAAGTCAAACTAAGTATACCTTAGATTTGTTAAAATATTTTGATATAGATAATGCTAAAGCTTTAAACATACCCATGAGTACTTCTATGAAGTTAGACTTGGATAATAAAGGTAAAAATTTTGATCAGAAATTATATAAATGAATGAGAGGTAGGTTGATATATTTAACTACTACTAGATCAGGCATAATAGTTAGTGTTGGATTATATACAAGGTTTCAATCCAATCCTAAACATTCTCATTTTAAGGTAGTTAAACAAATATTTAGTTATTTAAAGGAACTTATAATTTAGGATTATAGTATCCTACATCTAAAAGCTTTGATTTACTTACCTATGCGGATGTCGATTTGGGAGGTTATAGAATAGATAGGAAAAGTACAACCGGAACATGTCAATTCTTAGGATATGCTCTTATTTCTTAGTCTTCCAAGAAACCAAATTCAGTTACATTATCTACAGCTGAAGTTAAGTATATAGCAACTGGTGCATGTTGTGCACGAGTCATTTGGATAAAAAATACCTTAGAAGATTATGAAATTCACTTAAAAAATGTTCTTCCTAAATGCGATAATGCTAGTGCTTTGTAGGCTTAGACTAAGAGTCCCACTCAACTTCGACTCTTAACTAATTGATAGAAATCAAATAAACTCCTAACTAAAAACAATAACTGACCATCCTAACTGAAGATAATAGCTAACTCCAACCAACTCATAACTGACTTGATTGAGCTTATCCGACCCATAACTGACTCTGACTAACAGATCAACATGACTCAACTTAAATTTATTATGAATCGATGGACCCGCCCCTGTTAGGGTCCTATCAAAACATCACCTAACATAGTCAACCATTTGATGCTAAGCACGATCTCATAATCATTGAATGGGAGGAGGAACAAATCAACCATTATTTCCTAGTACTATAGCAGCAATTTCACCCGCGGGCATCTTTGGTCATACTTCAAAATTCAGCCCTCGGTAATCTTAACATCAAACCTGCTGCAATCCTTAATATAAAGTGAAAACTATATAGCAACCTTGTTGTTCATGAAGTTATAAGTGCTCTCGGCATTAGTGAGGATGGTGAGTGGTTGTTTAAGTAGTCCTCCCACTTTCATCGTCTGTGGGTCTGCGTAGCCGACAAGAGCATGTATCAAACTATCAGTCGGTTGCTGTTCTTCCTTTATTACCACCTCCTTATTCTCATGGACCTCCTCCTCTGAATCTTTAAGGGGTTCAATTAGAAGAAGGTATCCCTTTTTGCAGTGATGGTCATGGCTCTATGGTTCATCGCAATGCCAACAAAGGCTCTTCGCCGATCTATCACAAAGTTCTTCTCTTGTCAATTTCTTTAGCAACGAGGGACGACTAGGAGTAGAGGGTGCTGAAGATTTATATGTTGCTGATCTAGGAGTGCTCCTCATCCTTCAGGAGTCTTGGTTGAGTCACTCCTCTTGGATTCAGGCGAATGAGATTGCGATCATTAAGGTGTAGGGCTGTCGCACTTTTATGTCTCCTTTTATTTCTGGCTTTAGACCCTCGATGAATGTCCCTAATGACTACTTTTTAGACTAATCACATGCAAGGTTAAATAATCTCTTAAACTTGGTATGGTATTCTTGAATCATGGAGGTTTGTCGGATCTTCACAAGTTGATCATCGATGTTCTCGTACTCGATCGATTCAAAATGGAATAGCAGCCTGCTCTTGAATTGTCTCCATATCGGGACTCCTTGAGTGTGCTCAAGCCAATTATACCATTGAATTGCATATCGTTTGAGATAGATGATAGCGATGTCCACCATGAAAGCCTCTAGTGTATGGTGATAGCAAAAGTAGCATTTGGCATGCGAAAGTCATCCTATCAGGTCTCCATCTTCCCATCGAGGGAAGTCCACCCTCATGCATGACTGCATCATATCTAAGGCTTGTTCTTCCTTCTGTAGAGGCCTCTTTAAACTTTCACCTTGTTGTAATTTTGTCGGACTTGGAGATCGACCAATTTTGAATTCTGCGAATAAGGTGCGCAATTTATTCTCTATGTGTAATTCGAATGCCTACAACTTGGCATCGATCAAATCATCAGATGCCATTGCATATGTCTCTAGATCTGAGATGTTTTGATCTTTTTTCTATTAACGGGTCAGGGGCATAGGGTAGTGGAAGGTTTGATGGCTGCGGAAGATAAGCTCAGTGGTGAAGGGTTGCGGCTGCGCTAGATCGTTGTTTGGGCTAATGCAATTCTTTGGGGAGATTAAAGGATGATCTGTGGTAGTGGAGAAGATAGCAGAATTCGACGATGATCTAAGCACTTATTGGAATTTCTTGGGTGGCTAAGGAAGGATGATAGGCAACTAAGGAAGGGCAGCGAGACACCAAGAATGCTGCTCTGATACCAAGTGTTAGAACCCTTACAGATTCTAAGCTTGGGCGATCTCTACGTGGGATCGGCCTCCTTGAAACTCTATAGAGGTTCCTCCCTCCTAAGGTTTTTGCACAATGGCTGAAAGCAAATTGATCTAGTGATGACGGAAATAGGGCTGAATAAATACTATTTATAGGGCCTCTAAACCCTAACTCCTAATAGAACTCCTACTCAAAAGACCCCAACTCCTAGAACCTCCCTAGCTAACTCCTACTTGTGGTGGCCGATGGCTATAGGGAGTCTTAATCCTAGTTAAACTCTTCCCTTAACCCTAGCCGACCCCCTTTAACTATAGTAGGTGGTGGCTAGTTATGGTTTAATGGTTCATGCCCCTTTTGACTCAATAAAATTTAGGACTAAATTTAGTTGGAGTCCTAACACCCTTTCCAATAGAAATTTTATTTGCTCCTCTTCTAGGTTCGAAGGAATTTGGAGTGCCCAGCCACTGAGGAATGCATCTTCTGTATGATGGTATTTATGCAAGGAGAATTAGGCACTAGCACTATACATCTTTTATACTGTAAGTCCTTCGAATCCCAACTATAATGCGCTACGAAGCTTGGTCCTTCCTCTAATTTTTTGATGATCTCCCAAATCTCTAGATCATCTCTCCATTCTTTTCTGATGTCATCAAGGAGGTCGTTGATTAAAAGAGAGATGGCCGAAAATTTAGCTTGCTCGGGAGGTCGAGAGAGCGCATCTACAACCACATTCTCTTTTTCCTTTTCGTAAGTTATTTCATAATCATACCCTAGTAGTTTTGTTACTCATTTTTGTTGTTCGGTGGATGACATATTTTGCTCCAAAAAATATTTGAGGCTCTTGTGGTTGGTTTTTATCTGAAAGAGTCGGCTGATCAAGTAGGGTCTCCACTTTGTCACCATGTGCACGATTGCCAGCATCACCTTAACGTAGATGAATAACTTAAAGTGTGAAAGAGATAATGCTTTGTTGTTGTAGATGAGGGGTTATCCTTCTTATATGACGATGACATCGATCCCAACTCCTGATGCATCTGCTTTCAATCACGAATGTTTTGTCAAAGTCAAGAAGTGCTAGCATGGGTGTAGATGTCATCGCAGCCTTGAGAGTGTCAAAGGCTGCAGAGGCTTTGTCTGACAATATGAATGCATTCTTCTTCAGCAAGGATGTGAGGGGATTACTAATTTTTCTATAATCTTTCATAAATTTATGGTAGTAGTCAGTCAGTCCGAGAAATCCCCGTAGTGCCTTTATGTTTTTGGGCGTTAGCTAGCCTTGCATTGCCTCGAATTTTAAAAGATCTATTGTCATGTCTTCCTTTAAGAATATATGCCTAAGATACTCCACCTTATTCTGTAAGAAGTTGCATTTCGACTATTTGACAAAAAGAGTATACTCTCGATGAATTTTCAAAATAAGTCATAAGTGAGAAGGTGGCTTTTGAGTGAAGGGTTGTAGACTAGAATGTCATCGAAGAAGACTAGCATAAACTTATAAAGATAACTCCAAAAAATATTATTCATGAGGCTCTAAAAAGTGGAGGGAGCATTAGTGAGGCCAAAGGGCTTTACTAAAAATTCATAGTGGCCATTGTGTGTCCGAAAAGCAGTCTTCGGTGTGTCTTCCATATGTCCTCAAATCTGATGATAACTGGACCACAGATCTAACTTTATGAAGACAAATAGTTCATCTACCACTAGAATAGGATATTTATCCTTGACCGTAATGCTTTTAAGAGCTCAGTAGTCAATGCACATTCGTCAAGTTCTGTTTTCTTGTATACGAGGAGCACCGATGAAGAATAGAGGCTGCAACTTGGCCGAATGGTCCCTATATCAAGCATCTTCCACACAATCTTCTCAATTTCGACTTTGTAAAGATGAGGATAGTGATATGACCAAATATTGGCTGGTGGTTTTGCTGACAAGATTGGTATATGGTGGTTATGTTATCCGGTAGGAGGTAGGTTGTTTGGTTTGGTGAACATGTTTGAAAATTCAGCAAGCATTTGGAAAAGGTTCGAATCTTCAATCTCCATCAGCTTATTCATTTGTGGCTGCTGAAATTGCATTAAGAAGCCACTATGCATTTTTTGTAGGACCTTGTTATGACCCTAGCTAGGTCGGGTCCTAAGTTCAATGAGTCATGATGTCAATAAAACCCCAAGGCATATAATAAACCCTTACCACCTTAATTAAAAAGGTTGGCTAAGGTTAGGAGTCATCTAGCCACTACCCCCATACTATTTGGGAAAGGCGGCTAAGGTTGTTGGAGTAGGAGATGGAGTCTTCATTAGGGTTAGGGTTTTTTGAGCCCTATATAAGCACTTATTAGCCCCTATTTTTTGTCAAGCAATACAACTTTTCTTCAAGCCATTGTACTAATTTCTAAAGAAGGAGGAACCCTTTTAGAGTTCTAAGGAGGTTGATCCCCTACAGAGATTGTTCCAGCTATAGAATCCTACGAGGTTCTATTATTTGGTATCCGAGCCTTGATCTTCAAAATTTGTCTTCCACATTTGCCACTATTATCCAGTTATCCACCACCTCTCAAGCAATTCGCACAATTGTGTTCATCGTTGACTCTACTGTCATCATGATAGGAACACTAGGGTTCTATCGTAGAGGAAGAGGGATAAACAATCACTTCGAGGGGATCGGGCTTCCTTGATCACTTCAAGGGGATCTGCCTCCAAGGGTTTTGCCTATTGGCTAAAATTAGATTTCTTTATTGATTGCCTGATAAAAGAGTTTACACTATTATTTATAGTGTTCTACCAAGAGTCCCTCTAAGATTGGACTCAAAGTCCCACTAAACTTGGACACTTAACTAATTGATAGAAATTAAATAAACTCTTAATTGAAAATAATAATTGACTTCATCCTAACGGAAGATAATAACCAACTTATTACTGACTCGATTGGGCTCACCCGACCTATAACTGACTTTAACTGAATATACCAACATGACTCAACTCGAATTAATTATGGATCGATAGACCTGACCTGCCCCGCCCACTTCAAATTAACCTTATCCTCAAGACTGAGCAGCATCAAACTTCGGGAGTACCTGAGTCCAGAATATTTACCACGCATCATAATCTTTTGATCAATTAAATAGAGTCTCGACTTGGTGAAAGCAATGGGTCGGCCTTCTGGTGAAGTAGTCATTATAGTCTTTAAGGAACTCTCTTCATCCAATGGTTACTAGTAATTGTGATTTTAGTTCCATGTCTTCCATTAGGGATCATTTGCTTTTCATTAATAAAAAACTTTATAATCAGTTTAGAAAAACTCCAAGAGATGTCACACAAAGTTGACAACCATTCAATTTCAAGCACTATTTCGAAGTTCTCCAAGGGTATGAGAAAAAAATCCACCCGTAGTTCTTGGCCCTGTACCATTAGTTTGATTTTTAAGCGCTTGCTATTATAAGTTAGAATTTATCCATCAGTAACCTTGATTTTAAATTTATCACAATCTTCAATGTTATAGGCTAATTAGTCATTAAGCTTCCTGTCTATTAAATAATTAGTGCTGTCAGTATTATATTAGGACGCTAATTGAGTCGTGTCCCAATCAATTCAATTGAGACCTTAGATTGGGCCTTGTTGGCTAACATAAACCTGACATTAGATTGACTAGGAGGCGTGTCAACAACCCCCCCCCCCCCCCCCACGAATTATATCACATTCGAGAGGTGTGACTCTAATATTAAAAGATCGATAATATTATCAACAACATAATCTATCCATAATCCAAATAATCATTTGAGGATACTAAGAATAACATGTAGAGTCATTCAATCACTTTCATAGAAACCTGTACAGATTATAATCTATTCATATTCTCCTAATGAATCACAAAATCGTTCCAAAACTAATGCAGTTAAATATTATCTATATTCATAAAGTCCACCAATGTGGTAAAATCTATATGACTTTGAAAACAACCATATACTACCGCTTCATATGTTATATAGCAAGTTTAACATTCGATATCCCAAACAATGGGGTACTCTTAAGACTATTACATAGTTACCCCACTTTAAAATATGTCTACAACTTTACATTAGACACAAGGTGTACACATACAATGATAACATATTGTCAAATAAAGATTTAGCCCAAGAACTTCTTGCTTTCCCATTACTTTAGCCCTGTATCAAGTATTTCAATAAATGTCAAGCTAACCTGAAGAAGATTAGATAGCAATAGAGCGAGCTAAGAAGCCCAGCAAGTATCAAACAGGTTCAAGACAAGGAAATGTGTTTATAAATTGAACCTGATATAAAAGTGCAAGATAGGGAATACAAAAGTTTTCACATATAACATCAAATCATATTCACAACCATAAGGTTCATCTCATTTGATGCATACTTAAATCCATAATAATTTGGAAAGGTAATTCGAGTATATATGGCAATCAGAAGCATTTTGAATATATCAATGACATATGAAGTTTTAGGACCATATCAATAATATTTGAAATACTTCTCAATATGTCAAGGGAACAAATATCAAACTTAAACTCGTATGTCACATTTGAAGTTGGATGAATATCATAGGCTTAAATATGTCAAGCAGCATATCAATGGCAAATGAAATATTTTGGAGTATATCGATGAGAATACGAAATATTTCAGAGCAAAGCAAGGAGGTATAAGACATTTTAGAACATATCAATGATGTGTAAAATATTTCGAAATATATCAATAGCAAATGAAACATTTTGAAACATATCAAAAATGCATAGGACATATTTCGAAAGCATATCAATGGAGTATGAATAATCTTAAAAGCTTATCAAATGAACAAGTAACAAACAAAAGCTTAAGTATCATTCAGACATAACATTCATTTCATTCTTATCCAAAGCGTTTGAACAAACTCATAAGCAATACTTTGGATATCATATCAAGATATAGAGGGCGAAGTGGGACCATAAGTATAATGTGGAATATCCATCGCTGAATGAACACCAAACATAAGTCTCCTACTTCTGAGTGAAGTCATAGGAGGTCGACAAAGCACACGACCTCTAAGCATAACTCCCTTTACCATTTCTGACATAGGTTCACATTGTCCCACAAATACCAAAGTATAAAAGGACATAAGCAATGAATTTGGTATATATCGAAAGCATATGCAGAACAATAAATCATACATGCACATAAATAAAATAATATAATATAATATCGATTAATATATAACATATTCTGATATATAAGAAAGTCAAGGACAAGAGCATTAGAGATTTCAATTTGGAAATGGATGAAGCAAGTATAGGCAAAATTGATACAATCCCTATTCTGACATAATTCTCAAGATAAAATAAAAAGTTATTCAGATGATCAAACATACTTCAAATTACTCAAAAAGGTATTGTTAGAAAGATAAATTAATCTAGTTTCAAACAAAATATGTTTCATATAAATTGAAGGTCTCTACAAAGAGTTATTGATGATTTCGCAACCAAATGTCAGGAGTTATGATCCTTGTTTTTATAGAATCCATAATGTCTAACAAAATAGAAATTTTTATAGCCATTTGGAATCCAACTCTTTCAATCCTAGTGTTAAATGAAAAAACTATGAGCATATTTTCTAACAAATTAAGTTTTATATAAATCAGGAACTCCAACAGAAAGATATAAGTAATATAGTGATGAAAGGTCATGAGCTATAGACTCTATTTTACAAATTTTATATACTCAATTGAAATAAATGTTTGGGCTAGCACATGAACTCCAAATTCTATTTGAAAGAAAGGTATGTGAATCTATTTTTGAAAAAACTATGTTTTGTCTAAATCAGAGGTATGTACTAAAAGTTACGATAAGAACAATGTATATAGGTCATAATCTTAAAAATATTACAAATTCATACTTAGGCAGCCAACAAAAGATTTTGGATTTGTTCAGAATTTTCTTCATAAATCAAGGCAAAAACAAAGATAAATTTCAATAGGAGAAAGATAGAATACTTGCCTTTAAATTTTTTGATGCCAAAGGTGTGGATTAGATCACAATCTCAAATCTCTTCTTTTTCTTCTTCTTCTTCTTCTTCTTTCTTCTTCTTCTTCTCTTGAAGTTCACGTTATAGCCAAAATCCTTTTTTTTTCTAATTATTAATTATTTAAGCTAACATATGGGTTGATAGGTGGCAAATATGCATGCAATGTGATTATGTGTCATCTATGCACATGCACAAGTGGCACTACTTTAAACAAGGTAGTAACACATGTCCTCACCATACATTTTCTTTAACTTAATATGAATCTTTCATAATTTATTTTATATTTTTAAGATTCACACTTAGGTCCCTAGCAATCAACTTTCAAAAGAAAATTATTTAATCATAAGAATTAATAAATAAATTCTCAAATATACAAATGGGTCCTCATAAATAATTTAAAATATATCATTATAAATATTTCAGAAATGAGAGATATTACACTCTCCCCCCTTAAAAAAAAATTAGTCCTCTAAATTTATTATATCTCCATCGATGAAAAGATGAGGATAGATTTTCTTCATTTCTTCCTCTAGTTCCCAAGTTGTTTCATCCATAGAATGATATCTCCATATCACTTTAACTAGAGAAATGACCCGATTCTTTAATATCTTTTCTTTCTTATCAATAATCTGTATAGGTTCTTCCACATATGATATGTTATGATCGATTACAATCAGCTCATACTGAATAATATAAGAAGGGTCGTGAATATACTTTCTAAACATAGAAATATGAAATATGTCATGGATATGACCCAAATCTTACCATGCCCTTGGAAGGAGAGACCTTCAAGAATACAAAATCCCTACTTGAAACTCAATTTCTCATCTTCTATTATCAGTATAGCTCTTTTGACGACTCTGAGCAGTCTTTAGTCTTTCTCTTATAACTTGAATCTTTTGGGTAGTCTCCTGCACTCTATCGGGTGCTAACAATTTTCTATCGTCAACTTCTTTGCAACAAATATGCGTTTTGCACTTTTGCTCAAACAAAGCTTCATAAGGTGCCATTGAATACTAGATTAGTAACTATTATTGTAGGTGAACTCAACAAGAGAAATATCTTTATCCTGCTCACCTTTCCAATCCATGATATATGCTCTAAGCAAATCCTCAAGTGTTTGAATTATTTTTTTTGACTGCCCATCGGTTTGAGGGTGATAAGCAATGCTAAACTTGACTTTAGTACCCATAGATTCCTATAATCTTCTCCATAATATAGAAAGGAATCTGGAGTCTCTATCAGAGATGATCTCCTTTGGAACACTATAAAGCCTTACTATTTCACCAATATATAATTCAATAAGCCTATCCATAGAATATATTATATTGATTGATAGGAAATATGTCAATTTGGTAAACCTATCAATAATCACCCATATAGCATCATGCTTTTTGGAAGTTCTGGGTAGACTTGAAACGAAATCCATAGTGATACTTTCCTATTTCCATTCAGGAATATCTAAAGGTTGTAATAAAACTCCAGGTTCTTGATGTTCAACTTTGATTTGCTAGCAAGTTAAACATTTTGATACATATATTACAATCTCCTTTTTCATGCCTTCTCACCAGTAATGACTTTTAAGATCTTTATACATTTTTGTGCTACCCAGGTGCAAGGTGAATTTGGAACTATGATCTTCCTTCAGGATTTGATCCTCGATATTTGGGTCATCTGGAATACATACTCTAATCCCCATTCTCAACAGGCCATTCTCTAAAATACGAAAACTAGGCTGTGATCTTTTTTCTACTTATTTCCTCAATTGGATTAAACATGGATCTCATAGGTGTCTCTTTTTAATTTGTTGAATGAAATCAGATTGAACCTGGATAGAGGCCATAAATATCATTGAGTTTTGCTCATTCCTGGTTGAATCCTCATCACCATTTTCTTTCAATAATCCCCATTATTTCACAATCAAACTAGCCATAAAATTTATAGAATTTCTACTAAGTACATCAACTATACAATTGGCCTTGTTTGGATGATATTGGATGGTACAATTATAAACCTTTAAAAGTTTCATTTATCTTCGTTGCCTTATATTTAACTCCTTTTGAGTAAAAATATTCTTTAGACTCTTATGATCAGTAAATATTTCAAATGTTTGCCCATATAAATAATGTCTCCAAATCTTTAGTGGAAAAATAATTGCTACTATCTCCAAATCATGGGTTGGATAATTTAGTTCATAACTCTTCAATTGTCTAGAAGCATAAGTAATTACTTTCCCTTCTTGCATCAAAACACATCCAAGGCCCTTCTTTGAAGTATCATTGTAGACTATAAATCCTTCGTTCCACTAGAAATTATGAGAATAGGAGCACTCATCAATCTTCTTTTTAACTCTTGAAAACTTTGTTCACATTCATCACCCCATTCAAATCTCACTTTCTTTTTAGTTAGCTTAGTGAGGGGGTTAGCAATTCGAGAAAATCCCTCCACAAATCTCCTATAATAGCCTGTCATGCCTAAGAAACTTCTAACTTCTATTTCATTTGTTGGTACTTCCCACTTAAATACTGCTTGAACTTTCTTTGAATCAACAGAGATGCCCTTGCTTGAAATCACATGGCCTAAGAAGGCAACTTCACTTAACCAAAACTCATATTTACTGAACTTTGCATACAACTTATTTTCTCTCAGTATAGATAATACATTTATCAAGTGCTCCTCATGCTCCAGGTCATTCCTTGAATGCACAAATATATCATCAATGAATACGATAACATAGTTATCCAAGAGTGGATGAAATATCATATTCATTAATTCCATGAAAGTTGCAGAGGCATTAGTCAAACAAAAAGACATTACTACAAATTCGTAGTGACCATATCGAGTTTTGAAAGTAGTTTTAGGGATATCTTCTTTCTTGATATTCAATTGATAATAACCTGACCTCAAGTCAATCTTGGAAAATACTTGTTCACCCTACAATTGATTAAACAAATCATTAATTCTAGGCAGAGGATACTTATTTTTTTTATTGTCACTTGTTTCAACTATATATAATCAATACAAGGTCTCCATAATCCATCTTTCTTCTTAACTAACAGTATTGGGGCACCCCATGGTGAAACACTGGGTCAAATAAAACCTTTATATAATAGTTCTTGTAGTTGCTTTCTCAATTCTTCTAGCTCGAGTGGTGCCATTCTATAGGGAGGATTAGATGTTGGTATGGTTGTAAGGACAATATCAATAGCAAATTCACTCTCTCTATTTGGAGGTAATCTAGACAAGTCATCTGGAAAAACATAAGGAACTCTTTGACTACCAAAATTTCATTTAAATTAGTTTCTTAATCTGAATACCCCTTTATATATACAAGATAGCAAAAATAATCCTCCTACATAAGATAATCAGTCTGGAGTGTCGATATTAAACAATGAGATAAATCATGTCGAATACTCTCAAAATAAAAGATGACTGGTTTGGAACACAAAAGTGATCATTTTTGTATAATAATCTATATTGGCATGATAGGAATGTAGTCAATCCATTTCACGTATAATATCAAAACCTCGGATCTCAAAGAGAATTAAATCAATAAGAAATTAGTATTCTTTTATGGAAATCAGACAAGATAACGAAATCAAGTTCACCATAGAAACAAGAAAAAAAATTAAGCCCATTAAATTATTCAATTCCCAATCTATTCTGACTTAATATCCCCAATCAACCCTTTTATCTTACATAATCACTTAGAAGACGATGAAGCAAGAGGACTATATGTCCTCATCATCCTAGATTCCTAAAAGGTATCAAGAAAATTTTCACCAATCACCATAAAATTTACTAAACCGCAATATATTCTATATATCAATATATCAAATCTTGGTAATCCTCAAATCATACTCTGATACCATCTCTGTCACGCCCCCACCCCAAATTATATCACATTCGAGAGGTGTGATTCTAATCTTAAAAGATTGATAATATTATCAATAACATAATCTATCTAGGATCCAAATAATCATTTGAGGATACTAAGAATAACATGCAGAGTCATTCAATCACTTTCATAGAAATCGGTGCAGATTATAATCTCTTCACATTCTCCTAATGAATCACAAAACCGATCCAAAACTAATGCATCTAAATATAATCTACATTCATAAAGTCCACCAATGCGATAAAATCTATATGACTTTAAAAATAACCATATACTACTACTTCATATGTTATATAACAAGTTTGACATTCGATACCCCAAACAAGGGGGTACTCTTAAGACCATTACATAGTTACCCCACTTCAAAATATGTCTACAACTTTACATTAGACACAAGGTATACATATATAATGATAACATATTATCAAATAAAGATTTAGCCCAAAAACTTTTTGCTTTCCGATTGCTTTAGCCCTGTATCAAGTATTTTAATAAATGCCAAGCTAACCTGAAGAAGATTAGATAACAATAGAATGAGAGAAGAAGCCCAACAAGTATCAAACAGGTTCAAGGCAAGAAAATATGTTTACAAATTGAACATGATATAAGAGTGCAAGGTAGGGAATACAAAAGTTTTCACATATAGCATCAAATCGGATTCACAACCATAAGGTTCATCTCGTTCGATGTATACTTAAATCTATAACAATTTGGAATGGTAATTGGAGCATATATGGCAATCAAAAGCATTTTGGAATATATTAATGGCATATGAAGTTTTAGGAGCATATCAATAACATATGAAATACTTCTGAACATGTTAAGGAAACAAATATCAAACTTAAGCTCGTTTGTCACATTTGAAGTTGGATGAATATCATAGGCGTAAGTTTGTCAAGCAGCATATCAATAGAAAACAAAATATTTCGGAGCATATAAATGAGAATACGAAATATTTTGGAGCATATCAAGGAGATATAGGACATTTCAGAACATATCAATGATGTGTGAAATGTTTCAGAATATATCAATAGCAAATGAAATATTTTGGAACATATTAAAAATATATAGGACATATTTCGAAAGTATATAAATGGTGTATGAATAATCTCAAAAGCTTATCAAATGAACAAGTAGTGAACATAAGCTCAAATATCATTCAGTCATACCATTCATTTCATTCTTATCCAAAGCACATGAATAAACTCATAAGCAATATTTTGGATATCATATTAAGACATAGAGGGTAAAGTGGGACCATAAGCATAATGTGGAACATCCATCGCTGAATGACCACCAAACATAAGTCTCCCATGTTTGGGAGCTCCATCCACCCACGTCTGAGTGAAGTGACAGGGGGTCGGCAAATTACATGGTCTCTAAGCATAACTCCCTTTATCATTTCTAGGAAAGGTTCACATTGTCTCACAAACACCAGAGTACAAAAGGACATGAGTAATGAATTTGGCATATATCAGAAGCACATATAGAATAATAAATCATACATGCACCTAAACAAAATAATATAATATAACATCAATTAATATATAACATATTCTAATATGTAAGGAAGTTAAGGATAAGAGCATTAGTGATTTCAGTTTTAAAATGGATGAAGCAAGTATAGACAGAATTGATACAATCCCTATTCTGGCAGAATTTTGAAGGAAATTATAAAATTATTCAAATGATTAAACATAATCTAAATTATATAAAAAGGTGTTTTTAGAAAGATAAATAAATCTAGTTTCAAACAAAATAAGTTTCATATAAATTGAAGGTCTCTACAAAGAGTTATTGATGATTTTGCAACCAAAGGTCAGGAGTTATGATATTTGTTTTACAGAATTTATAAGGTCTAACAAAACAAAAATTTTGATAGTTATTTGGAATCCAAATCTTTTAATCTTAGTATCAAATGATCTATGAGCCTATTTTCTAACAAATCAAGTTTTACATAAATCAGAAACTCCAACAGGAAGATATAAGCAATATAGTGATGAAAGGTCAAGAGCTATAGACTCTATTTTATAGATTTCATATGCTCAATTGAAATAAATGTTTGGGCTAGAAAATGAACTCTAAATTCTTCCAACTTAGGTTTAAAAGACAAATATATGAATCTATTTTTGAAGAAACTAAGTTTTGTCTAAATAAGAGGTTTGTACTAAAAGTTATAGTAAGAACAAGGCAGATAGGTTATAATCATAAAAATATTATAGATTCATACTTAGGCAGCCAACAAAAGATTTCGGATTTGTTTGGAATTTTCTTCATAAATCAAGGCAAAAGCAAATATAAATTTTAGTAGGAGAAAGATAAAACACTTGCCTTCAAATATTTTGATCCCAAAGGTGTGGATTAGATCATAATCTCAAAATCCCAAAATTTCTTCGTCTTCTTTCCTTCTCTTCTTCTTCTTCTTCTTCTTCTTCTTCTTCTTCTTCTCCTCAAGTTCACGTTGTAACCAAAACCCTTTTTTTTTCTCTAATTGTTAATTTTTAAGCTAACATATGAGTTGATAGGTGGCAAACATGCATGCAATGTGCTTATGTGTCACCTATGCACATGCACAAGTGGCACTACTTTAAACAACGTAATGACACATGTCCTCACCATATTTTTTTTTAACTTAATATGAATCTTTCATAATTCATTTTATATTTTTAAGATTCACACTTAGGTTCCTAGCAATCAACTTTCAATATAAAATTAATTAATCAAGAGAATTAATAATCAAATCCTCAAATATATATGGGTCCTCATAAATAATTTAAAATATATCATTATAAATATTTTTAAAATGAGAGATATTACAAGGAGATTTGAGTCCATTGGAATAAATCAACCCAAATCCTAGTAAGGCTAGGATTCAGTTGAACTAGAGTGTAGTTAGTAGTCAGAGTTGGATACGAATCAGAGTCAATTGAGTCATACATATAATAAACCATAAACTAGCCACCACCCGTATTAAAGAATTAGTCATATAAGGTTAAGGGAAGAGTCCTCATGAAGAGGGAGTCTTCTAGCTGCCTCCCTCCACTTAGGAGAGGTTGGCTAGGGTTAGGAGATGTGATCTCCATTTAGCTAGAACACTGTTTAGGGTTGAATAAGAAGCAAATTAGGAGTTAAAAACCCCTATAGGGGTTAGGAGTTAGAGAAGAGGGGAAGTCTTTCGAGTATGAGTCCTATTAGGCGTTAGGGTTTTTAGTCCCTATATAAACTCATGTAATCACTCCTTTTTCATTATCAATAGATCAATTTGTTTTCAATAATTATGCAGCAGCCCTAGGAGGGAGGAACCCCAATATAGTTTTAAGGAGGCTGATCCCCTGTAGTGATCACCCTAAACTTAGAATCCATAAGGGTTCTAACACTTGGTATTCGAGTAGCATTTTTGGCATCTCGTTGCCCTTGCTTAGCCACCCATCATCCTTCGAGATTCTCCCAAGTAATTCCCTCAATTGTTGGGATCATCAACGACTCCGTCATCATCACCACTATAGCAGATCATCCTTCAATCTCCCCAAAGAATTGTATCAGGTTTTGGTAAATCTACCTTATTGTTGCTTCAATTTAGTTATCCTCAAACCAAAAAACCCAAAAAAATATTCATCTTTTATGCTGCACAACTCTTCGTTGCAAAGTTTCCATCTTTATGATGAAAGTTATTCTACAGATTCAGTCACATACTACTGCCCTGTTTTGATCTTGCTACCATTAATTTGATATCCTATCTTTCATGAGTTGATGGTTTTAGCAGTCCTTAATAGTGAATTTTCTTTTGGTTTTGTGTAAAAATTATTGACATAAACCATTGATCTTTTACGTCCAAACTGTTGGACCTTTAACGTAAAATTCTATTGCAGCACCTTCTCGTATTCCTTAATCTTACCAAATTCTTTGTTGCAGTATTCTCCTATAATTTTTTTTGTCAATATTACTTTCTCTTATAAATAGATTTGCATTGAGTTTTACTTGAATTCTTGTTATGAACTGCAGGAAGAAATTACATCTATACTACTGAAATGGTTTTTTTTTAAAATTTTGTCACTATACCTTTTGCTGTTCTTCTTCTTATAAACTATCAAATCCTACTGAACATGCTACCACCAACCATCATTGATAGAACCCTAGAGAAATTATATAGAGATTTGATCTTCGAGGTGGATCAACCCTTAGAACACTATAGGGGTTCCTCCCTCCTAAAAGTCGGCCACAAGGCTAATTAAAAGATTAACTTGCTTATTCAAATGAGGTGGTGGCTAAAAGAATATATAGGATTCCAAACCCTACCCTAGGAGGCTACTTCACATGTGAATTCTCCCTTTTACCCTTTATCTAGTCGATCTACCTTGTTAAGGGGGGCGAAAGTCTAAAGGGCTGCACAAATCGTGTGCCCCTACTATAAACTGTAGCCGACCAGCCTAGAAAATGGGGCGATGGCTAGGAAGCCTTAAGACCCCAAATATAAACCCTAGCTACTCTTCTTTATAGGATAGAGGTGGCTAGGTAGGATTTATTACATTATTATAGGATTTTTATTAACTACTACTTGGTTGAGTAGGACCTAACCCTATTGGGGTCCTATCAAGCCCGTCATCTTCAAATCAGCCATCTCCTCAAGACTGAGGTTCCATGAATTTAAGGAACTAGGTTTTCAGCTCCTCATATGATTCCCATGTGGTATCTTTATGAGGTAAATTGTTTCAATGCACCAATATTTCAGTAGAGGGATGTTGGAGATGCATCACAACTCTCCAGTCAAGGATGGCTTATGGTTTAACTTGAATATTTTCATCATCAGTGGTGTTCGATAGTTGAGTCTAGGTTGACTCCTGTTCTTCCAACTTAGGCTTCAAGCAAGATACGTAAAAAACAGGGTGAATTTTAGCATCCTTGGGTAATTTAAGTTTGTATGCCACAGCTCCAATACATTCCATGATTTGATAAGGTCCATAAAAATGAGGAGATAGATTTATCGAGGCTCGTGTGTTGATGGATAGTTGCTTGTATGACTGTAGGTGAAGATAAACCTAATCTCCTACTAAAAACTCTCTTTTACTTCGATGTATGTCGGGTTGTTGCTTTAGTCTAGCTTGAGCTACAAAGAGATTATCCTTAAGCAGTTGTAGGAGTTTGTCCCTATTAATTAAATTTTGGTCGATCAGATCTATTTTGGTTACACCATTATATACTTTGGAATCATAGGGGTTAGTCGGCCATATAATACCTCATATGGGTATTTTGTAGATGAATGATATGTAGTATTGTACCAACATTCGACCCAATGTCACAGATAATAATGTAAACAAGGTGTTCAATGAAATACTCATGTTTGTCCGTGTACTTCGGTTTGTGTACATACCTCATACAGCAAGTAGCGGGCTTATAGTAGGCTTAGCAGCCTTATTTTGGTTTGCTTTATGGTCAATTTTGGCTTATAAATACGAGTGTGTTCTTTAAGCACTTGTAGGGACTTCGGTCTGTAATGAATCATTATCCTTTATGTGCAACGTCTCTAAGTTTGTAATATCCATGGGTGTAATTTGTATCTGGTTTTATAAAGTGTTTGCTTGAGCAGTTGCTTGTGGATCCCATGGGAATTGCTTCTTCTAGCCTGTTTTCTCTTTTGTAAGTCTAAGGGACTCTAGGAGATCTCGGGAGGGCTGACCCTTGCACACGGACATACATGGGTGCCACACGGCTCCGGCAAAATCAGCTAAGCCCATGAAAATATGGTATCAGAGCGGGACAAGCATACGCAGAAACACTCACCATACAAACGTGGGGGACCTAGCTGGATTGTATGGAGGACAGCCAACATGTGCAACTGTTTGGGGGAAATGGATATTGAGATGTAGGGTAAGGAGTCGCTCAGAGGAGCGGGCATCCAGGTTTGGCATTCAAAGGAATGGCCAACCCCTTTGCGCGAGAGGCACCATGAGAACATGCAAGCAAAGAAGAATGTGTAGCATACAAAGATTTTGGCATGGTTGAGTTCGAGCTATGGCTCGACGTTGGCAACCAAACTTGACGGTACTCAAGGCAAAGCGGGACGCTTAGTGAAAGATGAGACCGTGTAAAGTGAGAGGTGTTGCGTAATGACCGAAAGAGTTATGCGAAGCTCATAGTGGTGAGGGAAATTGCTAACTCGAAGGATTCGGTACTCATGCAAGGACTTGTACATGGACGACGGAGTGTTCGTGGCCATCCCAAGGTGCGATCAGAACTCGACGCTATGGAGCATCAGAACTTTCTCCTTGACATAAAAGGATATGTCCATAGGCGACTGAAATGTGCAATAAGTTCAGCACGTTGCTAGACCCTGAAGGGTGCAGTGGAGACTATATTAGCAAAGGGTCACAATCTAGCAAGTGCATTTACGGGGGCAGAATAAGGCATAAGTTGTTCAGTAAGACGGAGTAGTCCAAAGGGGATGGTGGTCTCCGAAACTTTCAGTAGGAAGTATATAATGAGGAAAGTTGCTCCAACAGGACAGATATCCAGGAGAGATAAGTCCTAGTTCTCTAGAGGAAAAATCATATGCAATGGATCACACATATTGAGGAAGAGTTTCTTAAGATAATATCTCCAGAAAGCTCAACGGATTGAGTGAATGATGAAGAGTCATCATATGATCTCGAATAATTTAATGCATTGGTGGATGCATTTCGAGATCAAGTGGGGGAGAATGTCACGGACAATAATGTAAATAAGGTGTTTGATGAAATACTCATGTTTGTCTGTGTCCTTCGATTTATGTATATACCTTGTACAACAAGTAGCGGGCTTGCAGTAGGCTTAGTAGCCCTATTTTGATTTACTTTGTGGCCAATTTTGGCTTGTAAATATTAGTGTGTTTGTAAACACTTGTGGGGACTTCGGTCTGTAATGGACCATTATCCTTTGTGTGTAACCTTTCTGAGTTTGTAATGTCCATAGGTGTAATTTGTATCTAGCTTTATAAAATATTTGCTTGAGCAGTTGCTTGTGGATCCCGTGGGAATTACTTCTTCTGGTTCGTTTTTTCTTTTGTAAGTCTAAGGGACTCTAGGAGATCTCGGGGAGGGTTGACCCTTGCAGATGGACACGCATGGATGTCGCACGGCTTAGGCAAAAGCAGCTAAGCCCATGACACCAAGGGAGCCACTTCATCCACTTCTTTGGTCGATCACTAGCGAAGCATTGAAGGTATATCTCCATACACCTGTTTACTATCTCTGTTAGGCTATCAGTTTATGGATGGTATGTTGTGCTTATCTTGAGTATGTCATGGTCACTCACAATAGACTTTGGCATCCCATACAGTGTAACAATATTTTCAACGAAAATCTAAGTAATACTAGCAACAGTGTAGGGATGTCACACAGCACAGAAATAGGATATTTTTTGTCAATCGATCAACCACCATGAGGATTGTGCTTTTACCTTGGGAAGGTGACAGCCCCTTAATGAAATCCATGGAGATGTCAGAACATATTGAGTCTGGCATGGGTAGAGGTTGTAGTTTCCCTGGACTTCCCACCGTTTCAACCTTTTGTGGTTGACATACATCAAATTGTGCTACATATTTAGAAATAATTTTTTTCATCCCTCTCCAATAAAAATTTTGCTTAACTCTTTTGTAGGTTCTCAAAAATATGGAGTGCACTATGAAAGGTATGGAGTTAATTTCATGCAGGATGACTTCAATGCAAGGAGAGTCGGGTACAAGCACCATGTGACCTTTGTAGCGAAGATCCCTCGAATCCCAAGTGTAGTAGGCTATTGCGCTTGGATCCTTCTCTGATTTTTCTACAATGTTACTAGTCTCTGGATGCTTCTTCCATTCCTCCCTAATGTCCTCAAGGAAGTAGGTGGAAGGAATGGAGATGGCTGCAATTTTGGCTTGTTTTGGTAGCCGAGAGAGTACATCTGTAACAATGTTTTCTTTCCTCTCTTTATAAACAATTTTATAATCAAATATGAGAAGTTTGGTTATGCATTTGTGTTGCTCAGGGGATGATATCTTCTACTCCAAAAAATACTTGAGGCTTTGGTGATCAGTTTTAATCTGGAAGCACCGGCCGATCAGGTAGGGTCTCCACCTCGTTACACCATGCACAATAGTGAGCATCTCTTTATCATATATTGACATTCAGTGATGGGAGGGAGACAAGGTCTTGTTGGTATATGTGAGTGGTTGACCATCTTGCATTAGAATGACTTTGATTCTGACTCCAGATGTGTTGGCCTCAATGACGAAAGGTCGACTGAAATCTGGCAGCGCTAGCACCGGTGTTGTCGTCATAGCTGCCTTAAGTTTGTCAAAGCAGCAAAGGCTTCATCCGACCATAGGAAAGCATCTTTTTTCAGTAGAAAGGTGAGTGGTGCACTTATCTTCCTATAATCCTTCATAAACTTTCGTAGTAGCCTATTAGTCTAAGGAACCCATGCAGCAATTTCATATTTATAGGTTTTAACCAGCCTTGCATTGCCTCAGTTTTTGTTCGGTTAACCGCCACTCCTTCTGATATTATGTGCCCAAGATACTCTACTTTTTGTTGGAGAAGCTGTACTTTAATTATTTAACAAAAAGAGTGTTCAACAGAAGGATCGTTAGAACAAATTACAAGTGCTAAAAATGAGTCTTAAGAGTTGGGCTATAATGAGAATATCATAAGAAAACACCAGCACAAAGTTCCATAGAAAGCTTTAAAACTTATCGTTCATTATACTTTGTAAGGTGGAAGGAGCGTTAGTGAGTTTAAAAGGTATTACCAAGAATTCATAATGTCCGTTGTGTGTTCTGAATGTTGTTTTTGGAATGTCTTCTACACATTCCCGAATTTGATGATACCTAGATCGGAGGTCCAACTTCATGAAGACTCGAGCTCCTTTTAATTCATCCAGGAGTTCATCCACCACTAGTATTGGACTTTGTTCTTAATGATGATGGCATCTAAAGCTTGGTAGTCAATGCACATCCACCAAGTTCCGTCCTTCTTGCGTACTAGCAACACTAGTGAGGAATAGGAGCTACAGCTTGATCGAATGACCCCTGTGTCAGGCATCTCTTTTACAATATTTTCAATCTCATCCTTTTGGAGATGAGGATAGTAATACGGCCGAGAGTTCATTGGTGGTTTGCCTAGGAGAATTAGAATTTTGTAATCATGTTGCCAGGTAGGAGGATGACCACACGGTTCAACAAAAACATCGGTGAATTCAACAAGCAATTGGGCGAGGTTTTGATATTCAATTTTCATATTCTTCTCCTTTGATTGCTGCTAGAGATGTATCAGAAAATCACCATGTGCCTTGTGTAGGACTTTCTCCATTCATTGCATTGAAACGGTGGAGATGTGGCTTCCACGTTTGTCGTGTAGGATAACCTATCTGCCTTTGTAATAGGATTTCATAATCAATTTAGAAAAGTTCTAGGAGATGTCACCTAACATCGTTAGCCACTCTATGTTGAGCATGGCTTTAGAATCATCAATAGGTAGGATGAAGAAGTCGATAATGATTTCTTGGTCTTATAGTAGCAGTTTCACCCGTGAGCACCTTTGGCCGCAATTGAGGATTCGACCGTCAGTGATCTTTACGTCGAACTTGTTGAAACTTTCAATATGGAGTGGCATATGAGCAGCAACCTTAGTATTTAGAAAATTATTAGTGCTGCTCATGTCGATAAGAATAGTGATTGGTTGTTGTTTGAGAAGGCCTCCAACTTTCATCGTTTGCGGATTAAAGTAGCCGGCTAGTGCCTGCACCGTAAAGTCAGTCAGTTGGGGCTCTTCTTCTTCATGTTTGAGGCTCTCTTCTACTAGTTCAATGACTTCTTCTTCTACTAGTTCAATCATGAGAAGTTGCCCCTTTTTGCAGTGATGTTCGCGGCTCCATGGCTCGTCATAATGCTAACACAAACCCTTCACAAATCACTCTTGAATCTCTTCTCTCGTCAAGTTTTTGGGTGCGGGGGCTCGGATGACAATAGAGGGGGTTGAGGGCTTTAGTATTTCTAGTCAGGGAGTGACTCTGGGCTTCATGGTTCAATCGCTCCTTTTGAAGTCATGCGAAAGAGATGGCCGCTATAAGCGTGTACAATTGTCGCGCTTTAACTTCTCCTCGGATCTTTGGCTTCAAGCCTTCAATAAAAGATCTCAATAGCTATCTTAGACTAATCATGAGTTTGATTAGATAATCTTCAAAACCTTATTTAATATTCTTGGATGGTAGAGGTTTGTCGGATCTTTGCTAATTGGCCGTCGACATTCTCATAGTCGGTTGGTCCAAAGTGGATCAATAGCCCTTCTTTGAATCATCGCCATGAGAGGCCTCCATGGGTGTGTTCAAATCAATTAAACCACTATATGGCATCCCCTTCAAGATGAATAGCCATAATTTCCACTATAGAAGTATCTGCGGTTTGGTGGAACCGAAAATAACGCTCCATGCATGAGATCCAACCAATCGGGTCTCCTTCTTCCCATCTAGGGAAGTCCACCCTCATGCTTGTAGGGGTCAATCATAGAGACTCCCCTCTCTTGGAAGTCATCTCTTTGGTTTGAGCTTTCTCCTTGTTGTGATTTCCTTGGGCTCAGTGGTCAAGCCAAATTAAGTTCAACAAAGCTAGTATCTTTTCCTTCATTCATGTCTCGAAGGCTTCAAATTTAGCATTGATGGCCTCCTATGATGTCATAGTGTAAGCCTCTAGATCTATAATATTAAGATCTCTCTTTTGTTATCGGGTTAAAGGCATGGATTGGTTCGAGAAAGTTGTGGCCGAAAGGGGGTGGATCGGTGGATGTGTAGATTTTGGGTTGGGGCTGTTTTGTGGCTGATTTGGGTGTGGTATTGGCTATAGTTTGGCAAGGTTTTGGAACTGTGATTGTAGGGGATGAAGGTTAGGGAAGGAGGGTTACAATATGGAAAAGATGGTAGCAAAGATCTAACAGAATTTGATGAAAGATCACTACGGTATATGCTATTCTACTGAACAGAATTATCGTTGAAGAAGCAGTAGTTTCTTGACGTAAATTTTAGAAAAATCCTGAGAAAATTATGGAGAATTTTGATGGCAAAAACTTGATTCAGATGGTAGTAGCAATAGTAATTTGGATCAAGAAAATTTCGACAGCATAATGGTAAGAAAATCGGTGTAAGATAAGATGGCAGAATTATAATCATAAAATTTCAGTGGGTTGCAATGACAATTTGCAACATTATAAGAATTGTTTCAAGGATGAGTTTTATAGTAGATCAATCTCAGATGATAGCCAAGATGATCTATGAAACATGTGAAAGATTTCATCGACAATATGCCAAATAGATCTATTTAAAAATTCTATATGCGGTTGAAATTTTCTATAGCAATTCTTCATTTGCAAAGATAATTACTTTTGCGACAGAAAGAATTTACAGCAAGGAAAAGATAGGAAATTCTATTTGGTATTTTGTAGATGAAAAAATGAAGTAGCAAGATGTATTGGTGATAGGAAAATACTAGATTTCTAGTGCAATTGGTAGTGGCAGCAACAAATTGATTTGATTTATAGTAGGAGGATGACAGCGGAGGTGATGTCAAAAGCAATTATGGAAATTGATTAGCTTGATGGAGGCAGCAGAGATGGCAGCAAGGGCAGCATGATCGTTGCTCTGATACCATATGATAGAACCCTAGAGGAATTCTATAGAGATTTGATCTTTGAGGGGGATCAACCCTTGGAACGCTATAGGGGTTCCTCCCTCCTAGAAGTTGGACACAAGGATGAATTAAAAGATAATCTTGCTTATTCAAAAGAGGTGGAGGCTACAAGCATATATATGACTCCAAACCTTAGCTTAGGGGGTTACTTCCTGAGTGACCTCCCATTTTTACCCTTCCTCTAGCCGACCTGCCTTGTTAAGGGGGACGACCGCCTAAAGGGTGGCATAAATCGTGTGCCCCTGTTAGAAACCCTAGGTGACTAGCCTAGTAAAGAGGATGATAGCTAGGTAGCCCTAAGACCCCAAATATAAGCCCTAGCCATTCATCTTTATAGGATAGAGGTGGCAAGGTGGGTTTATTATAATCTTACAAGGTTTTTATTAACTACTACTTGGTTAAGTAGTACCCAACCCTATTAGGGTCTTATCAATTATTTTTAAGGCACTCCTCTAGCCTAAAGATACAGCCATCATAACCTATTTCTAGAATCCATAACCAACCCAAACCTCAGCCAAAACCATAGCCTAAACAGTGACCTTCCATAGCTGCAACCTTGATCCATCACTCTTTTGGCCACCAATCCCTATCAAATCGATTGCTGATATCCACAGCAACCCTAAGCCACCCCTCTAACCCTAAACCTCTATCACCAAACCCCCCTTACATTCTCTACAATAGCCCCAAATAATAGTATCACTAGCACCCTCTTTGATGAAAATTTTTGCTGCACTACCTTCGATACTACTTATTGCATCCACACCCGATCCCTACCAAATTCGTTGTTGTCATCAATAACAATTTTAAACCATTCCTCTAACCTTAAACTTTAGCCATGATACCCCCTGTATGACCCCTACAGCAGCTCTAAATCACATCCCCAACAGTAACAAAAAATAACAACCTGTTAGCCCCAAACCCCAGCTATCTACCCTTGATCCACCACCTCTTTCGGCCACCAATCCACCCAACCAATTCATACCATTGACCCAATAATAAAAGAAGGATCCTAACACCACATATCTAGGGTCTTAAGCCACGGCATCGGTAGATCTGATCGGTGCCGAGTTGGAGGCCTATGAGATGTGTTTGGAGGACAGACTATGCGCTCTCTTCGCAGAATTCAGAATTGGCAAATCTCCAAGCCCGACAAAATTATAGCATGGTAAAAGTTTAGAGAGACCTCTTAAAAAGGAAGAACAAGCCACTGATTTAATGCAGCCATCCATGAGGGTGGAATTTCCTCAATAGGAAGAGTGAGACCCGACAGGATGGCTTTCGTATGTAAAACAGTACTTCCGTTATCACCGGACACTAGAGGCTTCCATGGTGTACATCACTACCATCCACCTTGAGGGAGGTGCAATATAGCGGTATAATTGTTTGAAATACACCCATAGAGGTAATTCAAGAAGAGGCTGCTACTCCACTTCGGACCATCGAAGTACAAGAACACAAACGACCAACTCATGAAGATTTGACAAACCTCAACCGTGCAAGAATATGAAACTAGGTTTGAGCATCTTTTAAATCAAACTCAAGATTAGTCTGAAAAATAGTTGCTAGGGATGTTCATGGAAGGATTATAGTCGTAGATCATATGCGAAGTTAAGGTGAGAGAACGATATACATTGAGGGTTACCATCTCCTTCGCCGGCATCCAAGAGGAGTGACTCAACTAAGATGCCCAAAGGACAAGGACCACTCGCAGAGCAACAATATATAAACCTTCAGCACCCTCTGCTCCCAGCCTCCCCTTGCTGCTAAAGAAATTGATAAGAGAAGAACTTCACCACAGATCAACAAAGGGCCTTTGCTGGCATTGCGATGAACCATGGAGTGGTGACCATCGCTGCAAAAAGGGACACCTTCTTCTAGTTAAACCCAATGAAGATTCAGAGGAGGAGGTCCATGAGCACGAGGAGGAGGTCATGGAGGAAGAACAGTAGTCGACCATTTGTATGATGCATGCTCTTGCTGGCTACATGAACCCGCAGATGATGTAAGTGGGAGGACTACTTAAATAGCAACCAATCAACATCCTCATCGATACCGAAAGCACCAATAACTTCATGAATAGCAAGGTTGCTGCTCGGATGGTGCTTCATATAAAAGATTATAGCAGGCTTAATGTTAAGGTCGTCGATGGTTGAATTTTGAAGTGCGATCGAAGATGTCTGCATATGGAATTATTGCTATAGGATCCAAAAATAATTGCTAACTTCTTCCTCCTTTCACTCGATAATTATGAGGTCGTGCTTGGCATCAAATGGCGGACTATACTAGGTGATGTTTCCTAAATTTTTTTAAAATTAATTATGAAATTTTTCAGCAAAGGGAAACAGGTGATCCTACGTGGGGAACATGGGAGCATCGTGATGACGGTTTTAACGCATCGAATTTAGAAATACTTGCACAAAGTGAATGGTGGCTTCCTAATGCAACTCCTGATCGGAGCAACTCATGGCCAGCTTGGTATTAGGCCTAGAGGGTCATACACATATGGTGGATGCTTCAGCGAATAGAGAATTGGATGAAGATCCAATTAGCCCCTATTCTCATTAGATGAGACTCTATACTAATGGTTCCTTGATTAAGGCCTATTTAGAGGCCTAAGAAGATTATTGGATAGAGATCTAATAATTCAAGGTTAGTGGGTAATTGGATGGAGAACAAATACCCACCAAGGTAGGAGCCCTAGGGTTTTTTGGTGGCTCTCTATAAATAGGAGGGGAGACTCATGGTTGATAGGTTGTAGCTTTAGCCACCACCTCCTATTCTCCTCCCTCCCTCTGCGCAAGAGTTACAAGATCAGATTAGAGGAGTTTTGCTGTAGAGATTTATCGTGTAGATATCGCTAGAGAGGAGGACGCTTGACCTCCTTCATCTTCTCCATCCGGATCTAGAATACAAGGATATACGATCTCCCTATGTAAAATCAATCTCTTACACATCACAGTTTTATCGATTTTTATGGTTTTCTCGTGACCCCAATCTTTTACATGATGATTTGATCTGTGTGAGAAATCAATTTTTATTTTGATTTCCGCTGTATATGTGATGAACCCGCTGAGGTTTCCTAATAGTAGTATCAGAGCCAAGGTTTTCGTGTAAAAAATTAGTTTTAAATTACGTGTGATGTGATTGAATTACGTAGAATCATTCTACAAGTTATTGTTGCATTTTCGCAAAGGCAGCAAGGAAAGAGGGTGGCTGGCCACGGCCAGGCCCCCTACAAGGGCGGCCACCCAAGGCCAGCCCCTTTGCAGGGCCGGCCACCCACGGCCCTTGCGGCCAGCTACGACCAAAGCCCCCTGCAAGAGGGTGACTGACCACAGCCAAAGCCCCTTTCAAGGCGGCCAATATCTTGTGACGCGGCATGGTGGCGCTTGTTGGGGCGGCGCTTGGGCGTGGCGGTGCCACCGGGCCGCAGGCGCGCCCACGACTGGTGAAGGGCGGCTACACCACGAGGCCACAAGGCAGCCTCTCGGCTAGGGCTACCACTTGTAAGGCGGCCGCTCGGCATGGGCACCGCTGAGCAAGGCGGCCACCGCAGTCTTGCCGGCGTCGATCGGCACTGTGAGCGGCGGCACCTGATGAAGGTAAGGGCGAGGGCTAGGGCATCCTTTTGAGAAAAGGATGATCATACCCCTCTAAATTTAGGAAATTCTTAGGATTGTCCTCATGTACATAATTCTCAAAATACCCTCAATAATTTTGAAAATTATAAGGACTGTCATCTCATCCAGAATTATGAAAATTCCCTTGATAATTCTGAAAATTCTAAGCATATCTTGATTTCTAAAAAAATAATTAATTAAATAATTTAATTAATTATTATATATAGAGTAATCCTACATATGATGTGATGTATGATGTGGATGGATGATCGTCATATGTTATGATGTGTGTAATTATGATTATTATTATGATTATTATTATTATTATTATTATTGGGGCCTGCGAGCCTCTGTTTTTCTCGTTTATTGTTGGGCTAACGTACCTGTGATTATTTGTAATTACATGGAGAGACACAGCGGGAGCGTGGAGGTTACAACGGGACCCATGATGCCATTGTGGGAGATTACGATGCATGGTAATGTGACGATTCGATAGAACCGATGATGATGAGATCAACAATCAGAAGGCATGGAGATGCACTGCTATACACATAGATCCTATTGTAAGTGATTAGGCCCATTGGCTCGAGATCAATAATCATCCGATTTGGCTTGTATATGTGATGTATTATATACCTATTAGATATATGTATATATATATATATATATATATATATATATATTTGCAGGTGATGTAGATATATATTAAATATGTATGTGTGTGACACGACATATTAGGAGACCGATGCGAAACAAAAACCCTTCCTACGATAATATTAGGTCAGTAAGCATGAGGTAATAAGATTGACCTATGTGGCCTTCCATCGTTATAGGAACAAATTGAATCACAACATAGGTTAAGTTGGTCGAGTCCCCCGAGGCTCACCTATCTACGTGATCAAGTTCTTGCCTATGACATAGACATGTCACCGGTGACCTGAGGACATGGTATGCTTGGTCGAGTCCCTCAAGGGTATATCATCAAATCAGACTTATCTTGTAATGATGGTGATGACTAAACTAAATATCATGGTTGGTCGAGTCCCTTGAGACCATAATGATTCGAAGGCTGAACATGACAGGAATCACAAGGAGTTGTGATTGGCAAGAGTTGCCTACCTTTTGGGCTTAGTGTAATTAGTCGAGTCCCTCGAGGCTACACTAAGACGCCAATTGGATCCCGATCCCCACTAGGAGTCTATCGAAGACTTCCGTCTCACGTGTCTTAGGTGTCGCATGATTCACTAAGAAAATAGTGGGAGCACATTAAGATAAAAGTTCATATCTTAATTAGTATTTTCTACAAAGTCTGCATGTTATTTATTTACATTATATCTTATTTTTCGCTTGCAAAACCCCTATATGGCATAATTGATGCCAACCGTCTCATTAGTCTAAATGCTCCGTAATTTGAGAATTGTTCTCACAAAAGAGAAAATTGTACATGTCCATTACACGATTGTGCCTACACTAGAGGAAAGGACAAGTGAGGATTAGATTACTTGCTATGTGAAGTATAAAGATAGTTCTAAAGGATAACCTATATGTTGATCTTATACTTTAGTCCCTACCAGATTCCTTTTCACTATTCATTATTAACTTTAATATGAATAAGTTTGAGGTGACTATACCTGAGCTCCTCAATATATTGAGGGGAGCTGAGAGTACCATCAAGAAAGAGAAGTCAGTTCTCTATATTGGTGAGACTAATAAGAAAAGCAAGGCTAGTAAAGACCCTTAAGAAAGGCAATGGCAAAGAAAGACTAGGTAAGACAAAGGTTCCCAAGAGAGACTCGGCAAAGGACAAATGATAGTACTTCTACTGTGGCTAAGATGGCCATTTAAAGAGGAACTATAAGGACTACCTTACAGAGATGGCAAGACAGAAGCTTGGAGAAGCTTTAGGTATATTCATGATCAGTCTCCACTTATCAGATTTTCATGATAACATATGGGTATTGGATACCAAGAGTGTTTATCATATTTGTAATTCATTGTAGGTTCTAGTAAGACCTAGGAGACTGGCCAGAGGTAAGATGGATCTCAAGATGGGGAATAGAGCAAGAGTTGCTGTAATTGTCACTGGGGAGGTCACCTTACATCTGCCTAGTGGAGCTATCATTGCATTAGATGCATGCTATTTTGTTATCTCTATTATCAAAAATATTATATCCATCTCTTGTTTGACAATTAGTGGATATAAATTAGTTTCTAAGAATAGTTGTTCAATAATTATGGATGATGAGATCATCACTAGAGGGACTCTTGTAAATGGCCTATAGGTGTTAGACACTTCTCCACACATCATGAATATAAATATGTCTAAGAGGAAAAGAGATGAGGTGAATAATGCAAACCTATGACATTATAGGCTAGGTCATATACATGAGGGAAGGATTCAAAAATTGTTGAAAGATGGATACTTATATCCATTTGACTATGAGTCATATGCAACTTGCGAACCTTGCCTTTGTAGGGAAGATGACCAACTCTCCTTTTAGAGGAACTGGAGAGAGAGCCACCGAGTTATTGGAACTCATACATAGTGATGTATGTGATCCCAAATCGACTCAGGCTATAGGTGGTTACTCATACTTTATTACATTCACTGATGATTTCTCTAGGTATGGACATATGTACTTAATGAAGTACAAATCTAAGGCCTTTTAGAAATTTAAGGAATATAAGAATGAGGCAGAGAACCAAATTGGAAAGAGTATTAAGACTCTTCGATCAGATCGAGGAGGAGAATACTTGAGAATGGAGCTCACCCATTTCCTCAAGGATAATGTGATTCTATCCCACTGGACACCTCCTTATACACCTTATGACGCGGTCTATGATGAGTTTCGCTAACCTACCTATCTCATTCTGGGGTATGCCCTAGATGCTGCAGCTTACCTTCTGAACAGAGCTCCATCAAAATCAGTAGTGTCTACGCCATATGAGATATGGAAAGGAAAGAAGCCCGATCTTAATATTGTTAAGATTTGGGGCTGTCTTACCCACGTTAGAAGACACAACCCCGATAAGTTGGAATTAAGGATATAATGGTGTACATTCGTGGGATACCCAAAGGAAACTTGTGGGTATTATTTCTATCATCCCGAGGACCGAAAGGTCTTTGTTGCTAAGAGAATTGTGTTCCTTAAGAAAGAACACATTATTGGTGGAAACTGTGGGAGTGAGATAGAATTATGCGAGGTTGGAGAATATAGCTCAAGCACCATTCTAGAGCCCGAGTCTATTCAGGGACCTAACACACAAATTCTAATTTTACGTAGGTCTAGTAGAGAATCTCACCCTCCTGAAAGATATGTGGGATATATCATTGGAGATGACTCTTAGAATGTTGATCCTTAGACCTACGAGGAGGCTATTATGAGTATAGACTTCGGGAAGTGGCAAGAAGCCATGAATTATGAGATGGATTCCATGTACGTTAATAAGGTTTGGAACCTTGTGGATGCACCTGAGAGTATTATACCTATCGGTTGTAAATGGATCGTCATGAAGAAGATCGGAGTTGATGGAAAAGTAGAGACCTATAAAGCAAGGCTGGTAGCTAAAGGATATCATTAAAGATAAGGAGTTGATTATGATAAAACCTTTTCACTTATAGCCATGCTTAAGCCCGTTAGAGTTATTTTGACCATTGCAGCACACTATGACTATGAGATCTGGCAGATGGATATCAAAATGATATTCCTCAATGGCAACCTTGAGGAGGAGGTGTATATGATACAGCCAAAGAGATTCATATCCAAAGAGAGTATAGATAAATTATGTAGGTTGCTTAGATCTATTTATAGATTGAAGCAAGCTTCCCGATGTTAGAACATAAGATTTGATAAGGTAATCAGATCTTATAACTTCATTAAGAACGAAGATGAGCCTTGTGTGTATAGGAAGATAAGTGGAAGCACTATCACCTTCTTGGTGCTAAATGTGGATGACATCCTAATCATTGGGAATGATGTAGGAATGCTCTCCATAGTAAAGGCTTGGCTATCCAAAAACTTCTCTATGAAAGACTTAGGGGAAGCTTCCTATATTTTAAGGATCCGGATCTGTAGAGATAGATCCAAAAGTATGCTTGGCTTGTGCCAATCTATATACATAGACTTCATTGTTAAAAGGTTTGGCATGGAGAATTCTAAGAGAGGTCTCATACTGATGAGACATGAAATATTACTTTTTAGGAGTATGTCCCCAAAGACTCCTAAAGAAAGAGCAGAGATAGATAAGATACCTTATGTCTCAGCGATAGAGTCTATCATGTATGCGATGCTATGTATCAGGCCTGATATAGCACATGCTCTGAATGTCACGAATAGGTATCAGGCAGATCCAGGTTTAGAACACTAGAAGGCAGTAAAGTGTATCCTTAAGTATCTTGAAAAGCACTAAGGATCTTTTACTGATATATGGAGAAGGTAGCCTCTAGGTTGAGGGCTACAAAGACTCTAATGTTTTGTCCAACATTGATGATAGCAAGTCAAATTCAGGGTTTGTTTTCACTCTGAATGGAGGAGCAGTAAGCTGGAAGAGTTCCATATAAGATACTACTACTAACTTGACCATAGAGGCAGAATACATTGCTACAACAAAAGCAACAAAGGAAGGGGTATGGATGAAAAAGTTCATCAATAATTTAGGAGTCATACCAAGCAGCGTGGAGCTGACTCCCTTATATTGTGATAACAAGAGGAAAATAACTCTAACAAGAATTGTTATGAGGAAGTTCCATCTGATTAGAGCGATTATGACATGAAAAGATATAACAATGGAAAGAGTTTCATTTGAAGATAACATTGCAGATCCACTAATGAAGCTGCTGGCTTAGATTATATTTGAGCGTCACAGGGGTTTGATGGGGATCAAACACATAGTGTAAGGGTTTGGTCTTTACCCAAAGAAGATCCGTAGTGGATGCCAGTGTGCCTCGAGAAGGAGAACTTGGGAGTGGACGTAGGTCGTTGGCGCCGAACCACTATAAAAATTGTGAGTTTATTTTTTATTTTCACTATTAATGCTATCGATCTTGTTTACTCTTTGAAAGCAAATATTTCACTTATGACGTTTCTTATCTTTCGGATTTCCTTATTCTTATCATTCGCTTGCTTTATTTGAACAACAAGCTTTGGATCTTCCAATCGTGCTTAAACTGAAACTGAAATGTTTGTGTTTAAAATGAAAAATTTACACTTGCAGTAATTCACCACCCAACCCCCCCTCCCCCCCTCTTAGTGCCAATTGATTATAACAATTAGTATCAGAGTAAGGTACTTACTCTTTGGATTAACACCCACTTGAGTAAAAGGCTTGTTTTGACATGAATGAGGGACATTTCATCTTACGTCCTCCTATGTTTAATGGGACGGATTACATGTATTGGAAGAAAAGGATGCGTATTTTTCTTATCTCTTTGGACCTTGATCTATGGAGTATTGTTGAGAACGAATTTGAAAAATCTTGCAAGTTAATGAATGAACTAAATGATTTGGAAAGGAAGAATTTTTATTTAAATGCTAAGGCTATGAATGTCTTGTTTTATGCTCTTGATAAGAATGAGTTTAATCGTGTTTTCATTTGCGAATCGGCCTTTGAAATTTGGCACACTCTAGAAATCACACACGAGGGGACAAGTAGAGTAAAAGAATCCAAGATAAATATTCTAGTTCATAACTATGAGTTATTTCGGATCAAACCAAGTGAGTCCATTGGAGACATATACACCCATTTCATAGATACTGTCAATGGCCTAAAAACACTTAGAAAATATTTTTTAAATTTTGAATTAGTTAGTAAGATTTTCAGATCTTTACCTAAAAATTGGGATCCTAAAGTAACCGTTATTCAAGAGGCCAAGGACTTAAATAACATGCCTCTTGAAGAATTGATTGGCTTTCCTATGACATATAAACTACATTATAAAGCTCATGATGAGCTTAATGCATCCCTTCCAAAGAACAGGAAGGATGTAGCACTTCGGACAACAAATGACTCCTTGAGTGAAATCTCGAGTAATGAGAACCATGATATTACTTTATTATTAAGAAAAATTAAAAAATTTATAAAAAAGAACAAGAACTATAAAAACAAAAAAAAAACCAAAGAAGGATAATGTCATTTACTATGAATGCGAAAAACAAGACATTTCGAGAATGAATGTCCTTATTTGAAGAAGAAGCCAGCACTAAAAAAGAAATCACTTTCAGCTACTTTGGATGAATCAAGCTCTTCGGACAAGGAAGATAACTCCGAACAAGAAGTGGCTAACTATGCCTTAATGGCGATCGAAGATGAGGTTAGTGAGCCTTTAAATATTTTTTAAAAATTATTAAATATGTTTCGTGATTTATTCAATGAGTTTAGGAAACTTAGCAAGTCTTTTAAATTGCTTAAAGTTGATCATGATTTGTTAGTTAAAAGATTTGACGAAATGCATGATTCATTATTTTCATATAAACCATATTCTAAATGTGATTTGCTAGATAATGTTAAAGAAGATAACATCATGCTTAAAACCATAATAGAAAAATTTGAAATAGAGAACAAATCTCTAAATATGATCCTTGCAAATAAGGGTTATATTAATAGAAAAAATGCCATAGGCTTTGTTGGTAATGTCCAACGAAAGCCAACCATATTTGTAAGAGGACCGACATTAAATATGCTACCAAGAATCATGTGTAATTTTTGTGGTAAATTAGGACATAAGGCAAACAAATGCTTATCTAGAAAATGTAGTCCACATCAACTAGTATGGGTTCTAAAGAAAACCTTATACAATAAAAATCAATTAGAAAAGAAAGAAAGAGTTCTTTATGGAGGACCCAATGTAAAATAGGTGCATAAATCAAATATATCCTTCTTGTAGGTTTGTCTCCAAACTAAAGCTAGGAGTACCAAATGGTATCTTGATAGTGGATACTCAAGGCATATGACTGGGGATCCATCTTATTTTTCTAAGCTAACTAGCTGAAGTAAAGGAGTTGTTACATTCAGAGACAGCAACAAGGGTAAAATCATTGGAAAAGGAACAATAGGTAACACATCAAATCTCTTGATTGAATATGTGTTATTAGTTGATTAGTCAATTATATGATAAAGGATATGTGGTTAAATTTCAACCTAATGCTTACATAATTGAATAGCCACACAAAAATAAATCTTTGATTGCCTTAAGAGATAACAATGTATGCACCATAGATATTGAAATATTTTGTGATGAAATTTATTTTTCGGCTTTGAATGATGATGCTTGGATTTGGCATAAGAGATTAGGTTATGCTAGTATGAAACTTTTAAACCAAATCTCTACCAAGGAACTAGTAAGAGGTTTACTTAATCTTTAGGTTTATGAAAGACAAAGCTTGTGACACTTGTCAATTAGAAAAATAAATAAATAGTAGCTTTAAGTTGAAAAAATCAAATTAGCACCTTCAGACTACTTTAATTGATCTATATGAATATATTTGGACCAATTAACATTACAAGTTTATGTGGTAGCAAATATATATTTGTTTTAGTGGATGACTTTTGTAGATATACTTGAACCTATTTCTTAGCACATAAAAGTGATACATTTAAATATTTCACAAAATTTTGTAAAGCTATTCAAAATGGAAAAGGATACATGATTTCTTCAATACGAAGTGATCATGGTAGAGAATTTCAAAATAATAATTTTTAAAAAATTTTAATTCAAAATGGATATATCCATAACTACTCTACTCCATGAAATTCACAAGAAAATGGAATAGTAGAAAGAAAAAATAGGAGCTTAAAAGAAATGGCTAGAACAATGTTGAATGAACATAATCTTCCGAAATATTTTTTGGACCGAAACCGTTAATATGGCATGCTATGTTTTAAATAAGGTTCTAGTAAAACCATTACTCACTAAAACTCCTTATGAATTATGGAATGATAAAAAGCCTAATATTTTTTATTTTAAAATATTTAGTTATAAGTATTTTATTTTGAATGAAAAAGATGCTTTAGGTAAATTTGATGTAAAATCCAATGAAGGCATTTTTCTAGGTTATTCTTCTATTTTAAAAGCTTATCATGTTTTTAATAAAAGAATATTAGTAATAGAAGAATCCATTCATATTGTTTTCAATGAGCTTTTTGAATTTAAGAAGATTGATTGTGATGATGAAATTGATTTTGATACTCAGAATTTAAAAGATAATACTCCTAAAGTAACTTAGATGTATCTACTTCTAATACCTTACCCAAGGAATGGAAGTATGTAAATGATCATCCTAAGGAGCTTATAATAGGAGAAACATCAAAAGAATTTAAAACTCGATCTTCTTTTAGAAATTTTTGTGTAAATACCATGTTTCTTTCTCAAATCAAGCCAAAGTATATTGATGAGGTCATACGAGATGATTCTTGGGTTAATGCAATGCATGAAGAGCTTAATCAATTTGAGAGAAATGAGGTATGAGAGCCTATTCTTAGACCTAATGGTCATTTAGTAATTGATACTAAATGGGTATTTAGAAACAAGTAAGATGAAAATGGTATTATGGTTAGAAACAAGGCTAGATTAGTGGTCAAAGGTTTCAACCAAGAAGAATGAATCAATTATGATGAAACCTTTGCTCCTATGGCTAAACTTGAAGTCATAAGGATGCTCCTTACCTTTGCTTCTTTTAAAAATTTTATATTATTTCAAACTGATGTTAAAAGTATTTTTCTAAATGGTTTTATTTCTGAAGAAGTGTATGTTGAACAACCCCTGGTCTTGAAAATAATTTTCTTCCTAATCATACTTTTAAACTACAAAACTTCGTTATGGATTAAAACAAGCCCGTCGAGCTTGGTATGAAAGACTTACTTCTTTTCTCATTTTAAATAAATTTTCAAAAGGCAGGGTTGATACCACATTATTTTTTAAGTATTTTAAAAATGATTTAATTGTTATTCAAATTTATGATGATGATATCATTTGTGGATATACAAATGAATCTTTATGTGAGTCTTTTGCTAAAGAAATGAGTCAAGAATTTGAAATGAGTCTAACGGGTGAGTTAACATTCTTTTTAGGATCACAAATAAAATAACTTGATGATGGTATTTTTATTAGTTAAAATAAGTACACATTGAACTTGATAAAATAATTTGGGATAAAAAATGCTAAAGCATTAAACACTCCCATGAGCACATCTACAAAGTTGGACTTAGATAGTGAAGGAGAAAACATTGATCAAAAAACTTATAGAGGTATAATAGGAAGTTTATTATACTTAACTGATACAAGATCAGATATCATGTTTAGTGTTGGATTGTGTGTAAGGTATCAATCTAACCCAAAACTCTCTCATTTGAAAGCAGTTAAACAAATTTTTAGATACTTGAAAGGAACATCTAAACTAAGATTATGGTATCCTAAATCAAAGAACTTTGACTTGATTGCCTATTTTGATACTGATTTTGGTAGATGTAGAATAATATATAAAAAAAACACTACCAGAACATGTCAATTTTTGGGGTATGCACTTATTTCTTGGACTTCTAAGAAACAAAATTCAGTAGCTTTATCTACTATGGAAGCAAAATACATTGCAGCTAGTGCAGCTTGTGCCCAAGTCATTTGGATAAACAACACACTAGAAGACTATGGGATAAAATTAAAAAATATTCCTATAAAGTGTGATAATATAAGTGCTATATATCTAACCAAAAATCCTATTCAACACTCAAAAATCAAACATACTGATATTAGACATTGTTTTATAAGAGATCATGTAAATTGTCAAGATATCTCTTTGGAATTTATTGACACTAAGCATCAATTAGCGGATATTTTTACAACATCCTTAAATGAAGAACAATTTGATTTTCTTAGAAAAGAACTTGGAACACTAAATCATGAAAGTATGTGATTTGCTAATCTAGATTTTATGATGATAATAATGTTTAAAAAATTATCTTCTTTTGAAATTATCTTATTGTTGACATGAATTATCCATCTCATTATTTACAAAAAATTTGCTAAATTACATGAGATAATTTTAAAATGCATGAGTAGCTCTTAAACTCTTGAATCTTCTTGAATTTCTTGGCTTTTTGAGCTTATATTTGAAATTTTCTTTTCCAAATTGACCTTTATAAAATTGAAAGCTCTTGTTAATAATATTTTTGCAACTCTTCCCTTGTTTTCTTTCCTTCTTTTTTACAAGAGGAAGAAAGTTCTTTATGAATTATATTGTATTTTAAAAAGGGGGAGCAAAAACTCATACGCCTAAAATCCTTGGTCCCACTCCTCACCTTTTTATTGATAACGAAGGAGGAGAAATGGATGTTGATAACTTATGTAATTGAATGGATGTTGATGACTTATGCAATTAAATGGATGTTGATGACTTATGAAAATTTTTAAATATTTAAAATTCATGATAATCCATGATGCGTTGATGACATGATACTTTAAATATAAATTATTATTGATATATACATGTCTTATTGCAATCCTTGAAATATGATTTGCTTAAAGTATTGATTGCCATAATTCACTTGAATTCAAGAGTGAGTGATTCTCTTGAATTTAAGTCCTTTTTATCATGGTATAAATTTAGTGTTGAATCTCAGATTTTGATGATGAAATCATTTAATGGGTTATTGATCTAATAAGATAGTTAGAATTAATTAATACAAGATTAATTATGATAGAATGATTATTACAATTAGGATTGACCAAGGTAAAGTCTATGCATCGGGTAAATGTGGTTGGGAACTCGCTAAGAGTGTGTCGGGAGCTCACCGAGGGTATCGAGAGTTTACTAGGATGGCACAAGGGATTTCGCCAAAAGAAGACTGAGACTCACTAGAAGATTATCGGGGGTAGCCGAAAAGCTTATCGACAGTTAGGATAGTCTTGTAATGGATGTTTGGCAATTATGATTGTATTTAATTAAGTTGTAATTAGTATCGTGCAGGACTAACTATGACAGGAACAATGAAGTTACAACCAGATGATGGGCCAAGATCAAGCTTGGGCATTAGGTTGGGTTCAGACGATGCTGTGAGATCTCATCGAAGTTCGCTAGGAGATTCGTCGAAGGAATCGAGAAGCTCACTGGGAACACGTCGGGAGATCGCCGGAGGAACATCGGAAGACTTATCACAAGAATACTGGTGGCTACCGGATTAGCAGGAGTTAGGTCTTAATTATCTTGATTGATCGTTAAGTATTGTAATCATTGAGTTATAGTTAAATTTTGAGTCCAAATTAAGTTAGATTTGGATGAATCCAAATCAACCTAATAAAGCAATCAGGTTCATTATTGGGGTTTGATTGAGCTCAATTGGTTGACCAGAGGGTGGTCAATATTAGGTTCAAGCCAGAATTCGAAAAGTGGAGGGAACCACTTTTGTAGAAATTTTGACGGGTAAACTGTTAGTGAGTGACAGGTATACCATCATCGCCCAGGCTTTCGGGTTGCTGACGACGGCTGACTCACCCAGGCTGGGCGGTTGAACCACCCATACCTTGGTGTTCGGGCAACTGAGCAGCCCAGGTCGACGAGTGAACTGCCCATACCTAGATTTTCCGGATATGGTTGGATTTTGGGTCCAGTTTTAAAGATAATTTGGGACCTATAAATACTCTAAGTTTTCTTACATTGAAAATAATAATTTTGGGGATTATATTCTGAGAAAATATTATATAAGAATTATAAAAAAAAGAAAAGCGATAAGGGAGAAAGCTTAGAGTTATAAATTTTCTTAAAGTCTCCCTTGTAAGCAAAGCGTAAGGGTTTGGTCTTCACCCAAAGAAGATCAGTAGTGGACACCGGTGTGCCTCAAGAAAGATGACTCTGGAGTGGACGTAGGCCATTAGCTTTGAACTACTATAAAAATTTTGAGTTCATCTTTTGCTTTCCTTATTAACACTTTTGATCTTGTTTACTCATTGAAAGCAAACATTTCACTAACGATGTTTCTTATCTTTCAGATTTCCTTACTCTTTCTTAAGTAATTAGTAAGCAAGTAACTTAGCAATATTCTTATCATTCACTTGCTTTATTTGAACAACAAGCTTTCAATCTTCCTATCATACTTAAATCGAAACGTTTTTGTTTAAAATAAAAAATTTATATTTGCACTAATTCACCCCCCCCCCCCCTAGTGCCAATTAATCCTAACAATTGGTATTAGGGCAAGGTATTTACTCTTTGGATTAACACCCACTTGAGTAAATGACTTGTTTTGGCATGAATGAGGGACATTCCATCTCACGTCCTCCCATGTTCTATGGGACGGATTACACGTATTAGAAGACAATGATGCATTTTTTTTATCTCTTTGGACCTTGGTCTATAGAGTATTATTGATAATGGATTTGAAAAATCTTCTAAGCTAATAAATGAACTAAATGATTTGGAAAGGAAGAATTTTTCTTTAAATACCAAGGCTATGAATGCCTTGTTTTCTACTCTTGATAAGAACGAGTTTAATCATTTTTTCATTTGTGAATAGGCCTTTGATATTTGGTACACTCTAGAAATCACACACAAAGAGACTAGTAGAGTAAAAGAATCAAAGATAAATATTCTAGTTTATAACTATGAGTTATTTCAAATGAAACCAAGTGAGTCCATTAGAGACATGTACACCCATTTCATGGATGTCATCAATGGCCTAAAATCACTTGAAAAATATTTTTTGAATTTTGAATTATTTAGTAAGATTATGATATTTTTACCTAAAAATTGAGATCATAAAGTAATCGCTATTCAAGAGGTCAAAGTCTTAAAGAACTTGCCTCTTGAAGAATTGATTAGCTCTCTTATGACATATGAACTAAATTGTAAAGTTTATGATGAGCTTGATGAACCCCTTATAAAGAACAGGAAGGATGTAGCACTTCGAACAACAAATGACTTCTCGAGTGAAACCTCGAGTAATGAGGACCATGATATTGCTTTGTTATCAAGAAAATTTAAAAAATTATAAAAAGAACAATAACTATAAAAATAAAAAGGAACCAAAGAAGGACAATGTCATTTGCTATGAATCCAAAAAATCGAGACATTTCAAGAATGAATGTCCTCATTTGAAGAAAAAGCCAACACTAAAAAAGAAATCACTTTCGACTACTTGGGATGTAAAAGCTCTTCGGATGAAGAAGACAACTCCAAATAAGAAGTGGCTAACTATGTCTTAATGGCGATCAAAGATAAGGTTAATGAGCCTTTAAATATTTTTTCAGAATTATTAAATATATTTCATGATTTATTCAATGAGTTTAAAAAACTTAGCAAGTCTTTTAAATTGCTTAAAGTTGATCATGATTTGTTTGTTAAAAAACTTGACAAAATGCATGATTCATTAGTTTCACATAAACCATGTTCTAAATGTGATTTGATAGATATTGTTAAAGAAGAGAACATCAGAAAAAATTGAAATAGGGAACAAATCCCTAAATATGATCCTTACAAATACGGGTCATATTAATAGAAAAAATGGCATAGGCTTTGTTGGTAATGTCCAACGAAAGCCAACCATGTTTGTAAGAGGACCTACATTAAACATGCCACCAAGAATCATGTGTAATTTTTGTAGAAGATTAGGATATATAGCTTACAAATGTCCATTTAAAAATTATAATCCTCACAAGGTAGTTTGGGTTCATAAAGGAACCATAAACAAACTTTTGCCATTAGGAAAAATGGGAAGAACATTTCATGATGGACCCAATGTTAAATGAATATCTAAATCAAAACCTCCTATAATATAAAGTTTCATCATAACAAGGCTAGGAGCACTAAGTAATATTTTGAAAGTACATGCTCAAGGCACATGATTTGAGATCTAATACTCTTTTAAAGCTCAGTAGCCTAAGTAAATAAAAGAAAAATTATTGAAAATAAAATTATTGGTAATGAATCTTAAGGATGATTCTTTATTAGAATTAATCTGGATCACTCCCAATGATGCATAATCTTTATATAACTAGACTATACTAGAATTAAAAATGAGAAATTTTAGTTAACTTAAATAAAAGTCATATGTATGAAAGAAAGATTTTGATAATGATTATTGTATTGGTGTTTATTAACTTGTGTTTATGATTTATATTGTTTTTGAACCTAAAAAATCATATATGTAATAATCTCTCTTTAAAAGAAAAATTTTTTAATAACATGATAGAATCTTCCAACACACAAAAATCATTTGATTCAAAAATAAATCAAAGCTTTTGTTTGAAAATATTTATTACAATGATAATAATGAAATTTTGTTTTTGACTTTAAATATCATTGAATTTTTGAAATAAATTTCAAAAGAAGGATAACTCTTCTTGAAAGAATTTTTATCCCATGAATCCTTCAATAAAGATAAAATGATACATTTATTGTTGAATCTCTTTAACTACAAAATGAATTAGAAAACTTTAGCTATTTTCTTTTGGAAAACAATCTATGATGACTTTATTGAAATTTTTTGAAAAGTGATTTTTTATGATGATTTTGGATATGTTTTCAAATGATTTTATTTTAAAAAAATGGATACGTTTGAATCTATCCGACATTATTGATATTTTAATAACTTAAATCATGACCATGAAATCTTGAAAATTAAAATTGAGATCTTTCTATAAACCAAGATTGTTTACTAAGATTCCTTCCCTTTATTAAAGAAAAGCTTTCATCCTAATCATGATCTTGACTTCTCAAAATTTATAACTTGATATTTCTATAAGAATCAAGATCCTTCTTTTTAATCTCCTAAGATTTCAAAAGCCTTGAAATTTCATCTAGGAAGAAATATGTCAAAATAAATCATATTCTTGACATTTATAATTAGATAATAATATTCTTAATGACATGATTACTTATGACTTTCTTCTTAGTATAATTTATCACTAAAATTAGTATTTCTTAAATTTGTGATAAGTTAAAAATTGAAAGAGATTTATATTATCATAAATACTCTCTTAATTTCTTGACTTGACTTATATGTTATGGGAATCACGTTATTGATCTCTATAATTTTTTCTTTTAAATAAAAATATGGTTTATAATCTTAACAATATTAATTGAAGTTATTATCAAGATCATTCTTCTTTATTAAGAAGATTTATCTTAGATGAATTGAGATTATCCCCTAAGACTCATTTTATTATTCATAAAAAGGGAAAAAATTTATTAAATGAAATCATGTATTTTGATATTAAAAAATTGATTTTATCTTTAATGACATGATCTCCTTGTACTTTTTGGCATAATTTGAATATGAATGCCAAGAAGAAATTATGTCATCGTATTTTTTTCTTTATAATAACAAAAATGGAGAGATAAAATTATTAATATGATTAGAAGTAAATTGGATATGATAACCTTGAATGAGAAATAATTTGCTTGGAAGAAAATTTAGAATTTTCTAAATACATACAAAATACTTGATTTATAATTTGAGCTTGATCTACTATCATGCCTTCTTATGAAATTCTTGATGTTTTTTATCAAAATTTACAATAGATGATTTTTTGCTATACTTGAAATTACATGAGATGATTTTAAATGCATGAGTAGCTCTTAAACTTTTGAATCTCTTTGAATATCTCGAAGTTTTGAGCTTAATTTTGAAATTCACATCTATAAAATTTACACATTTAAAATTAAGTATTTTTATGATATGATATTTTTTATTTCTTTATCTTACTTCTACCTTCTTGCTCACACATGTGGAGAAAAAAAATCGATAGCATTTCAAGAGACTAATAAGTCTATTAATTAAATTTTGAATCTCTTGAAATTGATTTTGATGATTATAAAATTGAATGAGTGATTTATCTATATCATGGCTTTATTTTCTTGGAATTATAACTTTAAATCTTTTATAAATCAAAATCTTTTGTTATGTGTTTTCATATTATTTAAAAGGAGATTTTTATACAAATCATTAACTTGACAACTTAAGATTTCTTATGGATAAATCAAGATATTTTATTTGTTTCTTCTATGACTTATCTCTTAATATTCACAATTTGTTATCATAAATTGAATATCTCATCACCATGTTAATTTTTCTTGATATAGTTTATGTGATGATTGATATTTTTCTTGATTTATTTCTTGAGAAAATGATGTAATAGGAGAAGTTTTACACTATTCTAACCTTCCCTTCTTTTTGACAATGACAAAGGGGGAGTAAAATTTGTTAGCTCATAAAAATTGCTAGCTTGAACAATGCAAAGGAAGCAAATATTTGCTAGCTTGCACTTCTCAAAAGAGAAGAATAAATTAACTAGCTTGCATGTTCTAAAGTAAAGAAAATTTTGTTTGACAAAGAGGGAGAAGGTATAATGATGTGAAATCATGTATGAAGATCGTGCATGTAATGATGATTTTGAAAATCTACATAAAGATAATAATTTATTCGTTATATTTTCTTGAAATTTAAATGAGAAAATTTTTTTGAGCTCATATTCAAAATTTTATATATACAAATTGAGGTTCAGACCTAGAAATGTTAAATCATGAAAATATAAATTGCTAATATAGATTTCATGAAATGAAGCTTTTTTGTGATAACATTTATTTTTTAAAATTTCTCCATGATTTATCTTATTGTTTTCAAAAAAGAGAGAAAAAAATTGTATGAAGATGTGCCACATTTGAAATTTACAAGAGATAATTTTTATATCAAGATATAACTTTTGCTATATTTGAAATACATAAGTAATCTTTAAATCTCTTGAACTTTTGAGCTCATCTTAGTATTACATTTAAAATTTATTAAGAGCTCTTCTCTATAATAAAATGATTCGACAACACCTCCCTTATTTCTCTCCTTATTAAAGGAGAAGAAAATTTTATAATACATATACTAAGGGGCAGTATGTCATCCTGTGCTTTGAAATTATTAGCTATATTTTACCTTTTTGTTGATGATAAAGGGGGAGAAATATATATTGTTGATATACGATGAATATATTGATGACACATGATCTTGTTGAAATACATGAATCTCCTAGGTAAGGATATGAATTGGACATCTTGGATATAGATGCTTAATTCCTTTTTTACTTATGATTTGATGACTTGATTCATGAGTTGATGACTTGATGCAAATTTATGTTGAGATTTACATAGAATATTGATTGCTTGAATTTAAGAGTGTATGCTTCTCTTAAATTTAAGTGGCATGGATTTAGGGGGAGTTAGAATTAACTCCTGTCATCAATTGATTGTCATCATAAAAAAGGGGGAGATTATTGAATCTCAGATTTTGATGATAAAATCAATTGATGAGTTATTGATCTAATAGGATTATTAGAATTGATTGATGCAGGATTAATTATGACAGAATGATTATTACAAGGTCAAGTCCACACATCGCGTCGATGCGATTAAGAACTCAATAGGAGTGCGTAGGGAGCTCACCGAGGGTATCGGGAGTTTGCCAGAATGGCGCAAGGGAGTTCGCCAGAAGAAGACTGAGACTCGTTGGAAGATTATCGAGGGTATCCGAAAAACTTGTCGGGAGCTAGGATTGTCTTATAATAGATGTTTGGCAATTATATTTGTATTTTATTAAGTTATAATTAACATCATGCAGGGTTCGAACAATGCAGTGCGATCTCGCCGAAGTTCATTAGGAGATTCGCCGAAGGGATTGGGAAGCTGGCTGGGAACACATTGGGAGATCGCTGGAAGAAGACCGAAAGACTCACCGCAAGAATGTCGAAGGCTACCGGATTGGTGGAAAATAGGTATTGATTATCTTGATTGGTCATTAAGTATTGTAATAATTGAGTCATCATAGTTAGGGTTTGAGTCCAAATTGAGTTGGATTTGAAAGCAATCTATATCAACTCAATAAGGCAATCGGGTCTACTATTGGGGTTTGATTGAGCTCAGGTTAAGCTTAATTGGTTGACCAGAGGGTAGGTCAATATCATGTTCAAGCCAGAATTCAAAAAGTGGAGGGAACAACTTTTGTGAAAATTCTAGCGGGTAAACCGCCGGTGAGCAGCGGGTGTACCGCCACCGCCCAAGCTTTCGGGCGATTGATGACGGCTGACCCGCCTAGGCTAGGTGGTAGAATAGCCCATACTTAGGAATCTGGGTACTTTGGGCAATTGACCTGCTGAGGGTCGGTAGGTAAACCACTCGTACCCAGGTGTTAGGGCGACTAAGCCACCAGGTTGGCGAGTGAACCACCCGTACACAAATTTTTCTGATACAATTAGATTTTGGCTCTGATTTTGAAGCCAATTTAGGGCCTATGAATACTCGAAGTTTTCTTACATTCAAAATAATAATTTTGGGGATTATATTCTTAGAAAATATTATGTGAGAATTATAAGAAAAAGAAAAAGAGTAAGGGAGAGAGCTTAGAGTTAGAAATTTTCTCAAAGTCTCCCTTGTAAGTAAAGTGTAAGAGTTTGGTCTTCATCCAAAGAAAATCGGTAGTGGATGCTAGTGTGCCTTAATAAGGGGGACTCTGGAGTAGACATAGGTCATTGGTGTCGAACCACTATAAAAATTGTGAATTCATCTTTTGCTTTCCTTATTAACGCTTCCTATCTTGTTTACTCTTTGAAAGAAAATATTTCACTTATGACATTTCTTATATTTCGGATTTTCTTGCTCTTTCTTAAGTAATTAGTAAGCAAGTAACTTAGCAGCAATATTCTTATCATTCACTTACTTTATTTGAATAACAAGCTTTTGATATTCTTATCATGCTTAAACCGAAATGTTTTTCTTTAAAACAAAAATAATTACATATGCACTAATTCACCCCCCACCCCCTTCCTCTTAGTGCTAATTGATCCAAACATTTAGGGGGAGTTAAGATTAACTCCCGTCATTAATTGATTGCCATCATCAAAAAGGGGGAGATAGTTGAATCTCATATTTTGATGATGAGATCAATTGATGAGTGTTTATATAACATGTTTGTTAGAGGAAGATTTGCAGGTCTAACTATGACAGGAGCAATGAAGTTACAACTAGATGATGGGCCAAGATCAAGCTTTAGTATCTGTGTTCTGACGATGCAATGGGATCTCGCCGAAGTTCGCTAAGAGATTCATCAAAGGGATTAGAAAGCTCGCTAGGAACACGTCGGGAGATCGTAAGAAGAAGACCGGAAGACTCACCACAAGAATGTCGGAGGCTGCCGGATTGGCGGGAGTTAGGTCTTGTTAGCCTGTTGGTCATTAACTATTATAATTATTGAGTCATAGTTACGAATTGAGTCCTGATTGAGTTAGATTTGGTCGAAATCCAAATCAACTTAATAAGGCAACCGAGTCCACTATTGGGGTTTGATTGAGCTCAAGTTGAGCTTAATTGGTTGATCAGAGGGTTGGCCAACATCAGGTTTAAGCCAGACTTTGGAAGTGGAGGGAACCACTTTTGTAAAAATTTTGATAGGTAAACTACCAGTGTACGGGGCGGGTGTATCGCGCCCACCCAGGCTTTCGGGCGGTTGGCGGCCAGCCCAGGCTGGGTGGTTGAACCGCCCTTGCCTAGGAATCTAGGTACTTTGGGCGGTTGACCCACCTAAGGCTAGCGAGTAAACTGCTCATACCATGGTGTTCGGCTAAGCCGCCCGGTCGACGGGTAAACCGCCCGTACCCAGTTTTTTTTTGGTATATTTGATTTTTGACTCCAATTTCTGAAACCACTTAGGGTTTATAAATGCCCCAAGTATTCTTGCATTCACAACAACTCTTTTTGGATAATTAAATTCTGTGAAAAAGAAATTGGGTATGATTTGTAAGAAAAAGAAAAGGGAAGGGAGAGAGCTTAGAGTTAGAAATTTTCTCAAAGTCTCCGTAGTAAGCAAAGTGTACGAGTTTGGTCTTCAACCAAAGAAGATTGATAGTGGATGCCAGTGTGCCTCAAGAAGGAGGACTCGAGAGTGGACGTAGGCCGTTGGCGCTGAACCACTATAAAAATTTTGAGTTCATCTTTTGCTTTCCTTATTAACGCTTTCGATCTTGTTTATTCTTTGAAAGCAAACATTTCACTTATGACGTTTCTTATCTTTCGGATTTCCTTGCTCTTTTTTAAGTAATTAGTAATCAAGTAACTTAGCAATATTCTTATCATTCACCTTCTTTATTTGAACAATAAGCTTTTGATCTTCCTATCATGCTTAAACCGAAACATTTGTGTTTAAAATGAAAAATTTACACTTGCACTAATTCACCCCCACCCCCCTCTTAGTGCCAATTGATCCTAACAAATCCTTCACAAATTTCTAGTAGTAGCCCATGAGTTTAAGGAAGCCATGCAGCGATTTTATATTTGTAGGTTTTGGTCATCCTTGCATTGTTTCGATCTTCGTCGGGTTTACCGCCACTCCATCCTCTGATATAATGTGCCCAGGATACTCCACTTCACACTGTAAGAAGCTACACTTTGACTATTTAACATAGAGGGTATTCTCCTGAAGAATCATTAGAATAGTTCATAAGTGCTAAAAATGTATATCAAGCGTAGGGCTATAAATGAGGATATCATCAAAAAAGTACCAACACAAACTTATGTAGAAACCTCAGGAAGATATCATTCATCAAGCTTTGGAAAGTAGAAGAAGCATTTGTATGTCCGAAGGGCATTACCAAAAACTCATAGTGGCCCTTATGCATGTAGAATGCAGTTTTCGAAACATCTTCAATGCATACCCGAATTTGATGATAATCGGAATGGAGATCCAATTTAGTGAAGACTCGAGCTCCTTTTAATTCATCCAAGAGCTCATCTATGATTGGTATAGGATATTTTTCTTTAACGGTGATGGTGTTCAAAGCCCGATAATCAATGCATATCCGCCATATATCATCCTTCTTATGCACTATCAACACTAGCGAAGAGTAAGGGCTATAACTTGGTCGAATTACTCCAGTGTCGAGCATCTTCTTAACGATGTTCTCAATCTTATCCTTTCATAAGTGAGGGTAGCAGTATATTCTCAAATTTGATGGATGTTCCAGGCAGAATCGTTATGTGGTGATCATGTGATCGATTAGGGGGCAGCCCTTGCGGCTCCATGAAAACATCCGCAAATTTACCTAGTAAGAGAGCAAGCTTAGGATCTGAATTTTGCACATTCTCCTCCTTAGATGGCTACTATATATGCATAAAAAATCCTCCATCTGCTTTATGCAAAACTTTTTCCATCTGTTACGTCGAAACGATAGAAATATGGCTCCTGCGCTTGCCTTGCAATGTGACCTGTATCCCTTCGCAAAAAAACTTTATAATTAGTTTAGAAAAATTTCAAGAGATGTCACCTAGTATTGTGAGCCATTCGATTCCAAGCATGGCTTTATAATTATCGATGGGTATGAGAAAGAAATCGACTACCACTTCTTGGTCTTGGAGGAGCAGTTTCACCCGTGGGCACTATTGGTCGTAATTTAGGATTCGATCGTTAGCGACCTTTATGTCAAACTTGTTGTAACCTTCGATTTGAAGAACCATACTTGTAGCAACCTTACTGATGAGAAAGTTATTTGTGCTACCTGTATCAATGAGAACGGTGATGGGTTGTTATTTTAGAAGTCCTCCAACTTTCATCGTTTGCGGGTTGGAGTAGCCGGTCAATACATGGACTACATAGTTAGCCAGTTAGGGCTCTTTCTCTATGGCTTCCTCCTCAAGTTTGAGGCCTTCTTCAGATGATTTATTGTTCTCATCCTCCACTGGTTCAATCATGAGGAGCTGGCCCTTTTTGTAGCGGCCACTAAACCCAGTAAAGGGGGCAGTGGCCACTAAACCCGAAGGCCCCAATATAAACCTTAACCACACTTCTCTATAGGATAAAAGTGGCTAAGTAATCTCACAGGGTTTTATTGACTACTTCTAAGGAGATTAGGACTCAAACCTACTAGAGTACTATTAGGGAGCTAACAAAAATTGAAGATCCAAACCTTCTCCAATTGCTTGCTAAATTTTCAAACGTCTTTGTCGAACTGCATAGCCTACCTCCTACTCGACGGTATGACCACCAAATTTTGATTCTCCTAAGCAAACTACTAGCAAACACTCGTCATATCATTATCCTCATATCCAAAAAGCTAAAATAAAGATAATTGTAAATGAAATGCTGATCATTGCTGAATTGGTGGCTTGGTATGATATCGGTCAACGGCACCAAGGAGAGATAGTAGCAAACTTGAGAAAATTGTAACTTCTACTCACTTCAAACTCAAATCGGGCTCACATTACCATAGACACTACCAGAGGGCAACCCCCATATTAGAACCCTTGTGGATTCTAAGCTTGGGATGATCTCTATAGGGGATTGGCCTCCGTGGAACTCTATAGTGGTTCCTCCCTCCTTGGTTTTCTATTACATGAGTTGAAATATAATTGATCTATTAATGATGAAAGAGGGGAGAATACAAGGCTATTTATAGGGCCTCTAAACCCCAACTCATAATAGGTTTCCTACTTAAGACTCCAACTCCTAACAACTCCTACTCCAACTCTAAGAATCAACTCATACTTCCAACAACTCTAACTCTAACTCTAAGAAGCAACCTCTAAATTAATCCTAATCCTATTCTAGCTTAACCCCTCCTTAACCAACCCATCTTTAACTAGGATAAAGGGTGGTTAATTAGGGTGACATGTATATTATTCTTCCCTCAAAATATCATCCTCTAAACTAATCCTAACCTAGCCGACATTCTCACCTCTTTAATAGGGGTCGACTAGATGGGATTTATATGAATGCCCTTAGGATTTACATATTTGTCCTCTTTAATAAAATTAAATTAGGACTCCCCTAGCTAGAGTCCTAACAGACCCGCCCTCTTTAAATCAGCATTGTCCTCAAGACTGAGCTCCATATCTCTAGGTCGTGATATGTAATTCCTCACGAGGGTCCCTCGTGGCCTTATAGTAGGCACATCCTACTCCTAGGGTCCAGCATCAACAGTAGTGACTAGATGGTGATGTGTCATGATCCTGTGATTCCATGTAATCATCAGCTGAACCTGTGCCTCCTTATCAACTTGGGTGTCGGGTTGATAAATCAGGGTTGAGTCATCCTCTCTAACTTTGATTTGGGATGTAATACTTTGAGGATCAATTGTACTTTTAAATTGATGTATTAATCTAATCCATATATCATGGCTCCATTGTGATCCCCAATTTTACAAGGGCCAAAGTAGCAGGGGGACAATTTCCTTGAGGCTCAAATTTTCTGCTGACAGGGCTGGAGATGAAGGGAAACTCAATATTCAAGAGCAAACTTTCTTCTGCTCTGATATTTGTCAGGGGGCTATTTCTTTCTTGTATAGGCTGCCACTTAGTTGTTCTTTAATTGTAATTGAGCCTTCTTTTGAAATAATTACTCCCTTTTGATAAGCTCCCTAGTGGTGTGAGCCTATTCTGAGTCCAAGGAGGATAGGAGCTGCAATTTTACTAAGCCTATTTTTATCTCTCCTTTATGTTGTTGACTTATATCATGTCAAACTTCAAATTCACTAGCAATTAGTATCCCTTTATAAATCAAAAGTATCGTGTGAAATGTCGGGAGAGCCTCGGTGTATATTAGGAGTCAGCTATCTTGCATGAGGGTGGGGCCGATACTAATTCCTAATATATATACTCCAATTATGAACACATTGCCACGATCGAGTAATACTAGCACTGAAGTTGATAGCATCGTGACAGTGAGGATCCTGTAGATGGTGGACGTGTGAATGCCTTCCTCTTGTTCCTTCAGAATTTTGATCTCCATCGAATAAAGTTTGGTGTCATAAGTTCTATGCTGGTATTATCGATGGAGGGACTCAATCTCCTACTAAAAACTCCATTTTGCTTTAATATGTGTCAGCTTGTTGTTTCATTCTAGCTTGAGCAACAAAGAGATTATCCTTCAGCAGTTATAGGATTTTATCCCTATCAATTAAATTTTGGTCGATCTAATCCTGTTTGGCTGCACCAATTACATACTTTGGAATCATAGGGGTCGGTCAGCCATATAATTCCTCATATGGGGTACATTTTGTAGATGAATGATATGTAATGTTGTACCGCCATTCAGCCTAAGGGAGCCACTTCGTCCACTTCTTTGGCCGATCACTACTAGCGAAGCACCGAAGGTATGTCTCCATACACCTGTTCACTATCTCTGTTTGGCCGTCGGTCCGTGGGTGGTATGTTGTGCTTATCTTGAGTTTAGTGCCCTACAGTTAAAATAACTCGATCCAAAATTTACTTATAAAAATCCTGTCATGGTCACTCACAATAGACCTTGGCATCCCATGTAGTTTAACAATTTTTTCTATGAAAAATTGAGCAATACTAGTATTAGTGTAGAGATTTTGCATAACATAAAAATAGATATATTTCGTAAGTCGATCAACCACCACATGAATTATGCTTTTACCTTTGATGAAATCCATGAAGATGTCAGTCCACACCGAGTTCGGTATGGGTAGTGGATGTAGCTTCCTTGGACTTGCCATTGATTCACCCTTTTGTCGTTGACATACATCACACTATGCTACAAATTTAGAAATAATTTTTTTCATCTCTCTCCAATAAAAATTTTGTTTCACTCTTTTGTAGGTTCTCAAAAATCTGGGGTGCCCTACTGAAGGTGTGGAGTGCATCTCTTCCGGGATGGTTTTGATACAAGGGGAGTCGAGTATAAGCACAATGCGATCTTTGTAGCGTAGATCCTTTAAATCCCAAGTGTAGTGAGCTATTGCATTTGGATCCTCCTCTAATTTTCTTATGATATTGCTAGTCTTTAGATCCTTCTTCCATTCCTCCCTAATATCCTCAAGGAAGCCATTGGTAGGAAGGGAGATGGCTAAAAACTCAGCTTGCTCAAGTAGTTGTGAAAGTGCATCTACAACAATGTTTTCTTTCCTCTTTTTGTAAATAATTTCATAATCAAATCTAAGAAGTTTGGTTACCCATTTTTTCTACTTAGGAGATAATATCTTCTTCTCCAAAAAATATTTGAGGTTTCAATAGTCGATTTTAATTTGAAAGTACCAATCGATCAGGTAGAGTCTCCACTTTATTACTGCATACACAATGGTGAGCATCTCCTTATCATATATTGACATTTTTTGATATGAGAGAGATAACACCTTGTTGGTATATGGAAGTGGTCAACCATCTTGTATGATAATGGCTCCAATTCTAACTCTAGATGCGTCGACCTCAATGATGAAGGTTCGACCAAAATCGGGTAGCGCTGGCGCCGATATCATCTTCATGGCTTCCTTGAGTTTGTCGAAGGCATCAGAGGCTTTGTCCAACCATTGAAAAACATCCTTTTTTAGTAGGAAGCTGAGAGGTGCACTGAGCTTCCCATAGTCTTTCACAAACTTTTGGTAGTAACCCATTAGTCTAAGAAAACAGCATAGCAATTTCACGTTCTTATGTTTCAACCAACCTTTTATTGCTTCAATATTTAATGAGTCTACTACCACTCCTTGTGATATTATGTGCCTAAGGTACTCCACTTGTTTCTAGAGAAAGTTGCACTTTGATGGCTTAACAAAAAGAGTATTCTCTCAAAGGATCGTTAAAACAAACCGCAAGTGCTGAAAGTGAGTCTGAAGAGAAGGGCTATAAATGAGAATATCGTCGAAAATACCAATACAAATTTATGAAGAAAGCTCTAAAAAATATAGTTCATGTGGCTTTGGAAGGTTTAAAGAGCATTAGTAAGTCCAAAAGGCATTACCTAGAATTCATAATTGCTGTTAAGCATTCGGAATGATGTTTTTAGAATGTCATCTTCATATACCCGAATTTAGTGGTACTTAGGTCGGAGGTCCAACTTCATGAAGACTCGAGCTCCTTTTAACTCATCAAGAAGTTCATGCACCACTAGTATTGGATACTTATCTATGATAATGATGTCATTTAGAGCTCGGTAGTCAATGCACATCTGCCAAGTTCCATCATTTTTTCATGCAAATAACACCGATGAAGAATATGAGTTGTAGCTTGGTCGAAGAACCCTGTTTTAAGCATCTCTTTTACAATCTTTTTAATTTCCTCCTTCTGAAGATGAGGATAGTGGTATGGTAGAGTGTTCGTTGGTGGTTTGCTTGGGAAAATTGGAATCTTATGGTCATGCTACCGGGAAGGAGGAAGACCATGCGGTTTGGCAAAAATGTTAGAAAATTTAGCAAGCATATGAGCAAGGTTTTGATCTGTAATTTTTATTTTCTTCTCCTCTGGTTCCTATTGGAGTTGCATCAAGAAACCTATTAGAACCCTTGCGAATTCTAAGCTTAGGGTGATCTTTATAGGGGATCAACCTCCTTAGAACTCTATAGGGGTTCCTCCCTCCTTGGTTTTCTGCACAAAGGCTAAAAAATAATTGATCTATTGATGATGATAATGGTTGATTATAAGGCTAATTATAGGGCTTCTAAACCCTAACTCTTAATAGGATTCCTACTTAAGACTGTTAGGACTCTAGCTAGGAGAGTCCTAATTTAGTTTCATTAAAGAGGGCAAATACATAAATACTAAAGGCATTCATGTAAATCCTATTTAGCCAACCCCTAATAAAGAAACAAGGAGGCTAGCTAGGTTAGGATTAGATGGAAGGAAGATATTTTGAGGGTAGAATAAGATACATGTCACGCAAATTAACCACCCCTTATCCTAGTTAAAGAGGGGTTGGTTGAGGAGAGGTTAAATTAGAATAGGATTAGGATTAGTTTGAAGGTTGCTTCTTAGAGTTGGAGTTGGAGTTGTTTGATGCGGGAGTTGCTTCTTAGAGTTGTCATAGGAGTTGTTAGGAGTTGTTAGAAGTAGGAGTCTAAAGTGGGAATCTTATTAGGAGTCAGGGTTTAGAAGCCCTATAAATAGCCTTGTATTCTCCCCTCTTTCATCATCAATAAATCAATTATATTTCAGCTTATACAGCAGAAAACCAAAGAGAAGGAACCCCTATAGAGTTCTAAGGAGGTCGATCCCCGGTAAAGATCACCCCAAGCTTAGAATCCGTAAGAGTTCTATCAGACTCCTACTCCTAACAACTCCAACTCCAACTCCAACTCTAAGAAGCAACTCCTACTTCCAACAACTCTAACTCTAACTCTAAGAAGCAACTCCTACTTCCAACAACTTCAATCTCTTCTCTAAGAAGCAACCCCTAGCCGGCTCTCTTAAAGCGTTATAGCCCCCCACCGTGAAGGCCATAATCTCTTTCGCATGAATCCAAGAGAAATGGCTGAACAAAGATGCTCGAGGATGAGAACCACTCCTAGACCTATGGCATATGAACCTCCTTCTACTTTCAGCCATCCTTTGCTACCAAAAAAATTGACAAGAGAAGAACTATGCATCCGATCGACAAAGGGTCTTTATTGGCATTGCAATGAACATTGGAGCCACAACCATCGCTACAAAAAGGCCCACCTCCTACTGATTGAACCTCTTAAAGATATGGAGGAGGAGGTCCAGAAGCATGAGGATAAGGTCACGGATGAAGAACAGTAGCCAGTTGATTTTACAACGTATACTTTTGCCAGCTATGTGAACCTGCAAACGGTGAAAATGGGAGGACTTCTAAAGCAACAATCGATCGCCGTTCTTGTTGACACCACTAGAACCAACAACTTTATGAACATCAAGATTGTTGCCCAATTAATACTCCAAAATAAAGATTGCAGTAGGTTAAATGTTGAGGTCACCGACGGCCAAATTTTTAAGTGCGACGAAAGATGTTCACGGGTGAAATTATTGCAACAAGACTAAGAAATACTTGCTGATTTCTTCCACCTTCCTCTTGATGATTATGATGCCATGCTCGACATCAAATGACTGACTACACTATGTGATATTCCTTGGAATTTTCATAAATTTATTATGAAATTTTTCAGCCATGAGAAATAGGAGATCCTATGCGGGAAACGCAGGAACGATGTAACAACGACTTGCATGAAGCAAATGGAGAAAGTTTTGAACAAAGAAAATAATAGCTTCCTGATGCAACTTCAATAGCACTCTATGAGGGAGCCAATAAAATTTAAAGACCCAAACATCGTCTAATTGTTTGCTAAATTTTCAGATATTTTTGTCAAACCATATAGCCTACTTTCTAACCGCCTGCATGACCACTGAGTTCTAATTCTCCCAGGCAAACTAGCAGCAAACTCTCGGCCATATTATTATCCTTACTTCTAGAAAGGTGAAATAAAGAGAATTGAAGATGAGATGCTTGAAATAGGGGTCATACATCCAAGTTGTAGCCCCTAGTCTTTGTCGGTGCTAGCTTTACCGACTTCGACAAAGAGCTTATTATTCATACATCAAGAGCTAGAAATTATGTTATCCACATGCAAGATGGTTGACCCCTCGCCTACATCTACGAAGCCCTCACTCCAAATCACCTGAAGCTACTAATTCAATAACAAGGGAATGCCAACCTTTGCTAAATTTATTACTTGGTATGATACAGGACAGCAGCACGAAGAGGAGATGAAAGTAAGTCTTGAAAATTTGTAGCTTCTGCTCCTTCCGAACTCAGATCAAGCTCACTTTAGCATGGACTTTATTAGAAGGCAACTACCATCATAGAGGAAGGCTTGACTATTAATAAAGAATAACCACATGTCAAACCATCAAGAACAAAACAGTTGCCCAACAAATGCCAGAGTAAAAGGAAGTTTGTTATTAAAGATCGAGTCTTTCTTCATATTCATCCCTACAAGCAAGAATTTATGAAGACTCGAGCCTTACAAAAGTGGTCTCCTACTTACTTTAAACTCTGCAAAATTAAAGATCATATTGGAGCCATAAATTATGGATTAGACTTGTGCACTAATTCAAAATTACAAATCATCCCCTAAAAATCTCACTACAAATGGAAGTTTGGAGAGGACAACTCAGCCCCAACTTAACCACCTAACACCCAAGATGATGAGGAGGCCCAAATTAAGCTGATGATTGTATGGAACATGATGTGCTCACTATAGGGCCAAGAAGGACCCTCATGAGGAGTTACAGATCATGACCCAGAGACATGGAGTTATCCTTGTTTTCATTCTACAAAGCTTTACTTTCATTTCTGTATTTAAAGGTAATTTTATATAATAGTTTAGAGCATTTTATGAGGGGAACTATGTCTAATAACAACAAGTTCTATTCTCTTTTTGTAGCAAAAATGCAGCTATTGTTTTCTTTGATTTAGAGCAATACTGTGCTAATGCGATGGACCCCCGAAGACCGAGCGACCCTACCTTACTTTTGTTAGTGCCTGAGTTACCCTACCCCTTCTTTATTGTTGCCTGGCCCCTAGTCCAATTGCCCGTGCCTCGATTAAAGAGTGGTTCTACTACAAGAACGAGTGATTTTACTTTAAGAATGAGTGCATGGTCGCTAACAGAAAGACTAAGTGCCCCAAGGTATGTTCATTGACATTGACAAAACCCCTAATCAACATCATGGGGTTATGCTCAAAGATTAGTCAAGTGCCTAGCCCCTCTATGAATGTGCGATGGCCCTGCTATGCATAAGTGATGTCGCCCTACCCTAAGCACCTAGCCTAGCCTAGGGTTTCAATCAATCAATAATAGGGGTGTTTTTTGTTATGCAATTCAAGATATAGTTTTTATATGACAAATCCTAATTCAATTATAGTAATAGAACCCATGTGTTATGCTTATAAGGTTAGAGGCAAGATCGAGTTCAGAAATAATAAATAAGAATCAAAGTTGGAGTCAATAGAATAGATATGTAAAGTTTGAGTCAATAGCCTATATCACCTATAGGGTATGGTATGATCGATCCAATGCATCTAGTCTAGTGTTATAAGGAGTGGTCATCAGTGTAAGAAAAAAGAAGTAATAATCACCCCCTACTAGAAGAATTCAACTAAAAACCATAGGATGTAGGGCAAGAAGCAATACTTAAAGTAGTAGCAGGCTCAAAGCAAGGAGTGGTAGACCGAGTAACAAGGATGCACAACTTGGAGTGAGTGTTGAAAAACAAGGGAATGCAATTAAGGAGTATAACAGACTAAAGCATAGGCATTGAGGGTAGTAAGCCAGATGTGAGATCAGTAGTGGCATAATGAGATACAAGGGTATATACCCTAGAAGGGAAATAAAGAATTAGAGAAAGGTGTTTCTAGGTAGTCAGTCAGATTTTTATCCTAGTGTTGTAAGTATTAGAGTGAGGATTGACAGACCAATAGACAGGGTAGTAAGACTAAAAGCGAAGAATGTAAAGCTAACCTCTTCCTTAGGAATTGATTGACAAACAAAAATATTTACTATTTTTTTGAGTGATTGACAAACAAAAATATTTGAGAGAGGTCTAAGACCGGTGATAAGGAGTCAGATATCAGCCTTAAAACTTCATATGCTAATGTGGTAGAAAGGGCCTTAATAATTGAAAGAGACTTAGAGGAGATACAGAAAATTATGGGTAAGAACTACAAGGACAAGTTTACAAGCAAAAGTAAAAAAGTGAATGAATATGAAAATAGTAATAAGAGGGTCAAGATGTCAGGATTAGAGAAGGGAAAGTCACCTCAAAGAACTCCGTCATGTGCAAAATATGGATAGAATCATGAAACAAGTAAATGTTTTCGGGTGACTAGAGCATGTTTTGCTTATGGGAAACTAGATCATAAAATAATGGATTACCCACTGAATAAAAAGAAGGAGCCACTACGACCATAATGACAGCCCATACTAGAGTTTATGCCATCACTGAATAGGATTCCCGGGCTTCTAAATCAATAGTCGAAGGTATTATTCATGTTTCTAATAAGAATGCAAAGGTTTTGTTTGATCTCGGGTCCAATCTATCTTTTATTTCACAAACCTTTGCTTGTCATTTGGGCATTGAACCTAAACCATTGGATTACGAGTTGTATATAACTACTGCAGTTAGCGATACTTTGATAACAAACTTGCTTTATCCATCTTGTTTGATTTTTAATCAGAGAATATGAACTCCTTGCTAAGTTAATTCTCCTAGAGATTCAAGGCTTTGATATTATACTTAGCATGGATGTCTATGTTCATATCATACTAGTATTGGTTTCTATACAAAAATAATCATTTTTTACATACAAGATCAGCCCATCTTATATTTTATGGGCATTAGGCATGACTCACTTCCTTGCCCGATATCGACATTTCAAGCTCATTGATTTATATAGAAGGGTTATTCTTGCTATATTATATGTGTGAAGGAGAATTTAAATCAAGCAGCTCATCTAAATGAAATTCTGGTAGTCAGAGAGCTCCCTGATGTTTTTCCATATGACTTGGATAGATTACCTACAGATAAAGAGAGTAAATTTGCTATTGATATTGTCCCTGGAACAACACCAATATCTAAGCCTCCCTATAGAATGGCACTACTTGAGCTAGAAGAATTGAGAAAGCAACTACAAGAATTATTAGATAAAGGTTTTATTCAACCCAGCATTTCACCATGAGATGCTCCAATACTGTTAGTTAAGAAGAAGGATGGGACACTGAGGCTTTGTATTGATTATAGACAGTTGAACCAAGTGACCAAAAAAAACATAAGTATCCTCTACCCAGAATTGATTATTTATTTGATCAATTACAGGGTGCCCAAGTATTCTCCAAGATTGACTTGAGGTTAGGTTATTATCAATTGATTATCAAGAAAGAAGATATCCCTAAAACTGCTATCAGAACTCGGTATAGTCACTATGAATTCATAGTAATGTCTTTTGGTTTGACTAATGCCCCTGCAGCTTTTATAGAATTAATGAATAGGATATTTCATCCAATCTTGGATAACTGTGTTATCGTATTCATTGATGATATATTAGTGCATTCAAGGAATGATCTAGAGCATGAGGAGCACTTGAGAAATGTATTATCCATACTGAGAGAAAAGAAGTTGTGTGCAAAGTTCAGTGAATGTGAGTTTTAGTTAAATGAAGTTGCCTTCTTAGGCCATGTGATTTCAAGCAAGGGCATCTCTATTGATCTAAAGAAAGTTGAAGTAGTAGTTAAGTGGAAAGTACCAACAAATGAAATAGAAGTTAGAAGTTTCTTGGGCATAGCAGGCTATTATAGGAGATTTGTGGAGGGATTTTCTCTAATTGCTAACCCCCTCACCAAGCTAACTCAAAACAATGTCAGATTTGAATGGGGTGATGAATGTGAACAAAGTTTTCAGGAGTTAAAAAGAAGATTGACTAGTGCTCCTATTCTCACAATTCCCAATGGTAACGAAGGATTTGTAGTTTACACCGATGCTTCAAGGAAGGGCCTTGGTTGTGTTTTGATGTAAGAAGAGAAAGTAATTGCTTATACTTCTAGACAACTGAAGAGTTATGAACTAAATTATCCAACCCATGATTTAGAGTTACTAGTAATTATTTTTACACTAAAGATTTGAAGATATTATTTATATGGGCAGACATTTAAAATATTTACCAATCACAAGAGTCTAAAGTATATCTTTACTCAAAAGGAGTTAAATATGAGACAATAAAGATGGATAGAACTTTTAAAGGATTATGATTATACCATCTGATATCATACTAGCAAGGGCTAATGTTACAACTGATGCACTTAGTAGAAAATCTGTAAATTTTATGGCTAGTTTAGTTATGAAACAATGGGGATTATTGAAAAAAAATGGTGATGAGGATTCTATCAAGAATGAGCAAAACTCAATAACATTAATGGCCTCTACCCAGGTTCAATCTGATTTCATTCAACAAATTAAAGAGAGATAGTTACAAGATCCACGTTTAATCCACTTGAGGAAAGAAGTAGAAAAAGGATCAAAGCCTGATTTTCGTGTTTCAGATGATGACCTACTAAGAATGGGGAATAGAGTATATGTTCCAGATGACCCAAATATCAAGGATCAAATCCTGAAGGAAGGTTATAGTTCCAAATTCACCTTGCACCCGGGTAGCTCAAATTGTATAAAGATCTTAAAAGTCATTATTTGTGGGAAGACATGAAAAATGATATTGCAATATATGTATCAAAATATTTAACTTGCCAGCAAATCAAAGTTGAACACCAAAGACCTGGGGGGGTTGTTACAACCTTTAGATATTCCTGAATGGAAATGAGAAAGTATCACCATGGATTTTGTTTCAAGTCTACCTAGAACCTCCATAAAGTATGATGTTATATGGGTGGTTATTAATAAGTAAACCAAATCGATACATTTCCTACCGATTAATATGACATATTCTATAGATAGGCTTGTTGAGTTATATATTAGTGAAATAGTAAGACTTTATGGTGTTCCAAAGGAGATCATCTCTGATGGAGACTCCAGATTCCTTTCTAAATTATGGAGAAGATTACAAGAATCTTTGGGCACTAAAGTCAAGTTTACCACTACTTATCACCCTCAAATTGATGGTCAATCAGAAAGAATAATTCAAACATTTGAGGATTTGCTTAGAGCATATATCATAGATTGAAAGATTTAGAGTCCAAATCACTATCATTTGATACTAGGATTGAAAGGTTTGGAGTCTAAATCACTATCAAAATTTCTATTTTGTTAGACTTTATAGATTCTATAAAACTGGGATCATAACTCCTAACCTTTGGTTGCAAAATCATCAATAACCCTTTATAGAGACCTTCAATTTGTATAAAACTTATTTCATTTGAAACTAGATTGATTTATCTTTTCAACAATACCTTTTTGAGTAATTTGGAGTATGTTTGATCATCTGCATAACTTTACAATTTGCCTTTAAAATTCTGCCAAAATAGAGATTGTATCAATTCTGCCAACACTTGCTTCATCCATTTCAAAACTGAAATCTCTAATACTTCTTTACTTCCTTACATATTAGAATATGTTATATATTTATTAATGTTATATTATATTATTCTATTTAGGTGCATGTATGATTTATTGTTTCGTATATGCTACCGATATATGTCGGTACATACAGGTAGCCCTTTCCAATTCGGATCCCCTCATCTTGATAGCTTCAGTGTTGCCAACCACTGGTCAAAATGCTCAAGCCCGACGATAATAGTAGTACACTCATCAACCCTTATAAGGCACTCATATATTCCCACATTTCCAATGTGGGACTAAGGGGTGTTACACACTCCCCAACACATATACTTGACATCCTCGTCATGGTCGAATAGATTCCTAGATTGAACCCTAGCATGGTGCATGTGAGGCTTAGCCCAGGAGTTGCTCCACACTATGTCGAGTTCAGAGCACTCGGGAGTTCAGATGCACTCCTTACACATAGGTAGCCCTTTCCGATTGGGATCCCCTCACCATGCCCGAATACTAGGTCGGCTCTGATACCAGATGTAGATTTCCACTCGTGTGGATTATGTTGTGATTATTATTTAGTTGAATTAGTTATGAATCACCAAGTGATATGATGTATAATTATAAACTGCACAGGTTTTGGTGAATGAATATAAATTTTAAAGTTAGTATCCTTAAATGTTTGATTAGATCCTAGATGAATTGTGATGTTTACAAAATTATCGATTTATGATATGGTCACACCTTTCGAATGTGATTTAATTCGGGGGGCGTGATAGAGATGGTATTAGAGCTTATAATTTGAGGATCATTAAGATATTTGTATTGATAAGTTAAATGTGCAATATGTCTTCAAGTTTTGTCATTTTTATAGAATGATTGACAAATAAAAATAAAAATCGCTCTTGATGTTTTCAGGAAGCAAGGATGACGAGGTCATCGGGTTCTCCTGTTACATCAACTTCTGATCAATTGAGTGGGATTATGAGGGCCCTTGAAACTCTGACACGTGTGATGCAACAACAAGTCCAACAAAGAGGAAATGACAAAGCAAGAACATCAATTCAGATTAGATTGGGAATAGAACAGTTCAAAAAGCTTAGTCCTCCAAGTTTCAATGATGAACCTGATCCAATGGTGGCAGAACAATGGATGATGCAGATAGAGAAAATATTTGATGTCTTAAATTGCCTGATGATCAGAAGATTTCTTTTGCCACTTTTATATTGCAATGGGAAGCTGAACATTGGTGGAGAACAATAAAGAGAATTTCTGAAATCAGACATGAGCTCATCACTTGGAAGGTATTCATGGAAAAGTTCAATGATAAATATTATTCAGATTGTATCAGAGAGTAGAAGAATTGGAGTTCTTAAATCTTATTCAGGGAAATTTGACAATAGCAAAATATGAAGCCAAATTCACTGAGCTCTCAAGATTTGCCACTCATGTGACTGATGATGAATCTAGAAAGGTAAAGAGATTTGAGAGAGGTCTAAGACTGGCAATAAGGAGTCGGATATCAGCCTTAAAACTTCCAACATATGCTGATATAGAAGAAAGGGCTTTGATAATCGAAAGAGACTTGGGGGAGATTTAGGAAATCAGGGGTAAGAATGGTAAAGATAGGTTTATCAGCAAAAGTAAGAGAGGAAATAAACTCGAAAGCAGTAACACAAGGATCCAAATGTCTAATTCTGAAAAAGAAAAGCTACCGCAGAAGACTCAATCATATGCAAAATATGGGTTAAATCATGAAACAAGCTAGTGTTATTGGGTGACTGGAGCCTGTTTTGCTTGCGGGAAGTTAGATCATCAAATAAAAGTTTACCCATTGAAAAATAAGAAAGAGCCACTGCCTCTTAGATCATCATCCCATGCTAGAGTATATGCCATCACTGAATATGGTTCCCGAGTTTCTAAATTAGTGGCTGAAGGTATTATTCATGTTTCTAATAGAAATGTAAGAGTTTAATTTGATCCTGATTTCAACCTGTCTTTTGTTTCATAATATTTTGCTTGCCACTTTGTCATGGGCTTAGCTGATTTTGCCTAAGCTATGTGGCACCCATGCGTGTCCGTTTACAAAGGTCAGCCCTCCCCGAGATCTCCTAGAGTCCCTTAGACTTACAAAAGAGAAAATGGGCCAGAAGAAGCAATTCCCATGGGATCCACAAGTAATTGCTTAAGAAAACACTTTATAAAGCCAAACACAAATTACACCCATAGACATTATAAACTCAGAGAGGTTGCACACAAAGGATAATGGTCCATTACAGACCGAAGTCCCCACAAGTACTTATAAGACACACTTGTATTTACAAGCCAAACTTGGCCATAAAGCAAATCAAACTAGGGCTGCTAAGCCTACTGCAAGCCCGCTTCCTATTGTACAAGATATGTACCTAAACTGAAGGACACGGACTAACACAAGTATTTCATCGAATACCTTATTTACATTGTTGTCCGTGACATTCTCCCCCACTTATTCCTTCGACGTCCTCATCGAAGCCATGGTAGACGCTGCATCTCCTCGCATTCTGTCGAATCTTCAATCTTCTAATTTGGCTGCAACATGCCCCTTTGGCTCCTAACCGCTCTCCGCCACTATTGTTGAGTTGTCAAACTCTGATCCGCCATGCTACTTCAACTCACCAATGACTGAATCTAGTGTGGGGTTGGTTGAGTTGTGTTGATCCTTATTAGTTCTAGCGGATCCCTCTGATGAAGGAAAAGACCTGCCTTATTATATACCAGTATCGTAGTATACTCATATTGCTTGAACTGGGTAGATGCTTGTTGGAGCTTTAACGAGCATCGCCTTGCAGGCTTTGAAGTTTTTAAGATCCTTTCTCCATAATGTTTGTCCATTGAACCTTCTTCTACTGTTAGTTGCCACTTCCAAATATGTTTGCATCACTCTTGCTTTCGATTAGTCAATTGGGAAATGAAGTGAAAAATCTACTCTCAGTAGTATTGATCACCAATGGTGAGGATTTGACAACTATTGTCTTCCATAAACTTTCTTTGAAGGGTCACTGAACCTGTGCAGAGCTCCTCTGCTGGATAGATAAGAGAACTGGGATACTTGACTTCACTCATTCTCTTCGTAATTGAGAAGGTAAGGTTACTTGGCTTCGCTCACCTCCTCGAGTTAAGAGAATTGGGGTACTTGGTTTCGCCCATTCTCTTGAGTTTCAAAGGCAAAGGTTACTCGATTTCGCCTGCCTCCTCGAGTTTATACTTCATGCATTGAGCTGGTTACTAACAATTGCCCGCTATTTGCTCACACTTCTAAAGCACTTGAAATGGTTGCACTCCTTGTGTTGGGTTAGCTACTGTGATTCGCCTTTCCATTGCCATTGAACTTCTGGAATGCAAGAAGTTTTGTCCGAAAAGAGCAAAAAGTTTACCCCAACTTGGAGTCCCCCAAGAGTCCCCCAACTTGGAGCAAGTCTTTGATAGATCTAGTCACCTTTGGAATTGTACCGTCTTCTCCATCACCTTTGTCGCCTACTCCTCTGTGTAGAAAGGTATAGTACAGTGTACTGCCTACTTTGTTCCTTGGTCGAGCACTCCTGTATCAACCCGAAGTCCCTTAATTTTGGTTATCTTGATGAGAAGCCCATCGACATCGGTCTCATGAAGTTTCTTGGCCTCTGCCCTTCTGCCCTGTCTTGGTACTTGGAGTTTGCCTTTGCATTCTCCACCTCCTCGGCCCCTTTTACAACCAATGCTCTCTATCCATGAGAGCAAGGGATCGATGACTCCACGGAAGTCCCGCATCTGCGGTACCATGGTGCTGCCAAGCCCATAGCACTACTATCCATTATCTTGCATCTTCATCCCTTCCTTCGGAATCGGTAGATCTGCCTCTGTGGCACTGTGGTGCTCCTCCGAGTCCACATTTCTAACGGACTCTTTGCTTTTGGGTAGTTAAGCCCTACTGGACTCGTCGTCGCTTCCTCGCCCCTTTCGACCACCTGCTTCGACACCACTGTGTCCTCATAGCAGTTCTTCTTGGTCGATGGAAAGACAGACTGCAACTCTCATGCATGGCCTCCGCCATCTTGTTGCAGGACTCGTGCTAATTTTGTTCTCCTTAGCTTCCTCGGTAGCAACGTTCGCTTACTCGGCTTTGTCCTCTGAGTTGTCGGGCTCCCTTAAGCGAATGTGAGCACTAAAGTAGTCCAACTCTCTAGTTGCTCCAATTATACCTTAGTATAATCAAGTCCCCTCCATGGGACTCACTGATACTTGTAATCTGACTACTCCCTCGGTAGTACACAGCCCCCATATGCTGACGACCAAGGCTTTCATCTGATGAAAGCTTCGATGCATACACACGGAAGACCCGCCTCTGCGGTACTATGGCATTCACTCCTTGAATCCACAGTCCTTCTTGCTATTGCATTATTCACCGAAGTGGAGCTCCCAGCAGCTCCTGATCATTCACATGATCACGTCCCCCTCCATGGGACTCACTGGTACTTGCACTTCGACTTCTTCCTCAATGGTATACAGCTCCCATACGCTGATGACTAAGGCATTCATCCAATGCAAGCTTCAATGCACATATGAAGACCCGCCTCTATGGTACTACGACATTCACTCATTGAATCCATAGTCCTTCTTCTTGTTGTGTCATACACCAAAGTGGAGCTCCCAGTAACTCCTTATCATACCTCCGCATGATCTTGTCCCTCACCGGACAAGATTGCCTATATTGCATTGCCACGAACTATTCCACCACGATCCGCTGCACCATGTCGCCTCGTGGTGACATCTCCATTGCATACAAATTCTCGTGTGATAAACTCGGACTATGACTTCTCCACGTGTGGCCTCTGTCGACATATCGTAGGGTCTCCGCCGTCTTCGATTTGTAGTTCGCTCCCTTGGTAATTTCCCTTCGTCCACCCACTCTTGGGTCATACCTGGATGAAGCATAGCTCTAGGACAGTCCATCGCCTGGTAGCTCCTGAAGTCCCCTAACTTCGCTAGAGTTGGTGCACCATTGTCTAGATCTTGGGCCTCTATCCCCTACCAGCACAATTTTTCTATGCACCTCTTGTTCCTGACAACTTGAATGGCAACACTGTGGTATATTCTTCAAGAGTACCCGCCTCTGCATCCTCTTGCCTCGTACTAAGGTCTCCTGATCCCAACTTTGCCTTCACAAGTAGAATCACCTTAGTTACTCCGTTAAATGCATCTTTGAGGTAGCTTACATGTGTTTCGAAGCTCCCTTCATCTTTGGCACTATGCAAAATAAGTCTGTCCCATCAGAATGAAGAACCCATGGAATGACATGATCCCACTCTTGCCTCTACAAGAGTTCATGCCCTTGACCTCTCGCCAAGGAAAGCTCTGTACCTCCGCTCCATGTTCCATCTTCTATGTCAACTCCCTTCATGCGGCTTGGATACTTCACCGAGTTCCACCTAAGTCGCTCTGCTCCTCGATTTGCATTGAGTTGATAGTGGCCCTCACGTCCATCATTCTGTGGGTCAGTCCTCTGTTGAGTTCGATTTCTGCATCGACTCTAAGTGTGCCTTCATATGATGTTACCTTGGATTGCTCCCCCACTTGATCTCGAAATGCATCCACCAATGCATTACCTCCTTCGAGATCATGCGACGACTCTTCGTTGCTCACTCGGTACGTTGAGCTTTGTGGAGATATCACTTTGAGGAACTCTTCCTCAATATGTGCAGTTCGTTGCACATGATTCTCCCACTAGAGAACTAAGACTTATCCCTCTTGGATATCTGTTCTGCTGGAGCAACTTTTCTCTTTACATACTTCCCACTGGAAGTTTCGGAGACCACCATCACCTTTGGACTACTCCATCTTGCTGAACTTGTGCCTTGTTCTGCCCCCGCAAATGCAGTTACTAGATTGCGACCCTTTGCTAATATAGTCTCCACTGCACCCTTCAAGGTCTAGCAATATGCTGAACTTGTTTCACATTTCAGCCGCCTACGGACATATCCTTTCCATGTCGAAGAGAAAGTTCTGATGCTCCATGGCGTTGAGTTCTAATCGCGCCTTGGGATGGCCACGAACACTCCGTCGTCCATATACAAGCCCTTGCATGAGTTCTGAATCCTTCGAGTTAGCAATCCCCCTCACCTCTGTGAGCTTTGCTTAACTCTTTTGGTCGTTACGCAACACCTCCCACCTTGCACGGTCTCATCTTTCACTAAGCGCCCCGCTTTGCCTTGAGTACCGTCAAGTTTGGTTGCCAACGTAGAGCTATAGCTCGAACTCAACCATCCAATCTTTGTATGCTACGCATTCTTCTTCGCTTGCTTCTCCTTGTGGTGCCTCTCACGCAAAGGGGTTGGCTATTCCTTGAATGCCAAACCAGGATGCCCGCTCCTCTTAGCGACTTATTTTCGTACATCTCAATGTCCGTTTCCCCCAAACGGTTGCGCGTGCTGGCTATCCTCCACATAGCCCAGCTAGGTCCCCCACGTTTGTATAGCAAGTGTTTCTGCGTGTGCTTGTCCTGCTCTGATACTACATTTTCACGGGCTTAGCTGATTTGCCTAAGCCGTGCGGCACCCATGCGTGTCCGTCCGCAAAGGTCAGCCCTCCCCGAGATCTCCTAGAGTCCCTTAGACTTACAAAAGAGAAAACGGGTCAGAAGAAGCAATTCCCACTGGATCCACAAGCAACTGCTCAAGAAAACACTTTATAAAGCCAAATACAAATTGTACCCATAGACATTACAAACTTAGAGAGGTTGCACACAAAAGATAATGGTTCATTATAGACCGAAGTCCCCACAAGTGCTTATAAGACATACTTGTATTTACAAGCTAAACTTGGCCATAAAGTAACTCAAACTAGGGCTGCTAAGCCTACTGCAAGCCTGCTTCTTGTTGTACAAGATATGTACCTAAACTGAAGGACATGGACTAACACAAGCATTTCATCGAACACCTACTTTACATTATTATCCATGACAACTTGGGCATTCAACCGAGACCACTGGATTATGTATTATATGTAACTACAGCAATTGGGAATTCTTTGACAATAAACTTGCTTTATCTATCATGTTTGATTTCTATCGGAGAACATGAACTTGTTGATCTAATTCTCTTAGAGATTCAAGGTTTTGATATTATACATGGCATAGATTGGCTATCTTCTTATCATGCTAGTGTTGATTGCCATACAAAAATAATCACTTTGTGCATACCCAATCAACCCATCTTTTACTTTGAGGGTATTAGGCATGATTCACCTCCTTGCTTGATGTCGGCACTTCAAGCCCATCGACTTATGCAAAGGGTTTGTTCGTGTTATATCATAAGTGTAAAGGAGTGTTCAAATCAAGTAGCTCATCTAAACGAGATTCTAGTGGTCAGAGATTTCCCTGATGTATTTCCAGATGACTTGCCTGGACTACCACCAAACAGATAGGGTGAATTTGCTATTGATTTGGTCCTTGAGACAACTCCAATATCTAAGCCTCCCTATCGAATGACACCACTCGAGCTAGAGGAATTGAAGACATAACTACAAAAACTATTAGATAAGGGTTTCATTCGACCCAGTGTTTCACCATGGGGTGCTCCGGTTCTGTTAGTTAAGAAGAAGGATGGAACATTAAGGCTTTGTATCGATTATAGACAATTGAATCAGGTGACCATAAAAAATAAGTATCCTCTACCTAGAATTGATAATTTGTTTGATCAATTACAAGGTGCACAAGTATTCTCCAAGATTGATTTGAGGTCGGGTTACTATCAATTGAATATCAAGAAGGAAGATATCCCTAAAACAGCTTTTAGAACTCGATCTGGTCACTATGAATTCTTAGTAATACCTTTTGGCTGGATTAATGCCCCTGTAGTTTTTATGGAATTGATGAATAGGATATTTCAGCCACTCTTGGATAACTATGTAATCATATTCATTGATGACATATTAGTGTATTCAAGGAATAACCCAGAGCATGAAGAACACTTGAGGAATGTATTGTCCATACTAAGAGAAAATAAGTTATATACAAAGTTCACCAAATGTGAGTTTTGGTTAAATGAATTTACTTTCTTAGGCCATGTGATTTCAGGTTAAGGCATCTCTATCGATCCAAAGATAGTTGAAGCAATAGTTAAGTGGGAAGTACCAACAAATGTAACAGAAGTTAGAAGTTTCTTGGGTATGGCATGTTATTATAGGAGATTTATGGAGGGATTTTCTCGAATTGCTAATCTCCTCACCAAGCTAACTCAAAAGAATATGAAATTTAAATGGGGTGATGATTGTGAACAAAGTTTTCAGGAGTTAAAAATAAGATTGACTAGTGCCCCTATTCTCACAATTCCTAGTGGCGGTGAGGGATTTGTAGTTTACACTAATGCTTCAAGGACGGGCCTTAGGTGTGTTCTGATACAAGAAGGGAAAGTGATTGCTTATGCTTCTAGACAACTGAAAAGCTATGAACTAAATTATCCAACCCATGATTTGAAGTTAGCAGCAATTATTTTTGCACTGAAGATTTGGAGACATTACTTATATGGGCGAACATTTAAATTCTTTACTGATCACAAGTATATCTTTACTCAAAAAGGGTTAAATATGAGGCAGCGAAGATGGATAGAACTATTAAAGGATTATGATTGTACCATCAGATATCATCCGGGTAAAGCCAATGTTGTAGCTGATGCACTTAGCCGAAAATCCACAAACTTTATGGCTAGTTTGGTTGTGAAGCAGTGGGGGTTATTGAAAGAAAATTGTGATGTGAATGCTATCAGGAATGAGCAAGACTCGATGATATTCATGGCCTCTATACAGGTTCAATCTGATCTCACAAATTAAAGAAAGACAACGATAAGATCCATGTTTAATCTACTTGAAGAAGGAAGTAGAAAGAGGATCAAAACCTGGTTTTCGAGTTTCAGAGGATGGCCTATTGAGAATTGGGAATAAAGTATGTGTCCCCGATGATCCAAATATTAAGGATCAAATTCTAAAGGAAGGTCATAATTCCAAGTTCACCCTACATCCTGGGAGCACTAAAATGTATAGAGATCTTAAAAGTCACTACTGGTGGGAAGGCATGAAGAAAGAAATTGTAATATATATTTCAAAGTATTTAACTTACCAACAAATCAAAGTTGAACACCAGAGACCTGGAGGGTTATTACAACCTTTAAATATTCTGGAATGGAAATGGAAAAGTATCACCATGGACTTTGTTTCAGGTTTACCCAGAACCTCTAAGAAGCATGATGCTATATGGGTGATCATTGATAGGTTAACTAAATCTGCACATTTCCTACCGATCAATATGACATATTCTCTGGACAGGCTTGTTGATTTATATATTGGTGAAATAGTAAGACTTCATGGAGTTTCAAAGGAGATCATTTCTGATAGAGACTTATGGAGAAGATTACAGGACTCTTTAGGCACAAAAGTCAAGTTTAGCACTGCTTATCACCCTCAAACTAATGGCCAATCAGAAAGAACAATTCAAACACTAGAGGATTTACTTAGAGCCTATATTATGGATTGGAAAGGTGAGTGGGATAAAAATATTTCTCTTGTTGACTTCACCTACAATAATAGTTATCAGTCGAGTATTCAGATTGCTCCTTATGAAGCTTTGTATGGGCGAAAGTGCAGAACGCCTATTTGTTGGGAGGAAATTGGTGATAAGAAGTTGTTAGTACCGGACAAGGTACAGGAGACTACTGAAAAGATTCAAATTATAAGAGAAAGGCTAAAGATTGCTCAGAGTCATCAAAAGAGTTATGTTGATAACAGATGATAAGAAATTGAGTTTCAAGTAGAAGATTTTGTATTCTTGGAGGTCTCTCCTTCCAAGGGCGTGATAAGATTTGGAAAGAAGGGAAAGTTAAGCCCCAAGTATATTGGACCTTTTGAAATCATTGAGAGGATTAGTCCTGTCATTTACTGGATCATCTTATCACCATCTTTATGTCATGTTCACAATATATTTCATATTTCAATGCTCAGAAAGTATATTCATGACCCTTCTCATATCATTCAGTATGAATCGTTGGTAATCGATGAAGATTTATCTTATGTGAAAGAGCCCATACAAGTTATTGATAAGAAAGAGAAAATCTTAAGGAATCGGATCATTCCTCTAGTTAAAGTGCTTTGGAGGCATCATTCTATGGATGACACTACTTGGGAGCTAGAGGAGGAAATGAAGAAAACCTTTTCTCATCTTTTCATCGATGGAGGTATGATAAATTTAGAGGACTAAATTTTTATTTAAGGGGGGAAGAGTGTAACATCCCTCATTTCTGAAGAAATGCATTTCGTGTTGTTTATAAGACTTAGTTATAACATTTTAGGACCTTAGGAAAACTTGATAAGGCCTGAGTCGGTGAAGAGAAGAAAACAACAAAGAAAAAAAGAAAAACATAAAGAGAGAGAAGGAAGAGGAGAAAAAAACATCAATTTGGGGCTTAGGGTTTTGTTTGCTCAAGATCCATTCATTTTAGATCAAAGGCAAGTGTTCTATTCTCTTTTTTGTCTTCTGATACTTTATCTTTATTGTTTTTCCTTACTTTCCAAAACAAATTGCTGAATTCAAGACTTGCAAAGCCGAAATCTCTCTTGTTGGTTATAGGTTTGAATTTGGAAAATTATCAAAGTCCTAACCCTTCTGCCTTGTTTCGGCTGTAGATTATTGTATTGATTTTGGATTTAGGTTAAACTTATTTTATATGAATCTAAACTGATAGATCTTTCTTTTGACACTAAAATTGAAATCTTTGAAGTTCAATAGCCTATCTAAACATTTGTTTCAATTGATACTATGGAATCTATAAAATAGAGTTTGTAGTTTCTAACCTTGTGTTACTAAATTATGTATAACTCCCTGTTGGAGTCTCTGATTTATACAAAACTTAATTATTTAGAATCTAGACTTATAAATCTTTCTTTTGATATAAAATTTGAAAGATTTGGAGTTAAATAGCCTACCCAACCATTTGTTTCCAGTGGTACTATAAAATCTGTAAAATAGAGTTTGCAGATTCTGACCTCTCTAGACTAAATTATTTTAAACTCCCTATTAGTAATATAAAATTATACAAAATAGGATTAATATAAAAGTAGACTGATATAGCTTTCAAATGATATCTTATTTGAGAAATTTGAAGCATATTTGATATAATGCACCTCTTGAATTCTGCCAGAGTTGTGGAAATTCAATTCTGATGCTCGAGCCAAGCAATTATAATAATACACTAATCAACCCTTATAAGACACTCATATACTCCCCAACTCATATACTTGACGTTCTCATTAAGGTCGAACAGATCTCAGATCAGACCCTAGCATGGCGCACGTGAGGCTTAGCCCAGTGGTGGCTCCATGTTGTGTCGAGTTCAGAGCACTCGGGAGTTCAGATGTACTCCATACACATAGATAACCCTCATTATGCCCGAATACTAGGTCAGCTCTGATACCAAATATCATGACCCGAGTTGATGAGCTAATTATCCTGATAGCTTTCAGTGTTGCCAATTATTGGCCAAAATGCTCGAGCCGGGCGGTAATAATAATACACTCATCAACCCTTATAAAGCACTCAAATATTTTCACATTTCCAATGTGAGACTAAGGGGTGTTACACACTCTCCAACACATATACTTAATGTCCTCGTTAAGGTCAAACAGATCCTAGATCGAACCCTAGCATGGTGCATGTGAGGCTTAGCCCAGTGGTAGCTCCACGCTGTGTCGAGTTTAGAGCACTCGAGAGTTAAGATGCACTCCTTACACATAGGTAGCCCTTTCTGACTAGGGTCCCCTCACCATGCCCGAATACTAGGTCGGCTCTGATACTATCTCTGTCACGCTCCTCGAATTAAATCACATTCGAAAGGTGTGACTATGTCATAAATCAATAATTTTGTAAACATCACAATCCATCTAGGATCCAATCAAACATTTGATGATACTAAGAAATATTCTAACATCAAAATTTACATTCATTCACCAAAACCTATGCCATTTATAATTATACATCACATCACTTGGTGATTCATAACTAATTCAACTAAATAATAATCACAATATAATCTACACGAGTGAAAATCTATATGATCACAAAAGTAACAAATTACCACAAGTCCATATTGTTATGCAAGTTTAACTTGACATTCCAAAATCCTAAACATGAGAGGTATTTGAAACCTTTAGATAGACACCTCACTTTAAAATCTATCGACAACATTTCAGTAGACACTAAGTATACTTATACAACAAAAATATATCAACTGATAAAAGTATCCTTATACAACAAAAACATATCAATTGATAAAGATTTGCCAACCACCGACCAAAATACTCAAGTTGGGTGGTAATAATAATACACTCATCAACTCTTATAAGGCACTCATATGTTCCTACATTTCTAATATGGGACTAAGGGGTGTCACACACTCCCCAACACATATACTTGACGTCCTCGTCAAGGTCGAACAGATCCCAGATCGAACCCTAGCATAGTGCATATAAGGCTTAGCCCATACTCGAGAGTTTAGATGCACTCATATATTCCCACATTTCCAATGTGGGACTAAAGGGTGTTACAATCAACCCTTGGAACGCTATAGGGGTTCCTCCTTCCTAAACTCAGCACAAGGCTAAAATAAAATTGATAATTGCTTGATTCAAGAGGGGAGGCGGCTACATCTTTAAGTATGGATCAAAACCTTAGCCTAAGGGGGATGCTTACCTATAGTCGACCTACCTTAATAGGAACAAGGGGCGGCTAGGTTGGTTCTATAGTCGACCTAAGCAAGGGGAAACCCTGGTCGACTAACCCAGTAAGGAAGGTGACAACCACTAAGTACTAAGGGCTAATCTAAATCTTAGTCATACTCCTTTATAGGATAGGAGTAGCTTTATTACAATCTAGTAGTGTTTTATTAACTGCTTCTTAGGGCGATGAGGACTCAACCCTGCTGGAGACCTATCATTATACCAGTAAAACTGTACTAAAGTAAAGTCAGAGTCATGTTTATAAGCATTTTCGGGATAAGTATAAGCCTCTTTTTTAGGATAATAAGACTGAGAGAAAGGATAGTAAGCATGGGATAAAGGAGTTCAGAATGGGATCTCCAACTCAAAAGCAAGATGAACATATAGGGAGTTTCAGAGTTAGAATGGGATCTCCAACTCAAAAGCAAGATGAACATATAGGGAGTTTCAGAGTTAGAGATAGTGAAAGGAAGACTAAAGTATATGATAAAAGGGACAACTACTAGTACTAGAATGTAATTAAGTAGTTTATAAGGTTAAAAGGAAGGTGTGACACAGAATCAAAGAAGGGAGATACAAACTCAAAGAAAGGAGTGTGAATGAGATAAGTTGACTACTGGACTTAGGGCCAGGAGTTACAGAGGGGAGTTTCCATTTTAGGAGTTAGAGGCTTAAGGCTAAGTGATAGGAGTCCTAGACTGAAATGAAGGAGAGGCAATCTTTTATTTAGTAGTGACAGGCCTAAGCTCGAAATACAAAATAAATAGAAGTAAAGTAAGACTAAAGGATAGTAGCGGCAAGCTGAGATAAAGTAGTATCGGATTTTAAGCAAGCAATGGCTCAGGATGAAGCTAAGTAACTAATGACATAAAACTAACCTCGAACATAACAATAAAGCTAATGAAGTAAGATTGACTACCTAGCAAGTAAGGCTCGAAGTACTAAGTTTAGCTCAGATACTAACTATTTGAATTTTGATTCCTGTGTGTTAGCACACCTATTCTTATGTGTCATAAGGTCTATTCCTATTCTTCTACTAATGAGTTTACTCCTGATCATGTGGGGGAAAACGTCCTAAAGAGGGGAAGTCATTTTAGTCTTTAACTCCTTAGCTGCATTCTTTATCTCGTGTTTCATGCTTCTACTACTTATTTTCATTTCTCTATTTGGAGTGTGAAGGTGCTAGCCAGCCATTCCTATTTGTATTTCTGAATTGCCCCTATCAGGCATAGATTACTTACTGACCAAGTCTGTTAGCTCTATCAGGCCTGGGCCCTACCCTAAACTCTGTAGTTCAAGTTGAAACCATGACACCCTACCATGCTTAGACTACCAACACCCTTTCTTCTACTACTAGGTTTAGTTCTCAGCCCTTATGCCCTCCTACTATTATTTTACTACTGGATTGAAATTCCTTACTTATGTTTTCATCCTTATCATTACCACTCTAGGCCTTATAATGCCCTGGATCATACCCGACCCACTACTATTAGTCCAATAACCTCCACTATTAGTATTAGAGCTACGTTCAAAAATAAGATATAAGGAAATACAAACTCAAAGCAAGGAGAGGAAAACTCTAACTAAGGGCCAAGTACTAGTTACATTGCATATTTTGAGCTATATTATTACCAGTATTCGCTTAATTTCTTATGGGGTGTTCAATTCTTTCTGTCGATCTTATTGGTCTTGTAGTGTGGACTAGTATCCTTACTTTCTTGTTGATAGAAATAGGACTTGAGCCAAGACCTATACTTTAAACTAATACCTGTACTTTCAACTTTCTACTTTACAGTCTAGCTGGTATGGGATGAAAACCCCAGCTAATTCCTATGATTCTTACCTTCGCTAATTCCTCTTCTTCTTACCTTCTTATTAGTGTGAGTTAAGTAGCATTCCTATTCTTAGTATCCTTATTTGATAGTTGAATTCCAGATTCCTAGTTTAGAATTTCAGCCTTCCATTCGAGTATAATTCTTGTGTTCCTTATTATGATTCCTATGTTCGAGTTGTTCTCTTAGCTAGGCATAGTTGTTCTCTTAGCTAGCTATCCTGTGAGTTTAATTCTCACTTTGCCCCTTATTAGTCTATTACTTGCATTGAGATAGATAGTACTCCCATTTCTAGCCTAGAGAACTTTGAGTTTGCACTTTTGTACTATAACGAGTTTGCACTTTTGTATTATAACGAGGTGAATTTTGTCCTTGCTCACCATTACTTCTGTCTTTCATTAGGACCTCCTACCTTGGAGTTGAGCTCAATGCCTTGCCTCTCTCCCTGCCTATTCTTTGACTGGTATTGATTCCTCTGATACTAACTTGTTTGTCTCATGTCTTCCCTATAAAGAGATTAGTGTCAAATACACTAAACAACACTTATTTCATTTTATGGCAAACCCCCTTTTCAATACAACTAATATAGATTAGAATGCAATTGAAGCCTATAACACAGGAGTTTTATTGGGGAAATACATAATGAAAGCACAAGAAATAATTGACATAACACCAAAACAACAGATCTCGAGCTCAATGGCAAAGTACCATTATTTTGTGCCCTATTTTTGCTAGTAAACCACTCGAAAACTCTAATCAAACTAATATCAAATTATTAGGATCAAAGTATTCGCTCAATAAAACTCGTATCATAAATATGTTTAAGCATAGATATGTTTATAAGAGTGCAAGTAAAGGTAGTAGATAGTTAAATCAGAAAACAATGAAGATAAACAACAAAGAAGAGGAAGTAAACCAATTTTATAGTGGTTCGGTCTTGTGACCTACGTCCACTCCCGGTTCCTTCTCTGTTGAGGTCACTGGGTTCCACTATTGATCTTCCTTCAATGGGCGAAGATCAACTACCATCTTACAACTCTATTCTCCTTTTACAAGTTCAGGAGATAACATTTACAAGTCTCTAAGCTCTCCTTTCAATAAAAACTACACAAGAAGAAATGAGGGAGAGCTCTCAAAGAATTACAACAACATTTTCACAAGTTTTTTGCTCTTAATTCTTATATACCTCAAGCAAGGATTGGGGGGGGGGGGGAGTGGGGGGCATATTTATAGGCCCCAAATTGCTTCAATATTGGAGCCAAAATTTAAACTTTAAGAGCTCCCAAGGTGCTGGTCTTGAAGATTGTGTTTTGACAATAGTACCACTAGTCTGGGATGTACGACCACTTAACAGTCTGGGAGACAGTGTCTAGGCAGTAGAACTGCCTGACACATCTTTAAAGACTGTGTCATCTTGGAGACCGTATCTTTGAAGATCGTGTCTTATCTAACCCTAGGTTACTAAAATGACTTTTATAATAAGTCCAAACCCCAATTAAGACCTAATGACCTCTTAATTAAGTTGTTAAAACTAAATCTCATTATAATACTAACTACGATACTTAGCATATAATCTTCGTTGTCCAATCTTTCAATTGATCTCTCGACGAACTCATGGTGAACTCCCATCATCCTTCCGATGAACCTCCGACAAGCTCCAGATTTCCTTTGGCGAACTCCCAGCATTCTTCCAGTGAACTCTCAGTGAGCTCCCGACCACTTGTCGGCAAACTCCCGACTAACTTCCTGACAAACCTCTAGTGAGCTCTCGGCAAGCTCCCACTACGTCATTTGAACCTCGGCCCGATGCTCGAACTTGACTCCAGCCCAACATCTGATTATAATGCCCTTTTCCTCTTGTAATTAACCCTGCATTACTTTCTTTAACACATAAGTTGGATCATAAAACTCATCAATTAATTGTATTATTAAAATCTGAGATTCAATAATCTCTCCCTTTTTTATAATAATAACTAATTGATGACAGGAGTTAATCGTAACTCCCCCAATGTATATACCATAGGATAAATAAAATAAACTTGAATTCAAAAGTACCATCACTTTTGAATTCAAGAATTTTGACATTTTTTCACAATGTAACCATACATGACAAAAAATTTTAATATTCATCTTCTTGGTATCACATAAACATTTCAATCATTATATTCATAAGATAACCATATCAACATCCATTTCAACTATTTCAAGGATCTCAAAACCCATTTCTTATGTCATCAATTATGTTATTTCTCCCCTTTTGTTATCAACAAAAAGGATAAATGCTCAACTTATATTTGAACATTCATCAATATTTATCACATAAAAAAATTACTTTCTTCCCCTTCGTAAATAAAATAGAAGAAGAAGAGGGGGGTGTCAAAAATCCAAAAATTTAGTGTCCAAAAAAATAATCAAATATTAAATGGGGGGATACTTAAAAATGTTCATCAAGGATATAAAAAAAATATGAATCGAAATAATTTTTGAGAGAGAATAAAAATTAATCTGATCTCAAAAAGAACTTTTAATTCCATTCTCTCTTGTAAATGTCAATTTCAAATAGAATCATTTCGAAAGAGAGCTCAAAAAGGTGAGAAGTCCAAGAACACTATAAGAGCTACTCTGTATTCAAAATCATCTCATGTAAATTTTAAGCAAAAGCTCAAGAAATCTGAAAAATAGCAAATCATGCATTTGAATAGTTTAACATTCCTAGACTCTCTTCTAATAAAGTTAAATTATTCTTCATTTAATGGCTTGGTGAAGATATCAGCCTATTGATGGTTAGTATCAATAAACTCTAAAGATATATCATGATTATTTACATGATCTCTAATAAAGTGAGGTCTAATGTCAATATATTTATTTCTTGAGTGTTGAGTGAGATTTTTAGTTAAACATATATTGTACTAGTGTTATCGCATATGATAGGATTATTCTTCAAGTAAATTCCATAATCTTCTAAGGTATTTTTCATCCAAATGACTTGTGCATAACATGCACCAACTACTATGTACTCAGCTTTGGCTATAGATAATGCAACCAAATTTTATTTCTTAGAAGACCAAAAGATAAAAGCATGTCCTAAGAATTGACATGTTCCGATTGTACTCATTCTATCTATTCCACAACCTCCAAAATCGATATCTGCATAAGCAAGCAAATCAAAAGTTTTTAGACTTAGGATACCATAATCTTAAATTAGAAGCTCCTTTTAAATATCTAAATATTCATTTAACTACCTTAAAATAGAAATATTTAGGATTGGATTGAAACCTTACACATAATCCAACACTAAATATTATGTCCAGTCTAGTAGCAGTTAAAGATAATAAACCACCTATCATTCCTCTATTTTTTTTATCAAAATTTTCACCTTTATCATGCAAGTCTAATTTTGTAGAAGTGCTCATGGGTGTGTTCATGACCTTAGCATTGTCTATACTAAAATATTTTAACAAATCTAAGGTATACTTAGTTTGACTTATAAAGATAATTTAATTATTTGATTTGTAATCCTAAGAAAAGAGTTAATTCACCCATTAGGCTCATTTCAAATTCTTGGCTCATACTATTGGCAAAAGATTCATATAAAGATTCATTTGTTGAACCAAAAATAATATCATTAACATAAATTTGAATAACTAAAAAATTATTTTCAAAATACTTAAAAATAATGTGGTATCAACCTTGCATTTCAAAAAAATTATTTGAAATAAGGAAAGAGCTAAGTCTTTTATACCAAGCCTTAGGGGATTGTTTCGACTTTTAAAGTGTTTTAAATAATTTGAAAACATGATTCGAAAAAAAATCATTTTCAAAACTAGGGGTCTATTCAACATAAACTTCTTCGAAAAAAATGAAATAATTAATAAAAGTACTTTTGACATACATTTAAAATAACTAAAAATTCTTAAAAGAGGCAAAGGCAAGGAGCATCCTTATGGCTTCAAGTCTAGCCACAGGAGCAAAGGTCTCTTCATAATCGATCCATTCTTCTTGGTTGAAACCCTTGGCCACTAATCTAGCTTTGTTTCTGACCACGATACTATTTCCATCTTGCTTATTTCTAAAGACCCATTTAGTAATAGTCACTAAATGGTCACTGGGTTTAGGAACAAACTCCCACACCTCATTTCTCTCAAATTAGTTTAACTCTTCATGTATTGAAATAACTCAAGAATCATCTTTTAGGGCTTCCTCAATGTATTTTGGTTCAATTTGAAATAAAAATGTGGCATTAGCATAAAGATTCTTAAATGATGAATGAGTTTGAACACCTTTTAATGTGTCTCCTATCATTAACTCCTTAGGATAAGCATCTACATACTTCATTTTCTTGGTTAAGGATTCATTATAAGTAGATGCATCCAAGTTGGATGGATTCCTCAATTATTAGAGTTTTTTCATTAAATTTCAAGTATCAAAAATAATATGGATGGATTCCTCAATTATTAGAGTTTTTAATTAAATACACGATAAGCTTTTGAAATGGAGGAATAACCAAGAAATATGCCTTCATTAGACTTTGCATCGAACTTTCCTAAGGCATCTTTTTTAATCAAAATAAAATATTTACAATAAATACTTTAAAATATGAAATATTGAGTTTTTTATTATTCCATAATTCATAAGAAGTTTTAGAAAGTAATGGTACCCTATGCATGACATAGCATGTCGTATTAACGGCTTTGGCCCAAAAATATTTGGGTAGGCTATATTTGTTTAATGGTACCCTATTCTTGTGGGCTTTTATTTTTTTATTTCCACTACTCTATTTTGTTGTGGATTTCTAAGAGTAGAGAAATTATGATTGTACCCATTTGACTCATAAAAAGTTTAAAAAATCATGATTTTGAAACTCACTACCATGATCACTATATATAGATGAAATCATAAAAGCCTTTTCGTTTTGAACAAGTTTACAAAATTTTGAAAAACATTTAAAAGAATCAATTTTATGTGCCAAGAAATAAGTCCAAATATATCCACTATAATTGTCTACAATAACAAATGTATATTTACTACCTCCGAAGCTTGTGGTATCAATTGGTCTAAATAAATCTATATAGATCAATTGTAGTGGCCTAGAGGTACTTATTTGATTTTTTGATTTAAAATTATTTTTTATTACATCACAAACTTTGTCTTTTATAAACTTGTTACTAGTCATTCCTCTTACTAGAGTTTTAGTTGAAATTTGGTTTAATAGTTTCATGCTAGCATGTCTTAGTTTCCTATGCCAAATCCATGCATCATCATTTAAGACCGAAAAACACATTTCATTATAAAAATTATCAATGTCAATAGTATACACATTATTGATTCTTAAGGCAACCATATTTTTGTGTGGTATTTTAATTATACAAGCATTAGATTCAAATTTGATAATATATCTTTTATCACACAATTGGCTAATGCTTAGTAGGTTACATTTAAAACCATCAACTAATAATACAACTTCAATCAAGAGGTTTGATTTGTTACCTATGATTCCTTTTCCAATAATTTTTCCCTTGTTATTATCTCCAAAGGTGACAAATCCTTTATTTAGGCTAGTAAGCTTAGATAAATGAGTTGAATCTCCAGTCATGTGCCTTGAGTATCCACTATCAATGTACCATTTTGTGCTTCTAGCCTTTGTTTAGAGACATACCTACAAGAAAGGAGATTTGGTTTAGGTACTGATTTGACTTTGGGTTCCTCATGAAAAACTCTACCTAATTTTACTGATGGCATCGAGTTGTTTATGGTTCCTTTAGGATCCTAAATTAATTTATATAAACTATGCCTTTTAAATGAACATTTATAGGTAGAGTGTCCAATTCTTTCATATTAACGAAGCTAGTTAGCATTTGTTGAGTGTTATTCACAAAGCCAATTCCTTCCTTTCTATGTACATGACCCTTATTAGCAAAGATCATGTTTAAGGATTTGTTACCTATTTTAATTTTTTATATTTTTTTATAATAAAATATTTTCTTTCTTAAGTATATCTATTTTTTCACACTTAGTACAAGGAGTTATCCTATATTCATCATACTCCTTATTAAAATTTTTAAATTCACTAATAAGTGAAGCATGATCTTTCTTTAACAATTTATACTTTTTTCTAACTAATTTAAAATCATCAAATAAGTCATTAAATACATTAAATAATTCATCATAAAATAAGGAAGACTCATTTAGGTTACTTACCTTGTTACCAAATGTCATTAAATCATAATTTGCAACTTCTTCCTTGTTGGTTGACTCCTCATCTTCGGATGAACTTGAGTCGTCCCAAGTAGCTTTGAGCGTCTTCTTCTTCTTTGGTTACTTCTTCTTCACTCGGGGACATCCATTTTTGAAGTGTCTCAACTTCTTACATTTGTAACATATTATTGAGTCCTTTTTTAGTTCACTTTTGTTCTTAGCATCTTGTTTTGTTTTAGTCATTTTTAAGAATTTCTTAAATTTTCTTGTAAGAAGTGTGAAGTTCTCATCATCATTATCGTCACTTGAGTTTTCTCCCAAGTGGTCTACCTTGGTTCTAAGTGCTATGTCCTTCCTGTTCTTTGGAAGGTTATTCTCAAGTTCATCATATGCTATACATGTCATTTCATAAGTCATCAAAGACCCGATTAGTTCTTCAAGTAGAAAATTATTTAGGTCATTTGCTTCTTGTATTGTCGTTATTTTAGGATCCCAACTTTTTGGAAGGGATCTTAATATTTTGTTAACAAGTTTAAAATTAGAAAACTTTTACCAAGTTCTTTTAGACCATTGACAACATCCGTAAAATGGGTGTAAATATCTCTTATGGTCACACTTGGTTTCATGCGAAATACATCATACCTATGCATCAAAAGATTATTTTTTGACTCTTTGACTCGACTGGTGCCTTCGTGTGTGACTTCGAGTGTGTGTCAAATCTCATGCGTAGTTTCGCATATAGAAATCTGATTAAATTTATTTTTATCAAGAGCACAAAATAAAGCATTCATCGCTTTAGCATTCAAAGAGAAAGTCTTCTTTTTATAATAATTTCATTCGTTCATCGGTTTGGAAGACTTTTTAAAATCACTTTCAACAATATGCTATAATTCAAAATCTATCATAAAAGAATGAAAATTCTCATTCGAGTTTTTCAATATATGTAATACGTCCCATTGAACATGAGAGGACGAGTGATAGAAAGTACCTCTTGATTATTAGCAAAAGCCATCTATCTTGGGTTTTAAGCCAAATAGAGAGAAATGTAGCTCTGACTCAAAGAGGTACTAAGAGGGGGGATGAATTAATGCTTATGAAAAATTTATGTCAAAATGAGTATTTGCTCAATAAAACCTGTATCAAAAATACTTTTAACCATAGAGATTTTGTAAGAGTGCAAGCAAAGGTACAGTTAAATAAAAAAGCAATGAAGATAGACAGCAAATAAGAGGAAGCAAACCAATTTTATAATGGTTCGGTCTCGTGACCTATGTCCATTCTCAATTCATCCTCCATTAAGGTCATGGCTTCTACTATTGATCTTCCTTCGATTGATGAAGATCAACTACCCTCTTACAACTCTATTTTCCTTTCATAGGTTCAGAAGATAACCTTTTCAAGTCTCTAAGCTCTTCCTTAAACAAAAACTATATAAGAAGAAATGAAGGAGAGCTCTTAAAGAATTACAATAGTATTTTCACAAGTTTTTTGCTTTTAATTCTTGCATACCTCAAGCAAGGGGGGGTAGTATCACCAGTCTAGGCAGTTCAACATCCCAGTTTGGGCAGTATCGCCGCCTAACACACCTTCAAAGACTATGTCATCTTAAAGACCATATCTTCAAAGATCGTGTCTTATCTAACCTTGGCTTACTTAAATGACTTTTAGAATAAGTCCAAATCAGCCCCAATCAACACCTAGTGATCTTTTAATTGAGTTAGTAAAGTTAACTCTTATTATGATGCTAACTATGACACTTAGCACATAATCTTCATTGTCTGATCGTTAATTGATCTCTCAGTGAACTCCTAGTGAACTCCCGGTATCCTTTCGATGAACCCCTAGTGAGCTTTCGATTCTTTCGACGAACTTTCGATGAACTCCCAGCATTCTTTCGATGAACTCTCGGTGAGCACCCGACCACTTATCAGCGAACTCCCAACTAACGTCCCAGTAAACGTCTGGTGAGCTCTCAGCAAGCTCCTTACAACATCGTCTGAACCTCGGCTGACCTCTGGCAAATTCTTGACGAGCTTCCACTTCATCATTCGAACCTCAACCTAATGCTCGAACTTGACTCCAGTCCAATATCTAATTGTAATATCTTTTACTATCACAGTTAATCTTGCATTACTTTCTTTAACATATAATTAGATCATAAATTTTATCAATTAATTTTATCAATTAATTTTATCATCAAAATATGAGATTTAACACAAATATCATATGATAAAACACATGATAATATTATGATAAAGAACTTGGATTAAGCAATTGAAGAAGTAAACGAACAAGATTGGTATCAAGAGAGCACTATGATGCTAGAAAAAGCACTATCGAATTTCTGACTTTAGAGCTCAATTCTTTAGTTGTAGCTTCGGTGTTTTCAACTCCCTTCCTTTAAGATCTGACTTTAAAACTTAAACTCCCTTCTTTGATTATGTATTTCCACCTGTATTCTTCTACTACTTGGTATTGTTAGTTTAATTCTTATACTGATTACTCGCATCCTTAGCCCTAAATCCCATTCCCTGCATTGTTACTTTAGAGTTGTCTTCTATGCGCTGCAGTTTAGTTCTGATAGTAATACTTAAGAGTTTGATACTGATACTAATACTTCTACTTATGAGTTAAAGTGTTGTTACACGGGTAGTTAATTTGTATTCTTAGTTTTGTATTAGAATCACCAATTCAATTCCTTGTTTATAGTATCAATATGATAAGTAGTAGTTGCATTGCCAGGATCGATTCTTGTTAGTAGTGGTATCATTCTTTCTATTAATAGAACTAAGTTTGGTATGCGAGATAGAGCACTAGGGTAGCTCTCTTATTCTCTTTTATATTCCTCGTAGTTGAGTTTGACATTGGTCATTGGCATAAAATCTATAAGAAATTCTTGTTTCACTTCCTGGGTAAGGCCCAGAGTCTGTTGGGTAGAGAGAGAGAGGTCGGGATTGACTCTACCTTTCACCTTGCATTCTAATTTTATAGTGGAATTCCTTGTTCTTAATTTCATTATTACTTGATGTTCTTAGTTTCATTATGCTTGTGATAGGTTACTTCTTCCGATCGAGTTGGAGACCACGACTACTTAGTTGAATTCCCAACTAGTGGGATAAGTCTTGTAGTACTAGGTTAAGACTTAGATTTGAGTTGATGTGTCATTGTTTAGTAGAACCATAGTCAATTCCTAATTGTGAGTTGGATTATGACTTCTGCAATTCCTAGCAAGAAAGGCACTGCATTAGGTAGGCGAGAAGGAGCATAGACCCAAAGTTTGATTCCGACTTCCCACTCTGCTCCCCCATTCTTTCTTCCTGGGAACCTAATCATAGTTGCGGGTTTGATTCCTCGTATGAATTGGCATTCTTCAATTCCTGCCTGAAATACCTAGTTGATAGTTTGATGCTCCCTTCCCGCCCACCTTCCCAGTTTGGAGTTGTTGTCTTGGATTCTTACTTGATGGTTAAAGCTCTATCTGTAGCATTTGATTTCCCACTTATATTATCATCGTTAGGTGCACTATTGAAGTTCCAATTCTGAGTTAACGTATTAGTTATGTAAGTCAGTCTTTCAGGATAGCATAGCAATTATTGTTATCACTAGTTTTCGTCTTGGCCACTGATTGCTTTATCAGGTATTTATCTCTTTATTAACTCAATACTATAGTCGAGTTCTTACTTCCTACCTTGGAGTTGAGTTTCGTGTACTCCATGTCCATTCTTTGACTCTATTCAGGCAATTCCCACTTTAGGATTGATTTAAATGCTCTGGTTTCATTCATTTACCACTTGGCTCGGTTCTTTCTTGATTGTGTCACTCTGTGGTTTGTAAAACAAGCCCATTCTTTGACTACTAAGTTCAATTCATTAGATTCCTTATTTCAACTATCATTCCTAGATCTATAAGTAAACTACCATTCTTAGAGTAAGTCCACGATATTGATTGCTTGTATCAAGGGAGGTCAACTCTATTATTTGTAACAAACAGGATCAGACGGCCCCTACTATAGGACTCAGGGCATACTAATTATCTTACTTTGGCTTTGGAACGAGTGAACTTACTACTTAATTTGGAATCTATTATTCTATTACTTAATCCATTATTTTATTACTTTGCTTTAGAGCCCACGATTATCTTACTTAGCTATGGAATCAATTATTATATATTAATTACTATTATTCTATCACTTATACTTTGCTTTTGAATCAATTATTATATTACAATTAATTACTCTATTACTTAGTTGGTTGCTTGTCTGCTTGTCTACTTGTCCCTTACTCCTATCAATTTCATTCTTTGGCTTACTAGCTCGAATCTTACTTCTATCTTGCATTCATATTTGTCATTGAAAACCTCTACTTTTGCATTACGTAACACATGCTTTATTTTCTTACTTACCCAAAGATCATGCATTCATCGAAACAAAGCAAAGGGCAATATCACTCAACAAACCACTATTGATTGAAACCCTACCCCTATTGATTAAAACCCTAGTCTTAAAAGATAGAGTTGTCTGGATGATGCTCTTCGTTCAGTACTCATTCTGTTATTAATGAGTTGAATTCCGGAGTTTCGTAAAGATATGTATTTATTATATGGCAGTTCTTTATGCATTCTATTTTCGACAGTTGTGTTTGCAGGCATAGAATCACACCCACCAGTCCAAGAGGGCAAATCGGAGCATAAAAAACACTTGCCCAAGGATCAAATCAGAGCAATGCAAGTCTGCATACTTATTTTGTTGAGGGTGCTTACTCTTTCTTCTACTACTTAGTTGTTTTCTTAGTGTTTAAGCTACGAGTTCGGTTCGGGTGCTTTACTAGATTTGTTTGTTTGTTCATTCATTTATATAATATTAACTGTATTTCAATAGTATTTCTACTTATTTTATATTTTATTTATTAGTGATTTATTCTAGTTTATTGGTTAAAAAGCTTCTATTGTTTTATCTTTTTTATCAACACAACTGCTATTCTTTATTCTTTTGTTGAGGCTGTTTATTCTTGCTTTGATGCAAGGTGCCCGAAGAGGTGCCCAGCATATACCCAAGGGAGAAACAAACACATAGTCACTTAGGTAAGGGTAGGATGACATTGCACTAACATTGGGCGAGGGATCGAGGTACCTTCTATGCCTAGAGATCTTCTTTCTATGCATGACTGATGGCTATTAGGACTTAGCTAGGGGAGTTCTAATTTAGTTTCGTTGAAGAGGGCAAACATGTAACTCCTATCTAGCTGACCCCTATTAAAGATGTGAGGAGGTCGACTAGGTTCAGATTAGTTTAGAGGATGATATTTTGAGAGAAGAATAAGATACATGTCATCCTATTTAACCACCCCTTATCCTAGTTAGGGGTTGGTTGAGGAGGGGATAAGTTAGAATAGGATTACGATTAGTTTAGAGGTTGCTTCTTAGAGTTGGAGTAGGAGTTGTTAGAAGTTGTGAGGAGTAGGAGTCTTAAGTAGGAATCCTATTATGAGTTAGGGTTTAGAAGCCCTATAAATAGTCTTATATTCTCTCCTCTTTCATTATCAATATATCAATTATATTTCAGCCATAGTACAGAAAACCGAGGGAGGAACCTCAATAGAGTTCTAAGGAGGTCGATCCCCTATAGAGATCACTCCAAGCTTAGAATCCATAAGGGTTCTAACACTTGGTATTGGAGCAGCATTTTTGGTATCTTGCTGCCCTTCCGTAGCCATCCATCAGTATACCATAATCATCCAAAGTAATTTCCACAATTGCTTGAAGATCATCACCAAATTCCACCGTCATCTCCACTACTGCAGATAATCCTTTGATCTCCCTATGAATTGCAATAGGTTCTGGTTTCCTACCTTACTGCTATTGTAATTTAGTTCTCCCTATTCAGAAAACCTAAAAAAAATTCATTCCTATTTGCTGCACAAACTTTTCATCATAAAGTTTCCATCTTTACGACGAAAGTTATGCTGTAGAATTTTAACTGCACACTCTTGGCTATTTGACTTACTACTGTGTTTTTACTAATCCAATCTCTAAGAATTTTTTAGGATGACTTTAGCACTTCCTATCTTTGGATTTTCTTTTAGTTTTGTTGAAAAATTCTTAATACACCTGTTGATCTTTTATGTCCAAACTGCTGCACTTTAGACGTAAAATCTACTATAGTACCTTCTCATGATCTTTGATTTTACAAACTTTTTGCTATCGTTTTCTACCACAAATTTTTTGTCGGTGTTACCTTTCCCTTACTAGCAGATTCTCTATAAGTTTTACTCAAATCCTTGTTTTGAACTACTGAAAAAAAATCTCATCTATACTGCTAAAATTTTTCGACAAAAAAATTCTGCCATAGTATCTTTTCGTATTCCTTGATCTTGCCAAAACTTTTGCTGTCGATTTCTTCCACAAATTTTTTGACAGCATTATCTTTCCCTTGCTAGTGGATTCCCATTAGGTTTTACTTGATTCCTTATTATAAACTATTGCAAAATATTTCAATTATACTACTGAAATCTTTTGATAAAAAAATTCTACAGCAACAGCTTCTTGCAATCTTTAATTTTGCTGAAACTTTTGCTATCGTTTCTTTTCATAAAATTTTTGATGATATTACCTCTCCCTTACCAATATATTTTCCTTCAATTTTACTTAAATTTTTATTGAGAATTTCTAGAAAAAATTGTCTTCACTATTGGAATTTTTTTGACGAAAAATCTACTACTACACTTTTGTCTTTGTTCTTCTTTTCAACCCACGAAACCTAACCATCTTGCTACCACCACCTAAGATATCTTTAGGGTATCCCTTTAGCCTTAAGATACAACCATCGTTATCTATTTTTATACCCCAAACAACACCCAAAACTATAGCCCAAGACAGTGAACTATTACAACCAATCGACGTAGAATTCTACAGCACTACCTTTCGGTATTTTTTGCTGCACCCATATACCACCCACGTCATCTTCAGGACACCCCTCTAGCTTTAAGATGCAGTTGTCATAGCCTTTTTTTTTCAATTTCCATAGTCTACCCAAAATCGTAGCCCAAACAGTAGCCACCGAACCTTCCATCGATCCTTATCTTCCGCAGCCACCGAACCTTACCAAACCATTGCTGTCATCAATAGCAACCCTAAGCCACCCCTCTAACCCTAAAACCTCTACAATTCCCTTATACGACACCTCAGCCATCCCAAACAGTAGCAGCTACTACAATAAACAACAGCCTACTGCAACCTTTCGCCTTAAGTTATCTACCCTTTTCGGACACGAATTCACCCAACTAATCTATACCAGTGATCCAATAGTAAGAGAAGGACCTTATCACAACAACTTTGGAGTTTTCATCGTGTCATTAGGAGATCTATTCGGAGCCAAGTTGGAGGTGCTTGAATCACGGCTTGAATCACACATGGAGGATAGATTGTGTGCATTATTCGTCGAATTTGGACTAGGCCGATCTCCGAGCCCAACAAAATGCTAGCAAAGAGACAATTCAAAGAGGCCTTTAAAGAAGGAAGAATGAGTCACTAATATAATACAACCATGCATGACAATGGACTTCCCTCGATAGGAAGAAGGAGACCTGACGGGATAGATTTCACGTACCGAATGTTACTTCTGTCATCATCAAACAACGAATGATTCCATGGTGGAGATCGCTATCATCCATCTTGAAGGAGATGTTATACAATGGTACAATTATCTTGAATACAACCATGGGGCTCCAACATGGATGCAATTCAAGTACGCACTGTTGAACCTCTTTGGGTTGACTAAGAACGAGAATATCAATGAACAACTTGCCAAGATCCGACAAACCTTCACGATCCAAGAATACCAAACTAAGTTTGAGGAATTATCTTACCTTACTCGTGATTGGACTGACTGACAACTATTAGGGGCATTCATCAAGGGGCTCAAGCCAGAGATTAAAGGAGAGGTTAAGGTGCGATAACCCTGAACCATAAAGGCTGTAATTTCTTTCACCTAAGTACAAGAGGAACGGCTCAACCAAGATGCTCGGAGGATGAGAACCACCCCTAGACCCATGGCATATGAATCTCCTTCTGCTTCTAGCCATCCTTTGCTACCAAAACAATTGATAAGAAAAGAACTATGTGATCGCTCGACAAAGTGTCTTTGTAGGCATTACAACAAACCATGGAGCCGCGATTATCACTGCAAAAAGGGCTGCCTCCTATTGATTGAACCTCTTGAAAATGTAGAGGAGGAGGTCCAGAAGCATGAGGAAGAGGTCACTGATGAAGAATAGTAGCTAGTTGATTTTACGATGCATACTCTTGTCGGCTATGCGAACCCACAAATGATGAAAGTTGGAGGACTTCTAAAGCAACAACTGATCACCATTCTTATTGACACCACGAGCACCAATAACTTGATGACTAGCAAGGTTGCTACCCAATAATGCTTCAAAATGAAGATTGTAGTAGGTTAAATATTGAGATCACTGATGGCCTAATTTTGAAGTGCGACAAAAGATGTCCGCAAGTGAACTTATTGTGATAGGAGGAAGAGATACTTGCTGATTTCTTCTACCTTCCTCTTGATGATTTTAAGGTTGTGCTTGATATCAAATGGCTGACTATGCTAGGTGATGTTTCTTGAAATTTTTCTAAATTTATTATGAAATTTTTCAACCATGAGAAATAGGAGATCCTCTGGAGGAGACACGAGAGCGATGTAACGACGACTTGTATGCAACTAACGGAGAATATTTTCAATACAGAAAACAATGGCTTCCTATGCAACTTCAGTAGCACTCTATGGGGGAGCCAACAAAATTTGAAGACCTGAACATACTCTGATTGTTTGATGAATTTTTAGATATTTTTGTCGAATCGCATAGCCTACTTTCTAACTATCAGCATAGCCACCAAATTATGATTCTCCCGGGCAAACTAGAAGCAAACTCTTGGTCATATCATTATTCTCACCTCTAGAAAGCTGAAATAGAGATGATTGAAGATGAGATGCTTGAAATAGTAGTCATACAGCCAAGTTGTAGCCCCTGCTCTTCGTCGTTGCTAGCTTTACCCGACTTCGACGAAGTGCTTATTACTGATGCATCGGGAGCTAGAAAATATGCTATCCACATGTAAGATGACCGGCTCCTAGCCTATATCAGCAAAGCCCTCACTCCAAATCACCTGAAGCTAACAATCATGGGAATGCTTACCTTTGCTGAATTTGTTGTTTGGTATGATACAGAACAACAGCACGAAGAGGAGATGAAAGTAAGTCTTGAAAAATTACAGCTTCTACTCCTTGCAAACTCAGATCGAGCTCACCTTACCATGGACTTTACTAGAAGGCATTTATCATTACAAAAGAAGATATGGCTATCAATAAAGAACAACCACATGCCAGCCTGCACAAGAAAGAAATAGTAACCCGACAAACACCGAAGTAGAAATTTATTATTAAAGATCGAGTCTTTCTCTATATTCATCCCTACCAACAGGAATTTATGAAGACTCAAGCCTCATAGAAGTAGTCTTCTAGTTTCTTTAGACCTTACAAAATTGGATATCACATTGAAGCCGTAAATTATGGATCGGACTTGTGCACTAATTCAAAATTATAACTCATCCTCCAAGAATCTTGCCGCAAATGGAAGTTTATAGAGGACAACTTAGCCCCGACTTATCCATTTAAGGAGAAGGTCCAAATCCATCTAATGATTGCATTAGATCATGGGATCATAATACATCACTGTATAGTCACTACTGCTGATATTGGACCCCTAGGAGCAGGATGTGCCTACTATAGGGCCACGAGGGACCCTTATGAGGAATTACAAATCACGACCCAGAGACATAGAGCTCAGCCTTGAGGACAAGATTGATTTGAAGAGGGCAGGTCTATTAGGACTCTAGCTAGAGGAGTACTAATTTAGTTTCATTGAAGAGGGCAAACATGTAAATCCTAAGGGAATTCATGTAAATCCTATCTAGTCGATCCCTATTAAAGAGGTGAGGAGGCTGACTAGATTTGGATTAGTTTGGAGGAAGATATTTCAAGGGAAGAATAAGACACATGTCTAACCACCCCTTATCCTAGTTAAAGAGGGGTTGGTTAAGGAGGGGTTAAGTTAAAATAGGATTATGATTAGTTTGGAGGTTGCTTCTTAGAGTTGGAGTAGGAGTTGTTAGGAGTAGGAGTCTTAAGTAGGAATCCTATTAGGAGTTCGGGTTTAGAAGCCCTACAAATAGCCTTGTATTCTCTCCTCTTTCATCATCAATAGATCAACTATATTTCAGTCATAGTACAAAAAACCAAGGAGGGAGAAACCCCTATAAAGTTTCAAGGAGGCTGATCCCCTATAGAAATCACCCCAAGCTTAGAATCCGTAAAGGATCTTACAATGGCCTTGCCCTGCTATGCACATACACTGGACCTTCAATGGGTGCATGATCACTTACAAAATGAGTACCCAACATACTTATGAAGACTGAATGAATGACCTAACATATGAGTGAGTGAATGACCCCCACCTAATAGAATGACTAAATGAATGGCCCTACCTTGCCTTATTGGAGATCGAGTGAACCTACCTTGCTTTATTGTTATTGTTGCTTGCACCTCCACCTCCTAGGCTAGTTGCCCATACCTTAATTCTTTCTCCTAGTAGTATTAATTAGAACTTATAAATTAAAGCACAAGAATAAAGCAAGTGAGACTGAAAGGCAAGAAAACAAGAATAGAGGGGGCCAATAAATAGGTAGAATTTTACTAATCGGTATGATACTTAAAGTGGTTGGAGTAAAGAACTCAATCTATTAGTAAAAGAATGAAGAATGGGTGCGAAGAAGAGTGAGGAGATATGATATAATGAGGTAACTAATAGAACCCCAGAAGGAGCTATATAGAATTTGATTTTTGAGGGGATCAAACTTAGAATACTATATAGGTCCCTCCCTCCTAGGGTCGGCCAACAAGGTTGAAATATAATTGATCTTGCTTAATAAAAAGATGTAGAGGCTACAAGCTTATATAGGGCTCCAGACCTTAGTCTAGGGGGCTGCTTCCTAAGTGAATTCTCCTTTTTGCCCTTCCTATAGCCACCCTACCTAAGGGGATCGGAGACCTAAGTGGCTGCACAAGCCGCATGCCTCTACTAGAAACCCTAGCCAACCAACCCAGTGAAGGGGGCGACGACCAAGAAGTCCTAAGGCCCTAAAATAAACTCTAACCATACTTCTTTATAGGATAGAAGTGACTATCTAGCGTTTTATTATAATCTCACAGGGTTTTTATTAATTACTTCTAGGGCTATCAAGCCCGCCCTCTTTGAATCAGCCTTGTCCTATCCTATAAACTCATGGAACTAGATCTTCAGCTCCTTATATAATTCTCATGCTATCATCAACTGAACTTTGGTCTCCTTATCAGCTTGGGTGTCAGTTGGAAGGTTTTGCGTTGAGTTGTCTTCTTTAAATTTTCATTTGAGGTGGGATACCAAGAGGATCAACTGTAATCTTGATCTAGTGCATAGATTTGATCTCCAGGTTATGGTCCCAATTTTGCAAGGCTTAAAGAAATAGGGTGACCACTTCCTTAAGACTCGAGTTTCCTTTTGATCGGGCTAGATGTGTACGAAAACTTGATCTTCAATTTTTCATTCATTCTATAATTTGTCGGAAGGTCATTTCTTCTTTGCATGTGTTGCTCTGTGGCTAGTCTTTAGTAATAGCCAATCTTTCTTTTGGAATGGTGATTGCTTTCTGGTATGGTTTAGGATGATGAGAGCCTAGTCTGATGTGAGCATGGATTTCAATTCTTCTAGGCTTACTCCTCTTTCGTGCCATAGACCTGTATCCAGCCAAATTTTAAATTTGGTAGCAATGAGTATCCCTTTTAAAAACCTCATGTGGAGTGTAGGGAAAGCCTCGATGTGAATTAGGAGCTGATCATCTTGTATAAGGCTAATGCTGATCCCAACTCTGGATGTGTCTGCTCCAATTATAAACATCTGGCCATGACATTATGAGGACAACATCATGGTCATGAGAGCTATAGTTCCACTCGGCCAATATAGTGCATCTTAGTTCACAGTGAGAGGGATGATGTTTTGTTGAGATCTGCGAATGATCCTTCTCTTATTCTGATTTCACCACTAGAGGGGCTCAATTTTTTTTCGATCTTGGGCCATAGATTGGAAGTCATCATCAAGGAGGTCTTTGAGCATCATTGTCCAATCCTGGGGAAAGTCATGGAAGTCACATTAGATCTGGAAGTGCTGCATCAGCAACTATAGTGAGTTCGGCGAGATGTAAAACTTAAGAAGCAACTTATCCCTGGTGAAAAGGATGTAGGGATATGGCATAGTGAGAAATAAGCATGGTCGAACAATTTGTGTCTCTATCGTCTTTTAGGTGACCCTCATATCTTTGATCTTCTATGAGCAGTAATCTGGTCGAGTATCATATGGTGGTAATTTCAGCCAGCATAGGGGAATCGGGCATCTTGACAAGAGGTAGTAGGCTTAGTTTGGTGGAGACTCCAAAATTTTAGCAAGTTGTATGGGAGGGTTCTTATTTTCAATCTCCTTTGGATTTATCTCTTGTAACTCTTAAATTTGGATCGAGAAGCCGCTAGATTCTTCTTTTGGTACCCCCTCCAAGTGTTGTATTGTGGTTGTAGTCGCTAAGCTCCCTCGTAGGACCATCTGTTTTTCTTTGCTAAAAAATTTTATAGTTAACTTCAAAAAATTTCAAAAAATATCTCTAATCATGGACAATCAATCAATGTTGAGCACTATATCAAAATCATCGAGAGAGAGGAGGAAAATATCAATAACCATATCTTGCTCCTGTAGGATTAGTTTTACCCGCGGGCACTTTTGGTTGCACTTCAAAATTTGGCCATTAGCTACCTTGACTTCGAATCCACTGTAATCTTCTTTTTGGAGCATTAAGTGGCCAGCAACCTTACTGCTCATGAATTATGTGTGCTCACGACATCCATGAGGATGATGACGGACTGCTGTTCAAGAAACCCTTCGATCTTTAATTTTTGCAGGTTAGTGTAGCCGGCTAAGGTAGGGACCGTGCGGGTGGCCGGTTGTGGTGTATCACTCTCCTTGGGCTCGAGAGTCATATCTTCAAATTTGGATTCTTCAGTAGGCGCAATTATCAGTGGTGTCTCCTTTTTACATCGGTATTTTAAGCTCCACAGTTTATCACAATTCCCATATAGGCCCTTTGTCGATCCATCATGAAGGTCTTCTCTTGTTAATTTCTTTGACTGAGGGGGTCGGCTAACAGTAGGAGAGGTGAAAGCTTTGGTGCCACTGGTCGGGGAGCGACCATAGTTCTCTGGGCTTCATAGTTTAATTGCATCTCTTGATGTCACGCGAAGGAGATGGCTACCTTAAGTGTGCATAGTTGTTGTGCTTTAACTTCTTCCTGGATCTCTGGCTTCAAGCCCTTAATAGAAGTCCTCAATGTCTATTTTTAGACTAATCATAAGTTTGATTAGATAACATTTCAGACTTGTTTTGGTACTCTTGGATGGTGGAGGTTTGATGGATCATCACTAGTTCTTTGTCAAAGTTCTTATAATTGATTGGCGCTGAAGGTTTATATGTTTTTAGTTGGAATATGGCTCTCATGCTCTAAGCATCTTGATTGAGGTGCCCTTCTTCAAGTTGTACAAAGGAGATCGATGTCGTCGAGGTGTAGGGCTGTTGTGTCTTATCCTCACTTCTTATCTCTGATGGGCTCCATTTGCAATCAGAATTTGTTCAATGTTGTGATCTTCTTGGGCTTGGTGATCAGCCCAATCTAAACTCCTCAAAGAGAGCGCATAATTTAGCATCCGTACGCATCTTGAAAGTTTCCAATTTGGGTTCGAATAAGCCCACCGATATCATGACGTACGGATCTCTAACTTGTCAAATAAACCAACTGAAGAGTGTAGCTATAATTTTCAGGTTGAAGGCAACGAATGGTAGCAATGTCGATACTATGGTGGTGAAGTCTCCAAGTGGAGGATGGCAGCCAAGGGTAGTAGCGGAGGAAGAAGATGGTAGCAGCAACGTCGGCTGTGTATCTACAGTGATGCTACAATGTCGATGCTACAATGTCGTCAAGGCTATGATTTTTTTGGTGGCTGATATCTATCGAAAGATAGCAGTCGAGATATCTGAGTTGGAAGGCAACAGTGATGATGGAGGAAGAAGGGGGCAGCAAAAACATTGGCTGTGACTACACTATGACTTCATGGCTGCAGGTAGCATTGGTTGCAACAAGGGTGTGGCTACAATAGAAGGAAGATGGGGCAGTGATGTATATGGTTGTTGTAGAGGAGGGCAGCAGTGGTATGGAGTGAGAGATTGCTACTGTCGTGTTAAATTTGTTGCTGGCCACGATCAAGATAATTGCAAGTGAATGATTATTGTGGGCTGCACTGTAAATAGATTATAGTGAAAGATAGCTACTAGTACCTTTTTATCATAAGGATAACTCTTGGCTATGATCAAGGAGGATGGCAGTGGGAGGTCACTGTTGACAGTGAAGGGATAAGGGAGATTGGGTGGCTAAAAGGTGGGTGGACCGAAGGTGGAAGGCTGCAGTCTTCGGGTGCGGTTTATGGCTATTTTGGGCACAGTTTGGGGCTATGATTTTGTGAAATTTTGGCTATGAATTGGTGTGGTTTAGGGCTATGATAGTAGTTGATGAAGGTTAGGAAAAAGAGTTTTAGATCTAGGATAGATGGTAGTAAATGTTTGATAGGGATCGGTAAGGGTATGCTACAATAGGTGCTGGTTATAGAAGGTTATGGTTTTAGGTTATTTTGTGACTGATTTAGGTATGGTTTTGGCTGCGGTTTGGTAGGATTTTGGGACTATGACGATAGAGGGTGAACGTTAGGGAAAGATGGTTTTAGATCTGGAAGAGATGACAGTGAAGGTTTGATAGAATTTGCTATAACATATACTGCCTTGCAAAAGTAGCATTGTCATCAAAGAAATAATAGTTTCTCAATAAAAATTTCAGTCAAGGGATGAAGATAAGGAAAAGGGAGTTTCAAATCTGGAAAAATAGTAGTGAAAACCTAAAAGGATTCGATGAAAGATCGTTGCATATGTGCAGTTCTACCGATAGAATTTACATTAAAGAAGTAGCGAGTTCTTGACATAATTCTAGTAGAAAACCTGAGGAAATTGTGTTGAACTTTAATGATAAAACCTTGGTTTAGATGAGAGCAAGGAAGTCCAAAAAATAGAAAAGAAAAGATAGCACTCAAATCTGATATAATTCGACAAAGAAATATACTGCGATGTGTTGTCCTATCGAGCAGATTTTACATTAGAGAAATGATGAATTCTTAACATAAATTCTAGAGTAAAATTTAAGAAAAATATGTAAAAATCCTTGATTTAGATGTGATCAATATCAGTAAAAGGTTTAACAAAATTACGATAGAGTAATGGTAGGAAAATAGGGTAAAAGACGGAAGGCAATTCCTTTATTGTAAAATTCTAGCACTGCGTGATGACGAATGAAGGCATAATAAAATCAGTTCTAAAAGGAATTTTTTTCAGATATTAGTCTTAGATAAAAGCTAAGTTGATCTATAGAATTGTGTAAAAATTTTAGCCAAAAAGAAGAAACAATAACGATAACGTTTGTGACAGTCGAAATTTACAATAGATAAAATATGAAAAAATTCTTGAACATGTAAGGTAGAAGATCTTGTAGTATTAAAGAGGCATGGGTGATGAAAATATACTAGATCTCTAGATCAAATGTAGGGGACAATGACATATTGATTTGATCTACAGCCAGGGTGGAAGGTGGAGGCACGCGTCGTAGCAATTGTGGGAATTGCTTGGGAAGGTGGAGGTAGCAAAGATGGCTATAAGGGCAACAAGAATGGTACTCTGATACCAGATGATAGAACTCCGGAAGGAGCTCTATAGAATTTGATCTTTGAGAGGGATGAACCCTTGGAACACTATAGGGGTTCCTCCCTCCTAGGGTCGGCCAACAAGGCTGAAATATAATTGATCTTACTTAATGAAAAGAGGTGGAGGCTACAAGCTTATATATTGCTCAAAACCCTAGCCTAAGGGGCTACTTCCTAAGTGAATTTCTCCTTTTACCCCTCTTATAGTTGTCCTACCTAGATAAGGGGGGCAACGACCTAAGTGGCTACACAAGCCGCATGCCTCTACTAGAAACCCTAGCCGACCAACCCAGTGAAGGGGGCAGTGGCCAAGAAGTCCTAAGACGCCAAAATAAACTCTAGTCATACTTATTTATAGGATAGAAGTGACTAGGTGGGGTTTTATTATAATCTCATAGGGTTTTTATTAATTACTTCTAGGGTGATTAGGACTCAACCCTGCTGGAGTCCTATCAATAACACTTTGCCTAGTACTCTTTCTCTTTTGCCTAGGACTTTCTTTTCGAGCCTAGTATATTTCTCTCAAGTAGTAAATACAGAATGAAAAACAAATGTAAAAGAATTCAACTAGAAAGTTAGGACTCAACACTACCTGATATAGCAGAAACAGAGGTCAGAATGATAGGAGTCAGAACTCAATTACTATGTTAGACTTAGAAGTAGAAGAATCAATCCTGAAATAAGAGAATGAAAACATCAAGTATCATACCGAAGCTATGACCATCAGACAAGTATTATTTCATCGACTGAGTGTAGTAGTGATAGAGTATTGAAGCAATGATTTGCTCTGTTTGTTTACCTTACCTCAACTTTCCATCCTACTTATAAGCTTTCAGATTAACAAGAACCACTTGTTGCAGTTTGGCTTGCTGCTTACTTTGGCACTGATCCTGTTTATGCGGGAAAGACAATCAGATTCATTCAACTGCAAACAGGCAATTCTCACCTAGATTTAACAACTACAGCTCCTCCACACACCTTTCAGACTTAGACACTTGAACTACACTTACTGAACTTGTTAATGGAGCTAAATCCTATTATTATTATTTTATGGAATTACTATTTTTATACGATAACTCACTTACGCCTACTTTTGTTTTTATACTATAACTTTACTTACGCTTACTCTTAGAGCGCTAATGGAGTTTACAGCTGCTGCTCTAACAGTTGACTACTTACTTTTCGCTCTAAACTCCTATAGAGGTCACGTCAACTCATATTGCAAATTGGCATGTATAAGAGCCCAGCCAAGATGAACGGAAATTAGCAACTCTTTCGCCCCTTTCGGGTAATAGGAATAAGGCAATTCTTCACGACTATCTTCTTCTCTGAAATATTATTTGTTCTTTTGCCCTGTCCTTTTTGTCTTAATTGACTCTATGAGCGCCGAGTCAAACAGTTAGTCTATCAGATTGTTTAGTCCCTCCATCTTATATCATATTTCATAATTCATTTGAGCGCGCCTTGTCAATCAAACCAGGACAGTCTTTATTTATCTTACTCTGATTCTCAAATTGGAACTGGGCATTCTACTAGACCTGTATCTTAAGCATCCAAGTATGTAACTTAAAGTATTGTTCGGTGTGGTTCATCTCGGGTCTGAGTGTTGGATCTGAAGCTGGATAAGGAGTTTTAACACATCAGTATTACCAACAGTTGAGTTAGACCACTACAAAAAGGAGAGGGTGTTGAAGCCTTAACCGAGCGCTTCAATTATTTAGTTGGATAGAGAGAGAGACCTGATAGCAAGTCCAGTAGCAAGTAAAGTATATTAGGCTTCAAATGCATTATAAAGAATGTTTATTGGTTGAGATAAGTGATTGACTCAAAATAGTGGTTTCCAGCCTCGTTCATTAATAATGTATTGGCAACTATCGGTTCCTCAAGTCTAAGTCCGGAAAGAAGATATGAAGTTGGATAAAAGTAGTTTAGTCTCCGAAGGAAGATGTTGGATCTGAAGAAGAATTAGTTGATAGAGAATAATAAAATATCATAATCAGAAGTAAGACTAAGTACTCGATAATCAATTCATTCCTGTTTCGATAAGATTCGATTCAAAAGTCAATCGATTCTTAAAGTTTAGTTCGAGCAAACAACGATATGAGCGAGTATGAAGTGTTGAGAATTGATTAATGATAGTTACATAGGTAGTTAACATGTTTAGGAGTAGTGGCTCATGTTTAGGAGTTATTGTGAATGTAGTTTAGGAGTTAATGAGGGTAGTTATTTATCATGGGTGAGATAGTGAGATAGTGGGATGAAGGAAGTGGTGTGAGGTAGTTACCATTATGTCCTATAAATAGGACCTTAGTGAATGAAACAAGAGTACAGAGAGTGTAGTGCAGAGAACAGAGTGTGCATTTGGAGATAATCTTGTAAGTATTATTGTTCTTTTACCTTCTGTTTAATAATACGTCGTTTTCTTGATTGAAAACGTTTTCATTAATTGGATCGTAGTATTATATTTTATCATTTCATTGCTCCTTCTTCCCCAATATTTGTGATATCAAAGCCTTGTTTTAATCTGAATTGGGCATTATGACTTATAATAACAATTCTATGTCTCAATCCCTTATTCTCATCTTCTCAGGCAAATCCTACGAATTTTGGAGTCTCAAAGATAAAGACTCTATTCAAGTCTTAGGATCTTTGGGACTTGATAGAGAATGGATATGCAGATCCAGATGAAGAAACCAGGCTGAGGGAGAATAGAAAGAATGACTCAAAGGCATTATTCTTCATTCAACAAGTTGTGCATGAGACAATCTTCTCAAGAATTGCAGCAACGACAACCTCAAGACAAGCTTTGTTGATACTTCAAAATGAATTTCAAGGCTCATCGAGGGTGATTACGGTAAAACTTCAAACCCTTTGTCGTGAGTTTAAAATTTTGTTTATGAAAAGCAATGAATCAGTGCAAGATTTTCTTTCTCGAATGACTGAAATTGTTAGTCAAATAAAATCCTATGGTGAACATCTTCATGATCAAATAATTGTTACAAAAGTTTTGAGAAGTTTAACTTCAAAATTTGATCATGTTGTTGCTGCAATTGAAGAGTCAAAGGATTTATCTACTTATTCATTTGATGAACTAATGGGTTCCTTGCAAGCATATGAAGCAAGGTTGAACAGGTCACTTGAAAAAAGTGAGGAAAAAGTATTTCAGGTTAAGGGGGAGTCTTCTACTTCAAAAGAAGATAAAAAATCAACAGGAATAGGACGTAGTAGAGGAGGATTTCGTGATAGAGGAAATGGAAGAAGAAGAGGATGAGGACACTTTGATAGGCATGATGAAAAGCAATCAAACTATGATCAGAAAAACTACAGGAGTGGAATTCAATATCACTATGTAAGAAGTTTGGTCATATGAAGACAGATTGCTGGAAAAGAGAAAAGCAAGCAAGCTATATGGAGGAAAATGAAGATAATAGTAAGTAATTTATGACTCATTCACAAGTTAATGATATCTCAAATAATATTTGGTTTTTGGATAATGGATGTTCTAATCAAATATCAGGCATAAGATCAATATTTAGAGATATTGATGAAGCTCACAAGTTGAAAGTTAAACTTGGAGATAGCAAGCAAATCCAAGTAGAAGGAAAAGGAACAATTGAGGTGAAGACAAATCAAGGGAAGGTAAAACACCTTGATAATGTTTTCTATGCTCCTAGCTTATCACATAACTTGTTGAGTATTGGACAATTGATAAATATTAGATATTAAGTTATATTTGATGATGGCTCATGCACTATTAAAGATAAGAAATATGGCTTAATTATAGCAAGTGTTTGCATGACGCAAAATAAAATATTTCCAATTGATGTTTCAAATATTGAGAAACATACTCTTGTTGCAAATCAAAAGAATGAGACAAATTTATGGCATTTGAGATATAGACACCTTAACATTAAGGGTTTAAGGTTGTTAAATAAAAAAAATTGTTTATGGAATACCTAAAATTAATACACTTAATGTATGTGAAGAATATATTTATGGCAAACAAAGTAATAAACTATTTTCTATTGGAAAAGCATGAAGAGCATCTAATTATCTTGAATTAATTTATGTTAACTTATATGAACCTATGAATACAAAATCATTTGGGGGAAGTCGATATTTTCTGTTATTTACTGATAATTATAGCCGCATAAGTTGGGTATATTTTCTGAAATTGAAATCTGAAGCATTTGATAACTTTCAAAAATTAAAGGCACTTATAAAAAAGCAAAGTGGTAATGCATAAAGACACTTCGGACAGATAGGGGTGGTGAATTTATGTATAATAAGTTTAATTTCTTTTTTGAAGATAATGGTATTCCCAGAGAATTGACAACAATATATACACCAGAGCAAAATGGTATAGTTGAACGTAAGAATTAAACTGTCATCGAAATGGCAAGAAGTTTGCTTAAAGGAAAGCATCTTCCGAATCATTTTTGGGTAGAAGCAGTTACAACAGTAGTTTATTTGTTGAATATTTCACCGATAAATGCTATTATAAATCGAACTCCTTTTGAAGCTTAGTATAGTATAAAACCAAGTGTAAGTCATCTAAGAATTTTTTTGTATTGCTTATCCTTTGGTAAATTCATAAAATCATTATAAACTTGATGAAAAATCTAAAACATATATCTTAATTAAATATTCTACACAATTCAAAGCATATCGATTATATAATCTTATAAGCGGTAAAGTTATTATTAACATAAATATTGTGTTTGATGAAATGACAAGTTGGAATTGGGAGATCAATGAAGGTGATGCACATATTTGTGTTCCAGCAGAAGAAGTCACTCAACCGATTCAAGTGACAGATCATACTCCAACAAGTTCAATGTCAACCTCACCCAGTAGCAGTTCAAATTTAGCAAATAATTCCTCAGATGAAACCCCTCCAGGAAGGTTTAGATCACTAATAGAGATTTATGATTCAACATTTTCTTTATCTATTTCAGATCCTATAAGTTTTGAAGAAGCAGTTGAGGAATGTCGAAAAACAATGAAGGAGAAAATCAAGTCAATTAAGAAGAATAAAATCTGAGAGCTAATGAATCAACCAAAAGAAAAGAAAGCTATTGGATTGAAGTAGGTGTTCAAAACAAAGTATAATGCAGATGAAAATATCCAAAAGTATAAGACTCGGTTTGTAGCAAATGGAGTCATAACATGAAGTATTTATGGCATAGATGAACAAATTGCAAATATTCTCACCAAGTCACTTCCAGTTTAGAATCATGTTTATTTTATGTCTAAAATTGGTGTATGTAACTATGAATCAAGGAAGAGTGTTGAGAATTGATTCATGATAGTTACATAGATAGTTAACATGTTTAGGAGTAGTGGCTCATGTCTAGGAGTTGTGGAGGTAGTTTAGGAGTTAGTTGAAGTAGTTATTTATTATGGGTGAGATAGTGAGATGAAGAAAGTGGTGTGAGGTAGTTACTATTATGTCCTATAAATAGGACCTTAGTGAATGAGACAAGAGTGTAGAGAGTGCAGTGCAGAGAAGACAGTATGTGCATTTGGAGATAATCTTGTAAGTGTTCTTTTTCTTTTACCTCTTGTTTAATACTATGTCATTTTTTTAATTAAAAGTAGTTTCGTTAATTGGATCATAGTATTCTATTTTATCATTTTTTTGCTCCTCCTTCCCCAACAAGAAGACGGCAAGCTACCAGATATACAAGATATGGGGAAGGAACTGAAAATATTGTTTCCATCTTCAAGTAGAGGTCGTCAAGAGAAGTCGTTAGATCAGAGGTGGTATCAATTTAGTGTCAGTAAGGATTAGGAGTCCACATCAGAAAAAGACTAAGTGCGGATGGTATGGTGGGGATATTTATAATTTTCTATATTCTGCTCTCGATAAGAGTGATATATTCGATACTTCACTTTGAATTCAGGTGTTTTACTTTTCTCCTATAGAATAAGCCGGATGCCCAGAATATAAGCTGGTTGGGGTGAGGAATAAGAATCATCAACAAGACCAGAAGCTACGAAAGTATCTCGGGTGAAAGTCTGTTGCGAGTGGTTCTCTTACAATTTACATTGTTGGGGACTAGGAGGCGTTTTGTTCTATTCGGGTTAAGTCTACAAGAGAGGTTATTGGCGTCAGCGAGTTCAAAGGCGTTCTGTTTGAGTTCTGTCAAAAGCAAAGAAATTAACAACCCAGAGCAGAGTATGGAGTATGGAGTATGGAGTATGGAGTCAGTGTCGGTCAAGCATAGCAGCCGAGTTAACGAATAGGCAAGAAGGTAACCACTCCTTCCTCTATGTGCACTCAACATACAGAAGCAGTGTCGTGTTTCAACAGAGTCGTCCGCCCAGAATCCTTTTCACGATCGAAATAGGCTGGCTAATTTGAATGGGTAAACCAGTTCTCAATGGAAGTTGGTTTCGCCCCTTAAAGAATCCTTCTTTTCATAGGCCTACAGACAAGACAGTCTTATATGATGCTTGCGTAGGCCCTAGAGATTGCCGTTTCGAAGTAATAGGAAGGGCAGACCTAACCTACGAAGAAGCTGCTTCAATAAGACTTTGCACAAAGTGTCATTTTTTTAGCATATAGATGTTTCTAAACGAGGGTAGGCAGATATCTGTTTGCATTTCCTTGCCTTTCCAAGCCGTATACCATGTCATACACTGTGCACCTTTCTTTCTCGATTCCTAAGCGATCGGTTAATTTTATTCAATTCCCTTCATTTTCTTGCCTTCTTTCTGAGCCAGTGTAGGGGTTACACTTCAAGACAGAGCTAAGATAGAGATAGGAGATATATGCTTCAGACCGAGCCTATCTTTGTGACAAGACATGCAAGTCAAGGGCCAACATATCGTTGCAAGACGAACTCGTTACTATAGGATATCGTAGTATTACATTTATGGATTATTGGGAAAGATGGGAATTCAATAAAAGAACGAGAATTTAGCAGTTAGGTCAGACTGAGCGGGCATGAGGAAAAGAGAACTGCAATAGATAATGATTCATAGGATTTCGATCAATCAAGGAAGACTTTTTATATAAAGTTAAAATATGGATTGTAACCCCCCCGTTGTTAGGAGACTTGCTCTCCTCTCGTTGAGCTCTATAAATTGGCATAGCTATTGGCCTATTTTGCAATAAGTTTCGCTACAGCACCTGCAACACTAGCTAATTGTCTACCCTTTTTCCAAGTAAGTGTGATTGAAGTATACCACAAGCCTATAATACAAGCCATAACATGCTTCTATAACTGTCTTGGTAACTTTTAAGAGACTCCGCTATCTTTGGTGTATAATGTAACTGTATGCTTAAACGTAGACTTCCAGCTAACTGTACAACCAACTGTCAAGGGTAAAGATATATCTATTTGTTACGATTTAAATAGGAATAACTTTTGTATATGAATAAATACTAACAAATTCAAGGTAAAAATCACGGGATAAATCAGACAGAATCCACTATCAAAATAATGAATATTCAGATTTCAAGACTTCTTGTCCAAGCCCAAAGCAATAGCCACAAGAGAATCATAGGGAGACAAGGACTATAATTTTAAGCACAATATCCAAAACCTTCTCAAGAGATCACAGTAATAATCTAATACAAACTAATATAACCTGAGATATTAATGATTGAGAATAATCTTTTCTTGTCCTTGTTTTCTTTCTTTCCTAGATCTCTTGTTTTCTAATATCTACTCTTAATCTGCAGTCTTCTTTCTCTCTCCCATATTTTCATCCATTGCTGCCCTGTTAATCTTAACCCTTGGCCACCTAATCTAGGATTTAGATTAATATAAGTGAAGTTATGGGCTGTGGGCTTCACTAAAGCCCATTATGGGCTGAATCTAGACCATCTACCCATCTACCTAACAACCTCCCCCTTCAGCCCATAAGAGAAGTTGTTTCATGACTCTTTAATGTGAAGCCATGCTGAGTAACTGTTGGCACATCTTCTGTTTCTCTTTCGATAAAGCCTTTATCAACATGTCTGCCCCATTATCATCTGTGTGAAATTTTTGAAGTTGTAACTACTTCTCTTTAAACACATTTATGATCCAGTGATATCTGACATTTATATGCTTTGACTTAGAATGAAATGTTGGGTTTTTGCACAAATGTATGACACTCTGGCTATCACAATATACCACATAGTTTTTCTATTTCAGCCCCAATTCTTGTAAGAATCATTTCATCCATAACATTTCTTTGTAAACCTCTCTAGCAGTAATACATTCTGCATTTGGTGGAGAGAGCAATATACCTTTGCAATCTGGACTGCCATGACATAGCTCCCCCTACAAAAGTAAGTACAAAACCTAATGTGGACTTTTTTGTGTCAATATCTCTTGTCATATTTGTATCTGTGTAACCTGTCAATACAGGTGGTCCACCTCCAGAGCCTAAACAAACTTTAGAACTTCATATGAGATATCTAAAAATCTACTTCACTACTACCCAATACTCTTTACCTGGATTTGCAAGAAATCTACTAGCAACACCCACTGCATATACGATGTCTGGTCTCGTACATACCATCGCGTATATTAAACTTCTAACTACTGAAGCATAAGGAATCTTTTGCATTTTCTCCTTCTCCCCATCACTTGATAGACTCTACTCTGAGCATAACTTGAAGTGACATGTAAGAGGAGAACCAACTAGCTTTGCATTGCTCATACTAAACCTATCTAATACCTTCTCAATGTATTTCTCCTATGGCAATCAAATCTTCCTCTTTCTTCTATCTTGAGAAATATGCATGCCCAGTATTTGTTTTGCTGGCCCCATGTCTTTCATTGTAAAAGACTCACTTAGTTCCTTCTTCAACCTATCAATCATAGATATATCTTTCTCAAGGATAAGCATGTCATCAACATAAAGTAAAAGAATAACAAAATCTTCACCAAACCGTTTGATGTATACACAATGATCTGAAGCTATTCTTTTATATTTATTTTCAATCATAAATGAATCAAACTTTTTATACCACTATTTTGGAGCTTGCTTCAACCCATGCAAGTTTTTCCTCAACTTTCAGAGAAGATTTTCTTTACCTTTGACTTTGAAGCCTTCTGGTTGCTCCATATAAATTTTCTCCTCCAAATCACCATGAATGAAACCTATTTTCATATCTAATAGCTCAATCTCGAAGTCTAAGTTAGCAGCATTACCAAGAACAACACGAATATAAGACATTTTAATAACAGGAGAAAAAATTTCTTCAAAATCAATACCTTTCTTTTGACCAAAGCCTTTCACAACAAATTTAGCTTTATACTTTAGTTGAGAACAATATTATTGAGTCTTCAATCTGAAAACCCACTTGTTCTTCAAGGCTTTACTTTCCTATGATAGTTGTACCAAATCATATATGTGATTTTTTTATAGAGAATTCATCTCTTCCTGCATAACAATAAATCACTTCTTTTCTGCTCACTTTCAACTACTTCCTGGTAACTCTCTAGTTCACTTGCATCAGTAAGCATCATATAATCATCTATAGAGTATCTTCTAGAAGGTTGACGTAGTCTAGAAGATCTTCTTAACTGAGATTCTATGGGAACTTGCTCTCTTTCTTCTTCCTGCTCAACATGTCATGCAGGTAGATTAATATTTGTCTCTGCACCATAATCCTGCACTTCTCCCCCATCACCCCGATATACCGGAGGAATAACTGGGTCACAGTCTATAAATTCCTCTACAGAAGTCTTAGCTGGTGCCTCCTTCTTCAAATCCTCAATGGTTTGATCTTCAAAGAAGACAACAACTCTGCTTCTGAACACCTTCTGCTTTTCTGGATCCTAAAGCCTGTAACCAAACTGATCATGTGAGTAACCAAGAAAATACACTCTTTTGTCTTACCATCCAGCTTGAACCTCTCATTATGACCATCCAGCTTGAACCTCTCATTATCTAGAATATGTGCAATTGCACGATAATCAAACACTCTTAAATGCCTATAGGAAATATCTTTTCTTGACCATCCATGCTCTACAAATCACCATCTAGAGCTATACATGGTGATAAGTTGATTACATTAACTATAGTTCTCAAAGCCTCATCCTAAAACCTTTTGGGTAGCTTGGCCTATGAAAGCATACATTTGATCTTTTTCATGATGGTGTGGTTCATTCTCTCTGCAATTTCATTATGTTGAGGCATACTAGGAACTGTCAACTCATACTAAATGTCATATGACCTGCAATAATCATTAAACAATCCTATGTACTCACCACCATTATCTGATCTTATGCATTTCAATTGACTTTCTGTCTCCCTTTCAACTCTAGCATGAAACTCGTTGAAGACATTAATAACCTAATCTTTAGTCTTAAAAGCATAGGCCCAAACTTTCCTGAAAAAGTCATCTATAAAAGTAACAAAATAAAGTACACCGCTGATAATAGGAACATTAACAAATCCACTAGAAATTTTTGTCCTCAAAGGACCACACACATCTGTATAAATACGATCCAAGCTATGTATTTTTCTAGATAAAGCAGGATTAATAAAGGAAACTCTATGTTATTTACCAGCCAAATAATCAATACAAGGGTTCAAACGTGTACCTTTGAGGTTTGGCAATACATCTCTCTTGGAAAGTTCTTACAGCCCCTTCTCACTCATGTGTCCCAGTCACCTATGCCACAACTGTATGCTGAAGTCTTTTTTTATAGCATTCAACTGCTCACCACAAGCTTTAGCTTGTAATCTGTACAATATATGATATTTCTTCCCATTAGCTATAATAAGAGAATCCTTACTGAGCTTTCACTGCCTATCTGACATCAAAGTCTTCATTATCCAGCCTTCCAATTGAAATTAAATTTAATCTTAAGTCAACGATATGCCTCATATCCTTAAGCACTAACTTGCAGCCAAGGTTGGTCTTTATATGGATATCTCCTACGCTAATGATGTTTGTTATGCCATAGTTGCCCATCTTGACAACACCAAAATTTCTAGACCTGTAAGTATCAAAGAACTCCCTCTGTGGTGTAGCATGATAAGAAGCACCTGTGTCAATTATCCACTCGAGATCCTGGCATATACAAGAAAAAAATATTATCAGAAGTAGATAAAATCAAATAATTACTATCTTGCTCCACTTCTTTTTCTTTTTTCTTGTTCTTCTTAGGTTGTTTGCATTGATTCTGTAATGTCCTTTCTCACTATAATTGTAGTAAATGATATCTTTCCATGATCTTGACTTGCTTCCACCTATGTGTGAACCACTTCTATCCTTTGACTTTGACCTTCCTCTATTCTCTAAAACAAGTGCGTGTGAATAAATCTGAGAAGTTATTGAATTCTTTCTCCTCAACTCCTTATTTAACAAACTACTTGTTACTTGACTCATGGTGACAATATCATCTGGCGCAAAATTACTAAGGGAAACCACTAGTGTCTTCTAACTTTCTAGTAAAGAACTGAGAAGTAACAATGCCTGCAACTTATCATCAAGAGATATTTTCATAGAGGATAACTGCTTAGTAATACTCTGCATTTCATTCAAATACTCAGGAATAGAAGTACCCTCTTTATATTTCAAGTTCACAAGTTTTCTGATCAGAAAAGCTTTGTTCCTAGCCGTTTTTCTTTCATAAAGACCTTCTAACTTTTTCCAAAGAGAATAAGCAAAACGTTCAATAGAAACATGGTAAAAGACACTATCATCAAGCGATTGACGAATAAAGCCAACAGTTTTTCGATCTAACCTCTTCCACTCATCATCTGTTATAGTTATGGGCTTTGCACTATCTCCTTGCAAAGGTTCATATAAATCTTTGCAATACAGGAGATCTTTCATTCTTGGTTTCTATATCATTCAATTGTTTCCATTTAAACTAATCATGCGAGAAACATTACCGGCCTCCATGTTCAAATACAAAAGTTAAATGCCACCAAAACCCTGCTCTGATACCAGTTAATGGGAATAAAACATGAATAAACTTTGTATATGAATAAATACTAGTAGACCGTTACACACAGTGGAATCAAATAGAAATCACAATCAGATAAATACCAATATTTATGTGAAAAACCCCTTCAACTCGAAGGGTAAAAACCATGGGACAAGCTAGAGAAAATCCACTATCAAAATAATAAACATATAAATCTCAAGGCTTCTTGCCCAAGCCCAAAGCAATAGCCACAAGAGAATCACAGGGATACAAGGACTATAATACTAAGCACAATATCCAAAATCTTCTTAAGAGATCACAGTAAGAATCCACTGTAAACTGATCTAACTTGAGATATGAATGATTGAGAATAGTCATTTCCTGTTCTTGTTTTCTTTCTTTTCCTGAATCTCTTATTTTCTGGCCTCTATTGTCAATCTGTAGTCTTCTTTCTCTCTCCCATATTTTTAGCCGCCTTATCATCTTAATCTTAACACTTGACTACCTAATCTAGGGTTTAGGTTAATATAAGTGAAGTTTTGGGTTATGGGCTTCACTAAAGCATATTATAGGTTTAATCTGGGTCGTCTATCCATCTGTCAATAATAACTGAGTGAGAACAAGGTCTATGATGAAAGATTATGAGAAGTATGAACATGCTTTTTTGTTAGATGTGGAAAGTACGAATAGGCTTTTTTGTTAGATTTACAAAAGATCGAGTCCTATTCTAAGTTCTACTCTATTAGATTGGTGAGCAAGGATACATTTCTTCATTTCTTTATTTCTTCGTTTCGGTGGTGGCAGTTACAAAATTCTTACTTCACTTGTACAAAATCAATGAAAACAAACTAGATTTGTGCCTAAGCTTGTTGAGTTCGAGTTTGTTGCTTAAAACTTGACTCTAGCTCTGGCCCATGCCAACTAATATTAAATTGGATATATTCCTCGCATATTATATAGAGTGAGAAAAATCACTTTAGGCAGAAGATAAAATTGTAATTAAAGAATGAACTTACGCTTTCTTTGACAAATATGAACTAAGGTGTAAACTATGAATTAGACGACTCCTGTCCCTAACCCCGAAAAGGAAAAGAATAAAGAATTGACTCTCTCATTTATTATGGTTATGGGTCTTGTGTTTAAAAGCCCGAAAACTAGACTTGCTCTTAGGGGTTAATATGTATGTATATATATATCTCTCCTGACGTGCAATAGTATGAGTTGCTTATCAGATTCTACCTCAACCTCAACTTTGAAGGGAACCGTGGCTGCCTGCCTCTATTTGTCCTTGTTGAATCAGCAAAGGATACAGCTAAAGGCATCTATCTTTCATTCGTACTTAACTAACTTGGAAATTTTGTTATCTTTGCGCTAGCTAATGCCGATATTGTTAGTGTAGGCTAATCGACCACAGAAGTACAGGGTTAATACTAGACAATCAGTGGAGGCTCTTCTCCTTTTTTTGATTACTTGAATAGTGTGAAGGTAGCTAGTATCTTATTTTCCAATACGTACTAAATGGATTTGAGAAAAAAGAGAAGATCAGTTGAATCTGGTCCTGTCCTATAATGAATGTGAAAAGAATAATCCTAATAATCGTATGATGAAAATACCTGACGAAATGAACAGATAAAAAGATTGGGATAGCCAGGATTTACCTATTTTGCTTGGTTGGGAGAGCTAATTTGGATAGGTCAAATACGAAAGAAACTGCTCATAAAAAAGAGATCGGGTGCCCTTTCTTTGCCGATGCAGTTCACAATGTTGAGCTGCTAACTTATGTTGCTAGGTAGAGTTTTTTTGTTAGAATCTTTAGCCTAATAGTAAGATGGAAAGAATATACTGTAACTACGTGAAGAGTCAAATACTAGGCCTATTGGAACTATATCAAGATTCGAATTACAAGGAATATGCGTATATCTGTATATAAGTTGTTGGGCTCTATCCTTCCCACCCACCTGATCGATTAAGGGACACGAGCATTGTCAATTATAAGGTGTTTTATCATTCCCATAGGCCTGTTGAAGCTATGACACATAGCACACTGCTTTAAATAAAGCGCAATGAATAATGTGCCTCCTAACCGGTGGAACCGTTCTCTTAGGTAACGGGTAAGCGGTAATACAATGCTCCTTGCTTCCAGCTATCCTCGTGTGTCAGAGTAATAAGTACTGTAATAAGCCTCTTAGCTAGTATTCATAAGCTATGGGAACTGCTATCTATTTCTATACGGAGAATTGATAGATGGAAACCACTATTTCCTCTATCTGAATAGAAATCTCATCTATCTGGTTATAACTCTACTCCTTATATCTATCCCTTTCTTTTTCTTTCCTGCCTTACGGAGCTTTTCTATTTTTTAAAGCTGCCTTATTCCCTGATTCAGATACCAGAAGAAGATAGTAAACCTATCTTGCTTTATATTATGTTTTTAAAATAGAATATTCTACCTTTCTTATCAGAGTAAGAAAAGAAGTTATTCTACTGTGTCTTAATTATTTGTATCCTAATATAGTATGTTCTCTCTCTCTCTCTCTCTCTATCTATATGTTTGGTTATAACAAGATGGCAGAAATACTACCTAATTAGATGGGAGATGATAGTTTTTTCCTCTCCTAATTAGATGTGAAATGGGAGTTTCCTATGATTACTTAACTGTCGGCTAAACGAGATGCTGTTAAAGAATATGTCTTCTTGTTATAACTGGCATTAACTTCCTTAATGGAACTGCCTGGCATTAACTTCCTTAACGGCACTGCTAGATCATTAAGTAGGTGGGAGTTGGTGGGTTAATAAACAAACATGGAACATAAATTATTGGAATGCTTCATCAATCAAGCTTTATTCAAAACTACCAAATCAGGGTACAACCCAAGACTGGATATTTTCTTTGCGCCTTATTCCATAGGCCAAAAGCGAACTGGATCACTTCCTCTTTCTTTTCTCGCTATTTTGATGTTTAAGAACTATGCCCCACCTCCATTTGTTTGACAAAGACTAGAAAAGGGTAAATAGGAATAAAGTAGAGCAAATTGAGTGGGAGCCAATATAGATTCGAATGCAACTGGTACACCTGAAACCTTTGGACATAATTGATTTAGTCTTTGCTCCATCTTGGCCAGTATAAGTAGTTCTTCCGATATGAATTCTTTTACTTTTTACCATCTTCCTTAACTCGAATCTTCCCCACCCCCATGCACCTATATAAATAATGTTTTTTTCCTTTGTCTTTTTATAATACATATCATTCATTAATAACCCCAATATACTTCGTCGATAACAGTATGTTTTCGATGATTTCATACTTTTGTATTGTAGTATGAGATTTATTACTTGATTCTTGTCTTATTAGTCTTGTGGAAATATCCCTTTTGCTAAATAGTTTCAAACTACTTCGCCCCGTCCACGTTCTCTTCTGCTATGAATACCTCCCATCCGGTAGTTCTACAGATACTAAAGTTTTGCATTAAAAAGATATTGAATTTGATGGCAGCGCAAGGGCGGTAGTTTTTTTATTCTGTCTTTTCTCTCTTAAAGATAAACACTTATTGTAGCAATAATGATTTAGTTCTATTTTTTCTGGGTAAGAAGCCTAAGCAATAGCAAATAGAATCCTTCTCACTCATGTCCATCCTACTGATCTAAGATTTGACAGCAGCAGTTCAAACACAAATTATCCATCTGAGATTGAAAACAAACGATCGAAAGGCTTATGCCCATCCATCTCTCGCATTGGGGGTTTCAAGAAGCAAGAAAATGACTTAAAGGAACAAAAAATCTTCTTGAATACTTATCAAAGATAGATCAGTCATATCCCAAAAGAAAGATTGATTCTTGGATAGCTTGTTCTGGGCTTCACTATAGATTATTAAGAGGTAGGGAAAGATCGAGTTCCAAAAGGCTTTCATTATTACATTACGGGTTCCAAAAGCCAAACAAAAACCTCCACCACTCCACAACGACTGTATAACATTTCCGGAATTCCTACCAAATGTGTCTGTTGTTCAACCCAAGACCTATGCCTCCTTGTTTTGTTGTCTGATCCTCAAGACAAACTCATTCATCCCAATCTCCTTTCTCAACCCACTTGGAGATATTGCATATATTCATATCAATTCCTAAGTTTCTCAAAAGAGACTTGAATCCTGTCGTAATAATCTGATTTGTAGACTTAATTCTTTTAAAGAGGCTCTTAGCCTCTTATATTCCTCTTCAAACTTAAAGTTGACTCTGGAATATCTCCTCCTCTAGAAGCCTTCTTGCCCATGGAAACTGATCCCTTTTCAGGTGTTTTATGTTCTCAATTATCAGAGAATTACACATGACAAAAGTATGGAGATATGCATCTTGCACGCTTTCCTCTTTCTTTGATTTGGAGGGTACCCCATAATAGAAGCTGGATTTTGACCCATACGCAACAACACACTCATGCACAGGTATGGATCTAAATCTATGGACTTTGTTATTAATACTAAGATCGACGAATAATAATAGATATAGCCCCAAGGTAATTGTCATTCCTTTACAGCTTTACAAGGCGATTCAAGAAGGAACTAATGGTTTTTTATGCAAGTAAGGGTTCTGGTGGATGTTTATTTTCAAACAATCGTCTTTCCTATCTCATGGTATAAAGATAGATTCATTGTTTTATCTAGTTTATGAAAATCTATCCTATTATAAATACTAATATTGTGGTAATTTAAGACATGAAGTTTCGCAAACAGATTCACAAACAACAAACAAGATTATGATGGAGAGGAAAAAAAAAACTACATGAGGCAAGTCTAAATCAAGTATAGAAAATCTCGAATGGAGTACAAACTCGAGATAACTCCTGGGGTGAAATATTAGAATGTCAAAGACAACTCTTGAGGTGACTAATAGAGAAAAAATTGAGAAAGTGGAAAAGGATGATACTAGGTACCTGGATGTGGCTACAAGTAATGGAATGAATTCTGAAATGGAAGTTGCCGATAATATCCTACCTAAGTATCCTATAGTACTCATCTAGAATATCCTTTCATTACAAATGTTGGAGTTAATGATGTAATCATGATTGACTATGCAAATCCTAATGCTTCCCCCAAGTGTTCAAATGAACAATGCAAGTTCGTATGAAGAAAAGGTTTTATTATTATATATGAATGAACCAATGTTAATATAGATGAACTAATGCATGAAGATATATGGATGAACCAATGTTAATATGGATGAACTAGTGCATGAAGATGCTTTAGTCCCCCCTGTTGTTGAAGATGCAAATCTATATATCTATTTCTATAAATACCATTTTTTGTGAAAATAGACCTAATTCTGACAATGCTAATGAGTTAGTTATTTACGAAGGAAGTGTTGGGGGCAGTTATTGAAGCTATAAATGCAGAGTTTGGTTGCTTTCTGGAATTCTATGGGTCTGAAACTGCTTTCTTGTAATGTTAGGTATTGTTCTTATTATAATATAATATTTGGCGGGTCAACTCTGTGGTTCATTATTCTTCACATCAAATTACTATTATGGCTGAACATGATAATGAAAATAGCTATTTCTCTTTTGTTTAGGACTCTAACGTTCAGCACATAATTCGATGGCAACAACTCGAGTGGTGGATGTTTCTAGATTCATGATCCCTTTCATACTTATTGGGGATTTCAATGCCTTCTCGAATTTAATGTACTGACTTTCATAATATGGTTGATACTTGTCATTTCATGCATCTTCATTATACTGGTAATTTTTGTACTTAGTCTCTAATGGTTGTAAGATAATATTGAAGAAAGGTTAGATAGGACTCTTTGTAATCTTGGTTGGATTGATTTCTGGCCCATTACTAAGTATCTTGTTATTCCTTTAACTATCTCGAATAATAGCCCATTGGTTTTCATGGTTGAGAAAAGCCTATATTCCTTCTTGCTTTGTCTCGTCTAATTAACACTTCTACTTTTTTATGCTTGCATTAGGACCAATTGAAATTAGGTTCGCCCCCACTTCTTTCATTCTTATACGCATCTATATAGGATCAACTGGATTAGCTACTGTCTATATATTAAGAAAAAGGGAGAGGCACAAGCACGTAATGCCTGACAGACTCACCTTGCATTGGGGAGATCAATGAATAATGAGACTTACCAACAGAGTCTACACTCAAGACTTCGCTCGGACCGCCAAGAACTAGGGGATAGGCTTAAACCAATGCATCATATTCAATGGGTTCAACGTACAATTATGAAATCGTTGGAAGAAAAGGGTGAATCGAAATATAACTGTTACAATGAAACAGGGTTAAAAGAAGCAAGCAGATGATACATGGGTGATAAATAGGGTTTTTCAAATGGTTGTTAGCTTTTACAAAGTCCACTTGAACCTTGTTTTCCACTATACCTTCTTAATATAGTCAACTACTTCCTCGCCCGCCAAAGAAACTTTACCACTCATTATTTATACTGAGACCTATAGGTCATATAGACTTTACTGGAAGTATGTAATCTGATTCCCAGCTAATCGATGAGTAGTGGTGTATTTTGGCCTGACTATGACTCCTGGTTGAGCTCCTACTCTTATAACAGTATCTGATATGTAAAGGAAATTATCTCTCAAGCAAGAACCGTCGCTACATATACATATGAAGGAACTGATGTCAAGCCAAGAATTTTTATCTTGATCGCTATCAATAATAACCCTACTTGCAGAAGCGTAGGTAGTTCTTGCTTGAGAACTCTTGCGCCTAGCATATTTACTTAAACCTAGTGAATATTTACTTGAATTCTTACGCCTGGTATATAATTGTAAGGTGCCGACCTATACTTGAAGGGAACTTGCTTGAAGATATGAATTAGTATTTAGAATTGAGTGCACTTGTTATAGATTTGAGTAACCTTAGATCTCTTACTGCAAATGCAGATTATTCTTTGGCAACAGATCTTAGAACAGGAACTTGCTTTCACTCGACTTTCTACTAGAACTATTTCTGCTTCTTCTGCCTCTACTGCCAACTCATTCCCTTACCTGCTATATTCCCAAGCGCATTAGATTCTTTCTTAGGCGACTTATTTCCACCAACAGATGACCAGTCTTTGGTTCATAACCCTAACCTTCAACTTGCAATAACGTCTCACATTCCCGGCTCTAAGTAACTCTCGACTGCAAAAGAAAAGAAAGGGGAAAAGCAACTGCACTTAAAAGAATCCCTCTTCTCCCACTTGCTTTTTATTATAATACTGTTAAAAATAATCGAAATATTTAAGATTGATTTAAGGAGTTAGGATGAGATAAAATGAAATATAAAGATTTAGATTTAATGTAATTTAGATGATTATGAGATTAGTTTAAATGAGGATGATATTTATTAAGATGTAATATATTTTTTAGTATTTTAAAATAGAAATAGGTGTTCTAAGGTCATCCCAAAGCACTAAAGACTGCAGATTGAAAGTACTTCTGGTGTCTTATACTATTCTGTTTTCCTTCTTTCTGAAGTTATGCAGAAAAACTAATAATGGTATCAGAGCATGGTTCAAAGAAAATCAAAATGAGCACATCAATCAAAAAGAAGAAAAGACTATTAGATCCAGAAAAGGAAAGGAAAAAAAAGGGAAGATGGTATGTCTTAGAGTAAGTTTCATTATCAACTTATTCCTATCTTAAAATGTGATAATTACCAATTTTGGACGGTTAAGATGAAAACTTTATTTATTTCACATGGATTATAGAATTTAGTGGAAGATAGTTTTGTTTAGTATGATCTGCAGGATCCTAGTATTACAAAAGATCAAAAAAAATCAGATGAAGGAAAATATACAAAAGATGTAAAAGCCCTTTATATGCTACAACAAGCAATAGATGATTCCCTATTTCTCAGAATTATGATGATATCAACATCAACAAAAGCTTAGAATATACTAAAAAGTGTGTTTGGAGGCACATAAAAGGTAAGAATTTTAATGCATCAAATTCTTTGACGTGAATTTGAGACTCTTATGATGAAAGATTCTGAATATATTACTAATTTTTCTCAAAAATTTCTTCTATTTTGAATCAAATGAGATCTTATGGTGAAAATCTAAAAGATCAAACTATAGTAAAAAAAGTTTTATGAAGTTTATCTCCAAAATTTGATATGATCTCTACTACTATAAAAGAAGCTAAAGATACAAGTACATTGTCGATTGATGAATTAATGAGCTCTCTTTTAGTTCATGAATAAAAAGTGAACAGATCTTTAGATGAGGTTTCAGAATATGCTTTCCAAATGAAGATAGATCAAAAGAATGATTAGAATAATTAAGAAATCAGATCTCAAGTGAGAGATCAAAATGATATAGGACGAGGTTGATCAAACGAATGTAACAAAGAAACTTGAAAATATTTTTGTTGCTAAAAAGTTGGACATATTAAAAAAGATTATTGGTACAAAAATAAAAATCAAAATATTCCTCTATATTGTTATTATAAAAAATTATAGTTATCTTGAAAAATATTGTTTGAATAAAAATCAAACAAACTATCATGAGGAAAATAATGATGATAAAAGAGATGAAGAGAATATTTTCTTTATAGCATCTAATGAAGAATATTTCAGATCAGTTTGATTTTTGAATAGTGGATGCAGTAATCAAATCACAGGAGATAAAAGTCTATTCTAGATTCTTGATGATTTAGTCAGATATACTGTACAGATGGAAAATGGAAATAAGATTCAAGTGAAAGGAAAAGGTGAAGATTAAATATAGTAAAAAGGTTATTGATAATGTGTTGTTTATTCCTGATTTAATATAAAATCTCATTAGTATAAGACAACTAATGAGAAAAGGATATTATGTTATTTTTTATGATGAAAAGTATCTGATTTATGATAATAAAATTAAAAAATTAATAGCAACTGCAATGAATCAACATTATGGAAAATAAGTTATGATCATCTAAATTTTTTTGGATCTATGCAAATTATCTCAAATAGTGCAGGTCATGATAATTAGAAAATTATATTTTATAAAATACATGCACACAAAAAGGATGAGATCTTAAACTCTAAGGATAACAATGAAGATACACACACAGAAATGATAGAAGTTTCTGATAATGTGAAGAAAACTAAGAGAAAAAAAAGAAAGATGAAGCTTTTGTAATCAAATGGATTTGATCCTACATTGAGCTGTCATCAAATCATCAAAGAAGGATATCAAATAGAAAAAGGTCAAATTATAGATCTAAGTAGAAGTATAAGACAACTGCTACAACATTAAAGATCAACTCGTCGACGTCTTCAAAAAAATTTTGACGAAGAAAATATTTCTTTAAAAATAATTTTAAATTATAACTACTTGAATTAAGGGGGTGTGTTGAAAATAATCCAAATAGTTAGGAGTTAGGACTAGATAAAATGAAAGATAAAGATTTAGGTCTAATTTAGTTTAGATAATGATGAAATTAGTTTAAATGAGGGTAAGATTTATTAAGATGTGATAGATTTTTTAATATTTTAAAATATTTATATTTTATTTTTTAATTAATATAAATAGGTGCTCTTTGATCATTCCAAAGCACTGGAGTATGTAGATTAGAATTACTCCTAATGTTCTCTATTATTCTATTTCTCTTTTTTCTAAAGATCTATACGAAAACCAACAAATAAAGTCTATCCTTTTTTCTCCTTATTATAATACTTCACCAATAACATACTTTCGGATGGAACTTGCAGAAGAGAAGCAGAAAAACCACTAGCAGCTTATTTGGCTCTTAAGCCTTAACAAAGTGGATGTTCTTTATACCTTACTTTCTACTTGATACTTCTCCAGCACTAAAAACTAAGTAGGGGATTGAATTGCAGATTCAACTCTTTCGCTTAGGGCATCCAGATCAGTACTTCATTCATTCTTTGGGCGCATCGCTTTCGCTTTTGTAATAGAGATAGAGGCAGCTGTAATGGACGTGCTTAGCTAACGAATCAAAACTATGGTCTGTGGTCGAGTCTGATCATTTCTTCTCCATCGGTGAATTGATTAAAAACAATCGTTGGCCTACCCCATATAAGTATAGAAAAATTAGTCAATATCACTGCTTTGCGTTAAAGCCAAGTAACATTAGGAATGACTTGGCGCAGCGAGATCAGAAGCAGTTGAAAGATCTGATGCAGCTTGAAAGTCCGCTGTTTGAGCGGATCCAACCAACAGTTATAGATAGAGATAGAGCATCGGAGTCAGCTGCAAACAAACGGGAAAAAGAAGGCATTGAATACGAAGAAAGGATGCTTTGGCGCAAGACTAGAAGTTAGCTGCTAAATTCCTTATTGTATGGATTTATATCGGTTTTTATATGGATGTTATATGGGTAGGCTGATAAGAGAGATCAATTTACTCTGACTGTTTTTCCATTATATAAGTTTGGGCAATCAGGATAAAGGTCGAATCGATTACAATTGAAGCGCTAAGTGAATAAGTTGAATCATATTAATTACGAAACCAAGAATCAATCAGCATAAAAAGGATTAGCAGCAATAGGATATGAAGCCGAATGCCCATCTCAACTTTATAAGAATCTTCTATGGATAAGAGCTTTGTATAGCGAATTGTTACAGGACACTCCCTTCCCTTCGCTTTCAAGGATAAATCAACTTGCCGGCAAACTCAACAATTTGCGCCTCCGCTTTAATAGCTGTACTTTCAACTATATACTTTGACTTCGAACTGTAGAGCAACAGGAATAACTTCGAACTGTATAGAGCAACAGGAATTGAACTTGCCCCAAGAAGATAGATTAGAAGTAGAAAAAGGATCAGGTCAAGTTTCATATTAGTTCTTTGTTGAAGCGGGAAGTTTTATTCTGCTGTATTCTTGTTCAGTGCGCAAGTCGTCAGCAAGCAGTTCTTCAAGTTTCGTTTCTTTGTCTGCGAGTTAAGTTTCTGTGATTGGCTTTGATTCCGGAGAAGAAAGATGGATATGAAGAGTACTCTGGGTTTGAAGCGCTAATTAGTATTAGGGGCAGGTCTAAGCCCAAGGAATTCTCTCTTTAATATCTTAATATTAGTTATTAGTAGGATAATATTAGTTATTAGTACGAGCAGATCACTTTTATATGCATTTGTCGAGTCAATAGGGTACCTCAATGACCAATTAATATATCTGTTTCTTAGCATCAATGCTTGTTATTTGACACCCCACCACTATACGTACTAAAGTAAAGAAAATGGATTGAGTCACCCACCCTGGTCTTATATTAATTTGTTAGAATCCTTACGGATCTCGATCGACCTCCTTAAAACTCTATAGGGGTTTCTCCCTCGATTTTCTGCTATATGAGCTGAAATATAATTGATCTATTAATAATGAAAGAGAGGAGAATACAAGGCTATTTATAGGGCTTCTAAACCCCAACTCCTAATAGGAATCCGACTTAAGACTCCTCCTAATAGCTCTTAATAACTCATACTCAAACTCTAAGAAGCAACTCTTACTTCCAACAACTCCAGCTCTAACTCTAACTCTAAGAAGCGACCTCCAAACTAATCTTAATCATATTCTAACTTAACCCCTCCTCAACTAATCTCTCTTTAACTAAGATAATGGGTGGTTAGTTAGGGTGACATGTACATTATTGTTCCCCCAAAATATCTTTCTTTAAACTAATCCTAACCTAGCCGGCCTCATCGCCTCTTTACGATGAGATTCCTAGAGGATCAATTATAATTTTAAATTAGTGTACTAATCTGATCTATAAGTTACGGCTTCAATGCGATCTCCAATTTTATAGGGACCAAAGAAACTAGAAGACCACTTCCGTGAGGCTCAAGTCTTTATAAATTTATGCTAATACGGATGGATATGGAGAAAGACTTTATCTTTAATAATAAACTTCCTTTTACTCCAGCGTTTATCGAGCAATTGTTTCTTACTTATGTGAGCTGGTGTGTAGTTCTTTTTTAATGATAGTTAGACCTTCATTTGTGATGGTAGTTGCCTTCTAGTAGAGTCCATGGTAAGGTGAGCTCGATCTGAGTTTGGAGGAAGCAAAAGCTGTAGTTTTTCATAATTTACTTTTATCTCCTCTTCGAGCTATTGTCCTGTATCATACCAAGCCATAAATTCAGCAAAGGTCAGCATTCCCTCATCATTGATTAGTAGCTTTAGGTGATTTGGAGTGAGGGCTTTGCTGATGTAGGCTAGGGGTTGGCCATCTTACATCTGGATAACATAATTTCTAGCTCCCAATGCATCAATAATAAACACTCTGTCGAAATCAGATAAAGCTAGCATTGATGTAGATGATATCATGACTATAAGGATCTTGTAGATGGTGGACATATAGATGCCTTCCTCCTATTCTTTCAGAATTTTGATCTTCATCCAGTAAGATTTGTTGTCACAGATTTCATGCTAATACTATCATTGGAGGAACTCAATCTTCTTGCGGCTGTGGGCCATAAATCGGTGGTCATCATCAAGGAAGACTTTGAGCATTATGGTTTGATCCTTGGAGAAGTCATGGAAGTAGCCCAAGATCTGGGAGTGTTGCTTTAGAAGCCATAGTTGATTCGACCGAATGTAGCACTTCGGGAAGAGTTTATACTGGCAAACAAAGAGGCAAAGCTTTTGGAGATAAAATATCATTATAAAGGAAGGTCGTGGCCAAATGATCTATGTCTCCTGCGTCTCTTGAACAATCCTTTTAGCTTCGGTCCTCTGAGGATATGAACAGTAATATGGCCGAATATGTGCTAGTGGTTCGTTCTACAAAATCCGTATATGAAGATTATATAGCCTGGTAGGAAGTAGTTGGCTCGGTTCGACGTAGGCGCCTGAAATTTCAGTATGCTTCTGCAAGCATTGTGTCAAGATTGTTATTACTTCACTCCCATGTTTCTCGTATAAGGTCACTTTTTCTCCCTTTCCATTCATAAGATTGTTGCTGAGGACGGTGACGTGTTGCTGCTTAAAGAATTCTTCAACTTTTGCTGCTTGCAGGTTCACATGGCCGACTAAAGCGTGAGTCGTGCAATCGGTCAGTTGCGAGTCCTCCTTTGTGTTCTCCTACTCATGTTCCTAGAACTCTTCTTCAGATTCTTTTATAGATTTTATCATGGAAAGCTCTCCTTTTTTGCAGTGATGGTTGCGGCTCCAAAGTTCGTTATAATGCAACAAAAGCCCTTCGCCGATTTGTCACGTAGCTCTTCTCTTGTCAATTTTTCTGGCAGTAAAGAATGGCTAGGTGTAGAGGGTCTAAGAGTGGCTCTTATCCTCTGAACATCTTGGTTTAGTCGTTCCTCTTGGATTCGAGCAAAAGAGATTACGACATTCACGATGGGGTCTGCCGCGCTTTAACCTCTCCTTCAATTTTCGGCTTGAGTCCTTCAATGAACACCCCTAATAATTGTCTGCCAGACCACTTATTGGCAAGTAAGATAATTTCTCAAACCTGATTTAGTATTTTTGGATCATGGAGGTTTATCAAATCTTGACAATTTGTCCATTGATATTCTCGTACTTGATGGGCCCAAAGCGGTTCAGTAGCGCATATTTGAATTGTATCCATGTCGGAGTCCCATAGTTGTATTCAAACCAATTGTACTATCGTATAGCATCTCCTTCAAGATGGATGACAATGGTGTTTACTATGGAATCCTTCAGTGTTTGGTGATGATAGAAATAACGTTCGGAGTGTGAAATCCATCCCATCGGGTCTCATTCTTCCCATCAAGAGAAGTCCACCCTTATGCATGGCTGCATTATATCAGTGGCTCATTCTTCCTTCTTTAGAGGCCTCTCTGAACTTTCTCCTTGCTAGAATTTTGTTAGGCTCGGAGATCGGTCCAATCCAAATTTGGCAAATAAGGCACGCAATCTATCCTCCATGAGTGATTCAAGCCGTGATTCAAGCACCTCCAACTTGACTCCAAATAGATCTCCTGATGACATGATGAAAACTCTAAATTTGTTGTGATAAGGTTTTTCTCTTGCTATTGGATCACTAGTATAGATTGGTTGGGTGGATCGGTGTCCGAAAATGATAGATGGCTCAAGGCGAAAGGCTGTGGTAGGCTGTTGTTTGCTGCAGTCGCTATTGCTATTTGGGATGGCTAAGGTGTTGTGTAAGGGGTATGATTATATAGGTTTTAGGGTTAGAGGGGCGGGTTAGGGTTGCTATTGATGGCAACAATGGTTTGGAAAGGTTCGGTGGTTGCGGAAGATAAGGATCAGTGGAAGGCTTGATGGCTACAGAAGATATTTGTTTGGGCTGCAGTTTGGATTGGCTGTGGATTCTGGTTATGATGGCTGTGTCTTAAGACTAGAGGGGTGCCCTAAAGATGACGTGGGTGGCAGCAATAATTTTGGTAAGGATCATATATGGGTGCAATAAAAACACCGAAAGGTAGTGCTGCAGAATTAGGCTATGATAAGTCGTTGTTTTGGGCTACGATTTTGGGTGCTATTTGGATTATGAAAATAGGTTATGGTAGTTGCATCTTAAGGCTAGAGGGATGTCCTAAAGATATCTTGGATGGTGGCAGCAAGATGGTTGGGTTTTGGTAGGTTAAAAAGAAGAAGACAAAGGCGTAGTCGCAGATTTTTTCGTCGAAAAAAATTCTAGCAGTGAAGACATAATTTTTTCTAGAAATTTTCTATGAAAATTCAAAGTGAAACTCAAGAGCAATCTACTAGTAAGGGAGTGATAATATCATCAAAAATTTCATGGAAAGAAATGATAGCAAAAGTTTTGGCAAAATTAAAGATTGTAAGAAGGTGTTGTTGTAGAATTTTTTTCAATAAAAGATTTCAGTAGCATAGTCAAAATTTTTTGCAATAGTTTGTAATAAGGAATTGAGTAAAACTTAATGAGAATCTACTACAAGGGAAAGGTAATACTGTCAAAAAATTCATGGAAGAAATTGGCAGCAAAAGTTTCGGTAAGATCAAGGAATACAAGAATGTACTGCAGCAAAATTTTCTCGTCAAAAGATTTCAACAATATAGACAAGATTTTTTTCCAGCCGTTCAAAATAAGGATTCAAGTAAAACTCAAGGAGAATCTACTAGTAAGGAAAAGGCTGACAAAAATTTTGTGAAAGAAAACAACAGCAAAAGGTTCGACAAAATCGAAGATCACGGGAAGGTACTGTAGCATATTTTTATGTCTAAACTATAGCAGTTTCGACGTAAAAGATGAGTAGGTTATATTAATGACTTCTTAACGAAACCAAAGGGAGATCTGAGGATAGGATGTTATAAAGCTATGGTAGAAATTTGATTAGTAAAAATACAGTAGCAAATCAAATACTAAGGGGTGTGCGACTGGAATTCTATGGCATAACTTTTGTCATAAATATGATTTTTTACGACGAAAAGTTTGTTCAACAAATAGAAATAAATTTTTTTTATATTTTTGGAATAGGGATAACTAAATTGCAGTAGTAGTAAGGTAGGAAACCAAAACCTATTGAAATTCACGGGAAGATCAAAGGATGATCTGTGGTAGTGGAGATGGTGGAATTTGAAGATGATCTTCAATCAATTGTGGGAATTACTTTGGATGGCTAGACGGGGCTGATGGATGGCTATGGAAGGGCAGCAAGACACCAAAAATGTTGCTATGATATCAAGTGTTAGAGCCTTTACGGATTCTAAACTTGGGGTGATCTCTATAGGGGATCGACCTCCTTGGAACTCTATAGGAGTTCCTCCCTCCTTAGTTTTCTGCATTATGGCTGAAACATAATTGATCTATTGATGATGAAAAAGGAGAGAATACAAGATTATTTATAGAGCTTCTAAACCCCAACTCCTAATAGGATTCCTACTTAACTCATACTCCTAACAACTCCTACTCTAACTCTAAGAAGCAACCTCCAAACTAATCTAATCCTATTCTAGCTTAACTCCTCCTCAACCAACCCCTCTTTAATTAGGATAAGGGGTGATTAATTAGGGTGATATATATCTTATTTTTTTCTCAAAATATCTTTCTTCAAACTAATCTTAACCTAGCCGGCCTCCTCACCGTTTTAATAGAGGTCGACTAGATAAAATTTATATAAATACTCTTAAAATTTATGTATTTATCATCTTTAATAAAACTAAATTAGGACTCCCTCTAACATAATTAGATAATTAGTGTTACTGAGAAAGCTATTGCTTTTTACTTTGCTTTAATAGCTGTACTTTTTTATTTTATAATTTATTTCATCAAACTACACTTTATACTTTATACTTGTCAACCATAAAGAAGAATGATGTGCTTTGGGTGCGAGTCGAGTTAAGTCGTAGATAGAGTTTATTGGCATACTTTCTTTCACGTGGGGGAGCTAATGTTATTGGCATAATCTATGCTTAGGGTTTTTAAGAGTCAACAGTGTTAAGTAATGGAATATGCTCTAGGATAAGAGAACCTTTCAATTAGTTGCTTCTGTGCTTTGTCACTGTTTTCTGTCTTAGGGAGTTTTGAAAGAAAGGAGGAAAATAAGTATGACTCGGCTGTCTTTCTAGGAAAAACGACATTAGAAGAGCATTTCCGGAGACTAAATAGGAGAATTTGCCATTAACTACATTTCCCCGAACACAGGACTCGGTAATAACTCATCAAAGAATAGGCTAAAGTAAGGTCCGAGCTGAGAATGAGTGGTGATCCTATCCTCTCTTGCTTCAAGTATAGGGAAAGGAATGACTGAGATAAAGTACCAGGAAAGGAAAGGAAAGTGAAAGTAGAATAAGTGACAGAATGATTTATTGAAAGTATAGTTTGCAAGTCAAGCAACAAGTGGAAATGGAGTTTTGTCGACTCGGCGCTAACGGGAGGAGTTTAAGTTAGGGTTAGTTTTCGTTTTGCGTAGAACAAGGAATCTGTGTGACTGAAAGTAGAGGTCCAGTGTTACCGACAAAAGAAAGATAATAGGGTATGAAGCTGGTCCAGGAATAGAAGCTGGGGAAGATATTGGAGTAGGGTATGAAGCTGTATCCGTATCCGGAATAGGAGAAATAATAGGTTGAGGAAGCAACAAACGAAGCCTTAGCTACTTATATATGTGTTGGCAACCTCTACTCTGGTTGGTAACTCAACATCTTGCCTTGCTTCCGCTCTTTATAGTTATGTTCGAGTCTTAAAGAGATAAAAGATCTTATGCGCTAAAGTCAGCTGCAAGTAGTTCATATTGGTAACCGACCTATGTGCTCTTTTCAATTCCATTCAATATTCTAAGCGTTAGAGGATTCCCTTTGTACTCAATTCAATACTAGATCTAGGTGTATCCTAATTGATTTGTTTGTTCCCTTGCTTTATACTGCACTTATTCACTTACCGCTTCAGACGGAATTGAGACTTTTATGTATTCGCAAAGAGAGAAGATTCGGCTTCGGCTTCAGCTTCCGCTTTTATATGTGATTCAACTCCAAGAGGTTATTCTTATACTTACTTTTCTACAGCACCTGCTCCTTGAGAAGGACAATCAGTCCATTCTACACGACTATCTTCTTCCATGAACTTAAAGAAGAGAAGGTGAGTGCACCAGTTATAGATGAAAGTAAATAACCTGTGCCAACTCTATTTGTTCTATCTGCGCCAACTCTATTTGTTCTATAAATAATAGAATTGAAAACATAAAGAAAAAGCAATGAGATCATATGCCAAAGCGGGAACAAGAGAAGATACGGTTTAAAGAGGAGAAGAGTAGGGAACTCGATAAGCTACAGGGTAAGAGAGAGATGAAATGAAAATACGATAGTTTACTCACCCATACCCTAGTTTCAGGGTTGCTTTCGGTAGCTACATCACCGACGCCGACGATTGTACCACCCGTACCTAAATTTTTCAGATACATTTTAATTTTGACTCCAAATTCTGAAGCCAATTGGAGCCTATAAATGCCCCAAGTTTTCTTGCATTTCACATAACAAATTTTTGGATTAAAATTTTATGAAAAACTTGCATGAATTATAAGAAAAGAAAAGGGGAAGAGAGTGAGCTAATAGTTGTAAAATTCTTGTAAAGAGTCTCCCTTGTAAGCTCAAGTTTGTAAGAGTTTCGTTATCACCTAAAGAAGATCGGTAGTGGACACCGGTGGGCCTCGAGGAAAAGGACTTGGAAGTAGATGTAGGCCAAGATTAGTGCCAAACCACTATAAAATCGTAAGTATTCTATGTTTGGCTTATTCTTTACTTTCAATTGTTCTTAATTAGAAAAACAAGAATATCATCTTTCGATTGTGATTTTAAATCATTTACTTTTTCTCCTTCAAGTTCAAGAAACGCTTTCAATCTCATTTTTTCTTAAACAAAAAGTTTTCATTAAAACATAATTTTATACTTGCACTAATTCACCCCCCCTCTTAGTATCAATTAATCATAATAATTGGTATCAAAGTAAGATTCTTACTCTTTGGACTAAACACCCACTAGAGTAAATAGGTTTGTTTAGCATGAATGAGGGTCAATGTATAACAAGTTCTCCTATGTTCAATGGGATGAACTACACATCTTGAAAATTTTGAACGTGTATCCTTTTTATTTTGATAGATTTTGATTTGTGGTGTATTAGAATGATTATGAAAAATAAATATTTTCTTTAAATGTCAAGGCTATGAATGTCTTATATTGTGCTCTAGACAAAATTAATTTGATCAGATTTCATCTTGTGATTCAACTTTTGATATTTGGCATACATTGAAAATCATACATGAAAGCATAATTAATATAAAAGAATCATTAAGTAAAATATCTTGCAAAAATGAACAAGAAGAATACATTCTTAGGAATTTGACATTGAGAACCCAAGAACACTTCTAAAGAACAAGAAGGAATTGGAACTAAAGAGAACATATGACTCCTCGAGTGAAATCTCAAGTGATATGAACTTTTAACCTTTGACACATGAACCTGATAAATTAATTAGCATGAACTATAAAAATGATCTAAAGATGGATAAACCTCTTGCTATGAATGTAAGAATCCGAGTTCCAAAGATGAAGTGTACAACTAAGAAGTGGAGAATCTCGCGCTTATGGTGATATAAGACGAGGTTAGTAATTCATTAAGTATTTCCTTTACTGAGTTATTAAATATGTTTCATAATTTACTTAATGAATTTTAAAAAATAAGTAATTCTTATAATTCACTTAAAAATGAACATGATTTGTTAGTTGATAGATTTGATAAAATGCATGATTTATTAGTATCACATAACCTTTGTTCTAAATATAAAATGCTAAAAAATATTAAATAAGAAAATATCATGCTTAAGACAACATTAGAAAATTTTGAAATTGGAAACAAATCCCTAAATATTAGCTATCTTTAATGAAAAATTATGAACATGAAAAGAAGATTTTGATGATGATTAATGTATTGATTTGTGTGCATGTATTTGTATATGTTGTCTTGAGATTAAATGATCAAATATTGAATTTAAACAAGTCATATATAAAATCATTTTTATTTAAAGAAAAAACTTCTTGATAACATAATATAATCTTTCAACATAAAAAAAAATCATTGAATTTTGGTTGAAGAATATCTCATAGTAATGACTCCACTTGAAAGTGATTTACTTATTTGGATTTATCTTATCATAACCTGATTAATAATGCATAGTTAGAGCATACTAGTATGAAAGTGAACAAGAACTAAGGAACCTTAGTTATTGTTAATAAAAAATATTTATGTTAAAATTTATGAAAATGAGTTTTTGTTGATGATATATTAGTTTATTGATTTTAAAGGTATTATATATATAAAACAACCCTCTTGACTCTCAAAGATATTTATCCAAATAAAAATATTTTTATATAAGTCTAAAGTTTTATTTATCATAACCATGACTACATTCTAAAGTTTAATGATTGATTTAAATGTTATATTAGATGGATTTGAAATATGATGCATGATTGAATATTAGATTATTTTTGAATTGAGACTTAAAATAAATAAAAAATTTGAAATGAGTTTGTCAACTCCTTGCACTATATGTAAAGAGTTAGACTCATCTAAATGTTAGAATTGAGATTGATTAAGTTTTTGCTTGAAAATATTTTAAAAATTTTATGAGTTATTATAATGACCTTGATGATGTTGAAGAATTAACTTTAAATATGGGTTGTATGATTAAATGAATATTGTTGAATGATAGAATTTGAGCATAGAATATTATAAAAGAGAAAAAGATCATACTTCATTGTCTAGTATTTTTGAAAATTAAAAATATATTAATGATAATGAAATTAGCATGATAACTCATTACACCAAGTCTAAAAATCATTGGAATTGAAATAAATCAAAGTTTTTGTTTAAAAATATTTTATTATAATGATCTTGATAAAATTTCGTTTTTGACTTTAAATGACATTGCATTCTTGAAATAAATTCATAAGTTAAAAATAGCTGAAAAATAGGATAATTTTTCTTGAAAATATTTTTATCCTATCAACCCTTCAACACGAGGTAACATGGTAATATTATTGTTGAATCTCCTAAACTACAATAATTTGATAATTCAAATATTATATTAATTAAGTTTAAATATTATGATGATAGTTGTATGTTACAATGCATTATGATTGGATGATGGTTCTTGAATTGAAACTTTAAATAAAAATTTTCATATTTCTCATTTTAATGCTTTTAAAAATATATATATTTGAAATACACATGACAAGTGAATAACAACTCTTTTCACTAAAGTCTAAAAGAGTTAGACACACTTAACAAAGAAATATCAATGGATTAAAGATAAACTAAAGATCGTGTTTAAAAAAATCTTATTATAATATTTGTGATAATTTCTTTTGAAAATTATCAATCTCTATCTTATTAAGATGTCATTAATAGATTAATGAATCTATTCATGATATTTTTTTTTAAAATATTGATTTTGATGATTTGAACTTGAATAAGTTATTATCATAATTTTGGCAAGTTTAGAAAATAAGGTAAGATTGAGCAACAATTCCAGCTTGTTTATTCCTAGGCGCGGATCGATAAGCATGGATCTGATCTCCCCACGAAACTGTCGTCCTTGAACCATTTTACTAACGAACGTCCGCGACGGAGCTGATCTATTACCAGCCTGCCTCCCCTCCAGCAAAGAAAGTATGTATTTTTTGCTTTCTCCCGGGCTTGGTACTACTTAGTTGAGATCTATATTCCGCTGTACCAAATACAACTCCAGAATTTAATCCTTATATAAATCAAGTTTGAAGAAGTTTATAAATAAATCATAAGTTTATCTTTTTAGAACTATAACATGAATCTAAACAATGATCTTGATGATTTGAAATCACTTATATAAATTGAGATCCTATATTTCCATATCTCATTTTATAAAATCATACTTGATAATCTTCATGAATTAATATTTTGCTTATAAAATTGATCTCCTAAAATTTTTATTATCTAGAAAGAGATTTATTAAAAGAAATCATGTCATTTGATACTTTGATTTTTCATAACATGATTCCTTTATACTCATGGTTATATTTAAAACATGGATGTAATAGAAATTAAACCATTATATTTCTTATTGACAATGAAACGGAGGAGTCAAAATTAATTTGGTTAGAAAAAAATTTAGATATAAAAAATCTTCTAACATTGAATGAGGAATAGTTGTTGAACTTTCTAAGTGCATACAAAATAATTGATTTACAATTTGAGCTTTATTTACTATGATAATTTCTTTTGAAATTCTTAATGCTTATTATCAAAATTTATATGAGATAATCTTCAAAATGCATGATTTGATTGATTTGCTATCTTGCTTGAAAACTAAATTACATGGGTAACTTTTGATTTCAGAATTTACATATATAAAATTAAGTATTTTTGCCATATGATGTTTTTCAAAACCCCCTCCTTGATTTTACCTTCTTGTTTACAAAAGGGGGAGAAAATCAATATGAAGATGATGATTTGTTATTTTTCAGATTTATTTGGTATGTTTTCTTGAAATTTACACGAGAATGATTGTTGTGCTCATATTTGAAAGATTTTTTTTCAAATTTTATATATGTAAGATTGAGGCTGAGAGCTAGGAATGCTAAATCATGAAAATATATGGATTGCTAATCTAGATTTCATGAGATTAAGTTTTTTTGTAATAATGTTTTTAAAAATTCTCTCCATGTTATCTTATTATTTACAAAAAAGGAGAAAATTTGCATGAAGATGATGAATTGCTACATTTGAAATTTACGAGAGATGATTTTAAATACATAAGTAGTCTCTAAATCTCTTGGACTTTTGAGCTCATCTTAATATATTTTTTTAAATTTATTAAGAGTTCTTCTTAATGATGTAATACTTTCACAATTCCTTCCTTGTTTCTCTCCTCATTATTCACAAAGGGAAAGAAAATTTTATAATACATATTTTATTTTACTAAGGGGGAGTAATGTCATCATGAGCTTTGAACTCGTCAGCTATATATTTCACCTTTTTGTTGATAATAAAGGGGGAGAAATAGACATTGATGACACATGGATATTGATGCATTGGATATTAATGCATAATTTATTTGCTTAGAATATTGATTGCCTTAATATACTTGAATTCAAGAGTGGTTGGTTCTCTTGAATTTAAGTTTTCCTTCTTTGAAGTATGTCATGAATTTAGGGGGAGTAAGGTTTAACTCCTATCATCAATTGATTGTCATCATCGACAAGGGGGAGATTGTTGAATCTTGAATTTTGATGATGAAATCAACTGATGGATTATTGATCTAACAAGATTTAGACGATGCGGTGAGAGCTCGCCAGGAGTTCGCTAGGACTTCATCGAAGGTATTGGGAAGATCGCTAAGAACACATCAGGAGATCACCGGAGGAAGATTGTGAGACTCGCCACAGGGAATGACGAATGTTACCAGATTGTGGGAGTGAGGTCATTAATTAAGCTTTGTTGTCATGTACGGTTATAATCCTTAAGTCATAGGTTAAGTTTGAGTCCAAATTGAGTATGATTTGTAAGGAATCCAAATTAATTCAAAGAAACAACCGAGTTTACGTTGCTCTCGCATTTCCCACGTAGGATCTCCTGTTTCTCATGGCTAAAAAATTTCATAATAAATTTAGAAAAAATTTAAGTAATATCACCTAGTATAGCCAACTATTTGAAGTTGAGCACAGACTCATAATCATCAAGAGGAAGGTGGAAAAAATTAGCAAGTATCTCTTGGTCTTATCATAACAATTTCACCCACGACATCTTCTGTCGCACTTAAAAATTTGACCGTCGGTGACCTCAACATCTAACCTACTGCAAACTTCATTTTGGAGCATTAATTGGGCAGCAACCTTGCCATTCAAAAATTATTGGTGCTCATGGTGTCAATAAGAACGGTGATCGATTGTTGCTTCAAAAGTCCTCCCACTTTTATCATTTATGGGTTTGCATAGTCGACAAGAGTATACATCATAAAATCAACCAGCTATTGTTTTTCATCTGCAACCTCTTCCTCATGCTTTTGGACCTCCTCCTCTATGTCTTCAAGAGGTTCAATCAGTAGGAGGTGGCCCTTTCTGCAGCGATGATCGCGGCTCCAAAGTTCATTGCAATTCCAACAAAGACCCTTTGTCGATTGATCGTGTAGTTCTTATCTTATTAATTTTTGTAGCAATAATGGATGGTTGGAAGTAGAAGGAGGTTTATACACCATTAGTCTATGAGTGATTCTTATCCTCCGATCATCTTGGTTGAGTCGTTCCTCTTGTACTCGGGCGTAAGAAATTACAGTCGATATGGTTCGGGGTTGTCACGCCTTAACCTCTCCTTTAATCTCCGACTTGAGTCCCTTGATAAATATCCCTAATAATTGTTAGTCAGTCCAATCATGAGAAAGATAAGATAATTCCTCAAACCTAGTCTGGTATTCTTGGATCGTAGAGATTTGTCGGATCTTGGCTAGTTGTCCGTTGATATTCTCATTCTTGGTCGATCCAAAGTGGTTCAGCAGTGCGTACTTGAATTATTTCGACATCAGAGCCCCATGGCTGTATTCAAGCTAATTTTATCATCATATAGCATCTCCTTTAAGGTGGATGATAGTAGTGTCCACCATGGAATCCTCCGGTGTTTAGTGATGATGGGAGTAATGTTCGACGCGCGAAATCCATCTCATTGGGTCTCCTTCTTCCCATCGAGGGAAGTCCACCCTCATGCATGGTTGTCTTATATTAGTGGCTCATACTTCCTTTTTGAGAGGTGTCTCTGAACTTACACTTTGCTAAAATTTTGTTGGGCTCGAAAATCGGCATAATATGAATTCGACAAATAAGACACGCAATATGTCCTCCACGCGTGATTCAAACGCCTCCAACTTGGCATCGATTGAACCTTGAGATGCCATTGCATGTTCCTCCAGATCTAAGATGTCAATATTCCTCTCCTGTTCTTAGGTCGGTGATATAAAATGGTTGGATAGATTGATGGCCAAAAGAGGTGGTGAATCAAGGGTAGACGATTATGGTTTGGGGCTGAAAGGTTGCTATTTTTTGTTGTTGCAAGGGTTGTGATTTAGGGCTGCTGTAGGGGTTATATTGTTGGGAAACCTCAACAGGTACATCACATGTGTAGTGGAAATCAAAATAAAAATCAGTTTTCCACACAGATTAAATCATCGTGGCAAAGATTGGGGTTACGAGAAAAACATAAAAATAAAAAAAATCATGAGATATGAGAGATTGATTTTACCTAGGGAGATCGTATGTCCCTGTATTCCAGATCCGGATGGAGAAGATGAAGGAGCTCAAGCATCCTCCTCTCTAGTGATATCCACACGATGGATCTCTGCAGTAAAACTCCTCTAGTCTGATCTCGCAACTCTTACGTAGAGGGAGGGAGGAGAATAGGAGGGGGAGGACAAAGTTGCAGCCCATCAACCATAAGTCTCCCCTCCTATTTATAGAGAGCCATCAAAAACCCTAGGGCTCCTGCCTTAGTGGGTATTGGATCTCCATCAAATTACCCACTAACCTTGTATTATTAAATTTCTAACCAATAATCTCCTTAGGCCTCTAATTAAGCCTTAATCAAGGAGTCCATCAGCATAAGGTCTCATCTAATGAGAATAGAGGCTAACTGGATCTCCATCCATTTCTCTATTCGCTAAAACATCCACTATATGTGTATGAACCTCTAGGCCCGATACCGAGCTGGCCGTGAGTCGCTCCCATCAGAAATCCTTCTAATATAGTGAATTATTATCTCCATAATAATTCACTCGAGTCATCTACTATAGACATACTAGGCCACTACGCCATAGTCCTTAGACGGTATAGGGGGATCGAATCCATCGGATCTATCTGCCCTCAGTTACCATGTATCTATAAACCCTCATCCAACTAATATCCGAGAAATCGTATATTGGACATGATACTGTCAGGTCATATATGGAATCTGTTATAGTCTCGCTCTAATCGGAGTCTCCCAGAGAACTCTTTCTCTCTCAATCCAAATGACCCTGGTCAGGGATTCTTCTGAACAAGAACATATGAGATATTCCTCTCATGATACCGAAAGTGGATGATCCTCTATTGATACTCAATTGCCTTCGTAAGGTTGGCTACCAATCTCGATAACCAGCTGTACCAGATATGGAACTTTCCAAACCTGTAAGTCTAGCATCAAAGAAAGGAGTACTTATACAAGGCATCCTTGGTGTCTCCCTTTTCGCTAAATTTAGCATTGGCCGACTGTCGAACCCGAGGAAATCACAACATGGAGAAACTTCAGATTGGTGAGATGATCTTCAAGAACATGGCCACATTACCTCTGATCTCAATAATCCACGCATGAAGGTTGACTTCCCTAGATGGGAAGAAGGAGACCCAATCGGGTGGATCTTGCGCATGGAGTGCTATTTTCGGTTCTACCGAACTGCTGACACCACACGGGTGGAGATTGCTGCCATCCACCTCGAGGGAGATGCTATTCAGTGTTTAATTGGTTTAAGTACACCCATAGAGGACTCTCTTGATAGTGATTCATAAAAGAACTATTAAACTGCTTCGGACGAATCGATTTTAATAACATCGATGGACAATTAGCAAAGATTCGTCAAACCTCTATAATATAAGAATACCAAACAATGTTTGAGTGTTTATCTAACCAAACTAAGAATTGGTCTGAGAAACAACTTTTAGGTACTTTTATCGAGGGCATAAAGCCAGAGATCCGAGGAGAAGTAAAGGCGTGGCAACCGTACACTCTTATGGTGGCGATTTTCTTCGTGTGTATCCAGGAAGAACAATTGAATCATGAGGTACGAAGAACAAGGGTCACTCCCTGACCAGCCATGCTGAGGCCTACTGCCTCCCCTACTGCCATCCAAGCCCCTGACCAAAAAAGTTGACAAGAGACAAGCTTTGCGAACGATTGGCCAAGGAGTTATGTTGGCATTATGATAAACTGTGGAGCCCCGAACATCACTGCAAAAAGGGCCAGCTCCTCGTGATTGAACCAGTAGAGGATGAGGACAATAAAACATCTGAAGAAGCTCTTGAACCTAAAGAAGAAGCCATTGAGGAAGAGTCCCAATCGGCCAACTACACAGTGCACGCATTGGCCGACTATTCTAACCCGCAGATGATGAAAGTTAGAGGACTTCTAAAATAGCAACTCATCACCATTCTCATTGACATGGGTAGCACCAATAACTTCCTCAATAGTAAGTTTGTTGCACGTTTAGTACTTCAAATTAAAGGTTGCAACAAGTTTGATGTAAAGGTCGCCAACGACCGAATCTTTAATTGCGACCAACGGTGCCTGCGAGTGAAACTACTCCTCCAAGACCAAGAAGCGGTAGTTGATTTCTTCCTCCTACCTATCGATGATTATGCAATTGTACTCGGGATCGAATGGCTCATAACACTAGGTGATATCTCTTAGAATTTTTCTAAATTAATCATAAAATTTTATTACAAAGGGAGACAAGTCACATTACGAGGCAAGCGCGGGAGCCAAATTTTCACCATTTCGTCACAACAAATGGAGAAAGTTTTGCACAAAGCACATGGTGGATTCTTGATACATATTCAACAGCCATCTATGGGGGAGAACGTATAAAACTCAGATCCTAAGCTTGCCCTTTGCCTAAATGAATTCGTGGATGTTTTCTTGGAGCTGCGCAGGCTACCCCCTAACCGGCCGCATGACCACTCATTCCGATTTTGCCAAGCAAACCTTTAGCAAATTTGTGACCATACCACTATCCTCACTTGTAGAAGAATGAGATCGAGAATATTGTTAAAGAGATGCTTGACACCGGGGTGATTCGACCGAGCTGCAGCCCTTACTCCTCACTGGTGTTGCTAATGCGGAAGAAAGATGGTACATGGCAAGTGTACATTGATTACCGGGCTCTAAATGCCATCACCATTAAGGATAAATATCCTATCCCATTCATAGATGAACTCTTGGATGAATTAAAAAGAGCTCGAGTCCTCACTAACTTGGATCTCTGATCCGGATACTATTAGATTCGGGTATGCACTAAAGATATTCTGAAAACTACATTCTGTATATATAACGGCCACTATGAGTTTCTGGTAATACCTTTCGGACTTACGAATGCTCTTTCTAATTTTCAAAGCCTAATGAATGATATCTTCTGGTGTTTTCTATGCAAGTTTGTATTAGTATTCTTTGATGATATTCTCATTTATAGCCCTACGCTTGATATACATTCTCAGCACTTACGAACTGTCCTAACGATTCTTCGGGAGAATACTCCTTATGTTAAACAGTTAAAGTGCAGCTTCTTATAGCATAAATTGGAGTATATTGGGCACATTATATTAGCGGATGGAATAGCGATGGACCCGACAAAGATCAAGGTAATGCAAGAATGGTTGAAACCTACAAATGTACAATCATTACGCAGTTTTCTTTGACTCACGGGCTACTATCAAAATTTTATGAAAGATTATGGTAAGATTAGTGCCTCGCTCATATCCTTACTGAAGAAAGACTCTTTCTTGTGGTCGGATAAAGCCTTCGTAGCCTTCGAACAACTCAAGGTAGCCATGACGATGACGTCGGTCCTAGCGCTGCCCGATTTTGGTCGCACTTTGGTCATTGAGGCTGATGTGTCAGGAGTCGAAATTTGAGCTATTCTTATGCAAGATGGTTGACTCCTAATTTACATCGAGAAAATATGATTAGATATAGGTCCATGGCACGAAAGAGGAGTTAAACTAGAATAATTACAATCCATGCTCACGCCAGATTAGGCTCTCATCATCCTAAACCATACCAGAGGGCAGTCACCATTTCAGAAAAAAAGATTGGCTATCACTAAAGACTATCCATAAGGCAACCCATGTAAAGAAGAAACTTCCCCCTAACAAACGATGGAGCAAAAGAAAGTTTCCTAAGAAAGATCAAGTCTCCCTTCATCTTCAGCTCCACTAAGATGAAATTCAAGCCTCAAGAAAGTGGTCTCCCTATTTCTTTGGGCCTTGTAAAATTGGGGATCATATTGGGGCCCCAACCTGGAGATCAGATCCATGCACCAGATAAAAATTATAATTGATCCTCCAAGTATCCCACCTCAAATGGAAATTTAAAGACAACGACTCAGCTCAAATTCTTTCAAGTGACACCCAAGCTGATGAGGAGCTGAAGACCCGATTCCCTGAGTTCATGGAACTTCAACCTTGAGGACAAGGCTGATTTTAAGAGGGCGAGTCTGATAGGACTCCAACATGGTTGAGTCCTAATCTCCCTAGAAGTAGTCAATAAAGCCTTGTTAGATTGTAATAAAGTCACTCCTATCTTATAAAGGAGTATGGCTATGGTTTAGATTAGCTCTTAGGGCTTAATGGCCATCGTCCCCTTACTGGGTTGGTTCGCCAGAGTTTCCCCTTGCTTAGGTTGGTTATAGAGCCAACCTAGTCGCGCCCTATTCCTATTAAGGCAGGTTAGCTATAGGAGGGGAAAAGGGGTAATTTTACTTAGGCAAGCACCCCCTTAGACTAGGGTTTTGATCTCTATATAATGATATAGCCGCCCCCTCTCTTGAATAAAGTAATTATCATCTTCAATCAGCATTTGTGCCGAGTCTAGGAGAGAGGAACCCGTACAGTGTTCCAAGGATTAATCCGCCTCAAGGATCAAAATCTATAGGGCTCCTTCTGAGGTTCTATCACTCAACTATGAGAACAATTCTCAAAATACAAAGCCAATCTGTATAGTTTGGACCAGTGAGGCGGTTGGCATCAAGTACGCCACATAGGGGGTTTGTGAGTGACATGTTTCTGAAAAACAAGATATAGTAAAAAATAAATAACATGCAAACTTTGTAAAGAATACTAATTACGATATGGACATCTATCTTAATGTACTCCCACTATTTTCCTAGTGAATCATGTGATACCCTTAACATAGGAGATGAAAGTCTCCGATAAACTCCTAATGAGGATCGGGATCCAATTGGCATCTTAGTGCAATCTCGAGGGACTCAACCAACTACATTAAGCCTAAAAGGTAGACAACTCTTGTCAATCACAACTCCTTGTGATTTTCATCATGTTCGACCTCCGAATCATCATGGTCTCGACTGCTCGACCAACCATGAAGTTCAGTTAAGTCATCACCATCATTACAAGATGAGTCTGATTCGATGAATATGCTCTCGACTGCTCGACCAAGTAATACCATGTCCTCAGGTCACCGGTGACATATATATGTCGTAGGCAAGAACTCGATCACATAGATAGGTGAGCCTCGAGTGACTCAACCTATATCGGGATTCAATTTCTTCCTATAACGATAGAAGGCCACGTAGGTCAATTTTATTTCCTTATGCTTACCGACTTAAAATTATCATAGGAGGAGTTTTTGTTTTCTATCGATCTCCTAATATGTCATGTCACACACAATATATATATATATATATATATATATATATATATATATATATATATATATATATATATATATATATATATATATATATATATATCTAGTAGGTGTATAACACATCAGACATGCAAGCCACATTGGATGATCATGAGCCGTCAGCTAATATGATTAAGCCCGAGCCAATGGGCCTAATCACTCACAATAGGATCTATATATGTATCGGCGCATCTCCATGCCTTGTGATTGTTGATCTCGCCATTGTCGGTTCCGTCGAATCATCGCATCACCATGCGTCGTTATCTTCCGCCATGGCATTATGGGTCCCGCTATCATCTCCGCGCTCTCGATGCACCTCTCAATGTAATTACAAATAATCACATGCACACAGGCCTGATAATAAACGAGAAAAATAGAGGCTTACAGACCCTAATAATAATAATAATCACAATTACACACATCACAACACATGGCTCATGATCATCCATCCACATCATACATCATATGTATATCACATCATATATAGGATTACTAGATATATAATAATTAATTAAATTATTTAATTAATTATTTTTCTAGAAATCAAGACGTGCTTAGAATTTTCAGAATTATCAAGGGTATTTTCATAATTTTGGATGAGAGGATAGTCCTCAAAATTTTTAGAATTATTGAGGGCATTTTTAGAATTCTGTACATGAAGACAGTCCTCAAAATTTTTAAAATTCAAAGGGGTAGGATCATCCTTTTCTCAAAATAATGCCCTAACCCCTCTTGCCCCATCTGCATCGTCGCTCCCGCTAGTGGTAGGGTCGGTGGGCGACTTATGGGCTAGCTGGCGATCGCCTGCGCACCATGGGCAACCACCCTTGCGGCATCGCGACCCCTGCTAGCTGGCCGGCACGCTCATGCGCGTCACGAGCGGCCGCCATGGCCATAGCCACCGCTAGCGCCTCTGGCTAGCCGCGCTTGGTCGTGGGTGGCCAGCCTTGTATGAGGATTGGTCGTGGCTAGTCGCCTCCTCCTCGCTACCTTCGCTATGAAAATGTAGCAAGAACACGTAGAATGATTCTACGCGATTCAATCTCATCACACACAGTTTAAAACCAATCTTTCGCACGAAAACCTTTGCTCTGATTCCACTATTAGGTAACCTTAACAGGTGCATTACGTGTGCAGGATAAATCAAAACAAAAATTGATTTCTCATGCAGATTAAATCATCGTGCAAAAGATTGGGGTTGTGAGAAAAATGCAAAAACCAAAAAAACCACGATGTGTGAGAGATTGATTTTACCTAGGGAGATTATATATCCTTGTATTCCAGATCCAGATAGAGAAGATGAAGGAGGTCAAGCGTCCTCCTCTCTAGCGGTATCCACATGAAGGATCTCTACAGCGAAACTCCTCTAGTCTGATATCGCAACTATTACGCAGAGGGAGGAGGAGAATAGGAGGGAGAGGCCAAAGTTGTAGCCCATCAACTATGAGTCTCCCCTCCTATTTATAGAGAGTAACCAAAAATCCTAGGGCTCCTGCCTTAGTAGGTATTGGATCTCCATCCAATTACCCACTAATCTTACATTATTGGATGTCTATCCAATAATCTCCTTAGGCCTCTAATTGGGCCTCAATCAAGGAGCCCATCAACATAGGGTCTCATCTAATGAGAATATGGGCTAATTGGATCTCCATCCAATCTTCTATTCGCTGAAGCATCCATCATATGTGTGACCCTCTAGGCCCGATACCAAGCTGACTGTAAGTCACTCCCATTAGAACTCCTTTTGATATAATGAATTATTATCTCCGTAATAATTCACTCGACTCATCGACTATGGACGTACTAGGCCACTACGTCATAGTCCCCAGATCTATCTATCCACAGTTATCGTGTATCTATAATCTCTCATCCAACTAATATCCCAGAGATCGTATATTGGATATGATACTATCAGGTCATATATGGAATTCGTCATAGTCTCGCTCTAATCGAAGTCTCCCAGAGAACTCTTTCTCCCTCAATCCGAATGACCTTGGCCAAGGATTTGTCTGAGCAAACACATATGGGATATTCCTCTCGTGATACCGAGAGTGGATGATCCTTTATTGACACTCAATTGCCTTCATAAGGTTGGCTACCAATCCCGATAACCAATTATACCAGATCTGGAACTTATCAAACCTATAAGTCTGGCGTCAAAGAAAGGAGTACTCATACAAGGCATCCTTGGTGTCTCAAGTCTAAGAACTATATACACAACTGGGGCTATGGAATCACTATCTGACATTAGGTATCATTAACCATACAGCATTCTATAAGCGGATCAATCAGTGAACTAATTCTCCAATGAGCACCTGTACTATATCCTTAGTGTCTCCACATAAGTGGCTATGAGACCAACTGCCTCTATCATATGGATGGGTATATAGTACACTAGTCTGTCCGGTTATCTCGATGTCCCTCTCGAGTAACCTATGACCACGATTATTTAGGATCTGTGTTTAATGGTGAATCGATCTCATTATCTTGATCTCATCACAATATGATTCTCATTGCACAGAACCATATATATATATGTATATATATATATATATATATATATATATATATATATATATATATATATATATATATATATATATATATATATATATATATATATATATATATATATATATGTATATATATATATATGTATATATATACAAATATATATATATATATATGTAATAGATAATATAATGTGAGAATATGTCAATATTAATCATAAGCAAAAAGATCATACAGCGTGTCATCACTCACGTAATTAGCTTGCATGGCACCTGTAACCAGCATATATAAGGGATATAATAGCTAAGGTTTAAGGTTAAAGGAATGGGTTAGGGTTGCTATTGATGACAGCAACAGATTTAGTAGGAATTGGGTGTGGATGCAGCAAGCAGTACCAAAGATAGTGTAGTAAAATTTTTAGACAAAGATGGTACTATTTATGCTGCTGCTTGGGGCTTTTGCAAAGGTTGTAAGGAGGGTTCGATGACAGAGGTTTAGGGTCAGAAGGGTGGCTTAAGGTTACTGTTGATGGCAGCAACTAATTTGGTAGGGATTGGTGGCCAAAAGGGTGACGGATCAAGGTTGCGATTTAGGGTTGATAGCTTGCAGTTTATGTTACTGTTGATGCTATGGTTTGACGGTGTTGTGGAGGCTACAAAGGATTTTTGTGGAAGTGGTTTGAGGTTAGAAAGGAAGGTTTAGGGTTGATGTTGGGGCAGCAATCGATTTAGGCTGTGAAAGATAAGGATAGGTGGAAGGTTCGATGGTTATAGAAGACCATTATTTGGGCTGCAATTTGGGTTGGCTATGGAAATCAAAAAAGGCTACAATGGCCACATCTTAATGCTATAGGGGTGCCTAAAGACAACATGGGTGGCAACAATAATTATGGTAAGGATCATATATGGGCGCAGCAAAAAACACTAAAAAGTAATGCTATAGAAATCTATGTTAATAGGCTGCAATAGTTGTTGTTTTGGTCTATGGTTTTGGGTGCTATTAGGGTAAGAAAAATAGGTTATAAAGGTTGCATCTTAAGACTAAAGGGATGCCCTAAAGATGTCTTGGGTGATGGCAGCAAGTTAGTTTGGTTTTGGTGGGTTAAGGAGAAGAAGCAAGACAAAGGTGCAACATCAAATTTTTCATCGAAAAAATTCCAATAGTGAAGATGTAATTTTTTTTCCAAAAATTCTCAATAAAAATTTGAGTGAAACTTAAAGGAAATCTACTAGCAAAGAAGAGATAATATCATCAAAAATTTCATAGAAGGAAACGACAGTAAAAGGTTTAGCAAATCAAAGCTTACGAGAAGGTATTGTTGCAAAAAAATTTTCAGCAAAATATTTCAATAGCATAGTCAAAATGTTTTGCAATAGTGCATAATAAGGAATTGAGTAAAACTCAATGGAAATCTACTATCAAGGGAAAGGTAATACTATCAAAAATTTGTGGAAAAAATCAGTAGCAAAAGTTTTGGCAAGATCAAGGAATACGAGAAGGTACTATGACAGAATTTCTTCATCAAAAGATTTCAGCAGTATAAACAAGATTTTTTTTTAGTAGTTCAAAATAAGGATTTGAGTAAAACTCAAAGAGAATCTGCTAGTAAGGTAAACTTAATGTCGATAAAAAATTTGTGGAAGAAAATGACATCAAAAGGTTTAGCAAAATCGAAGATCACGGGAAGGTACTATAGTAGATTTTTACTTTTAAACTACAACAATTTGGACGTAAAAGATGAGCAGGTTATCTTGATGATTTTTCAATGAAACCAAAGGGAGATCTAAGGATAAAAGTTATAAAGTTGTGGTACAAATTTTATAGAAATTTGATTATTAAAAACATAGCAGCAAATCAAACAGTAAGGGGTGTGCGGCTGGAATTCTGTGGCGTAACTTCCGTCGTAAAGATAAAAACTTTACAACGAAAAGTTTGTGCAGCAAATAGGAATGAATTTTTTTTGTATTTTTGAATAGGGATAACTAAATTGCAGTAGCAGTAAGGTAGGAAACCAGAACCTATTTGTAATTCACAGGGAGATCAAATGATGATCTGCGGTAGTGGAGATGACGATGGAATTTGGTGACGATCTTCAAGCAATTGTGGGAATTGCTTTGGATGGTTACTGGGGGCTGTTGGATGGTTATGGAAGGGTAGCAAGATGCCAAGAATGTTGCTCTGAAACTATTAGAACCCTTATAGATTCTAAGTTTGGGGTGATCTCTATAGGGGATTGGCCTCCTTGGAACTCTATAAGGGTTCCTCCCTCGAAATTCTACACTATAGTTGAAACATAATTGATCTATTCATGATAAAAAGTGGATGATTACAAGGCTATTTATAGGCCTTCAATCCCTAAGTCCAACCATCAACCGACCCATCTAGGGGTGGCCGGTTGCTTTATTGTTTCATAATCCTATTCTAATTTAACCCCTCTTTAACTAGGATAAGGGGTGATTACTTAAGATAACATGTATTTTACTCTCCCCTTAAATATCTTTCTCAATTAATCCTAATCTAGTCGGCCTCCTTACTTTCCTTAATAGGGGTCAGCTAGATAGGATTTATATAAATGCCCCTTAGATTTTACATGATTGCCCTTTTCCATGAAACTAAATTATGACTCCTCTAACTAAAGTCCTAACAAGGATGCTTGACCTTCTTCAACCTCTCCATTTGGATCCGTAAAAATAGGGATATACAATCTCCCTAGGTAATAAATCTCTCATGTATCATGGTTTTTCAATTTTTGCGGCTTTCTTGTGATCCAATCTTTTGCACAATGATTTGATCTGCGTGGAAAACCTGATTTTTTATTTTTATCTTTCTTGTGCATGTAATGCTCCCGTTGAGGTTTCCAATACTTTATTGATATTTCAATGATTTTATCATGATATTGACATCTTGAAAAATTGAAACTTGAAATCCTTATATAAATTAAATTCATTCAAAGAAAAATATTTAAATTAATTATAATTTATCACTTTGGAACTATAATTTGAAAATCTTCTTATGAACCATATACATGAAACTTGAAGTTTCTTATATACAAATCAAGATCTTTTATCTTTTCTTCCTTAAAATTTATTCATAATCTTGATATTTATAATTTAATATTTTTATGAATGAAGACTCTTCTTTGATCTCCAAAGATTCCTAAAGCTTTGAATCTCATTTAAGAAGAGATTTGTCAAAATAAATCATGTCCTTTGGCATTCATGATTTGATAATAATATCATTCATGACATGATTACTTATGACTTTCTTCTTTGTAAAATTTATCACCAAAATTAATTTTTCTTAAATTTGTGATAAGTTGAAAATAAATGAGATTTGCTTTATCATGAACATTACTTTGATTTCTTGACTTTACATATCATTTATTGGAATCATGTTTTAAATCTCTATGATTTTTACTTTTTAATAAAATGGAGATTTATAATCTTAATAATTATAATTAAGATTTTTATCAAGATCATTCTTCTATTTTATTAAAAAGATTTATCTAAATGATTTGGGTATCTTAAGATTTATCTTATATGAATTAAGATTATTCAATCCCCTAAGACTTATTTTTATTATTTACAAAAAAGGAAGAGATTCATTAAAAGAAATCATATCTTTGGTAATTACAATTTAAATTTTTCATCCATAATAGCATGATCCTTTTATGATTATGGGCGTAACTACGATATGGATGTAAAAAAGAAAAATTATATTATCATATTCTTTCTTAATAAAGACCAAAGAAAATAATAATAATAATCAATATTATTAGAAGAAAATTGATATGATGAATCTTATAGCATTGAATGAGGAATAATTTATTAAAAAGAAAATTTAGAATTTTAAAACACATACAAAATGTATATATATATATATATATATATATATATATATATATATATATATATGTATATATATATATATGTATATATATATATGTATATATATATATATATGTATATATATATGTGTATATATATATATACATATGTATATATATATATGTATATATATATGTATGTATATATATATACATATGTATATATATATATATATATGTATATATGTATATACATATATATACACACATATATACATATGTATATATATATCACTTACAGTATGATTGTTGTGTGTATCGACGTATCTTCATGTCTCGTGATTATACATCTCATCATCATCGGTTCGTTCGGATTCTCGATGCATCACCAAGCATCGCGATCACCCATCATGGCATCGTGGGTCTCGCTGACACCTCCATGCTCTTATCGTGCTTCTTCGTATAATTACAACATAATCATAGGCACGTTGGCCCAACAATCAACGAGAAAAATAAAGGCTCGCAGGCCCCAATAATAATAATCATCATCATAATTAAATGCATCATAACACATAGCTCATGATCATTTGTCCACATCATACATCACGTGTACACATCATCATGTAAGATTACTAAATAATTAATAATTAATTAAATTATTTAATTAATTATTTTTTTTGAAATAGACACATATTAAGAATTTTTAGAATTGTTAATAGTGTTTTCTAAATTTTGGATAAAAGGACAAACTTGATAATTTCTCAAATTTTGAGGGGCATTATGATTATTTGTCCATATCATACATTACATATACACCTCAGAATTTCTCTATTTTTCACCAAAATACACACACAATCATATATACACATACATCACAACACATGGCTCATGATTATTTGTCCATATCATACATCACATATACACATCATCATGTAAGAGTACCAGATATAAAATAATTAATTAAATTAATTATTTCTGAAATTTTTAGGATATCCTATCATAAGGTTCCTAATTTGGTAGGAAAAGGGACTCCTTATACGGCTAGGAAATCCTAACCGTTAGTAGCCCCTTGCGAGTAGAATCCTTGGCCACAAGGGAACCTTGGACGACTAGAAAATCCTAGCCCCCAAGGAGTCCCTTTGCAGCTAACCCATTGGCTACAACCTACCATTGGCAGCCAACAAACCCTGGGTGTCGGAACACCCCCTGCGGCCAAGAGTCCAGAGCCGCCAAGGTCTCCCATACAACCAGGAATCTTAGCTACATGAAGAGGATACTACCATGAATGAGAGTTTGCTACTTTCAGCCATGCAGCCTTCTACTAAGCCGAGAGCAACATCCTTGCTATTGGCCAAGGCTACAAGCAGCCTTTGGCCATGCCATAGGGCAGCAATAATTGTTGCCTTTTCCCCTCTCTTCGTATCAATAATTTTGACATCAAAGGACCTCAAAACACATCTCTATAGCACCTCCCCATAGTGACAAAAGGTGTTGTCTAGATCTAGAAAACTATACAAAATCACAACAATGTATGCAGAAAATAATTTACACATTTTGATCTCATCACACGTAGTTTCAAAGCCAATTTTTTGCACAAGCAACTTGACTTTGATACCACTATTATGAAACTACAAAAGAGCATCAAATGTATAGTGAAAGAATAAAAGAAAACCGATTTCCCATGTTTATCATGTCGTCATGTAAAGATTGGTGTACAAAAAATCATAAAAATTAAAAACTACGACTAGTGTGAGATTGATTACCTAGGAAGATCATATATCCCTAAAATTTTAAATCCAGATATAAAGGATGAAGGAGATCAAGTGTCCTCCAATCTAACAGTATCTATATGATGGATCGTTGTAGCGATACTACTCCAATCACAGCCCAAAATCTCACAGCTCTTATATACCTTCTAGCAGCACTTATGGAAGAAGATATGCTATCTTCTTACCCTCTCATGGCAGGGATGGGTTGGTCGGCTAAAAAAATGAGGGAGGAAGGAGAATATGAGGGGGTGACCAAAGGTGTAACCTGTTACTATTATGTTGCCCTTGTCTCCTATTTATAGAGAGCTATAAAAACCCTAATTGATCCTACCATATTGGGTATTAGATTTTCATCCAATTATCCTCACTCCTTGAATTATTGGATCTCTACCCAATAATATTAATTGGTCTCTACAAAGGATCTATCAATGTTGGGTCTCATCCAATAAGATCAAGGGTCAATTGGATAACTTATATTTAATCATCTACTCGTTACAATCATCCACCATATATGTATGACCCTCTAGGCCCAATACTGAGCTGGTCGTAAGTTCCTCTTGTCATAGTTCCTTCTAACACAGTGAATTATTATCACATAATAATTCACTCAACTCATAGACTATGGATGCACTAGGCCAATGCTTCATAGTCCCTAGATGGTATAGGGGATCAAATCCATTGGACATATTTATCCTCAATTACCATGTATCTATAGTCCCTCATTCATCTAATATCTTAAAGATAGTATATTGGGTATGACACTATCAGGCCATATATGAAATCCGTCTAAGTCTCGCTCTAATCAGATTCTCTTAGAGAATTCCTCTCTCATGGCTAGGGGTTTTGCCTAAGCGATAACACATGAGATATTTCTCTTATAATACCGAGAGTGTATGATCTTCTATTGATACTTAATTGCCTTCGTAAGGCTGGCTACCAATCCTTATAACCGATTATACAAGATTTGAAGCTTTTCAGACCTGTAAGCATGGCGTCAAACAAAAGAGTACTCAAATAAGACATTATTGGTGTCTCAAGTCTAAGGACTAGATATACAATTAGGACTACAGAATTATTGTTTGACGTTATATATCATTATGTTAGAACCTAACAAGATTCTAAGCTTGGGTTGACCTCTATAGGGGATAGCCCTCCTTAGAACTCTATAGGGGTTCCTCCCTCCTTGGTAGTTAGCCACAATAGCTAAAAAAGATATATTGATTACTTGATAAAATAGTGGTGGATACATGCTTTATATAGGGTCTCAAAGCCCTAATTCATAATATGACTCATACTCCAAGTAAACTAAAACTCTAACTCCTAATCAAACTCATACTCTAAGTGAAACACTCTTATCTCAAAACCTAGCTACCTCCTCTCAACCCTAGCTGACTTCCCCTTATCAAGATGGGCAACTAATTGGATTCATTACAAGCTTGATTTGATTGACTCTAACCCGAATCCAACTCCAACTCCTAACTAGACTTTAGTTTAACCGAATCCTAACCCTACTAGTATTTGGGTTGATTTATTAGAATGGACTCAAATCTCCTCCTAGCTAACCTAAGGTCAGGTCTAGGCTGGCCAACAAGGCCCAATCTATGGACTCGACTCAATCGATTGGGACCCGACTCAATTGGGATTCTAATAGACCCGCCCTCTTTAAATCAGTCTTGTCCTAAAAGTTGAGACTCCATGACTCTGGGTCATGATATGTAACTCCTCATGAGGCTCCCTCATAGCCCCTGTAGTAGGCGTATTATACTCGTATGGTCCAACATCAGCAGAATGTCTAGATGGTGATGCATCATGATCCTACAATCTCATGTGATCTCTAGCTGGAACTGGGCCTCTTCATCAACTTAAGTGTCGAGTGAATGGATCTGGGCTAACTCGTCCTCTCCAAACTTCCACTTAAGGTAGGACACATAGAGGATCATGTGTACTTTTTAATCAACATGTAGATTCGATCCGTATAGTACAGCTTGAACGTGTTCTCTAATTTTGCAGGGTCCAAAGTAATAGAGGAACTATTTCCTCAAGGCTCAAGTCTTTATAGATTCCTACTAGTATGGTTGAAAATAAAGGAAAACTTAGACATTAATAGCAAACGTCCTCCTGCTCCGATGTTTGTCAAGCAAATGCTTCTTTCTTGCATGGGTGACTATATAGTTATTCTTTAATGTTAGCCAAGCTTCTTTCTGAGATGGTGGCTGCTCTCTGATAAGGTCCATGGTGATGTGAGTCTGATCTAAGTCTGGAGTGAGTAGAAGCTATAATTTTCTTAGGCTTATCTTCGTCTCTACTTTACGTCATTGACTTATATCATACAAAGCCTCAAATTTTAGCAATGATTAGTATCTCCTCATTGTAGATTGAAAGCCTTGGGTGAGGTGAAGAGAGAGCTCTGATGTAGATTAAGAGTCGCCCATCCTGCATAAGGATGATGCCAATTCTAGCTCCCGATGTGTTTGCTTCAATTATGAATATCGTTAGGAAACTTCTACGGGTGCATCACATATACAGCGGAAATCAAAAACAAAAACTGGTTTCCCACGTAAATCAAATCGTCGTGCAAAAGATTGGGGTCGCGAGAAAATCATAAAAACCAAAAAAACCACGATATGTGATAGATTGATTTTACCTAGGAAGATCGTATATCCTTGTATCTAGATCCAGATGGAGAGGACAAAGGAAGTCAAGTGTCTTCCTCTCTAGTAGTATCCACACGATAGATCTCTACAGCGGAACTCCTCTAGTATGATCTTGCAATTCTTGCATAGAGAGAGGGAGGAGAATAGGAGGGGGAGGCCAAAGTTGCACCCCATCAACCATGAGTCTCCCCTTCTATTTATAGAGAGCCACCAAAAACCCTAGGGCTCCTGTCTTAGTGGGTATTAGATCTCCATCCAATTACCCACTAACCTTGTATTATTGGATCTCTATCCAATAATCTCCTTAGGCCTTAATTGGGCTTTAATCAAGGAGTCCATCATCATAGCGTTTCATCTAATGAGAATAGGGGCTAATTGAATCTTCACAATCCTCTATCCGTTGAAGCATTCACCATATGTGTGTGACACTCTAGGCCCGATACCGAGCTGGACGTGAGTCTCTGCCATCATAACTCCTTCTGATATAGTGAATTATTATCCCCATAATAATTCACTCGACTCATCGACTATGGACATACTAGGCTACTACGCCATAATCCACAGACAGTATAGGGGGATCGAATCCATTGGACCTGTCTGTCCTCAATTACCATATATCTATAATCCCTCATCCAACTAATATCCCAAAGATCGTATATTAGACATAGTATTGTCAGGTCATATACAGAATCTGTCATAGTCTCATTTTAATCAAATTCTCCCAGAGAACTCTTTCTCTCTCAATCTGAATGACTCTGGCCAGGGATTTGTCTGAGCAAGTACATATGGGTTCCTCTCATGATACCGAGAATGGATGATCTTCTATTGATACTCAATTGCCTTTGTAAGGTTGGCTACTAATCCCAGTAACTAACTGTACTAGATCTGGAACTTTCCAAACCTGTAAGTACTTTCCAAACCTGTAAGTCTGGCGTCAAAGAAATGAGTACTTATATAAGACATCCTTAGTATCTCAAGTTTAAGGACCAGATACACAATTGGGACTATAGAATCGTTGTATGACATTAGGTATAATTAACCATATAGCATTCCATAAGTGAATCAATCAGTGAACTAATTCTCCAATGAGCACCTGTACTATATTCTTAGTGTCTCCACACAAGTGGCTTTGAAATCAACCGCCTCCATCATATTGATGGGTGTATAGTACATCGGTTTATCGAGTTATCTCGATGTTCCTCTGGAGTATCATATGGCCGGGATTATTTAGGATCTGTGTTTAAAGGTGAATCGATCTTATTATCGTGATTTCATTACGATCTGATTTTCATTGCATAAAACCAAGGACATCACAATATATATGTTATATATAATATAATGTGAGAATATGCCAATATTAATCATAAGCAAAAAGATCACACAGCGTGTCACATGTGTCATCACTCATGTGATTGGCTTGTAGGGCACCTGTAACCAGCAATCTCCTACTTGACCTAAAGCCAATCACCTATATGTCTAATCCCTATCAAACCCCTGTGATGCTCAAATACAATTTAGCGACCTCGTCAGTGGAGCTGCAATGCTATCTTCGCTCTAATCAGATAGAACCTCCTTAGAACAATTCTGATGAAACCTAGGTTCCCTTCCTAGAGTTGTCACATTGTCGCTATTACAATATATGGGAGTCAGCTCCACGCTGCTTTGATGAACTTCTTCATCCATACCCCTTCCTTTGTTACTTTCGCTGCAGCAATGTATTCCACCTCTGTGGTTGAGTCAGCAATAGTATCTTGCTTGGAACTCTTCTAGCTTACTGTTTATCCATTCAGGATATAAATGTACCCTGGATTTGACTTGCTATCATCAATATTGGACTAAAAACTTGAGTCCATGTAGCCCTCAACCTGGAGGCTACCTACTCCATATATCAGACTTATCTTTATTCTTAATGAAGTCATAAGATTTGATCATCAAATCTTATGTTCCAACTTTAAGAAGCATGCTTCAATCCATAAATGGATCTAAGCAACCTGTACACTTTATCTGGTCTCTCTTTAGATACGAATCCCTCTGGTTGTATCATATATACCTCATCCTCGAGATTGTCATTGAAGAATACCATTTTGACATTCTTTTGCTAAATCTCATAGTCATAGTGTGCTGCAATGGCCAAATAATTTTAATTGACTTAAACATGGCTACAAGCAAAAAGGTTTCATTATAGTCAACTCCTTATCTTTGATGATATCCTTTAGCTACCAGCTTTGCTTTATAGGTCTCTACCTTTCCATCTACTCCGATCTTCTTCTTAAAGATCCATTTGCAGCTGATGGGTATAATACCCTTAGGTGCATCCACAAAATTCAAAACCTTGTTAGAGTACATAGAATCCATCTTAGAATTCATGGCTTCTTGCCACTTCCCGGAGTCTATACTCATAATAGCCTCCTCGTAAGTTTAAGAATCAACATCTTGAGAGTCACCTCTATTGATATGTCCCACATATCTTTCAAGAGGGTGAGATACCCTACTAGACCTATAAAAAGTTAGAATTTGTATGTTATATACCTGAACAGAATCGAGCTCTGGAATGGTGCTCGAGCTAGGTTCTCCAATCTCACTCAATTTTATCTTACTCCCACTATTTCCACCAAGAATGTATTCCTTCTCAAGGAACATAGCTCTCTTGGCAACAAAGACCTTTCGATCCTCAGGATGATAGAAATAATACCCCAAAGTCTCCATAGGGTATCCTACGAGCGTGCACCGTTCCGTCCTTGATTCTAACTTGTTGGGGTCGTGTCTTCTAACGTGGGTAGGACAGCTCCAAATCTTAACTACCTTAAGATTGTGTTTCTTTCCTTTCTATATCTCACATGGTATTGACACTACCAACTTTGATAGAACTCTATTTAGAATATAAGCTACGATCTCTAGGGTGTGCCCCCAGAATGAAATGAGTAGGTCAGTGAAACTCATCATGGATTGCACCATGTCTAATAGCATGCAATTCCTCTTTTCTGATACACCATTGAGCTGAGGTGTATAAGGAGGTGTCCACTAGGATAGAATTCCATTGTCCCCAAGGAAATGGGTGAACTTTGTACTCAAGTACTCTCCTCCTCGATTTAATCAAAGAGTTTTAATATTCTTTCCAATCTGGTTTTCCACCTCATTCTTATATTCCCCCAATTTCTCAAAGACCTCAAATTTGTACTTTATCAAGTATATGTGTCCATACTTAGAGAAATCATCAGTGAATGTAATGAAGTATGAGTAACCACCTATAGCCTGAGTCAACATGGGACCACATACATCACTATGTATGAGTTCCAATAACTCAGTGGCTCTCTCTCCAGTTCCACTAAAAAAAGAGTTAGTTATTTTCCCACGAAGGCAAGGTTCGCAAGTTGCATATGACTCCTAGTCAAATGGATCTAAGTATTCATCCTTTAGCAAATTTTGAATCCTTCCCTTATGTATATGACCTAGCCTACAATGTCATGGGTATGCATTTTTCACCTCATCTCTTTTCCTCTTAGACATATTTATATTCATGATATGTGGAGAAGTGTCTAACACATATAAGCCATTTATAATGATCCCTCTAGTGATGATCTTATCATCGATAATTATTAAATAACTATTATTCTCAAAAACTAATTTATATCCACTAATTGTCAAACAAGAAATGGAAATAATATTTTTGATAATAGAAGAGATAAAATAGCATACATCTAATGTAATAATAGTTCCCCACCCCACCCCCACACCCAACAGCAATTGTAGCAACTCTTGCTCCATTGCCCATTTTGAGATATATCTCGCCTCTAGCCAGTCTCCTAGGTTTTATCAGAACTTGCAATGAATTGCAGATATGATAAGCACTCCCAATATCCAATACCCATATGTTATCATGAAAATTTGACAAGTGAAGACTGATCATGAATATACTTGAAGCTTCTCCAAGCTTCTGTTTCGCCTTATCTGCAAGGTAGTCCTTACAGTTCCTCTTTCAATGTTCATCTTGGCCGTATTGGAAGCATTATCCTTTATCCTTTGCTAGGTTTTTCTTAGCAACCTTTGCCTTACCCGGTCTTTCTTTGCCCTTGCCCTTCTTAAGGGTCTTACTAGCCTTCATTTTCCTATTAGTCTCACCAATATAGAGAACTAACTTCTCTTTCTTGATGGTACTCTCAGCTTGTCTCAATATATTGAGGAGCTTAGGTAGAGTCACCTCAAACTTATTCATATTAAAGTTAATAATGAACTGTGAAAAGGAATCTGGTAGGGATTGAAGTATAAGATCAACATACAGGTTATCATTTAGGACTATCTTTATATTTCACAAAGCGAGCGATCTTATCCTCGCTTATCCTTTCCTTCAGCGTAGACACAATCGTATTAAGGACATATACAATTTTCTACATCGTGAGAATAATTCTCAAATTACGAAGCCTTTGGACCAATGAGGCGGTTAGCATCAAGTATATTACATAGGGGTTTTGTAAACAACAAACAAGATATAGTGAAAATAAATAATATATAGATTTTATAGAAAATACTAATTAAGATATCGACTTCTATCTTAATATACTTCCACTAGTTTCCTAGCGAATCATGCGACACCCTCGACACATGAGATGAAAGTCTCCGACAGACTCCTAGTGGGGATCGAGATGCAATTGGCATCTTAGTGCAATCTCGAGGGATCGATCAACTACATTAAGCCCAAAAGGTAGACAACTCTTGTCAATCACAACTCCTTATGATACCTGTCATGTTCGGCCTCCGGATCATCATGGTCTCGACTGCTCGACTAACCATGAAGTTTAGTTAAGTCATCACAATTGTTATAAGATGAGTCTGATTCGATGGATATGCTCTCAATTGCTCGACCAAGTCATATCATACCCTCAGATTATCGATGACATATATATGTCATAGGCAAGAACTCGATCACGTAAATAGGTGAGCCTCGAGTGACTCAACCAACTTAAGCTATGTCGGGATTCAATTTCTTCCTATAACGATGGAAGGCCATGTGGATCAATCTTATTGCCTCACGTTTACCGACTTAATATTATCGTAGGAGGGGTTTTTATTTTCTATCGGTCTCTTAATATGTCGTGTAACACACATACATATTTAATATATATCTACATCGCATGCAAATATATATATACATATATCTAGTAGGTGTATAACACATCACACATGCAAGCCACACCGGATGATCATGAGCCGTCAGCTAATATGATTAAGCCCGAGCCAATGGACCTAATCATTCATAATAGGATCTATGTATACATCAGCGCATCTCCATGCCCTATGATTGTTGATCTCGTCATCATCGGTTCCGTCGAATCGTCGTATCACCATGCATCATAATCTCTCGTTACGACATCATGGGCCCTGCTATCACCTCCACACTCCCACTGCGCCTCTCCATGTAATTACAAATAATCACAGGTACATAGGCCCAATAATAAATAAGAAAAATAAAGGCTCATAGGCCCCAATAATAATAATAATCACAATTGCACACATCACAACACATGGCTCATGATTATCCATCCACATCATACATCACATGTACATTACATCATATTTAGGATTACTAGATATATACAATAATTAATTAAATTATTTAATTAATTATTTTTCTGGAAATCAAGATATGTCCAGAATTTTTAGAATTATCAAGGGCATTTTCATAATTCTGGATGAGAGGACAGTCCTCAAAATTTTCAACATTATTGAGGGCATTTTTAGAATTCTATAAACGAGGATAGTCCTCGAAATTTTTTAAACTCAAAGGGGCAAAATAGTCTTTTTATCAAAAGGAATGCCCTAGGTCTCTTGCTCCCTTTTGCGCCGTTGCTGCCCCTGCGCAGGCGACGATTGCCCTTTGCGATCGGCGTTGCCACCCCTGCTGGCAGTAGGGCTAGCCGGTGGCGCCTGCAGCGCCTGCAGCCCCTTGCACTATCGCTAAAGGTTGCTTGTCGTGCCGCATGTGCCACCCTTGAGGGCTACTACCCCTACGGCTTCGCCTTTGGCCAGCGGCAACCAGCCTTTGTAGGAGGCCTTGGCGCGGGCATGGGTGGACCGCATGGGGGGCCATGGCTAGCCGCCTCCTCCTCGCTGCCTTCGCTACGAAAATGGAGTAAGAACGCGTAGAACGATTCTACGTGAATTAATCTTATCACACGCAGTTCAAAACCAATCTTTCGCATGAAAACCTTGGCTCCGATACCACTATTGGGAAACCTCAGCTGGTGCATCACATGCGCAGCGGAAATCAAAAATAAAAACTGGTTTCCTATACAGATCAAATCGTCATGTAAAAGATTAGGGTCGCAAGAAAACTGTAAAAACTGTGATACGTGAGAGATTGATTTTACTTAAAGAGATCATATATCCCTGTATTCCAGATCCAAATGGAGAGGATGAAAGAAGTCAAGTGTCTTCCTCTCTAGCGGTATCCACATGATAGATCTTTGTAGCGAAACTCCTCTAGTCTGATCTCGTAACTCTTACGCAGAGGGAGGGAGGAGAATAATAGGGGGAGGCTAAAGTTGTAGCCCATCAACCATGAGTCTCCCTTCCTATTTATAGAGAGCCACCAAAAACCCTAGGGCTCCTGTCTTAGTGGGTATTAGATCTCCATCCAATTACGCACTAACCTTGCATTATTAGCTTCTATCCAATAATCTCATTAGGCCTCTGATTGGGCATTAATCAAGGAGCCCATCAGCATAAGGTCTCATCTAATGAGAATAGGGGCTAATTGGATTTCTATCTAATCCTCTATTCACTAAAGCATCTACTATATGTGTGTGACCCTCTAGGCCCGATACCGAGCTGGCTGTGAGTCTCTCCCATCATAACTCTTTCTGATATAGTGAATTATTATCCCCATAATAATTCACTCGACTCATCGACTATGGACGTACTAGACTTTTATGCCATAGTCCCCAAACGATATAGGGGGATCGAACCATCGGACTTGTTTGTCCTCAGTTACCATGTATCTATAATCCCTCATTCAACTAATATCCCAGAGATCATATATTGGACATGATATTGTCAGGTCACATACAGAATCCATCATAGCCTTGCTCTAATCGGATTCTCCTAAAGAACTCTTTCTCTCTCAATCCGAATGACCCTAGTTATGGATTTGTCTGAGCAAGCACATATGGGTTATTCCTCTCATGATACTGAGAGTGGATGATCCTCTATTGACACTCAACTGTCTTCATAAGGTTGGCTACCAATCCTGTTAACTAGTTGTACCAAATCTAGAACTTTTCAAGCCTACAAGTCTGGCATCAAAGAAAAGAGTACTCATACAATGCATCCTTGGTGTCTCAAGTCTAAGGACCAGATACACAACTGGAACTATGAAATCGCTGTTTAACATTAGGTATCATTAACCATACAGCATTTTATAAGTGGATCAATTAGTGAACTAATTCTCTAATGAGCACTTGTAATATATCCTTAGTGTCTCCACACAAGTGGCTATGAGACCAACCATCTCTATCATATGGACGGGTATATAATACACCGGTCTGTTTGGTTATCTCGATGTCTCTCTCGAGTAACCTATGATCGAAATTATTTAGGATCTGTGTTTAAAGGTGAATCAATCTCATTATCATGATTTCATCATGATCCAATTCCCATTGCACAAAACCAAGGACATCATAATATATATGCTACATATAATATAATTTAAGAATATGCCAATATTAATCATAAGCAAAAAGATCACACAGCGTATCACATGTGTCATCACTCACGTGATTGATTTGCAGGGCACCTATAACCAGCAAACACCTTGATGAAATCAGGTAGCGCTAGCACCATGTAGATGGAATCGTAGCTATGAGGGCATTGAAGGTTGCTGTAGTTTTATTCGGGCAAAGGAAGACTTCTTTTTTCTGCAACATCGTGAGGGGAGTGATAATGTCAGCCGGGTAGGGGGTAGACCTTTCGATTTGGCAAAGACCTATAAAAATTTAGCAAGTAGTGGGGGAAGGTTTGGATCTTCAGTCACCATTAGTTCCTTCATTTGTAGCCTTTGAAGTTGTATTAAGAAGTCGATGTGTGATTGGTGCAGCACCTTCTCCATATGTTGCGTAGAAACTATCGTTGTTTCACCCCCATGTTTTCCTCATAAGATTACCTTTTTTTTCTTAGTTGAAAATTTTCATGATTAGCTTTGAATAGTTCCAAAAAATATCACCTAACAAGAATAGTTATTCGATGTCGAGCACTGCTTCATAATTTTCAAGTGGTAGGAGAAAGAAATTAGTAGTTTTTTTATCTCTTGGCCCTATAAAACTAGTTTCACCCGCGGGTACTTTCGGTCGCACTTTAAGACGCGGCCATCAGCCACCTTCACATTAAACCTAATGCAATCCTTGATCTGAAGCATCATTCGGGCAAGAGCAGGTTTACTATCCATGAAGTTATTGGTGCTCCTGGTATCAACGAGGATGATGATGGGCTACTGTTTGAGGAAACCTCCAATCTTCATTATTTGCAGGTTTGTGTAGCTGGCAAGAGCATGAAGCATGAACCATACAATCGACCAGCTATAGATCTTCCTCCATATTCTCCTTTTGATGCTTGAGGTCCTCCTCTTTGTATTCAGATTCATCAGTGGGTTCAATTAGGAGAAGTCATCCCTTCTCGCATCGGTGGTCATGGCTCCACAACTTGTCATAATGCCAACATAACCCCTTCGTGGATTTGTCGTGAAGCTCTTCTCTCATAAATTCCTTCGGCTGAGGGGATCGACTGGAAGTGAATGGGGCTAGATGTTTATATGATGCTAGTTGTGGTATGGGTCTCATCCTCTAAACATCTTGATTAAGCCACTCCTCTTAAAGTCATGGGAAGGATATCACTACCATCAATGTATAGGTCTGTCATGCCTTAAATTCTTATTGTATCTCCAGCTTTAATCCTTCGACAAAGGTCCATAACAATTATTTTTTAGACCAATCATGAGCCTGGTTAGATAATCTTTTGAACCCGAACTGGTATTCTTGGATCATAGAGGTTTGTTGGATCTTCACAAATTGTCTATCGATGTTCTCGTACTTGGACGATCTAAAGTAAATCAGCATACCACTTTACCACTTTATGACATCTCTTTCGAGGTGGATGGTAGCAATGTCCACCATGGAAGCCTCGGGATCCGGTGATAACGGAAGTAGCGCTCCGCATGCGAAAGCCATCTCATCAGGTCTCTATCTTCCCATCAAGGGAAGACCACCCTCATGCATGTAGATGCTGGATCCATCACATGTTCTTCTTTCTATGGATGGTTCTTTTTGCAATATGGACTCTCGCATTGCTTCAATCTTGTCAGGCTCGGTGATAATCCCAATATGAATTATACGAAGAGAGCACACAGTTTGTTCTCTGTGTACATCTTAAAAGCCTCCAAATTGGCATCAATCATATCCTCTGATGCCATGACATATATCTTTAGATCTGAGATATTATGATCCTTCTTCTGTTGATGGGATAAGGGCATAGGTTGGTGGAGAGATTGGTGGCTACAAAAGATAAGGATCGATGGTGAAAGGTTGTGGCTACGGTAGACTGCTATTTGGGCTGTAATTTGTGCTTTTGTTTGGGCCAACTATAAAAATTGAAAGTAGGCTCCCGTAGCTACATCTTAAGACTAGAAGGGTGCCTTAAGGATGATGTGGGTGGCACCAACAAATTCGATAAGATTTGGGTATGGGTGCAGCAAAAGGCACTAAAAGGTAGTGCTGCAAAATTCTACGTTGATAGGCTATTATCGAAGGTGTAGTTGATGTTGCAATTTGAGGCTACTATGGAGGCTATAAGGGGGGTTTGGTGGTAATGGTTTAAGGATAGGAAGATGGGTTAAGGTTGCTATGGATGGCGGTAACCAGTTTGGTAGGAATTGGTGATCGATTCAAGGTTGCGGTTTAGGATTGATAGCTTACGGTTTAGGTTGTTGTTGGTGCTACGGTTTGAGGGTATTATAGAGGCTGAAAAGGGTTTTGGTGGTAGTGGTTTGAGGTTGGGAAGGAAGGTTTAGTGTTATTGTTGGGGACAATAACCAGTTTGGTGTGGCTGTGGCAAGAAGTGCCAAAAGATGTTGCTACAGAATTCTTTGTCGAGAATAGTACTTTTGCGACAAAAGGATTTCCAGTAGTATATAGATGATTTTAACAGTAAGAAATCGATGAGGATGGCAACAAGATAGATGAGAATAGTGATAGTAATATGGTAGTAACAAATTCGGTAGAGATCAATTGTGTATGCAGCAAAAAACACCAAAAAGTATGTCAGTATAATTTTTCTATTAAAATACAATAGTTTTACAATAAAAGTTCCAACAATATTATAGCAGTATTGTGAGGAATATGGTAGCATGAAATCAACAAGGATAGTAGCAATATAAATGATAGTAATATGGTGGCAAACATGACAGTAAGATGGCAGCAAGATTGGATGCAACAGATGTAGCAATAGAATTTTACATCGAAGATCAACAGTTTGATAAAAAGTTTTCAACGATTACATTAAAGATTTAAAGAAGGATTTGGTGAGAATCCGCTAGTAAGGAAATCCAAGCCGACGTAAAATACGAAGATGAATAGAGCAACAAGATATCGATAGAAAGATTAGAGATATGATAGTAAATATACGGCTAAAATTTTGTAGTATAACTTTCATTTTAAAGATGATAACTTTGTGACAATAAGTTTTTACAGCGAGAAGGATGTACTACTTTTTAGTTTTTAGATAAGTAAATTACAGTAGCAATAAGCAGAATCTGATGTAATATTTAGTGGAGGTTGCAGATGATATTGCTACGACAGTGGTGATAATGACAAAGTTGACGATGATGATAGCAATTATAGGAATTGCTTGGGAGGTGGTGGATGGTTAGATGAAGATAGCGATGAATATGGAAGTGCAGCAAAGTGCCAAGAACGCTGCTCTAGCACCAAGTGTTAGAACCCCATAGGATTCTAAGCTTCGGTTGACCTCTGTAGGTGATCGACCCTCCTTGGAAGTCTATAGGGGTTCTTCCCTCCTTAGTAGTCGGCCATAGTGGCTGAAAAAGATGTACTGATTGTTTGATAACATGGTAGTGGCTACATGTTTTATATAGGGTCTAAAAACCCTAATTCCTTATAGGATTCCTACTCCAAGTAAACTAAGACTCTAACTCCTAATTAAACTTCTACTCCAAGTGAAACACTGTCATCTCAAAACTTAGCCACATCGTCTCAGCCCTAGCTAACTTTCCCTTATTAAGGTGGGCGGCCAATTAGGTTCATTAGAAGCTTGACTTGGTTGACCCCAACCTGAATCCGACTTTGACTCCTAACCAGACTCTAGTTCAGCTGAATCCTAACCCTACAAGGATTTAGGTTGATTTATTACAATGGACTCAAATCTTCTCCTAGGTGATCTAATGTCAAGTCTAGGCTGACCAATAAGGCTCAATCTAAGGACTTGACTCAGCTAAGATCCTAACACATTAACCATACAATATTCCTTAAGTGGAGCAATCAATAAACTCATTCTCTAATGAGCACCTATACTGTATTTTTAGTGTCCCAATACGAGTGGCTATTAGACCAACCACCTCCACTATATAGACGAGTATATAGTACATCAGTCTATCTAGTTATCTCGATGTCTTTCTCGAGAAACCTATAACTGAGATTATTTATGATCTATATTTAAAGGTGAATAGATCTCATTATCATGAGCTCATCACGATCTGATTCCCATTGCACAGAGCCAAGAATATCACAATATATATACAACATATAATATAATATAAAAAATATCAATAATAATAATAATAATAATATAAAAAGACTATGTAGTGTGTTACATATGACATCACCTACATGATTTGCTTGTAGGACATTTATAACTAGCAAAAATTGGTCAGGAGGGGATCCTTTTATATATCTTGGACGAAGAGGGAGTTGCTTGAGGCATAGTCATAAACCTCGCCCTTTGATTGCTAGAACTCCCATTGTACCTCATTTAAGCACTGGTTCACCAATCGCAATTGGGTCTTGAGCGAGTCATCCATTGAATTTATTGACTGAGTATTTGACTTAAGAAAGGCTAAGGCAGTGCAATGAGTGGGGGGGCACTACACTCCATCGTCAGGGAGTGTGGGTCCCCGAGTTGCCCCTTACCGACTAGGGGCGATCTTGGTGCACAGTGGACAGTTCAGTCAGGGTAGCCCCGAGAGGTGTAGGAACAAGCAATGCCTGAACCGCTTAGGTGCCATCTATTGGGCCAGGTGGGGGAGGAGGAGAGTGATGGCTTGCATCAAGTGCATGTACCTGGTGAGTGAGGTTGAGGAAAGTAAGGACCACCAGCTAGTTCGTGTTGGCTCTTGGAGGAGCGAGCTCGGGGGTCATTGAATGGGTGCCAGTAGTGCCCCGAGGGTCTAGGCAAAGGTGGACCCATTTACTTGTAGGAGGGTGGGTAGCTGTCCTCCTTTCCCGAAGGTATTATATGACAATGGTGGAGACTCATTGCTGGAGTGCTCGTTGAGAGGATTAGCTGGTGGACGCCCTTATGACATTCGACCCTTCTTCTAGTACCAAAAATATTATATACCTTTGTGTCATGCCTGGGATCGATATAACTTGGTCTTATCCCAAAAGTATAAGGTCATCGTGGTGGGCTCTTTAGAAAAAGCGGGTCAGGGAGAGCGAGTCCAGACTCGATAGGATGGCTTCGAGGTTACGATTGAGCCTCCGAAGGTGTCATGAGGTGGAGCCGAGGGGCACTTGATCTACGTTGGGATCCTACACAACAGGTCAGTGTCAGGAAGGGTTCTTGACTTGATCCATCCGATGCTTAAGTTAGTGAATGAGGGGAGAAAATTTAAGAGTGGATTTGGATCGGGATAGTTTTTTTTTTTTCAGTCCCTTCATCAGATACAAAAGGTCAATTTTTGTACTTATGGAGTTGGTGGGAGGGAGCTGCACATGGTGAGGGCCGGTTATACCTCCCTATGGCTCATTACCCATACATTCCTTATGATGCAGATTGGCCTGTCTTGGCCCCTATAATTGGACGTTGGTTCATCCAGTCCTAGGTAGCGTGAGGCTAGCAGTTGAAGGGGTGTCACCCTTCAAGTTGGCTCTACTCTGCATCAGATGGATATCGAGTTGTTCTCCACATCGGTTCCATGATGGCTGCTAGCTTGTGACCTGTGATTGATGTTAGACCCTATCAATCAATATCATTTTAGAAGAATTCCATTGAGATTAAAATTTATTAGAAACTTAATTGTTGAAGAGGAATATGAATAGTATTTATTGACGTTGCTGTTTTTCGTCCGTGACGTGTTGTGCTGCCATTGGTCACGAAGAGCTAGAAGAGAGTTGCTGGGGAAAGGCGACGGAGGCAGCGAGCGAACAAACCAAGATAAGAGGAGGCTGATACCAGTGACTCATTCGGCCATTCTATCTTGCAGAGCTCACAAATGGCTGCTGCTGCTGCCGCCGCCGTCGCCTCCTCTTTCATTCTCTCGAAGTCCATCGTCTTCCCTTCATCTTTCAGGCCTCTTCTCCCCTCTAACAAGAGATCCGTTCGCCCTCGTAAGGCGGCCGCAGGCCGGCCGTCCCCTCGCCGCTCCATTGTCGTCTCGGCCGCCGCGACGATCGACTCCAGCAACGGTGTCGTCTCCGCAACGGTACAGAAGCCCATCGACAGCGCGGAATATGGAAGGCAGTTCTTCCCCTTGGCCGCTGTGGTTGGGCAGGTTCACAAGTTCCCTATCTATACAGTCTCAGCATTCAAATGCTTCTTTTGTTCTTTCATTATTTCTTTTTATCCTTCCGGATTGTGGCATGTTTGTGCTTCTTCCAGGTTGATAATTGTTAGGGCATTGTCTTCTTGTATTTCAACAAGATGAATCATGCAAACTACGGTTTTGCTGTTTAGTGTTCTGCTGGGATGTTGGTCGCTTTGAATCTAGTTCGACATTAGGTTACAGAGGCCACTCAAATTTTGCACCTACGAATTCTTTGTAAAGATGGTTTTCTGAATGCTTGCCTGTCTAGAGACCCATCAGAGACCGGCCCCAGCTATCCCTTCCCTTGCTTCTTTCTTTGCCACAATATACAGCAATAACAGGACTAAACTAGATGATGGTAAAATGTCCATCTGGAGGATAGTAATGTACAATATCATAATTTTTGCAATTTGGTAAAGAAAATATGATTTGTCATTCTGCTGGTAACATAGACATCTATATTACCCTTTTAAAACTTAAGTGATAATTCTCTACTGGTAACTGCTGGTAGTACTTCAATCTTGTACCATCACAAAAAATTCTGGTCTAAGGGAGCATTGTGATTGTGTTAAAAGGACATGAATCTCTGGATAGTATCTTGACATAATTATTTACAAAGAATGGGGGACAAGATGCTTATGGTTTTCAAGATTTGGAGAGAACCAGTAATCTTTTAGATTATCAAACTATTGGTATAAACAGCTTGCGTCAATAAATTGATATGGTACCAAAAGGAAAAGTTTTCACAACAAGAGATGGTACTTTAGGGGAGGTTCATACAGAATGGGAGATGTTGTGGATTTACTGAATTTAAATAACAGTACCCAAGATTTACAATACCGTATCATACCACTTGATATGCTTGATATATATCGATCTGATAGAGGACCGGTATGCTCGGTACCTTAGTGTACCATGTATTGGTACGTTCGGTATACCTCAGTACAACTTGGTACGTATTGTACCAACAGCTGATCGATATGTTGGTACGGTACGAGATTGTGAACCTTGACAGTACCGGAGATGATAAACAATATTCTTGAAACAATTTTCTCTGAAGGCAAAGTTTATCTTTGTGGACTGCTGTTCAGATAGAGTTTCAATGTCAAATACAACAAAAATGTTAGCATGGCATGTTACAAGGTTTTGTTCCCTTGAAATTGCATGTGTAATAAATATTGCAACTTAGCATGCAGAATATATTGAATGCCAGAATATTGTTGTATCAGCAGAAATTGCTGTGACATCATGTTAACTGCAGAAAAGAAGGGGGAAGGTGTGGCTGTGGCCCTTCTTCTCTCTCTCTCTTTCTTTCTCTCTCTTTTCCTTTTTTTTTTGGCTGATATAGTTGCAATAAAGATTATTGCAGCCGGTAGCAAATGCAATAGTGATGATAACGATGGCAGTGACGACGATGATGACAAGGGGAGCGATTGTGGAATCACAGTAGCAAACACCGATGGATGCAAAATTTGAAGCATTCGAAGCCCGCATAGAGAATAGACTACAAGAACTTTTCAACGAATTCAAAAGAAATTTATCGAAGAATCCTAACAAATCTTAGTATGCTGAAAGTTTCAGTCTCAAAGGGAACAAATCTGAAAAATATGATCAAGGGCAAGACAAGGAGTTTCCCAGATGGGAAGAGACCCAATTGGTTGGATCTCACGTGCTGAAAAGTTTTTTCATTTTCATATGACTCCGGAGGAATCTATGGTGGAGATAGCTTTCACTCAACTCAAAGGTGATGCAATCCAGTGGTATGATTTGTACTAGACCTATCACAAAGTCCCTTCGTGGGGATAGTTCAATAGAGAGCACCTGATTCGCTTCGGACCATCAGAGTACAAGAACATTAATAGACAGCTCGCCAAAATCCGTTAGACTTCCACAGGACAGGATTACCAAAGCAGATTTGAGCGCTTGTCAAACCAAACCCGAGATTGGTCCGAGATACAGTTGGTGAGAAAATTTATTGAGGGACTTAATCTCGAGATTCGATGTGAAGTTAAAGCTCGCTATCCCCGCACCAAGATAGTAGTCATATCATTCGTCAGCGTGCATGAAGGAAAAATCAATATGGACATTCGTCGGAACAAAAGCTTCAATAAACAGGAAAAATCAATAAAGGAGGATTTCAAAGTGGTCAACATAGACGATCGCAAACAAGAGTAGCTTTTGACGATCTAGCCAACTAAAGAGAAATAAAAAACTGATAGTGTGGAGTCCGATCATGAAGGATGTGACAAACTTCTGATAATTGAACCAGCTAAGCAGGAATCAGAAGTTGACAATGTAGAGTCTGATCACAAAGGTTGTGCTAAATTCGAAGACAAGATTGTTAATGGGCGAATCCTAATTTGTGATAACAGGTGCTCAAAGGTAAAGCTGATTATACATAGCAAACAATTATCTGTAGATTTCTTTTTGATGTCACATGAAGACTTCGAAGTGGTGATCCTCAAAAGAAGACTACAATGACTACTGCACCAGAAGATCGACCCGTTGCTTACACCAAGTAGAGACCCTATTTGATTGATCAAAGGGTTGTGATGCGTGGTAAATATCCTGGATCAAAGTGCTCTCGAAGTTCAATGCTGCTCAGCCTTGAGGACAAGGCTGATTTGAAGAGGGTGGGTCTGTTAGGACCCTAGCTAAGTCGGGTCTATCTATTCGGGTTGAGTCATGTTAGTCAAAGTCAGTTATGGGTCGGGTGAACCCTATTAAGTCAGTTATAAGTGGTTAGAATTGGTTTTATCTTAGGTTGAGATGGAGTTAGTTATTATCTTCAGTTAGGAGTTTATCAAATTAGTTAAGAGTCAAAGATTAGTAGGACTCTTGATAGAGCCCTATAAATAAGACTGTAAACTCTTTTATGAAGATCAATCAATGAAGAATTAGTTTTAGTCAAAAGGCAAAATCCTAGGAGGCAGATCCTCTTGAAGTGATTTAGGAGGCCTTATCTCCTCGAAGAGATCGATTATCCCTCTTTTCTACCCTCTTCCTCCATGATAGAACCCTAGGGTTCTATCAGGTTACTTTACATAATTATTTACCTATTTATTTTTAGACAATTTTATGCATTCTGTTGTTTGTTAACCTTACAGGAACCATATGCCAATAAACCTGACTAGTTGTTATAGTTAGCCTGTTATGCTCATAGGGATTATTATTTTGTCTGTGTACTTGACCAAACCACCAAAGCAGAGAAAATGAATTATATTTTTTAATGCAAGCATATAAAACTTTACATATTTTATGTAAACTCTCTTTTGGGAGTTTCCTCTACTTTATCTGCATCTCTGTATACTTTTAGACAAGAAGGATTTTTGCTACATATTTAAAATTTTAATATGTATCATTAGTTCAAAATGATTATTGTAACCTTTTTATCCTTTTGCTGAGAAGGATGCAATAAAAACAGCACTACTTCTTGGGGCTATTGATCGTGAGATAGGAGGTATTGCCATCTCAGGTAAGCGTGGAACAGCAAAGACACTGATGGCACGTGGATTACATGCTATGCTTCCACCAATTGAAGTGGTGGCAGGTTCGATATCTAATGCAGACCCCAATCACCCAGAAGAGTAAGGTTACCATGCTTTGGTCCATTTGAATTGGTCTAATGAGCTATAAACTGCATAGACCCATGGTTTGTAAATGCCGAGAACTGCTATAGTGGTCAGTGTATCTTTGACACATTTCTTAATGAACAGTAAAGAAAAAAAAAATCCAGTTATGATTTGTACAGAACATGCAAATTTTGAACTAGCAAGTTAAACTTAATCATGAGTCATGACTTTTAATTTATATTAGGATGCACCAATTTGACCTACTGCAATTAGTTATTTAGTAATGCCATGTAATATTAATACTACGCATACTATACTAATTGGTATTTCTTGTTTTAAGTTTTAACAATGTAATGATTCGAGTGAGGTCAAAGGGTCCAATTGCTGTGATATTTGGAACTAAGTAGATATGAACAGGTTTCAACATTAGGGTTGGATTTCTTATAAAAATTGTTCTATTTCCTTTAGTATATATTTTAGTATAAAGTCTTTGGTAAGTTTATCTAGAATTTGTAACATCAACATTTGCATCTAACTCTGAAAGGACTTGTTACTTCCTGCGAGCACCTGTCTTTACTCCTTTGTCAACTTATCAAAGTTCATTGTTTAAGATTTTTCAAGTGCTAGCAGGTTCAAATACGAGTGAGTGATAAACATAAGCATGGAAACTGTCATTGAGATAGTTTGCTTTTTTGCTGTCTTATTTCTGGTCACTATATATCTTGAGTGTAATTAATTTGTTCTTCATATCTAAATGAGATATTATGTTACATGCAACATGGTAATTTCTTCTTTGATGCTCAATTTGGTTACAACTGCTAACAGACAGGTAATTTTTTAGATGGGAAGATGGATTAGCTGAACGAGTTAAATGTGACTCTGCTGGTAATATCAAGACTCAAATTGTTAGGACACCTTTCTTGCAGGTGATTACTCATATGACTTTAATATTAAGTATAGAATCATAAACGTTCATTTACATGTCTAACACCATTTAATAAAGTATTACAGATTCCTCTTGGTGTTACAGAAGATAGGCTTATAGGATCAGTTGATGTTGAGGAATCTATAAAATCAGGAACTACAGCATTTCAACCAGGTCTACTTGCAGAAGCACACAGAGGGGTCCTCTATGTTGATGAGATAAACCTTTTGGATGAGGGTATCAGTAATCTGCTTCTAAATGTTCTAACTGATGGAGTTAATGTTGTGGAGAGAGAAGGAATAAGCTTTCAACATCCTTGCAAGCCACTTCTTATTGCTACCTACAACCCAGAAGAAGGTTCAGTACGTGAACACTTGCTTGATCGCATAGCAATTAATCTAAGGTATGTACCATATAATAAATATCGAGTCTCAAACCTATGGTTCCATAGTAAGTCATGCCCAACTAAGTCTCACTCTTGGGATGAGCACATGATAATTGCATTATACCTAACAGTAAGGTTTGCGATTTTTCTTGGACTTGACTGTACCAACTGGTATTTACTGGTTTGGGTACAAACGAGTATGTGGAATAGTCTAGTGCATTAGAAAAAAACTAATTATGTTAGGGCTCATAGAGGAAGTTGCCAGCTTGTCATACTCTCATTGTAACGAGCTCACCATCCTCTTCTCCTCTTCCACGAGCCCATCGCTATCGATCCTCCTCCATGAGCCTCTCACCACCTAAAGCCCACTGTTGGTCACACATTATCCATCTCTTTCTGGTACACCTTCTTTTTTTTCTTTTTCCATTGCCTCGTCTTTTTCCTTTTTCTTCCTTCTTCCTCTCGCTCCCCCAAACATCCTCCCCTCTTCTCTCTGTTCCAAGAGTGTCGATATGCACTAGTGTATTGAGTGTCAATTTATAGCGTTTCGCCTTCGCAACGATGATAACGTTTGCGACGGTAAAATTTTATAGCAAGGAAATTTTGGAAAAACTTCTCCCACGTATAAGATAGAGGAATAGCAGTAGCAAGAGACGTGGGCTTTGAAGTTATTACCAGATCTTTGATGTCGACGCAGAGGAAGGTAGCACATTGATGAATCTACGACGGTGGAGGCGTCAAAAGCAATTGCTTGGGAAGGTGGAGGCGTGGATGGCGTAGCAAGATCGCTCGATACGGATGATAGAACCCCAGAAGGAGTCCTATAGATTTTAATCGCTGAGGGGGATAAACCCTTGGAACGCTATAGGGGTTCCTCCCTCCTAGGCTTGGCACAAAGACTGAATAAAAGATGATAATTGCTTGATAAAAGAGAGGGGGCGACTATATCATTATATAGGGTTGCAAACCCTAGCCCATGGGGTGCTTGCCTAACTAAAATTACCCTTTTGCCCCTTCTATAACCTACCTGCCTTAGAGGGAATAGGTGGCGGCTAGGTTGGCTCTATAGCCGACCTAAGCAAGGGGAAACCCTAGCCGACTAGCCCAGTAAAAGGGGCGGCGGCCTCTAAGCCCTAAGGCCCCAAAATAAACCCTAGCCACACTTCTTTATAGGATAGAAGTAATTAGGTGGGGTTTTATTACAATCTCATAGGGTTTCTTAGACTAATTCTTAGTTTGGTTAGATAAACGCCAAACCTTGTTTAGTATTCTTGTATTGTAGAGGTTTGATTAATCTTTGCTAATTGTCCGTCGATGTTGTTGAAATCGGTTGGTTCGAAGCGGTTTAGTAGTCCTTCCTTGAACCGTTGCCAAGAGAGTCCTCCATGGGTGTGTTCAAACCAATTGAACCACTGAATAGTATCTCCATCGAGGTGTATGGCAGCGATCTCCACCCGTGTAGCGTCAACGGTTCGGTAGAACCGAAAATAGCGCTCCGCGCGCGAGATCCTTCCGATCGGGTCTCCTTCTTCCCATCTTGGAAAATCAACCTTCATGCGTGGATTGTTGGGATCAGAGGTGATGTGTCCATGCTCTTAAGGATCATCTCGCCAATCGAAAGTCTCTCAATGGTGTGACTTCCTCGGGCTTGGCGGTCGGCCAATGCTGAATTCAGTGAATAAGGATCGCATCTTCTCCTCCATGCAGCTTTCAAAGGCTTCAAACTTGGCGTTGATGGCCTCCTCTGATGCCATGGTGTATGCCTCTAGATCTGTAATATTGAGATCTTTCTTTTGTTGTCGGGTTAGTGGCATGAGAATTTTGAAGAAGGGGTGGCCGGTTGGAAGGTGAATCGGTTTGGATGGGAGTAGGCTGCGGTTTAGGGCTGATTTGGGTGGTTGTTTGGTTACGGTTTAGGGTAGGGTTTTGAAGGGTTTTTGGTGAGGATGGTAGGGTTTGGTGATGAGGAAAAGAGAGTCCAAAATCCCATAAAAAACAACACTCAAGTCCGATAGAATTCGACGAAAAAAAGTGCTGCAATGTGCAGTCCTGCCGAACAAATTTTATATCGGAGAAACGATGACTTCTCGATGTAATTTCCAGAGGAAAGTTCAAGGAAATTATGCAGAAACCCTTGGTTTAGATGTTGGGAATACCAGCAAAAAGTTTGGCGAAATTTTGGCAGCGTAACAGTAGGGAAATAGGGCAAAAGACAAAAGATAGATCCTTCGTCGTAAAAATTCCAGAACTGCGTGCTGGTGAAAGATTGCATGAGAAAACCGGTTTCAGAAAGAATTTTTGAAGAAATCAATCCCAGATGAAAACCAAGTTGATCTTTGGAATTGTATAAAAAATTCGGCCAAAAAGGATGAACAAAAGTTCGATTTCAAGAGGCCAATAGACGGAAGGCAGATTCTCCATCGTAAAATTTCAACACTGTGCGACGAAGAATCGCAGTGCTATAAGTCTGGATCCAGAAGGAGTTTTTTTATGAGATCGGTCTTAGATGAAAGCTCAGACGATCTACGAAATTATATAAAAGTTTCGGCCAAAAAGGATAACTAAAAGTTTAGTTCCAAGAAGCAATAATTAGTTAAAAATTTCTGTAGTTCGCCTTCGCAATGATGATAACGTTTGCGATGGTAAAATTTTGGAGTAAGGAAATTTTGGAAAAACTTCTCCCACGTATAAGATAGAGGAATAGTAGTAGCAAGAGGCGTGGGCTTTAGAGTTATTACCAGATCTTTGATGTTGACGCAGAGGAAGGCAGCAGATTGATGGATCTGCGGCTTGGTGGGCGATGATGGAGGCGACGTCAAAAGCAATTGTGGGAACTTGGGAAGGTGGAGGCATGGATAACGGCTACAGGGGTAGCAAGATCGCTGTTTTGATACTAGATGATAGAACCCTAGAAGGAGCCCTATAGATTTTGATCGTTGAGAGGGATCAACCCTTGGAAGCTATAACGAAACGATGATAACATTTGCGACGGTAAAATTTTGTAGCAAGGAAATTTTGGAAAAACTTCTCCCACGTATAAGATAGAGGAATAGTAGTAGCAAGAGGCGTGGGCTTTGGAGTTATTACCATATCTTTGATGTTGACGCAGAGGAAGGCAGCAGATTGATGGATCTGCAGCTTGGTGGGCGACGATGGAGGTGACGTCAAAAGCAATTGTGAGAATTGCTTAGGAAGGTGGAGGCGTGGATGACGGCTACAGGGGCAGCAAGATCGTTGCTCTGATACCAGATGATAGAACCCCAGAAGGAGCCCTATAGATTTTGATCGCTAAGGAGGATCAATCCTTGGAACGTTATAGGGGTTCCTCTCTCCTAGACTCGGCACAAAGATTGAATAAAAGATGATAATTGCTTGATAAAAGAGAGGGGGCAGCTACATCATTATATAGGGTTGCAAACCCTACCCCATAGGGTGCTTGCCTAACTAAAATTACCTTTTGCCCCTTCTATAGCCTACCTGCCTTAAAGGGAATAGGTGGCGGCTAGGTTGGCTTTATAGCCGACCTAAGCAGGGGGAGACCCTAGCCGACTAGCCCAGTAAAGGCGGCTATACTTTATATGTATATGTATATATGTATGTATATATATATATGTATATGTATAAGTATGTATGTATATCTATGTATATGTATATGTATATATGTATTTGTATATGTATGTATGTATATATGTATATGTATATATATATATATATGTATATGTATATGTATGTATGTATATATATGTATATGTATGTATGTATATATATGTATATGTATGTATATATATATATATATATATATATATATATATATATATATATATATATATATATATATATATATATATATACGATACGCTTGGGCTTAATCAAAATGTCATATCATCTTGTCATGAGCTCAATATGTTGGTATGGTACGGTTTGACGAACCTTGATTCCAGGACTTAAAGGTTGTATTGGTAGAGCCAACACCGAAAACTATGGAAAACCTTTTAAAGTCCTAGATTGCTGCTTCAAAATTTTCCATTAGAGGGGTCCTAATGTAAGAAGGCCATCTACTTGCATATGAGAGTAGCAAGTCCAATGAGATTAAGTGGTGGTACCTAGTTCATGATATGGCCATAAGACTTCAAGATTAGTAATTTAGTTTTAGTTATGCTTTAACCATTTTCCCTCTGGTTCTTTGGTCTAGGTTCATAGGGGATTGGTAAATATGTATGGAGGTCATTTTCCCATCGTCTACTCATCTAGGAAATCTGTCATCTTGAGTTCAGCTCCTGATATGGTTCAAGGTGTACAAGATGTTCTACACAAGATGCCTAAATTCGTACTACATTCCACGAGACCCTTCATTGGAAAGCTCCAATTTGGCTACCCCACCAAAACTTCATATAAAAGACAATTGGAAGCATTTTTTATGGTCCAAAAGTGCACATTGCCTAATGATGCAAAGCAAGTGGAGCACTTGATTGCGATAAGGCTTTCCAAGTTAGAAGCGAGTTGGGAGATAGAAGACGTTTTAGGACATGAATATAAAATCATTTCAGAATTAGGATGCATATTGATGAGGACGTTGACAATTAAGTCGGGGAACATGTCTTTAGATCGTAGCCATAACTTGCAATGACAATAATTTTGTTTGAATGAGTAGTCTGTCATTTTATTTTGTTACATCTTCTTACATAGGGACTAGACTGAATATATGAAATGAAATTTTAGTAATTTTAGGAATAAATAAGAGAATATAATTAAGTTGGATGAAAAAGAAGTTTTTTTAAGTAAAAACTTTAGGTATCTTGAATCAATTATTCAGCAAGATGGAGAAATCAATGAAGATATTATTTATAGAGTAAAAATAGGATGGTTAAAATGGCGTTGAGCATCAAGAGTCTTGTGTGATTATCGGATACCTTTGAGGTTAAAAGAAAAAATTTATAAGACAATTGTAAGATCAATAATGTCTCATGGATCTGAGTGTTAGGTAGTTAAGAAATAATATATACAAAAAGTTTATGTTGCCGAGATAATAAGGTTGAGATGGATTTATAAAGTTATTAGGAAAGATAGGAAAAGAAATACTTTTATTCGTGAACAATTAGGTATTGCTTTGATAGAGGATAATATTAGAGAAAATCGTCTAAGATGGTATGAGCATATGCTTAGGAGACCTCCGGATCCGATAGTTAGAAGAGGTGAAATGATTAATGTTAGTGATATGAGTAGAGATAAAGGAAGACCTAGAAAGACTTTAATAGAAACTATAAATAAAGATTTAAACAAGGTTTGATGTACCGAAGCGTATCTATCACTCAATACTGGTCTGACAGAGGGCTAGTTTGGGTGGTACATCAGTACACCCCAGTGTCCCATTTGTCAACACACTTGGTATGACTCGATTTTGCTCGGTATGTATCGTACCGATGGTTGGTAGGTACATCGGTACGGACTAGTAATACGGACTATGGATTTAAGGACTCTAAACTTATGAATCATGTGGGTTTTTACAGATCTCAATGACGACAGAAGATTTATGAAGCGACCCTTTATAGTTAGGACTTATGGCTTTGTTGTTGTTGTTCTTGCAACACTAGTAGGTAGCAAGAACTAAGATAGCTTGATAATCTTATCTTGCTTGTATTTTGCATCCTTAAATACGTACTTAAATTGTCATAAGCTGAACCATCAGGTAGGTGTTGAATGAGGTAATATTGGGCCCTTTTTCCTAGGCTGCTGTTGGGGATTCTTTGGTAGTGGAGTGGCTGACAAAACATCAGCCATCTCAACTCTAAGGAACCCCCTCCCCTGGTGGCACAAAGCTGGATGGGCTCTAGGGCTTATGCAAGTCTGGAAAAAACGGTATCATAACTTCATTCAATCGGTGCGTATGCTTGGTGTTCATATTGCCTTTCTCTACCATTGGGCCCTTAGTTGATGTGCATTCGCTTGTTGGCCAATTTTCGTTTTCTCTTGCAAGCTTTATGACATGCTAGGTTGAAAGTAAGCTGTTTGCTTGTCGGCCAGTTTTCATTTTCTTTTGCAAGCATTATGACATCTGTGAGGTTGAAAGTAAGCTGATGACTTCTTATTAACAGGTGTAGCATAATGATTTACAGCTTAGACAAATCACAAATTCATGACAGTTCATTCGTATCGACAGATAGGAAGGTAGTGTGTACTAGTATCATATCGGTTCGGCCAAGGACCAGTAGTCAACTGAGATCTGAATCCATGCTGCTGTCAATACTAGAATCTTATTGGACTAGCACGGATATTGTGGTATTCGAAGATTTGCTGGGTTTTTTGCTATATTTACAAAATCTTTGTAACTAAAGTTGTACCTCTAAATGACCTTATATCAATATATACCTAGAAGTTGTAATCAAGCATAAAGATGCCTATACCAGTAGATTGATAAAGATGATTCTGTCCAAGATTTTTAAATTGGGATCATATTTATTCACTTTCTTAAGTTTATAACCATAAAGATTGTTTTTTCATTTTCAGTGCAGATCTTCCCATGAACCTTGATGACCGAGTTGCTGCCGTTGGTATTGCAACGAAATTTCAGGAAACAAGCAAGGAGGTTTTCAAAATAGTAGAGGAAGAAACTGAATATGTAAAGACTCAGGTAGTACTGGAAATATCTTTAACGGTTCCAAGTCATAGATTTTGCTTTTCTGTTCAACAATGACCTTGGGCTTCACATAATTTCATCAGATAAAATCTACATTTTTATGATATTTTTAAAATAACAATAAAATGAAAGTATGTCTGTGTAGCTACTAAATCCTTAATCTTATATAGTATATACTATAGGCATTTCAAATGTTTTTGCAACAAGAGACTAGATTTTCTAGAAACCTAAAAAAGTTAAGAGCCATTATATCTGAACTTCTAACCTTAACATCTGTGGCATGATTTTTGTAGATGTATTTTTGCAGAATTAAAGACAATTTCTATTTTCATAATTTTTTTGACAAAACTGATGACTAATGAAAAGGAAAAAATTATCTTTCATGTCGGTCAGTTTGAAAACATCATACAAAATTGGTTTTAATGTTTTAACTAGTCAATGTAAATGCTGAATATAATAATTCTTTTTCTTATATTGCTTGGAACATGTGAGATACTGTTGCAAAACGAAGCCAGACTTCTCATCACTCTGATTAGTGCCATTGACCTTGGCAACGTCAAATCTGAACAAGGACTTAAGATGCAACCTCTTTTCAAGGTAGGATAAACAAATGAACAACCGAGTATAACTGGAGAAATACTAGCAAGATTTAATCAATTTATGGAGTTAAGTAACAAAACATATCATAAGTGTATTATAGGACTTCCAGTTGAACTGTTTTGATGTGAAGCAGCGGTGTTGTTGCTTTTATGAGTGAATAGCATATCATCTCCTCTAGCATAAAGGTCTCAGTCTTCACCATGCTAGTTACTGTTAAAGTTGCTTATAAAAGGGTGGCCCAGTGCATAAGATGTGCCATTGGATAAGACCTTAGGTATGAGTGTAATGGTCTAGTAGAAGTCTAAACTTCTGAATGGGCATTGTGACAACAGTGTATGCCAATCACAAAGACTAGTTTCCTGACTTATGCTAGAATAATGGCAATAGATAAATTTTATGCTTGTTATCCACATTGGATTTGGTTTTCTGTCGATATTAAATTAGTATTTCTGGTTGGTATAATGATGACTAGAAAGCAACCAATAACATGTTTAGGATGCTTTATAAACCTAGCTGACATGTGACTTTCTGGTATCAATTTTTCCAGACATGGTCAAGAAATAAAAAATTCTTGTTTAAAGAGCTAAATGAAGGAAGAAAATAGATAATCCAAAGTTGACAAACATTACCATGGTATTGTACATGTTTTAAGCCTTTTGCACTACTAATGTCTACTAGGCATGTTTTTGGTACTTTGCAAAGTGTTTCTTAAATCTATATCTCCACCAAAAAAGTGAGAGCTTTTATTGTCCTAAAAGCAATTCTCAAATGCCACTACTTGAAAAGGCTATTTGATGACACTTGTGTTGTATGCTTCTTTCATTGCTTTAGGATTTCTACACTTCTTTGGACACAGAAAATTTGAAAATAATGTGGTTACAGTAACCAACAAAGTTTGACACTATTTTTTTTCTTAAGGAAGATTAGTTGTTTAAATCTAAATATAACTCGTCAACAAATGTTATGCTTCTTTTAATATTGATGTTAGCTCTGTTCCATCAGGGAACCTTTTCATTCTCTCTAATACTTTCTGCTATGAGAAAAGAAACAGTGGTGTTCTTTATATTAAAAAGTTTACTATGCCAGATTTCCTAAATGTGGGGAATCCTGAATTGTGCACTGTTGCTTCCTTCGTTGCATGATTTTAAACATATTGAGAAATTCCTTACCTACTTCCCTTGTGTTAGCTTTTAGGTAAGGCATACCATCTAAGTTGCATTTGTATATTTTTGATACCAATAGCTTTAAACAGATAAACTGAGTTGTGGACAGAAAAAAGTTCTCAATTTGCTGCGGAACCTCCTTTTGTAGACTTTCACTCTTCTGAGTTTCGACAGGCATTATATGATATTTATTGGGGTCTCCCAAGATTTTCTACTTAGAAATTTAGCCATTGTAAGGTAATCATCACTCTATGATTAGCATGTCTCGTCAATGAAATGTTATATGCTTTGTTGGTGTGAAATGCAATATCTTTTGTATTATTTATTAAGATAAAATATGACCAATTGTATCTCAAATTTAATTTATATTGTTCTGTTCCTTATTCGAGATCTAAACATGAAAATCTTTGCTAAATCAGATCATTTTGGCAAGAGAGTATTTGAAGGATGTCACCATCACTAGGGAGCAGCTGAAATATCTAGTTATGGAATCAATACGAGGCGGTTGTCAGGTTCATAATTTAGAACTCATTAGTTAAAATCACTCTTATCTTTAGCCCTTTCTCCTTGTCAGTTGGATTCTTATAATTTGCCTATTTATTGTTTTCATTACTCGATGTTAGGAGATTTTTTATTCTTTGGAGGCCCCTAATCTCTTTCATCCTTAGTATTCATTGTTTTTGTGGTGGCATTTTGTAAAAGAAAGGAAGAGAGGAGAAGGAAGAAATGAGAAGGAAGAGGGTAATCGAAAGATTCAGAATATTTGGTTGAGTCCTTTTAAAAGAAAAATACTAGACACCTCCCTTAAAGAAAAAGGATCGAATTGCCCAAAACAGGGGTGATCCTTGTTTAGGTTTGTGCTTGGACTGATAACTAGTGGTTGGTTGTAACTAATAAATATATACTTGTTTATAGGTTCCATATGGCACCTCTATATAAGAATATGGATCTAGAGAGGATATATTATGAAACATATTTTTGCTTAGTCTTTCAAGATTATAATGTTTTTATTTATTTGAAGTTCAATTATTTCAAGATCTTTCGAGATGAGTATCATTAAGGTTCACCTTATTGGTCCATACCAGTATACTGGTCAGCTATCTGTCATGGACAAAAATATAAAGAGGGTTCTCAATGTTACGCTTATGTATGTCCGTGTCTTTGGGTTTCCATAGATGCTTTGTACAAGAAGTAGCGGGCTAGCAGTAGGCTTGGTAGCCCTAGTTTAGTTAGCTTTCGTGGTCGGTTTCGGCGTGTAAATGAGAGTTATGTCATATAGACACTTGTGGGGACGTTGGTCTGTAATAGACCATGATCCTTTGTGTGTGACCGTTTAGAGTTTGTAAAGTCCATGGTTGTAATTTGCATTGACTATATAAAGTGTTTGCTGAAATGATTGCTTGCGGATCTTGTGGGAAACGTTTTCTCGAACCCATTTTCTCTTTTGTAGGTCTTAAGGGACCATACGAGGTTACGAGGAAGCTGACCTTTGCGGATGGACACACGATGGTGTTGCACGACTTAAGCAAAACCAGTTAAGTTCGTGACATTTGGTATAAGAGGATGAACTGCATGGAGGGTAGCCAACACACACGACCGTTTGGGGGAAACAGATATTGAGATGCAAGGAAATAAGTTGCTCAGAGGAGCGAGCATCCAAGATTGACATTCAGAGGAATGACCAATCATTTGTGCGAGAGGCACCACGAGGTACAAGCAAGCTGGGAAGAATGCATAGCGCATAAAGGTTGGGATGGCTGAGTTCGAGCTACGACTTGACGTTGGCAACCAAACTTGGCGATGCCCAAGGCAAGCGGGGCGCTTGGTAAAAGATGAGATCGTGCAAAGTGGGATCCGTTGCTCAACGACCGAAAGAGTTATACAAAACTTACAGAGGTAGGGGAATTGCTAACTTGAAGAATTCGATACTCATGCAAGGGATTGTATGCGGACGATGGAGTGTTCGTGGCCATCCCAAGGCGATCGAAACTCGACGCCATGGAGCATTAAAACTTTCTTTTCGGCATGGGAAAGATGTGTCCATAGGAGGCCAAAGTGTGCGACAAGTTTAACATATTGCTAAGCCTTGGAGGGTACTGCGGGGGCTATTTTGGCGAAGAGTCGCAATCTAGCAAGTGCATTTGTAGGAGTAGAACAATGCACAGTTTGGTCAGCAATGCATAGTAGTCCAAGGAGATGGTGGTCTCCGAAACTTCTAAAGGAAATAATGCGAAGAGGAAAGTTGCTCAAACAGGACAGATATCCAGGAGGGATAAGTCTTGGTTCTCCAGAGGGAGAATCATATGTAGTGGACTACACATGTTGAGGAGTGTCTTAAGACAACAACTCCACAAAACTCAACGGACCAAGTAAGTGGCAAGAAGTTGTTGCATGATCTCGCAAGAGGTAATGCATTAGTGGATGTATTGCGAGATCAAGTGGGGGAGCGACTATGGCAATGTCAAATGAACGCACACTTAGAGCCGATGTAAAAATCAGACTCAATAGAGGGCTGACCTGTGGAATGGTGGGTGCGAGGGCCACCATCAACTCAATGCAACTCAAAGGGCGGGGCAACTTGGGTGGAACTTGGTGAAGTATCCAAGCCGTATGAAGGGAGTCAACGTAGAAGATGAAACAAGAGCGGAGGCACAGAGCTTTCCTTGGACAGAGGTCAAGGACATGAACTCTTGTAGAGGCAAGAGTGAAATCTTGTCGTTCCATAGGTCCTTTCTAATAAGGCGAACTCATCTTATATGGTGCCAAAGACGAAGGGAGCTTCGAGGCACATACACCTTGTCTTATAGATGCATTTGACGGAGGAACTAAGGTGATTCTACTTATGGAGGCGAAGTAGGATCAGAAGGCCTTAGCACAGGGCAAAAGGACGTAGAGGCGGGTACTCTTGAAGAATATGCTACAGTACTGCCATTTGAATTGTCATGAAGAAAGCGGTGCACAACGGAGATTGTGCTGGTGCATGATAGAGGCTCAGGATCTAGACAATGGTGCACCAATTTTAGTGAAGTTTAGGGACTTCGAGAGCTACTAAGCGACTGATTGTCCTAGAGTGATGCTTCGTCCGGGTATGACCCGAGAATGGGTGGACGAAGGTTAATTGCCAAAAGAGCGAACACAATCGAAGGTGGCGGAGGCCCTATGATGTGTTGGGAAAGGCTACACATGGAGAGATCATAGTCTGAGATCATCCCATAAGAATTTGAATGTAATGGAGATGTCACCAAGAGGTGACATGGTGCAGCAGATTGTGGTGGAATAGTTCGAGGCAATACAACACAAGCAGGAGAAGTCCAATGCAGGATGTGATCATGCGGAGGTATGATTAGGAGCTATTGGGAGCTCCACTTGGGTGAACAACGCAACGACAAGAAGGGTTAAGGATTCAAGGAGTGAATGCCATGGTACTGCAGAGGCAGGTCTTTCGTGTATGCGCATCGAATCTTGTATTGGATGAAGGCCTTTGTCATCAGCATATTGGGGCTGTATACCACCAAGGGAGAATTCCAAGTGTAAGTACCAGTGAGTCTCATGGGGGGACTTGATCATATGGAGGTATTATCGGAGCGATTGGAGAGTTGGACTATTTTAGTGCTTATATTCGCTTAAGGGAGCCCGGCAAGTCAGAGGATAAGGCCGAGTAAGCGAACGTTGCCACTAAAGAGTTAAGGAGAATATAATCGACGCAAGCCCTGCAATATGATAGTGGAGGCCATACATGGGAGTTGCAGTCTGTCTTTCTATAGACCAAGGAGAACTGCTCGGAGAATACATAGGTATTGAGGCAGGTGGTCGAAAGGGGCGAGGAAGCGATGACGAGTCTAGAGGGCTCAGCTACCCAAAAGCTAAGTGTCAGTCAGAATGGAGGTGGACTTGGAGGAGTGCCACAATGCCACTGAGGTGGATCTACCGATCGCAAAGAAAGGGATGTAGATGCAAGGCAATAGATAGTAGTGCCATGGGCTTGGCAGCGCTATGGTACCACAGAGACAGGACTTCCATGGAGTCATCAATCGCTTAATCTCATGGAGAGAGAGCGTTGGTTGAGAAAGGGGTCGAGGAGGTAGAGAATGCCGATGTAAACTTTAAGTACTAAGACAATGCTAAAGGGCAGAGGCCAGAGAACTTCATAAGATCGGTGTCAATGGGCTTCTCGTCAAGATATCCGAATGTGGGGGACTTTGGGTTGATGCAAGAGTGCTCGACTAAGGAACGAAGTAGGCAGTACGTGGTGTTGTACCTTTTCTACTTACAGGAGTAGGCTGTCACGAATGGTCGTCGCTCAACCGTAACATCTTCGCTCAGCGAACCGTTCGTCACTTTTGCTTGCTTGTACAGATGTTTGGCACCATGTTTTGCCTTAATTTTATGTGATTTTGCCTAAGAAATGTGAGCAAAAAGAGTCTGTAATGCTATAGAATGATCGCTCGTTGTGCGGAGCCAAAATAGCTCCGTTTTGTGTCGTTTTCGCGTACTGTGGTGGCTGCTCTAAGCGGCCCAAAACATCAGCCATCTCAGCAGCCTAGAACCACCGTGGTGGCACACGGTTGGATGGGGCTTCGGCTATATGTCAGATGTGAGCATTCATCAAAAGTTGAACATGTTTTGCATTCGACACCTTGGGAACCATCGTTTATGGACTTGCAACCATTCATACAACCTTCTAAAGTCCTGTTTCACTCCTTCTCTCTCTTTTCTCTGTTGCACTCAAGGTGTTCGACGAATTGCTTGTAAAGCTTCCCTCTTTGCGAGACGTTGGGACTTGTCCGTTCCACGTTTTCAAGCTAATCAACTTCCCTTTTGCATCCTTCGGGACCCGCATGAGGTTGCAAGTGGGTTGACCCTTTACGGGCAAATAACGCTTTTGCGTTTTATGACTTAAGCAATCCCAGCTAAGTCCGGAACATTGGGCAAGGTTGCTTTACGACTTAGGCAATTCCAGCTGTCTTCTAGTTTGTCACTAGGGTGTCGTACGACTTAGACAAATTCAACTAAGTCCATGACATTGTGGTATAAGAGCGGGCAAGCTATTCGAACAAGCAGCGAAGAAGATTCGTAATCTCGCTATGGCAAAACACCATGGCGAATCGAGCAAGATGGGGCAAGCTGGACCCTTGCCCCAAGCGATCGGGGTGAAGTGCAAATTCGTAAGGCTGGAGCCGCTAGGAGCGACAGCGAACAAGACGAGCGTGAAGTTAAGTATTCTCGCGAGTGGGGGATGCACAATCTGGAGCGCCAACCCGGAAAAGGAGCCACAAGGAGAGACTTACAATGGCGGAAACCCGCCTTCATGTTCTTGAACGAGCTTGAAGGAACTTAACCAAGGCCAACAAAGGCTCCTTGGGGTAGAGAGCTCGCAAGAAGAAATTGAATCTCGGATCAATAAGGTTGAGTCCCTAGTCGACCGATTGACGAAGGACACCAAAGACTTCGTACGATATCTACACGAAGTTGTGGTGGAACTCACGCCCAATGTGAGGTTGCTCACAAGGACTCTTAATGTGGGAGGGAATAATACCCACGCTACGCCACTACAAAGCTTCAGGGCACCAGAGCCGCATTGCTAAGGGAGTGCCAGGGATGCTAAAGATCTCGAAAATTTTTTGTTCGACATAGAACAATATTTTCGTGCTACGAGGCCCGATTCTGAGGAAACTAAAGTTTCAATAACAATAACGTATCTGAATGAAGATACAAAACTTTGGTGGCGAACCCGTTGGGAAGAAATCCAATAAGGCCGATGTTGAGTGGACACATGGAAAGACCTGAAGCGAGAGTTGAGAACTCAGTTCTTGCTCGAGAACAGAGTTCGCAGAAGGAAAGCGAGACAACTCGCCAAGTACAAGGCGTGAACGATTTTCGGCGATCTTTGGATATACAGGACATGTCCGAGAAGGACAAGCAATTCAATTTTCTCGATGGCCTGAAGTCATGGGAACGACAAGAACTGCATCGGAGGAATATCACCGACGTGGTCGGGGCAATTGCAGCTGCAGGAAGGCTAACTGACTTTGTTTCTTTAGAGAACTTAGGAAAGAAGAAACAATCCTCGGGTAATCGTACAACAAAATACTCTCGAGTGAAGGAGTCTGGGGTGAACAAAGGAAGAAGAACTTCCATAAGGGACCAAGCTCAAAAGGCAAAACCCCAAAACCTGGCGGATGCTTCTTGTGTGGAGGTCCCTATATGGTGAGGGAGTGCCCACAAAAGTAGGCACTCAATGCTTTACTGCATTAATCCACCCCCATAAGTCGGATAAGGGCAAAGCCGTCGCCCTTAGTTCGAGCAGTTCTGAATCCAGCAGCGATAATGAGGAGTCGCAATGACCTTGAATGGGAGCAACGCGTTTGTTGAATAAGTTACAGGGTCAAGTGGGGGAGAACAAGAAGGCAAAGCCATTGAAGGCAAGGAGCAGCGAGTTGATGGCCGAACAAACCGTGCAATGGTGGACACTGGCGCTACCCACAGTTTTATTGTCGATCGAGAAGCTAAGCGACTTAGATTAATCTTGTAGAAGAACCTAACTCGTATGAAGGCTGTAAACTCGGAGGCCAAGCGGATCTTCAGACTAGCAAAGGGGGTTCCCATCAAGATCGGAACATGGAGCACAAACATGATGCTGGTGCCATTGGACGACTTCCAAATGATTCTCAGAATAGAGTTCATGCACACAACGAAGTTAGTGCCCATGCCATTCCTGAACTCTCTATGTCTAATGGGAGGCGACGACCCCTGCGTGGTTCCAGTTTCTTGAGGAAGAACTAAGGATCCATAACAAATATTGGCATTACAATTGAAGAAAGGGGTACGAAAAGGTGAATCAACCTTTGTAGCCGCTATAAAGCTAGAGATATTTGGCAGGGATGTCATTCAAGAACCTGCCATGGTGACGAATATTCTGAAGGAGTCCTCAGATGTGATGCCGACTGAGTTACCGAAAACTCTACCATAACGCAGAGGCATGGATCATCATATTGAGCTAGAATCGGGAGTTAAGCCTCCAGCCAGACGAATAAACTGACGGTGAAGAACAAATATCCTATTCTGCTCATTGCGGATTTGTTCGATCAATTGGGCAAGGCTAAGCACTCCAAACTCGACCTTCGGTCGGGGTATTGGTAGGTGTCCATTACAGAAGGTGATGAAGCGAAGTCTACCTATATGACAAGATATGGACTGTTTGAGTTCCTGGTGATACCCTTGGCTTAACCAACCACATTCTGCACTCTAATAAATCAACTGTTCAAGAAGCATTTGGACAAGTTTGTGGTCATCTACTTAGACAATATCGTCGTCTATAGCCAAACACTTGAGGAGCATGTTGAGCACCTTCGAACAATTTTCAAATTTCTCAAGGAGAACACTTTGTTTGTGAAGGAGAAGTGCTACTTTGCTCAGACGAAAATTCTGTTCTTGGGGCATTAAATTGGTAGCGGTTCCATCCGAATGGACAAGTCTAAGTTACAAGCTGTGGCGGAATGGCGAACACCAAAGAAGGTGCCAGAGTTGAGATCCTTCCTTGGGTTCGTCAACTATTATTGGCGCTTCATAGTTGGATAGTCGAAATGCGCAGCTCCACTGATAGAGTTGCTAAAGAAGTAGTCTTGGAGATAGTCGGACAAATGTGAAGTGACATTCCAAGATCTAAAGATTGTTGTGTTGGAGGAACCAATACTCAAAGTACCAGACTATGGGAAGTCTTTTGAAGTCCATACAGATGCTTTTGACTTTGCTATTGAAGGAGTACTTATGCAGGAGAGTTACCCAGTGACCTACGAGAGTCGCAAGCTCAACAAGATCGGCGGCGATATCCAGTGTATGAGAAGCGGATGATGGTGGTGGTACACTGTGTATGCAGTGTGGCGACACTACCTTCTGGGAGCACCATTCGTGCTAAGGATAGACAATGTTGTATTGAGTTACTTCCAAACTCAAAAGAAACTCTACCCGAAACAAGCACGATGACAGGACTTCTTAGCCGAGTTCGACATAGTAATGGAGTACAAGCCCAAAAAAGCAAACATCATGGCCGATGTATTGAGTCGGAAAATAGAACTAATGAATGCTATACAATTGGAGGGCGGAGGCCAAACAAGTCAATTGCACTCCAACTTTCTTTCCAAGATCAGGGATGGACTGTGCAACGATCCCTGGGCAGTAACCCTGATGTAACTCATCAAAGAGGGTAAGGCATGACGATTTTAGGTCTAGGAGAGACTCGTCTATACAAAAGGGAACAAAGTTTATATTCCATGAGCGGATAATTTGAAACTTGAGCTCTTAAAAGAGTGACACGATTCCCTTTGGGCTGGATATCCGGGTATTCGCCGAACAATGACTCACGTGGAGACGACCTTCTATTGGCCGAAGATGGGGACTGATGTAGAGGATTATGCTTGAACATGGCTTACTTGCCAACAAGATAAGGTAGAGCATCGGAAGCCGGTGGAACTTTTGGAGTCGTTGCCCGTACCAGAAAGGCCATGAGAGAGCATCTCCTCGGACTTCATATCAAGTTTGCCAGTAGTAGGGGGACTAGGATCGATGCTCGTGGTGGTTGATCGGTTTTCAAAGTATGCAACATTCGTTGCTGCACCCCTACACTGTTCAACAGAGGAGGCGGCCAAGTTGATGATGAAGAATGTGGTAAAGTATTGGGAAGTCCCACACAATATCATTAGTGATCAAGATGCATGGTTCTTGGGACGATTTTGGACTCAGCTATTCAAACTACTGGGGTCCAAGTTATACTTCTCCACAAGCCTCCACCCCTAAACGGACGGCTAGGCTGAAAGAATCAATTCGCTCTTGGAGTAATATCTCCGGGACTACGTGAGTGCCAACTAACGAGATTGGGTGAAGTTGTTGGACATAACCAATTCTCCTATAACTTGCAGCGGAGCTTTGTATCCAACAAGAGCCCCTTCGAGATTATTATAGGATAACAGTCGTCGACTTCTCACACCTTGGCTATTGGTTATACAAGAAGTAACCCGTCAGCATATCTCTTCACAAAGGAATGACATCGGAATGCAGATATTGTGCGGGCTTACTTGGAGAAGGCGACCATAAAGATGAAGAAGTGGGCCAACTTGGGAAGGTGACCACAGGAGTTCAAAGTTGGTGACTTGGTGTTGGTGAAGCTCCAACCAGCATCACTCCAGTTCTTTCGACACAAAGTACACAAAGGATTGGTACGCAAGTATGAAGGGCCCTTCCCAATCGTTAACAGGGTAGGCAATGTCTCCTACAAGGTGCAACTACTGGCATGGCTCAAAATTCATGTCTTCTATACAAGCAACTTGTAAGCCTGCCACTCAGATCCGTAAGACGATTCTCGAAATGTTCCAACTCGACTATCGCCTACCAGAGCCTCATACGAGAAGCGAGTTGAAATCATTCTAGCGGATCGCAAGATAAAACTACCCAACGGAGCAGAGTAAATCGAGTATTTGGGGAAGTGGCGAAAGCTTCCTCGAACAAAAGCCAGTTGGGAGCCTGAAGACGCTCTACGACACGAAGAAGCCATCGTCAAAGCCTACCAACAAGCGTCAATAGTTTAAGTTGGGGAGAATGTCATGAACGGTCATCGCTCAATCGCAACATCTTCGCTTAACGAACCGTTCATTGCTTTTGCTTGCTTGTACAGATGTTTGACAGCATGTTTTGCCTTGATTTTATATGATTTTGCCTAAGAAATGTGAGCGAAATAGTTTGTAACGTCGTAGAATGATCGCTAGCTACGCAGAGCCAAAACAACTTCGTTTTGAGTCGTTTTTGTGTGCTACGTCGACCGCTCTAAGCGGCCCAAAACGTTAGCCATCTTAGCATCTTGGTACCACTCGGGTGGCACAAGGCTGGATGGGGCTTCGGTTATATGTTGAGCATGAGCATTCATCAAAAGTTGAACTTGTCTTGCGTCCGACACCTTGGGAATTGTCGTTTTTGGACTTACGATCGTTTATACAACCCTCAAAAGTCCCGTTTTGCTCTCTCTCTCTTTTCTCTGCTGCACTCAAGGTGTTCGACGAATTGCTTATAAATTAATAAATTAATACTCTCAAGCAAGGTCACCATTTTGTATCGTACGGACGTATTGAGCTCAGCTCGGTATGGTATGTCGGTACTAAGCGGTATGCATATATATATATATATATATAAAGTTTAAAAATAAAAAAAGGGCGACATCCCCTCGTTCCTTCTCCCTATACGGGGAGACGTTTCTTCTCCCCGCGATTGCGAAAGATTCTCCTCGTGAAGCACCGAGAAGCCCGTGGCAGACGTATCGGGATCGGGAGAGCAACGCCGAATCTCCACGTTCTCCCTTTTCTTCTCCCTCTTATTCTTTCTCCCTCGGTTGATACCACCCGAAATCAGTTGGTGACGGTCAAAATCTATCGCTACTGGTCAATATCGGGTGGTAACGGGTGTCACGGACAATAATATAAACAAGGTGTTCGATGAAATGCTCGTGTTTGTCCGTATACTTCGGTTTAGGTACATATCTTGTACAGCAAGAAACGGGATTGCAATAGGCTTAGCAGCCCTAGTTTGATTTGCTTTATGACCAAGTTCGGCTTGTAAATACAAGTGTGTCTTATAAGTACTTGTGGGGACTTGATGCAGAATGGACCATTATCCTTTGTGTGCAACCTCTCTGAGTTTGTAATGTCCATGGGTGTAATTTGTATTTGGCTTTATAAAGTGTTTGCTTGAGCAGTTGCTTGTGGATCCCGTGGGAATTGCTTCTTCTGGCCCGTTTTCTCTTTTGTAAGTCTAAGGGACTCTAGGAGATCTCGGGGAGGGCTGACCTTTGCGGACGGACACGCATGGGTGCCGCACGACTTAGGCAAAATCAGCTAAGCCCGTGACAATGTGGTATCGAGGCCGACAAGCACGCGAAACCCTTGCCTGACGTGGGGACCTAAGTGTGGAGGACGGACGGCCGACGCGTTGGAAGCGGACATTAAGATGTAGGGAAAAGAGTCGCTTAGAGGAGCGGGTATCCAGGTTTGGCATTCAAGGAATGGCCAACCCTTTGCGTGAGAGGCACCACGAGGACAAGCAAGCGAAGAAGAATGCGTAGCACACAAAGATTGGGATGGTTGAGTTCGAGCTACGGCTCAATGTTGGCAACCAAAACTTGACGGTGCTCAAGGCAAATCGAGGCGCTTGGTGAAAGATGAGACCATGCAAGGTGGGAGGTGTTGCGTAATGACCAAAAGAGTTGTGCAAAGCTCACAGAGGTGAGGAGAATTGTTAACTCGAAGGATTCGGAACTCATGTAAGGGCTTGTACACGGACGACGGAGTGTTCGTGGCCATCCCAAGGTGCAATCGGAACTCGGCGCCATGGAGCATCAGAACTTTCTCTTCGACATGGAAAGGGTATGTCCGTAAGCGGCTGAAATCTGCAACAAATTCAGCACGTTGCTAGACCTTGAAGGGTGCAGTGGAGATTGTATTGGAGAAGGGTCGCAATCTAGCAAGTGCATTTGCGGGGGCACAATAAGGCACAAGTTGTTCAGCAAGATGGAGTAGTCCAAAGGAGATGGTGGTCTCCGAAACTTTCGATGGGAAGTATGTAAGAGAAAAGTTATTCCAACAGATGATATCCGGGAGGGATAAGTCCTAGTTCTCTAGTGGGAGAATCGTATGCAGCATCGCATATTGAGGAAGAGTTCCTCAAGGCTATATCTCCACAAAGCTCAACGGATCAAGTGAGCAACGAAGAGTCGTCGCGTGATCTCGAATGAGGTAATGTATTGGTGGATACATTTCGAGATCAAGTGGGGGACCAATCAAGGCAACATCATATGAAGACACACTTAGAGTCGATCAAATTGAACTCAACAGAGGGTCGACCGTGGAATAGTGGACGCGAGGGCCACTATCAACTCAATGCAAATCGAGGAGCGGAGCGACTTGGGTGGAACTCGGTGAAGTATCCAAGCTGCGTGAAGGAGTCGACATAGAGGATGGAACATGGAGTGGAGGCACAGAGCTTTCCTTGGACAGAGGTCAAGGGCATGAACTCTTGTAGAGGCAAGAGTGAGATCATGTCGTTCCATGGGTTCTTCATTTTAATGGGACAGACTTATTTTACATGGTGCCAAAGATGAAGGGAGCTTCGAGGCACATGCAAGCTACCTCAGAGATGCATTTGACAGAGTAACTAAGGTGATTCCACTTACGGAGGCAAAGTTGGGATCAGGAGACCTTAGCACGGGGCAAGAGGACACAGAGGTAAGTACTCTTGAAGAATATGCCACAGTGTTGCCGTTCAAGTTGTCAGAAACAAGAGGTGCATAGCAAGATTGTGCTGGTAGGGGATAGAGGCCCAAGATCCAGATAATAGTGCACCAACTCTAGCGAAGTCAGGGGACTTCAGGAGCTACTAGGCGATGGACTGTCCTAGAGCTATGCTTCGTCCAGGTGTGACCCAAGAGTGGGTGGACGAAGGTGAATTGCTAAGGGAGCGAACTAAAAATCGGAGATGGCGGAGGCCCTACGATGTGTTGGCAGAGGCCACACGTGGAGAAGTCGTAGTCCGAGTTCATCACACAAGAATCTGTATGTAATGGAGATGTCACGGGAGGCGACATGGTGCGTGAATCGTGGTGAAATAGTTCGTGGCAATGGGAGTACCAGGAAGAAGTCCAAGTGCAAGTACCAATGAGTCCCATGGAGAGGGACATGATCATGTGGATGATCAGGAGCTACTGGGAGCTCCACTTCGGTGAACAATGCAAACGACAAGAAGAGCCGTGGGTTCAAGGAGTGAATGCCCGATGTCAGCGGGTCTTAGTGTGTATCGTCAAGCTTCATCGGATGAAAGCCTTGGTTATCGGATATGGAAGCTGTACCAGGGAGAAGTCGATTAAGTACTAGTGATTCCCGAGGAGACTTGATTATACAAAAGTATAATCGGAGCGGTGGAGAGTTGGGGCTTGGCTCGCGTTGCAAGGGAGCCCGACAAGTTAGAGGATAAAGCCGAGTAAGCGAGCGTTGCTACTGAGGAAGCTAAGGAGAACAGAATCGGCACGAGCCCTGCAACAAGATGGCGGAGGCCATGCATAAGAGTTGTAGTCTGTCTTTCCATCGACCAAGGAGAACTGCTAGGAGGACATAGTAGTGTCGAAGCAGGTGATCGATAGGGGCGAGGAAGCGACGATGAGTCCAGTAGGGCTTAGCTACCCAAAAGTAAAGCGTCGGTTAGAAAGGAGGAGGACTCAGAGGAGCACCACAGTGTCGCAGAGGCAGATCTACCGATCGCGAAGGAAGGGATGAAGATGCAAGATAACAGATAGTAGTGCTATGGGCTTGGCAGCACTATGGTACCGCAGATGTGGGACTTAGTCATCGATCCCTCCCTCTTATGGAGGGAGAACATTTATCGTAAAAGAGGCTAAGGAGGTGGAGAATGCAAAGGCAAACTCCAAGTACCAAGACAGGGCGGAAGGGCAGAGGCCAAGAAACTTTATAAGACCGATGTCGATGGGCTTCTCATCAAGATAGCCGAAATTGAGGGACTTCGGGTTGATGTAGGAGTGCTCGACCAAGGAACGAAGTAGGTAGTACGTATTGCTGTACCTTTTCTATTTAGAGGAGTAGGCGACAAAGATAATAGAGAAAATGGTACAATCCTAGAGGTAACCAGAACTATTAAAGATTTACTCCAAGTTAGGGGACTCCAAGTTGGGGTAAACTTTTTTTTGCTCTTTTCGGGCAAAACTTCTTGCATTTCGAAAGTTCGATGACAATAGGAAGACGAATAAAATTATAGTAGCTAACTCAACGCAAGGAGTGCAAACACTTCAAGTGCTTCAGAAGTGTGAGCAAAGAGCGGGCGAATGTTAGTAACCAGCTCAATGCATGAAGTACAAACTCGAGGAGACAGGCGAAATCGAGTAACCTTTGCCTTCTCAACTCGAGAAAATGGGCGAAATCGAGTATCACAATTTTCTTAATTCGAGGAGGTGAGTGAAGCCAAGTAACCTTACCTTCTCAACTACGAAGAGAATGGGTGAAGTTAAGTATCACAGTTCTCTTATCTATCCAGCAGAGGAGCTCTGCATAAGTTCAGTGACCCTTCAAAGAAAGCTTATGGAAGACAATAGTTGTCAAATCCTCACCATTAGTGATCAGTACTATTGAGAGTAGATTTCCCACTTCATTTCCCAATTGACTAACCAAAAGCGGAAGTGATGCGAACATACTTGGAAGTGACAACTAATAGTGGAAGAAGGTTCAATGGGCAAACATTATGGAGGAAGGACCTTAAAAACTTCAAAGTCTACGAGGCGATGCTTGTTAAAGCTCCAACAAGCATCTACCCAGTTCAAGCAATATGAGTATACTGCGATACTAGCGCATAATAAGGCAGGTCTTTTCCTTCATCAGAGGGATCCGCGAGAACCAACAAGGATCAACACAACTCAGCTAACCCCACACCAGATTCAGTCATTGGTGAGTTGAAGCAGTATAGCGGATCAAAGTTCGACTACTCAACAACAGCGGCGGAGAGTGGTTGGGAGCCAAAGGGGTGTGTTGCAGCCAAAGCAGAAGATTGAAGATTCAACAAAATGCGAGGAGATGCAGCGTCTACAGTGGCTTCGACGAGGACGTCGAAGGAATAAGTGGGGGAGAATGTCACGGACAATAATGTAAACAAGGTGTTCGATGAAATGCTCGTGTTTGTCCGTGTCCTTTGGTTTAGGTACATATCTTGTACAGCAAGAAGCGAGCTTAGCGACCCTAGTTTGATTTGCTTTATGGCCAAGTTTGGCTTGTAAATACAAGTGTGTCTTATAAGCACTTGTAGGGACTTGGGTCTGTAATGGACCATTATCCTTTGTGTGGAACCTCTCTGAGTTTGTAATGTCCATGGGTGTAGTTTGTATTTGGCTTTATAAAGTGCTTGCTTGAGCAATTGCTTATGAATCCCGTGGGAATTGCTTCTTCTGGCCCGTTTTCTCTTTTGTAAGTCTAAGGGACTCTAGGAGATCTCGGGGAGGCGACCTTGGACGGACATGGGTTGCCGCAGGCAAAATCAGCTAAGCCGTGACACGGGGAAAAACGGTTCTATCGCTTGGTAGCGGGCGGTCCGCGTATTGATCAGCAGGCGGACCGATACATATTACCCATCTTGGGCAGTACGATTCAAATCATGACCTTGCTCTCAAGGATCGTACCATCACATAGTATATTCCCTTATAATTTTGACATGGTGCAAAAGTCAGGAAATTAAAAAATTAGAAATGCCAATCTAAAACAACTATGATGCAAAAACTGAGAGACAATTGCAATAGACAAAGTGACCTTAGCAATTAATAGATCCAACAAATTTGATGTCACTTTTAAAAATCTGAAATATGAAGATGCAAAGTGTCAAATAATGTTATCACTTCTTCATCCAACATGACAACTTCACAAGTAATTGATTATCATAAATTGAACGACAAAGTGCTAGAGAGATGTTATGGAAAACCCCATAGTTTTATAACTAGTTCACCTTAAAATCCTCATATTATTGTTTGCCAATATCTTATTATGCTTTCAAGGAAGTCCATGACCAATATAGATAACTAAAATCCAAAAACATTGACCACCTGTCCTTAATGATTATGAACATCAAGATCATATTATAAATCAAATTCTATAAATGATTACAAATTGTTAGACATCTGCTTCATGATTGTAATCACCAACATCATCATAAGATATTCCTGATTGTAATTCAAAAGAAGCTGTGCTGAAACATTTTGGCATCAATGCTTAGCTATAAACCCAAGACAGAAAAAAGAGCATACAAAGACATATAATGATTAAAAGATATTCAATTAGCCATAAAAGTGATTGCAATCTCCGGGCGGCGCACTTTAAAGAGCGCGCTGGCGCTCGAGCCGGCGCTTGAGCGGCGCTGGTTAACTCAGGTGACGATTTGCGTTAGTTGGTTCAGTCGAACCAACTAACACACCGTTATATGTTTCTTTAACCCTAATCTTACTCGTGAATCACGATTGTATCGCCGACATTTCTCTGCTGTCGTTGTCGCTGTCGTTGCTCGCCACTATCGCTGTCGTTGCTCTCTCGCCGCTCTCCGCTGTCGCTCTCCCGCCATCGCCGTAATTGGTCTCGCCGCACGCCTCCCGCCGCTCTCGGTTAGGTCAGTTGCCTCCCTTTGTCTTGTTAACAATATACTATTAACTTATTATACTATTAACAATAAGTTAACAGTATTGTTAACAGTATACTGTTAATTTAATATTATATTTTTATTAAATAATTATATTTATTAATTATTTTTTATTTTTATATGTTTTAATATTTTAGCGTCTCATTTCGCTCGGGCGAGCGCCTAGCACCTCGGGCGTTTTGGGACCCTAGTGCTTTTTGGTGCCTAGCACTTTTTAAATCACTGAGCCATAATGTTTGAGATATGATCCAGAGAAAAGAGAGGGAGGAAGCCAAATAATGTCTCCAAATTGAATCCTAAAAATAAATAAATGAAGAGTTAATAAAGTCATCAATTGTTCAAATCCATAAAGAGTTACTGATTATTTGGGATCTTTACTTTTGTGCTATACATTTGATCATTAAAATCATTGTTTCCCTTGATGGTAACTATCTTTTGTTGAGAGCTTTTCTTTCGAGCTTTCAAATTACATATCTTATATTGACTGAAGCAATGATAGATTATTAATAGTTGATTATGCACATATATGGACAATGCAACTGTTGATTACTATATTATACAATTGTGTTTCTGTTTTTAAAGCAAGGGTCTTCTTGTAGGGGCATAGAGCTGAGTTATTTGCTGCTCGAGTAGCAAAATGTCTAGCTGCTCTGGAGGGGCGTGAAAAAGTCTATGTGGATGATCTCAAGAAAGCCGTGAGTGCCTTTCAGTTGTCCAGAATTTATTAGTTTGATAATGCTGTCCAATTATTTAAGCAAGTCACTTGTTGTGACCACTCAAAATGGATAGCTTCTGGTTTCTATCATTTTTTCTTTCGTATCTTGTTTTGTTGCCTCAGGTGGTTTGTGGAAGCTTGTATGTATTATGATCAACTTCTCAATTTGCAAAAGTATGCATAGTAAAATTGGTGCATATTATTCTGTATGCTATGTAGGCAAGTCACCAGCACTCATAGCATATATCTGTAATGTCTCAAGCCTCATCTGTTTGGAGTTGGTGGCACATTCTTTTGTTTACATTAGTAGCAAACCAGTGTAACTTAATAAAATAAAAAAGCTGTAATATCAACAATTTGGGCTTGGTTGCATGGATGTTTTCCTCCTATCGAGTTTTGCTAGGGCTTATATCACTAGTCAGACAAAGACTCGTCAAATCCCTACCTGTTGGTTCTAATTACATTTTCTTAGGTCTATATGTAGCTCTTCTAGGAGCACTAATCCTAATTTTCTTGCCTCATATTGCTAATGCATCTGTAAGTCTCATTCAAACATGCCTGTACCACTTTAAGGCTTAAACAGTTCTATGATGTTATCCTCAACCATAGACATAGTTTCAAACACCATGTCATACTGATCATAATCACTGTATCATGCCAGCATATTGATGTGCTGATCATACTATCTAGTATGATCTATAATCAATTTTATAATTTTATCTCTTATTAATGTACCATGGTGCACCATACCATATCAGTTAGTACATTCCAATAAGATTCCATCACAAGCATCAATATTATTTAAGACCCTGATCATAACTCTAATTGTTCCTTCTTTCTATCGCTTTATGTATTCTTCAAAAATAATTAATCTACAGCATATTTCATAATGATTCTCTCTTAATCTAACTTTCTACTCTTACAATTAATTTACTAGAAATTAGATTTTGAAGATATGTCTAATTGCTAATTCTAAAATTCTTAGGCAATCTGAGTGCTTTTCAGATTTGAAAACAAGTTTAGTTTGTTTTAATAGAAGAGGACACCTTACTATGGCAATGATATAACTGCAGCGGCATGTTTGATTCCATGCGAGTTCATACTAACTTTTTTTCACATTCCTTTTCATGAGATTTATATATATATGAAATAATGATTTTGTCTTTCATGTGCAAAGGATCTTTTTATTTCAGTTCTACCATTAAAATGGTGACCATTGGAGCATCTTTTATTTACGCTTTTAGAAATGTTGCTCACACTCATCATATGATCACATACCATCTCAAAAAATATCTATAAAAGTTAGGGTTCCATTTGATTGATGTTAATACTTAATAGCTAATTTAAATGTTTTGACTTTTACCCTGCAGTTAGCTGCCTAATTATAGGAAGCACTCCTTTGTTCTTCTCCCTTTCTATAGTTATTGTATTAAAATGTTTGAACTCGGAGACTATGACCATCACGTTATTGCATATGCACAACTATCTATCTTTTCCCTTCCAACTTTTCTGGTTTTGTGCATTGTGATTTGAGGATTACTTCTTCTTGCCTAATACCCAGATAAGTGTTTTGAATGTCAAAGCACTTTGAAGAGTATTTATTACTAAACAGGTGAGATCATATGAAATGCTTTACAAATTTGTGTCAAATTATAATTCTGGTAACTTCTAATTTTAGTTCTCCAAATCAATTATTTGATCCTTGGAATCTGTGGTTGCTTTGGTAGGCTACCATTGCCTATTTATAAATCGGTATTTGTAACTTAATCAAAGGACCCGGTAGATGGTTTGAGTCACGAAAGCAATCTGTCTCTATATTTGAGGTGAGGTTGTATAAATTGACCCTTCCCACCAGATACCACTTTTGTTGGAGCCCCCTTGGTATTATCAAACCAGGTTCATAGAAAGCATATTTTTATAAATTTGATACTTTAATAACTATGTTTTGATCCTTAATTTTAACAGCACTGTTCATAAATGATCTGGTCATCAAATAGCTTTTGCTACATATCTAGTTTTGGTCATTATTTTGTCAGCGAAGTAATTTGTTGCACTTATGAATGCTAATTTTGCTAGAGATTACTTGTGGATTTCTCACCATCTGGTGATATTTTGATCAAAATATCAATGGCAGCAAGGTGTTCTCACTAATCATATGATTGAAAATCTGAGAAAAACTGCATTCATTTAGATTACTTGATAATGGTTAATATTTAATGAGTTGTGATAGATACAATAATTAATTTTAATGATTGGTGATCTTTTGTTTGCATGAATGTTCTTATTTGGTTCAATTTAGTCTCTTGTTTTCATGGTTTTATATCATCATCTAGATCTATAATTATCATCTATCATGATTGGAACATAACATTATGGCAATAAGCCAAATGATGAGTATTTGTCATACTCAGGTAGAGCTAGTTATCCTACCTCGCTCAATTATTAGTGAGAACCCACAAGAACAGCAGAATCAGCCTCCACCACCACCACCACCTCCACAAAATCAAGAATCTGAAAATGATCAAAATCCGGAAGAAGATCAAGAGGTAATTAAAAAAAATTACTTTTTGGAGTTTTTATTTGATTTTCAGATTATCTTTTGCAATAGTTACTCATTGTCTCTAGCTTTCTATTTTAGTATTATAAACATAAAATCATGCTTCAGAATTTTAAATTTTCTGATAACAGGAAGACAATGACCAGGAGAATGAACAGCAAGAGCAGCAAATACCTGATGAGTTTATCTTTGATGCTGAAGGTGGGGTCGCGGATGAAAAGCTTCTCTTTTTTGCACAACAAGCACAAAGACATCGAGGTAAAGCTGGGCGAGCAAAGAATGTTATCTTTTCAGAAGATAGGGGCAGATATATCAAGCCTATGCTTCCAAAGGTTCCCTGGTTATTCTTTTCTCAGTCATTTAATTGTTTGTTTTTGACATAGCAGGTGGCATTTATTAGTTAAGATTTATTTTCATGTCAAATTGTTACTGTGTTTTCTACAATTTCAGCTCTATCTGTAGATCTGATAAAATCTTAGTTGTCAATTGTTTTCTTTTTTCAATGAATCGTTGTGTGCTATTTCTCACATTTCTTGGACAAAAGAACCTTTTATTTTGAGCTAGCTCATATTTGTGATAGGCAAGTGCTTCTTTGCTTGTGTCACCATCATATGTTCCCTTATTCATAATTGTGGTTTAAAAATAAAATGTTTAGCATTTGCAGGGTCCTGTAAAGAGACTGGCTGTTGATGCAACACTAAGGGCTGCTGCACCATATCAAAAGCTACGAAGGGAGAAAGAGACTAACAAATCAAGAAAAGTTTTTGTAGAAAAATCTGACATGAGAGCAAAAAGAATGGCACGAAAAGCTGGTGCTCTTGTATGTTTTTTTTTTTTCTTTTTCTGCTTTGACTCTATTTATTTTTTATCATTGTCCACACACATTGCAAAATTAACTGCCAAAGTTTCATCATTTATCGACCTCAGTATGAAAATTAAGTAATGTTAATATTTTAAATACAAGTATATTTGGTTGAAGTCTCTTAAAGTTGCCATTTTTACTCTTGGATTGTTTTCTACGTGAATTATATTTAGAGCCTCCTTGGTCTTTATGTAGCATACTGTGACTGTTTGAGCAAACTGTTGTTTCTGTATTGACAGGTAATTTTCGTGGTTGATGCTAGTGGAAGCATGGCACTAAATCGTATGCAGAATGCAAAAGGTGCAGCATTACAATTGCTAGCAGAAAGTTATACAAGCAGGGATCAGGTAGGATGTGCTTCATACATAGATAAAAGATATTTTTCCTGTTATGGAATAGCATCTTCAGCATTTGAACTTAAATAGTATCTGCATTTGACTATCAGGTGATGAAAATTGCTACATCTGATCTTATATAGCTCTAATGAATGTAGATATGTGAAGTAATAATTGATTGCCTCATGGTACTTTTTAAAACGATCAGTGTCACCTAGGTGTAAATCCTCATTTCTAGACTCAAATCACTAGTTTGTTGCTCTGTTGCCATAGTTGATGCAAGTGATAAAGGCCACTACACATCTGGAAGGTGCTCTTTGCAAGTTCACCCATTTCTTGGCATGTTCTGCTTCTAGAAAATGTCAATTTCCAATAAATCGTACGTAAATCAAGTGAAGCATCTAGGTCCTGCTTCATGTGAAATTGTAGTATTTATTTCATTTTTTGAGGCAATATTTAGTATGCAACTTAAAACTTTTATGGATTATTTGTACTGTAGAGTAGTTTATTTGGTGTTGGATTATTTAGTAGATTAATTTTCAAGATGTAAATTCAGGCTTATGACCTGACAAATTTAAATAAATTTCAGATTTGCTATTCTGTGTGCATAAGCTGTTTTGCCTCACTAGTTGTTTTGGTCAAGGTTTGATTTACCGGTCCGTACCAGTGTACCAAAATTATCTTGGTACCGGTATGATCAATTTCTCCCTTAATCGGCCGCCGATGGCCAAAATCGACTGTCGACGATCGATTTTTAGTGGTACCGCCCGGTAGTGGGTGGTCCGCGTTCCGGTAACCTGATGGACCAATATATACCACCCGTATCGAGCGGTACAGATCGAAATTACAAATCTTGGTTTTGGTTAGATATTTGAGGCACTTGAGGATATACTGTTTGCTGTAAGGGAATTGAAGTATCATGGGATATAGTTGCTTGTGGGGATTGTAAATAATAGTTACAGGAGTTTTCACCTAATAAATATGTATATATGCGGTTCCCCATATTCATGTATTATACTAAGATTATTTAGAAGCAAAAATTTTATGAGTTGGAAGAACTTATATAACAAATTAGCACCGTCAAGGATACTCTAGCAAACTAACGTGCCAAGAAACAAAATTCATTTATTCTCACAATCTCCTACTTGTTCATATGTGCCGAAATTGAAAGAATCCAAATGTATTGGATATAATATGTTAACATCATTCCTTTGGTCTACAACGAAGTTATCTCTTTTATAAATAGTCTTTAAGATTTATAGATCAAAATTGATGATTTGGATAATCAAGTTGCATGGTCTATGCAATGCCTGTGCAATATAGGGGGTAGATAAAGCTCTTCTCAAGATATTATTTAGATGTTCCATGAGAAAAGACACTGCATCTATCTTTTCCAAATACCCTACAAACTGAAACATCCAATCAGGTTTAGCAGACATTCAGCCTAATCTCTCCCTGATCCATACAAAATCATGTTTGCTTTACTCCAAATGAAGTGGCAGCTTTTAAACTCCAAGCCTAAATCTGGGGATGACAAATGCAACCATGAAAATTGTGGACTTTAGTGTAAAGGTTGAGTGGTTGACCACCAAATTTTTCTGTTATTATCCAGTTGGCATTGGTGTTAAAGTTGTCACAAACAGGCGAAATAGCCGTGACAGGTGATAACCCTGAGTTATTTAAAAACTCTTAATGGATCATAGAGAAAACAATATTGTAAACCAGGTTTGCTAGATCAGAGCCTTTGAAGAAATGAATGAATTGGAGATAAAATTCTATTTTGTAAAAATATATGCATTTAATTTATACAATATGATAAAGAGAGGGAGAAAAAAATATCTTTACAATGATATGAAAATCAGTAACAATTCTAAACTTACCCTTTCCAGGCTTACTCTTTGATGGGAAGGGTGCCAGTCTAGGTGTCACACCAGCCTCATATTGGGTAAGGCATTCACAGATACAGAAGTATTGATTCCCATCATGAGATTAAAACTGTCCTATTGTGTGATACACTAGATTTTTAATCTCATGAACACATCGTTTTCACTTTCTCTCTTGTGAATTTTACTATAATTGAATGATCTTTTAGAATTATCACAACACAATTGGATAGGATCCATCGATCTGAGGAACCTTGTTGTACCATTGCTTTGTTTCCAAGCAATAATCATTGCTCTATAACTACCAATAGCAGTGACAGCAAAAGAGATCTAGTCTCTATCCAATGAGTTATTGAGACAGACTGCAGAGGTTGGTGCGAGTCTCAAGTAGCACCACCACCACAAGGTATTGTGCATGAATCAACTCTCAGCAATGATTGCAGGCATCATTTACATTGAAGCATCTCTATAATCGAAAGAATAATTTATTAGTCATGATAAGAGGGGGAAAAAACACTAGAAGAGGCTATCCAAGACTTATTCTGTTCTGGATGCAAAAGTGCTGAGCTACTTCATCCATTTAAATAACCTTTAAACTGACCTTGTTATATTTCACTTTCTGGCTTGAGGATGCACTCAACCAGTTGGGGTCTTCCTCTTAAGCATCATTCAAACCTCCAATACTTTTGGAACTTTGTCCTCTCCATTTAATGGGCCGCCTTCTATATCCACTTAAAAAGTGTTCTTAGAGTTGGGTCATACCTTCTACTGGTGGTGCAGGTGAAAACTTGGTACCAATGCTTGCCTCCACATAGAGGAAAAGACCAGTCTAGAGGTGTGTTCTAGGTGCCTTGATCACTTGAATAAACTAAAAGTTTAGAGAATCCAAAAAAGTAATTTAAAAAGTCCAATAACTTCTAAAGTTGTGGCAAATAGACAACCATGGACAAGTCTAAATGCTCCTTTCTTCCAAATTTTCACCAAAGAATGAGCACAGTGGTTCTTTAATTCTTATCCTTTACCTTTCTGGTGTACAGTTTCTTTAGTATGAACAATCGATCACTTTTAATCAAATCCCATTTTAATATATTAGTCAACTTCATTAATCACTTGTTTCTGTTGTTGATATTATTGAATATACCCTCTACTTGAGTTTAGTAAGACCATGTTCATCATTCATATCTTTTTGTAATTGTTCTTAATCAGGTATCAATCATTCCATTCCGTGGAGATTATGCAGAAGTTTTGCTTCCTCCATCAAGATCAATAGCAATGGCCAGAAAACGGCTCGAGAGACTCCCATGTGGGGGTGGTTCTCCCTTGGCTCATGGTCTTAGCATGGTATCAAATTAATAATAAGTAATCTTGTAGAAATTGCTTTGCTGCTTCTGTTTCCATGACTGATCTAAGTTCCCTTTCATAGGCGGTTAGGGTTGGTTTAAATGCTGAAAAAAGTGGAGATGTTGGACGTGTTATGATTGTTGCAATTACTGATGGAAGGGCCAACATATCTTTGAAGAGATCCACTGACCCAGATGCTGCTGCTGCTACAGATACTCCTAAACCTTCTTCTCAGGAAATCAAGGTAGAAAAATAACACAAGGTCTATTGATTTCTAAGCATAATGGTTGATTTATAAAATTTATTTGTCAATCCCTTTTTTTTCAATCTGATATATACTTGCATTTCTGTAGAAGGCTTCAGTTATAAATACTTAAATCTGCACAAGATGACAAAGGTACAATGCACAAATGTTAATCATCATAGGTCTACAAATCATAATAAGGTTGAAGTCTGAAACAAAATTGAGTTTCATCCTCTTGAAAGTTCAGTTTCTTGTGTTGTATCTGTTGTCCATTCAATCTTCTTACGCACAGAACATTGAAAGTATAATATCGAGTATTTATTTTCCTTCTGTGTTTCGATGATGATATTATTGCTTCATTTTCTATAGTATTTATGTATAAAATTACAGTGCATTCACAATAATCATATGCAATTTCTACCTCCTGAAGGATGAGATTCTAGATGTAGCTGGGAAAATATACAAGGCAGGGATGTCACTTCTAGTGATAGACACTGAGAACAAATTTGTTTCTACCGGATTTGCCAAGGAGATTGCAAGAGTTGCCCAAGGTATGAACTCCATATGTATATTAATACTATACAATGGCGTCATGTAATAATAAGGCCTTGTTACTTGACAGGGAAGTATTATTACTTGCCAAATGCTTCTGATGCTGTTATCTCTGCGACAACAAAGGAAGCTTTGTCAGCCTTGAAAAGTGCATAATGGACATGACAAACATTGTTTTTTGATGTGACAAAAGTTTGTTTTGTACTCCGAAGTTTTGTAGATTATTTGTAAGAGGAAAATTGCAAATGTAAGTTCGTTGTATTCAGCTTTGTCGTACATTTTGCTAGTGAAGAAAATATACGAATGAGAGAATGATGTCCTTGTGTGTTTTTCACTAGGACACAAAAAGACAGGTCGTTTTTACAGCTTATTATCATAGTTACTTCAACCCAATTGAACCAAATTGGTGGACCAGAAAAATTAGGCATTGATTGAGTTTGATTTATTTATTGATTTCACGTTAAAAAATCTAAATGAATAAGTTGACTCGATCGATTTTGGACAATTGGCATGAACCCATGTAGGTAAATAAAATTTTCCTATTTTGTAAACTTGAAATTACTTAAATGCCATTGGTTTATTTTTTAAAATTATGTATTTAAAATAATATTTATTTTAGTTTTGAAATTAAAGTTGAAGCGAAAAAGAATTGATAATATTTTAGATACTATCATGTGTTATTTAGGTTACGTTTATAATGTTATTTGATACAATCATTTTTATCGTACCCTACACTATTTATTAATTTTAATATTTTAAATTTTTACTACATATAATTTTGATTAATTTTGTATATTCAAAATATTTTTAATCAAATATACCAATTGATAATTTTTACATGAATGTGAAAATTACATGTATGCGTTGATGGCAGTCATTGATGTCACATCTCGAATTTATAAAAAAATATTAAATTATTATTTTATTATTCATGATTTATAGAATATTAAATCAATAATAAGATATTATAGAAAAAGGATATTTTCCTAGTAGGTTTGCAAAGTAGTTGATACTTTAAAAATAAATATAAGATAAAAATATATCAGCAACTACTGATGGGAACTTAAAAAAAAATTCATAAAAAAATAATCTTCAATATTCATCAAATATATATAAACATCAATAATTTAATAGAAAATGATGAAATGTTGATTCATCATAAAACATATGCATTAGAAAAATAATAATAATTTTTTATATAATAAATAAAATCATGTAGTAGTCATATGTAAACATACTAATCAGATATCAAATGCGTACATAACATTTGATGGTGTACTCTCCCAACAATTGATGAAGAACTGTCTAGTCATCATGTCTGACGATCCGCTAATCCTCGAAGAAAATCACCATACTTGCCCTCGATAAGATACATAAACATAAATGATCATTCATTTACATTCATCCATTTATTCACACATGCATCCAAGAAATAATATGATTAAATATTATAAAATACTATGTTTGATGTATGATTTGTTAAACTATGTCAATTGGTGGCTTCACACTCCGATGGGCCATAGCTCCATTCATAATTATACTTCTAATGTGGACTATTAGCATAGTTATATATATTACATGATAATAACTATATCAATATCATAAATTTAAAGAAAGTAGAAAAATAATACTTATTTTAAAATAATATCTTTGGATAAAACTTTTAAGTTTATCAAATTATAAAGATATACAATATCAATCTTTCATAATGAAATAGCTCAATTAACTTAAACCAAATTTAATTCAATTATGACATAATAGAATTAACCTTAAATCCTTACATAACTTGTCTGAAATTACTCTATACTGGTTTAATTTTAGATTTCAACTAGTCAAATAGGTCCAGTCAAGTTGGTCTAAAATCACCTTAAATCGACTTGAATCGATCAACAGATTTGATTAAGTCAATTAACTAATAAAGGAAGAGAAAATCAGTACTGTTTATAGGTGTCATGCAACCTAATCATGTGAGTGATGACATGTGTAACATGTTGTACAATCCTTTTATATTATTATCATTATTGGTATATTCTTACATTATATTATTTGTTAAATACATATATTATGATATCCTTGGTTCTGTGTAATGAGAATTAGATTATGATGAGATTACTATAAACCGATTAGACTTTAAACACATATATTGAATAATCTCGATCATAGGTTGCTCGAGAGAGATATCGGAATAACTGGACAGACCGACATACTATATACCCATCCATTTAATAGAGGTGGCTACTCTCATAGCCACTTGTGTTGGAACACTGAGGGTATAGTATACGTGCTTATTGGAGAATGAGTTCATTGATTAATCTGCTTATGGAATATTGTATGGTTACTGATACCTAACGTCAGACATCAATTCCGTAGTCCTAGTTCTGTATCTGGACCTTAGACTTGAGATGCTAAGGATGTCATATTTGAGCATTGACACTAGACTTATAGGTTTGAAAAGTTTTAGATATAGTACAACTGGTTATCGAGATTAGTAACCAACCTTATAAAGGTAATTGAGTGTCAATAGAGAATCATCCACTCTCAGTATCACGAGAGGAATATCCTGTGTGGTCTTGCTTGGAGAAATCCCTGGCCAGGATCGTTTGGATTGAGAGAGAAGTTCTCTAAGAGAATACAATTAAAGCAAGACTCGTAAGGGTTCCGTATGTGGCCTGATAGTACCATGTCCAATATATGGTCTTTGAGATACTAGTTGGATGAGGGACTCTAGATACACGGTAATTATAGACAGACATGTTCAATAAATTCGATCCCCCTGTACCGTCTAGGGACTATGACGCAGTGGCCTAGTATGTCCATAGTTAATGAGTCGAATGACTTATTATAAGGATATATTCACTATATCAGAAATATTTTTGATGGGAGTGACTCATGGCTAACTCGAAATCAAGCCTAGAGGGTCCTACACATATGGTGGATGCTTTAGCAAATAGAGGATTCGATATGAGTTATCCAATTGGCCTATGTTCTTATCAGATGAGATATTACATTAATGTGCTCCTTGCATGAGGCCCAATTAGAGGCCAAAGAAGATTATTGGATATAGATCCAATAATATAATGTTAATGGATAATTGGATGGAGATCCAAAACCTACTAAGGCAGGATCCCTAAGGTTTTAGTAGCTCTCTATAAATAGAAGGTACAGGAGGTAAATTAGTAATAGGCTACACCTTTGGCTGCCCCCTCCTATTCTCCTCCCTCCCTCATATTCTGTGGAAGAGTTACGATATTCTGGCTACGATTGGAGGAGCATCACTGCAATGATCTATTATATGATACCGTTAGAGAGGAGAAATTTTGACATCCTTCATCCTATCCATCTAGATTTAGATTTTCAAGGATATATGATCTTCATAGATAATCAATCTCTCACAAATCGTGGATTTTAGTTTTATGAATTTTTCGCACACCAATCTTTGCATGACATTTTAATATACGTGGGAAACCGATTTTGTTTTGATCTTTCATTACGCATGTAATGATCCCACTTGGTTTCCCAACAGTGATATTAGAAACAGATTGCTTGAGCAAAAGATTGGCTTTTAAACTACGTGTGATGAGATTGAATCATGTAGAACTATTTTACGTGTTCATTATAGCAATAGCCTGCCACCGAGAGAGCTTGTGGCCAGGGCCCTTGTGGGGGTGACCTCTAGTAGAGGTGACGCTTGTGTGTAAATCGATGTCCACCCGCAGGGGCGGCGCTTGCAGGCTAGGTGGTCACATGAGGCGACGTCACCCGCCCACGAGTGAGGTTGGTCCTTTTATCTAGAGTTTCAAAAATACCCTTAACAATTTTAAAAATTTTGAGGTCTTCTTTTATCCAAAATTCTAAAATATCCTTAACAATTCTATAAATTCTTGATATATGTCGATTTCCATAAAAATAATTAATTAAATAATTTAATTAATTACTAAGTATCTATTAGTCTTACATGATGATGTGTACATGTGATGTATGATATGGATGGGTGATCATGAGCCATGTATTGTGATGTGTGTAAATGATTATTATTATTATTATTATTATTATTATTATTATTGGGGCTTGTGAGCCTCCATTTTTCTTATTTATTCCCAGGCCTACGTGCTTATGGTTATTTTCTAATTACAATGAGAGACGCAACGGGAGCATGAAGGTGATAGTGGGACCCACAATGTCGTGGCAGGAGATCATGGCGCATGATGATACGGTAAGAATCCGATGAACCAATAATGATAAGATCAACGATCATAGGACAAGAGATGCGCTGATGCACACATAGATCCTATTGTGAGTGATAGACCCATTGGCTCGAGCTTAATCATATTAGGTGACGACTTATAATCATTCGGTGTGACTTACATATGTGATATGTTTTATACACCTAGATATATATATATATATTAAATATGTATGTGTGTGACATAACATATTAGGAGACAGAGCCAATAAGGGTCATATTGATAAAAGAAATGACATAGGTTTTGTTGGTAACATTCAATAAAAACCAACCCTTTTTGTTAAAGGATCTACCTTAAATTTGTCATCAAGAATCAAGTATAATTTTTATGAAAAATTAGGATATAAAGCCTACAAATGTTCATTTAAAAATTATAGTCCATATAAATTAATTTAGGTTCCTAAAGAAACCATAAATAACCTTAAGCCATTAGAGAAAATGGGAAGAACATATCATGAATAACCCAAACTCAAATGGATACTTAAACCAAAACCTCATATAATATAAAGTTGTCTCATAACAATACTAGGAACACTAAGTAATATTTTGAAATTAGATGCTTAAGACATATGATTTGAGATCTAATACTCTTTCAAAGCTCATTAGATTAAGTAATAACAAAAATTATTGAAATAAAATTATTGATAATGAATCTTTGGATAACCCATTAATCTTGATTGCTCTAACTTTGGCATGCAAATGCAAAAATGAATTTGAGACTTTATCTAATTTCAAATTTATGAAAGAAAGATTTTGATGATGATTATGATTGAATGATAGGTTCAAAATCATTGACTTGAATATTTATTGATTTAAATGCAAAGACTATTGTTGAATGATTTAAATATTATGGTGTTTTTGGCTAAGTTAAATATCATTGAATGATTGATTTAAATGGTTGAAAAATTGTATGTTAAGATTGAATGTATATTGTTAAATAAAAGATTACTTTTGAATTTGAATATGAAACAATTAAAAATTTAGAAATGAGTTTGTAATCACCTTGCACTATATATAAAGAGATAGACTCATTTAAAAGTTGAAATTGACATACATTAAATTTTGATTGAAGATATTTTATGTTTAATGAAACCATGCTTGATGATTTAATGATACATAGTGATTGTTCTTAATAAGTTTATATTTCAAAATTATACATGATGATTTTTGTGATTTATGACTTTTGATCTTTACCGTAATAAAAGTTTTTTTTGTTTTTAGTTTTAAGTGATGATGCATGTTTTTTTATTTGGCTTAAAAGAGAAAGATGTTTGTATAAAATAAAAATAAAATATATTTTTCTTGAAAATTTTTTTATCTTATAAATTTTTCAAAAAGATATTAATGAATCGATTATGTTATTTTTTATGAATCTCTTGAAATTTGATGATTTGATGATTTAAACTTGAATAAATTATTATCATGATTTTTGTTAAATTTAAAAAATAAAATTTTAAATCTTTACCTAAATATTTTTATTATGAACTTTACATAAATTGTCATAAAAAAATGACATATACATACATAGTTCCAATCTCCACCGTTCAATACGTTTATACCAAGTAATCTTCCTCCTTTCTTAACCTACATCACTCTCCAATTTCAAGGTTACGTCCATAACCTTTAAAACGCAAGGGTCATAAGTTAAATATTTAATTATTTATACTCACACCTAGTCACTATAGATGTTAACAAAAATGAAATAATGGACTTTTATACGTGCCCTTCAGGTGATAGTCCAACAGACGTTCCCCGGCAGCCTAAGTACGTCAAGATTAATACGGTCCCGTTGGGACCCGCAGAATGATAGAGGCACCCAAGACCACTTAGACCAAAAGGATCATGGATACATATCTCAACCTTGTCCGCTGAAAGTGTTGCAAAGCATATGTCGGAACTGGTACTACTACCTTTTATTTATTACACACACTAATTCGCCCAAAAGTAAAAGCACAAACGATTCTATTGATATTTAGCAGTCAATCCACATTCACATTACTCCTACGATCTCCCACATGAGCCTGACAAAGCCCATCATGTTTGAAATCTCCCAAGCAACAATGGTAAAATGGGTTCTCTTGATGTTCCACAGACAACCACGTTAGTAAAAGCATAAGGCTTAGAATAGCCTATCACCAAGCAACAATTCTGAAGTCTCACATAATCATGGAGAAATCAAGGCCATCACCCCTATGCGATGAGAAAAGGCAACACTGTTATCATGAAAGACTCGTAGGTGAAAGTTGCCAAGCCTGAATATTGAGTATCTTTCTCCTTGAACTTCTCGGTCAGCCCCTGCAACATAGTTCATTAATCATTCACATGAAAACACAAAAATAAATAAACATATGGATATATATATATATATATATATATATATATATATATATATATATATATATATATATATATATCTATATATATATATAATATATATATATAGCATCTAGCAAAATTATTACCTTGACCGTGAGGCAGCACCTGATTACAAATAAAACCAACCAACCATAAGCAAGCTGAGGGGTCAACAGTTTGCACAAGGCTAGATACCACTGTGCATAAGATATAGTTTATCCTGTTCCAGAAACATAAACTAACTCTTACTCTATGAAGCTATCGTATTCCATGGCTTTGCTTTTGCCTCTGGACTTGTCAAACTTGGTCACAAGCAAATCCAGGACTATTGGTGAAACCACAAACCCAAGGCTCAGAAGCACCTCACGAAGCTCTGACATGTCAATCTTACCACTCCGGTCCCGGTCAAACCTCTCAAAGATAACCTGGAAAAGCAACCATTACCATATCTTGTATATCAAGGACCAGATAGCATATAAAGCTCAATATTGGCGGCAAAAGAGTTATCTTGTACCCTCCAATTCTGCAGGCTGTAGAAGACAGCGGTGAACTCTTTTGGGCCTGCGATTTATTGAAGGAAAGGGCACAAAATCAGATATTACTGCATCCTTATTAGATGAGACAGAAAATAAGTGTCAACGAACAACAAAGCAAAGCCACACAAAACAGACACAGTTGGAAAAAAAAGTAGAACTGGGCTTTGACAATCACAGAAAACAGGCAACAGTAGCATAAAGTAGAACTGGGCTTTGACAATCACAGAAAACAGGCAACAGTAGCATATGTACATGATTGGTTTTCTTGAGTATGACATGACCCAAAGTGAAATCTGCACATTTCCAGTTACAAAAAAAAAAGGTTTGTAAACCAGAATGCTACTTATAATTTCTCAATTCCATGCACCATCTAAAGCATCCGAGGTTATAGTCAAGTAAAAATTAGTAGGTTAGCTTAAATCTTATTCCAGATGTTTTAGAAGAAATCTTATTCCAGATTGAATCCACTGAATACAGACCATAGCTTTCTACTTTTCCTTTTTGCTTGTATATTTGTCTTTGTAGGCTCCATAACATTTGTCTTATTTTAATTGCTGTTGAATCTGACATGTTAGAACTTGCACCTAAAATTTTCTTAAAAAGAAAAGAAAATCCTTAAGTTCTATTGTATCATGACTAAAGGTGTCAAATATCTAAGGCTTTTGCCTTAGATATCTCCCCACATGGTTCAAAGAAGGAATAAGATTATTCTCTATGTATCTACAGGAGAGAAGAAAGTATTAATACTATCCCAATTGCACAAAGAAAAAGAATTTCTCTAGATCCAATGGTAGAAAATCTAGAAAATTCTGAGAAAGAAGTCAGAATGTTGAGGTTGTTTTCGGACACTAAAGATGAAAAAAAAAAAAAGATGCCTTAAGAACTAGGAAACTAGTTATAATTTCCTAATGTTGGCGACTGAAAATGCTTCTTCTAGAGCATCTAAGCTTCTACTTGAGTTAAATTTTAGTAGGTTAGCTTAATCTTACTCTAGGTTAATTCCAAATGAATTCAGACTAGGATTTTCTACTTTTCATTTTTCCATGAATTATGTTTTTCCATTGATAAAAATAAGCCTTATTTTAAGTGGCATTGATGCTAACATGTCCGTTTTAGTAGAATTTGCATCTTGAAGCAGTCTACAAGCCTCTTCATATGGCATTGTATGAGACAATGAATTTTTCATGAAAACGGATCTTTTTCCTCAAGTTTTCCTTTTTTGATAATTTCTTGAAGGTTAAAAGGAGAACATATGTTCTATTTATTAGAGGGTCTAGTTAAGATTGACTAAAATGTAAATTGAATGAATGAAAATTTGTTTTATGGGGCAGTTGCCATTTTTTATCATCCTTTCATTTCTTTTTAACGTGTTTTGTCCTAATTAAGGATTTAAGTTAGAAGGAGAGATAGAGGGAGACTTAAAGAGACCTTAATACAAACTATAAATAAGAAATTTAAGTACTCTAAACTTAACTAAATATGACTTTCTACATATCTGAATGGCGGTAAAAGTTCCATATAGTCGATGGCATATAATTAGGACTTGCGGCTTGGTTGTTGTTGCATATTTTGTCCTAATTCTAACCCCTTTCTGCCTTCCACATTTCTCTTTATGCCACCACCTCCCATCATTTCATTGTAATGATTAATTTGTTCTATGATCACTAAAGGTGCCAAATATCAAAGGTTAAAGGCATTTTTATAGCATAAGACAACATCCCACATGGTTCATACTTCAAAGGAGAAAAGATTCTTCTCCATGGATCTAGAAGACAGAATAAGGTATTAATTGCTTCAAGATCCCATCAAGTAAAATGAATTTTTTTCTCAATAGTTTATCACTAGAATGGGATCCGGCAGTGAGATCATTTCAATTTATATCAGGTTTGAAGAAAATTTATTAGTTTAGAGGGTATTTTAAAAATGTAACAAGTTGTCACATAATATCTTTTACAATCTTATATTAGTTACCATTATGGTTTGACATACCACCTGATATGAAAGACAGTACCTATCGGTCTGTCAGCTAACCAGCTCATTTTGGGTAGTACATGATTAGGGGTGGGCATACAGGTTGGTATAACTCTTGCATTGGTTGATACAGCTGAAACTCGACCATTATCGATAGATACGGGTTGGTAACAGTCAGATTCATTTCAACTATACCAGCCTTCTATGGGTCCAATCAGGTTCCAACGATCAGATCAAATTGACTGTTGGACCCTGTTTTGACCCTTTAAATACACCTTCTCCCCTCTTCACTTACTCTCGCTCTCTTTCTCACTCTTTCTTACACTCGTTTAATCTTCCTAATTGACAATTGTGCGAATCAGCCTCTTGATTTGGATAAAAGAGGGATTGGATCTGATCGAATTTCTCTCCAATTAAAAGTATTTTACTTCTATGTTTTATCATTTCATATAATTAGGAACTTATTAATGCATATTTATGAAGATTAAGCATGATTAAGATCATTCTCTTATGTTTAGGCCCAATTAGTTCCTTTCTATTATGTTTAGGCCCAAATTGGGATATTTAGGGCTAGTTATGTTGAGGTCCATTCTCCCAACAAAGTTGTTCCTCGATGGATCCAGAAAGACAAGTTCAATTTTTCATCCTTACAATCTAGAATTTCTATTCATTTATGACTTAGATATACTTTATTCTTATAGAAATATAATTTTATATACCAAGAAATTATAAAATTAACTCTAAAATAGGATTCTTCTTGAAATTTAACTATTTTTTTGTTCTTTTTTGGGAATAACGATACGTCTCAATGCACCTAAACATGCTACACCAGAATCGACTGATATCCGACCATGATTGTACAAAAAGATGAAAAAACAAAGGAAGCCAAATAAACAACAAAAAGGAGATTATCTAATATTTTATTAGAGATTTGAAAGAAAATAATAGATCTAGGTTTAATTAAGACTTAAACGGTTCATAGAAGATTTAATTGCTATAAGAAACTTTAGACATAATTGAAGAATTAACAAAGATGGAAAGAATGGTCAACATCGCTCTAAGAAACTTTAGTCATAATTGAAGAATTAACAAAGACGGAAAAATTTTACAAAAATTATTATGGAACTATACTTTTCATTAAAGAAAAAGATGAAATGCTTGATATGCCTTGATCAAATAGAATCTTATCAAATCCTTCTTTGTTTTGTAAATTTTCCCTTTTTTTCTTGTACTTGAGGTCTATAAAAGGAGGGACATATTGTAGTTGAAAACTAGAAAATTGAATGATAACTTTTTTTCCTCATATTATATGTGAGTAGTGTAAGGTCGACTTTTTCTACGGTCTGATTTCATCACACATGTAAGATGTATAGAGATACAATATCTTCATCCCTGAAATCTAGTCATTGAGCTAGACTCATAATTAATTTTTTTTATACTATATGCTCTATCTTTTGACATTATAATCTGCCATAATTTTCTTTCAGTTCCTCTTTATTTACCTTTCTCAAGTCCATAAAAAGTTTACTCTCCCTGCTTGCTATGCTCTTGTCTATCAGGTATGATGATATCAGAGCATCTGTCCAGACTAGATTTGTTATCAAAGCACCTATCCTACGTCAGATTTGATAACAAATCTGCTACTTAAGCCAATATACTAATCATTTAAACTTGAAACAAATTCATATGTAGTGGAAACTGCAAGATTATCTAGGTTATTTTGGATTATTAGTTTAGAAAGATTTTGCAAATGTCAGGTTGTCAATTGACAACAGCTTCCATAATCTTATATTAGCTATTAAGATTATCCAAAAGGAAAAAAAACAGCCAAACAAAAAATCAAAGGAGATTAATCCTAGACTTCATCAGAAGGGTTCAAGGAAAAAAGAAATTGATATCTTGGGGTTGATTAAAGATTTAAGAATTCAAGATAGATGACGACTTAATAAAAAAGGAACTGTATCAATCAAATATTTCATCAAGGAAGATTATTTGTCAAAACAAATATGAGAACATATTGATAAAATGATAAAATATGCCTTGATTTATGAAATGTTAGTCTATTCTTCCTATTTTTGTAACTTGTTTCCTTTTACTTGATTAATATAAAAAGTGGGACAGAAATCGTAATTGAAGATCACAAGATTATTGAAGGAGTTGAAATTTTTCTTTCCACATAATGTTTGATGGATGTAAGGCTATATTTCTTTTCCCAATGGTATGAATTTCATCATCCACATAAAAGACATATAAAGGTATGAAGCTTCAACCCAAAGGGTTCATATCCTTTATCATTCAACATAAAATTTCATCATCAGTATCTTTTAACCAAAATACCAAAGACTAAAGAGTTCATGGAGACTAACTTCTAGACTGTAAAGGTTTTAAAATGATTTCATGTGAAGTGACACTTCAAGTGTTTTGTCTCCATCGAGAAGCAAAAGCAACCTCTTAAGCTGGCAACTAAACACCTTAGATAGACAAACTATTTTTATTGAATTAGAAAAGTACATATTTCCATAAATGCTAAAAATATCAAAGAAATCCCTCCCCGACTCCACTATGATTGTTGTTGTTCTTGTTCCTAAACTCCCAAGCTTAAGCACTAAATAGGAGAATCTACACCAATGAGGTTATCAACCCTTATCATAGGACATCTTATCTATAGTGTAAAGCTAGAACAGTGATTTAAAAAACGCTAGGCGCCAAAAAGTGCCAAGGGCCCAAAACGCCCGAGGTGCTAGGCGCTCGCCCGAGAGAAGCGATGCGCTCTGAAATATTAAAATATAAATAATATACAATATAATTATTTAAATAAAATATAATATTAAATTAAAAATCTACCATTAATAGTATATTACTTACTGTTAATAATAGTTAGATGGGGAGAAAAGGGGAGAACAGAACCGTTGACAGTAAGGATATAAAAAGTCACGAAAGTGGGAAGAGAAGCGGTGAGGCGCAAGCTAGCGGCGGCGGCGGCGAGGACTAGTCTATCTGATCGCGCAGTCTATAAAGCGGCAATAGTAGCGATGGGCGCTGCGAGCGGCGAACAACAGCAAGCGATGGCGATGGACAACGGCAGCGGACAACGGAGCAACAACGGCGAGAGGAAGTTGAGGAGACTCGATCGGCGAGAAAGACTCGGTTTCTTGCATCTCCGAAGCGATGGCGGCGCCGGCGAACAGGAGAAATCATCGGCGGGCAGAGGGAGAAGGTGCATGCTAGGGTTGGGAGTCGAGGTCGCACGCAGCTTTTATTAGTTGGTTCAATCGAACCAACTAACACACATTTAACCGAACCATACTTAAAAAAGTCTAGTTCGGTTGCCTTATATCAATCGGGCGCTCGCCCCAAGCGCCTGGGCTCGGATGAGCGCCTAAGCGGCGCCTCGTTGAAGCGCACCACTTGGTCCTCATATGAGGCGCTCAGGTCTCGCCTCGCCTCCCCTCGCCTCGCCCGAGCGCTTAGGCGAGCGCCTTTTTAAATCACTGAGCTAGAATCATTTTAGAAATTAGATATAATATTTTCCTAATTAGCATGAGTTTTCTTTTATCTTTTAATTTAATCTCCAACCTATCCTCTTGAATCTTGAGACTATTTTAATTCTTGTTCCTTTCCATTTTTTGTAGGATTTCTAGATTTTATTTCTGAATCCAAATGGGTATTATGTGGTAGCTATCCATAGGCATTATGCTTTCATCAACATCTAGAACACTCAGCACCAAAGTTCGCCAAACCGTACCATATCAGCATAGGTGTACCGCTCGATACGTATATATATATATATATATATATATATATAGTTAAAAAATAAAAAAAGGGCGACGTCGCCTTGTTCCTTCTCCTCACACGGGGAGACATTTCTTCTCCCCATGCAGGGAGAAAGCCCACGCGAGGAGAAGAAATCGCCTGCGGGCAACGAATCATGCATGAAGAAATCGCTTGAGGGCGGCGAATCACGCAAGTAAAGAAATCCCCCGCGAGCGACAGATCGAGATCGGGAGAGCAACGGTGGACTCCAGGTTCTCTCTTTTCTTCTCCCTCTTCTTCTTTCTCCCTCGGCTGATACCACCCGAAATCGATTGTCAATGGTCAAAATCGCGATTCTGACCAGACGGTGACGATTGAAATCGGCAATCCGATTTTGGGTGGTATAAATAACTAATCGACGGTACGCCCGATGGCGGTGATCCGTTCGATCGAAATCGAGCGTACCGCCCATATCGAGCGATACCATTCGAAACGTCGAACCTTGGTCAGCACTATAACCCTTGCCTGGCATGCTTTCATCAACGTCTGAGAACCCTTAGCACCATAACATAAGAGGAGACAAAGTTGACCACAAAAAGAGTCCAACCACCACTATGCTTGGGGTGGGTGACCCCTTTCAGTGGAATGACAACTCAGTTATCAAACTAGAAGAGTAGCCAGTCATGGGGCTACCCACCCCCAAATGTGGTTGACACCCTTTTATCATCACAAGGGTCAGCCAAGACGAGAGGAATGAAAGAGTGAGGGAACCTCTAATTCTAGTTAATTCCAATCTCAATCTATAAGTTAATCAAACATGTCTTGACACTTGAATTAATAGTAGACGTTTTTATGCTCCTCTCTCTTCTCTCTTATCCACCCTTTCTTACCTAATATAGCTTCTCTCCTTTCTTCTATAGAAGAATTTGCCTGATAAAAGGGAACTATTCTATTAAGAGGATTTCTCATGTAGCCATTTTAGGGTAATTAATTGAATAGAAACATCAACTTACAAATTGGAGCTGCCACTCATAGGGATAGTTCAAAGGCAACATTGCAGAATTGACGAAGGGATACAAATGAAGAAACATATCCAATGGATAACCATGCTAAAGGATATGAAATTTGAATAAATAAAAAAGGAACTAATGTGACAATTTACATATGTACCACCTAGACAAGTGACCCTTGGATGACCAATGGATCTTTGGCAGCCAGGAAGAAGAGCTCAAACACTTAAACTCCTAGTCGAATAAGGATTTGAGTATGTAAATGCAAACTAGCTTAACCTTATCTCACTTGATTAATTAATTTCATTCAAACTTAGTCCAATAGTCCTTTAATTAAATGAAAAGTGAGACAACAAATGCTTGAAGAAAGAATATAAGATTTACACCATTTTCACAACTCATTGAGTGACAACTTTGTTACCCAAGCCACAGGCAACCAACCATTGAATAGGGCCGACAAGACTAAATGTGGCCAACCACCCCTTTATCATCACAAAAGGATCAGCCAAGATATGTGGATACACCAGTAAGGTAACTTCTAAGTCCTAGTGTGTCAGCCAAGATATGAGGATAGAATTACTAAGGCACAATCTAAGTCCTCATAAAATTCCAAATCCCAATAGTCTAACTTGAGCGTATGTCTTACTTTTAAACTAATAATAGTCCCTTCACAGTTCCCCTCCCTTCTCTTCTCCTCTTTCCTGTAATTCACCTCAGTCTTTCCTTCTTGCTCTCCAATATTCTTAGAGGGTACCTTTTTGCCTTAGAAAAAGAATGCATTCAATAAGAATTGTCTATCTTATCCATATGGTTTCTTGTTCAAGATAAAGTCCAACTCCTAACCCTTTCAAATCAATGTAGCTACTTCTATAGAAAGTTTGAACCTTCACAAGGACATCTTGACTCACCAAAAGGCCACTTGACTCCCATATTTTGGCAAGTCAAACTATTGCTAGGTTGGCTAACACATGAATGCAAAAATAATTAGATGAACCCTCGGCCGTTAAAAGGACTTGACTAGCTTCAGTTGATTCTGATTCGGGGTTTGAATTGAACAGAACTAGTTTTATATCAATTCCATATCTGAATCCAAGTTTGTAAGTTTTGATCATGCCATCAAACAAGAAGTTGTTGGAAGTATGAACATCTACTTAAATATGTCTTTTTTTCTAGTTTTACATAAGATTCTTTCATTTTCTGAGCAATTTGATGAAAAGAAGTACCTCAGTGAATTTAATTTAAAGATGAGCCTTATCATGTGAGGATTGACCGAATTATCTGCCATCTAGTGCTCAAGATAAAGATAAAAACATATCAAATAATTATGACATAATACCACAAAGCTAAAATGAGTGATGCATCAAAGTAAGGTTTCAAATTTTGGTCCGAGTCTCATATTAGTTCTTGGTCAGACTGGTACAAATCCTAATACGTGGAGCATGTTGACACACAGCATGCCCTCACACCAGCCATCAAGGACCAAAGAGAAAAGATGGAGAGAAGAGAGGAGAAGGGAAGAGCAGAGGCAGAAAAGGAAAGGAAGATAAGAAAGAGGAGGAAGTGGAGGAGGAGATGGCTGTGTACCAGAGAAGAAGGTGGCAATGCAAATGACAGTAGCAAAGTGGGAAAAGGTGGATACAAGGCATTGGCGACAAAGGTTTTGATCGATAGCTGAGCAATGGAAAGAGAAAGAGCTGTTACTGTTGTTTCCCCTCTATTTTTATTTTCTATTGACTGCCAACATTCATTGTCAACAGCTAAAAGACAACTTTTTTTTCAATTGTACAACTTTTAAAAAATAAATAAAATAAAAAATCTGTTTCTGATCAGGTCAGACAAAATTGTCTGATTCACATACCACAAATAGGTTGGACTAGTAAATTTCAATTGGTATGTGCTGGTCCAACCAGATTTTGACTTGCATTAAAGGTCCTAGCCAAGTCAAAATTTAGAATATTAGGTTATTCCACCATAAAAATCCTTCAAAAGAAAATTAGTGGTTAAGTAAGATCTTAGTCTAATTTTAAGCACCGTTGAATTTAGGTCACACTTTTTCTTTTTTCATGGAATTTCAAATGTATGTTTCATCATTTTTTGTTGGCACTGTATCATTCTCATCATCTTATTTTCAATCGTTTTGATGCTAAGTAATTCTAGTTAAGAATACTAAGATTTAAAAAATCTGTTAGCATTTTCAAATAGGTACTTATGTCTAATCATAAAATGGTTCCAACCACTTGATCCAAAGTATGCCCTCAATAATAGATAATTTTCTTACATTATTTTTAAATTCAGATTACTTTTAGCGATTTTGCTCCTGCTGATTTGATCTGACTGATCTGCCTAACATAGAGTTTTTGAGATTAGCTAAAGCCTATGGATACACCAACCTTTTTTATCACATGAAACATGTGTTCTCAAAGTCCAGTAAATAGAAAATCACTGTCAATAAATCAAGTAAAAGTCGCTTAGAAGATCTATGACATAAAGTTATAAACTGTTATCAATCTTCCGTAGCTATAATTGACTACTGACTGAACTGATCGCTTAAGCTTCAATCATCTTCTACATTTATATATGCTGTAAGAAGTCATGACAGTGGATTTTGTACAAACTTACTAGATATTAGACATGAAGAAATTGGATGAACTTAGAGACAACTAAAACTTGGAAGATAAAGAATGGAAGAGAGTTAATTATGGAAACAGGCATATGAAAGGATACTTCTGCAAAATATCTAATTTGTATCTGAAAATGAGTCACAATGATTTTGCAGAATCAGAGGATATCAAGAAGAAGATAAGAGTCTCCATAAGTTTCTTAAGTGAGGTACATGCTAAAACAATGGCAACATTATACAATTCATTAAAGGTATTAGAAGAATCCAACATGATTTGATCTTCTGGAATCATGACCATCATGGAGAATAATGTTGTTTGAAATTGTTTCCCACTGACACATCCAAAACTAATAATAACCAACATCCTCACAAAAACCAATAGACAAATCAGAGTATGCAACCCAAATCAATTTCTATGATGTCTACATATCTGTCCCTGTGGCACATGCATACAAAGTACTTCTAGCATCCCTCTGTCTCACCTGTGACGTTTGCCACTAATATTTTAAAAACAGAATGATATTAATAGATTAACGCTCGCATACGTTAGCACTCAACCGGCTAACCATACTACCGTGCACCACCTAGGGTTCAGATCATGTCGGAGGAACAAAATGGAATAATTTCGACTATAGAACTGGAGGACGATTTTTGAAGAGGGTAACATTGACGAGAAATAAGAAGTGGTTCGCAAAGGATGGGAAACGAGAGACTAAAAGCTTACCAATCTTGCGCACATTGGAGGAGGTGAAGAGGTACATGAGGAGATGGACGGTCCTCAAACTGAAGCTCTGGTTGTAAGACGACAGAGCCTGCTGCAGCTCGTGGTCATCGATGAACCCGCTGCCATCCCGATCCGCAGCCTGGAAGCACGCCACCACGTTCGGGTCCGTCCCCGGAGGAAACACCGATGGCAGCAGAGCCGTGAACGGGCCGGCGCCATACGACCCGAAAGGAGGTGGCGGTGCCGACGCGGCCGGAGGGGGATGGCCATAGTACCCAGACGGCTGCCCGTAGCTCCCGTAACCCTGTGCCTTACCTTCCTTCGGGGGCTTCTCTTCGGCCGGCGGTGCCGACGGCGTGGGAGCGGGAGCACCGTAGGGCAGGGCGGAGGCGTAGGGTGGCTGCGCAACGCCGTAAGGCGGGGGAACGCCATAGGGGTTTGCCGGTGATGCGCCGTACGGTGGGTAACCGGAGCCCGGAGGATAGCCTGCCATCTGGATTGTGTCGATGGAGAGGTGGAGACGGAGGAGAAGGGTAGCGGCGTTCGGCAAAGAAAATATTGAAGTGGAGCCACGGCGTGTAGCTTTTCAGGGCCCAACACATTTGTACGGTTATCGCCCAAATATCAAACCAAAAAATTAATAGAAAAACCACATCTCGTAAATCCAAATTTGAGTTGATTTTCGAATTAATTTAAATCTCAATCTACTTATAATCTGGCTCATATTTAGACAACAGATTCGAGATTTAAATCTCATCTTGCAAACCTAAATTTCGACTCGAATGAAATTACCATATGAATTTCCTGTTGGTTCGGGTCAAACACCTTAATAAACCAAAATTAATAGAGAAAAGCACATCTCCTAAATCCAAGTTTAAATCAGTTTTCGAATTGATTTAAATCCCAGTCTGCTTGCAATTCAGCCCAAATTCAGATAATAGATTCGAGATTTAATACTGTCTCGCAAACCCAAATTCTGACTGGGATGAAATTATCGTATAATTTTCCTATTATCCTCATCCGACGGGCTCTCGTGGGATGGGTGATGGTGAGTTGGAGCATACTGACGCGGTGATATAGCATCCACGTGGCATGAAGCGAGAACGTGGTAAGTTGCGTGGTAAGCATAGCGATACATTGGTATAACACACACGTGGCACCAATTGGGGATACTAAATTTACGAGGTGGGTGGACAGGACGGTAGACAGATAGCTGGTCTTAACTAATCGGATAAATCATAAGTTACGAACATTGAGATTTCTGATGGGTCTATTTCGATTCAAATTAAATTAGGGTCAGGTCCGACCGAGATGTAGTGGTCTGGATGGGTGGGTAGGATGAAGACTAAGGATTATATTAGGAGATGAACAAAGTATTGAGAAAGAGCATTAGGTGGCGGATTGGGCTCTTTGAACCTCAAATCAAACTTAGAATATAATGGCCATCGAGCACAGTCCGACTTAGCTAAATCAACCCAAACCGTGAACGGTCCAAGTTCCTTTCCCTCGCTCAAGAATCTTGTGGCTCTCAGCTTCATCTTATGATGTGATAAGACTCCACCTAGCTAGGGTGACGCAATTATTTTTCCTTTTATTCGACATGTTTCGTTGATCAATGACCCAATTGTCCTTGTTAATGTATTAGGGAATTTTGGTTAAAATTTTTCTAAATAAATTTATTTAGATAGAATGATGTAATAAATAACGTTGATAGTGAAAACTTTCATAATAAAGAGATTTATATAGTTCTCCAATCCTTTTTTATTTTCGAAAATAAATTTAATAGTATCATCCCTACCCATGTTTCAAACCATCCTATAGATCGGTTCATAGGATCCACAGATACAAAATGGATAAAAAATATTATAAAGAGGTTGTTCATATATAGAAAACATTGTAAAGTGAATAAAAAATATTATAAAAAAGATTATTTTTTACATTTTTATCATTCATTCTACTTCATATATGTCTATAAATATAATCGAACATAATTTGTACTGATGTATTTCATACAAATCAGACAAAGTCATTTAGGATGTTTTTGAACATTACAATATTTACGTTCATATATTAAAAACAATGTGATGTAAAAAAAACACTATAAAAAGAATATTTACCAAATATTTATCATTCATTTCATTTTATACCATGTCAATAAATGCAATCATACATAATTTGTATTAATGTATTTCATACAAGTCATAAAAATTCATTTAGGGTGTTTTGGAAGATAGCTATATGTTTTCAACGTTCCAAAACACCATAACTAACTTTTTATGACATATATAAAATACATAAGAATAAATTATATCCGATTGCATTTGTTGGCACAGTATGAAATAGAATAAATGACAAGAATTTGAGAAATGACCCATCTATAGTGTTTTTCTATTCACTTTATAGTGTTTCTTAATAAAAACATTGTAATGATGTTCCAAAACATCCTAAATGATTTTTATGATTTATATGAAATACATAAGTGCAAATTATATCATATTGCATTTATTAATATAGTATAAAGTGAAATAAGTGACAAAAATGTGAGAAATGATACCTTTAGAAACACCTAGAAATAAAATAATCAAACCTAAATTTTATGGCCATTTTTCTTTCCTAAAGAAGTTTTTTTTTGGTACTTGACATTCCTTCAAGTAAGGCTCTAAGAATTTTAAAATAACTATCAACGCCAACCAACAATAGAACATTATGATCATAAACTTTAAATTATATAACCTACCATAAATGACATATTAAGGATGTACCAAACTGAAAGCAGAGTATGTCCCTCTGAGTGGGATCTTAAATCCAATGATCGGAGCGGCGAATAATATATCTACTACTAATTTTATCCATCGAAGCCAAGTGAAAAGTAAATTTATATTTATATTTTCTAATGATTTTTATCAATGAGATTAATAACTCATTGGAAGATCATCATTTAATTCATGTTTACTAAAGATTGATCATCATGCTAACAGACATTCTCTGTCCATCGTGGTATCACTTATTAGTAAACAAACCATTGCTAACAATTTTGAAGAAAAGATTCTTAATACTTTTCACAAGGATGGACAAGTTTTTTTTTAATTACGAGTGCCAGAGTGAAGTTATCTAATTATGATCGTGTTTGGAATAGGATTCTGGATGAAGAAATTCCACGGGTAGAAACAATCCTACGCTGAAAAGATTGGTAGGAAAGATTCTGACAACTGACGAATTAGAAGTTTACTATTTTTAATAATATTTTAAAAAATAATAATAAATAATTTAAAATTCATAACCCCCCTAATTCTATTTTTTTCTCTCATCTGCTTTCTTTTTTACGCATGGCACCCTACTCGCATGGACTCTCTCCATCGCTCACACAATCTACTACCCACCACTCTCATTGCTTGTGACTTCCCACTACCAATTAACGTTGATCACCGATCATGATCTTGCTCTTACAGCTCGTTATCATTGATTGTAGGCTCAACCTGTCCACTTGTAAGATTATAGAATCCTTTATAATTAAATAAAATATATTATAGATTAATTAAATTTTGATAAAAGATATTAGTTAATATTAAATAAAATCTATATTATATTGAGATATTTTAGGGAATGTTGTTGATGAAATAAAATTTCTTAATAACTTATCCTAAACCTTTTGCTCTCGCCTATAAATAGACATAACCTACTATAAATCTAATGTATGGAACGATAATAAGAAACATAGAGAAATTATAGTTATTCTCTCAATCTCCCCAAATACCATCAATAAGAGTGGTCCTATGAAAAGATAGGAAGAGAGAAGACGGGATCCAGATCTATTATAGTTCTTCTTTCAGATCGACATCTCAGTGATATTCAGATCCGTAGGCGGTGTTCTTGAAGATTACATTGGATCTATTCATATGATATCTAAACGATAATAAGAAACATAGAGAAATTATAGTTATTCTCTCAATCTCCCCAAATACCATCAATAAGAGTGGTCCTATGAAAAGATAAGAAGAGAGAAGACGTGATCCAGATCTATTATAGTTCTTCTTGCAGATCGACATCTCAGTGATATTCAGATCCGTAGGCGGTGTTCTTGAAGATTACATTGGATCTATTCATATGATATCTAAAGGTATGCATCGTAAATAGATCTAGTATTTTTGATTTCAAATCATGGTATAAAAGTTTTTCTGTATAATAGTTTACATAATTATTGTTTTTATGCTTACAATTGGTTATTGAGATAAAAAAATATTAGATATATTATTTTAGTTTATGATGCGTAGATCTGAATATTTGATCGATCTATATTCATATCTGTTAGGTTTAATCGTTTACTTATGAATGATCTTGATGGTTATTATGCATCATGGAAAAGACGCAGCAATCTCGCTGTGTTTTTGTTGGATCTACCTACGGCAGCACTGAGTGTGCGTACAGATTAGTAGCATTAGCGATGCTGTTGATGGCCCAGTCGATCGCGTATAGGCGGTGGCGCATCAAGCGGTGGTCAGATTACCTGGCGGCTACATGAAAAGCGATCGTGTGTGCGGCGGTGTCGCGCCGCGTGCGACGCTAAATCGCCGCCAGCGTGGCTTTGCACACCAACTGCGTCCCAATGGTCGGCGACATGTAAAATGTCGCCGTGATGCATTGGCGGTACGACCCTGACCGCAGTTGGCGGCGTTAGTAGGGAAGGAATTAGGATCAAGGTTTTTCTTAAATAAAAACTATAGTTTTACCATTCTACTGAAATCATAATTTTACCATTCGGTTGAAATTACAGTTTTAACTTTTGCAAAAATCACGATTTTGTCATTTAACTAAAATTACAGTTTTACCTTCAATTGAAATTACAGTTTTGCCATTTAGTCGAAATTACAATTTTATCCTTTGGTTGAATATGATTATTTATAGTTTTACCCTTTCTGTGTTTTATTAATTCTATAACATTTCTGCCCTTTATAAATTCTGTAATTTTTATATTCTTTTAGAATTACAGTTATACCATTATAAAATTGAGAAATTATGGTTTCTTTTCTCAATTATGAAATTGATCAATATATAATCTAAGAAAATTTAATTATGATTATATTTTGATTATTTATTGATTAAATTTTATTTTAATTAATTTATTTAATTGGACTTATGGGCTTTCCAATTAAATAAAATTAATTAGTTTAATTTAAAAATTATAAATTATTGTTTCTTTATATTTTTCTCATATGAATTATTAATTACATGTGTTAAATCTAATTATTGTTTCTTACATATTTATTCAGTTATTCACATGTAAATGTTAGTAGTTATGAAATGATATTTATTTTTCATATGAATACATGGTTTATGTATTATCATGATTATAGTTATCATATGAGTTTTTTCATACTGATTAAGTGTTCAATAATTATTATGGTTATTATTCTATTATTGAACTATTTCAGTATAAATTAGTTCAAATGAACTTGATGAATATTATTTATAATTCATCTCCTTAAGTTATGTCTGATCGGTAGTTGCCAAAGTAGCATAGAATGGTAGGCTTATAAGATATAAAATACAATTAAAGTCTTGTCATTCATAGAAAAATTTAATTTATATTTTATATTACTGCATTAATCTTGTAGTCACCAAAGTGGCCTAGATCAATGATTTATAAAATTACATTAATGAACAAGTCCTCAATGACATTAAGGAAATAATATTCAAAATTACATACATAATTAGGATATTTAAATAATCCCAGAGGATAATCTATTTCAAATAATTATATGATGGGGTAGGATGATACTGTTTTGGATATCCTTGTAGTCTAGAATTGTATACCCAAATATAGCAAAATTATTCCACAAGGATGGTATCAGTCCTTTATAAATGATCTTGAGTGAACATTAAATATGTCAATATTTTTACCCAAAGGTTAAATATTGATGATATCAATAGTTCATCATATTTTGGTAAACTAAAAGTATTAATATTATTTTATATTATACAGTGGTATTCCCGTCCATACATTCACATGCTTTTAGTGTTCCTATACTCTTTAGATCAAATTATTCAGAATGGTTAGAGCATGTGCAATTTATATTGGGCGTATTAGATCTTGATTTGACATTGCTTGTTAAAAAGCTCATAGAATTAACTGATAAAAGTATTGTAGAACAAGTCAATGAAATGAAGATTTGGGAAAGATCTGATAGGCTCAGTTTAATGTTTATAAGGATGATAATTGCAAATAATATAAAGACTTCATTACCGATTGTAACTAGCACACGTGAATATTTAAAGATTATTAAAGACAGATTTAAATCTGTTGATAAGTTATTGGTTGGTACATTAATGAAAGAACTGACTACAGCTAAGTATGATTGTACCCGAGGAATTCAGGATCACATCCTCAATATAGCTGACAAAGCTACAAAACTTAAGGCATTTGGAATAAATATTGATGAATCTTTCCTTGTGTAATTTATTCTTAATTCTCTTCCTTCTCAGTTTGGCCCATTCAAGATTCACTACAATACAAATAAGGATAAGTGAGACTTAAACGAGTTAACTAGTATGTGTATTCAGGAAGAATTAAGATTAAGGCAGGAAAGTTCATATAATGTACTGACAACTACTCAAGGAGTTAGTAATAAGAAAAGAAAATCGAAGTATCATCCATTAAAGAAATTTGTCAGGTTTGAAAATGTTAGCCAGACTATTAAAAAAAAAGCTATTTTAGTAAAATACTTCCTTTATAGCAAGAAAGGACATGTAAAGAAAAACTGTATTAAACATAGGACTTGATTAAAAAAGAAAGGTATAAGCTTAACCTTTGTATGTTTTGAATCAAACATTGCATAAGTTCCTTCTAATACATGTTAGATTGATTCTAACACTTCAACTCATGTTACTAATAATATGCAGGGATTCCTTTCAATTTAAAAACCAAAAGAATGTGAAAGATTCATAATTATGAAAAATTATCTCAAAGCAAAAGTGGTATTAGTGGGGACTTATCGCTTACGCCTAGAAACGAGTTATCTAATAGATCTTAAAGACGCATGTTTTGTTCCTACAATTTTTAAAAATTTAATTTCTCTATCTAGAATTGATGAGTTAGGATATTGTGTTTCTTTTGGTAATGGTAAACTCAACATATTTTATGATTTAATAAAAGTTGGTTCTAGAATTCTGTGTGATGGTTTAAACATAATTAATTTGAATCTTGAGTTTCAAATACATTATTAACCATGCAATCAAGTATTGGAATGAAACACAATTCTAATAATGAAAGATCTTCTATATTATGGCATAGACGTTTGGGGCATATCTCCAAGGAAAGAATTGAAAGATTAGTGAATGATAACATTTTAAAAAATTTAGACTTCATTGATTTTGATGTTTGCATAGATTGCATTAAAGGAAAGCAAATTAAGTATACAAAGGAAAATACCACAAGAAGTAAAGAACTTTTTAAAATTATTTATACTGATATATGCGGACCACTCCATATTTTCTGTTTTAGTGGAGAAAGGTATTTCATCACATTTATAGATGACCTATCTAGATATGGTTATGTTTATCTAATACATGAAAAGTCTCAGGTCGTTGATATTCTTGAAGTATACATAAATGAGGTCGAGAGACACTTATATAGAAAAGTTAAAATTGTCAGATCTGATAGGGGTGGTGAATTTTATGACAGATATGATGAATCCGGTAAGAATATTGGTCCTTTTGCTAGATTCCTAGAACATCAGAATATTTGTGCTTAGTATGCATTACCAGGTGTGCCATAGTAGAATGATATTACAGAAAGGTGAAATTGTACTCTTATGGATATGGTTAGGAGCATGATGAGTTATTCCTCTATACCTGAGTCAATGTGGGGGTGATGCTCTTATGACAGCTATGTATATCATGAACAGGGTTCATAGGAAGTCAGTTCCATCAACTCCATTTGAGTTATGGATTGGAAGGAAACATAGTTTGAGACATATACATATTTGGGGGTGTCATGCAGAGATAAGAGTATTCAATCCACATGAAAAAAAATTGGATCCAAGAATATTTTTTGAGTATTTTAGTAGTTACCCAAAAAGATCCAAGGGATATAGATTTTATTGCTCTAATCATAATATGAGGATAGTAGAATCTAGTAATATAAAATTCCTAGAAAATGTTGAAATCAATAGGAGTCAAAAATCTCGAAGGATTAATTTTGATATTGAGGAGATTCCCAAATTAAAGAAAATTGATTTTAATGATGATTTTGATTTTGATACTTTAAATTTGAATGATAAATCTCCTCTCCAAAACAACTTAGATGCATCTAATTCCAAGTAATCCTTACCTAAGGAATAGAAGTATGTAGATTCTTATCTTAAGGAGTTAATAATATGAGATATATCAAAAGGTATTCAAACTCATTCATCACTTCAGAATTTTTATGCTAATGCCGTATTTCTCAAGTTGAACCAAAATGCATTGAGGAAGCCCTAAAAGATGATTCTTGAGTTATTTAAATGCATGAAGAGTTAAACCAATTTGAGATAAATGAGGTGTGGGAGATTATTTCTAGACCTAGTGACCATTTAGTGATTGGTACTAAATGAGTCTTTAGAAACAAGCAAGATAAAAATAGTATTATGGTTAAAAACAAGGCTAGATTAGTGGCCAAAGGCTTGATAGGACTCCAACAGGGTTGACTCCTAATCATCTTAGTACTAGTCAATAAAAACCCTATTAGATTGTAATAAAGCCACTCATATCTTATAAAGGAGTATGGTTAGGGTTTAGATTATCCCTTATGTCTTAGTAGTCACCGCCCCCCTTATTGGGCAAGTTGGCCAGGGTTTCCCCCTGCTTAGGTTGGCTATAGAGCAAACCTAGCTGCCCCTTATTCCTATTAAGGCAGGATGACTATAAGATGGACAAAAGGATAATTCCACTTAGATAAGTGCCCCCTTAGGCTAGGACTTTAATCCCTATTTAAGATATAGTTGCCCCCCTCTTTTAATTAAGTAATTATTATCTTCAATTTAGCCTTTGTGCCGAGTCTAGGAGGGAGGAACCCCTATAGCGTTCCAAGGGTTGATCCCCCTCAAGGATCAAAATCTATAGGACTTCTTTTGGGGTCTTATCATCTGATCAGAGCAGCGATCTTGCTGCCCTTGTAGCCGTCATCCATGCCTTCACCTTTCCAAGTAATTCCCATAATTGCTACGACACGCGCCTTCATCTTCCACCCCAGCCGCAGATCAAATCAATCTGCTGCTGCCCCCTGCGTTTGATCTGAAATTCTGAATCTGCCTTCCATCGATTGGCCTCTTGAAAATGAACTTTTGTTCATCCTTTTTGGTTGAAATCTTTACATAATTCTCAAGATCAAGTTAGTTTTCATCTAGATTTAATTTCATGAAAAAACTCCTAGAACTGGTTTTCTTGTATGATCTTTCACCATCATACAATTTTGGAATTTAACGATGAAGGAATCGGCCTTGCATCTTTTGCCCTATTTTCCTACCGTTATATTGTCAAAATTTCATCAAAATTCCTATTAGTATTGATAATATCTAAACCAAGGGTTTTTATATAATTTTCTTAAACTTTCCCTTGGAATTTACATTGAGAAATCATCGTTTCTCCGACGTAAAAATCGGTTCAGCAAGATGGCACATCGCAGCACTTCTTTTCATCGAATTCTATCATATTTAAGTGCTATTTTTTATAAAATTTCAGACTCTCCTTTCCTCATCACCAAACCTTACCATCTTCACTAAAGACCCTTCTAAATATTACCCTAAACTGAATCCAAACAGCTCCCAAATTAGCCACCTAAATCAGCCTACTTCCTTATCGATCCACTTATCTTTTTAAAAATCTTTCCTTACCGAGACACCTACCTTTGCTGCCATCTATCCTAGATTTAAAATCTATTTTCCTAACCTTCATCTACTGCCATCACCATCCTAAAATCACACCAATTTGTAGCCTAAACTATATAAAACTATAGCCCCAAATCTGCCCTAAACCGTAGTGTACTTCTATCAAAATAGATCCACCTTCCAACCGGCCACACCTTCTCCAAAATTCTCATGCCATTAACCCAATAATAGAAAAAAAGATCTTAATATTATAGATCATGAGGCATATACTATGGCATCAGAGAAGGCTATTGATGTAAAGCTTAAAGCCTTTGGAAACCCCATGGAAGAGAAGATGTGATCCATTTTCGCCGAATTCAACAATGGTCGACTGTCAAACCCAAGGAAATCACAACATGGAGAAACTTCAGATTGTGAAACGATCCTCAAGAACATGGCTACAGCACCTTTGATCTCAATAATCCATGCATGAAGGTTGACTTCCCTAGATGGGAAGAAGGAGACCCGATCAGATGGATCTAGCATGCGGAGCGCTATTTTCGGTTCTATCGAACCGTCGACGCCACATGCGTGGAGATTACTGTCATCCACCTCGAGGGAGATACTATTCAATGGTTTAATTAGTTTAAGCACGCCCATAGAGGACTCTCTTGGCAGTGATTCAAAGAAGTACTACTAGACTGCTTTATACCAACCAATTTCAATAACATCGATGGACAATTAGCAAAGATTCATCAAATCTCTATAATACAAGAATACCAAACAAGGTTTATACATTTATTTAACCAAACTGAGAATTAGTCTGTGAAATAACTTTTAGGTACCTTTATTGAGGGCCTAAAGTCGGAGATCTGAGGAGAAGTAAAGGTGCGGCAACCGTACACTCTTATGGCAACGATTTCCTTCGCGCGTATCCAAGAAGAACAATTAAACCACGAGGTACAAAGGACAAGGGTCACTCCCCAACTAGCCATACCGAGGTCTATTGTCCCCTCTACCGCCATCCAAGCCCCTGCACCAAAAAAGTTGACAAGAGACGAGCTTCGCGAACGATCGGCCAAGGAGTTGTGTTGGCATTATGACGAACCGTGGAGCCACGAACATCACTGCAAAAAGGATCGGCTCCTCATGATTGAACCAGTAGAGGATGAGGATAATGAAACATCTGAAGAAGCCCTTGAACCTAAAGAAGAAGCCATGGAGGAAGAGTCCTAACCGGCCAACTACATAGTGCATGCATTGGCTGGCTATTCCAACCCGCAGATGATGAAAGTTGAAGGACTTCTAAAATAGCAACTCATCACCGTTCTCATTGACATGGGCAGCACCAATAACTTCCTCAACAGTGAGGTTGCTGCATGTTTAGCACTTCAAATTGAAGGTTGTAATAAGTTTGACATAAAGGTCGCCGACGGTCGAATCTTTAATTGCGACCAATGGTGCCCGCGGGTGAAACTACTCCTCCAAGACCAAGAAGTGGTAGCTGATTTCTTCCTCCTACCCATCAATGATTATGAAGTCGTACTCAAGATCGAATGGCTCACAACACTAGGTGATATCTCATGGGATTTTTCTAAATTAATCATGAAATTTTATTGTAAAGGGAGACAGGTAACATTACGAGACAAGTGCGGGAGCCAAATTTCCACTGTTTCATCACAGCAAATGGAGAAAGTTTCACATAAAGAACATGGTGGATTCTTGTTGCATAATCAACAGCCATCTATAGGGGAGAATGTACAAAACTCAGATCTTAAGCTTGCCCTTTTGCTTGAATTAATTCGTGGATGTTTTCTTGGAGCCACGCGAGCTACCCCTTAACCGACCGTATGAGCACCACATTCCTGTTTTACTAGGCAAACCTCTAGCAAATTTATGATGGTACCACTATCCTTACTTATGGAAGGATGAGATCGAGAATATTGTTAAAGAGATGCTTGACGCCGAGGTGATTTGATCGAGCTGCAACCCTTACTCCTCACCGATGTTGCTAGTGCACAAGAAAGATAGTACGTGGCGGATGTGCGTTGATTATCGGGCTCTAAACGCCATCACCGTCAAGGATAAATATCTTATCTCATTCGTAGATGAACTCTTGGATGAATTAAAAGGAGCCCGAGTCTTCAGTAAATTGGATCTCCAATGCGGATACCATTATATTCGGATATGTACTGAAGATATTCTGAAAATTACATTCCGCACGCATAATGGCCACTACGAGTTTCTGGTAATGCCTTTTGGACTTATGAATACTCCTTCTAATTTTTAAAGCCTAATAAATGACATCTTCTGGAGTTATCTACGTAAGTTCATATTGGTATTCTTTGATGATATTATCATTTATAGCCCTATGCTTGATATACATTTTCAGCACTTACGAACTGTTCTAACAATTTTTCGGGAGAATACTCCTTATATTAAATAGTCAAAGTGTAGCTTCTTATAACATAAATTAGAGTATTTTGGGCATATTATATTAGAGGATAGAGTGGCGATGGGCCCGATAAAGATTGAGGCAATGTAAGGATGGTCGAGATCTACAAACGTACAATCATTATGCACTTTCCTTGGACTTACGGGCTACTACCAAAATTTTATGAAAGATTATGGCAAGATTAGTGCCTCGCTCACATCCTTACTGAAGAAAAACTCCTTCTTATAGTCGGATAAAACCTCTGTAGCCTTTGAACGACTCAAGGCAGCCATGATGATGACGTCGGTCCTAGCGCTGCTCGATTTCGACCGCACTTTGGTCATTGAGGCCGATGCGTCAGGAGTTAGAATTGGGCCTATTCTTATACAAGATGGTCAACTCCTAATTTACACCGAGGCTTCCTCCACACTTCATACGAGGTTTTTACAGGAGATACTAATTACTACCAAATTTAAAATATGGTTAGATACATGTCCATGGCACGAAAGAGGAATAAAACTAAAAGAATTACAATCCATACTCATGCTAGATTGGGCTCTCATCATCCTAAACCGTACCAAAGGACAGTCACTATTCCAGAAGAAAGATTGGCTATCACTAAAGACTAACCATATAGCAGCACATGTAAAGAAGAAATGACCTTCTGACAAACTTTAGATTGGACAAAAAATTAAAGATCAAGTTTTTCTCCACCTCCAGCCTGATCTATACGAAACTTGAGCCTTCATGAAGTGGTCTCCCTATTTCTTTGGGCCTTACAAAATTGAGGATCACATTGGGGCCCTAACATGGAGATTGAATTCACGCACCAGATCAAGATTACAGTTGCAACCGCCAGGTATCCCACCTCAAATAGAAATTTAAAGAAGACGACTCAGCCCAAATCCTTCCAACTAACATCCCAGCAGATTTATGAGAAGTTGATAGATTGAAGCTTGTATATAACTATAGACTAATTGAGAGAAATAGAAAGTAGCAAGTAAAGCAAATAAGGAACACTCATAATTATAGTGGTTAGGCCTCAACCAGGCCTACGTCTACTCTCGAGTCCTCTTCTCCAAGGTCCATCAACGTCCACTATCAATCTTCTTTGGGTGAAGATCAAACCCTTACACTTCTCACTCTTTTTTTCATAAGCTCAGGAGAGGAACCTTAAAAACTCACAAGGGAGACTTTACAAGAATACAACTATTCTCCTCACTCTCATGCCCTCTTTTCTTTTTCCTACAATTTTAGCATACTATTTTTTTACAGAATTTCTAGCCCAAAATATTATGTTAAATGCAAGAAATCTTGGGATATTTATGACCCCAACTTTAGAAATGGAGCTAAAAATTTAAATCTTTTTGTAAATTCTACGTAAGGGTAGTACTACCGTCGGCGCCGATGGTACTATCACCTTTAGCCATCCGAAAATAGTGCTATAGCGGTACTACCACTGCTTGGGTGGTACCATCGCCAGCCTGGGCGATACCACCACCACCCACTAGTAGTACTACCGTTGAGAATCTCACAAAAGCCTCTTTTATGTCCTTTTGTATATCCGACTCATACCTCCTATTGACCCCTTTCCAGGTCAACTAATTGAGCTTAACCTGAGCTTAATCTATCCCCATAGTGAACCCAGTTGTCTCAGTTGAGTTAATTTAGATTCCTTCCAAATCTAACTCAAGTAGAATTCAAACCCAAACTGATGCTAACTATGACTTAATCAATTATAATTATATGACCATCAAGTCCAACAAGACCCTCATGACTCCCGACAAGCTTTTCGGCAACCCCCGACGATCTCCCGATGAGTCTCTTGGTCTTCTTCCGACAAACACCTGACGCTATCCTGGCAAGCTCCTGATCACCTTCGGCAAGCTCCCGGTGAACTCCTAGCAAGCTTCTGATACCTTCGACAAGCTTTTGGCGAACTCCCGACAAGCATTTGATCCCTTCAACAAGCTTTTGATACTTTTGGCAAGCTTCCGGTGAGTCTCTTAGTGAGTTCCCACCACATCGTCTAGACGCTAGCCCGATGCACCAAACATGACTCTGGCACAACATATGATTGTAATTTTCTCTCTCTATCGTAGTTAATCCTCCATCAATCATCTCTAATACACATGTTCGATCAATAACCCATCAATTGATTTCATCATCAAAATCTGAGATTCAACAGCATTAACGTTCAAGGAAAAAGTTATTTTTTTTCAAAATCATTCCATTCATTCGTTGGATTAGAATATTTTTTAAAACCACTTTCAATGATGTTCCACAAATCAAAATTCATAGAAATTAAGAAAATTCTCATTCGTGTTTTCTAGTAAGTGTAGTATGTCTCATTGAACATAGAAGAACGAGTGATAAAGTAAACCTTGTGATTGCTGGAAAAGGCCATTAAAACTCACTTGGGTGTTAATCTAACTGAGAGAACTTAGCTCTGATACCAACTGTTAGGATCGAAATGGCACTAAGAGGGGGGGTGAATTAGTGATATCGTAAAAATATCCGATTTAAAAAAGTTTGAATGAGAATATAAATCAGAAATGTGTTTAACTTGAAATTATGAATAGAAGTGATGAGTAAAATAAATTAATTAGCAATAACAAGGAAAAGCAATAAAAAATACAAACTGATTTACAGTGATTCGATCATTACTCGAGGCCACCAACTCCCGATTCCCCTTCTCTCGAGGCCACCAACTTTCACTGTCGATCTTCTTTCCAACGAGCGAAGATCAACTCCTTATTACGACCTTTCCTTTTACCAGGCTCAAGAAAGAACCTTTACAAACTCTTTCACACAAGACCTCATACCTCCTTAAAATAGTCGCTAAACTCAAGGAGGAAGAGACACAAATATTTTTCATAGTTTATAACACTTTAATCTCAAGGATTCTTTCTCTTTTCACCCTTTTTTTTATACTTATTCATGCTTCATCAAGAAAGAATGGGTGGAGTATTTTTAGACCCCTAATGGCTTTAAAATTGGAGCTTTAAATCCTTAATTTTTCAAGATACTAGTGGTACCACCGTCAGCACCGAGCAATACTGTTGTCGAATAGAGCCCGAGAATCTAAGCTCTGGTGGTACTACCACTAGTCTAGGTCGTACCATCGTTGGCTTGTGACGAAACCAACGTCGGAAAGCCTGGAAAACCATAAACAATGCATTCGGCAATCTGGGCGGTACCACCACCTAGACCTAGCGATACCACTCCCTATGTCAACTCCAGGTCATCAAATTGACCTTTTATCATGCCCAATTCAACCCTAATTCAGGCCCAATGGACTCCAAATCAAGTTGGCATGATTTTGGCATAATGTCAGCTTAATTTGACTCTAAACAACTATGATTAAGACCTAATCACTTTAATTATTATCATGAATTACGTTGTTCAGCATTCCGATATGTCATTGTTAGGACCCTAGCTAAGTCTCATGATTAATTCAAGTTGAGTCTTGTCAGTCTATCCAATCGGAGTCAGTTATGGGTCGGGTGAGCCCCATCAAGTCAGTTATGAGTTGGTTAGAGTTAGTTATTATATTTAGTTAGGATAGAATCGGTTATTATTTTTAGTTAGGAGTTTCTATCAGTTAGTTAAGAGTCCAAGTTTAGTGAACTCTTGAGTCCAAGCCTAGAGGGACTCCTAGCTGAGCTCTATAAATAATCTTGTAAACTCTCTTATGAGCAAGGAATGAAGAAATCTTAGTTTTAGCCAAAAGGTAAAACTCTATGAGGCAGATCCCTTCGAAGTGATGTAGGAGGCTCGATCCCCTCGAAGAGATCGATTATCCTCCCTTTCTCCATCTCCATCTATAATATGTCAATATATTAGGATCAAAGCAGCACTAAGAGAAGGGGTGGGGGTGAATTAGTGCTTATAAAAAATTTATGTCGATTTAAGTTTTTGCTCAATAAAAATCATATCAAAAATGCGTTTAAGCATAGAGATGTTTGTAAGAGTGCAAGCAAAGATAGTAGACAGTTAAATAAGAAAATAATGAAGATAAAGAGCAAACAAGAGGAAGCAAGTCGATTTTATAGTGGTTCAGTCTCGTGACCTACGTCCACTCTCGATTCCTCCTCTGTTGAGGTCATCGACTTCCACTACTTATCTTCCTTCAATGGGTGAAGATCAACTGCCCTTTTGCAATTCTATTCTCCTTTTATAAGTTTAGGAGATAACCTTTACAAGTCTCTAAGCGCTCCCTTAAATAAAAAACTATACAAGACGAAATGAAGAGAAGCTCTCAAAGAATTACAACAGCATTTTCACTAGATTTTTGCTCTTAATGCTTACATACCTCAAGCAATGATGGGGGGAGAGTGTATTTATAGGCCCCAAATGACTTCAATATTGGAGCCAAAATTCAAATTTTAAGAGTTTCTGAGGTGCTAGTCTCGAAGACTGTGTTCTGGTGGTTGTACCACCAGTCTGAGCAGTATGACTGCTTGACATAGTTTAGAAGACAATGTCTAGGAGGTTCAACTACTTGACACACCTTCGAAGACTGTGTCATCTTGGAGACCGTGTCTTCAAAGACCGTATCTTTTCTAACGTTGGGTTACTGAAATGACTTTTATAACAAGTCCAAATCAGCCCCAATTAAGGCCTAATGACCTTTTAATTGAGTTAGTAAAACTAACTCTTATTATGATGCTAACTATGACACTTAAAACATAATCTTCATTGTACGATCGTTAACTGATCTCCCGGTGAACTCCCGTGAACCTGACATCCTTCCAGTGAACCCTCGGTGAGCTCCTGATTTCTTCCAGTGAACTCCCGACGAATTCACAATATTCTTCTGGCCAACTCCCGACGAGCTCCCGACAACTTGTCGGTGAACTCCTGACGAACTTCCTAACAAACCTCTGATGAGTTCTCGGTGAGCTCCCGAAAACATCGTCTGAACCTCGACCGACCTCGGTGAACTCTCAGCGAGCTTCCATTGCGTCATCCGAACCTCGGTCCATTGCTCGAACTTGACTCTGGCCCAACAGCTGATTGTAATGCTTTTTATTGTCACAGTTAATTTTACATCACTTTCATTAACACACAAGTTAGGTCATAAAATCAATCAATTGATTTCATTATCAAAATTTGAGATTCAATAATCTCTCCCTTTTTTATGATAACAACCAATTGATGACGGGAGTTAACCGTAACTCCCCCTATGTATCTGCCATAGGATAAATAAAACAAACTTGAATTCAAAAGCATCATCACTTTTGAATCCAAGCATTTTAACAATTTTCAATTTAACCATACATGATATCATACATGATAAAATTTTTAAAGATTCATTTTCTTGGTATCACATACAAATTTTGATCATTATATTCACAAAATAACCATATCATCAATCATGATATAACATTCATTTCAACCATTTGAAAGATCTCAAAATAAATATCTTTCTTATGTCAACAATTATGTCATTTCTCTCCCCATTGTCATCAACAAAAAAGAGAAATACACAATTATATTTAAATAATTTTTAAATATTTATCATAATATTTAGCAAATAAAGAGAGTAAGTTACTCGATTGCCCCCCCTTAAAAAATAAGAATAAGACTAAAGTTAGAATTTACTTCATTTTTTTATAAAATAAAAAGAAGGATAAAGATAGAATTTTATGCATCAGAAATGCCACATCAAATTTCTTTTCTCCCTTTTTGTAAATATCAACTACAAATAGAATCATTTTGAAAGAGAGCTCAAAAAGTCGAGAAGTCCAAGATGACTATAAGAGCTACTCATGTATTCAAAATCATCTCATGCAAATTTCAAGCAAAAGCTCAAGAAATCTAAAAAATAGCAAATCATGCATTTAGATAGTTTAACATTACTAACTCTCTTCTTGTAAAGTTAAATTATTCTTCATTTAATAGCTTGATGAAGATATTAGTCAATTGATGCTTAGTATTAATAAATTTCAATGATATATTATGATTATTTACATGAACTCTTATAAAGTGATGCATAATGTCAATATGTTTAGTTGTTGAGTGTTGAATGAGATTTTTAGTTAAACATATTGCACTAGTATCATCGCATTTGATAGGAATATTTTTCAAGTGAATTCCATAATTTTCTAAGGTGTTTTTCATCCAAATGACTTGTGCACAGCATGCACCAGCTGCTATGTACTCAGTTTCGGCTATAGATAATGCAACCAAATTTTGTTTCTGGGAAGACCAAGAAACAAGAGTTTGTCCTAAGAATTGGCATGTCCCGGTTGTACTCTTTCTATATATTCTACAACCTCCAAAATCAACATCCGTATAAGCAAGCAAATCAAAGTTTTTAGACTAAGAATACCACAATCATAAATTAGAAGTTCCTTTTAAATATCTAAATATTTGTTTAACTACCTTAAAATGAGAATATTTAGGATTGGATTGAAACCTTGCACAAATCCAACACTAAACATTATGTCCGATCTAGTAGCAGTTAAATACAATAAACTACCTATCATTCCTCTATATGTTTTTTGATCAAAATTTTCACCTTCATTATCCAAGTTTAATTTTGTAGAAGTGCTTATAGGTGTGTCTATGGCCTTAGCATTGTCCATACTAAAGCGTTTTAACAAATCTAAGGTTTACTTAGTTTGACTTATAAATATACCATCATTTAATTATTTTATTTGTAATCCTAAGAAAAAAGTTAATTCACCCATTAGGCTCATTTCAAATTCTTGGCTCATACTCTTGGCAAAAAAGATTTATATAAAGATTCATTTGTTGAACAAAAAATAATATCATCAACATAAATTTGAATAACTAAAAAATTATTTTTAAAATACTTAAAAATGTGGTATCAATCTTGCCTTTCAAAAAATTATTTAAAATAAGGAAAGAGCTAAATCTCTCATACCAAACCCTAGGGGCTTGTTTCAATCCATAAAGAGCCTTAGATAATTTGAAAACATGATTTGAAAAAAGTTCATTTTCAAAACTGGGGGGTTGTTCAACATAAACTTCTTCGGAAATGAAACCATTAAGAAAAGCACTTTTGACATCCATTTGAAATAACTTAAAATTCTTAAAAGAGGCAAAGGCAAGGAGGAGCATCCTTATGACTTCAAGTCTAGCCACAAGAGCGAAAGTCTCATTATAATTGATCCCTTCTTCTTGGTTGAAACTCTTAGCTACTAATCTAGCCTTGTTTCTAACTATGATACCATTTTCATCTTGCATGTTTCTAAAGACCCATTTAGTACCAATCACTAAATGGTCATTAGGTCGAAGAACAAGCTCCCACACCTCATTTCTCTCAAATTGGTTTAACTCTTCATGTATTAAAATAACCAAAGAATCTTTTAGGGCTTCCTTAATGCGTCTTGGTTCAATTTGAGATAAAAATGTGGTGTTAGCGTAAAAATTAAATTTTAAATTCTGAGTGGTATCACTACCGCAGTACACAATACCACTATCTATATAAGCAATACCACCACCGATAGTGTTGAGAAGCATTGTTTATATTGTCGGTTGACTCATGTGGTACCTCCGTCTGAGCTTAACAGTATAAGTCGTAATGACTTAGGCCTACTCAAGGCCTTTGTTTTGGCCTTCTAACAAACCCAATTGGCTTTCTCGATAAGTTGACATGGTTTTTGTTAGGATCAATTGGCATTAAGAGGGGTGGGAGGGGAGGTGAATTAATGTAAATGTAAATTTTAGATTTAGATGAAAACTTTTTAACTAAACCACGATAGGAAATCCGATGATTTTCGTTCTTAGTGAAATGAGTGAGTGATTAACAAAAAGTTGCTAAGTTAATGAGCAAACCGGAAAGATAAGCAACGTTTGAAGGAAAGAAATTATCGTGAAAACTTTACTTTTAAGGAGTTGAGTTAAATCGAAAACATTAATACAAGAATATGTAAGCAATTGAAAGCAAATAAGCACTCACAATTTTTATAGTGGTTCGGCGTTAAAGGCCTACGTCCACTCCCGAGTCCTCCTTCTTGAGGCACACTGGCGTCCATTACCAATCTTCTTTGAGTGAAGCTCAAACTCATACACTTTGCTTACAAGGGGGACTTGAGAAAATTTCTAACTCTAATATCACTCCCTTTCCTTTTCTTTTTCTTACAAATCACACATAATTTTTTTCACATAATTTAATTACCGAAAAAGAGTTGTTGTGAATGCTAGAATACTTTGGGTATATATAGACCCCAAGTGACTTCAGAAATTGGAGCCAAAAATCAAACATACCCGAAAAAACTGGGTACAGGCGGTTTACCCGTCGACCTAGGTGGCTCAACCGCTCGAACACCTGGGTACGAGCGGTTTTCCCGCTGGCCCTAGGTGGGTCAATCGCCCGAAGCCCCAAGACCTGCAAATCTTCCTCTAGCACACATGTTAGATAAATACTTATCAATTGATCTCATCATCAAAATCTAAGATTCAATAATCTTTCCCTTTTTTATAATGACAATCAATATGACGTGAGTTAATCCTAACTCCCCCTAAATTCATGTCATGATAAAAAGGACTTAAATTCAAGAGAATCACTCACTCTTGAATTCAAGTGAATTAAGGCAATCAATACTTCAAGTAAATCATATTTCAAGGATAGCAATAAGACTTGTATATATCAATAATAATTTACTTTTAAAATGTCAAGCCATCAATGCATCAAGAATTTTCATAAATTTTAAACATTTGAAAATTTTCCCTTATATTATTACATAAGTCATCAACATCCATTTGATTATACAAGTCATCAACATCCATTCTCCCCCTTTGTCATCAACAAAAAAGTTAAATGTGAGGCTAAAATGAATTTTTGCTCCCCTTTTTAAAATAGGATATGATTTATAAAGAACTTTCTTCCTCTTGTGAAAAAGAAGGAAAGAAAATAAGAGAGGGGTTGCAAAACATCATTAAGAAGAGCTTTCAATTTTGTAGAGGTAAAATTTCAAAATTAAGTTCAAAAATCCAAAATATTAAGGAGATTCAAAGGTTTAAGAGTTAATCATGCATTTAAAAATTATTTCATGTAATTTCAAGCAAATGTAGCAAATGAATCCGTAAAATAACAAAATCATCATCATGCAACTTTTTTCTTATTTTTGTAAATAGTAAGATAAACATCTCATGGAACAATAAAACATTATCACAAAAATAGCTCATTCTCATGAAATCAAGCAATTCATATATTTTTATGATTTAGCATTCCAAGTTCTCTTCTAAGAAAATCAAATTGTTCATCATTTAAGGGTTTTGTAAAAATATTCGCTAATTGATGCTTAGTGTCAATAAATTCTAAAGAGATATCTTGGCAATTTACATAATCTCTTATAAAATAATGTTTAATATCAATATGTTTGGTTGTTGAATGTTGAATAGGATTTTTGGTTAGACATATAACACTTGTATTATCACACTTTATAGGAATATTTTTTAATTTTATTCCATAGTCTTCTAGTGTGTTTTTCACCCAAATGACTTGGGCAAAATATGCACTACCTACAATGTATTCTGCTTCCGTAGTAGATAAAGCTACTGAATTTTGTTTCTTGAAAGTCCAAGAAACAAGTGCATGCCCCAAAAATTGATATGTTCCGATAGTACTTTTTTCATCTATTCTACATGCACCAAAATCAGCATCATAATAGGCAATCAAATCAAAGTTCTTTGATTTAGGATACCATAATCCTAGTTTAGATGTTCCTTTCAAGTATCTAAAAATTCATTTAATTACTTTCAAATGAGAGAGTTTTAGATTAGATTGATACTTTGTGCACAATCAACACTAAACATGATATCTGGCCTTGTAGTAGTTAAGTATAATAAACTTCCTATCATACCTCTATAAGTTTTATGACCAAAGTTTTCTCCTTCACTATCTAAGTCCAACTTTATAGATATACTCATTGGAGTGTTTAATGCTTTAACATCTTTCATACCAAATCGTTTTATCAAGTTCAATATGTACTTATTTTGACTAATAAAAATATCATAATCAAGTTATTTTATTTGTAATCTTAAGAAGAATGTTAACTCACCCATTAGATTCATTTCAAATTCTTAATTCATTTCTTTAGAAAAAAGACTCATATAAAGATTCATTTGTAGATCCAATAATGATATCATCAACATAAATTTGAATAACAAGTAAGTCATTTTCAAAATGCTTAAAAAACAATGTGGTATCAACCTTGCCTTTTGAAAATTTATTTAAAATGAGAAAAGAACTAAGTCATTCATACCAAGCCCGAGGGACTTGTTTTAATCCATAGAGAGCTTTTGTAAGTTGAAAAATATGATTAGGAAGAAAATTATTTTCAAAGCCGGGGGGTTGTTCAATATACACTTCTTCGGAAATAAAACTACTTAGAAAATCACTTTTAACATCCATTTAAAATTTTTAAAAGAAATAAAGGCAAGGAGCATTCTTTTGGCTTCAAGTCTAGCCACGGGAGCGAAGGTTTCATCATAATCAATTCCTTCTTCTTGGTTGAAAACTTTGGCCACTAATCTAGTCTTGTTTCTATCCACAATACCATTTTCATCTTGCTTGTTTCTAAATGCCCATTTAATATCAATCACTAAATGATCATTAGATCTAGGAACAAGCTCTTATACCTCATTTCTCTCAAATTAATTAAGCTCTTCATATATTGCATTAATCCAAGAACCAACAAGGTCCCATACCAATCACTGAAAGAAACGCGGCATTTGCACAGAAGTTTCTAAAAGAAGATCGAGTTTGAATTCCTTTTGATGTTTTTCCGATTATAAGCTCCTGAGGATGATCATTCATATATTTTCATTCCTTGGATACGGTATTGGAAGTAGATACATCCAAGTTACTTTTAGGAGTGTTATCTTTTAAATTAAAAGTATCAGAATTAATTTCATAATCAAAATCAATCTTCTTAAATTCTGAAAGCTCATTGAAAACAACATGAATGAATTCTTCTATTACTAATGTTCTTTTATTAAAAACACGATAAGCTTTTGAAATAGAAGAATAACCTAGAAAAATGCCTTCATCAGATTTTACGTCAAATTTATCTAAATCATCCTTTTCATTCAAAATAAAATATTTGCAACCAAATATTTTAAAATAAGAAATATTACGCTTTTTACCATTCCATAATTCATAAGGAGTTTTAGTGAGTAATGATCTTACTAAAACCCTATTTAAAACATAGCATGTCGTATTAATAGCTTCAGCCCAAAATATTTGGGAAGACTATGTTCATTCAATATTGTTCTAGCCATTTATTGTAAGCTCCTATTTTTTATTTCTACTATTCTATTTTGTTATGGATTTCGTGGAGTAGAGAAGTTATAGATATATCTATTTGAATCATGAAAATTTTGAAAATTATTATTTTGAAATTCTCCATTATGATCACTTCGTAGTGAAGAAATCATACATCCTTTTTCATTTTGAATAACTTTACAAAATTTTACAAAACATTTAAATGTATCACTTTTATGTGCTAAGAAATAGGTCCAAGTATAGATACTAAAGTCACCCACTAAAACAAATGTATATTTGCTACCACCTAAACTTGTAATGTCAATTGGTCCAAATAGATCCATATGGATCAATTGAAGTGGTCTAGAGGTGCTAATTTGATTTTTCAACTTAAAACTACTCTTTATTTGTTTTTCTAATTGACAAGTGTTACATACTTTATCTTTGATAAACTTATGATTAGGTAAACCTCTTACTAGTTCATTAGTAGAGATTTTGTTAAAAAATTTATGCTAGCATGACCTAATCTTTTATGCCAAATCCAAGCATCATCATTCAAAGCTGAAAAATAAGTTTCAGCACAAAAATTTTCAATATCTATGGTGTATACGTTGTTGTTTCTCAAAGCAATCAAAGATTTATTTTTATGTAGCAATTCAATTATGCAAGCATTAGGTTGAATTTAACCACATATCCTTTATCACATAATTGACTAACGCTAAGCAATTTATATTTCAAGCCATCAACTGACAATACATCTTCAATCAAGAGGTTTGATGTATTACCTATTGTTCATTTTTCCAATGATTTTACCCCTGTTAGTGTCTCTGAATATAACAACTCCTTCACTTAAGCTAGTGAGCTTAGAAAAATAAGATAGATCTCCGATCATATGCCTTGAGCATCCACTATCAAGATACTATTTGGTGCTCCTAGCTTTAGATTGGAGACAAACCTACAAGAAGGATATATTTGATTTAGGCACCCATTTTACATTGGGTCCTCCATAAAGAACTCTTTCTTTCTTTTCTAATTGATTTTTGTTGTATAAGATTTTCTTTGGAACCCATACTAGTTTATGTGGACTATATTTTCTAAATAGGTATTTATTTGCCTTATGTCCTAATTTACCATAAAAATTATACATGATTCTTGATGGCATGTTTAATGTAGGTCCTCTTACAAACATGGTTGGCTTTCGTTAGACATTATCAACAAAGCCTATGCCATTGTTTCTATTAATATGACCCTTATTTGTAAGGATTATATTTAGGGATTTATTCCCTATTTCAAAATTTTCTAGTGTGGTTTTAAGCATGATGTTCTCTTCTTTAACATTATCTAGCAAATCACATTTAGAACATGATTTATGTGAAACTAATGAATCATGCATTTTGTCAAATTTTTTAACTAACAAATCATGATCAACTTTAAGCAATTTAAAACTTACTAAGTTTTCTAAACTCATTGAATAAATCATGAAATATATTTAATAATTCTAAAAAAGAAATATTTAAAGGCTCACTAACCTCATCTTTGAACGCCATAAGGCATAGTTAGCCACTTCTTGTTTGGAGTTGTCTTCCTAGTCCGAAGAGCTCCATTCATCCCAAGTAGTCGAAAGTGATTTCTTTTTTAGTGTTAGCTTCTTATTCAAATGAGGACATTCATCCTTATGTACCGATTTTTTACATTATAGCAAATAACATTATCCTTCTTCGGTTCTTTTTTGTTTTTATAGTTCTTATTCTTTTTTATAAATTTTTTAAATTTTCTTGATAACGAAGCAACATCATGGTCCTCATCCTTCGAGGTTTCACTCAAGGAGTCATTTGTTGTTCGAAGTGCTACATCCTTCCTATTCTTTGGAAGGGGTTCATTAAACTCATCATGAGCATTACAATTTAGTTCATATGTCATAAGAGAGCCAATCAATTCTTCAAGAGGCAAGTTATTTAAGTCTTTGGCCTCTTGAATGGTGGTTACTTTAGGATCCCAATTTTTAGGTAAAGATCTCAAAATCTTACTAACTAATTCAAAATTCGAAAAATATTTTTCAAATACTTTTAAGCCATTGACGACATCCGTGAAACGAGTGTACATGTCTCCAATAGACTCACTTGGTTTCATTCAAAATAACTCATAGTTATGAACTAAAATATTTATCTTGGATTATTTTACTCTACTAGTCCTCTCGTGTGTAATTTATAGAGTGTGCCAAATATCAAAGGTCGATTCGCAAACAAAAACACAATTAAACTCATTCTTATCAAGAGCACAAAACAAGACATTCATAACCTTGGCATTTAAAGAAAAATTCTTCATTTCTAAATCATTTAGCTCATTTATTAGCTTGAAAGATTTTTTAAATATATTCTCAATAATACTGCATAGATCAAGGTCCAAAGAGATAAGAAAAATGTGTATCCTTGTCTTCCAATACGTGTAATCTGTCCCATTGAATATGAGAGGATATGAGATGGAATGTCCCTCATTTATGCCAAAACAAGTCATCTACTCAAGTGGGTGTTAATCCAAAGAGTAAGAACATTACTCGGATACCAATTGTTAGGATCAATTAGCACGTGCTAAGAGGAGGAGGAGGAGGAGGGGTACGAGCGGTTCAACCACCTTGGTCACCGACACCGCAGTGTCATCGACGCCATCCGTCGAAATTTTTGTAAAAGTGGTTCCCTCCACTTTTTGAATTATGGCTTGAACCTAATGTTGACCAACCCTTTGGTCAACCAATTGAGCTCAACCTGAGCTCAATTAAACCCCAATAATGGACCTGATTGCCTTATCGAGTTGATTTGGATTCCTTCCAAATCCAACTCAATTTGAACTCAAATCCTAACTATGACTCAATGATTACAACACTTAATGACCAATCAAGATAATCAAGACCTAACTCCCGCCAATCCAGTAGCCTCCAGCATTCTTGCAGCGAGTCTTCCGGTCTTCTTCCGACGATCTCCCGGCGTGTTCCCAGTAAGCTTCCTGATCCCTTCGGCGAATCTCTTAGCGAACTTCAGCGAGATCCCACTACATCATTCGAAACCGGCTCGATGCCCAACCTTGATCTTAGCCCATCATCTGGTTATAACTTCACTGCTCCTATCATAGTTAGACCTGTAAATCTTCCTCTAACACACATGTTAGATAAACACTCATCAATTGATCTCATTATCAAAATATGAGATTCAACAGTTTTGATCCAATACCAACATAATTTAACTCAAAAAGATCTCGATTAAGACTTTAATAGTTCAACCACATATCCGACATAATTATAAAGCTTTTTCAGCATGTTGTACGCTAGTCTAGCATATCATCTGATCTTTCAACACTTTGTTCAAACCTCTAATGTATTATCTTTTCCTTCTGCATATTGCTTAATCTATCGGTATGTTGACTTTCCCATGACCTCTGATCTTTTGACACAATGACCAATCCTTTTGGCACGATGCTCAAACTTATAGTATGAAGTCTCATATTTGGCATATCAACTAATCCTCCAGCTCGACATCCAATTTTCGACATGATACTTTTTCCAACACAATGTCCGATGGTCCTGCTTCGACAATTGGCCTTTCGATGATTCAAATATGTGATCAAAGTATTTTCTATGTAACTTATCTCAAAAACATATTAATCTATAAACTCATCAATTGATTTCATCATCAAAATTCAGGATTCAATAGTTTCAAATTTTAAAAAATAATTAACAAAAATTAGGCATGAGTCACTACTAATAATAGTTAAAGCATTACAAGTCTCCTTGTTCAATACATAAGCTAGGCATGAATCACTATTTCTTCTCTTTTATCATCAACAAAAAAATATAAGTTACTTTTTCTCTTTTTTCATAAACAAAATGAAAGATAAAATACTCATATAAAATAAATCGCATGTAATGAATGTCAAAAGATCATGATTCATTTGAATAAATTTCCTCCTCAATCATTAACAAAAAGAAAAAACCATAAGAGAACAAATAGCAAAAATCTTAATTAATGCAAGATAAATCTCAAGTCAATCAACACCGAGAATTTAAGTGAAGGATCATGATTTATATAGACAAATCTCCCCTTTATTCATTAACAAAATGAAAAAAATCATATAAGAACAAATAACAAAAGGTGTTTATTATTTTAAAGATTGAACATAACTAATTCTCTTTTAATTAAATAGAGTTAATTCTCACTTAATGATTTAGTAAAAATATCTTCTAACTGATATTTCATATCAATGAAATCCGAAGATATATCATAATTGTTAATATAATTCATAATAAAATGATGTCTAATGTCAATGTGTTTAGTAATGTTGAATAGAATTTTTTGTCAAAAAAATTATACTAATATTATCACATTTTATAAAGATATTTTTCAAGTAATGTTCATAATATACTAATGTGGTTTTTATCCAAATTAGGCACCCACAACATACATCAGCCACAATATATTCAACTTCAGCTTAAATAGTATGATAGGGTTTTATTTCTTGGATGACCAAGAAATATGTACAAGATATATATATATACACACACATATAGATACACACCTATGTATATATATATATATATACACACATATATATATACACATATATATATATATATATAAACATATACATACATATATATATATATATATATATACATATATATATATATATAAACATATATATATTTATATATATATAAAGATATATATACATATATGTATATATAAATATATACATACATACATACATATATAAATATGTTTATATATATATAAACACATACATACATACATAGTCTAGGATTTTTTTCGAACCCAAGAGACTGAAACTTGCTTGCAAATATCTATCAACCATTATTTAGGACTATTGCTTGCTGCTAATCTTAACCAAAAGAAAGAAATTCTGATAGTGAAAAATGCGTACCGATCTCGTTGATGAACAAAGGATCTTACTGAACTTGTATAAAAATACGTGAGATCCTCCCAAGGAAAAATAACAACCATCATCGTCTTCATGTTGGCGACTACCAGAGCATTGCTGGGACCACTATCATAGTTGCAAAATATATAATAATAAAAAGGGTAAAATTGAGTTGGTACTGACATCATAAATGGGTTCCAAACGGCCCCCATGTGGCTTCTCTAATCACCTCAGATGAAAAATTCTGCTCTTTGACACGTCACCAAACAAAATTAACATCCAATAAATGCAAAGATACCACCAGTGCATGGATAATGCAGGAAGTTAAGCCACAACGACCAACAAGTCGCAACGAGCAAGCTATAAGACAAGAAATGGAATGCAGAGGGCCTAAAAATAACCATCTTTACAAAGAACCAAACTACCACGGACTTGGAGTCATATGCTTACCAGATGAGAGAGTGAAAAGTAGAAATTTATTCCCACAATCCAGACACGTGCATTAAAATGAATATGTAAAGACTTCTGCAGAATCTTTTTCCTTTTTTATATATTTTCTGTAACAGAGAGAACTATAACGAAACATTAATATGAAATTACAAAAATACGAAAACCCTAGTAAAAATGATAGACGTCAGAAAGCGTTCAAACAATATACCTACATGTTACCTGGGAACATTGTCAACAGGAATAACAGAGAAGCACAAGAATGAATGAAAATTGAACTTTAAACTTGATAGCAGCTTCAACATTCAACAAAATCGGATAATGCTGAAAACAACATAACTTTGACTCCAGTGGATATATTCACCATGGCTTCACTTTTGATTCAGTGACTTCAGCGAAAGCCTCAATCTACATATCTCACATTTGTCCACCAGCTTTAACAAATACAGCTACAATATTTCTGATAAAAAGGAAATGATCGATCCAACTGTAAGATGATGCTTGCTCAGAAAATGCATCTCATATTCTGACTTAAAGTCCAGACATTTAAGTCCACCATAACACCTCAAATGAAGATTGTAATCTGACATACTGTGATATCAAACATTATAACTCAACTATGCAATTAGGAAAGATAAAATATGAACTACGACCATAAAATTTCAAAAGAAATCACCTATTAGTGAATCCCACCGAAAAACTAATGCTGTAATGAGTTATGTGGTGCACGATTCCTGATAGGCTTCGCAAAATGGATCGTCAACATGTTTTTTTATGTCTTTTCTCCTTTAGTAATGGTTTTAAGCACCAACTTAATTGCTGAATAACCTCTAACAACACGTCTTACAGTTATCCAGTTTCAGTTTTGTTGGCATGAATATCATGATGGAGACATTCATAAAATGAAAAATCACATCAAACAATACATGTTAAATGTAACAACACTAGACAATGGAAATGAAAGAAAATTAGACAATTACAGCATAACAACAACAACACTTATATTCACATTAATTCATAACAGAGCCATTCACAAAAGTATAAGCCACAAACACACTCCATAAGGGGTTGAAAGGTGATAAAATTAATAAAAAAACGAGATCATACTGGCCAGAAACAACAAAAGACAAAAACATGGTTGTCATTAAGAAATGTCTGATGGACTTCCAGCAAAGGCTGCAAAAGACAAGATCTATAATGACGTCTGTGATAACAACTAAATGTTTAGGTAAGATCTTAATAATCGAAGGGCCATCCAGTATAATGTATCTCGTTGATATCTTCATGCACAGCAGTGGAACTACTCCCACTTGACTCGTTTGAGCTAGAGTTAGCAGTGTTTGCAGTTCGAAATGGCCATAGAAAGGAGAAAAGATTTCTGCTAGCTTGGCTTTCACCATTTTCCCTATTACCATAACCATTACTGCTTGAGCCACCACCAAGATACTGGTTTCTACTTCGCACATGGTTATTATGACTGGATCCTGGAGAAGGCAACCTATGGCGACAGACTGGGCAAGAATTGTGTCGGACTAACCAAGGAATAATGCAGTCTGAGTGATATAAATGGTTACATGGCATTTCCCGTGCTTCAGTACCCAACTCAAATTTTTCTTTGCAAACTGGACAGTGTGAATCACCTCGTTGATGTCTCTGGTTTATCTTGACAGTGGGCATTGCATCGATGGCTGATTGTGAAGCAGGTGGTGGGCCATGGCCGTCATTCCTAGTAAGCTGTTCGATGAGGTCATTGAATCCAGATCCACGAGCATAATTCCCTATGTTTGCACGTCCCATCCCAACTCCAGCACCGCCATTGAAAATAATCTCAATCCCTCTGTTCTCAGTTATATTAACAGGAAGCTGCCAAGGTAAAAGCAACAATCGCTCAAGTCCAAATCGCAATCCATTCTCCATGGGAACACTGGGTCTACCATGTAAATCAAACTCGTTGCTTCTTCCTTCCATTTGTTGCCTAATCAAGGAAGACAAGGCATCAAGAATTCCAAACTGGCCGTTACGGTTGTCTCTATAATTCACTCCAAAGTAATCAAAAGGGTTCATGCTGCCATCTAGCTCATTCAAATCTTGCACAAAGCCCCTATCACAGTTGGGACAGATCATTTCCCTTCCGAGTGGCAGAACTGCTTGCCTACAAATGTAACACCAGTGTGTATTTGCTCTTGACATTTTCCTACAACTTCAGACCACTATAAACTTGAAAAGCTATATTGCCAAAGTTTATAGCCCCACATCAAACTGCAGTTCTCCTGCACCTTCCGATATCAATGTTGTAATGCAATAGTCATGTAAAAGTTAATCAAAAAATCATCACTAACTACATAGTCAATCAAGTTCTTGAGAATTGAAAGAAAAATCTGTTCAAATTTAGTTTATATGAGTGCACTAACTTCAATCTGATGAATACAAAACATATGTACGCATTGGATATGAACTCCAAAGATGAAATCAAAGAGAAGCCACTCAATTTCCACAATGATCATGTTAAGATAATATAAACAAGAAAAGGAAATGTTATGAAAATATGTGATCTTCTGCACCATGACTGTATAAAATCCAAATGAATGTGATTATAAGGGAACTAGAGATATATATCCACGAACAATTCATATGTCCGCCAGATCAGGCTATACAATTAAGTATCAGGATCAGTTTCAAGCAATTAGATTCAATACAATGAATTTTTATCTAACTTGCAATTTATCAAATTTAGTAACAGATACAGAAGTTTCGCCTGCTCCTAATCCAAAATAAACAAAAAGAACTTAATTTAATATTCAAATACACGAAATTCCCTGAAAATGCCTGTTGAAACCGACTCATGATCATGGGAAACGAGACTTGAGGCAGATATAGCTTCCGATGCTTGTTCAAATTAATTGAATCTGATATGAAGTCTATAAAAGGCTGGATCCTCTCAGAGAGGAGGAATCAATGGGGTTTTAATTCAAATCTCTACTCTTCATACAACTGCGGAAATTACAGTGTTAATATAAGATCATAATGATCTTATATGTGAATTACGAGTTCTGATACCTTTAACTGAAATTAAGGGAGAAAAGAAGAGAACTGAATTATCTCCAAATATAAGATTTCACTTTCCTTTAGAAAGAAAAAGAGGGGAAATTAGAGGGTGGAGTTACGGCCACAACTGAATCGATTCATACATCGGATATGAGAAATTAAGAGTACCAAAACGGCGACTAAATTGAGGAGCATCAAAAGGCAACCGAAAGAGAGAAAGAAAAGTCACCAAAGCTCATATTAGAAACGAAAGAATCCACCACTGAATAAACATTTTATGGGCATCATTCTTTGATAGAAGAGGAATAAAGATCACCTTCGAAAGGAGGCGTCGAGAGAAGGACGGAGAGAACGCAAATGGCAGCCTTTCCCCAACACCCAGCCTAGCAAAAGGGCGAAGCGTGGCAGGCTCAGTGCAGGGGCGGTGAGAGGAGGATATGTCGACTGGGGACGGAAGTAATGAACATTTCGGTCGCTCAACAGCATCATCATCAGATGGAGGTGATGGGATCGTGGACGATCGTGATTAACGCACAGTTGCTCGTCTGCGCTCTCACCCGTCTCTGATGTGCGGCCGTAACCAAGATACGAATCTTAAAGTTCGTGTTGTGCTGATGGACCGTTATCGAGTTCTGGGCCGTCCGATGTGGTGATTATACCCGGCCATGTGTGATAATCACAACCGAGTCGGTGCCCGATTCCATGGATCTAAAATCCCGGGTGATTCAACCAAAGTGCATGACCTATGAGTACAACCGAGCTGGGTCCCATCCAGGTCCTCCTCCAGTGGCTACATGAGATGGTCCGGCCGGGTAGTTTACGGACGGTGTGTCTTCTTTTCATTTAAATATTGACACCCGCAACAAAACACTCATTGCTTTCACGGGTTGGCAATTGCACGCAACGTAACATCCCCTTCTACGAGCGAACAGAATTAATAATATGGATGATGAGATTGTTTTACAAAGGTTAAGTGGTCAATTATTATTATTAGTTTATTTTTTCAAGAATAAACAGTGGAGATGAGAGTCGAAGTTAATATTTTATATTATTAAAATCTTTAAATAGGTAAACTAATAAAGATCTTTTGGATGAGATTGAGCGTCACAATTTTTAAGTCATATAAACATCAAATTTTTTGGACTATTAATATATTTTTATGTGCTTTTTGATATTAGAAAATATTTTTTTCTTCTTTGACGACTTCATTCAATAATCTAATAATTTATATGACCATCTAATCGATAATACATTATCATATATCGATAAGAATTATTATGATAAGTTCAAAAAAAATTTGATATCATCTAATTCTTAAACAAATTACAATAGTATTATCATATTTTATAAAAATATTTTTTAATAAAATTCATAATCTTTTAAAGTACTCTTCATCCAAATTACTTGTGCAAAGCATGCATCTATCATTACATATTCAGTCTCGGTCGTAAATAATACGATAGAGTTTTGCTTCTTGAAAAATTAAGAAACAAGTGCATGACCTAGGAATTGACATGTTTAGAGGTACTTTTTTTCTCTATTTTGCATTCTGCAAAGTCAACATCAATGTATGTAATCAAATCAAAATTTTTAAATTTTGGATACCATAATCCTAGATTAGGAGTTTTTTTTAAGTATCTTCAAATTATTTTGACTGCTTTATAATGAGATTATTTAGGATTAGATTAAAATCTTGCACAAAGCCCAACATTAAACATTATATCAGGTATAGTTGCAATAAGATATAATAAGCTCCCTATCATACCTCCAAAAGTCTTTTTATCATAGCATTCTCTTTCATTATATCTAATTTTGTAGACATGCTCGTTGGTTTATTAATAGCCTTAGCACTATCCATATGAAATTGTTTTGACTAATAAAAATTTCATCATTTAGTTACCTAATTTATAATCCTAAGAAAAATGTCAATTTATTGATCAAACTCATTTCAAACTCTTGGTAAATAATTTACATAAAGATTTATTAGTAGAATTGAAAATCATATCATCAACATAAATCTGAATAATAATAAAAATATATTTTTAATAATTTAATAAATAATATGATATCAACTTTATCTTTCAAAAAAATTATTCTGAATAAGAAAAGAGCTAAATCTCTCATACGAAGTGCTAGAGGCATGCTTTAACCCATAGAGAGCCTTAGATAATTTGTAAACATGGTTTGGAAAAGATCATTTTCAAATGTAGGTGGCTACTCAACATAAACTTCTTCAAAGATAAAATCTTTAAGAAATACACTTTTGACATCCATTTGAAATAATTTAAAACTTTTAAAACATGCATAGACAAAAAGTATCCTTATGGCTCAAGTTTTGCCACAAGAATAAATGTTTCTTCATAGTATATATCTTCTTCTTACTCGAAACCTTTGGCCACTAATATAATCTTGTTTCGAACTATGATATTATGTTTATCTTACTTATTCTTAAAGATTAACTTAGTGTCAATCACAATATTATCACTTGGTCTAGGAACAAGCGTCCAAAACTTATTTCCTTCACATTGATTTAATTCTTCATGTATTGCTAAGACCCATGAGTAATCCTTAAGAGCCGTCAATGCATTTAGGTTCAATTTGGGATACAAAATATAACATTTGCATAAATATTTTTAAGTGAAGAACGAATTTGATCATCTTTTGATATATTTCAAACGATTAGCTCCTCAGGATGAGCATCTACATACTTTCATTTCTTAGGTAAGATTTATTTGAAAGCAGATGTATCCAAGTTACTTTGAAGAGGAGAATTCTCATTCAAATTCAAAATATCAAACTCAAAATCATCATCAAAATTATTTTTCTTAACTTCGGGAAACTCATTAAAAATAATATTGATAGATTTCTCAATTACTAAAGTTCTTTTATTCAAAACTAAAAAAGCTTTAGAAACAAAGAAATATCCAAGAAAAATACTTTCATTTGATTTTGTATCAAATTTTTCTAATGCATCTTTTTTATTTAAAATAAAACATCTATAACCAAAAACTTTAAAATATAAAATATTAGTTTTTATTATTTCATAATTCATAAGGAGTTTTAGATAATAGAGGTCATATGAGAACCTTGTTTATGACATAGCTTACCATGTTAACGGCTTCAGTCATTTGGGTAGGCTATATTCATTAAACATGATTCTTGTCATCTCTTGTAAACTCCTATTCTTTCTCTAATAACTCCATTTTGTTATTCATTTCTGGGAGTAGAGAAACTATGGTTATACCCTTTGAAATCATAAAATTATTAAAAATTATTATCTTTAAATTCACCATCATGATCACTACGAGTAGAAAAATCATAAAAACTTTTTTATTTTAAACTTTGTTTGTAAAATTTTATAAAATATTTAAATAATTACTCTTATTTGCCAAAAAGAATGTTCATGTATATTTACTATGATCATCAACAATCACAAAAGCATATTTACCACCTCCTAGACTTGTGATATCAATTGGTCCAAATAAATCCATATGAATTAATTTTAATGGTCTAGCCGTACTCACTTGATTTTTAGGTTTAAAGTTTCTCTTTATTTGTTTTCCTAGTTGATATGCATCACAAATCTTATGTTTGACAAATTTAATTCTAGGCATTCCTCTTGCAAGTTCTTTAGTTTTGATTTATTAGATTAATTTAATATTTGCATGACCTAATCTCCTATCCCAAAGTGAAAATCAAAAAATAAGTTTCAATCAAAAAAAACATCAAGATCAATAGTATAAATGTTATTATTCTTTAAGGTAATTATAAATTTATTCTTTTGTAGTATGTCTATAATGTAAGCATTAGATTCAAATTTAATATTATATCTCTTATCACACAATTGACTAATGCTTAGTAAGTTTTGTTTTAAACCATCTACTAACAAATTATCTTCAATCAATAGATTTGATTTGTTACTAATATTTCTATTATCGATAATTTTTCCTTTGTTGTCATCTCTGAAAGTGACATATCCTCCATTTTAGCTAGTGAGCTTTAAGAATTATATTAGATCTCTAGTAATGTGCCTTGAGTATCTGCTATCAAGATACCATCTTTTACTTCTAGCTCTTGTTTGGAGGCATACCTGTAAGAAAGAGGGGTTTACTTTAGGTACTCATTTAACTTTGGGTCCTTCATAGTTAGATAAAAACCTTTCTTGACTTTTGGAATCAAGTCATTGATTGTTCCTTTAGGAACTTAAACTAATTTATGAGAACTATATTTTTTGAAAAGAGCATATATAAGTATAATGACCAAATCTTCTATAAAAATTATATTTATTTTTAGGGAAATTTATAGTGTGAATCCTTTTACAAATCTTGTTGACTTTTGTTGAGTGTTACTATTTATGATTATTTCCTTTCTATATACATAACCTTAGTTAACAAGAATCAAGTTTAATGACTTATTTCTAATTTTAAACTTTTATAATATTTGTTGTAATAATATATTTTCATTTTTGAGTGAGTCTAATATTCACATTTAGAGCGAGTACAAGATGTTGATGTTTCATGCATAATTTTTAATGTATCAAATTTTCAGGTGAGTAATGCATGATCCCTTTTTAGTGAATTATATTTATTACTAATCTGTTTGAGTTCATTATACAAATAATTAAATATATCAAATAATTCATCATAAGATAAAGATGTTTTAGAAGAGTCACATACCTTATCATTAAAAACCATCAATGCATAGTTTGCCACTTCGTTTTTATTGATTTGCTCTTCATCTTTAGATGCACTTGATTCATCCCAAGTTGCCTTAAATGTTTTTTCTTTTTTTGGATTGACAACTTCTTCTTCAATTGTGGATACTCATTTTTGAAGTGTCATAGCCTCTTGCATTCATAACATATTATAGTATCTTTTTTAGGTTCACTTTTATTCTTATAAGTTTGGTTTCTTTTCATTAACTCTTTAAATTTTCTTATAATGAGTGCAATGTCATCATCATCATCATCACTTAGCTTTCGCTCGAATAGTATTCTTTGGTTTGAAACGTAATATCCTTCCTGTTCTTTGGAAGAATTTCCTTTTGTTCATCATGTGCTTTGTAAGTCATTTCATAGGTCATTAAAAATCTTATGAGTTCTTCAAAAGAAAAATTATTAAAATTCTTTGCTTCTTAGATAGTTGTTACCTTTGGATCTCAACTTTTTGAAAGAGATCTTAAAATTTTATTTATCAATTCAACGTTAGTATAGTATTTATCAAGAGATTTTAAGTCATTGACAACATCTGTAAAATGGGTGTATATATTACAAATAGTTTCACTTGGCTTCATTTTAAACCGTTCATAACTATGTACGAAAAGATTAATTTTTATTCTTTTACTTTACTTATACCTTCATGAGTAACTTCAAGTGTGTGTCAAATATCATGTATAGTGTCACAAGTAGAAACATAATTGAACTCATTTTTGTATAAAACACAAAATAAAGTGTTCATAGCTTTAGCATTTAAGGTAAATATTTTCTTTTCAAAATCATTTTATTCATTTATCAGATTAGAAGATTTTTAAAAACCATATTTAATAACATTCTACAAATCAAAATTTTTATTCATGTTTTTTAATAAGTGTAGTCTATCCCATTGAACATGGCAGGATGAGTGATAAAGTGACCCTCATGATTACAAAAAAAAAAAGCCATTAAATCTCTCTTGGGTGTTAATTCAATTGAAAGAACTAGGCTTTAATATAAACTGCTAGCTATTAGGATCGTAATGGCATTAAGAGGGGGGAGGGTGAATTAGTGCTATCACAACAAGGTTCCATTCAAAAAAGTTTGAATAAAATATAAATAAAAAATGCTTTTAACTTGAAAATATAGTAAGAGTAGTGAACAAGTAAATCAGTAAGTAATTATAAGGTAAAGAAAGATAGAAAATATAAATTGATTTATAGTGGTTTAGTCATCCCGACCTACGTTCACTCGTTATTCCTCTTCTCTCGAGGTCATTGACTTTCACTATCGATCTTCTTTCCAATAGATGAAGATCAATTACTCTTGTTACAACCCTTCTCTTTTTATTAAGCTTATGAGATAACCTTTATACAAACTCTTTATATTAGACCTCACATCTTCTTAGAATAATTGTTATACTCAAGGAGGAAGAGACTCAAACACTTTCAAAAGTTAATAACACTTTTAACCTCTTCTTGATTGTTCACCCTTTGTTCACACTTGCATCAAGCAAGAATGAGTAGGGTATTTATAGACCCCCAAAGGCTTCAGAAATAGAACCAAAATTTTAAATCCCCAAGTTTTGGGGGTACTGATGGTACCACCATCGGTGTTGGATGGTACTATCATCAAATAGAGCCTGAAAAAGCATAAACAATGCTTTTTGACTATTTGGACGGTATCATCGCCTAGGCCTAGTAGTACCACTACCTAGGCCAATTTTAGATCATTGAATTGGTCTTCCATCAGGCCTAATTCAACTCTAGTTCAGGCCTAATGAGCTTTAAATCAAGTTAGCATGGTTTTGACCCAATACTAACTTAATTTATCTTTAAACAATCATGATCATGACTTAACCACTTTAATTACAATCACAAAGCTTTTAGAATATTATCCAGCAGTTTGACATGTCATATGATCACCTGACACTTCGTCCGAACATCCAGCCCATCGTCATTTCCTTCCGACCCGATGCTTGAACTTATGACACGATGTCCATCCTACGACACATCGGTCATCCTTCGACCTGATGTCCAATCTTTAACATGATATTTTCTGGCCCAACGTCTGATTTTCCTACTTCGATAATCTTCTCTCAAATGGTTCGAGTCTATGATCTAAGTTTTTCTTACGTTACTTATTTTGAAAGCATATTAGTCTATAAATTCATCAACTGCTTTCATAATTAAAATCTAGGATTCAACAACTTTTTTTGATATAACGTCTAATTCTTCTATTTCAATAATTTGTCATTTGATAGTTCGAGTCTATGATCAATGTATTTCTTGCATCACTTATCTCAAAATTATATTAGTTCATAAACTCATCCAAATCCAGGATTCAAAAAGAAACACATCTACGTAATATTAAGACAAATTTGGAAAAAATCCTTTCTAGACTTAGAAAGATATTTATTTAAAATGAATGGAAATAAATTACAAAACAAGGTATTAATACAACTTCCTAATTTAGTTCGTGACTAGTAAACATATAAGAATGATATCATTAGGGAAAACATTAGTGATGTCCTAACTAGCTCAGTGGTTTGGGTGTCCTAAAGTTTTCTCGAGGTCGATGTAGATCCATCTGCTCACATGCTCCTAAGATGACTTGCTCGAAGTCTAAGGTCAATGTGGGTTTCTCGGTCCAATCTCTCTGACACTCGATTTAGTCCTGAGATGGATGAGTGAAAATAGTAAAATAATATTTAATCTCTATTATGATGTAAAATATTATTCTTATACCATGTAAAATTATAGCTATAAAATATAACTTTTTATACTATATTTAACCTCCATAATCCCTTTTAGATTTTTGTCCACATAGGTAGATCCAAAATGGTAGGTTTTATCTCTTTTATGTCAACCAAGCTACTATATGTATGATCATGTGTCAAGCAATTATTGATTGAGAATATTTTTCATATCATTTGTTACCCCTCCTAAAGGGGAGCTTTGCGGGCTCTTCTAGAGAGGTCTAGAAGTGTAGTCATTAGGCAACTCGACAAGTGAATCATGTTAAAATGGTAGGAGAACCTAAATGCTTAGTTGACCCAATCAGGTTAAGGACTCAAGAAGGAGGTTAGGTTGGGATCAACCATCCTAGGCACCTCAAGCAATTACCAAGGAGGTCAAGTTGAGATTGACTGACCTAGGCACCTTGGGCATTCATTGAGGGGGTCAGGTCAAGGTCAACTGATCTAGGCACCTTAAGTGTTTGCCAAGGTGATCATCTCTCAAGCTATGCCTTTTGCAATTATTAAATGCTCACCACAAGAGGGATATATTAGGTGCTATTAAGATGTTCATCCTAAGAGGGGTGCATCGAGCATTCTTAGATGCTCACTCCCATAGGGGCACATCAGATATCATTGAGATACTCAATCCGAAGAGGTTGCATCGAACGTTCGTGGATGTTCAATTATTAACACTCACCACAAGAGGGATACGTCGGGTGCTATTTAGATGTTCATCTTGAGAGGGGTGCATTGGGCATTTTTAGATGCTCACTCTCATAGCAATACACTAGATGCCTTTAAGATGTTTATTCTAAAGAGGGTGCATTAGGCATTCGTGGATGTTCACCCTCGTAGAGATGCATTAGGTGCCATTGATATGCTCACCCCAAGGAGGGTGCATCGAGTATTATTGGATGCTGACACGGGAGTGTCTAATTTTTCAGAATTTTTAACCCAGCCCACTCAAATGACAACTCATGAGTATATTCCTTGGACAAAGTTACAGCTATTTCAAGATGCCTTTCTTCATAACCAAGGAATACATAAAGGGGTTAGTTGGCATATGTGAAGCATTTAATGTCATAGTTTCCTATACATGAAGGGATGTTTCATGCACTAGTATTTATTTTGATATTCTAGGGTTGAAAAGAACTTTTGGATAGCTGATTATATTTGCAGAAGTTCTTTGGAGTCTCTAAAACTCTATATCTCTTGGATACGTCCTTGAGTGGTGAGTCTTTTGATTTAATTATATATCCTTATTTAATTTCCTTAAGGTGGTGAACTTTTTATATTCTTTTGCGATTTTAAACTTGGTGGTGAGCTATCTTTATCTGTTTTATGCCAGTTCTATTATATATTTATTGGTTTCCTATAACTTGACTTTCGGGTTTTCTTGTTTCTTTTCAAATTTCATTTCTCTTTCTTCCTTGCTGGTATCAGTTTAGTATAAGAGCTTAAAGCTAGAGATCATGGCAAGGTAGAATGAAAAGATATAGTTGGTAAAGGTAGTGGCCATGAAGATGATGTTGAATCCTTGAAGTTGCAACTATAAAGTTTATTACATAGTCTATAAGAAAAAAAAAATTATTGAAGAACTTTCGAACAAAAATATTTAGCATGAAAATGTTGGCCAAATATATGATTCTGATGATAATTCGCTATCTTACCTAAGGGAGTTTCGAAGATTTCATATAAACGTAAGGACCGAGATAAATGACAGAATAAATACAACACAAGGTTGGATATTCCGGAGTTTGAAGGGAAAATCAATGTTGACGATTTAATTACTAGCTTAATACGGTAGAAAGAATATTCAATTTTCATGAACCACCAGAATAAAAGAAGGTATAGCTCGTGGCACTAAAACTCAAAAGAAATGTATCTTATTGATGGAAAAATCTGAAGAAGCAAAGAGAACGTGAGGGAAAGAGTAAAATCGTAATATGGGAGAAAATGAAAAGGGAGCTAAAAAGAAAATACTTACCTGACAACTATAAATCTTTCTGAAAATCCATAATTTTAAGTAAAAAAATCTTAGTATGAAGGAATACACAGCAGAGTTCGACAATTTTATGTTAAAAGGAGAGCTTATAGAACCAGAAGAACAAATCATTATAAGATACCTTGGAGGTATGAAATATGAGATTGCCAAAATGGTTCAACTCCAACTGTATTGGACTTTAAATAATGTGAGTAAGCTAGTTTTAAAAACAGAGAAACATTAAAAGTTTCAAAAGGGTTCTCAATATGGGGTGAAAGATAGTTATACAAGAGAAGAAAATTCTAAGCGTACTCCCTAAAGTAAAGTAGTACCGAAGGGGCAAGAGAAGAGTGAATGATCAATCAGCAATAAACTACCACCTAAATCTTCTACACCTAATGGCCAAAAATACTTCAAGTGTCATGGTTTTGGGCATATTGCTTCAGACTGTCTAAATAGGAGGATTGTTACATTAGTTGAAGAACATAGTGATGAAGAAGGAAATGAAGCCAATGACGAACAAAATTTTGATAATGATGAGGAAGATATTACTTATGCTAATCGTGGTTTATCTATTATGTTATAACATAGCTTACAAGTATCTTATATGGTTGAGGAGGAAAATTGGGTGAGAAAGAATGTGTTTCATACTAAATGTACCTCTAATGGCAAGATGTGCTTTGTGATCATTGATAGTGGTAGCTTTAAGAATGTGGTATCTTTCGAGATGGTGCAGAAGCTAAAGTTGGACACAATCCCTCATCTGCATCATTACCAATTATGCTGGCTACAAAAGGAAAATGTCATCAAAGTAACTAAAAGATGTTTAATTCTATTTTCTATTGGTAAGTATTACAAAGATGAAGTATAGTGTGATGTTGCTCCTATGGATGCTTGTTATTTATTATTGGGCAGACCTTGACATTATGATAGGAGGGTATTGTATGATGGCTATAAATATATTTATTCTTTTAAGGTGAATGAAAAGAAGATTATTTTAGCTCCGTTACAGCCTTATGAAATCAATACACCTAAAAAGGAAGTTAGTGCTTTTATGTCCTATAGTGAATGCAAGGGTAAATTGAAAAGGGGTAGTGATATTTTAGCTTTAGTGATCATAGAAGAGAATGAACATCACAAGGAGCCACCGACAAACATGAAACAAATCCTAAAGGAGTTTCAAGATATTATATTAGAAGAGATTCCATATAGTCTTCCACCAATAAGAGACATCCAACATCATACTGATCTTATTCCAGGGGCTATCCTACCTAATAAGGCAGCTTATAAAATGAGTCTCAAGGAGCATGAAAAACTTCAAAGGCAAGTAGATGAATTTGTGAAAAATGGATTGATTCGGGAAAGTATGAGTCCTTGTGCTATTTCAGCCTTGTTGTTGCTTAAGAAAAATAGTTCTTGGAGAATGTATATGAATAGTCGTGCCATCAACAAAATCACTATTGACTATTATTTTTCCATTCCAAGGTTAGATGATTTACTTGATCAATTATATGGTGCTTCTATTATTTCTAAAATTGATTTGAGTAATGGCTATCACCAAATAAGAATGAGGCCTGGAGATGACTGGAAAATAGCATTTAAAACTAGAGAAGGCTTATATGAATGGTTGATTATGTCATTTAGGTTATCTAATGCTCCTAATACTTTCATGAGATTTATGAATCATATACTTAAGGCATGCATTGGAACTTTTGTTGTGGTTTATTTTGATGACATATTGGTATACATCAAAAGTGAGGAAAAACATATAAATCATCTTAAGAAGACTTTTCTTATCTTGAGGCAGCAAAAGCTTTATGCTAATCTAAAGAAGTGTGATTTTTTACTCATAGTGTGGTGTTTCTTGGATATGTTGTTTCAAGAGATGGAATCATGATGAATCAAAGTAAGGTAGAAGCCATTCTTAATTGGCTAACATCGACTTTATTATATGATGTGAGGAGTTTTCCTGATTTAACTTCCTCTTACAAAAGATTCATCAAGGGTTTCAGCTCGATTGTTATTCCAATCACCGAATGCCTGAAAGGTGATAAATTCAAGTGAACTAATGAGGTTGATAAAAATTTCGAGCTATTAAAACAAAAGGTGACTGAAGCTCCTATTTTGGTATTACCCAATTTTGACAAAGTGTTTGAGGTTGAATGTGATGCCTCAAATGTGGGAATTGGTGTTGTTTTGAGTTAAGAATCAAAGCCCATTGCCTTTCTTAGTGAGAAGCTGAATGATACCAGGAGGAAATATTCTACCTACGACTAGGAGTTCTATGTCATTTATCGAGCTTTATCTCATTGGAGTCAATATCTTCTTGTCAAGCCATTTGTTTTGTATTCTAATCATGAGGCATTGAAGTTTATTAATCACCAACACAAGTTAAACAAGAGGCATGTAACTTTGGCAGAGTTCCTGTAATCTTATAACTTTAGAATCAAGCATAAATTATTGGAAAACCTCAGCGGGTGCATCACATATGCAGTAAAATTTAAAACAAAAAATCAGTTTCCCACGCAGATCAAATCGTCGTGCAAAAGATTGGGGTCGCAAGAAAAATCACAAAAATCAAAAAATCACAATGTGTGAGAGATTGATTTTATATAGGGAGATCGTATATCCCTGTATTCCAGATCTGGATGAAGAAGATGAAGGTGGTCAAGCGTCCTCCTCTCTAGCGGTATCCACACGATGGATCTCTGCAGCGAAACTCCTCTAATCTGATCATGCAACTCTTGCTCAGAGGGAGGGAGGAGAATAGGAGGTGGTGGCTAAAGCTGCATCCTATCAACCATGAGTCTCCCCTCCTATTTATAGAGAGCCACTAAAAAACCCTATGGCTCCTGCCTTAGTGGGTATTGGATCTTCATCCAATTATCCACTAACCTTGCATTATTGGATCTCTATTGGATCTCTATCCAATAATCTCCTTAGGCCTCTAATTGGGTCTTAATCAAGGAGCCCATCAGCATAGGGTCTCATCTAATGAGAATAGGGGCTAATTAGATCTCCATCCAATTCTCTATTCGCTGAAGCATCCACCATATGTGTGTAACCCTCTAGGCCCGATATCGAGCTGGCCATGAGTCACTTCTATCAGAACTCCTTCTGATATAGTGAATTATTATCTCCATAATAATTCACTCGACTTATCGACTATGAACGTACATAGCACTACGCCATAGTCCCCAAACGATATAGAGGGGATTAAATCCATCGGACCTATCTGTCCATAATTACCATGTATCTATAATCCCACATCCAAATAATATCCCAGAGACCATATATTGGACATGATACTGTCAGGTCACATACGGAATCAGTTTATCTTGCTCTAGTCAGATTCTACTATAGAACTCCTCTCTCAATCCGAATAACCCTAGCCAAGGATTTATCTGAGCAAGCACATATGAAATATTCCTCTCATGATACCAAGAGTGGATGATCCTCTATTGATACTCAATTGCCTTCGTAAGATTAGCTATTAATCCCGATAACCAATTGTACCAGATCTGAAGCTTTCCAAACCTGTAAGTCTAGTGTCAAAGAAAGGAGTACTCATATAAGGCGTCCTCCTCTCTAGCGGTATCCACACGATAAATCTCTGTAGTGAAACTCCTCCAATCTGATCTTGCAACTCTTGCTCAGAGGGAGGGAGGAGAATAAGAGGTGGCGACAAAAGTTACAGCCCATCAACCAAGAGTCTCCCCTCCTATTTATAGAGAGCCATCAAAAAACCCTAGGGCTCCTGCCTTAGTGGGTATTGGATCTCCATCAAATTACCCACTAACCTTGCATTATTAGATCTATATCCAATGATCTCCTTAGGCCTCTAATTGGGCCTTAATCAAGGAGGCCATCAGCATAGGGTCTCATCTATTGAGAATAGGGGCTAATTGGATCTCCATCCAATCCTCTATTTGCTGAAGCATCCATCATATGTGTGTGACCCTCTAGGCCCGATACCGAGCTGGCCATGAGTTACTCCCATCAGAACTCCTGATATAGTGAATTATTATCTCAATAATAATTCACTCGACTCATCGACTATGGACGTACTAGGCCACTACGCTATAGTCCCCAGACGGTATAAGGGGATCAAATCCATCGGACTTATCTATCCATAGTTACCATGTATCTATAATCTCTCATCCAACTAATATCCCAGAGACCGTATACTAGATATGGTACTGTCAGGTCACATACGGAATCAGTTTATCTTGCTCTAATCAGATTCTACCGGAGAACTCCTCTCTCAATCCGAATGACCCTGGCCAAGGATTTGTCTAAGTAAGCACACATGGGATATTCCTCTCGTGATACCGAGAGTGGATGATCCTCTATTGATACTCAATTGACTTCGTAAGATTAGCTACTAATCTCGATAACCAACTGTACTAGATCTGGAGCTTTCCAAACCTGTAAGTCTAGCGTCAAAGAAAAGAGTACTCATACAAGGCATCCTTTGTGTCTCAAGTCTAAGGATCAAATAGACAACTGAGACTATGGAATCACTGTATAACATTAGGTATCATTAACCATACAACATTTCATAAGCGGATCAATCAGTGAACTCATGAGCACCTGTACTATATTATTAGTGTCTCCACAAAAGTGGTTATAAGACCAGCCGCCTCCATCATATGGACAAGTATATAGTACACCATTCTAGGGCATACCCCTAGAACGAGACAAGTAGATCAACAAAACTCATCATGGCCCGCACCATATCTAACAACATGTGATTTCTTTTTTCTGATACACCATTGAGCTGAGGTGTATAAAGAGGTGTCCACTGGGATAGAATCTCATTGTCCCTAAGGAAATGGGTTAACTCTGTACTTAAGTACTCTCCTCCTCGATCTGATCAAAAAGTTTTAATACTCTTTCCAATTTGGCTCTCTACTCATTCTTATATTCCTTGAATTTCTCAAAGGCCTTAGATTTGTACTTCATTAAGTACACGTGTCCATACTTAGAGAAATCATCAGTAAATGTAATGAAGTATGAGTAACCACCTATGGATTGAGTCGATAAAGGACCACATATATCACCATGTATGAGTTTCAATAACTCAGTGGCTCTTTCTCCGGTTCCACTAAAAGGAGAGTTGGATATTTTCTCACAAAGCCAAGGTTCGCAAGTTGTATATGACTAATAGTCAAATGGATCTAAGTATCCAACTTTTAGTAACTTTTGGATCCTTCCCTCATGTATATGACATAGCCTACAATGTCATAGGTATGCATTATTCACCTCATCTCTTTTTCTCTTAGACATGTTTATATTTATGATATATGGAGAAGTGTCTAACACATATAAGCCATTTGTAAAGGTCCCTCTAGTGATGATCTCATCATCCATAAGTATTGAATAACTATTATTCTCAAAAACTAATTTATATCCACTAATTATCAAACAAAAGATGAAAATAATGTTTTTGATAATAGAGGAAACAAAATAGCATGCATCCAGTGCAATGATAACTCCACTAGGAAGATGTAGGGTGACCTCCACAATAGCAACTGTAACAACACTTGCTCCATTACCCATCTTGAGGTCCATCTCACCTCTAGTCAATCTTTTAGGTCTTGCTAGAAAATGCAACAAATTACAAATATGATAAACACTAATAATATCCAATACCTATGTGTTATCATAAAAATCTGATAAGTGAAGACTGATAATGAATATACATGAAGCTTCTCTAAGCTTCTATTTCGCCTTCTCTATAAAGTAGTCCTTACAGTTCCTCTTCCGATGCCCATCTTGGCCGTAGTAAAAGCATTGTCCTTTGTCCTTTGTCGGGTCTTTCTAGGCAACCTTTGCATTATTCAATCTTTCTTTGCCCTTGACCTTCTTAAGGGTCTTGCCGGCCTTCCTTTTCCAATTGTTCTCACCAATATAGAAAACTAACTTCTCTATCTTGATGGTACTTTTAGCTTCCCTCAACATATTAAAGAGCTCAGGTAGAGTCACCTCAAACTTGTTCATATTAAAGTTAATAATGAACCATGAAAAGAATTCTGGTAGAGACTGAAGTATAAGATCAACATATATGTTATCCTTTAGGACTATCTTTATACTTCACAAAGTGAGTGATCTCATCCTCGCTTGTCCTTTCCTCCGGCGTGGGCACAATCGTATTAAGGACATATACGATTTTCTCTTCCATGAGAATAATTCTCAAATTATGGAGCTTTTGGACCAATGAGGCGATTGGCATCAAGTATGCCACGTAGGGGTTTTGCAAGCAACAAATAAGATATAGCGTAAATTAAATAACATGTAGATTTTACAGAACATACTAATTCAGATATAGACTTCTATCTTAATGTACTCCCACTATTTTCTTAGTGAATCACGCGACACTCTCGACAAGTGAGATGAAAGTCTCCGACATACTCCTAGTGAGGATCAGGATCTAATTGGCATTTTAGTGCAACCTCAAAGGACTCGACCAATTACACTAATCCCAAAAGGTAAGTAACTCTTGCCAATCACAACTCCTTATGATTTTTGTCATATTCGGCCTTCGAATCATTATGGTCTCGATTGCTCGACCAACCATAAAATTTAGTTAAGTTATCACCATCGTTACAAGATAAGTCTGATTCGATGGATATGCTCTCGACTGCTCGATTAAGTTATATCATGTCCTCAGGTCACCGATGACATATTTGTCGTAGGCAAGAACTCGATCATATAGATAGGTGAGCCTCGAGTGACTCGACTAACTCAACCTATGTCGGGATTCAATTTCTTTTTATAATGATAGAAGGCCACGTGGGTCAATCTTATTGCCTCACGCTTACCGACTTAATATTAGCGTAGGAGGGGTTTTTATTTTCTATCGGTCTCCTAATATATCGTGTCACACATATACATATTCAATATATATCTACATCACATGTAAATATATATATACATATATCTACTAGGTGTATAACACATCAAACATGCAAGCCATACCGGATGATCATGAGCTGTCACCTAATATGACTAAGCCCGAGCCAATAGGCCTAATCACTCATAATAGGATTTATGTGTGCATTAGTGCATCTTCATGCCCTGTGATTGTTGATCTTATCATCATCGATTCTATCGGATCGTCGCATCACCATGTGTCGTGATCTCCTGCTACAGCATCGTGGGTCCCGTTGTAACATCTATGCTCCCGCTGCGCCTCTTCATATAATTACAAATAATCATAGGCACGCAGGCCTGACAATATACTAGAAAAACAAAGGCTCGCAGGCCCCACTAATAATAATAATAATAATAATAATAATAATCATAATTATACATATTACAACACAAAGCTCATGATTATCTATCTACATCGTACATCACATGTATATCACATCATATGTATGATTACTATATATATAATAATTAATTAAACTATTTAATTAATTATTTTTCTAGAAATCAGGATATGCTTAGAATTTCCAAAATTATCCGGGGCATTTTTATAATTCTGGATGAGAGGAAAATTCTTAAAATTTTTAAATTATTGAAGGTATTTTTAGAATTCTGTACATAAGGACAGTCCTCAAAATTTTTAAAATTTAAAGGGGCAAGATCGTTCTTTTCTTGAAAGGATGCCCTAACCCCTCTTACCCCTATCTGTGCCACCGTTGCCACTATTGCTGCAACATAGGCGACGACGAGACGCCGGCGTAGCCGCCCTATGGCATGCGTTGCCCCGGGCACCTCGGGCGCATGAGCATTGCCCCCATCGGCGACGCCCTTGCAGCGGTAACGCCGAGGCTGCCCTGCGGCCTCATAGCGGCCTACCACTTGCGGCTTGGCGCGGGCGTTACGCCAAGCGCCGCCTGCAGTGCCGCCATGCCCGCGGCGCGGCCGGCCTGGGTTGGCAGACCCTGCAAGGTGCTTTGGCCATGGCCACCCCTTTCCATGTTGCGTTTGCTGCAAAAATATAACATGAATGCGTAGAACGATTCTATGTGATATAATCTCATCACACGTAGTTTAAAACCAATCTTTTGTACGAAACCTTGGCTCTGATGTCATAGTTGGGAAACCTCAGCGGGTGCATCACATGCGCAGCGAAAATGAAAACAAAAAACTAATTTTCCATTTAGATGAAATCAACGTGCAAAAGATTGAGGTCGCTAGAAAAACCACAAAAACTAAAAAATTACGATGTGTGAGAGATTGATTTTACCTAGGAAGATTGTATATCCTTGTATTCCAGATCCGAATGGAGAAGATGAAGGAGGTCAAGCGCCCTCCCCTATAGTGGTATCCACATGATGGATCTTTGTAGCGAAACTCCTCTAATCTGATCTTGCAACTCTTGCTCAGAGGGAGGGAGGAGAATAGAAGGTGGTGGCTAAAGCTACAGTCTATCAACTATGAGTCTCCCCTCCTATTTATAGAGAGCCACCAAAAAACCCTAGGGCTCCTACCTTATTGGGTATTGGATCTCCATCTAATTACCCACTAACCTTGCATTATTGGATCTCTATCTAATAATTTTCTTAGGCCTCTAATTGGGCCTTAATTAAGGAACCCATCATCATAAGATCTCATTTAATGAGAATAAGGCTAATTGGATCTCCATCCAATCCTCTATTCGCTGAAGCATCCACCATATATGTGTGACCCTCTAGGCCTGATACTGAGCTGGCTGTGAGTCACTCCCATCAGAACTCCTTCTGATATAGTGAATTATTATCTCCATAATAATTCACTTGACTCATCGACTATGGACGTACTAGGCCACTACGCCATAGTCCTCAGATATTACAGGAGGGATCAAATCCATCAGACCTATTTGTCCACAGTTACCATGTATCTATAACTCCCTCATCCAAATCTGTTTGTCTTGCTCTAATCGGATTCTACCATAGAACTCCTCTCTCAATCCGAATGACCCTAGCCAGGGATTTATCTGAGTAAGCACATATGATATATTCCTCTCGTGATACCAAGAGTGGATGATCCTCTATTGATACTCAATTGCTTTCGTAAGGTCGGATACCAATCCCGATAACCAATTGTACCAGATTTGGAGCTTTCTAAACTTGTAAGTCTGGTGTCAAAGAAAAGAGTACTCATACAAGGCATCTTTGGTGTCTCAAGTCTAAGGACCAAATATACAACTAGGACTATATAATCACTATCTGATATTAGGTATCATTAACTATACAACATTCCATAAGCGGATCAATCAGTGAACTCATTCTCCAATGAGCACCTGTACTATATCCCTAGTATCTTCACACAAGTGGCTATGAGACCAGCCGCATCCATTATATGGGTGGGTATCTAGTACATCGATTTGTCTAGTTATCTCAATGTCCCTCTTGTGTAACCTATGATCGAGATTATTTAGGATCTGTGTTTAAATATGAATCGATCGCATTAACATGATCTCATAACGATCTGATTCCCATTGCACAGAACTAAAGACATCATTATATATATATATATATATATATATATATATATATATATATATATATATATATATATATATATATAATATAATGTGAGAATATGTCAATATTAATCATAAGCAAAAATATCACACAACGTGTCATACGTGTTATCACTCACGTGATTGGCTTACAAGGCACCTGTAACCAACATAAATCTAGTGTTCAAAATATAGTTTGCTGATGCATTAAATAGAAACATTATTTATTATTAGCCATGGGAGTCAAAGTAGTTGGATTCGAGACATTTAAAGATCTCTATCAGAATGATGTGGATTTTAACTTAATATGACAGAATTATAAATCAGGTTCTTTTAAGTAATTTACTATCTTTGATGGATTTCTTTTTCGAGCTAATGCCTTGTGTGTTCCATCTTGTTCTTTAGGACATATAATTCTAGCTGAAGCTCATGGTGGTGCTATGGGAGGACATTTTGGTAGGGATAAAACTCTAATTCTTATTCAATCAAATTTGTATTAGCCTAAGATGTTCAGAGATGTGGAGAAATTTGTGAAGCAATGCAGAGTGTGTCACTTGCCAAAAATAAAAAGACAAAATTTGGGTTTGTACACTCCATTGCCGGTGCCTAATGCTCCATAGGAACATTAGATTCTATCGTGGTTGTTGTTAACAGATTCTCAAAGATGTCTCATTTTGTTCCCTATAATAAATCAAATGATGTATTTTATATTGTTAATTTGTACTTCAAGGAGATCGTTAGATTTTATGGCTTTCCAAGAACTATGGTGCCTGATCGAGATTTAAAATTTCTCAGCCATTTTTGGAGGACTCTATGGAGGAAATTGGGTACGTCTTTGAATTTCAATAGCTCTCATCATCCACAAATCGATGGGCAAACAGAGGTAATGAATAGAAGCTTGGGAAACTTGCTTAGAAGCTACGTTGGCAAGAACATTAAGCAATGGGATCTAATTCTTCCATAAATTATTTACTTACAATCGTTTCATGCATCATACTATTGGTAAGAGTCCTTTTGAGGTTATTTATGGTGCTAATCCTGCTGGTCCTTTGGACTTAGCTCCTCATTCTACAACTAAGCAATTTAGTGGAGAAGCTGCATGACAATGTTAAAGCAAGCATTGAGAAGCAAAATGAAAGGTATATGCAAGCAGCTAACAAACATAGAAAGCATATGGGTTTAATGCAGGTGATCTGGTTTGGATTCATCTAAAGAAGGAGAGGTTTCCACTAGTAAAATTTGGGAAGTTGAAACCAAAGGTTGATGGTCCATTCAAAGTGCTTAAAAAAAATTGGAGAGAATGCTTATGAGATTAATCTAACTAAAGAATATGGGGTATCGTCAACATTCAATGTGGCTGATTTAAGTTCTTATTATGGTGATCAAACAAATGAAGACTTGAGGATAAGTCTTTTTAAATCAGGGGAGATTGACATGGGAGTGTCTAATTTTTTAAAATTTTTAACCCAACCCACTCAAATGACAGCTCATGAGCATATTCCTTGGATAAAATTACAGCTATTTAAAGATGTCTTTTTTTATATTCAAGGAATGCATAAAGGAGTTAGTTGGTAGATGTGAAGTATTTAATATCATAGTTCCCTATGTATCAAGGGATGTTTCATGCACTAGTACTTATTTTAATATTCTAGGGTTGAAAAGAACTTTTGGATAGCTAATTGTATTTGTAGAAGTTCTTTGGAGTCTCTAAAACTCTGTATCTCTTGGATGCGTCCTTGAGTGATGAGTTTTTTTATTTAGTTTTATATCCTTATTTGATTTTCTTGATGTGGTGAACTTTTTGTATCCTCTTACGATTTTAAACTTAGTAGTGAGCTATCTTTATCTGTTTTGTGCAAGTTCTATTCTGAGTTTGTTGGTTTCATACGATTCAACTTTCAGGTTTTCTCGTTTCTTTTCGAATTTCATTCTTCTTTCTCTCTTTCCAGTATCATACACTCACTTGGGAATGTTAGGCATAGTTGATTAGGAGGGCACATTAGATATTTTTAAATGTTCAACCCTGTACAGATGCATTGGGTGTCATTGAGATGCTTTATCCAAAGTGAATAAGCATACTTAGAGGCTCACCCCTATAGGGGTGTGTTGGGTGCCATTAAGATGCTTACCTTAAGGAGGGTGCATTAGACATTTTTGAATGCTCATCATGAGGAGGATGCATTAAACATTCTTGGGGTTCTCACCCTTATAAGGGTGCATCAGGTGTTGTTGAGATGTTAACCCTAAAGAAAGTGGAATAGGCATCAAAAAGATACAAAACATTGTAAGTGAAATATTTGCTTTCAAAGAGTAAACAATATCAGAAGCATTAATAAGGAAAGCAAAAAATGAACTCACAATTTTTATAGTGGTTCGGCACCAACGACCTATGTCCACTCCTGAGTCCTACTTCTTGAGGCACACCGGCGTCTATTACTGATCTTGTTTAGGTGAAGACCAAACTCTTATACTTTGCTTACAAGGGAGACAAGATTACACTCTTTGATTAATCTCTTACCCCTTTTTTGTTTCTTATAATTCTCATACAATATTTTCTCAAAATATAATCCCCAAAATTATTATGTAGAATGCAAGAAAACTTGGAGTATTTATAAACCCCAAATGACTTCAAAAATTAGAGTCAAAAATCAAATATACTCGGAAAAACCGGGTATGGGCGATTTACCAATCGACTTAGGCAGCTCAGCCACCCGAACACTAGGGTATGGGCGATTTACCCATTGGCCTTGGGCAGGTCAACCGCCAAAAGTACCCAGATTTCTAGGTACGGGTGGTTCAACTGCCCAGCCTGGGTGGGTCAGCCACCCGAAAGCCTAGGCTAAGCAATCGCCCGAAAGCCTAGGTGGTTTACCCACTGAAATTTTCACAAAAGTGGTTCCCTCCACTTTTTGAATTTCGGCTTGAACTTGATGTCGACCAACCCTCTGGTCAACCAATTGAGTTCAACCTGAGCCCAATCAAACCCCAATAGTGAACCCGGTTGCCTTATTAAGTTGATTTGGATTTCATCCAAATCTAACTCAATTAGAACTCACTTCTAATTATGACTCAACGATTACAACGCTTAAAGACCACAAGTTTAAACTAAGGCCCAACTTCTGCCAATCCGATAACCTTTGGCATTCTTGCGGTAATTCATCCAGTCTTCTTTCGGCGATTTCCCAACATGTTTTAAGCTAGCTTCTTGATCCTTTCAGCGAATCTCCTAGCAAACTTTGGCGGGATCCCACTACATCATCCGAACCCTGACCCGATGCTTAAGTTTGATCTTAGCCCATTATTTGGTTGTAACTTCATTACTCCTGTCATACTTAGACCCGCATGATGCTAATTATAATTTAATTAAATACAATTATAATTGCTAAACATCCATTACAAGACCATCCTAACTCCTGGCAAGCTTTTCGGCTACCTCCGATAATCTTCCGGTGAGTCTTGGTCTTCTTCTGGCGAACTCCCTTGCGCCATCTTGGCAAACTCCCGATACCCTCGGCGAGCTCCTGACGCACTCCTAGTGAGTTCCCAACCGCATCGACCCGATGCATGGACTTGATCTTGGTCAATCCTGATTATAATAATCATTCTGTTATAATTAATCATGCATCAATCAATTTCTAACAATCCATGTTAGATCAAAAATCCATCAATTGATTTCATCATCAAAATCTAAGATTCAACAATCTCTCACTTTTTGATGATGACAATCAATTGATAATAGGAGTTAATCCTAACTCCCCTAGATTCATGCCACTTAAATTTAAGAGAATCACACACCCTTAAATTTAAGCAATCAATATTTTATGTAAATTTTAACACAAATTTGTATCAAGTCATCAAATCATGAATTCCATCAAGTCATCAAATCATAAGTAAAAATGAATTAAGCATCTATATCCAAGATGTCCAATTCATATCCTTATCCAAGATATCCATGTATTTCAACAAGATTATGTGTCATCAATATATTCATCATATGTCATCAATATATATTTCTCCCCCTTTGTTATCAACAAAAAGGTGAAATATAGCTAATAATTTTAAAGCACAACATTACTCCTCCCTTAGTATATGTATTATAAAATTTTCTTCCCCTTTAATAAGGAGAGAAATAAGGGAGGTGTTGTTGAAGCATTTCATCATAGAGAACAACTCTTAATAAATTTCAAGCGATTTAAAGATTACTTATATATTTCAAATGTAGCAAAAGTTATATCTTGATATCAAAAATTATCTCTTGTAAATTTTAAATATGACACATCTTCATGCAATTTTTCTTTTCTTTTCTGAAAACAATAAGATAAAATCATGGAAAAAGTAAAAAAAATGTTATCACAAAAAGACTTCACTTCATGAAATATATATTAGCAATTTATATATTTTCATGATTTAACATTTCTATGTCTCAACCTCAATCTTGTATATATAGAATTTTGAATATGAGCTCAACAAATTTTTCTCATGTAAATTTCAAAAAAATATAGCAAATAAATCTGAACAATAATAAATCATTATCTTTATGTAGATTTTTAAAATCATCATTACATGCATGATCATTATACATGATTTCACATCATTATATCTTCTCCCTCTTTGTCATCAACAAAAGGAGAAGTGCATTTAGCAAGTTTTTGATATATAAAAGCTTAGCAATTTAACAAAATTTTCATTACTTTAGAATATGCAAGCTAGTGAATTCATTATTCTCTTTTGAGAAGTGCAAACCAGTAAATATTTGCTTCCTTTCTATTGTTCAAACTAGCAATTTTATAAACTAACAAGTTTTGCTCCCCTTTTATCATTGTCAAAAAGAAGGGATGGTTAGAATAGTGTCAAACTTTTCTCATTACATTATTTTTGAGAAATAAATTAAGAAATATATCAATCATCATATGAAATATATCAAGAAAAATTAAATATGGTGATGAGATATTCAATTTTTGAAAACAAATTGTGAATATCAAGAAACAAGTCATAAGAGAAATAAATAAAATCTTTTAATTTATCCATAAGAAATCTTAAGTTGTCAAGTTCATGATTTGTATAAAAATCTTCTTTTAAATAATACAAAGACATATAACAAAATATTTTGATTCATAAAGGATTTCAAGTTATAATTCCAAGAAATCAAAACCACGATATAGATAAATCACTCATTCAATTTCAAGATCATCAAAATCACTTTCAAGATATTCAAAATGTAATTAATAAACTTATTAGTCTCTTGAAATGCTAGTGATTTCCTTTCTCCACATATGTAAGCAAGAAGGTAGAATCAAGGTAGAGAAATGAAAAATATCATATCACAAAAATACTCAATTTTAAAGATATAAATTTTATAGATGTGAATTTCGAAGCTAAGCTTAAAACTTTAAGATATTCAAGGAGATTCAAAAGTTTAAGAGCTACTCATGCATTTGAAATTATTTCATGTAATTTCAAGTATAGAAAAAATCATCTATTGTAAATTTTGATAAAAAACATCAAGAATTTCATAAGAAGGTATGACAGTAGATCAATCTCAAATTATAAATCAAGTATTTTGTATACATTTAAAAAATTCTAAATTTTCTTTCAAGCAAATTATTTCTTATTCAAGGTTATCATATCCAATTTACTTATAATCATATTAATAATTTTATCTCTCCCTTTTTGTTATTATCAAGAAAGAAATATGATGACATAATTTCTTCTTAGCATTTATATTCAAATTGTACCAAAAAAGTATAAGGAGAACATGTCATTAAAGATAAAATCAAAATTTTGAATATCAAAAAACATGATTTCGTTTAATAAGTTCCTTTCCCCTTTTTTTTCGAATAATAAAAATGAGTCTTAGGGAATAATCTCAATTCATCCAAGATAAATCTTTTTAATAAAAAAGAATGATCTTGATGATAATTTCAATTAATATTATTAAGATCATAAATTATATTTTTATTTAAAAGAAGAAATTATAGAAATCAATAATGTGATTCCCATAACATAAAAGTTAAGTCAAGAAATTAAGGGAATATTCATGATAATACAAATCTATTTTAATTTTTAATATATCATAAATTTAAGAAATACTAATTTTGATGATAAGTTATGTCATTCATGAGTTTTAAAATAAATCATGTCAAGATAAATATTGATATCAAAAGATATTTATGAATATTAAAGACATGATTTAATTTAATAAATCTCTTCTTAGATGATAAAATAGAAGATTTTCAAGTTTTATTTTCTAAACTTGCCAAAATCATGATAATAATTTATTCAAGTTCAAATAATCAAATCGTCAAAATCACTTTTATAGTTCAAGAGAGTCATAAAAATAACATAATCGATTCATTAATCTCTTTTCAAAATAAAATCATTTGAAAACTAATCCAAAATCATCATCAAAATTCACTTTTCGAAAAATTCAATGAAAGTATCATAGATTATTTTTCAATAGCTAAAAATCTCTAATCCATTTTTGTAGTTTAAGAGATTCAACAATAATAGTATTATTTTGTCTCTTGTTAAAGGATTAATAGAATAAAAATTATTTCAAGAATAATTATCCTTCTTTTGAAATTTATTTCAAGAATGCAATGTCATTTAAAGTCAAAAACACAATTCATCAACATTATTTCAATAAAATATTTCCAAATAAAAACTTTGATTTATTTTAATTCCAATGTTTTTTGGATTTAGTGTAGTGAGTTAACATGCTCATTTTATTCTCATTAAATATATTTTTAATTTACAAAAATACTAGACAATGAAGCATGATTTTTTTCTCCCTTTTCTATATTGTTCTATGCTAAAATTATATCATTCAACACAATCATTCAATCATAGCATTTCAATCATTTCATAGACTTTATCAATATTTGAACCATTTAACAATAGTCTTTACATTTAAAAAAGTCAATGATTTTAGTATTCACTCAAATATGTTCTTAAATAACTAAGGTTCTTTAGTTCTAATTTATTTTCATACTTGTATACTCTAGTTATGCATCATCAATACTCATTGTATAATGATGAACCATTAAAAGATTCATTATCAATAATTTTAATTCTAATAATTCTCTTATTACTACTTAGGGTAGTAAGCTTGGAGTGTTAGATCTCAAGTAATATGACTTGAGCATCTACCTTCAAAATACTTTTATTGCTCCTAGCCTTGTTAGAAAACAACTTTATATTATGGGAGGTTTTGATTTAGGTACTCATTTAAAATTGGGTCCTTCATGACATGTTCTTCCCATTTTCTCTAATGGCATAAGATTGTTTATAGTTCCTTTAGGAACCCAAATTAACTTATGAGAACTATAGTTTTTTAATAGACATTTGTAACACATGTCATAATCTACCATAAAAATTATACTTAATTCTTGGTGGCATATTTAAGGTTGATCTTTTAACAAAAATAGTTGGCTTTTATTGGGTATTGCCCACAAAGCTTATTTCATTTCTTCTATTAATATGACCCTTATTGGCAAGGATCATATTCAAGAATTTATTACCAATTTCAATTTTTTTAACGTTATCTTAAGCATGATATTTTCTTCTTTAATGTTGTCTAGCATTTTATATTTAGAATTAGGATTGTGTAATGCTAATAACTCATGCATTTCATCAACTTTACCAACTAACAAATCATGTTCATATTTAATCAACTTAAAAGATTTACTAAGTTTTTTAAATTCATCAAACAAATCATAAAGCATATTTAATAATTCTAAAAAAAATTGCTTAATGAATCACTAACCTCATTGTCGATGGCCATAAAAGCAAGGTTCTCCACTTCTTGGTTATGCATTTGATTTTTGGAGCTCTTCGACTTCTTGCATTCATAGTAAGAGGTTTGTCTATCTTTACATTATTTTTAATGTTCAAGTTTGTTAATTTTTTTGGTCCATTTGTCAAAAGTTTAAGGTTCTCATCACTTGAAAGTTCACTCGAGGAGTCATGTGTTCTTTTTAGTTCACATTCCTTCCGGTTCTTAGAAAGTTGTCCTTATTATTTATTTTTAGAAGTATTTTTATTTAATAATTTATTTATATTAAGTATGCTTTCATATGTTATTTCTAATGCATGCCATATATCAAAAGCCAAATCAAAATAAGAAACTCGATCAAATTTATTTTTATCAAGAGCGCAAAGCAAGGCATTCATAGCCTTTACGTTTAAAGAGAAAAATTTTTTCTTCAAATCATTACAATTGTTCATTGGAAGAGAAGACTTCTCAAATCTGTTTTCAACAATAGTCCATAAATCAAGGTCTAAAGAAAGCAAGAAGACTCTCATCTGAGTTTTCCAATAAGTATAATCTATCCCATTGAATATGGGAGGACGAACGATAGAAAGATAAAAAATGTCATAAGTAAAATGTTTGCTTTCAAAGAGTAAACAAGATCGAAAGCATCAATAAGGAAAGCAAAAGATAAACTCACAATTTTTATAGTGGTTCGGCACTAACAACCTACGTCCACTCCCGAGTCCTCCTTCTCGAGGCACACCGACGTCCACTATTGTTCTTTTTTGGGTAAAGACCAAACTCTTACACTTTGCTTACAAGGGAGACAAAATTATACTATTTGATCAATCCCTTACCACTTTTCTTTTTCTTACAAATTCTCAAACAATATTTTTTTCAAAATAGAATCCCCAAAATTATTGTGTAGAATGCAAGAAAACTTGGGGTATTTATAGACCCCAAATAACTTTAGAAATTAGAGCCAAAAATCAAACATACCCAGAAAAATCAGGTACGAGCAGTTTACCCACCGACCTAGGCGGCTCAACCGCCAACACCGTGATACGGCAGTTTACACGACCCTAGTCATCATCCAAGTACCCAGATTCCTGGGTATGGGCGGTTCAACCGCCCAGCCTGGGTGGGTCAACCGCTCGAAAGCCTAGGCGGCGGTAGTACACCCATCACTCACTGGTGGTTTACCCGTCAAAATGTTCGCAGAAGTGGTTCCCTCCACTTTTCAAATTTTGGCTTGAACCTGATGTTGACCAATCCTCTGGTCAACCAATTGAGCTCAACTTGAGCTTAATCAAACCCTAGTAGTGGACCCGATTGTCTTATTGTGTTGATTTGAATTTCATCTAAATCTAACTCAATTAGGACTCATTTCTAACTATGACTCAATGATTACAATGCTTAAAGACCGCTAGCTTAAATTAAGACCAAACTTTTACCAATTCGATAACCTCCGACATTCTTGTGGCAAGTCATCCGGTCTTCTTCCGACGATCTCCTGTCGTGTTCCCAATGAGCTTCCTGATCCCTTCGATGAATCTCCTAGCGAACTTCGGTAAGATCCTATTATATCGTTCGAACCCTGGTCCGATGCTGAAGCTTGATCTTGGCCCATCATTTGGTTGTAACTTCATTGCTCCTGTTATAGTTAGACCTATGATGCTAATTATGATTTAATTATATAATCATAATTGCCAAACATCCATTACAAAACTATCCTAACTCCCGGCATGCTTTTCAGCTACTCTTGATAATTTTTCGATGAGTCTCGATCTTCTTCTAGTGAACTCCCTTGCGCCATCCTAGCAAACTCTCGATACCCTCGATGAGCTTCTGACGCACTCCTAGTGAGTTTCCAACCGTACCGACACGATGCATGGACTTGACATTGGCCAATCCTGATTATAATAATCATTATATCATAATTAATCCTGCATCAATCAATTTCTAATAATCTATGTTAAATAAAAAATCTATTAATTGATTTCATCATCGAAATTCTATATTCAAGGGTATTCTTAAATGCTTACCACCATAGGGCACATTGAGTGCCATTAAGATGTTTATCTCGAGGAGGGTGCATTAGGTACTCCTTAGAGTTAATGCATTATTAATATTCTTGGAATTTGAAAGGATGTCTAAGAGTTAATATGCTTCTTTAAATCTAGTGGGAGTTATTGCAGCTGATATATAATGGGATGCTTGAGAGTTAATGTGAGAGCCAATGCATCAACCCCACACTATAAGTTTCTTCTTTGTAATGGTGGGACTCATTTCTTGCCTCATATTTCCTTTAGACCCCTTGTTTCCCTCTTTCCAAGGCACCTCGTCTTCTATTTCTTCTAACCAAGTTGTCATTTCTCTGTCATACTAACTTGTCAGAACCCTTACGGATTCTAAGTTTGGGGTTGATCTCTATAGTCAATCGGCCTTCTACAATAGGGGTTCCCTCCTCTAAGGTTTTCTACAATGGCTGAAAGGAATTTGATCTATTGATGATAAAATAGTGGTGGCTATATGAGTTTATATAGGGACTCCTTTAATTAAACCAAGACTCCTACTAAACCAAGACTCCTCTTCCCCTCAACTCTTAACCAAATAGGTGGTCGGCGGCTATAGGGAACTCTTATTCAATTAAGGGGAGAGAGTCCTAGTTAAATGAAACTCCTCCTCTACCCTAGCCGGCCTCTCTAAGGAGGAAGACTCCCTCTTTGTATGGACTCTTCCCTTATGGAAGACTCCAACTCCTAATCAAACTCCTAATCAAAGTGAAACACTCCTATCTCAAAACCTAGCCGTCTCCTCTCAATCATAGCTGACTTCCCCTCATTAAGGTGGGCGACCAATTGGGTTGGTTACAAATTTGACTTGGTTGACTCCAACCTGAATCCAACTCTAACTCTCAACCAGACTCCAGTTCAGCCGAAATCCTACTAGGATTTAGGTTGATTTATTATAATAGACTCAAATATCCATTTAGTCGGCCTAATATTAGGTCTAGGCTAGCCAACAAAGCCCAATCTAAGGACTCGACTCAATCGACTAGGACCCAACTCAGCTAAAGTCCTAACAGACATGCCCTCTTCAAATCAGCCTTGTCCTTGAGGCTAAGGCTCCATGATCTTCAGGTCTAAATTTGTAGCTTATCATGAGGCTTCCTTGTTGTATTTGAGGTAGGTGCATCATAATCCAATGGTTCAGCTTTGTCTTATATCTCTTCATTGGTGGTCGTATCTGAATGGTGATGCATCATGATCTTGCAATGTCATGCAATCTCTAGTTGGAATTGGGCCTCCTTATCAACTTAGGTATCAGGTGGATGTATTTGGACTGATTCATCCTCTCTAAACTTTCATTTACGGTGAGATTCCTGGATAATTAGTTGTAATTTTGAATTAGGGTGCAGATCTGATCCATAGGTCATGGTTCCAATGTGATCTCCAATTTTGTAAGGTCCAAAGTAATAGGGAGACCACTTCCTTGTTCAAATTTCCTATTAGTAGGGCTGAAAGTGTAGGAAAGCTCGATCTTCAAATTTTCTTCCGCTTTGAAGTTTGCCAGGAGGTCATTCCTTCTTTGCATATGCTGTCATGTGATTGATCTTTAGTAGTAGCCAGTCTTTCTTTTGCAACTTAGCCGAATGACCCTTGTTTCAAACATCTCATTTTCAATCCTCTTTATTTCAAATTTTTGGAGGTGAGGATAACGATATAGTCGAGTGTTTTCTGGAGGTTTGCTAGGGAGAATCATAATTCGGTGGTCATGTCGTCGAGTAGGAGGTAGGCTGCGCGGTTCATCAAAGACGTCTAAAAATTCAACAAGCAATTGGAGAATATTTGAGTCTTTAATTTTTGTCAACTCCCTTATATGTTGCTACTAGAGTTGCATTAGGATGCATTGAAACCATCATCACATTGCTCTCGCGTTTCCCACGTATGATCACCCATTTTCCTTCATCGAAAAATTTTATATTTAATTTTAAAAAATTTCAAGAAACATCACCTAATGCAATCAGCCATCTAATGCTAAGTAAGGCCTCATAATTATTGAATAGGAGGAGGAAGAAATTAGCAGTTATTTCTTGGTTCTGTAGTAATAATTGCATGCGTGGATATCTTCGATCGCACTTCAAAATTCGACCGTCGACTATCTTAATATCAAACCTACTGCAATCTTCATTTTGGAGCATCAATCAGACAGCAACCTTGTTGTTCATAAAGTTATTGATCCTCCTAGTCTCGTTGGGGATGGCGCAAGGGAGTTCACCAAAAGAAGATCGAGACTCATTGGAAGATTGTCGGGGGTAGCCGAAAAGCTTGCCGGGAGTTAGGATGGTCTTGTAATAGATGTTTGACAATTATGATTATATTTAATTAAGTCATAACTAGCATCGTGCAAGTCTAACTATGATAGAAGTAATGAAGTTACAACTAGATGATGGGCCAAGATCAAGCTTGAGCATCGGGCCGGGGTTCAGACGATGTAATGGGTCTCGTCAGAGTTCACTAGGAGATTCGCTGAAGGGATCTGGAAGCTTGCTGGAAACACACTGGGAGATTACCTGAAGAAGACCAGAAGACTCACCACAAGAATATCAGATTAGCAGGAGTTAGGTCTTGATTATCTTGATTATCTTGATTAGTCATTAAGTGTTGTAATCATTGAGTCATAGTTAGCGTTTGAGTCCAAATTGAGTTGGATTTGGAAAGAATCCAAATCAACTCAATAAGACAATCAGGTCCACTATTGGGGTTTGATTGAGCTTAGGTTGAGCTCAATTGGTTGACCAAAGGGTTGGTCAACATCAGGTTCAAGCCAGAATTTAAAAAGTAGAGGGAACCACTTTTGTGAAAATTTCAGCGGGTAGACTACCGGTGAGCGATGATACACCCATCGCCGCCCAGGTTTTCGAGCGACTGACCCACCTAGGCTAGGTGGTTAAACCACCCGTACCCAGGAATCTGGGTACTTTGGGCAGTTGACCCACCTAGGGCCGATGGGTAAATCGCTCGTACCTGAATTTTCTAGATATGGTTAGATTTTGGCTCCGATTTTGAAGCCAATTTGTGGCCTATAAATATCTCAAGTTTTCTTACATTCATGACAACACTTTTTGGGGATTATATTTTGAGAAAATATTATGTGAGAATTATAAGAAAAAAGAAAAGGAGTAAGGGAGTGATCAAAGAGTGAAATCTTATCTCCCTTGTAAGCTCAAGTGTAAGGGTTTGGTCTTCACCCAAAGAAGATCAATAGTGGATGTCGGTATACCTCAAGAAGAAGGACTCGGGAGTGGATGTAGGCCTTTGGCGTCGAACCACTATAAAAATTATGAGTGGTACTTTGCTTTCATTGATTACATAATTCTTGTATTGAAGCTTCTAATTTATCTCAACTCTTAGAAGAAGACTAAAAGACTCACCACAAGAATACCATATTAGCAGGAGTTAGGTCTTGATTATCTTGATTAGTCATTAAGTGTTGTAATCATTGAGTCATAGTTAGGGTTTGAGTCCAAATTGAGTTGGATTTGGAAAGAATCTAAATCAACTCAATAAGACAATCGGGTCCACTATTGGGGTTTGATTGAGCTTAGGTTAAGCTCAATTGGTTGACCAAAGGGTTGGTCAACATCAGGTTCAAGCCAGAATTCAAAAAGTAGAGGGAACCACTTTTGTAAAAATTTCAGCGGGTAAACTACCGGTGAGCGATGATACACCCATCGCCGCCCAGGTTTTCGAGAGGCTGACCCACCTAGGCTAGGTGGTTGAACCACCCATACCCAGGAGTTTGGGTACTTTGGGCAGTTGACCCACCTAGGGCCGATGGGTAAATCGCTCGTACCCGGATTTTCTATATATGGTTGGATTTTGGCTCTGATTTTGAAGCCAATTTGTGGCCTATAAATATCTCAAGTTTTCTTACATTCAAGACAATACTTTTGGGGGATTATATTCTGAGAAAATATTATGTGAGAATTATAAGAAAAAAGAAAAGGAGTAAGGGAGTGATCAAAGAGTGAAATCTTGTCTCCCTTGTAAGCTCAAGTGTAAGGGTTTGGTCTTCACCCAAAGAAGATCCGTAGCGGACGCCAGTATGCCTCAAGAAGAAGGAGTCGGGAGTGGATGTAGGCCTTTAGCGTCGAACCACTATAAAAATTGTGAGTGGTTCTTTGCTTTCATTGATTACATAATTCTTGTATTGAAGCTTCTAATTTATCTCAACTCTTAGAAAGCAAAGTTTTCATGATAAGTTCTTTCCTTCAAATGTTACTTATCTTTCCGGATTGATTATTATCTTAGCAACTTTTCTTAATTTACTTAATCATTTCACTAAGAATGAAAAGCTTCAGTTTCCCTATCTTGTTTTAATCGAAAATATTTCATCTAGAAAGAAAATTTACACTTGCACTAATTCACAAATCGCGCCCCCCCCCCCCCCCCCCCGCTAGTGCTAATTCATCCTAACAGTTTGTAGGTTCGCATAGATGGCTAGAGCATGAGTAGTGCAATCGAATAGTTGTGGGTCCTCTATCGTGTTCTCCTCCTCATGTTCGAGGTCCTCCTCTTCTCGTTCTGGTTCTTTAATTGGTTCTATCTTGAGAAGCTTACCCTTTTTGCAGTGATGGTTGCGGCTCTAAAGTTCATCGCAATGCCAATATAAGCCCTTTGCAGATCTATCGCGGAGTTCTTCTTATATATTGGGCTGAAAGATACGATTGGCAGCAAAGGAGGACAAAGGCTTGATGGTCGCTAGTCGGTTCATGATCTTGGTCCTTCGGACATCGTTGTTCAGCTGTTCCTCATGGATGCAGGCAAAGGAGATGGTAGCCCTCAATGTATATGGTTGTCGCGCCTTGATTCACATCTAATCTCTGGTTTTAATCCTTCGATAAACGTCTCTAACAACTACTTTTCATACCAATCTTGAGTTTAATTTGAAAGCGCTCAAATTTGATTTGATATTCTTGCACGGTTGAGGTTTAGCGAATCCTCATAAGTTGGTTGTTTGTGTTCTTGTACTCTATTGGTCTAAAGTGGATCAGCAGCCCGCTCTTTAATTCCCTCCATGTTGAGACTCTGTGGGTGTGCTTAAAATTATACCACTGTATGGCATCTCCTTCAAGGTGGATGGTAGTGATGTCCACCATGGAAGCCTCTGATATCTAATGATAATGGAAGTAGTGTTCCGCACGTAAAAGCCATCCCATTAAGTCTCCATCTTCCCATCGAGGGAAGTCCACCCTCATGTGTGTAGGTGTTGGATCCATCTTATGTTCTTCCTTTTCCAGAGGATTCTATGTATGATCTGGTCTCTCACCTTGCTGCGATCTTGTTGGGCTTGGTGATCATCCAAATCTAAATTGTGTGAAGAGAGCGTGTAGTCTATCCTCCATACGCGTCTCGAAAGCCTCCAACTTAGCACTGATCAACTCTATCGATACCATCACTTAAGACTCAAAATCTATAATGTCAAGATCCTTCCCCTGTTGTTGGGTCAATGACATGAACTGGTTGGGTGGACTAGTGGCCAAAAGAGGTGGTGGATTAAGGGTAGATGGCTGTGGTTTGGGGCTGATAGGTTATTATTTTAGGTTACTGTTGGGGCTATGGTTTGGAGCTATAGTAAGAGTCGTATAAGGGTTATGATGGTAGAGGTTTAAGGTTAGAAGAGTGGCTTAGGGTTATTGTTAATGGCAGCAACCAATTTGGTAGGACTTGGGTGTGGATGCATTAAGTGGTACCGAAGGTAGTATAGAAGAATTTTTTCATCAAAGTGGGTGTTGTTGATGCTGCTGTTTGGAGCTATTATAGAGGTTCTAAGGGGGGTTTGGTGATAGAGATTTAGGGTTAGAGGGGTGGCCTAGGTTGCTATTGATGGCAGCAGCCAATTTGGTAGGGATTGATGGTTGGAAGATAAAGATCGGTTGGTGGAGGTTTGCAACTACGGTAGACCACTGTTTGGGCTATGATTTTTTGTTGCAGTTTGGGTTGGTTGTGGATATTGGAGATAGGCTATGATGGCTATGTCTTAAGGCTAAAGGGGTGCCTTAAAGATGATGTGGTTGGTAGCAATAAGTTCAATAGGATTTGGTGGTTTACGAGAAGAAGAACGACAAAAGGTATAGCAATAGAATTTTTTGTCGAAAGATTTTAGCAGCATAGACATAATTTTTTCTAGCAGTTCATAATAAAGATTTAAGTAGAACTCAATGGAAATCCACTAGTAAGGAAAAGGTAATGTCGTTGAAAAATTTGTGGGAGAATACAATAGCAAAAAATTCGACAAGATCAAGGAATACGAGAAGGTGATGCGGCAAAATTTTACATCTAAAGTACAACAGTTTGGACATAAAAGATCAATGGTTTTTGTTAGCAATTTTTGCATGAAACACAAAGGAAATCGACTAATAGGGAGTGCCAAAAATGTCATAAAAAATTGGTGGAATATAGGACAGCAAAATAGTGACAACAAGATCAAAACAAGGCAATAGTATGTGACTAAATTCTACATCGTAACTTTCATCGTAAAGATGGTAACTTTACGACAATAAGTTTATATAGTAGAATAGGAACACTTTTTTTTTGTTTTTTGGGTTTAAGATAACAAAATTGTAATAGCAATAAGGTATAATACTAGTTTTTGATATAACTTACAGCGAGATTAAAGGGGTGATCTGCGATAGTGGTGATGATGGTAGAGTTAGAGATGATCACAGCAATTGTGGGAATTACTTCGAAGATGGATGAAGATGATGGACAACTATAGAAGGGCAATGAAGCTTTGAAGAATGCTGCTATGATATCAAGTGTTAGAATTCTTACGGATTCTAAGCTTGGGGTTGATCTCTATAGGGAATCGGCCTCTTGGAACTCTATGGGGGTTCCTCCTCCAAGGTTTTCTATATAATGGCTAAAAGGAATTTGATCTATTGATGATAAAATAGTGGTGGCTACATAAGTTTATATAAGGACTAAAAACTCTAACTCGTAATATGACTCCTTCTTAAATTAAACCAAGACTCATACTAAACCAAGATTTTTCTTCCCCTTAACTCCTAACCCCTAGCCAAGTAGGTGGTCGGCGCCTATAGGAAAATCCTATTCAATTAAGGGGGAGAGTCCTAGCTAAATGGAACTCTCCCTCTCTACCCTAGCTGGCCTCTCCAAAGAGGAGTGGGCAGCTAGAAGACTCCCTTTTCATATGGACTCTTCCCTAATGGAAGACTCCAACCCCTAATCAAACTCATAATTAAAGTGAAACACTCTCATATCAAAACCTAGACGCCTCCTCTCAACCCTAGCCGACTTCCCCTCATCAAGGTGCGCGACCAATTAGGTTGATTACAAGCTTGACTTGGTTGACTTTAACCTGAATCTAACTCTGACTCCTAACCATACTCCAATTTAGCTGAATCCTAACCCTAATAGGATTTGGGCTGATTTATTACAATGAACTCAAATATCCATCTAGTTGACCTAATGTCAAGTCTAGACTGACCAACAAAACCTAATCTAAGGACTTGATTCAATCGACTAAGACCCAACTAGGCTAGGGTCCTAACATAGCTCTTCCTAATCCCTTGGCAGACAGATGGTCGAGGTCCTATCCTTGGGTAGCATGGGGACAGTCCCGATCTCCACCTCGAGGGAGGACAATCTACCTTGTTTGGGTTGTTGTCCCTTTAATTCGATGTCTAGGAACCTTTGCTTGTCCTCTAATACATTGAAGGCAAGGCTTTGGTTCCCCCTCCATCCATTAATAGTGACATGTCTTCAATGATAAAGGATTTATTTAACTTAAATAATGCCCAACTCGTGGAGCTATCATGTAATATTTATCGAGGAATGCTAATAACGCTAGCATAACCTTGACCTACAAGCTATCCTTTGCTTACTTTCGTCTACACAAAGGGCTAAACAAATAATATCTTGGTTACTTTTCTTCATAGATACCGGTCGGGACTGGTGGTTCGGTCTTGATTAATTGGCACATCCCATAAATAATAACCCCCTTACTTGACCCCTGAGGAGGAGGAGCAAGTGCTTTAGTTAGGGTGATTCGCTCCTCTTCTAAGGATATCAAAAGGATAGATGAGGACTGATTGATCGATGTAGGTCTAAGCCCCACTCTTAGTAAGTATGACCCAAAATTCTTTCTCCCGAGGTATTCTTTCTCAAGGTTTGATTTACATGATTTATGACCTATTTGTTTATGTGATTCTTGTAGGAATGAATCTATGAGCAATGAAGGGGCGCAGAGTTGGCTCCACCTCGAGTGTTGTAGCTACCCCCTCAATCCATGTCTGCTTCCTCAAGAGTCTACACTCGAGGTTCCTAAGGAGATTTTGGTCAACAAGCCTCCAACCATTGGGTTTCCAAGAAGAAGGCAATTATAAAAAAGCTTATACACACTCGAGCCATGGTGAGAGAGGACCCCAAGGTCAACCAAGACCTGGAGATGGTGATGCTCGAGGAACCTTAAGCTCTTAAGGTAGTTTTGGCACCCAAGGCCTCAGCAGAGGTCGATGGATGAGCTCTATAGAAGCATTGTGCTACCCTTCACCTCACTAAAGATTGCTAACCCCCTAGCACCGATTACCAGCAAAGTACTTAAGTAGAAGTGGGACAATCTACAAGCTGGTCAATGCATTTGGGTTGATGATGAGGCCTCGAGATAGTATTGTCGAGGCTCACTCTACACTCCATGGCCAAGTAGGTGTACTCATAACCCTCGAGGTTATGATCAATGCAACCTTTAGAAATTAAGTGATGATGAGTGTTTCTAAGTTATAGCTAAGGTTTGTTTCTCAAGATTACTCGGCTAACCCTTAGGCTTTATTTATCTTACAGCATCATTACTATGTCATGGGTTTGACCAACCATGTGTGTGATGCTATGAGTGTTATCTCTTAGCAGACCGTGGAGATTGACAACCTCTGTGATGAATAGGAGGAGCTAAAGAGAGAGGGGGGGTGAATCAATCGTCATCATTGGACTTGAGGCTTAAGTGGTCGAGCTAGAGACAAAACTAGATGAGGCCCAATAGTAGCTCTCCAACCATGCCAAGTAGTTGAAGAGTATTTAAGGCCACAATCATTGGATGGAGGATGAGCTGCTTTGCTAGGTCAAGAAGCTCAATTCCATGAAGATCTACAGTACCGAGCTCCTCAGCTAGGGTTGAACAAGCAAATAATGGGGCTAACTAAGCAGGTGGCCGTGCTGAATGGCTAGACTGAGTCCCTAGAGAAGGAGCTTGAGATAGAGTGAACCTTAACACTAAGGTGTAGGGAGGAGAGTATCGTCGAGTACAAGGCCTCTCTCAAGTTCAAGAAGGGTCTAGAGAGGTTGGAGACCTCCTCTTATCAATATTGATACCTCGTTGCTTTGGCTCGGTTCAAGGTGTGGTATTCCGAGATAGAGCTCTAGGAGAAACGCTTTCTAAATCCTTAATCATGGAGTTTAGCAAATGGATACTTTATTGGAAAAGATCAATTAGTTAGAGTATATGGTTGTTAATCATAAAGTCAAAGGTTTATGCTCCCCTTGTAGTGTTAAAATATTAAAAGAAAATTGATGACATCCTAGTTAGCCTAATGTGATTCGAGTCTAAGTGTACATGAAGTGTGAAGATCGCTGTGGTATCTTTAGACCTTTCCTAAGTCCAAGGTAGATCTGTTCAAATGCTCCAAGAATGGCTTATAGGAAGATCGAGATTGAGTATCAATTTCTTGACTTTATCCATCTAATACTTAAGTTAGTCCCAAGGTGGACCGATGAAAATAATAAAAAAAATATCTAAATTGATATATAAAAAATAACTTTTTATTTCAAGTAAAAAAGAAAATAATATCTCATAGAATATTTTATGATAGGACAATCCATATTAGTCGCTTTTGGACTTGACTACACGAGTGGGATCTTATCTCTTTTATACTAACTAAATACCTACTATATTATCATGAGTTATTACTCAATAAAAATATTTTTTAAAAAATATCATATTCAAGAACAGATGATGGTATAAAATCCGTCATCTTGTTTGATAGATTGATAGATTTATATCATCATTTTTTTTCTCTCTATTAAAGTTTTTTTTTACTTTTTTAGAACCTACCGGATGCAAAGAGGTGGCAAATTTTGATAGCTTAAAGAAGCTAGAGCTTCCCTTGTTTTATTGCTTTGAGGGGTAGAGTCCTAACTTGGTTAGACTCTCGCTTTCTAAAATCGCCGCCACTTGGTTTTCTCTTTAATTGTTGCGCAACTTACCCTCTCATCAAGTACAACTCAGATTGAGGTATGTTTGCTCTTTGAGCTGGTCATATCATGTCTTTGGGCTTGATCATAAGCCTGGGCTTGGTTTAGCCAACCCTAGATTAAACCGAAGTTTAACTTAAACTCTAATCGAGCTAAGCTTGAGTGAGATTGTCTTATTAGTATGTTGAACCATCTAACATTATATTTATAGCAAGATGGCTAACGTTAAGGGTCCTTGACTAACATGTGAGGAATGATATCTTTATTCGTATTGATATGATATCAAGTCTTGATATATCATTGAGCTACTTACGTGTTACTTTCCCTTAACAGATTATGCAATTGTTTTATTATCAATTGAATATATTTGTCAATTGCATTCCAATTACAGTTTGTAAATTCGTGGCTGTCAAAATTTTTTATTTTTGAAATATTGAAAATTTTATGTGATGATTATATGAATAAAAGCTACAAAATTAATATGCTAGGATTCTTCATATTTTCATATTTTAATTGTTAGGGTTTTATACATCAGAATATTGATTCATGCTACGTAAAATTCAAAAATTAAATGTAATAGTAGAAATCCAAGAGGACATGGTTCAAAATTTAATTCACTCTGTTCGTTTTAAATGAAGGGGTTAATATGCTAAGTGATTTTTTTTTCTGAAACACACCTCACATATTGCGTTGTTTTTACAAGCATCAAACCGCTTTATTTCATTCAATATTTACGCAAAATTATGTTTATGAAAAAAAAATCATTTTTTTCCTTTTCGATTTAGTTAAGAGTTTGTCCAATTGTGAAACAGCACCCCTGGTGATCCTGCACATTTCGAAATAAGGCTTCTTTTTCAGCTCTCTCTCTCTCTCTCTCTCTGCGTATATATATATATATAGATGACACCGGAAAAAATGTTTCACCTATTATCCCCTTCTTTTATTTATTATAATCACTAATACGTGAAGAAATAAAGAAAAACTAGGGAGAGTAGAAAGAAGATACTCAACTTGAATAATAAATAAAATTAACATCATCTAATTACAATAATATGCTCATGGGAAGGAAAATTTGAGAGGCAATTTACTCGTGTACAGAAGAGATGACGCCACTCCCTCCCTATTCGGTAAGTTCTTTCTGCTTCTCGTACCTCGCCGTCTCTTCTTTTACTACTTAAATCTTTAGCTAAATTTTGATCGCAAAATTTGTGGATCTACATCACATTACACTCTCAAATTTGCGTATCTACATTATATACGCAAAGTCCTTCAGCTATATCTACTTAATCCAGATGCCCAGATTTCTGATGGAATTTGTCGTATCTCCATCATATTACCCTCTTCACAGTGACAGGAACTAATAAAGCTGCATTTTGGCTGTAAAGCCAGGCTTCAAATTTCTATACAACAAATAAATAATATCATAAAATTTACAACACAAGAGACTATATACACAATGCTGGCCTATCTGAAACTCTTCAGCAAACTCGCAAGGCGGAGCTTCAAGGATGAGATTATCAGATTCCAAAATGAGTTCAATCCCAAAAATCGTACTTTAATTGACTTGCGGGATCCTTCTTTGACATACTCCAACTCTTTCAAGATTTCATATTGTACATAATCAGACTCCTCCAAAAGGGGCAATGAAACAGAACCTTGGGACTCCAGGTTCTTAATCCACCCTCGGAGCAAGAAGTTTATAACCTACCAAATATATAGAAGTTTAACATTTTATTCTTCACTTGTGCTCATTGAGTTGTTCACAAGATAACTAAAAACTAAGAAACTTTCCTGGTCAACCCAAATTTTGCAATAGGCAGAAGCCAGTTGGAATGAAATTAATGACAGCAATTCCATGGCGGATACCAAAGCAAACTTGATTTCCTCTAAAATAAAAAATTAAACTTGTTTTTTCATTACAAGAGAAATAAAGTAAACATGATATAAAATACGTTTCTCTTCCTACCCGATGCTTCTAAAGTAATTTTGACCTTACTGTGCTAAAAGAGTCCTGCCCTCACACAATCTTTTGAAAATTAGAAGGAAATTGTTCATGATCCTTGATAATTATTCAATTAACCATCTTCATATGTGAATTTACAATAAATGTAGCCGTGGAGCTTTAATGCTCAAAGTTTACTTACCATCATCATTCTCCAGGTGGCTAAATTATCTAGCATAGTCTTGACTAGTTCATCTGTCATATTTCTTTTTTTCAGTTAGACAATTCAATAACGTCTCCACATTAAATTAGATCACTTGGGAACTCTTCTGAATCAGTCTGAACACTAATCTTTCACTTCACTTATGGCAGTTTAGACATTGTAGATCAAAGTCATGCACTATCACCTCCATACAACAATGCAGATGTTTAAAATATCAATACCATCTAGGATCATTGAAAGCTCATGATGATGATTGCAACCATTTGGCGATATTAAGCAGGACTTCCTTTCAAGTATGAATTATGCGGGAACTACCAAGTTGCAATGGAATTATACTGATCATAAAAATCCAAGAATGATTAACCTATCAAAAAATTTCTATACTGATCACTCAGATGATAAGAGATGTATTGTGTTCTAAGTTGCTAACTGTTTTACTTCCTGCTTGCTCAGTTGGAGGTGTAAAAACTCCATTGAGCATATACTTTATCCTATAATTTATTGTTTTCCTAGCGCCATTCCACCTTATGGCATTATGCATATCTTGATGTTTAGTTTCTCATCCTTTGGTTCATGTCATGTAGACATGCTTTCCAAGCCTGCAGTAAAGGGAAAACTATGGAGTTGCATGAGGTGGGAAAGATCAATGTATTAGTATAGTGACAGGCTAAAATCCTCAAACATGATTGCTTTGGGTGATCTAGTATCTGATTTTCATAATCAGACAATTTCATTGGTACTTGCTAGGGTTCCATATGATGAAGAGATGTTTGTATTGAAAATCTGGTCAAATGAAGGATCATCTACATATGAGGAATGATCAATAGTAAATCTTACTATTAGTGTCACTATACCATATATTGATCACTTCATACCCTGATTATAATCAATTATCTTTCAACATGACTTTGCTCCAAATATAAAGAAAGTTGAGGCTTTGACTGAAGAGAGGTTGCTTGAGTAATAGAGCAACTCCTCATGTAGAAAACTATATATGAAAACCCAGCAATTGCTTGTCAAACTTAACCATAACTCATTATTTAGACCAAGGTTCGCCGTATCGATCCGTACCAACGTATCAGTATCTGATCGATATGGTATAGTACGATACCCGGTATCAAGCAGTACGCACAGTGCATACCACTCGATATATTAAAATATAATATAATATTTAATATAATATAATATATATATAATAAAAAAATGAGGCATAGCCTTGCCTCGCGGGAGAAACGAGGCGGTGCCTCGTCCCTGCCCGAGCTAAAAGACGAGGTGATGCCTCGTCTTCCAACGGGAGAATGAGGTGCTGCCTCATCCCCGCGCGGGAAGACTAGGCGGCGCCTCGTCCCTGAGCTATAAGACGAGGCGACGCCTTGTCCCCGAGCCGAAAGAGGAGGCCACGCCTTGCTTTTCAGCAGGCGAATGAGGTGCTACCTCGTCCCCGCGTGGAAAGAGGAGGCGACGCCTTGTTTTTCAACGGGTGAACGAGGCAGCACCCTCGTCCCCACGTGGGAGGGCAAGGCGATGCGTCGTTTTTAATCTAATTTATAATATACATTTATATTATATTATACTATATTATATTATATTATATATTAAATTTGTATTGCCCGATATGGGGCAGTCCACATACCGGTGCCCTGTCAGACCAGTATATACCACCTGTATCGGGTGGTACAAGGCGACACGGCAAACCTTGATTTAGACTATCTTTTCTTATTACTGAAACTAATTTGGGATGATTTACATTTAGTTATTTAGATAACTGTTTGCAATTAAGAAGGAAGATATTTCTTCCTTCTGAGCACCCTGGATATTGGAAGTCCAGCGATGATATTTCAACTTAAGATTACACTCCTATAAAACCTGCGCAAATCTACATTCTTCAGTTGACAGTTCACATTTCAGAAAGTGAGCAACAAGTTTAATCCAGACAATTGGTGTCAACATACGTTTATGCATCAATATAGGTTCAGCCATACAGTAAATATGTTAGCCAAGTAGGATCCATGGAAGAAATAGAATTATGACAACTGCCATCATGAACCAAATCCAAGATAAAAACCTTTTTTTATTTCTCACATCACTTATGTGGATAATCTGACTTTGGAAAATCTATAAGAAATGAGATTCTTATTTAACTAGTTGTAGAGACCCAAAGCAATTGATAAGATGTCTTCGCTTCCTGAGAGCTACATCTATTTGCCTTTAGCAAAGAACAAGGAAGACCAAAAGATTCACTAATCTAATCTATTTCAGTGAATGAAAGAAAGAAAGCAAGTCACAATGATACGTCAAGTTATGGTACTGTAATCCTCTCAGGTACATAGTTGCAGGAGAAATTTAAAGTCGTCAGCATGCAAAATCCTATCATAAGAGAGGCATCTATCGATCCTATAGTAAAAGAGGCATCTAGAGATCTAATAGCTACACATCTTTTCTAACCTATGCTATAACCATACCTATTAACTGTTAAGCTCTAATTTGACTAAACATTTAAAGAATATATACAGCTACTATATTTAGCGATGCAAATACAAAATTTACTGAAGGAATCTAGACCTACCAGAGTTTGTGAGGAGGCTTGATCGGCCATCTTTCCTAACTTGATTATAAGAGGTTTTAAAATGTCTTTTTCCACTCATGTTCCAACTTAGAATGAGGCTACCTTTACATAATCAGGAAATACTTCATCTGCTACTTGAGTTATGAGTCTTCAGCAATATAGACCTGTAAACATACATGTTAGATGGCACCAGTGTATCCATACATGCTGGATGCCGGTAATAGTGGATAACAAAGGACTTTCTTAGGCTGAAACTAATGATCCAATTTATTCCAGGGCTTTTGAAAGCAAATATGGGTATACAAAGATATCCCAGTGTCCATTTTGAATTCTGCTGATTGCCCAAAGATTTACTATATGGCTGAGCTAACCCAGGCTGCTTGTGGTTGTAACCAAGGAATACAAAACCATCCAGACCGGTTCATAGCAATTGGTCCTTACTGGTCCAAGAATTAACTAAAATGTGGACTGCCCCTTTTCAATGGTCCAGTCTGATTTCTCTTTAAAAAAACTGTCTTCAGGGTTTCTAACTGCTTCTTTGTTAGGACCCTAGCTAGGTTGGGTCCTAAAGTTCATTGAATCATGAATTTAATAAACCCTAAACTAGCCACCACCCTCTACTGAAGGAGTGGTCGGCTAGGGTTAGGGAGGAGTCCTCATGAAGAGGGGGTCTTCTAGCCGCCCCCCTCCTCTTAGGAGAGGTCAGCTAAGGTTAGGAAAGGAGAGATCCATTTAATTAGGACTCTCTCTAGGGTTGAATAAAAATAAAATTAGGAGTTGGAGACCCCTATAGCCGCAGGCCACATCAATGGTAGGAGTTGGCTAGGGCTTAGGAGTTGGTGAGGAGATAGAGTTTATCAAGAGTATGAGTGCTAAAAGGAGTTTGGGTTTTGAGTCCCTATATAAACTCATGTAGCCACAACTATTTCATCATGAATAAGATCAATCTTTTTTCGTCCATTGTGCTGAATACCTTGGAGGAGGGAACCCCTATAGTGTTCCAAGAGGTCGATCCCCAATAGAGATCAAACCCCAAGCTTAGAATCCGCAAGGGTTCTAACATTCTTCTAATGGGTTGCAAATGTATGATTCCTCGAGAACCACTGGGCACACTGCAGGCCCGCCCCCTGCCTATTGCCATTTGTCGCCGTCGACCCTCGTTCACCGTTATTAGACTAACAACAATAAACTTGAAGGGATGACCATTTCTAGAATTTTCTTTGCTTGATGCATGAGGCTTAGATATCATGACATGAAGTCCTAATGTCCAAGTACTTCTTTTTCCTATAATTCTCATTCTTCTTTTCACTTTTTTTTTCAAATTATTTCTTTTGACAAAAACTTCTACTTCCATGCCTTCATAGTCATATCATCACACATTCTAGACCATGTTACTTATCAATCATATACATTATAACACTTCCAACCAACTGGGTCTTGAATTAGAACAGTTCAAAACCTCATACATAGTTTTGACACCAGAAAACCTGTTACATAGAGCACAAGCACTGGAACCACGATAAACTATCGGTGAGCAGGATTTGGTGACTGAAATAGTCTCTTTGGTTGGATTAGTAAGACAACGAACATTGACCCCTGCATTAACAGAAACCTCATGTGTTGGAATACCCTATTAAACTCATTATATATTTTGAGACCATTTGCTTTTCTTTGAATGAAACACTGGCTTAAGTAAATCCATTTGCAAGGCATCATGACATACCTTTTTCACAAATTATCCAGTTTTAGCAATATTAAGCTAACTAAAGAGTGGAACTAAATGCAACTTAATAAATGTTTTTTTTCTAGGTTTACACCAGTACAAATTTGCAAAGAGAAAATACAAGTTAATTACCAAAGTCATGTTCACAATGGAAATACCAAGTACATTAGTTCCATGACAACTTCGATATTTGTTATCAAATTCTATGACATGTATTAACTAAAGTTACTAAACCATAGAGCACATTGTACTTTGCAGGAATGTAATTCAGAATTAAAACATGGCTTTTAAGGAAATACAATCAACTTGTTAATGCAAACATACAACATCATGTACATATATCAAAACAAAATTAATAAAATGTTAAAATCCCATGATGGGAAAAAAAAAATTCAAGTGAGTCATACCTCAGGAACCTCATCATGTGGGCAGTGACCTGCTGGACTAATCTCGTAATAAGGTACCTCTGGTAACTGTAGTTTCACTTGAAAGGCCCAAATAGGCCTAACCCAAGGGTCTTCTCTACCATACATAAGACAGATTGGAACACCTTCCACTTGGCACCTAGATAAAAGATTAGGGAATAAGTATAATAAAGAATTTCTTGCATCAAAAGCAGACCTAGCAGCTCGGTTATGTTGGCACTGGTAATACCTGGACAAGGCTTCCTGGAAGGATAACTGCCCCCTTGGAGCAAACATAATGGAGGCAAAAGAAGCAGCGGCTGCAGGATGTTGTGTTATTTCAATTATATGGTAAAAAACTTTGTCAACATTTATCGAATGATCAGCATAGACTTGTTTTAGAACTTCCTGTATGCTACTCGGGTCACTGATCTTCTCCCATCTGGTCATAAATTTAGATTGTGTGAATGCGTGATTCTAAAAACTCAAATAAGAAAAGAGTAGAAATTGGAACTGCAACATATTTCAATACCCATAAAATGAAAAAAAGAGTCATATAATCACATTACTTTCAAGATAAACTAGGTTTCTAATATCCTGGACTAGTGACACTTAAATTGTGTTTTGCAACAAAATTGTGTTTTGCTACTGTCCTGACATCAAACAATCAAAAGAATATTATATTCCAGCAGAATTACATATAATTTATGTGCCCTAATCTTACCCCATTCTTAGAAACTAGTGATAGAATCAACTTCCATACATAACTCAATGACAGAGGAAAAAATATCCACTTTCTTTCAACTTTTAGTGAGCCATTCAGGAAAAATTATAAGCAACCCACCATAAAAGAAAATTAACTCTTGACAACTACCTTACCAACTTGATATCAAATCTCTGAACATCTATTGTGGGAATAGCAACTACCATGTTAACTGAAAAAAACTAGTTACGTTGATTGGAAATGAAACTCCTAATGCACTGATGTTATGAGATAATTGATAATATAAGCGTCAAGAGTTTGGAAGGACATACACCAACTGAGTAAGCCTTCTCACATTTGAAGGTAGGGGAAATGTCCCAGACCATGGAAGAAATTTGGACAATCCAGGTGATCTGACAGGGTTAGGAAGGAATCCCCAAAAAGGTGTTGCATTAAGCAATGTAACTCCTCTTACTAGCTGTGGATTGCATGCTGCAAAGTACAAGGCAACAAAGCCTCCAAGAGAATTACCAACAACATAAACTGGTTCACCAATTACCTGTAAAGAGAAATACAAAAAATCAACAATAAGAATTGCAAAGAAGTCCCCATTAGTGTATATAATGATAACCATTTCAATAAGCATGTTTGTATAATGTGTAGTATCATCTGATATCGCTCCTTTGTTACTCACTCTATCTAGAATAGGTATAGAATGTAACTAGTGATCTTTTACCTATACCAGAGGTATGCTGCTATACTCTTGCATAAACCAACTCATTAAGCAAGAATTCCAATTAATATGCATGTTGCATTTTAGCCATCATCCAAAGACTCAAGTCACAGAAATCTAAATATTACCTACATAAAGGGGATTTTATGATGCTCTGGCATCAACTACTGCTGAATAAGCAACAGCACGTGCATGTGGCATGCTAACCATCACTTATTAACCAATTTGTTGCTTTTCTTGACCAATTAATGGGACATAGTCCACTCATATTGGCTCATTGTTAACCAGTTCAGTCAATAACTTTTGGTAAGTTACATGAATTTAAAGCTGGGCTTGCTAAGTTGTTTAATCAAGTGATAGCAAACCAAAATCTTTTAGCTGCAAAGTTATGTGTATAATTGTGTCAGTACATCATGAGTTTAACGTTATCTTGTCAACTACTCCTTTTTGAAATATCAGAGATCAAAATATAATCTTCTTAATAAGTCTTTAGTGAAATACCATAAATTGTCAATTCACCGAATGCAAAGAAATACCAAGGTGCACAACAACAACAACAACAAACCAGTATAGAAGAGTAAAAGTGAGATAAAAAATAAAAAAAGGTGTCGTAAATCTTGTAAGAATAAATGAAGAGCACTTTCACAACTAAATTAGAGCAAAGATATGTTACTCAGAACCTGAAGCTGCCTTTCATTAATGGTTTAGCAATTTGAAAAGTATCAATATTATATAGCTAATCATGTCAGTTTAATAAGGTGAATACACTTCAACCCAGAAAAACAAATTAAAGTAACCCACCACTGGGGATAAAGTAATTCAACTAATGCTGCTGTCTTCTGCTCACCCAATTTACTGTGTTCATGGATGGGTTTTGGCTTACAGTAGATTGCAGGAATTATTCATTAGTCTACATTGCAAGATATAAAAAATGAGTTCAGAAAGTAGACCTGTTCTACAAAATGCTGAACTTGTTCTCGCCATAGGTCAATAGAGTACACCAGCTCCCTTGCCCATGGCTTAGGTTCTTCTCCGAACCCCCATAACACATCATTATCTTCAGAATTCCCTTCACGATTATCAACAGGGGCCGGGTCTTCAGATGGCAATGACTTGCCTTGTCCTAAGAAATCCAGAGCCCACACTCTGTAATCACAGCCCAAATCTTCCAATTGCTTCTCATAGTGAAATGAGCCAACTCCAAACCCAGGTAGGAAGAGCACAGCAGGTGCATCCACATTCTGAGACCCTGACTTCTCATAGTGCACCGAAATTTTAGGTTTCCACTCCCAGTAGCAACTACTGATTGGAGAACCACCAGAGTCATCAGGTAAGCCGGGAATGATGACCTTTGCAACTTCATCCACTTTCTTGGGGATATTAGCGAGACCCACATCTCCATTGATGGCAAAAGATTTGTGATGCTCACCGCACACCTCCGGAGAGGCACGGCTTCGAAGCCCTTCGAGCAGACGCAACAATCTACGCCCTTCCTTTTGGTACAAATTCTCGATCCTCTTGCTTTTTTTAGAAGAAACCCCTGAATTCCTGGGTGGTTTCGCCCCAGCACATGAAATTCCAGCTTTTCTGGAAACCGAAGGCTTAGACTGATTCCACTTGAGGTTGTTTCTCCGCTGGAGTCTGTTGATAGGAGGGGCAGATATGGAAGAGCGGCTCAAGGGAACCAACTCCATCACCGGAAAACCCTGCAAGTATCCTATTGCTGTATCAATCAGCACAAGAAATTACAAATCCTATACCAAAAGAGACAAGGGAGGGGTTGAATTTGTTGGTTCAAGCGAAAGAGCAGGACGGTTTATAGAAAAGGATTCCATCAAGAAGATGAGATGAGAGCACAGAAAGGACACGGAGAAAATAAAATTTAAGAATTCAACAGAAAGGAGTTCTACAGCCGTATGATTTCTCTTCAGACGAAAAGGGACGAAAAAGGTCGAAAAGAAAAGAGAATTGCAAGAATCAGGGTAGTTGCGACTCCAAATCCTCACCTTCAATTTTCCTTTGTCTTCCCTCTCTATCTCGGCGCAACAAGAACTGGAAGGAAGCGAAGTATACGTACAGGGAAGAACTGGAAGAGGAAGCCGGGGAGCGTTGGGGGTTTGGGTGGCGGCGCCAGAGAGGAATGGGTTCACAAAGATGGAGGCAACTTACTCGAGAAGTCCAGCCGTGCACGTAAGGTGCACAGGAAGCGCCTAGGTGAAACACGAGGCGGGCGTTCTTTGGCGTGAGAAGTGTGCCAACGAGTAGCGATCTCCTTGTCCATTTTGTCTGCATGTATCTGTCGGCTTGCAGAGGCGTTCCCAAAGAACCGGGGAGGCTCATCTGGGTCGAAAGATCTTTAGATGGTTCGTGTTTAGAAGATGTTATTAGTTTGATATCGTCGTACGATGTAACCAACGACGATGATAAATATATAAATTATGCTAATAGACTATGTCAAATACAATATGATTATCGATCAACTCTCATTAACTAGAAAGTTAACAGTTATTTTTATTATCAGCGGATGAAAGAGCAAGGTAGTTATACGATCTGGGATCAATCGAATAAAAAAAATCAGAAAGTGAATCTTGACAGGCTTAATTTATAAATTATACGATTTGAATCTTAAAAATATGATAAAATTATCAACCATATATCTTTCTTTCCTTAGGGTATTTACATTTTTCTTTATTATAAGGATCAAAGAGAAGTATACAGTATATAATTATTAAAATATATTTTTATATTTAAAATATATTATATAATTATCTTTTATAAAGAATAAACTCTTGATTAGAACAATTGATTCGTTAATTTAACTTTAATGATTTAGTAATCCAAGACTTAGTGTGATCGATATCTATTTTAGTCCTAATAGCTATGAATAGCAGCACTCTTGACGTTCCGATCCGTATGCTAATCTTGTAAAAATAATTTATTATAACTTATATTTTGGGATAATATAATCCAACACAATTTATAAGAATTTGGACGTATTAGCTTTTTACAAGCAAACTATCATCATAAAGGAATCAATTTATTTTGTTCATTCAAAGTTATCGTTAATCTTCATTTTCATGTTCGTGTTTTAATAATAACGGATAAAAATTAGATTGATGTCTTATTCTTATATAAACTTTTCATGAAATTTAAAACTGTTACACTCTCAGAGTAGTTAGGAATATTCCATAACGATTCAATCATCATTTATGTCGTCTAGAAAAATGACTACCGGAGTTCATAGTATCACCAACAACCTCATACACGGCATCACCACTTGACTAAGCAATTGAATGCAATTATTGTCCTGTGTATAATCGTCAACTTCAAACCAGCACTCCAAACATCCACTACACCAACTGCAATAACTAGAGCATATTAGCTGTCATTATTAGAAAGATTAAGGATCATTGACCATGTTTACTAATTTTCAAGTATAAGAAGTTTCACTCCAAGAATAATTACTGTTACATCTCACTACCACTCACTACTAGTTACTAGTTTTAAATAGGGAGATGAGCCTAGTAGTCTATGCGGTTAGAGATTAAATCATGAAAAATCAAAGAAATAGAAAACCAATGATTCTTCTAATAAAGGGAAATATGTCTAGGTAAGGACTATGATCATATTAAAATTGATAGATGTGCGATATAGATTATATTTTGTCAGATTGGTATGGGTGATATTTTATCGCATGACCAGTCGATCATATTAAAATTGATTGATGTGCGATATAGATTATATTTTGTCGTATTGGTATGGGCGATATTTTATCCCATGACCCTTATCTAACTGTCAATTTAAGTTTATTCTTCGTTTTAATACAAGTTACTCTTATTTATATCTCATTCCACATATTTGTGGTATTGCACCTTAAGGATTTGTGATCTAGCTTCTTTATACTAATATTATGCTCAGATGATTTCCTAGGCTTTTCATTGGTTGGTTTTGGATTTCGTAATTTCTTCTTCGTGCCTTTGTATAATTACTTCACCATGGTTTTATAAGATGTACATAGTTTTATGTTTATGTTGTCATCTAATTCTTGTAGGTTTTGGATATGTTATATTTGGCATATAAAGATTTGTTTTCAAATGTTGTTTGTTTATGTAGTCTAACCTCCTTTTTTTAAACAGATCTTTTTATATCTAGATTATACTAGTTTATGGTGAGTTGATATTTGCCTTGTTGTGTTGGGTAGATAATTTAGATTCAGATTATAATGAACTTCAGTGAAGTCCATAGCTCATAACTTCACTTAAATTAATAAACCTTAGATTAGGTGGTAGGGGTTGAGATTAAGAGGACAGCGATAGTTGAAAATGTGAGAGAAAGAAAGAAGACCGTAGATTGATAAAAGACTATTCTCAATCATTCAAATCTCATGTTAGATCAGTTTGTAGTGGATTTTTACTGTGATCTTTTGAGAAGGTTTTGGATATTATACTTAGTATTATAGTCCTTGTATCCTTGTGATTCTCTTGTGGCTGTTACTTTGGACTTGGGCAAGAAGCCTTGAGATCTGTATATTCATTATTTGATAGTGAATTTTCTCTGGCTTGTCTCGTGATTTTTACCCTTCGAGTTAAAAGGGTTTTTCACGTAAATCTTGATGTTCATCTGATTATGATTTTTGTTTGATTCCGCTGTGTGTGTGACAGTCTGCTAGTATTTATTCGTATACATAGTTTATTCCTGTTTTATTCCTATCAACTGGTATCAGAATAGAGTTTTAGTGGCATTTAATCTTTTGTATTTGAACATGGAGGTCAGTAATATTTCTCGCATGATTAGTTTAAACATAAATAATTGGATGATATAGAAACCAAGAATGAAAGATATCTTGTATTGCAAAGATTTGTATGGATCTTTGTAAGGAGATAGTGCAAAGCCCATGACTATGACAAATGATGAGTGAATAAGGTTAGATCGAAAAATAATTAGATTTATTTATTAATGGTTTGATGATAGAATCTTTCATCATGTTTCTACTTAAAGTTCTGCTTATTATCTTTGAAAAAAGTTAGAATGTCTTTATGAAAGAAAAATAACTGGCAATAAAGAGGGTACTTCTATTCTTGAGCATTTAAATGAAATACAGAGTATTACTAACTAATTATCCTCCATGAAAATGTCTCTTGATGATGAGTTGCAAGCTTTGTTACTTCTCAGTTCTTTGCCAAAAAGTTGGGAGACACTGGTGGTTTTTCTCAGTAATTCTGCACCATATGGTATTGTCACCATGAGTCAAGTAACAAGCAGTTTGTTAAATAAGGAGTTGAGGAGAAAGAATTCAACTACTTCTCAGATTGATTCACAAGCACTTGTCTCAGAGAATAGAGGAAGGTCAAAGTCAAAAGATAGAAATGTTTCATGTATAGGTAGAAGCAAGTCAAGATCAAGGAAAGATATTATTTGCTACAATTGTGGTGAGAAAAGACATTACAAGAATCAGTGCAAGCAACCTAAGAAGAACAAGAAAAAAGAAAAAGAAGTGAAGTATACAAAGTCAAAAGAGATTATCACAGCTACAATGCAACATAGTGATTATTTGATTTTGTCTGCTTCTGATGATATTTTTTCTTGTGTGTGCCAGGATCTCGAGTGGATAATTAACATAGGTGCTTCTTATCATGCTATACCACGGAGGGAGGTCTTTGCTACTTACAGGTCTGAAAATTTTGGTATTATCAAGATGAGCAACTATAGCACAACAGACATCATTAGTATGGGAGATATCCATATAAAGACCAACCTTGATTGCAAGTTAGTGCTTAAGGATGTGAGGCATGTGGTTGACTTAAGACTGAATGTAATTTCAGTTGAAAGGTTGGATGATAAAGACTTTGATGTCAGATTTCATAAAGGGTAGTGGAAACTCAATAAGGGTTCTTTTATTGTAACTAATGGGAAAAAATATCATACATTGTATAGATTACAGGCTAAAGCTTGTGGTGAGCAATTGAATACTACAGAGAAAGACTTCAGCATAGAGTTGTGGTATAAGCGACTATAACACATGAGCGAGAAGAGGCTGTAAGAACTTTCCAAGAGAGAGGTATTGCCAGATGTCAAAGGTACATGTTTAAACCCTTGTATTGATTGTTTGGCTAGTAAATAACATAGAGTTTCCTTTGTTAGTCCTGCCTTATCTAGAAAAATGTATGTCTTGAACTGTGTCTATACAGATGTGTATGGTCCTTTGAGGATAAAAACTTCTGATAGATCTGTTAATATTCCTAGTATCAGTGGTGCACTTTATTTTGTTACTTTTATAAATGATTTTTCCAAAAAAATTTGGTCCTATGCTTTGAAGACCAAAGATTAGGTTATTAATATCTTCAAGGAGTTTTATACTAGAGTTGAAAGAGAGACAAAAAGGCAATTGAAATGCATAAAATCAGATAATGTGGTGAGTACATAGGATTGTTTAATGATTATTATAGGTCACATGGAATCCAGCATGAGTTGACAGTTCCGGGTACACCTCAGCATAATGCAATTACAGAGAGGATGAATCACACCATCATGGAAAAAATCAGATGTATGCTTTCACAGGCCAAGCTACCTAAAAGGTTTTGAGATGAGGCTTTGAGGACTACAGTTGATGTAATCAACTTATCACCATGTACAACTCTAGATGGTAATATTGTAGAGCATGTATGGTCAGGGAAAGATATCTCTTATAGGCATTTAAGAGTATTTGGTTGTCATGCATTTGCATATATTCCAGACAATGAGAGGTCCAAGCTGGATGGTAAGATAAAAGAATGTATTTTTCTTTATTACTCACATGATCAGTTTGGTTATAGTCTTTGGAATCTAGAAAAGCAGAAGGTGTTTAGAAGCAAAGATGTTGTCTTCTTTGATGATCAAACCATTGAGGATTTGAAGAATGAGGCACCAACTACGACTTCTACAAAGGGATTTGTAGACTACGACCCAGTTATTCCTACAGTATATCAGGATGATGGGGGAGATGTGCAAGAAGATGGTGCATAGTCAGATGTTGATCTACCTGCAGGACATGTTAAGCAGGAAGAAGAAATAGAGCAAGTTCTCTACACCATGTCAACCTTGTAGGAGATACTCTATAGATGAGTATGTGATACTTACTAATGCAGGTGAACTAGAGAGTTACCAGGAAGTAGTTGAAAGTGAGCAGAAAAAGAAGTGGTTTATTGCTATGCAGGAAGAGATGGATTCTTTGCAGAAGAACCACATATATGATTTGGTACAACTATTAGAGGGAAGTAAAGCTTTAAAGAACAAGTGGGTTTTCAAGTTGAAGACTCAAGAATATTGTTCTCAACCAAAGTACAAAGCTAGATTGGTTGTGAAAGGCTTTGGTCAAAAGAAAGATATTGACTTTGAAGATATTTTTTCTCATGTTGTTAAAATATCTTGTATCTGTGTTGCTCTTGGTATTGCTGCTAACATAGACTTGGAGATTGAGCAGTTAGATGTGAAAACAGTTTTCTTTCATGGTGATTTGGAGGAGAAAATTTATATGGAGCAACCAGAAATCTTCAAAGTCAAAGGTAAAGAAAATCTTGTCTATAAGTTGAAGAAGAGCTTGTATGGGCTGAGGCAAGCTCCTAGACAGTGGTATAAAAAGTTTGATTTATTTATGATTGAAAATGAATACAAAAGAACAGCTTCAGATCATTGTGTGTACATCAAACAGTTTGGTGAGAATTTTAATATTTTCTTGCTTTATGTTGATGATATGCTTATCCTTGGGAAAGATATATCTATGATTGACAGGTTGAAGAAGGAACTGAGTGAGTCTTTTGCAATAAAGGACATGAGGCCAATAAAGCAAATACTAGGCATATAGATTTATCGTGACAGAAGAAATAGGAAGATTTGGTTGTCACAGGAGAAATATATTAAGAAGGTATTGGACAGGTTTAGTATGAGCAATGCAAAGCCAGTTTGTTCTCCTCTTGTAGGTCACTTCAAGTTGTGCTCAGAGCAGAGTCTGTTAAGTGATGAGGAGAAGGAGAAAATGCAAAAGATTTCTTATGCTTCAGCAGTTGGAAGTTTAATATACGCGATGATATGTACGAGGCCAGACATTGAATATGCAGTGGGTGTTGCTAGTAGATTTTTTACAAATCTAGGCAAAGAGCATTGGGCAGTAATGAAGTGGATTTTTAGATATCTTAGAGGAAATTCTAAAGTTTGTTTAAGCTTTGGAGGTGGACCACCTATGTTGACAGGTTACATAGATGCAAATATGACAAGAGATATTGACACAAGAAAGTCCACATCATGTTTTATACTTACTTTTATAAGGGGGCTATGTCATGGCAGTTCAGATTGCAAAAGCGTATTGCTCTCTCCACCACAGAAGCATAATATATTGCTACTATAAAGGTTTGCAAAATTCCAACAATTCATTTCAAGTCAAAGCATATAGATGTCAGATATCATTGGATCAGAAATGTGCTTGAAGAGAAGCAATTACAGCTTCAGAAAATTCACACAAATAATAATGGGGCAAATATGTTGACGAAGACTTTACCAAAGGAAAGACTAGAGATGTGCTGACAGCTGATCGACATGACTTCACATTGAGGAGTCATGAGACAACCTCCCTTATGGGCTGAAGGGGAAGGTTGTTGAGCAGATGACCCAGATTCAATCCATAATCGGCTTTAGTGAAGCCCATAGCCTAGAACTAACCTAAACCCTATATTAGGTGATAAGGGTTGAGATTAAGAAGACAACGATGGTTGAAAATATGAGAGAGAGAAAGAAGGCTGTAGATTGACAGTAGAGGCCAGAAAATAAGAGGTCCAGGAAAGGGAAGAAGACAAGGACAGGAAAAGACTATTCTCAATCATTCAAATCTCAGGTTAGATTAATTTGTACTGGATTCTTACTGTGATATTTTGAAAAGGTTTTGGATATTGTGCTTAGTATTATAGTTCTTGTATCCTTATGATTCTCTTGCGATTGTTACTTTAGGCTTGGGCAAAAAGTCTTGAGATCTATATATATTCATTATTTTGATAGTAGATTTTCTCTGGCTTGTCCCATAGTTTTTATCTTTCGAGTTGAAGGGGTTTTACATATAAATTTTAGTGTTCATTTGATTATAATTTCTATTTGATTTTGCTATGTGTGTGACGACGATCTGCTAGTATTTATTCATATACAAAATTTATTTCTATTTTATTCTCATCATGTTGTCTATTTGGAAGCTTAGTATGTTTAATATTATTGTTCATTGCTTTATGATCTCTAGCTTGAAGGCAATTTTGGTATTGTTGTTGTCATCTTAGGAGCTTCTAGTAAACTTTTTTTTTATATCAATTGTATTCAAAGATAATAAATGTATATCTTTATTGTATCTAAGCATATTTGTTGGATACGATGGTTTACAAATCCAATTAAATCCCTTTTAGGGAAACAAATATCTTGATAGCTCTTTAATTATAGATAAATTATATATTAATTATATAGTTTGACAAATCAATAAGATTTCACAAGTGTATTCATGGATCAAAAAAATAATCTAATTAATATGTGTGTTAGCCTCTTATCTAATTTACAACATACATTTATTATTTTTATTTTATTTAAAATAGTGTAGTCTTTTCAAAATGAACATGTTACATCAACAAAATTTTTTGATTGTTATTGGTTGAGGATTTCAAGCATGATCTTTTAAGTATGATTTGATTTATGACTTGAGGATTTACATACAAGTGACCAGAGTAAGTGGGAGGTAATCTTAAAGTCATAAATCGTGAAATTATAAAGATTATTTAATTAATAAAATAAAATACTATATTTCAATGATTTGTTAACGATCTTACTTCATACCATTACAGTTTGCCAAACAAAATACTCCAATCCAGCAAAATGATAATATTGGATTGTATATCATTACTTATCTTCTTAAGTTCATAAAAACAAACAATCTTTACGTATGACTTATTCTCGACCCAAAAACAACTATATTTTCCTATAAGTAGCAGTTTCGATTTAAAAAAAAGAACAGTTTCATGGGTTCCCTTACAAAATTAATCCTTGTATTTTGTGAAATTTTCAATAAGGTTATGGGGTCTTTGTTTGGGATTTTAGGATTGATTACAAATGAATGATTCGAATGTCTGTATGAAAATACAAACTAAATTAATAAAATATTATGATTTATAATAATTACTTGGAATAAGTTCTTTAATATTCTTTATCTGTTTATTTAAAGTCAAAATCCCTCCGTCCTTTGTTTTCGATAATGGGACCCTTCCATATCGTGGACGTTCTTGTGGTGATTCTTAAGATTGCTATGTCTGTCTGGATGTCTTGTTTCTTGATATATTTGTTCGATTTAGTAGGAATTAATTTTTGTTTTCTCTTACCATCTTTATACTTTTGCTTATCATCCCAACTTCGTTAGAAGCACTGAGGGCGTTGGCTTCTATGCTGTGGGCCCATGTGGTGATTGGGTTTCAGAGATTTTGTGAGTACGTTGGCTTCTACGCTATGGGCGTCCTTGTGGTGATTGGGTCTTAGAAATTTTGCAAGCGTGCTTTAGAAGAAATTGGTTTGGGGGACTCTCTTTCTTGATATCTTTGTTATTCGATCTGATATGGATTATTCGTGTTTTATTTTGCTAGATTAGAATATTTTATTTCTTGGAGTATTTGTTATCTGTTCTCGTATAGATTGGTCATTGTTTTCTTGAACCATCCCATATTCGCCTCTACGTTGTGGACATTCGCTTCTAAGCTGTGGGCATTCGCTTGTGGCTGTCCTTATGGTGATTGGGTTTCAGAGATCTCACGAGCATGCTTTTGGAGAGATTGATTTGGAATGTTCGTTTTTTCTATACCCTTTTTATTCGTCCTGGCATGGATCAGTCGTGTTTGATTTTGCAAGATTGAAATATTTTATTTCTCGGAATATTTATTATGTGATCTGGGGTGGATTGTTATTTATTTTTCATAACGATTCCATCTTCTCTTTGTTCCTGTCTATGCCCTATATAAATATTCAAAACCCTTCCCCGCCGTGGGCATCATTCTGGCGATTGGGATTCAGAAATCTCGCGTGAGTAAGCTTCCAGAGAGATTGGTTTGGAATGTTCTCTTTGTTGGTATGCTTGTTATTCGGTCTGACATGGATTGGCCATGTTTGATTTTGCAAGATTTGGATGTTTTCTTTCTTTGTATATTTATTATTCGATCTAGTACGGACTGGTCGTGTTTGATTTTGCAAGATTTTGAGATATTAGCTTGTGCAGCGTTCTGAATCTAAACGATTGTCAGGTTGTGCAAGATTCTGATCGTGTTTGATTTTGCAAGATTCTGAGATATCAGCTTGTAAATTTCGGATTGTTGTTAGAGGTTTGGTCATGTTGATTTTCACTTTCCACTGCTGCGTTGGAATTGTGTTGTATCATCTTATTACAATCATTGGAGTCATTGGCTTCATCTCTTCTGTTATTTGTTTTGGGTTTTGGATTCATGATCCGGTGGTACCTCATGGAGCATGTTTTTTTTTCACAGAATTACGATCATGACAGAGTTTTCAACTTACAAGTTGGACAGTGTAACATATTGTTAAATCTGTTTCTGGTATCTGTCAGTAACTTTCTAGCAAGAATGGCAATATGATCTGATGTTCAATAGATGACAGATTGATAGTTTAAATTTGCAATGGGCTTTGATAAAAGTGCTTAAAGATATGAGTGAACAAGAATTTGATGATTTTGGAGTGTAATAGTCAATTATCAACTATGAGATTTTTTTTGTTACAGACAATGTTTCCCCTGCTCTGATGGTCATTGTTGTGATTCATGTTTTAAGTTGTTTTGCTGAATAACGAGAGCATTACTTATTGACATGTTTACTGCTGCAGATGCTTGAGTTTTATGCTGGGAGCGGTTAGGTGCATACATTTATTGAATTTGTCAAGATCCTAGATAACCTTGTCTAGTGTTAGCATTTCTATCATTTTCATATGTCAACCTGGTTCGATCAAAGAGGAGCATAAATCCAGAGTATGCTGTTATGTAATTTCTTCTATGTGGCTCATGACGGTCAAAATTGTCCCAAGTATTGTCTCTTGCCAGATCACTGTATTAACTGACGAAGTAGGCTGTGGACCTTCATTCGTAGAGTTGAACAATGATGTGATCTTCATACTGCAGTCCTCCAAGCTTTTCCCTGAGCTATAATGTTCGTTAATGATGAGTAAATTCCTATATTTGTTTGTGGCTTAGACAAGAACATGGTGGGAGAGGTAAATGATATCTCAAAATAATCTTTGGTCATTTGTTTTAACTGTATGACTTTTTTAATACAAGGAAATGCTATTCTGATGGGTGTAATAGGCTGGAGTTTGGATTGGCATGAACACTAAGCTTTAGTTAACACTAGAGGTATATCTGACTATTATGATGGTTTAGAGAACTTCTAATGATCTCTTTTTTCTTGTATATATCTAAATTTTCTTTATTTTTCTTGGAAGAGGTCTTTTGTTGGTATAGCTCTATATAATTTAGAAAAATAATATGGTCATTTTCTGCTGAAATTAATTCCGTGGTAAGAGTTTCTTCAAAACGATCATGTTTGTTATTCACTTTATTAATGTCTCCTTTTGTAATAATCTGCTCTCAATATTTCATGAGACTCTTGCTTGAATCGTACAGTTCACATCAGATTGATAAATACCTAGATTTTTACATAGGCTGCATAAGACACCTATAAACAAGAATATTGCCATGTTTTGGTTCAATCTTATAGGAACATGTCACCATTATATTGAAGGTTCGATTGTCTCAGAAACTTGTAGAGATGAGTTTGATAAGCCGAAACAAATAATTTGGTTTAGAATTATGATGGATTTAAATTTTGGTTTCTATCAAAAGTCATGCATGTCTTACCATTTTAGGGAGGATTCATAAATTATCTTTCTTGTTACAGAAAATCTTAGTTATTTGTTGGAAGAGCTATCATGCTTTCGGCACCCACTTGTATTTCTTCAAGGTAACTTTCAGGATCTTTCTAATTTATTAAATCTTAAATATGATTTAGTTGTACTAATGTTGTTTGTGATTTTTTGTGGTTGATTGCTTCTATTGCATTGATAATTTATTTGTTTTGTAGGATTCAATTGAGAATATAAGTTTTGTTCATCGCTTTGTGTTGTTACATTTATTTGGCTTCATTTCTCTCTATCTTTCAATTTAGTCTTTATATATCTCATTGCTATTAGTTGTGAACCTTTCTTTTCTTTTAATATGCATCCTATGGATACTTTATTTTGGATTCAAAATGCTTCAGAGTGAATGATTGTGAGCTATGATAGAGAACTATAACATGATCTTCATGGCTATGGTTGCTTGACCTTTACTTGATGAGTAATTATGATGACAAATGATTGGTGGTTGCTTTCTTGCATCGGTAGGTATCTCAAGTTGGACATGGACCTTGATTTAAGTGCATAAAAATATTTCAACTAGAACATTAAAGTTCTGAGGTGGAGTAACTAGAACAATGGGATTTGTTGTAAAATTCTAATTTTCTTTTATTATTCATTGGATTCAAAGTTGGTTTGCTGAACAATGACAACATTATTTGCTAACATGTTTTTTTCTTCTGTCACTCTCCAATTCTATTTTGGAATGAGCTAATTGCTTACATTTGCTGGTATTTTTGTGCATAGAATTTTCCTGCAGTTGTCTATCCTTGATTTGCTTTGAACTCATGATTTTCTGCCATATTTTCTTGGCCTAGAAGTTACCAAGTGCTGATGTATCCATGACTAATATTGAGTTACAATCGGAAGCCAGCTTTTGTGGATGCTTCTGCAATATTTGAGCCTTATGTACTTCAATTGTTTCCCTAGATAGTTTACTATTCAAACTGGATTCACAATATGATTTTCATGTTTATGGACACTCTAATTTTTGATTGATGATTAATTATTTTCGCAAAGGACAAACAGTCATTTCTTGGATTGACAGGTATTTATATTTGATCATGGGCTTTGGTAAAGTCCTTAGAACATATTTCAAACTAAGAAGATGGTAATTTTGAGGTGGAATGGTTGCTTGAGGTACGTGGATTTTTTTTGGCAGCATACGTTTCATTTTTATTCAGTTGGTCATTTATGGCGGGCTATTATTCACTGGATAAGTCATGAAGGTAACTAATGTGGTAATTATTTTTTATGAAAGAAGAGAAAAATTATCTCTCATAGTAGATTAGATTTGGTCATTTTAACTACAATCACTATAGAATAAAAAAATTAATTATCTTAGGAACTCACATAGATGAGCATTATAAGCTGAAGCAGCATTATCATGTTTGAGTTGACATGGGGAATAAGTTTTAGTTAACACTAAAGTTATTATCTTATGATTTTGATACTTTAGAGGACTTCTAATAATATCTCGTTTTAGAGAATACACTGATATCTAAAGTTTCTTGAGTAGGTTCTTATCGAGAGAGCTCTATGTAATTTAAAAAAATGATATGATCGTTTTTTGTTGTGTTTAATTTGAAGGTAGGAGGTTTCTCCAAAAAGATCATGTTTCTTATTCACTCTGTTCATGTTACCTTTGTGATCTTCTCTCAATGTTTCACGAAACTCTTGCTTGATTTGTAGAATTCAGGTCAAATTGATGCTTCGCTAGTTTCGGTCACATCATATATGAAACACCTATCCACGAGAATGTTGATTTTATATTGACCATGTTTTGGTTAAACATTAAGGAATATGTGATCAAGAATATGGATTTCATATAGATCATGTTTTGGTTCAACATTTAGGAATATGTTGACCACTATAATATATTAAAGGGGGTTGTTTAAGAAACTTATGGAGATGATTGCACTAAATCAAACAACATAGTTTTGAGTTACAAAGAATTTGAAATTTTGGTTTCTACTAAAAGCAATGTCTTACCATTTTGATGGAGTATTCATAAATTGCTTTTTACTGTTACAAAGATCTTTTGAGGAGATGCCAATGTTCCCTATATGTGTTGGAGGAGCTCTCACGCTGTAGCTTCCGCTTATCCTTATACATGTAACTTCTGTTATCTTTTTAATTTGTTAAATTTTTAATATGATTTAGTTGTACTAATGTGGATTATGAATTTTTTTGGGTTGATTGCTTTTATTGTGTTTGTAATTTATTTATTTTGCAATATTCATTCAAGAATGTAAATTCTGTTCATCATGGCTGCGGTTAATTGGTTTCATTTTTTGATCTTTCAATTTAATTAATATATATATAAGATTAGTTAATTAATTATAATTAATTATCAACTATCGCTTGTGGATTTTTTTATTTAAAGTGAATGTTTTTGAGATATGACAGGTAATCTAATAATAATTGTTTACAAATTTATAAATTATCTGTTTTAATATTCTTAATCTCGTATGGATGTATTGAAAATTATAAAATTTGGTATAGTAAGGGTATCCAACGATATGTCTAAAAAAAAGCATAAATTCCTTAAAAAATATCTGAAAAATAAAAAAATAGAGTTTTAAGTTACAAATAAATAAATATTTAATATAATTTTAGTAAAACTAATATAAATTAAATAAAAATAGTGTCACATATCTTATTCTAGTTTTTAGGAGTAGATTTGTTCACAATTTCAATCCATTTTATATCTTTCTTTCATTAATATTTGAATTATTGATTAATTTGTATATCATTTAAAGTTTAAGATTAAAATGATTAAATAATCACATGTGTAGATAGACTTGATTCTACCTCAAAACTAACAATAATACTTTACGAATGGTGGATCGAGATCTTCAATCCTATATATCTACATATAAATATGATATGTTTGACGAACTCAATCCTAAAATTGATCCCACAGGATAGTGTATTAATACATTATACGTCACTGGTGCATCAATCTGATGATGGTCGTAAGTTGATTATCGTGAATCACATGTATGAGGTGATTCTTAATGCATGTATCGATGAATTTTAGAATATGCTTTCGCTACTGATCTGCTACTTCATATCATACTATTGCTCATAAAATTTTGGTTCATTGGTTTCATTTTTCAACCTTTCAATTTAATTATATATAAGATTAATTAATTAATTAAAATTAATTATCAACTATTGCCTATGGATTTTTTTTTTATTTAAAGTGAATGTTTTTGAGATATGATAGGTAATCTATGTTATAATAATTGTTTGTAAATTTGTAAATTATCTATTTTAAGATTTTTAATCTTGTACCATACCGATGTTTCGAGTTTGCTCCGAAAAGAATAAAATTTGGTATAACATGATGTATAGAACGATATGTCTAAAAAAAAGCATACAATCTTTCAAAAATATCTGAAAAATAAAAAAATAAGGATAGGATTTTTAAGTTTAAAATAAATAAATATTTAGTATAGTTTTAGTAAAACTAATATAACTTAGATAAGAATAGTACCATATATCTTATTCAGGTTTTTAGGAGTAGCCTTGTTTAAAATTCTGATCCGTTTTATATATTCCTTTCATTAATATTGAATTGTCTATAGAAAAATTATATGAATTATTAGATTAATTTATATATAATTTAAACTTTAAGATTCAAATTAATTAAATAATCACATGTGTAGATAGACCTGATTCTACCCCTAAAACGAATAATGAGACTTCACGAGTGGTGGATCGGGGTTCTCGATCCTATATATCTCTGAATTAATATGATATATTTGATGGACTCAATCCTGAAATTGATTCTACGACATAGTGTATTAATACATTGTATGTTAGTGCAACAATGTGATGATGGTCGTAGGTTGATTGTTATGAATCACACGTGTACAAGACGACTCTTAAGACATGTATTGGTGAATTTTAGAATTTATTTTCGTTACTAATCTGCTACTCCATATACTATTGCTCGGAGAAGTATGGCCAACTATCATCGTAATGTTTGTAGCCTTAAGTTTCTCTATAATACAATGACTATGAATACGATGAGCTTCGTTCTAAATCTACATCGTGTAGGCTTTGTCATATCTACTCAAAATCCTCCATTGGCTTTCCCTTTCCCTTTCTTGCATAAACTTGACTAGTGCCTCATCGAGTTCCATGATTTGGATCCTAAGTGACATGTGTAAAGACTACTCCTTAGTCCATGAACTGCCCTCAAATTGTGTAGATTGGACCAATGACTCCTTGGTGTTGCTGCCATAATCAGTTGAAGAGTTGTTATCTGTGTCATTGTCATGTCTCTGGATCGAGCAAGTTATTTAATGCGATTGTGAAGGTGTCTCGTCATCGGACTCGATTCTTTTCAACGGTGCAATTGATACTATTGTTTTTCCCTTTGCCTTCGCCTTTGTATGTTGAGCAAATGATTTATGACGGTTAGATGTCTCTAGTTCCTATAGTAGTTTGACTCGATCTTGTCTGGCTCATTTTGTCACATTCTAACTAAGGGGGGTTTTTCTCCTACTAGGGATGTGCTACCTCTTCTTCTATTGCCTCGATAATAAGACATAAAAGATATTAAGAATCTCTTGCCTCATCAAGTAAATGATCCTCTTAGTTCTCCGTCGCTTCGACCCACTCTGACATTGGTCTAAATTTTCAATGTAGAATTAGAGGTTGATAGGATCAATCCTTGGTTCCTTTGTCTTCCTATCCAACTTGACACATCATAACCTGAGCCACATATTATAGTGGACATATACTAGTTTATCTAATCATCTATACGGTAATCTATTGTGGACCTTCATGTGAATCAATGTGAACATTGATCAATTAAGTTAACAACCATTAGATGTTGTCATATGTGAAAGTACGCAAATGGCAACTTTTGCATAAGAAATGATTAATATAAAATATAATTGATAATTAATATATATAACTTTTTCTCACCAAGATCCATAGTGTAACGATATGATATAGCTACTATTGGGAAATCTAATAGAGCATCGTATGCATAACAAAAAATAAAACCAAAATCTAAATTTCCCAAAGAATAATATATGATTGTTGTGTGAAGATTAGTGCGCGAGAAATCGCAAAACCAAAAAACTAATATCACGTGTGGGATGTTTTACCTAGGGGAGATCATACATCCCTAAAAAATTAGATCCGTAGGTGTAGATGAATGTCAACTGTCCTCCTTTTTAGCGGTGATCCACACTATAGATGACACGACAATGTCCCTCATTTTGCAACACGATCTTTCCTCTCCTTTATGCACTACAAGGCTACACCAAGATTAAGAAGGGGTTGACCCATCTTGTTGTCTACACACCCCTAATAGAGCTATTGACTAAGGAGGAGAGGGAGGGTGGCGAATAGACCCTTTTAATTCTCTCCCATCTATATAGGTCTTTTTGTCACGCCCTCACATTCGAGAGGCGTGAACCTATCATATATCGATATTATTATAATCATCACAATCCAATCCATAATCTAAACTAATATTTAAGTATATTGAGAAACATTCAAACTTAAAAAATTCATATATATAAAATCCTATGTCGTTTATAATCATATATCACATCACTCAATCATTTATGAAACACAAAGTAAACTTAACAAATATTAATCATACTTATAAGTTATTAGCAAAATAACCTACACAACCGCAAAACCAACCATTTACCATAATTTTACTTCATTGTAGACTAATCTTAACATTCCAAACTGTGAGAGGTCATTTAAAGCTTTTACATGATATATCAATCAAATTTATTAACATATCATTATATTCAAAATAGACTTATACAAAAACTATAATATATCATCCGATAATACTTGCCCACAATCTATATAGTTATCTACTGCCTCAGCTCAATCTTAACAGTTTAATGAGTGTCAAGCTAACCTGAAAGTTTTGATAATAAAGGAGTGAGTTAAAAAGCTCAGCAAACGTTTAACAAAATCCAAGATAAGAGCAGATGACTTCAAATAAGCTAGTATTAAGATACAAAACAGAGATACAGGAATTCATGGATATTAACTCATTAGATACATAAGTTCAAATGTCATTTTATACAAAACATATTTGATTCATAACAAATATAATACAGAGTAATTGGGACACATTAATAACGTAAGAGGTATTTCATAGCATATCAAAGACACATAGGACATTTTAGAACATATTAATGACAAATGAAATATTTTGAAACATATCAATGAAGTGTGAAATGTTTTGGAACATATCAATAACAATTGAAATATTTCGGAACATAACAATGGCATATGAAACACTTCGAAGCATGTCAAAGACGTAAATATATTTCGAAGCATATCAATGGTGAATGAATAATCTCAAAACTTATCAAGTGAACAAATAAGGAATATAAGCTCAATATCATATCAGACATAACATTCATTTCATTCTTATCTAAAGTGTATATATAAACTAAAAAATAATGCTTTTGATATCATATCCAAAACATAGAGGATGAAGTGAGGTCAAAAACATAATAAGGATCATCCATCGCTGAATGACCATCAAACATAAGTCTCCCATGTCTGGGAGCTCTATCTACCCATGTTTGAGTGAAGTCAATAGGGCCAGCAAAAGCATAGCTAGCTCTGAACACAATACCCTTTACCATTTCTAGCAAAGGTCCATAATATCCCATAAACACTGGAATACAAAAGGACAAGAGCAATAAAAGTAGCATATATAAGAAGCATATGCGCAATAATAAAATATACATATGCCAATATGAAGCAATGCGATGTCAACATAAACATTCACAATTTGGCTAAGAATAAATAATAAGAGTGCATAAGAATTCAAAACATTAATGTAAGACTCAATTGAAAAGACTTTAATTGGATCATAGACAGAATATGATCTGATAACATATCAAAAATATAAATTGTGAAGTGGGATCAAAAACATAATATGGTCCAATCCATTTCTGGATGACCACCAAACATAGTAGAGCATCATAGGCTCCAAGCATAATATCCGATTTATCATTTATGGTAAAGGTCCATAATATCCCACAAATACTGGAGTACAAAAGGACATGTGCAATAAAATGAGCGTATATCGGAAGCACATGCGGAACATTGAAAAATATATATGCCAATATGAAACAATAATATACAAACATAAACTTTCATATAATGCATTCGGAGCGACAAATAATAAAAATTAAGAGTTCGAAGCTCAATTGAAGAATAATCCATTTTCGAAAGATAAACAAAAATAGGCAAAAATCAACAAACACATAATTCCAACAAAATTTAAGAGGCATATTGCATGAAACATTTAGACAATCAATTATGCTCCAAATTACTCGAGATGAGAAAAAACAGAAAGATATGCGATTCTAGTTTCTCATGAACCATGTTTTGCATTAATCAGAGTTTTCAACATGAAGTTATAAATAATTTAGTGGACATAAGTCAGAATCTCAAAACTAGACTCAATCCTTTACATCCAAGCAGAAAAGATACCAATTATAAGGTTGTAACAATTCAATTGAATCAAGATGAATGCAAAGATTAAAATATCAATATTAAAGGATTGAGACCCTTGTAAGATTATAATACCATAATTTATCATAACAATATGAAAATAAAGATTAAGACGCTACTATAATTGGGATACTTAACTTTTCAAAGATTTTGCTCCGAAATCTTTAAACACAAATTATTTTCTTTCTTTGTTTTATTTCCTTCTCTTCTCCCTATTTTATTATCTTCTTTCAGTTACAACTCGTGCAGAACTTAAAGTACACAATCACCTACTCAACCGCTTCCATCATTCCTTCCTTTTCTTCTTCTTTCTTCTTTCTTCATTCCCCCAGCAGCAGCCTTCTCTCTCGTCTCCCTCTTCTCCTTTCCTCTTCCTCTTTCCCCCCTTCTTTTCCCAGCCGCAGCTGCCACAGCTGCAGCCCCTTCTTCCCTTTCTCTCCTTTCTCTCCTTTCTCTCCTTTCTCTGCTTCTCTTATTCCTCTCCTTCCTCTTCTTCTTTCCCCCTTCTTCCCTTTTCTCTTCTTCTCTTCTTCCTCTTCTACTTTCCCTGCCGCAGTTGCCACAGCTGCAGCCACCCTTTCTCTTCTTTCCCCCTTTCTCTTCTCTCTTCTTCTTCTTCTTCTTCTCTTCTCCTCCTCTTCTTCGCCTTCTCTTCCCCAACGCACTACACCTCTGTTTTCTCTGCTGGAAACAGAGGTGCTGCAAGAAGCCGCAACCTCCTCCCTCTCTTCTTCCCTCTCTTTTCTCTCTTCTCTTCTTCTCTTTCCAGCTGCCGCCCCCTTCTTCCTCCTCTTCTTTTTCTCTTCTCCTCTTCTTCCCTTCTTCTTCTTCTTTTCTACCTGCAGCCCCTTCTTCCTCCTCTTCTTTTTCTCTTCTTCTCCTCTGTTTCCCTTCTTCTTTCCCAACCGCAGCTACCACAACCCGCTGCAGCCCCTTCCTCTCCTTTTTCTATTCTTCTCCTCTTCTTCCCTTCTTCTTATTCTCTTCTTGCTGCAGCCCTAGCCGCAGCCTCCTTTTTCTTTTCTCTTCTCCCTCTCTTCTTCTTCTTCTCTTTATCTTCTCCACCACCGACGCATCTCACCGACGCATCTCTTCCTTCTTCCCCTTCTCTTCTTCCCTTCTTCTTCTTCCCTTCTTCTTTCCTCTACTCGGTAAACACAGGTAGAAGTTGGTGGATGGTGGATAAGAATCGCACATTTTCTTCTTTTTCTTTTTAACCTTTTTTTTACGAATTTTACAATTTAATTCTTAAAAAAATATATTTATATTTAAATCCTCAAGATTTATAAATGGGTCTTTAAATCTTATAAAAGAATTATAATTAGATCCTTATATTTTACAAATAAATCTTTATATTTATATTTATTAAATTATTGCTAAGGATATCAAAATAGATCCTTACATAATTTTCAAGAATAAAGGAACATTTTTGCTACTTAACTCTAATGAATCTTGTCCTATTGGGTATTGTATCTCTATGTAATTACCCAAGTATCTTAGATTAATGAATTTCTACTCAATAATCTCTTATTAACTCTTATTGGATCTCATCTATAAGTTTCAATAATATAGGGGTTTATTGAAGATCTAATAAAATAAAGGCTTGATGGATATATAATATCTGAACATCTACTCATCAGAACATCTATCATATGTGTGACCCTCTATTATTGAATCCTGAATTTTGATGATAAAATCAATTGATTAATTTATGAACTAACATGCTTTCAAGATAAGTAATGTAGGAAAAACTTCGATCATGGACTTCAATCATCAGAGGGTAAATTATCAAAGTAAACGTTAGGCCAAAAAGTGTCATGTTAAAGATTTGACATCGAGCCGGAGGATTGATCGACATGCGGTAGGATGGACTTCGTGCTATGAGTTCGGACGTTGGATCAGAAGATGCGATGAATGTTTAGACTTATGTGCCGGATAATCAGATGACATGCCAAAATGCTGGACAATGTGTTGAAAGCTTCGTGATTGTAATTCAAGTGGTTAAGTCTTGATTGTGATCATTTAGAATCAAATTAAGGTAGTATTAGGTTGAAACTATGCTAACTTGATTTGGAGCTTATTAGGCCTGAAGGCCTAATGGAAGACTAATTCAATGGCCTAGAGTTGGCTTGGGCGATGGTACCGCCATGTCACAAACTTAGTTTAATTTGCTTAAGTCATGTGGGACCCTTGCAATAAAATTATGGACCTGTTAGAATTGCTTAAGTCGTGACGCACCCTTACGCTAATGTCTCGGACTTAGTTGAGATTGCCTAAGTCATAAAACACCCATAAGTTATTTGTTCACAATGGGCCAACCTAGATGCAACCTTGTGCAAGTCCCGAAGTTCCTGTAAAGGAGAAGGTTGATTAGTTTGAAAGCGAGCGACGAACAAGTCCTGACATCTCGTGAAGAGGGAAGCTTTTATAAGCAATTCAATAAACACGTTTGAATATAAGAGAGAAAAGAGTGAACAAGGACTTTAGAAGGTTGAACGAGTAGTTGTAAGTCCATAAATGTCGGTTCACTGGTGCTGGGCGCGAGGACAAACTCAACTTATGAAGAATATTCAACACCCAACAATATACCAAAGCCTCATCCAATGCTGTGCTACTTGGGGGCTTCTAGGGGTCTGAGATGGCTGACATTTTGTATTACATTATGGTTTACAAAAATCAAATCGCGGCACATGAAAATAAAGTTATTTTGGGTAGTTTTGACCCGGCACGATAACGGTCACACTATAGCATTACAAACTATTTTTACTTATATTTTTCAAGCAAAACCACATAAAATTAAGGTAAAATAGGCTGCCAAACATCTGTACAAGCATGCAAAAGTGACGAATGGTTCGTTGAATGAAGATGCTACAGGTGCACGACGACCATTCATGGCATTCTCCCCCACATAAACTATCGATGCCCTCATCGACATTTGTTGGTCGATTTTGACGATGGCTTCTTTATGTCATAGGACATCTTCAAGCTCCCAATTAGCTTCTATTCGGGGAAGCTTTTGCCACTTCATTGGATATTCAATTTACTTCTCTTTGTTGGGTAGCTTTACTTTGCGATCTGCTAGAATGGTTTCAACTCACTTCTCGTAGAAGGCTATGGTGGGGGGCAGTCAAGTTGAAATACTTCGGGAAATATCTTGCGGATCTAAGTGATAGACTTTCAAGTTGTCAGCATAGAAGATATTATAAATTTTGAGCCATGTCGGTAGTTGCAACTTGTAAAAGATATTGCCTACCCTTAATTGGGAAGGGTCTTTCATACTTGCGCACTAATCCTTTGTACACTTTGTGCCTAAAGAACTAGAGTAATACTGGTTGGAGCTTCACTAACATCAAGTCATCAACTTTGAACTCCCGTGGTCGCCTTCCTAAGTCTGCCAACTTCTTTATCTTTTTGGTAGTCTTCTTTAAGTAAGCCCATGCAATATCTGTATTTCTGTGTCATTCCTTTGCAAAGTGATATGCTGACAGATAACCCCTAGTATAACTGATAACCAAGGTATGAGGAGTCGACAGTTGTTGTCTTGTAATAATTTTGAAGGAGTCTTATTGGACATAGAGCTCTATTGCAAGTTGTATGAGAATTGGACAATGACCAACACCTTCACACAATCTCGTTGATTGGCACTCACGTAGTGTTGAAGATATTGCTCTAAGAGTGAATTGATTATTTTGGTTTGGTCATCTGTCTTGGGGTGGAGGCTTATAGAGAAGTACAACTTAGATCTCAGCAGCTTGAATAGCTCAATCCAAAATTGTCCCAAGAACCGAGCATCTCGATCACTAATGATGTTGTGCGGGACTCTCCAATACTTTATAACATTTTTAATCATCAACTTGGTCATCTCCTCTATTGAACAATAAAGGGGTGTAGCAATGAATATTGCATACTTTGAAAATCAATCGACCACTATGAGTATCGATCTGAGTCTTCCTACTCCCGGCAAGCGTGATATGAAGTCTAAAGTGTTGAATCTTAGATTTTGATGACAAAATCAATTGATGAGTTTTATGATCTAACTTTTGTGTTAAAAAAAGTGATAGCAAATTAACTACGATGGTGAAAAGGTAATACAATCTAACATTGGGTCAAGGTCAATTTAGGGTATTGGGCCGGGGTTCGGACGATGTAGTGGGAACTCAAAGGGAGATTGCCGGAAGCTCATCGAAGGTGATCAAAAGCTTGCTGAGAGTTCGTCAGGAGCTCATCGAAGGTGATCAGGGGCTTGCCAAGAACTCACTGGGAGCTCACCGAAGGTGATCGAGAGCTTACTAGGAGTTGCCGGAAGATGATCGAGAGACTCATCGGGAGATTGTTTGAGGATGGCGGGAGGTTCATCGAGAGTTCGAAAGATCAATTAACATATTGGACATTAAAAATGATTATATTTGTGTGCCTTAGTATGTCATAGTTAGCATCATGTGTTTTGAGTCCTAATTGAGTTAAATTTTAAAAAAATTCAAATTAGCTCAATTTGAGGCAACTGGGTCAACTTTGGGTTAGGATTTGAGCTTAGGTTGAGTTTATTTCATTGACCTAGAAATGGGTCAATATGAGGTATAAGTCAAGTATACAACTATACAAAAAATACATTTCTTGGGTTGCCCGATGGTAGTACTGCCAAGGCGACGGTGGTATCACCCTAGGTGGTGGTACAACCATTGTTTCCCATATTTTTGAGGCACTTTCAATGGTGGTACCATCAACATTGGTAGTAGTACCGTTCGTACTCGAGATTTACGAGATTGGTTAGATTTTGGCTTCATTTTTTGAAGCCAATTAGGGTCTCTAAATACCTAAAATATTCTTTTATTGGAGAATAATAAAGTGATAAGTAAGTGCAAGAAAAGTGATAATAATCTTAGTTAAAAGTTATGTAAAATTTGAGAGCTTCTCTTAAATGCTTCAAAGTATAAAGTGAGTCTAAGGGAAGAGAGAAAATTTTGTAAAGTTTCCTCTCCTGAACTTGTGAAAAAGAGAAAAATGTAAGGGATTTGATCTTCACTCGTTGAAGAAAATCATTAGTGGACACCAGTGGACCTTGACAAAGGACTCTGAAAGTGGACGTAGGCCAAGCTTTTGGCCGAACTACCATAAATTGTGAGCCTTCTTTTCTTGTCTTTTACTTTAGCATTCCTCAGCTAGATCGAGATTTTTTCGATCTTAAGTTTAAATCGCTCACATATTTGACTTCAACGAATTCTGAAAGAAACGCTTCTGATTTTGATTTTTACTTCGAATAATAATTTTTTAAATCAAATTTATTTAAAACTTGTACTAATTTACCCCCCCTCTTAGTGCCAACTTGATCCTAAAAGTTGGTATTAGACCCATTTATAATCAATTGGATTAACATCTAAGCGTGTAAATAGTTTATTTTGGTATTAATAAGGGTCAATGTATCATATATCCTTCTATGTTGAAAGAGACAGACTACACCTTTTGGAAAACTAGAAGGCATATTTTCTTAATTTCAATAGATTTTGATTTGTAGTATATTGTCGAAAATGATTTTCAGAAGTCATCCCACCTGATAAATGATTGGAATGATTATGAAAAATAAATATTTTCCTTAAATGCCAAAACTATGAACACTTTGTTTTGTGCTTTAGATAAAAATAAATTTAATCGGGTTTTTATTTATAATTCAACTTTTGATATATGACATATTTTAGAAGTCATACATGAAAGTATAACTAAAATAAAGGAATAAAAAATAATTGAAATGACGTGTAAAGATGAACAAGAAGAACACCTTCCAAAGAATAGGAAGAATACTAAACTGAAAACATAAGAACAACACCTTATAAATAATATGAAGAATACTAAACTGAGAATACAAGAACATCATCTACCAAAGAATAAGGACATTTAACTGAGAAAACAAGAAGAACACATTCCAAAGAATAAAAAGGAAATTTAACTGAGAATAACATATGACTCCATGAGTGAAACATCGAGCAATAAGGACTATAACTTTAAACTCATGACAAAAAAATCAAAAAAATTTATAAAAAAATAAAAATATATAAAAATGAACTTAAAATAGACACTTCTTGCTATGAATGTAAGAAGCTGAGACACTTCAAAGATGAAGAGCACAACCAAGAAGAATTGAATGACTACGTACTTTTGGCCATCCACGACAAGGTAAGTGAGTCTTCCGATGTCTCTTTTACTTTTGATGAGTTATTAAATACCTTTCATGAATTATTTAATAAGTATAAAAAGCTTAGTAAAACTTATAAATCACTCAAAAAGATTATGCATTACTTTCTTATAAACTTAAAACTTTGAATGATGCATCAACACCATATACTTCTTGCTCAGAATGTGAAATGCTAAATAAAATTAAAAAGGAAAATGTCATGTTAAAATAAACCTTTAAAAAGTCTAATATAGATAACAAATCTCTAAATATGATCCTTGCTATAAGGATCGTGTTTATAAGGAAGCTATTGGCTTTATGGGTGATACTCATCAAAAGTCAATTATCTTTGTTAGAAGACTCATATTACATTATTCATTTGAAATCAAATATAATTTTTATGGTAGATATGGATGCTTTGCCTATAGATGCCTATTTATAAAGTATAGTCTACATAAGTTGATTAGGGTTCCTAAAGGAACGATAAACAATCAAAAGCAATTAGTGAAAATAGGTAGAACTTTTCATGAGAGACCCAGAGTCAAATGAGTACATAAACCAAAACCCCCTTTTTTGTAGGCTTGTCTCCTTACAAAGATTACGGGCACTAAATGGTCTCTTAAAAGTGGATGTTCAAGGCATATGACTTGAGATCTAAAATACTTTTCAAGCTCACTAGCCTAAACAATAATAATAAAAAATATTAAGATTAAAATTATTGATGAAAAATCCCTTGATAGTTTAGATTGCTTTTGCATAGCTAGGGTATGCTAGTACAAAAATATATAAAAAACCTAACTATTTTAATGGAAAGTTATCTATGTTGAAATTCATAAAAAAAGGATTTTGATGATGATTGAATGTTAAGTTCAAAATCATTGGCTTGGATATTGGTTAATGTAAATGTAAAGGCTATTGTTAAAGATTTAAATACTATGTTATTATTGAGTAAATTATATTAATAAATGATTGATTTAAATATTAATTTAAATTTAAATGAATTAAAAATTTTATAAAAAAGGAAATGATCATAATTCTTTTTTGAGTGTTTTTGAAAATTAATTTTTTTTTGAAATGAGTATGAAAATTACATGATAATTTATTAGACTAAGTCCAAAGAAGGAAAAATCATTAGAAGTAAAATAAATCAAAGCTTTTGTTTGAAAATAATTTATTGTAATGATCTTGATTTTTTTAAATAAAACTTGCTTTTTGGTTTCAAATGACCATACATGGATTTGGAATCTATTCTTGAAACAAATCACATGAATTGAAACAACTAAAAAGGAGAAAAAAATTTCTTGAAAATATCTTTGTCCTATCAAGTGTTCAATAAAAGATAAAGTGATACCATTATTCTTGAATCTCTTAAACTACAAAAATGATTTTGATTACCAAAATTTGAATGAGATTTTTTTTTTCCTAACCAATTCATGAACCTTCCCATGATTTATTGATTTGAGTTATCTTTTATAAGAATCAACTTTTTACTTTTATAAATATACTTTTACCAAAGAGGAGATTTATGATCTTATAACTTGAGATTTTCGTTAAGAACCATGATTTTAATAACATGAAGTTTCCTATATATGAATTAAGATTTTGTTATCTTTTCTCTTTACAATTTACTAAAGAAAAGTTTTCATCTTACTTGTGATCTTGACTTCTCAATATTTATGACTTGATATTTTTATATGAATCAAGATCCTTCTTATTATTTGATCTCCGAAGATTTTTTCTTTATCATCTAAGATGAGATTTGTTAAAATTAAATTATGTCTTTTGGTATTCATGAATTGATATTAATATCATGACATGATTTATTTGTAACTTCTTTATAATTCATGAATGATATATCTAATCATCAAATTAATATTTCTTAAAATTATGATAAGTTATTAATTTTTTTATGAATTTTCCTTTAACCTCTATAATTTCTTCTTTTTAATAAAAAAGAAATTTATGATCTTAACGATTATAATTTGAGATTTTTAATCAAGATCGTTCTTTCATTTTATTAAGAAGAATTATCTAAATGAATTATATGTCTTAAGATTTATTTTGAATGTATCAAGAATATATACTCTCCTAAGACTCATTTCCATTGTTTACAAAAAAAAGAAAGATTTATTAGAATAAATCATGTCTTTTGGTACTTACAATTTTATCTTTCATCTTTAATGACATGATTCCTTTGAACTTATTGTTATAACTAGAACATGGATGTAACAATAAAAATTATACTATTATATGCCTTTTTGACAATAACTAAGGGAGAGATAAAAGTGTTATCTTGTAATAAAGACACTAAATAATTTGATTAAAAAAATTAAATATAAAAAATTCATGAGTTGCTATCATATTTTTCAGATTTCTCAATTTTGCAAATTGAGTCCTTCTTGAAATTTATATAAGATGATTTTAAATGCATGAGTAGCTTCTCAAATTTCTCAGCCCTTGCAAATTGAGTTCTCCTTCGAAATAATTTAGTATTATTCCCTCTTGACATTTACAAAAGAGAGAAAATCTGATTAGAATTTTTTGTGATTCATGAGCTCTCCTTTGAATCATCTCTTTTAAGAAACAATATTTTGATTCATGAATCTTTTAAATATTTAATGAAATACTTTCACATGTATCTCCTCCTCTTGATATTTAATTTTTGGGATACTTGATTTTTGGATCTTTTACACCTCCCCTTCTTCTTCTATCTCATTTATAAAGGAGGAGAAAAGAAATTTGATGTGGCATTTGTCATACATATATCTTTATCCTTCTTCTTATTTTACAAAGAGAAAAAAATGACTTAAATTCTATCATTAGTCTTCTTCTTATTTTACTAAATGAGAGTAATGGACTAACTTTCTCTCTTTATATGCTATATGTTTTGATAAATATTTAAAAATATTCAAAAATAATTAAGCATTTCTCGTTTGTGTTGATGACAAAGGGGGAGAAATAACATAATTGTTGACATCAGAGAAGATGAATGTTGTATGATTGATGCCAAATGATATGATTGAAATCTTTGAAATGAATGTTGTAATGTTTGAAATTTTTATGTGATATCACGAAGATGAATGTTGTTTTAAAAATTTTATCATGTATGATATGATAAATGGATAAATTATGAAAATTTTAATATTATCAAAATGCTATATTTAAATTCGAAAGTGATGGGTTCTTGAATTCAAGTTTATTCTATGGCATATACATAGGTAGAGTTAAGGTTAATTCCATCAGCAATCATAAAAAAGGGAGAGATTATTTAATCTTAGATTTTGATTATGAAATCAATTGATGAGTTTTATGATCTAATATGTGTGTTAAAAAAAGTGATGCAGGATTAACTACGACGGTAAAAAGATAATATAATATAATATTGGGCTAGAGTCAATTTTGGGTCCCGTGCCGGGGTTCGGATGATGCAGTGGGAACTTACTGGGAGATCCTCAGCTAAATCAAAATTTTTTCAGTCTTAAGTTTAAATTGCTCACGTATTTGATTTCAACGAATTCTAAAAGAAACACTTCCAATTTTGATTTGTTTACTTCGAGCAATATTTTTAAATCAAGTTTATTTAACATTTGCACTAATTCACCCTCTCCTCTCTCCCCCCCGCTCTTAGTGCCAACTTGATCCTAATACAAGGAAATGCTCTCAATAGCCTTTTTGGTATGGGCAGCAACTCCAAAAATCCTATCAGCTTTTATTGCTCTACCTGATCTTGTTGGCAAGTAAGGCATGTTCAAACATATTTCTCCACGTCAGTCCCCATCTTCGTCCAATAAAAGGCCATCTCCTCGAGAGCCATTATTCGGATGTCCAGCTCAAAGGGAATTGTGACACTCTCTCAAGAGTTCATGCCTCAAATTGTTTACTCACATAATATAAACTCTATTCCCTTTGGTGTAGATGAGTTCCTCACATAACCAAAACTATCGTGCCTTACCTCTTTGATGAGTTGCATCAGCGTTACTACCTGAGGATCACTATATAATTCATCCTTAATCCTGGAAAGAAAGTTAGAGTGCAACTGACTCACTTTGCCTTCGCTTATCAGTTGTATAGCGTTCACTAGCTCTACTTTTTGGCTCAATGTATCAGCCATAATATTTGCTCTTCTGGGCTTGTACTCGCCATATCAAACTCAACCAGGAAGTCCTTCCATTGAGCTTGCTTTGGGGAGACTTTATTTTGAGTTTGAAAGTAACTCAACGTGATGTTGTCTATCCTTAGCACAAATCACGCTTTGAGAAGGTAGTGTCGCCAAACTCGTAGACAGTGGATCACCGTTGTCATCTCCTTCTTGTGCACCAAATATCACCACTCAGTCTCATTGAGCTTATAACTCTTGTAGGCCATCGGGTGACCCTCTTACATAATTACTCCCCTGATAGTGAAGTCTAAAGCATCTCTATAGATTTCGAAGGGCTTCCCATAGTCCGACAATTTGAGTATTGATTCTTTTAATGCAGTAGTCTTTTGGGTCTTGAAATGCTGCTTCATATTTGTTCGACCATCTCTAAGGCTACTCCTTCTTTAACAACTCTGTCAATGGAGCTGTACGCTCTAAATATCCAGCTATGAAGTGTTGATAGTAATTGATGAAACCAAGGGAGGATCCCAGCTCTGGTACCTTCTTTAGTATTTGTCATTCTGCCATATCTTGCACCTTATATTTCTCTATTCGAATAGAACCATCACCAATTTGATGCCCTAAGAACATAATCTCTATCTGAGCAAATTAGTATTTCTCCCTCTTCATGAACAAAGTGTTCTTTGTGAGAAATTTAAAAATTATTCGAAGGTGCTCGATATGCTCCTCAAGCATTTGGTTGTAGATGATGATATCATCTAAGTAGACAACCACAAACTTGTCTAAATACTCCTTGAATAATTAGTTCATTAGAGTGTAAAATATGGCCAGAGTATTGATTAAGTTGAAAGACATCATTAAGAACTCCAATACTCTATACTTAGTCACATAGGTAGTCTTCACTTCCATTGCCTTCTGTAATGCACACCTGCCAATACCTCGATCAAAGGTCAAGTTTGGATAAGCACTTTGTCTCGCCTAATTGATCGAACAAGTTTGTGATGAGTAGGATATGATACTTGTTCTTCACTGTCACTTTGTTGAGGGCCAGATAATTAATGCATAATCAAAGGCTTTTATATTATTTCTTTTAGAAGAGGATTAGAGCTCTGAATAATGTTTTTGAGTTACCAATGTGACCACTGCTTAGCAGTTCATCTAACTGCTTCCTGAGTTTTGCCAACGCTAAAGGGGCCATGCCATATGGTGGTCTCACTAGAGGCTTAACTCCTGGCTCCAACTAAATATGATTATCCGCACCTCTTCATGGTGGTAGAGTTGTTGACAACTTGGGTGGCATGACGTCTGTGAGCCCCTTTAGAACGTTTGCTACCACAGTAAGTTTATAAATGGCCTCCCCGTCTAGGGGCTCTAGCTTTACGATATCCATAAAAGTTAATTCACTTTTTTATACCCCTTTAATTGTAATGCTAATATTTGTTGTTAGTCCTTGGTTCCTTCCTAAGAACTGAAACAATATAGGGGTCGTCACCTCTCATTAGGTATAGGGAGTTTAGGAACAACATTGGCACCAACTTCGCTATGTGCATGAACTCTATTCTGAGAATCACTTGAAAGTCATCCAATGACACTGCCATTATGTTTGTTGAGCCTTTGAGTTCATAGCTTTCATCTGACTTAGGTCCTTTCTAAGTTAAGCCTAAGTCACTTTGCTTCTCGATCGGTAATGAAATTATGGGTAGTGCCCGTGTCCACCATTACATAGGTTTATGATTTTTGGAGGATTGTTTCCTCTTCCCTAAGTCCTCCAAAGAAACAAATTTAGTAAGCCTTTCTATAGTCGTAATTGCCTCGACCACCTCGGTGACATTTCTTCGATGCAGTTCCTATTGTGCCCATGGCTTCAGACCATCGAGGAATCTAAACACTTTATCCTCTCGGACATATCCTGACTGTCTAATATTAGTGCAAAAAATTGCTTGACATTATCTCGAATGAAAGTACTTTGGCGGAGTTGTCTCAGCATCCTTCTTGCAATGAACTTCGTGTTCTCGGGTAGAACCAAGTCTTCCAAGTATCAACTCGACATCGACCTTATTGGATCTCTTCCCAATTGGTTCACCATCAAAGTTTTGCATCTCCATTCATATCCATTATTGCTATCGAAACTTTGATTTCTTTAGAGTCAAGCCTCATTACATGAAAGTATTGTTCCATATCAAACAGAAAATTTTTGAGTTCTTTAGCATCCTTGGCACATCCGTAGCAATGCGGCTCGGGCGCTTTCATGCTTTATGGTGGTGCAACATGAGTGTTGCTTCCTCCCACATTAAGAGTCCCTGTAAGCAATGTCACCTTGGACGTGAGTCCACCACAACTTCGTGTAGATGTTGCATGGAGTCTTTGGAATCTTTCGTCAATCGATTGACTAGTAATTCAACCTTGTTGATTTGAGATTCAGCTTCTTCTTATGAGCTGTTTACCTTGAGGAGCCTTGATTGGCATTAGTAGAGTTCCTCCAAACTCACTTCACAAATATTAAGGTGGGTTTTCACCATTGTAAGCCTCTTATTATGACTTCTTTTCCTACTTAGCACTCCAAATTGCGCCAACTCTGCTCGTGAAGAATACCCAACTTCTTACTCATTATATTCATTATCACGCTCCTCATGAGTGGCTCCAACAACTTGAGAGTGATTTGTACTTGTAGCCCACCTGTGACTGCTTGGGGTAAAAGTTTGGCTTGCCCCATCTTGCTCGATTCACCATGATGCTTTCTCATAGGGAGATTGTGAAACTTCTTTGCTGTTTGTTCAAACTTCTTGCCCACTCTGATACCATAATGTCACGAACTTAGCTAAATTTGCCTAAGTTGTGTGGTACCCTTACGGCAAAATTACGAACTTAGCTGGAATTACCTAAGTTGTGAAGCACCCTTACGCTAATGTCTTGAACTTAGTTAGAATTGCCTAAGTCATAAAATACCCATGAGTTATTCGTTCATAATGGGTCAACATAGATGCAACCTCCTGTAGGTCCCAAAGGACCTATAAAAGAGAAGGTTGATTAGTTTAAAATCAAGCAATAGACAAGTCCCGAAGTCTCGTGAAGAGGGAATCTTTTACAAGCAATTCAATAAACACCTTGAGTGTAAGAGAGAAAAGAGAGAAAGGAGTGAACAAGGATGTTAGAAAGTTGAACGAATAGTCGCAAGCCTGTAAATGACGATGCACCAGGTGTTGTGTATGAAGATAAGCTCAACTTGTGAGGAATGTTTAACGCCTAATAATATACTAATGCCCAATCTAGCATTGTGCCACTTGGGGGTTCTAGGGGTCTGAAAAGGTTGACGTTTTACATCACACCATGGTTTGAAAAAATCAGGTCGCGACACATGAAAATAAAGATGTTTTGTGTAGTTTTTGCTGGTTATAAGTGCCCTGCAAGCCAATCATATGAGTGATAGCACATGTGACATGCTACGTGATATTTTTGCTTATGATTATTTTTGATATATTCCCATAATATATTATCTATTGCATATATATATATTATGATGTCCTTGGTTTTGTACAATGGGAATCAGATCGTGATGAGATCATGATAGTGAGATCGATTCGCTTTTAAATATAGATCCTAAATAATCCTGGTCATAAGTTACTCGAGAGGGACATCGAGATAACTGGATAGATCGATGTATAATATACCCATCCATATGATGAAGGTGACTAGTCTCATAGCCACTTATGTGGAGACACTAAGGATACAGTACAAGTGCTTATTGGAGAATGAGTTCATTGATTGATCCACTTATAGAATATTATATAGTTAATGATACCTAATGTCAAATAGTGATTTCATAGTCCTAGTTATATATCTGGTCCTTAGATTTGAGACACCAAGGATGCATTGTTTGAGTACTCCTTTCTTTGACGTCGTAATTACAGGTTTAGAAAGTTCTAGATCTGGTATAATTGATTATCGGGATTGGTAGCCAATTTTATGAAGATAATTGAGTATCAATAAAGGATCTGTTGAATCTCAGATTTTGATGATGAAATCAATTAATGGTTTGATGATCTAACATATGTGTTGGAGAAAGAAATGCAGGATTAACTACAACAGAGAAAAGGAATTACAACCAGATATGGGCTAGAATCAAGTTCGAGAATCTGGCCAAGGTTTGGATGATACGGTGGGAGCTCATCGAGAGTTTGCTAGGAGTTCGCCGAAGGAATCAGGAAGCTTATTAGAAATACATCGGGAGATCGTCAGAAGAAGACTATAAGACTCCCTAGAAGATTACCAGAGATTGCCAGAGTTAGGTCGTTTTTGAACTCGATAGTCATGTATGGTTAGAATCAAGTGAGTCGTAGTAAGGTTTGAGTCCAACTTGAGTTAGATTTAGAAGGAATTCAAATTAACTTAAGTGAGGTAAACCATGTCTACATTTGGGTTTAGATTAATCTCATGTTGAGCTGATTTGGTTGATTTGGAAAGTGATCAATTAAAGGTACAAGTCGAGAATAAAAAATTAGAGAAAATATTTTTTCGGGATTCCCAATGTCGGTGGGCGACGGTCATACCACCCAAGTGTCGATCGTACCACCTAGGTCGATGGTTGTACCATTGTCACCCTATTTTTTGAATAACTTTCGATGATAGTACTGCTGGTGTCGACGATTGTACCGCTTGTACCCAGATTTTTTGAATACGTTTAAATTTTTGGCTTCAATTTCTGAAGCCAATTGGGGTCTATAAATACCTCAAGTCTTCTTGCATTGAGCAACAAACATTTGGGCTAGAATTCTAAAAAAAAATAATGTGCTAAAAGTGTGTAAAAAAAAGAAATGGGGAAAGGGAGTGAGAAAAAAAGGTATTGTAGTCTTTAAAAAGGTCTCGTTTGTGATTTATAAGTGTAAAGGTTGTAAGGTTCATCTCCTGAGCTTGTGAAAATGAGAATGGGAAGTGTAAGTATAATATTCTATATTTTCAAAATAATTGTAATGATATATTTTAAATTATTAATGAGGATTTGTTTAATAATAGATTATTTGTAAGGACCTATTTGTAAATATGATGATTTGTTTAATAATTCTCTTGATTAAATAATTTTATATTCAAAGCTTATTACCAGAGACCTAAATGTAAAACTTAAAAGTTTGATATAAATTATAAAAAAATCACATTAAGTTAAAAAAAGAAAAAGGGGGAAGACATGTGTCATTACTTAGTTAAAGTGGTGCCACTTATGCATGTTGCATAGGTGACACATAAGCACCTTACATGCTTGCTTGCCACCTAGCAACCCATATATTAGCTAAAACACATAGCAATAAGAGAAGAAAGAGATTGTTGCAACATAAACTTGAGAAGGAAAAGAAGAAAAAGAGAAGGAAGTGGAGAAGAAAAGATTTGGGGATCAAGATCTTTAAAGGCAAGTGTTCTAACCTCATCCTACATAATATCTTTATCCTTAATTATACCTTAATTTGATATGATTTTGAAATATTTATAGCTTATAACATGATATCTCTCCCATTCAATTGTAAATGTATGAATCTATGAAATTTAAGAATTTTGACCTTTCTGTCTTATTTTTACCATAACTTTCTGTATTGAACTCTGATCAAGGCAAAAGCTTTGTTATCTGAAACTATATTCGTAGATCTTTTGTTTGATATTAAAATTATAAATTTTAGAGTTCATATGATTATCTAAACTCTTGTTTCAATTGACCCTAAAGAATATGTAAAATAGACTTTATATTCTTGGACCTTTTGATACTAAATTCCTTGTAGCTTTCTTCTGTTGAAAAATCTAATTATGGTAAAACTAATTTTATTAGAAACTAGATCTATATGTTTTTCTATTAATACCTTGATTGAAAGATTTGGAATCCAAATGATTGCCCATATCTTTATTTCAATTAACCCTTTGGATTCTGTAAAATAGGGACTATAATTTCTGACCTTTGAATACTAAACTACTTATAACTTCATATTGGGAATTTTGATTTAAGTAATAATATTTTGATAAAAACTAGACACCTACATCTTTCTTTTGATACCTAGATTAAAATATTTATGATATAAATACTTACCCAGTCACTTGTTGAATTTGATCCTATAAACTTTGTAGAATAGAGCTTTTGTTCTATAACATGTAATTACCAAATTATTTGTAACTCCTTGTTAGAAACTTTAGTTTGAATGAAATATATTTTATCTGAAACTAGATTGATTTAGCTTTCCAATGATATCCTTTTTGAGTAATATAAAGTATATTTGATTATTTAAATAGTTTATATAATGTGCCTCCTGAATTCTATCAAAATAGGGATTATGTTAATTTTACCTATTTTTGCTTCATCCATTTGAAAATTGAATTCATTCTAGAGTTATTTCTTTAAATTAAGCTATTATAACTTTACAGGTATTCTAATCCTTTCTTATTGTAATTATAATCTTTGCTTTTATCTTATTATAATAAATTAAGCTAGTATTCGGGCATGGTGAGGGGGCTCTAGTCGAAAAGGGCAACCTGTAGGAGTGCTTTGAACTCTAGAGTACTTGAACTCAACACAGCGTGGAGCCACCACTAAAATAAGCCTCATATGCACCATACTCGTAAATCGTATTTCTTTATATTAGCACATGTATATTTCGTTGTTTCTCATGTGCTTCCGATATATGTTATTTTATTGATTATCCTTTTGTATTCTAGTGTTTGTGGGATAATGTGAACCTTTGCTAGAAATGATAAAGAGAGTTATGCTTAGAGCCTGCGATGCTCTGTCGGCCCCCTATGACTTCACTCGGACGTGGGTGGATGAAGCTCCCAGACGTGGGAGACTTATGTTTGGTGGTCATTCAGCAATGTATAAACCATATTATACTTATGATCTCACTTCACCCTCTATGTCTTTGATATGATATTCAAAACATTGCTTATAAGTTTATTTATATGCTTTGGATAAGAATAAAATCAATATTATGTCTGATATAATATTTGAGCCTCTATTCCTTATTTGTTCATTTAATAAACTTTGAATTAACTCATACACCTTTGATATGCAATAGAAATATTTATATCTTTGATATGCTCTGAAATGTTTCGTTTGCCATTGATATGTTCCGAAATGTCCTATGTATCTTTATTATGCTTCGAAATATTTCATTTGCCATTGATATGTTATGAAATATTTCATATGTCTTTGACATGCTCCTAAATGTTTCGAATGCCATTGTTATATTCTAAAATATTTCATTTGCTATTGATATATTTTGAAATATTTTACATGCCATTGATATGTTCTGAAATGTCCTATTCATATTTGATATGCTCCGAAATATTTCATATGCCTTTGATATGTTCCAAAATATTTTGTATTCTCATTGATATGCTTTAAAATATTTTGTTCGTCATTGATATATTAATTGACATTCATACGCCTTTGATATACTCTGAATCATTTCACATTCAGTTGATATGCTCCGAGTTATTTCATATGACATTGACATGTTTCGAGATGTTTCACACTAATGATATGCTCCAACTACTCTTCCTTTATTATTATGATCAAAGTATGTTTCAAATGAAATGATTTGTGATTATGTATCTAACGAGATGCTATCTATGGATTATTATACCCTTACCTTGCTATCCGATATCAAGTTTATTTTGAAAACTATACTTCTTTTGTCTTGGATATGTTCGTCACTTGCTGAGCACTATATGCTCACTTTGTTGCTATATAAATTTTACAAGTTTGCTTTTTAGTTACATAAAAAGTTAGAACCGAGTTGAGACAGTGGAAAGCTATGTAGATTTTGGGCAAGTCTTATTGGGAGATATTGTATAAAAATATTTTGTATATAATAAAATATTATAGATAAATATGAACTGATGTATCTTGTAAAAAGGTTAGAATACCTCTCAGTGTGGATTATCTAAATATTAAGTTTTACAATCATATGTAGGGGAAAATGGTTGGTTTTGCATTCGTATAGATTTCTAAGATTGATGGTTTTATAAGTGTGATTAATATTTTTGTTAAGTTTACTTTGAGTTTTATGGATTATCAAGTAATATGGTGCAAGATTTATAAACTACTATGGTTTTATGAATGGATGTGAATGATATTTAAATATTTATCAATATCCTTAAATGTTAGTTTGGATCCTAGATTCATATTATAGATGAATTAAAATATTTTTGATTTATGATGGGTTCACATCTTTCAAATGTGAATATTCGAGGGTGTGATAAAGATGGTATCAGAGCATGATTTAAGGATTATTGATATTTAATATGTTTAATATACAAAGTATATTGAGGCTTTAGTGATTATATAGTGATCGATGAATGTATGATAAATTTACAGGACTAAATTTTTTCTTTTAGGGGGGGGGAGGGAGTGCAATATCCCTTATTTTTAAAATAAATATAATGATTTATTTTAAATTATTAATAAGGATTTATTAAGTAATATATTGTTTGTAAGGACCTATTTGTAAATATAAGGATTTATTTAATATTTTTTTGATCAAATAATTTTATATTGAAAGATTATTGCTAGGGACCTAAATGTAAAATTTAAAAGTTTGATATGAATTATGAAAAATTATATTAAGTTAAAAAAAAGAAAAGGAGGAAAACATGTGCCATTACCTAGTTAAAGTGGTGCCACTTATGCATGTTGCATAGGTGATATATAAGCACCTTACATGTATGCTTGTCACTTAGCAACACATGTTAGCTAAGCAAATAGTAATTAGAGAAGAAAGAGATTGCTACAACGTAAACTTGAGAAGGAGAATAAAGAAGAAGAGAAGGAAGAGGAGAAGAATAAATTTGGGGATTTTGAGATTTTGATCAAATCCACACATATGAGATCAAAATCTTTAAAGGCAAGTGCTGGTTACAGGTGCCCTACAAGCCAATCATGTGAGTGATGGCACGTGTGACATGCTGTGTAATCTTTTTGCTTATGATTAATATTGACATATTCTCATATTATATTATATGTAGCATATATATTTTGATGTCCTTGGTTCTGTACAATAGGAAACAGATTATGATGAGATCACGATAATGAGATCGATTCACTTTTAAACATAGATCCTAAATAATCCCGGTCATAGGTTACTCAAGAGAGACATTAAGATAACCGGATAGACCAGTATACTATATACCTGTCCATGTGATGGAGGCGGTTGGTCTCATAGCCATCTATGTGGAGACATTAAAGATATAGTACAGATGCTCATTGGAGAATGAGTTCATTGATTGATTCACTTATGAAATGCTATATGTTAATGATACCTATTGTCAGACAACGATTTCATAGTCCCAATTGTGTATCTAGTCCTTTGATATGAGACATCAATGATGCATTGCATGAGTACTTCTTTCTTTGATGCCAGATTTATAGGTTTGGAAAATTTCAGATCTAGTACAACTGATTATCAAGATTGGTAGCCAACCTTACGAAGGCAATTGAGTGTCAATAAAAGATCATTTACTCTCAGTATTATGAGACGAATATCTTATATGTGCTTACTCAGACAAATCCCTAACTAGAGTCATCCAGATTGAGAGAGGAGTTCTCCGGGAGAATCCGATTAGAGCGAGGCTCAGACGAATTCCGTATGTGACCTGACAGTACCATGTGTAATATATGATCTCTAGGATACTAAGTAGATGAGAGATTATATATATACGATAACTGTGGACAGACAGGTCCGATTTATTTGATCCCCCTTTACCATGTGGGGACTATGGCGTAGTGGCCTAGTACGTTCATAGTCGATAAGTCAAGTAAATTATTATGGGGACAATAATTTACTATATCAGAAGGAGTTCTGATAGAAGTAACTCACGACTAGCTCAGTATTGGGCCTAGAGGGTCACACACATATGGTGGATGCTACAACGAATAGAGGATTGGATGAAGATCCAATTAGCACAAATTCTTATTAGATGAGACCCTATGCTGATGGGCTTTTTGATTGAGGCCCAATTAGAGACCTAAGGAGATTATTGGATAGAGATCCAATAATGCAAGGTTAGTGGATAATTGGATGGGGATCCAATACCCACTAAGGCAGGAGCCCTAGGGTTTTTAGTGGCTCTCTATAAATAGGAGGGGAGACTCATGGTTGATAGGCTACAGCTTTAGCCTCCCCCTCCTATTCTCCTCTCTCCCTCTACGCAAGAGTTGTGAGATCAGATTTGAGGAGTTTCGCTGTAGAGATCCATCGTGTGGATACCACTAGAGAGGAAGACGCTTAACTTCTTTCATCCTCTCCATCCGGATCTGGAATATAGGGATATACGATCTTCTTAGGTAAAATCTATCACATCACATGATGTAATTTTTCTTTAATTTTTTCAAGACCCCAATCTTTTGCATGACGATTTGATCTATGTAGGAAATTAGTTTTTTGTTTTTGATTTTCACTACATATGTGATGCTCCTATTGAGGTTTTCCAACAATGGTATCGGAGCCAAGGTTTTCATGCGAAAGATTATTTTTAAACTACGTGTGATGAAATTATATCATGTAGAACTGTTCTATGCATTTTTGCTACGTTTTCGTAGTGAAGGGGTGGCCGGCTACGGGCTTGGTGCCCGTAGGAAGATCGCTTGTGTGCAGAAGCACCGCTCGCAAGGGATGCCGCTCATTGGAGTGGCCGCCAATAAGGGGCAATGCCTATGGAGGTGCTGCTGGCTGGAATAATGCTTTTCTATAGGGGCGACCGCCCGAGGGCTTCAATGCCTACTGCAGGGGCAGCCGCCCGTGGACAAGGTGGTCGCTAGCGGTGCGCAGCACCACTGTATTGTCATGGACTTAGCTGAATTTGCCTAAGCTATACGGTACCCTAGCAACAACTTTAAAGACTTAGCTGGAATTGTTTAAGTCACGGAGCTAACTTTGCATACAATTCCAGACTTAATTAAAATTTTCTAAGTCATGAAAATACCGAAGCGTATTTGCTTGCAAAGGGTCAACCCACTTGCAACCTCGTACCGGTCCCGAAGGACTTGTAAAAGGAGAAATTGATTAGTTTTGAAAACGAGCGATGGTAATGTCTTGACGTCTCACAAAGAGGGTAGCTCTTACAAGCAATTCATCAAATACCTTGAATGCCACAGGAAAAGAGAGAAAGAGAGCGAAATAGGATTTTAGAAGGCTGTAAGAACGGTCGCAAGTCCACAAACGACGGTTCGCAAAACACTTCAATTTATTTTAAATGCTCACACCCGACTACTATCCTGAAGCCCCATCCAGCCCTATACCACTTGGGGGGTTACAAAGGATTGAGATGGCTGACGTTTTGTGTCGCTCGGCTACGTCACCACAACATATAAAAACGGCCCAAAGCTGGGTAGTTTTGAACTATTTTGGCTCCATACAGCGAGTGATCATCTGTAGTCTTATAAACTATTTCTGCTCGCATTTCTAAGGTAAAATCACATAAAAACAAGATAAAATATGCTACCAAACATCTGTACAAGTAATCAAAAGTGGCGAACGATTCACTAAGCGAAGAGTTGTGGTTGAGCAGCGATCGTTCGTGACAGCATATGATGCAATGACGACGACCACAGGATGAGGCAGAAGGCAAGGGCTAGGCCATCCTTTTAATAAAAGGATGATTATAACCCTCAAAATTTGAGAAATTTCAAGGTCTGTCCTATGCTTAGAATACCGAAAACACCCTCAATAATTTTAAAAATTTCGAGGACTGTCATATTATATAGAATTATAAAAATTTCCTTGATAATTCTAAAAATTTCGAGCATGTCTTATTTTCCAAAAAATAATTAATAAAATAGTTTAATTAATGATTATATATCTAGTAATCCTATCTGTGATGTGATGTACATGTGATGTATGATGTGGATGGATGATCATGAGACGTGTTATGATGTGTGTAATTGTGATTATTATTATTATTATTATTATTATTATTATTATTATTGGAGTCTGTGAGCCTTTGTTTTTCTCATCTATTATCGGGCCTGCGTGTTTGTGATTATTTGTAATTACATGGAGAGACACGGTGGGAGCGTGGAGGTGACAACGAGACCCACGATGCCGTGGCAAGAGATCATGATGCATATTGATGCAATGAGAATATGACGGAACCAATGATGACAAGATTAATAATCATAGGGCATGGAGATGCGTTGATGCACACATAGATCCTATTGTGAGTGATTAAGTCCATTGGCTCGGGCTTAATCATATTAGGTGACAGCTCATGATCATCCAGTGTTGCTTGTATATGTGATGTGTTATACACCTACTAGATATATGTATATATATATATATATATATATTTGTATGCGATGTAGATATATATTAAATATATATATGTGACACGATATATTATGAGACCGATACAAAATGAAAACCCCTCCTACGATAATATTAAGTCGGTAAGCGTGAGGCAATAAGATTGACCCTTCCATCATTATATGAAGAAATTGAATCACGACATAGGTTGAGTTGGTCGAGTCACTCGAGGCTCACCTATCTACGTGATCGAGTTCTTGCCTATGATATATAGATGTCATCGGTGATTGAGGATATGGTATAAATTGATCGAGTAGTCGAGAGCATATCCGTCGAATCAGACTCATCTTGAATGATGGTGACGACTTAATTAAACTTCATCATTGGTCGAGCAGTCGAGACCATGATGATTTGGAGGTCGAACATGATGGGAATCATAAGGAGTTATGATTGGCAAGAGTTGCCTACCTTTTGGGCTTAGTGTAATTGGTCCAGTCCCTAGAGGTTGTTGGGAAACCATAGCGGGAGCATCATATGCGTAGCAAAAATCAAAACAAAAATTGGTTTCCTACGCAGATCAAATCGTCGTGCAAAAGATTGGGGTCGCAATAAAAAAATAAAAACTAATAAAATCGTAATGTGTAAGAGATTGATTTTACCCAGGGAGATTATATATCTCTGTATTCCAGATCCGGATGGAGAAGATGAAGGAGGTTAAGCGTCCTCCTCTCTAGCGGTATCCACACGATGGATCTCTACAGCGAAACTCCACCAATCTGATCTTGCAACTCTTATATAGAGGGAAGGAGGAGAATAGGAGTTGGTGGCTAAAGCTGCAGCCTATCAACCATAAATCTCCCTTCCTATTTATAGAGAGCCACCAAAAACCCTAGGGCTCTTGCCTTAATGGGTATTGGATCTTGATCCAATTACCAACTAATCTTGCATTATTGGATCTATATCCAATAATCTCCTTAGGCCTCTAATTGGGCCTTAATCAAGGAGCCCATCAACATAGGGTCTCATCTAATAAGAATAGAGGCTAGTTGGATCTCCATCCAATCCTCTATTCATTGAAGCATCCACCATATGTGTGTGACCCTCTAGACCCAATACCGAGCTAGCCTTGAGTCACTCCCATCAGAACTCCTTCTGATATGGTGAATTATTATCCCCATAATAATTTACTCGACTCATCGACTATGGACGTACTAGGCCACTATGCTATAGTCCCCAAATGGTACAGGGGGAATCAAATCAATCGGACTTGTCTATCCACAGTTACCGTATATCTATAATCCCTTATCCAACTAATATCCCAGATATCGTATATTGGATATGTTACTATTAGGTCACATACGAAATTTGTCATAGTCTCGCTTTAATCGGATTCTCCCATAGAACTCTTTCTCTCTCAATCCGAATGACCATGGCTAGAGATTTGTCTGAGCAAGCACATATGGATATTCCTCTAGTGATATCGAGAGTGGATGATCCTCTATTGATACTCAATTGCCTTCGTAAGTTTGGTTACCAATCTTGATAACCAGTTATACCAGATTTGAAACTTTTCAAACTTGTAAGTCTGGCCTTAAAGAAGGGAGCACTCATACAAGGCATCCTTAGTATCTCAAGTCTAAGGACCATATACACAATTGAGGCTATGGAATTACTATCTAACATTAGGTATCATTAACCATATAGTATTCCGTAAGCAGATCAATCAATGAAGTCATTCTCCAATGAGTACCTATACTATATCCTTAGTGTCTCCATACAAGTGACTATGAGACTAGTCACCTCCATTATATGGATGGGTGTATAGTATACCAGTCTATCAAGTTATCTCGTTGTCCATCTTGAAAACCTATGACCGAGATTATTTAGGATCTGTGTTTAAAGGTAAATCGATCTCATTATCGTGATCTCATCACGATTCGATTCCTATTGCACAGAACCAAGGACATCACAGTATATATGCTATAGATAATATAATGTAAGAACATACCAATATTAATCATAAGCAAAAAGATCACATAACATGTCACACGTACTATCACTCACATGATTGACTTGCAGGGCACCTGTAACTAGCAGAGGTTGCACTAAGATGTTAATTGGATCCCGATCCCCACCAAGAGTTTGCCAGAGACTTTCATTTTACGTGTCGAAAGTGTCATATGATTCACTAGGAAAATAGTGGAAGTATATTAAGATAGAAGTCCATATCTTAATTAGTATTTTCTACAAAGTCTGCATATTATTTATTTACACTATATCTTGTTTGTCGCTTGTAAAACTCCTATGTGGCATATTTGATGCCAACCGTCTTATTGGTCCAAAGGCTTTATAATTTGAGAATTATTCTCACAAAAGAAAAAATCGTATATATCTTTAGTATGATTATGCCCACACCGGAGGAAAGGACAAGCGAGGATGAGATCGCTTGCTTTGTGAAGTATAAAGATAGTCCTACAAGATAACTTATATATTGATCTTATACTTTAGTCCCTACCAGATTCCTTTTCACAATTCATTATTAACTTTAATATGAACAAGTTTTATAGTGACTATACTTGAGCTCCTCAATATATTGAAGGAAGCTAAGAGTACTATCAAGAAAGAGAAGTTAGTTCTCTATATTGGTGAGATCAATAAAAAAAGGAAGGGTAGTAAGACCCTTAAGAAGAGCAAGGGTAAAGAGAGATAGGGTAAGGTAAAGGTTGCCAAGAAATACCCGACAAAGGACAAAGGACAATGTTTCTGTTGCGGCTAAGACGGGCATTGGAAGAGGAACTGTAAGGACTACCTTACAAATAAGATGAAATAAAAGCTTGAAGAAGCTTTAGGTATATTCATGATCAATCTCCACTTGTCAGATTTTCATGATAACACATGGGTATTATATACCAAAAGTTCTTATCCTATCTACAATTCATTGTAGGTTCTGGCAAGACTTAGAAGATTGGCCATAGGCAAGAAGAATCTCAAGATGGGCAATGGAGTAAGAGTTCCTATAGTTGCTCTTGGGAAGGTCACGCTACAACTGCCTGGTGGAGATATTATTGCGTTGGAATATTGGCCATAGGCAAGAAGAACCTCAAAATAAATTTTTCATTTGTTAATCACTCTATAAAATCACTAAACCTCAACGTATAGTTCAAATATGATATGTCTATCAATATGTCGTAGTGATCCTCAAATCATGCTCTAATACCATCTATGTTACGACCCACTCCCGAATTATACCATATATGAGAGGTGTGACCTTATCTTAAAAATCGATAATATTATCAACAACATAATCCATCCAAGATCCAAAACAATCATTTGAGGATACCAAGAATAATATGTAGAGTCATTTAATCACTTTTATAGAAACCTGTACAAATTATAATCTCTTCACATTCTCTTAATGAATCACAAAAATGATCCAAACCAACATAGCTAAATACAATCTACATTCATAAAGTTCACCAATGCAATAAAATTTATATGATTTTGAAAACAATCATATAATACCACTTCATATGTTATATATAAAGTTTAACATTCGATATCCCAAACAAGGGGGTACTCTTAAGACCATTATATAGTTACCCCACTTCAAAATATGTCTACAACTTTATATTAGATACAAGATGTATACATACAATGACAAGTACATTCAAAATATGTCTAAAACTACATATTAGATAACATATTGTCAAATAAACATTTAGCCCAAGAACTTCTTGCTTTCCCATTGCTTTAGCACAGTATCAAGTATTTCAATAAATGCCAAGCTAACCTGAAGAAGATTAGATAGCAACAGAGTGAGCTAAGAAGCCAACAAGTATGAACATATTCAAGGCAAAGAAATATATTTACAAATTGAACCTGATATAAGAGTGCAAGGTAAGAAATACAAAATTTTTCACATATAGCATCAAATTAGATTCACAACGACAAGGTTCATCTTGTTTGAAGCATACTTAAATCTAAAATAATTTGGAAAGGTAATTGGAGCATATATGGTAATTAGAAGCATTTTGTTATATATCAATGACATATGAAATTTTAGGAGCATATCAATAACACATGTAATACTTTTGAATATGTCAAGGGAACAAATATCAAACTTAAGCTCATATGTTATATTTGACTTGGATGAATATTATAGGCGTAAGTATGTTAAGCAGCATCTCAAAGGTAAACAAAATATTTTGGAGCATATAAACGAGAATATGAAATATTTTGGAGCATATCAAGGAGGTATAGAATATTTTTTGAAAGTATATCAATGTTGTGTGAATAATCTCAAAAGCATATCAAATAAACAAGTAACGAATAGAAGCTCAAATATCATTCAGATATAATATTCATTTCATTCTTATCCAAAGTGCATGGAACATGCTTTGGATATTATATCAAGACATAAAGGGCGAAGTGGGACCATAAGCATAATTTGGAACATTCACGCTGAATGACCACCAAACATAAGTCTCCTATGTCTAGGAGCTCCATCCACCCACATCTAGGTAAAGTCATAAAGGACCGGCAAAGCACGCGGGCTCTAACCATAACTTCCTTTACCATTTCTGATGAAGGTTTGTTTACATTATCCCACAAACATCGGAGTACAAAAGGACATGAGCAATGAATTTAGCATATATCGAAATCACATGCGGAACAATAAATCATACATGCGCCTAAACAGAATAATATAATATGACATCAATTAATACATAATATTTTCTGATATATAAGGAAGTCAAGAACAAGAGCATTAGAGATTTCAGTTTTGAAATGGATGAAGCAAGTATATGCAAAATTGATACAATCTCTATTCTGGTAGAATTCTAAAGGTAAAATACAAAGTTATTTAAATGATTAAACATGCTCCAAATTACTCAAGAAAGGTGTTGTTGAAAAGCTAAATCAATCTAGTTTCATATGAAATAAGTTTCATACAAATTGAAGGTCTCTACAAAGACTTATTGATGATATGATATCCAAAGCATGGCTTAGGAGTTTATTTCTGTGCTTTGGATAAAAATGAAATGAATATTATGTCTGATATGATATTTGAGCTTCTATTCCTTATTTGTTTATTTGATAAACACTAAAATAACTCATACACCTTTGATATGCAATCGAAATGTTTACGTCTTTGATATGCTTCAAAATGTTTCGTTTGCCATTGATATGTTTTGAAATGTCCTATGTGTCTTTGATATACGCCGAAATGTTTCATTTGCCATTGATATGTTCCAAAATATTTCATATGCCTTAGATATGCTCCTAAATATTTCGAATGTCATTATTATATTTTGAAATATTTCATTTGCTATTGATATATTCCGAAACATTTTACATGCCATTGATATGTTCCAAAATATCCTATGCATCTTTGATATGCTCCGAAATATTTCATTTGACATTGATATATTCCGAAACATTTCATATGTCTTTGACTTGCTCCTAAATATTTTTGAATACCATTGTTATATTTCGAAATATTTCATTTGCTATTGATATATTCTGTGACATTTCACATGCCACTGATATGTTTCAAAATGTCCTATGCATCTTTGATATGCTCCGAAATATTTCATATGCCTTTGATATGTTTTGAAACACTTTATGTATCTTTGATATGCTCCGAAAGATTTCGTATTCTCATTAATATGCTCCAAAATATTTCATTCACCATTGATATACTGATTGACATTTTTATGCCTTTGATATGCTCTGAATCATTTCACATTCCATTGATATGCTCCAAGTTGTTTCATACGTCATTGATGTGTTTCGAGATATTTCACACCAATGATATGCTCCAACTACTCTTTCTCTACTATTATGATCAAAGTATGTTTCGAATAAAATGATTTATGATTATGTATTTAATGAGATGCTATCTATGGATTCTTATACCCTTGCTTTGCTATTCGATATCAAGTTTATTTTGAAAACTATCCTTCTTTGTCTTGGATATGTTAGTTAGTTGCTGAGCTCTATATAAATTTTACAAATGAGCTTGTAACTTACAGAAAAAGTTAGAACTGAGCTAAGATAGTGGAAAGCTATGTAGATTTTGGGCAAGTCTTGTTGGGAGATGTTGTATAAGAATATTTTGTATGTAATGAAATATTATAGATAAATATGAATTGATACTTCTTATAAAAAGGTTAGAATATCTCTCAGTGTAGAATATTTAAATGTTAAGTTTTATAATAATATGAAGTGATGGAAATAGTTGATTTTGCATTCGTATAGATTTCTGAGATTGGTGGTTTTATAAGTGTGGTTAATGTTTTTATTAAGTTAACTTTAAATTTTATGGACTATTAATGTGGTGTAAGATTTATAGACTGTATAGTTTTTATAAATGGATGTAAATGATATTTGAATGTTTATCAGTATCCTTAAATGTTAGCTTAGATCCTGGTTTCAGATTGTGGATGAATTATAATATTTCTGATTTATGATGGATTCTTGTCTTTCAAATGCGAATATTCGAGGGGCATGATAGTAAGTGTTTGGACTTCACCCAAAGAAGATCGGTAATGAACACCGATGGACCTTGACAAAGAGGACTCACGAAGTGGACATAGGCCAAGTTATGGTCGAACCACTATAAATCTATCTGCTTCTCTACTCTTGTCTTTTCGATTACATTTAAATATTTATAATTAGTTTGAAGAAAGGCAAAAGCATCATCTTTTGACTTTGTTTTAAATTATTTAATTATTATAATCTATTTCAACAAAGTCCAAGAAACACTTCTGATTTTTTCTTTACTTCAAGTAAGTTTTTCAAATCGAATATTTTTATACTTGCAGTAATTCACTCCCCCTTCTTAGTGCCAATTAATCCTAATAATTAGTATCAGAGTGAGGTTCTACTTATTGGAATTAATACTCAAGTGAATAAATAACTTCGTTTGACATGAACGAGGGACATTCTATTACATGTCCTCTCATGTTCAATGGGACGAATTACACATAGTGAAAAATAAGAATGCATATTTTTTTAATGTCTATGGATTTTAATTTATGGCATATAGTACAAAACAGTTTTGAAAAGTATTTCTAACCAATGAATGAATGGAGTGATTTAGAAAAGAAAGCTTTTTCATTAAATGCAAAAGTAATATGTAATATCCCACATTTCTGAAATATTTATAATAATATATTTTAAATTATTTATGAGGACCCATTTGTAAATTTGAGGATTTATTAATTAATTTTCTTAATTAAATAATTTTATATAGAAAGTTAATTGCTAGGGACCTAAGTATGAATTTTAAAAATATGAAATGAATTATTTTAAAAATATGAAATGAATTATGTTAAAAAAATAACATGGTGAGGACATGTATCACTACCTTGTGAAGAAGAAGAAGAAGAAATTTAGGGATTTTGAGATTGTGATCTAATCCATACCTTTGGAATCAAAATATTTAAAGGCAAGTGTTCTATCTTCCTCCTACTGAAATTTATCTTTGTTTTTGCCTTGATTTATGAAGAAAATTCTGAACAAATCTGAAATATTTTATTAGTTGCCTAAGTATGAATCTATAATATTATTAAGATTATGACCTATATGTATTATTCTTATTGTAACTTATAGTATAGATCTCTGATTTAGACAAAGCTTAGTCTTTTAAAAAATAGATTCATATATCTTTCTTTTAAATCTAAGTTTAAAGAATTTAAAGTTTATTTGCCAGCCCAAATATTTATTTTAATTGAGCATATGGAATCTATAAAATAGAGTCTATAGCTCATAACCTTTCATCACTATATTGCTTATATCTTATTGTTGGGGCTCCTGATTTATGTAAAACTTAAATTATTAGAAAAAGGCTCATAGATCTTTCATTTGATACTAGGATTAAAAAATTTAGAGTCCAAATCACTATCAAAATTTTTAGTTTATTAGACCTTATGGATTCTGTAAAATAAGGATCATAACTCCTGACCTTTCATCACTATACTACTTATATCTTCCTGTTGGAGTTCTTGATTTATGTAAAACTTTATTGATTAAAAATAGGCTCATAGATATTTTATTTAATATTAGGATTGAAAAATTTAGAGTCCAAATCACTATCAAAATTTCTATTTTGTTACACCTTATAGATTCTGTAAAATATGGATCATAACTCCTGACCTTAGGTTGTAAAATCATCAATAACTCTTTATAGAGACCTTCAATTTATATGAAACTTCTTTTACGAAACTAGATTGATTTATCTTTCCAACAACACTTTTTTGAGTAATTTGGAGCATGTTTGATCATCTGAATAACTTTACAATTTGCCTTCAGAATTATGCCAGAATAGGGATTATATCAAATCTGCCTATACTTGCTTCATCCATTTCAAAATTGAAATCTCTAATGCTCTTGTCCTTGACTTCCTTACATATCAGAATATATTATGTATTAATTAATATTACATTATATTATTCTATGTAGGCACATGTATGATTTATTGTTCCGCATGTGCTTCTGATATATGCCAAATTCATGTCCTTTTATACTCCGGTGTTTGTGGGACAATATAAACCTCTGCCAGAAATGGTAAAGGGAGTTATGCTTAGAGCCCGCGTGCTCTACCGACCCCCTGTGACTTCACTCAAACGTGGGTGGATGGAGCTCCCAGACATGGGAGACTTATGTTTGGTGGTCATTCAGCGATGGATATTTTACATTATGCTTATGGTCCCACTTTGCTCTCTATGTCTTGATATGATATCCAAAGTATTGCTTATGAGTTTGTTCATGTGCTTTAGATAAGAGTGAAATGAATGTTATGTCTGAATGATATTTAAGCTTCTATTTGTACTTGTTCATTTGATAAGCTTTTGAGATTATTCATACACCATTGATGTGCTTTCGAAATTTGTCCTATGCATTTTTGATATGTTCTGAAATATTTTATTTACTATTTATATATTTAAAATATTTCAAACATCATTAATATATTTGGAAATGTCTTATACCTCCTTAATATACTCTGAAATGTTTCGTATTCTCATTGATATGCTGTGAAATGTTTCGTTTACCATTGATATGCTGCTTGACATACTTACGCCTATGATTATTCATCTAACTTCAAATGTGACATACGAGCTTAAATTTGATATTTGTTCCCTTGACATGTTCAGAAGTATTTCATGTGTTATTGATATACTCCTAAAACTTCATATTTCATTGATATATACCAAGATGCTTCTAATTACCATATATGATTCAATTACATTTCCAAATTGTTATGGATTTAAGTATGCTTTGAACGAGATGAACCTTGGTGTTGTGAATCTAGTTTGATGCTATATGTGAAAACTTTTGTATTCCCTACCTTGCACTCTTATATCAGGTTCAATCTGTAAACACCTTTTCTTGCCTTGAACTTGTTTGATGCTTACTGGGCTTCTTAGCTTACTCTGTTTCTATCTAATCTTCTTTAGGTTAGCTTGACATTTATTGAAATGCTTGATACAGGGCTAAAGCAATGGGAAAGTAAAAAGTTCTTGGGCTAAATGTTTATTTGACAATATGTTATCATTATATGTGTACACCTTGTGTCTAATGTAAGGTTGTAGGCATATTTTGAAGTGGGGTAACTATGTAATGGAGAGTATCCCCTTATTTAGGATATCATATGTTAAACTTGTTATATAATATATGAAGTGGTAGTATATGATTGTTTTCAAAGATATGGATTTTATCGTATTGGTGGATTTTATGAATGTGAATTATATTTAGCTGCATTGGTTTCAGATCAGTTTTGTGATTCATTAGGAGAATGCAAAGAGATTATAATCTGCACAGCTTTCTATGAAAGTAATTGAATGACTATGTATGTTATTCTTAGTATCCTCAAATGATTGTTTGGATCCTGGATGGATTATATTGTTGATAATATTATTGATCTTTTTAGATTAGAGTCACACCTCTCGAATATGATAGAGATGGTATCAGAGCATGATTTGAGGATCACTAAGAGATACTGATAGATATATTATATTTGAAATATACATTGAGGTTTAGTGATTTTATTGAGTGATTGACAAACAAAAATTTTCTTTTGATGATTTTAGGAAACAAGAATGATGAGGTCATCATGTCCTCCTGTGGCTGATCAATTAAGTGAAATTATGAAAACCCTTGTGGCTATGACATATGTGATGCAATAAGTCTAACAAGGAGGAAATGATAAAGTTGAAACATCAACTCAGGCTGAATTTGGAATATAATAGTTCAAAAAGCTTAATCCTCCAAGTTTTGCGATGAACCTGATCCAATAATGGTTGAACAATGGATGACGCGAATAGAGAAAATATTTGATGTCTTAAATTATCCTGAAGATTAGAAGGTTCCTTTTGCCGCTTTCATGTTTGAAGGGGAAGCAGAACATTAGTGGAGAACAACGAAGAGAATTAGTGAAATCAGGCATGAGCACATTTCTTGGAAAGTATTCATAAAAAAATTTAATGATAAATATTTTTCAGATTATATCAGGGAGCAGAAGGAATTGGAGTTCTTAAATCTCATATAGGGAAACTTCTGTAGCAAAATATGAAGCTAAATTCATTGAGCTCTCTAGATTTGCCACTCACATGATCGATGATGAAATTAGGAAGGCAAAAAGATTTGAGAGAGGTCGAAGATCGATGATAAGGAGTCAGATATCAGCCTTAAAACTTCCTTCATATGCTAATGTGATAGAATGTGCCTTAATAATTGAAAGAGACTTGGAGGAGATACAGGAAATTGTGGGTAAGAACTACAAGGACATGTTTACAAGAAAAAGTAAGAGAGTGAATGAATATGAAAATAGTAATAAGAGGGTCAAGATGTCAGGATTAGAGAAGGAAAAACCACCTCAGAGAACTCAGACATGTGCAAAATATAGATATACTCATGAAACAAATAAATGTTTTCGGATGACTGGAGCCTATTTTGCTTGTGGGAAACTAGATCATAAAGTAAAGAATTGTCCACTAAATAAGAAAAAGGAGCCATTACCACCCAGAATGATAGCCCATACTAGAGTTTATGCCATCACTGAACAGGATTCCCGAGCTTCTAAATCAGTAGTCGAAGGTATTATTCATGTTTCTAATAAGAATGCAAATATTTTATGTGGTCCTAGGTCCAATCTATCTTTTGCATTCAACCTAAACCATTGGATTATGTGTTGTATGTAACTACAACAGTTGGGGATACTTTGACATCAAACTTGTTTTATCCGTCTTGTTTGATTTTTATTGGAGAACATGAACTCCTTGCTGATTTAATTTTTCTAAAAATTTAGGGCTTTGATATTATACTTGGCATGGATTGGCTATCTTCCTATTATGCTAGTATTGATTACTATACAAAAATAATCACTTTTTGCATACCAGATCAGCCCATCTTTTATTTTAAGGGTATTAGGCATGACTTCCATGCCTAATATCGGTATTTCAAGCTCATCGATTTATGCAGAAGGGTTATTCTTGCTATATTATATATGTAAAGGAGAATTTAAATCAAGCAGCTCATTTAAATAAAATTTCGGTAATCAGAGAGTTCCCTGATGTTTTTTCAGATTACTTGCTTGGGTTACCACTAGATAAAGAGAGTGAATTTGCTATTGATATTGTCCCTAGAACAACACTAATATCCAAGCCTCCCTATAGAATGACACCACTCAAGCTAGAAGAATTGAGAAAGCAACTACAAGAACTATTATATAAAGGTTTTATTTGACCCAGTGTTTCACCATTGGGCGCTCTAGTACTGTTAATGAAGAAGAAGGATGAGACATAGAGGCTTTCTATTCATTATAAACAGTTGAACCAAGTGACGATAAAAAATAAGTATCCTCTACCTAGAATTGATGATTTATTTGATCAATTGCAGGGTGTACAAGTATTCTCTAAGATTGACTTGAGGTCAGATTATTATCAATTGAATATCAAGAAAAAAGATATCCCTAAAATTGCTTTCAGATATGGTCGCTATGAATTCATAGTAATGTCTTTTAGTTTGACTAATGCCCCTGCAGCTTTCATGAAATTAATGAATAGGATATTTCATCCGCTTTTGGATAATTGTGTTATCGTATTCATTGATGATATATTAGTGTATTCAATGAATGACCTAGAGCATAAGGAGTACTTGGGAAATGTATTGTTAATACTGAGAGAAAAGAAGTTGTATACAAAATTTAGTAAATGTTAATTTTAGTTAAAATGAAGTTATCTTCTTAGGCCATGTGATTTGAAGCAAAGGCATCTCTGTTGATCCAAAGAAAGTTGAAGCAATAGTTAAGTAGGAAGTACCAACAAATGTAACTGAAGTTAAAAGTTTCTTAGGCATGACAGGTTATTATAGGAGATTTATGGAGGGATTTTCTCGAATTGCTAACCCCCTCACTAAGCTAGCTCGAAAGAATGTGAGATTTGAATAGGTTAATAAATGTGAATAAGGCTTTCAGGAGTTAAAAAGAAGATTGACCAGTGCTCCTATTCTCACAATTCCCAATGATAATAAAGGATTTGTAGTTTACACCGATACTTCAAGGAAGGGCCTTGAATGTGTTTTGATGTAAGAAGGGAAAGCAATTGCTTATGCTTGTAGATAACTGAAGAGTTATGAGTTAAATTATCTAACCCATGATTTGGAGTTAGCAGTAATTAATTTTGCATTGAAGATTTGGAGACATTATTTATATGGGCGGACATTTGAAATATTTACCGACCACAAGAGTCTAAAGTATATCTTTACTCAAAAGGAATTAAATATAAAGCAACGGAGATGGATAAAACTTTTAAAGGATATGATTGTACTATTGATATCATCCGGATAATGCCATGTTATAGCTGATGCACTTAGTAGAAAATCTATAAATTTTATGGCTAGTTTGGCTGTGAAACAATGGGGATTATTAGAAGAAAATGAAGATGAGAAATCTATTAGGAATGAGCAAAACTCAATGATATTGATGGCCTCTATCTAGGTTCAATCTGATTTCATTCAGCAAATTAAAGAGAGACAGCTACGAGATCCACATTTAATCCACTTGAAGAAAGAAGTAGAAAAAGGATCAAAGCTTGGTTTTTGTGTTTCAGAGGATGGCCTGTTGAGAATGGGGAATGGAGTATATGTTCTAGATGACCCAGATATCAAGGATCAAATCCTGAAGGAAGGTCATAGTTCCAAATTCACCTTGCAACCGGGTAGCACAAAAATTTATAAAGATCTTAAAAGTCATTATTGGTGGGAAGGCATGAAAAAGGAGATTGCAATATATGTATCAAAATGTTTAACTTACTAGCAAATCAAAGTTGAACACTAAAGACCTAGAGGTTTGTTACAACCTTTAGATATTCCTGAATGGAAATAAGAAAGTATTACCATGGATTTTGTTTCAAGTCTATCCAGAACCTCTAGAAAGCATGATGCTATATGGGTGATTATTGATAGGCTTACCAAATCAGCACACTTTCTACTGATTAATATGATATATTCTATGGATAGGCTTGTTGAATTATATATTGGTAAAATAGTAAGGCTTCATGGTGTTTGAAAGGATATCATCTCTGATAGAGACTCCAGATTCCTTTCTAGATTATGGAGAAGATTATAGGAATTTATGGGCACTAAAGTCAAGTTTAGTACTGCTTATCACTCTCAAACCAATGGGCAATCAAAAAGAATAATTCAAACACTTAAAGATTTACTTAGAGCATATATCATGGATTGGAAAGGTGAGTGAGATAAAGATATTTCTCTTGTTGAGTTCACCTATAATAATAGTTACCAGTCTAGTATTCAGATGGCTCCTTATGAAGCTTTGTATGGGCGAAAGTGCAGAACTATTTGTTGGGAGGAAATTGGCAATAGAAAATTATTAACACCCGATAAAGTGCAGGAGACTACCGAAAAGATTCAAGTTATAAGAGAAAGACTAAATACTGCACAAATTCATCAAAAGAGCTATGCTGACAATAGAAGACGAGAAATTGAGTTTCAAGTAGAGGATTTTGAGAGGGCATGGTAAGATTTGGAAAGAAAGGAAAGTTAAGCCTTAGATTTATTGGATCATTTAAGGTCCTTGAGAGGATTGGTTTTGTCATTTACAGGATTGCCTTGCCACCATCCTTGGGTCATATCTATGACATATTTCATATTTCAATGCTCAAAAAGTATATTCATGACCCTTCTCATATCATTCAGTATGAGCCGATTATAATCGATCACAACTTATCTTATGTGGAAGAACCTATACAGATTATTAATAAGAAAGAAAAGATACTAAAGAATCGGGTCATTCCTCTAGTTAAAGTGATATGGAGGCATCATTTTATGGATAAAACAACTTGGGAGCTAGAGGAAGAAATGAAGAAAATCTATCCTCATCTTTTCGCCGATGAAGGTATGATAAATTTAGAGGACTAAATTTTTATTTTAAGGGGGGGGGGAGAGTGTAATATACCTTATTTCTGAAATATTTATAATGATATATTTTAAATTATTTATGAGTACCCATTTGTAAATTTGAGGATTTATTTATTATTTTTTTGATTAAATAATTTTATATTGAAAGTTGATTACTAGGGAGCTAAGTGTGAATCTTAAAAATATGAAATAAATTACGAAAGATTCACATTAAATTAAAAAAATAACATGGTGAAGTCATGTGTCATTACCCTGTTTAAAGTAGTGCCACTTGTGCATATGCATAAGTGACACATAAGCATATTGCATGCGTGTTTGCCACCTATCAACCCATATGTTAGCTAAAACAATTAACAATTAGAGAAAAAAAATGAAGAAGAAGAAGAAGAAGAAGAAGAAGAAGAAGAAGAAGAAGAAGAAGAAGAGAAGGAAAGAAGAAGAAGAAATTTGGAGATTTTGAGATTGTGATCTAATCCATACCTTTGGAATCAAAATATTTAAAGGCAAGTGTTCTATCTTCCTCCTACTAAAATTTATCTTTGTTTTTACCTTGATTTATAAAGAAAATTCTGAACAAATCTGAAATATTTTGTTAGCTGTCTAAGTACGAATCTGTAATATTATCAAGATTATGACTTGTCTGCCTTATTCTTACTGTAACTTTTAATACAGACCTCTGATTTGGACAAAACTTAGTTTCTTCAAAAATAGATTTCAATATCTTTCTTTTGAACTGAGTTTGAAGAATTTACAGTTTATTTGCTAGCCTAAACATTTATTTCAATTGAGCATATAAAATCTATAAAACAAAGTCTATAGCTCTTGACCTTTTTATCACTATATTGCTTATATCTTCTATTGGAGTTCTTGATTTATGTAAAACTTGATTCATTAGAAAAGAGGCTCAAAGATCTTTTATTTAATACTAGGATTGAAAGATTTGGAGTCCAAATCACTGTCAAAATTTCTATTTTGTTAGACCTTATAGATTCTATAAAATAGGGATTATAACTCTTGACCTTTGGTTGTGAAATCATCAATAACTCTTTGTAGAGATCTTCAATTTATGTAAAGCTTATTTCATTTAAAACTAGATTGATTTCTCTTTCTAATAATACCTTTTTGAGTAATTTAGAGCATGTTTGATCATCTAAATAACTTTACAATTTGCCTTCAGAATTCTGCTAGAATAGGGATTGTATCAATTATGCCTATACTTGTTTCATCTATTTCAAAATTGAAATCTCAAATGCTCTTGTCCTTGACTTCCTTACATATCAAAATATATTATGTATTAATTAATTTTATATTATATTATTCTGTTTAGGTGCATGTATGATTTATTGTTCTATATATGCTTCCGATATATGCCAAATTCATGTCCTTTTGTACTATAGTATTTGTGGGACAATGTGAACCTTTGCTAGAAATGGTAAAGGGGACTTATGCTTAGAGCCCGCGTGCTCTGTTGGTCCCCTATGACTTCACTTATACGTGGGTGGATGGAGCTCCTAGACGTAGGAGACTTATGTTTAGTGGCCATTCAGTAATAGATGTTCCACATTATGCTTATGGTCCAACTTCACCCTCTATGTCTTGATATAATATCTACAATATTACTTATGAGTTTGTTCATGTGCTTTGGATAAGAATAAAATAAATATTATATCTGAATGATATTTGAGCTTATGTTCATACTTGTTCATTTGATAAGCTTTTGAGATTATTCATACACCATTGATGTGCTTTCAAAATTTGTCCTATGTATTTTTGATATGTTATAAAATATTTCATTTGCTATTTATATATTTCAAAATATTTCACATGTCATTGATATGTTTCGAAATGTCCTATTCCTCCTTGATATGCTCCGAAATATTTCGTATTCTCATTAATATGCTCCAAAATATTTTGTTTGCTATTAATATACTGCTTGACAAACTTACGCCTATGATTATTCATCCAACTTCAAATGTGACATACGAGCTTAAGTTTGATATTTGTTCCCTTGACATGTTCAGAAGTATTTTATGTGTTATTGATATGCTCCTAAAACTTCATATATCATTGATATATACCAAGATGCTTATGATTGTCATATATGCTCCAATTATCTTTTCAAATTATTATGGATTTAAGTATGCTTCGAACGAGGTGAACCTTGGTGTTGTGAATCTAATTTGATGCTATATGTGAAAATTTTTATATTCCCGACCTTGCACTCTTATATCAGGTTCAATTTGTAAACACCTTTCCTTGCCTTGAACCTGTTTGATACTTGTTGGTCTTCTTAGCTCACTCTATTACTATCTAATCTTCTTCAGGTTAGCTTAGCATTTATTAAAATACTTGATACAGGGCTAAAGCAATGGGAAAACAAGAAGTTCTTGGGCTAAATGTTTATTTGACAATATGTTATCATTGTATGTGTACACCTTGTATCTAATGTAAGGTTAGAGATATATATTAAAGTGGAATAACTATGTAATGGAGAGTACCCCCTTGTTTAGGATATCGTATGTTAAACTTGTATATAACATATGAAGTGGTAGTATATGGTTGTTTTCAAAGTCATATGAATTTTATCATATTGGTGGACTTTATGAATGTGAATTATATTTAGCTGCATTGGTTTCGGATCGGTTTTGTGATACATTAGGAGAATGCGAAGAGATTATAATCTGCATAGGTTTTTATGAAAGTGATTGAATAACTCTGCATGTTATTCTTAGTATCCTCAAATAATTGTTTGGATCCTGGATGAATTATGTTGTTGATAATATTATCAATCTTTTAAGATTAGAGTCACACCTCTTGAATATGATATAATTCGGGAGAGGGCGGACACAATGAATGCTTTATTTTATGCACTTGATAAGAATGAATTTAATCAGATTTTTATTTATAAAACTGCTTATGATATTTGGCATATACTTGAAATCACAAAGGAAGATACTAATAGAGTTAAAGAGTCTAATATTAATATTTTAGTTCATAGGTATGAATTATTTCGAATGAAACCAAGTGAGACCATTGGAGACATGTACCTTTGGTTCATAGATATCGTCAATAGTTTAAAGGCTCTTGGTAAATATTTTTTTAATTTTAAATTTATTAGTAAAATATTAAGATCTCTTTCAAAAAGTTGGGATCCTAAAGTAACTACAATTCAAGAGGCTAAGGATCTAAATAATTTTTCTCTTGAAGAACTTATTGGATCTCTTATGACTTATAAATTGAGCAGTAAAACTCATGACGAACTTGAAGAACCTCTTCCAAAGAATAGAAAGGATTTGACACTAAAAACTATAGATGAAACCTCGAGTGATGAAGATAATAACATCACACTATTAACCAGAAAAATTAAAAAAATATGAAAAAGAACAAAAATCATAAGAATAATAATGAACTAAAAAAGGGACAACATTATATGTTTTGAATGTAAGAAACTAAGACAATTAAAAAATGAGTGTCTTCAATTAAAGAAGAAGGCTTCACATAAGAAGAAGGCTTCACACAAGAAGAAGGCTCTCTCGACAACTTGGGATAACTATGCTCTCATGGCCATCTATGACGAGGTAAGTGGGTATTCCAATATTTTCTTTACTAAATTATTGAATATGTTTTATGAGTTTTATGATGAATTTAAAAAAATTAGTAAATCTTATAAGTAACATATCAAACCTTTTGATTGAAGATATGCTATTAGTTGATGGTTTTAAACATAATCTACATAGTAGTAGCCAATTATATGATAAAGGATATATTATTAAATTTGAACCTAATACTTGTATAATTGAAATGCCACACAAAAATAAATTTTTGATTACCTTAAGAAACAATAATATGTATACTATTGAGATTAAAAGGTTTTGTGATGAAATATACTTTTCGGCTTTAAATGATGATGCTTAGATTTGACATAAGAGATTAGGTCGTGCTAGTATGAAAATACTATACCAAATCTCAACTAAAGATTTAGTAAGAGGATTACCTACCCTTAAGTTGGTTAAAGATAAAATATATGATACTTGCTAATTAGGAAAGCAAATAAAAAGTAGCTTTCAATAAAAAAATAAATAAGCACCTCTAGGCCACCATAATTGATCCATATGGATTTATTCGGACCAATTGATGCTATAAGTTTAAAGAGCCAATCGGGTCCACTATGGGGTTTGATTGAGCTTAGGTTGAGCTCAATTGGTTGACCAAAAAGCTCAATTGGAGGGAACAACTTTTTTGAAGATTTCGATAGTTAAACTGTCAGTGAGCGATGGTTCAACTGGCACTGCCCAGGATTTTGAGCGATTATCAGTGGCTAAACCGCCTAGGTTGAGTGGCTAAACTGCCTGTACCCAAGAATCTAGGCACTTTCGACAGTTGACCCACTCAGGTTGGCGGGTGAACTGCTCGTACCCAGATTTTTCAAATGAGTTTGATTTTTTGCTCCAAATTCTGAAGCCATTTGGGGCCTATAAATACCCTAAGTTTTCTTGCATTCTATATAACTAATTTGGGGAAGAAAATTCTGTAAAAAACTTATATGGATTGTAAGAAAAGGGAAAGTGGTAAGGGAGTGATTAAAGAGTTATAAATCTTATCTCCCTTATAAGCTCAAGTGTAAGGGTCTGGTCTTCACCCAAAGAAGATCGGTAGTGGATGCCGGTAGGCCTAAAAAAGGAGGACTCGGGAGTGAATGTAGGTCGTTGACATCGAACCACTAAAAACTTGTGAGTTCTTTCCTTACTTTCATTGCTTATGAATTTTGTATTGACGCTTCCGATTGAATTTACTATTTGAATGTAAAGTTTTCACATCAGACACTTCTCTTCAACGTTGCTAATCTTTCGGGTTTGCTTATTAACTTAACAATTTTCTCACTTGTTTTACTTAAACGAAAAGCTTCGAATTTCCTATCTTGCTTTAGGCCAAAATTTTTTATTTAAAATGAAAAACTTACACTTGCACTAATTCATACACCCCCCCTCCACCTCCTTAGTGCCAATTGATCCTAACAATTGGTAACAAAGAAAGGTACTTACTCTTTGGATTTATACCCACTTGAGTAAATGACTTATTTTAGCATGAATGAAGGATGTTTTATCTCACATCCTCCCATATTCAATGGGATATATTACATGTACTGGAAGACAAGGATACATATTTTTTTTATCTCTTTGGACCTTGATCTATGGCATATTATTGAAAAATATTTTCAGAAGTCATACAATCTAACAAATGGTTGGAATGATTATGAAAAATAAATATTTTTGTTGAATGCAAAGGCTATGAATGCCTTATATTGTGCTCTTGACAAGAATGAGCTTAATCATACTTTCGCTTGTATTCGACTTTTGATATTTGACATATATTAGAAATGATACATAAAAGGACAACTAAATTATGTGAATTATTAAACAAAATAATCCATAAAAATGAACTTGAAGAATACCTTCCAAAAAATAGGAAGGATTGTGAACTGAGAAGAACTTATGACTCCTCAAGTGAAATCTCGAGTGATGAGGACTTTGAACATATGACATATGAATTAGATAAATTAATCAACTTGAGCTATAAAAATGATCTAAAGATGGACAAAACATCTTGTTATGAATGCAAGAAGGTGTGGTGCACTGAAGATGAAAAGCACAATCAAGAAGTGGAAGATCTTATGTTCATAGCCAACCATGATGAGACAAGTGACCCACCCGAAAGCTCTTTTACTTTTGATGAGTTATTACTTTCTTTTCATGAGCTTTATGATGAATTTAGAATGATTAGCAAATCTTATAAATTACTTAAGAAAGAGCATGATTCTTTAGCTAGTAAAAAATTTAAACAAATACATGATACATCACCATCACACACTAAATATAAAACCTTGAATGATGCATCAAAATTATGTTTTTCGTGTTCTAAGTATGAGTTACTAGAGGTAATTAAACAAGAAAATGATATATTACAATAAATTAAAAAAGGGTCTAATATAGATAATGGGTCTCTAATCATGATCCATGTTGATAAGGGTCATGTTCATAAGAAAAGTATTGGCATTATGAGTAAGACTCATCAAAAGCTAATTTCCTCATTAAAAGACACATATTACAATCTTTGCCAAAAATAGATATAATTTTTATGGTAAATATGGACACTTTGCTTATAAGTGTTCATTTAAAAATTATAGACCACATAAATTAATTTGTGAAATATATCATGAAGGACTCAAAAAACCTTAAGCTATTAGAGAAAATGGAAAGAACATATCATGAAGGACCCAAACTCAAATGAGTACCTAAATCGAAACCTCCCATAATATAAAGTTACATCCTAACAAGGCTAGGAGTACTAAATAATGTTTTGAAAGTAGATGCTCAAGGCATATGACTTGAGATCGAATACTCTTTCAAAGCTCACTAGCCTAGGTAAATAACAAGAAAATTAATTGAAATAAAATCATTGGCTTAAATATTTGGAAAGGTTATTGTTGAATGACTTAAATGTTATAGTTATTGAATAATTGATTTAAATGGTTGAATAGTTATATGTTAAGATTGAATGTGTGATGATAAATTACTTTTGAATTCAAACATGAAATAAATAAAATTTTGAAAATGAGTTTGTCAACTCCTTACACTATGTGTAATGGGTTATACTCATTTTAACAGTTAAAATTTAGATACGTTGAATTTTGATTGAAGTTGTTTTATTTTTAAAGAAATCATGCTTAATAATTTAATGATACATAGTGATTATACTTAATGAGTTTATATTTTGAAATTATGCATGATGATCTTTGTGATTTATGGTCTTTTGATCTTTACCATAATGAAAGCTCTTTTTCTATTTTAAATGAAGATACATGTTTTTATTTGGCTTAAAAGACAAAGGCATGCTTGTATGAAATAAAAAGGTAATATATTTTTCTTAAAAATTTCTCTTCCCTAAAACTTTTAAAAAGAGATTAATGAATCGATTATATTATTAACCCTCTTGAACTATGAAAGTGATTTTGATGATTTGATAATTTGAACTTGAATAAATTATTATCATGATTTTGGTAAGTTTAGAAAATGAAACTTAAAAATCTTCTTATGAACTATATTCTTGAAAACTTGAAGTTTCATATATATAAATCAAGATCTTCTACTTTTTATTCCTTAAAATTAACTCATGATATTGATATCTATAATATGATATATTTACGAATGAGGGCTCTTCTTTAATATCTTAAGATTCTATTTTATCATCTAAGAGGAGATTTATTAAATTAAATCATATATTTTGGTATTCATGGATGTCTTTTAATATCAATATCTTTCTTAACATGAATTATTTTAAAACTCATGAATGACATAACTTATCACCAAGATTAGTATTTCTTAAATTTATGATAAGTTGAAAATTGAAAGAGATTTGTATTATCATGAATATTCCCTTAATTTCTTGACTTAATTTATACATTATGAGAATCACGTTATTGATCTTTATGATTTTCTCCTTTTAATCAAAAGAAGATTTATTATCTTGATAATTATAAGTTGGAACTTTTTATCAAGATCGTTCTTCCATTTTATTAGAAAAAGAATCTATCTAAATAAATTATATGTCTTAAAATTTATCCTAAATGAATTAAGATTATTTAATCTCCTAAGAATCATTTTCATTATTTACAATCAAAAAGGGGAGAAAGAAGATCACTAGCATTTTAAGAGACAAATAAGTCTATTAATTTCATTTTGAATCTCTTGAAAGTGATTTTGGTGATTTTGAAATTGAATGAGTTATTTACCTATATCGTGATTTTGATTTCTTAGAAGTATAACTTGAAATCTTTTATGAATCAAAATCTTTTGTTATGTGTTCTCGTATTATTTAAAAGAAGATTTTTTTTATACAAATCATAAACTTGACAACTTAAGATTTCTTATGGATGAATCACAATATCTTATTTGTTTCTCCTATGACTTGTCTCTTGATATTCACAATTTATTTTCATAAATTGAATATTTCATCACCATGTTAATTTTTCATGATATATTTCATATGATGATTGATATATTTCTTGATTTATTGAAAAATGAGGTAATGGAAATTTTTTTTGCACTATTATAACCATCTTTTCTTTTTGAAATTAACAAAGGAGAAGATAACATTATCAATATGATTAGAAGCAAATTGGATATGATAACATTGAATGAAAAATAATTCTTTTAGAAGAAAATTTAGAATTTTAAAATTTCTAAATATATGCTAAATGCATGATTTGATTGATTTGCTACACTGCTTGAAATTTGCATAAGATAAATTAAATTGCATGGGTAGTTGTTGATTTTTTTTTGGATTTTGGTATCTACAACTATCAAATTTATATCTATAAAATTGAGCATTTTTATGATGTGATGTTTTACACTTTTTCTTCCTTGTTTCTACCTTCTTGTTTACAAAATGGGAAAAAAATATAAATGAAAAGTGATCTACAAAAATACATGATTTGCTATTTATGTTAGAAAATCATACAATTTAAATGCATGAGTGGCTCTTAATTCTTCTTGGATTTCTTAGATTTTTGAGCTTTCTATTGAAATCACTCTAGTTAAAATGAACATAAGAGGATTCAAATTTTTGTGATGAGATAGTTTTAAAGTTTATTCTTATTTTATGAATCTTGATGAATGTTTACAAAGGGAAACATATATAACATAAATTTCTATGATGCATGATATAAGTCTTTGACATTAAATCTTTAATGAATCACTTGATGTGCTACTCTAGATCTAAATAAATTAAATTGCATGGGTACATATCGATTCTTGGATTTTGGAATTTCTATCTAAAAGATTCAGCTCTATTTTTGTAATATAATGTCTTACACTCCCATCCCTTATTTCTTCTTTATTATTCAAAGAAAGGGAATTTTTTTTTTCAAAAAAATTATGGTTGTATCCTATTAATGGAGAGCAAAACTTGTTAGCTTGCATGATATAAAATTATTACCTCGAATTTTACAAAGGAAGCAAACATTTGCTAGCTTACTTATTAGCTTTATTTGCTATGTTTTCTTGAAATTTATATAAGATGAATTTGTTGAACTTATATTCAAAATATTCTTTTAAAATTTCATATCTACAAGATTGAGGTTGAGATAACTTTTGCTATATTTGAAATACATAAGTAGTCTTTAAATCCCTTGAACTTTTGAGCTCAGCTTAGTATTGCTTTTAAAATTTATTAAGTGCACTTCTCTATCATGAAATGATTCAACAACATCTCCCTTATTTCTCTCCTTATTAATCTTAAAGGGGAAGAAAATTTTATAATACATATAGTAAGGGGGAGTAATGTCATCATGTGCTTTCAAATTATTAGTTATACATTTCACCTTTTTGTTGATGACAAAAGGAGAGAAATATACATTGATGACACATGATATTAATTGATGAATACATTAAAAATACATAATATTATTGAAATATATAGATATCTTGATATGGATATGGATTGATATATCTTGGATATGGATATAAGTGCATAATTCTTTTTATTCATGATTTGATGACTTGATGCAAATTTATGTTAAAATTTATATTGAATGTTGATTGCTTGAATTTAAGATGTGTGTTTCTCTTAAATTTAAGTGGCATGGATTTAAGGGTAGTTAGGATTAACTCCTGTCATCAATTGATCGTCATCATCAAAAATGGGGAGATTGTTGAATCTCGAATTTTGAGGATGAATTCAATTGATGGGTTATTGATCTAACATGGGTTGTTAGAAGTTGATTGATGTAGGATTAACTACAACAGAGAGAATATGATAATCAAGATTGGCCAAGGTCAAGTCCATACATCAAGCCGGGGTTCGGACGATGCGGTTAGGAACTCGCCAGGAGTGCGTCGGAAGCTCGCCAAGGGTATCAGGAGCTTGCCAGGATGGCTCAAGGGAGTTCACTAGAAGAAGACTAAGACTCGTCGAAAGATTATCGGGGGTAGCCGAAAAGCTTGTCTGGAGTTACGATTATCTTATAATGGATGTATTGGCCATTATGATTGTAATTAATTAAGTTATAGTTAGCATTATGTAGGTTTAACCATGATGGAAGGAGTTACAGATCAGACATAGATCGAGGATCAAGCTTAGGCATCGGGCCAAGGATTGGACAATACGATGGGAGTTCGCTAGGAGTTCACAAGGAGATTCGCGGAAGGGATTGGGAAGCTCGCTAGGAACACGCGGGAAAATTACTGGAGATTGTAGGAATATGGGAGTGAGGTCATTAAGCTTAGTGGTCATATTTGATTGTAATATTTAAGTCGTAGGTTAAGTGTGAATCCGATTTGAGTGTGATTTGGAAATCAACTCAAAGAGGCAACCAGGTCTACTATGGGGTTTGATTGAGCTTAGGTTAAGCTCAATTAGTTGACCAAAGAGTTGGTCAACATTAGGTTTAAGTTGGAATTTGAAAAATGGAGGGAACCACTTTTCTGAAAATTTCGACGGGTAAACCGCTGGTGAGTGGCAGTTCAACCAGTGCTACTCAGGATTTCGGGCAGTTTGGTAGTGGCTGAACCGTCCGAGCTGGGCGGCTGAACCACCCGTACCTAGAAATCTGGACACTTTTGGTGGTTGACTCGCCCAGGTTAGCGGGTGAACCACCCATACCCGAATTTTCTAGGTGCGTTTGATTTTTGGCTCCAAATTCTGAAGTCATTTGGGGCCTATAAATACCTCAAGTTTTCTTACATTCTATACAACTAATTTAGGGGAAAAATTTTGTAAAAATTTTATGTGGATTTTAAGAAAAAAGAAAGGGTTAAGGGAGTGATTAAAGAGTTGTAAATCTTGTATCTCTTGTAAGCTCAAGTGTAAGGGTCTAGTCTTCACCCAAAAAAGATCAGTAGTGGATGCTAGTGTGTCTCAAGAAGGAGGACTTGGGAGTAGACATAGGCTATTGGTGCCGAACCACTATAAAACTTGTGAGTTCTTACCTTGCTTTCATTGCTTGCAAATTTTGTATTGATGGTTCCAATTGAATTCACTTTTTGAAAGTAAAGTTTTCATATCAAGCACTTCCCTTCAATGTTACTAATCTTTTGGGTTTGTTTATTAACTTAGTAATTTTCTCACTTGTTTTACTTGAATGAAAAGCTTCAGATTTCCTACCTTACTTTAAGCTAAAAGCTTTTGTTTAAAACGAAAAACTTACACTTGCACTAATTCACACCCCCCACTCTTAGTGCCAATTTATCCTAATAATACTAGAAGATCGATACAAAATAAACAAAACTCCTCCTACGATAATATGAAGTTGGTGAACGTGAAATAATAAGATTGACCCACGTGGCCTCCCATCATTATAGGAAGAAATTAAGTCACGACATAGGTTGAGTTGATCGAGTTACTTGAGGCTCACCTATCTACGTGATTGAGATATTGCCTATGACATAGAGATGTCACCGATTACTTAATGATGTGATATGCTTAGTCGAGTCACACGAGATTACACTAAGACATCGATTGGATTCCAATCCCTATTAGAAATTTACTAAAAACTTTCATTTTACGTGCTGAGGGTGTCATGTGATTCACCATGAAAATAGTGGGAGTAGATTAAGATAGAAGTCTATATCTTAATTATTAATTTTATGTAAAATCTACATGTTATTTATTTATGCTAGATCTTGTTTGTTAGAAACATGTAGCTTGCAAACCCCCTACGTGGCATACTTGATGCCAACCACCTCACCGATCCAAACTACATAAATTAGCCCGCCCGCTATTTGAGAATTGTTCTCATGACAGAAAAATCATATATATCTATTACATGACTCTACCCTAGAAAGAGAAACTAGTTCTCAATGTTGGTGTGATGAAAAAGAAAAAGAAGGCTAATAAGCCCTTTGAGAATGTTGAATCTTGGATTTTGACGATGAAATCAATTGATGGGTTATTGATCTAACATAGATTGTTAGAAATTAATTGATGCAGGATTAATTACGATAGAAAGATTATTACAATTACGATTAGCCAAGATCAAGTCCATGTGTTGAGTTGATGTGATTGGGAACTCGCCAGGAGTATATCGGGAGCTCATCGAGGGTATCGAGAGTTTGCCAGGATGGTGTAAGGGAGTTCGGCAGAAGAAGACTGAGACTCATCGGAAGATTGTCGGGGGTAGCCTAAAAGCTTGTCGGGAGTTGGGATGGTTTTATAATGAATATTTAGTAATTATGATTGTATTTAATTAAATCATAATTAGCATAATGCAGGACTAACTATGATAGGAGCAATGAAGTTATAACTAGATAATAGGCCAAGATCAAGCTTCGGCATCAGGCTAGGTTTGGACGATGTAGTGGAACCTCGCCGGGAGTTCGCTAGGATATTTGCCGAAGGAATAGGGAAACTCGCTAGGAGCACGCTGAGAGATCACCGAAAGAAGGTCGGATGACTTATCGTAAGAATGCCAAAGTAACCAGATTGGTGGAAGTTGGGTCTCAGTTTAAGCTTGTAGTCTTTAAGCGTTATAATTGTTAAGTCATAGTTAGAAGTGAGTCCTAATTGAGTTGGATTTGGGTGAAATCCAAATCAACTCAATAAGGCAACCGGGTCCACTATTAGGGTTTGATTGAACTCAGCTTAAGCTCAATTGGTTGACCAGAGGGTTGGTTAATATCAGGTTCAAGTCGAAATTTAAAATATGGAGGGAACCACTTTTATGAAAATTTTAACAGGTAAACTATCGATGAGCGGTAGGTGTACCGCTGCCACCTAGGTTTTCGGGCGGCTGACGGTGGCTGACCCACCTAGGCTAAGTGGTTGAACCACCCGTACCTAAGAATCTGGGTACTTTCGGCGATTGACCCGCCCGTAAACCAACCATACCTGATTTTTCTGGGTATATTTGATTTTTGGCTCCAATTTCTTAAGCCATTTGGGGTCTATAAATACCCCAAGTATTGTTGCATTCATAATAATTCTTTTTGGGCAATTAAACTTTGTGAAAATGAAATTAGGTGTGATTTGTAAGAAAAAGAAAAGGGAAAGGAGCGAGCTTAGAGTTAGAAATTTTCTCAAAGTCTCCTTTGTAATCAAAGTGTAACGGTTTGGTCTTCACCCAAAGAAGATCGGTAGTAGATGCTGGTATGCCTCAAGAAGGACTCGGGAGTGGACGTAGGCTGTTGGTATCAAACCACTATAAAAATTATGAGTTCATCTTTTGCTTTTCTTATTAATGCTTCCGATCTTGTTTACTCTTTGAAAGCAAACATTTCACTTACGACATTTCTTATCTTTCGGATTTCCTTACTCTTTCTTAAGTAATTAGTAAGCAAGTAACTTAACAATCTTCTTATCATTCACTTGCTTTATTTGAACAACAAGTTTTGGATCTTCTTATCATGCTTAAACAAAACCCTTACAAGCTTTTCAATCTCAACTCGAAAGGGAGACCTCTTACAAGAAATGTAACACTTGACTTACTCCCTTGCCCCTTTTCTTTTTGTTGCACACTTTTAGCACATTTTTTTATAGATTTTTGCCCAATGACTTGTGTGAATGCTTATGCTAAATGTAAGAAAACTTGAGGTATATATAGACCCCAATTGGTTTTAGAAAAATGAAACCAAAATTCAAACATATTCAGAAAATCTGAATATGGGCGGTATAACTACCGACGCCGACGATACAATCACCAAAAACTACCGGGAATACTACGCAATGACGATATAACCATCGACCTGGCTTGTACAACCTCCACCCACAGGCAGTACAACCGTCGAGAATCCCGAAAAAATGATTCCCTTCACTTTTCTAATCTCAACTTGTACATTTTGTTGACCAATTCTCAAGTCAACTAATTGAGCTCGACTTGAGCTCAATCCACTCCCTAAAGTGGACCCGATTTGCCTCACATTTAGTTGATTTAGATTCCTTCCAAATTAAACATAATTAGGACTCAAACCTAACTATGATTCACTAATTATAGCTATATAGGAACATCAAGCTTAATAAACGACCTAACCCCCGGTAATCTAGCAACCTTTGGCATTCTTGCGGTGAGTCTTATGGTCTTCCTTCGGTGATCTCCTAGCGTGTTCCCAGCGAGCTTCCTAATTCCTTTGGCGAACTCCTAGTGAACTCCTGGTGTGCTCCCACTGCATCGTCCGAACCTTGGTCCGATGCCTAAACTTGATCCTGGCCCAACATTTAGTTGTAACTCTTTTTCTCCGTCGTAGTTAAACCTGCATTACTTCGTTTAACACACATATTATATTAAACATTTATCAATTGATTTCATCATCAAAATCCATGATTCAACAATCTCCCCCTTTTTTATGATGATAATCAATTGATAACGGGAGTTAAACCTTACTCCCCCTAAATCCATGCTATGATTCAAATAAGAGAAACTTATATTTAAGAGAACCACACACTCTTGAATTTAAGTATCATGATATGATATTTTAATAATTTTTAACAATGCCTCAAAGAAGCAACATCAATTTAGAGATGATATAACATCAATTCAAATATTTTTACCTTAAGTCATCAATCATGAAATCATCAAGAATTTTTCATGTATACAACATACATTTGAATTCATGCATCAGTTATACATTTATTTCTCCCCTTTTGTTTATCAACAAAAAAAGAGATGTGCTTATTTAAAATTTTTCTTACATATGTCATCAATTCGCTATTTCTCCCCATTTGCTATCATCAAAAAGAGGTGATAACAAGGAAGTAGCTTTATGATACATAAGGTCATCACATATCAAAGTTTTCTTATTTTTACAAAATATATTTTGCATTGCTCCCCCTTAGTAAAATAGGATAAAAACATAATTTTTCTCATGAAAATTTTTTCCCTTTTGTAAATAAGAAAGTAGAACCAAGGAAGAGGAGGGGATGTCAAAGACTCAAAAATTTGAAAAAATGGTACACTCATCAAAAGTTCATATCAAGCATTATAAAAGTTTATATCACATTTTTTTATAGATATTCATCATAAATAAAAATGATCTTTGAGAAAGGATAAAAATATTATCATAAAAGGAACTTTGAATCTTATTCTCGTCAATATCAAGGTAAATCTTTTCGAAAGGTGAGCTCAAAAATCCAAGAAATCCAAGAAGAGCTAAAAGCTACTCATGCATTCATCTTTTGTAAATTTCAAGCAAAAGTAGCAAATTAAGAAATCTGAAAAATAATAAATCATATATTAGAATGGTTTACCATTCCTAGCTCTCTTCTAATATAATCAAATTGCTCATCATTTAATAGTTTTATAAAAATATCCATTAATTGATGCTAAATGTCAATAAATTCCAAAGAAATAGCTTGATTATTCACACAATCCCTAATAAAGTGATGTTTAATATCAATATGCTTAGTTCTTGAATGTTGAATGAGATTTTTAGTTAAACATATGGTACTTATATTGTCACATTTTATAGGAATATTTTTCAATTGAATTATGTAATATTCTAATGTGTTTTTCATCTAAATGACTTCAGCATAATAAGCACTAGCTGCAATATATTCAGCTTCAACAATAGATAAAGCAACCAAATTTTCTTTCTTGTAAGACCAAGAAATAAGTGCATGTCCTAAAAATTGACATGTCCGAATAGTACTTTTTCTATCTATTCTATAACCACCAAAATCAGCATCAGCATAAGCAAGTAAATGAAAGCTTTTAGATTTTTAATACCATAATCTTAAGTTAGAAGTTCCTTCTAAATATCTAAATATTTGTTTAACTACTTTAAGGTGAGAAAGTCTAGGATTTGATTGAAATCTTCCACATAATTCAACACTAAATATAATATCTAGTCTAGCAGTAGTTAAATATAACAAGCTACCTATTATTCGTCTATAAGTTCTTTCATCAAAATTTTCTCCTTCATTATCTAAGTCCAATTTTGTAGAAGTACTCATTAGTGTGTTTATGGCCTTAGCATTTTCCAAACCAAATCATTTTAACAAGTCTAAGGTATACTTAATTTGACTAATAAAGATGTCATCATTTAATTATTTTATTTACAAACCTAAGAAAAATGTTAACTCACACATTTGACTCATCTCAAATTCTTGGCTCATACTTTTGGCAAAAGATTCACATAAGGATTCATTTGTTAAACCAAAAATGATATCATCAACATAAATTTGAATAATAATAAAATTATTTTTAAAATACTTAAAAAATAATGTGGTATCAACCTTATATTTTTAAAAATTATTTGAAATAAGGAAAGAACTAGGTCTTTCAAACTGAGCCCTAGGAGCTTGTTTTAATCCATAAAGAGCTTTAAAAAGTTTGAAAACATGATTTGGATGAAGACTATTTTCAAAACTAGGGGGTTGTTTAATATGCACTTCTTCAAAAATAAAACTATTAAGAAAAATACTTTTAACATCCATTTGAAATAATTTATGATCTTTAAAAGATGCAAAGATAAGGAGCATCCTTATGGCTTCAACTCTAGCCATAGTAGCGAAGGTTTCTTGATAATCGATTCTTTCTTCTTAGTTCATATCCTTTGTTACTAATCTAATATTATTTATAACTATGATATTATTTTCATATTGCTTGTTTCTAAAGACCTATTTAGTACCAATCACTAAACGATCATTAGGTCTAGGAACAAGTTCCCATATCTCATTTCTCTCAAATTGATTTAGCTCTTCATGTATTGTATTAACCCAAAACTCATCTCTTAGGGCCTTATCAATGTATTTTGGTTCAATTTAAGAAAGAAATGCTGCATTAGCATAAATTTTTTTAAAAGAAGAACGAGTTTGAACTTCTCTTGATGTATCTCCTATTTAAGCTCCTTAGGATGATCATTTATATATTTTCATTCCTTGGGTAAGGATTTGGCAATAGATTTATCCAAATAGCTTTTTGGAGAGTTATCATTTAAATTCAAAGTGCCAAAATCAAATTCATCATCAAAATTAATTTTCTTAGATTCGAAAATCTCATTGAAAACAACATGAATAGATTCTTCAATTATTAAAGTTATTTTATTGAATACATGATAAGTTGTTGAAATAGATGAATAACCAAGAAAATATCTTCAATGGATTTTACATCAAATTTTCCTAAGGCATCATTTTTATTCAAAATAAAACATTTGTAACTAAATACTTTAAAATATTAAATATTAGGTTTTTTACCATTCCATAATTTATAAGGAGTTTTAGTATTAATGGTCTGAACCCTATTTAAAACATAGCATGTCGTATGAACAAATTTGGCCCAAAAGTATTTACGTAGTTTATGTTCGTTCAATATTATTTTAGCCATTTCTTGTAAGCTCCTATTTTTTCTTTCTACTACTCCATTTTGTTATAGATTTCTAGGAGTAGAGAAGTTATGGATATACTCATTTGATTCACAAAAAAATTGAACTCATGGTTTTGAAATTCACTACCATAATCGCTATGTATTGATGAAATCATAAAACCTTTTTTATTTTAATAATTTTATAAAATTTTAAAAAGTATTTAAAATAATCACTTTTATGTGCCAAGAAATAAGTCCAAGTATATATACTATAATCATCTACTAAGACAAAGACATATTTACTACCTCCTAAACTTGTAGTATCAATTGATCCAAATAAATCCATATGGATCAATTGTAGTGGGCTAGAGGTGCTTATTTGATTTTTTTGACCTAAAGCTACTTGTAATTTGCTTTCCTATTTAGCAAGTATCACATATTTTATCTTTAACAAACTTGAGGCTAGGTAATCCTCTTACTAAGTCTTTAGTTGAGATTTGGTTGAGTAATTTCATACTAGCATGACCAAGTCTCCTATGCCAATTTCAAGTATCATCATTTAAAGCCGAAAAACATGTTTTATCATAAAATTTTTTTAATGTCAATATTATACATATCTTTGTTTCTTAAGGCAATCAAAGATTTATTATTGTGTGGAATTTCAATAATACAAGCATTAGATTCGAATTTAATAATATATCTTTTATCATATAATTGGCTAATACTAAGTAGATTATATTTCAAGCCATCAACTAAGAATATATCTTCAATAAAAAGGTTTAATATTTTACCTATGGTTCTTTTTCTAATAATTTTTTCTTTGTTATTATCCCCAAAGGTGACACTCCTTCATTTAAGCTAGTGAGCTTAGAAAAGTAAATTAGATCTCTGGTCATGTGTCTTGAGCATCCACTGTCATATTACCATTTGGTGCTCCTAACCTTAGTTTGGAGATAAACCTACAAGAAAGATGGTTTTAATTTAGGTACCTATTTTACTTTGGGTCCCCCATGAAGAGCTTTACCTAATTTATCTAAAGATCTTTGGTTGTTTATGGTTCCTTTAAGAATCTAAATTAATTTATGTGGACTATATTTCTTAAATGAACATTTATAAGCTATATGTCCTAATCTACCACAATAGTTATATTTTATTTTTGGTGGCAAGTATAGAGTAGGTCCTTTAACGAAGTTAGTTGGCTTTTGTTGGCTATTGCCCACAAAGCCTATCTCTTCTCTTCTATGAATATGACCCTTATTAGCAAGGATCATGTTTAGAGATTTATTTCTTATTTCAAAATTTTCTAATATTGATTGAAATGCAACATTTTACTTTCTAAGTTCTTCTAAACTTTTATATTTGATGCATGAACTATATGATGATGATGCTATATATATTTGTTCAAATTTAGTAATTAATGAATCATGATCTTTCTTAAGTAGTTTATAAGACCTCATAATTTTTCTAAACTCGTCATAAAGCTCATGAAAAATATTTACCAATTCAGCAAAAGAAATATTATCTCATTATGGATCATGAGAGCATAGTTAGTAACATCTTCCTTGGAGTAGTCTTCTTTATCCTATGAGCTTGAGTTATCCTAAGTTGCCGAGAGAGCCTTTTTATTATGGGATGCCTTCTTCTTTAATTGAGGACACTCATTTTTGAAATGTCCAGGCTTCTTGCATTTAAAGCATATAATGATATCTCGTTTTGATTCATTTTTATTTTTATGATTTCTATTCTTTTTATAATTTTATTAATTTTTCTTGTCAATAAAGCAATGTCATTGTTCTCATCACTCGAGGTTTCACTCGAGGAGTCATCAGTAGTTCTTAGTGCTAAATCCTTCATGTTCTTTGGAAGGGGTTTTTCAAGTTTGTCATGAGCTTTACAACTCAGTTCATAAGTCATAAGAGATCCAATAAGTTCTTCAAAAGGAAGATTATTTAGATCTTTAGCCTCTTGAATTGTAGTTACTTTAGGATCCCAAATTTTTGGATGAGATCTTAATATTTTACTAATAAGTTTAAAATTAGAAAAGCATTTACCAAAAGTTTTAAGACCATTGACGACATCTGTGAAACGAGTGTCTATATCTCCAATATACTCTCTTGGTTTTATTCTAAATAATTCATAACTATGAACTAAAATATTAATCTTAGATTCTTTAACACGACTAGTGTCTTCGTGTGTGATTTCAAGAGTGTGCCAAATTTTATAAGTAGTTTAACAAATAGAAATTCGATTAAATTTATTCTTATCAAGTGCACAAAATAAGACATTGATAGCCTTTGCATTTAATGAAAAATTCTTCCTTTCTAAATCATTTCATTCGTTCATTGGTTTAGAAGATTTTTTAAAATTATTTTCTATAAATGCTATAAATCAAAATCCATAGAAATCAAGAATATACGCATCTTTGTTTTCCAATAAGTGTAATTCATCCCATTGAACATGTGATGATGTGAAATAGAATGTCCCTCGTTCATGCCAAACAAACTAATTTACTCAAGTGGGTATTAGTCCAATGAGTAAGACCCTGCTCTGATAAAATTGTTATGATCAATTGGCACTAAGAGGGGGGTGTTGAATTAGTGAAAGTGTAAAAATTTTGGTATAAGAAATTTTTTTCTTTCAAATACAATTGAGAAATCAGAAGCGTTATTTCAAAATTAGAATATGTAAGTGAATTAAACTTAAGATCGAAAATTTTGATTTAGCTAATAAATGTAAAAATTAAGTAAAGAAAGATACACTCATAGTTTATAGTGGTTTAACTAAAAACTTAGCCTACGTCCACTTCCCGAGTCCTCTTCGTCGAGATCCACTGGAGTCCGCTATCAATCCTCTTTGGATAAAGACTAAACCCTTACAAGTTTTTCAATCTCAACTCATAAGAGAGACCTCTTACAAGAAATACAACACTTGACTTACTCCATTGCCCCTTTTCTTTTTCTTACATACTTTTAGCACAAATTTTCACATATTTTTGCCCAATGATTTGTGTGAATGCTTATGCGAAATGCAAAAAAACTTGGGTATTTATAGACCCAAATTGGCTTCAGAAGAATAGAGCCAAAATTCAAACATATCCAAAAAATTTGGGTACGAGCAGTAAAACCGTCGAAAGTTGCTTAGAATACTAAGCAGTGGTGGTACAACCGTCGCCTACCAGTAGTACAACCGCCAAGAATCTCGAAAAATTGATTCTCTTTATTTTTCCAATTCCGACTTGTACTTTATGTTGACCAGTTCTCAGGTCAACTAATTGAGCTTGACCTGAGCTCAATCCACTCCCTAATGTGGACTTGGTTTGCTTCACATTGAGTTGATTTGGATTTTTTCTAAATCAAACTCAATTAGGACTCGAACCTAACTATGACTCATTGATTACAACTATACAGAACCATCAAGCTTAATAAACGATCTGACCCCCGACAATCCAACAACCTTCCGCATTCTTACGACGAGTCTTACGATCTTCCTCCGGCGATGTAACATCTCTTATTTCTGAATTAAAAAAACTTATTTGTAAGGTAAATAATCTGTTTTTAGTATTTATAAGACATTGTTATAAAATTTGAGGACCTAATTATAAAACCAAAGGACCTAATAAAAAATATTAATAATATAAGGACCAAAGTATAAAATATACAAAACAACAAATCCCACCGCCTTTACCTCTCTTCCTTCTCCCTTAAGGAACCTAAGTCAATGGATAAGAGTGGAAGAAAGAAAAAGAAAAGAGAGAATGAGAAGAAGAAGAAGAGAAGGAAGAGTTGAGGAATATATTTGGGGGTTTAGGGATTTTGATCAAATCCATATATTTGAGATCAAAATCTTGAAAGACAAGTATTTTATCCTTTTTCTACCAAAATTTATCTTTGCTTTCGCCTTGATTATATGAAAAATTCAAAACAAATCTAGCCTTGCAATACAAAATCTCTTTTGTTGATTGCAAAAGTTTGAATCTAGACTATTTTTGAGACTACCTAACTTGTTCAAGTCGTAAATTTCAGTACAGACCTCTGATTTAGACAAAATCTAATTTTATCAAAGATAGATTCATAAATCTTTCTTTTGAAACTAAGGTTAGAAAATTTGGAGTTCAATTGCTAGCCCAAACATTTATTTCAATTGATCATATGAAATCTATAAAACAAAGTTTATAGCTTTTGACCTTTTGTCATTAAATTACTTATATCTCCCTATTGGAGTCTCTAATTTATATAAAACTTAATTCTTTAGAAATTATTTCATAGATCTTTCTTTTGAAACTAAGATTGAAAGATTTAGAGTATAAATGACTATCACAATTTCTATTTTGATAGACCTTATGGATTCTGCAAAATAGGGACCAAAATTCCTAACCTTTGGTTGTCATATCATCAGTAACTCTTTGTAGAAACCTTCAATTTATAAGAAACTTATTTTATCTAAAAGTAGATTAATTTAACTTTCTAATAATATACTTTATAAGTAATTTGGAGCATATTTGATTATTCAGATAATTTATGCAATGTGCCTCCTGAATTATACCAAAATAGGGACCGTGTCAATTTTGTATATTCTTGCTTCATCCATTTAAAAATTGAGTTCATTCTAGAGTTCTTTCTTTAATTGAATTTTATATAATTGCTTTGACTTCTTTCATGCTCTTGTCCTTGATTTCTCATATATTTGAATATATTATGTATTAATCGATGTTGTATCATATTATTTTGTATAGGCACATGATGCTGTACTAATAATTGACCTTTGTCTGAAATGGTATAGAGTGTTATGCTTAGAGCCCGTGATGCTCTACTATGTTCGATGGTCATCCAGAAATAGATGGACCCTATTATGTTTATGATCCTACTTCATCATCTATGTTTTTTATGTGATATCCAATTATATTTTATTTGTGATCTAGCTAAAGTCCTTTCTTCTTTGAGCTATATATTATTACTTTGAAATCTTACGTACTCTTATACCTTATTCCTTGTCTATCTGAATGCATATTATGAATGTTTATATTTACATCATATTGTTTCATTTGGCGCATTTATATTTCGTTGTTCTACATATGCATCCAATATATGCCAATTTTATTGCTTATGTCCTTTTGTACTCTGGTGTTTATGGGATAATGTGAACCTTTGCCAGAAATGATAAAGTGAGTTATCCTTAGGGCTCGTGATGCTCTACTGGCCCCATATGGCTTAACTCATATGTGGGTGGATGGAGCTCTCAGACGTGGGAGACTTATGTTTGGTGGTCATTCAGCAATGAATGAACCATATTATGTTTGTGATCCTACATCACCCTCTATGTTTTTTTGATATGATATCCAAAGCATTACTTTTGAGTTATATGTGTGCTTTGGACAAGAATGAAATGAATATTATGTCTGATATTATATTTGAGCTTATGTTCCTTATTTGTTCATTTGATAAGCTTTGAGATTATTTATTTACCATTGATGTACTTTGAAATATGTTTACTTCTTTGACATGCTCTGAAATGTTCCTTATGCCATTGTTATGTTCCAAAATATTTTATTTGCTATTGATATGTTCTGAAACATTTCACACTCCATTGATATGTTCCGAAATATCTTATTTGCCATTGATATGTTCCGAAATGTCCTATGCGCCTTTGATATGCTCAGAAATATCTATTACATCATTGATATACTCCAATTACTCTATATTCTATTTGTAATAAACTAAATATGTTTCAAATGAATGATATTTAAAATTCTATATATAATGAGTTGATATACATGAAGTCTTAGATCTCTGTTTTGTATCTTGATACCAAGCTTATTTGAAGTCATTCGCTCTTATCTTGGATATATTAAATGCTTGCAAAACTTTATAGTTCACTCTCTTGTTATCAAACTTTTTTAGGTTAACTTGACACTCATTAAATGTTACGATTGGGTTTTGGTAGTAGAGAGTAATTCAGATTTTTGACAAGTTTTTGTTGGTTGATATAGTTGTAGTTTTTGTATAGGTATATTTATACATAATGAAATGTTGTCGATGAATTTGATTGATGTATCATATAAAAGCTTTAAATGACCTCTCACATTTATAGTTATTTTGGAATATGAAGTTCAGTCTACGATGAAGTGAATTTATGGTAAATGGTTGGTTATGTGATTATCTAAGTTCTCTTACTGATGAACTATAAGTGTGATTAATATTTGTTAGGTTGCCTTTAGGTTTCATAAATGTTCGAGTGATGTTATGTATGATTATAAACTGCACAGGTTGTATAGATGTGATTTTAAAGTTTGAATGTTTCTCGATATCCTCAAATGTTAGTTTGGATCATGGATTTGATTGTAATGAATTTCAATATTCTCGATTTTGAAGTTTGATTGTGATTTATAAAGAATGAAAGTTCTTTTTAGGGTCACCCCTCTCAAATGCGAGCTTCTTGATTCCTTCGGCAAACTCCTGGTAAGTTCTTACTGCGTCGTCCGAACCTTGGCCCGATGCCTAAACTTTATCCTAGCCCAACATCTAGTTGTGACTCATTTTCTCTGTCATAGTTAAACCTGCATTACTTCCTCTAACACATATGTTAGATTAAATATTCATCAATTAATTTCATCATTAAAATCTAAGATTCAATAGATTTATAGAGATAGCAAAAAGTATGCTTGGTTTATCTCAATCCCGTTACATAGACTCCATTGTTAAAAAGGTTTGACAAGAAAAATTTCAAGAGAGATCTTATACTGATGAGATATGAAATATCATTTTATAGGAGTATGTCCTTAAAATCTCTTGAAAAAATGGCAGACATGGATATGATATCCTATAGCTCAGTAATAAGGTCTTTCATGTATACTATACTATGTACCAAGCCTGATATAACATATGCTCTGAGTGTCACGAGCAAGTATCAGGCAGATCCAAGTTTGGAACACTAGAAGGCAGTAAAGTGTATCCTTAAGTACCTGAGAAGGACTAAGGATCTTTTATTGGTATATAAAGAAAGTAGCCTCTAGGTTGAGAGCTACATCGACTCGACTTTTTAGTCTGACACCGAAGATAGCAAGTCGAACTCAGGGTATATCTTCATCTTGAATGGAGGAGCAATAAGTTGGAATAGTTCCAAGCAAGATATTATTGTTAGCTCAATTATAGAGGTAGAGTATATTGCTACGGCAAAAGTAGCAAAAGGGTGTGGATAAAAAAGTTCATCAGGGATTTGGGAGTTGTGCCGAGCAGCGTTGAGCCGATTCCCATATAAAGCGATAGCAAAAGGGTGATAGTTCTAGCAAGGGAACCCAGGTCTCATCAGAATTGTTCTAAGGAGATTCCAATTGATTAGAGAGATCATGGCCTATAGAGATGTAGCAATGGAGAGAGTTCCATCCAAAGATAATATTTTAGATCCATTGATGAAGATGTTGTCTCAAATTATCTTTGAGTATCACAAGGGTCTGGTGGAGATCTGTTAGAACCCTAGTAGATTCTAAGCTTGGGGGTGATCACTATAGGGGATCGGCCTCTTTGGAACTGTATAGGGGTTCCCTTCTCCAAATTGTTACTTAAAGGATGTAGAAAATACTCTTCTATTGATGATAAAAAGTGAAGGATTACATGGCTATTTATAGACCTTCTAACCTCAACTCCCAATAAGACTCCTACTTCAAGACTTCTACTCCTAACCAACTCCTAATGCAACTCTAGGTCTAACCCCCAACAGGCCCATCTAGGGGTGGTTGGTTGTTTTATTATTTCTTAATCCTATTCTAACTTAATTCCCTTCTCAACCAACCCCCTTCTTTAACTAGGATAAGGGGTGGTTAATTGGGGTAACATGCATCTTACTCTCCCTTTAAATATCTTTCTTAACTAATTCTAACATAGTCGACCTCCTTACTTTCCTTAATAGGGGTTAGCTATATAAGATTTACATGAATGCTCTTAGATTTTGTTAGAATCAATTGGCACTGAGAGGGGGGTGGGGGGAGGGGGGTTTGTGAATTAGTGCAAGTGTAAATTTTCAGTTTAGATGAAAATTTTTTGATTAAACTAAGATAGAAAATCTGAAGCTTTTGGTTCTTAGTGAAACAAGTGAGTGATTGAAAGAAAGTTGCTAAGAAAACCAGAAAGATAAGTAACGTTTGAAGAAAAGAACTTATCATCGTGGAAACTTCGATTTCAAAGAGTTGAGTTAAACCGAAAGCGTTAATACAAAAATATGTAAACAATGAAAGCAAGGAAACACTTATAATTTTTATAGTGGTTCGGTACCAACGACCTATGTCCACTCCCGAGTCCTCCTTGATGCACACCAGCGTCCACTACTATCTTTTGTGGGTGAAAACCAAACCCTTACAATTTACTTACAATAGAGACTTTGAGAAAATTTCTAACTCTAAGCTCTCTCTCTTCCCTTTTCTTTTTATTATAAATCACACCCAATTTCTTTTTCACAGAGTTTAATTGCCCTAAAAAAGTTATCGTGAATGCAAGAATATTTGGGGTATTTATAGACCCCAAGTGGCTTTAGAAATTGGAGCTTGGAATCAAACATACTTGGAAAAACTGGGTACGACGATTTACCCGCTAAATTGGGCAGCTCAGTCGCCCGAACATCAGGGTATGGGTGGTTGACCTGTCGGCCCTGGGCAGGTCAACTGTCGAAAGTAACCAGATTCCTAGGAATGGGCAATTCAAAAGCGTAGCCTGAGTGGGTCAACCATCGTCAGCTGCTCGAAAGCTTGGGTGGTGGCGGTACACCAACCACTCAACGATAGTTTACTCGTCGAAATTTTCACAAAAGTAGTTCCCTCCACTTTTTGAATTTCGGCTTGAATATGATATTGACTAAACCTCTAGCTAACCAATTGAGCTCAACTTGAGCTCACTCAAACCCCAGTAGTGGACCCAATTATCTTATTGAGTTGATTTAGATTTCATCCAAATCCAACTCAATTAGCACTCACTTCGAACTACGACTCAACGATTATAATGCTTAAAGACCACAAGCTTAAACTAAGACCCAACTTTTGTCAATTCGATAACCTTTGGCATTCTTGTGGTAAGACATCCAGTCTTCTTCCGATGATCTCCAAGCGTGCTCCTAGCGAGCTTCCCGATCCCTTCGGCGAATCTCCTAGTGAATTCTTGGCGATGTCCCACTGCATCATCTAAACCCGGTCTGATGCCTAAGCTTGATCTTGGCCCATTATCTGGTTGTAACTTTATTGCTCTTATCATAGTTAGACCTTCAAATCTTTCTCTAACACATATGTTAGATAAACGCTCATCAATCGATCTTATCATCAAAATCTTAGATTTAACAATCTTCCTCTTTTTGATGATAATAACCAATTGATGATGAGAGTTAATCCTAATTCTCCCTAAATTCATGCCATGATAAAAAGGACTTAAATTTAAGAGAATCACTCAATCTTGAATTTAAGTGAATTAAGGCAATCAATACTTTAAGCAAATCATATTTTAAGGATAGCAATAAGACTTGTATATATCAATAATAATTTGATTTTAAAGTATCAAGTCATCAATGCATCAAGGATTTTCATGAATTTCAAACATTTGAAAAATTTTCCATCAAGACATTCATGCATCAAAGATTTTCATGAATTTTAAACATTTAAAAATTTTCTATCAAGTCATCAGTACATCAAGGATTTTCATGAATTTCAAATATTTAAAAATTTCCCCTTAAATTATTACATAAGTCATTAGGTTTTTATGAATTTTAAATAGTTAAAAATTTTCTCTTAAATTATTACATAAGTCATTAACATCCATTTGATTACATAAGTCATCGACATCCATTTCTCCCTCTTTGTCATCAACAAAAAGGTGAAATGTGAGGCTAAAATAAATTTATGCTTCCTATTTTTAAAATATAATATGATTCCTAAAGAATTTTCTTCCTCTTATGAAAAAGAAGGAAAGAAAACAAGGGAGGAATTGCAAAACATCATTAAGAAGAGCTTTCAATTTTGTAGAGTTAAAATTTTGAAAATAAGTTTAAAAATCTAAAATATTCAAGAAAATTCAGTGGTTTAAGAGCTACTTATGCATTTAAAAATTATTTCATATAATTTCAAACAAACTTAGCAAATAAATTCATAAAATAACAAAATCATCATCATGCAACTTTTTTCTCCTTTTTATGAATAATAAGATAAACATCTGATTGGAACAATAAAATATTATTACAAAAATATCTCATTCTCATGAAATCAAGCAATTCATATATTTTTATGATTTAGCATTCTAAGTTCTTGTCTAAAAAAATTAAATTGTTCTTCATTTAAGGGTTTTATAAAAATATCCGTTAATTGATGCTTAGTGTCAATAAATTCTAAAGAGATATCTTGACAATTTACATGATCTCTTATAAAATGATATCTAATATCAATATGTTTGGTTCTTGAATGTTGAATATGATTTTTGGTTAAACATATATCACTTGCATTATACACTTTATAGGAATATTTTTCAGTTTTATTCCATAGTCTTCTAGTGTGTTTTTTATCCAAATGACTTAAGCACAACATGTACTAGCTGCAATATATTATGCTTCCGTAGTAGATAAAGCTATTGAATTTTATTTTTTGGAAGTCCAAGAAATAAGTGCATGCCCCAAAAATTGACATGTTCTGGTAGTGTTTTTTGTATCTATTCTACATCCACCAAAATCAGCATCAGAATAGGCAATCAAGTCAAAGTTCTTTGATTTATGATACCGTAATCCTAGTTTAGATGTTCCTTTCAAGTATCTAAAAATTCGTCTAACTGCTTCTAAATGAGATAGTTTTGGGTTAGATTGATATCTTGCAAATAATCCAATACTAAATATGATATCTGGTCTTATAGTAGTTAAGAATAATAAACTTCCTATCATACCTCTATAAGATTTTTTATCAAAGTTTTTTCCTTCACTATCTAAGTCCAACTTTTTAGATGTGCTCATGCGAGTATTTAATGCTTTAGCATTTTCCATCCCAAATCATTTTATTAAGTTCAATATGTACTTATTTTGAGTAATAAAAATACCATCATCAAGTTATTTTATTTATAATCTTAAGAAGAATGTTAACTCACCCATTAGACTCATTTCAAATTCTTGACTCATTTCTTTAGCAAAAGACTCACATAAAGATTTATTTGTAGATCCAAAAATGATATCATCAAGATAAATTTGAATAACACGTCATTTTCAAAATTCTTAAAAAATAATATGGTATCAACCTCGCCTTTTGAAAATTTATTGAAAATAAGAAAAGAACTAAGTCTTTCATACCAAAAGAGGGGCTTGTTTTAATCCATAAATAGCTTTTATAAGTTTGAAAACATGATTAGGAAGAAGATTATTTTTAAAACTGGGGGGTTGTTCAACATACACTTCTTCGGAAATAAAACTATTTAGAAAAGTACTTTTAACATTCATTTGAAACAACTTAAAATTTTTAAAAGAAGCAAAGGCAAGGAGCATCCTAATGGCTTTAAGTCTAGCCATGGGAGCGAAGGTTTTATCTTAATCGATTCCTTCTTCTTGGTTAAAACATTTGGCCACTAATATTGCCTTGTTTCTAACCATGATACCATTTTCATCTTGCTTATTTCTAAATACTCATTTAGTATCAATCACTAAATGGTCATTAGGTCTAGGAACAAGCTCTCATATCTTATTTCTCTTAAATTGATTAAGCTCTTTATGCATTGCATTAACCCAAAAATCATCTCTTAGGGCCTCATCAATACACTTTAGCTCGATTTGAGAAAGAAATGCAACATTTGCATAAAAATTTCTAAAGGAAGACTGAGTTTGAATTCCTTTTGATGTTTCTCCTATTATAAGTTCCTTAGGATGATCATTCACATACTTTCATTCCTTGGGTAAGGCATTGGAAGTAGATACATCCAAGTTACTTTTATAAGTATTATCTTTTAAATTTAAAGTATCAAAATCAATTTCATCATCAAAATCAATCTTTTTAAATTTTAAAAGTTCATTAAAAACAACATGAATGGATTCTTCTATTACTAATATTCTTTTATTAAAAACATGATTAGCTTTTGAAATAGAAGAATAATCTAAAAAAATGCCTTCATCGGATTTTACATCAATTTTACCTAAAGCATCCTTTTTATTTAAAATAAAATATTTACAACTAAATATTTTAAAATAAGAAATATTGGGCTTTTTATTATTCCATAATTCATAAGAAGTTTTAGTGAGTAATGGTCTTAATAGAATCCTATTTAAAATATAGCATGCCATATTAATAACTTTGGCCAAAAATATTTGGGAAGATTATGTTCATTCAATATTGTTCTAGCCATTTCTTGTAAGCTCCTATTTTTTCTTTCTACTACTCCATTTTGTTGTGGATTTCATGGAGTAGAGAAGCTATGGATATATCTATTTGAATCACAAAAATTTTAAAAATTATTATTTTAAAATTTTCCACCATGATCACTTAGTATTGAAGAAATCATGCATCCTTTTTCATTTTGAATAACTTTACAAAATTTTACAAAATATTTAAATATATCACTTTTATGTGCTAAGAAATAGGTCCAAGTATATCTACTAAAGTAATCCACTAAAACAAATACATATTTGCTACCACCTAAACTTATAATGTCAATTGGTCTAAATAGATCCATATGGATCAATTAAAGTGGTCTAGAGGTGCTAATTTAATTTTTTAACATAAAGCTACTTTTATTTGTTTTTCTAATTGACAAGTGTCACATACTTTATCTTTGATAAACTAAAGATTATGTAAACCTCTTACTAGTTCCTTGGTAGAGATTTGGTTTAAAAGTTTCATGCTAGCATGACCTAATCTTTTATGCTAAATCCAAGCATCATCATTTAAGGCCGAAAAACAAGTTTTATCACAAATTTTTTTAATATCTATGGTGTATACATTGTTGTTTCTTAAGACAATCAACGACTTATTTTTTTGTGACAATTCAATTATACAAGCATTAAGTTAAAATTTAATCACATATCCTTTATCACAGTTACTAATACTAAGCAAGTTATGTTTCAAGCCATCAAGTAACAACGCATCTTCAATCAAAAGGTTTGATATGTTACCTATTGTTCAGTTTTTAATGATTTTACCCTTATTGTTGTATCCAAATGTAACAACTCATTCACTTAAGCTAGTGAGCTTAGAAAAATAAGATGGATCTCCAGTCATATGCCTTGAGCATCCACTATTAAGATACCATTTGGTGCTCCTAGATTTAGTTTGGAAACAAACCTACAAGAAGGATATATTTGATTTAGGCACCCATTTTACATTGGGTCCTCCATAAAGAACTCTTTCTTTCTTTTCTAATTAACTTTTATTATATAAGATTTTCTTTGGAACTCATACTAATTTATGTGGACTACATTTTCTAAATAGGCATTTATTTACCTTATATCCTAATTTACCACAAAAATTATACATGATTCTTGGTGGCATGTTTAGTGTAGGTCCTCTTACAAACATGGTTGGTTTTCGTTGAACATTACCAATAAAGACTATGTCCTTTTTTTTATTAATATGACCTTTATTTGTAATATTATATTTAGGGATTTGTTTCCTATTTCAAAATTTTCTAATGTGGTTTTAAGAATGATATTCTCTTCTTTAACATTATCTAGTAAATCATATTTAGAACATGGTTTATGTGAAACTAATGAATCATGCATTTTGTTAAGTCTTTTAACTAGCAAATCATGATTAACTTTAAACAATTTAAAAGACTTGCTAAGTTTTCTAAACTCATTGAATAAATCATGAAATATTATTTAATAATTCTAAAAAAATGTAAAGGCTCACTAACCTCATCTACGATCGTCATTACGACATAGTTAGTCACTTCTTCTTTGGAGTTGTCTTTGTCATCTGAAGAGCTCAATTCATCCCAAGTAGCTGAAAGTGATTTCTTTTTTAGTGTTGGCTTCTTCTTCAAATGAGGACGTGGACATTCATTCTTAAAATGTTCCCGTTTTTTCATTCATAGCAAATGACATTGTCTTTCTTTGATTCTTTTTTATTTTTATAGTTCTTATTCTTTTTTATAATTTTTAAAATTTTCTTGATAACAAAGCAATATCATGATCCTCATCACTCAAGGTTTCACTTATGGAGTTATTTATTGTCCGAAGTGCTACGTCCTTCTTATTCTTTGGAAGGGGTTCATTAAGCTCATCATGAGCTTTATAATTTAGTTCATATGTCATAAGAGAGCCAATTAATTCTTTAAAGGTAAGTTATTTAAGTCTTTGGACTCTTGAATAGCGGTTACTTTAGGATCCCAATTTTTAGGTAAAGATCTCAAATCTTACTAATTAATTCAAAATTTAAAAAATATTTTTCAAGTACATTTAGGCCATTGACAACATCCAATGAAACGGGTGTACATGTCTCCAATGGACTCACTTGGTTTCATTCGAAATAACTCATAGTTATGAACTAAAATATTTATTTAGAATCTTTTACTCTACTAGTCCCCTCGTGTGTGATTTTTAGAGTGTGCCAAATATCAAAGGCTGATTCGCAAACGGAAACACGATTAAACTCATTCTTATCAAGAGCACAAAAGAAGACATTCATAGCCTTGGTATTTAAAGAAAAAGTTTTCTTTTTCAAATCACTTAGTTCATTCATTGGGTTAGAAGATTTTTAAAATCTATTCTCAACAATACTCCATAGATCAAGGTCAAAAGAGATAAGAAAAATATGCATCCTTGTCTTTCAATATGTATAATCCATCCCATTGAACATGGGAGGACGTGAGATAGAATATCCCTTACTCATGCCAAAACAAGTCATTTACTCAAGTGGGTATTAATCTAAAGAGTAAGTACCTTACTCTGATACCAATTGTTATGATCAATTGGCCCTAAGAGGGGGGTGTGTGTGAATTAGTGTAAGTATAAATTTTTAGTTTAAATGAAAACTTCTCAATTAAACCAAGATAGGAAATCTGAAGTTTTTCATTTTTAGTGAAATAAGTGAGTGATTGAAAGAAAGTTGTTAAGAAAACTAAAAAGATAAGCAACATTTGAAGAAAAGAACTTATCGTGGAAACTTTGCTTTCAAAGAGTTGAGTTAAATCGGAAATATCAATACAAAAATATGTAAATAATGAAAGCAAGGAAACACTCATAATTTTTATAGTGGTTCGGCGCCAATGTCCTACGTCTACTCCCAAATCCTCCTTGAGACACACCAGCGTCCACTACCGATCTTTTTTGGGTGAAGATCAAACCCTTACACTTTGCTTACAAGGGATACTTTAAGAAAATTTCTAACTCTAACCCTTACACTGCCTGGGTGGGTCAGTTATCGTCAGTTGCCCGAAAGCTTGGGCGGTGGTGGTACACCTACCACTTGCTAGCGGTTTACCCATCGAAATTTCTACAAAAGTGGTTCCATCCACTTTCCGAATTCCAGCTTGAACCTGATATTGACCAACCTTCTGGTCAACCAATTGAGCTCAACCTAAGCTCAATCAAACCCTAGTAGTGGACCCAATTGCCTTATTGAGTTGATTTGGATTTCATCCAAATCCAACTCAATTAGGACTCACTTCTAACTATGACTCAACGATTATAACTCTTAAAGACCACAAGCTTAAACTAAAACCTAACTTTCACCAATCCGGTAACCTCTAGCATTCTTGCAGCAAGTCATCCGGTCTTCTTCCGATGATCTCTCGACGTACTCCTAGTGAGCTTCCCGATCCCTTCGGCAAATCTCCTATTGAACTCCCGGCGAGGTCCCACTGCATCATCTAAACCAGGCCCGATGCCTAAGCTTGATCTTGGCCCATTATCTGATTGTGACTTCATTGCTCCTATTATAGTTAGACCGGCAAATCTTCCTCTAACACATATGTTAGATAAACACTCATCAATTGATCTCATTATCAAAATATGAGATTCAATAGATTTTACATGATTGCCCTTTTTAATGAAACTAAATTAGGACTCCCCTTTCTAGAGTCCTCACAGACCCGCCCTCTTCAATTTAGCCTTGTCCTCGAGGCTGATGCTCTATGAATTCTAGAAATTTGATTTTTATATCGTCATAGTTTTCCTAAGTAGCTTCCTCTTCTAGAAAGTTTGTCCACTATATTAGCACTTCAGTAGTAGGTCGCTGTTATCGTGTCATGATCCTACGATCAATAATGGCACTCGGTTAAGTTTGGAGCTCTCCTTGGATAGTCATATTAGGTAGATGTCTTTGAATTATCTTGTTTTGTTCTAATTTGAGCTTCAAGCATGACACATAGAAGACTAGATGGATTTGGGAGTCAGCGGGTAAGTCAAATATGTATGCTACTACCCCGATGCGCTCCACAATATGGTAGGGTCCATCGAATCGAGGTGAAAGCTTCATGGATGCTCTGGTCTGGATTGATGTTTGCTTGTATGATTGGAGCCGTAGAAATACCCAATCTCCCACGAAAAATTCTCTTTCGCTTCTATGTTGATCATATTACTATTTCATCCTTGCTTGAGCTATAGTAAAATTGTCTTTTAATAGCTTCAACATTTGTCTCTGTCCTATAGTTCCTTGTCTACTTTTTCTACTTTAGAGGTGCCCAACACATATTTTGAGATTACAAGAGGAGGTCGACATACATAGCCTCATAGGGTATAATTTTCATGGATGAATGATAAGTTGTACTATACCACCACTCGATCTAAGGGAGCTATTTTGTCCACTCTTTTGGTCGGTCACTAGCAAAACATCTGAGGTATGTCTCTAAACACTTGTTCACCACTTCAGTCTGGTCGTCGGTTTATGGGTGATATGTTATGCTCATCTTCAATTTAGTACCCTGCATCTAGAATAATTCTATCCATAATTTGCTCGTGAAGACCCTATCATGATCATTTACAATAGATCTTGGTATCCCATATAATTTGACAATATTTTCTATAAAGATTCGGGCAATGCTGGAAGCAGTATAGGGATTGCGAACTGCACATAAGTGAGCATACTTTGTAAGACGATCAACAACAACAAGAATTGTACCTTTTTCTTATGATGTGGGTAGCCCTTCGATAAAGTCCATTGATATATAGGTTCATATTGAGTCCGGATTGGGTAGAGGTTGTAGCTTTCTGGGGCTTGCCACTGTTTCGCGTTTATGTCATTGGCACACATCACATTATGCTACAAATTTAGCAATAATGTTTTCCATCCTTTCCCAATAAAAATTCTTCTTAATTCTCTTATAGGTTCTAAGGAACCCGGAATGCCTAGCCATGGGAGTGGAATGCATCTCTTGAAGGATGGTCTTTATGCAACTAGAATTTGGTGCAAGCATAATATGTCCCTCATACCGTAGGTCTTTTGAGTCCCAACTGTTATGAGCCACGAAACCTAGTTCTTATCCAATTTCTTTATGATCTTGCTGGTTCCAGGATCATATTGTCCGAGGTCCTCAAGGAAGTTGCTAGTCGAAAGTGAAACAGCCAAAAATTCAGCTTACTCGGGTAGTCGTGAAAGCACATTTGCAACAACATTCTCTTTCCCATTTTTATAAATTATTTTATAATCATATCCAAGAAGCTTTGTTACCCATTTTTGCTGCTCGACGGAAGATATCTTCTGCTCGAAGAAATATTTCAGGCGCTTATGGTTGGTCTTAATTTAGTAGCATTGCCCGATTAAGTACGATCTCCACCTAGCCATCGCGTGCACAATCGCGAGCATCTACTTATCATAAATAATCATCTTGAGGAGGGAAGGAGATAAAGCCTTACTTGTATATGCTAGGGGGCAGCCATCTTGCATTAACACAACACCTATTCCCACTTTGGCGGCATCGACTTCAATAACAAAAGTCTTGTCGAAGTCGAGTAGTGCTAGCATGGTTGTCATCATTATAGTCTTAAGTTCATCGAAGGTGGTGGAGGCTCTATCTGACCATTGGAAAGTATCTTTTCTCAGCAAAGAAGTGAGAGGCACACTGATCTTCCTATAGTTTTTCACGAACATGCGGTAGTAGCCTGTTAAGCCGAGAAATTCATGCAGCGATTTTACGTTCCTTGGGGTCAGCCATTTCTGCATTGCTTCAATTTTGGAAGGGTCCACCACCACTCCTTCCTCTAATATGATATGCCAAGATACTCCACCTTTTGTTAAAGAAAGCTATATTTTGATTTTTTGACAAAAAGGACATGCTCTCGAAGAATCATCAAAATAAGTCATGATTAAAATGACTTTCAATAGAAGGGCTGCAGATAAGGAAGTCATCGAAGAAAACTAACACAAACTTACAAAGATAATTTCAGAAGATATCATTCATAAGGCTCTAGAAGGTGGAGGGAGCATTGGTGACACCGAAGGGCATTACTAGAAATTCTTAGTGGCCATTATGCATTTGAAAGGCGGTTTTCGGTATGTCTTCTTCGCATACTCGTATATGATGATATCTAGATTGAAGGTCCAGCTTTGTGAAGATTTGTTCTCCTTTTAATCTATCAAGAAATTTATCTACTACTAGAATAAGGTACTTGTCCTTAATAGTTATAGTCGATGCACATTTGTCATGTTCCGTCATTCTTTCGTACAAGGAGTACCAGTGAAGAGTAGGGACTGTAACTCGGCTGGATGACTCCTATTTCGAGCATGTCCTTCATAATTCTTTCTATTTCATCCTTCTGTAGATGAGGGTATCGATATGGTTGAGTGTTTGCTGGAGGTTTGCCTGAAAGAATCGATATCGATGATCATTTTAGCGGCTAGGAGGTAGGCTAAGTGGTTCATCAAATACATTTGAAAATTCAGCAAGCAAGGGGAGTAGATTTGGGTCTTCAACTTCAGTTGCCTCCCTCTTGGATTATTGCTCAAGTATTAAGAAGCTGCTGCATGTTTTGTGTAAGACTTTTTCCATTTGTCATGTGCAAATTATTGATATCTTGCTCCCTCGTTTGTCGCGCAGTACCACTTATTTTCCCTAGTGCAAAACTTCATGATTAATTTCAAACAAATTCAAGAAATATCACCTAATGTCATCAGCCACTTGATGCTAAGCATGGCTTCATAGTCATCAAGGGGGAGGAAGAAAAAATTTGTAATTATTTCTTGATCCTGCAGCAAAAGCTTCACCCGCGGGCACCGGCGATCACACTTCAGAAATCATCCATCGGCAACTTTAACATCAACCTTGCTATAATCTTCAATAGGTAAGGCCATCTAGACAGCAACCTTGCTATTCATAAAATTATTAGTACTTCCAATGTCAATGAGAATAGTAATCGATTGTTGCTTCAGAAACCCTCCCACTTTCATCGTTTGCGAGTTCGCGTAGCTGGCAAGAGCATGCATTGTAATATCAATCAGCTGCTCTTCTTCCTCTATGATCTCTTCCTCATGCTCTTGGACCTCCTCCTCTACATCTTCAAGAGGTTCAATTAATAGGAGGTGGCCCTTTTTATAGTGATGATCACAACTCCACGGTTCGTCGCAATGCCAATAAAGCCCCTTTACTGATCGGTCACATAGTTCTTCTCTTGTCAATTTTTCTGGCAACGAAGGACGATTGGGAATAGAATGAGGCTTGTATGCTGTGGGCCTAGGAGTGGTTCTCGTCCTCCGAGCATCTTGGTTGAGCCACACTTCTTGTATTCGGGCGAAGGAAATTGCTGCAGCTATGGTACGGGGCTGCCGCACCTTAACCTCCCCTTTTATCTCCCAGCTTGAGTCCCTCAATGAAGGTACCTAGCAATTTTCAGTCAGTCTAATCATGAGCAAGGTAGGATAGCTTCTCAGATCTGGTTTGGTAGTCTTGAATTGTAGAGGTTTGCCAAATTTTTGCTAGTTGGCCATCGATATTTTTGTACTTCGTAGGTCCAAAGCGGTTCAGTAGTGCGTTTTTAAATTGATTCCATGTCGGAGCTCCATGATTATATTTCAACCAATTGTACTATTAGATTACATCATCTGACGTTCGGTAGTAGCGGAAGTAACGTTCGGCACGCGAAATCCACCCCACCGGGTCTCCTTCTTCCTAACATGGGAAGTTCACCCTCATGCATGGCTGAAGCATGTCTGAAGGTTGTCCTCCGTCTCTAGGGGCCTCTCTGAACTCTCTTCTCACTAAGATTTTGTTAGACTCGATGGTTGTCCAATTTTGAACTCCGCGAACAAAGCGTGCAGTTTGTCCTCCAAGCACGATTCGAGCCATAATTCAAGACAAGATTCCAATGCTTCAAACTTGGCATCAATTAGATCTTGGGAAGCCATGGCATATGCCTATAGATCATATATGTCCTTATTTTTCTTCTGTTGATGAGTCAATAGCATAGTTGGTGGAAGATTCAGACACTCGGTTGGTGATAGAAGGGTTCGATTGTAATGGTTTTCTGTTTTGGACTACGTTTTTTGGGGTGTTACGATTATGAGAATAGGTTATGATGGTTGTGTCTTAAGGCTAGAGAGATGCCCTAAAGACGTCTTGGGTGGTGGCAGCGAGATGGTTGGGTTTCGGTGGGTTAAGAAGAAGAAGATGGACAAAGGTGCTACAGTAGATTTTCCATTAAAAAAAATTTCAACAGTGAAGACATAATTTTTTCCAAAAATTTTCAACAAAAATTCAAGTGAAACTTAAGGGGGATCTTCTGGTAAGGAAGAGATAGTGCTAACAAAAATTTCATGAAAAGAAATAACAACAATAGGTTCAGCAAAATCAAAGATCACGAAGAAGTACGACAACAGATTTTTATGTCTAAATTGCAGCAGTTTGGATGTAAAAGATGAGTAGGTTATCTTGATGATTTTTCAATGAAACTAAAGGAAGATCTGAGGATAGGAAGTTATAAAGCTATGATAAAAATTTTGTATATATTTTATTAGTAACAATATAGCAGAAAATCAAACAAAAAACAATGTGCGACTAAAATTTTATGATGTAACTTTCATCGTAAAGATGGAAACTTTACAACGAAAAGTTTGTGCAACAAATAAGAATAATTTTTTATTTTTTTAAATAGGGATAACTAAATTGCAACAGTAGTAAGGTAGGAAATCAGAACCTATTGTAATTCACAAAGAGATCAAAGAATGATCTGCGTAATGGAGATGAAGGCAAAATTTGGTGATGATTTTCAAGCAATTATGGAAATTTCTTTGAACGACTTTGGGGGCCTGATGGATGGCTATGGAAGGGCAGCAAGATGTCAGGAACGCTGCTCTGATACTAAGTGTTAGAACCTTAGTGGATTCTAAGCTTGGTGTTGATCATTATAAGGGATTTGCCTCCTTGGAACTCTATAGAAGTTCCCTCCAAATTGTTGCTCAAAGATTGCAGAAAATACTCTTCTATTGATGATAAAAAGTGGAGGATTATATGACTATTTATAGACCTTCTAACTTCAAATCCTAACATGACTCCTACTTCACGACTTCTACTCTTAACCAACTCCTTAAGTAACTCATAATGCAACTCTAAGTCCAACCTCCAATCGTCCCATCTAGGGGTGGTTGGTTGCTTTATTATTTCTGAATCCTATTTTAACTTAATCCCCTCTTCAACCAAGGATAAGGGGTAGTTAATTAGGGTAACATGCATCTTACTCTCCCTTCAAATATCTTCCTCAACTAATTCTAACCTAGCTAGCCTCCTTACTTTCCTTAATAGGGATCAGCTAAATAGGATTTACATGAATACACTTAGATTTTATATGATTGCCATCTTTAATGAAACTAAATTAGGACTCCCATAGTTAGAGTCCTAATAGAATCATATACATAGGTAATTGGCTTTAGGTCAAGTGGGAGATTACCGGTTACAAGTGCCTTACAAGCCAATCACATGAGTGATGGCATGTGTTACATGCTGTTGCTTATGATTATTATTGGTATATTCTCGTATTATATTATCTATTGTATATATATTGTGATGTCTTTCGTTTTATGCAATGGGAATCAGATCACGATGAGATTATGATAATGAGATCGATTCACCTTTAGACACATATCTTAAATAATCTTAGTCAATATAACCAAACAGATCATTATACTGTATACATGTCCTTATGATGGAGGCGGCTAGCCTCATAGCCACTTGTGTGGGAACCCTAATAATACAGTATAGGTGCTTATTAGAGAATGAGTTTACTAATTGATTCGCTTATGGAATGCTATATGGTTAATAATACCTAACGTCAGACAATGATTCCATAGTCCCGGTTATGTGTTTGGTCCTTAAACTTGAGACACCAAAGATGTCTTGTTTGAGTACTCCTTTGACGATAAACTTATAGGTTTAGAAAGTTTCAGATATGGTACAATTACTTACAAAGATTTGTAACCAACCTTATGAAAATAATTGAGTTTTAATAAAGGATCATCTACTCTCGGTATAGCAAGAGGAATATCTCATGTGTTATTGCTCAGATAAATCCCTAACCAGGATTGTTTGGATTGAGAGAGAAGCAGTTCTTCGCGAGAATTTGATTGGAGCGAGACTCGAACGAATTCTGTATGTGGCTTGACAGTACCATACCCGATATATGATCTCTAGGATATTAGATAGATGACTATAGAGATACAATAACTTAGGACAGACATTTCCAATGGATAAGATTGTTAGGATAAATTAGCACTGGGGGGGGGGGGGGTTGAATTAGTGCAAGTGTAAAATCATATTTTAAAGAAAACTCTTTGTTTAAGTAAAATAGAATCAAAAGTATTTCTTGGACTTGAAAGTGAATAATTAAACGATTTAAAACATAGTCGAAAGATGAGGCTCTTGCCTTTCTAATTAAGAACAATCGAAAGTAGTAAATAAGACAAGTAAAGAACACTCACAATTTTATAATGGTTCGGCACTAATCTTAGCCTATGTCTACATCTGAGTCCTCTTCGCCGAGGCCCATCAGTGTCCACTACCAATCTTCTTTGGGTGAATACCAAATCCTTATAAACTTTCATCTTATAAGGGAGACTCTTTATAAGAATATAACACTTAGCTCACTCCCTTCTCCCTTTTCTTTTTCTTACACACTTTTAGCACACTTTTTTCACAGATTTTTGCCCAATGACTTGTGTGAATACTTATGCTAAATATAAGAAAAACTGGGGGTATTTACAGACCCCAATTGGCTTCAGAAGAACAGAGCTAAAATTCAAATGCACCCAAAAAAAATCGGGTACGGGCGGTACAACCATTAGCCTAAGCGGTACGGCCTTCGCTCACCGGCAGTACAATCGCCAAGATTTTTGGAAAAGTGATTCCCTTTACTTTTTCAATCCCGACTTGTATCTCCTATTGACCAATTTTTAGGTCAACCAATTGAGCTCAATCCAAGCTTAATCCATCCCCTTAGTGGACCTAGTTGCCTCACATTGAGTTGATTTGGATTCCTTCCAATTTAAACTCAATTAGGATTCGATCCCTAATTACGACTTACTAATTGCAACCATAAGGACCATCAAGCTAAACAATAACCTAACTCGCACCAATCTGGTAGCCTCCAGTATTCTTGTGGCGAGTCTGATCTTCCTTTAGCGATCTCCACGAGCTTCCCGATTCCTTCGACGAACTCCTAACGAACTCCCGGCGAGCTCCCACTGCATCGTCTGAACCTTGGCCTGATGCCCAAACTTGATCTTGGCCCAATTATCTAGTTGTAACTCCTTTTCTCTATCATAGTTAAACTTACATTACTTCCTATAACATACATATTGGATTAAATACTCATCAATTGATTTCATCATCAAAATTCGAGATTCAACAATCTCCCCCTTTTTGATGATGACAATCAATTGATGATGGGAGTTAACCTTACTCTCCCTCAATCCATGCCATAATAAGGAAAACTTAAATTCAAGAGATCCACACAGTCATGAATTCAAGTATCATAATGCAATTAATATTTCAAGGATGCAACGAAACACTCATACATCAATTTCAACAAAAAATTACTTTAAATTATCAAGTCATCAACTCATCAATGGTTTCCATGAATTTAAAAAATTATACATTAATTTTCATAAGCCATCAATATTCATTTCTCTCCCTTTGTCATCAACAAAAAGGTGAAATGTAGAACTAATAATTTTAAGCCACATGTGTCATTGCTCCCGTTTAGTAAAATAGGATATGAGCCATAAAAGATTGTCTCTTCTTTGTGAGTAAAGAAGAAAAAGAAATAAGGGAGAAGTGCAAAAACATTACGTCATTAAGAAGAGCTCTCGATCTTATGGAAGTATATTTTAAAAAAAATATTTCAATAATGGACTCAAAAATCCAAGAAATCTAGAAAGATTGAACAATGATTTAGGAGCTACTCATACATCATCTCATGTGAGTTTCAATCAAACATAGCAAATAAATCCAAAAAATAGCAAATCATCATCTTCATGTAAATTTTCTTCATTTTTTTGTAAACAAGGAGGTAGAAACAAGGGGAGTGAAAAATATCATCACAAAAATAGATCTTCATCTTAATAAATTTTGAAATCCAAAGTTAGTAAAGTTTAAAGCAAGTGTATAAATCAAACATTCATGCAATTCGATTCAAAATAATAAATCAACCAAATCATGCATTCTCATGGTTTATCATTCCTAGTTGTCTTCGAATAAAATCAAATTGCTCTTCATTTAATGGTTTTATAAAAATATCCACTAATTGATGCTTAGTGTCAATAAATTCCAAAGAAGTGACTTGATTATTTACATGATTCATAATAAAGTGATGTCAATATGATCATAAAGTGTTGCATTCATCACAAAAATATCAAAAAGTACTTCTAAGTATTAAAATTTACATGTCATAAGATAATACATCATAAGAGTGCAATGAGTACAACATGTCAAGTTCCACCAACTTCTTTTCCTTAGTTCTAAAAATAATTATTCAGCTGGTGGTAATCCAATGTGTCTAGATAAAGCACTAAGCATTTGATGGATTTGTTGCATGTTGGTTACTAATTGATCTTGACATAGTTGCATTCGATCCAATCATGTCAATATGGAGTTGATAGGGAATGACGGTGCTAGCTACATAGTAGCTACTGGCTCAAAGGGACTAGTAGGAGGAGATAGACTTTCCCTCAAAATAGGTGTATGAGGTTATGGCTCAGGTGAGGGAGGATCAGTTCTCCTTAGTAGTCTAGTCCAAATTCCATTTCTTTCAATGCACCTTAGTCTTCCTAAAATGTTTCTATCAATTATATTATACCTATCTAACTTTATAATTTCTTCATTTAGTGGAATAGCTACGTCATGTGCATGAATCAATCTAGTTATTAATCCACCATATGGAAGCATCATATCTTTAGTGGAAAGATCAATCATGTTTGCTTTATGAGATATCCAAAACAATTAGCATGTCCTTTCATTATCCAATGCATGGTGCCTAGTTCCATTTGATTAAGTTCATCATGGTGAAACTATTTTGGAAGTAAAATACTAATTATTATATGATGAAGTACCTTTGTATTAAAGGGAAGCATGTGTTTACAACTTTTAGGTACAATAGCTAGATTTAGATTACCAAACACAGATCCGAGAGCTTCGAAGTAAGTTACTCCTATAGAATCTATGTCCCATTGTCCTCTAAAATAGCAACCACTTCTTATTTTAGGAATGCCTATGAGATTGTAAATTAGATCATTTGTAATATCTATATGATGCCCCAAGAGGTATGTAGAAACCTTATCTTTGTCATCTATATGCATGTTGTTGTAAGATAGTCTAACAAGTCTAGGGTAAATAGGTTCATTTATTTGAAGAATTGGTAGGACATCTAGGCTTGCAAACTATTGGATGGGTTCCAAGTTTCTTAAATCTTCTAGATCAACATATTTTTCCTTATGGAAACTCCTAAACTCAATGATTGGAAATTTCAGGGTATGTTTATAGGAATCAAAAAGTGTAGTATCATAGGTTTCCTCTAATCTCTTCTTCCTTTTGTCTCTTAAGGATCTTCTGGGGTCCATTTTGAACTACATAAATTGCAAGAAAAAGGGTTGGAACAACAAATAGATTGAGAGAGAAGTTTTTGGATAGTTACCTTTAGCTTGATCCTTTAGAAATCAGCAAAGATCCTTAGTTTTGATGAGTAGAGAGCCTTCTTTGGTGTTTTTAGAGAAAAAGCAAAGGAGAGGAAGAGTGGAAAGGGTTTTAGAGAGGAGTGGAGGTGCTTAGGGTCAGTGTCAATGTCGGTCCTCAGTAGACCTTTTATAAGTAGGGTTTCGGTTGGTGAAACCACTTACTAAGCGGATCAACCAGATGAATTCGAGCGGTTCAATTGCTAAACTAGCGATGCCACCGCTGGTACATGTTTTTCCCTCTGCTTTCTTTTTTATTTAACTAAAATGGTGTATATGTGCAATAAATAGCCAAATCAATCATTGCATTCAACCTAATCTTGATCATCAAAATTCCTTTGTAAATTTCAGTAATCTTTCAGTAGGAACGAGTTATGTTCAAATGCATCATCAATCAAGATTATTGTAATATGATATTTCCAAATGAGTGAAACATTTTCTAATAAATTTATTATGATTATCACAACATGATATTTTCAAATAAAATCTTTTAGTTTATTTTCATTCAAATGATTTTTCTTTGTTGAATAAGTCTATTATGTTACCAAGAAATTTTTTGTTTTAGTTAATTTATCTCAAGACAATGTACACTCAATTAATCCATACAAGTCCATACAAGCATACAAGCATAATCATCATCAAAATCTCTCTTTCATGTATATAATTTTACAAAAATAGCTAAACTTTCTTCGTTCTAATTTTAGCATGCTCTAGCTATGCAAAATAATGTATCATTGAAAGCAATCAAGATTAATAAATCATTCGAAGATTCATTATCAATAATTTTATTTTCAATAATTTTTCTTGTTATTACTTAGGCTAGTGAGCTTGAAAGAGTGTTAGATCTCAAGTTATATGTTTTGAGCATCTACCTTCAAACCTAGCCTTATTAGAAGATGATCTATAATATAGGGGGTCTAGGTTTAGGTACCCATTTTATATTGGGTTCTTCATAAAGAGTTTTACCTAATTTATCTAAAGGTCTTTGGTTGTTTATGGTTCATTTAGGAACTCAAATTAATTTATATGGACTATACTTCTTAAACGAACATTTGTAAGCCATGTGCCCTAATCAACCACAAAAGTTACATTTTATTTTTGATAACAAATTTATAGTAGGTCCTTTAACGAAGGTAGTTGACTTTTGTTAGGTATTACCCATAAAGCTTATACCATTTTTCTATTAATATGACCCTTATTAGCAAAAATCATATTAAGGGATTTATTTCATGTTTCAAATTTTTTTAAAGTTTGCTTTAGCATGATGTTTTCTTCTTTAACATTATCTAGTATTTCACATTTAGAACAAGGATTGTGTGATACTAATGAATCATGCATTTTATCAAGTATACTAACTAATAAATCATGTTCATTCTTAGGCAACTTATAAGATTTACTAATTTTTCTAAATTAAACAAATAATTCATGAAATATATTTAATAACTCAGTAAAGGAAATGCTTCAGGAATCACTAACCTTATCTTAGATCACCATTAGAGCATAGTTAGCAACTTCTTCTTTGGAGTGGTTTTCTTCATCCGAAGACCTTGAGTCATCCCAAGTTGTTGAAAGAGTTTTTTTCTTGTGAGATGCCTTCTTCTTCAATTACGAACATTTATTTTTGAAATGTCCCCGTATTTTATATTCAAAGCATATGACATTATCCCTTTTTAATTCAATTTTATTCTTATAGTTTTTATTCTTTTTTATAAACTTTTTAAACTTTCTTGATAATAGTGCAATATTATGGTCCTCATCACTCGAGGAGTCATTTGCAGTTTTTAGTGCTACATCCTTCCTATTCTTTAGAAGGGGTTCATCAAGCTCACATGAACTTTACAATTCAGTTCATATGTCATGAGTGAGCCAATAAGTTCTCCAAGAGATAAGTTATTTAAATCTTTGGCTTCTTATATAGCAATTACTTTAGGATCCTAATTTTTAGATAGTGATCTTAAAATTTTACTCATAAGTTTAAATTTTAAAAAATATTTTTCAAGTACTTTAAGGCCATTGGCGACATCTATGAAACGGGTGTACATGTCTCCAATGGACTCACTTTGTTTCATTCTAATCAATTCATAACTATGAACTAAAATATTAATATCATATTTTTTAACTCGACTAGTGCCTTTATGTGTGATTTCTAGTGTATGCCAAATATCATAAGTAGATTCAGAAACAAAAAGATGATTAAATTCGTTTTTGTCAAGGGCACAAAATAAGGCATTCATAGTCTTTGCATTTAAAGAAAAATTCTTTCTTTCCAAATCATTCTATTTGTTTATTGGTTTGGGAGATTTTTCAAATCCATTCTCTACAATGTGCCATAAATTAAAATCCATAGAAATGAGAAAAATACGCATCCTTGTTTTCTAATATGTATAATCCGTCCCATTGAACATGGGAGGACATGAAATGTAATGTCCCTCATTCATGCCAAACAAAGCCAGTTACTTAGTGGGTGTTAATCCAATAGTAAGTACCTTACTCTAATACCAATTGTTGGGATCAATTGGCACTAAGAGGAGGTGGGGGGGTGGGGGGTGAATTAGTATAAGTGTAAAATCATGTTTTAAAGAAACTTTTTCATTTAAGTAAAATTAAAATCGGAAGTGTTTCTTGGACTTGAAGGCAAATGAGTATATGATTTAAAATACAATCATGAGATGATGCTCTTGCCTTTCTAATTAAGAATAATTAAAAGTAGTAAATAAGACAAGTAAAGAGCACTCATAATTTTATAGTAGTTCGGCCCCAATCGTGGCCTACGTCCACTTCTGAGTCCTCTTCGTCGAGGCCCACCAGTGTCCACTACCGATCTTCTTTGGGTGAAGACCAAACCCTTACGAACTTTCAACTTATAAGGGAGACTCCTTACAAGAATACAACACTTAGCTTACTCTCTTCCTCCTTTACTTTTTCTTTCACACTTTTAGCACACACTTTTTTCACATATTTTTGTCTAATAACTTGTGTGAATACTTGTGCTAAATGTAAGAAAACTTGAGATATTTATAGACCTTAATCGGCTTCAAAAGAATGGAGCCAAAATTCAAACACACCTAAAAAAATTAGGTACGAGCTGTACAACCATCGTTGTTGGTACAACCATCGAAAGCTGCCCGAAATCCTGGGCGGCGGTGGTACAATCTCCAACATGGGCAGTATAGCCACTGGCCTAGGTGGTATGGTCATCGCTTATCGACGATACAACCGCTAGGATTTCTGAAAAAGTGGCTCCATTCACTTTTCCAATCCCGACTTATACCTCCTATTGACCAATTTTTAGGTCAACCAATTGAGCACAACCTGGGCTCAATCTATCTCCTTAGTAGACCCGATTGCCTCACATTGAGTTGATTTAGATTTCTTCTAAATCAAACTCAATTAGGACTCGATCCCTAAATATGACTCATTGAGTACAACTATAAGGGCCATCAAGTTAAACAATAACCTAACTCCTGCCAATGACTGCCTCTAACATTCTTGCGGTGAGTCTTACGATCTTCCTCTAGTGATCTTCCAGTGTGTTCCCAACAAGCTTCTCAATTCCTTCGTCGTACTCCCAACGAGCTCCCACTGCATCGTCAGAACCTTGGCCCGATGCCTAAACTTGATCTTGGCCTAATCATCTAGTTGTAACTACTTTTCTCTATCATAGTTAAACTTACATTAATTCCTCCAACACACATGTTAGATTAAAGACTCATCAATTGATTTCATCATCAAAATATGAGATTCAACAAAGATCTCACGTACCATCTAGGGATTGTAGTGTAGTGGCCTAGTACGTCTATAGTCGACGAGTTAAGTGAATTGTTATAGGATAATAATTCACTGAGTCAGAAGGTGTTCTAACAATGAGGACTCACAGCCAGCTCGGTATTAGGCCTCGAGGGTCACATACATATGGTGGAAGTTTTTGAGAGTAGAGGATTGGATATGAGTTATCTAATTAGCCTATGTTCTCATTAGATAAGACCCAACATTGATAGATCACTACATGAGGCCCAATTAGAGACTAATTAAAATTATTGGATAGAGATCCAATAATTCAAGATTAGTAAGTAATTGGATAGAGATCCAGTACCCACTAAGGCAAGATCCACTAGGGTTTCTTAGTGGCTCTCTATGAATAGGAGGCAGGGGCAACACATTAGTAAGAGACTACACCTCTAGTTGCCCCTTCCTGTTCTCCTCCCTCCCTCGTCTTCTATGCAAGAGTTATGAGATTTTAGCTGTGATTGGAGGAGCATCACTGTATTGATCTATCATGTGGATACTACTAGAGAGGATGATATTTGACCTCCTTCATCCTCTCCATTTGGATATGAATTTTTAGGGATATACGATCTCTCTAGGTAATCAATCTCTCATATATCGTGGTTTTTATATTTGTAGGTTTTTCACACACCAATCTTTTCACGATGCTTTGATATATGTGGGAAACCAATTTTGTTTTGTTTCTTTCACCACGCATGTAGTGCTCCTGCTACCTGACAAGTTGTACATGGATGAGAAGTGGAAGTTGTCCAAGAAGGGGAGCAAGAGAGAGGGCGGCGACCTCTCATAGAAGGGGTCAACAAGAATGTCGGAGGGGCAAGGAAACAACAACAACGAGGCGGCGAGGGTGGGGCAATCATTCTCCTACCGATGCTTGAGCCTTGTGAGGGAGCAGCAGACAAGGTTCTACATCATGTACTGCTGCATCACCATGCTCATCTGCATCACCACCACCTTCCTTTGTACCATGGCAATGAGTGTATCCTCGAGTCCTGTGTTCTTTCTTACTTTTCATCGGCTCCTACTAAGACGAGAAAGATAGGTGGATGAAGGCAGACAGGATGGAGAGGACAAGTGGAGTCTACAATGGACTATACCAGGTGGATCGTATAGGATCTATGAACTCAGAACTAAAACAGAGGACTTTCTGCTAACACATTTAAGTAGTAAGGTCACTATGTAAGCACCTCCCACTCTTGAACCTGTGTAGAATCATCATCACAGTGTAGCTTCAATTAACACATCGAATTGGGACCAAACTGATAGGACCCTAACAGGGTTGGATCCTCATATATTAAGTCATGTTCTTTATTGAGTAATGTTGGTTAGTCTAACCAAGTCATTAGGAGTCCTAGTGGGAGTTGGAGTCTATTTTATTAGGAGTCCTAGTAGGAGTTGGAGTCTATTTAATTAAGAGTCCAAGTAGGAGTCTATTTTAGGAGTCCAAGTTCAATTAGGAGTTAGTTAACAGTCTTTATAAATATGGTTGTAACTATTTCTTTTAAGGCGATCAAAGAAGAAAATATGTTTTAGCCTTTGGCCAAAACTATAGAAGAGCCGAGCCCCTATAGTGATCAAGGAGGACTGATCCCCTATAGAGATCAAGGAGGCTCGATCCCTTCAAAGTGATTGTTTATCCCCTCTTTTCCATCTCCATCTATGATAGAACCCTAGGAGTTCCTATCACAAATTGATAAGGAGCTCAATGGGTGGTAGATAAGAGTTGGTGGAGGGGTTAGATGGAAGTTCTTTTGTTTTTAGGTGGGAGATGATGAATAGGGTTGTTCATGCCACTGTTAGAGGAGGGAGTGTCGACCATGGTGCTTACACTTGGACCCTCAATTAGGGATGCAGTGCTGGCCTTTGGAGCAGTAGAGGAGGGCAGTGTAGAAGCCATCAGAGCTCCGACTGGAGTGGTGGTGCTAGCTTTGGGAGCCTCTGCGATTGGCAGAAGCAGCAAGGCTGCTCTTTGGAGCTATAGAAGGGATAGGGGTGGGGTTGTTGCTCGTTTGAGCTGGTGCGATGGTGGTGAGGTGGCAAACGCTGAGCCTGACTGTGGATTCAACCATGGCTCTAACTATGGGTGAGAAGGAATGATGCAACTTATCGTGGGCGAGGAGAAGAAAGAAGAGTTGGCTCAGGAGGAGATGCCTGAACCGCTACTCGCTGATGTGCCAGTGGAGACTGTTATCACTAGTGAGGCACCAGAGGCTCCTGAGAAATGGATTGCCTATTGGATCATGAGAAGGAAGAACTGATGAGGTTTGCTCTAAGGCGAAAGCTCTCATATAATGTTAAGGTGGCAAGTGATTACAAAAGTCCAAAGAAAGATTATGGATACAACCCTTATTTATATATGATGGATGAGAGGATTTCCCTCAACTAATCACGAGATTGCCTTGTGCAGTTGAGAAATCTTAGCTATTATCAAGAACAATCTCTAGAACTAAGGTGGGGAAGTCTAAAACTAATTAGAGTTCAGAATATAACACTACTACGATATATTTTTGAAGGAATTATAGATATTAAATATAAATATCAAGTTTGTACAAAGTTGAGGTTCAATCAGTTTTTTGTGCCCCGACTTAAAAATATAACTGACTATTCCCAACATATTAGCCCTAGGAAAGTCATATGAGAATGGTTTCACAAAAAAAACCACGATAAAAAAGTTTATGCAAAGTTACGATTTGATCGATCTTTTGCATATCATCTCGAAAATATAAAATATTAACCATTCCCAATATATTAGCCATAGGGAAGTCGTATGAGCATAGTTTCACAAAAAGGCATGACGATCATAAAGCTTACGCAAAGTTGAGGTTCAAAGATTTTTTTAGAACCATCTTGAAAATACAAAAAATTGACCATTCCCAACATATTAGCCCTAGGGAAGTCGTATGAGCATAATTTCACAAAAAATATGATGGTCATAAAGTTTACTCAATGTTGAGGTTCAATCGATATTTTGCATACTATCACAAAAATATAAAATATTGACCATTCCCAACATATTAGCCCTACAGTAGTCTTATGAGCATGGTTTCATCAAAAAACATGATGATCATAAAGTTTTGCACAAAATCAAGGTTTGATCGGTGTTTTGCGCAACATCTTGAAAATATAAAATATTGATCATTCCTAACATATTAGCCCAAGGGAAGTCATAAGAGCATGATTTCGCAAAAAACCATAACGGTCAAAAAGTTTGCATAATGTCGAAGTTTGATGGGTGTTTTGTGCATCGTCTTGAAAATATAAAATATTGACCATCCTCAATATATTTGCCCTAGGGAAGTCATATGAGCATGGTTCCATAAGAATATGAGATGATCGTAAAATTTATGCAAAGTTCAGATTTGATTGGTGGTTTGCGCTCCATCACAAAAATATAAAATATTGACAATTCCCAACATATTATCTATAGGGAAGTCATATAAGCATGGTTTCACAGAAAATGGCAACGGTCATAAAGTTTACACAAATCAAGTTTCGATCAATGTTTTAGCACTGCCTCCAAAATATAAAGTGTTGACCATTCCCAGCATATTAGCCTTAGGGAACTCATATAAGCACAATTTCACAAAAAAATATGACAATCATAAAATTGGTGCAAAGTCGAGGTTCATCAGTGTTTTGTACCCTCTCAAAAATATTAAACATTAACCATTCCCAAAAAATTAGCCTAGAGAAGTCATATGAGCATCATTTTATAAAAAAAATGTGACAATTATAAAGTTTGCACAAAGTCGAGGTTCGATCGGTTTTATGTGCGCTACTACAAAAATAAAAAAATATTAACCATTTCTTACATATTAGCCAAAGGGAAGTTGGATAAACATAGTTTCATAAGAAAACATGATAGTCATAAAGTTTATATAAAGTCAAGATACGAATGATTTTTAGCACACCATCTTGAAAATATAAAACATTGATAATTCCCAATATATTAGCCCTAGAGAAGTTGTATGAGCATGATTTAATGAAAAAATATAATAGTCATAAAGATTGTACAAAGTCGATGTCCGATCGATTTTTTACACACCATCCCGAAAATATAAAATATTGACCATTCTCAACACATTAACCCTAGGGAAGTCATACGACCATAGTTTCACAAAAAAATATGATGGTCATAAAGTTTTTACAAAGTTGAGGATCAAGCGATTTTTTATGCATCATCTTAAAAATACAAAATATTGACCATTCAAAAAATTAATTTAAAATTTGGATATCATCAAATAAGAATGCATGAGGGTAATGAATGAAAATCCGCTCTCAAAAGTAAATATGGTTTATATAAAAGGTTGGTGATACCTTTTGGCTTAACTAATGCACCTAGCACTTTTATGAGATTGATGAACCATGTTTTACGTACTTACATTAGAAAGTTTGTAATGGCTTATTTTGATGATATACTTGTGTATAGAAAAAGTTCAGATAAGCATGTAACATATTTAAAAGTTATTTTTGATGTGCTTCGAAAAGAAAAGTTATATGCTAATCCAAAGAAATATAATTCCTGCACTAATGAAATTACTTTTCTTAGTTATATTATTAATGATAAAGGAATATATGTTGATCAAGAAAAAAATGAAAGTAATTATGGAGTAGCCAAAACCCACTAGTGTTAGTGATGTTAGAAGTTTTCACGGTCTTGCTATCTTTTATAGAAGATTCATTATGGATTTTTCTATAATTTTTACATCATTAACTGAATGCATAAAAAAGAATGTGAGATCTAGGTGGGGTAAAGAACAAGATAATGCTTTTAACTTGCTTAAAGATAATTTTAAAAATATAATCATCTTTTATATTGGTGAGTATTTTGTTTTTAAGTTCTTTCATGAATGTTGGAACTTATCAAAATTTTCTTCTTGTGACGTTAAAAGCTCAAAAAATCTTTGCTTTCTTTTCAACTTATCAAACTTCTTAGTTTGTGCTATTTTAAGAGAATCAAAGTGTTGTTTTAATTATTTTATCAATTTTTTCATTGATAAAGTGATTAGAATAGTTTCTACTACTTCAATCTTGAAAGATCTCTCTTGTTTGAATTCATTAGAGGGTGTCAATTTGTATTCCATGTGTATCATAGCTCTTTAGTTATTAGAGTGTATAGTTGCTAAGTTGATTATTTCCATCATTTGGTATTAGAGTTCGTCTTAAGTTTGAGATTTGCATATGCATTTATTTGCTATCTTTTAGCTTTTCCTTTTCTCTTCTTCTTTGTTTATCACCATATCCATAATTGATGTTTTTCCTTCATCTTTATTGTTGTGCTTCTTGTGTTATTATTATTATTCTTTATTTTTCTACACTTTATGGTATAAAAAGAAAATAAAAGAAAAGAAAAAGAAAATCATAAAGGTAAAAAAAAGAAAGAGATCATAATTAAAAAATAAATTATGGATTCAAGGAATTCTTCCAATTTATAGGATTTTATCTTCATTCATTTAAATTTTTGTTTCGGTTTAGAAATCTTTCTTCATTCATGTAAATGTTCTTTATTCATTTGATATTTTAATTCTAATCCATGCTTGTGATTCAATTGCATTACACACACCTTTAAATTGGCCTACCTTTTGTTTGCTTTTAGACCTATCTAATTTCACTATCCTTAAATTGCCTTAATCTAAAATGTATATTTAGGTACTTTAGAAAACATAAAAACCCAAAGAACAAAAACAAGAGAAGTAAAAGGCAAGAATGGTGAGATTAATACTAAGAAAAGTAAAAAATTATGTGATGCGAGTGGACTAGGTATTGGAAGAGTCTTAATGAGTGTTAGGACCCTAGCTGAGTTAGGTCCTAGTCGATTGAGTCGAGTCCTTAGATTGGGCCTTATTGGCCAGCCTAGACCAACATTAAGTTGGCTAGGAGGAGATTTGAATCTATTGTAATAAATCAGCCCAGATCCTAATAGGGTTAGGATTCGGTTGAATTAGAGTCTTGTTAGGAGTCGGAGTTGGATTTGGGTTGGAGTCAACCAAGTCAAGCTTGTAATTAACCCAATTGACCACCCACCTTAATGAGTGGAAGTCGACTAAGGCTGAGAGGAGGTGGCTAGGTTTTGAGATGTGAGTGTTTGACTTGGAGTGTGAGTTTGATTAGGAATTGGAGTCTTAGTTTACTTGGAGTAGGAATTAATTAGGAGTTAGAGTCTTAGTTTACTTGGAGTATAAGTCTTATTAGGAATTAGGGATTTAAGACCCTATATAAAGTATTTAGCCACTACTATTTTTTTAATTAATCAATACATCTTTTCAGCCATTGTGGTTGATTCCTAAGGAGGGAGGAACCCTTATAGAGTTCTAAAGAGGGTCGATCCCCTATAGAGGTCAACCCAAGCTTAGAATTCTGTGAGTTCTAACACTTGGTATCAGAGCAACATTCTTAGTATCTCACTATTCTTCTACCTTCATCGCTGCCTCCATCCGCCCCACCATCATCCCAAGCAATTCCCATAATTGTTGTCATCATCGTCGACTCCGTCGTCATCATCACTACTGCAAAAACATCATATGTGGCCTCTACTAAAATTGCATCAGGCTTTGGTATCTACCTTACTATTGCTGTAATTTACTTATCCAAAAACAAAAAAAAATAATACATATATCTCGTTTCAAAAACTTATCGTTGTAAAGTTATCATCTATATAATGAAAGTTACGCTGCAAAATTTCAACTAAACATTTGCTATCATATCTTTGATCTTTTTGTCAATATCTTATTGTCATATTCATCTTCGTATTTACGTTGGCTTGGATTTCCTTACCAGCAGAGTCTCATTGAATTTTTCTTTAAATCTTTGATGTAACCACTGAAAACTTTTCGTCAAACTACTGTTCTTGGATGCAAAATTCTGTTGTTGATTTGTTGCATCTGATCTTGCTGCCATATTTGCCACCATATTGCTATCATCTATATTGTTGTTATCCTTGTTGATTTTGTGCTATCATATTCCTCAAAATACTACTACAATATTGTTGGAACTTTCATCGTAAAATTACTATCTTTTGATGAAAAATTATACTGTCATACTTTTCAGTGTTTCTTGCTGTATACACAACTAATCTCTGTCAAATTTGTTGCTATCATATTGTTGTCACTATTCTCATCTATCTTGCTTCCATCCTCATTGGTTTCTTGCTATCGAAATCATCCATATACTGCTGGAATCCTTTTGTCACAAAACTATTATTTTTCGACGAAGAATTCTACAGCGACATCCTTTGTCACTTCTTGCCACAGCTACACTATACCAGTTGCTGCCACCAACAGTAAACCAAAACCTTTCTTCCTGACTTTAAACCATTGTCACTGAAACCCTTTTAAGCCTCAACCACACCCTCAAACTGCAGCACTAATAGCAACCTAAATCGTAAGCTATCAACCCTAAATCGTAACCTTGACCCATATCTCTTTTGGCCACCAATTCCTACCAAACCAGTTGATGCCACCCATAGCAATACCCTAACCCATCTTCTTATCCTTAAACCACTGCCACCAAACCCCCCTTACATCCTCCATCGCAGCCTTAAACTGCGGCATCAACTACACCTCCAACAATAGCCTATCAACACAAAATTCTGCAGCACTACCTTTTGGTGTCTTTTGCTACAACCATACCTGATCTTTATCAAGATTATTGCTGTCATCCACATCAACCATAAGGTACCCCTTTAGCCTTTAGACATAGTCATCATAGTTCACTTTTAATCTTTACAATCGGCCTAATAATAATATAAAAAATAGCAACCCAAACTGCAACCATCTACCTATGATCTATCATCTCTTGCGACCACTTAGCCATCCAACCAATCCCTACCCTTAATTAGATAGCAAAGGAGGATCTCAACATTATAGATCTAGAGTCTTACACCATAGCATCGATAGATCTGATTGGTGCCAAGTTTGAGGCTTTTGAGGCATGTATGGAAGATAATTTATGCGCTCTCTTCTTAGAATTAAAATTGGGTCGATCACTGAGCCCAACAATATTGTAGCAAAGCGAGAGTCCAGATCACAGATAGAACCCTCTAGAGAAAGAAGAACATGTGACAAATCTAGCATCTACATGCATGAGGGTGGACTTCCCTCGATGGGAAGATGGAGACCCGACGAGATGGCTTTCGCATGCAGAGTGCTACTTTCTTATTATCACCGGACCAAGAGGCTTCCATGGTAGACATTGCTGCTATCCACCTTGAATGAGACACCATATAGTGGTATAATTGATTTGAACACACTCAAGGAGTCCCAATGTGGAGGCAATTCAAAAGTGGTTTGCTAATCCACTTTGGACCGTCTAAGTATGAGAATATCGATAAACAACTTGTAAAGATCCGACAAACCTCTACGATCCAAGAATATCATACTAGGTTCGAAAGATTATCTAACTAAGCTTGTGATTGGTCCTAGGGACCTTTATCGAAGGATTTAAGCTGGAGATATGAGAAGTTAAGGCACGACAGCCCTATACATTGATGTTAGCGATATCCTTCGCATGACTTTAAGAGGAGCGGCTTAATCAAGATGCTTGGAGGACAAGACCCACACTACAACCAACAACATACAAACCTCCAACTCTATCCACTTCCAACCAACCCTCTCAGCTGAAGAAATTTATGAGAGAAGAGCTTTGGGATAGATCCACAAAGGGGTTGTGTTGGCATTGTGACGAGTCATGGAGCCATGACCACCAATGCAAGAAGGGATGACCTCCTGATTGAACCCAGTGATAAATCTAAACAGGAAAAGGAGGACCTCAAGCACAAGGAGGAGAACACGAAGGAGGACCTGCAACCAATCGTTAGTACAATTCATGCTTTAGCCAGCTATGCGAACCTATAGATGATAAAAATTGAAGAATTCCTTAAGCATCAGCCCACCACCATCCTCATTGACACCGAGAGCACTAACAACTTTATGGACAGCAAGGTTGCTACTCAATCGATGCTTCAAATTAAAGATTGTAGTAGGTTTGGCATAAAAGTTGCAGATGGCCGAATCCTCAACTATAACCAAAAGTGCCCATGGGTGAAACTAGTTTTGCAGGGCCAAGAGATCATTACTGATTTCTTCCTCTTACCACTTAAAAATTATGAAGCAATGCTCGGCATCAAATGGCTATCCTCATTAGGTGATGTTTTATAGAATTTTTCCAAGCTAATCATGAAAATTTTCAATCTAGGGAAAAAGGTAATCCTACGCAGGAAATGTAGGAGCGACTGTTGAATCTCAAATTTTGATGATGAATCAATTGATGAGTTTTATGATCTAACTCATGTGTTAAAGAACGTGATGCAGGATTAACTACGATAGTAAAAAGACATTACAATCAGATGTTGGGCCGGAGTCAAGCTCGAGCATCGGGCCAAGGTTCGGACGACGCAATGAGAGCTCACTGGAGGTTAGTCGAGGTTCAGACAATGTTGTCGGGAGCTCACTGAGAACTCACCAAAAGTTTGCCAGGAAGTTCATCGGTAGTTTGCCAATAGGTTGTCAGCAGCTTGTCAGGTGTTCGCTGGAAGAATGCTGGAAGTCTATTACGAGTTCGCCGAAGGAAATCGAGCGCTCATCAAGAACTCACCAGAAGTTTGTTGGGAAGTTCATTAGGAATTCAATGATAGGTTATTGGGAGCTCGCTGGGAGTTTGCCAGAAGAATGCTGGGAGTTCGTTGGGAGTTCATCGAAGGAAATCGAGAGCTCACTATGGGTTCATCGGAAAGATGCCGAGAGTTCACCGAAGAGACGATCAGACAATGAACATTATATGTTGAGTATCATAGTTAGCATCGTAATGAGAGCTAGTTTTACTAACTTAATTAAGAGGCCATTAGGCCTCAATTGGAATTGATTTGGACTCATTGTAAAAGTCATTTCAATAACCCAATGTTATATAAGGCACGGTCTTCGAAAACACAGTCTCAAAGATGACATAGTCTTCAAATGCATGTCAGGCGGTTGAACTGCTTAGACTAGGCTATTGAACCGCCCAAATATAGTCTCCCAGACTATTGGGCGGCTGAACCGCCCAGAACATAGTCTTCTAGACTATGTCAAGCGGCTGAATCACCCAGAACATACTCTTCGAGACTAGCACCTCGGGATCACTTAAAAATTAATTTTTGGCTCTACTTTTGAAGTCATTTGGGGCCTATAAATACCCCACCCTTTCTTGCCTGAGGTATGCAAGCAATTAAGAGCAAAAATCTTATGAAAATACTATTGTAATTGAGAGCTTCTCCTCATTTCATCTTGTGTAGTTTTTTGTTTAAGGGAGAGCTTTAAATCTTGTAAAGGTTATCTCTTAAACCTTTAAAAGGATAATAGAGTTGTAAGAGGGTAATTTATCTTTATCCATTGAAATAAGATCAATAGTGGAAGCTGGTGGCCTCAATGGAGGAGGAATCGAGAACGTAGGTTATGAGACCAAACTACTATAAAATCAGTTTGCTTTCTCTTTTTTGCTCTTTAACTTCATTGCTCTGTTATTGAACTATCTATTATCTTTTCTTGCACTATTACAAACATCTCTACACTTAAACATATTTTCGATATGGTTTTTCATTGAACAAAATTTTTAAATCGACGAAGATTTCTCATCAGCATAATTGGTATCAAAGCAATGCTTCTCTCTGTTTGGCTTAAAATCTAAGAGAGATGGCTTTTGTTGGCAATCAAGAGGGACTTTCTATCACTCATCCTCACATGTTCAATAGGATAGATTACATGTATTGGAAAACTCGAATGAGAATTTTTCTACTTTTTATGGATTTTGAATTATGACAAATTATTAAAAGTAGTTTTGAAAAGCCTTCTAAACCGATGAACGAATGGAATAATTCAGAAAAGAAGACTTTCTCTTTAAATGCTAAAGCAATAAACGCTTTATTTTGTGCTCTTAATAAAAACAAATTTAATCGGGTTTCTATATGCAAAACTACGTATGAAATTTGGCACACACTCGAAGTTATACATGAAGGCACCAATCGAGTCAAAGAGTCAAAAATTAATCTTTTGGTGCTTAATTATGAGTTGTTTCGCATGAAACCAAGTGAGACCATAGGAGACATGTACACCCGTTTTACGGATGTCGTCAATGGTCTAAAAGTGCTTGGTAAAAGTTTTTCTAATTTTGAACTTGTAAACAAAATATTAAGATCCCTTCTTAGAAGTTGGGATCCTAAAGTAACGGCAATACAAGAAGCAAAGGACCTAAATAATTTTTCACTTGAAAAACTAATTGGATCTTTGATAACTTACAAAATGACATGTATAGCACATGATGAACTCAAGAATAACTTTCCAAATAATAAGAAGGACATAACACTTAGAACAAGGAAGACCACTTGGGAGAAAACTCAAGTGACAACGACGATGATGAGGACTTCGCACTTCTTACAAGAAAATTTAAGAAATTCTTTAAAATGACTAAAATAAGATAGGATACAAAGATCAAAAGTGAACTAAAAAAGGACTCAATAATATATTACAAATGTAAGAAGCCAGGAAACTTCAAATATGAATGTCTCCAAGTGAAGAAGAAGCAACCAAAGAAGAAAAATGAGCTCAAAGCTACTTGTGACGACTCAAGTTTATTCAAAAATGAGGAGCCAACCAATAAGGAAGAAGTTACAAATTACGTTCTAATAGCATTTGACAACGAGGTAAGTAATCTAAACAAGCCTTCTTTATCTTATGATGAATTATTTAATACATTTAATGACTTGTTTGATGATCTTAAATTAGTTAGTAATAAGTATAAATTATTAAAGAAAGATCATGCTTCACTTGCTAGTAAGTTTAAAAATTTAAAAGAAAGGAGTATAATGAACATAGGATAGTTCCTTGCACTAAGTGTGAAGAATTAGATATACTTAAGAAAGAAAATGTTTCATTACAAGAAACATTAGAAAAATTTTAAATAGGTAAAAAATCCTTAAACATGATCCTTGCTAATAAGGGTCATGTTTATAGAAATGAAGAAATTGGCTTGATGAGTAACACTCAATAAAAGTCAACGATCTTCGTTAAAGGACTTACATTATATGTTTCACCTAGTAATAAATGTAATTTTTGTGGAAGAATTGGACACTATGCTTATAAATGTTCATTTAAAAGATATAGTCCACAAAAATTAATTTGGGTTCCTAAAAGAACCATAGACAACTCAATGCCATTAGTAAAATTAGGTATAATTTTTCATGAGAAACCCAAAGGCAAATGGGTACCTAAACCAAAACACTCTTTCTTATAAGTATATCTCCAAACAAAGGCTAGAAGCACTAAATGGTACCTTGATAGTGGATGCTCAAGGAATATGACTAGAGATCCAACTCATTTCTCCAGGTTTACTAGCCTAAATGAAGGATTTGTCACATTCGGAAACAACAACAAGGGAAAAATCATTGGGAAAGGAACCATAGGTAACAAATCAAACCTTTTGATATAAGATGTATTATTAGTTAATTGTTTGAAACATAATCTACTAAGCATTAGTCAATTGTATGATAAAGGATACATTATCAAATTTGAATCTAATGCTTGTATAATTGAAATACTATGCAAAAATAATTTTAAAATTGCCTTGAGAAGCAATAATGTGTATACTATTGATATTGATAATTTTTATAATGAAATATATTTTTCGGTCTTAAATGATGATACATGGATTTGACATAGAAGACTAGGACATGCTAGTATGAAACTATTAAATTAAATCTTAACTAAAAATCTAGTAAGAGGAATGTCTAGCATCAAGTGCGTAAAAGATAAAGTTTGTGATGCATGTCAACTAGAAAAATAAATAAAAAGTAGTTTCAAATCAAAAAATCAAATAAGCACCTCTAGGCTACTATAATTGATCCACTTGGACCTATTTTTTGGCATACAAAAGTGATTTCTTTAAAAAAAATTTAAAATTTTACAAACTTATTCAAAATGAAAGGAGTTTTATGATTTCATCTATATGTAGTGATCATGGTGGTGAGTTTCAAAATCATGATTTTTAAAATTTTTATGACTCTAATAGGTATAATCATAATTTCTCTACTCCTAGAAATTCATAATAAAATGGAGTAGTAGAAAGAAAAAAATAGGAGCTTACAAGAAATGGCTAAAACCATATTAAATGAACATAGCCTACCCAAGTATTTTTGGGCCGAAGCCGTTAACATGACTTACTATGTTATGAATAGGGTTCTTGTAAGACCATTACTCTCCAAAACTGCTTATGAATTGTGGAATAATAAAAAACCCAAGATTTCATATTTCAAAGTATTTTGTTGTAAATGTTTTATTTTGAATGAAAAAATGCATTAGGAAAGTTCGATGCAAAATCCGATGAAGGCATATTTCTTGGTTATTCCTCAATTTCAAAACTTGATTGTGTCTTTAATAAAAGAACTCAAGTAATTGATGAATCCATCTATATTTTTTTTAATGAGGTTTCCAAATTGAAGAAAATTAATTTTGATAATTATTTTAATTTTGATACTTTAAATTTGAATGATAAAACTCCTATCCAAAATAACTTGGATGCATCTAATTCCAAGGAATCCTTACCTAAGGAATGGAAGTATGTAGATACTCATCCTAAGGAGTTAATAATAGGAGATATATCAAAAGGTGTTCAAACATCAAAAGGTGTTAACTCATCCTAAGGAGTTATTTAACTATCTATTATCTTTGCTGACACTATTACGAACATCTCTACACTTAAATGCATTTCCGATATATTTTTCATTGAGCAAAATTTTTAAATCGATGAAAATTTCTCATCAGCACTAACTCACCACCCCCCCCACCACCCCCCGCCCCTCTTGGTGCTACTTTGATCCTAACAACGATGTAACGATGATTTTGACATAGCATATGGAGAAGGTCCTCCAGAAATTTCATAGTGGCTTCCTAATGCAACTTTAGTAGCTATATATAAAGGAGCCAATTAAGATTGAAGATCTGAACCTTCTCCAATTGCTTGTTGAATTTTCCAAGGTCTTCACCGAATCGAAACGTCAACCCCCTACTTGGTTGCACTATCACTGGAAGTTTGTAAAGGATGATGACAAGATCATAACTCCTTTCACGATATTACTGAAAAAGGATATCTTCCTTTAGCCGAATGAAACTGTAGCAACCTTTGATGCCCTTATAGCCATGATTCCATCTACATTGGTGCTAATACTACCCGATTTTATCAAGGTGTTTATAATTGAAGCAGACATATCAAGAGCTAGAATTGGCACCATTCTCATGCAAGATGACCGACCCCTAGCCTACATCAACAAAGTCCTCTCTCCACCTCACCCAAAGCTTTCAATCCACAACAAGGAGACACTAATCATTATTAAATTTGTGGCTTGGTATGATACAGGTCAACGACATAAAAGAAAGATAGAAATAAACCTGAGAAAATTGTAGCTTCTACCCACTCCGGACTTAATTTGGGCCAACACTTCCATGGACCATATTAGAGGGCTGCCACTATCAAAGAGGAAAGTTTTGTAAACAATGAAGAACAACCACATTGCAGCCCACACAAGAACGAAACAACCACTTAACAAATGTAGGAATAAAAAGACGTTTTCAAGAGAGAGAACATCAAAATCACAGCCCTACCAGTAGGAATCCATGAATACTCGAGCCTTGAGGAAGTGGTCTCCTTGTTACTTTAGACCCTATAAAATTAGAGAGCACATTGGAGCTGTGTCATATGGATCAGATCTACACGTCGATTCAAAAGTGCACCTGATCCTCTATGTGTCATACCTCAAGTGGAAGTTTAAAGAGGATGACTTAGCCCAGATCTATCCACCCAACACCCAAGTTGATGAAGAGGCTCGGTTCCACCTGGAGATCGTATGGGATCGCAAGATCACGACACATCACTGTCTAGACAGTACTATTGACACTAGACCATAGGAGCATGATGCGCCTACTACAAGGGCCACGAGGGAGCCTCACGAGGAGTTGTAGATCAGGACCTGGAGTCATAGAGTCTCATCCTTGAGGACAAGGCTGATTTGAAGAGGGAGTGTCTCTTAGGACCCTAGTTGAGTCGGGTCCTAGTCGATTGAGTCGAGTCCTTAGATTGGACTTGTTGGCTAGCCTAGACCTGACATTATGTTGACTAAGAGGAGATTTTATTCTATTGTAATAAATTAGCCCAAATCCTAGTAGGGTTAGGATTCGACTGAACTGGAGTCTAGTTAGGAGTCGAAGCTACCCACCTTGATAAGGGGAAGTCGGCTAGGGCTGAGAGGAGGCGGCTAGGGTTTGAGATGAGAGTGTTTCACTTGGAGTAGAAATTTGATTAGGAGTTGGAGTCTTAGTTTACTTAGAGTAGGAGTTGGAGTCTTAATTTACTTAGAGTAGGAGTCCTATTAGGAATTAGGGTTTTAAGACCTAATAGAACCTCGGAAGGAGCTCTATAGAATTTTATCTTTGAGGGGGATCAACCTGTGGAATACTATAAGGGTTCCTCCCTCCTAGGGTCGACCAACAAGGCTAAAATAGAATTGATATTGCTTAATGAAAAGATGTGGAGGCTACAAGCTTATGTAGGGCTCAAAACCGTAGCCCTAGGAGGGGCTTCCTAAGTGAATTCCCCCTTTTATCCCTCCTATAGCCGCCCTACCTAAATAAGGGGGGTGGTAGCCTAAGTGGCTACACAAGTCGCATGCCTCTGCTAGAAACCCTAGTCGACCAACCCAGTGAAGGGGACGATGACCAGGAAGCCCTAAGGCCCTAAAATAAATCATAGTTATAATTCTTTATAGGACAGAAGTGACTATATGAGATTTTATTACAATCTCACAGGGTTTTTATTAATTACTTCTATGGTAATTAGGACTCAACCTTGTTGGAGTCCTATCAAGCCCGCCCTCTTTGAATTAGCGTTATCCTCAGAGCTAAGAATCCTATAAACTCAACGAACTAGGTCTTCAGCTCCTCATATAATTCCTATGCTATCATCAACTGAACTTTGGCCTTCTCATTAGCTTAGTTTTTAGTTGAAAGATTTTGCGTTGAGTCGTCTTCTTTAAATTTTTATTTGAGGTGGGATACTAGGAGGATCAACTGTAGTCTTGATCTAGTGCACGGATCTGATCTCCAAGTTGGGGCCCCAATGTGATCCCCAATTTTACAAGGCCCAAAGAAATAAGGAGACCACTTTCTTAAGGCTCGAATTTCCTTTTGATCGGGTTGGAGGTGTAGGAAAACTTAATCTTTAATTTTTCGTTCTTTTTGTAGTTTGTTGAGAGATCGTTTATTCTTTGTATGTGCTACCATGTGGTTAGTCTTCAATAATAGCCAATCTTTCTTCTGGAATGGTGACTACCCTCTGGTATGGTTTAGGATGATGAGAGCCCAATCTGGCGTGAGCATGGATTGTAATTCTTCTAGGCCTATTCCTCTTTCGTACCATGGACCTGTATCTAGCCAAATTTTAAATTTGGTAACAATGAGTATCCCCTTTAAGAACCTCATATGGAGTGTGGGGGAAGCCTCGGTGTGAATTAGGAGTCGACCATCTTGTATAAGGGTGATGCGGATCCCAACTCTGGATATGTATGCTCCAATCATAAACATATGGCCACGATATTATGGGGACAACATCGTGGTCATGAGGGCTATAGTTCCACTCAGCCAAGGTGGTGCATCTTTCTTCATAGTGAGAGGGATGATGTTTGTTGAGATCTACGAATGATTCTTCTCTTATTTTGATTTTGCCACTAGAAAGGCTCAATTTTTTCATGGTATTGGGTCATAGATCGGACGTCATCATCAAGGAGGTCTTTGAGCATCATTGTCTGATCCTGGAGAAAGTCATAGAAGTCACCTGAGATCTGGAAGTGCTACATCAGCAACTATAGTGAGTTCGGTGGAATGTAACACTTAAGAAGTAACTTATCCCTGGTGAAAAGGATGTATGGATGTGTCATAGTAAGAAATAAGCATGGTTGAATAATCCATATCTCTATTATCTCTTGGGAAACCCTTGTATCTTTGATCTTCTGTGGGCAGCAATCTGGCCAAGTATTATATGGTGGTAATTTCAACCAGTTCAGCATAGGAGAATCGGGCATCTTGACAAGAGGTAGTAGGCTCTGTTTAGTGGAGACTCCCAAAATTTTAGCAAGCTATGAGGGAGGGTTCTTATCTTCAATCTCCTTTGGCTTCATCTCCTGAAACTCTTGAATTTGGATGAGAAGCTGCTGGATTCTTCTTTTGGTACCCCCTCCAAGTGTTGTGTTGTGGTTGGTCGTTGGGCTCCCTCGTAGGACCACCTATTTTTCTTTGATGAAAAATTTCATGGTTAGCTTTAAAAAATTTTAGAAATATCTCTAATTATGGACAACCAATCAATGTCGAGCATTATATTAAAATCATCGAGAGGGAGGAGAAAAAAATCAACAACTATGTCTTGCTCCTATATGATCAGTTTTACCCACAGGCACTTCTGGTTATACTTCAGAATTTAGCCATTAGCTACCTTGACTTCGAACCTGCTATAATCTTCTTTTTGGAGTATTGAGTGGGCAACAACTTTACTACTCATGAAGATGTATGTACTCCCGACGTCGATGAGGATGATGATGGACTACTGCTCAAGAAACCCTTCGATCTTCAATTTTTGTAGGTTGGTGTAGACGGCTAAGGTAGGGACCGTGTGAGTGGTCGGTTGTGGTGTATCCTTCTCCTTGGGCTCGAGAGTCGTATCTTCAAATTTGGGTTCTTTAGTGGGTGCAATCATCAGTGGTGTCTCCTTTTTACATTGGTGTTATAGGCTCCACAGTTTATCACAATTCCCACATAGGCCCTTCACCGATCCGTCATGAAGGTCTTCTCTTATTAATATTTTCGGTTGAAGGGGTCGGCTGATAGTAGGAGGAGGTGAAAGCTTTGGTGCTGCTGGTCGAGGAGCGACCCTAGTTCTCCGAGCTTCATAGTTTAATCACTCCTCTTGATGTCACACGGAGGAGATGGCTACCTTAAGTGTATACGGTTGTCGTGCTTTAACTTCTTTCCAAATCTCTAGCTTCAAGCCCTCAATAAAAGTCCTCAATATCTATTTTTAAGACCAATCATAAGTTTGATTAGATAACATTTCAAACCTATTTTAGTACTCTTTGATGGTGGAGGTTTGACGGATCATCGCTAGTTCTTCATCAAGGTTCTTATAATTGATTGGTGCTGAAGGTTTATATGCTTTTGGTTGGGATGTGGCTCTCATACTCTGAGCATCTTGATTTAGGTGCCCTTCTTGAAGTTGTACAAAAGATATCAATATCATCGAGGTGTAGGGCTATCGTGTCTTATCCTCGCTTCTTATCTCTGATGGATTCTTTTTGTAATTATAATTTGCTCTATGTTGTGACCTTCTTGGGCTTAGTGGTTGGCCCAATCTAAACTCCTTGAAGAGAGCACATAATTTAGCATCCATATGCGTCTCGAAAGTCTCCAATTTGGCTTTGAATAAGCCCATCAATGTCATGACGTAAGGATCTCCAACATGTCAAATAAACTGACTAAAGAGTGTAGCTGTAATTTTCAGGTTGAAGGCAATGAATGATAGCAATGTCGAGACTACAGTGGTGAAGTTTCTAAGTGGAGGATAGCAGCCAAGGGCAGCTGCAGTGGTGAAGTTTATAAGTGGAGGATGGCAGCCAAGGGCAGCAGCGACGGTGGAGGAAGAAGTTGGTGGTAGCAACATCGGCTGCGTGTCTATAGTGATGCTGCAATATCGATGTTGCAATGTCGTCAAGGCTGCGATTGTTTAGATAGCTGATATCTATCAGAAGATGGCAGTCGAGAGATCTGAGTTGGAAGGCAACAGTGATGATGGAGGAAGAAGGGGGCAGCAACAACATCGGCTATGGCTACGCTACGACTTCATGGCTGCAGGTGGCATTGGTTGTAGCATAGGTGTGGCTGCAATAGGAGGAAGATGGGGCAGTGATGTACATGGCTATTGCAGAAGAGTGCAGTGAGGTATGGAGTGAGAGACCACTATTGTCATGTTCAATTTATTACTGGTCGCGATCAAGATAGTTAGTAGCGAACGATTATTATGGGTTGTGATGTAAATAGATTACAGCGAAAGATCGTTACTGGTAGCTTTTTGCCATAACGATCACTGCTGGCTATGATCAAGGAGGATAGCAGTGAGAGGTTGCTATTATAAGTGAAGGGATAAGGGAGATTGGATGGCTAAAAGGTGGGTGGACTGAAGGTGGAATGCTATAGTTTTTTAGTATGATTTGTGACTGTTTTGGGTACAATTTTGGGCTATGGTTTTGTAGAGTTTTAGCTATGAATTGGTGTGATTTTAGGGCTATGATAGCAGTAGATGAAGGTTAGAAAAAAGGGTTTTGGATCTGGGATAGATGGTAGCAAAGGTTTGATAGGGATCGATAAGGGTATGCTGCAATAGGTGCTAGTTGTAGAAGGCTGCAATTTTAGGTTATTTTGCGGTTGATTTGGGTATGGTTTTGGCTACAGTTTGATAGGGTGTTGGGGCTATGACAATAGAGAGTGAAGGTTAGGGGAAGATGGTTTTAGATCTGGAAGAGATGGCAATGAAGGTTTAAGAGAATTCGATGAAGTTTGCTGTGACATATGCTGCCTTACAGAAGAAGAATTATTATCGAAGAAACAATAATTTTTCAACAAAAATTCCAGCAAAAAATTATGAAATCTGGGGTTGTAGTGTCAAGGGATAAAGATAAGGAAAAGGGAGTTTCAAATCTAGAAAAGCAGCAGTGATAACCTGATAGGATTCGATGAAAGATCGTTGCGTACGTGTAGTTCTATTGACAGAATTTACATCGAAGAAGTAGCAAGTTCTCGACGTAATTTCTAGTAGAAAACCTAGGGAAACTGTATAAAATTTCAATGATAAAACCTCAGTTCAAATGAGAGCAAGGGAGTCCAAAAATTGGAAAAAAGATAGCACTCAAATTCGATGTAATTTGACAAAGAAAGATGCTATGATGTGTTGTCCTACTGAACAGATTTTACATTGGAGAAATGATGAATTCTCAATATAAATTCTAGAGAAAAACTCGAGAAAAATATACAAAAAACCTCGGTTTAGATGTGATCAATATTAGCAAAAAGTTTGATAAAATTTTGGCAAAGTAACAGTAGGAAAATAGGGTAAAAGACGGAAGGCAGATCCTTCATCGTAAAATTCCAGCATAGATCTCTAGATCAAACGCAGGGGGCAGCAGTAGATTGATTTGATCTGCGGCCAGGGTGAAAGGTGGAGGCGGCAAAGATAGCTATAGGGGCAGCAGGAACACTACTATGATACCAGATGATGGAACCCGATAATGTCACGGACAAAATGTAAATAAGGTGTTCGATAAAATGCTCATATTTGTCTGTGTCCTTCAGTTTTTGTACATACCTTATACAGCAAGTAGCGGGCTTGAAATAAGCTTGGTAGCCCTAGTTTGGTTTGCTTTGTAGCTAATTTTGGCTTGTAAATATGAGTGTGTCTTATAAGCACTTATGGGGACTTCGGTCTACAATGGATCATTATCCTTTGTGTGTAACTTTTTTGAGTTTGTAATGTCTATGGGTGTAATTTGTATTGACTTTATAAAGTGTTTGCTTGAACAGTTGCTTATGGATCCCGTTGAAATTACTTCTTCTGACCCTCTCTTATAAGTCCTAAGGGACCCTAGGAGATCTCGGGGAAGGCTGACCTTTACGGATGGACACGCATGGGTGTCGCATGGCTTAGGTAAAATTAGTTAAGCCCGTGACAAGAAGGAGCTCTATAGAATTTGATCTTTGAGGGGGATCAACCCTTGGAATACTATAGGGGTTCCTCCCTCCTAGAGTCGACCAACAAGGCTGAAATAGAATTGATCTTGCTTAATGAAAAGAGGTGGAGGCTATAAGCTTATATAGGGCTCAAAACCCTAGCCCTAGGGGGGTACTTCCTAAATGAATCCCCCTTTTTGCCCCTTCTATAGATGCCCTACCTAAATAAGGGGGGCGGCGGCCTAAGTAGCTACACAAGCCGTATGCCTCTACCAGAAACCCTAGTCGACCAACCTAGTGAAGGGGGCGACGGCTAGGAAACCCTAAGGCCCTAAAATAAACCATAGCCATACTTCTTTATAGGATAAAAGTAAAACTAGGTTGGATTTTATTATAATATTATAGAATTTTAATTAATTCCTTCTAGAGTGATTAGGACTGAACCCTACTACAGTCCTATTAAGACCCTATATAAAGCATGTAGCCATCACTATTTTTCAAGCAGTTAATACATCTTTTTCAACCATTGTGGCCGACTACCAAGGAGTGAGGAACCCCTATAGAGTTTCAAGGAGGGCTAATCCCCTATAGAGGTCAACCCAAGCTTAGAATCCTACGGAGTTCCAACAAATAGACCCATTATATTCTTTAGTAAGAAGCTATGTGGAGCGAGTCTTAACTATCCAACACATGATAATGAGTTTTTATGCTTTGGTAAGAGTATTAGAGATATGGTAGCACTATCTTTGGTAGAAGTAATTCATTATACACACCAATCATGAGTCCTTAAAATATCTCAAGGACAAGGAAAGCTATGTCGTAGGCATGCAAAATGGGTAGAGTTTATTGAATCTTTTCTATACATTATCAAGTACAAACAAGCTAAGGAAAATGTGATTGATGATGCTCTTTCTAGAATGTATGCTCTAATTTCTAAACTTGATGCAAAATTATTAGGTTTTGAATACATTAAAGATTTATACAATTCTGGCCGTAATTTTGCTAATGTTTATAGGGCATGTGAGAAAAAGAGCTTTGACAAATTCTTCAAATATGATGGTTTTCTTTTCAAAGAAAACAAGTTGTGTGTTCCTTAATGTTCAATGACAGAATTGTGAGAGAGACAAATAGTGAAGGTTTAATGAGGTATTTTGGGGTCTAGAAAAACTTTAGATGTGTTAAGTGATCATTTCCTTTAGCCACATATGAAAAGAGATGTTAAGAGATTATGTGACAAATGCATTATTTGTAAACAAGCTAAATTTAAAGTAATGCCTCATGGGTTGTATACTTCTCTTCCTATACCTAGAAAGCCTTGGATTGATATATCCATGGACTTTGTCTTAAATTTACCTAGGTCAAAAGGAGGGAGGGATTCTATTTTTTTGTTGTTGATAGGTTTACTAATATGACACATTTCATTCTTTGCTACAAAAACAAATGATGCATCACATGTTGTGGAGCTCTTCTTCATAGAAAAAAATTATGAGATTACATGACATTCTAAGGATAATTGTGAGTGATAGAAATGTGAAGTTCCTTAGCCACTTTTAGAAAACATTTTGGACCAAGTTGAGTATAAGGCTGATATATTCAACCACTTGTCATCCACAAACAGAGGTAATAAATATAACTTCACCAACAATTTTGAGGGTCATAATTCAAAAGAATTTAAAGAATTAGGAGGAATGTTTGCCACATTTGGAGTTTGCTTATAACAAAAGTGTGCATGCTATAACAAACCATTCACCATTTGAAGTTATGTATAAGTTATATCCATTAACTCCTATGGATTTGCTACCTTTACCTTTTGAAAAGGTTAATTTGGATGATAAGCAAAAAACTAACTTTGTCAAAGTATTGTATAAAAAAGTCTAGGCATAAATTGAAAGGAAAACTCTACAATATGAGAAACAATACAATAATGGCCGAGAGCAAGTAGTATTTGAATCTAGTGATTGGATTTGGGTATATTTGAGGACAGAAAGATTTCCTAGCTAAAGGACTTCTAAACTAATGCTAAGAGGAGATAGTTCATTTCAAGTCCTTTAAAGATCAATGACAGTGCATACAAGCTGGAACTACCGAATGAGTATGGCAATATTAGTATAACCTTTAATATTTCTAATTTATCTTTATTTGACGTAGGTTATGAAGGCATTGATTCAAGGATGAATCCTTTCGAGGAAAGGAGAAATAATTATATGAACCAGCAAGTTGATCACAATTCTACCAAAGACCATTTAACTATTCATGGAGGACTAATGACAAGAGCTAAAACTAAAAGGATGAAAGAAGCCTTAACTTGTTTATTGAAAGACATTTGAAAGGAGCAACCTGGTCAAGACTCGGTCAAGGTTCTATAGATGCAAGAACCTAAAATGGTCTATATTATTCAAATAGGTTTAGATCATGAAGAGAAAGTCTAGCCTTAAGAGAATTACGAATTTTAGCCTATTTTGAAGAATAAGAACTATTCAACCATGTTGGTACCTAAAAGAGATGAATCTTGGGGAGTGTGTATTGATTATAGAGCCATCAATAATATTACATTAAATATAGACATTATATTCCTAGGCCAGATGATATATTGGATGACTTGCATGGTTCTTGTGTGTTTTCAAAAATTGATTTAAAATTTAGATATCATTAAATAAGAATGAGTGAGGGTGATTAATGGAAAAATCGCTTTCAAAACTAATCATAATTTATATGAATGTTTGGTGATGCTTTTTGACTTAACTAATGCATCTAGCACTTTTATGAGATTGATGAACCATGTTTTGCATGCTTACATTGGAAAGTTTATAATGGTTTATTTTGATGATATACTTGTGTACAACAAAAGTTTAGATGAGCATGTAACACATTCAAAAGTTATTTTTGATATGCTTAGAAAAGAAAAGTTATATGCTAATCTAAAGAAATGTAATTTTTTTCTACACCAATGAAATTACTTTTCTTGGTTATGTTGTTAATGATAAATAAATACATGTTGATTAAGAAAAGTGAAAGTAATTATGGAGTAGTCAAAACCCACTTGTGTTAGTGATGTTAGAAGTTTTCATGGTCTTACTAACTTTACTGAAGATTCATGAAGATTTTTCTACAATTACTACACCATTAACTAAATGCATAAAAAAGAATGTGGGATTTAGGTGGGGTAAAGAACAAGATGATGTTTTTAACTTGCTTAAAGATAATTTCAAAAATATAATCATCTTTCAACATTGGTGAGTATTTTGTTTTTGAATTCTTGCATGAACTTTGGAACTTATTAAGCTTTTTTGCTTATAGCATTAAAAACCCAAAAATCTTTACTTTCTTTTCAACTTTTAAATTTTTTTATTTATGGCATTTTAAGGGAATGAAAGTGTTGATCTAATCATTTCATCAATTTTTCCATTGATTAAGTATTTATGATAGTTTCTCTTACTTCAATCTTAAATAATCCATCTTGATTCAATTCGTTGAAGGGTGTCAATTTATATTCCATATGTATCATAGCTCTTTAACTACTAGAGTGTATGGTTGCTAAGTTAATGATATTTATCACATGGTTTTACAAAAAAAATGCGACGGTTATAAAATTTGTGTAAAGTCGAGGTTCAATCGGTGTTTTACACATCTTGAAAATATAAAATATTGACCTTTCCAAACATATTAGCTTTAAAGAGGTCGTATGACTATGGTTTCATAGAAAATGTGACTGTTATAAAATTTACGCAAAGTTGAGGTTTGATCGAATTTTTATACACCACCTTAAAAATATAAAATATTGATAATTCCCAATATATTAGCCTTGCAAAAGTTGTGGTTTCATAAAAAAAAACATGACGATCATCGAATTTACGTAAAGTCGATGTTCAATATATTTTTTTCACATCATCTTGAAAATAGAAAATATTGACCATTCCCATCATATTAGCCCTAGGGAAGTTGTATGAGCATTTTTTTCATTAAAAAGATGAGACGATCATAAATACGTAAATTCAAGGTTGGATTAATTTTTTATGCGCCATTAGGAAAATAAAAAATATTGACGATTCCCAATATATTAGCCCTTGAAAAGTCGTATGAGCATAATTTCACAAAAAAATATAACGGTCATAAAATTTGCATGAAGTCAAGGTTTGATTGGTTTTTTGTGCGCCATTTTGAAAATATAAAATTTTGACTGTTCTTAACATATTAGCACTAGGGAAGTTATATGAGCATTGTTTCGTAAAAAAAACATGACGGTAAAGTTCGAGCAAAGCTGGGGTTCGATCGATTTTTTGCACACCATCACGAAAATATAAAATATTGACTATTCCTAACATATTAGCCTTAGGGAAGTTGTATAAGCATTGTTTCATAAATAAACACGATGATCATAAATTTTGTACAAAGTCAAGATTCGATCAATTTTTTGTGCACTTTCTGAAAAATAGAAAATATTGACCATTTTCAACATATTAGCCCAAGTGAAGTCATATGAGCATGGTTTCATATAAAAAACATGATGGTCATAAAGTTAGTACAAAGTTGAGGTTCGATTGATTTTTTGCGCCACATCTTGAATATAAAATATTGATCATTCCCAATATAATAGACCTAGGGAAGTCGTATGATCATGGCTTGACAAAAAAATGTAACGGTCATAAAGTTTTCACAAAGTCAAGCTTCAATCAATTTTTTGTCCACTAGTGCAAAAATAGAAAATATTGACCATTCCTAACATATTAGACCTAGGGAAGTCTTATGAGCATAGTTTCACAAAAAAAAGCGATAGTCATAAAGTTTACACAAAGTCGAGGTTCAATCGATTTTTAACACACCATCTGCAGAATATAAAATATTGACAATTCCCAATATATTAGCCCTAGGTAAGTCATATCATGGTTTCACAAAAAATATAAAATAAAGTTTGCGCAAAGTTGAGGTTCGATCGATTTTTTGCACACTATCTCGAAAATACAAAATATTGACCATTCGTAAATTATTAGCCCAAGGGAAATCATATGAGCATATTTTGTCATAATAGTTTTGAAAAGTCAAGGTTTGAACTATTTTTTGTGCACTATCTCAAAAATATAAAATTTCAATCATTCTCAGCATATTAGCCATATGGAAGTCATATGAGCATAGTTTCACAAAAAAAATGTGACGATCATAAAGTATGCACAAAGTCAAGGTTTGAAAGATTTTTTGTGCATCATCTCAAAAATATAAGATATTGATCATTCCGAACTTATTAGAGCCAAGGAAGTTATATGAGCATGATTTTACGCAAAAATGCAAGAGTCATAAAGTTTTTGCAATATCAAGGATTGATAGATTTTTGCACATCATCTCGAAAATATAAAATATTTATCATGCCCAACATATTAGCCCTAGGAAAGTTATTAGAGCATGGTTTTACAAAAAACATGGGACAGTCATAAAGTTTGCACAAAGTCGAGATTCAATCAATTTTTTTCACTCTGCCTCAAAAATATAAAATATTGACCATTCCCAACATATTAGCCCTAGGGAAGTTGTATGAGCATGGCTTCACAAAAAAATGTGGCAGTCATAAAATTTATGCGAAGTCAAGATTCAATCAATTTTTTATGCACTGTCTTGAAAATATAAATTATTGATCATTCCCATCATATTAGCCCTAGAGAAATTGTATGAGCATAGTTCTACAAAAAAAAAATGACGGTCATAAAGCTTATGCAAAGTTGAGGTTTGAGAATGTTTTTGCGCACCATCTCGAAAATATAAAATATTCCTAGGGAAGTCGTATAGAGATTCGATCAATTTTTTTGCACCATCTCAAAAATATAAAATATTAAAAATTTTCCAATATATTAGCCCTAGGAAGTTGTATGATCATAATTCCACAAAAAAATGCAATGATCATAAAATTTGCACAAAGTTAAAATTTGATTAATTTTTTGCACACCATCTCAAATATATAAAATATTGACCATTCACAACATATTAGTTCCAAGAAAGTAGTATGAGCATAGTTTCACAAAAAAATCTGGTGGTCATAAAGTTTACACAAACCCGTGATTCGATCCGTGTTTTGTGCACCACCTTAAAAATATAAAATATCAACATAAAGTTTGTGTAAAGTCAAAGTTCGATTGATTTTTTATGCACTATCTTAAAAATATAAAATATTGACCATTCCCAATACATTAGCCATATGAAAGTTGTATGAGCTCGGTTTCACAACAAAAACGCAACAGTCATAAGTTTATGCAAAGTCGAGGTTCGATCAGTTTTTTCAACACTATCTCAAAAGTATAAAATATTAACCATTCCCAACTTATTAGCCCTAGGGAAGTTGTATGACCATGGTTTCACAAAAAATATGATGGTCATAAAGTTTACACAAAGTCGAGGTTCGAAAGTTTTCTAATGCATGATCTCAATAATATAAAATATTTTTCATGCCCTATTAGCTCGAGGGAAGTAGTTTGAGAATGGTTTCACAAAAAATGCGATGGTCATAAAGTTTGCATAAAGTCGAGGTTCGATCAGTTTTCTAATTTATGTCCGTCAAAAATATAAAATATTCACTATTCCCAACATATTAGCGAAGAGTCATTTGAGCATTGTTTCACATAAAAAATGACGGACATAAATTTTGTGCAAAGTTGAGATTCGATCCATTTTTTATGCATTATCTCAAAAATATAAAATATTGACCATTCCCAATATATTAACCCTAAGGAAAGTCGTATGAGCTTTTTATACAATGATTAGAAAGTTTGTGCAAAGTCAAGGTTCGATTGAATTTTTACGCACCATCTCGAAAATATAAAATATTGACCATTCTCAACATATTAGCCCTAGGAAATTTGTATGAGGATGGTTTCATAAAAAAATGTGATAGTCATAAAGTTTGCCCAATGTCGAGGTTTGATTGATTTTTTTCATACCATCTCAAAAGTATAAAATATTGACCATTCCCAGTATATTAACCCTAGGGAAGTCGTATGATCATGGTTCCAAAAAAGAATGCAACGGTCATAAAGTTTGCACATAGTCAAGGTTGCATAATTTTTTGTGCATTATCTTGAAAATATAAAATATTGGTCATTCCCAATACATTAGCCCTAGTGAAGTCGTATGACGATGGTTTCACAAAAAAATGTGATTGTCATAAAGTTTGTGTGAAGTCGAGGTTTTTTTTAACACTGTCTAAAAAATTATAAAATATTGATCGTTCCCAAAATATTAGCCCTAGGGATGTTGTATGAGCATGATTTCACAAAAAAATATGACAGTCATAAAGTTTGCACAAAGTTGAGGTTTGATCAGTTTTTTGCACAGTGTCTCGGAAGTATAAAATATTAACTATTCCCAACATATTAGTCCTAGGGAAGTCATATGAACCTCATTTCACAAAAAAAAATATACGACGGTCATAAAGTTTACACAAAGTCGAGGTTCGAGCAATGTTTTGTACACCATCTCGAAAATATAAAATATTGACCATTCCCAACATATTGGACCTAGAAAAGTTGTACATGCATGGTTTTACAAAAAAAGAAAACAACAGTCATAAAGTTTACACAACATTAAGGTTCGATCAATTTTTTATGCACCATCTTAAAAATATAAAATATTGACCATTCCCAACATATAACGGAGAGTCATTTGAGCATTGTTTCACATAAATAATGACGGACATAAATTTTGTGCAAAGTTGAAATTCGATCCAATTTTTATGCACTATCTCAAAAATATAAAATATTGACTGGAAAGTCGTATGAGCTTTTTATACAATGATTAGAAAGTTTGTGCAAAGTCAAGGTTCGATTGAATTTTTACGCACCATCTCGAAAATATAAAATATTGACCATTCTCAACATATTAGCCCTAGCAAATTTGTATGAGGATGGTTTCACAAAAAAATGTGATAGTCATAAAGCTTGCATAATGTCGAGGTTTGATTGATTTTTTTCATACCATCTCAAAAGTATAAAATATTGACCATTCCCAGTATATTAACCCTAGGGAAGTCGTATGATCATGGTTCCAGAAAAGAATGCAATGGTCATAAAGTTTGCACAAAGTCAAGGTTCCATAATTTTTTGTGCATTATCTTGAAAATATAAAATATTGGTCATTCCCAATACATTAGCCCTAGCGATGTCGTATGACGATGGTTTCACAAAAAAATGTGATCATCATAAAGTTTGTGTGAAGTCGAGGCTTTTTTTAACACTATCTCAAAAATATAAAATATTGATCGTTCCCAAAATATTAGCCCTAGGGATGTTGTATGAGCATGGTTTCACAAAAAAATGTGACAATCATAAAGTTTGCACAAAGTTGAGGTTTGATCATTTTTTTGCACAATGTCTCGGAAGTATAAAATATTAACTATTCCCAACATATTAGTCCTAGGGAAGTCATATGAACCTTGTTTCACCAAAAAAAATATACGACGGTCATAAAGTTTGCACAAAGTTGAGGTTCGAGCAATGTTTTGTACACCATCTCGAAAATATAAAATATTGACCATTCCCAACATATTGGACCTAGAAAAGTTGTACGAGCATGGTTTTACAAAAAAAGAAAACAACAGTCATAAAGTTTACACAACAATAAGGTTCGATCAATTTTTTACGCACCATCTTAAAAATATAAAATATTGACCATTCCCAACATATTAAATCTCAGGATGTCATATGAACATGGTTTCACAAAAAAATATGATGATCATAAAGTTTAAGTGAAGTCCAGGTTTGATATTTTGAGCACTGTCTCAAAAATATAAAATATTGACCATTCCCAATATATTAGCCCTAGGGAAGTCATTTGAGCATGGTTTCACAAAAAAAAGCAATGGCCATAAAGTTTGCGCAAAGTCAAGATTCAATCAATTTTTTTCGCATCATCTCAAATATATAAAATATTGACCATTCCCAGCATATTAGCCCTAGGGAAGTCGTATGAGTATGGTTTCATAAAAAAAATGCATCAGTCATAAAGTTTACACAAAGTCGAGGTTCGATTGGTTTTTTACGAATCATTAAAAAATAAAAAATATTGATCATTCCTAACATATTAGCCCTAGGGAAGTCGTGTGAGCATGTTTCACAAAAGGACACGACGATTATAAAGTTTACGTAAAGTCTAGGTTCGATCGAATTTTTACACACCATTTGAAAAAAAAAATAAAATAGTAGCCCATTCCTAACATATAAGCCATAGGGAAGTCATATGAGCATGTATTCACAAAAAAAAATGCGATAGTCATAAAATTTATGCAAAGTTAAGATCCATTCATTTTTTATGCACAATCTCCAAAATATAATATATTGACCATTCTCATCCCATTAGCCTTAGGGAAGTCATATTAATATGGTTTCACATTAAAACATGATGATTATAAAGTTTGCATAAAGTTGATGTTTGATCAGTGTTTTGCACAGCATCTCGAAATTATAAAATATTAACCATTGCCAACATATTAGCTCTAGGAAAGTTGTATTAGCATGGTTTCCCAAAAAAATACAATGGTCACAAAGTTTGTGCAAAGTCGAGATTTGATTGATTTTTTGTGCACCATCTCGAAAATATAAAATATTGACCATTCCGTACATGATCGATTTGTGATATCAGTTTCATACTTACATAACCTAATCTCATATGCTAAAGTCATACATCATTGTTTAAAATCCAAAAAAATAAATTTTGTTATGAAAATCATCAAGATCAATAGTATAAATGTTATTATTTCTTAAAGCAATCATATATTTATTCTTATGTGGTATGTCTATGATGCAAGCATTAGATTCAAATTTAATATTTTATTTTTTATCATACAATTGGCTAACGCTTAAAAAGTTATGTTTTCAACCATCTACTAATATAACATCTTTAATTAAAAGATTTGATTTGTTATCAATTTTTTCAATATCGATAATCTTTCCTTTGTTGTTGTCTCCGAAGGTGACATATCCTTTATCTCAATTAATGAACTTTGAGAATTATATTGGATCTCTGATCATATGCCTTGAGTATCCACTATCAGATACCATCTTTTGCTCCTAACTCTTATTTAGAGACATACCTACAAGAAAGAGGGATTTACTTTAGGTACCCATTTAACTTTGGGTCATTCATGGTTAGATCTACCTCTCTTGACTTTTAGTATCAAATCATTCAGGAACCCAAACTAATTTATGAGAATTATATTTTTTAAGAGAGCATGTATAAGCATAATGACCAAGTCTTCCACAAAAATTATATTTAACTTTATGGAGAATATTTAGTGCTAGTCCTTTTATAAAGGTTTTTAGCTTTTGATGAGTATTACTACTCACAAAGCTAATTCCTTCCTTTCTATATACACGATCTTGATTAGTAAGATTCATGTTTAATGATTTATTTCTAATTTTAAAATTCTCTAATGTATATTGTAATAACATATCTTACTTTTTGATTGAGACTAACTCTTTACATTTAAAGCACCGAGTACAAGATATTGATATTTTATGCATAATTTTTAATGTATCAAATTTACAAGTAAATAATACATGATCCATTTTTATTGAATTATATTTCTTATCAATCTTTTTAAGTTCATCATATAAATTATAAAAGACAACAAATAATTCATCATAAGATAAAGATATTTTAGAATAATCATATATCTCATCGTTGAAGGCCATCAATGCATAGTTTGTCACTTCATCTTTATCGAAATTGAAAGTGATTTTCTTGGAAGTAGTTAAGAGCGACTAAGTTCGAGGGCAACCGTAAAGAAAAATCGAATGAAAATGCTCATGTTTTTCTTAAAATTATTTAAGAGTAATCAAATTCAAAAGCAATTGTAAAGAAAAGCAAGAATAGAGATACTCATAGATTTTATAGTGGTTCGCTCCACCTGACTTATGTCTACTCTCAATCCCTCTTTACTTGAGGCCAACCGGTGTCCACTAACGATCTTTTTTCAAGAGTGAAGATCAACTACCCCTTACACACCTTTCTCTTTTTCACAGACTTAGGAGAACAACCTTTACAACTCTCTTTTTCTCAAGCTTAAGAGATCAACCTTTACAACTCTGTTAACCCTTCCCTTAACACACTCTACACTTGAAAGAAAAAGGAAACCTCTCAACCAAAGTCAATAGAATTTTACCATTTTTTTTCACTTTCTTTCTCTACTAGGCAAGAATACTTAAGGTATTTATAGACCCCAATTGGCTTAAAAAATTAGAGCTAAAATTTAAACATTACCGAAAAAATCAGGGTACTAATGGTATTACCATCGTTACTAGTGCTACCACTTACAAAAGCACCCTGGGATTATGGGCGACAGTGGTACTACCATTGACCACCGATGGTACTACCATCGACCATCGATGGTACCACTGCCCAGGTAACTCGGAATAGTACTTTTGAATACTATTTTGTACCAAAGTTGTACCTCATTTTAACCCCCTTTAAAGTTAATTAAATGAGATCTATCAAAACCAAATTGGACCTGGTTGGCCTCTAATTGAGTTAGTAGGATTTTTTCAAAACTAACTATAATTAAAACCCTAACTATGATATTTGAAAATAAACATAATTATAACCAATCTTCGTTATCTAGCACATCAATCAAACTTATGACGAACTCCCGATCACCTTCCGGCATACTCCCGACAACCTCCCGACGAGCTCCTGACAACTTGTCGGTGAACTCCTAATGAGCTCCAGTCGCATCGTCCGAACCTTTGGTATCCCCGATTCTTCCGACTCGATGCCCGATCTTGACTCTAGCCTAATGTTCAATTCTTCTTTAATTATTTTTGTTTTTTGATAGTCGTAGTTAGTTCTTCATCACTTATCTCCAACACATAGGTTAGATCATAAATCCGTCAATTGATTTCATTATCAAAATCTGAGATTCAATAATTTCTCCCTTTTTGATGATGACAACCAATTGATGATGGAGTTAACCTTAACTCCCCCTATCTATATGCTATATTTGAAATAGGACAAACTTAAATCTAAAAGAACCAATCACCTTTGAATTCAAGTATAGCATTTTTTACCATTGGCAACATATCATCAAGTATACCCAAGAGCCCATGAATCAAAGATTAAAGATCAAATGAGATGATTCATTTAAAATCATCACATAAAGGATCAAGTATACCAAAAATCCAAGAATCAAAGTTCTTCTTTTGTAAGTTTTAAGAGAAAGGAAAGATGTGAAATCATCTCCGAAGAGAGCTCAGTTTGCAAAAATTGAGAAATCTGAAAAAAAATTCTAAGAGCAACTCATGTATTTGAAAGATTTGAAATCATCTCATGTAAATTTCAAGAAAAAGCTCAATTTGTAAAGATCAAGAAATTCGAAAAATATGAGAGCAACTCATGCATTTAGAAGGTTTAACATATTTAATTCTCTTCTAATCAAAATTTTCCTCATTCAATGTATTTGTTGTAAAATAGCAATTTTATCTCCCCCTTTGTTATTGTCAAAAAGAATGTGATAGTATATATTTTTTTTCATCAATGCTCTAACCATAAAAGCAAAAGGATTGTATAATAAAACTCATATCATTAAGGATATCAAGAGATATCAATTTGGTGATAGGTTATACAATTCATGAATACAATCGAGTCTTAAATAAATCATGACATGAAAAATATTAATATCAAATCATGAATACCAAAAAATATAATTTAATTTAACAAATCTCTTTTAGATAATAAAAGGAAATCTTATGAGATCAAATAGTAAACGATCTTAATTCATAAAAGATAAATCTTAAAAATATAATTTATTTAGATAATTATTATAATAAAACAAAAATATCATAGTGAACGATCTTGATTTATATAAAAATCTCAAGTTATAATTATTAAGATGTCAATATCATGATTTGGATAATAACTTATTCAAGTTCAAATCATCAAAATCACTTTCATAGTTCAAGCGATTCTTAAATAATGGTATACGTATATTTATCACTTTATCTCTTAATGAAAACTTGATAGGATAGAGATATTTTTAAGAAAAATGCATTCCACTTTTGTATTTCAAATTATGTAATTTATTTCAAGAATACTTTTATCTTTGATGTTAAATTCATGCATTTTCGTTTAAAACCTAAAACCAAGTTTCATTTCAAAAGAAATTATCAAGATTATTAGTATTACACATTAAAACAATAAAATATTTTTTAAAAAAAGCTTCAATTTATTTTAATTATAATATTTTTTTCTTCTTAAGTGAGTCTTAACTCTTTAAACTTAGTACATTTCACTCCCTTTTTTTATTTTACCTTATGTCAAGCCCCAATTCAAGAATAATCTAATATTCAATTATACAATATAGAACCTATTTTAAGTCAACATATAACCCATCTAACATTCAACTATTCAAATCAATCATTCAACATATAAGCCAATAATTTTCAACCTAACATTCAAACTATCAATCCTATCTAAAGTCAACACTTTTAATGAAAGTGCAAGCTTCATTTCTCTTTTGAGATGAGCAAGTCAACTATATATATCTATATGAGGTTTTTTTTTTGTTCTAATTCACTTTTGTACTAGCATGCTTTAGTCGCATCATCGAAAAATAATTAAGATTGATTATATAACCATGAACCATATTTAATAAGGATTTTTATTATAATCGAAACAAAGATTATTAAGTTTCAATCATCTTGATTAAAATAATATTTTTTTATTTTTGTTGCTTTGACTAGTGAGCTTAAAAAGTGTGTTAGATCTCAAGTCTTGTGCCTTGAGCATCTACTATCAAGATACAATTTTATGCTCCTAGCTTTTGTTTGGAGATAAACTTACAACAAAGGAGGTTTTGATTTAGGTACCTATTTTACTTTGGGTCCCACATGAAATGCTCTAACTAAGTTTACTAATGGCATTGAGTTGTTTATGGTTCCCTTGGGAACTCAAACTAACTTGTGTGGACTATATTTTTTAAATGAGCATCTATAGGCAAAATGTCTAAGTCTACCATAAAAGTTATATTTATTTTCATTTGAAAAATGTCATATGGGTCTTTTAACAAAGATAGTTTACTTTCGTTGAGTGTTAACCATAAAGCCAATACCTTCCTTTCTATGAACATAACCCTTATTAGCATGGATTATGTTTAAGGATTTATTGCCTATTTTAAACTTGTTTAAAGTTTATTGTAATATGACATTTTCTTTTTAATTACATCTAACATTTCACATTTAGAGCAAGAAGTATATGGTGTTGATGTTTTATACAAAGTTTAAAGTTTACTAACAAGTAATGCATGATCCTTTTTGAGTGATTTATAAGTTTTGCTAATATTTTTAAACTCATCAAATAATTCATGAAAATCATTGACCAACTCATCAAATGTAAAAGAGGCTTCGGGTGAGTCAATTACCTTATCTTTGATAGCCATGAGTGTGTAGTTTGCCACTTTTACTTAGTTGTGCTCTTCATCTTCGGACTGTCCCGGTTATTTACTTTCATAGCAAGTGACTGTGTCCTTTGTTTAGTTTATTTTTATTTTATGATATTTATTATTTTCATGAATTTTTGAGTTTTCTTGTTAGAAGGACAATGTCATTGTCCTCATCACTCGAGGTTTCACCTGAGTTTTCGTTTATTCTCATTTTAATGTCTTTCCTATTCTTTGGAAAGTGTTTTTTATTCTCAGTTCAATTTTCTTCCTATTCTTTAGAAGGTTATTCTCATGTTCATCTTTGCAAGTTACTTCATTTATTTTTATTCATTTAATTTACTTGTGTCTTTATGTGTGACTTCTAATGTGTACCATATATCATAAGCAGAATCGTAAGTAAAAACCTGATTAAATTCATCTTTATCTAAAGTACAAAATAAAGCATTCATAACTTTGGCATTTAAAGAAAACATCTTTCTTTCATGATTATTACAATCATTTATCGGATTGGATAACTTCTTAAATCTATATTCAATAATTTTCTATAATTTAAAATTCATCGAAATCAAAAAAAATTCATATTATAGTTTTCCAAGAGGTGCAGTCCATCTCATTAAACATATGAGGAAGTGTGATGGAATGACTCTCTTTAACGCCAAAGAAAGCCAATTGATCTCATTTGGGTGTTAATCCAATTAAGTGAGCCTTGCTTTGGTACCAACTATTAAGATCGAATTAGCACTTGTTGAATCTCGGATTTTGATGATGAAATCAATTGATGAGTGTTTGATCTAACAGTGTTGTTAAAGTTGATTGATGCAAGATTAACTATGACCGAGAGATTATTACAATCAGAAGTTTAGCCAAAGTCAAGTTCAAATATCAGGCTGAGGTTCAGACGATGCAGGTGGGAACTCACCTAGAGTGCATCGGGAGCTCACCGAGGGTATCAGGAGCTTGCCAGGATAGTGCAAGGGAGTGCGCCAGAAGAAGATCGAAACTCGCTAGAAGATTGTTGGGGATAGCCGAAAGGCTTACCGGGAGTTAGGAAGGTCTTGAAGTAGATTTGTGGTCATGTTGATTATAATTAATTAAGTTGTAGTTAGCATCATACAGGTTTAACCACAATGGTAAAAAAGAGTTATAGATCAGATATGGACCTAGGATCAAGCTTAGGCATCGAGCCAAGGATTGGACGATGTAGTGGGAGTTCGCTAGGATGTCCCTGAAGGTATCGGGAAGATCACTAAGAACACACCAGGAGATCACAAGAGGAAGACCGTGAAACTTGCCACAGGGAATGTCGGAGCTTACCGGATTGCAAGAGAGGTCGTAAGCTTGGTGGTCATATTTAATTGTAATCTTTAAGTCATAGGTTAAGATTGTGTCTTAAATGAGTATGATTTGGAAGGAATCCAAAGCAACTTAAAAAGGCAACCGGGTCTACTAAAAGGGTTTGATTGAGCTCAGGTTGAGCTCAATTGGTTGATTAGAGAATTGGTCAACATATGGTTCATGTCGGGATTAAAAAAGTGAAGGGAATCACTTTTTTGGGATTCCCAGTGGCTGAACCGCTAGTGAGCAGCGGGTGTACCACCTTCGCCCAGGATTTGGGGTGGCTGTCAACGATTAAACCGTTGGTACCGTGGATTCTTGGTACTTTCGGTGGTTGACTTGCCCATGCCAGTGGCTAAATCACTCGTACCTGAATTTTCTAGGTATGTTTGAATTTTGGCTCCAATTTCTGAAGTCATTTAGGGCCTAGAAATACCCCAAATTTTTTTGTAATCCATACAACACTTTTAGGGGATAAATTTTGTGAAAAAACTTGTATGAATTGTAAGACAAAGAAAATGGATAAGGTAGTGATGTCACGCCCCTCCCGAATTATATCACATTCGAGAGGTATGACTCTAATCTAAAAAAAGTCGATAATATTATCAACAACATAAACCATCCATGCTCTAAACAATCATTTTAGGATACTAAGAATAACATGCAGAGTCATTCAATCACTTTCACATAAACCTGTGTAGATTATAATCTCTTCACATTCTCTTAATGAATCACAAAACTGATCCAAAACCAACGTAGCTAAATATAATCTACATTCATAAGGTCCACCAATGCAATAAAATCTATATGACTTTGAAATCAACTATATATTACCATTTTATATGTTATAAAGCAAGTTTAACATTCAATATCCCAAAACAGGGGGGTACTCTTAAGACCATTACATAGTTACCCTACTTCAAAATATGTCTACAACTTTACATTAGACACAAGGCATACTCATACAATGATAACATATTGTCAAATAAACATTTAGCCCAAGAATTTTTTGCTTTCCTATTTCTTTAGCCCCGTATCAAGTACGTTAATAAATGCCAAGCTAACCTAAAGAAGATTAGATAGCAATAGAGTGAGCTAAGAAGCTAATCAAGTATCAAAATATTCAAGACAAGAAAATGTATTTACAAATTGAACATGATATAAGAGTGCAAGGTAGGGAGTATTAAAGTTTTCACATATAGCATCAAATGATATTCACAACCATAAGGTTCATCTCATTCAAAGCATACTTAAATCCATAATAATTTGGAAAGGTAATTGGGGCATATATGGCAATCAGAAGCATTTTGGTATATACCAATGACATATGAAGTTTTAGGAGCATATCAATAACACATGAAATACTTCTGAACATATCAAGGGAACAAATATCAAACTTAAGCATGTATGTCACATTTGAAGTTGGATGAATATTATAGGCATAAGTATGTCAAGCAACATATCAATGGCAAACGAAATATTTCGGAGCCTATCAATAAGAATACAAAATATTTTAGAGCATATCAAGGAGGTATAGGACATTTCGGAACATATCAATGACATGTGAAATGTTTCAGAATATATCAATAACAAATATAATATTTTGAAACATATCAAAAATGCATAAGACATATTTCAAAAGCATATCAATGGTGTATGAATAATCAATCTCAAAAGCTTATCAAATGAACAAGTAATAAACAGAAGCTCAAATATGATTTAGACATAACATTCATTTCATTCTTATCCAAAATACATGAACAAACTCATAAGCAATGCTTTGGATATCATATCAAGACATAGAGAGCAAAGTGGGACCATAAGCATAATTTAGAACATCCATCGCTGAATGACCACCAAATATAAGTCTCCCACGTTTGGGAGCTCCATTCACCCATGTCTGAGTGAAGTCATAGGGGGCCGACAGAGCATGTGGGCTCTAAGCATAACTCTCTTTACTATTTCTGGCAAAGATTCACATTGTCACACAAACATCGGAATACAAAAGGATATGAGTAATGAATTTGGCATATATCGGAAGCACATGCGAAACAATAAATTATATATGCACCTAAATAGAATAATATAATATAACATTGATTAATACATAACATATTCTGATATGTAAGGAAGTCAAGGACAAGAGCATTAGAGATTTCAGTTTTGAAATGGATGAAGCAAGTATAGGCAGAATTGATAAAATCCCTATTCTGGCATAATTCTAAAGGCAAATTACAAAGTTATTAAGATAATCAAACACACTCCAAGTTACTCAAAAAATGTATTGTTAGAAAGATAAATCAATCTAATTTCAAACAAAATAAGTTTCATATAATTGCAGGTCTCTATAAAGAGTTATTGATGATTTCGTAACCAAAGGTCAGGAGCTATGATCCCTATTTTATAGAATCCATAAGGTCCAACAAAATAGAAATTTTGATAGTTATTTGGGTTCTAAATCTTTCAATCCTAGTATCAAATGAAATATCCATGAGTCTGTTTTCTAACAAATTAAGTTTTATATAAATCAGGAACTTTAACAGGAAGATATCAGCAATATAGTGATGAAAAGTTGGGAGCTACAGACTCTATTTTATGGATTTTATATGCTCAATTAAAATAAACGTTTGGGCTAGCAAATAAACTTCAAATTCTTCAAACTTAGGTTCAAAAGAAAGATATATGAATTTAGTTTTAAACAAACTAATTTTGTCTGAATTAGAGGTCTGTACTAAAAGTTACAGCAAGAACAATACAGATAGGTCATGATCCTAAAAATATTATAGATTCATACTTAGGCAGCCAACAAAAGATTTTGGATATGTTTAGAATTTTCTTCATAAATCAAGGCAAAAATAAAGATAAATTTTTGGAGGAAGATAGACCACTTGCCTTTGAATATTTTGGTCCCAAAGGTGTGGATTAGATCATAATCTCAAAATCCCTAAGTTTCTTCTTTTTCTTTTCTTCTCTTCTTCTTCTTCTTCTTCTTCTTCTTCTTCTTCTTCTTCTTCTTCTTCTTCTTCTTCTTCTTCTTCTTCTTCTTCTTCTTTCTTCTTTTTCTTCTCCTCAAGTTCACGTTGCAGCCAAAATCCTTTTTCTTTCTCTAATTGTTAATTATTCAAGCTAATATATGGGTTAATAGATGGCATACATGCATGTAACGTGCTTATGTGTCACCTATGCATATGCACAAGTTACACTACTTTAAACAATGTGATACATATCCTCACCATATTTTATTTGAACTTAATATGAATCTTTTATAATTTATTTTATATTTTTAAAATTCGCACTTAGGTGCCTAGCAATCCATTTTTAATATAAAATTATTTAATTAGGTGAATTAATAAACAAATCCTCAAATTTACAAATAGGTCATCATAAATAATTTAATATATATCATTATAAATATTTCAGAAATGAGGGATATTACAAGTGGTCAAAGAGTTATAATCTTGTCTCCCTTATAAGATTATAAGGGTTTAGATTTTTCCAAAGAAGATCGATAGTGGACACTGGTGTGCCTCAAGGAGGAGGATTAGGGAGTGGACGTAGGCTGGTTGGTGCCGAACCACTATAAAATTGTAAGTTCTCTTTGCTTATCCTGCTCACTACTTTTCTATTGATGCTTTCGATTTTATTTACATTTTGAAAGCAATGTTTCAAGTCCAGCACTTCCAAGAAACTTAGTATTTTATCTTGAATCAATTACTTGCTTTACGTGAACGAAAAGCTTCTAATTTTCCTATCTTGCTTCAAGCAAAACGTTTTTCATTGAAATAATAATTCATACCTAGTCTTACTCATTGGATTAACACCCACTTGAGTATATGACTTTGTTTGGCATGAATGAGTATCAATGTATCACAAGTCCTCATATGTTCAATAGGATGGACTACACTTAAATGCATACCTTTTTTCTTTCGATAGATCTTGATTTATGGTGCATTGTTGAAAAAAAATTTCATAAGTCATCCAATCCAATAAATGATTGGAATGATTATGAGAAACAAATGTTTTTGTTGAATGCAAAGGCTATGAATGCCTTGTATTGTGCTCTCAACAAAAATCAATTTGATCAGATTTCTTCTTTTGATTCGGCTTTCAATATATAGCATACATTAGAAATGACACATGAAAGCACAACTAAATCAAGTGAATCATTAAATGAAAAGACTTGCAAAAATGAACTTGAAGAACACTTTCCAAAGAACTTAAAGGCATTTGAACTGAGTAGACGCATGACCCTCGAGTAAAATCTTGAGCAATGAGGACTTTAAACCTTTGAAAAATAAATTAGATAAATTAATAAATATAAACCATAAAAATGATCTTAAAATCATGGACAAGAATTCTTGCTATAAATGCAAGAAGCCAAGACACTCCGAAAATAAATAGCACAATCAAAAGGAAATAGAGAATCTCGCGCTTATGGCCATCAACAATGAGGTAAGTCATTCCTCTAAAGTCTCATTTACTTTTGATGAATTATCAAATGATTTTCATGAACTCTATAATGAATTTAGAATGATTAGCAACTCTTATAAATTACTTAAGAAAGAGCACAATTATTTAGTTAGTAAATTTGAACAAATGTATGATACATCACCATCATATATTTCATACACTAAATATGAAACCTTGAATGATGCATCAACATCATATTTTTCTTGTTCTAAGTATGAGTCACTAGTAATTAAATAAGAAAATGACATACTACAACAAACTCAAGAAAGACTTAATATACTTAATGAGTCTCTAAACATGATCCATGTTAATAAGGGTCATGTTCATAAGGAAAGTATTGGCATTATGAGTAAGACTCATCAAAAGCCAACTATCCTTATTAGAAGACTCATATTACACTCTTTGCCCAAAAATAGATGTAATTTTTGTGGTAAATATGAATACTTTGCATATAAGTGTTTATTTAGAAATTATAGTCTATATAAATTAATTTGGATTCCTAAAGGAATCATAAATAACCTAAAACTATTAGAGAAAATGGAAAAAATATATCATGAAGGATCCAAACTCAAATTGGTACCTAAATCAAAATCTCTCATAATATAAAGTTGCTTCCTAATAAGGCTAGGAGCACTAAGTAATGTTTCGAAAGTAGATACTCAAGGTATATAGCTTGAGATCTAACACTCTTTCAAAGCTCACTAGCCTAAGAAATAACAATAATTATTGAAATAAAATTATAGGTAATGAATCTTTAGATAACTCATTGCTATAATTAATTTTGATTGCTCTAACTTTGGCATGCTAGTACAAAAATGAATTAGAGACTTTATCTACATTCAAATTTATGAAAGAAATATTTTGATGATGATTATTGTTGAATGATAGAATTTGAGTATAGAACAATATAGAAAAGAGAGAGACAAATCATGCTTCATTGTCTAGTAGTTTTAGAAAATTGATGGTGTATTTAATAAGAATGAAATAAGCATGGTAACTCATTTCACTAAGTATAAAAATCATTAGAATTAAGATAAATCAAAATTCTTGTTTGAAAATATTTTATTGTAGTGATCTTGATGAAACTTAGTTTTTGACATTAAATGACATTGCATTCTTGAAAAAAAAATTCATAAGTTAAAACAACTAAAAAGGAAGATAATTATTCTTGAAAATATTTTTATCCTATGAATCCTTCAACAAGATAAAATGATACTATTATCGTTAAATCTCCTAAACTGTAAAAATAATTTGATGATTTAAATATTATATTATTATTGACTAATTTTGTGGGATGATTTAAATGTTACGATGATAGCTGCATGGGTTATGATTGATGATGGTTCTTGAATAGGAAACTTCAAGAAAATTTTCATATTTCTCCTTTTAGTGCTTTCAAAAATATATATATTTGAAATATACATAATAAGTGTATAACAATTATTTTCACGAAAAGTCTAAAAGAGTTAGACACACTTAACAAAGAAACATCATTGAATTAAAGATAAACCAAGGATCATATTTGAAAATATCTTATTGTAATATTTGTAATGATTTCTTTTGAACTATCTTATTAAGATTTCAATAAGAGATTAATGAATCTACTCATGATTATTTTTTTAAAATATTAATTTTGATGATTTGAACTTGATTTTGGCAAGTTTAGAAAATGACACTTGAAATCTTTATATAAATCAAGTTTGTTTGAAAAAGTTTATAAATAAATAATAAGTTTATCTATTTGGAACTATAACATGAAACTAACCAATGATCTTGATGATTTATGTATTACTTTTTTATTTTAATTGAAGATGCTTTATGTTCAATGAAACCATGCTTGATGATTTAATGATGCATAGTGATCATGCTTAATGAGTTTATATTTCAAAATTATGCATGATGATCTTTGCAATTATGACTTATAGATCTTTGCCGTAATAAAAGTTCTTTTTTGGTTTTAAATGATGACGTATATTTTATTTGACTTAAAAGATAAAGGCATGCTTGTATAAATAAAAAGGGAATACTTTTTTTTAATTTTTCTATCTTATAAATTTTTTAAAAAGAGATTAATGAATCGATTATATTATTTTTTATGAATCTCTTAAACTGTGAAAGTGATTTTGATGATTTGATGATTTGATGATTTGAATTTGAATAAGTTTTTATCTAAATCAGGATATTGACAACTTGAGATTTCTTATGCATAAATCAAGATATTTTATTTGTCTCTCCAATGATTTGTCTCTTGATATTCATAATTTATCTTTACGAATTATATATATCATCACCATGTTAATTTTTTTATATATTTCATGTGATGATTTGAAAAATGATGTAATGGGAAAAGTTTTGAACTATTGTAACCATCCCTTCTTTTTTATAATGGCAAAGAGGGAACAAAACTTGCTAGTTTGTTCATCTCAAAAGAGAAGCAAGAAATGCTATCTTGCAAATCTCAAGAGAAGTAAAAAATTTTGCTTAACGTCACATTCTTAAAAAAAACATGCTAAGAGAAGTAACACTTGCTAACTTGTTAGCTTGCATGATATAAAATTGTTAGCTTGAACATTGCAAAGGAAGCCAAAATTTGCTAGCTTGCACTTCTCAAAAAAGAAGAAATAACTCACTAGCTTGCATGTTCTAAAATGATGAAAAATTTGCTAAATTGCTAAGCTTTCATATCATAAAAACTTGCTAATTATACTTTTTTTTGTTAATGATAAAGGGGGAGAAGATATGATGATGTGAAATTATGTATGATAATCATGCATATAACGATGATTTTGAAAATATACATGATGATTTGGATTAATACTCATGATTTTATTGTAATGATATGTTGTATTGCATATGATGCTTTTCAAAATCGTCTCTTTGATTCTATCTTATTGTTTACAAAAAGGGGAGAAAATCTACATAAAGATAATGATTTGTTATTTTTTAGATTTATTTGCTATATTTTTTTAAAATTTATATGAAAATAATTTGTTGAGCTCATATTCGAAATTTTCCTTTAAAATTTTATATCTACAAGATAGAGGTTAAGAGTTAAGAATGCTAAATCATAAAAATATATCAATTACTAATCTAGATTTCATGAGATTAAACTTTTTGTGATAATATTTTTGAAAAGTTTCTCCATGTTTTTATTGTTTACAAAAAAAGGGAGAAAAATTGCATGAAGATGATGAATTGTTATATTTAAAATTTACAATAGATATTTTTTGTATCAAGAGATGATTTTTGCTACATTTGAAATACATAAGTAGTCTTTAAATATCTTGGACTTTTGAACTCATCTTAATATTCTTTTTAAAATTTATTAAGAGCTATTATTAATGATGCTGTCACAACTCATTCCTTGTTTCTCTCATTAATCACGAAGGGGATGAAAATTCTATAATACATATTATATTTTACTAAGGGGAAGTAATGTCATCATGTGCTTTGAAATTGTTAGTTATACATTTTATCTTTTTGTTGATGACAAAGGGGGAGAAATGGACATTGATGACATATGATATTGATGATATACTTATATATCTTCGATATAAATGCATAATTCTTTTTGAAATTCATAATTCGATGACTTGATATAACTTCTTGTTGAAATTTTCATGTAATATAATTTGTTTCATGATACTTGAATTCAATAGGATGTGGTTCTCTTAAATTTAAGCTTTCTTTATTGAGATATGGATTTAGTGGGAGTTAGAATTAACTCCTGTCATCAATTGATTATCATCATCAAAAAAGAGGGATATTGTTGAATCTCAAATTTTGGTAATAAAATCAATTGATGAGTGTTTGGTCTAACAAGATTGCTAGAGTCGATTGATGCAAGATTAACTATGATAGAGAGATTATTACAATCAGATGTTTGGCCAAAGTCAAGTCCAGGCATCAGGTCGGGGTTCAGACGATGCGGTTGAAACTCGCGTGGAGTGCATTAGGAGCTCGCCGAGGTATCTGGAGCTTGCAAGAATTATGCAAGGGAGTTCGCCAGAAGAAGACCAAGACTCACCAAAAGATTGTCGGGGTAGCCGAAAGGCTTGCCAGGAGTTGGGAAGGACTTGAAGTGGATTTGTGATCATGTTGATTGTAATTAATTAGGTTATAGTTAGTATCATGCAGGTTTAACCACGATGGTAAAAATGAGTTATAGATCAGATATGGACCCGGGATCAAGCTTAGGCATCGGGCCAAGGATTACACGATGAGGTGGGGACTCGCCGAGAGTTCACTAGGACTTCGCCGAAGGTATCGGGAAGATTGCTAGGAACGCGACGGGAGATTGCCGAAGGAAGACCGTGAGACTCACCGCAGGGAATGCTGGAGGTTGCCGGATTATGGGAGTGAGGTCGTAAGCTTAGTGGTCATATTTGATTGTAATCTTTAAGTCATAAGTTAAGATTAAGTCCACAATGAATATGATTTGGAAGAAATCCAAACCAACTTAAAGAGGCAACCAAGTCTACTAAAAGAGTTTGATTGAGCTCAGGTTGAGCTCAATTGGTTAACCAGAGAATTGATTAACATGTGGTTCATGTTGGGATTGGAAATGGTTGACCAGAGAATTGATCAACATGTGGTTCATGTCGAGATTGTAAAAGTGAAGGGAATCACTTTTCCAGGATTCTCAACAGTTGAACCGCTAGTGAGCGGTAGATGTACCCTCGTCACCCAAGATTTTGGGTGTCTGTCAGTGGCTAAACTCCCCAGGCTGAGCGGCTAAACCACCCGTACCCTAGATTTTTGTACTTTCGATGATTGACCTGCCCGGGCCAATGGCTAAACTGCCCATACCCATAATTTTTGAGTTTGTTTGAATTTTGACTTTAATTTATGAAGTCATTTAAGGCCTATAAATATTCTAAATTTTCTTGCATTCCATACAACACTTTTAGGAGATAAATTCTATAAAAAAAGAAATAGAAAAGGGGTAAGGGAGTGATCAAAGATTTATAATCTTGTCTCCCTTGTAAGATTATAAGGGTTTGGTCTTTATCCAAAGAAGATCGGTAGTGGATGTCGGTGTGCCTCAAGGAGGACTCGGGAGTGGACATAGGTCGATTGGTATCAAACCACTATAAAACTATGAGTTCTCTTTGCTTATCTTGCTCACTACTTTTCTATTGATGCTTCTGATTTTATTTACATTTTGAAAGCAAGGTTTCAAGTGAAGAAGTTCTAAGAAACTTAGTATTTTATTTTTAATCATTCACTTACTTTACTTGAATGAAATGCTTTCAATTTTCCTATCTTGATTCAAGTGAAAAGTTTTTTATTAAGACGATAATTCACACTTGCACTAATTCATTCACACTTGCACTAATTGATCGGCCCCTGCTTAGTGCCAATTGATTCTAACAACACTAAGAAGGGAAGGGGGGCGGGGGGGGGGGGGGGGTTTGTGAATTAGTGCAAGTGATAAATACTCGGTTCGAAAAATCTTCACTTAAGGAAAATCGAAATCAAGAGTGCTTTTCTTGGAAGTAGTTAAGAGCGACTAAGTTGGAGGGCAATAATAAAGAAAAACTGAACGAAGATACTTGTACTTTTCTTAGAACTAGTTAAAAGTAATCAAATTCGAATGCAATAGTAAAGAAAAGCAAGAATAAAGATACTCACGGATTTTATAGTGGTTCAATCCACCTTACTTATGTCCAGTCCCGATCCCTCTTCACTTGAGGCCAATCGGTGTCCATTAATAGTCTTCTTTCAAGGGTGAAGATCAACTACATTTTACACACATTTCTCCATTTCATAAGCTTAAGAGAACAACCTTTACAACTCTCTTTTTCTCATGCTTAGGAAATCAACCATTACAACTCTTTCAACCCTTCCATTAACACATTTTACACTTAAAAGAAAAACGAAATCTCTCAACCAAATTCAACAGAATTTTACCAAATTTTTTCTTCACTTTCTTGTTTTACCAGACAAGAATATTTGGGGTATTTATATACCCTAATTGGTTTAAGAAATTCGAGCCAAAATTTAAACATTACTGGAAAATTAGGGTACGAGTAGTACTACCACTATCATCAGTAATACCAACGTTGAAAGCACCCCAAGATCTAGGTGATAGTGGTACTACCACCACCTGCATAGTACTACTACCGACCACTGATGGTACCATCAACCAAGTAACTTGAAATAGCACTTTTCAATACTATTTTGTACCTAAGTTATACTTCATTTTGACCTCCTTTCAGATCAAAACTGAATGAATGCAATAGTAAAGAAAAGCAAGAATAAAGATACTCACGGATTTTATAGTGGTTCAATCCACCTTACTTATGTCCAGTCCCGATCCCTCTTCACTTGAGGCCAATCGGTGTCCATTAATAGTCTTCTTTCAAGGGTGAAGATCAACTACATTTTACACACATTTCTCCATTTCATAAGCTTAAGAGAACAACCTTTACAACTCTCTTTTTCTCATGCTTAGGAAATCAACCATTATAACTCTTTCAACCCTTCCATTAACACATTTTACACTTAAAAGAAAAATAAAATCTCTCAACCAAATTCAACAGAATTTTACCAAATTTTTTCTTCACTTTCTTGTTTTACCAGACAAGAATATTTGGGGTATTTATATACCCTAATTGGTTTAAAAAATTCAAGCCAAAATTTAAACATTACTGGAAAATTAGGGTATGAGTAGTACTACCACTATCATCAGTAATACCAACGTTGAAAGCACCCCAAGATCTAGGTGATAGTGGTACTACCACCACCTGCATAGTACTACTACCGACCACTGATGGTACCATCAACCAAGTAACCTGAAATAGTACTTTTCAATACTATTTTGTACCTAAGTTGTACTTCATTTTGACCTCCTTTCAGATCAACGAAATGAGCTATATCATGAGCTCAAATCAAACCCAAATTAAACTCAGTTGACCTCTAATTGAGTTAGTAGGATTTCTCCAAAACTACCTCTAATTAAAACTCTAACTATAATATTAAAGATAAATACAATTACAACCAATCTTCATTATTTGGCATGTCAATAAATCTTTTGGTGAACTCCCAGCATCCTTCCGGTGAGCTCCCGATCACCTTCTAGCGGACTCCCGGTGAACTCCAGACAACCTTCGGCGAACTCTCAACGAGCTCCCATTGCATCATCTGAAGCTTCAGCGTATCCTCGATTCTTTCGCTTGATGTTCGATCTTGACTCTGATTCAATGTTCAATTCTTCTTTAATTGCTTTTGTCTTTTCATAGTCATAATTAGTCTTGCATCACTTATCTCAAATATATAAGTTAGATCACAAATTCATCAATTGATTTCATCAACAAAATCTAAGATTCAACATTTAAATCTTCTGATAAGAATTGTAATGTCATCATCATCACTTGAGCTTTCACTTAAGGAATCTTCTTTGATTCTAAGTGGAATATCTTGCTTATTCTTTGAAAGGTTTTCATCTTGTTTGTCATATGCTTTGCAGGTCATTTCATAGGTTATTAAAGATCCTATGAATTCTTCAAGAGGAAAGTTCTTTAAGTCTTTTAATACTTAGGTACTCATTACTATTAGATCCCAACTTTTTAAAAGAGATCTTAAAATCTTATTTATCAATCCAAGATTAGTATAACATTTACCAATAGCTTTTAACTATTGACAACAACTATAAAACGGGTGTACATCTCAATAATGGTTTCTCTTGGCTTCAACAATTCATAACTATATATTAAAAGATTAAGTTTAGATTCTTTTACTCTACTTGTACTTTCATAAGTACCTTCAAGTGTGTGCTAAATATCATGTACAGTATCACAAGTAGAAACATGATTAAAATTATTTTTGTTTAAAGCATAAAATAAAGCATTCAAAGCTTTAGCATTTAAGGAAAATATATTTTTCTACAAATCATTCCCTTCATTCATCAGTTTAGAAGATTTCTGAAAACCACATTCAATGACGTTCCACAAATCAAAATATATAGAAATCAAAAAAATTATCATTTACGTTTATCAATAAGTGTAGTCCATCTCATTGAACATAAGAGGACGAGTGATAGAGTGACCCTCTTAATTACTAAAAAAATCATTAAATCTCACCTAAGTGCTAATCAAACTGAGAGAACTGGGCTCTGATACTAATTGTTAGGATCATAATGGCACTAAGCAAGGGGGTGAATTAGTGCTCTCTCAATAAGTTTCCAATTTAAAAAATTTGATTGAAAATATATATTAGAAATGTGTTTAACTAAAAAGTGTGAGTAAGGATAGTAAGTAAGTAAATCAGTAGGTAATGATAAGGCAATGCACATCGATTTATAATGGTTCAATCATCTCGACCTACGTCCACTCCAAATTCCTCTTCTCTCGAGACCACTGACTTTCACTACCAATCTTCTTTCTAATTTGCGAATATCAACTACCCTTATTACAACCCTTCTCCTTTTAACAGGCTTAGGGGAGAACCTTTACACTAACTCTTTTATATAGAAATTCACACCTCTTTAGAATAACCTCTAAACTCAAGGAAAAAGAGACTCAACTATTATTTCAAGCATTTACAATACTTCAATTCTCAAGTTTTCATGCCTATTCACTCTTGCATCAAGCAAGCATGAGTAGGGTATTTATAGACCCCCAAAGGCCTAAAAAATAGAGTCAAAATTTTAAATCCTCAAATTTTTAGGGTACTGATGATACTACCTCTAGGCTCTGACAGTACCACCATCGCTTGGGCGGTACCACCATCGACCACGAGCGGTACTATCATTTGAATTCTTGAAAAAGCACAAAACAAAGCTTTTCAACTCTCTAGGAGATACCACCACCTGGGCCTACTCATGATCATTTAATTGGCCTTCCAACTTTGGACCTGGTTTAGGTACAATAGGCTCATAATTTAAGTTGGCATGATTTCAGCATAATACTAATTCAATTTGACTCGAAATAACCATAATCAAGACTTAACCACTCTCATTACAATTACAAAGCCTTCAGTATGTTGTCCAGCATTCTGACATATGGCACTTCATCCAAACCTCTGGTAAATCATCCTTTTCTTCAATGTATCATCCGCTTTATCAATATGTTGACTTCCCATAATATTTGATCTTTTAGCACAATACATAATCCTTCTGTTTGATGCATGAACTCACTACACGAAGTCTATCCTTCGGTATGTCGATCAATCCTCTGGCTCGACATTCAATCTCTGACATGATGCTTTCCTATCTAACGTTTGTTTCTCCTGCTTCCATAATTTGCCCTATGATGGTTTGTACCTGTGATCAAAGTTTTTTCTGTATCATTTCTCTTAAAAGAATATTAGTCTATAAACTCATTAATTGATTTCATCATCGGATTCCATACGTTGAATACTTATTCTTTTTCTTACCATTATATGTTGATTCAATTCTTGCTTACTTCCTTCTACCAGCTTACATACTTCTTGAAGATAATACAATACAATCATATTCTTATCATATCCAATATTGTTTTCTTCTCGTAGAAAATATTTTATCATTATAGGTGTTCTTATATGTGTCAGCTTTATAATAATCTTCATAAAAGAAATATAAATTACAATTCTTATATACAATAACAACCATAGCATAAGAATATAAAATTTTAAAAATATCAAAATATTGATGAAAATAAATTTTTTTCTCCAAATCTACCATAACTATCTCAGAGGATGTCTACACTCAAAATTCAGTATGAGTATAAGAAAAAAACCATAGTATCAACCCTTATTCTTTGCCTTGGCATGTTGATCCTTGACGATACTTGTCAATGTTTATTTTAATAATGAATATAGAACCATTTAATAACTTTCCTTCTCATTTCAATCATAAGGGTAATAGTTAAGCTACAAACATCTTTTAATGATGAATTTATACTTTTTGATGTATTTGTGATGAGTATTATATAATGATGGAAATATATAGAAGTCCATTTCTCCTTAATTTTAAATATACATATAAATTTTTTATGATTTTTTATCAACATTTGCATATATTCATTAAATTTATACATAAAAAGGGATCTAGCAATAGTCTCTTTGTCAGACATTATTTCTAGATGGATGAACTATGCAATAACTAAAAATAGTCAATTTTCATATCCCATAATATATATATATATATATATATAATTGGAAATAGTCTATTACAACCATCAATAGTTGTAACCATCATTAAAGCATCGGGATATGCTGCATTGATACTAAAAACATATTGCATATAAAATTTGAAACTTCTAAGACAAGCTCTGAATGTTAAATCTCATATTTTGATGATGAAATTAATTAATAAATTATTGATCTAACATAGATTGTTAGAAGTTGATTGATATAGGATTAACTATGACAGAGAGAATATAACAATCAGGTTTGGCCAGAGTCAAGTCCATGCATTGGGCTGAGGTTCGGACGGTGCAGTTGGGAACTCGCCAGGAGTGCATCGGAAACTTGCCGAGGGTATCAAGGGCTTGCCTAGATGGCCAAGAGAGTTCATCAGAAGAAGATTGAGACTCACTAGAAGATTGTCGCGGGTAGCCGAAAGGCTTGTTGGGAGTTGGAAAGGTCTTGAATGGACTTATGACTATTATGATTGAAATTAATTAAGTCATTATTAGAATCATGCTGGTTTAACCACGATGGGAGAAGTAGTTACAAATCAGACATGGACCCAAGATCAAGCTTATGCATCGGCCAAGGATTGGATGATACGGCGAGAGCTCATCGAGAGTTCGTTAGGAGATTCACTGAAAAGATCGTGAAGCTCACTAAGAACATGCTAGGAGATCGCCGAAAGAAGACCATAAGACTCATCGCTGGAGATTCTGAAGGTTACCCGAATGCGGGAGTGAGGTCATTAAGCTTGGTAGTCATGTTTGATTGTAATCTTTAAGTCGTAGGTTAAGAGTGAGTCTGATTTGAGTGTGATTTGGAAATCAACTCAAAGAGGCAATCGGGTCCATTATGGGATTCGATTAAACTCAGGTTGAGCTTAATTAGTTGACCAAAGAATTAATCAACATCAGGTTCAAGCCGAGATTTAAAAAGTGAAGAAAACCACTTTTGTGGAGATTTCGATAGGTAAACTGTTGGTAAGCGGTGGTTGTACCATCGTACCTAGGATTCTGGACGGTTGTTAGTGGCTAAGCCACCCAGGCTGGGTGGCTGAATCGCCCGTACCCAAGAATCTGGGAACTTTCGACGGTTGACCCATCAGAATTGCCCATACTTAGGAATCTGGAAACTTTCGACAGTTGACCCGCCTAGGCCGGCGGGTCAACCATCCATACCCGGATTTTTCGGATACGGTTGGATTTTGGCTCTGGTTTTGAAGCCAATTTGAGGCCTATAAATATCTCAAGTTTTTTTACATTCTATACAATAATTTTTGGGAATTGTATTCTGAGAAAATATTGTGTGATAATTGTAATAAAAAGAAAATGGGTAAGGGAGTGATCAAAGAGTATAATCTTGTCTCCCTTGTAAGCAAAGTGTAAGGATTTTGTCTTCACCCAAAGAAGATCGGTAGTGGACACCGGTGTACCTCAAGAAGGAGGACTCGGGAATGGACGTAGGCCGTTGGCATCGAACAACTATAAAAATTATGAGTGTTTCCTTGCTTTTATTACTTACATATATTGATGCTTTCGATTTAACTCAACTCTTTAAAACCAAAGTTTTCACGATAAGTTATTTCATTCAAATATTGCTTATCTTTCTAGTTTGCTTATTAACTTAGTAATTTTTTTTTAATCACTCACTAGTTTCACTAAGAACGAAAAGCTTCGGATTTCCTATCTTAGTTTAATCAAAAAGTTTTCATCTAAACTAAAATTTTACACTTACACTAATTCATCCCCCCCCCCCAACCCAACCCCCCCTCCTCCTCCTCCCCTCTTAGTGCAAATCGATCCTAACAATTGGTATCAGATCCACATTTTTCTTATTTGGTTTAACACCCAAGAGAAATAGTACTTTTCAGCATTAACAAGGGTCAATATATCACAAATCCTATGTTTAATAGGATAGACTACACATCTTGGAAAATTTGAATATGTATCTTTTTTATTTTGATAGATTTTGATTTGTATTGTATTATTGGAAAAAATCTTCAGAAGTCATCCAATCCTATAAATGATTGGAATGATTATGAAAAATAAATATTTTTTTTAAATGCAAAGGCTATGAATGCCTTATATTATGCACTTGATAAAAATGAATTTAATCAGATTTCTTATTTTGATTCAACTTTTGATACATGACATGTATTAGAAATAACACATGAAAGCATACTAAATCTAAATGAATCATTAAACGAAATGTCTTACAAAAATGAATAAGAATAATACCTTACAAAGAACAGGAAGGAACTTGAATTGAGAACATATGACTCCTCGAGTAAAATCTCGAGTGATGAGGACCTTGAACCCTTGACAAATGAATTAGATAAATTAATAAATATGAACCTTAATAATGATCTAAAAATGGACAAAACCTCTTGCTATGAATATAAGAAGCCGAGGAGCTCCAAAAATGAAATATACAACGAAGAAGTGGAGAACCTCACTCTTTAAATATTTTTTTCTGAATTATTAAGCATGTTTCATGATCTATTTGATGAGTTTAGAAAACTTAGCAAATCGTTTAAACTATTTAAGAATGATTATGAATTGCTAGTTAGTAGGCTTGATGAAATGCATGACTCACTAGTGTCACACAACAACACATGCTCTAAATGTAAGATACTAGATAGTGTTAAATAAAAAAACATCATGCTTAAATCAATACTAGAAAATTTTCAAATAGGGAATAAATCCCTAAATATGATCCTTTCCAATAAGGGTCATATTAATAGTAGAAATGGCATAGGCTTTATTAGTAATGTTCAACAAAATCCAACCATCTTTACAAAAAGACCTACATTAAATGTGTCATAAAAAATCAAATATATTTTTTGTGGAAAATTAGGACATATGGCTTACAAATATCTATTTAAAAATTATAGTTCTCACAAGTTAGTTTAGGTTTCTAAAGGAATATTGCATAAACAGCCTTAAGCCATTAGAAAAAATAGGAAGAGCATACCATGAAAGACCCAAACTCAAATGGGTACCTAAATCAAAACCTCTCATAATATAAAGTTACATCCTAACAAGGCTAGGAGCACTAAGTAATGTTTTGAAAGTAGATGCTTATGGCACATGACTTGATATCTAATACTCTTTCAAAGCTCACTAGCCTAAGCAAATAACAAGAAAAATTATTGAAAATAAAATTATTGGTAATAAATCTTAATGATGATTCATTGTTATAATTAATCTTGATTGATTTTAATGATGCATAATCTTTGCATAGCTAGAGCATGCTAGAATTAGAAAGAATAAAGTTTAGCTATCTTAAATAAAAGTCATATGTATGAAATAAAAATTTTGATGATGATTAATGTATTAATTTGTGTGCTTTAATTTATGTATATTGTCTTGAGATTAAATGATCAAACATTGAATTTGAACTTAAAGGTCATATACAAAATCATTTTTCTTTAAAGAAAAAACTTCTTGATAACATGATAGAATTTTCCAACATATAAAAACTATTGGATTTAAAATGAATTGAAGCTTTTGTTTTTGGACTTTAAATGCTATTGCATTCTAAAAATAAATTTCAAAAGAAGGACAATTATTCGTGAAAGAATTTTTTTATCCCATGAATCCCTCAATAAGATAAAATGATACATTTTATTATTGAATCTCTTTAAATATAAAAATAAATTAGAAAACTTTAGCTATTTTCTTTTAGAAAATAATCTATATTAACTTTATTGAATTTTTTTTAAGTGATTTTTAATGATGATTTTGGATAAGTTTACTAATAATTTTATTTTAAAATAAGATTGATGAATCTATCCAACGTTATTGATATTTTGATGATTTTATCATAATCTTGACAAGTTGAAGAAAAAATTACACTTTAAAATTCTCATATAAATTTGTTCAAAGAAAGTCATATGAATGAATCATAATTTATCTCTTCAAATCTATTACTTGAAAATCTTCTTATAAACCATATTCTTGGAAACTTAAAGTTTCATATATATAAATCAAGATTTTCTACTTTTTTTTCCTCGAAATTAACTCATGATCTTGATATCTACAATATGATATCTTTATGAATAAAGACTCTTCTTTGATCTATTAAGATTCTATGTTATCATCTAAGAGGAGATTTATTAAATTAAATCATGTCTTTAATATTCATGAATGTCTTTTGATATTCATATCTATCTTGACATGATTTATTTTAAAAACTCATGAATGATATAACTTATCATCAAAATTATTATTTCTTAAATTTGTGATAAGTTAAAAATTATACGAGATTTATTTTATTATAAATAATTTCCTTGATTCCTTGACTTTATCCTTTAGGGAATCATGTTTAAATCTCTATAATTTTCACTTTTTTAATAAAAATGAGATTTATAATCTTAATAATTATAATTAAAATTTTTATCAAGATCATTCTTCTATTTTATTAAAAAGATTTATCTTGGATGAATTAAAATAAACTCTGAAGACTCATTGTTATTATTTATAAAAGGGAGAAGAAAATTTATTAAACGAAATTATATCTTTTGATATTCAAAAATTTGATTTTATCTTTAATGACATGATCTTCTAATATGGATGTTAAAAAGAAATTACACAATCATATTTCTTTTTAATATTAACAAAGGGGGAGATAAAATTATCAATATGATTGTAAGCAAATTGGATATGATAACCTTGAATGAGAAACACTATGCTTAGAAGAAAAATTAGAATTTTCTAAATACATGCGAAATACATATTACATAATTTAAGCTTGATGTATTATCATATTTTCGTTTGGATTTCTTAGATTTTTATAAATTAGATTTCTTATCAAAATATGCATGCAAAATTCTTGATTAACAATATAACCTATCATGTTTTCTTTTGAAATTTTTGATGCTTATTATCAAAATATAAATGAAAGGTGATCTACAAAAATATATGATTTGTTATTTATGTAAGAAAATCACATAATTTAAATGCATAAGTAGCACGTAATTCTTCTTGGATTTCTTCAATTTTTTAGCTCACTTTCGAAACACTCTAGTTAAAATGAACATAAAAAAAGGATTCAAATTTTTGTGATAAGATAGTTTTAAAAGATTATTCTTATTTCATGAATCTTGATAAATGTTTACAAAGGGAAATATATAACATAAACTTCTATGATGCTTGAAATAAGTCTTTAATATTAAATCTTTGATGAATCACTTAGTGTGCTACTCTTGATTTAAATGAATTAAATTACATGGGTAGATATCAATTCTTGGATTTTGAAATTTATATCTAAAAGATTGAGCCCTATTTTTGTGCTACAATTTCTCTTACCCTACTCCCTTGTTTCTTATTTATTATTCAAAGAAAGGGAAGAAAATTCTTTAATAATATCAAGAGGGAGCAAAACTTGTTTGCTTGCATGATATAAATTACTAGCTTAAATATTACAAAGGAAGCAAAAATTTGCTAGCTTACACTTATCAAAAGAGAATAAAGACTCACTAGCTTTATTTGCTATGTTTTCTTGAAATTTATATAAGATGGATTTGTTGAGCTCATATTTAAAATTTTTAAAATCTTATATCCACAAGATTGAGATTGAGAGTTAAAAATACTAAATCATGAAAATATATAAATTGATAATCTAGATTTCATGATATTAAGCCTTTTATGATAATGTTTTTGAAAACATTCTCCATGTTTTTATCTTATTGTTTACAAAAACAAAAAGGGGAGAAAATTTGCATGATGTTACCTTACAAATTTATTTGTTACCCTTGCTTGAAATTACATGAGATGTTTTTAAATGCATCAGTAACTCCTAAATTCTTGAATCTTCTTGAATATCTTGGATCCTTGAGCTTATTTTCGAAATTCATATCCACAAATTGAAAGATATACATAATGATATTTTATAGCTCCTCCCTTATTTTCTTTCCTTCTTGTTCACAAGAGAGAGAAAATTCTTTCTGACTTAGGTCATATTTTTACAAGTGGCGATCAAAAACTCATGTGCCTTAAAATTTCAAGCCCTATATTTCACCTTTTTGTTGATGACAAAGGGGGAGAAATATACATTGATGACACATGATATTAATAATATACATTGATATGGATATGGATTGATATATCTTGGATATAAATATGAGTGTATAATTCCTTTTTACTCATGATTTGATATCTTGGATATATAAATTTGGGATGTAATTTGTATAGGATTTTGATTGCTTGAATTTAAGGGTGTGTGATTCTCTTAAATTTAAGTGGTATGAATTTATGAGAAGTTAGGATTAACTCATGTCATAAATTAATTATCATCATTAAAAAGAGGAAGATTATTTAATCTCAGATTTTGATGATGAAATCAATTGATGGATTTTTGATTTAACATGGATTATTAGAAGTTGATTGAAATAGGATTAACTACGGTAGAGAGAATGTGACAATCAGGTTTGGCTAGAGTTAAGTCCATGCATTAGGTTGGGGTTTGGACAATACAGTTGGGAACTCACCAGGAGTGCGTCGGAAGCTTGCCGAGGGTATCGGGAGCTTGCTTGGATGGCGCAAGGGAGTTCGCCAAAAGAAGACCGAGACTCAACGGAAGATTATCGGGGGTAGCCGAAAGGCTTGCTGGGAGTTTGGAAGGTCTTGAAGTGGATTTGTAACTATTATGATTGAAATTAATTAAGTCATAGTTAGCATCATATAGGTTTAACCATGACGGAAGAAGGAGTTACAGATCAGACATTGACCCAGGATCAAGCTTAGGCATCGGGCCAAGAATTAGACGATGCGGTGGGAGCTCGCCGGGAGTTCACTAGGAGATTCACTGAAGGGATCGGGAAGCTTGCTAAGAACACGCGTGAGATCGCCGAGGAAGACCGTGAGACTCACCTCTAGAGATTCTGAAGGTTGTCGGAAATACCCCAAGTTTGGGGCCTATAAATACCCCAAGTTTTTCAGATACGATTGGATTTTGGCTTCGGTTTTGAAGCCATTTTGGGGCCTATAAATACCTCAAGTTTTCTTAAATTCTATACAATAATTTTTAGGATTTATCTTCTAAGCAAATATTATAATAATTTTAAGAAAAAGAAAAAGGATAAAGGAGTAATCAACGAGTGTAATCTTGTCTCCCTTATAAGCAAAGTGTAAGGGTTTGGTCTTCATATAAAGAAGATCGGTAGTGAACACCAGTGTGCCTCAAGAAGGAGGATTTGCGAGTGGACGTAGGCCGTTAGCACCGAACCATTATAAAAATTATGAGTATTTCCTTGTTTTCATTGCTTACATATTTTTGTATTAACGATCCCGATTTAACTCAACTCTTTGAAAGAAAAGTTTTCACGATAAGTTCTTTCCTTCAAACATTACTTATCTTTCTAGTTTACTTGTTAACATAGCAACTTTCTTTTAATCACTCACTCATTTCACTAAGAACGAAAAGCTTCGGATTTCCTATATTGGTTTAATCAAAAAGTTTTCATCTAAATCTCCCCCCCACCCAAGCTAAGAATATTCTCTGAAAATATTTTTAATAAAATTATCATTTGCCCATTAGTCTCATAGTTATACAACTTATCAAAGCCACCATGAACCTTATTAAGTGTAATCTGCTATGCAAGAGAAGCTTTCTTATATGAAATAATAATCTCTGGAGTATAATCAAGTTGCCATATTTTATTTTATTATTGAATCTCGAATTTTGATGATGAAACCAATTAGTGTGTTTATATCTAACCCATGTGTTAGAGAGAAATGATGTAGGATTAACTATGACTGGGAAAAGGTAAAGCAATTAAGGAAGAATCTGTCATTGAGTCAGATTGAAGAGCTTGCCAAGAGTTCACCAAAAAGATGTTCGAATTCACCAAAAGGAGATCTAGAGTTCATCGAGGATTCACTGGAAGGATGCCAAGAGTTCATCGAGAGTTCGTCGAAAAATCGATTGACATACTGGACAATGAAAATTGTGTTAGTAATTGTTTGTCTTATGTGTCATAGTTAGCATCATGATTAGAGTCAATTTTATTAACTCAACTAGAGGCCAGTCTAGTCTAATTTGGACTTGATTTGAGCTCATGATAAAGCTCATTTCGTTGACCTGGAAAGGGGTCAATAGAAGGTACACTCAGGTATGAAATAATACATGAAAGGTACTATCAGCTACTAGTGGTGGTGCCACTGTTACCTAGATTTTAGGCACTTTTGATAGTAGTATGATTGGTGCTAACTGTAATACCACTCGTACCCGATTTTTTTGGAGAAGGTTCAATTTTGGCTCTAATTTTTAAGCCAATTTGGGTCTATAAATATCCTAAATATTCTTGCATGAAAAAGTAATAATATGAAAGAAAATTTTAGTAAAATTCTATTAAATTAGGTTGAGAGCTTCCCTTTTTCTTTCAAGAGTGAATTGTGTAAGGGAAGGGTTAAAATTGAATTAAAAAGATTGATTTCTTAAGATTGAGAAAAGGAGAGTGTAAAAGTTGTTCCTGTGGGCCTATAAAAGGAGAAAGGTATAAGGGTGTTTGATCTTCGCCTATAAAAAAAGATCGATAATGGATGTCGATTAGCCTCGAGTGAAGAAGGATCAAGAGTGGACGTAAGTAAAAGTTTTAATCGAGCCACTATAAAATCTGTGAGCATCTCTACCCTTGCCTCTCTTTACTGTTGCATTCGAATTTTATTGTTCTTAATTAGTTCTATAAAAAGCATGAGCATCTTCTTTCAATTTTCTCTTTACTGTTATTCTCGAACTTTGTCACTCTCAATTACTTCCAAGAAAGAATTTACAATTTTGGTTTTACTTCAAGCAAAGTTTTTCAAACATAGCTTTTTTTTTTTGGTGCACTTGTACTAACTCACAATCCCCTCAACCACCACCCCTTAGTTATAACTCAATCCTAATGGTTGGTATCAGAGTCACGTTCGACTCAATTGGGTTAACATCCAAGTGAGTTCAATGGCTGGTTTTTGCATTAACGATGGTCGTTCCATCACACATACTCCTATGTTTAATGGGATGGACTACACATATTAGAAAACTAGAATGCAGATTTTCTTAATTTTGATGGATTTTAAATTATAAAATATTATTAAAAATAGATTTCAAAAGTCATCAAATCCTATAAATGATTGGAATGATCATGAAAGAAATGTGTTTTCTTTAAATACCAAAGCTATAAATGCTTTATTTTGTGCTTTAGACAAAAATGAATTTAATCAAGTTTCTACTTGTGATTCGGCTTTGGATATATGGCACATATTAGAAGTTATACACGAAAGCACAAGTAAAATAAAAAAATAATAAATAAATGAAATAAGTTACAAAGAAGAACATGAGAACAACCTTCCAAAGAACAAGAATGATTTGATACTGAGAACACAAGACCACCTTCTAAAGAATATGAAGGATATTGAACTGAGAACAACAGATGACTCCTCGAGTGATGAGGACTATGAATTTGAACTTATAACAAAAGAACCTAAAAAATTTATGAAAAAATAAAAAATATAAAAATAAACTTAAAAAGGACACAACCTCTTGCTATGAACGTAAGAAGCCAGGGCATTCTGAAGATCAAGAGGACAACCAAGAAGAAGTGACAAACTACGCACTCATGACCATCCATGATGAGGTAAGTAACTCTTTCGTGAATTATTTGATGAGAATAAAAAGATTAGCAAAACTTATAAATCACTCAAGAAGGATTATGCATTACTTTCCAGTAAACTTGAAACTTTACATGATGCATGAATATCATGTACTTCTTGCCTGAAATGTAAAATGCTCGATGAAATTAAAAAGAAAATATCATATTAGAACAACCCTTAGAGAAGTTTAAGATAGGCAACAAATCTCTAGACATGATCCTTTCTAATAAGGGTTATGTTCATAAGGAAGGTATTGGTTTTGTGGGTCATACTCATCAAAAGCCAACTATCTTTATCAAAGGACCCACATTACATTCTTCACCTGAAAATAAATATAATTTTATAGTAGACAGACATTTTACTTATAGATGCTCATTTAAAATATATAGTACGTACAAGTTGGTTTGGGTTCCTAAAGAAAACATAAACAACTAAATGCCATTAGTAAAATTAGAAAGAGCCTTTCATGAGGCACAAAAGCCAAATGGGTACATGAATCAAAACCCCCCTTCATTATAGTTTTGTCTCCAAACGAAGGCTAGAAGCACAAAATGGTATCATGATAATGAATACTCAAGGCACATGACTTGATATCTAAATTACTTTTCAAGCTCATTAGCCTAAACAATAATAATAAGAAAAATTATTAGAATTAAAATTATTAGTAATAAATCTTTTAAATGATTCATGGTTATACAATTAATCTTGATTGCTTTTCGATGATGCATGGCTTATACATAATTAGAGCATGCTAGTATAAAAATAAATTAGAACTAAAGAACTTTGGTTATTTTTAATGGAAAATTGTTTATGCTGAAATTTTTTAGAGAAGGGATTTTGATGATGATTGAATGTTAGATAGGATTGATAGGTTGAAAATTATTAGCTTGGATGTTGGTTGATTTAAATAAAAATATTTTTATTAAATAATTTAAATATTATGTTGATGGGTTGACTTTAAATAGGTTGTATGTCGTATAGATTGTTATTAAATGATTGATTTGAAAATAGGAATGGGTGGTATTATTGAATGTTTGATTGTTCTTAAATTGACTTGAAATAAAATAAAAAATAAATCATACTTCTCTTCCTAGTATTTTTGGAAAAAAAAAATTTGAATGAGAATGACAATTGCATGGCAACTCATTGCACTAAGTGTAAAGAGTTAGACTCACTTAAAAAGAGAAAAATTATTGTAATTAAAATAAATTGAAGCTCTTGTTTAAAAATATTTTATTGTTAATCTTGATGATTTCTTTTGAAATGATACCTGGGTTTTGGTTTTAAAGGACAATGCATGGATCTGGCATAAAAGATAAAAGCATTCTTGCATGAAATAAATTACATAAATTTAAACAAAAAAATTAAAAGATATAATTTTTTTAAATGACTATCCTATCAAGTTTCAATAAGAGATAAAAGTGATGAATCTATGTATATCATTATTTATGAATATCTAAATTATGAAAGGGATTTGATGATTTAATGAACTTGAATAAGTTATTATCCAAATCATGATCTTGACATTTTGAAAACTATAACTTGAGATCTTTATATAAATCAAGATTGTTCACTATGATTCCTTCATTTTTATTAAAAAGATTATCCAAATAGATCAATATTATTTTCTATTTGATCTCCTAAGACTTATTTCTGGTTATTTACTAAAAAAAAATTTGTTAAAATAAATCATGTCTTTTGGTACTTATGGATTGATTTTTAATATTATATCCTTAATGATATAATTTTTATCATATAATCTCTTTGTAATCATCATTTTATTTTTTTGATGATAACTAAGGGAGACAAAAATTGCTTAGAATAAAATTAGGAATGTTAAACCTTCCAAATACATGATTTGCTATCATATTTTTTTAAGATTTCTTGTTTTGAGCCTCTTCTTGAAATCTACATAAAATAATTTTAATCTTTTAAATGTATGAGCAGCTCTTATATTTTTCTCAAACTTCTTGGCATTTGAAATTGAGCTCTCTTTCGATATAATTTTATATCATTTTTCTCTTAAAATTTACAAGAAAAATATGATTCAATAATTTTTTTGTGATGCTTGATATATGACTCATGAGCTCTCTTTCAAATCCTCCCTCTTAAGAAAAATTATTTTGACTCTTGGATTCATGAATGTTTGATGTAATGTTTTTAAATGTATATCCCCTCTTGATATTTGATTTTTTTTTTATACTTGATCTTTGATTCTTGGACTCTTTGATATATTTGACACCCCTCTTCTTCTTCTTCTTCTTCTTCTTCTTCTATTTTACTTACAAAGGAAGAGAAAGAAATTTCAAATGGCATTTATGATGAATAAAATGCTCTCTCTATTCTTCTTCTTATTTTACAAAGCATAAGAATTGAAATAAATTCCTCTCTTTATATAATGAAATATGTGTTGAACACTTAGTATTCAAATATATGGTGAATATTTCTCATTTTTATTGATAAGAAAGAGGGAGAAATGATATGATTGATGACATAAATGAAATGTTGTTTTAAAATCTTTGAAATGTTTCTTGTTTGAAATTATAATCTTTGAAATATTTGAAACATGTTCTTATTTGAAATTATAATATTTGAAATGTTTGAAACATATTCCTGTTTGAATTTTTTATCAGATGATGAATATTTGTTTTGAACATTTATTTAGAAATTGTATATTGAACATTTCTCTTTTTTATTGATAACAAAAGGGGATAATTGATATATTAATGAAAAATAATATATTTGAACATTTGTGATAAATGTTCAAATATGATGAATATTTGTGATAAATATTCAAATATTATGAATATTTGTGATAAATATTCAAATAAGATGAATATTTATGATAAATGTTCAAATATGAGTTAAACATTTCTCCCTTTTGTTGATAATAAAGGGGGGAGAAATGATATATTGATGATGCTTATTTTGAAATATTTATCATATGAAATATATGTTGTTTGAAATTTTTATCATATGATACCAAAAAAGACGAATGTTTATTATTGAAAACTTTATCATGTATGGTATAGTAGTGATGAATGGTTAAATTGTTAAAGTTTCAATGTCTAGTCAAAATGGTTAAATTGCTGCCTTGAATCCAAAGATAATTGTTTCTTTTGAATTCAAGATTATTCTATTTAATATATGGCATATGGATAAGAAAAGTTAAGATTAATTCTGTCATTAATAAGTCATCATCATCAAAAAGGGAGAGATCGTTGAATCTCGAATTTTAATGATAAAACCAATTGGTGTATTTATGATCTAACCCATGTGTTAGAGAGAAGTGACGTAGGATTAATTATGACTAGGAAAAGGAAAAGCAATTAAGGAAGAATCTATCATTAGGCCAGAGTCAAGATCGGGCTTGGGCTGTGGTTCGGACAATGCGACGAGAGCTCGCTAGGAGTTCGTTGACAGGTTGTCGAGAGCTCGCCAAGAGTTTGCTGGAAAGATGTCGGGAGTTTACTGGAAAGAGATCGGGAGCTCGTCGGGAGTTCATCGGAAGGATATCAGGAGTTCATCGAGAGTTCACCAAAAGATCGATTGACATGTCGGGCAACAAAGATTGTGTTTGTAATTTTTTATCTTAAGTGTCGTAGTTAGCATCATGATTAGAGTTAGTTTTACTAACTCAGTTAAGGGCCAACTAGGTCTTATTTGGGCTTGATTTGAGCTCATGATAGAGCTCTTTTCGTTGACTTGGAAAGAGGTCAATATAAGGTACACTCGGGTATTAAACACTACTTAAAAGGTACTATTTCAGGTATCCCGATGATGGTACCTTCGCCACCTAGTTTTTAGGCACTTTCGATGGTAGTACCATTGGTGTCGACAATAATACCACCCATCCCCAGATTTTTCGAAGAAGGTTGAATTTTGGCTCTAATTTTTAAACCAATTAGGGTCTATAAATACCCTAGGTATTCTTGCATGGAAAAATTAGAATGTGAAAAAAAAATTTAGTAAAATTCTGTTGAATTGGGTTGAAAGCTTCCATTTTTCTTTCAAGAGTGAATTGTGCAAGGGAATGGCTGAAATTGAGTTGAATAAGTTGATCTTCTAAGCTTGAGAAAAAAAGAGTATAAAGGTTGTTCTCCTAAGCCTGTGAAAAGAAGAAAGGTGTAAAGAGTGTTTGATCTTCGCTCATGAAAGAAGATCAATAGTGAACATCGGTTGGCCTGAAGTGAACAGGGATCGAAAGTGGACATAGATCAAAGTCTTGATCGAACCAGTATAAAATTTGTGAGTATCTCTACTCTTGTCTCTCCTTACTATTACATTCAAATTTGATTGTACTTAATTAGTTCTAAGAAAATTATGAGCATCTTCTTTCAATTTTTTTCTTACTATTATTTTTGAACTTTATCGCTTTCAACTAGTTCCACGGAAAGAACTTATGATTTCGATTTTACTTTAAGCAAAATTTTTCAAATCAAATTTTTTTTAACAACTGTACTAATTCACCTCTCCCCTGCTCTTAGTGCTAACTCGATCCTAACATATATAACTTCTAATTATAATATATTTAATCTTAAATTTTTTTGAATATATGGTCTTTTAAAAGTTGTTGAAATTCAGCTATATCTCAAAACAGCTATACAATCACATTATTTAGGTTACAAAATAATAAATATATATATAATAATTTTAATGTCATTCAAATACCATTCTTGATTAATAAATAGACCATTGAATGAATAATCATCATCTTCAACAAAAAAAAAAGAATTAATAATTTTAACAACACACCATCATATTGGCTAATTGTTCAATATTATTATACATATTCTTACTTAAAATAACTCGCTAATCAACAACATATAATGCATCATAAATATTATGGCATTCTAACTTTTTAAATTTTTTTTCAGCCTTTTTTAAGATATCCAAACTATCATCTTGTCATTCAAGTATGTGAAAGAATCTTAAAACATGAGTTATTTAGTGAATTATTTTAATCAAAACTTGATATCTCATGTCTGTCGGTATCATCAGCAATAAAATCCTCCCTATAGTGAGATCATTATACTTACATAGTAATACCACATTAGCTTTCATGAAATTTTGAAAGGCATAAATATACTTACATAATATCTTTTTTGTCTTCTTAGTTTAAAAAGAAAGTAAAAAATAATAAAATGAGACGGACAAAGAGAACAACAGCAACCCACGTGTACAAAAAAAGGAAAAAAAATAAAAAATGGACAAAAGGAAAAATGACAAAAGAGAAACTTTTTACTTTTTCATCGAGATCAACACTCGACAACAACTTATTATATACTATATTAGTCACTTTATAACCTTCCTTAATAGAGTTAAAATATTAAACTAACAGTTAATCATCTTAACTTGAACTGTTCAATAAAACCTTATTGAATCGATAATCCAAAAGCCAATATTTTAGGTAAACAAATAATACTTTAGGTAAAATAATTCACCAATAGATATTGTTCGAACCTTTTTCGAAGGCAGTCTCTCAGAAAAAGTCAAACTTCAAGAATGTTTTCAAAGATTCACTCTAAAGATAATAAATCAAAAATATAAAAAACCAAGATGTATTTAAAAAATAAAAATAAATTAAAAACTTTCCATTTTTTCTAAATTAAAAAATTAATGGCCCCTCTGTGAGCGCTTGTTATTCTCATCCATTCTCCTCCTATAAATGTCCCTCAATTCGTCCCATTCCATTTCCTTATCTCCTCGGCCTCTCCACCTAATTCTTCCTCTGTGGATTCCCATCCGTTCATGCTAGCGCTAGCAAGGGGTTAGGTCAATAGATCTCTTCATTTTTCCACTTCCGCCTTACTGATTTCTCCTTTCCTCGTTTTCTTGTACCTCTTCTTCGGTTTCGAGCGGCCGCGAGGTTTGCTTTTTAGGGATTTGAGCCATTTGGTCAATTTCATGGTATATATCCGCTGTTGCTCAAACAGAGGTCCATTTTTTTAGCTTCTTCTTTCTCAGATTTGAAGAACTTCCGCTGTGAACTTTAATTTTGTGGTTGCTTTCTTCCGATTGAGACTTTCTTTGAAATGCACTGAAATCTTGTTTTGTTCGCTGTTTTGATGCTTCTGCGACGAGATTTGTGAGGATTGAAGGAAATATTTGTGTTTGTCTGTCTACAGGCGTCGCGATCCCTGATCTTGAAGAGATCGGTGCAAGAATGAACGCTTTCGCCGTCGCCTGCGATGAGATGAGGCCAGCCTTTCCCGTCGCGGATAGGAAGACCCCTGTCTTCTGCCCCAAGCCGCGCCGGCTCAGCTCGCTAGCCGGCATTGCTGACCCGGTCCGGCCTCCCCGTTGGCACTCGAGGTATGTCTCTCCTATGTTCTCCGATCTGATTCCTCAATTCTCTTTGTCTGATACCATGTCTCTCCTCTTTCAGTCATCAAGCAGGGTGGAGAGGAAGATCAAGCAGCTTCGTCGCCGCCATTCTTCTGCGGCTCGCCGCCAAGCCGTACGGCCAACCCGGTCGTCCACGACGCACGGTTCGGCGAAGACCGCGTGCCGTCACCCTTCGTCCCTTTACCACTAACCCAATCCGGACCACCCATCTCTCCCAAGCAAGGCTGCGCTCATGCCAAGTTCGGTCTTTCGCTGGCGGCCGTGCGGATCGAGGGTTTTGATTGCCTCAGACACGACCGCCGGAGCTGCAGCGGCATCACTGCTGTGGCCTAAGCTTTCTTCTGGAGCTCCATAAGAGGAAGAGAGAGAGCGAGAGAATGAGAGAGAGAGATTGACATTAACAAGTCAGAAACATAGTTAAACAGCTGGAGGATAGATTGATTTTCAAAGTGAAGCTTTTGAGGTAATATGGAAGGCCTTATAGCGTTCTTCGTAACTGTACATCTTCCCATGTCCGCGTAAATTGAAGTCATCATATCTGTAGTTATGTAGTGTGAAGACATACGGAAGAGAGGTTATGTTTTGATGTGTTCTTTCTTTATCTCAGAATCATGGAATGTGTATATATTAGTCATGTACAAGATCAAGATGTGTATAAATACAAATCAATAATCAATCATTTATTAGATATATTAGACATAAGATTATATTACTCTACACATAAGAGTCCTTTTATAATTAAATAAAATATATTATGAGATTAATTAGATTTAATAAGAGATATTAATTAATATTAAATTAAAGTTTATATTATATTAGGATATCTTAGGGGTGTCTTTTATGAAAGTAACTTTCCTAATAATACCCTCTGCTCTTGTCTATAAATAGACATCACCTTCTCTAAACCTAATACAATGCGAAGTGCACATAACGAAGAGGTGCATATAGCACAGAGTTGAGAGATTACGGTTATTCTCTCAATCTCCCCAAAACCATCAATCACAGTGGTTCTGTGAAAGGATAGGGAGAGAGGAGAAAGGTTCTAGATCTATTCTAGTTCTTTTTGCAGATCGATATATCAATAATATTTAGATTCAGAAGACGATGCTTTTGCAGATCTAAAAGGATCTTATTCAAATGACATCTAAATATACGCATCATAAACAGATCTAATACTATTTGATTTCAATCCTGACATAAAAGTTTTTCACATAATAGTTTGCATATTATAGTTTTTATGCTTACAATTGGTATCAGAGTCTATGTTCTTGAGATCAAATACATTAGATCTATTATTTTTGTTTACGATGCTTTTAATGATTTGGATATTTTGTTGATCTGTATTCCTGTCTGTTTTATTCTGTCATTTGCTTGCGAACGATATGAAGTTTTTTATATATGATATTGGATGATCACTATGCAGACGTAGTAATCTCGCCATGTACTATCGGATCTGCCTACGGTAGCACTACACTGAGCAACGTGTGCGCACAAAGCAGCAGTGGCGGCCATGCTACTAACGGTCCAAGCCGTTCACTGGACCAATCGCGCGGGCGATCGTATCTAGCGACGGATGCTCTGCGGTAGCCGCGTCATGAGCCGCCAGCAGGGCGGTCATGAGTCTACCACAAGTGGCAGCGGTTGCATCTCTGCACCGTATGCGAAGAGGTCGCTGTCGGCGCATGCGCCGCGGCGGCCCGCGTGCCGATGTCGCGTCAACGGTTGCCACGCGTAGAACCCTTGCGTAGGTTGCGACCGTACATTTATAAGCATGAGAATCTGGCGACCGCACAAGCAACGGTGGCGGTGGTAGGGGAAGGAATTAGATTTAGAGTTTTCTTTTTTCTAAAAGTAATTATGGTTTTGTCATTTAGTTAAAATTATAGTTTTACCCTTTTATCGAATTAGGGTTTTCCTTTTAGGATAAAATTATAGTTTTATCCTTTGACTAAAATTACGGTTATATCATTTAGCCTAAATTACAATTTTGTTCTTCTGCATAATAGGATTATTTATAGTTTTGACCTTTTGTGTTTTATTAATTCTATAACATTTTTGCCCTTCACAAATTTTGTAATTTCTTTTATGTCATATCATAGAATTACAGTTTTGCTATTATGAAATTGAAAAATTATGATTTATTTTCTCAATTATAAAATTAAACAATATATAATCTAATGAAATTTAATTATAATTATATTTTTTTGTTATTCATTGATTAAATTTAGTTTTTTATTAAATTAGAATTAATAGATCTTGATTAATTTTGTTATTTTGATCAAATTTATTTAATTTAGCTTATGGGATTTCTCAATTAAATAAAATTAATTAATTTAATTTAATTAAAAATTAAAAATTATTATTTCTTTATAGTTTTCTCATATGAATTATTAATTGCATGTGTTAAATCCAATTATTGTTTCTTAGATATTTATTCAATTATTCAGGTGCATATGTTAGGATTTATGAAATAATATTTTTTTACATAAAAGCATGATTTATGTATTATCATGATTACGGTTATCATTTGAGTTTTTTTCCACTGATTAATATTCAATAATTATTATGATTATTATTCTATTATTGAACTGTTTCAGCATAAATTAGATTAAATGAACTTGATCAATATTATTTGTAATTCATCTCCTTAAGTTATGCTTGACTAGTAGCTGCCCAAGTGGCCTAGGATGGTAGGCTTATAGGATATGAAATACAATTAAAATCTTATTATTTATATGATAATTTAATTTATATTTTATATTATTGTATTGGTCTTGTAGTCACCAAAGTGGTCTAGATCAATGATTTATAAAATTACATTAAGAAATAAGTCCTAAATGACATTAAGGAAATAATATTCAAAATGACATATATAATTAAGAGATTTAGATAATCCCAAAGGATAATCTATTTCAAATAATTATCTGATGGGGTAGGATGATACTATTTTAGATATTTTTATTGTTTATAATTGTATACCCAAATATAGCAAAACTATTCCCCAAGATGATAATAGTACTCCACAAATGTTCTTGAGTAAACACTAGATATGTCAATATTTTTACCCAAAAGTTAAATATTGATGATATCAATAGTTCATCATATTTTGATGAACTTAAAGCATTAATGTTATTTTATGTTCTGTAGTACTATTCACGTTCATACATTATCATGCTTTTAGTGTCCATTTACTCTCTGGATCAAATTATTTATAATGGTTAGAGCATATGCAATTCACATTATGTGTATTAGATCTTGATTTAGCATTACTTATTAAAAAACCCACAAATTTAACTGATTAAAGTATTGTGGAACAAGCCAATGAGATGAAGGCTTGGGAAAGATCTGATAGGCCTAATTTAATATTCAAAAGAATGATACTTACAAATAATATAAGGACTTCATTATCGGTTATAACTAGCGCACATGAATATTTAAAGGTTATTGAAGATAGATTTAAATCTGTTGATAAGTCATTGGCCGACACATTAATAAAAGAACTGACTACAGCTCAATATGATGGTACTCGAGGAATTCAGAATCACATCCTTGATATGGCTGATAAAGCTGTAAAACTTAAGGTATTGGGAATGAATGTTGATTAATCTTTCCTCGTGCAATTTATTCTTAATTCTCTTCTTTCTCAGTTTGGCTCATTAAGATTCATTACAATACAAATAAGGATAAGTGGAACTTGAATGAGTTAACTAGTATGTGCGTTCAGGAATAATTAAGATTAAGGCAGGAAAGTTCATATACTGTTATGACTAATACTCAAAGAGTTGGTAACAAGAAAAGAAAATTGAAGCATCGACCATCAAGAAAATTTACCGAGTTTGAAAATGTTAGATAAACTATTGAAAAGAAAGCTATTATAGTAAAGTGCTTCTTTTATGGCAAGAAATGACATGTAAAGAATGACTGCACTTGGTTTGAAAAGAAAGGTATAAATTCGACCTTTATATGTTTTAAATCAAACAATGCATAAGTTCCTTCTAATACATGGTGGATTGATTCTGACGCTTCAACTTATGTTACTAATAATATACAAGGATTCCTTTCAATTTAGAAATCAAAAGAATATGAAAGATTTATAATTATGAAAAATCATCTCAAAGCAAAAGTAGTATCAGTAGGACTTATCGCCACGTAGAGACGTCATCTGTTGGAACTTGAAAACATATGTTTTATTCCTACCATTTCTAGAAATTTAGTTTCTCTATCTAGAATTGATGAGTTAGGATATTATCTTTTTTTTTGTAATGGTAAACTAAGTATATTTTATGATTCAATAAAAGTTAGTCTTGAAATTCTGTGTGATGGTTTGTTTATAATTAATTTGAATCTTAAATTTATAAATATATTATACAAATACATTATTAACCCTATAATCAAGTGTTAGAATGAAATATAGTTTTAATAATGAAAGGATCTTTTATATTGTGACGTAGACGTGTGGGGCATATCTCCAAGGAAAGAATTAAAAGATTAGTGAAGGATAATATCTTAAAAGATTTAGACTTCACTGATTATAATGTTTGTATAGATTACATTAAGGGAAAGCAAACTAAGCATATAAAGAAAAATACCACAAGAAGTAAAGAACTTCTTGAAATTATTCATATTGATATCTACGGACCACTTCATATTCTCTGTTTTAGTGGAGAAATGTATTTCATCACATTTATAGATGACTTATCTAGATATAACTATGGTTATCTAATACATTAAAAGTCTCAGGTCGTTAATATTCTTAAAGTATACATAAATGAAAACGAGAGACAATTAGATAGAAAAGTTAAAAATTAAATCTGACAAGGGTGATGAATTTTATGGCAGATATGATGAATCCGGTTAGAATATTAGTCCTTTTGCTAGATTCCTAGAATAACGGGGTATTTATGGTGTACATTACCGGTGTGCCAAGAGAATAGTGTTACTAAAAGGTGAAATTGTAGTCTTATGGATATGGTTAGGAGCATGATGAGTTATTCCTTTGTACCTGAGTCAATGTAGGGTGAAGCACTTAGGACAATTATATATATCTTGAACAGAGTTTCATCAACTCCATTTGAGTAATGGATTGGTAGGAAACCCAGTTTAAGATATTTACATATTTTGGGTGTCATATAGAGAGAAGAGTATTCAATCTACATGAAAAGAAATTGGATCTAATAACAATTTCTAGATATTTTATTGCTTACCCAGAAAAATCCAAGGGATACAAATTTTGTTACCCTAATCATCATATAAGGATAGTAGAATCTAGTAATGTAAAATTCCTAGAAAATGATAAGATAAATAGGAGTTAAAAATCTTGAAAGATCAATTTTGATATTAAGAAGATTCAAGTTAATTCTCCTATATTATCCCTTATTCGAGAAATTATTGTTCCTTAAATCAATGAAAAAATTGATGAGGGTGAATAACAAAATAATATTGATGAACTCTCACATGATACCAATGTCGTCGCTGACGATCTTGAAGAACAATCACAATTGGCAGATTTGAGAAGATCTCAAAGGAAAATGAAACATGTCATTTCTGCTGATTATGTGATATATTTGTAAAAATTATATTATAATATAAGAATTAAAAGAGATCCGTTATCGTTTTCATAAACCATAGAAAGTAATAATTATGAAAAATGATATGATGCAATGAAAGAGGAGTTAAAATCAATGGACCAAAATGGTGTATAGTAACTCATTGAATTGCCCAATAATTGTAAAAGAGTCAGTTGTAAACGAGTCTTTAAAATTAAATGTGACTCAATGGGCAATATCAAATGATATAAAACCAGACTTATGGTCAAAGATTTTTCTCAGAAAAGAATGCATGAGACATTTTCTAGTTTCTTGAAAGGACTCATTGAGGATTATTATAGAATTAGTAGCTCATTATGATTTTAAGTTACATCGATGGATATGAAAACATCATTTCGAATGAGATCTAGATGAGAAAATATATATGAAACAACCGAAAGATTCATAGAAAAGGAATAGAAAAGTTAGGCTTGCAAACTTAAGAAAACTATTTATGGTCTTAAATAAGCTTCCAGACAATGATATATAAAGTTTCATGATACCATTACTTCCTTCAGATTTAATGAAAATATTGTTAATCAATGTATATATCTGAAGGGAGTAAGTTTATTATATTAGTCCTACATGTGGATGATATATTACTTGTCGAGTGATCTTGGTTTATTGCATGAAACCAAGATATTTCTCAACAATAACTTTAAGATGGTTAAATTGAATGAGACATCCTATGTTACAGACATTGAGATATTCTGGGACAGATCTCAATGTTTGCTAGGATTGTCTCATAAAGGTTATATTAATCATATCTTGAAGAGATTTAATATGCAGTTTTGCTCAACTAATGATACACCTATTACTAGAGGTAAAAAATTCAATTAAAACCAGTGCCCGAAAAATGACTAGAAAAGATCAAATAAAGAATATTCCTTATGAGTGCATAATTGGAAGTCTATTATACGCTCAAACCTATACAAGACCATATATCAGTTTTGCAGTTACAATATTATGTAGATACCAGAGTAACCTAGAAATGAAATATTGAAAAATAGCAAAGAAAGTAATGAGATATCCGTAAGGGAGAAAAGATTATATACTCACATATAGGAAATCAGATCATCTTGAAGTGATGAGATATTCAAATATTGATTTACAAATTACCTTAAATCTACTTCTGGATTTATGTTTATGCTAATTGATGGGTAATTTCTTGAAAAAGTGTAGAATAATCATTTATTGCACCATCTATGATGAAAGCTGAATTTGTGACATGCTTTGAGGCTACAAATCAAGTTTTATGGATGTGAAATTTTATCTCAGAACTTGGTGTGGTTGACTCAATTGTCCGGCCACTAAAGATATTTTGTGATAATACCGTAGCAGTTTTATGACATGCTAACTGGTGGGGCAATTTCTTGGAAAAGTGTAAAACAATCATTTATTGCACCATCTATGATGGAAGCTGAATTTGTGACATGCTTTGAGGCTACAAATCAAGTTTTATGGTTGTGAAATTTTATCTCAGGACTTGGTGTGGTCGACTCAATTGCCAAGCCGCTAAAGATATTTTATGATAATACCGTAGCAGTTTTATTCTCTAAGAATGACAAGTACTTTAGTAGTTCCAAGTACATTGAGATAAGGTACTTAATGGTTAGAGAAATAGTCCAGAAACAATATGTGTCAATTAAAAATCTAAGCATCACTATGATGATTGATGATCCATTTACTAAAGCTTTGTGGTGCAAGACATTTAAAAACATGTTTTCGAATGGGGCTTGTGAGCAAGCTATAAAAGATATAGTGATACATGTTTAAGTGGATGCTATTATTGATATTTTTTTGTATAATTAAAGTTATTTTATTTCTACTATAATGTTTATGTTTATTTTTATACATATTATGATTGAATGTAATAATAGGATTGTCTTGACAAGATAAATTATAGAGGTTATCATACACTATATAAGGAAAACTAACAATGTTATAGTACATAAAAGGATGTGTGGCATTGATGAACATACAACTGTTATGACTCGCATTGATAGTTGGATTGAATATAGTGTTACTATGTTTATTAGATTTATTAGTTTATTTTTAAAATCATGACTATATATAAAATATTTTTTAAAATTTTTATAATCTAATTATAGAAAATTATTTTTAAATAAATTTTATTTTATTTATTTTGATTTTGAACTATCTTTTATACCTTATCAATTAATGGACTAAGTGGAAGAATATATGATCCTTTATAATTGAATAAGATATATTATTAAATTAATTATATTTTGATAAGAAATATTAGTCGATATTAAATTAAAGTCTATATTATATTAGGATATATTAGGGAATGCCCTTAATGGAAAGAACTCTCCTAATAAACTATCCTAGACCCTTTGCTCTTGTCTATAAATAGGACCTACTTTAAACCTAATATGATGTGAAGTGCATAGAACGGAAAGGTGCATACGGTATCGAATTGAGGGATTATGATTATTCTCTTAATTTTTTCAAAACCATCAATCATAATGGTCCTATGAAAGGATAGGAAGAGAGAAGGGTTATGGATCTGTACTAGTTCTCTTTCCAGATCGACATCTCGATGATATTCAAATTTGGAAGATGATGTTTTTACAGATCTAAAGAGATCTTATTCAAATGACATCTAAATATATGCATCGTTTAATCTAATACTATTTGATTTTAATTCTAACATAAAACTTTTTTACATAATAATTTATATAATTATAATTTTTATACTTACATTAAAATCAAAAGACTCAGCCTACTTGCTCTCTCTCTCTCTATCCATTCATTCTCTCTCTCCATCCATTCATTCGTAGAGAAATATTTGAAATTAGACAATAGTGATCACAGTAACAATCTAAACTTATTAGATGTTATTTCAATCACCTACTTTTAATCTTGAATATAATTTAAATCAAGAATTATTGTTTTAAATATCTAGCTCATTTTAGTGATTTGATGTATAATGTGTTAATGTGTCGTTACTTGTTGAAGAGAAACAAAAAAAGAAAGAAAAAGAAGATAGATGAAAAAAAAGACAGAAGAGAAAACAATATAGAGAAAAAGAAGATGAAATGGTGGAGGAGACAAAAATAGAGAAGAGTAGAATGGGTAACTAGGAGATAAATGACACGAATGGGCGAGTTGTAAAATAGCTATTTAGAGTCTATATGATGAGAAATTGTCATAAGCACTAATCGAGGGTGGCATTTATTTCTTTTTATGATATTTTCCATTTATTTTTATTTATTAGTAGATTAGGTCATAATGATATTTTTCATTTATTTCTTTTTATGAATGTTCTACTTTATTCCATATTAACAAAATTCCTTTTAGATATGGCCATGCGTCTGAATCTTATGGGAGTTTGCATATTATGGTGACCTCAAAACCGACAATATCGATCATAAAAGACAATGGGCTATCAGGTTTGTGATTCTCTTAATGAACTTTATAATTGAAATTGGAGTCTAAGTGGATCGGCTGAAAGATGTTATGGCCCATTAGAATTCCACCCCAACTCACGAATATTATTTTTAATATTTTGAATCCGTTCAATTTTGAATTGTTTGAAATTTCGATGTCTCAAACCCATTAACCAAATCTATGGATCAAACCAAAGAAAAAAATAGGAAAAAACAGAAAGCACAAATTTGAAGATATTTGAAATTTGATGGATCAAACCCATCAATCGAATCTAAAGATCAAACCCAAACCAAAACCAAAAAATAAAAGACGGAGGAGTACAAATTTGAGAAGTTGAAATAAGAAGACGGTGAATTATAGAGAAAAAAAAATCTATTTTTTTGAACTTTTCTTGGGAAGTGTATCTCACTTTCAGAAGTCCCTAATATTATTTTTTTTAATTTAATACGTAGAATATTCTCAAACATCTATCTTTTTTTTTTTTTCTTTTCCTATAGACCAAGTCATAAAGTGAACCAATCCAGAGTTTCGTTTTCAGGAATACCACAAAACACTATAACATGGTACAAAAATACTATGGTCCAATTTTTTTTGGAATTCTTAGAAATACTATAAACATAGTACTTTTATAAAATTTATAGAAAATACTATGTTATAATATTTTTACTATATTATAATTTTTACTATTATTAAAAATATTATAATATAGTTTAGAAAATACTATAATTACACAGAATCATCCTTTATACCGATCCATAAAAAAAAGTAAAAAAAAAAAAGATAGTGGTTGACTTCCCAAGTTATGAATATTTGACTGATTAGACCCCCAAAAAAAAATGCTGTTAGAAAATTGCGAGAGGCACCTCCCTGTAAAGTCAATTTTTTTTTAAAAAAATTATATGAAGCAATTCGTTGTTAAACTATTCAACTACTGCTGCAGCAGACTTAATGTATTCCTCAGGTGGATCCATTGGAGACGTCCATTGTTATTGTCATCGGATTCCTTCCTATCATTTATTAGTATGTTAGATTCGGTGATTAAGCTTTGAAGTCGGTGATACTTCCGGCGAGGATAGAGCCACGAATGGAATCAGAGATTCGGGTGGGGACCGCTGGTACGAGCCATAGGAACCGCAACTCATGTCGCCACCGCCCCATCTGAGGAGCGCCCCTTCACGAGACAAAGGGCTGAAGGGGTCACGATAATATGACGGTAGTGCCATTGTGTCCAAATTCGTCGTCAAATATATTCTTTTAAATAAATCCAAGCCATGGTTGTTAATCCTAATTTACTTCTCATATTAATTTTAATTTAATGATTAACTTAAATATAATTTTTAAAAACAATAAAAACTTTATAAAATAATCTGTTATTATATTATAAAATTAGATTAACCCGATTTGTGAGAATTGTTCAAAAATCAACTAAGTTAATTGATTCATTCTAATTTTCCAAAATATATGATCTAATAAGTAAATGTATTCTAAGTTGTTGTTATGAGTCCTCAAAAAAAAAAGAAAAAAAGAAGATTAACATATATGTGAGTTAAAATTATTGCGATATGGTACATGTCATTTTCACTATGAATGACTACTGCTGCACGTTCATCCTTTTTTTCCTTCTCCCTATTCTAATGAATTCTTCTCTTTACAATAACTACTTTTGACTCTCGATAGGGCCTTTATCGATAGGGGCCTTTATTGATTCGGGCGGGATAATTTTTTTTTCCCGGTCCATTCAATTTAAGATGAACAAAAATAGATTCAAAGAATAACATTTCATTGCTAAGAAGTCAGTTTAATTCAAAATTTATAAAATTTTTTTATTAAAATAAATATTAGTATTTTTTTATAGATCAAAACATAATATTTGATTTCATATATATTTTTATAAAAAAATAAATGACGAAGATGGAACTTGAACCCATGATCTTACGAATATTTTTATTATTTTTGATAAGACAAAACAAACTCATAATAATAATAACAATAAATATAATATATACGGCAAGACTTTGTTTTTCCTTGTATATTCCTTCCACAAACAAGTCAAACATCATAAATTGCCTACTCTTTCTCTGACATCATAATCATATTATGAGAATAAATTATATTTTCGTAACTAAAAAATATTAAAATGTTTTATCAATCAGATAAACAGCATATTAAATTCGTTCACAGGTAACGCACAACACGTCATGTAAATTAAAGAGAGAGGTAACATTAAGAAAATACTAAAAAGAGTCGGTGAGATGCAGTGTCGATTACCGCGATCAAGTCCAAGCGATCAGGTGCCGATTAAGACTATGGAAGGAGGGGTAAGCGGGCGGAAACCTCACCACGGGGCCCGACGACCCGCTCCGTCCGGCTCCGGGTCCGCGTTGAGGTTGAGGCATCGGCGCGGCGCGGCGTCCTTCATCCTCTCTTCGGCCCGCCCGCGGCCGCATCCGACGCGCAAGCGTCTGCAGTGGCTCCGCCTTTCTTGGTCGGGTCGACACCGAGGAAGTCCTCCCACGCGAACGCCGGGCTCCACCTGGGCCCCGGTCGGGCATCGCGCATCCGGCGGAGGATGGCGAAGAACTCCTCGACCTCGTCGTCGGTCACAGGGGCGGGTTGGACGGGCGGCGGTAGTCCTCGTCGCCGCGTCGCCTGCGTTTGGAGGAGTCGTCCATGGAGCGGGAGACCTCACGGCTGCGCTCTTCCCCTCTCTGCTCGCGCTTTTAAAAGGAAGAAAGTGAAAGAGCACACCTCTCCCTCTCCATGTGATGTATAGTGTGATGACGCCATAGTACTTGTAAGCTTCGCGTCACCCGTCGGTAGAGATTAGAGAGACCTAATAAGCCTAGCAGGTGAAGGTCTTCTTCATAGGTGCGAATCTTAAAGATTCGCACTGTACAACCCAAGTGACCAACAGAATCACTGCTGCAACCTCTTGTTTGTACCATATCTATCCGAAGCTTAATTTGTCTCCAATATCATAATTTATATCCATTTTTACACCCTTTGACATAAATGTTACAACAATCTACTTTTTGACTTCGCTCGAGTTGGGAAACATCCTCGATAGGTTGAGCTAACAATCAAACGTGGCTTTAATAATAACCAACCTAATGATTAGTATTTTTTATATTAAAATCAAATAAAGATCATGAGATTCTTATTTCAACCCAGAATTTACTCCTGCTAAGCAAGGGAGGATGTTCTTCACCGACACCAATTTGGACGATTTGTATTAACTGAATACTTTATTTATATTAATATTAATATTTTTCTTATATTTTTATATTTAATATCAACAAATATTTTATTATATTAATATTTGTATTAACCGATGTTTTCGCATAACTATTCCCCACTAATTAATGTCATTTATTCTCATGGGACACCACAAGCCACCATTGAAGAAGAGTATTAATATCAATAAATATTTTATTATATTAATATTTTTGTGTTAACCAAATAATATATGATGATTTCGCATAACTATTCCCCACTAATTAATGTCATTTATTCTCATCGGATACCACAAGCCACCATCGAAGAAGAGCTACTCTACAAAGAGACGTTGAGATAATTCTCAATCCCCTTAAAACCTTCAAATTATCTCTTCCTATTTTCATATTAAATTAAACATAAAAATTATTTTTATAGGGCACATCCTTGACTTAATCTTTTGATGGCTCTTTGCCAAATTTGACTATTCCATGACAGTGAAATTTGTGATGAGTTCTGATCTAAAGAAAACCTGAGTTTGGCTTTGAATTGTAAGTCATTAGGCATGATAGAAAATTTTAATTATTAATTTAAATTTAAATTTCTTGATTTTTCAAGTAACTGATAAATTTATATTATATTATATATATATATATATATTTAAATGACGAATTACGACAACCATATAGTCCTAAGTACCAACCAAATAGTCTTCTTCGATTGTTTCTTCATTGGAGCTGCGATTCTTGAAGTCTTCGTCGCAACAATTATTTATCGACTAGTCTGAGGTCGTCAGCTGATGACTACTTTTATGGAAACAGCAATTATTTCGAGGAGCAATGGCTGCCGACGTCTCTATCACTTGCAACGCATGCTGCATGTCTTCGGCTTCTTCACCGAATCAAAGACCCATTACGTAAGCTGCAGGGTTTGCTTGCAAAGCTGTATATCCTAACTTAAATGTTTCTTCTCTAAAGGATATATATATATATATATATATATATTTCTCATCTAATAATGTCACGCGTTTTAGGTTGCATGTCACCACCGGCCGCACCCTCGTTAGACAGCTGGGACATGGTTGATGGTGCCATTTATCGGCATTTCAAGGTCAACCATCAACCTCTTTCCTCGCCTAAGGCAAGAGTGCATGCTATGAAGATTAAAATTATGTTTTGGAGCACTATTAAGGATTTTTCTTATATAGATAGATTTGAGAAGAATTAGGGTCTTAAATAATCTAGTTAGATAAGATGATGGAGATTTAATAAAATTAAATAAATATGAATATGATATTATCGAGGTTAAAAAAATTATAACTAAAAGAATAAAAGCTATATTTATTAGTAAATTATATATATATATATATATATATATATATATATATATATATATATATATATCAATGATGACTTATGTTTGTGGCTAATATTTTCAATATTTATTATTAAAAATATATAGATAAAATAATATTTGGTGATGAAGCGTTCCATCACTACAAATTCTAATGAAAACTTTAGTGACAAAATAAGTGTGAATATGATACGATAAGGTTGTTTTATCATAGTTTAAGATGTGTCTATAAATAAGCATAGTATTTATAATGTGCGTAAATCTTGGATCTAGAGTATCAATGTTTAGAGGAGTCAGGTCTAGAATCAAAATTTGAGATAGTTGTAAGCATTTTGATAAGTACAAAACAATTTTTTTTATTTTAGTCTTGATTTTTACCATAATACTACTATATTATTACTATTTAAGAAAAATTAAAGTTGCATGTAATCCTCATTTTCTTCACGGATGAAACGTTGCGTTTGGAAGAAGAAAATACATTTAGGTAAGCTTTCTATATTATATCATTAGAGGGGAAAAAAAGAATCAATTTTACTTGTTGAATAAATGAAGATTGATTGGATCATTGACGTTTAAAATAGATTGATTTGACCCCAAAGAGCAAGAGTTTGTAGCCACTCATAGTAAGCAAAATCAAAGCTAAATTGATAAATGTAACATCCTATTAAAGTAGGATATAACTTTCTAATTCTTTTACTAATATGGAGTGTCATGAAAACATATATAATCTCAAAAATAAAATGTTAATTTATAAAATAAAATAACAGGATTCTCCTAGTACATAATAACTTTGAGACATATATATAAATTATAACCTCTAACAAAAAAAATACATATATATAACATGTCCAAAAGTTATACAAATATAAATGTCTACAGGGTTATTGTTCATATCTTCACTACCACAGGCTTTTATATGCTCTTTCTGGTTCAATCATTTGATTGACTATAAATGTAAGAAATTACTAAGTATAACCATTTATAGATTTATTTAGGTGAGTATGTATCATATCATATATATAATATTTTAAGATCATCGATATAAGATGCTTAATGGTAAACACCTTATCTTATGACTTTTCAAATAAGCATAATATAATATAGCATATACAAAATAAAAAGATAAAATTGTATATCAAAATAATTGAAAAACTATATATGCAAATGTAGGAAACATAACAAATTTACATCTTATATCATAACTGACATCACATTTCATAATATATAAATACACTACTACATTACATATAATAGTACATACATGCACTTATATATATACACATGATATTTCTATCTTAATTCATATATTTTTATATTTATAAAATATATACATTCATATTTAGCTCATATCTAGCTAAAACAATCATGCTTTATGAAATACATTATGAATCCGATATCTTATACAATCACTATTTTATAGTGAATTAAACTTATAATAACATAATTTAACTCAAAATAAAAATGTTAGTTAAAGATCATATACCTTAATAATAGAATATGTTAGAGAGTGATACACCTATCAAATTGGGAGCATTAGGTCATGAGATGTCCTAGTTAATAATCTTACCTCTTGAATTGTTGATTTATAATAATTTCTAGCAATAGCTCATAAATTTTTTGATAAAATCTCTAATAAAATAAATTATACTTAACCTAAAGATTAATATAATTTTTATCATTAATCTTTTGATAATTTATTTTATAATCAATGAACTAGTTAGTATCACTTAAATTATAACATAATTCTATGAAGAAATCTTTCTTCACTATTTTAGCTAACCAAACGATCTTGAATTATCATAAAATTTTATAAAAAAACTAAGAGACATATAGAACTAAATACATACTAATTTTTAACATAAAATAGAATTATTTGGAGGCCAGACTATCCTCCTAATTCATTATCAATATCTATTATGTTCTCTTAAAACTGGGTTGAGATTATCTCAACTTATAAACTTCTTATTTTGATACACAAAACTGGTATTCACTTTCAAATCCTCAAAACCTTAAGAGAATTTTTTAAAACATATCAAAATGATAAAGCTTAATCATATCCCTAAAAAGATCAATTTAGCTTGTATGTAATCTCTCCTAAAAAAAAAAAGAGAATCTAAGTATTTGAAATTAGAATACTCAACTCTATGTATCAACCTAAGATTTATGTCATACTTAAGAGTATCATACAAAATATATCTAAGAATTAAATATTAATTTATAATTTAGGTTACTCAAAAAAGTGAAAAATATTAATATGTAATTTACAAAGCCAAAATCTCAAGCATAGTAAGGAAAGAATTGGATTTTCTTATATCAACCTTCTTTAGAGTTAGGAGTTTCCCAGCCTTCATAAGAAAAACTAAGAGATTGGAGAGAAAGAGTCATGAATTATCAAGTTAATAAAGAGGAAGAGAACAAAAAAAGAAAAATAGAGATCCTAAAAGGTTACCTTAAGGTCTAGGGTTTAATCCCATTGGATCTTATTTTAAGTTTTTCTACAAATATAATTATAAAATAGTAACAACTTCAATTGAATTGAATTTGATTTGATAAAGATAATTTTTTTATCTAAGTTTATCCTTTAATCTCATTTATGTATCTCAACATTTTTAGCATAATACTCCTCTTTGATTTGTATTTATATTTAATTTTTTATTATTTCATCTATGCCTAACTAAATTATTATTCTTGATATACATGTTTAAAACTTAAACTTTCTTACCTTAATCATATTCAAACTCATAAAAACCTTGAGATTTACTTAAGATCGATTATACTTTAATTATCATTTTTAGTCACTATATACATCGCTATTATCTAAACTTAACCTTAAACTCAAATTGGCCAATAAACTTAAGCTTAGTATATCAAAGGATCATACCTTTCTTGTTATAAAATATGCTTAAAATATATATTGATTCTTATGGATGTTAGACCAATATATCGTAGAATACTAAAAATAATATTTTTAAAAAACATATCGCACAAGCTTTAAAAGTCAAAGATATGAGCATATTATTTATCATATTTATGAGGCATACACAACAAAGATCATATCACTAGATAATTATATATATATATATATATAATATTATCTTATTTTATATAAAATTGAACCTATGTATATTCCTCATAACAACCCCTCTTTTTAGATTTGAAGTAAACCCACCATCACTATGGTTGGATTAAGATATGCATGATGTTGCAATGGTGTCCTCAGGGAATCCTCGAGACAACCTAAGTTAACCATATGGATCAATGATTAGCTTAAAGGGCCACAAGTAGTAGTCATTAAGTTGAAAAATAATAGTATTACGATATTTAGGTTCATATTGCATTCTTATAACAATCTTTTTCCAATCACAATGAAGTCAATTGACTCTCCATCCATATTATAATGGTTTCGAGCCAAAAAATCTTATGATGAACTATTGAAACCTTTAGCATTTAAGATCATCAGCATCTTTTCCCAAATCCACATTTGTTAATACTAAAGCACACCAAAAATGAAACCTCATGTGCTAAACACACAAAGAAGCTGAAAAATAACTTTTTTTCCTAAAAAATATGCATGACGTTCAAAAGAGAGGCCAATAGATCTCGTCAACTGTCCTTCCAAGTAAAAGAGGATCGAGTTTACAAAAGTTTCTTCTGATTCGTTGTATTTATATAGGTAAGATAAAAAATGCCTAGGAGTTTCTCTATTCAATCATTTTTGTGACTAGAAAAGATAAATCTTTATTGATTCTATCATAAAGAATTATTTTTTGTTAAAGAAACTCATTCTAATTACCCTAGAACGATTAAGAGATTCCGTAGAAGAAATGAGAGGTTCTACTTCTCATGACAAAGTAATATTGGGTGATGATTCCGGTTACAAGTCAAATCCATACGTTCTTAAGAAGGATCCCACAAAATTAGCTCAATCACTCTACAAATCTATTTCCTTCCCTATAAATGTATGGGATAGAGGCTGAAACCCGCGTGTTCGTTCAGGTTTGCTCAGTCACGGCGAAGCCTCATCGTACCCCCAAGAGACCAAATTAGATGAGCTTTGCTCTGTTACTTTAACCCGCGTGTCGTCCTCTTCTTGCGTTATCGCCATTACCATTTTTCTTCATTTTTTTTTTTTTTATCATCAAACTGTGGCCTGCCTTGTCTGATTAAAGGATCGATGCTTTCTTTCCGTTCTAAGAGAAATAAGAAAGCGACTTCTCTCTGTTTTCATGATACCATTTTCCGTCCGAAGGAGCAGCCGGACTTGTGAGTAGAGAGATGGGTCGTAATACCTCTCTTATCGTAGAAAGTAGAAATTTATTTTATTGAAGTGAAGTTATTATTTTATTTCTTGGTACGTATAATTATTTATACACGAAGAAAGAATATTGAAGGATTAAATATTAAGGATTTTTTTCAACAGTCTAACCATTCAGTTATAACAACTCTCAATAATCTGATCATCGGTTACAACAACTTTATCCTTTAACATGCTCTTGTAAGATCAAGCTCCTGCAAAGGATGTCGATCTTAGGCCGATGAATTGAAAATAACTTTTGGGAGAGTAGCTTCGTGAGGTAGTCCGTCAATTGATCTACCGTGTGAACATGAGAAACTCGTAATTGATGATTCATCACTTGATCTCGTATAAAGTGAAAGTCGATTGTTATATGTTTCATACGAGAGTGGAATACTGGATTGACATATAAGTAGCTAGCTCCGACATTATCATAATATATTGTAGGAGTAACAAAAGAGCGGAAGCTAAGTTCTATGAGTATATTTATTACCCAATCAAGTTCAACAGTTGTAGTTGCAATAGAGGCGATACTCAGCCTCAGTGGTTGACCGAGCAACTGTCTTTTATTTCTTGGAAGTCCAACTGATTGGATTGACTCCTAGAAAAATAATATACCCATATGTTGACGTTCTATTATCAAAGTTCCCAGCCCAATCAGTGTCAACATAAGCATGAAGCTGAAGTGAAGAGTTTTTGTAGAGAAAGATGTCATATCAAGAGTACCTTTAAGATATCGTAATACGTATTTAACAGCTAACCAATGCATCACAAATGGTCGATGCATGAATTGTGATAGCTTATTAATGACAAATAAGATATCTAGACGGGTGAGAGCTAAATATTATAAGGAACCAATTACTTACCGATATTATATAAGATCAGAAGATCGCATCATTTAACCGAAGCGATTCGCTAATGGAGAGAGGAGTCGAAACAACATTGGCATCCTTCATGTTTGTCTTTACTAATAGTCATGAGTATACTTTCGTTAAGAGAGGAAGAGCCCAGAAGATGTAGACGTTGCTTCCACACCTAGAAAATAATTCAAGGGACCGAGATCTTTGAGGGAAAATCTGGCGGTCAACTTGTTAATGAATATTATGACCTCCATAAAGTTATTGCCTGTCACAATAATATCATCAACATATACTAGAAGATATATTATATTACAAGTTTGTTGATAGAGAAATAAGGAGGTATCAGACTTAGAGTTAGAGAAGCCGACCAACATAAAAAACGAGTCAAGTTCTTTGTACCAGGCTCGTAAAGCTTGCTAAAGACCATAAATAGCCTTGTGGAGTTTACAGACATGTTTCAGATACTAAGGATGAAGAAAATCAGGAGGTTGCTCCATAAAGACATCATCATTTAATGTTCCTTATAAGAATGCATTGTTCACATCAAGTTATCGCAGGTGCTATCCTTTTAAAATGACTAAACTCAGAATCAGTCGGATTGTTGTGGACTTAATAGGATGAAAGTCTTTGTAAAATCAACACCGTGACGTTGATGAAAGCATTTGGCCACTAAGCGGGCTTTATACATGGCAATGGACCAATCAGGGTTTCGCTTAACTCGAAATACCCACTTACACCTGATGACATTTTGTGCGGGATGAAACGGAACAAGGGTCTAGGTAGAGTTATGAAGTAGGGCGTTATATTCATCAGACATAGCCTGACGCCAATGGGGAAATTTTTGGGCCTGAGTGACCATGGTAGGTTCACAGGTCTCAATAGAGAGAGTCATAATCGTGTTGAGATTGAGAACCTGACGTGGTTTAAAAATACCACTCTTAGAGCGTGTTGTCATAGGATATCCAAACGGTTTAGGAGAAGATGGTGGAATGAGTGTGGGTGAAGTAGCCGGTGAGTTAGACTGTGGAACACTAGTGGTAGTAGGCTAGGGTGAGGGAAGTGGTTGAGTGTCTGACGGTTGGATATTTGTGGTAGCAGAAGAGAGAGAAAAAAAAGAGGGAGCGAGATGTTGTATTGGAGAAGTGTTCCACGCATAAGTTAGAGTAGGTGATTCTTGTAGAGGTTCATTGGAGAATGATATGTGCCACTGATGCAAATTCATCGAAGTGGGTGATACAGTAGTAGATTTGTATTGTTGAAATAGAAAGGAAGACTCCACAAAGACAATATGACGAGACACAAAGACCTTATGAGTTAAATGATCATAGTATTGCTAAGCATTATGATCAAGAGGGTAACCAATGAAGGCACAAGGTTGTGACTGTGGGACCAGTTTATTTGATATATAAGGACGCAGCCAAGGATAACAGACACAACCAAAAACTCTAAGTTTTTGAAGATTTAGGGATTTGATAAAATAGTTTTTCAAATGGTGATTGATTATGGAGGACAGGACTAGACATGCGATTTATCAGATAGACTACAGTCTGAGAAGCTACAGACCAGAAATTAGTTGGCATGGAAACATAATGGAGAAGTGTGAGACCAATTTCAACTATATGCCGATGTTTACGTTCGACTAAGTCAACTAGTTGAGAAATATGTATAATAGACTTGATATGCTCAATGTTTTCAACAATATTCAATTTTTTCTCATAACCTCTCAACTGCTGTGTCTCTGTCTGTGTCCTTCACTTCATATTGCTTTTAACAGCAAAGACAAGCTGAATCCACGAAAATGTATTGAAGGTAGAAGAGGTGAGTGAGTCAATATGCTCCTCAGTCCTCACCAACTCTTATCGTTTCTTGTGGAATAAACGTGTTGTCGAACATAGCTTCTTCCGCAGGGGTCAGAGACTTGTAGTAGAAGACTTTGGTGGGTTAACGAGCAGTCAACGTTTCCGACTTCTCAACCACAATGGACAACCATATACCATCGCCATCCTCCACTGTGTAATACGTAAGGAAGATTGAGGTCTCTCTCTCTCTCTCTACAATAGTAATCATTCCCTTGAGCAGATAAGAGGAAGCAACAAATATCTTGCTTGTTAGGAAATCTATTGGGAAAATGGCGAACATTGAATAATTCCATGGAGAGAGAAAAATAGAGAAACTTGAAACTCTTATTAAACATAATAATAATTACCATCTTCCAAACCATGAATCTTTGGGGGCTCTTTTAACATAGCAAGAGAGTCACTTTTTCTTCTTTTCATTTAAGATATTATGCTATGGACAACTTATTGTTGTACTGAGTCCAATGAATTAAAATAAATAAAAGATAAATAGTATCAAGCTGTTTGTTCCAAAATCAACTACATCCTACTGAAATAAAAAGGAAATAATTAAAATAAAATTTTTAAATATAATTCTTTTGTTTCAAAATTGCTTATACCATATTTAACATTAAAATTTAATATTTAAGTATAAGTCCACGAGTAATATAGATTACACGACACAATATTACTGTTACTTATACTTTATATTTTAGTTTCTTTTACTCTGAATTTTATTGGATACGTATCAATCAATAATATAATAAAAATACTATTTTATAAATCAAAATAAACTTGGATCTTCCGAGTACTGTCATTGAAGTCAAAACATGCGACGTCTTCTTCTATCTGGAAGCCCTCTATCCGATCTTTTGTGGTTTCAAATAATGTCTATTCCATCGAAATAAACATGAGGGCTGGCTATGAATCTAGATTTAGCTTGCTCGACGTCGAGTTGGTCTGCTCCTGACCTTTGCAACGCACCTTATCACTTCACGTTCTGTCGTGGAACTTTGAAGTTACAGATGTTGGACAAAGATAGGAGTAGGTTTGCATGTTGGAGTTTGCATGTTTCCAACATTTCAGCTGGAACAGAAGACTCTGCTTCGGTTGGAAAATGAACATAATTTTACACCGTTTTAAGTGATCATTTTGATCTAATATACGATGGAAATAAAATAGGAATAAATTTTGTATACGAATAAATATTAACAGATCATCACACACAGTGAAATCAAACAGAAATCACAATCAGATGAACACCAAGATTTACATGAAAAATCATTTCAATTGGAAGGGTAAAAACCAGGGACAATTCAGAGAAAATCCACTATCAAAATAATAAATATACATATTTCAAGGCTTCTTGCCCAATTCCAAAGTAACGGCTACAAGAGAATCACAAGGATACAAGGGCTATAATACTAAGCACAATATCCAAAACCTTTTCAAGAGATCACAGTAAGAATCTACTACAAACTGATCTAACCTGAGATATGAATGATTGAGAATAATCTTTTCTTGTCCTTGTCTTTTTCTCTTTCCTGGATCTCTTGTTTTCTGGCCTCTACTGTCAATCTGCAGTCTTCTTTCTCTCACCCACGTTTTTAGCTATCACTGCCCTCTTAATCTCAACCCGTAGCTACCTAGTCTAGGTTTTAGATTAATATAAGTGAGGTTCTGGACTGTGAACTTCACTAAAGCCCATTATGGGCTGAATCTGGGCCATCTGCCCAATAGTCTCCCCCTTCAGCCCACAAGGGAGGTTGTCTCATGACTCCTCAATGTGAAGCCATGTCGACATCTTTTGTCTTTTTTTGGTAAAGTCTTTATCAACATATCTGCCACATTATCATCTGTGTGAATTTTCTGAAGCTGTAACTATTTTTCTTCAAATACATTTCTGATCTAGTGATATCTGATATCTATATGCTTTGACTTAGAATGAAGCTGTAACTATTTTTGTCATCTGTGTGAATTTTCTGAAGCTGTAACTATTTTTCTTCAAATACATTTCTGATATAGTGATATCTGATATCTATATGCTTTGACTTAGAATGAAATGTTGGATTCTTGCACAAATGGATGACACTTTGGCTGTCACAATACACCATATAGTTTTTCTGTTTCAGCCCCAATTCTTGTAAGAATCCTTTCATCTATAACATTTCTTTGTAAACCTCTGTAGCAGCAATATATTCTACCTCTGTGGTGGAGAGAGCAATACACCTTTACAATCTGGAATGCCATGATACTGACTCCCAAGTAAGTATAAAACCCGATGTGGACTTCCTTATCAATATCTCTTGCCATATCTGCATCTGTGTAACCTGTCAACACAGGTGGTCCAACTCCAAAGCTTAAACAAACTTTATAACTTCCTCTGAGATATCTAAAAATCTACTTCATCGCTACCCAATGCTCTTTACCGGATTTGCAAGAAATATGCTAGTAACTGCATATCGATGTCCGGTCATACATACCATCGCGTACATTAAACTTCTAATCAAGCATAAGGAACCTTTTGCATTTTCTCCTTCTCCTTATCACTTGACGGACTCTGCTCTAAGCACAACTTGAAGTGACTTGCAAGAGGAGAACCAACTGGCTTTGCATTACTCATACTGAACCTATCCAATACCTTCTCAATGTATTGCTCCTCTGATAACCAAATCTTCCTCTTTCTTCTATCACGAGAATTTGCATGCCTAGTATTTGTTTTGCTGGCCCCATGTCTTTCATTACAAAAGACTCACTCAGTTCCTTCTTCAACCTGTCAATCATAGACATATCTTTCCCAAAGATAAGCATGTCATCAACATAAAGTAAGAGAATAATAAAATCCTCACCAAACCGTTTGATGTACACACAATGATCTGAAGCTGTTCTTTTATATTTATTTTTAATCATAAATGAATCAAACTTTTTATACCATTGTCTTGGAGCTTACTTCAGCCTATACAAACTCTTCCTCAACTTACAGACAAGATTTTCTTTACCTTTGACTTTAAAGCCTTCTGGTTGCTCCATATAAATTTTCTTATCCAAATTACCATGAAGGAAAGCTATTTTCACATCTAACTACTCAATCTCCAAGTCTCGATTAGCAACAATACCAAGAGTAATACGAATAAAAGATATTTTAATAATAGGAGAAAAAATTTCTTCAAAATCAATACCTTTCTTTTGACCAAAGCCTTTCACAACCAATCTAGCTTTGTACTTTGGTTGAGAATAATATTCTTGAGTCTTCAACCTGAAAACCCATTTGTTCTTTAAGGCTTTACTCTCTAGTAGTTGCACCAAATCATATATGTGGTTCTTTTGCGAGAATCCATCTCTTCTGCATAGCAATAAACCACTTCTTTTCTTACTTTCAACTAGTTCCTAGTAACTCTGGTTCACCGCATCAAGCATCATATACTCATCTATAGAGTATCTCCTGGAAGGTTGACATGGTCTAGAAGATCTTTTTAACTGAGGTTCTGTGGGAACTTGCTCTCTTTATTCTTCCTGTTCAACATGTCCTGCAAGTAGATCAACATCTAGCTCTGTACCATCTTCCTACATATCTCCCTCATCACCCTGATATATTAGAGGAATAACTAGGTCATAGTCTACAAATTCCTTTGCATAAGTCTTAGCTGGTTCCTTCTTCTTCAAATCCTCAATTGTTTGATCCTCAAAAAAGATAACATCGTGCTTCAACACCTTCGCTTTTCTAGATCCCAAAGCTGTAACCAAACCGATCATGTGAGTAATCAAGGAAAATACACTCTTTGTCTTACCATCCACTTGGACCTCTCATTGTTTGGAACATGTGCAAATGCACGACAACCAAACACTCCTAAATGCCTATAGAAGACATTTTCCCGACCATACATGCTCTACAACATCACCATCTAGAGTCAGACATGGTGATAAGTTGATTATATCAACTGCAGTCCTCAAAGCCTCATCCCAAAATCTTTTGGGTAGCTTGGCTTGTGAAAGTATACATTTGATCTTTTCCATGATCGTGCGGTTCATCCTCTTTGCAATTGCATTATGTTGAGGTGTACCAGGGACTGCCAACTCATGCTGGATGCCATGTGACCTGCAATAATCATTAAACAATCCTATATACTTACCACCATTATCTGATCTTATGTATTTCAATTATCTTTCTGTCTCCCTTTCAACTCTGGCATGAAACTCCTTGAAGATATTAATAACCTGATCTTTGGTCTTCAAAGCATAGGCCTAAACTTTCTTGAAAAAGTCATCTATAAAAGTAATAAAATAAAGTACACCACTAATACTAGGAACATTAACAGATCTACTAGGAGTTTTTGTCCTCAAAGGACCACACATCTGTATAGACATGGTACAAGACATGCATTTTTCTAGATAAAGCAGGACTAACAAAGAAAACTCTATATTGTTTACTAGCCAAACAATCAATACAAGGGTTCAAACGTGTACCTCTAAGGTCTGGTAATACCTCTCTCTTGGAAAGTTCTTGCAGCCCCTTCTCGCTCATGTGTCTTAGTCGCCTATGCCACAACTCTATGCTGAAATCTTTCTCTGTAGTATTCAACTACTCACCACAAGCTTTAGGCTGCAATCTATACAATGTATGACATTTTTTCCCATTAGCTACAATAAGAGAACCCTTACTGAGCTTCCATTGCCCTCCATGAAATTTGATATCAAAGTCTTCATCATCCAGCCTTCCAACTAAAATTAAATTCAGTCTTAAGTTAACCACATGCCTCACATCCTTAAGCACCAACTTGCAGCCAAGGTTGGTCTGTATATAGATATCTCCCATGCCAATGATGTTTGTTGTGCCATATTTGCCCATCTTGACAATACCAAAATTTCTAGACCTGTAAGTAGCAAAAAACTCCCTTTGTGGTGTAGCATGATAAGAACCACCACTGTCAATTATCCACTCGAGATCCTGGCACACACAAGAAAAAATATCATCAGAAGTAGATAAAATCAAATAATCACTACCTTGCATTGTAGCTGTGATATTCTTTTTTGACTCTGTATGTTCCACTTCTTTTCTTTTTTTCTTGTTCTTCTTAGGTTGCTTGCACTGATTCTTGTAATGTCCTTTCTCACTACAATTGTAGCAAACAATATCTTTCCTTGATCTTGACTTGCTTCTACCTATGCGTGAACCACTTCTATCCTTTGACTTTGACCTTCCTCTGTTATCTAAGACAAGTGCTTGTGAATCAATCAGTAGCTGAATTCTTTCTTCTCAACTCCTCATTCAACAAACGCTCTTGACTCATGGTGACAACACCATATGGTGCAAAATTACTAAGGGACCACCAGTGTCTCCCAACTTTCTAGCAAAGAACTGAAAAGTAATAATGCCTACAACTCATCATCAAGAGCTATTTTTATAGAGGATAACTGGTTAGTAATACTCTGCATTTCATTCAAATGCTCAGGAATAGAAGTACCCTCTTTATATTTCAAGTTCACTAGTTTTCTGATTAGAAAAGCTTTGTTGCCAACTGTTTTTCTTTCATAAAGACCTTCTAACTTTTTCCAAAGAGAGTAGAACATTCGGTAGAAACATAGTGAAAGACACTATCATCAAGCCGAATAAAGCCAACAGTTTTTCGATCTAACCTCTTCTACTCATCATCTGTCATAGTTGTAGGCTTTGTAGTATCCCATTGCAAAAGTCCATATAAATCTTTGTAATACAAGAGATCTTCCATTCTTGGTTTCCATATCATCTAATTGTTTCCATTTAAACTAATCATGCGAGAAATATTACCGGCCTCCATATTCAAATACTAAAAATTAAATACCACCAAAACCCTACTCTGATACTAGTTGATGGGAATAAAATAGGAATAAACTTTGTATACGAATAAATACTAGCAGACCGTCACACACAGTGGAATCAAACAAAAATCACCGAGTTTGAAAATGTTAGATAAACTATTGAAAAGAAAGCTATTATAGTAAAGTGCTTCTTTTATGGCAAGAAATGACATGTAAAGAATGACTGCACTTGGTTTGAAAAGAAAGGTATAAATTCGACCTTTATATGTTTTAAATCAAACAATGCATAAGTTCCTTCTAATACATGGTGGATTGATTCTGACGCTTCAACTTATGTTACTAATAATATACAAGGATTCCTTTCAATTTAGAAATCAAAAGAATATGAAAGATTTATAATTATGAAAAATCATCTCAAAGCAAAAGTAGTATCAGTAGGACTTATCGCTTACGTCTAGAGACGGGTCATCTGTTGGAACTTGAAAACATATGTTTTATTCCTACCATTTCTAGAAATTTAGTTTCTCTATCTAGAATTGATGAGTTAGGATATTATCTTTTTTTTTGTAATGGTAAACTAAGTATATTTTATGATTCAATAAAAGTTAGTCTTGAAATTCTGTGTGATGGTTTGTTTATAATTAATTTGAATCTTAAATTTATAAATATATTATACAAATACATTATTAACCCTATAATCAAGTGTTAGAATGAAATATAGTTTTAATAATGAAAGGATCTTTTATATTGTGACGTAGACGTGTGGGGCATATCTCCAAGGAAAGAATTAAAAGATTAGTGAAGGACAATATCTTAAAAGATTTAGACTTCACTGATTATAATGTTTGTATAGATTACATTAAGGGAAAGCAAACTAAGCATATAAAGAAAAATACCACAAGAAGTAAAGAACTTCTTGAAATTATTCATATTGATATCTACGGACCACTTCATATTCTCTGTTTTAGTGGAGAAATGTATTTCATCACATTTATAGATGACTTATCTAGATATAACTATGGTTATCTAATACATTAAAAGTCTCAGGTCGTTAATATTCTTAAAGTATACATAAATGAAAACGAGAGACAATTAGATAGAAAAGTTAAAAATTAAATCTGACAAGGGTGATGAATTTTATGGCAGATATGATGAATCCGGTTAGAATATTAGTCCTTTTGCTAGATTCCTAGAATAACGGGGTATTTATGGTCGGTATACATTACCAGGTGTGCCACAGTAGAATAGTGTTACTAAAAGGTGAAATTGTAGTCTTATGGATATGGTTAGGAGCATGATGAGTTATTCCTTTGTACCTGAGTCAATGTAGGGTGAAGCACTTAGGACAATTATATATATCTTGAACAGAGTTTCATCAACTCCATTTGAGTAATGGATTGGTAGGAAACCCAGTTTAAGATATTTACATATTTTGGGTGTCATATAGAGAGAAGAGTATTCAATCTACATGAAAAGAAATTGGATCTAATAACAATTTCTAGATATTTTATTGCTTACCCAGAAAAATCCAAGGGATACAAATTTTGTTACCCTAATCATCATATAAGGATAGTAGAATCTAGTAATGTAAAATTCCTAGAAAATGATAAGATAAATAGGAGTTAAAAATCTTGAAAGATCAATTTTGATATTAAGAAGATTCAAGTTAATTCTCCTATATTATCCCTTATTCGAGAAATTATTGTTCCTTAAATCAATGAAAAAATTGATGAGGGTGAATAACAAAATAATATTGATGAACTCTCACATGATACCAATGTCGTCGCTGACGATCTTGAAGAACAATCACAATTGGCAGATTTGAGAAGATCTCAAAGGAAAATGAAACATGTCATTTCTGCTGATTATGTGATATATTTGTAAAAATTATATTATAATATAAGAATTAAAAGAGATCCGTTATCGTTTTCATAAACCATAGAAAGTAATAATTATGAAAAATGATATGATGCAATGAAAGAGGAGTTAAAATCAATGGACCAAAATGGTGTATAGTAACTCATTGAATTGCCCAATAATTGTAAAAGAGTCAGTTGTAAACGAGTCTTTAAAATTAAATGTGACTCAATGGGCAATATCAAATGATATAAAACCAGACTTATGGTCAAAGATTTTTCTCAGAAAAGAATGCATTGATTATCATGAGACATTTTCTCTAGTTTCTTGAAAGGACTCATTGAGGATTATTATAGAATTAGTAGCTCATTATGATTTTAAGTTACATCAGATGGATATGAAAACATCATTTCTGAATGAGATCTAGATGAGAAAATATATATGAAACAACCTGAAAGATTCATAGAAAAGGAATAGAAAAGTTAGGCTTGCAAACTTAAGAAAACTATTTATGGTCTTAAATAAGCTTCCAGACAATGATATATAAAGTTTCATGATACCATTACTTCCTTCAGATTTAATGAAAATATTGTTAATCAATGTATATATCTGAAGGTTAGTGGGAGTAAGTTTATTATATTAGTCCTACATGTGGATGATATATTACTTGTCAGTAGTGATCTTGGTTTATTGCATGAAACCAAGATATTTCTCAACAATAACTTTAAGATGGTTAAATTGAATGAGACATCCTATGTTACAGACATTGAGATATTCTGGGACAGATCTCAATGTTTGCTAGGATTGTCTCATAAAGGTTATATTAATCATATCTTGAAGAGATTTAATATGCAGTTTTGCTCAACTAATGATACACCTATTACTAGAGGTAAAAAATTCAATTAAAACCAGTGCCCGAAAAATGACTAGAAAAGATCAAATAAAGAATATTCCTTATGAGTGCATAATTGGAAGTCTATTATACGCTCAAACCTATACAAGACCATATATCAGTTTTGCAGTTACAATATTATGTAGATACCAGAGTAACCTAGAAATGAAATATTGAAAAATAGCAAAGAAAGTAATGAGATATCCGTAAGGGAGAAAAGATTATATACTCACATATAGGAAATCAGATCATCTTGAAGTGATGAGATATTCAAATATTGATTTACAAATTACCTTAAATCTACTTCTGGATTTATGTTTATGCTAATTGATGGGTAATTTCTTGAAAAAGTGTAGAATAATCATTTATTGCACCATCTATGATGAAAGCTGAATTTGTGACATGCTTTGAGGCTACAAATCAAGTTTTATGGATGTGAAATTTTATCTCAGAACTTGGTGTGGTTGACTCAATTGTCCGGCCACTAAAGATATTTTGTGATAATACCGTAGCAGTTTTATGACATGCTAACTGGTGGGGCAATTTCTTGGAAAAGTGTAAAACAATCATTTATTGCACCATCTATGATGGAAGCTGAATTTGTGACATGCTTTGAGGCTACAAATCAAGTTTTATGGTTGTGAAATTTTATCTCAGGACTTGGTGTGGTCGACTCAATTGCCAAGCCGCTAAAGATATTTTATGATAATACCGTAGCAGTTTTATTCTCTAAGAATGACAAGTACTTTAGTAGTTCCAAGTACATTGAGATAAGGTACTTAATGGTTAGAGAAATAGTCCAGAAACAATATGTGTCAATTAAAAATCTAAGCATCACTATGATGATTGATGATCCATTTACTAAAGCTTTGTGGTGCAAGACATTTAAAAAACATGTTTTCAGAATGGGGCTTGTGAGCAAGCTATAAAAGATATAGTGATACATGTTTAAGTGGATGCTATTATTGATATTTTTTTGTATAATTAAAGTTATTTTATTTCTACTATAATGTTTATGTTTATTTTTATACATATTATGATTGAATGTAATAATAGGATTGTCTTGACAAGATAAATTATAGAGGTTATCATACACTATATAAGGAAAACTAACAATGTTATAGTACATAAAAGGATGTGTGGCATTGATGAACATACAACTGTTATGACTCGCATTGATAGTTGGATTGAATATAGTGTTACTATGTTTATTAGATTTATTAGTTTATTTTTAAAATCATGACTATATATAAAATATTTTTTAAAATTTTTATAATCTAATTATAGAAAATTATTTTTAAATAAATTTTATTTTATTTATTTTGATTTTGAACTATCTTTTATACCTTATCAATTAATGGACTAAGTGGAAGAATATATGATCCTTTATAATTGAATAAGATATATTATTAAATTAATTATATTTTGATAAGAAATATTAGTCGATATTAAATTAAAGTCTATATTATATTAGGATATATTAGGGAATGCCCTTAATGGAAAGAACTCTCCTAATAAACTATCCTAGACCCTTTGCTCTTGTCTATAAATAAATAGGACCTACTTTAAACCTAATATGATGTGAAGTGCATAGAACGGAAAGGTGCATACGGTATCGAATTGAGGGATTATGATTATTCTCTTAATTTTTTCAAAACCATCAATCATAATGGTCCTATGAAAGGATAGGAAGAGAGAAGGGTTATGGATCTGTACTAGTTCTCTTTCCAGATCGACATCTCGATGATATTCAAATTTGGAAGATGATGTTTTTACAGATCTAAAGAGATCTTATTCAAATGACATCTAAATATATGCATCGTTTAATCTAATACTATTTGATTTTAATTCTAACATAAAACTTTTTTACATAATAATTTATATAATTATAATTTTTATACTTACATTAAAATCAAAAGACTCAGCCTACTTGCTCTCTCTCTCTCTATCCATTCATTCTCTCTCTCCATCCATTCATTCGTAGAGAAATATTTGAAATTAGACAATAGTGATCACAGTAACAATCTAAACTTATTAGATGTTATTTCAATCACCTACTTTTAATCTTGAATATAATTTAAATCAAGAATTATTGTTTTAAATATCTAGCTCATTTTAGTGATTTGATGTATAATGTGTTAATGTGTCGTTACTTGTTGAAGAGAAACAAAAAAAGAAAGAAAAAGAAGATAGATGAAAAAAAAGACAGAAGAGAAAACAATATAGAGAAAAAGAAGATGAAATGGTGGAGGAGACAAAAATAGAGAAGAGTAGAATGGGTAACTAGGAGATAAATGACACGAATGGGCGAGTTGTAAAATAGCTATTTAGAGTCTATATGATGAGAAATTGTCATAAGCACTAATCGAGGGTGGCATTTATTTCTTTTTATGATATTTTCCATTTATTTTTATTTATTAGTAGATTAGGTCATAATGATATTTTTCATTTATTTCTTTTTATGAATGTTCTACTTTATTCCATATTAACAAAATTCCTTTTAGATATGGCCATGCGTCTGAATCTTATGGGAGTTTGCATATTATGGTGACCTCAAAACCGACAATATCGATCATAAAAGACAATGGGCTATCAGGTTTGTGATTCTCTTAATGAACTTTATAATTGAAATTGGAGTCTAAGTGGATCGGCTGAAAGATGTTATGGCCCATTAGAATTCCACCCCAACTCACGAATATTATTTTTAATATTTTGAATCCGTTCAATTTTGAATTGTTTGAAATTTCGATGTCTCAAACCCATTAACCAAATCTATGGATCAAACCAAAGAAAAAAATAGGAAAAAACAGAAAGCACAAATTTGAAGATATTTGAAATTTGATGGATCAAACCCATCAATCGAATCTAAAGATCAAACCCAAACCAAAACCAAAAAATAAAAGACGGAGGAGTACAAATTTGAGAAGTTGAAATAAGAAGACGGTGAATTATAGAGAAAAAAAAATCTATTTTTTTGAACTTTTCTTGGGAAGTGTATCTCACTTTCAGAAGTCCCTAATATTATTTTTTTTAATTTAATACGTAGAATATTCTCAAACATCTATCTTTTTTTTTTTTTCTTTTCCTATAGACCAAGTCATAAAGTGAACCAATCCAGAGTTTCGTTTTCAGGAATACCACAAAACACTATAACATGGTACAAAAATACTATGGTCCAATTTTTTTTGGAATTCTTAGAAATACTATAAACATAGTACTTTTATAAAATTTATAGAAAATACTATGTTATAATATTTTTACTATATTATAATTTTTACTATTATTAAAAATATTATAATATAGTTTAGAAAATACTATAATTACACAGAATCATCCTTTATACCGATCCATAAAAAAAAGTAAAAAAAAAAAAGATAGTGGTTGACTTCCCAAGTTATGAATATTTGACTGATTAGACCCCCAAAAAAAATGCTGTTAGAAAATTGCGAGAGGCACCTCCCTGTAAAGTCAATTTTTTTTTAAAAAAATTATATGAAGCAATTCGTTGTTAAACTATTCAACTACTGCTGCAGCAGACTTAATGTATTCCTCAGGTGGATCCATTGGAGACGTCCATTGTTATTGTCATCGGATTCCTTCCTATCATTTATTAGTATGTTAGATTCGGTGATTAAGCTTTGAAGTCGGTGATACTTCCGGCGAGGATAGAGCCACGAATGGAATCAGAGATTCGGGTGGGGACCGCTGGTACGAGCCATAGGAACCGCAACTCATGTCGCCACCGCCCCATCTGAGGAGCGCCCCTTCACGAGACAAAGGGCTGAAGGGGTCACGATAATATGACGGTAGTGCCATTGTGTCCAAATTCGTCGTCAAATATATTCTTTTAAATAAATCCAAGCCATGGTTGTTAATCCTAATTTACTTCTCATATTAATTTTAATTTAATGATTAACTTAAATATAATTTTTAAAAACAATAAAAACTTTATAAAATAATCTGTTATTATATTATAAAATTAGATTAACCCGATTTGTGAGAATTGTTCAAAAATCAACTAAGTTAATTGATTCATTCTAATTTTCCAAAATATATGATCTAATAAGTAAATGTATTCTAAGTTGTTGTTATGAGTCCTCAAAAAAAAAAGAAAAAAAGAAGATTAACATATATGTGAGTTAAAATTATTGCGATATGGTACATGTCATTTTCACTATGAATGACTACTGCTGCACGTTCATCCTTTTTTTCCTTCTCCCTATTCTAATGAATTCTTCTCTTTACAATAACTACTTTTGACTCTCGATAGGGGCCTTTATCGATAGGGGCCTTTATTGATTCGGGCGGGATAATTTTTTTTTCCCGGTCCATTCAATTTAAGATGAACAAAAATAGATTCAAAGAATAACATTTCATTGCTAAGAAGTCAGTTTAATTCAAAATTTATAAAATTTTTTTATTAAAATAAATATTAGTATTTTTTTATAGATCAAAACATAATATTTGATTTCATATATATTTTTATAAAAAAATAAATGACGAAGATGGAACTTGAACCCATGATCTTACGAATATTTTTATTATTTTTGATAAGACAAAACAAACTCATAATAATAATAACAATAAATATAATATATACGGCAAGACTTTGTTTTTCCTTGTATATTCCTTCCACAAACAAGTCAAACATCATAAATTGCCTACTCTTTCTCTGACATCATAATCATATTATGAGAATAAATTATATTTTCGTAACTAAAAAAATATTAAAATGTTTTATCAATCAGATAAACAGCATATTAAATTCGTTCACAGGTAACGCACAACACGTCATGTAAATTAAAGAGAGAGGTAACATTAAGAAAATACTAAAAAAAGAGTCGGTGAGATGCAGTGTCGATTACCGCGATCAAGTCCAAGCGATCAGGTGCCGATTAAGACTATGGAAGGAGGGGGTAAGCGGGCGGAAACCTCACCACGGGGCCCGACGACCCGCTCCGTCCGGCTCCGGGTCCGCGTTGAGGTTGAGGCATCGGCGCGGCGCGGCGTCCTTCATCCCTCTCTTCGGCCCGCCCGCGGCCGCATCCGACGCGCAAGCGTCTGCAGTGGCTCCGCCTTTCTTGGTCGGGTCGACACCGAGGAAGTCCTCCCACGCGAACGCCGGGCTCCACCTGGGCCCCGGTCGGGCATCGCGCATCCGGCGGAGGATGGCGAAGAACTCCTCGACCTCGTCGTCGGTCACAGGGGGCGGGTTGGACGGGCGGCGGTAGTCCTCGTCGCCGCGTCGCCTGCGTTTGGAGGAGTCGTCCATGGAGCGGGAGACCTCACGGCTGCGCTCTTCCCCCTCTCTGCTCGCGCTTTTAAAAGGAAGAAAGTGAAAGAGCACACCTCTCCCTCTCCATGTGATGTATAGTGTGATGACGCCATAGTACTTGTAAGCTTCGCGTCACCCGTCGGTAGAGATTAGAGAGACCTAATAAGCCTAGCAGGTGAAGGTCTTCTTCATAGGTGCGAATCTTAAAGATTCGCACTGTACAACCCAAGTGACCAACAGAATCACTGCTGCAACCTCTTGTTTGTACCATATCTATCCGAAGCTTAATTTGTCTCCAATATCATAATTTATATCCATTTTTACACCCTTTGACATAAATGTTACAACAATCTACTTTTTGACTTCGCTCGAGTTGGGAAACATCCTCGATAGGTTGAGCTAACAATCAAACGTGGCTTTAATAATAACCAACCTAATGATTAGTATTTTTTATATTAAAATCAAATAAAGATCATGAGATTCTTATTTCAACCCAGAATTTACTCCTGCTAAGCAAGGGAGGATGTTCTTCACCGACACCAATTTGGACGATTTGTATTAACTGAATACTTTATTTATATTAATATTAATATTTTTCTTATATTTTTATATTTAATATCAACAAATATTTTATTATATTAATATTTGTATTAACCGATGTTTTCGCATAACTATTCCCCACTAATTAATGTCATTTATTCTCATGGGACACCACAAGCCACCATTGAAGAAGAGTATTAATATCAATAAATATTTTATTATATTAATATTTTTGTGTTAACCAAATAATATATGATGATTTCGCATAACTATTCCCCACTAATTAATGTCATTTATTCTCATCGGATACCACAAGCCACCATCGAAGAAGAGCTACTCTACAAAGAGACGTTGAGATAATTCTCAATCCCCTTAAAACCTTCAAATTATCTCTTCCTATTTTCATATTAAATTAAACATAAAAATTATTTTTATAGGGCACATCCTTGACTTAATCTTTTGGATGGCTCTTTGCCAAATTTGACTATTCCATGACAGTGAAATTTGTGATGAGTTCTGATCTAAAGAAAACCTGAGTTTGGCTTTGAATTGTAAGTCATTAGGCATGATAGAAAATTTTAATTATTAATTTAAATTTAAATTTCTTGATTTTTCAAGTAACTGATAAATTTATATTATATTATATATATATATATATATTTAAATGACGAATTACGACAACCATATAGTCCTAAGTACCAACCAAATAGTCTTCTTCGATTGTTTCTTCATTGGAGCTGCGATTCTTGAAGTCTTCGTCGCAACAATTATTTATCGACTAGTCTGAGGTCGTCAGCTGATGACTACTTTTATGGAAACAGCAATTATTTCGAGGAGCAATGGCTGCCGACGTCTCTATCACTTGCAACGCATGCTGCATGTCTTCGGCTTCTTCACCGAATCAAAGACCCATTACGTAAGCTGCAGGGTTTGCTTGCAAAGCTGTATATCCTAACTTAAATGTTTCTTCTCTAAAGGATATATATATATATATATATATATTTCTCATCTAATAATGTCACGCGTTTTAGGTTGCATGTCACCACCGGCCGCACCCTCGTTAGACAGCTGGGACATGGTTGATGGTGCCATTTATCGGCATTTCAAGGTCAACCATCAACCTCTTTCCTCGCCTAAGGCAAGAGTGCATGCTATGAAGATTAAAATTATGTTTTGGAGCACTATTAAGGATTTTTCTTATATAGATAGATTTGAGAAGAATTAGGGTCTTAAATAATCTAGTTAGATAAGATGATGGAGATTTAATAAAATTAAATAAATATGAATATGATATTATCGAGGTTAAAAAAATTATAACTAAAAGAATAAAAGCTATATTTATTAGTAAATTATATATATATATATATATATATATATATATATATATATATATATATCAATGATGACTTATGTTTGTGGCTAATATTTTCAATATTTATTATTAAAAATATATAGATAAAATAATATTTGGTGATGAAGCGTTCCATCACTACAAATTCTAATGAAAACTTTAGTGACAAAATAAGTGTGAATATGATACGATAAGGTTGTTTTATCATAGTTTAAGATGTGTCTATAAATAAGCATAGTATTTATAATGTGCGTAAATCTTGGATCTAGAGTATCAATGTTTAGAGGAGTCAGGTCTAGAATCAAAATTTGAGATAGTTGTAAGCATTTTGATAAGTACAAAACAATTTTTTTTATTTTAGTCTTGATTTTTTACCATAATACTACTATATTATTACTATTTAAGAAAAATTAAAGTTGCATGTAATCCTCTTTTTCTTCACGGATGAAACGTTGCGTTTGGAAGAAGAAAATACATTTAGGTAAGCTTTCTATATTATATCATTAGAGGGGAAAAAAAGAATCAATTTTACTTGTTGAATAAATGAAGATTGATTGGATCATTGACGTTTAAAATAGATTGATTTGACCCCAAAGAGCAAGAGTTTGTAGCCACTCATAGTAAGCAAAATCAAAGCTAAATTGATAAATGTAACATCCTATTAAAGTAGGATATAACTTTCTAATTCTTTTACTAATATGGAGTGTCATGAAAACATATATAATCTCAAAAATAAAATGTTAATTTATAAAATAAAATAACAGGATTCTCCTAGTACATAATAACTTTGAGACATATATATAAATTATAACCTCTAACAAAAAAAATACATATATATAACATGTCCAAAAGTTATACAAATATAAATGTCTACAGGGTTATTGTTCATATCTTCACTACCACAGGCTTTTATATGCTCTTTCTGGTTCAATCATTTGATTGACTATAAATGTAAGAAATTACTAAGTATAACCATTTATAGATTTATTTAGGTGAGTATGTATCATATCATATATATAATATTTTAAGATCATCGATATAAGATGCTTAATGGTAAACACCTTATCTTATGACTTTTCAAATAAGCATAATATAATATAGCATATACAAAATAAAAAGATAAAATTGTATATCAAAATAATTGAAAAACTATATATGCAAATGTAGGAAACATAACAAATTTACATCTTATATCATAACTGACATCACATTTCATAATATATAAATACACTACTACATTACATATAATAGTACATACATGCACTTATATATATACACATGATATTTCTATCTTAATTCATATATTTTTATATTTATAAAATATATACATTCATATTTAGCTCATATCTAGCTAAAACAATCATGCTTTATGAAATACATTATGAATCCGATATCTTATACAATCACTATTTTATAGTGAATTAAACTTATAATAACATAATTTAACTCAAAATAAAAATGTTAGTTAAAGATCATATACCTTAATAATAGAATATGTTAGAGAGTGATACACCTATCAAATTGGGAGCATTAGGTCATGAGATGTCCTAGTTAATAATCTTACCTCTTGAATTGTTGATTTATAATAATTTCTAGCAATAGCTCATAAATTTTTTGATAAAATCTCTAATAAAATAAATTATACTTAACCTAAAGATTAATATAATTTTTATCATTAATCTTTTGATAATTTATTTTATAATCAATGAACTAGTTAGTATCACTTAAATTATAACATAATTCTATGAAGAAATCTTTCTTCACTATTTTAGCTAACCAAACGATCTTGAATTATCATAAAATTTTATAAAAAAACTAAGAGACATATAGAACTAAATACATACTAATTTTTAACATAAAATAGAATTATTTGGAGGCCAGACTATCCTCCTAATTCATTATCAATATCTATTATGTTCTCTTAAAACTGGGTTGAGATTATCTCAACTTATAAACTTCTTATTTTGATACACAAAACTGGTATTCACTTTCAAATCCTCAAAACCTTAAGAGAATTTTTTAAAACATATCAAAATGATAAAGCTTAATCATATCCCTAAAAAGATCAATTTAGCTTGTATGTAATCTCTCCTAAAAAAAAAAAGAGAATCTAAGTATTTGAAATTAGAATACTCAACTCTATGTATCAACCTAAGATTTATGTCATACTTAAGAGTATCATACAAAATATATCTAAGAATTAAATATTAATTTATAATTTAGGTTACTCAAAAAAGTGAAAAATATTAATATGTAATTTACAAAGCCAAAATCTCAAGCATAGTAAGGAAAGAATTGGATTTTCTTATATCAACCTTCTTTAGAGTTAGGAGTTTCCCAGCCTTCATAAGAAAAACTAAGAGATTGGAGAGAAAGAGTCATGAATTATCAAGTTAATAAAGAGGAAGAGAACAAAAAAAGAAAAATAGAGATCCTAAAAGGTTACCTTAAGGTCTAGGGTTTAATCCCATTGGATCTTATTTTAAGTTTTTCTACAAATATAATTATAAAATAGTAACAACTTCAATTGAATTGAATTTGATTTGATAAAGATAATTTTTTTATCTAAGTTTATCCTTTAATCTCATTTATGTATCTCAACATTTTTAGCATAATACTCCTCTTTGATTTGTATTTATATTTAATTTTTTATTATTTCATCTATGCCTAACTAAATTATTATTCTTGATATACATGTTTAAAACTTAAACTTTCTTACCTTAATCATATTCAAACTCATAAAAACCTTGAGATTTACTTAAGATCGATTATACTTTAATTATCATTTTTAGTCACTATATACATCGCTATTATCTAAACTTAACCTTAAACTCAAATTGGCCAATAAACTTAAGCTTAGTATATCAAAGGATCATACCTTTCTTGTTATAAAATATGCTTAAAATATATATTGATTCTTATGGATGTTAGACCAATATATCGTAGAATACTAAAAATAATATTTTTAAAAAACATATCGCACAAGCTTTAAAAGTCAAAGATATGAGCATATTATTTATCATATTTATGAGGCATACACAACAAAGATCATATCACTAGATAATTATATATATATATATATATAATATAATATTATCTTATTTTATATAAAATTGAACCTATGTATATTCCTCATAACAACCCCTCTTTTTAGATTTGAAGTAAACCCACCATCACTATGGTTGGATTAAGATATGCATGATGTTGCAATGGTGTCCTCAGGGAATCCTCGAGACAACCTAAGTTAACCATATGGATCAATGATTAGCTTAAAGGGCCACAAGTAGTAGTCATTAAGTTGAAAAATAATAGTATTACGATATTTAGGTTCATATTGCATTCTTATAACAATCTTTTTCCAATCACAATGAAGTCAATTGACTCTCCATCCATATTATAATGGTTTCGAGCCAAAAAATCTTATGATGAACTATTGAAACCTTTAGCATTTAAGATCATCAGCATCTTTTCCCAAATCCACATTTGTTAATACTAAAGCACACCAAAAATGAAACCTCATGTGCTAAACACACAAAGAAGCTGAAAATAACTTTTTCCTAAAAATATGCATGACGTTCAAAAGAGAGGCCAATAGATCTCGTCAACTGTCCTTCCAAGTAAAAGAGGATCGAGTTTACAAAAGTTTCTTCTGATTCGTTGTATTTATATAGGTAAGATAAAAATGCCTAGGAGTTTCTCTATTCAATCATTTTTGTGACTAGAAAAGATAAATCTTTATTGATTCTATCATAAAGAATTATTTTTTGTTAAAGAAACTCATTCTAATTACCCTAGAACGATTAAGAGATTCCGTAGAAGAAATGAGAGGTTCTACTTCTCATGACAAAGTAATATTGGGTGATGATTCCGGTTACAAGTCAAATCCATACGTTCTTAAGAAGGATCCCACAAAATTAGCTCAATCACTCTACAAATCTATTTCCTTCCCTATAAATGTATGGGATAGAGGCTGAAACCCGCGTGTTCGTTCAGGTTTGCTCAGTCACGGCGAAGCCTCATCGTACCCCCAAGAGACCAAATTAGATGAGCTTTGCTCTGTTACTTTAACCCGCGTGTCGTCCTCTTCTTGCGTTATCGCCATTACCATTTTTCTTCATTTTTTTTTTTTTTATCATCAAACTGTGGCCTGCCTTGTCTGATTAAAGGATCGATGCTTTCTTTCCGTTCTAAGAGAAATAAGAAAGCGACTTCTCTCTGTTTTCATGATACCATTTTCCGTCCGAAGGAGCAGCCGGACTTGTGAGTAGAGAGATGGGTCGTAATACCTCTCTTATCGTAGAAAGTAGAAATTTATTTTATTGAAGTGAAGTTATTATTTTATTTCTTGGTACGTATAATTATTTATACACGAAGAAAGAATATTGAAGGATTAAATATTAAGGATTTTTTTCAACAGTCTAACCATTCAGTTATAACAACTCTCAATAATCTGATCATCGGTTACAACAACTTTATCCTTTAACATGCTCTTGTAAGATCAAGCTCCTGCAAAGGATGTCGATCTTAGGCCGATGAATTGAAAATAACTTTTGGGAGAGTAGCTTCGTGAGGTAGTCCGTCAATTGATCTACCGTGTGAACATGAGAAACTCGTAATTGATGATTCATCACTTGATCTCGTATAAAGTGAAAGTCGATTGTTATATGTTTCATACGAGAGTGGAATACTGGATTGACATATAAGTAGCTAGCTCCGACATTATCATAATATATTGTAGGAGTAACAAAAGAGCGGAAGCTAAGTTCTATGAGTATATTTATTACCCAATCAAGTTCAACAGTTGTAGTTGCAATAGAGGCGATACTCAGCCTCAGTGGTTGACCGAGCAACTGTCTTTTATTTCTTGGAAGTCCAACTGATTGGATTGACTCCTAGAAAAATAATATACCCATATGTTGACGTTCTATTATCAAAGTTCCCAGCCCAATCAGTGTCAACATAAGCATGAAGCTGAAGTGAAGAGTTTTTGTAGAGAAAGATGTCATATCAAGAGTACCTTTAAGATATCGTAATACGTATTTAACAGCTAACCAATGCATCACAAATGGTCGATGCATGAATTGTGATAGCTTATTAATGACAAATAAGATATCTAGACGGGTGAGAGCTAAATATTATAAGGAACCAATTACTTACCGATATTATATAAGATCCGCAGCAAGACTGCCATCATTTAACCGAAGCGATTCGCTAATGGAGAGAGGAGTCGAAACAGCATTGGCATCCTTCATGTTTGTCTTTACTAATAGTCATGAGTATACTTTCGTTAAGAGAGGAAGAGCCCAGAAGATGTAGACGTTGCTTCCACACCTAGAAAATAATTCAAGGGACCGAGATCTTTGAGGGAAAATCTGGCGGTCAACTTGTTAATGAATATTATGACCTCCATAAAGTTATTGCCTGTCACAATAATATCATCAACATATACTAGAAGATATATTATATTACAAGTTTGTTGATAGAGAAATAAGGAGGTATCAGACTTAGAGTTAGAGAAGCCGACCAACATAAAAAACGAGTCAAGTTCTTTGTACCAGGCTCGTAAAGCTTGCTAAAGACCATAAATAGCCTTGTGGAGTTTACAGACATGTTTCAGATACTAAGGATGAAGAAAATCAGGAGGTTGCTCCATAAAGACATCATCATTTAATGTTCCTTATAAGAATGCATTGTTCACATCAAGTTATCGCAGGTGCTATCCTTTTAAAATGACTAAACTCAGAATCAGTCGGATTGTTGTGGACTTAATAACAGGACTGAAAGTCTTTGTAAAATCAACACCAGGACGTTGATGAAAGCATTTGGCCACTAAGCGGGCTTTATACATGGCAATGGACCAATCAGGGTTTCGCTTAACTCGAAATACCCACTTACACCTGATGACATTTTGTGCGGGATGAAACGGAACAAGGGTCTAGGTAGAGTTATGAAGTAGGGCGTTATATTCATCAGACATAGCCTGACGCCAATGGGGAAATTTTTGGGCCTGAGTGACCATGGTAGGTTCACAGGTCTCAATAGAGAGAGTCATAATCGTGTTGAGATTGAGAACCTGACGTGGTTTAAAAATACCACTCTTAGAGCGTGTTGTCATAGGATATCCAAACGGTTTAGGAGAAGATGGTGGAATGAGTGTGGGTGAAGTAGCCGGTGAGTTAGACTGTGGAACACTAGTGGTAGTAGGCTAGGGTGAGGGAAGTGGTTGAGTGTCTGACGGTTGGATATTTGTGGTAGCAGAAGAGAGAGAAAAAAAAGAGGGAGCGAGATGTTGTATTGGAGAAGTGTTCCACGCATAAGTTAGAGTAGGTGATTCTTGTAGAGGTTCATTGGAGAATGATATGTGCCACTGATGCAAATTCATCGAAGTGGGTGATACAGTAGTAGATTTGTATTGTTGAAATAGAAAGGAAGACTCCACAAAGACAATATGACGAGACACAAAGACCTTATGGGTTAAATGATCGTAGTATTGCTAAGCATTATGATCAAGAGGGTAACCAATGAAGGCACAAGGTTGTGACTGTGGGACCAGTTTATTTGATATATAAGGACGCAGCCAAGGATAACAGACACAACCAAAAACTCTAAGTTTTTGAAGATTTAGGGATTTGATAAAATAGTTTTTCAAATGGTGATTGATTATGGAGGACAGGACTAGACATGCGATTTATCAGATAGACTACAGTCTGAGAAGCTACAGACCAGAAATTAGTTGGCATGGAAACATAATGGAGAAGTGTGAGACCAATTTCAACTATATGCCGATGTTTACGTTCGACTAAGTCAACTAGTTGAGAAATATGTATAATAGACTTGATATGCTCAATGTTTTCAACAATATTCAATTTTTTCTCATAACCTCTCAACTGCTGTGTCTCTGTCTGTGTCCTTCACTTCATATTGCTTTTAACAGCAAAGACAAGCTGAATCCACGAAAATGTATTGAAGGTAGAAGAGGTGAGTGAGTCAATATGCTCCTCAGTCCTCACCAACTCTTATCGTTTCTTGTGGAATAAACGTGTTGTCGAACATAGCTTCTTCCGCAGGGGTCAGAGACTTGTAGTAGAAGACTTTGGTGGGTTAACGAGCAGTCAACGTTTCCGACTTCTCAACCACAATGGACAACCATATACCATCGCCATCCTCCACTGTGTAATACGTAAGGAAGATTGAGGTCTCTCTCTCTCTCTCTCTACAATAGTAATCATTCCCTTGAGCAGATAAGAGGAAGCAACAAATATCTTGCTTGTTAGGAAATCTATTGGGAAAATGGCGAACATTGAATAATTCCATGGAGAGAGAAAAATAGAGAAACTTGAAACTCTTATTAAACATAATAATAATTACCATCTTCCAAACCATGAATCTTTGGGGGCTCTTTTAACATAGCAAGAGAGTCACTTTTTCTTCTTTTCATTTAAGATATTATGCTATGGACAACTTATTGTTGTACTGAGTCCAATGAATTAAAATAAATAAAAGATAAATAGTATCAAGCTGTTTGTTCCAAAATCAACTACATCCTACTGAAATAAAAAGGAAATAATTAAAATAAAATTTTTAAATATAATTCTTTTGTTTCAAAATTGCTTATACCATATTTAACATTAAAATTTAATATTTAAGTATAAGTCCACGAGTAATATAGATTACACGACACAATATTACTGTTACTTATACTTTATATTTTAGTTTCTTTTACTCTGAATTTTATTGGATACGTATCAATCAATAATATAATAAAAATACTATTTTATAAATCAAAATAAACTTGGATCTTCCGAGTACTGTCATTGAAGTCAAAACATGCGACGTCTTCTTCTATCTGGAAGCCCTCTATCCGATCTTTTGTGGTTTCAAATAATGTCTATTCCATCGAAATAAACATGAGGGCTGGCTATGAATCTAGATTTAGCTTGCTCGACGTCGAGTTGGTCTGCTCCTGACCTTTGCAACGCACCTTATCACTTCACGTTCTGTCGTGGAACTTTGAAGTTACAGATGTTGGACAAAGATAGGAGTAGGTTTGCATGTTGGAGTTTGCATGTTTCCAACATTTCAGCTGGAACAGAAGACTCTGCTTCGGTTGGAAAATGAACATAATTTTACACCGTTTTAAGTGATCATTTTGATCTAATATACGATGGAAATAAAATAGGAATAAATTTTGTATACGAATAAATATTAACAGATCATCACACGGTGAAATCAAGAAATCACAATCAGATGAACACCAAGATTTACATGAAAAATCATTTCAATTGGAAGGGTAAAAACCAGGGACAATTCAGAGAAAATCCACTATCAAAATAATAAATATACATATTTCAAGGCTTCTTGCCCAATTCCAAAGTAACGGCTACAAGAGAATCACAAGGATACAAGGGCTATAATACTAAGCACAATATCCAAAACCTTTTCAAGAGATCACAGTAAGAATCTACTACAAACTGATCTAACCTGAGATATGAATGATTGAGAATAATCTTTTCTTGTCCTTGTCTTTTTCTCTTTCCTGGATCTCTTGTTTTCTGGCCTCTACTGTCAATCTGCAGTCTTCTTTCTCTCACCCACGTTTTTAGCTATCACTGCCCTCTTAATCTCAACCCGTAGCTACCTAGTCTAGGTTTTAGATTAATATAAGTGAGGTTCTGGACTGTGAACTTCACTAAAGCCCATTATGGGCTGAATCTGGGCCATCTGCCCAATAGTCTCCCCCTTCAGCCCACAAGGGAGGTTGTCTCATGACTCCTCAATGTGAAGCCATGTCGACCAACTGTCGGTACATCTTTTGTCTTTTTTTGGTAAAGTCTTTATCAACATATCTGCCACATTATCATCTGTGTGAATTTTCTGAAGCTGTAACTATTTTTCTTCAAATACATTTCTGATCTAGTGATATCTGATATCTATATGCTTTGACTTAGAATGAAGCTGTAACTATTTTTGTCATCTGTGTGAATTTTCTGAAGCTGTAACTATTTTTCTTCAAATACATTTCTGATATAGTGATATCTGATATCTATATGCTTTGACTTAGAATGAAATGTTGGATTCTTGCACAAATGGATGACACTTTGGCTGTCACAATACACCATATAGTTTTTCTGTTTCAGCCCCAATTCTTGTAAGAATCCTTTCATCTATAACATTTCTTTGTAAACCTCTGTAGCAGCAATATATTCTACCTCTGTGGTGGAGAGAGCAATACACCTTTACAATCTGGAATGCCATGATACAGCTCCCCCTGCAAAAGTAAGTATAAAACCTGATGTGGACTTCCTTATCAATATCTCTTGCCATATCTGCATCTGTGTAACCTGTCAACACAGGTGGTCCAACTCCAAAGCTTAAACAAACTTTATAACTTCCTCTGAGATATCTAAAAATCTACTTCACTGCTACCCAATGCTCTTTACCTGGATTTGCAAGAAATATGCTAGTAACACCCACTGCATATGCGATGTCCGGTCTCATACATACCATCGCGTACATTAAACTTCTAACTGCTGAAGCATAAGGAACCTTTTGCATTTTCTCCTTCTCCTTATCACTTGACGGACTCTGCTCTAAGCACAACTTGAAGTGACTTGCAAGAGGAGAACCAACTGGCTTTGCATTACTCATACTGAACCTATCCAATACCTTCTCAATGTATTGCTCCTCTGATAACCAAATCTTCCTCTTTCTTCTATCACGAGAATTTGCATGCCTAGTATTTGTTTTGCTGGCCCCATGTCTTTCATTACAAAAGACTCACTCAGTTCCTTCTTCAACCTGTCAATCATAGACATATCTTTCCCAAAGATAAGCATGTCATCAACATAAAGTAAGAGAATAATAAAATCCTCACCAAACCGTTTGATGTACACACAATGATCTGAAGCTATTCTTTTATATTTATTTTTAATCATAAATGAATCAAACTTTTTATACCATTGTCTTGGAGCTTACTTCAGCCTATACAAACTCTTCCTCAACTTACAGACAAGATTTTCTTTACCTTTGACTTTAAAGCCTTCTGGTTGCTCCATATAAATTTTCTTATCCAAATTACCATGAAGGAAAGCTATTTTCACATCTAACTACTCAATCTCCAAGTCTCGATTAGCAACAATACCAAGAGTAATACGAATAAAAGATATTTTAATAATAGGAGAAAAAATTTCTTCAAAATCAATACCTTTCTTTTGACCAAAGCCTTTCACAACCAATCTAGCTTTGTACTTTGGTTGAGAATAATATTCTTGAGTCTTCAACCTGAAAACCCATTTGTTCTTTAAGGCTTTACTTCTCTCTAGTAGTTGCACCAAATCATATATGTGGTTCTTTTGCAGAGAATCCATCTCTTCCTGCATAGCAATAAACCACTTCTTTTTCTGCTTACTTTCAACTAGTTCCTAGTAACTCTCTGGTTCACCTGCATCAGTAAGCATCATATACTCATCTATAGAGTATCTCCTGGAAGGTTGACATGGTCTAGAAGATCTTTTTAACTGAGGTTCTGTGGGAACTTGCTCTCTTTATTCTTCCTGTTCAACATGTCCTGCAAGTAGATCAACATCTAGCTCTGTACCATCTTCCTACATATCTCCCTCATCACCCTGATATATTAGAGGAATAACTAGGTCATAGTCTACAAATTCCTTTGCATAAGTCTTAGCTGGTTCCTTCTTCTTCAAATCCTCAATTGTTTGATCCTCAAAAAAGATAACATCTGTGCTTCTGAACACCTTCTGCTTTTCTAGATCCCAAAGCCTGTAACCAAACTGATCATGTGAGTAATCAAGGAAAATACACTCTTTTGTCTTACCATCCAGCTTGGACCTCTCATTGTTTGGAACATGTGCAAATGCACGACAACCAAACACTCCTAAATGCCTATAGAAGACATTTTTCCCTGACCATACATGCTCTACAACATCACCATCTAGAGCTGTACATGGTGATAAGTTGATTATATCAACTGCAGTCCTCAAAGCCTCATCCCAAAATCTTTTGGGTAGCTTGGCTTGTGAAAGTATACATTTGATCTTTTCCATGATCGTGCGGTTCATCCTCTTTGCAATTGCATTATGTTGAGGTGTACCAGGGACTGCCAACTCATGCTGGATGCCATGTGACCTGCAATAATCATTAAACAATCCTATATACTTACCACCATTATCTGATCTTATGTATTTCAGTTATCTTTCTGTCTCCCTTTCAACTCTGGCATGAAACTCCTTGAAGATATTAATAACCTGATCTTTGGTCTTCAAAGCATAGGCCTAAACTTTCTTGAAAAAGTCATCTATAAAAGTAATAAAATAAAGTACACCACTAATACTAGGAACATTAACAGATCTACTAGGAGTTTTTGTCCTCAAAGGACCACACATCTGTATAGACATGGTACAAGACATGCATTTTTCTAGATAAAGCAGGACTAACAAAGAAAACTCTATATTGTTTACTAGCCAAACAATCAATACAAGGGTTCAAACGTGTACCTCTAAGGTCTGGTAATACCTCTCTCTTGGAAAGTTCTTGCAGCCCCTTCTCGCTCATGTGTCTTAGTCGCCTATGCCACAACTCTATGCTGAAATCTTTCTCTGTAGTATTCAACTACTCACCACAAGCTTTAGGCTGCAATCTATACAATGTATGACATTTTTTCCCATTAGCTACAATAAGAGAACCCTTACTGAGCTTCCATTGCCCTCCATGAAATTTGATATCAAAGTCTTCATCATCCAGCCTTCCAACTAAAATTAAATTCAGTCTTAAGTTAACCACATGCCTCACATCCTTAAGCACCAACTTGCAGCCAAGGTTGGTCTGTATATAGATATCTCCCATGCCAATGATGTTTGTTGTGCCATATTTGCCCATCTTGACAATACCAAAATTTCTAGACCTGTAAGTAGCAAAAAACTCCCTTTGTGGTGTAGCATGATAAGAACCACCTGTGTCAATTATCCACTCGAGATCCTGGCACACACAAGAAAAAATATCATCAGAAGTAGATAAAATCAAATAATCACTACCTTGCATTGTAGCTGTGATATTCTTTTTTGACTCTGTATGTTCCACTTCTTTTCTTTTTTTCTTGTTCTTCTTAGGTTGCTTGCACTGATTCTTGTAATGTCCTTTCTCACTACAATTGTAGCAAACAATATCTTTCCTTGATCTTGACTTGCTTCTACCTATGCGTGAACCACTTCTATCCTTTGACTTTGACCTTCCTCTGTTATCTAAGACAAGTGCTTGTGAATCAATCTGAGAAGTAGCTGAATTCTTTCTTCTCAACTCCTCATTCAACAAACTGCTTGTTACTTGACTCATGGTGACAACACCATATGGTGCAAAATTACTAAGGGACCACCAGTGTCTCCCAACTTTCTAGCAAAGAACTGAAAAGTAATAATGCCTACAACTCATCATCAAGAGCTATTTTTATAGAGGATAACTGGTTAGTAATACTCTGCATTTCATTCAAATGCTCAGGAATAGAAGTACCCTCTTTATATTTCAAGTTCACTAGTTTTCTGATTAGAAAAGCTTTGTTGCCAACTGTTTTTCTTTCATAAAGACCTTCTAACTTTTTCCAAAGAGAGTAAGCAGAACATTCAGTAGAAACATAGTGAAAGACACTATCATCAAGCCACTGACGAATAAAGCCAACAGTTTTTCGATCTAACCTCTTCTACTCATCATCTGTCATAGTTGTAGGCTTTGTAGTATCCCATTGCAAAAGTCCATATAAATCTTTGTAATACAAGAGATCTTCCATTCTTGGTTTCCATATCATCTAATTGTTTCCATTTAAACTAATCATGCGAGAAATATTACCGGCCTCCATATTCAAATACTAAAAATTAAATACCACCAAAACCCTACTCTGATACTAGTTGATGGGAATAAAATAGGAATAAACTTTGTATACGAATAAATACTAGCAGACCGTCACACACAGTGGAATCAAACAAAAATCACAATCAGATGAACACTAAGGTTTACGTGGAAAACCCCTTCAACTTAAAAGGTAAAAACCACGAGACAAGCTAGAGAAAATCCACTATCAAAATAATGAATATACAGATTTCAAGGCTTCTTACCCAAGCCCAAAGCAACGGCCATAAGAGAATCACAGGGATATAAGGGCTATAATACTAAGCACAATATCCAATACCTTCTCAAGAGATCACAGTAAGAATCCACTGCAAACTGATCTAACCTGAGATATGAATGATTGAGAATAATCTTTTCTTATCCTTGTCTTCTTCTCTTCCTTGGATCTCTTAATTTCTAGCATCTACTATCAATCTACAGTCTTCTTTCTCTCACCCATGTTTTCAGTCGTCGCTGCCCTCTTAATCTCAACCCCTAGCCACATAATCTAGGTTTTAGGTTAATATAAGTGAGGTTCTGGGCAGTGGGTTTCACTAAACCCTATTATGAGCTGAATCTGGGCCATCTGCCCAACAGGATATTGGAACAAGTAGAGCTTTCACTTGTCTAGTGTATTCCCTAAACCATTCCAAAAATCCGGTGGAATTATATCGTCCAGTAGAATAAGTACATTGATTCTAATATACCATAATAGAGAGGTATTTTGCTGATTAAATGCTCTATTTAGATCCATTGTCATCCCTATATATATATATATATATATATATATATATGTATATATATATGACCTACCTCAACTGCATACGAGCAATAATGTTGATATATTATATGATGCTAAAGTTCTCGATCAGTTCAGGAGTCAGGGATATCAAAAGTGATCCTAATGAATCGAGATTGTATTATTTGATGTTAGTTACCTTGTCAAATAAAGTGATGTTGTGATGGATCTATGGAAGCCATTATTAATAAGCTCTCATCTAGAGATTGGAGAACCCTTGAAGGAAGTACCTCTGAATCTTGAATGACCAAATCACATAATTAAAGTGAGCTTGGCACTCGGGAAAAGAACAAAAAGCTTATCAACTTTTTACATTTCAATTCAAAAGTATTTGCATGGACGCCTAACAATATACCTATGATTAATCATAGTGTAGTGCAACATCGATTTAATATCAACCCAAAATATAAGATAGTCCGTTAGAAGCCTCGAAGATTTGCTTTGAACCGACAGGTCATGATCGAGGATGAAGTTAATAAGCTCTTGCATGCCAACTTCATCCATGAGGTCCACTACCCAAAGTGACTCGCTAATATAGTTCTTGTCAAGAAAAGCAATAAAAAATTAAGATTGAGTGTTGATTACGCTTACATTAACAAAGCCTATCCAAAAGATAACTTCCCACTTTCTCGACTCGATCAACTGGCCGATTTGACTTTGGCCATGAGTTGCTAACCTTCATGGATGCTTTCTTTGAGTATAATTAGATTAAAATAGTACAAGAAGATGAAAAATACACCACATCCATTATTGATAAAGACCTATAATGTTACAAAGTCATGTTATTTAGACTCAAGAATGCTATGCAACATATCAACGGATGGTTAATAAGATATTTCTAGCACTAAGTCAGGCAGGAGACATAGGTATACATTGATGACATGCTAATAAAGAGCCATATCGTAAACACGCACATATCCGAATTGGGAGAATCATTTACCCTTATCAAGAAATTCAAGATGCATTAAATCTAACTAAATATGCATTCAACATAAGTTTGGGAAGATTCTTAGGTTTAATATTCTATCAGTGAGGAATAGATGCGAATCCAAAAGAGATCCAAGCTATCATTTGTATGAGGCCTCTAGGTCCAATCAAAGAGGTTCAACAATTGATAGGCCAAATCATTACACTTAGCTGATTCTTATCCAGTCGATGATCGATGCTTGTCGTTCTTCAAAATTCAAAAACATCCAAAGGACTTCTAGTAGACTGAGCAATTCAAGAGATATTTTATAGACTCAAGAGCGATCTAGTGGCTCCGCTCTAACTTTTCAAACCCCGCCTAAGAGAAGACCTATACCTTTATCTGTTAGTGATTCTAATAGCCATGGGCTCAGTACTGATTTGTGAGGACCAAATCTAAAGACACATATATTACATAAACCATTTACTTTGTGATATGTGAAAATCGAATATCCCAATTTTGAAAAGCTAACCTATAAGTTAATTTTGGTAGTTATGAAGTTCCACCCCTACCTCTAGGCTCATCATATTATCATCATGACAAACTAGCCGATGAGCCAAATCTTTTCCAAACTTGATGTTAATGGGAGGCTTCTTAAATAGCCAATCAAGCTTAACGAGGTTGACATTTCTTACAAGCTGAGAACCGCTATCAAGTCTCGGGCCCTTATTGACTTCATGGTAGAAATGACTATTGTTAAATATACATTACAAGAGACCTAATGCTAAACTCTACATGTGGATGGATCTACAACATTAACATGTGGAGGGCTAGGTCTTACAAACTCCAAAAGGAGAAACTTATGATCATGCACTTCGTTTTAGCTTCAAGGTCACTAATAACAAAGTGAAATAAGAAACTTTGTCAATAGGACTCAAGCATAGTAGGGGTATAGGAATATAAAATCTAAATGTCTACAATGATTCACAACTAGTCATCAATCATATCAATGACAGATACAAGGCATGTTGAACAAATTTCCAGAAAGTACAACATGGCAACTTATACCTTATGTAGACCACCAGCTAGGGGCCATCCCCAAATGTCAAGAGGGATCATTGCAAAGATCTTAACTCAAAGGAGCATCCATAAAAATCAAGTAGCAACCACATCTAGAAATAACTTAGATGAGGAACATTCAGAAATATCTTAAGACTAGAGTTCTCCTCGACAAAGTAACTGAAGTAGAAAGGGTGTGTAGATAATAAGCGTGGTATTATATTTTAGATAGTGTGCTTGTATGTTGTCTCTATGCCACTGAAGCATCTTGTGTATTATCTAAAGTCTGTGAGAGAGCCTGTGTAGAACACATCAGTGCAAGGACTCTAGCATTTAACGTTCTACGACAAGGATACTACTGGTTGACCCTTAGGCAAGATATTAGGGAGTATGTCTAGCATTGTGATAGATACCAATACAATGCTTGGGTCCAAAAATTACTATGGTAGAGCTAACCTTGATTGATGTGGCATGGCCTTTTGTGCAGTGGGGGCTGGATATTCTTATGCTTTTCTCTACCTACTCAGGATAGAGAAAATATATAATAGTCTAGATAGATTACTTCACTAAATGGGTAGAGGCTTGGCCTTTGACATCAATTACAAAAAGGTAAGTCGAGGGGTTCATCTAAAGAAATATCATTTCTCGATTTGGAGTTCCATAAACATTAATTATTAACAATAATGCTAAGTTTAAAGAACCCTACAACTCTTTTGAAATTCACTTAAGATTTAACTTAGTGGCCTATCCATAAGTCAATGGCCAGGCCAAGGTCAGTAATTGAGCCATATTTGAGGGATTAGAGAAAAGAGTCTCTGGAGCCAAAGGACTGTGAGTGGACGAACACTCAAGTATCTTGTGGAGATATCAGACTATGCCTAAAGCTTCCATTAGAGAGTCACCCTTCTGCCTAGCCTATGGGATTGAGGTTATGCTCCAAGCTGAATTGATATTACCGACTACTTGGACTCTATGCCATTTCGAGGAAAAATTAAAGGTTGGTCTTAAAGTAAATATGGACCTAATTGATGAAGTTAGGGCTTGGTCACACCTTAGAAATTGAACTTATAAGAGGACATTTGCTAAGACATTTGACGCTAAAGTTTACTTTCGTCGATCGAAAGAAGAAAACTTAGTTTTGAGAAAAGCTAAAGTTAGTAACCCAACTCATACTAGGAGTAAGTTGGTGCTAACTTGATAAGGACCATATTATATCATAGAAGAAGTTTGACCTATAACTTACTGACACTAGACTCTTAGCAGGTCAAACATTCCTAGAACTTTACATATTTAGAATCTCAAGAAATACTATTCATACTTTTGTTACTCTTTCCATAATTACAATAAAACTTGTAGAAGCATATGATTAAAAAAAAATCATTCATAAAAGATAAAAGATAGCTACATCATATCTGGGAGTTCTTATATTCTAAAATGGACTTCTCAAACAAAATCAAAAGAATAAAGACAAAACAAAAAGAGGATGGGCCAACCCAACCATCCTTCTAATATTTTGATAATGTCATCCTCAAGGTCCGAGTCGAGAATTATTGTTGTTAGCTGATGAAATTGGTTGTATCAGCATTAGCAGACTTGTTAGACTGTTGAGGGAAATCCTCAACTCTTGATCTTCTTAACTTTCCTTTTGCTTATATAAATAGGTGGTAAGTGAAGGAATAAAATATATCATTCATTTCTTGTTCACTTTTCCTGACTTTCTAACATGGTATCATAGCTTCTCTAAGGGCCATTGCCAATCATCGACTCCTCTATGAAATACTCTTTTGTGAAATTATAGACGGCTTATTTTCATCGTTGTCCTTCCTTGTCGCCACTGCCTTCTGCAATTGCAACACTTGCTGGACGCAGCCGCTGTCCTCCTCCTCTCTTCTACTGTCGCTTCAACAGCCCCTTCTTCTTCTTTGTCATGGTAAACCATCACATGGTGGATGAGTAATCGAATAGTAGTGGCAAGACGTCACTCCTAAGGGGATCGGCATGACAGAATCCATAGTTGCACAACACCTAGTCGTCGATGAAGTGCAGTGCCCACTGCATCCCCTCCCAGTTGCTCACCCCACTATACATCATGTTGTGGTCGCCACTCTAGGGCTGACACCTCATGAAGTGCATTATGAATGATCGACGCCACCCGTTCGACCCGCTCACTGCCCTATCCTCCCTCCCTTGATTGCTACCAGCCCCACAATCGGTATCCCTCGCCCTCTTGCCACCGTTGTTAAGATCAATTGGTACTAACAGAGAAGGAAGGGGGGGGGGGGAGGATGAATTAGTGCAAGTGTAACTTTTTCATTTAAACTTTTTTTTCGGTTAGCATGATAGGACATCTGAAGCTTTTCGTTCAAGTAAAACAAGTGAGGAAATTGCCAAGTTAATAAGCAAACCTGAAAGATTAGCAACATTAAAGGGAAGTGCTTGATGTGAAAACTTTACTTTTAAAGGGTTAATTCAATCAGAAGCTTCAATACAAAATTCGTAAGTAATGAAAGTAAGGAAAGAACTCATAAGTTTTATAGTGGTTCGGCACTAACGACCTACGTCCACTCCCGAGTCCTTCTTCTTGAGGCATACCGACATCCACTATAATCTTCTTTGGGTGAAGACCAAACCCTTACACTTGAGCTTAAAAGAGAGACTTAAAAATTTTCTAACTCTAAGCTCTCTCCCTTCCCCTTTTCTTTTTCTTATAAATCACATATAATTTTATCACAAAATGTAATCCCCAAAATTTGTGTATAGAGTGCAAGAAAACTTGAGATATTTTATAGGCCCTAAGTGGCTTTAGATTTTTAGAGCCAAAAATTAAACTTACTTGGAAAAATCAGGTATGGATGGTTTACCCGCTAAATTGAGGGGTTTACCCACCGTCAGCTGCCTAGAAACCAGGTACGGGTGGTTTACCCACCTATCCTGGGTGGTTTACCCACCCAATTTCCAGGGTACGAGCAGTTTACCCATCGGCAGCTGCTGGCCATCGCCCTATTTCCAGGGTATGAGCGGTCCAACCATCGCTCACAAGCGATTTACCCATCAGAATCTTCGAAAAAGTGGTTTCCTCTACTTTTCTAATTATAGCTTGAATCTGATGCTGACCAACTCCTTAATTAACTGATTGGGCTTAATGTGAGCTCAATCAAACCCCATAGTGGACCTGGTTGCCTCATTGAGTTGATTTGGATTTCTTCTAAATCCAACTCAATTAGGACTCAAACTCTAACTACGACTCAATGTCTATAACACTTAATGACCAATAAGCTTAACAAGACCTAACTCCCACCTAATCTGACATTCTTACGGTGAGTCCTATGGTCTTCTTCCAGTGATCTCCCAACGTGTTTTCTTAACGAGCTTCCCGATCCCTTCGGTAAATCTCATAGTGAACTCCCTGTGAGGTTCCACCGTATCATCTGAACTCGGCCTGATGTCCAAGCTTGATCTTGACCCATCATCTAGTTGTAACTTCATTACTCCTGTCATAGTTAGACCTACAATTTTTTCTCTAACACACATATTAGATAAACACTCATAAATTGATCTCATCATCAAAAACAGAGATTCAACAATCTCCCCTTTTTTGATAATGATAATCAATTGATAACATGAGTTAATCCTAACTCCCCCTAAATTCATGCCATAACAAAGATGACTTAAATTTAAGAGAATCACTCACTCTTGAATTCAAGTGAATTAGAACAATCAATGTTTTAAGCAAATCATATTTCAAGGATTACAATTAGACATGTATATATCAATAATAATTTATTTTTAAAGTATCAACATATCAAGGATTTTCATGAATTTCAAACATTTGAAAAGTTTCCCTTAAGTTATTACATAAATCATCAACATCCATTTAATTACATAAGTCATAAACATTCATTTCTTCCCCTTTGTCATCAACAAAAAGATGACATATGGGGCTAAAGATTTTAAGGCATACGAGTTTTTGCTCCCTCTTTTTAAAATATGATATGAGTCATAAAGAATTTTCTTCCTCTTGTGAAAAAGAAAGAAAGAAAATAAGGGAGGAGAATAGTAAATCATCATTAAATATAGCTCTCAATTTTATAGAGGTAAAATTTTAAAAATAAGTTTAAAAATCTAAGATATTCAATGAGATTCAAAGATTTAAGATCTACTCATGCATTTAAAATTATCTCATGTAATTTCAAGTAAATGTAGCAAATAAATCCATAAAATAACAAAATCATCATCATGCTAATTTTCTCTTTTTTTTTTTGAATAATAAGATAAACATCTCATGAGAATAATAAAATATTATCACAAAAAAATACATTCTCATGAAATCAAGCAATTCATATATTTTCATGATTTAACATTCCAAGTTCTCTTCTAAGAAAATCAAATTATTGTTCATTTAAGGGTTTTGTAAAAATATCCACTAATTAATGCTTAGAGTCAATAAATTTGAAAGAGATATCTTGACAATTTACATGATCCCTTATAAAATGATGTCTAATATCAATATATTTAGTTCTTAAATGTTGAATAGGATTTTTAGTCAAACATATAGCACTTGTATTATAACACTTTACGAGAATATTTTTAACTTTATTCCATAATCTTCTAGTGTGTTTTTCATGCAAATGACTTAGGCACAACATGCACTAACTACAATGTATTCTGCTTCTGCAGTAGACAAAGCTACTGAATTTTATTTCTTGGAAGTCCAAGAAATAAGAATTGACATGTTCCAGTAGTGCCTTTTCTATCTATTTTATATCCGCTAAAATCAACATCAGAATAAGCAATCAAGTCAAAGTTCTTTGATTTTAGATACCATAATCCTAGTTTAGATGTCCTTTCAAGTATCTAAAGATTCATTTAACTGCTTTCAAATAAGAGAATTTTGGGTTAGATTGATGCCTTGCAGACAATCCAACACTAAACATGATATCCGGACTAGTAGTAGTTAAGTATAATAAACTTCCTATAATACCTCTATAAGTTTTTTTATCAATGTTTGATCCTTCATTATCTAAGTCCAACTTTATAGAATTGCTTATAAGAGTGTTTAATGCTTTAGCATTTTTCATCCTAAACCATTTTATCAAGTTTAGGGTGTATTTAGTTTGGCAAATAAAAATATCATCATCTAATTATTTTATTTGTAATCCTAAGAAGAATATTAACTCACCCATTAGACTCATTTCAAACTCTTGGCTCATTTTTTAGCAAAATGACTCACATAAAAATTCATTTATAGATCCAATAATGATATCATCAACATAAATTTGAATAACAAGAAGATCATTTTCAAAATGCTTAAAAGACAATATGGTATCAACCTTGCCTTTAGAAAAATTATTTGAAATAAGAAAAGAACTAAGTTTTTCATACCAAGCCCGAGGGGCTTGTTTTAATCAATAAAGAGCTTTTGTAAGTTTGAAAATATGATTAGAAAGAAGATTATTTTCAAAACCGGAGGGTTGTTTAACATACACTTCTTCAGATATGAAACTATTTAGAAAAATACTTTTAACATCTATTTGAAATAATTTAAAATTTTTAAAATATGCAAAGGTAAGGGGCATCCTTATGACTTCAAGTCTAGCCACGGGACCGAAGGTTTCATCATAATTGATTTCTTCTTCTTGGTTGAAACATTTGGCCACTAATCTAGCCTTATTTCTAACCATGATACTATTTTTATTTTGCTTATTTCTAAATATCTATTTAGTACCAATTACTAAATGGTCATTAAGTCTAGGAACAAGCTCTCATACCTCATACCTCATTTCTCTTAAATTGATTGAGCTCTTCATGCATTACACTAACCCAAGAATCATCTCCTAGAACCTCATCAATATATTTTGGTTCGATTTGAGAAAAAAATACAACATTTGTATAAAAATTTCTAAAAAGAAGACCAAGTTTGAATTCCTTTTGATATTTCTCCTATTATAAGTTCCTTCGGATGATCATTCACATACTTTCATTCCTTGGGTAAGGTATCAAAAGTAGATACATCTAAGTTACTTTTTGGAGTGTTATCATTTAAATTGACAATATCAAGATCAATTTCATTATCAAAATCAATCTTTTTAAGTTCGAAAAACTCATTAAAAGCAACATGAATGGATTCTTCTATTGCTAATGTTCTTTTATTGTAAATACGATAAGCTTTTGAAATAGAAGAGTAACCTAGAAAAATGTATTCATCGGATTTTATATCAAATTTTCCTAAAACATCTGTCTTATTTAAATAAAATATTTACAACCAAATATTTTAAAATAAGAAATATTAGATTTTTTTATCATTCCACAATTCATAAGGAGTTTTAGTGATTAATAATCTTACAAGAAATCTATTTAAAACATTATATGTCGTATTAACGGCTTCAACCCAAAAATATTTGGATAGTATATGTTCATTCAACATTGTTCTAGCCATTTCTTGTAAGCTCCTATTTTTTCTTTCTACTACTCCATTTTGTTGTGAATTTCGTGGAGTAAAGAAATTATGGATATATCCAGTCGAATCATAAAAAATTTAAAACTTATTATTTTGAAATTCTCCACCATGATTACTTCATATTGAATAAAGCATACATCCTTGTTTATTTTAAATAATTTTATAAAACCTTAAAAAAATATTTAAATGTATCACTTTTATGTGATAAGAAATAGGTCCAAGTATATCTACTAAAACAAATGCATATTTGCTACCACCTAAACTTGTAATGTTAATTAGTCAAAATAGATCCATATGGATCAATTGAAGTGGTCTAGAGGTGTTTATTTGATTTTTCAACCTAAAACTATTCTTTATTTATTTTCCTAATTAACAAGTATCACATATTTTGTCTTAATAAACTTAAGATTAGGTAAGCCTCTTACTAGAAATTTAATTTAAAAGTTTCATGCTAGCATGACCTAGTATTTTATGCCAAATCCAAGCATCATCATTCAAAGCCGAAAAATAAGTATCATCACAAAATTTTTCAATATCTATGGTGTATACATTGTTGTTTCTTAAAGCAATCAAGGATTTATTTTTGTATGGTAATTCAATTATGCAAGCATTAGGTTAAAATTTAACCACATATCCTTTATTACATAATTGGCTAATGCTAAGTAAGTTGTGTTTCAAGCCATCAACTCACAACACATCTTTAATCAAGAATTTGATGTGTCACATATTATTCCTTTTCCAATGATTTTACCCTTGTTATTGTCTTCGAAAATAAAAATTCCTTCACTTAAGCTAGTGAGCTTAGAAAAATAAGATGGATCTCGAGTCATATGCCTTGAGCATCCATTATCAAGATACCATTTGGTGCTCCTAGCTTTAGTTTAGAGACAAACCTATAAGAAAATTATTTTTGGTTTAGGTACCCATTTTATATTTGGTCCTTCATAAAGAACTTTATCTTTCTTTTCTAATTGTTTGTTGTTGTATAAAGTTCTCTTGGGAACCCATACAAGCTGATGTGGACTACATATTCTAAATAGACATTTGTTTGCCTTATGTCATAATTTACCACAAAAATTATAATTAATTTTTGGTGGCACATTTAATATAAGTCTTTTTACAAAGATGGTTAGCTTTTGTTGAACATTGCCAACAAAGCCTATGTCATTTCTATTATTAATATGACTATTATTAGTAAAGATCATATTTAGGGATTTATTCCCTATTTCAAATTCTGTAGTGTTGTTTTTAGTATGCAATTCTCTTCTTTAACATTCTCTGGCATATCACATTTAGAATATGGTTTATGTGATACTAATGAATCATGTATTTCGTCAAGTCTTTTAACTAATAAATCATGATCAACTTTAAGCAATTTAAAAGACTTGCTAAGTTTTCTAAACTCATTGAATAAATCATAAAATATATTTAATAATTCTAAAAATAAAATATTTAAAGGCTCACTAACCTCATCTTCGCTCGCCATTAAAACATAGTTAGTCACTTCTTCTTTAGAGTTGTCTTCCTCAACCGAAGAGCTCGAATCATCCTAAGTAATTGAAAGTACTTTCTTTTTCTGTGTTGGCTTCTTCTTAAAATGAGGCCATTCATTTTTGAAATGTCTCGATTTTTTACATCCATAGTATATGACATTATCCTTCTTTGGTTCTTTTTTGTTTTTATAGTTTTTGTACCTTTTTATAAATTTTTAAATTTTTTTAATAATAAAGCAATATCATGATCCTCATTACTCGAGGTTTCACTTGAGGAGTCATTTATTATCTGAAGTGCTACATCATTCTTGTTCTTTGGAAGGGGTTCATCAAGCTCATCATGAGCTTTACAATTTAGTTCATACGTCATAAGCGAGCCAATCAGTTCTTCAAGAGGTAAGTTATTTAAGTCTTTGACCTCTTGAATCATGGTTACTTTAGGATCTCAATTTTTTGGTAAAGATCTCAATTTTTTGGTAAAGATCTCAAAATTTTACTAACTAATTTAAAATTTTACATGTCTCCAATGGACTTACTTAGTTTTATTCGAAACAACTCATAGTTAAGAACTAAAATATTTATCTTGGATTCTTTTATTCTACTAGTCCCCTCGTGTGTGATTTCTAGAGTGTGCCAAATATTAAAGGCCGGTTCACAAATGAAAATACGATTAAACTTATTCTTAACAAGAGCACAAAACAAAGCATTTATAGCCTTTGCATTTAAAGAAAATTTTTTTATTTCCAAATTATTTAGCTCATTCATTGGCTTGGAAGATTTTTCAAATCTATTCTCAACAATACTCCATGGATCAAGGTCCAAAGAGATAAGAAAAATACGCATCATTGTTTTCCAATACGTGTAATCCGTTACATTGAATATGAAAGGACGTGAGATAGAATATCCCTCATTAATGCCAAAATAAGTCATTTACTCAAGTGGGTGTTAATCCAAAGAGTAAGTACCTTGCTCTGATACCAATTGTTAGGACTAATTGGCATTAGGGGAGGGGGGGGGAAGAATGGTGTGTGTGAATTAGTGTAAATATAAGTTTTTTATTTTAAACAAAAGCTTTTCGCTTAAAGAAAGATAGGAAATCCAAAGCTTTTTATTCAAGTAAAACAAGTGAGAAAATTACTAAGTTAATAAGCAAACCCAAAATATTAGCAACATTAAAGGGAAGTGCTTGATGTGAAAACCTTACTTCAATCGGAAGCATCAACACAAAATTCGTAAGCAATAAAAGCAAGGAAAGAACTCATAAGTTATAGTTGTTCGGTACCAACGGCCTACGTCCACTCCTGAGTCCTCCTTCTTGATGTACACCGACGTCCACTACCGATCTTCTTTGGGTGAAGACCAAACCCTTACACTTGAGCTTACAAGGGAGACTTAAGAATTTTCTAACTCTAAGCTCTCTCCCTTGCCTTTTTCTTTTTCTTACAATCACACACAATTTTATCATAGAATATAATCCCCAAAATTTATATGTGGAGTGCAAGAAAACCTAGGGTATTTATAGGCCCCAAGTGGCTTCAGATTTTTAGACCAAAAATCGAACTTACTCAGAAAAACTGGGTACAGGTGGTTTACCCATTAACTTGGGTGGTTTACCCACCCAGTTTCCATGGTACATGTGGTTTACCCGTCTGCAACTACTGGCCACCGCCTTATTTCCAGGGTACAGGTAGTAACTGTCGCTCACCAGCAGAATCTCTGGAAAAGTGGTTCCTTCTACTTTTCTAATTTCAGCTTGAACCTGATATTGACCAACTCTTTGGTCAACTGATTGGGCTTAACCTGAGCTCAATCAGACCCCATAGTGGACCTGGTTGCCTCATTAAGTTGATTTGGGTTTCTTCCAAATCTAACTCAATTAGGACTCACTGATTATAGCACTTAATGACGAATAAGCTTAACAAGCCTAACTCCCACCTAATTTGGTAGCTTCTGACATTCTTGCGGCGAGTCCTATGGTCTTCTTTTGGCGATCTCCCGGCGTGTTCCTAGCGAGCTTCTCGATCCCTTCGGCGAATCTCCTAGAGAACTCCTAGTAAGGTTCTACTGCATCGTCCGAACCTGGCCCGATGCCCAAGCTTGATCTTGGCCCATCATTTGGTTGTAACTTCATTGCTCCTATCATAGTTAGACCTACAATTTTTTCTTTAACACACATGTTAGATAAACACTCATCAATCGATCTTATCATTAAAATATGAGATTCAACAGTCGCAGCCACTCCTAACCGCACCCATCCTCTGCTTCCTCTACCATACACCTTGCTGTAATTTTCTACAGCAATCATAAAAAAAACAAAAGGGAAAAGATAGAAACAGAAGATGGGCACCGTTGTTGCATCTTTCTCCCCTTGTTTCCAGTCGTGCCCTCACTGCTACCACCCGTCGCTGCCTTTCTCCTCTTCCTTGGCCACTAATCTCTTGCTTCACATCACCATCGCCCTCTCCTTCAACCTCTGTCAATAGTTGCAACCCATGCCCTCTGTCGTAGCCAACTGCAACACTCGCTGCCATCATCCTTTGCATCTCCTCTTCCCAATCAATAGGGAACATCGAACATCCTCTGCTTCCTCCTCTTCCCAAATTAGCCATCAAATGCTGCGATCTGCATCGATCGCAGTTGTTGTCGCCTGATTTTGTCTCAAGTGGTTGCCTCTCCTCCTCTCTCACCTCATCAACAAGGAGTAAATCAGCAAGAGGTGGTCACTGCTTCTGCTCGTCCTTTATAGAAGTAGACCCCTATTCTCTAGCCGTGCTTCTATGGAAGCAGATGCATGGAGGGAGCAGTGCCAGTAGCCACCTCTCAATGCTCGATGACGACATAAATCTGCTACAGCAGCTGGTGGTCCCCCCCACCCCACTGACCTTATTGGGGGATAGATCAGAGAAGGAAAGGACCATAGTAGCCCTTCTAGCACAGTAATACAGAAGCAGGTGTCTTGCTTTTGCTATTGTAGTCTCTGGTTCTTGCATTCAAGCATAGCAATAAACGACTAATCTATAAGAATTTCAACAAGGCAATTCTTATAGATCCAGCCATGGGAGTGATTGGTACCTTTTCTCTATGTCTTCATCATCTATGTCTCACATTCCTGTTACTATCCCCGTAGGGAGCAATATTACTTCTCAGCATACAGGGCTTATCACCATCAATGCTGCAGCCCTCATCCCATTCAAATTATCCAAAGGAGGCAACTACGTGTCCTGGTGTGCTCAATTCTCTAATCTCATCTTTGGCTATGATTTATTAGGTTATGTTGATGGATCTTTTAGTTGTCCACTATCAATGATCGACATCCCGAGGGTAGCAAGTCAAGTAAAAATCTAGAGCATAAACTATGATTACATCAAGATCGTATTATTCTTCAAGCGATTCAAGCCTCCGTCACTGGTTCCGTCGCACCACTTATATCTTCCTATGCTACTGCTGCCGAAGCATGATGTAAGTTGTAAACTATATTGGCAAATCTCTTACACACTCGCATACTCGGCCTTCTCTCTAGTCTAATCAACACAAAACAAGAGGGAAGTACCATTACTGATTATCTCCAAAATATGAATATTATCATCGATGATTTAGCTTTAATAGGGCACAACCTTAGTGATGATGAAGTTATTGTCCACACCCTCAATAATCTTAGGGCTAAGTACAAAGAATTGGTAGCAGCAATAAGGGCACGCGACTTATCGCTATCATTTGAGGAGTTATACGACAAGTTGACTGACTACGAGACGTACTTGAAGTGTGAATATAGAACACTAAGACCACCTATCACTGCTCAAGTAAGTCACAAATCTAAAAAGACATTAGGCCTAGAGGGCCACACATATATAGTAAATGACATGATGAATAAAGAATTGGAATGAGATATCCAATAAGCCTCCTTTTTTAATGGATCCATTAGATGAGACCTAATAGAACATGGAGCTTGGAGTAGTTATTAGATAGAGATATAATACTCATTAAGTAAATGATTATTGTATGGGGATCCAATACCGATTAAGTCAGATCTATTAGGTTTAGCAAGAGAAGCTCTCTATAAATAGGACTAGGGCTCCAAGGGTCATAGGTTGGATCCTTGTAGCCATCGACCTCCTATCACCTCCTCCCCATCTTTGTCATGAGCCTCCTTGGTGTGAGAGGATAGTAAGAGGGCCGCCCCTTTCTTGCTTAATGTTGTCACTCCCTTTAATGCATGGTGGAGCATTGTTATGAGGAGAGACTCTGCTACGAGGAGGTATGTCGCCGCTGCTATCCACCATGTGGGCTTATGCTAGAGAGGAGTTTGCGAGAGCTTCTTTATCTAACAGGCCAAGATCGATATTTTTAGAGGATATATGAGTTCCCTTAAGTGAGAACCCCTTGATGCGGTTTTATAATTTCGAGTTTTATGATCTCTATCATCTCTTAGTGATCTAATGCTTTTGTTTAGGAAATTATTTTATTTTTATTTTTTCCTACGCATATGACGCCCCATGATGTTGTTAGTTATAGATGCCCTACAAATCAATAATACGAGTGATAGCACGTGTCACCCTTTATAGAGTTTTTTTACATATTACAATTATTGGTATTTTTCTTATTTTATGTTGTCTATTGTATATATTATGATATTCTTAGATCTGTGCAATGGAAATTGTATCATAATGAGATCATAACAATAATAATAATTTACTTTTAAACATATACCCTAAATAATCTTGATTATAGGTTACTCAAGAGGGACATTGAAATAACCGGATAGACCAATGCATTGTATACCCATCCATATGATGAAGGCGATTGGTCTTAGATCCGCTCATGGGGACACTAAGGGTATAGTACATATGCTCATTGGAGAATGAGTTCACTATTAATCTGCTTATGGGATGTTAGATGGTTAATGATACCTAACAACAGATAGAGATTACATAGTATCAGTTGTGTGTCTGGTCCTTAGACTTGAAATACCAATGATATTTTATTTGAATACTTCTTTCTATGACATCAGACTTACAGGTCTGAAAGTCTCAGATCTAGTACAACTGATTATCGAGATTAATAGTCAATCTTACGAAGGCAATTGAGTGTTAACAGAAGATCATCCACTCTTGGTATCATTAGAGAAATATCTTATGTGTTCTTGCTCAGGCAAATTCTTAGCTAGTGTTATTCAGATTGAGAAAGAAAGAGTTCTTTGGGAGAATCCGATTAGAGTGAGACTTTGATAAATTCTATATTAGGCCTAACAATACTATGTCTAATACATAATCACTAATATTAGATAGATGGCAGATTATAGATACATGATAATTGATAACAGATAGGTCCAATGGATTATATCCCTTTGTATAATTTAGGGACTACGACATAGTGGCCTAGTACGTCCATAGTCGATGAGTTGAGTGAATTGTTATGGGATAACAATTCATTGCGTCAAAAGGAGTTATAACATGTGCAACTCATGGCCAGCTTGGTATTAGGCTTAGAGTGTCACATACATATAGTGGATGTTACGACTTTTAGAGGTTTAAATATGAGATATCTGTAGAGCTCCTATTTTATTGGATATCCCATAAGCCCCTATATTATTGAATCATATGGATGAGATCCAATAAGAGTTAATAAGAGATTATTGGATTGAAATATACTAATCTAAGAGGTTTGGGTAATTGGATAGAGATCCAGTAGGGTTAAGTTGACAAGAACCTCTATAAATAGGAAGGGGACATAGGGCTCATTAGCTAAAGACTTTTGGCTGCCTCCTCCTATTCTCCTCCCTCCTTTTTCTTCTCAATTAACCACACCTCTCTTTAGTGCATAAGAACAATGAAGAAGAAAAGAGTTCTTCTTTCATGCTTGTTGTAAGGTGGTGCAGAAAAGCTACGAAGAAGGTATGTAAAAGTTATGAGTTTTTAAGCTGCAAGAGATGAGCATCGTCACTTCTTCTATCATGTGGATATCGCTAGACAAGTGGACATCTGACCTCTCTCATTCTCTCCTTTGAATCTGGTTTTTCAGGGACATACAATCTCTCTAGGTCAAATATTAATAGAACCACAAAGGAATTCTATGCAAATTGATCTTTGAGGGGGATCAAGCCTTAGAACGTTATAGAGGTTCCTCCCTCCTAATAGTCAACCAGATGGCTGAATTGTAGATTGATCTTGATCATTCAAGAGTAGTGGAGGCTATATGCTTATATAAGGCTATAAAACCCTAACCCTTGGGAGGTTGCTCCCTAGAGTAAAATATCATCCTTGCCCTCCACCTTAGCCAACTTGCCCTATAAGGGGCGGTAGCCTAGGGAGCTACAACGAGCTAGGCGCTCATGCTAAAAACCCTAGCTGACCTGCCCAGTAAAGGGGGCAGCGGTTAGGAAGCCCTAAGTCCCCAAATATAAACCCTAGCCGATATTCTTTATACGATAGAGGCAGCTAGGTGGGGTTTATTACAATCTCACAGGGTTTTTATTAGTGGCTACTTGGTTGAGTAGGACTTAACCCTACTAAGGTCTTATCAAGCTCGCTTTCTTCAGATCTGTCTTGTCCTTAAAGTTGAGGTTCCATGAACTCAAGGAACCTAGTCTTCAGCTCCTCATATGATTCTCATGTGGCATCTTCAAGTGGCAAATTATTCCAATGCACCAGTACTTTAGTAGAGGGACGTTGACGACGAATCACAATCCTGCGATCAAATATAGCTTGTGGTTGGGCTCTTATATCTCCATCATCAATGGTGTTGGGCAGTTGAATCTAGGCTAACTCGTGCACTCCCAACTTGGGCTTCAAGCAATATACATGGAAGATATGGTGAATTTTGGCATCATCAGGCAACTTAAATCTATATATCATGGCTTCAATATGCTTCGTGATTTGATAGGGCCCATAAAAGCATGAAGATAGCTTCATAGAGGCTCGTGTATTGATGGATAATTACTTGTACGACTATAGGCGAAGATAAACCCAATCTCCTACTGGGAACTCTCCTTTGTTTCGATATGTGTCGACTTGTTGCTTCATTCTAGCTTGAGCGACAAAGAGATTATCCTTTAACAAATGTAGGAGTTTGTCCATGTTAATTAGATCCTAGTTGACCTAATCTATTTTGGCTAAGCCAATTATATACTTTAGAATTACAGGAGTCGGTCGACTATACAGTACTTCATATAGGGTAAATTTTGGAAATGAGTAATATGTCGTATTATACCACCATTCAACCCAAAGAAGCCATTATGTCCACTCCTTTGATCGGTCACTGGTGAAACACCAAAGGTATGTCTCTAAACACCTATTTACCACCTTAGTTTAGTTATCAGTCTTTGGATATTATATTGTGCTCATCTTGAGTTTGGTGCCCTGTAGTTGAAATAACTCGGTCCAAATTTTACTAGTGAAAATCTTATCATGATCACTTATAATGGACCTTAGTATCCTATGTAGTTTAATAATATTTTCTATGAAAATATGAGCAATACTAGCAATAGTGTAGGGATTTCTCATAACATAAAAATGAGCATATTTCATAAGTCAATCAACCACCACAAGAATTGTGCTTTTACCTTGGGATGGTGGCAGCCCTTCGATGAAATCCATGGAGATGTCAGTCTATACTGAGTTCGGTATAGGTAGTGGTTGTAGCTTCCAAGACTTGCCACCGATTCACCTTTTTGCTGTTGACATATATCGCATTGTGATATAAATTCAGAAATAATTTTTTTCATCCCTCTCCAATAAAAATTTTGTTTTACTCTTTTGTAGGTTCTCAGAAATCCAGAGTGCCCTGCTGAAGGTGTGGAGTGCATCTTTTGTAGGATGGTTTTGATGCAAGGGGAGTCGGGTATAAGCATAATGCGATCTTTGTAGCATACATCCTTTGAATCCCAAGTGCAGTGAGCTATTACGCTTGAATCCTCCTCTAATTTTTTTATGATATTGCTGATCTTTGGATCTTTCTTTCATTCCTCCCTAATATCCTCGAGGAAGTCATTGGTAGGAAGGGAGATGGCTAAAAATTTGGCTTGCTCGGGTAGCCGTAAGAGTCCATCTGCAACAACATTTTCTTTCCCCTTTTTGTAAATAATTTCATAATCAAATCCAGGAAGTTTGGTTACCTATTTTTGCTGCTTAGGGGATAATATCTTCTGCTCCAAAAAATATTTAAGATTTTCATGGTTAGTTTTAATTTGAAAGTGTAGGTCGATCAGGTTAGGGTCTCCACTTTGTTACTGCATGCACAATGGCGAGCATCTCCTTATTATATACTGATATTTTTTTATAGGAGGGAGACAATGCCTTGCTGGTATATATGAGTGGTCAACCATCTTATATAAAAGAGCTTTAATTCCGACTCTATGTGTCAACCTTAATGATGAAGGTTCAGCCGAAATCGGGTAGTACTATAGCGTCAGCGTCATGGTTGTCTTGAGTTTGTCGAAGGTAGCGGAGGCTTTGTCCAACCATTAAAAAGTGTCCTTTTTCAATAGGGAGATGAGGGGTGCACTGATCTTCCCATAGTCTTTTGCAAACATCGATAGTAGCCAATTAGTCTAAGGAAACTACACAGCAATTTCACATTATTAGGTTTTGGTCAACCCTGCATTGCTTCAATTTTTGTTGGGTCTACTGCCACTCCTTATGATATTATGTGCCCAAGATACTTTACTTTTTGCTGGAGAAAGTTATAACTTGATTACTTAGCAAAAAGAATATTCTCTCGAAGGATCGCTAAAATAAATCGCAAATGCTGAAAGTGAGTATTAAGAGAAGGGTAGTAAATAAAAATATCGCCGAAAAATACTAGCACAAATTTATCAAGAAAGATCTAAAAAATATCATTCATGAGGCTTTGGAAGGTTGAAGGAGCATTAGTGAGTCTGAAAGGCATTATCAAGAATTCATAATGGCCGTTATGCATTCGGAATGTAGTTTTTGGAATGTTGTCTTCATATACCCGAATTTGGTGATACCCGGATCGAAGGTCCAACTTCGTGAAGACTCGAACTCTATTTAACTCATCAAGAAATTCATCCACCACTGGTATTGGGTATTTGTCCTTGACGGTGATGCCATTTAGAGCTTGGTAGTCGATGCACATCCGTCAAGTTCCATCCTTCTTTCGTACAAGGAACACCGACGAAGAATAGGGGCTGCAGTTTAACCGAATCACCCCTATTTCAAGCATTTCTTTTACAATCTTTTCAATTTCATTCTTTTGGAGATGGAGGTAGTAGTATGGTCTAGTGTTCATTGGTGATTTACCAGGAAGGATTGGGATCCAGTGGTCATGCTGTCGGATAGGAGGAAGATCGCACGGTTCGACGAAAATGTCGACAAATTCAGCAAGCAAATGGATGAGGCTTTTATCTTCAATTTTTATTTTATTCTCCTCTGGTTGCTACTGGAGTTGTATAAAAAAGCCAATGTTTACCTTGTGTAAAACTTTATCAATTCGTTGAGTCGAAATAGTTGTTACGTTCCTTCCGCGCTTCTTATGTAGGATGACCTATTTCCTTTGCTGGTTGCGGGTACCGGACAAGCTAATCATGTGAGTGATGGTACATGTGATACACTACGCGATCTTTTTACTTATGATTATTATTTACATATTCTAATATTATATTATTTGTTGCATATATATATATATATATATATATATATATATATATATATATATATATATATATATATATATATATATATATATATATATACTTGTACAATGGGAATCAGATCATGATGAGATCACGATAATGAGATCGATTCACCTTTAAACCTAGATCCTAAATAATTCCGGTTATAGGTTACACGAGAGAGACATCGAGATAACCAAAAAGACAGGTGTACTATATACCCATCCATATGATGGAGGTGACTAGTCTCATAGCCACTTGTGTGAAGACACTAAGGATATAGTACAGGTGCTCATTGGAGAATGAGTTCACTGATTGATCCGCTTAGAGAATGTTGTATGGTTAATGATATATAATGTCAGATAGTGATTCCATAATCCCAGTTATATATCTGGTCTTTAGACTTGAGACACTAAGGATGCCTTATTTGAGTACTCATTTCTTTGACGCCAGACTAACAGGTTTGGAAAATTTTAGATATGGTACAACTGGTTATCAGGATTGGTGGTCAACCTTACGAAGGTAATTGAGTGTCAATAAAGCTAATCTTAGTATCATGAGAGGAATATTTCATATGTGCTTGCTCAGACAAATCTCTGGCCATAATCATTTGGATTGAGAGAGAATGAGTTCTTCAGGGGAATCCGATTAAAGCAAGACTTAGACGGATTTCGTAGGTGGCCTGACAATACTATGTCCAATATATAGTCTCTGGGATATTAGTTGGATGAGAGATTATAGATACACGGTAACTGTGGACAGATAGGTCCGATGGATTTAATCTCATTGTATCATATGGGGACTATGGCATAATGTCCTAGTATGTCCATAGTCAATGAGTCGAGTGAATTATTATGGAGATAATAATTCACTATATTAGAAGGAGTTCTGATGGGAGTGGCTCACGATTAGCTCGATATCGGGCCTAGAGTCACACATATATGGTGAATGCTTCAGCAAATATAGGATTGGATGAAGATCCAATTAGCCTCTATTATCATTAGATGAGAACCTGTACTGATGGGCTTCTTGCATGAGGCCCAATTAGCGACCAAAAGAGATTATTGGATAAAGATCCAATACCCACTAAAGTAGGACCCTTAGGATTTTTTGTGGCTCTCTATAAATAGGAGGGGAGGTTCATGGTTAATAGATTGTAGCTTTGGCCATCCCCTCCTTTTCTCCTCTCTCACTTTGCATAAGAGTTATGAGATCTGATTGGAGGAGTTCCGCTATAGAGATCCATTATGTGAATATCGCTAGATAGGAAGACGCTTGACTTTATTCATCCTCTCCACCGGATCTGGAATAGAGGGGTATACGATCTCCCTAGTGTCATGAACAAAAATATAAACAATGGGTTTGATGTAATGCTCATGTTTGTCCGTCTCCTTCAGTTTTTGTATATTCTTTATACAATAAGTAGCGGGCTTGCAATAGGCTTAGCAACCCTTGTTTGGTTATCTTTTGTGGCCGGTTTCAGCTTGTAAATGTGAGTGGTGTTATATAGGCACTTGTGGGGACTTCAATCTATAATGAACCATTATCGTTTGTGTGGAACTGTTCAGAACTTGTAAAATCCATAGTTGTAATTTGTATTGGCTATATAAAGTGTTTGCTAAATCTGTTGCTTATGGATCCCATGGGAAGTGCTTCCTCTAACCCGTTATTTCTTTTGTAGGTTCTAAGGACCCTAGGAGGTTTAAGGGAGGCTGACATTTGCGGACGAACTCGCAAGGGTGCTGCACAACTTAGGTAAAACCAGTAAGTCCGTGATAATTTTAGTATCAGAGCAAGACAAGCACACACAAAAATACTTGCCATGCAAATGTGGGCGACCTAGTTGGGCTGCATGGAGGGCAACCAGCATACACGAATGTTTGGGAGAAACGAACATGGAGATGTAGGGAAAGGGGTCGCTCAGAGGAGCGAGCATCCTTGAGTGGCATTCAGAAGAATGACCAACCCTTTGCTCGAGAAGCACCACGAGGACAAGCAAAGTAGAAAGAATGTGTAGCACACAAAGGTTAGGATGACTGAGTTTGAGCTATGGCTCAATGTTGGCAACCAAATTTGATGATGCTCAAGGTCAGCAGGGCGCTTGGTAAAAGATGAGACCATACAAAGTGGAATATATTACTCAATGACCAAAGGAGTTATGCAAAGCTCACAAAGGTGAGGGAAATTGTTAACTCGAAGAATTCGGTACTCATGCAAGGGCTTGTATTCCCAAGGCAATTGGAACTCGGCGCCATGGAGCACTGAAACTTTCTCTTCAGCATGGAATGGATACGTCCGAAGGAGACTGAAGTATGCAACAAGTTCAGCATGTTGCTAGGCCTTGAAAGGCGTAGCAGGGGTTGTATTGGCGAAGAGTCATAATCTAACAAGCGCATTTGTGGGGGCAAAACAATGCGCAGATTGTTTAGTAAGACGAAGTAGTCCATGGGGATGGTGATCACTGAAACTTCCAAAGGAAAAATACAAAGAGGAAAGTTACTCCAATAAGACAAATATCTAGGAGAGATAGGTCTTGGTTCTTCAGAGTGAGAATCATGTACAGCAGAACGCACATGTTGAGGAAGAGTTTCTCAAGACAATATCTCTACAAATCTCAATAGATCGAACGAGAAGCGAGGAGTCATTGCATGATCTCGAATGAAGTAATACATTGGTGGATGCATTGCGAGATCAAGTCGGGAGTGACAATGGCAACATCATACGAAGGCACACTTAGAGTCGATGTGGAAATCGAACTCGATGGAGGGTTGACCCATGGAATGGTGGGCATAAGGGCCACCATCAACTTAATACAAATCGAGAGGCAAAGCAACTTGGGTGAAACTTGGTGAAATATTCAAACCGCATGAAGGAAGTCAACATAGAAGACAGAAACATGGAGTGAAAGCATGGAGCTTTCGTTGGACAGAGGTCAAGGACATGAACTCTTGTAGAGGTAAGAGTGGAATTATATCGTTCCATAGGTTCTTTATTCTAATGTGACAAACTCAAGGTGATTCAACTTGTAGAGGCAAAGTTGGAATCGGAAGGCCTTAGCACGGGGCAAGAGGATGCAGAGGCGGGTACTCTTAAAGAATATGCTACAGTGTTGCTATTCGAGTTATCATGAAGAAAGTGGTGTGCAGCGGAGATTGTATTGGTGGGGGATAGAAGCCCAGGATCCAAACAATGGTGCACTAATTTTAACAAAATCTAGAGACTTCAAGAGCTAATAGGTGATGGACTATCCTAGAGCGATACTTCATCCAGGGATGACCCGAGAATGGGTGGGTGAAGGTGAAGTGCCAAAGTAGCAAATGCAATCGGAGGTGGCGGAGGTCCTACGATATGCTGACAAAGGCCACAGAGGGAGATATCATAGTCTGAGTTTATCATATATGAATCTGAATGTAATAAAAATATCTCAGGAGGCGACATGGTGCAGCATATCATGGTGGAATAGCTCACGACAATACAACATACGCGGAGATGTTCTGTGAGGGACACGATCATGCGGAGGTATGATCAGGAGCTCCTAGGAGCTCCACTTCGGTGAACAACATAACGACAAGAAGGACTATGGATTCAAGGAGTGAATGCTATAGTACCACAGAGGTGGGTCTTCCGTGTGTACGTATTGAATCTTGTATCGAATGAAAGCCTTGATTATCGACATATTGGGGTTGTACCACCAAAGGAGAATTCCGAGTGCAAGTACTAAAGAGTCTCATGGAGGGGACTTTATCATACAGAGGTATGATCAAAGTGACTGGAGAGTTGGACTGCTCTAGAACTTATATTCACTTAAGGGAGCCTGGCAAGTCAGAGGATAAGACTGAGTAAGCAAACGTTGCTACCAAGGAAGCTAAGGATAACAGAATCGACGTAAGCTCTACAACAAGATGGCGGAGGCTATACATGAGAGTTGCAGTCTGTCTTTTCATTGACAAAGGAGAACTACTAGGAGAACACAGGTGTTGAAATAAGTGGTCGAAAGGGGTGAGGAAGTGATAACGAGTCCAGAGGGGCTCAACTACCCAAGAGCAAAGCGTCGGTCAGAAAGGAGGTGGACTTAGAGGAGTACGATAATGTCGTAGAGGCGGACCTACCAATCACAAAGAAAGGGATGCAAAAGCAATGCAACGGATAGTAGGACCATAGGCTAGCAGCGCCATGGTACCACAGAGGTGGGACTTCCGTGGAGTCATCGATCCCTTGCTCTCATGGAGGGAGAGTATTGGTCGTAAAAGGGGTCGATGAGGTGGAGAATGTAGAGTCAAACTCCAAGTATCAAGATAAGGTGGAAGGGAAGAGGCCAAGGAACTTCATAAGACCGGTATCGACGGGCTTCTCATCAAGATAGCCGAAAGTGAGGGACTTTGGGTTAATGCAAAAGTGCTTGATTAAGGAACGAAGTAGGCAATACGCGATACTGTATCTTTTCTACTCAGAGGAGTAGGCGACAAAGGTGATTGAGAAGATGGTACAATCTCAAAGGCGACCAGAACTATCAAAGACTTACTCCAAGTCGAGGGACTCTAAGTTGGGGTAAACTTTTTTTTCTCTTTTCCGGAAGTTCAATGGCAGTGGGAAGGCAAATTACAATAGCTAATTCAATGCAAGGAGTAAAAACACTTCAAGTGCTTCAGAAGTATGAGCAAAGAGCAAGCAAAATGCTAGTAACTAGCTCAATGCATTAAGTACAACCTCGAGGAGGCGAGCAAAATCAAGTAACATTTATCTTCTCAAATCAAAAAAGTGGGTAAAATCAAGTACCCCAGTTCTCATACCTCGAGGAGGCCAGGATTCTCTTATTTATCTAGCAGAGGAGCTCTGCACAAGTTCAGTGACCCTTCGAGGAAAGCTTATGGAAGACAATAGTTGTCAAATCCTCACCGTTTATGATCAGTACTACTAAGAGTAGATTGTCCGCTTTATTTCCCAATAGAATATTAATCGACAGTGGGAGTGATGCAAACCTACTTGGAAGTAACAACTAAAGTTGAGGAAGGATCAATAAGCGAATCTTATTGAGGAAGGACCTCAAAAACTTCAAAGTCTACAAAGTGATACTCATTAAAGCTCCAACAAGCATCCATCCAGTTTAAGCAACATGAAACTATTGTAATGCTAGCGCATAATAAGGAAGGTCTTTTTTTTCACTAGAAGGATCTGCAAAAATCAATAAGGATTAGCATAACTCAGCTAACCCCACAAAAGAGTTAGCCATTGGCAAGTTGAAGCAGCCTGACGGATCGGAGTTCGACTACCCAACAACATCGGTAGAGAGCAGCTGGGAGCCAAGGGGCGTATTGCAGCCAAAACAAAAGATTAAAGATTCAGCAAAAGGTGAGGAGATGCAGCATCTACAATGGCTTTGATGAGGACGTCGAAGGAATAAGTGGGGGGAGAATGTCACGGACAAAAATATAAATAAGGTGTTTAATATAATGCTTATGTTTGTCCGTGTGCTTCGGTATTTGTACATTCTTTGTACAATAGGCTTGACAGCCCTCGTTTAGTTATCTTTTGTGGCCAATTTTGGCTTGTAAATAGGAGTGGTATTATGTAGGCCCTTATAAGGACTTCGATTCGTAATGGATCATTATCTTTTGTGTGCAACCATTCAGAACTTGTAAAGTCTATAGTTGTAATTTGTATTGGCTATATAAAGTATTGCTAAAGCTGTTGCTTATGGATCCCATGGGAAGTGCTTCCTCTAATCCGTTTTCTCTTTTATAGATCCTAAGGGGCCCTAGGAGATTTCAGGGAGGCTGACCTTTGCGGACAGACTCGCAAGTGTGCCGCATAACTTAGGTAAAAATAGCTAAGTCCGTGAATAGATAATCATGAGACATGTGTTCTGATGTGTGTAATTATAATAATTATAATTATTATTATTGGGGCTACGAACCTTTGTTTTTCCCATTTATCGTCGGGCTTGCATGCCTGTGATTATTTTATAATTACATGAAGATGCACGACAGGAGCGTGGAGGTGATATCATGACCCATGATGTCATGATGGGAGATCACGACGCATGGTGATGTGATCAGGATCCGACGGAACCGATGATGATGAGATCAATGATCACAAGGCATGGAGATGCACATTGTGAGTGATTAGGCCCATTGGCTAGGGCTTAATCATATTAAGTGATGGCTCATGATCATCCGGTGTGGCTTACATATGTGATGTGTTATACACCTACTATATATATATATATATATATATATATATATATATATATATACATATGTGTAGATATATATTAAATATGTATGTGTATGACACGACATCTTAGGAAACCCATACAAAATAAAAACCCCTCTTGTGATTATATTAAGTCGGTAAGCGTGAGGCAATAAGCTTATCCTATGTGGTCTTCCATCGTTATAGGAAGAAATTGAATCACGACATAGGTTGAGTTAGTCTAGTCCCTCGAGGCTCACCTATCTACGTGATCGAGTTCTTACCTACGACATATAGATGTCACCAGTGACCTTAGGATATGATATGACTTAGTCGAACAGTCGAGAACATATCAATCGAATCAAACTCATCTTGTAACGATGGTGATGACTTAACTGAACTTCATGGTTGGTCGAGCAGTCGAGACCATGATGATTCAGAGGCCAAATATGACGGGAATCACAAGAGTTGTGATTGACAAGAGTTGTCTACCTTTCAGGCTTAGTGTAATTGGTAGAGTTACTCAAGGTTGCACTAAGATATCGATTAGATCTCGATCCCCACTAATAGTCTATCGAAGACTTCCATCTCATGTGTCAAGGGTGTCGCATGATTCGCTAGGAAAATAGTGGGAATACATTAAGATAGAAGTCCATATCTTAATTAATATTTTCTGTAAAATTTACATGTTATTTATTTGTGTTATATCTTAAACATATCGTTCGTAAACCCCCTGCGTGGCATACTTGATGCCAACCATCTACTGGTCCTAACTACATGGATTGGCTCTATAATTTAATAATTATTCTCACATTAGAGAAAATTGAATACATCCTTGATACAATTATGCCCACCCAGAGGAAAGGACAAGCGAGGATGAGATCGCTCGCTTTGTGAAGTATAAAGAGAGTCCTAGAGGATAACATATGTGTTGATCTTATACTTCAGTCCCTCCCAGATTTCTTTTCTCACTTTCACATGAATTTTAATATGAGCAAGTTTGATGTGACTCTCCCTTAGCTCCTTAATATATTAAGGGAAGCTGAGAGTGCCATTAAGAAAGAGAAGTTAGTTCTCTATATTGGTGAGACCAAGAAGAAAAGGAAGGCTAATAAGACCCTTGAGAAGGTCAAGGCAAAGAAAGACCATGTAAGGCAAAGGTTGCCAAGAAAGATACGGCAAAGGACAAAGGATAGTGCCTCCACTACGGCCAAGACGAGCACTAGAAGAGGAATTGTAAGAACTACCTTGCAGATAAGCGAAACAAAAACTTGAAGAAGCTTCAAGTATATTCATGATCTGTCTTCACTTGTCAAATTTTCATGATAATACATGGGTATTAGATATCGGGAGTGCTTATTATATTTGTAATTATTGCAGGTTCTGGCAAGACTTAGAAGATTGACCAGAGGTGAGATAGACCTCAAGATGGGTAATGGAGCAAGAGTTGCTGCAGTTGTTATTGGGAGGTCACCCTACATCTGCCTGGTGGAACTATCATTACATTGGATGCATGTTATTTTGTTCTCTTTATTATTAAAAATATTATATCTATCTCTTGTTTGACAATTAGTGGATATAAATTAGTTCCTGAGAACAATAGTTATTCAATAATTATGGATAATGAGATCATCACTAGAGAAACTATGATAAATGGCTTATATATGTTAGACACTTCTCCACATATCATGAATATAAATACGTCTAAGAGGAAAAGATATGAGGTGAACAATGCATACCTATGGCATTATAGGTTAAGTCATGTACACGAGGGAATGATTTAAAAGTTATTGAAAGATGGATACTTAGATCCATTTGACTATAAGTCATATATAACTTATGAACCTTGCCTTCGTGAGAAGATGACCAACTCTCCTTTTAGTGTAATTAGAGAGAGAGCCACTGAGTTATTGGAACTTACATATAGTGATGTATGTGGTCCCAAGTCAACTCAGGTTATAGGTGGCTACTCATATTTCATTACATTCACTAATGATTTCTCCAAGTATCGACACGTGTACTTGATAAGTATAAGTCCGAGGCCTTTGAGAAATTCAGGGAATATAAGAATAAAGTCGAGAACTAGATTAGAAAGAGTATTAAGACTCTTCAATCAAATCGAAGAGGAGAGTACTTGAGTATGGAGTTCACCCATTTTCTCAAGGACAATGAGATTATATCCTAGTGGACACCTCCTTATACACCTTAGCTCAATGGTGTATCAGAAAGGAGGAATCACATGTTGTTAGATATGGTACGGTCCATGATGAGTTTTGCTGACCTACCTATCTCATTCTAGGGATATGCCCTAGAGACTGCAGCTTACCTTCTGAATAGAGTTTAATTAAAGTTGATAGTATCTACACCATATGAGATATAGAAAGGAAGGAACCTGATCTTAAGATGGTTAAGATTTGGGGCTATGTTGGCCACATTAAAAGACACAATCTCGATAAGTTGGAATGAAGGATAGAATGGTGCAAGTTCATTGGATACCCCAAGGAAACTTATGGGTAATATTTCTATCATCCCGAGGACCGAAAGATCTTTGTTGCTAAGAGAGTTATGTTTCTTAAGAAGGAACATATTCTTAGTAGAAATAGTAGGAGTGAGATAGAGTTGAGCGAGGTTGGAGAACCTAGCTCAAGCACCATTCCAGAGTCCGAGTATGTTCAAATACCTAGTACACAAGTTCCAACTTTACGTAGGTCTAGCAGAGTATCTCACCCTCCTTAAAAATATATGAGATATATCAGTAGAGAGGACTCTCAGGATGTTGATCCTCAAACCTACGATGAGGCTATTATAAGTATAGACTTTAGGAAGTGGCAAGAAGCCATGAATTCTGATATGGATTCCATATACTCTAACAAGGTTTAGAATCCTATGGATGCACCTAAGGGTATTGTAACCATCGGTTGCAAGTGGATCTTCAAGAAAAATATCGGAGTGGATGGAAAGGTGGAGGGAGACTTATAAGGTAAGGTTGATAGCTAAAGGTATCGTCAAAAGCAAGGAGTTGACTATGATGAAATCTTTTCACCTGTAACCATACTTAAATCCATCATAATTATTTTGGCCATTGTAGCACACTATGACTATGAGATCTGGCAGATAAATGTGAAAACAATATTCCTCAATAACAACCTCGAGGAGGAGGTGTATACAATATAACCAGAGGGATTCGTATCTAGAGAGAGTCTAGGTAAAGTTTGCAAATTGCTTAAATACATATATAGATTGAAGCAGGCTTTCCGAAGTTAGAACATAAGTTTTGATGAGGCAAGCAGATCTTATGACTTTATTAAAAATAAAGATGAGCATTGTGTGTACATGAAGGTAAGTGGGAGCGCTATCACCTTCTTAGTATTATATGTGGATAACATCCTAATCATTGAGAATAATGCAGGAATGCTTTATATAGTGAAAACTTGGCTATCCAGAAACTTCTCCATAAAAGACTTAGGGGAAGCATCCTATATTTTGGAGATTTGGATCTATAGAGATAGATCTAAGAGGATGATTAGCTTATCCTAGTTTAGGTATATAGACTCCATTATCAAAATGTTTGACATAGAGAATTCCAAGAGAGGACTCATACCGATGAGACATGGAATATCATTTTTTAAGAATATGTCCCCCAAGACTCCTGAAGAAAGGACAAACATGGATACGATACCCTATGCCTCAGTGATAGGATCTATCATGTATGTTATGCTATGTACCAGGCTTGATATAGCGCATGCTCTAAGTGTTACGAGCAGGTATCAGGCATATCTAGGTTTACAACACCGGAATGCAGTAAAGTGCATCATTAAGTACTTGAGAAGGACTAAGGATCTTTTATTGGTATATAGAGGAGGTAGCCTCTAGGTTGAGGGCTGCATAGACTTAAGTTTTAGTTTGACATTGATGATAGCAAGTCGAACTCATGGTATGTTTTCACCCTGAATGGAGGAGCAATAAGTAGGAAGAGTTTCATGCAAGATACTATTGTTGACTCGACCATAGAGGCGAAATATATTGTTGTAGCAGAAGCAGCACGGGAAGGGGTGTGGATGAAGAAGTTCATCATGATTTGGGAGTTGTACCGAGCAACACGGAGCCGATTTCTATATACTGTGACAGCGATAGGGTGATAACTCTAGCAAGGGAACCCAAGTCTCATCAAAATTGTTATGAGGATGTTCTACCTAATTAGAGAGAGATAATAGCCTGAAAAAGATATAGCAATAGAAAGAGTTTCATCCAAAGATAATATTGCAGATCCACTAACAAAGCTGCTGGTTCAGATTGTATTTGAGCATCACAGGGGTATGATGGCGATTAGACACATAGATGATTGGTTTTTGGTCAAATGGGAGATCGCTGGTTACGGGTGTCCTACAAGCCAATCACGTGAGTGATTGCACGTGTGACACACTGCACGATCTTTTTGCTTATGATTATTATTGGCATATTCTCACATTATATTATCTGTTATATATATATATATATATATATATATATATATATATATATATATATATATATATATATATATATATATATATATATATATATATTGTGATGTCCTTGGTTCTATGCAATGAGAATCAAATCGTAATGAGATCACGATAATGAGATTAATTCACCTTTAAACATAAATCTTAAATAATCTCGGTTATAGGTTACTTGAGAGATACATTGATAGAACCCTAGGGTTCTATCGTAGAGGAAGAAGATAGAAAAGAGGGATAATCGATCTCTTCAAAGGGATCGAGCCTCCTAGATCACTTCGAGGAGATCTATCTACCTCTTAGGGTTTTGTCTTTTGGATAAAACTAATATTTCTTCATTGATTGATTTTCATAAAGAGTTTATAGCTTTTTTGTGGGGCTCTCCAAGAGTCCCGCTAAATTTTAACTCTTTACTAACTAATAAACTCTTAACTGAAAATAATAACTGACTCCATCTTAATCGAAGATAAAAACCAACTCCAACCAACTCATAACTGACTCGATTGGACTCACTTGACTCATAACTGACTCCGACTAGATAGACTAACATGACTCAACTCAATTTAATCATGAATGGATGGACCCGACTTAGCTAGGGTCCTAACAAACTCACCCACTTCAAATCAGCCTTATCCTCAAGGCTGAGCAATATTAGATTTCAAGAGCACTTCAATATTTATCATGCATCACAACTCTTTGATCGATTAGATAGGGTCTCCACTTGGTGTAAGCAATGGATCGATCTCCTGTTACCCCTATTTATCACAACCTTCATGATCGAAATTCAAACTATCAATTTTTTATTTCTCTTTAGTTGGCTTGACTGTCAGAAGCTACTTTTGTTTGCAAACATCTATGTTGACTACTTTGAAGTCCTCCTTTATTAAATTTTTATGGTTATTGAAGCTTCTGTTTCAATGAATGTCCTTATTGATTTTTCCTTCATGCACGCTGGCGAATGATATGGCTGCTATCATGGTGCGGGGATGGCAAGCTTTAACTTTGCATCGAATCTCGAAATTAAGTCTCTCAATAAATTTTCTCACCAATTATATCTCGAACCAATCTTAGGTTTGGTTCGATAGGCACTCAAATCTGCTCGGGTACTCCTATACTGTGGAAGTCCAGCAAATTTTGACGAGCTGTCCATTAATGTTCTTGTACTCCGATGGTTCGAAGTGAATCAAGAGTTTTCTCTTGAACTGTCCCCATGAAGGAACTCCATGTTAGGTCTCGTAAAAATCATACCATTGGATTGCGTCACCGTTGAGTTGAGTGGAAGTTATCTCCACCATGGATTCCTCTGGAGTCCTGTGAAAATGAAAAAACTTTTCAGAATGTGAGATCCAACTGATTAGGTCTCCATCTTCCCATCTGAGAAACTCCATGCATGGGTATCCTGTGTCTTGCCCTTGATCATATTTTTTATATATGTTCCTTTTGAGACTAAAATTTTCATCATGCTGAGGTTTGTTGAGGCTCTATGATCGACTTCTTCTAAATTCGATAGAGAAGTTCTTGCAATTTGTCTTTTATGCGGTCCTTGGAGGCTTTAAACCTTGCGTCTATTGCATCATCCATAGTCATTGCATTAGTAATGTTGTATTTGGTGTGGATGCAAAGGAAGTGGGAGTTATTGAGGCTATGGAATTAGATGAAGATGGCAGTTGAAGGGGTTAGAGAGGGAGCAAAAGGCAGTTACTAGCAATGCTACAGCAATACTGTGATATAGGAGGGTTGTGTGTTACAGTGGGAGGCAATAGTGATAGGGTAGGAGGTGACGACAAGGAGGGGCAGCGGTTGCCGCAAAGGAGAGTGCAACTGTGGCTGCATGGGTTACGACAAGATAGCGACTGCAACTTGGCTAGGTGGTAGCAATAAGATGTTGGAGAAGGTGACTGCAAGATGAAGATGATTGCAAGATGAAGATGATGAAGGGGGCGGCTACTGTGATCACGATTGATATGGGGCAGGGGAGGAAGGAGGGGGCTGGATGAGGCTGTGGGCTATTGTAGTTGCTGGTGGAGAAGAGGAAATAAGGAGGGTGAGGCATGTGGCTATGGTGACCGTTGTTGATGATAGTGGCTGTGATTGGTAACAGAGGAGGAAGAAGATGGTTGCTGGCAGCAGTGGTAGGGAAGAAGAACAGAGGTGGCGGGTGAAGAGGGGCAGCGGTTGCTGCGGCAACCGGGTAAGGAGCAAGGAGTGGTAGTAGTGGCAGCAAGGAGGTGCAGCAAGGACAACAAGGAGCGGCAGCGGCAAAGGGCATGGTTGGAAGTGGCTGTAACAACAAGGGATAGAGGGATAGCGGTGATGGGTGGAGAGATGCTGGCGATGTGTCACGAACGGTCGTCGCTCAACTGCAACACCTTTGCTCCTTGAACCGTTTGTCGCTTTTTCTTGCTTGTACATATGTTTGGCAGCTTGTTTTGCCTTGAGTTTATGTGTTTTACCTAAGAAATGTGAGTGAAAGTAGTGTCGAAGGCTGTAGAACGATCGTTCGCTGTGTGGAGTCAAAATAGCCCAAAATAGCCCTATTTTTGGGTCTTTTCATGTGCTGCGGTAACTTTTCTGAGCGGTGTAAAATATCAGTCATTTCAGCACCTTGGAACCCCCTGGGTGGCTCCGAGCTGGATGGCGTTTCAAGTATATGTTGGGCGTAGGCGTTCATCAGCAATTGAACTTGTCTTGCGTCCGATACCTTAGGAACCATCGTTTGTGGACTTGCGACTATTCCTACAACCCTCCAAAGTCCTATTTTGCTCTCTTTCTCTTTTTTCTTTGTTGCACTCAAGGTGTTCGATAAATTACTTGTATAGCTTTCTGCTTTGCAAGACGTCGGGATGTGTCCATCACTCGCTTCTAAGCTAATCAACTTCTTCTTTGCAGGTCCTACGGGACCTTAAGAGGTTATAAGAGGGCTGACTCTTTGCGGACAGATAACGCTTTTGGTGTTTCATGACTTAGGCAATCCCAGCTAAGTCCGGAATAGTGGGCAAGGTTGCTTCACGACTTAGGCAATTTCAGCAAGTCTTCGGTAGTGCCGCTAGGGTGCCGCACGGCTTAGGCAAATTTAGCTAAGTCTATGATAGTGTGGTATTAGAGTAGGCAAGCAATTCATACAAACAGCAAAGAAGATTCGCAATCTTGCCATGGTGAAACATTATGGCAAATCTAACAAGATGGGGCAAGTCGGACCCTTGCTCCAAGCATTCGCAGGTGGGCTGCAAGTGCAAACTCACTCATAAACTATGGGAGCCGCTCATGAGGAGCTCTACAGCGAACAAGATGAGTGTGAAGTTGGGTATTCTCCATGAGGGGAGGAGGCGCCATCTGGAGCGCCAACCGGGAAAAAGAGCCACAAGGAGAGAATTATAACGACGGAGACCCGCCTTAATGTTCTTGAAGCGAGCATGGAGGAACTCTACCAAGGCCAGTGAAGGTTACTTAGGGTAGAGAGCTCGCAAGAAGAAGCTGAATCTCGGATCGAGAAAGTTGAATCCTTGATTGATCAACTGACAGAGGACACCAAAGATTCTGTATGACATCTACATTAAGTTATGGTGGAACTCACGGCTAAGGTGATGGTGTTAACAAGGACTCTTGATGCGGGAGGGAACAACACCCGCGCTGCGCCACCATAAAACTTCAGGTCACTAGAGCCGCAGTGCTACAGAGATGCTAGGATGCCAAAGAGCTTGAAAATTTCTTGTTCGACATGGAATAGTATTTTCGTGCTACAAGGCTCGATTCTGAATAAACCAAAGTTGCTATAGTAACAATGTATCTGAATGGGGATGCAAAACTTTGGTGGAAAACCCATTGGGAAGAGATTCAGCAAGGCCGATGTCAAGTGGATACATGGGGAGACTTGAAACGAGAGTTGAGAACTCAGTTCTTGCCCGAGAACACAGAGTTTGTCGCAAGAAGGAAACTGAGACAACTCCGCCAAAGTACAATAATCCGAGACTATGTGAAATAATTTTCAGCACTGATGCTGGATATACGGGACATGTCTGAAAAAGACAAGCTATTCAGCTTCCTTGATGGCTTGAAGCCATAAGCATAACAAGAACTACATCGGAGGAATGTCACCGACATAGTCAGGGCAATTGCAGTCGCGGAAAGGCTAACTGACTTTATTTCTTTGGATGATTCGAGAAAGAAGAAACAATCTTCGGGAAATCACCCATCTAAATACTCTCGAGCGAAGGAGTCTGGGGGCGAGCAAAATAAGAAGAATTTCCACAAGGGATTGGGCTCAAGAGGTAGAGTCCCAAAGCCTATTGGATGCTTCTTGTGTGGAGGACCGCACATGGTGAGGGAGTGCCCACAAAAACAGGCACTCAATGCTTTAACGGCATCGATTCTACCCCGTAAGTCAGATAAGGGCAAAGCTATCGCCCTTAGTTCGAGCAGTTCTGACTCCAGTAGAGATAGTGAGGCATCGCAAGGACCCAAGATGGGAGCAATGCGTTTGTTGAATGCGTTGCGGGGTCAAGTGAGGGAGAACACAAAGGCAAAGCCACCGAAGGTAGGAAGCAGTGAGTTGATGTATGTGGACATCAAGCTTAATGGCCAAACAACCTATGCAATGGTGGACACGAGCGCGACCCACAATTTTATTGCCGATCACGAAGCTAAGCGATTGGGATCAATCTTGGAGAAGAGCCCAAGTCGTATGAAGGCGGTGAACTCAGAGACCAAGCGGATCTCCGAACAAGTAGAGGGGGCCCCCATCAAGATCGGGCTATGGAGCGGGAGCAAGACTTGATGGCAGTGCCATTGGATAACTTCCAAGTGATTTTCGGAATGGAGTTTATCCACGCAGCGAAGTTGGTGCCAATACCATTCCTAAACTTCTTGTGTCTAATGGGAGGTGACGATCCCTGCATGGTTCCAGTTTCTTGAGGAGGAACCAAAGACCTACAACAAATACCGACTTTACAATTGAAGAAAGGGGTGCGAAAAGGTGAATCAACCTTTGTAGCTGTTATGAAGCTAGAGACACTTGACGGGGAGGCCATTCAGGAACCTGCTGTTGTGGCGAACATCCTGAAGGAGTTCTCAGATGTAATGCCAATAAAGTTGCCAAGAACTCTACTACCACGTAGAGGCGTGGATCATCGGATTGAGCTAGAGCTGGGAGTTAAGCCTCCAACGAGACCACCATACCGCATAGCCCCTCCAGAGTTGGTAGAACCGAGGAAGTAGTTAGATGAACTGCTAAGCGGTGGTCTCATCCGTAGTTCTAAAGCACCTTTCAGAGCTCCAGTCCTCTTTTAGAAGAAACAAGATGGGAGCCTCCGATTATGCATTGATTATTGAGCCCTCAACAAGATGACGGTGAAGAATAAGTACCCTATCCCGCTCATCGCGGACTTGTTCGATCAATTGGGCAAGGCAAAGTACTTCTCCAAACTCGACCTTCGGTCAAGGTATTGGCAGGTGTGCATTGCAGAAGGTGATGAGGCGAAGACTACCTATGTGACCAGGTATGGAGCATTCGAGTTCTTGGTGATGCCTTTTGGCTTAACCAACGCTCTGGCCACATTCTGCACTCTCATGAACCAGCTATTCAAGGAGTATCTGGATAAGTTTGTGGTCATCTACTTAGATGATATCATCGTCTATAGCTAAACACTCGAGGAGCATGTTAGACACCTCCGAACAATTTTCAAAGTTCTCAGGGAGAACACCTTATTCGTGAAGAGGGAAAGTGCTACTTCGTCCAAACGGAGATTTTATTCTTAAGGCATCGAATTGGGAATAGGTCCATTCAAATGGACAAGGCTAAGGTGCAAGTTGTGGCGGACTAGCGAACACCAAAGAAGGTGCCAGAGTTGAGATCCTTCCTTGGGTTCGTCAACTATTATCGATGCTTCATAGCTGGATATTCAAAGCACGCAGCTCTGTTGACGGAGTTGCTAAAGAAGGAGCAGTCCTGAAGATGGTCAGAGAGATGTGAGGCGACATTTCAAGACGTGAAGACTGCTATGTTGGAAGAACCTGTACTCAGATTATTGGACTATGAAAAGTCTTTTGAAGTCTATACAAATGCTTCTGACTTTGTTATTGGAGGAGTTCTTATGCAGGAGGGTCATCCAGTGGCCTACGAGAGTCGCAAGCTCAACGAGACCGAGCGGCAATATCCTATGTATAAGAAGGAGATGACAGCGGTGGTCTACTGTCTACGAGTGTCGCGACACTACCTTATGGGAGCATCATTTGTGCTAAGGACAGACAATGTCGCATTGAGTTACTTCCAAACTCAAAAGAAACTCTCCCCAAAGCAAGCACGATAGCAGGACTTCTTGGCTGAGTTTGACATGGTGATAGAGTACAAGCCCGGAAAAGCAAATGTCGTGGTCGATGCATTGAGTCGGAAAGTGGAGCTAGTGAATGCTATACAGTTGAAGGGTGGAGGCCAAGCAAGTCAATTGCACTCTAACTTTCTTTCCAGGATCAAGGATGGACTGTACCGAGATCCTCAAGCAGTAACTCTAATTCAACTCATCAAAGAGGGCAAGGCACGATGATTTTAGGTCCAAGAGGGACTCATCTATACCAAGGGGAACAGAGTTTATGTCCCACGAGCAGATAACTTGAGGCATGAACTCTTGAAAGAGTGTCACGATTCCCTTTGGGCTGGACATCTAGGTATCCACCTAACAATGGCTCTCGTGGAGAGGGCCTTCTATTGGCCGAAGATGGGAATAGATGTGGAGGAATATGTTCGAACATGCCTTATTTATCAATAGGACAAGATAGAGTAGCATAAGCCAGTGGGACTTTTGGAGCCACTGCCCGTACCAGAAAGGCCATGGGAGAGCATTTCCTTGGACTTCATATCAAGCTTGCCCACAGTAGGGGGACTTGGATCGATACTCGTGGTAGTTGATCGGTTTTTGAAATATGCAACATTCATTGTTGCACCCCTACATTGCTCAGCGGAAGAGACGACTAAGTTGATGATGAAGAATGTAGTTAAGTATTGGGGAGTCCCACACAACATCATAAGTGATCGAGATTCTCGGTTCTTGGGATGATTCTGGACCGAGTTGTTCAAGTTGTTGGGGTCTAAATTATACTTCTCCATAAGCCTCCACCCTCAAACGGATGGCCAAACAGAAAGAATTAACTCGCTCTTGGAACAATATCTCTGGCACTACATGAGTGCCAACCAACGAGATTGGGTGAAGCTGTTGGACATAGCCAAATTCTCCTATAACTTGCAGCGGAGCTCTGCATCCAACAAAAGCCCATTTGAGATTATTACGGGACAACAACCATCAACCCCTCACACCCTGGTTATTGGTTATATAGGGAGTAGCCTATCAGCTTATCACTTTACAAAGGAATGGCATCGCAATGTAGATATTGCACGGGCTTACTCGGAGAAGGCGGCCAAAAAGATGAAGAAGTGGGCAGACTTAGGAAGGCGACCACAAGAATTCAAAGTTGGTGACATGGTGTTGGTGAAGCTCTAACCAGCATCACTCTAGTTCTTTAGACACAAAGTGCACAAAGGATTGGTACGCAGGTATGAAGGGCATTTCCCAATCATCAGCAGAGTAGGCAATGTCTCATACAAGTTGCAACTACCAGCATGGTTCAGAATTCACAACGTCTTCCATGCAAGCAACTTGAAAGCCTACCACTCAAATCCCCGAGATGATTTTCGAAATGTTCCAACTCGACTACCCCCATCTAGAGCCTCTTATAAGAAGCGAGTTGAAACTATTCTAGCGGATCGCAAGATAAAGCTACCCAATTGAGCGTAGCAAATAGAGTACTTGGTGAAGTGGCAAAAGCTTCCTCAAACAGAAGCCAGTTGGGAGCCAGAAGATGCCCTATGATATGAAGAAGCTTGCATCAAAGCCTACCAACAAGCGTCAACGAGGGTGTCGACAGTTTAAGTGGGGGAGAATGTCATGAACGATCATCGCTCAACCATAACGTCTTCACTCCTTGAACCATTTGTCACTTTTTCTTGCTTGTACATATGTTTGGCAGTTTGTTTTGCCTTGAGTTTATGTGTTTTCACCTAAGAAATGTGAGCGAAAGTAGTGTAGAAGGCTACAAAATGATCGTTCGCTGTGCATAGTTAAAATAGCCCAAAATAGTCCTGTTTTTAGGTCTTTTTCGTGTGCTGCGGTAACCTTTATGAGCTGTACGAAATGTCAGCCATTTCAGCACCTTGGAATCCCTCATGTGGTATTGGGCTGGATGGGGTTCCGGGTATATGTCGAGCGTAGACGTTCATCAGCAATTAAACTTGTCTTGCGTCCGATACCTTAGGAACTGTCATTTATGGACTTGCGACCATTCCTACAATCCTCCAAAGTCCTATTCGCTCTCTTTCTCTCTTTTCTTTGCTGCACTCAAGGTGTTCGACAAATTCCTTATATAGCTTTCTACTTTACGAGACGTCGGGACGTGTCCATCGCTCGCTTCTAAGCTAATCAACTTCTTCTTTGTAGGTCCTACGGGACCTTAAGAGGTTGTAAGAGGGCTGACCCTTTGCGGACATATAATGCTTTGGGTGTTTCATGACTTAGGCAATCCCAGCTAAGTCCGGAACAGTGGGCAAGGTTGCTTCACGACTTAGGCAATTTTAGCTAAGTCTTCGAGAGTGTCGCTAAGGTGCCGCATAGCTTAGGCAAATTCAGCTAAGTCCATGACAAACGGGAGCAGCAATACGCGGCAATAGCAGCAGTAGGGCTGGAGGAGGAGCAGAGGACGATGTCGCTTGCTGCGACTACTAAGAGGTGGTCGCACAGCTGCGGCTGGACCGATCGCTGGCGATAGCATGGCTGGTGGCAAGCGGCCAGAGCAGTAAGGTTGCGCGGGTGGACCGCGACAACGGGTAGAAGCAGTTGTAGTAGCGGGAGAGGCAATGATGAGGGCTGGCAGCAGCAATGGCGGCGGCTTGTATGGGGGAGATAGGGAAGACAGCAGCAGTAGGCCTTAGGGAGGAGGTCAATAGCAGCGACGGTGGTCGGCGAGGGCTTTGGCTACGACTGTCATTGTTGGAGCAAGGGATCAATGGCTGTGCGCAGGTGGAGTAGCGACCGAGGAGGGACGATGAAGACCGGTGGGGTGGGGCTACCAGTGGTAGTGAATCGATGGCTATGCGTGGGTGGAGTAGAGAGGTGACCGGCGGATAGCAGCGAGATCAGAAAGGCTGGCCGGCGATAGATAAGGAGAAAGGAGGGTTTTTTTTTTCTTTTTGGTAGATGAGGAGAAAGGGAGGGTGGCAGCTACCATTTTTTTTCTTCTCTCTCTCTCTCTCTCTCTCTCTCTCTCTCTCTCTCTCTCTCTCTCTCTTTTATGAACACTGCAGTGAAGATGATTGCAGCAAGGTGATTGTGATGTTGACGATGGCAGCAGCAAAAGAGCGATGGTAGCAGCAAAGTGGATAATAGATGGCAACGAAAGTGTGCAGGAATGCGGCTTTGATACCAATTGATAGAACCCTAGGGTTCTATCATAGAGGAACAAGATGGAAAAGGGAGATAATTGATCTCTTCGAGGGGATCAGGCCTCCTAGATCACTTCGAGGGGATTTGACTCCTAGGATTTTGCATTTTGGCTAAAACTAATACTTCTTCATTGATTGATTTTCATAAAGAGTTTATAGCCTTTTTTATAAGGCTCTACCAAGAATCCTACTAAACTTCAACACTTAACTAACTGATAAACTCTTAACTAAAAATAATAACTGACTACAGTGCTCATTGGAGAATGAGTTCACTGATTGATCCACTTATAGAATGTTGTATGATTAATGATACCTAATGTTAGACAATAATTTCAGTCTCAATTATGTATCTGGCCCTTAGAATTGGGACACCAAGGATGTCTTATTTGATACTTCTTTCTTTAATACTGGACTAACAGGTTTGAAAGTTTCAGACCCAATATAATTGGTTATCAGGATTGATAGCCAACCTTACGTAGGTAATTGAGTGTCAATAAATGATCATCTACTTAAAGGTATCGTAAGAGGAATATTTCATATGCACTTGCTTAGACAAATCTCTAGCCAGAATCATTTGGATTGAGAGAGAGAATGAGTTCTCCAAGAGAATCCGATTAAAGCGAGACCTAGACGTATTCCGTATGTGACCTGACAATACCATGATATACAGTCTTTAGGATATTGGTTAGATGAGGGACTATAGATACGTGATAACTATGGATAGACATGTTCGATGGATTTGATCCTCTTATACCGTATGGGGACTATGGCATAGTATCATAGTACGTCCATAGTCGATGAGTCGAGTGACTTATTATGGAGATAATAATTCACTATATCAGAAGGAGTTCTGATGGGAGCAACTCATGGTCGGCTCAGTATCGGACCTAGAGGGTCACACATATATGGTGGATGCTTCAGCGAATAGAGAATTGGATGGAGATCCAATTAGCCCCTATTCTTATTAGATGAGAACCTGTATGAGGCCCAATTAGAGGTCAAAGGAGATTATTGAATAGAGATCTAATAATGCAATGTTAGTGGGTAATTGGATGGAGATCCAATACTCACTAAGATAGGACCCCTAGGGTTTCTGGTAGCTCTCTATAAGTATGAGAGGAGGCTCATGGTTGAAAGGCTACAGCTTTGGCTACCCCCTCCTATTCTCCCCCCTCCTTCTACGTAAGAGTTGTGAGATCTAATTAGAGGAATTTCATTGTAAAGATCCATCATGTGGATATCGCTAGAGAGGAAGACTCTTGACTTCCTTTATCCTCTTCATTTGGATCTGGAACAAAAGGATATACAATCTCTTTAGGTAAAACGATATCTCATATGATGTGGTTTTTTTTATTTTTGTGGCTTTCTTGTGAACCAATCTTTTGCATGACGATTTGATCTACTTGGAAAACCTATTTTGTTTTGATCTTCCACTGCGCATGTGATGCTCCCACTTGGTTTCCTAACAGCATTTGCAGTAGAATTTCATAATTAATTTGAAAAAGTTTCAAGAGATGTCACCTAGCATTGTTAGCTATTCTATGCCAAGCAAGGCCACATAATCATCAATTGGTAGGAGAAAGAAGTCGACAATAGTTTCTTGCTCCTACAACAATAGTTTTACCTATGCGCATCTTTGGTCATACTTTAAGATTCAGCCGTTAGCAACCTTTATATCGAATTTGCTATAGTCTTCGATGTGGAGCGCCATCCAAGCATCAAACTTTACTCTTTAAGAAGTTATTAGTGCTGCCCATATTAATGAGAACAGTGATCGATTATTGTTTGAGTAGGCCTATAACTTTCATCATTTGTGGATTTGCATAGCCGGATAATGCATGCACTATAAAATAAGTCAGTTGTGGCTCTTCTCCCGCATCTTCTTCTTCATGTTCAATGCTCTCTTCTGGATATTCAATGACCTCTTCTTCCACAGGTTTAATCACAAGAAGTCTCTATTTTTTACAGCAATGCTCGCGGCTCCATTACTTGTCATAATGCCAACATTACCCCTTTGTCGATTGCTCCCGAAGCTCTTCTTTTATCAACTTTATTGGTGTAAGGGCTTGGCTGATAGTAGGGGGCCTGAGGGCTTCGGTGTTGTTGGTTGGGGAGCAACCCTAGTCCTCTGGACTTCATGGTTCAATCGCTCCTCTTCAAGTCACACGAAGGAGATGGCTACCATATGTGTGTATGGTTGTCGTGCTTTAACTTCTCTCTGAATCTTTGACTTTAAGCCCTCAATAAAAGTCCCCAATAGCTATTGATTAGACCAATCACAAGTTTGATTAGATAACCTTTTAAACCTGGTTTGGTACTCTTGAATGGTGGAGGTTTGATGGATCTTCGTGAGTTGTCAGTCAACATTCTCGTAATCAGCAGTCCTTCTTTGAATTGTCTCCGTAAGAGGACTCCATGAGTGTATTCAAATCAATCAAACTATTGTATGGCATCCCCTTCAAGATGTATAGTCGTAATTTTCACCATAGATGCATCCACGGTTTTATGGTATTGAAAATATCACTCCGCGTGCGATATCCAACCAATCAGGTCTCCTTCTTCCTATCTAGAGAAGTCTACCCTCATGTATGGATAGTAGGGATCGATCATAGAGCCTCCCCTCTCCTAAAATTTATCTTTTTGGTTTGAGTTTTCTCCTTGTTGTGATTTCTCTGGGCTCAGTGGTCGGCCCAAACTGAGTTCGGCAAAGAGAGTTCATATCTTATCCTCCATTCGTATCTGGAAGACTTTGCATTTTGCATTGATTGCCTCCTCGGATACCATAGTGTATGCCTCAAAATCTATAATATTAAGATCTCTCTCTTGTTGTCGGGTTAAAAGCATGTAACGGTTGATAGAAGTGGTGGCTGAAAGGGTTGGTGGATTGGTGGATGTAGGCTGTGATTTAGGCTTGTTTAGTGGCTATTTTGTGTGCAGTTTGGACTTTGGTTTGGTGGAGTTTTGTGACTGTGATAGTAGTGGATGGAGGTTAGAAAAAGGATTTATGATCTATGGTAGATGGCAGCAAAGGTTTGATAGAAATCAGTGGAGGTTCGCTGTGAATAGGTGTTGTCTCGTAGGAGCAGAATTGTCATCGAAAAAATAGCGATTTCTCGATGAAATTTCCGGTAAAAACTAAGAGATTTATATAGAAAATTAGCAGCAAGATCTCAGTTTAAATAACAGTAAGGATGATAAATTAGATCAAAAAAAATTTGGCAGCATAACAACAAGGAAACGTTGCAAGTTGTGGTAGCAGAATCTCATCGAAAAATTCAACGGTTTGTGACAAAATTTTGCATCAACAAAAGAACATTTTCAAAAAAAAATTCCATGATAGATCAACACAAATAAAAGCCAAGATGATCTATGAAGCGTGTAAGAAATTTCATTCAAAAAGGATGACAAATAGATCAACTTAAAGGCAATAATAGGCGGCTACAATTTTCTACAGCAATCCTTCATCCGCAAAGATGAAGGAATTCATAGCAAGGGATAGATAAAAGCTTCTTTTTGGTATCTTTTGGATAGAAAATTATAGTAGCAAAAGATATTGGTGATAGGAAAATACTAGATCTCTGATGCAATTGGTGGCAGTGGCAGCAGATTGATTTAATCTATGACAAGGAGATGGTGGTGGAGACAACGTCATCAAAAGTAATTGTGAGAATTACTTGGTTGATGATGGGTTGTAGGGATGGCAGCAAAAGCAGTAAGATCACTGCTCAGATACCAGATGATAGAATCCTAGATGAATTCTATGCATATTGATCTTTGAGGGGGATCAACCCTTTAGGGGTTTGTCCCTCCTAACAGTCGGCCAGATGGTTGAATTGTAGATTGATCTTGCTTATTCAAAAGTGGTGGAGGCTATATGTTTAAGTAGGGCTCTAAAACCCTACCCCTTGGGAGGCTGCTCCCTATAGTAAAATACCATCCTTACCCTCCACTCTAACTAACTTACCCTGTAAGGGGCGGCGACCTAGGGGCTGCAACAAGCTAGGCACCCTTGCTAGAAACCCTAGTCGACCTGCCCAATAAAGGGGGCGATGGCTAGGAAGCCCTAAGTCCTTAGATATAAACTCTGGCCAATCTTCTTTATAGGATAGAGGCAGCTATGTGGGGTTTATTACAATCTCACAGGGTTTTTATTAGTGGCTACTTGGTTGAGTAAAATCCAACCCTGCTAGGGTCCTATCAAATATCTAATAAATGATGTATATAATTTTTTGTTTTACGATTTTTTTCATGCACCAATCATCACAAACGATATGATAAATGTGGGAGACCTTTTGTTTTTATTTTCTGCTGCGTATGTGATGCTCATATAAGGTTTCGCAACAAATGTTTCCCAACATATGCACCACTACACCCAACCTCCTAGTCCTTCTTGCACCATCATACTTGGTTTCATTAGCCCTCTACACGCCACTATACTAGACCTCCTGGTCCTTCATGCACTATCGCACTTGGCTTCACTGGCCCTTTTCATGCCACTACACCTCATCTCCTAGTCCTTCATGCATCACTGAATCGACCTCTTAACCTTAATGCACTACTACGCCTAATTTCACTAGCCCTTTGTGCGCAACTACACTTAACCTCCTAGCCCTTCATGCACTACTATACCCGACTTTGTTGACCCTTTACATGTGACTACACATGGCCTCTTGACCCCTTCATACACTATTGCCCCTGGCCTCTCGGCCTTTTGGTCCTCTGTGCTGACATAGCCAAAGGAACTAACCCAACAAGACATTGTGCCTGGCTTCATCGGTCAATTGCACATCGCCATTGCACCTAATTGTACCATCTTGCCACGCTGTCCCATCCAGCTATATCATCCCCATGTGTCACTGTGCCTAATCGAGGTACTTTGTTGACATACCATATTGGTACAACTAAGTCGAATATTCCGAGTCAGACAACCCGAGTTAAGTATTCTATCATCTCATATATCGATAACATGTGTCAATCGAATTATACGTCTGTACCAATTATCTATGGCACTTCTTAGCTCGGGAAGTGAGGAGGCATGTGTTATATTAAAAATAATGTAGCTGACCATCAACACTCTACGTTATCATTACCACTCTTGTGTTTAGCAAGGGTCTCCTCTCCACATGGTCATGCCACCTGATTGACACGTGACAAAACTATAAATATCGTATAAATAGCATGGTACGATCGTAATAGCCCATATCAACCAATGGTAGTTTCAATTGATATAGAAATGGATGTAATAGCTTGGTATAAGTGATAGTAGGTATGATCAGTTCTCATGATTTTGTTACCAAACAAATTGTATACCGATCCTCTAGGATGTTCACTATAACATGGGTATAGGGACGCACAATAAATACTAAATAATCTGAGTCTAATTTGTGTGACTAGATTACTAACTTAAGTATTCGAGATATTTTATCAAGAACGTACCCTGATACAATTTTACAAGTTCTGGACAGTCAACCCAATGAGTTCCATATTGAGATAAATCTCAAATGATAAGGCTAAATCTGAATAAGCTTTCAGCTTGAATATATATATATATATATATATATATATATATATATATTCAATCAGCATTAGAAGATCGGGGCTTGTCAACAACTAAGTGACGTAGACATTAGTCGTATATAAAATTTTTCAAAGATATTTAACTTATATTGCAGAATATTTCTTTTGATTGGACTCAGTATAAAGGATCCACTAAACTATACTAATGAACGTCAGACACAGTTTCTTCACAGTTCTCTATATTTTATTCTGTTTCCAGCATAAACATGGGCGGGATAATATTGAAAACCCTACTCGGATTAATTGGCACAACGCTAGAGACCCCTTAGATGCATCTCAAATGGTTTTTATATACCACATATTCAAATCGAATCGAATTGATGCAGCTATCACCTCCATCTACATATGATAATATCCACCTTACAGATCTTTAGACAGTAGTTCCGATCAAGGATTCGGCATGCACATCCCAAAGTTATTCCAATATTAAGCAAGTTCACGTCGGGATTCAAGGAGGAGGGTGAAACCATCCTTTGCTTGTGCCAACAGTATAGGCGCCGTGAAAGTCTCCCGTCCATACATATAATTAACGTGTTTAGCTTCTCGTCGGCATCTCACGCATCGGGTCTGTAACCCAAGATGACGTTTACATTGAGGTGATCAAGAAAGGCCGTACCCAATCTTTATCCTTCTCGTGTTTCGAACACGTAAAACGCATTGTGTGTTGTAGATCACGACGAGCATTGCATTTGAAAGTTTCTAGACCTAATTCTCGAGGAAGAAATAGGACGATTTGGATTGAGGTCGTGTTTGGAATTTTGTGGCGCGGATTGCTTGCTTGGTTGCGTGTTGTAAAAAGCTTTCCTGCCTGCAGCCGTCTACAGAAGCAGCCAATGGTAGTAAAGTTGGTTCGTAGCTCAGAGATAACTGTTGGCCAAATAATTGCCACCGGGATGTGGAAGGGCAGCAAGCGAAAGGAACAAGTTTCGTGTTTCACGCACACCAAACTCGCTCAGTTGATCTTTAACAGGAATTTAGACGATTAAGATTCGGCCCGACAAGTTAAATCAAGACTGTCGTGTCCGTGGAGTTGATCTCCTTATATAAATCTTTTATTTAAAAAATTAAAAATTAAAAATTTTATTTTGTTCGTATGTCTTAGTACTATAAAATTTTTAATCCATGAAGAATACAAGCTTCTGATAAATTTTTAATTTTCCTCATTATCTCTAGATTTACTAGCAGTGGATAATATTAATTGTTGCAAAGGAGTACTTACACGGCGGCGATTCGGAAGCATGACTTCCACGTTGTTGCCAATCAAACAACGCCAGCTATATATGCCTGGGAGGTGCGGAGGGGAAAGCGAGTGGAAAGGAACAATAATAGATAGAAGAAGTTATGATCTCATGTATCAACAAGACAAACCAAGCAGAAATGGCAGAATAAGAATGGTACTCAAATCGAGTATTTTGATGTGCTTTATGGGAGAAAGATTTTTCTTTCACCTTTCTTTGAATTTATGTAATTTGGGCTTTATGGGAGAAATATTTTTCTTTCACCTTTCTTTGAATTTATATAATTTGAAAGGTGAATTGTTAAAAGAAATGAAAATTTATCTACCCTAGCTTTCAAAAAAATTTAAATAATATTTTTTCAAAAAATAATTATCTTATCTCTATCAGCCATCGTACTCCACTCTATCTAATGTTCTCTCTTGGTCGCTTGTGCTTCCATGTGTGCGATACCTCTAGGAGGATCGATGAGAGTGATTAAAATTGACATGAGTACTCACACTCACACTTTGTGATACACTTAGGTCCAATGAGAGTACAAGAAGAAGGAAGATCTAATTGATATTGAATTAAAAATAATATTTTAAGTGTTCAAGAGAGATCCCAAACTTACAAAAAAATGTTTTTCTAATAATTTATCTTAATTTAAATAGAGACACTTTAATTTTTTACCCATTTAACCTTAATTATATTGGATGTGGAGTCTATGTTTGTTTAGGGATAGATTAAATATCTATTTTTATAAAAAATAATAACTAGAAAATATTAAATATTAAGCTGTCAGTCTTCAATGATTTTTTAATGTTTAATTTGATTTATAAATATAAAAATTGATATAGAAAATATAACAAGCAAGCAATTCGTTGCCACATCGTATCTATTTATTAATCAGTACATTATATGGATTCATGTCTTACAAGGATCATAACATAACGTTGACATGAGAATAGTAACATGACGTTGACATAATACTCTGTTTGATTAGGACAAAAATTGATAATCCTTGATATTAAAATAAGCCGTCATCCCTTAATTGTAATGCATGATGATTTGATATATAATCCCATGATGCAACAAATGATCCACTGAGCCGAATAATTGTTTCTACTATTAATCACTACGTCAGTTTATCTGTCGCTCTAGCACACTATAAAGAAAGCTCCTACATGCTTCATCGAAAGAGAGAATATTAAAGTTTTCATTACTATTTCAAATTATTTAAATTTATTATTAACTTAGTCTTCAACGATATTTTTTATTGAACACGATTGTGACACAATTTTATAAAATAATCACCTGTGAAACTCTGTGATCTTTCTTATATCTATGTGAAAATCAATCTTTAATGAATCTAATCTCTTCACGTGTCAGAAGATTGTAATTTACTTTAACAGGTTCGGGAAAAAAAGAAATCTAATTTTTTTAGAAATAACTTGTAAATATTGAATAATACTGTCGAAGTTCCCTTTGGTATATATATATATATATATATATATATAAGCAATGGTGAACCAACCATTTGCTAGGAAACAATACACTGTGCATAATTCTTGTCAGATATAAAATTCTTTTCAGGTGGTCGTACACACTGATGACGGGTGAATTTGATTCCACCTTGCGTGCACTCCATGTGCGTCGACTAATTCCTAATGTACAAATATTTAGTAAAATATTAAATAAAATAATAGAAAAAAGGATAATAAATATGCTTTGTATCATGATAAAGACTTTGGTGTGATCGCTAATAACACAAAGTTTAAGTAGCTAAAAAATTCCATACAAAAATATATTAACTTTTCAACGTGATGGCAATCAGCAGATCGAGTGAGGGAGTTGCTGTAGTAAAATAGTTCGCACTTGGCCGGAGGCGCGCTTTCAATTTCGTGGCCATAAATCTCATACTACGGTCAACAAAGACATGCCTAAGTGAAACGGCACGAGTTGTGGTCGGATAATGACGAGACCAATTCTATCATGACGTTATACTTATTTATGATCATGAGTTTTAGATGATTATGTGATTTTTTATTAATTAAATAAAATATATTATAGATTAATTAGATTTTGATAAAAGATATTAGTTAATATTAAATAAAATCTATATTATATTGAGATATTTTAGGGAATACCCTTGATGGAAGAAACTATTTTAATAATTTACTTTAAACCCTCTACTCTCGCCTATAAATATACAGACCTACTATAAACCTAAGGCACGGAACGGTAATAGGGAATAGAGTTAGAAAGATTACGGTTGTTCTCTCGAATAGGAAGATATGAGAAGAGATCTAGATCCATTCTAGTTCTCCTTGCATATCGATATTCGACGTTATTCAAATCTGACATGCGATGATGCTCTTAAAGATCTAATTGGATCTCAATCAGATAGCATCTAAAGGTACGCATCGTAAACAGATTTCGTATTATTTGATTTCAATCTTGGCATAATAGTTTTCCGTATAATAGTTTGCATAATTATAGTTTTTATGCCTAACAATTGGTATCAGAGCCTAGGTTTTGAGATCAAAAATATTAGATCTATTATTTTTATTTACGATGCATTGATTTGAATATCTTATTCTGTTATCCTATCTGTTAATATTAATCGTTTGCTTGCGAACAATTCTTGATGGTTATTGTGCATCGTGGAAAAGACATAGTAATCTTGTTACGTTTTTGGCCAGATTTGCCTGTGGCAACATCGAGTGTGTATCTGATCACGGCGTCAGCGATCTGGCGACGATCGGCACATAAGCGGCGGCCGCATGATGCTGGTTTGCCAAAAGCGGTGGCCTAGCGGTGGCCGGCCGCAAACGACCCGCAATGGGGCCTCGTACCAGCGCCCCGTGATACGACGGATACCGCATGATGACCGTGGGAGCGGTATGTGGCCAGCCGCCGATAGGATGGAAGGAAGAAGTATATGGTTTTTCGTAAAAGAAAATTATAGTTTTATCTTTCGGCGAAATTGTAGTTTTATCTTTCGGCGAAATTGTAGTTTTATCTTTCGGGTGAATAGGATTATTTATATTTTTATCCTTTTTATGTTTTATTAATCTTATAACATTTTTACCCTTTTTATATTCTTTTAGAATTATAATTCTACCATTATAAAATTAAAAATTATGATTTATTTTCTTAATTATAAAATTATCAATATATAATCTAATAAAAATTAATCATGAATATATTTTGATTATTCATTGATTACATTTTATTTTGATCAAATTAGAATTAATAGATCTTGATCAATTTTTGTTATTTGATCAATTTATTTAATTGGACTTATGGGATATAAATTATTATTTCTTTGTAGTTTTCTCATATGAATTATTAGTTACATGTGTTAAATCTAATTATTATTTCTTAGATATTTAATAAGTGATTTACATACATATGTTGGGAATTGTGAAATAATATTTACTTTTCATATGAAGGCATGGTTATCATGATTACAGTTATCATATAAGTTTTTATTTCATACTGATTAAGTATTCAATAATTATTATGATTATTATCCTATTATTGAAATATTTCAACATAAATTATTTCAAATGAACTTGATGAATATTATTTGTAGTTTATCTCCTTAATCTATGCCTGATAGGCAACTGCTAGAGTAGTCTGGGATGGTAGGCTTATAGGATATGAAATACAATTAAAGTCTTATCATTTATAGGATAATTTAATTTATGTTTTATATTACTGCATTTGTCTTGTAGTCACCAAAGTTGCTTAGATCAATGATTTATAAAATTACATTAAGGAACAAGTCCTTAATGACATTAAGAAAATAATATTCAAAATTACATGCATAATTAAGAGATTTAGATAATTCTAAAAAATAATCTATTTCAAATAATTATGTGATGGGGTAGGATGATATTATTTTGGATATCCTTGCAGTTTAGAATTGTATACCCAAAGATAGCAAAACTATTCCACAAGGATGATATTAGTCTTCCATAAATGATCTTAAGTAAACACTAGATATGTCAATATTTTTATCCAAAGGTTAAATATTGATGATATCAATAGTTCATCATATTTTAGTAAAACTCAAATCATTAATGTTATTTTATATTATGCAATGGTATTCCCATCCATACATTCTCATGCTTCTAGTGTTACTATACTCTCTGGATCAAATTATTCAGAATGGCTAGAGCATGTGCAATTTACATTGGGCGTATCAGTTCTTGATTTGGCATTGCTTATTGAAAAGCCTATAGAATTAACCAACAAAAGTACTGTGGAATAAGTCAATGAAATGAAAGCTTGAGAAAGATCTGATAGGCTCGGTTTAATGTTCATAAGGATGACAGTTGTAAATAATATAAAGACTTCATTACCGGTTGCATCTAGCGCATGTGAATATTTAGAGGTTATTGAAGATAGATTTAAATCTACTGATAAGTCATTAGCTGACATATTAATAAAAGAACTGACTACAGCTCAGTATGATGGTACTCGAGGAATTCAGGATCACATCCTCAATATGATTGAAAAAACTACAAAACTTAAGGTGTTGGGAATAAATGTTGATGAATCTTTCCTTGTATAGTTCATTCTTAATTTTCTTCCTTCTCAGTTTGGCCCATTCAAGATTCACTATAATACAAATAAGGATAAGTGGGACTTGAATGTGTTAGGAAGAATTAAGATTAAGGTAGGAAAGTTCATATAATGTCGACTACTACTCAAGGAGTTAGTAACAAGAAAAGAAAATCGAAGCATCATCCATCGTAGAAATTTACCAGGTCTGGAAGTGTTAGACAGACTATTGAAAAGAGAGTTATTTCAGTAAAATGCTTCTTTTGTGGTAAGAAAGGACATGGAAAGAAGAAATGTATTAAACGTAGGACTTGGTTCGAAAAGAAAAGTATAAACTCAACCTTTGTATGTTTTGAATCAAACATTGCAGAAGTTACTTCTAATACATGGTGGATTGATTCTAGCACTTCAACTCATATTACTAATAATATGCAGGGATTCATTTCAATCCGGAAACCAAAAGAACATAAAATATTCATAATTATGAGAAATCGTCTCAAAGCAAAAGTGGTATCAGTAGGAACTTATCGCTTATGCCTAAAGACGAGTCATCTGATGGATTTGAATGACACATGTTTTGTTCCTATAATTTTTAGAAATTTAATTTCTCTATCTAGAATTGATGAGATAGGATATTGTATTTCTTTTGGTAATGGTAAACTCAACATATTTTATAATTAATAAAAGTTGGTTCTGGAATTCTGTGTGATGGTTTATATAGAATTAATTTGAATCTTGAGTTTACAAATACATTATTAATCCTACAATCAAGTATTGGAATGAAACACAATTTTAATAATGAAAGATATTCTATATTGTGGTATATACGTTTGGGCATATCTCCAAGGAAATAATTAAAAAATTAGTGAAAGACAATATTTTGAAAATTTTAGACTTACACTGATTTTGATGTTTGCATGGATTACATTAAAGGAAAGCAACTAAGCATACAAAGAAAAATGCCACAAGAAGTAAAGAACTTATTGAAATTATTCATACTTGTTTTAGTGGAGAAATGTATTTCATCACATTTATATATGACTTGGCCAAATATGGCTATATTTATCTAATACATGAAAAGTCTCAGGCCGTTGACATTCTTGAAGTGTACATAAATGAGGTCGAGAGATAATTAGATAGAAAAGTTAAAATTATCATATCTGATAGGAATGGTGAATTTTATGATAGATATGATGGATTCAGTCAGAATATTGATCCTTTTGATAGATTCCTAGAACAACGAGGTATTTGTGCTCAGTATGCATTACCAGGTGTGTCAAAGCAGAATGGTATTGTTGAAAGGTGAATTTGTACTCTTATGGATATAGTTAGGAGCATGATGAGTTATTTCTCTATACCTGAGTCAATGTGGGGTGATGCTCTTAAGACAGTTATGTACATCCTGAATAGGGTTCCTAGTAAATCAATTCCATCAACTCCATTTGAGTTATGTACTACTAGGAAACCCAGTTTGAGACATTTACATATTTGGGGGTGTCCTGCAGAGATAAGAGTATTTAATCCACATGAAAAGAAATTGGATCCAAAAATAATTTCTGAATATTTTATTGGTTACTCAAAAAGATCCAAGGGATACAGATTTTATTATCCTAATCATAATATGAGGATAGTAGAATTTGGTAATGCAAAATTTCTAAAAAATGATGAAATCAGTGAGAGCCAAAAGTCTCAAAGGATTAATTTTGATATTGAGGAGATTTAAGCTTCTTCTCATATATTATCCCCTATTCGAGAAATTGTTATTCCTCAAATCAATGAGAGAATTGATGAGGGTGAACAACAAAATAACATTAATGAATTTTCACATGATGTTAATGTCACCGTTGATAGTCTTGTAGAATAATCACAATTCGCAAATTTAAGAAGATCTCAAAGAAAAAGGAAACATGTCATTTCTGATGATTATGTGGTATATCTGCAAGAATCAGATTTTGATATAGGAATGAAAAGAGACCCCTTATCATTTTCACAAGCTATTGAAAGTAATGATTCTGAAAAGTGGTATGATGCAATGACAGATGAGTTAAAATCAATGGACCAGAATGGTGTCTGAGAACTCGTTGAATTACCCAATAATTGTAAAAGAGTCGGTTGTAAATGGATCTTTAAGACTAAACGCGACTCAGTGAGCAATATCGAATGATATAAAGCCAGACTTGTGGCCAAATGTTTTTTGACTACCATGAGACCTTTTCTCCAGTTTCTCGAAAGGACTCATTAAGGATCATCATGACATTAGTAGCTCATTATGATCTTGAGTTACATCAGATGGATATGAAAATAACATTTTTAAATGGGGATTTAGATGAAGAAATCTATATGGAACAACCTGAAGGATTCATAGAAAAGAGAAATGAAAGTTGGGGTTGCAAACTTAAGAAATCCATCTATGGTCTTAAACAAGCTTCCAAACAATGGTATATAAAGTTTCATGATATCATTACTTCCTTCGGATTTAAGAAAAACACTATTGATCAGTGTATATATCTAAAGGTTAGTGGAAGTAAGTTTATTATATTGGTCCTATATGTGGATGATATATTGTTTGCTAGTAGTGATCTTGGTTTGTTGCACGAAACCAAGATATTTCTCAACAAGAACTTTAAGATGGTTGATATGAATGAGGCATACTATGTTATTGGCATTTAGATATTCAATGACAGATCTTAAAGTTTGTTAGGACTATCTTAGAAAGATTATATTAATCGTATCTTGGAAAGGTTTAATATGCATCTTTGTAAAGCCAATGATACACCTATTAGTAGAGGTGAAAAATTCAATCAAAACTAGTCCCTGAAAGATGACATAGAAAGGGATCAAATGAAGAATATTCATTATGGGTGCGCAATTAGAAGTCTATTATATGCTGGGTAGATACCAGAGTAACCCAGGAATGGAACATTAGAAAGCTGCAAAAAAAAATAATGAGATATCTGTAAGGGACAAAAGATTATATACTCACATATAGGAAGTCATATCAGCTTGAAGTAATAGGATATTCAGATGCTGATTTTATAAATTACCTTGATAGCAGGAAATCCACTTCAGGATTTATGTTAATGTTGGCTGGTGGGATAATTTTTTGGAAAAAGTGTAAAACAATTACTTATTGCATCATCTACGATGGAAACTAAATTTGTGGCATGCTTTGGGGCCACAAATCAAGCTTTATGGCTATAGAATTTTATCTCAGGACTTAGTGTGATCGACTCAATTGTCAAGTCGTTGAAGATATTTTGTGATAATACTGTAGCAGTTTTCTTCTCTAAGAATGACAAGTACTCTAGTGGTTCCAAGCACATTGAGATAAATTAATTGGTGGTTAGAGAAAGAGTCTCTAACCAACCAGTGTCAATTGAAAATTTGAGCACCACTATGATGATTACTGATCTATTTACTAAAGTTTTACAGTGTAAAATATTTAAAGAACATGTTCTTAGAATGGGGTTTGTGAGCAACCCATAAAGAATATAGTGGTGCATGTTTAAGTGGATGTTATTATTGACATTTCTTTTACATAATTAAAATTATTTATTTCTGTTATCCTGTTTGTGTTTATTATGATTATGCATATTATGGTTGAATGCAAGAAACATGATTGTCTTGACAAGATAAATTACAGGGATCATTATAGACTATATAAGGAAAGACTAACAGTGTTGTAATACATAGAAGGAAGTATGACATTGATGACATATAATCGTTATGACTGACATTGATAGTTGGATTGAATATAGTATTATTGTGTTTATTGGACTTATTGACTTATTTTTAAAATCATGGCCATGTATAAAATGATTTTAAAAAAATTTCAGAATTTAATTATATAAAATTATTTTTAAATAAATTCTATCTTATTTATTTTGATTTTGGATATCTTTTATATCTTATCAATTAATGGGCCAAGTGGGATAATGTAAGATTATGTGATCCTTTATTAATTGAATAAAATATATTATGGATTAATTAGATTTTGATAAAAGATATTAGTCAATATTAAATAAAATCTATATTATATTGAGATATTTTAGAGGATGCCCTTGATGGAAGGAACTCTCTTAATAACTTACCCTAGACCCTCTGCTCTTGCCTATAAATAGACAGGACCTACTATAAACCTAAGGCATGAAACGACAATAGGGAATAGAGTTAGAGAGATTATGGTTATTCTCTCGATCTCCTCAAAATCATCAATTACAGTGGTCCTGTGAAAGGATAATAAGAGAGAAGAAGGGGTCTAGATCCATTCTAGTTCTCCTTTCATATCGATATTTGGTGTTATTCAGATTCAACAGATAGTGCTCTTGAAGATCTACTTAGATCTCAAACAGATGACATATAAAGGTACATATCGTAAACGAATTTCATATTATTTAATTTTCATTCTAATATAATAATTTTTATAATTATATTTTTTATACTTAACATAACATACATGTTAACTCAAAAAATTGCAGCGAAGGCGGGTAATCCCATGCATTTAACCCGTCTCCCGTCGCATCAGGAACCGTTGGAGTGGATGATGCTCAGGAAAAATATTTCATCTTGAATTTTTCCCAATTGATATCCCGATCTTCCTACTCCTTTTGTTCTAAAATGTTTTTGACCAGACAGATCAAAAGTGTCGGATGTTTATTTATATAATTGCAGTATTTTCTTTAATGATGTAAGTCTATATATAAAATAATTAATTGCAAAAAATGAAGATTTAAAATATATAATATCAATTAGTTTATCGTTATTAGTGGGTCTTAAATAAATATTTTTATTGATTCAGAAATAATAACATGCAAAAGAGCTTAGCTTCTATGTTAGTTACAATATTTCTGATAAATCTAAAAATATTATAAACTTAAGTCTAGATAAAAATATTATAATTATACGTTATTTTACTAGTTAATTCAATATAAATTACAGAAGTCATTTGAGTGTGAGTGCATAAGATGAGTTAAAAATAAAATAGTGGGAGAGAAGAATAAAAAGGGACAAAAACTTTTCCCCGTAAAATTCGTCTCTTGTTTAATTCAATTTTGGATATTATTTTAAACTCATTCGCAAATTAATTTGTTAAATTAGTTTCTGATTGATTCTATAGTATAATAATTAAATTTATGACCACTGTATATTTCTTTAATTAACTTTAAACATCCATATCGATACACGTCAAAAATTACGACGTCCATCAGAATTTAAAATATAAGAAACTTCCTTGAGGGCGGAAACGAAGAAACAATACCAAAACACGCTACTTTTACTGACCGCCACAGTCCCACGCAGGTTTTTGGCGGGTAGTGTCTTCGTCTCCGCCTCCTCTCCGCCCATTTCTTTTATTTCACTCGCGGGGACGTAAACCTGCCTGGAAACCAAACACACCAAACCCTCCTCACCACCCCATCCCTGACCGCAGGAAAACACTGTGACCCACGTGACCACCTCCCTCCACGTGTACGTCGCTCGATCCTGTCATCCCGAACCGCTCGACGCGGTTGGCCGGTGGTTCGGCGCGCGCGAGGAGGCGTCTCCCGTGACGTGTCCGGGTGTCTTCGCGCCACGTTTCACTTCTTAATCGCCTTCCGACTTGTGCCTCTGCGACAAAGGCACGAGATTTCCTGTTCCGATGAAGGAGGTGGCCACACCCCAGCTTGCATGGTCCCTATGTTTGCTGGGTTCGTCTTTCGACGGCGAGTGTGTGTCGCGTACGAGCGGCAACCACTTGGGGTTGTTCGCAGTGGCGCATCTGGAATCTTCAGCGACCAAATCGGCATCCATCATCCTTTGATCCGTTCAAATTTCATGGGGTCTGGCGTCCATCATCATTCTTCGATCCATTTAATTTTATCAGGTCCAACCAAAATGGTCAAACACAGACCGAACCACCTCGATCACACCGCAGCAGATGGCTTTCCACGCATCACAAAGACAGAGGAGAGAGGCAAACTAAAAACAAACAAAGATCAGAACGTTGGGATGGGTGGTGGTCCCCACGCGGACGGCAGCTCCGGACTTCAATCACAGTTAATAAGATATTTCTTCTTCCTTCTTACAGTTCACACCCTTAACTCACGCCTTATTGTACATTTCATATGTCTCTCTCTTATTCGGAAACATCCTTTGTAGAAGGAATACACCCTGATCCCCTATATAAGCCCAACCTCCGCCCTCCCCCTCCACCGTGCGGTCAGCGGTGTGTCTACTTCCTCACCCTTGGCACGGGACTGTTCTCTCCCATCCTCTCCGCTTGCCGTTGTGAGCTTTCCAATGGAGGATTCGCGCGACCGCAAGAGGCGCCGCGACGAGGCGGAAGAGCAGGAATCGCAGGAGGCGAAGCGCCTCCGACATGACCTCTTCCTTTACGTCCTCGACGATGACGCTGAAGCCGGAGACCAGGACATCGCCTCCGTCATGAAGAGCCTCGAGGAAGAGATCGCTCTCTCCTCCCCGCCGCCGCCGCCGCCCACCCGGGCGTTGGTGAAGACCGACCAGCCGGATCTGGGGTTCCTCCTCGAAGCCTCCGATGACGAGCTCGGACTGCCTCCGCCGGCGCTGTCCTCGTCGGACGATGGTGGTGAGGCTCCTGCAGCTGACGAACCCGCCGCGGAAGGAGTCGCGGTGGAGGGGGTCGTGTTCGGGCAGATCTGGGGGTTGGACGACGACATCAGCTGCTACGACGGGTTCGACTTCGGGATCGGGCCGGATGATAGGGTGGTTGCCACGGAGGCGGCCGAGGATGGGGTGTTGTACGACGGAGGGCTGTTCGATTACCCCGACGTGCTGTTTGCGACGTCCGATTTTCCGGATCTATCGTGGACGCCCACCGTCTGATGGAAAATGGACGCGTCTACTTATTTTTCTTTTTTAAAATGCTTAGGATGTAAATTTTAGACACAAAAAAAAGAGACGTTAGATAGACAGAAGCAAGAAAAGATCAAAAGAAAAAAAAAAGGCGAAAAATTGAATCATGTCTGCTCGTCTAATTTCTTCGTTTGGCCTTTTCGACCTCGAGCGTCATCAAACCTCGGTGTCATCTGGAATGCTGTGTTTTGGTGAGTCTGGTCCGTTGGATGAGCGACGACGGACGGCTATGATCGAATGAACGTTTCACTTCTGCCCTCCTAAAAGTATCTCCCCACGGGTCGTCGTTCGTAGGGACGTGAGACGAAATATTGGACACGAGATTGGATAAACGTGAAAAGCTGGCCATTGTAATAAAGCTTCATGATGACGTGACGTTGTGGGTAGAACATTGGAGACCTTCTCTGATTTGGCGTCCTGTGAGTGCTGTGGTTATACTACGTAAAGCCCTTGAAGAAGAAACTCATTTACCACGACAAAAGAAAGCTTTGTTTCAATATGGAAGTGGCAATAACTTGTCCCACTCAATTGCAGTCTACGGACGACAAGGTGGTCGAGAAGAGTATAAATGTTGTGCCGGTCTGGGCCGAGCACAGCTCGGCACAGCCACGTTGTGACTCAGTCACGCACACCAAATATGTGGTGTACCCGCAACTCCACACGAAAATAAATTTTCTTCTGTGGCCCACTTTCCTCGGAGGCACACTGTTTGATGCCTCAGCTTAGAAGCTTAAAATTTTCAGATTTAATTAATGTTTGATGAGTAGTCTTATTCAAATTTATCATTACTTGATAGGATATATATTGAGCTCATCCGAGCGACTCAATCATGTTAACCCGAGGATCATGTTGGCTCGACTATTGTGCTCGGCCACGTCGGTCGAGGATGATGTCGGTAATCACCTCGATAATCCCGATGGCACATGACGTAGCATTGTCGAATCAATATGGGACCATACTATCACCCGAAACCGACGAGAGTAGCGACCGACGGATCTATCAAAGGCGCCGCTCCTATTAAAAGTCTCGATACGACCTCCCTCTGCCCTTCAGATGCAAATACCTTCACTGTGACTAACAATGAGAGAAGGGAAGGGGGGGGGGGGGGGGACTGTGTGCGCAGACTCATTGGTCCATGACAGGACATCCAGCAACATTTTGGGGCTAGGAGGGCCCAATGTCGCAGAAACGTTCGATGCTCAACAATTCTGAGATTTCCCCACCAACATTCAATCCCGAGCTTCTCGTTGTCTCTCCCGAGCCCTTCCTTGGGCTCACCCACCAAGTACAAGCTTTGGTTGGGTTGATCCAATTGATCATTCCCCACACCCTCAACTGATGCAGTAGCCGACACCATAACATCAGACCTCCCCACCGGTACACCAGGAGGCCTCACCCTCATAGGGGCAGCCCCTGGTCATACAGCGACCCAACGATAAGGTCCCATGACCTCCCCCCGAGCTCCCCATGGGACCTATCGGGAATACAACAGGCTGACAAGCACCTACCATTAGCACCTCCATTCACAGCATGCCTAAGTCACACACCCTCTCTTCCAACTCAACAGATTCACTGAGGGTGTAACTGCGACTGATGAATCGACAAATAGACAAGGTCTAAAGGTGTTTGTTAGGTTGAAGGAGGAGCTCGGGAAGAGCTCCACCGGAGGATCTCCCTTCGTCCCGAAGGTCCAGTAGCAACCAATCCCATAGAACTTTCGGCTCCTGATGATCGAGGCATACGATGGCAGCTCCGACTCGATGGAGCATGTAGCGGCGTTCATAGCGCAAATGGCACTCTATGGAATCTCAAATGCCTTGATGTGCCGAGCATTTTCGGCGACCCTGCTAAGGCCAGCTTGGATGTGGTATAGTCGTCTGAGACCCTCCTCGATTTTTTGTTTTGACCAGCTCACCAAGGAGTTCAAGCTGAACTTCCTGGCTAGTGCTCGGCTAAGGCCGACCATCGCGTCTCTCCTTGGGATGAGTCAAAAAGACGATATGCCGTTAGCCTAATTCATCACATGTTTTGCAACCGAGATCTGGGGAATGCCCAGCGCCCATCCTTCGCTTGTGATCCAAGCCTTCGTAGTTGGACTGTGGCCATCTCATTTTTTCTGATCGCTCGTGGAACGTCCACCTATGACGGTCCCCGAAATGTTCCAAAGGGCTAGTCAATATGTTACCGCCGAGGCACTAGTGGCTAGAAATCGCGAAGATCAAAAGCGATCTCGCGCCGAGTCGTCCTGAGGTCTGCCCTTGGGACCCTCAAGAAGAAGAATTGAGATGCCCGAGCGGCCATCCCGAGGCCGCCACCCATTCCCCTCAACCCTACCCAAATCGAGATCTTCCTTTAGATTCGAGAGAAAGGCCTTCTTCGGGTGCACAACCCGATAAAAGCCTGACCGGAGGAGCAAGATCATAGGCGTTACTAACGCTTCCACTGTGATTACGATCACGTCACCATGGAATGCTATGACTTAAATAACCAGATTGAAGACCTCATCCACTAAGGACACCTCAAGTGTTACATAAGGAGACTATGCAAGCCTTCTTTCCACCTAGATGGCCGGGTAGAGAAACAAATTGATATCATTGTTGGCGGACTTGCCACGAGAGGCGACATCTCTTCAATGCGTAAGGCATATGCCCAAGTCGTGGTAGAGAAAAGGCCCAAGCCTAAGCGTAACCCCGAGATCACCTTCAGGCTAGGGAAAGAAGAGTATATGGATCATGACGACGTCTTGGTGATCTCGGTGCGAATTACAAACACCCAGGTTAAGAGGATTATGGTCGACACAATGAGTTCGACCAACAGATTATATTTTGATGTTTTTCAAAAACTTGGCTTATCTGATGGGGACCTTGTCCCCATGACCTCCACTCTCACAGGGTTCACTGGAGACTCCATCTCCCCCCTCGGCATCACCTCTCTCTTGATCAGCGTCAGGGAAGAGCCAAGATATAAGACACTGATGATATCATTTATGGTGGTCAAGCTTCCTTCAACATACAATGCAATCCTCGATCGCTCGACCCTCAACAAACTAAGAGCAATCGTCTCTACATATTGCCACACGATAAAGATCGCAACAAGCGCTGGAGTCGACGAAGCCAAGAGCGACCCTGGGAGTCTAGACAATGCTAAATGACAGTAATAACTCTTCCCAAGAAAGTCAAGCCCAAAGCTCGGTCATCGACCTCGGGAATCTAGCAAGTCGACTCCATGCCTCGAACCTACAGAGCAGGTGGTAGAAGTTCCCCTTAACCAAAGACATCTAAACAAGGTTAGGTCGTCTCCCCGAGGGTAAACTTATCTAACTCATTAAATTCTTCGGGCAGAACACCAATGTCTTTGCTTGGTCACCGAGGGATATGTCAGGCGTTCATCCTGAAGTAGCTCAACACCACCTCAACATGCTACCCGAGTCCCGACCAGTGCAGTAGAGACCTCATAGGTTCGTTCTGGTTATAGGTGCTCTACAAGCCAATCACATGAGTGATAGCATGTGTGACATACTATACGATCTTTTTGCTTATGATTATTATTGGCATATTCTCTTATTATATTATCTATTACAAGTATATATATTATGATGTCCTTATTTATATGCAATGAGAATTAGATCATGATGAGATCATAATAATAAGATCGATTCACTTTTAAACACAGATCCTAAATAATCCCAGTCATAGGTTACTCGAGAGGGATATCGAGATAACCGGACAGACTAGTGTACTATATGGCCATCTATATGATGGAGACGACTGATCTCATAGACACTTATGTGGGGACACTAAAGATACACTATAGGTGCTCATTGGAGAATGAGTTTACTAATTGATCCACTTACGGAATGTTATATAGTTCATGATACCTAATGTCATACAACAATTTCGTAGTCCTAGTTGTGTGCCTAGTCCTTAGACTTGAGACATCAAGGATGCCTTGTATGAGTACTCCTTTCTTTAATGTCGAACTTATAGGTTTTGGAAAGTTTTAAATTTGATACAACTGATTATCGGGATTGATACCCAACCTTATGAAGGTAATTGAGTATCAATAAAGGATCATCCATTCTCGGTATCACAAGAGGAATATCTTGTGTATATTCACTCAAACAAATCTCTGGTTAGGGTCATTCAGATTAAGAAAGAAGGAGTTCTCTGGGAGAATCCGATTAGAGCAAGACTTAGATGGATTCCGTATGTGGCCTGATCGTACCATATCCAATATATGGTCTCTAGGATATAGATGAATGAGAGATTATAGATACACGGTAATTGAGGATAGACAAGTCCAATGGTTAAGATCCCTTGTACTGTTTAGGGACTATAGCACAACAGTGGTATCAGAGCCAAGGTTGTTCGTGTGAAAGATTGGTTTTAAACTACGTGTGATGAGATTGAATCACGTAAAATTGTTCTACGTGTTCTTGTTGCATTTTTGCAGCGAACGCAACAAAGATGGGGGCAGTTGGCCATGACTAGGCCACTTGCAGGGGTGGTCGGCAAGTGGATCGTACCATATCCAATATATGGTCTCTAGGATATAGATGAATGAAAGATTATAGATACACGGTAACTGAGGATAGACAAGTCCAATGGTTAAGATCCCTTGTACTGTTTATGGACTATAGCACAACAATGGTATCAGAGCCAAGGTTGTTCGTGCGAAAGATTGGTTTTAAATTACGTGTGATGAGATTGAATCACGTAAAATTGTTCTACGTGTTCTTGTTGCATTTTTGCAGCGAACGCAACAAAGATGGGGGCAGTTGGCCACGATTAGGCCACTTGCAAGGGTGGTCGGCCATGGCCTGCAGGAACGACCACGGTTAGGTCCCTACAGGGGTGGCTGGCCAAGGTCCCTCAGGTAGTCGCAAGGTTGGCTAGGCGCCTGCAGCGATAGCCGGCTAGGCGACCACTCTGCCGCCGATGGCAAAGCCTGCATAAGGTGGCCCTCCTGCTTGGAGGGGCTATCGCCCGAGGCAACAGCGCTCGCCCGCAGGCAAGGGCAACAATTGCCTACTCAGGGGTGGCGACAACATTGTAAGGGTAAAGGTACCGTTCTGAATTTGGAAAATTTCTAGGATTGTCATTTTCTATAGAATTCCTAAAATACCCTTAATAATTTTAAAAATTTCAAGCATTATCCTTTTGTCTAGAATTCTAAAAATGCTCTTAACAATTATGAAAATTTTGAGCATGTCCTGATTTCTAGAAAAATAATTAATTAGAAGTCTACAGGAGACTAATGTTTTACGTGCCAAGAGTATCGCGTGATTCATTAGGAAAATAGTGAGAATACATAAAGATAAAATTTTATATCCTAATTAGTTTTCATGCAAAATCGGTATGTTATTTATTGTGTTATATCTTGTTTATCAGAAATATGTCGCTCATAAACCCCCTGCGTGACCTACTTGATGCCAACCGCCTCGCTAGTCCAAATTACACGGATTAACTTCATAATTTGAGAACTGTTCTCACGGTGGAGAAAATTACATACGTCCTTGATGCAACTATGCCCACGCCGGAAGAAGGGACAAGCGAGGATGAGATCACTCACTATGTGAAGTAAATAGATGATTCAATATTAGAAAAATGCTATGTATTGGCCTCCATAACTCCTGAGTTATAAAGGTAACATGAGAGTATGAATACCAATTCTATCCTTCTTCATCTCCACTAGCTGTTTGAGGAATAGGGAAGAACTCAAAGATATGAGATATCCAAGAGTCTCTTTCGAGCCAGGATGATAGAAGGAACATTGGTTCAGAACCATGTCCTAAAGATGCTAGAGTGGATCGAGAAACTCACAAGTCTAGGAATAGTCCTAGAGGATAACCTATGTGTTGATCTTATACTTTAGTCTGTGCTAGATTTATTTTCTCACTTTATTATGAATTTTAACATGAGCAAGTTTGATGTGACTCTCCCTGAGCTCCTCAATGTGTTGAGGGAAGTTGAAAATGCCATCAGGAAAGAGAAGCCAGTTCTCTATATTAGTGAGACCAAGAAAAAAAGAAAGGCTAGTAAGACCCAAAGAAAGACTAGATAAGACAAATGTTACCAATAAAGATCGAGAAAAGGACAAAGGACAATGCTTCCACTATGGTAAAGATGGGCACTGGAAGAGAAACTGTAAAGATTCACTTGCAGATAAGGTGAAACAATAGCTTGAAGAAGCTTCAGGTATATTCATGATCAGTTCTTCTTATCAAAACTTCATGATAACACATGGGTATTGGATACTAAGAGTACATATCATATCTGTAATTCGTTAGAAGTTCTGACAAGATCTAGGAGATTAGTTAGAGGCGAGATGGACTTCGAGATAGGAAATGAAGTAAGAGTTGCTACATTTGTCGTTGGAAGAGCATCCTACATATACTTGGTGAAGCTATCATTGCATTGGATGCATGCTATTTTGTTTCCTCTATTGTCAAAAACTTTATCTTCATCTTTGATAATTAGTGGATATTAACTAATTTTTGAGAATAATAATTGTTCAATAATTATGGATGATGAGATTATCACTAGAGGGACCTTAATAAATGACTTATATATGTTAGACACTTCTCTATACATCATGAATATAAATATGTCCAAGAGAAAAATAGATGAGTTAAACAATGCATACCTATGACATTGTAGGTTAGGTCATATACATGAGGGAATGATTCAAAAGTTGCTAAGAGATGAATACTTAAATCCATTTGATTATGTGTTGTATCCAACTTGCAAATCTTGTTATCATAGGAAGACGACCAACTCTCCTTTTAGTGGAACTAGAGAAAGAGAGTCATTGAGTTATTAGAACTCGTAAATACTGATGTATGGGGTCCCATATCGACTCAGGCTATAGGTGGTTACTCATACTTCATTACATTCACTGATGATTTCTCTAGATATGGATACATGTATTTGATGAAGTATAAGTCTGAGGCTTTTGAGAAGTTCAGGGAATATAAGAATGAAGTAGAGACTAGATAGGAAAGAGTATTAAGACTTTTTGATCAAATCGATGAAGAGAATACTTGAGTATGGAGTTTACCCATTTTTTCAAGGACCATGTGATTCTATCTCAGTGGACACCTCCTTATACACCTCAGCTCAATGGTTTATCAGAAATGATTGTGATCGTGAGAAAAATAAAAAAATTATAAAACCACGATGTGTGAGAGATTGATTTTACCTAAGGAGATCGTATATCCATGTATTTTCAGATCCGGATGGAGAGGATGAAGGAGGTCAAGTGTCCTCCTCTCTAGCGGTATCCACACAATAAATCTTTGTAACGAAACTCCTCCAATCTGATCTCACAACTCTTACGCGGAGGAAGGGAGGAGAATAGGAGGGGGAGGCCAAAACTGCAGCTTATCAACTATGAGTCTCCCCTCCTATTTATAGAGAGCTACCAAAAACCCTAGGACTACTGCCTTAGTGGGTATTGGATCTCCATCCAATTATCCACTAAACTTTCATTATTGGATCTCTATCCAATAATCTCTTTAGGCCTCTAATTGGGCCTTAATCAAGGAGCCCATCAACATAGGATCTCATCTAATGAGAATAGGGGCTAATTAGATCTCTATCCAATCCTCTATTCGCTGAAGCATCCACCATATGTGTGCGACCCTCTACGTCCGATTCCGAGCAGGCCGTGAGTCACTCCAATCAGAACTCCTTCTGATATAGTGAATTATTATCCCCAAAATAATTCACTTGACTCATTGATTATGGACATACTAGGCCACTATGTCATAGTCCCCAAACGGTACAGGGGGGATCAAATCCATCAAATTTGTTTGTCCACAGTTACCGTGTATCTATAATCCCTCATCTAACTAATATCCTAGAGACCGTATATTGGACATGGTACTATCAGGTCACATACGAAATCCGTCATAGTCTCGCTCTAATCAGATTCTCCTAGAGAATTCTTTCTCTCTCAATCTGAATGACCTTGGCCAGAGATTTGTCTAAACAAGCACATATGAGATATTTCTCTCATGATACCGAGAGTGGATGATCCTCTATTGACACTCAATTGCTTTACTAAGATTGGATACCAATCCCGATAACTAATTGTACTAGATTTGAAACTTTTCAAACTTGTAAGTCTGGCGTCAAAGAAAGGAGTACTTACACAAGACATTCTTGGTGTCTCAAGTCTAAGGACCAGATACACAACTAGAACTATGGAAATGCTATCTGATATTAGGTATCATCAACCATACAACATTCCATAAGCGGATCAATTAGTGAACTCATTCTCTAATAAGCACCTGTACTATATCCTTAGTGTCTCTACATAAGTGGCTATGAGACCAGTCGCCTCCATCACATGGATGAGTATATAATACACCAGTCTATCTGATTATCTCAATATCCCTCTCGAGTAACCTATGATCGGGATTATTTAGGATGTGTGTTTAAAGATGAACCGATCTTATTATCGTGATCTCATCACGATTCGATTCCTATTGCATAGAACCAAGGATATCACAGTATATATATTACAAATAATATAATGTGAGAATATGCTAATATTAATCATAAGCAAAAAGATCCCACAATGTGTCACATATGCCACCACTCACGTGATTGGCTTGCAGGGCACTTGTAACTAACAATCTCCCACTTGACCAAAAGCCAATCACCTATGTGTCTGATCCCCATCAGACCCTTGTGATGCTCAAATACAATCTGAGCTTGCAGTTTCATTAGTGGATTTGCAATGTTATCTTCGGATGAAACGCTTTCCATTGCAATATCTTTATAGGTCATAATCACTCTAATCTACTGGAACCTCAGAATAATTCTGATGAGATTTGGATTCCCTAGAGCTATTGCCCTATCGCTGTCATAATATATGGGAATCAGCTCCATGCTGCATGGTTTAACTCTTAAATCTTTGATGAACTTCTTTATCCATACCCCTTCCTTTGCTGCTTCTACTGTAGTAATGTATTTCACCTCAGTGGTCGAGTCAACAGTAGTATCTTGCTTGGAACTCTTCTAACTTACTGCTCCTCCATTTAAGGTGAAAACACACCCTGAATGTGACTTACTGTCATCAATGTCAGATTGAAAACTTGAGTCTATGTAGCCCTCAACTTAGAGGCTACCTCCTCAGTATACTAGTAAAAGATCCTTAGTCTTTCTTAAGTACTAAAGGATATACTTTACTGCCTTCCAGTGTTCTAAACCTGGATCTGCCTGATACCTGCTCATAATACTCAAAACATATGCTATATTATGCTTGGTACATAGCATCACATATATGATAGACCCTATTGCTGAGGCATAAGGTATCTAATCTATGTCTGCCCTTTCTTTAGGAGTCTTCGGGGACATACTTCTAGAAAGTGATATTCCATGTCTCATCGGTATGAGACCTCTCTTGGAATTTTTCATACCAAACCTTTTGACAATGGAGTCTATGTACCTAGACTGGGATAAGCCAAGCATCCTCTTAGATCTATCTCTATAGATCCAGATCCCTAAAATATAGGATGCTTCCCCTAAGTCTTTCATGAAGAAGTTTTTTGATAGCTAAGCCTTTACTGTGGAGAGCATTCCTACATCATTCTCAATAATTAGGATGTCATCCACATATAGCACTAAGAAGGTGATAGCACTTTCACTTATCTTCTAGTATACACAAGGTTCATCTTCATTCTTAACGAAGTCATAAGATTTGATCATCTTATCAAATCTTATGTTTTAACTTTGGGAAGCTTGCTTTAGTCCATAAATGGACTTGAGCAACTTGCACACTTTATCTAGACTCTTTCTAGATATGAATCCCTTTGGTTGTATCATATACACCTCTTCCTTAAGGTTACCATTGAGGAATACCATTTTGACATCCATCTGCCAAATCTCATAGTCATAATGTGCTACAATAGCTAAAAGAATTCTAATGGACTTAAGTATGGCTATAAGTGAAAAGGTTTCATCATAGTCAACTCCTTGTTCTTTGATGATATCCTTTAGCTACTAGCCTTGTCTTAAAGGTTTCTACCTTTCCATCTACACCGATCTTCTTTTTGAAGATCCACTTATAGTTGACGGGTACGATACTCTCAAGTGCATCCATAAGGATTTATGTGTTAAGTACCTGAACAGACTCAGACTCTGGAATGGTGCTTAAGCTAGGTTCTCCAACCTCGCTCAATTCTATCTCACTCCCATTGTTTTCACTAAGAATGTGTTCCTTCTCAAGGAACACAACTTTCTTGGCAACAAAGACCTTTTGGTCGTCGGGATGATAGAAATAATACTCCAAAGCCTCCTTAGGATATCCCACGAATGTGCACTATTCTATCCTTGATTCCAACTTGTCAGAGTTGTGTCTTATAATGTGGGCAGGACAGCCCCAAATCTTAACTATCTTAAGATCGGGCTTCTTTCCTTTTCATATCTCGTATAGTGTAGACACTACCGATTTTGATGGAACTCTGTTCAGAAGGTAAGCTGCGGTCTATAGGGCGTATCTCCAGAATGAGATGGGTAGGTTACCGAAACTCATCATGGATCGCACCATGTCTAACAATGTGCGATTCCTCCTTTTTGATACACCATTGAGCTGAAGTGTAGAGCTGAAGTGTATAAGAATGTGTCCATTGGGATAAAATCCCATTGTACCTAAGGAAATGGGTGAACCCCGTACTCAAGTACTCTCCTCCTTGATCTGATCGAAGAGTCTTAATACTCTTTCCAATTTGGTTCTCCACCTCATTTTTATATTTTTTGAATTTCTCAAAGGCCTCGGACTTGTACTTCATCAAGTACATATGTCCATACCTAGAGAAATCATTAGTGAATGTAATGAAGTATGAGTAACCACCTATAGTCTGAGTCGACATGAGACCACATACATCACTATATATGAGTTTCAATAACTCAATGACTCTCTCTCCAGTTTCACTAAAAGGAGAGTTGGTCATCTTCCCATGAAGGCAAAGTTCGTACGTCGCATATGACTCATAGTCAAATGGATCTAAGTATCTATCTTTCAGTAACTTTTGAATCCTTCCCTCATGTATATGACCTAGCCTACAATGTCATAGGTATGCATTATTCACCTTATCTCTTTTCCTTTTAGATATATTTATATTCATGATGTGTGAAGAAGTGTCTAACATATATAAGCCATTTATAAGGGTCCCTCTAGTAATGATCTCATCATCCATAATTATTAAATAATTATTATTCTTAAAACTAATTTATATCCACTAATTGTCAAACAAGAGATGGAAATAATATTTTTGATAATGGAAGGGACAAAATAGCATGCATCTAATGTAATAATAACTCTATAGGGTAGATGTAGGATGACCTCCCCAACAACAATTGCAGCAACTCTTGCTCCATTGCCATCTTGAGGTCCATCTCACCTTTGGCCAATCTCCTAGGTTTTGCCAAAGCCTGCAACAAATTACAGATATGATAAGCACTCATGGTATCCAATACCTATGTGTTATTATAAAAATCTGACAAGTGGAGACTAATCATGAATATACCTGAAGCTTCTCCAGGTTTCTATTTCACCTTATCTGCAAGGTAGTCCTTACAGTTCCTCTTCCAATGCCCGTCTCGGCCGTAGTAGAAGCACTGTCCTTTGTCCTTTGCTGGGTCTTTCTTGGCAACCTTTGCCTTATCCTGTCTTCCTTTACTCTTGCCCTTCTCAAGGGTCTTGCTGGCCTTTTTTTTCTTTTTGGTCTCACCAATATATAAAGAATTAGCTTCTCTTTTTTGATGGTACTCTCAGCTTCCCTCAACATATTGAGGAGCTCAAGGAGAGTCCCTCAAACTTGCTTATGTTAAAATTTATGAAAAAGTGAGAAAAGTTATCTGGTAGGGACTGAAGTATAAGATCAATACGCGGTTATCCTCTAGAACTATTCCTAGACCTATGAGTTTCTCGATCCACTCTATCAAGGACGTATGCAACTTTCTCCGTAGTGAGAATAATTCTCAAATTACAGAGCCAATCCATGTAGTTTTGACTACTGAGGTGATTAGCATCAAGAATGCCACGCAAGGGATTTACAAGCAACATATTTCTGACAAAACAAGATATAGCAAAAATAAATAACATGTAGATTTTACAAAAAATACTAATTAAGATATAAACTATACTCCTACTATTTTCCTAGCGAATCATGCGACACCCTCGACATATGAGACAAAAGTCTCCGACAGACTCCTAGTGGGGATCAGGATCTAATTGATGTCTTAGTGCAACCTCGAGAGACTCGACCAATTACACTAAGCCCAAAAGGTAGACAACTCTTGCCAATCATAACTCCTTGTGATTCCCATCATGTTCGACCTATGAATCATCATGGTCTTGATTGCTCGACCAACCATGAAGTTTAGTTAAGTCATCACCATCGTTACAAGATGAGTCTGATTTAATTGATATGCTCTCGACTACTCGACCAAGTCATACCATGTCCTCAGGTTATTGGTGACATTTATATATCATAAGCAAGAACTCAATCATGTAGGTAGGCAAGTCTTGAGTGACTCGACCAACTCAACCTATGTCGTGATTCAATTTCTTCCTATAACGATGGAAGACCACGTGGGTCAATCTTATTACCTTATGCTTACCTACTTAATATTATCGTAGGAGGGGTTTTCATTTTGTATCGATCTCCTAATATGTCGTGTCACATATTTAATATATATCTACATCGCATATAAATATATATATATATATACGTATATCTAGTGGGTGTACAACACATCACATATGCAAATAATACCAGATGATCATGAGCCATCACATAATATGATTAAGCTCGAGCCAATGGGCCTAATTACTCAAATAGGATTTATATGTGCATCGACGCATCTCCGTGACCCGTGATTATTGATTTTGTCATCATCAGTTCCATCGGATCATCATATCACCATATGACGTGATCTCCTGCCACGATATCGTAGGTCCCGCTGTCATCTCCACGCTCTCGCTGTGCCTCTCCATGTAATTACAAATAATTACAAGCACGTAGGCCCGATAATAACAAAGGCTCGCAGGCCCCAATAATAATAATAATAATAATAATAATAATAATAATAATAATAATAATAATGACACATATTACAACACATGACTCATGATCATCTATCCACATCATACATCACATTATATGTAAGATTACTAGATATATATAATAATTAATTAAACTAATTAATTAATTATTTTTTGGAAATCAGAATATGCTCAAAATTTTCAGAATTATCAAGGGCATTTTGGTAATTTTGGATGAGAGGACAATTCTTAGAATTTCTAGAATTGTTGAGAGTATTTTCATAATTCTAGATGAGAGGATAGTCCTTAAAATTTCTAGAATTCATAGGGGTAGGATTGTCCTTTTCTAAAAAGGATGCCCTAACCCCTATTGCCCCCTCTCTGCAGCTGCCGCTGCCCCTCTGCAGCAATGCCCTTGCCCATCGGCAATCGCTCGCTAAGGGGTGGCCACCCCTGCGACCGTCGTCGCCACCCCGGCGGTAGGGCTGGCCCGGTAGCACCTGCGCCCCCACGGGTGCTACTTGCGGCTATGCTGCGGTGCTTTTATCCAGCACCGCCTACGCTACCGCTTGTGGGCCTCTTGGGTGCCTTGGCCTTGGTGGCCTTGATCATGGTCGCCCCAATGCAGGGGCCTTGGCCGTGGCCTGGTCATGGGCGACCGGTCTTGCATGGGGGCTAGCCGTGGCTGGTCGCCTCTCCTCCTCATTGCCTTCACTGCGAAAACGTAATAAGAACGCGTAGAACGATTCTACGTGATTCAATCTCATCACATGTAGTTTAAAACTAATCTTTCGCATGAAAACCTTGGCTCTGATACCACCGTTGGGAAACCTTAGTGGGTGCATGACATGCGCAGCAAAAATCAAAACAAAAACTAGTTTCCGATGTAGATCAAATCATCATGCAAAATATTGGGATTAAGAGAAAAATACAAAAAATGATAAAACCACGATGTGTGAGAGATTGATTTTACCTAGGAAGATCGTATATCCCTGTATTTCCAGATCCAGATAAAGAGAATGAAGGAGGTCAAGTGCCCTCCTCTCTAGTGGTATCCACATGATGGATCTCTGCAACGAAACTCCTCCAATCTGATCTCGTAACTCTTGCGCAGAGGGAGGGGGATGCCAAAGCTACAGTCTATCAATCATGAGTCTGCCCTCCTATTTATGGAGAGCTACCAAAAACCCTAGGGTTCCTGCCTTAGTGGGTATTGGATCTCCATCCAATTACCCACTAACCTTACATTATTGGGTCTCTATCCAATAATCTTGTTAGGCCTTTAATTGGGTCTCAATCAAGGAGCCCATCAGCATAGGATCTCATCTAATAAGAATAGGGGCTAATTAGATCTCCATCCAATTCTCTATTCGCTGAAGCATCCACCATATACGTGTGACTCTTTAGGCCCGATACCAAGCTGGCTGTGAGTCACTCCAATCAGAACTCCTTATGATATAGTGAATTATTATCCCCCATAATAATTCACTTAACTCATCGACTATGGACGTATAATGCCACTACGCCACAGTCCCCAGACGGTGCAGGGGGGATCGAATCCATCGGACCTATCTATCCATAGTTATCGTATATCTATAATCCATCATCCAACTAATATCCTAGAGATCGCATATTGGACATGGTATTATCAGGTCACATACGGAATCCGTTCATAGTCTCGCTCTAATTAGATTCTCTCGAAGAACTCTTTCTCTCTCAATCCGAGTGACCCTGACTAGGTATTTGTCTAAGCAAGTACATATGGGATATTCCTCTCATGGCGCCGAGAGTGAATGATCCTCTATTGATACTTAATTGCCTTCTTAAGGTTGGCTACCAATCCCGATAACCAGTTGTACCAGATCTGGAACTTTATAAACCTGTAAGTCTGGCATCAAAGGAAGGAGTACTCATACAAGATATCCTTAGTGTCTCAAGTCTAAAGACTAAATACACAACTGGGACTATGGAATCACTATCTGACATTAGGTATCATCAACCATTCAGTGAACTCATTCTCCAATGAGTACATGTACTATATCCTTAGTGTCTCCACACAAGTGGATATAAGGCCAATCACCTCCATCATATGGACTGGTATATAGTACACCGGTCTATCCGGTTATTTCAATGTCCCTCTCGAGTAACTTATGACCAGGATTATTTAGGATTTGTGTTAGAGGTGAATCGATCTTATTATCGTGATCTCATCACGATTTGATTCATATTACACAGAACTAAGGACATCACAGTTTATATGTTACATATAATATAATGTGAGAATATGCCAATATTAATCATAAGTAAAAAGATCACATAACGTGTCACACGTACCATCACTCACATGATTGGCTTGTAGGGCACCTATAACCAGCAAGTTGGAGCACTATCACCTTGTTGGTGTTGTATGTGGATGACATCATAATAATTGGTAATGATATAGGAATGCTTTCCATAGTGAAACTTGGCTATCTAAAAATTTATCCATAAAGGACTTAGGGGACACATCTTATATTTTGGGGATCCAAATCTATAGATATAGATCTAAGAGGATGCTTGACTTGTCCTAGTCTAGGTACATATACTCCATTGTCAAAAGGTTTGGCTTGGAGAATTCCAAGATACCGGTGAGATATGAAATATCACTTTCTAGGAGTATATCCCAAAGATTCCTAAAAAATGGGTAGACATAGATAGGGTATCCTATGCCTTAGGGATAGGGTCTATTATGTATGCTATACTATATACCAAGCCTGATATAGCACATGTTCTAAGTGTCACAATCATGTATCAGGTGGATCCAACTTTGGAATACTAGAAGGCAATAAAGTGGATCCTTAAGTACTTGAGAAGGACTAAGGATCTTTTACTGGTATATGGAGGAGGTTGCCTCCAGGTTGAGGGCTATATAGACTCGAGTTTTCAATCCGACATTAATGATAGTAAATTGAACTCAGGATATATTTTCACTTGAATATAGGAGCAGTAAGCTGTAAGAGTTCCAAGCAAGATACTACTACTGACTCGACCACAGAGGCAAAATATATAGTTGTAGTAAAAGCAACGAAGGAAGGGGTATGGATAAAGAAGTTCATTAGGAACAATGAGGCAATCGCTCAAGCAAAGGAACAATGAGGCAATCGCTCAAGCAAAGGAACCCAGGTCTCATCAGAAGTCTAAGTATATTTCGAGGAGGTTTCATCTAATCAGAGAGATCATAGTTCATAAAGATATAGTAATAGAAAGAGTTCCATCTTGTCACAGACAACAATGTAAATGAGGTGTTCGATGAAATGCTCATGTTTGTCCGTGTCCTTCGATTTGTGTATATAACTTGTACAACAAGTAGCGGGCTTGCAGTAGGCTTAGTAGCCCTAGTTTAGTTTCTTTTGTGGTCAATTTTGGCTTGTAAATACGAGTGTGTTTTGTAAGCACTTGTGGGGGCTTTGGTCTGTAATGAACCATTTTCTTTTGTGTGCAACCTCTCTGAGTTTGTAATGTCCATGGGTGTAATTTGTATATGGATTTATAAAGTGTTTGTTTGAGCAAGTTGCTTGTGGATCCCATTGGAATTGCTTCCTCTAGCCCATTTTCTCTTTTGTAAGTCTAAGGGACTCCAGGAGATCTCGGGGAAGGCTGACCTTTACGGATGGACACGCATGGGTGCCGCACGACTTAGGCAAAATCAGCTAAGCCCGTGACAATGTGGTATAAGAGCAGAACAAGCATATACAGAAACACTTACCATACAAACGTGGGGGACCTAGCTGGGCTGTATGGAGGACAGCCAGCACATGCAACAGTTTGGGGGAAAACAAACATTGACATGTAGAGAAAGGAGTTGCTTTGAGGAACGGGCATCCATGTTTGGTATTCAGAGGAATGGCCAAGCCCTTTGCGCGAGAGGCACCACGAGGACAGGCAAGCGAAGAAGAATGTGTAGTGCACAAAGATTGGGATGGTTGAGTTCAAGCTATAACTCGATGTTGGCAACCAAACTTGATGGTGCTCAAGGCAAAGCTGGGTGCTTGGTAAGAGATGAGACCGTGCAAAGTGGGAGGTGTTGTGTTATGACCAAAAGAGTTATGCAAATCTCATAGTGGTGAGGAGAATTGCTAACTTGAAGAATTCGATACTCATGCACGGGCTTGTACATGGACGACGGAGTGTTCGTGGCCATCCCAAGGCATGATCGGAACTCAGCGCCATGGAGCATTAGAACTTTCTCTTCGACATAAAAGGATACGTCTGTAGGTGGCTGAAATATGCAATAAGTTCATCACGTTGCTAGACTCTGAAGGGTGCAGTGGAGACTGTATTGGCAAAGGGTCACAATCTAGCAAGTGCATTTACGGAGGTAGAACAAGGCATAAGTTGTTCAGCAAGACGGAGTAGTCCAAAGGGGATAGTGGTCTCCGAAACTTCCAATGGGAAGTATGTAAAGAGGAAAATTGCTCCAGCATGATAAATATCCAGGAGGGATAAGTCCTAGTTCTCTAGAGGGAGAATTATGTGCAACAGACTGCACATATTGAGGAAGAGTTCCTCAAGGCTATATCTTCACAAAGTTCAATGGACCGAATGAGGTAGTGCATTGGTGGATGCATTTCGAGATCAAGTGGGGAGTAATCCAAGGCAACATCATATGAAGGCACACTTAGAGTCGATGCAGAAATCAAACTCAATGGAGGGCTGACCCGTGGAATGGTGGACGCGAGGGCCACTATCAACTCAATGCAAATCGAGGAGTAGAGTAACTTAGGTGGAACTGGGTAAAGTATACCAAGCCATATGAAGGGAGTCGACATAGAAGATGAAACATAGGGCGGAGGCACGAAGCTTTCCTTAGACAGAGGTCAAGGGCATGAACTCGTGTAGAGGCAAGAGTGGGATCATGTTGTTCTATGGGTTCTTCATTCTGATGGGACAGACTTATCTTGCATGGTGCCAAAGATGAAGGGAGCTTCGAGGCACATGCAAGCTACCTCAGAGATGCATTTGACGGAGTAACTAAGGTGATTTAACTTGCGGAGGCAAAGTTGGGATCAGGAGACCTTAGCACGGGGCAAGAGGATGTAGAGGTGGGTACTCTTGAAGAATATGCCATAGTGTTGCCATTCGAGTTGTCAGGAACAAGTGGTGCATAGCAGAGATTGTGCTGGTAGGGGATAGAGGCCTAGGATCCAGACAATGGTGCACCAATTCTAGCGAAGTCAGGGGGACTTCATGAGCTACTGGGCGACGGACTATCCTAGAGCTATACTTCGTCCAAGTGTGACCCAAGAGTGGGTGGACAAAGGTGAATTGCCAAGGGAGCGAACTAAAAATCGGAGATGGTGGAGACCCTACGATGTGTTGGCAGAGGCCACATGTGGAGAAGTCGTAGTCCGAATTCATCACATGAGAATCTATATACAATGGAGATATCACGAGGAGGCGACAAGGTGTAACGGATCGTGGTGAAATAGTTCGTGGCAATGCAATGCAGGCGATCATGTCTTGTGAGGGACAAGATCATGCAAAGGTATGATTAGGAGTTACTAGGAGCTCCACTTTGGTATACGACACAACAAGAAGAAGGGCTATGGATTCAAGGAGTGAATGCCGTGGTACCACAGAGGCGGGTCTTCGTGTGTGCATCAAAGCTTGCATTGGGTGAAAGCCTTAGTCATGAGCATATGGGGGCTGTATACCACCGAGGAAGAAGTCCATGTGCAAGTACCAGTGAGTCCCAAGGAGGGGGATGTGATCATGTGAATGATCAGGAGCTACTGGAAGCTCCACTCTGGTGAACAATGCAATGGCAAGAAGGGCTATAGATTCAAGGGGTGAATGTCATGGTACCATAGAGGCGGGTCTTCCATGTGTACGCATTGAAGCTTGCATCAAATAAAAGCCTTAGTCATCAGCATATAGGGGCTGTGTACCACCGAGGAAGAAGTTAGATTGCAAGTACCAGTGAGTCCCATGGAGGGGACTTGATTATACAAAGGTATGATCAAAGTGGTTAGAGAGTTGGACTGCTTCAGTGCTTACATTTGCTTAAGGGAGCTCGGCAAGTCAAAGGACGAAGCCGAGTAAGCGAACGTTGCTACCAAGGAAGCTAAGGAGAACAGAATCGGTGCGAGCACTGTAACAAGATGGCAGAGGCCATGCATAAGAGTTGTATTTTATTTTTTCATCGACTAAGGAGAACTGCTAGGATGACACAGTGATGTCGAAGCAGGTGGTCGAAAGGGGCGAGGAAGCGACGACGAGTCCAGTGGGGCTCAGCTACCCAAAAGCAAAGCATCGGTTAGAAAGGAGGTGGACTCGGAGGAGTGCCATAATGTCGCAGAGGCAGATTTACCAATTACGAAGGAAGGGATGCAGATGCAAGGCAATGGATAGTAGGGCTATGGGCTTGGCAGCACCATGGTACTATAGAGGCGGGACTTCCATGGAGTCATCGATCCCTTGCTCTCATGGAGGGAGAGCATTAGTCGAAAAAGGGGGCTAAGGAGGTAGGGAATGCAAAGACAAACTCCAAGTACCAAGATAGGGCAAAAGGGCAGAGGCCAAGGAACTTCATAAGATCGATGTCAATGGACTTCTCATCAAGATAGTCGAAATTAAGGGACTTTGGGTTGATGTAGGAGTGCTTGACCAAGAAACAAAGTAGGCAATGCATGGTACTGTACCTTTCTACTCAAAGGAGTAGGCAACAAACGTGATAGAGAAGATGATACAATTCCAGAGGCGACCAGACCTATCAAAGACTTACTCCAAGTTGGGGGACTCTAAGTTGGGGTAAACTTTTTGCTCTTTTCGGGTAAAACTTCTTGCATTCCAGAAGTTCAATGACAGTGGGAAGGCGAATCATAGTAGCTAACTCAACGCAAGGAGTGCAAACACTTCATGTGCTTCAGAAGTGTGAGTAAAGAGCGGGTGAATGTTAGTAACCAGCTCAATGCATGAAGTACGAACTTGAGGAGGCAGGCGAAATCGAGTAACCTTTGCCTTCTCAACTTAGGAGAATGGGCGAAATTGAGTACCCTAATTCTCTTAACTTGAGGAGGTGAGCGAAGCCAAGTAACCTTGTCTTCTCAACTACTAAAAGAATGGGTGAAGTTAAGTATCCTAGTTCTCTTACTTATCCAGTAGAGGAGCTCTACATAAGTTCAGTGACCCTTCAAAGAAAGCTTATGAAAGACAATAGTTGTCAAAGCCTCACAATTGGTGATCAATACTACTGAGAGTAGATTGTCTGCTTCATTTCCCAATTGACTAATCGAAAGCGGGAATGATGCGAATATACTTGGAAGTGACAACTAAATATGGAAGAAGGATCAATGGGCAAACATTATGGAGGAAGGACCTCAAAAACCTTAAAGTCTGCGAGGCAATACTCGTCAAAGTTCAATAAGCATCCACCCAGTTCAAGCAATATGAGTATACTACGATACTGGTGCATAATAAGGCAGGTGTTTTCCTTCATTAGAAGGATCCATGGGAACCAACAAGGATCAGCACAACTCAGCAAACCCCACACTAGATTCAGTCATTGGTGAGTTGAAGCAGCATGGTGGATTAGAGTTCGACTACTCAACAACAACAACGGCGGAGAGCGGCTGGGAGCCAAAGGGGCGTATTACAGCCAAAGTCGAAGATTGAAGATTTAGTAGATTGCGAGGAGATGCAGCGTCTACAGTGGCTTCGACGAGGATGTCGAAGGAATAAGTGGGGGAGAATGTCACAGACAACAATGTAAATGAGGTGTTCGATAAAATGCTCATGTTTGTCCATGTCCTTCGGTTTGTGTACATACCTTGTATAGCAAGTAACGGGCTTGCAGTAGGCTTAGTAGCCTTAGTTTGGTTTCCTTTGTGGCCAATTTTGGCATGCAAATACGAGTGTGTCTTGTAAGCACTTGTGGGGGCTTCGGTATGTAATAGACCATTTTCCTTTATGTGTAACCTCTCTGAGTTTGTAATGTCCATGGGTGTAATTTGTATCTAGCTTTATAAAGTGTTTGCTTGAGCAAGTTGCTTGTGGATCCTGTTGGAATTGCTTCCTCTGGCCCGTTTTCTCTTTTGTAAGTCTAAGAGACTCTAGGAGATCTCGGGGAAGGCTGACCTTTGCAGACGGACACGCATAGGTGCCGCACGACTTAGACAAAATTAGCTAAACCTGTGATAATCTAAGGATAATATTGCAGGTCCATTGATGAAGCCGCTGACTCATATTGTATTTGAGCGTGATAAGGATCTTATGAAGATCATGTTGAATCTTGAATTTTGATGATAAAATTAATTGATGGGGTTGCTGATCTAATTTGTGTTAGAGATGAATAATACATGATTAACTATGATAATATAATCAGATGTTGGGTCGGAGTCAAGTTTGGGCATCGGGCTGGGGTTCAGACGATGCAATGAAACTCGTCGAGAGTTCGTTAGAAGCTCACCGAAGGTATCGGGGGCTTGCTGGGAGTTCACTGGGAGCTCGCCAAAAATGATGGGAGCTTGCCAGAAATGCACCGGGGGTTCGCCAGAAGATGATTGAGACTTGCTAGGAGTTCGACGGAGGTTACCGGGAAGATCTCCGGGAGTTGGGAAGGTCACTTGACACATTGGTCAAATTGATTATATTTATATACCTTAGTACATCGTAGTTAGTATCAGTTTGATTTAGAGTCCAAATTGAGTTACATCTAGAAGGAATCCAAATTAACTTAATGTGAGGTAACCGAGTCTATTTTGGGTTGAATTTAAGCTCAGGTTGAGCTCATTTCGTTGACCCGGAAAGGGGTCAATAAGAGGTATGAGTCGAGAACGCAAAAGTATAGAAAAAGTAGTTTTTGTGGGATTCTTGATGGTAGTACCATTGGTGGGTGGTTGTAATACCACCCGGGTGGGTGGTTGTAATACCACCCAGGCGGTGGTTGTACCGCCCAAGTCAGTGGTTATACCATCGTTACCCTGTTTTCAGGGTGCTTTCGACAGTGGGACTATCGGCGTTAGTGGTAGTACCGCCCGTACGTAGAATTTATGTAAAGCTTTGAATTTTAGCTCTATTTTTTAATCTAATTAGGGTCTATAAATACCTCAAGTTTTTTTGCTTGGAGTAATAAGGTTCTGTTAAAGAGTTGCAAAATTGAGAGCTTCTCTTGAATACTTTAAATTGTAAATCGAGTTTAAGGGAAGTGAGAAAAACTTTAAAGGTTCCTATCCTGAACCTGTGAAAAGGAGAGAGTGGGAAGTGTAAGGGTTTGGTCTTCACCCGAAGAAAATTAGTAGTGGACACTAGTGGGCCTCGACGAAGAGGACTTGGGAAGTAGACGTAGGCCAAGTTGTGGCCAAACCACTATAAAATGTGAGTATCTCATAACTTTCCTTTTTGAATTTACATGTTCTTACTTGAGCTTTCTTTAAGCAATATCATAACTTAATATCGTTCAATAGTTTAATTGCTCACTTACTCAACTTATGAAATGCTTTCGATCTCGATTTTATTTCAAACAAAATTTTCTTTAAACTGTATTTTCAACACTTGACTAATTCAACACCCCCCTTTCTTAGTGTCAATTGATCGTAACAGTTGATATCAAAGCCACGTTGTACTCATTAGATTAACACCCAAGTGAGTAAATGATTTATTATGGTATTAACGAGGGTCAATGCATCACAAGTCCTCTTATGTTCAACAGGATGAATTACAATTACTAAAAAATTAGAATGCATATTCTGATTTTTATGGATTTTAATTTATGACACATCATTGAGAATGGTTTTGAAAAGTCTTCCAAACCAATGAACGAATAGAATAATTTGGAAAAGAAGACTTTTTCTTTAAATGTAAGAGCAATAAATACTTTATTTTATGCTCTTGGTAAGAGTGAGTTTAATTGAGTTTCTGTTTGTGAAACAGCTTTTGAGATTCGACATAAATTAAAAATAACACATAAAAGCATGACTAAACTAAATGAATCATTAAATGAAAAGGCTTGTTAAAATAAATTGAAGAACACCTTCCCAAGAATAGGAAGGAAATTACTTTGAGAATATAAGAACAAGACCTTCCAAAGAACATGAAGGATATTGAATTAAGAACAAAAGAACATCACCTTCCAAAGGACTGGAAGGAACTAGAACTGAGAACAATAGATGATTCCTTAAGTAAAACATCGAGTGATGAGAACTTTGAACTTTTGACAAATGAATAAAAAAAATTAATAAATAAAATCATAAAAATAAACTTAAATTAGACAAAACCTCTTACTATAAATGCAAAAAACTAAGACACTTCAAAGATGAGGAGCACACCCAAGAAGTAGAAAATCTCGTGCTCATGGCCAACCATGATGAAGTAACCCAACTGAAAGTTCTTTTACTTTTAATGAATTATTTATTTCTTTTCATGAGCTTTATGATGATTTTAAAAAGATTAATAGATCTTATAAACTACTTAAGAAAGACCATGATTCACTAGTTAGTAAATTTGAAGAAATATATGAAGCATCACCATCACTTAATTCATGCACCAAATGTGAGACTTTAGAGGAACTTAGAAACGAAAATATTTTATTGCAACAAACATTAAAAAATTTAAAATAGAGAATAAATTCCTAAATATGATTGTTGCAAATAAGGGTCATGTTCATAGTAAACAAGGTATTAGCATTATGAGCAATACTCATCAAAAGCCAACTACTCTTATTAGAAGACTTATATTACACTCTTTATCTAAAAATAAATATAATATTTATGGTAGATATAGATACTTTGCTTATAAGTGTTTATTTAGGAAATATAGTCCATATAAATTAATTTGGGTTCCTAAAGGAACCATAAACAATCAAATACCTGTAGTGAAAATGGATAGAGCTTTTCATGAGGGTCCCAAAATCAAATAGGTATCTAAATTAAAACCCCACATATTGTAAATTTATCTCATAACAAGACTAGGAGCACTAAATGATATCTTAAAGTGGATGCTCAAGCCACATGACTTGAGATCTAACATTCCTTTTAAGCTCACTAGCCTAAGCAACAATAATAAGAAAAATTATTGGAATTAAATTTATTAACAAAAATCTCATGACAGTTCATGATTATAAAATTAATCTTAATTATCTTTTAATTATTAATGACCTATGCATAGCCAATGTATGTTAGTACAAAAATGAATTAGAATAAAAAACTTTAGTTATTTTTGATGCAAAATTATCTAAGTGGAAATTTATGAAAAAAGGGATTTGATGGTAGGTTCAAAATAATTGGTTTGAATATTTGTTGATTTAAATGCAAAGGCATTTGTTGAATGACTTAAATATTATAGTGATTTTGACTAGGTTAGCTTATAAATATAAATATTGAATGATTGACTTGAAATATAATTAAATATTATTTGTTGAATGTTAGATTATTCTTGAATTTGAGCTTAGAATAAAATAAAAAAAGGAGGTGAAAAAATCATGATTTATTTTCTAATATTTTATTAAAAATAAAAATATTTTTGAAATGAGAATGAAATGAGTATGGTAACTCATTTCACTAGGTCAAAAGAGTTAGGCTCACTTAAGAAAGAAAAATAATTGAAATTAAGATACCGAAGCTCTTGTTTGAAAATTTTTATTGCAATGATCTTTATGTTTTCTCTTTAAAATGAAACTAAGGTTTTGACTTTAAATGACATTACATAAGGATATTCTTGAAATAAATTATATAAATTGAAACAACTAAAAGAAAGAAAGTATTTTTGAAAATTTCTCAATCTCTATTTTATTGAGTTTTCAATAAGAGATTGATGAATCTATTCATGATAATTTTAAATCTTGATTTTGATGATTTAAACTTGAATAAGTTATTATCTAAATTATAATCTCAATATCTTGAAAATTGTAACTTGAATCTTCATATAAATCAAAATAGTTTACTATGATTCTTACATTTTATTAAAGCAAATTATCCAAACGAATCATTATTTAACTTTTTGATCATTTAAAATTATAACATGAGATTTATTCATTATGAAACATAATCTTGATAACTTGAAATTTTGCTACATAAGAATCAAGATCTTTTATTTTTTCTGCCTTAGAACTTGCAAAGAAAAGTTTTCATCCTATTTATAATTTTGACTTCTCAATGTTTGTAACTTGATTACTTTTATATGAATCAAGATCTTTCTTATTACTTGATCTCTTAAAATTTCTTTTTGTTATTTAAGAGGAGATTTGACAAATTAAATCATGACATTTGGTATTCATGATTTGATATCGTTCATGTTATGATTTAACATTGACTTGTATTCATGAATAGTATACCTTATAACCAAATTTATGTTTTTTAAAATTATGATAAGATGAAAATTGAATATTTTTATGAATTTTCTCTTGACTTCTTGATTTATCTTAATTCTTTATGGAAATTAATTTTTAATATCTACGATTTCTTCTTTTTAATATAAAGGAGATTTACGATCTTAACAATTTTAAGTTGAGACTTTTTATTAAGATCGTTCTTCTGTTAAGAAGATTTATCTAAATAAATTAGATGTCTTAAAATTTATCTTGGATGAATCAAGTTTATTTAATCCCCTAAGACTGATTTTTATTATTTACAAAGAAAAAAAAGGAGAGAGATTTATTAAAAGAAATAATGTCTTTTAATACTTACAATTTGATCTTTAATGACATGATCCATTTGTGCTTATGGTCATAATTAGGATATGGATGTAAAAAGAAAAATTATATCATCATATGCCTTTTTAACAATCACAAAGGGAGAGAAAATTGATATCTTAACAATCAAACCATTAAATAAAGAATAATTTGACTTTATTAGAAGATAGCTAGGATTGTTAACCCATTCAAATGCATGATTTACTTTTTTTTGAATTGCTTAAAATTTACATATGATGAATGTATAAGTGGATCTGGGATTTCTCAGATTTTTGAGCTTATCTTTGAAATAATATCTTCAGAGTTTATGTTTATAAGATTGAGATTAAAAGCTTTTTGTAGTGATGTGATCTTTATTTTCACACCCTCCCATCGTTTCTTCTTCTATTTTATTCACAAAAGGGCAGAAAACTTTTTGATGAGAAAATCCTATATTCATACTATTTTACTAAGGGGGAGCAACTAAATAAAATTTTCATGTATTGAATATTTAGATATGTGATCAATAATTCTCATTTTTTTGATAACACATGGGGAGAAACTTGAAATATGATGAACATTTACCTTAAAATTATTTGCCCAATATTTCACCTTTTTGTTGATAACAAAAGGGGAGAAATGATACATTGATGATAAATATAGAATATTAATGAAACATGATAAAATAGACATTTCTCTTTTTTGTTGATAACAAAAGGGGAGAAATGATTGATGAATTAATGTGGAGAATTAATAATTGATGAGTTAAGGGGGAGAATTTGAAATTGAAGTATGAATTTGAAATTAATGTTGTTTCATGATGAATGAATATATGTTTTGAAAATATTTGATATATTGATGGTTGATGATTTAAAATAGAAAATTGTTTGAAATTAATGTTGTTTCATAATTTATGAATGTATGTCTTGAAAATCTTTGATATATTGATGGTTGATGAATTAAGGGGAAAAAATTGTTGTATGGATGTATGTTTTAAAAATTTTGAAATATTTATGAATGGTATCATGCTTGAATTCAAAAGTGTTAGGTTTTTTTGAATTCAAGTTTGTTTTATCCTATGGAGTTTACATAAGTTAAGGTTAACTTCCATCATCAATTGATTGTTATCATTCAGAGGAGGATATAAATGATATATTGATGACAAATATAGAATATTAATAAAAATGATAAAATGATCATTTCTCATGTTTGTTGATAACAAAGGGGGAGAATTATTGATGAGTTAATAAAGAGAATTAATTATTAATAACTTAAGGGGGAAAATTTGAAATTGATGTATGAATTGAAATTAATGTTGTTTCATGATGAATGAATATATGTTTTAAAAATCTTTGATATATTGATGGTTGATGGCGAAAGAGGAAATTTTTTTTGAAGTTACTATTGTTTCACAATGAATGTAAGTCTTGAAAATCTTTGATATATTGATGGTTGATGAAATAAGGGGGAAAATTGTTGTATGGATGTATGTTTTGAAAATTTTAAAATATTTATGAATGGTATCGTGCTTGAATTCAAAAGTGTCGGGTTCTTTTGAATTCAAGTTTGTTTTAGTTTTATCCTATGGAGGTTACATAAGGGGAGTTAAGGTTAACTCCTATCATTAATTGGTTATCATCATAAAAAAAGGGAGATTATTGAATCTCGAATTTGATGATGAAATCAATTGATGGGTTTGTTGATCTAACATATATGTTAGAGATGAATGATGCAAGATTAACTACAACAAGGCAATACAATCAGATATTGGGTTGGAGTCAAGTTCGAGCATCAGGTCGGGGTTCGGACAATGCAGTGGGAACTCGTCGGGAGTTTGCTGGAAGCTTGTCACAGGTATCAGGGGCTTGTTGGGAGTTCACAGAAGATGATCAGGAGCTTATCAGGAATGTGCTGGGGGTTCACTAGAAGATGACTGAGACTTGCCGAGAGTTCGCCGGAGGTTACCGAGAAGATTACCGGGAGTTAGGAAGGTCACTTGACACATTGGTCAAATTGATTGTATTTATATGCCTTAGTATGTCATAGTTAGCATCAGTTTGGTTTTGAGTCCAAATTGAATTATATTTGGAAGGAATCCAAATTAACTTAATGTGAGGCAAAAGGGTTCACTTTGGGTTAAATTTGAGCTTAGGTTGAGCTCATTCCGTTGACCTAGAAAGGGGTCAACAAGAGATACAAGTCAGGTACATAAAGGTATAAAAAAGTAGCTTTTACGAGATTTCCAATGGTAATTCCACTAGTGGGCAATGGTAGTACCGCCCAGATTGGCGGTTGTACCATCACTAAACTATTTTTAAGGTGCTTTCGGTGGTAGTGCCACTGACGTAAGTAGTAGTATTACCCGTATGTAGAATTTGAGGAAATATTTAAATTTTAGCTTCATTTTTGAAGCCAATTGGGGTCTATAAATACCCTAATTTTTCTTGCTTAGAGCAGCAAGGGTGGTGAATGAAAAAGTAGGAAAAAATTCTGTTAAAGAGTTATAAAATTTGAGAGCTTCCCTTGAGTGCTTCAAATTATAAATCGAGTCTAACGAAAGTGAGAAAGACTTATAAAGGTTCCTCTCCTGAACCTGTGAAAAGGAGAGAGTCGGAAGTGTAAAGGTTTGGTCTTCACTTGAAGAAAATCAGTAATAGACACCGATGGGCCTTGACGAAGAGGACCCGAGAAGTGGACGTAGGCTAAGTTATGGCCGAACCACTATAAACTGTGAGCGTCTCTTAATTTTCTTTTTTGAATTTACATATTCTTACTTGAGCTTATTGGGAACTGTGTTTCTTTAAGCAATATCATAAAGAAACCCTTGAAAGTGTTTCTTTAAGTAATATCATAAAGAAATACTAGAAAGTGTTTCTTTAAGCAATTTCATAACTTAGCACATTCAATAGTTTAATTGCTCACTTATTCAACTTGAACGAAACACTTTCGATCTCGATTTTAATTTGAGCGAAAGTTTTCTTAAACCAAAGTTTTCAACACTTGCACTAATTCACCCCCCTCTTAGTGCCAATTGAAAACTTTGGTTTAAGAAAACTTTCGTGCCAATCACTTTCGATCTCGATTTTAATTTGAGCGGAAGTTTTCTTAAACCAAAGTTTTCAACACTTGCACTAATTCACCCCCCTCTTAGTGTCAATTGATCATAACAGATTAGACACATAAGTGATTGGCTTTAAGTCAAGTAGGAGATTGCTGGTTACAGGTGCTCTGCAAGCCAATCACGTGAGTGATGACGTATATGACACACTGTGTGATCTTTTTGCTTATAGTTATTATTGATATATTCTCACATTATATTATTTGTTTCATGTATATATATTATGATGTCCTTGGTTCTGTACAATGAGAATTAAATTATGATGAGATCATGATAATGAGATCGATTTACCTTTAAACACAGATCCTAAATAATACTGGCTATAAGTTACTCGAGAGGGACATCGAGATAACTGGATAGACCGATGTATTGTATATCCATCTATATGATAGAGGCAGCTAGTCTCAGAGCCACTTGTGTGGGGAAATTAAGGATACAATACAGGTGCTCATCGGAGAATGAGTTCACTGATTGATCCACTTACGAAATGTTGTATGGTTAATGATACATAACGTCGATATTAATTCTGTAGTCCCAGTTGTGTGTCTAGTTCTTAGACTTGAGACATCAAGGATGCCTTGTATAAGTACTCTTTTGTTTTGACGTTGAACTTATAGGTTTGGAAAGTTCTAGATCTGGTATAACCTATTATCAGGATTGGTAGCCAACCTTATGAATGCAATTGAGTGTCAATAGAAGAATATCTACTATCAGTATCACGAGAGGAATATATCGTATGTGCTTGCTTGGACAAATCCCTAGTCAAGGTCAATCAGATTAAGAGAGAAAGTTTTTCAGGAGAATCCGATAGAGCGAGACTCACATAGATTCCGTATGTGGCTTGACAGTACCATGTCCAATATATGGTCTTTGAGATATTAGATGGATGAGAGATTATATATATGGTAATTGAGGATAGATATGTCCAATGGATAAGATCCTCTGTATTGCTTAGGAACTATGATGTAGTGGCCTAGTACGTCCATAATCGATGAGTCAAATGAATTATTATGATATAATAATTCACTGAATCAAAAGGAGTTCTAATAGGGAGGACTTATGGCCAACTCGGTATTGGGCCTAGAGGGTCATATACATATGTTGGATGCTTCAATGAATAGAAGATTGGATGATGATCCAATTAGCTCCTATTCTCATTAGATGAGATCTGACATTAATGGGCTCCTTGTATGATACCTAATTAGAGGCTAAAAGAAATTATTGGATATAGATCTAATAATCCAAGTTTAGTGGATAATTGGATAGATAGCCAATATCCACCAAGGCAAGATCCCTTAGAGTTTTATAGGTGGCTTTCTATAAATAGGAGGGGACGACATATAGTTGATAGGCTACACCTTGTTGAGTCTCAGATTTTGATAATAAAATTAATTGATGGTTTGATAATCTAACATGTGTGTTAGAGAAAGAAATGCAGAATTAACTACGATGAAAAAAAAGAATTACAACTAGATGTTGGGCCAGAATCAAGTTCGGGCATCGTGCCAAAGTTCAGATGATGCGATGGGAGCACGTTAGGAGTTCGCTAGGAGTTCGCCAAAGGAATCGGGAAGCTCATTAGGAACACGTTGTGAGATCATCGAAAAAAGACCATAAGACTCGTTGGAAGAATACTGGAGGTTGTTGGATTGTTTGGAGTTAGGTTTTTTTTGAACTTGATGGTCATGTATGGTTGTAATTAAGTGATTCATAGTTAGGTTTGAGACCAACTTAAGTTAGATTTGGAAGGAATCCAAATTAACTCAAGTGAAGCAAACTAGGTCTATATTTGGGTTTAAATTGAGCTCAGGTTAAGCTCATTTAGTTGACCTGAAAAAGAATCAACTAAAGATATAAGTCGGTAATAGAAAAGTAGAGAAAACACTTTTCCAGGATTCCCGACGGTTGTACCACCAGTAGGCGATGGTTGTACTACACAAGTGATGGTCGTATTACTAAGGTTGATGGTTGTATTACCACCACCTTGTTTTCCAGGCAACTTTCGGTGGTAGTACCACTGACGCTGGCGGTTGTACCGCTCATACTTAAATTTTGAATTTCTAAAGTCAATTAGATTCTATAAATACCCCCAGTCTTCTTGCATTGAGCACAAGTAATTCGGCTAGAATTCTAAGAAAAATAGTGTGTTAAAAGTGTGCAAGAAAAAGAAAAGGGAGTAAGGGAGTGAGCAAAAGTGTTATAATCTTTGTAAAGATTTCACTTGTGAGTTGTAAGTGTAATACTTATAAGGTTCATCTCATGAGTCTGTGAAAAAGAGAGTGGGAAGTGTAAGAGTTTGGTCTTCACTCGAAGAAGATTGGTAATGGATACTGGTGGACCTCGACGAAAAGGACTCGGGAAATGGACGTAAGCCAAATTGTGGCCGAACCACTATAAATTGGTGAGCTTTTCTACCCTTATCTTTTTGTATTACATTTAATTATTCTTAATTAGTTTGAAGAAAGGCAAGAGGCGACTTTGTTTTAAATTATTTGCTTATTCGCTTTCAATGAAATCTAAGAAACGCTTCGTTATTTTAGTTTTTCTTCAAGCAAGTTTTTCAAATCGATTATTTTTACACTTGCACTAACTCACCCTCCCTAGCAAAACCCACACCCCCCCCCCCCCTCCTCTTAGTTACAATTGATCCTAACAATTGGTATCAAAGCATAGTTCAATGGGATTGATTATATATATTGGAAAAAAAGAATACATATTTTTCTGATTTCTATGAATTTTGATTTATGATACATAGTTGAAAATAGTTTTGAAAAGTCTTCCAAACCAACAAACGAATGGAATGATTTGGAAAAGAAGGTTTTTTCATTAAATGTAAAAGCAATGAATGTTTTATTTTGTGCACTTGATAAGAATTAATTTAATTGGGTTTCTATTTGAGAAACTAATTATGATATTTGACATACACTTGAAATCACACACGAAGGCACTAGTAGAGTTAAAGAGTCTAAGATTAATATTTTAGTTCATAGTTATGAATTGTTTCAAATGAAACCAAGTGAGACCATTAGAGACATGTACACCCAATTCACGGATGTTGTCAATGGTCTAAAAGCTCTTGGCAAATGTTTTTCTAAGTTTGAACTTGTTAGTAAAATATTAGGATCTCTTCCGAAAAGTTAGGATCCTAAAGTAACTGCAATTCAAGATGCTAAAGATCTAAATAATTTTCCTCTTAAAGAACTTATTGGATCTCTTATGACTTATGAATAAGCTGTAAGACTCATGATGAATTTGAAGAATCCCTTCCAAAGAACAAGAAGGATTTGACACTAAAAATTACAGATTGACTCTTGAGTGAAACCTCGAGTGTTGAGGATAATAACATTGCACTATTAACTAGAAAACTTTAGAAAATTATGAAAAAGAATAAAAATAAATAAAAAAGGGACAACATTATATGTTTTGAATGTAAGAAGCCAGGACATTTAAAAAATGAGTGCCATCAATTAAAAAAGAAGACTTCACACAAGAAGAAGGCTCTCTCGGTAACTTGGGATGACTTACGCTCATCAGATGAAGAAGACCATATCAAGGAAGAAGTCGCCAACTATGCTCTTATGGTCATCCATGACGAGGTAAGTGAGTCTTCCAATATCTCCTTTACTGAATTATTAAATATGTTTCATGAGATTTATGATGAATTTATAAAAATTAGCAAGTCTTATAAATTACTTAAGAAAGAACATAATTCACTAGTTAGTAAATTTTAAAAAATACATATAGCATTACCATTACATAGTTCATGCACCAAATGTGAAACTTTAGATGAACTTAGAAAAGAAAATATTGAATTAAAACAAATATTAGAAAATTTTAAAATAGAAAATAAATCCCTAAACATGATCCTTGCAAATAAGGGTCATGTTCATAGGAAAGTAGGTATAGGCTTTATCGGTAATACTCAATAAATGCCAACTATCTTTGTCAGAGGGGCCCACTCTAAACTTGTTATCAAAAATTAAATACAACTTTTGTGGTAGATTAGGATATCTAGCTTACAAATGTTCATTTAGAAAGTATAGTTTATATAAATTAATTATGGTTCCTAAAGGAACCATAAACAACAAAAAATCTTTAGATAGTGGATGTTTAAGGCATATGACTAGAGATCTAACTTAAACTAAGGCTAGGAGCATCAAATGGTATATTAATAGTGGATGTTTAAGGCATATGACTAGAGATCTAACTTTTTTTTCTAAGCTCACTAGCCCAAATGAACGAGTTGTCACCTTCAGAGACAACAACAAAGGTAAAATCATTGGGAAAGGAACCATATGTAACATATCAAACCTTTTGATTGAAGATGTACTATTAGTTGATAGTTTGAAACATAATCTACTTGGTATTAGCCAATATGTGATAAATGATATATTGTTACTTTTGAACCTAATGATTATATAATTGAAATGCCACACAAAAATAAATCTTTGATTACCTTAAGAAATAATAATGTGTATACCATTGATATTGAAAAGTTTTGTGATGAAACATGTTTTTTGGCTTTAAATGATGATGCTTATTTTGCATAGGAGGCTAGGTCATGATAGCATATAACTACTAAACCAAATCTCGACTAAAGATTTAGTAAGAGGATTACCTAGACTTAAGTTCATTAAAAATAAAATATGTGATACTTTTCAATTAAGAAATTAAATAAAAAGTGTCTTTAAGTCAACAAATTAAATAAAAACCTCTAGGCCACTATAATTGATCCATATGGATTTATTTGGACCAATTGATACTACAAGTTTATGAGGTAACAATTATGTATTTGTCATAATAGATGATTATAATAAATATACTTGGACTTATTTTTTGACACACAAAAGTGGTTCTTTTAAATATTTTTTAAAATTTTAAAAATTATCCAACATGAGAAAGATTTTATGATTTCATTAATATGTATTGATCATGGTCGTGAATTTAAAAACAATGAGTTCTAAAATATTTGTAAGTCAAATAGGTATATCTACAACTTTTCTACTCCTATAAATCCATAACAAAATAGAGTAGTAAAAAGAAAAAATAGGAGTTTACAAGAAATGGCTAGAACTATGTTGAACGAACATAGCCTACCCAAATATTTTTGGGCTGAAGCCGTTAACACGATATGCTATGTTATGAATAGGGTTATTGTAAGACTATTACTCTTTAAAACTCCTTATGAATTGTGGAATGGTAAAAAAATCTAATATTTCATCTTTTAAAGTTTTTGGTTGCAAATATTTTATTTTGAATGAAAAAGATGTCTTACGAAAATTTGATGCAAAATTTGATGAAAGTATTTTTCTTGGTTATTCCTTTATTTCAAAAGTTTATTATGTATTCAATAAAAGAACTTTAGTAATTGAAGAATCTATTTATGTTGTTTTTAATGAGATTTTTGAACTTACAAAAATTAATTTTAATGATGAATTTGATTTTAGTTCTTTGAATTTAAATGATAATCATCCTAAAAGCAACTTGGATGAATCTACTTCTAAATTCTTACCCAAGGAATAGAAGTATGTAAATGCTTATCTTAAGGAGCTTATAATAAGAGATACATCAAGAGGTATTCAAACTCGTTCTTCTTTTAAAAATTTTTATACTAATACCATATTTCTTTCTCAAGTTGAATCAAAATGCATTGATGAAGCTCTAAGAGATGGCTCTTGGGTTATCATAATATATGAAGAGTTAAATTAATTTGAGAGAAATGAGGTATGAGAGCTTGTTCTTAGACCTAGTGATCGTTTAGTGATTAGTACCAAGTGAGTTTTTAGAAACAAATAAGATGAAAATGGTATCATGGTTAGAAACAAGGCTAGATCAGTAACCAAAGGTTTCAACTAAGAAGAAAGGATCGATTATGAAGAAACCTTCACTTCTGTAGTTAAAGGATGCTCATTGCCTTTGCATCTTTTAAAGATTTTAAATTATTTCAAATGGATATTAAAGCTAATTTTCTTTATGATTTCATTACTGAAGAAGTGTATGTTGAACAACCCTCTAGTTTTGAAAATAGTCTTTTCCTGAATCATATTTTTAAACTTTCTAAAGCTCTTTTTGAATTGAAACAAGCCCCTTGGGCTTGATATAAAAGAGACAACTCTTTTTTTATTTCAAGTAATTTTTTGAAAGGCAATATTGATACCATATTATTTTTTAAGTATTTTAAAAATAATTTTCGTGTTATTCAAATTTATATTGATGATATAATTTTTGGTTCAACAAATGAATCCTTATGTAAATCTTTTGCCCAGAGTATGAGCCAAGAATTTGAGATGAGTCTAATGGGTGAATTAACTTTTTTCTTAGGATTGTAAATAAAGTAATTAAATGATGGTATCTTTATTAGTTAAACTAAATATACCTTAGATTTGTTAAAACGTTTTGGTATGGAAAATGTTAAGGCTATGAACACACCCATGAGCACTTCTACAAATTAGACTTAGATAATAAGGGAGAAAATTTTGATCAAAGAACATATATAGGAATAATAGGTAGCTTACTGTATTTAACTGCTGCTAGACTAGTTATAATATTTAGTGTTGGATTATGTGCAAGATTTAAATCCAATCTAAACTTTCTCACATTAAAGTAGTTAAACATATATTTAGATATTTAAAAGGAATCTCTAACTTAGATTTATGGTATCCAAAATACAAAACTTTGATTTACTTACTTATGTGGATGCCGATTTTATAGGGCGTAGAATAGATAGAAAAAGTACTAGCGGGATATGTCAACTTTTAGGGTATACTCTTATTTCTTGATCTTCCAAGACACAAAATTCGGTTGCCTTATCTACAGCTAAGGCTGAATATATTACAGCTAGTGCATGTTGTGCCCAAGTTGTTTGGATGAAAAACACATTAGAAGATTATATAATTTATTAAAAAAATATCCCTATAAAATATGATAAAACAAATGTCATATGTTTAACTAAAAATCTAGATCAACATTTAGGAACTAAACATATTGATATTAGACATCACTTTATTAGAGATCATGTGAATAATCATAACATATCTTTGGAATTTATTGATACTAAGTATCAATTAGCAAACATTTTCACTAAGCCGTTAAATAAAGAGCAATTTGACTTCATTAGAAGAGAGCTAGGAATGCTAAACCATTGACATAGATGATTGCTTGATTTGTAACTGTTATTTGAAATCTACATAAGATGAATTAAATTGTATGGGTAGCTCTTAATTTTTTTTGGATTTCAGAATTTATATCTATAAGATTAAGCCCTATTTTAAGATATGATGTTTTTCAGTCTCATTCATTGTCTCTTCTTCTTTCTTATTCACAAAAGGGAAGAAAATTTTTTATGAGAAATTCATGTTTTTATCCTCTTTTACTAAGGGGGAGCAATGCAGCACTAAACATTTAATCAATATTTATTTTGTACAAATATGACAAATTTGACACATGATGAGTTTATGTATCTTGAAATTATTTGCTAATTATTTCACCTCTTTATGTAAGGGGGAAAAATAGTGTATTGATGACATATGAATGAAAAATGATAAAATGGGGCATTTATACTTTTAGTGATAAATAAAGAGGGAAAAATAGTTGATGACTTAAGAGAAAAATTTTTAAATTAATTGTCTGACTGATGCATGAATTTTGTATGCTTGGAATATTTTTGAAGATTTAATGATTGATGATCTCAGGTGAAATTTTTGACATTAATGTTATATCATGTATCTTTGAAGATTTGATAGTTGATGATTTTTAAAATTCATGATATATCATTTCTAAATTTGATACATGGATGCTATTATACTTGAATTCAAGAGTGTGTGGTTTTCTTGAATTTAAGTTTTCCTTATTTAGATTATGACATGGATATAGGGGGAGTAAAGGTTAACTCCCGTCATCAATTGATTATCATCATCAAAAAGAGGAACATTGTTGAATCTCAGATTTTGATGATGAAATCAATTGATGGTTTGATGATCTAACATGTGTGCTAGAGAAAGAAATATAGGATTAACTATGATGGAGAAAAGAAATTACAATCAGATGTTAGGCTATAATCAAGTTCGGGCATCGGGCCAAGGTTCGGACGATGCGGTGGGAGCTCACCAAGAGTTTGCTAGGAGTTCGCTGAAGGAATCGGGAAGCTCACTGGGAACACACTAAGAGATCGCTAAAAAAAGACCGTAAGACTCACCGAAAGATTGTCGAAGGTTGCCGAATTGTTGGAAGTTATGTCATTTTTAAACTTGATGGTCATTTATGGTTGTAATCAAGTGAGTCGTAGTTAGGTTTGAGCCCAACTTGAGTTAGATTTGGAAACAATCCAAATTAACTCAAGTGAGGTAAACTGAGTCCACATTTGGGTTTAGATTGAGCTCAAGTTGGACTCATTTGGTTGACCTAGAAAAAGATTAACTGAAGGTACAAGTCGAGAATAGAAAAGTAGAGAAAATACTTTTCTGGGATTCCCAATGGTTATACCGCCAGTGAGTGACAATCATATCACCCAAGTGATAGTTGTACCATCCAATTGGTAATCGTACCACCCAAGTCGGTGGTTATACCATCGTTGCATTGTTTTAAGGGCAAATTTCGGTGGTAGTACCGTCGGCGCCGATGGTTATACCGCTCATACCCAAAATTTTTAGATATATTTAAATTTTTGACTCCAATTTTTTAAGCTAACTGGGGCTATAAATACCCCAAGTCTTCTTGCATTAAACACAAGTCATTGGACTAGAATTTTGAGAAATAGTGTGCAAAAAGTGTGAAAGAAAAAAAAATGGGGTGAGGGAGTGAGCAAAAGTGTTGTAATCTTTGAGTCTCCCTTGTGAGTTATAAGTGTAATACTTGTAAGATTCCTCTCCTGAGCCTGTGAAAAGGAGAGTGAGAAGTGTAAGGATTTGATCTTCATTTGAAGAAGATTGATAATGGACACCGATGGATCTCGACAAAGAGGATTTGGGAAGTGGACATAGGCTAAGTTATGATTAAACCACTATAAATTTGTGAGCTTCTCTACTCTTGTCTTATATATTGCATTTAATTATTCTTAATTAATTTAAAGAAAGGTAAGAGTATCATCTTTAAACCTTGTTTTAAATTGTTTGCTTATTCACTTTCAACGATGTCCAAGAAATGCTTTCAATTTCTAGTTTTGCTTCAAGCAAGTTTTTTAAATTGATTATTTTTACGCTTGCAATAATTCACCCCCCCCTCTTAGTACCAATTAATCCTAACACACTTTGGCCACCCCCCTCTATTCTCCTCTCCCTCTCCTACCCACTTGATCAGCCCCTCTCTAGTGCGAGAGGGCAACGAAGAAGATAGATGATCTTCTTCCACGTTTGTTGCGAGAAGCTACACAAGAGTTGCGAGACTTGGGGCTATGATTGAAGGAGTATTGCTACAGTGATTCATCATGTGGATACTACTAGAGAGGAAGACGCTTTACCTCCTTCTCTCCATCCAGATTGAAAAAATAAAGATATACGATCTCCCTAGGTAAACAATCTCAAACATGATATAATTTTTCAGTTTTATAATTTTTTATGATCCAATTTTTGCATCATGATTTTGATCTACCTGGAAAACTGGTTTTGTTTTGATCTTCTACTGCACATGTGATGCTCCTGCTTAGTTTCCTAGTAGTTTGCCTTTGATCAACAAAGAGCCATTGAAGAGGAAGTAGCTCGACTATTAGAAGCTGGATTTATCACTTAGGTTAAGTATCCGACCCAGTTGTCTAATGTAATTCTTGCTAAGAAAGCTAATGAAAGCTAGTGCATGTGTGTTGATTACACCAATCTTAATCAGGCCTGCCCGAAGGATTACTACCCGCTCCCGAGGATCGATCAATTGGTGGATGCCACCTCGAGCTATGAATTATTGTTGTTTATGGATGCATTCTCGGGCTACAACTATATTCAGATGGCACCACGAGATCAGGAGAATACAATGTTCATCACGCATCAGGGCACTTATTGCTACAAAGCAATGTCGTTTAGGTTAAAAAACACCAAGGCTATATACCAAAGAATGGTCAACCAACTATTCAAGGACCAGGTCGAGTGAAATATGGAGGTTTATGTGGATGACATGATTGTCAAGAGCAAGCCCGCCCAAATTCATCACTCATATCTTGCCAAGACATTTCATATGCCTACAAAGTTCAAAATGAGGCTCAACTTGTTAGAACCCTTGCAAGATTTTAAGCTTAGAGTGATTTCTATAGGGGATCGATTTTCTTGGAACTCTATAGGGGTTCCTCCCTCCTTAGTTTTCTATTACATAAGCTGAAATAAAATTGATCTATTGATGATGAAAGAGGGGAGATTATAAGACTATTTATAGGGCTTCTAAACCCCAACTCCTAATAGGATTCCTACTTAAGACTCCTACTCCTAACAACTTATACTCCAACTCTAAGAAGCAACTCCTACTTCCAACAACTCCAACTCCAACTCTAAGAAGCAACCTCCAAGCTAATCGTAATCCTATTCTAACTTAACCCCTCCTCAACCAACCCCTCTTTAACTAGTATAAGGGGTGGTCAATTAGGGTGACATGTATCTTATTCTTCCCTCAAAATATCTTCCTCCAAGCTAATCCTAACCTAGTCGGCCTCCTCACCTCTTTAATAGGGATTGGCTAGATAAGATTTACATGAATACTCTTAGGATTTACATGCTTGCCATCTTTAATGACACTAAATTAGGACTCCCCTAGCTAGAGTCCTAACATACCTACCCTCTTCAAATCAGCCTTAACCTCAAGGCTGAGCTCCATGTCTCTGAGTCGTGATCTACAATTCTTCACGAGGGTCCCTCGTGGCCCTATAGTAGGCACATCCTACTCCTGGGGTCCAGTATTAGTAGTAGTGACTAGACGGTGATGTGTTACGATCCCATGATACCATGCAATCATCAGCTAAACTTGGGCCTCCTTATCAACTTGGGTGTTGGGTGGATAAATCGGGACTAAGTTATCCTCTCTAAACTTCCATTTGCGATGAAATACTTGGAGGATCAATTGTATTTTTAAATTAACGTACTGATCTGATCCATAAGTCACGGCTCCATTGTGATTCCCAATTTTGTAAGGGCTAAAGTAGCAGGGAGACCACTTCCTTGAGGCTTAAATTTTCTGCTGGTAGGGCTGGAGATGAAGGGAAACTCGATATTCAATAGCAAACTTTCTTCTGCTTCGATATTTGTCTAGGACTGTTTCTTTCTTGCATGGGTTGCTACTTGGTTGTTCTTTAATAGTAACCGAGCCTTCTTTTAGAATAATTGCTCCCCTTTGATAAGGTCCCTAGTGGTGTGAGCCCATTCTGAGTCCGAGGAGGGGTAGGAGCTATAATTCTATCGAGCTTATTTTTATCTCTCCTTTGTGTTGTTGACCTGTATCCTACCAAACTTTAAATTTAGTAGCAACTAGTATCCCTTTACAGATCAGAAACATCGTGTGAAATGTAGGGAGAGCCTTGGTGTATATTAGGAGTCGACCATCTTTCATGAGGGTGGTGCCAATCTCACTCCTGATATATCCGCTCTAATTGCTAACACATTGCCACGATCGAGTAATGCTAATACTGATGCAGATGCCATCGTGACTATGAGGATCGTATAGATGGTGGATGTATGAATGCCTTCCTCCTATTCATTTATAATTTTAATCTCTATCCAATAAAGTTTGGTGTTATAGATTCCATGCCAATATTGTCGCTGGATGGACTCAATCTTCTTGCAGTCATGGGTCGTGGATCGGTGGTCATCATTAGGGAGGACTTAGAGCATTATTGTGTACTCCTTGGAGAAGTCATAGAAGTAGCCTAAGATCTGGGAGTGCTTCAGAAGCCATAGCTAGTTCGGCTGGATATGACACTTCAGGAAGAGTTTATACCTGTAGACAAAGAGGTAAAGCTTTTGGAGATAAAGTGTCCTTCAAGAGAAGGTCGTGGCCTAATGATCTGTGTCTGTTACGTCTCCTAGACGATCTTTTTAGATTTGGCCCTCTAAGGATGTGGACAATAATATGGCCGAATATGTGCTAGTGGTTCCTCCTGCAAGATCAGCATATAAAGATTGTATAGCCTGGTAGGAAGTAGTCAGCTTGGTTCGGTGGAGGCGCCTAAAATTTTAGCAAGCTTCTGCAAGCATTGTGTCGAGGTCATCATTACTTCTCTCCCATGTTTCTCACATAAGGTCACTTGTTCTCCCTTGTCATTCATAAGATTGTTGGTGAGGACGGTGATAGGTTGCTGCTTATTGGATTCTTCAACTTTTACTGCTTGCAGGTTCGCATGGCCGGCTAAAGCATGAGTCTTGCAATCGGTCGACTGCGAATCCTCATTCGTGTTCTCCTCCTCAGGTTCCTGGACCTCTTCTTTAGATTCTTTAATATATTTTATCATGGAAAGCTCCCTTTTTTTGCAGTGATAGTTGCGACTCCAAAGTTTGTTGCAATGCAAACAAAGGTCCTTCGTCGATCTGTCACGTAGCTCTCCTCTCATCAATTTTTTTGGCAGCGAAGAATGGTTGGGAGCAGAGGGAGGTTTATATGCTACTAGTCTAAGAGTGGTTCTCATCCTCCGAGCATCTTGGTTCAGTCATTACTCTTGGATTCGGGCAAAAGATATTGTGACCTTCACGGTGGGGGGCTGCCGCGCTTTAACCTCTCCTTTAATTTTCGGCTTGAGTCCTTCGATGAACATCCTAATAATTGTCTGTCAGACCAATCATGAGTAAAGTAAAATAATTCCTTAAACTTGGTATGGTATTCTTGGATTGTGGAGGTTTGTCGGATCTTGGCAAGTTGTCCATTGATATTCTTATACTTGGTCGGCCCAAAGCGGTTTAGCGGCGCATACTTGAATTGTATCCACGTCAGAGCCCTATAATTGTATTCAAGCTAATTGTACCATCGTATAGCATCTCCTTCATGGTGGATGAGAGCGGTGTCCACCATGGAATGCTCCAATGTTTGGTGATGATGGAAGTAACGTTCGATACGCTAAATCCATCCTGTCGGGTCTCCTTCTACCCATCGAGGGAAGTCCACCCTCATACATGGCTGCATCATATCAGTGGCTTGTACTTCTTTTTTTAGAGGCCTCTCTAAACTTGCACTTTGCTGGAATTTTGTTGGGCTCGGAGATCGGCTCAATCCGAATTCGACGAATAAGGTGCGAAATCTATCTCCACGCATGATTCAAATGTCTCCAACTTGGCATTGATTGAACTTTGAGATGTCATTGTGTGTGCCTCCAGATCTGAGATGTCCGTATCCTTCTCCTACTATTGGTTCAGTGATATGAAATGGTTGGATTGATGGCCAAAAGAGGTGGTGGATCAAGAGTAGATGGCTACGGTTTGGGACTGAATGGTTGCTATTTTTTTGTTGTTGTTGGGGCTATGATTTAGGATTGTTGTAGGGATCGTATATGGGGTATAATGGCCGAGGCTTAAGATTAGAGGGGTGGCTTAGGTTGTTATTGATGGTAGCAATTAGTTTGGTAGGGATTAGTGGCCAAAAGGATGATGGATCAAGGTTGCAGTTTAGGGTTGATAGCTTATAGTTTAGGTTGTTGTTAGTGCTACGGTTTGAGGGTGCTATGGAGGCTATAAAGGATTTTTGTGGTAGTGGTTTGAGGTTAGGAAGGTTTAGGGTTGCTGTTGGGGGCAACAACTGGTTTGGCAGGTTCGGTGGCTACGGAAGATAAGGATCGGTGGAAGGTTCGATTGCTGCGAAAGACCATTATTTATGCTGCGATTTGGGTTGTTTGTGGAGATCAAAAAAAGGCTATGATGGCTGTGTCTTAAAGCTAGAGAGGTGCTCTAAAGATGATATAGGTGGCAACAATAAGTTTGGTAATAATCAGATATGGGTGCAGTAAAAAACACCAAAAGATAGTGCTATAGAATTCTGCGTCGATAGGCCGCGATAGGTCACTATTTTGGGCTGTGGTTTTGGGTGCTATTAGGGAAGAAAAATAAGTTATGAGGGTTGTGTCTTAAGGCTAAAGGGATACCCCAAAGATGTCTTAGGTGGTGGTAGCAAGTTAGTTGGGTTTTAATGGGTTAAGGAGAAGAAGAAAGACAAAGGTGTAGCTGCAGATATTTCATCGAAAAAGTTCCAATAGTGAAGATATTATTTTTTCTAGAAATTCTCAATGAAAATTTGAGTGAAAAGCAAGAAAGAGATAATGTCATCAAAAATTTTGTGGAAAGAAATGACAGTAAAAGTTTCGGCAAAATCAAAGATTGCAAGAAGGTGTTGTTGTAGAATTTTTTCAGCGAAAAATTTCAATAGTATAATCAAAATATTTTACAGCAATTTGTAATAAGGAATCAAGTAAAACTAAATGAGAATCCACTAGTAAGGGAATGATAATACTATCAAAAATTTTATGGAAAATTATGATAGTAAAAGATTTGGCAAGATCAAATATTGCGAGAAGGTGCTGCAGTAGAATTTTTTTTCATCGAAAGATTTCAGCAGTATAAATGAAATTTTTTCTAGTAGTTCAAAATAAGGATTTGAACAAAACTCAAAGAGAATCTGTTGGTAAGGAAAATGTGATGTTGACAAAAATTTCGTGGAAAGAAACAATAGCAAGAGGTTTAGAAAAATCAAAAATCATGGAAAGGTACTACAACAGATTTTTACATCTAAAGTGCAGCAGTTTGGTCATAAAAGATCAATAGGTTATATTGATAATTTTTTGATGAAACTAAAGAAAGATCCGAAGATAGGAAGTTCTAAAGCTGTCATAAAATTTTATAGGGATTTGATAAGTAAAAACACAGTAGCAAATCAAATAGTCAAGGGTGTGCGGCTATAATTCTACAACATAACTTTCATTGTAAAGATGGAAACTTTATGACAAAAAGTTTGTGCAGCAAATAGGAATGAATTTTTTTTAGATTTTTTAGATAAGGATAACTAAATTAGGAAACTAGAACCTATTGCAATTCATGGGGAGATCAAAGGATGATCTGCGGTAGTGAAGATGACGATGGAATTTAGTGACGATCTTTAAGCAATTGTGGGAATTGCTTTAGAAGGCTATGAGTGGCTGATGGATGACTGTGGAAGGATAGTGAGATGCCAAGAATGCTGTTCTGATACCAAGTATTATAACCCTTGCGGGATTCTAAGTTTAGAGTGATCTCTATATGGGATTGGCCTCCATGGAACTCTGTAGGTATTCCTCCCTCAATTTTTTGCTACATAAGCTGAAATAAAATTGATCTATTGATGATGAAAGAGGGGAGATTACAAGGCTATTTATAGGGCTTCTAAATCCCAACTCCTAATAAGATTCCTACTTTAGACTCCTACTCCTAACAACTCCTACTCCAACTCTAAGAAGCAACTCCTACTTCCAACAACTCCAACTTCAACTCTAAAAGGCAACCTCCAAACTAATCCTAATCCTATTCTAACTTAATGCCTCCTTAACCAACCCATCTTTAACTAGGATAAGGGGTGGTTAATTAGGATAACATGTATCTTATTTTTCCCTCAAAATATCTTCCTCCAAGCTAATTCTAACCTAGCCAGCCTCCTCACCTCTTTAATAGGGGTCGGCTAGATAGGATTTACATGAATGCCCTTAGGATTTACATGTTTGTCTTCTTCAATGATACTAAATTAGGACTCCCCTAGTTAGATTCATAACACAACCCCGCTAAGTGTGTGTTTGGGGTAGCCTCAGGCAAATTCCTAGGCTTTATCATTCATCAGCATTGAATTGATGCAAATCCAGAGAAAGTGATGGTAATCACAGAAATGTAGTTGCCTTAGACAATCAAGGAGGTTCAAGAACTCACCGAGAGGTTGGCCACACTTAGACGATTCATCTCCCGAGCAAGTGACAAGAATGTACCCTTCTTCTAAGCACTACGCATAAAAGACTTATATTGGACTCTTGATTATGAGGAAGCTTTCCGGAACCTCAAGACTCACCTCGTCTAACTATTGTAACTTGCCTCGATCACCTCGGTAGAGCCTATTGAGCTGTATTTTATCGCATTGGAGCGCTCAGTTGGCTCGGTCTTAGTTAAACCTGATGGGGAAAAGCAACGACCCATATATTACTTGTTGGGAAACCAAGCGGGAGCATCACATGTGCAACGAAAGATCAAAATAAAACTGATTTATCACATAGATCAAAATCATTGTACAAAGAATAGTGCAAGAACAATTATAAAATAAAAAAACTACATCATGTGTGAGATTGTTTATTAAGGAGATAGTCTATCAATATTTTTGAGACCCAAATGGAGAAGATGAAGGAGGTCAAGTGTCCTCCTCTCTAGCAGTATCCATACGATGTATCACTATAGCGATACTTCTCGAATCATAGCCATAAATCTCGCATCTTTTATGCAGAGGGAGGGAGGAGAATAGGAGGGGTTGGCCAAGGGTGTAGTCTATTATCTATATACCACCCTTACGTCCTATTTATAGAGAACCACCGAAAACCTTAGGGGTTCTACCTTAGTGGGTATTAGATTTTCATCTAATTATCCACTAACAATGGATTATTGGATCTCTATCCAATAATCTCCTTTGATCTTTAATTGGGCCTCATGCAAGGAGCCTATCGATGTAGAGTCTTATTTGATGAGAACATGGGCTAATTGGATAACTCATATCTAATCCTCTATTTGTTGAAGCATCCACTATATATGTGTGACCCTCTAAGCCCGATATCGAACTTACGATGAGTTGCTCCAATCTGAACTCCTTCTTATATAGTGAATTATTATCCCAATAATAATTTACTGACTTATCAGATATGGATGTACTAGGCTATTACGCCATAGTCCCCAAATGATACAAGGGGATTAAATCCATCAGATCTGTTTATCTGTAGTTATCACGTATCTTTAGTCCCTTATCCAACTAATATCCTAGAGATCGTATATTGGACATAGTACTGTCAGGCAACATACAGAATCCTTCCAAGTCTCACTCTAATATAAAAAAAGATTCTCCTAGAGAACTTCCTCTCTCACAATCTGAATAACCATGCCTAGGGATTTGTCTAAGCAAACACACAAGGGACATTCCTCTCACGATATCGAGAGTGGATGATCCTTTATTGACACTCAATTGCTTTCGTAAGGTTAGCTATCAATCCTGATAATCGATTGTACCAGATCTGGAACTTTCCAAACCTATAAGTCTAACATCAAAGAAAAGAGTACTCAAATAACACATTATTGGTATCTCAAATTTAAGGACCAGATACACAATTGAGACTACAGAATCGCTGCTTGACATTAGGTATTATTAACCATACAACATTCCATAAGTGGATCAATCAGTGAACTCATTCTCCAATGAGCACTTGTATTGTATCCTTAGAGTCTCCAAATAAGTGGCTATGAGACTAGCAGACTCCATCATATAGATAGATATACAGTACATTAGTCTGTTCGGTTATCTCGATGTCCCTCTGGAATAACCTATGATCGAGATTATTTGGGATCTGTGTTTAAAGGTAAATTGATCTCATTATCGTGATCTCATCATGATCCAATTTTCATTGCATAGAACTAAGGACATCACAATATATATATATAATATATAATATAATATGATAATATGCTAAAAATAATCATAAGCAAAAAGATTGTACATCATGTCACACGTGCCATCACTCACGTGATTGGCTTGCAAGGCACCTATAAGCAACATTACTCTAGTCATATCTTGAATGGCCCTGAGGAGTACTATCCCCTGATCGAGAGACAGGCATTCGTCTTAGTCCTTGTAATTAGGGTAATACCCGACCAACCTCTGCGTCAAGTCCTTTCTAAGTTTGACATGGCAGATCGGATACCCAAGTGGTCAGTCGAGCTCGAGAAATCTGACCTGTAGTATGTCCCGATGTTAGTGATTAAAGCTCAAGCAATGGTCGATTTTATCTCACAGATGACCATCCCTAAACTTTCTCCCTAGCCGATGCCAACTTGGACTCTTTACGTCGATGAATTAGCCAATGTCATGAGGGGAGAAGCTAGACTTGTTTTAAAGGGCTCCTCTGACCAAACATACGAGCATGCCCTACGACTTAAGTTCAAAGCCACTAACAATAAAGCAGAATACAAGGCGCTCTTGTTCGGATTGCACTTAGCGATCGAACTATAGGTCGAGCGGATCGAGGTCTTTATATATCTTAATTGGTCACCAACCAGGTTAGTGAGGACTAGGAAGCCCGAGAACCTACCATGATCAAGTACCTGGCAGAGGCGTGCCATCTCATCGGTAGCTTCAAGCATTTCACCATCACGGGAATACCTCGGACCAACAACTCCAAAGCAGATGCACTAGCAAAGCTCGCCTCAACTCATGCACAAGGAGGATGCTCGCAAAAGGTAGCAAGGCTTCACAAGCCAACCATTACCTTGATCAAGGTGGCCACAACTATAGTCATATATAATTAGATGGATTGTTAGGATCAAGTTGGCACTAATAGAGTGGGGATGAATAAGTGGAACTGTAAAAATACTCGATTTGAAGAAAATTTTGTTTGAAGTAAAAAAGAAATCGAAAGCATTTCTTAGACTTCGTTGAAAGTGAATAAGTAACCGATTTAAAACAAAGTCGAAAGATGATGCTTATACCTTTCTTTAAACTAATTAAGAACAATTAAATGCAATAGAAAAGGCAAGATTAGAGAAGCTTATAGATTTTATAGTGGTTCAGCCAAAACTTGACCTACGTCCACTTTTCGGAGTCCTCCTTCGTCGAGGCCCACTAGAATCCACTAAACGATCTTCTTCCATAGGTGAAGACTAAACCTCTTGCACTTTCTCCTTTTCATAAGCTCAAAAGAGGAACCTTTTACAGGAGTTTCTCACTTCCCTTAAACTCACTTTTACACTCGGAAGAACTCAAGGGAAGCTCTCAAATTTTACAATACTTTTCATAAGAATTTTCTTGCTTTTTCATTCACCACCCTTGCTAGAAAACTTGGGGTATTTATAGACCCCAATTGGCTTCAAATATGAAGCCAAAATCCAAACATTTCTATAAATTCTATATACGGGTGGTACTACCGTCGGCACCAATAGTACTACCATCGAAAGCACCTTGAAAATAAGGTAGCAGTAGTACTACCATCGCCTAGGTGATACTACCACCGACCTGGGTAGTACTACCACTGCCTATTAGAGGTACTACAATTGAGAATCTCGTAAAAGCTACTTTTTCTATACTTTTACGTACCCGACTCATACCTCCTATTGACCCCTTTCCAGGTTAATAAAATGAGCTCAACGTGAGCTCAAATCCGACCCAAAGTGGACCCAGTTGCCTCACATCAAGTTAATTTGGATTCCTTCCAAATCTAACTCAATTTAGACTCTAAACCAAACCGATGCTAACTATGGCATACTAAGGCATACAAATACAATAAATTTGACCTACGTGTCAAGTGACCTTCCCAACTCTCAACAATCTTCCTGGTAACCTCTAGCAAACTCTCGGTGAGTCTCAATCATCTTCTAGCAGACCCGCAATGTTTTTCTAGTAAGCTTCCGAGCACCTTCGGCGAGCTCCCGACGAACTCTCAACAAGCCCTCAATACCTTCGGCGAGCTTCGAATGAACTCCCGGTAAGTCCTCGATACCTTCGGCGAGCTTTCAACGATCTCCCAGTGAGTTCCCATTGCATCGTTCGAACCTTGGCTGGATGCCCAAACTTAACTTTGGCCCAACATCTAATTATATTACCTTGTGGTAGTTAATCCTACATCATTCATCACTAACACATATGTTAGATCAACAAACTCATTAATTGATTTTATCATCAAAATATAAAATTTAATAATCTCCCCTTTTTTTATAATGATAACCAATTGATGACGGAATTTTACTCCCCCTATGTAAACTCTATAGGATAAAACAAACTTGAATTCAAAAGAACCCAACTCTTTTGAATTCAAGCACGATACCATTCATAAATATTTTAAAAATTTTAAAACATACATCCATACAATAATTTTTCCCTATAGTTCATCAACCATCAATATGCCAAAGATTTTCAAGATATACATTCATACATTGTGAATCAACTTTAATTTCAAACAATTTTCCTTTAAGTCATCAACTATCAATATATCAAAGATTTTTAAAATATATATCCATTCATTGTGAAACAACATTCATACATCAATTTTAAATTCTCCCCCTTAGGTCATCAATCATTTCTTCCCTTTGTTATCAACAAAAAGAAAAAAATACCCATTTTATTATTTTTATTAATATTCTATATTTGTCATCAATATAACATTTATCCCCATTTGTCATAAACAAAAAGGTAAAAATGTTTAGCAAATAATTTCAAGATAAATATTCATCATATTTTAGGTTTCTCCATGTTTGTTATAAAAAAGGATAAATATTGGTTATATATTTAAACATTGATAGGACTCCAGCATGGTTGAGTCCTAGTCATTCGAGAAGTAATTAATAAGAACCAGGTGAGATTGTAATAAAACCCCACCTAGTCACTTCTATCTTATAAAGAAATGTGGCTAGGATTTATTTTGGGGTCTTAGGGCTTCCTAGCCGCCACCCCCTTTACTGGGCTGGTTGGCTAGGTTTTCTAACAGAGGGATATGGCTTGTGCAACCACTTAGGCCGCCGCCCCTTTTATTTATGTATGGTAGCTATAGGAGGGCCAAAAGGGGGAATTCACTTAGGAAGCACCACCCTAGGGCTAGGGTTTGAAGCCCTATATAAGTATGTAGCCTTCACCTCTTTTAAGAAAGTAAGATCAATATACAATTCAGCCATATGACCGACTACTAGGAGGGAAGAACCCTTATAGCGTTCCAATGATCCCCTCAAAAATCAAAATATATAAAGCTCCATATGGGGTTCTATTATCTAGTATCAGAGCAGCAATCTTGTTACCCCTATAGCCATCTCAATCGTCTCCATCTTCCCAAGTAATTCTCATAATTGTTGCGACACGCGCTTCCACCTAACACCCCAACTGTAGATCAAATCAATCTACCACTGCCCCCTACGTTTGATCTGGAGATCTAGTATATTTTTATTACCTATGCCTCTTTAATACTATAAAATCCTTTTACCTTATACATTAAAGAGTTTTTCTATACTTTCATTGCTGCAAATTTCAACCGTTGCAAATGTTATCATTATTACGAAGGCAAAATGCTATAGAAAATTTTAATTGCTTATTTGCCTCTTGAAACTGGTTTATTGCTACTCTTGTTTGGCCAAAGTTTTTATACAATTCCATAGATCAACTTAGCTTTCATCTGAAATTGATCTCTGGAAAAGATTCCTTTTGGAACTGATTTTATTGTGCCTTCATTCGTCATCACGTAGTGTTGGAATTTTACGATGAAGGATTTGCCTTCCATCTTTTGCCCTATTTTCCTACTGTTACTCTATCAAAATTTTGTTAAACTTTTTGTAATATTGGCCACATCTAAACTAAGAATTTCTATAATTTTTTTTAAGTTTTTCTTTAAAATTTATGTTGAGAATTCATCATTTATCCAACATAAAATTTGTTCGGTAGGACAACACATCGTAATATCTTTCTTTGTCGAATTACATCAGATTTGAGTGCTATCTTTTTTATATTTTTTGGACTCTCTTACTCTCATCTGAGCCAAGGTTTTATAATTGAAATTCTACATAATTTCCTTAGGTTTTCTACTAGAAATTATGTCGAGAACTCGCTGCTTCTTCGACATAAATTTTGTTGGCAGAACTACACATACGCAGTGATTTTTCATTGAATCCTATTAGGTTTTTACTGCTGTTGTTCCAGATTTGAAACTCCCTTTTCGTGATCTTCATCCCTTAGTACCACAACCCCAAATTTAATAATTTTTGGCTGAAATTTTTGTTGAGAAACTATTGTTTTATCGACGATAATTCTGCTTCTACACGGTAGCATATATTGCAACAAACTTCATGGAATTCTATCAAACCTTCGCTGCGATCTCTTCCAGATTTGAAACCATCTTTTCCTAACCTTCACCCTCTACCGTAACAACCTAAAACTCCAACCTTCGACAACTAGTACCTATTGCAGCATACCATTACCGATCCCTATCAAACCTTTATTGCCATCTATCCTAGATCCAAAACCCTTTTTCCTAACCTTCATCTACTACTATCATAGCCGTAATACCATACAATTTATGGCAAAAACTTCACAAAATAGTAGCCCCAAACCACATCTAAAACAGCCAAAAATCGCACCCTAAAACTACAACATTTCACTTTCGGTCCACCCACCTTTCAGCCACCCAATCTCCCTTATCCCTTCACTACCAATAGTGACCTCTAACTGCCATCCTCCTTGATCATAGCCAGCAGTGATCCTTGTAGCAAATAGCTACTAGCAATAATCTTTCGCTGTAATATATTTATCTCGCAGCCTTCAATAATTGTTCGCCGCCAACTATCTTGATCATAGCCAGTAACAAATTAAACACAACAGCAGTGGTCTCTCACTCTATACTATCGCTACCCTCCTCTACAATAGTCGTATACATCGCTACCCCATCTTCCTCCTATTGCAGCCACACCCTTGTTGCAACCATTGCCACCTATAGCATGAAGTTGTAATGCAGCCGACGTTGTTGCTGCCCCCTTCTTTCTCTATTATCACTACTGCCTTCTAACTTAGATCTCACGGCTGCCATCTTCTGATAGATATCAACCATCTAAAAAATCGCAACCTCGATGACATTACAACATCGATATTGCTGCATCACCATAGACACACAACCGACATTGTTGCTGCTATCTTCTTCTTTCACCGTCGCTGCTACCCTTGGCTACCATCCTCCACTTGGAGACTTCACTACCATAGTCTCGACATTGCTGTCATTCGCTACCTTCAACCTGAAAATTGTAGCTACACTCTTCAGTTGGTTTGTTTGATAGGTTAGAGATCCTTACGTCATGATATCGGTGGGCTTATTTGAAGCCAAATTAGAGGATTTTGAGATGCGTATGGATGCTAAATTATGCGCTCTCTTCAAAGAGTTTAGATTGCGCAGATCACCAAGCCCAATAAGATCATAATATAGTGCAAATTCAGATTATAAAAAGAACCTTGACGAAGAACTAGCGATGATCCATCAAACCTCCACCATCCAAGAGTATCAAACTAGGTTTGAAAGATTATCTAATCAAACTTATGATTGGTCTGAAAAAAAAATATTAAAAACTTTCATTGAGGGCTTAAAACCGGAGATTCGGAAAGAAGTTAAAATGTGATCGCCGTACACACTTAAGGTAGTCATCTCCTTCGCACGACTATACGAAGACAGGTTGAACCAAGATGCTCGGAGAACCAAAGCCATCGCACAACCAATAGCACAGAGACCCTCAGCCCCATCTACCACCAGCTGATCACCTCAACTAAAAAAGTTAACAAGAGAATAGCTTTGAGACAGATTGGTAAAGGGCCTATATGGGAAGTGTGATAAACTATAGAGCCTATAACACCAATGTAAAAAAGGAGACACCACTAATAATTGTGCCCATGAAGAACCCAAATTTGAAGATATGACTCTCGAGCCCAAGGATAAGGATATACCACAACTGGCCACCCGCACGGTCCCTACCTTAGCCGACTACACCAACCTACAAAAATTAAAGATCGAAGGATTTCTTGAGCAGTAGTCTGTCATCGTCCTCATTGACATCGGGAGCACACACAACTTCATGAGTAGTAAGGTTGCTACCCACTTAATGCTCCAAAAGGAATATTATAGTGGGTTCGAAGTTAAGGTAGCTAACGGCCAAATTCTGAAGTGCAACCAGAAGTGCCCGCAGGTTAAACTAATCCTACAGGAGCAAGACGTAGTTGCTGATTTTTTTCTCCTCCCTCTCGATGATTTTGATATAATGATCGACATTGATTGGTTGTCTAAAATTGAAAATATTTTTTGAAAATTTTCAAAGCTAACCATTAAATTTTTCAACAAAGGAAAACAAGTGGTTCTACAAGGGAGCCAAGTGACTACGACCACAGCATAACACTTAGAGAGGTTACCAAAAGAAGAATCTAGCAGTTTCTCAATTCAAATTTAAGAGTTTCATGAGATTGAATATAAGAACCCTCTCCCACATTTTGCTGAAATTTTGGACGTCTCCACCAAACCGAGCCGACTACCTCCTTTGAAGCTGTTCGACCCCGTTATGCTGAACTGGTCGAAACTTCTACTAACTGTTGCTCGGCTAAATTGCTTCCTACGCCTTAGAAGGTCAAAGACAAAAGGGTTACCCAAGAGATGACAGAGACATGGATTATTCGGCCGTGCGTATTTCCTGCTATGACACATCCCTACATCCTTTTCCCCGGATATAAATTACTTCTAAAGTGTTACATCTTGCCGAACTCACCATGGTTGATGATGCAGCACTTCCAGAGCTCGGGTGACTTTCATGACTTTTCCCAGGATCAAACCATGATGCTTAAAGACTTCCTTGATGATGACCTTTGATTTACCACCCAAGACCATGAGAAAATTGAGACCCTCCAGTAGCGAAATCATAAAAGGGGAAGGATCATTCGTAGGACTCAACGAAGGATAAACATCATCCCTCTCATTATAAAGAAAAATGCACCACCTTGGCCGAGTGGAACTATAGGCCTCACAACCATGATGTCGTCCATACCAAATTGTGGCTAGATGTTTATTATTGGAGCACGCATATCTAGAGTAGGGGTTAGCACCATCCTCATGTAAGATGGTCAACAACACAAAGAAGTAAAAATGGGCCTTGAAAAATCACCACTCCTACCCACCTCAGACTTAGATTAGGCTTACATCACTAGAGATTTCATCAGAGGACAACCGTTACTCCAAAAGAAGGCACAACTACTATTACAGAGCAACCATGTGGCAGCCCATGCAAGGAAGAAATTTTCCCCTAGCAAACACCCGAGCATAAGAAAGTTTCTTGAGAAAAATCAAGTTCCCCTTCATCTCCAGCTCCACCAGCATGAAATTCATGCCTCAAGAAAGTGGTCTCCCTATTTCTTTATGTCTTACAAAATTGGGGATCACATTGGAGACATAACCTAGAGATCAGATTCACAACTAGATCAATAGTACAGTTGATCATCCAGGTATCCCACCTCAAATGGAAATTTAAAGAAGGCGACTCAGCCAAATCCATCCAACTGACACCCAAGCTGATGAGGAGGCCAAAGTTCACTTAATGATCGCATGGGTATCATATGAGGAGCTAAAGTCCCGATTCCTAGAGTTCATGGACCCTCAGCCATAAGGACAATGCTGATTCAAAGAGGGCGGGCTTGATAGGACTCCAACAGAGTTGAGTCCTAATCACCCTAGAAGTAATCAATAAGAACCCTATGAGATTGTAATAAAACCTCACCTAATCAATTCTATCCTATAAAGAAGTGTAGCTAGAGTTTATTTTGGGACCTTAGGGCTTCCTATACACCACCCTCCTTACTGGGTTGGTCGGCTAGGGTTTCTAGCATAGGGGTGTAGCTTGTGCAGCCACTTAGGCCGCCGCCCCCTTTATTTATGCATGGTAGCTATAAGAGGGGCAAAAGAGAGAATTCACTTGGGAAGCACCCCCTAGGGCTAGGGTTTGGAGCCCTATATAAGCATGTAGCCTCTACTTCTTTTAAGAAAACAAGATCAATCTATAATTCAGCTATATGGTCGACTATTAGGAGGGAGGAACCCCTATAACATTCCAAGGGTTGATCCCCCTTAAAAATCAAAATCTATTGAGCTACATCTGTGGTTCTATAAAACATTTAGTGCATGAAGAAGTTATTTCATCACCCCCCTTAGTAAAATAGGATAAGAGACATAATTCTTTTTCATTAAAAATTTTTCCTCCCCTTTGTGAATAAGAAAGAAGAAGAAATGATAAGGGTAGGGGGGTGGGCGGGTGGGTAGTAAAGACAAACATCATATCACTTAGAAGAGCTCTAATCTCTTATAGACGTACATTCCAAAAATATTATTTCAAAAATAAGTTTAATATCCAAGAAATCCAAGGGCTACTCATGCATTCATCTTATATAAATTTTAAGCAACTAAAAAAATAGACAAAAAGTTTTATTTTATATAATTATTTATTCCATCAAAGATTTGATTAGACAAAAAGTTTATGAATTACATGATATGAAACTATCTCATGCATTTGGAAGGTTTTAAATCATCTCATGTAAATTTTGAGATGATATGATAACTCATGCATTTGAAAGATTTAAAATTATTTCAAATTTTCTTATAATCAAATTGTTCCTTGTCTATTAGCTTTGTTGTTAAGATATCAGTTTTCTCTTTTTGTGATTGTTAAAAAAGAAATATGATGGTATAATTTTTCTTTTACATATATATTCTAGTTACACCAAGTACAATGGGACCATGTCATTAAAGATGAAAAATCAAATATTTAAGTACCAAAAGACATGATTTAATAAATTTGCCCCTTCTTTTTTCTTTGTGAATTTCAACATAAGTAATCAAGAAATCTTATATATTTAAAATTTCAAGTAAAATAGAAATCAAATCATACAAATCTCATATATTTAAAATTCCTAATTTTCTTTTAAGTAAATCGCTCCTGATCCAATGTTAGAAGATTTTCGATATCCAAATTTCTTCTAACAAAATTAATAATTTTGTCTCCCCTTTTTTGTTGTCAAAAAGGATTATGATGATATTTTTTTTATAATGATAAGTACAAAGGGATTATATCATTAAAGATGAAAAATCAAATTAAGTGCTAAAAGACATGATTTAATTGAATAACACTCAAAACAAGAAATCTTATGAGAACTAAACAATATTGATTAAAAAATCTTAAATTATAATTATCAAAATTATAAATCTTATTTTTAGCAAAACAAGTAATCATAGAGGTTAAAATTTTAATTTTCATTAAGGCTATGACAAGTCTACAATTCAAGGGAATGTTCATGATAAGGAAAATCTCATTTAATTTTCAGCACATCATAATTTTGAGAGATATTACTTTGGTGATAAGTTATACTAAGAAGGAAGTCATAAATAATTATATCTTGAAGGATATTATTATCAAATCATGAATCTCAAAGAACATGATTTATTTCGACAAATCTCTTCTTAGATAAGATTCAAAGCTTTAGAAATCTTAGGAGATCAAATAAGAATAATATTCATTCATAAAAATATCAAATTATAAATATCAAGATCATGAATTAATTGTAAAGAAGAAAAAATATAAGATCTTGATTTGTATATAGGAAACTTCAAGTTGTCAAGAATATGATTCATAAGAAGATTTTCAAGTTATTGTTATGAAGAGATGAATTATAATTTATTTATATAATTCTATTTGAATGAACTTAATTTATATAAAGCCACATTGTACTCATTGGATAACTTAGATCATGATCTTGGTATCAAGATCATGATCCAACAAGGTTGAGTCCTAATCTCCTTAGAAGTAGTCAATATAACCCTGCTAGATTGTAAAAAAGTTACTCCTATCTTATAAAGGAGTATGGCTAGAGTTTAGATTAGCCCTTAGGGCTTAGTGGTCGTCGCCCCCTTACTGGGTTGGTTGACCAAAGTTTCCCCCTGCTTAGGTTGGCTATAGAGCCAACCTAGTCGCCCCCTATTCCTATTAAGGCAGGTTGGCTATAGGAGGGTAAAAGGGTAATTTTACTTAGGTAAGCACCCCCTTAGGCTAGGGTTTTGATCCCTATATAATGATGTAGCTGCCCCCTCTCTTGAATCAAGTAATTATCAATTTTATTTCAGCCTTGTGCCGAATCTAGGAGAGAGGAACCCCTACAGTGTTCCAAGGGTTGATCCCCCTCAAGAATTAAAATCTATAGAGCCCCTGTAGCTATATCAGCCACCTCCACCTTCCCAAGCAATTCCCACAATTGCTACAACACATACCTCCACCTTCCACCCCAGCAGCATATCAAATCAGTCTACCGCTACCCCTTGCGTTTGATATGGAATTCTGGTATATTTTTATCATCCACATCTCTTAAATATTGTAAGATTCCTTACTTTACATGTTGAAGAATGTTTTCAAATTTTATCCGCTATAAATTTTGTTCGTCGTAAACGTTATCATCGTTGCCAAGGCGAAACGCTGCAAAAATTTTCAGTCAATTTTTGCTTCTTGAAACTAAACTTTTAATCATCCTTTTTGGCTAAAATTTTTCTACAATTTCATATATCATCTTATCTTTCATCTAAGATTGATCTTGTAAAAAACCTCCTTCTGGAACTGGACTTATAGCACTGCGATTCTTTATTGCATAGTATTAAAATTTTACAATATAGAATCTACCTTCCGTCCGTTGGCCTCTCGAAACCAAACTTTTGTTCATCCTTTTTGGCTAAAATTTTTACATAATTCTCAAGATTAAGATAACTTTCATCTAGATTTGATTTCATAGAAAAACTCCTTCTCAAACTAGTTTTTTTGTGCAATCTTTGACCATCATGCAGTATTAGAATTTTACGATGAAGGAATATGTCTTTCGTCTTTTTCCCTATTTCCCTACTATTATACTACCAAAATTTCGTCAAACTTTTTACTGGTATTAAAAACATCTGAACCAAGGGTTTCTGTATAATTTTCTTGAACTTTCCTCTGGAATTTATGTCAAGAAGTCATCGTTTTTCCGACGTAAAACCGGTTCAGTAGGATAGCACACCGTAGCACTCCTTTTCACTGAATTCTATCAGATTTGAGTGCTATTTTTTGTGAGATTTTGGACTCTTGTTCTTTATCTCTAAACCCTATCATCCTCACTAAAAACCCTTCCAAATATTACCCTTAAACCGAATCCAAATAACCCCCAAATCAGCCTACTTCCTTATCGGTCCACTTACCTTTTTAGCCAACTTTCCTTACCTAGACACCTACTTTTGCTACCATTTATCCCAGATCTAAAATCTATTTTTCCAACCTTCATCTACTGCTATCACAGCCCTAAAACCACACCAATTTGTAGCCTAAACTCCATAAAATCGTAGCCCCAAATCTGCCCTAAACCGCAGCCTACTTCCATCTAAACCAATTCACCTTCCAACCGGCCACCCCCTTCTTCAAAATTCCCATGCCACTAACCCGCAATAGAAAAAAGATCTTAATATTACAGATCTAGAGGTATATACTATGGCATCAGAGGAGGCTATCGATGCAAAGCTTGAAGCCTTTGAAAATCGCATGGAAGAGAAGATGCGATCCCTTTTCACCGAATTCAACATTAGCCAACTTTTGAACCCGAGGAAATTACAAAACAGAGAAACTTCAGATCGGTGGGATGATCCTCAAGAACATGGCCACATCACCTCTTATCTCAATAATCCATGCATGAAGGTTGACTTCCCTATATGGGAAGAAGGAGACCCGATCGGGTGGATCTCGCGCGCGGAGCACTATTTTCAGTTATACCAAACCGCTGACGGCATATGGGTAGAGATTGATGCCATTCACCTCAAGGGAGATGTTATTCATTGGTTTAATTAGCTTAAGCATACCCATGGAGGACTCTCTTGGCAGCGATTTAAGGACTACTAGACTACTTCGGACCAATCGATTTCAACAATATCAACGAACAATTGGCAAAGATTCATTAAACCTCTACAATACAAGAATACCAAACAAGGTTTGAGCGTTTATCTAACTAAACTGAGAATTAGTCTAAGAAACAACTTTTAGGTACTTTTATCGAGGGCCTAAAGTTGGAGATCCAAGGAGAAGTAAAGGTGCGACAACCATACACTCTTATGACGGCGATTTCCTTCGCGTGGATCCAGGAAGAACAATTGAACCATGAGGTACGAAGGACAAGGGTAGCTCCTCGACCAACCATGCTGAGGCCTACTGACCCTTTTACTATCATCCAAGCCCCTGCAGCAAAAAAGTTTACAAGAGACGAGCTTTGTGAATGATCGGCCAAGGAGTTGTGTTGGCATTGTGACGAACCATGGAGTCGCGAACATCACTGCAAAAAGGGCCAGCTCCTTGTGATTGAACTAGTGAAGGATGAGGACAATGAAACATCTGAAGAAGCCCTTGAACCTAAAGAAGAAGCCATAGAGGAAGAGTCCCAATCGGCCAATTATGCAGTGCACGCATTGGCCAGCTATTCCAACCCGCAAATGATGAAAGTTGAAGGACTTCTAAAATAGCAACTCATCACCATTCTCATTGACACAGGCAACACCAATAACTTCCTCAACAGTAAGGTTGCTGCATGTTTGGCGCTTTAAATTGAAGGTTGCAACAAGTTTGACATAAGGGTCGCCGATGGCCGAATCTTTAATTGCGACCAATGGTGCCCACGGGTGAAACTACTCCTCCAAGACCAAGAAGTGGTAGCTGATTTCTTTCTCCTACCCCTTAATGATTATGAAGCCATATTTGAGATCGAATGGCTCACAACACTAGGTGATATCTCTTGGAATTTTTCTAAATTAATCATAAAATTTTATTACAAAGGGAGACAGGTCACGTTACGAGGCAAGTGCGGGAGCCAAATTTCTACCATTTCGTCACAACAAATAGAGAAAGTTTTGCACAAAGCACTTGGTGGATTCTTGATGCATATTCAGTAGCCATCTATGGGGGAGAATGTACAAAACTCAGATCCTAAGCTTGCTCTTTGCCTGAATAAATTCGCGGATGTTTTCTTGGAGCCGCGCGGGCTACCCTATAATCGGTCGCATGACCATTGCATTCCACTTTTGCTAGGCTAACCTCTACCAAATTTGTGATCGTACCACTATCTTCACTTGCAAAAGGATGAGATCGAGAATAATGTTAAAGAGATGCTTGACATCGGGGTGATTTGACCGAGCTGCAGCCCTTACTCCTCACTAGTGTTGCTAGCGTGCAAGAAAGATGGTGCACGGCGGATATGCATTAACTACTGGGCTCTAAACGCCATCACCATCAAGGATGAATATCCTATCCCATTCGTAGATGAACTCTTGGATGAATTAGAAGGAGCCCGAGTCCTTACTAAATTGGATCTCCAATCCGGATACTATCAAATTCGGGTATGCACTGAAGATATTCTGATAACTGTATTCCGCACACATAACGGCCACTACGAGTTTCTAGTAATGCCTTTCAAACTTATGAATGCTCCTTCTAATTTCCAAAGCCTAATGAATGATATCTTTTAGAGTTTCTACATAAGTTCGTATTGGTATTCTTTAATGATATTCTCATTTATAGCCCTACGCTTGATATACACTTTCAGCACTTACGAATTGTTCTAACGATTCTTCAGGAGAATACTTCTTATGTTAAATAGTCAAAATGTAGCTTCTTACAGCATAAATTGGAGTATCTTGAGCACATTATATTAGAGGATGGAGTGGTGGTGGACCCGACAAAGATCGAGGCAATGCAAGGATAGCCGAGACCTACAAACGTACAATAATTACGCGGTTTCCTTGGACTCACGGGCTTTTACCAAAATTTTGTGAAAGATTATGGCAAGATCAGTGCCCTGCTCATGTCTTTACTGAAGAAAGACTCCTTCTTGTGGTCGGATAAAGCCTCCGTAGCCTTCGAACAACTCAAGGTAGCCATGACAATGATGTCGGTCCTAGCGCTGCCCGATTTCAATCGCACTTTGGTCATTGAGGCTGATGCATCAGGAGTTGGAAGTTGGGCTATTCTTATGCAAGATGGCTGACTCCTAATTTCTATCGAGGCTTCCTCTACACTTCATACGAGGTTTTTATAAGAGATACTAATTACTACCAAATTTAAAATATGGTTGGATACAAGTCCATGGCATAAGAAAGGAGTTCAACTAGAAGAATACAATACATGCTCACGCCAGATTGGGCTCTCATCATCCTGAACCATACCAGAGGGCAGTCACCATTATAGAAGAAAGATTAGCTATCGCTGAAGACTAACCATGTGGCAGCCCATGCAAGGAAGAAACTTCCCCCTGACAAACGTCAAAGCAGAAGAAAGTTTCCTGAGAAAGATCGAGTCCCCCTTTATCTCCAGCTCCACCAGTATGAAATTCAAGCCTCAAGAAAGTGGTTTCCCTATTTCTTTGGGCCTTGCAAAACTGGGATCATATTGGGGCCCCAACCTAAAGATCAGATCTGTACATCAGATCAAAATTATAGTTGATCCTCCAAGTATCCCACCTCAAATGAAAATTTAAAGATGACGACTCAGCTCAAATTCTTCCAATTGACACCCAAGCTGATGAGGAGCTGAAGACCTGGTTCCCTGAGTTTATTGAACTTCAGCCTTAAGGACAAGGCTGATTTTAAGAGGGCGGGTTTGATAGGACTCCAGCAGGGTTAAGTCCTAATCTCCCTAGAAGTAGTCAATAAAACCTTGCTAGATTGTAATCAAGCCACACCTATCTTATAAAAGAGTATGGCTAGGATTCATATTAGTATTTAGGGCTTAGTGGCCATCGCCCCCTTACTGGGTTGGTTGTCTAGAGTTTCCCCCTGCTTGGGTCAGCTATAGAGCCAACCTAGTCGCCCCCTATTCCTATTAAGGTAGGTTGGCTATAGAAGGGGCAAAGGGATAATTTTACTTAGGCAAGCACCCCCTTAGGCTAGGGTTTTGATCCCTATATAATAATGTAGCCACCCTCTCTCTTGTGCCGAATCTAGAAGGGAGGAACCCCTACAGCGTTTCAAGGGTTGATACCCCTCAAGGATCAAAATCTATAAAGCTCCATCTGGGGTTCTACCAGATTCAAAAGTGGTGGAGGCTAACCCTAACCCTAGGGAGGCTCCTCCCAAAGTGAAATCCCTTTATTACTCCTCCCTAGCTAGTTACCTGATAAGGGGTCGGCGGCTAGGTGGCTGCAACAAGCCATGCGTCCCTTGCTCAAACCTTAGCTAATCTGCCAAGTAAGGGGGAGCGACGACTAGGAAGCCCTAAGGCCCCAAGATTAAACCCTAGCTAACCTGCTGTATAAGATAATAGGTGGCTAGGTGGGGTTTATTACAATCTCCTAGGGTTTTTATTAATTACTACTTGATTAAATAGGACCTAACCCTGCTAGGGCCCTATCAAGCCTACTCTCTTTAGATCAGCCTTGTCCTCAAGGCTGAGGTTCCATGACCTTAGGGAACCTAGTCTTCAGATCTTCATATGATTCCCACATGACATCTTCAATAGGCAAGTGTTAGAACCCTTGCAGATTCTAAGCTTGGGGTGATCTCTATAGGGGATCAGCCTCCTTGGAACTCTATAGGGGTTCCTCCCTCCTTAGTTTTTTGCTATATGAGCAGAAATAAAATTGATCTATTGATGATGAAAGAGGGGATAATACAAGGCTCTTTATAGGGCTTCTAAACCTCAACTCCTAATAGGATTCCTACTTAAGACTCCTAGTCCTAACAACTCCTACTCCAACTCTAAGAAGCAACTCCTACTTCCAACAACTCCAACTCCAACTCTAAGAAGCAACTTCCAAACTAATCCTAATCGTATTATAACATAACCCCTCCTCAACCAACCACTCTTTAACTAGGATAAGGGGTGGTTAATTAGGGTGACATGTGTCTTATTCTTCCCTCAAAATATCTTCCTCCCATCTAATCCTAACCTAGCCGGCCTCCTTGCTTCTTTATTAGGAGTCTACTAGATAGGATTTATATGAATGCATTTTAGATTTACATATTTGCCCTCCTTAATGAAACTAAATTAGGACTCTCACTGACTAAATTAGGATTCTCCTAGTGAGAGTACTAGTAGACCCACCCTCTTCTAATCAGTCTTGTCCTCAAAGCTGAGCTCCATGTCTCTAGATCATGATCTACAACTCCTCACAAGGGTCCCTCGTGGCCCTATAGTAGGCACATCTTGTTCTTGGGGTCCAGCGTCAGCAGTAGTGACTGGACGATAATATGTTGTGATCCCATGATCTCATGCAATCATCAATTAAATTCGGGCCTCCTCATCGTCAACTGGTTACAGGTGCCCTGCAAGCCAATCACGTGAGTGATGACACGTGTGACACACTGTGCAATCTTTTTGCTTAAGATTATTACTGGCATATTCTCATATTATATTATATGTTGTATATATATTATGATGTCCTTAGTTCTATGCAATGAGAATCAGATCGTGATGAGATCACGATAATGAGATCGATTCACCTTTAAACACAAATCCTAAATAATCCTGATCATGGGTTACTTTAGAGGGACATTGAGATAACTAGATAGATCAATATACTGTATACCCGTCCATATGATGGAGGCGACTGGTCTCATAGCCACTTGTGTGGAGACACTAAGGATACAGTACAAGTGCTCATTAGAGAATGAGTTTACTGATTGATCCGCTTATAGAATATTATATGGTTGATGATATATAATGTCAGACAGTGATTCCATAGTCTCAGTTGTGTTTATGGTCCTTTGACTTGAGATACCAAGGATGCCTTGTATGAGTACTCTTTTCTATGACACTGAACTTATAGGTTTGGAAAGTTCTAGATCTGGTACAACTGGTTATCAGGATTCGTAGCCAACCTTATGAAGGCAATTGAGTGTCAATAAAGGATCATCCACTCTTGGTATCGTGAGAGGAATATCTTATATGTGCTTGCTCAAACAAATCCCTGGCCAGGGTCATTCGGATTGAGAGAGAAAGAGTTCTTCGAAAGAATATAATTAGAGCAAGATAAACTATTCTATATGTGACCTAACAGTATAATGTCTAATATACAATCTTTGAGATAATAGTTGGATGAGGGATTATATATACACGATAACTGTGGAAAGACAGGTCCGATGGATTTGATCCCCCTGTATCATCTTCGGACTATGGTGTAGTGGCCTAGTACGTCCATTGTCGATGAGTCGAGTAAATTATTATGAAGATAATAATTGACTATATTAGAAGGAGTTCTAATGGGAGTAACTCACAGCTAGCTCGGTATCGGGCCTAGAGAGTCACACAGATATGGTGGATGCTTCAGCGAATAGAGGATTGGATGGAGATCCAATTAGCCCCTATTTTCATTATATGAGATCTTATGCTAATGGACTCCTTGATTGAGGCCCAATTAGAGGCCTAAAGAGATTATTAAATATAGATCTAATAATATAAGATTAGTGGGTAATTGGATGGAGATCCAATACCCACTAAGGCAGGAGCCCTAGGGTTTTTTGTGACTCTCTATAAATAGGAGGGGTGACTCATGGTTGATAGGCTGCAGCCTTGGCCTCCCCCTCCTATTCTCCTCCCTCCCTCTCTAAGAGTTGCAAGATCATATTGGAGGAGATTCACTGTAGAGATATATCATGTGGATACTGCTAGAGAGGAAGACGCTTGACTTCCTTCATCCTCTTCATCCGGATCTGAAATAGAGGGATATACAATCTCCCTTGGTAAAATAATCTCTCAAATGATAAGATTTTTTCGGGTTTTACGCTTTCTCGCGATCCCATTCTTTTGCACAACGATTTGATCTGCATAGGAAACTGATTCTTTGTTTGATTTTCGTTGCGCATGTGATGCTCCCACTAAGGTTTTCCAACAGTGGTATCATAGCCAAGGTTTTCATGCGAAAGATTGATTTTAAACTGTGTATGATGAGATTACATCATGTAGAACTATTCTACGTGTTCTTGTTGTATTTTTACAATGAAGGTAGCAAGGAAAGAGGGTGGCTGGCCACGGCCAGGCCTTCTGCAAGTGCGGTCGGCCATAGCCTGGCCACTTGCAAGGGGCGGTCAACTGTGGCCAAGGAATCAGGCAACCACCGCAGGGCAGCACCCATAGGGGCGGCCCCACCAGGCCACAAGGGCTGCCACCCGAGGGCTGTAGCTCCTGATCATGAGTAGAGGTGGCCGCTAGCGACATGCAGCACCACCACATGCGCGGTGGCAACGACAGCCGCAGGTTGAGGGCAGAAGGGGAGGTCTAGGGCATCCTTTTGAGAAATGTACAATTATGCTCCTTAGAATTTGAAAAATTTTAAGGTTTGTCCTATGCCCAGAATACCGAAACTCCCTTAACAATTCTGAAAATTTTGAGGATTGTCCTCCTATCCAAAATTTCCCAAATACCCTTGACAGTTATGAAAATTCCGAGCATTTCCTAATTTTTAAAAAATAATTAATTAAATAGTTTAATTAATTATTATATATCTCGTAATCCTATATATGATGTGATGTATACATGTGATGTGATGTGGATACATAATCACGAGCCATGTGTTGTGATGTGTGTAATTATGATTATTATTATTATTATTGGGGCCTATAAGCCTCCATTTTTCTCGTTTATTGTTAGGCCTATATGTTTGTGATTATTTGTAATTACATAGAGAGGCACGGCGAGAGCTTAGAGGTGACAGCAGGACCCACGATGCCGTAGCGGGAGATCACAATGCATGCTAATGCGACTATCCAACAGAACCAATGATGATGAGATCAACGATCACAAGACATGGAGATGAGCCAATGCACACAAAGATCCTATTGTGAGTGATTAGGCCCATTGGCTTGGGCTTAATCATATTAGGTGATGGCTCATGATCATCTGGTGTGGCTTGCATATGTGATATATATATATATATATATATATATATATATATATATATTCAATCAACATTAGAACATTGGGGCTCCAATCAACAATTAAGTGACGTAGACAATAGTCATATATAAAATTTTTCAAAGATATTTCACTTATGTATATATATATATATTTTTTATGCGATGTAGATATATATTAAATATGTATGTGTGTGACACAAGATATTAGAAGATTGATATGAAACAAAAACCCCTCCTACGATAATATTAAATCGGTAAGTGTGAGACAATAAAATTGACCCACGTGGCCTTCTATCGTTACAGGAAGAAATTGAATCACGACGTAGGTTGAGTTAGTTGAGTCTCTCAAGGCTCACCTATCTACGTGATTGAGTTCTTGCCTGTGACATAGAGATGTCACCGATTACCTGAGAACATGGAATACTTGGTCAAGTCCTTTGAGGGCATATTATCGAATCAGACTCATCTTATAATGATGATGATGACTTAACTGAACGTCATGGTTGGTCGAGTCCCTCGAGACCATGATGATTCAGATGTCGAATATGACGGGAATCTATTAGGACCATAGCTAAGTCGGGTCCATCCATTCATAATTAAATCGAGTCGAGTCATGTTAGTTTGTCCAATCGAAGTCAGTTATAAGACAGGTGAGCCCAATCGAGTAAGTTATGAGTTGGTTGGAGCTAGTTTTTATCTTCGATCAGGATGGAGTCAGTTATTATTTTTAGTTAAGAGTTTATCAAGCTAGTTAAGAGTTAAAGATTAGTAGGATTCTTGGCAGAGCCCTATAAATAAGGTTGTAAACTCTTTCATGAAAATCAATCAATAAAGGAAGCAGTTATGTTTTAGCCAATAGGTATAAACCCTAGGAGGCAGATCCCCTCGAAGCGATCTAGGAGGCTCGATCCCCTCGAAGAGATCGATTATCCCCTTTTCTACCTTCTTCCTCTACAATAGAACCCTAGGGTTCTATCAATTGGTATCAGAGCAGCGATCCTCGACATTCCTGTTGTGACTCCGCGGTCACTCCTCTCGTCATCGTCATCGCCACCATCGTCGTCAACATCACGTCGTCGCCATCATCATCATATCTAGCATCTTGTTGTATAAAAAAAAAGAGCAAGAAGGAAAAGAAGCCGCAGCCACCCCTCCTTTCTATTCATCTTCCAAACAAAAAAAAAGAGAAAGAGAAAGAAAAGGAGAAAGAAAAGAGAGAGAGGGAAGAAGAAGAAGGGCCCCACACTTTGCCCCTTCTTCCCCACCTACCTGAGGCCTGCCAAGCATAGCCAGCGGTTGCTACCCCTACCTCCTCTATCACAGCGTTTTTATGTACAACAACATTATTGTTGCTACCTCCCAGCCACGCTCTCCCGCTGCTGCAGCCCTCGCCAGACTATCGCTACCCTCTTCCTTCCTCCTTTGCTAGTCACAGCCCAACCTATGCCACTGTCTCCACCGGCAGCGACATCAGCCGAGCCCATCGCTGATGCCCTTGCTGCTCGTAGCCATCGTCGAACCCCAATCATTGCCCTCATCTTCTTCCTCTCCTCATCAACCGTCAACCATACGCCTCCTCGGTTGCTTCTCCAGCCGCGGCCTCCTCACCTTCCTCCCTCGCTTCCTCACCGGACCCTGTTGTATCCTTCTCTTCTCAACCGCTTCTGCCACAACCAAGCCCTTCTTCACTGCATCCAAGCCCTTTGCCTTTTCTTCCCTCAGCTTCCTCTTCCTCCGTTGGCCACCTCTGTTCCTCTCCTCCCTGCCCTTTGTCGATGTCCCCTGTCGCACCTAAACACCGCTGCTGCCTGCCTCCATTATCGTTGTCGACCATCCTTGCTGCCGCCTATCACTCCACATCGATTGGCCACCGCCTGCCACTCTTCACCGCTGCCCTCTCTTCCCGGCCACCATCTCCCTTTATCTTCCAACGCTGCCTTCATCCCATGCCTCCCTGCTACTATTGTTGGCCTTTGCCATAGCAGTTGCCCCAAACGCCGAGGCACCTGCTGCTTCCTCCCGTCGGCCATCGCTGTCCTCACCACGGCCACCCGCTATTGCCTTATCCTCCCATTGGCCATCATTGTCCTCACCACGGCCACCTGCTGTTGCCTCCTCCTCCCGTCGGTCGTCGCTATCCTCACCACGGCCACCTGCTGCTACCTCCTCCTCCCGTCGGCCATAGTTGTCCTCACCACGACTAGCCCTCATCTTCTTCCCTCTACCACAACTGCATCTACCATAGCCACCTTCATCCTATTGCTACCACCTAGCCAAGTTCCAACAACTGTATCTATCTTTCTCTCCTCCCATTGCATATCTACACCAACAATCTCGTTGCAACCAAGTCCGACCACATCTACGTTGCAAACTCACGTCCTTGACTCGATAGTAGGAAGAAACAAAGAAAGAACTGAACATCACTGATCTACGATCCTATGCGATGACTATAGAGGATGCACTTGATGCAAGGTTTAAAGCCTGCGAGGCTCGCATGGAAGATAGGTTTCAAGAGCTCCTCCGCGAAATTAGAAGAAATCAATCAGAGAGCCTCAACAAAACTCAACATGGTGAAAGTTTCAAGAGGAGTCAATCTGAAAAGTATGACTATGGGCAGTTCACAAGATACACACATATGAGGATGGAGTTTCCTAGATGGGAAGATAGAGACCTAATCGGTTGGATCTCATATGCTGAATAGGTTTTTCATTTTTACAGGATTCCGGAGGAATCAATGGTTGAGATAGCTTCCACATAACTCGAAGGTGATGTGATCCAGTGGTATGATTTATACAAGACCTATCATGGAGTCCCTTCATAGGAATAGTTCAAGAGAGAGCTCTTGAGTCGCTTTAAACCGTCGGATCACGAAGGCTGTGCCAAATTTGAAGATAAGATTGCTAATGGGCAAACCCTTATTTATGATAAAATATGCTCAAAGGTAAAATAACTACTTATCAATTTCTTTTTGATGTCTCAGGAAGACTTCAAAGTGACAATCCTAAAAAAAAGACATGGTACGACCAGTAACCATCAGATGAAAAGGGTTTTCCAGAAGACTATAATAGCAACTGCACGAGAAGACCAAACCATTACTTACACCAAGTGGAGATCCTACTTAATTGATCAAAAAGTCATGATGCGTGGTAAATATTGAAGTGCTCCCAAAATCTGATACTGCTCAGCCTTGAGGGTAAGACTAATTTGAAGTGGGTGGGTCTGTTAGGACTCTAGCTAAGTCGGGTCCATCTATTCATGATTAAATCGAGTCGAGTCATGTTAGTCTATCTAATCAGAGTCAGTTATAAGACGGGTGAGCTCAATCGAGTTAGTTATAAGTTAGTTGGAGTTGGTTTTTTATCTTCGGTTAGGATGGAGTCGATTATTATTTTCAGTAAGGAGTTTCTCAAGTTAGTTAAGAGTCGAAGATTAGTGAGATTCTTGGCAGAGCCCTATAAATAAGGCTGTAAACTCTTTTATAAAAATCAATCAATGAAGGAAGCAGTTATATTTTAGCTAATAGGTAGAAACCTTAGGAGGCAGATCCCCTCGAAGCGATCTAGGAGGCCCGATCCCCTAAAAGAGATCGATTATCCCCCTTTCCACCTTCTTCCTCTATGATAGAACCCTAGAGTTCTACCAGAATCATAAGGAGTTGTGATTGTCAAGAGTTGCCTACCTGTTGGGGTTAGTGTAATTGATCGAGTCACTCAAGATTGCACTAAGATGTCGATTACATCCTGATCCCCACTAGTAGTATGTTAAAGACTTCTGTCTCACGTGTCGAGGGTGTCGCATGATTCGTTAGGAAAATAATAGGAGTACATTAAGATAGAAGTCCATATCTTTATTAGTATTTTTTGCAAAATTTGTAAGTTATTTATTTACGCTATATTTTGTTTATCGCTTGCAAAACCCTTATGTTGCATACTGGATGCCAACCGCCTCATTGGTCCAAAGGCTCTATAATTTTAGAATTGTTCTCACGAAAGAGAAAATCATATATGTCCTTAACACGATTGTGCCCACGTTAGAGGAAAGAATAAGCGAGGATGAAATCATTCGCTTTGTGAAGTATAAAAATAGTCTTAAAGGATAACCTGTATGTTGATCTTATACTTCAATCCCTACCAGATTTCTTTCCATAGTTCATTAATAACTTTAACATGAGTAAGTTTGAGGTGACTCTCTCTGAGCTTCTCAATATATTGAGGGAAGCTGAGAGTGCCATCAAGAAGGAGAAGCTAGTTCTCTATATTAGTGAGACCAAAAAGAAAAGGAAGGCCAGTAAGATCCTTAAGAAGGGCAAGGGCAAAGGAAGATTAGGTAAGATAAAGGTTGCCAAGAAAGATCCAGCAAAAGACAAAGGACAGTGCTTTCATTGTGGCTAAGATGGGTCTTGAAAGAGGAATTGTAAGGACTACCTTGCAGAGAAGGCGAAACAGAAGCTTGGAGAAGCTTTAGGTATATTCATGATCATCACTTGTCATATTTTCATGATAACACATGGGCATTGGATACCGGGAGTGCTTATCATATCTGTAATTCATTGTAGTTTCTAGCAAGACCTAGGAGATTGGCCAGAGGCATGATAGACCTCAAGATGGGCAATGGAGCAAGAGTTGCTACAATTATCATTGGAGAGGTCACCTTACATCTGCCTAGTGGAGTATCATTGCATTAAATGCATGTTATTTTGTTCCCTCTATTATCAAAAATATTATTTTCATCTCTTATTTGACAATTAATGGATATAAATTAGTTTTTTAGAACAATAATTATTCAATAATTATAGATGATGAGATCATCACTAGAGGGACCCTTATATATGACTTATATGTGTTAGACACTTCTCCACACATCATGAATATAAATACGTCTAAGAGGAAAAGAGATGAGGTGAATAATGCATACCTATGGCATTATAGGCTAGGTCATATACATGAGGGAAGGATTTAAAAGTTACTGAAAGATGGATACTTAGATTCATTTGATTATGAGTCATATGCAACTTACGAAGCTTACCTTCGTGGGAAGATGACCGTCTCCTTTTAGTGGAACTAGAGAGAGAGCCACTTAGTTATTGAAACTTGTACATAGTGATGTATGTGGTCCTATATTGACTCAGGTTATAGGTGGTTACTAATCCTTCATTACATTCATTGATGATTTCTCTAGGTATGGACATGTGTACTTAATGAAGTATAAATCCGAGACCTTTGAGAAATTCAGAGAATATAAAAAGTTGAGAACCAGATTGGAAAGAGTATTAAGACTCTTCGATTAGATCGAGGAGGAGAGCACTTGAGTACGAAGTTCACCCATTTCCTCAAGGATAATGGGATTATATCATAGTGGACACCTCCTTATAAACCTCAGCTTAATGGTGTATCAGAAAGGAGGAATCATACACTGTTAGACATGGTACGATCCATGATGAGTTTCGCTAACCTACTCATCTCATTCTGGGGATACGCCCTAGAGACCGTGGCTTATCTTTTAAACAGAATTCTATTAAAGTCGGTAGTGTCTATACCATATAAGACATGAAAAGGAAAGAAGCTTGATCTTAAGATGGTTAAGATTTGGGGCTGTCCTACCCACGTTAAAAGACACAACCCTGATAAATTGGAATCAAGGACAGAATGGTGCACATTCGTGGGATACCCCAAGGAAACTTATGAGTATTATTTCTATCATCCCGAGGATCGAAGGGTCTTTGTTGCCAAGAGAGCTATATTCCTTGAGAAGGAATACATTCTTGGTAGAAACAATAGGAGTAAGATAGAGTTGAGTGAGTTTGGAGAATCTAGCTCAAGTACCATTCTAGAGGCTAAGTTTGTTCAGGTACCTAGCACACAAGTTCCAACTTTGCATAGGTTTAGCAGAGTATCTCACCCTCCTGAAAGATATGTGGGACATATCAATGGAGATGACTCTAAGGATATTGATCCTCAGACCGACAAGGATACTATTATGAGTATAGAATCTAGGAAGTGGTAAGAAGCCATGAATTTTAAGATGGATTCCATGTACTCTAACAAGGTTTAGAACCTTGTAGATGTACCTGAGGGTATAGTACTCATCGAGTGTAAGTGGATCTTCAAAAAGAAGATCGAAGTAAATGGAAAGGTGGAGACCTATAAGGCAAGGCTAGTAGCTAAAGAATATCATCAAATACAAGGAGTTCACTATGATGAAACCTTTTTACCTACAGCCATGCTTAAGTCCATTAGAATTCTTTTGGTCATTGCAGCACACTATGACTATGAGATCTGGTAGATGGATATCAAAACGATATTCCTCAATGACAACCTTGAGGAGTATGTATATATGATACAGCCAGAGGGATTTGTATCTAGAGAGAGTTCAGATAAGGTGTGCAGGTTGCTCAAGTCCATTTATGGACTAAAGTAAGCTTCCCAAAGTTGGAACATAAGATTTAATAAGACAATCATATATTATGACTTTGTTAAGAATGAAGATGAGCTTTGTGTGTATAGGAAGGTAAGTGAGAGTGTTATCACCTTCTTGATATTTTATGTTGATGACATCCTAATCGTTGGGAATAATGTAGGAATGCTCTCCACAATAAAGACTTGACTATCTAGAAACTTCTCTATGAAAGACTTAGGGGAAGCATCATATATTTTGAGATCCAGATCTATGAGATAATCTAAGAGGATGCTTGACTTGTCCCAATCTAGGTACATAAACTCCATTGTCAAAATGTTTAGCATGAAGAATTCCAAGAGAATTCTTATACCGATGAGATATAGAATATCACTTTCTAAGAGTATGTCCCTAAAGACTCCTAAAGAAAGGACAAACATAGATAAGATACTTATGCTGCAACGATAGGATCTATTATGTATGTTATGCTATGTACCAGGCCTGACATAGTATATGCTTTGAGTATCACAAGTAGGTATCAGGCAGATCCAGGTTTAGAACACTGGAATATAGTAAAGTATATCCTTACATACTTGAGAAGGACTTAGGATCTTTTACTGGTATATGGAGAAGGTAGCCTCCAAGTTGAGGGCTACACGAACTCAAGTTTTCAGTCTAATATTAATGATAGCAAGTCCAACTCAAGGTGTGTTTTCACCCTGAATGGAGGAGCAGTAAGTAAGAAGAGTTCCAAGCAAGATAGTACTGCTAACTCGACCATAGAGGCGGAATATATTATTGCGGTAGAAATAACAAAGGAAGGGGTGTGGATAAAGAAGTTCATCAGGGATTTGGAAGTCGTACCAAGTAGCATGGAGTTGATTCCCATATACTACAACAACAATAAGGAGGTAGCTCTTATGAGAGAACCTAGGTCTCATCAAAATTATTCTGAGGGGGTTTCATCTGATTAGAGTGATCATGACCCGAAAAGATATAGCAATGGAAAGAGTTCCATCCGAAGATAATATTGCAGATCCATTGACATAGCTGCTGACTCAGATTGTATTTGAGTGCCACAGGGGTCTGATGGGGATCAAACACATAGGTGATTGGCTTTAGGTCAAATGGGAGATTGCTGGTTATAGGTGCCCTGCAAGCCAATCACATTAGTGATAGCATGTGTGACACACTGGCGATCTTTTTACTTAAGATTATTACTGGTATATTCTAATATTATATTATCTATTATATATATATATATATATATATATATATATATTGTGATGTCCTTGGTTTTGTACAATGAGAATCATATCATGATGAGATCACGATAATGAGATCGATTCACCTTTAAATACAGATCCTAAACAATCTCAATCATAGGTTACTCGAGAGAGACATCGAGATAATCAAACAGATCGGTATACTATATACCCGTCCATATAATGGAGGCGGCTGATCTCATAGCCACTTGTGTGGAGATACTAAGGATATAGTATAGGTGCTCATTAGAGAATGAGTTCATTGATTAATCCGCATATAAAATGCTGTATGGTTGATGATACCTAATGTCAGATAGCAATTCTATAGTCTCAGTTGTGTATCTAGTCCTTTGACTTGAAACACCAAGGATGCCTTGTATGAGTGCTCATTTCTTTAATGCTAGACTTATAGGTTTGGAAAGTTCTAGATCTGGTACAACTGGTTATCAGGATTAGTAGCCAAATTTACGAAGGTCATTGAGTGTCAATAAAAGATCATCCACTCTCAGTATCGTGAGAGGAATATTCCGTATATGCTTGCTTAGACAAGTCTCTAGCTAGGGTCATTCAGATTGAAAGATAAAGAGTTTTCCGATAGAATTCAATTAGAGTAAGACAAATTGATTCTATATGTGACCTGACAGTACCATGTCCAATATACGATCTCTGGGATATTAGTTGGATGAGGGATTATAGATACACTATAATTATAGATAAACAGGTCCGATGGATTTAATCCCCTTGTACCATTTGAGAACTATGGCATAGTGGCCTAGTATGTCTATAGTCGATGAGTCGAGTAAATTATTATGGAGATAATAATTCACTATATCAGAAGGAGTTCTAATAGGAGTGACTCACAGGTAGCTCGGTATCGGGCTTAGAAGGTCACACATATAGTGGATGCTTCAGCGAATAGAGGATCAGATGGAGATCCAATTAGCTTCTATTCTTATTAGATGAGACCCTATGCTGATGGGCTCCTTGATAGAGGTCCAATTAGAGGCCTAAAGAGATTATTGGATAGAGATCCAATAATGCAAGATTAGTGGGTAATTGGATGAAGATTCAATACCCACTAAGGCAAGAGCCCTAGGGTTTTTGGTGGCTTTCTATAAGCCCTAGGGTTTTTGGTGGCTTTCTATAAATAGGAGGGGAGACTCATGGTTGATATGCTACAGCTTTGGCCTCTCCCTCCTATTCTCCTCCCTCCCTCTGCAAGAGTTATAAGATCAAATTAGAGGAAATTCGCTATAGAGATCCATCATATGGATGTTGCTAGAGGGGAAGACGCCTGACTTCTTTCATCCTCTCTATTCGGATATGGAATACAGGGATATATTATCTCCCTAGGTAAAATAATCTCTCACATGATATAATTTTCTCGATTTTTGTGGCTTTCTCATGACCCCAATCTTTTGTATGATGATTTGATTTGCGTGGAAAATAATTTTTTGTTTAGATTTCCATTGTGCATGTAATGCTTCTGTTGAAGTTTTCCAATACTAAAGTAGGCACATCCTGTTCCTGGGATTCAGAATCAGCAGTAGTGACTAGATGATGATGTGTCGTGATCTTGTGATCTCATGCAATCATCAGCTAAATTTAGGGCTCCTCATCAACTTGGGTGTCAGGTAGATAAGTTGGGGCTGAGTTGTCCTCTCTAAACTTCTATTTGCGGTGAGATTCTTGGAGGATGAGTTGTAATTTTAAATTAGTGTACAAGTCCGATCCATAATTTACGGCTCCAATGTGATCCCCAATTTTGTAGGGTCCAAAGTAACTAGGAGACCACTTCCGTGAGGCTAAGTCTTCATATATTCCTACTTGTAGGGATGAATATAGAGAAAGACTTGATCTTTAATAACAAACTTCCTTCTACTCCGACGTTTGTCGGGCGGGTGTTTCTTTCTTATGTGGGCTAACATGTGGTTGTTCTTTATTGATAGCTAAGTCTTCCTTTGTGATGGTAGCTACCTTCTAATAAAGCCCATGGTAAGGTGGGCTCGATCTGAATTTGGAAGGAGCAGAAGCTGTAATTTTTCAAGTCTTACTTTCATCTCCTCTTCGTGTTGTTGTCTTATGTCATACCAAGTAATAAATTCAGCAAAGGTTAGCATTCCCTCATCATTGATTGGTAGTTTAAGGTGATTTGGAGTGAGGACTTTGCTGATGTAGGCTAGAGGTTGGCCATCTTGTATGTGGATAATATAATTTCTAACTCCCAATGTATGAATAATAAGCACTTTGTCGAAGTCGGGTAAAGCTAGCACCGACGAAGAGTAAAGGCTGCAACTTGGATATATGACCCTTATTTTAAGTATCTCATCTTCAATTCTCTCTATTTTAGCTTTCTGGAGGTGAGGATAATGGTATAGTCAAGAGTTTGCCGCTGGTTTGCCCAGGAGAATTAGAATGCAGTGGTCATACATGCGATTAAAAAGTAGTATGTGTGGTTCGATGAAAATATCTGAAAATTTAGCAAACAATTGGAGGATATTTGGGTCTTCAAATTTTGTTGGCTCCCTCATAGAGTGCTGCTGAAGTTGCATTATGAAGCCATTCTTTTCTTTGTTCAAAACTTTCTCTGTTTGCTGCATACAAGTCATCATTACGTCGCTCCCGCATTTCCCACGTAGGATCTCCTGCTTCTTAGGGCTAAAAAATTTTATATAAATTTAGAAAAATTCTAAGGAAGATCACCTAGTGTAGTCAGCCATTTAATGTTGAGCATGGGCTCATAATCATCAAGGGAAAGGTGGAAGAAATTAGCAAGTATCTCTTAGTCTTGTCGCAACAATTTCACTCGTGGACATCTTTCGTCACACTTCAAAATTTGGCCGTCAGTAACCTCAACATTTAACCTACTGCAATCTTCATTTTGGAGCATTAATTGGGTAGCAACCTTACTATTCATAAAGTTATTGGTGCTCATGGTGTCAATAAGAATGGTGATCGGCTGTTCCTTTAGAAGTCCTCTCATTTTCATCGTTTGTAGGTTTGCATAGCCGGCGAGAGTATACATTGTAAAATCTGACATCTTCCTCATGCTTCTGGACCTCCTCCTCCATGTCTTCAGGAGGTTCAATTAGTATGAGGTGGCTCTTTTTGCAGCGATGATCACGGCCCCACGGTTTATCGCAATGCCAACAAAGACCTTTTGTCCAATGGTTGCATAGTTCTTCTCATGTCATTTTTTTTGGCAGCAAAGGATAGTTGGAAGTAGGAGGTTCATATGTCATGAGTCTAGAAGTAGTTCTCATTCTTTGAGCATCTTGGTTGAGCCATTCTTCTTGGATTCGGGAGAAAGAGATTGTGACTTTCATGGTGGGGGGCTGTTGCGCTTTAACCTCTCCTTTAATTTCCAACTTAAGTCCTTCAATAAATATCCCAAATAATTATCTGTTAGACCAATCACGGGTAAAGTAAGATAATTCCTCAGACCTGATCTGGTATTCCTGGATCATGGAGGTTTGTCGGATTTTGGCAAGTTGTTCGTTGATATTCTCATACTTAGTCAGCCTAAAGTGGTTTAGCAGCACATACTTGAATTGTATCCACATCAGAGTCCCATAGTTGTATTTAAGTTAATTGTACTATCATATAACATCTCCTTCAAGGTGGATGACAGCAGTGTCCACCATGGAATCCTCCGGTGTTTGGTGATGATGGAAGTAACATTCGACGTGCGAAATCCATCCCATCGGGTCTCCTTCTTCCCATTGAGAGAAGTCCACCCTCATGCATGGCTGCTTCATATCAGTGGCCCATTCTTTCTTTTTGAGAGGCTTCTCTAAACTTGCACTTTGCCAGAATTTTATTGGGCTCGGAGATCAGCCAAATCCGAATTCGACGAATAATGCATGCAATCTGTACTCGACACATGATTCAAACATCTTCAACTTGGCATCGATTGAACCTTAAGATGCCATTACGTGTGCCTCCAGATCTGATATATCAATATCCTTCTCTTACTATTGAGTCAGTGATATGAAATGGTTGGGTGGATTAATGGCCAAAAGAGGTGGTGGGTCAAGGGTAGATGGTTGTTATTTGGGGCTAAATGGTTGCTATTGGGGCTATGATTTAGGGCTACTATAGGGATCATATAGGTGGTATAATGGCTGAGGCTTAAAGTTAGAGGGGTGATTTAGGGTTGTTGCTGATGGCAGCAACTGGTTTGGTAGGGATTGGTGGCCAAAAGAATGATGGATCAAGGTTACAGTTTAAGGTTGATAGCTTACGGTTTAGGTTATTGTTGGTGCTACGGTTTGAGGGTGTTGTAAAGGTTGCAAAGGATTTTTGTGGTAGTGGTTTAAGGTTGGGAAGGAAGGTTTAGGGTTTCTGTTGGGGGTAGCAACCAGTTTGGCAAGTTCAGTGGCTATGGAAGATAAGGATCAGTGGAAGATTCGGTGGCTATGGAAGACCATTGTTTGGGCTATAGTTTGGGTTATCTTTGGAAATCAAAAAAGGCTATGATGTTTGCTTCTTAAAGCTAGAGGGGTGCTCTAAAGATGATGTGGATGACAATAAAAATTTTGGTAAGTATCAGATATGGGTGTAGCAAAAACACCGAAAGGTAGTGCAGTAGAATTCTACATCGATAGGCTACGATAGATCGCTGTCTTAGGCTACAGTTTTGGGTGCTATTTGGGTAAGAAAAATAGGTTATGAGGGCTATGTCTTAAGGCTAAAGGGATGCTTTAAAGACTTCTTGGGTGGTGGTAGCAAGTTAGTTGGTTTTGATGGGTTAAGGAGAAGAAGAAAGACAAATGTGCAACAGTAGATTTTTCATCGAAAAAATTCCAATAGTGAAAACATAATTTTTTCTAGAAACTCTCAATGAAAATTCAAGTAAAACTTAAAGGGAATCTACTAGTAAGGGAGAGATAATATTGTTAAAAATTTTGTGGAAAGAAATGACAACAAAAGTTTTAGCAAAATCAAAGATTGCAAGAAGGTGTTGCCATAGAATTTTTTCAATGAAAGATTTTAGTAGTATAGTCAAAAATTTTTACAATAGTTTGTGATAAGGAATCAAGTAAAACTCAATGGGAATCTACTGGTAAGGAAAATATAATATTGTTAAAAACTTTCTGGAAGAAATCAATAGCAAAAGTTTCGATAAGATTAAGGAATATGAGAAGGTACTACAACAGAATTTTTCGTCGAAAGATTTCAACAGTATTGATGAGATTTTTTTCCAATAATTTAAAATAAGGATTCAATTAAAACTTAAGGAAAATCTATTGGTAAGGGAAATCTAATACCGATAAAAAATTTGTGGAAGAAAATAGCAACAAAAGGTTCAGCAAAATCAAAGATCACGGGAAGGTACTGTAGTAGATTTTTATGTCTAAAGTGCAGCATGTTGGACATAAAAGATCAGTGGTTTATATTGAGAATTTTTTGAATGAAACTAAAAGGAAATCCAAAGATAGGACGTGCTAAAGCAATTGTAAAAATTTCATAAAGATTGGATTAGTAAAAACACAGCAGCAAATCAAATAGTTAAGGATGTGCGGCTAGAATTCTACAACGTAACTTTCATCGTAAAAATGGAAACTTTGCAATGAAAAGTTTGTGTAGCAAATAGGAATGAAATTTTTTTTATTTTTGAATAAGGATAACTAAATTGTAGCAGTAGTAAGAGAAAAAACTAGGACTGTTGCAATTCATGGGGAGATCAAAAGATGATCTGCGGTAGTAGAGATGACGATGGAATTTGGTGATAATCTTCAAGCAATTATGGGAATTACTTTGGATGGCTATGGGGGGTTGATGGATGGCTGTGGAAGGGTAGTGAGACACCAAGAACACTGCTCTGATATTAAGTGTTAGAACCCTTGTGGATTCTAATCTTGGGGTGATCTCTACAGGGGATCGGCATCCTTGGAACTCTATAGGGGTTCCTCCCTCCTTGGTTTTCTACTACATGATTGAAATATAATTTGTCTATTAATGATGAAAGAGGGGAGAATACAAGGCTATTTATTGGGCTTCTAAACTCCAACTTCTAATACGATTCCTACTTAAGACTCGTACTCCTAACAACTCCTACTCCAACTCTAAGAAGCAACTCTTACTTCCAACAACTCCAACTCCAACTCTAAGAAGCAACCTCCAAACTAATCCTAATCCTATTCTAACTTAACCCCTCCTCAACCAACACCTCTTTAACTAGGATAAGGGGTGGTTAATTAGGGTGACATGTATCTTATTCTTCCCTCAAAATATCTTTCTCCCATCTAATCCTAACCTAGTCGGCCTCCTTGCTTCTTTATTAGGAGTTGACTAGATAGGATTTATATGAATGCCCTTTTGGATTTATATATTTGCCCTCTTTAATGAAACTAAATTAGGACTCTCCTAGCTAGAGTCCTAACAACAAGTTATTCCAGTGCACCAGTACTTCGGTAGAGGGATGTCAACGACGCATCACAATCCTACGATCAAGTATAGCTTGAGGTTGAGCTAGGATGTCTCTATCATCAATAGTGTTGGGCAGCTGAATTTATGTTGACTCGTTCTCTCCTAGTTTGGGCTTTAGGCAGGACACATGGAAGACAAGGTGAATTTTTGCATCAGCAGGTAAGTTTAATATGTACGCCATAGCTCCTTCGCACTCTGTGATCTGATTGGGCTCATAAAAGCATGAGGATAACTTCATGGAGGCTTGTGTGTTGATGGATGATTGCTTATATGGCTGAAGATGAAGAAAAACCCAATCTCCTACTAAGAACTCCCTTTCACTTCGGATCAACTTGTTGCTTCATTCTGGCTTGAGCGGTTGAGAGATTATCCTTTAGTAGTTGTAGGAGTTTGTCCCTGTTAATTAATTCTTGGTCGACCTAATCTACCTTGGCTGAGGCAATTACATATCTTGGAATTATAAGGGCAGGTCAATCGTACACTGCTTCATATGGAGTACATTTAGTTGAGGAGTGATATGTAGTATTGCACCACTATTCGACCCAAGGGAGTCATTTTGTCCATTCTTTTGGTCGGTCACTAGTGAAGCACTAAGGTATGTCTTTAAACATTTGTTCACTACTTTAGGTTAGCCATTGGTCTGGGGTGGTATGTTGTGCTTAGCTTGGTGCCCTACATCTAAAATAGCTTGGTCCAAAATTTACTAGTAAAGACCCTTTCATGATCACTTACAATGGACCTTGGCATAATATGCAGTTTTACAATATTTTCTATAAAAAAATTAGGCAATGCTAGAAGCAGTGTAGGGATTACGGACTATGCAAAAATGAGCATTCATTGTAAGTTGGACAACTATAACAAGAATGGTGCTTTTACCTTGGAATGGTGACAATTCTTTGATGAAATCCATAGATATATTAGTCCACACTGAGTCTGGTATGGGTAGTGGTTGTAATTTCCTATGACTTGCCACTGTTTCACATTTTTGTTGTTGGCATATATCGCACTATGCTATAAATTCATAAATAACTTTTTCATCCCTTTCCAATAAAAATTTTACTTAATTCTTTTGTAGGTTCTTAGAAATCTGGAGTGCCTGGTTGAAGGTGTGGAATGCATCTTTTATAGAAGCGTTTTTATACAAAAGGAGTCGGGTATAAGCACAATGCGACCTTTGTAGCATATATCTCTCAAATCCCAATTGTAGTGGGCTATGGAGCTTGGCTCCTCCTCTAATTTTTTTATGATATTTTTGGTGTCTGGATCCATCCTCCATTCCTCCCTATTGTCCTCGAGAAAGCCATTAGTTGGAAGGGAGATTGCCAAAAATTCTGCTTGCTCGTATAGCCGTGAGAGTGCATCTGCAATAATATTTTCCTTGCCCTTTTAGTAAGTAATTTCATAATCAAACCTAAGAAGCTTCGTTACCCATTTTTGTTGTTTGAAGGAGGATATCTTCGGCTCCAAGAAATATTTGAGGCTTCTTTGGTCAGTTTTTATTTTAAAGCGCTGGTCGATCAGGTATGGTCTCTGTTTCGTTAGTGCGTGCACAATTACAAGCATCTCCTTATCATAGATTGATATTTTATGGGAGGGAGACAATGCCTTGCTGGTATATATGAGTGGTCGACTATCTTGCATGAAAACAATGCAAATCCCAACTCCGGATACATCGGCCTCAATGACAAAGGTTCGACTGAAATCAGGTAGTACTAGCACAAGCGTTGTCATCATGGCTGCCATGAGTTTGTCGAACACAACAGAGGCTTTGTCCGATAATTGTAAAGCATCTTTTTCTAGTAGGGAGGTGAGGGGTGCATTGATCTTTTCATAATCTTTCACAAATTTACGGTAGTAGCTCGTCAATCCAAGGAAACCACGCAGCGATTTCACGCTCTTTGGTTTCGGCCAACTTTGCATCGCCTCTATTTTTGTAGGGTCTACCACCACTCCTTCTGATATGAGATGCCTAAGGTATTCTACCTTTTATTAGAGAAAGCGACATTTGATTGCTTGACAAAAAAAATATTCTCCTGAAGAATCATTAAAATAAATCGTAAGTGTTGAAAATGAATCTCAAGGGAAGGGCTGTAAATGAGAATGTCACCAACAAATACCAGCGTAAATTTATGAAGAAAACTTCAGAAAACATCATTTATGATGCTTTGGAAGGTCGCAAAAGCATTGGTAAATCCAAAAGGCATTACCAAAAATTCGTAGTGGTCATTGTGCATTCGGAATGTAGTTTTTGGAACATCATCTTCACATACCCGAATTTGATGATACCCGAATCGGAGGTCTAACTTCGTGAAGACTCGAGCTCCCCTTAATTCATTAAGGAGTTCATCCTCCACCAGAATAGGGTATTTATCTTTGATAGTGATGTCATTGAGAGCTCGGTAATTGACGCACATTCGCCACATTCCATCATTCTTTTGTACGAGAAGCACTAGCAAAGAGTAGGGGCTGCAATTTGGCCAACTGACCCCTGTTTCAAGCATCTCCTTCATAATCTTTTATATTTCATCCTTCTAGAGGTGGAGATAGTGGTACGGCTGAGTGTTTGCTGGTGGTTTGCCCAAAAATATTAGACTTCAATGGTTATGTTGTCGGGTGGGAGGAAGGTTGCATGGTTCGGTGAAGACGTCGGCAAATTCAGCAAGCAGATAGGTGAGGTTTTGGTCTTCAACTTTTGTTATCTTCCCCTCTGGTTGCTGTTGGAGTTGTATCAGGAAGCCACCATTTGTCTTATGCAACACTTTCTCCATTCATTAACTAGAAATGGTCGTTACGTTGCTTCCGCACTTCCCGTGTAGGATCACCAGTTTGCCTTTGTAGTAAACCTTGATAATTAATTTTGAAAACTTTCAGGAGACATCACCTACTGTCATCAGCCACTCTATGCCAAGCATGGCATCATAATCATCAATTAGGAGGAGAAAGAAATTGACACTAATTTCATAGTCCTGCAGTAACAGTTTCACCTGCAGACATCTTTGGTCACACTTTAAGATTCGGCGGTGACCTTAACATCAAATTTGCTACAATCCTCAATGTGAAGCATCATTTGAGTAGCCACTTTACTATTCAAGAAGTTTTTGGTGCTCCCAGTATCAATGAGGATAGTAATCGACTGTTGTTTGAGGAGGCCAGCAACCTTCATGGTTTGTAGGTTTATGTAGCCAGCGAGAGCATGCATCAAGCAATCGGCTAGTTGGGGATCTTCTTCCGCATCCTCCTCTTCATGATCAAGGCTCTCTTTTGCATGTTCAAGGTCCTCCTCTTCAATGGGTTCAATCACAAGAAGTCTCTCTTTTTTGCAATGATGCTAGCGGCTCCATGGCTCGTCGTAATGCCAATATAATCCTTTCGCAGATCACTCCCAAAGCTCTTTTGTTGTTAATCTTTTTGGTGCCGAGGGTTGGTTGACAGTAGGATAGGCTGAAGGCCTTGGTGCTACTGGTCGGGGGGTGACCCTAGTCCTTCGAGCTTCTTGGTTCAATCGCTCCTCTTGAAGTCGCATGAAAGATATAGTCACCATGAGTGTGTATAGTTGTCGCGCTTTAACTTCTCCCCAAATCTCTAGTTTCAAGCCTTCAATAAAAGTCCTTAATAATTATTTTTTTGATCAATCTCTAGTTTGGTTAGATAACCTTTCAAACTTGGCTTGGTACTCTTGGACGGTGGAAGTTTGATGAATCTTGGCTAGTTGGCCATCTAGTTCTCATATCCGGTTGGTCCAAAGCAGATCAGCAGTCCTTCTTTAAATTGTCTCCGTGAAAGAGCTCCATGAGTATGTTCAAACTAATCAAACCATTGTATAGCATCTCCTTCAAGGTATATAGCAGTAATATCCACCATGGATGCGTTCGGTGTCTTGTGGTACTGAAAATAGGGCTCCGCGCATAAGATCCAACCAATCGGGTCTCCTTCCCATCTAGGGAAGTCCACCCTCATGCATAGATAGTGAGGGTCGATCATAGGACCTCCCCTCTCCTGGAAATCTTCTTTATAATTTGAGCTTTCTCCTTGTTGAGATCTCCTCTATTCACGTCTCGAATGCCTCAAACTTAGCATTGATTGCCGCCTCGGGTGCCATGGGATATGTCTCCAGATCTTTAATGTTAAGGTCCTTCTTTTGCTGTCAGATTAAGGGCATGAATCGATTGAGAGGTTTGGGACCGAAAGGATGGGTAGATCGGAGGATAAAAGCTATGGTTTTAGGCTTAATAGGTTGCTATTTTCAGGTATGGTTTAAGCTGTTGTTTGGTGGTATTTTAGGGCTATGGTGGCAGTGGATGAAGGTTGGAAGGGTCGTCTAGGTTTGCTATTAATGGCAACAATAGGTTTGATAGGGATAGATGGGGGTATGCAGTGAGTAGGTGCTGATTTATATAACCAGAATTTTTTCGTCGAAGAGATAGAGGTTTCTCGATAAAATTTCTAGCAATAACCTGAGGTTCTTTGGAGAGAAATAATAGCAAGATCTCGGTGTTGATATTAGCAAGGATGACAAAAATATTTCAGGGAGTCTCGACAGTAAAACAACAAGAATAACGATGAGAATTTCATAGTAGAATTCTCATCGAAAAATCAATAATTTATGATGAAGAGATGCAGCAATATAAGGATGTTTTCAGAGATGATGTAGAAAGTGTATAAAAATTTTCGTTCAAAAAGATGGCAGCAAGATCGGCCTTTAGGCGGCAAATAGGCAGCTGAAAATTTTCTGCAGTGTTCCTTCATTCGCAAAGATGATAACTTTACGACGATAAGAATTCACAATGAGGAATAGATGAAAACTTCTTTTTGAGTTTTTTAGATAGGAAATTACAGCAGCAATAAGGTTTTTGTGATAGAATAATACCATATCTTTGATGCAATTGATGACAGTGGTAGCAAATTGATTTGATCTACAATAAAAGAGATGACGGTGGAGACGACGTTGGTAATAGCAATTGTGGGAATTGCTTGGCTGATGGTGGGTGGTAGGAAGGATAGTAAGAGCACCAAGATCGATGCTTTGATACCAGAAAGATGAATCCCAACGGAATTCTAATATAGATTGATCTTTTAAATGGGGATCAACCCTTGGAACATTGTAGGGTTTCCTCCCTCCTAGGTAGTAGGCCACAAGGCTGAAAGGGAGTTGATCTCTTGCTTGATTCAAAAGTGGTGGAGGCTACATGCTTATATAGGGCTCCAAACCCTAACCTTAGGGAGGCTCCTCCCAAAGTCAAATCCCTTTATTACCCCTCCTCCCTAGCCAGCTTGCCCATTAAGGAGGCGGCGGCTAGGTGGCTGCAACAAGCCATGCGTCCCCTGCTCAAACCCTAGCCGACCTGCCCAGTAAGGGGGGGCGATGGCTAGGAAGCCCTAAGTCCCTAAGATTAAACCCTAGCCAACTTGCTTTATAAGATAGTAGGTGGCTAGGTGGGGCTTATTAAAATCTCTTAGGATTTTTATTAATTGCTACTTGATTGAATAGGGGCCAACTCTGCTAGGGTCCTATCACTAATACTAGAGTTGATTACTTCACGAAGTGGGTCGAGGTCGAGCCCTTGGCATTAATCACTGAGAAGCAAGTCGAAGGATTTGTTTGGAAAAATATTATTATGAGGTTTAACATTCTGAGGACCATAGTCACTGACAACGGGACACAATTTAACAACTCAAAGTTTAAATCTTTTTGCCAGAACAATAAGATACAATTGAAGTTTAGCTTAGTAGTGCACCCCCAAGCCAATGGCCTCACCGAGGCCACCAACCGAACAATCCTCGGAGGGCTGAAAAGGAGGATTGTTGGAGCATAAGGCACCTAGGTAGATGAGCTCCCAAGTATATTATGGGTATCCCAGACAACTCCAAAGACTCCAACAGGGGAATCCCCCATCAACCTCGCTTTCAGCACTGAGGTAGTCCTACCATCCGAGGTGGTCTTCCCCACCATTCGGGTCAAAATCTTTGAAGAAAATGCCTCGAACAAGGCCTACGAGAGAACCTTGACCTCATTAAAGAGGTGAGAGCCGAGTTCCATCTGTGGACTCTCGCATATTAGAAGGCCATTGCTCAACTCTACAACTGCAAGGTCTGACCATGGCGGGTTAGCAACGGCGACGTGGTCCTAAGGAAAGAGTAGGTCGGTGATCCAAAATGCACTTGAGGCAAGCTAGCCTTGAACTGGGAGTGACCCTACCGAGTCATTTGAACTATCCGAGATGGTACTTACATTTTGGCTGCAATGGACGGTAGAACATTGCTCAATACATGGCATATCTCAAACCTGAAGAAGTTCTATGTTTAAACTACAAGATCGGGGCCACCGAGGCCCACCGAAAAAACTCAATTCAAGAACACAAGTAGACAAAGACACATGGAAAAATTAGTTTGTATTGATTTGAGATTTTTATAAGAGGGTCGAGCAATCAAACATAGATCAAAAGGTCACCCAACAAGCAAAAATAAAATATAGTCAAAACTCGGAGGAACACTATCATCAAGAGGTTAGTCAAACTCCATCTGCACATTCACATCCTCTGGCCAACCCACAAGTGTGGTCTTGAATGACACTCAATGTTCGACGTATCTAACAGAGGAAGTCACATTTCTAATACAAAATAGACAAGCAATCAAACAAGTGACTTGTATTAACTTGGAGCAAACATCACATGGTGGTCGGACGACCGAGTACAATCCAAAAAACAAACAAGCAACAGAAAAAGTTGAAGCCTTGTATTAATCCAAAATGCCTTTACATATTAGTCCTATGATCGAATACAATCAAAATGGACCCCGACAAACAAAACAAAGAACAGAGGAAGCTACTCCTCAGGAGGGACACTATCATCGAAGGGTTGGCAGCCCTCCATCTGTACCTTGGCATTCTCTCCCTCACCATTTGCACCAGCTAGTTTATAGGGTAGCTCGCGAACCCGCCCTTCATCTTCCACAAGTCGACTATGTCTGCAATGACATATCAAGAAAAGTCAATAAACAAGATCAAAACTCAACAAAAGGTAGTTAACCACCAGCACGGGCCATACCCCGAGGCTCCAAGCTGAGCCCTACTTCGATGAGCCATGCCTCGATCATGTTCTTGATGGCCCTTGAATAAGGTAAGATGCCCCTGAGCTTCTCAACCAGTTCAGACTCCTCATTTGAAAGATAGGGGGAAAGTTGCCCAAAGCCCGAGCTATCCAAAAATATATGCCCCACTTACTTAGAACCCACTCTGAGATGCAAGGTAGTACTTGGCTTGCCCCTAACACAGACGGAAGTAAGTCATAAACATGTCCTCCTTGGAACTCTATAGGGTTCTAAGCTTGGGGTGATCTCTATAGGGGATCAGCCTCCTTGGAACTCTATAGGGGTTCCTCCCTCCTTGGTACTCAAACCATTGGCTAAAGAAAGATTGATCTATTCATGATAAAAAGTGGATGATTACAAGACTATATATAGGCATTCAATCCCTAATTCCTAAGAGGACTCCTACTTTAAGACTCCTACCCTTAACCAACTCTTCAGTAACTCCTAACTCTAAGTCCAACCACTAACCAGCCCATCTAGGGGTGGTTGGTTGCTTTATTGTTTCTTGATCATATTATAATTTAACCTCTCCTCAACCAACCCCTCTTTAACTAGGATAAGGGGTGGTTAATTAAGGTAACATGCATCTTACTATCCCCTTAAATATCTTACTCAATTAATCCTAACCTAGCCAGCCTCCTTACTTTCCTTAATAGGGGTTGGTTAGATAGGATTTACATGAATGCCCCTTAGATTTTACATAATTGTCCTCTTCCATGAAACTAAATTAGGACTTCTCTAGCTAGAGTCCTAATAGACCCGCCCTCTTCAAATCAGCCTTGTCCTTAAAGCTGAGACTCCATGAACTTTTGGTCTTAATCTATAATTCTTATTGAAGCTTCCTTGTAGTATCTATGGTAGGTGCACTGTGGTTCGACGGTCCAGCATTATCTTGTATCTCTCCATCAGGGATAGTAGTATTTGGGTGGTGGTGAATCACGATCCTACGATCCCATGCAATCATCAGCTGAACTTGAACTTCCTCATCAGTGGGGATGTCAGGTGGATGGATCTGGGTTGAGTCATCCTTTCTAAACTTCCATTTGTAGTGAGATACTTAAAGGATGAGTTATAATTTTGAACTAGTGCGCAAGTTCGATCCATAATATACGGCTCCAATATGATTTCCAATTTTGTAGGGTCCAAAGAAACTAGGAGACCACTTCCATGAGGCTCAAGTCTTCATAAATTCCTGTTGGTATGGATGAATATAGAGAAGACTCGATATTTAATAACAAACTTCCTTCTACTCCGATATTTATCGGACGACTGTTTCTTTTTTATGCAGGTGGGCATATGTATTAATAGCTAGGCCTTCCTCTGTGATGGTAGTTGCCTTCTAGTAAAGTCCATAGTAAGGTGAGCTCGATCTAAGTTTGGAAGGAGCAGAAGCTGTAATTTTTTAAGACTTACTTTCATCTCCTCTTCGTGTTGTTGTCCTGTATCATACCAAGCAACAAATTCGGCAAAGGTTAGCATTCCCTCGTCATTGATTGGTAGCCTCAGGTAATTTGGAGTGAGGGCTTTACCGATGTAGGCTAGGAGTCAGTCATCCTGTATGTGAATAACATAATTTCAAGTTCCTAATGCATTAATAATAAGCACTTTGTCGAAGTCAGGTAAAGCTAGCACTAGCGAAGAGTAGGGGCTACAACTTGTTTGTATGACCCCTGTTTCAAGCTGATAGAACCCCAGAAGGAGCTATATAGATTTTGACTCTTGAGGGAGATCAACCCCTGGAACGTTGTAGGGGTTCATCCCTCCTAGACTCAGCACAAGGCTGAATAAAATTTGATAATTGCTTGATAAAAGAGAGGGAGAGGCTACATCATTATATAGGGTTCTAAACTCTGGCCCATGTGGTGCTTTCCTAAGTAAAATTACTTCTTTACCCCTTTTATAGCCAACCTGCCTATGTAGGAACAGGTGGCGGCTATGTTGGCTCTATAGCCGACCTAAGCAGGGAAAATCCTGGCAACCAGCCCAATAAAGGGGGCGGCGGCCACTAAACCCTAAGGCCTCAATCTAAATCCTAACACACTTCTTTATAGGATAGAAGTGGTTATGTGGGATTTTATTATAATCTCATAGTATTTTATTGACTACTTCTAGGGAGATTATGACTCAACCCTGCTGGGGTCCCATCAAGCCTGCCCTCTTAGAATTAGCCTTGTCCTCAAGGCTAAGGGTCCATAAACTCTGGGAATTGAGTCTTCAGCTCCTCATGCAACTCCTATGTTGCATCTTTGAATAGTAAGTTACTCAACTTCACAAGTACTTCAGTTGAAGGGCGTCGTCAGCGCATCACAATTCGATCAAGTATAGCTTCAGGTTGGGCTTGGATTTCACCATCAGTTGTAATGTTCGGCAGCTGATTCTTCACCACCTCTCGTTCTCCTAAATAATGCCTCATAAGGGGTACATTTGGTTAATGAATGATAAGTTATGTTGTACCACCATTCAACCCAATAAAGCCACTTTGTCCACTCTTTGGGTTGGTCACTGGTGAAGCACAATAAGTAAGTCTCAATGCATCTGTTCAACACTTCTATTTGGTCATCCGTCTGTGGGTGGTAGGCTATGCTCATCTTCAGTTGGGTGTCTTGTAGTTGGAAGAGCTTGATCCAAAATTTACTTGTAAACACCCTGTCACGATCACTCATAATTGACTTCGGCATCCCATGCAGTTTTATAATATTTTTATAAAAAGTTGAGCAATACTGGCAACAGTATAAGGATGTCTCACAACACAAAAATGATCATATTTAGTTAGGCAATCTACCACCACAAAAATCGTGCTTTTACCTTGAGATGATGGTAGCCCTTCGATAAAATCCATGGAGATGTCAGTCCATGCTTAGTCCAGTATAGGTAGTGATTGTAGTTTGCATAGATTTGCCACCATTTCACCTTTCTGCTGCTGGCATACATCACATTTGGATACATAGTCATAAATTTATTTTTGCATACCCTTCCAAATGAAGTTTTGTTTGACCCTCTTATAAGTTCTCAGAAATCCAGAGTGCCCTGCCGAAGGTGAAGCGTGCATCTCATGCTAAATAACTTGAATGTAAGGGGACGAAGGAATGATAATAATTTGGTCTTTGTAACGTAAGTCCTTTGAATCCCACATGTAGTGACCTATGGAACCCAAATCCTTCTCTAATTTTTCTATGATGTCTCAGGTCTCTAAGTCATTCTTTTATTCTTCTCTAATGTCTTTGAAGAAGTTGATGGAAGGGAAGGAGATGGCTGAAATTTCGGCTTGTCCCGGTAGTTGTGATATAGCATATGCAACAACATTCTCTTTCCCCTTTCGATAAGTAATTTCATAACCAAAGCCAAGAAGTTTAGTTACCCATCGTTGCTAATCCGGGGAAGATATTTTTTGCTCCAAAAAATATTTAAGGCTTCGGTGGTCGGTCTTAATATGGAAGCTGATCAGGTAGGGTCTCCACTTCGTGACGGCCTATACGATGGCAAGCATTTCTCTATCATACACGGACATTTTAAGATGTGAGGGAGATAAAACTTTACTGGTGTAAGCAAGGGGTCAGCCATCTTGCATTAGAATAGCTCCAATTGCAACTCCTGATGTGTCAACCTCAATGATGAAGGTGCGACTGAAATCGGGTAGCGCTAGGACCGACGTCATCGTCATGGCTGCCTTGAGTCGTTCGAAGGCTGCAGAGGCTTTATCTAATCACAAGAAGGTGTCTTTCTTCAGTAGGGACGTGAGTGGGGCACTGATCTTGCCATATTCTTTCACGAATTTCTGGTAGTAGCCTGTGAGTCCAAGGAAGTTGTGCAGTGATTTTATGTTTGTAGGTCTCAGCCATCCTTGCATCGCCTCGATCTTCGTCGGGTCTACCGCCACTCCATCCTCTGATATAATTTACCCTAGATACTCCACTTTATGCTATAAAAAGCTGTACTTTGACTGTTTAACATAAAATGTATTCTCCTAAAGAATCGTTAGAATAATTCATAAGTACTAAAAATACATATCAAGCATAGGGCTATAAATGAGAATATTATCAAAAAATACCAACACGAACTTGTGTAGAAATCTTTGAAATATTTCATTCATCAGGCTTTACAAAAGGCATTACCAGAAACTCATAGTGGCCATTATGTGTGCAGAATGTAGTTTTTGAGACATCTTCAGTGCATACCCAAATCTGGTAGTAACCGGAATAAAGATCCAATTTTGTGAAGACTCGGGCTCCTTTTAATTCATCCAAGAGCTCATCTATGACTAGTATAGAATATTTATCTTTGATGGTGATGGCGTTCAAAGCCCAATAATCAATGCACATCCATCATGTACTATCCTTCTTGTGCATTAGCAACACTAGCGAAGAGTAAGGGCTGCAGCCTGGTCGAATTACTCCAATGTTGAGCATTTCCTTAATGATATTCTCAATATCATCCTTTTGCAAGTGTGGATAGTGGTATAGTCTCAAATTTGATGGAGGTTTGCTTAGCAGAATCAGTATGCGGTGGTCATGCGGCTAGTTAGGGGGCAACCCTCGCGCTTGCCTCGTAATGTGACTTGTCTCCCTTTACAATAAAACTTCATAATTAGTTTAGAAAAATTTCAGGATATATCACCTAGCATTGTGAGCCATTCGATCTTGAGCATGGCTTCATAATTATCAATGGGCATGAGGAAGAAATCGACTACCACTTCTTGGTCTTAGAGGAGTAGTTTCACCCGCGGGCACCGTTAGTCGCAATTGAGGATTCGACCATCGGTGACCTTTACATCGAACTTGTTGCAACCTTCAATTTGAAGCATCATACATGCAGCAACCTTACTATTGAGGAAGTTATTTCTGCTTCCCATATCAATGAGAATGGTGATGGGTTATTATTTTAGAAGTCCTCCAACTTTTATCGTCTGTGGGTTGGAGTACCCGGCCAATGCGTGCACTGTGTAGTTGGCCAGTTGGGGCTCTTCCTTCGTGACTTCCTTTAGGTTTGAGATCTTCTTCAGATGGTTCACTGTCCTCATCCTCTACTGGTTCAATCACGAGGAACCAGTCCTTTTTGCAGCGATGTTCTTGTTGAAAATAAAAAGAAGCTGTTGAAAATGCCCACTTGATTCATTGATTCATCGTTTATTTATACATAATGAGAATGAGGATTTTCCTCAACTAACATACGAGATTTCCTCATTCAGTTGGGGAAATCATATCTAAATCCTAACTAAATCTTATCTTTTATCATGCCCCCGCAAGATCGAGCTCCTGTAAGGACGCCGATCTTGAACTAAGGATGTCGATCTTGAATCAATGTCAATGAAACTGAAGGAAGGAAACTGCTGTGTTGTCAACTGCGGTGAAGACTTGATGGTGGTTGACGTTGACGATAGTTGACTTTGACGATGATGTCAGCAGCAAAGAGCAAGGGTTGTAGCAAAGGACGATGAACGTGACAGCGTGGCAGCAGTGGTGGCAGCGAGAGAAGCGCTACGATCGTAGATTTACTGTCGTTTGACAGCGAGAAAGAACTTGTTGTGCCCTCTCTATAGAGCATTGAGAGACGATAAGCGACGACCCGTCGGTACTCTCAGCAAAGAGAACAACAGAGGCTGCAGGAGGGATGGCACCGACGAGCAGGTGTAGAAGCCATCGTCTACTGCAGATGGGGTAGGCAAGGTGTCGTTGCCTGTTGGAGTTGATGCGACAGTGGTGGTGCACAAGGAAGATGACCTCGTGCAGAAGAATGCTTCGGTAGAAGAATTGAGAAAGCTAACAAGGTCCAACGGAGGAAGAGAAAGTCGATGCACTGAAAATCTCCAGCTTCGACATCGACGAGAGACTGTCGTTTGACAGTTAGTAGAAATAGATCTGCACTGATGAGGAGAGAGTTACCTTCGGAGCAAAGAAAGCAAAGGATGTCCGAGAGGATGGCGATGGATGACCCCTGGGTATCTGTGGTTTCACAGCGGAGTTGTCCACGAACAAATGATGATAGAAGCTATCGTTTGACAGTGAATAAAAAAAAGAAAGGTAATCTCTCTTATAGAGAGAGGGGCTCTGATACCATGTTGAAAATAAAAAGAAGCTGTTGAAAATGCCCACTTGATTCATTGATTCATCGTTTATTTATACATAATGAGAATGAGGATTTTCCTCAACTAACATACGAGATTTCCTCATTCAGTTGGGGAAATCATATCTAAATCCTAACTAAATCTTATCTTTTTTTTGAGTTCTCAGCTCCATAGTTCATCGCAGTGCCAACACAAACCCTTGGTCGAATATTCATGAAGCTCATCTCTTATTAATTTCTTTAGTGTGGTGGCTCGGATGGTAGTAGAGGGGGTTGTAGGCCTCAGCATGGCTGGTCGGGAGTGACTCTTATCCTTCATACCTCGTGGTTCAATCATTCTTCTTGGATACGCGCGAAGAAAATCGCCGCCATAAGAGTGTACGGTTGTTGCGCCTTTACTTCTCCTCGAATCTCCAACTTTAGGCCCTCAATAAATGTCCCTAAGAGTTGTTTCTCAAACCAATCAATAGTTTCGTTAGATAAATATTCAAACCTTATTCAGTATTCTTATATTGTAGAGGTTTGACAAATCTTTGCCAATTGTCTATCGATGTTGTCGAAATCGGTTGGTTTGAAGTAGTTTAGTAGTCCTTCCTTGAATCACTGCTAAGAGAGTTCTCTATGAGTATGCTCAAACTAATTGAACTACTGAATAGCATCTTCCTTGAGGTGGATGGTGCAATCTCTACCCATGTAGCGTCGATGGTTTGATAGAACTAAAAATAGTGCTCCGCATGCGAGATCCATCTGATCGGGTCTCCTTCTTCCCATCTTGGGAAGTCAACCTTTATGTGTGGACTATTCTGATAATGGATTATGAGTCCATGCTCTTGAGGATCATCTTGTCAATCTGAAGTCTCTCTATACTATGACTTCCTCATACTTGATGGTCGGCCTATGTTGAATTCAGTGAAAAGGGATCACATCTTCTCCTCCATGCGACTTTCAAAGGCTTTGAACTTGGCATTGATGGCCTCCTCTGATGCCATGGTGTTTGCCTCTAGATCTGTAATATTGAGATATTTCTTTTGTTGTTAGGTTAGTGGCATGAGAATTTTTGAAGAGGGAATAGCCGATTGGATGAGTGGATCGGTTTAGATAGGAGTAGGCTACAGTTTAGGACTGATTTGGGTGGCTATTTAGGATCAATTTAGGGTGTGGTTTGAAAGAGTTTTTGGTGAGGATGATAGGGTTTGCAAATAAGAAAAAGTGAGTCCAAAATCCCACAAAAGATAGCACTCAAATCTAATACAATTCGATGAAGAAAGGTGTTGTGATGTGCTGTTTTGCCGAACAGATTTTACATCAGAGAAATGATGAATTCTTGATGTAAATTCCAAAGATAAATTCAAGAAAAATATACAAAAACTCTTGGTTCAGATGTGGTCAATACCAGTAAAAAGTTTGCCAAATTTTGATAGCGTAACAGTAGAGAAATAGGGCAAAAAATGGAAGGCACTGCGTGATGATGAAAGAAGGCACAATAAAATCAGTTCCAGAAGAAATTTTTTCCAGAAATCAATTCCAGATGAAAACTAAGTTACTTTGGAATTGTATAAAAATTATGGCCAAAAAGGAGAAGAAATAAACTGATTTCAAAAGGCAAATAAGCAGCTGAAATTTTCTGTAGTGTTTCGCCTTTGCAACAACGATAACGTTTGCGACGAACGAAATTTGCAGCGGATAAAATTTGAGAGAATTCTTCAACATGAAAAGTAAAAGATCTTGCAGTATTAAAGAGGTGTGGATGATAAAAATATATCAGATTTCTAGATGTTGACGTAGAGGACGGTAGCAGATTGATGGATTTGCAGCTTGGTGGGCGACGGTGGAAGTGACATCAAAAGCAATTGTGGGAATTGCTTGGGAAGGTGGAGGTGACAGAGATGGCTATAGGGAAGTAGGAACACTACTCTAATACCAAATGATAAAACTTCAGAATGAGCTCTATAGATTCTAACCCTTGAGGGGCATCAACCCTTGGAAGGCTGTAGGGGTTCCTCTATCTTAGACTCGGCATAAGGCTGAATAAAAGTTAATAATTACTTGATAAAAGAGAAGGGGCGGCTACATCATTATAGAGAGTTCTAAACCCTAGCCATTGGGTGCTTGCCTAAGTAAAATTATCCCTTTGCCCCTTCTATAGCCGACCTACCTAAGTAGGAATAGGTGGCAGCTAGGTTAGCTGTATAGCAGACCTAAGTAGGGGGAAATCCTGGTCGACCAGCCCAGTAAAGGGGGCGACGGCCACTAAACTCTAAGGCCCTAATCTAAACCCTAACCACACTTCTCTATAGGATAGAACTAGCTAGGTGGGGTTTTATTACAATCTCATAGGATTTTATTGACTACTTCTACGGAGATTAAGACTCAAACCTGTTAGAGTCCTATCATAAGCATCTCATCTTCAATCATCACTATTTCAGCTTTCTGGATGTGAGGATAATGATATGGCTAAGAGTTTACTATTGGCTTTCCTGGGTGAATCAGAATTTGGTGGTCATGCTGGCGGTTAGAAAGTAGGTTGCACGGATCGATAAAAATATTTAAAAATTCAGCAAATAATTGAAGTATATTTGGGTCTTCAAATTTTGTTAGTACCCCAATAAAGTGCTGCTAAAGTTGCATCAGGGAACCATTATTTTCTTTATTCAAAACTTTCTCCATTAGCTACGTGCAGGTCATTGTTACGTTGCTCTCGTGTTTCCCGTGTAGGATCTCCTATTTCTCATTGCTAAAAAATTTCATAATAAATTTAGAAAAATTCTAAGGAATATCACCTAGCGTAGCCAACCATTTGATGTTGAGCATGGCCTCATAATCATCAAGAGAAAGGTGGAAGAAATTAGCAAGTATCTCTTGGTTCTATCATAATAATTTTACCCACGGACATCTTTTATCGCACTTCAAAATTTGGCCGTCGGTGACCTCAACATCTAACCTGCTACAAACTTTATTTTGGAGCATTAATTGGGTAGCAACCTTATCGTTCATAAAGTTGTTGGTGCTCGTGGTGTCGATAAGAATGGTGATCGGTGGTTTCTTCAGAAGTCCTTCCACTTTCATTGTTTGCGGGTTCGCATAGCCGGCAAGAGTATGCATCATAAAATCAACCAACTACTGATCTTCATCCACAACCTCTTCCTTATGCATCTTAGACCACCTCTTCTATGTCTTCAAGAGGTTCAATCAGTAGGAGGTGGTACTTTCTCAGCAATGATCGCGGCTCCAAAGTTCATTGCAATTCCAACAAAGACCCTTTGTTGATCGATCGTGTAGTTCTTCTCTTATCAATTTTTTTGGCAGCAAAGGATGGCTAGAAGCAGAAGGAGGTTCATATGCCATGGGTCTATGAGTAGTTCTCATCCTCCGAGCATCTTGGTTGAGTCATTCCTCTTGTACTCGGCGAAAGAAATTACAACTGATACGGTTCGTGGTTGTCGCACCTTAACCTCTCCTTTAATCTCTGAGTTGAGTCCCTCGATGAATGTCTCTAATAATTATCGGTTAGTCCAATCACAAATAAGGTAAGATAATTCCTCAAACCTGGTATGGTATTCTTGGATTATGGAGGTTTGTCGGATCTTAGCAAGTTACCTATTGATATTCTCATTCTTAATCGACCCAAAGCAGTTCAGTAGTGTGTACTTAAATTATTTCCATATTGGAGCCCCATGATTATATTCAAGTCAATTATATCATCATATAGCATCTACTTCAAGTTGGATGATAGCGATGTCCTCCATGGAATCCTCCAGTGTTTGGTGATGACGGAAATAATGTTCAACACGCGAAATCCATCCCATTGGCTCTCCTTCTTCCCATCAAGGGAAGTCCACCCTCATGCATGGCTGCCTAATATCAGTGGCTTGTACTTCCTCTTTGAGGAGCCTCTCTGAACTTGCACTTTGCTAGAATTTTGTTGGGCTCGGAGATCAACCCAATCTGAATTCGGCGAATAAGGCACGCAATCTGTGCCCCACGTGTGATTTAAATACCTCCAACTTAGTATTGATTGAACCTTGAGATGTCATTACGTGTGCTTCTAGATCTAAGATGTCAATATCCTTCTCCTATTGTTGGGTCAGTGATATAAAATGGTTGGGTAGATTGATGGCTGAAAGAGGTGGTGGATCAAGGGTAGATGACTGAGATTTGGGGCTGAAAGATTGTTGTTTTTGGTTGTTACTAGGACTATGATTTATGGTTGTTGTAAGGGTCATATAGGGGGTCTAACGGCTGAGGTTTAAGGTTAAAGAAATGGGTTAGGGTTGCTATTGATGACAGCAATGGATTTGGTAGGAATTAAGTGTGGATGCAGCAAGTAGTATTGAAAGTAGTGCAGCAAATTTTTTTGGCAAAGAGGGTGCTATTGATGCTGCTGTTTAGGGCCATTACAGAGACTGTAAGGGGGGTTCGATGACAAAGGTTTAGGGTTAGAAGGGTGGTTTAGGATTGTTGTTGATGGCAGCAACCGGTTTGGTAGGGATTGGTGGCCAATAGATGATGGATCAAGGTTGCGATTTAGGGTTGATAGCTACGGTTTAGGTTACTGTTGGTGCTATGGTTTGAGGGTGCTATGGAGGCAGCAAAGGATTTTTGTGGTAGTGGTTTGAGGTTGGGAAGGAAGGTTTAGGATTATTGTTGGGGCAGCAACCAGTTTAGCAAGGTTCACTACCTGCAGAAGATAAGGATCGGTGGAAGGTTCAGTGGCTGTGGAAGAAATTGGCAGCAAAAGTTTTGACAAGATCAAGGAATATAAGAAGGTACTACGGCAGAATTTTTTTCATCGAAAGATTTCAGCAGTATAGATGAGATTTTTTTCCAGTAGTTCAATATAAGAATTCAAGTAAAACTCAAAGAGAATCTACTGTTAATGGAAAGGTAATGACGATAAAAAATTTATGGTAGAAAATGATAGCAAAAGGTTTAGCAAAATCGAAGATCACGGGAAGGTACTGTAGCAGATTTTTACATCTAAACTACAATAGCTTGGGCATAAAAGTTGAGCAGGTTATCTTGATAATTTTTTGACAAAACCAAAGGGAGATTCGAGAATAGAAAGTTACAAAGCCATGGTAGAAATTTCGTAGAAATTTGATTAGTAAAAACACAGCAAAAAGTCAAACAGTAAGGGGTGTGCAGTTGGAATTCTACAGTGTAACTTTCATTATAAAGATGGAAACTTTACGATGAAAAGTTTATGTAGCAAATAGGAATAAATTTTTTTTACATTTTTTGAATAGGGATAACTAAATTATAGTAGCAATAAGGTAGGAAACCAAAACCTATTGCAATTCACAGGGAGATTAAAAGATGATTTGCGATAGTGGAGATAACGATGGAATTTGGTGATGATCTTCAAGTAATTATGGGAATTGCTTTGGACGGCTATAGGGGGCTGATGGATGGCTGTAGAAGGGTAACAAGACACCAAGAACATTGCTCTGATATCAAGTATTAGAACCTTTACAAATTCTAAGCTTGGGGTAATCTCTATAAGAGATCGGCCTCCTTAGAACTCTATATAGGTTCCTCCCTCCTTGGTACTCAAGCTATTGGCTAAAGAAAGATTGATTTATTCATGATAAAAAGTAGATGATTATAAAGCTATTTATAGGCCTTCAATCCTTGATTCCTAAGATGACTCTTACTTCAATACTCCTACCGTCAACCAACTCCTAATGCAACTTTAAGTCCAACCACTAACTAACCCTTCTAGGGTGGTCGATTGCTTTATTATTTCCTAATCCTATTCTAATTTAACCTCTCCTCAACCAACCCCTCTTTAACCAGGATAAGTGGTGGTTAATTAAGGTAACATGCATCTTACTCTTCCCTTAAATATCTTCGTCAATTAATCCTAACCTAGTCGGCCTCCTTACTTTCCTTAATAAGGATTGGCTAGATATAATTTACATGAATGTCACTTATATTTTACATGATTACCCTCTTTCATGAAGCTAAATTAGGACTCCTCTAGCTAGAGTCTTAACACGACCCCTTGGCGATGCCTGAGGTACCCCCTATGGCCCGAATGGACGAGCTTGTAGTGGTCATAAAATAAGAAAAATAGGAAGATAAGTTGTTATAGCTCATCCCAACCTACTCGGGAATAGGTCAATGGGCAAGAAGGGGAAGGGCGAGGGACAATGACCGAAAGCAGAAGCTGAGAAAAGAGGACTGAGGAGTAAGATACTAAAATAAGAGGCTCTTGTGGAGGAAAAGGGGTTATTTATAGTGAAACCCCCCCCACCCAGGTGACGCTTCAGATACCTAAAGAGCACAACAGCTCACCACTGATGCCTCGGGTACCATGCCCTGTAATAATGGTACCAAAAATAAACAAAAATGAGAAAGGAACAAAAATCATGGACACGTTGCATGCTCACAACGAGCCACATGGCCGAGACAATCCCAATGTCAGGCCTCGAATCCTGATGACATCAAGGAAATCTTAGTGTCAAAGGAGAAATCCCACTTGACACCCGTAGTCGACCGACACGATGGTTCGGCATAACAAAAACAACAAAACCACATGCGCAAATAGCACTAAAATGCCTAAGGCGGCTATCAGTTAGTTGGATACATGATGCATGTCTCAAGGCAATTATGATCCCAAATTATAGCGGTCCCGATCAGTTCCAAGGACTTTCAGTCCTATCTCAAGGTCACTCTAGTCCAAACCCGATCGATCCTAGGCTCTCAGTCTCGACTAGCATATAATAGGCATTCAGTCCTGATCAATCTCAGACGAGCTCTTAGTCCCGACCAGAATTAGGTGCGATGTTAGTCCCGATCAATCTCAGATAAGCTCTCAGTCCCGACCAGCATCAAATGTGCTCTCAGTCCCGATCAATTTCAGGTGAGCTCTCAGTCCCGACCAACATCAAATGGGCTTTCCGTCCCGATCAATCTCAGAAGGGCTCTCAGTCCTGACCAGCATCAAATGGGCTTTTAGTCTCGATCAATTTTAGCTGGGCTCTGAGTCTCGACCAACATCGAATGGGCTTTCAATCCTGATCAATCTTAAATGGGCTCTCAGTCCCAACCAGCATCAAATGAGCTTTCAGTCCCGATCAATCTAAAATGGGCTCTCGGTCCTGAATAGCATCAAATGGGCTTCGGTCCCATCCAATTCCAAATGAGCTTTCCATCTTGACCAATTCCAAACGGGTTCTTAGTCCTAACTAGCTCCAATGGGCTCCCAATCTCGGACAACTTTACCAAACTCTAGCTCTTCAACTCACAATCAATGTCCGTACCAATGAAGGTTTATCGACTACAATGCAACTGACGTGTGTCAATCTCGACTATATGCCCCCCCCCCCCCCCATCATGACCTCAGTTGCGAGCAGACACTTAAGGTCGTGTCGACAGTCAAACAAGCTCCCATATAGGATGAAGTCATCCCAACCATGGCACAATCGATCCTCAAGTGATAAAGTCCTCCCAAGAGCTCCTCCTCAAGAAACTCCGTGGAGCACTTCCCTAGGGCGCGGGGGGGCGGGGGGGGTGTTGCTCATCCAAGCACAAGAATCATGTCAGCTCAACTAGAAAGTTCGGTCACGTCAGTCGAGGACCACATCAACAGCCACCTTGACAATCTCGATGGTGCCTGGCACTATGTCGTTGACCTAGTATAGGACCATACTACCACCCGACATTCCCACCGAACGAGGTCCTAGGAACCGACTAGGGCAGCGGCCGACGCATAGTCGTACCTACGGGTCCTATTATCAAACCTACTACCATTCGGTTTCTTCTAAGTCTGGCAATATCAAAAAGCTGGTGCTTATGTCAATTAGATGTTAATAATGCCTTTTTACAAGAGACCCTCACTGAAGATGTCTTTTTGGAATAACCTCCAGGGTTTATATATCCTCAATATCCACGATATATTTATAAACTTAAAAAGGCCATTTATGGACTTAGTTAGGCTCCACGAGCATAGTATACTGAACTTGGTCTATATTTGTCTTCAATCGGCTTCATCAACTCTAAGTCAGATGTCTCCTTATTTTTACCCCAACATCATGGGTGCACCATCTATCTCCTAGTCTATGTGGATGATATTATTGTCATAGGCGATAATTCTATGGAGGTTCAGGCATTTATTACGCAATTGGCAGACCGATTCTCCCTTAAAGATCTTAGTACCTTGCATTACTTTCTTGTTGTTGAGGCTACATTTACATCTTCTGGTCTTTTTCTTTCACAATGAAAGTATATTCATTATTTACTATTGAAGGTAAACATGCAAGATGCTAAAGAGGTCCCCACTCCTCTATCTCCAAGTGTATCACTAAAACTATGTGATGGTAGTCATACTACATATCCTACTCAGTATCGACAGGTAGTTGGCTCCTAACAATATCTTGCACTTACTCGTCCTGATGTCTCCTTTGCGGTTAATAAATTATCTCAATTTATGCATCAACCATCTACTTTGCATTGGACTGCTGTCAAACACATTTTGCATTATCTCAATGGGACCATTGATCATGGTGTTTTTCTTCACAAACATTCTCCCTCTCAGCTTCATGCCTTTGTTGATGCGGATTGGGCTAGTAATGTTAATGATAAAACCTCTACATCAGGGTATATCATTTTTCTTGGCACTAATCCGATAAGCTGGAGTTCTAAGAAACAAAAAATAATTGCCAAATCTACTACTGAAGCTGAATATCGAGCTGTTGCCGATGCTGTTGCTGAACTTAATTGGATTAGCAACCTGCTTCAGGAACATCAAATTCACTCTGTTTCTATGCCTATTATTTATTATGATAACATCGGGGCCACTTACCTTTATGCAAAATTAGTTTTTCACTCCCGCATGAAGCACGTTGCTATTGACTTTTACTTTGTCCGAGATCAAGTAGCCCATAAGCAGTTATATGTTTCTCATGTCCACACAACTGATCAACTAGCCGACTCTCTCATAAAGTCTCTGACTCGTAAATTATTTTTCTTTTGTCGATCCAAGATCGACGTCCTTGACAGAAGCTCGATCTTGTGGGGGCATGTTAGCTGTAACAGATTTCCCTAACTGAACGAGAAGATCTCGTTCAACGATTAAAGAAAATCTACCTTCTATCACTGTATAAATAGATGTTAAAATTAAATAATAAATATGTTTTTGTTTCCTACCATCATTGTTAACAAATAGTTGAAGTAGTGAGTGCCATCGGGTTATTCTTTCTTTCTTTCTTAGACTGTCCTTTTAGGGAAGAGAGTTTCGATTATTGTCATCTTTCCCCCTCTTTTCTCAAGACCGGGGGAATTTGCCTCGGGGTCAATGTGGGCGAACTCTTCAACTCAAGGTTCTGGAAAGTGGAGCTCCATTGACCGAGGGTTATGGATGGAGGTCGTTATCTGTTGAAGCTGAATTCCCTAATCCATCAAATAAATCCAAAAAATCATATTTTCCTATGAGAGAAGCATTGAACTTTTTTAATTTATCTTTCCAATTCACTTGATATTGGTTACCGATCAAGTTGATGCATGCTAGAAGAGCCTCGACATCTTATTAGTGAGTGATCTGATATTGCCATCTGAGATCCTTTTTAATCTCCTCCGATACTACTGTACAACTACTTGTCGAACAGTGTTAGAATGTAGAGATAGAACTCCTGGGATTTTTTGTAATAAATGTCGAACCATGTTAGTCTTTTTATTTTTATTTTAATGTTTTAATCAATGATTTTTTTTTTTTTTTTGAATTTTGAAGTCATAGGAAGTGGATAAAGGAGACATCCCTGTGGTTGAATCGATGTTGTCAGACCTGCACGAATTAATCCACGGAAACAAGAGACAGCTGCCAAGAACATCCATCGTACGCCAACGCCATTGGCACCGCCGAAGCTTCTCATTCACTGGCATATCTCACTGGCTCCATCCATGCAACACTGTGAGCCGATCACGTCCTCTCTGCACGAAAGACATGGCGAGTGTTTCCGACTACCCAACCAGCAGCAAGAACATGACCCACGACACTTGGCATCGAGGAGTAGATGTCGAGAATGAAGGGAAGAGAGGAATGGCCGGGCTCGTATGCTGACAAGAGTAGAGTTCTCTTTACCCGTCAACTCAACCGGCAGCTCTATGTGGCCTCTGCCATTGTAGCTCGGACAGCGTGGGGCCCCGTCACCGCGAGATTGAGCCGCATCATACGGGACATGTCGAACTAAATTTGCCATCATTAGCCACGTCCTAAGTATAGTCACACTAAGCCCTCACACGAGACGCCACGTCCTAAGTATAGTAGTACGAAGACGCCACGTCCTAAGTATAGTAGTACTTAGCCCTCACAAGAGATGCCACGTCCTAAATATAGTAGTACGAAGAGACCACGTCGTAAGGATAGTAGTACTTAGCAGTACTTAGCCCTCACAAGAGACGCCACGTCCCAAATATAGTAGTACTAAGCCCTCACACGAGACAATGTGCAGTCCAGCAGAATTTGGATTAACGAAATATAGTAGTACTAAGCCCTCACAAGAGCCTGACTGAGCTCCACGCGCGGACAGAGACCGGAAAGTAGGAACGGGTTGATGTGGATCAGCCACCCGAGCATGCATCACATTATTATCTCCAGTGCATTCGAACTCAACTCTGTGATGCCATAAAGTTCGTCTGCTGTTCTCTTTGTTGTCACGTTATGTCCTACCGCGTAAGTTGACTCGAACTATATGTTAGATGTGGCCGCACGAAGCCACGCACGCCTGCGCAACATATCAACCTTTTGTACCGTCGAGCATTCATTTTCTTCAACTCTGGCTTGTACTGACACGGCAACAGAAACACGATTATTATCAGATAAAATTTAGTTAAGATTTAGAGATAATTTTTTTAATTGAACGAAGAAATCTAATAGGTTAGTTTTTTTAAAAAAATTATCTTTAATTATATAAATCGATGATGAATCAATGAACTTAATTGGATATACTACTTCCTATTTCAATTTGGTATTAGAGTCCCTCTCTATAAGAGAAATTATCTTTTTTTTTTATTTGATGTTCAACAATAGCTTCTATCATCGCTTGTCAAACGATACCATATCTCATCGTCGGATGCCCACTGCAACTCCTTTATGCTGCTACTTGTTGCCCGCGCCTTTCCCATGTCTCTTCGATCGTGAAAGACGTCGAGAACCCCTTTGCTGATCTCATCGCTTCCCTCTGTCCGCGTTGGTCCCAACTCCATCAAGCGTTTGCCATGGCTCTCACCCACCCTTACTCGTAGCCATCATCTCTTATCGTCACCGGCTGCTTCCTCGTATTCTCCTTCGACGGCTCTTCCTACTCGTTGTTGCCTTCTTCTCCATCTGCACCAGCAGCGTTGTTGCTCCCCTGCTCCAAAAATTACAATCGCAGCCCTTGCCGGCCACATCTGCGACCTTCTCCTTTAGCTTCTTACCTCTTCTTTCAGCATCACCAGTGTCTTCTTTCGTAGTGCAATAGAAACATAACAAGTTCTGTCTTCTGCTTCATCAATGCTACCGACTACCCCCTGCCAGACCTCCTCTTCCTACAATGCCTGCACCCTCCTTCTTAGCCAGGCTTACATGATCGTCAAAGTCAACTACCGTCAGACCTTCACCGTGATTGACAACATAGCGGTCTCCTTCCTTCAGATTTCTTAACATTGGTTCAAGATCTGCTTCCTTCATAGGAGTTTGATCTTGCGGGGGCATGATAGTCCGATCTAATCAGACTATCGACTTGGTTCTAGCATAATCATTTGCTCCTTCTCAATCAGGCTGACATCACCGTCAAAGTCAACTGTCGTCGGATCTTCACTACGGTTGACAACACAACAACCTCCTTCCTTCAGATTTATTGATATTGATATTAATTCAAGATTGGTATCCTTAATATGAGATTGATCTTGTGGGGGCATATTAGAATATAGGATTTACCAAAGATTTAAATATAATTTTTCTAACTGAATGAGAAAATCTTGTAAGTTAATTAAAGAAAATCATATTTCATTACTACTTACTGTTTCAACTACGATAAGATCAAAGGATTCATAGCAGCAATACCTTATGTAGTTTCCTCCTATTACAATGTCCTCTCCTGTATCACGTTCACTCCACCATTGACGCGTCACACAGACATATGAGTTAACACTAATCAACCCAAGTCAACGAAAGAGAAGAAGCGTCGGGGTGGCAGTCTTCTCAAGCCTCTGTCCTTGAAGAGCGGATGGAGTGCAGATCGTTAGGTCAAGGTTCAGATCCGGCAACACAGTGGAGTTGCACTTCATGTTCTCGTAGCTTGTCACGGCATCAGTCGACAGAGTTGCACCGTGTGAGCTCCTCGATCGACGGAGCGGCGCCTTCTGGGTCAACCGGTGGTTGTCAGGATCCACACCCATGCTCTTGAGCTTCTTCCTCAGGTGGGAGTTCCAGTAGTTCTTCACCTCGTTGTCCGTTCTCCCCGGCAGCCTCCCAGCTATCAACGACCACCTAAAACAATTCAATCATAATATACTCGAGTTCTGGAGGATAATAAGGCGTACCGGTTGCCGAGCAACGCGTGGAGCTTGATGATGAGGTCGGCTTCATCCTCTTTAAAGTTGCCTCTCTTCACGTCGGGACGAAGGCAGTTGATCCACCGTAGCCTGCAACTCTCGCCGCACCGAAGCAGACCTGATAGGAAAGAATCGCTTCTCAGGAACCCGTAGCCATGAAACAAAACGGAAGCGTACATGTATCACCTGCAGCCTTGGGGAGTGACCTCCAACAGCCTTCCCCGTGCAGTCCGATGTAGTCGATGAGCTTCTGGTCCTCCACCTTAGACCAGGCTCCCCTGTTGGTGCCGCGCTTGTCGCAAGGGTTCCTCATTGGTGTCGAATGGGAAGTGAGGTCGAGGAAGATGGTCGGCGGATGGTATATAGATGGCTAGAGAGCCTACAGGGGTAAGAAGAAGAAGAAGAAGAAGAAGAAGAAGAAGAAGAAGAAGAAGAAGAAGAGAAGAAGAAGAAGAAGAAGAAGAAGAAGAAGAAGAAGAAGAAGAAGAAGAGAAGAGTTGACTGGAAGACGGGTGGTTTGTGAGGGGGACTGCGGAGATGTTAGTTGCGGGAATCGAACTTAGAAGTCTTCGTGAGTCCGGATAGCAAGGAAGCAGGTGCTGTGGATGATTTGGATTTCCTTAAATGAGCCCGAAGAATAGAAGCTGGCTGCATGACACACACGTGCTTGGGAGCTGACTCATAGCTTTTCCCCCTGTCCCGCGTGGGATTTCACTTCACATGAATCTGCTGCCAGCTCCGCATAATACATGCTGCCACTGTTGGAGCCGAGAGAGTCAAATCTCGCACGCTGTCTTGATCGACTCCATATATATATATATATATATATATATATATATATAATGTTTGATGGAAAAATTTTAGTAGTGATAGATTAATTGAGAATAAGAAAAAGAAAGAATATTCATCTATATGTGTAAAGATTGTGGTGTTATTACAATTTAGGGCTTGGTATTTATCAGAGTGAGAAATTCTTCGGTAACTTTCTAAAGCGATTGTGATGAATTTAGATTTATGTTTGACAAGGTATAACCATTATATTTAGTAAAATAATATATAAAAATGATATAAAACTTCAAGTTATCAGAAGAAGAAGTTATGTTATGGAACATACATCAATGTAGATAATTTCAAATGATTTAAAGCATTATATGAAAGACATTCCAAAAGATAACATAGGACTTTTATTAATAAGACACACATCACAATAAGTTATAATTCAATTTGATTTGAAAACTGGAAGAGAGTCACAAGAAAGTAGCTAGTGATGAATAAATGATGATAGATGAATAAGATGATGATGTCATGCATTGATTAAAGTAGCAACTAAGGTGATTTATGAAACTGATTGTCAGTCATAGATGTTGTCTTTATTCTGACCTCAAACTAAGGGCTCATGTACTAAAATTCCTTACAAGAAACAAATCAAGAAAGAACTCAATAGTGGTGTTATTTTATATACAAAATTAAAAAATAGAAATGATGTTTCTATTAATGCAAGGTGCACAAAGAACATCATCGAGTATAAAAGTATTGGTATTTGAATTAAGTATTGTGGATCCAATATGAGTAATAGGGATTCTATTACTGTCACAAATGATGATGTCTGCATTACCTCCATAGTCATTATGGATTGATAAGTTCTGTAAATCAGAATTAATCTAATTGTTTGAATAAGCAATCAGAGTAGTTATACATTTACTTGAGGCCAATTGGGTGTAGTATTAGGCTTAGGTCAAGATTGACAAACTTTTGTTGTTTGTCATGGAGTTGACATATGATTTTTTATGTTAATTGTTATTGTTGATAATTGTAGTGTAAGTGATTTCTTAAGCAATTTAGATTGAAGTTGACACTAGAAAGGTTGCTAATATAATGGAGGATGATAGCTCTACATGTTGCTCATGTGTCCATTAGATATCTTATTTGGTCATTTGTTGAAGTTCTTGTTACTTTAATTATTCTTTCATTTGGATTTTTGACTAACTAAGCCATGACATGTTCTCTTCTCTTTCCAGATATGTTTCATGATCAATTAACTTGTCATATAGTTCTTCAAATGATATCGATGAATCACATACCCGAATTACTACTGCTAGTTCCTTATATTCATCTCTTATGCCATTAAAAGTATGGACAATGAATTCTTTTTTCTCAGGGGATCTATCAAAGCTAAGTCATTATAACTTTATATTTTATATATAATCAGTAATAGTATTTTCCTCTTATGTTATTTTCATCATAGTAGATAAGTGACTTAATGTACGAGTGTGAGTGATTAGCGAGGGTGGTTTATAACTTTGACCACTTTTCTACTACAATGATGCATGAAGATATTAGTACTGCTATGGAATGAAGCTTGAATTGCTTATAGAATAATACGATCTTATCATAGCCATAATTTATGATTAAGATTTGCTATTGGGCTGGGTTCTCCTAGTATTTTGATCTTTTATAGTGAAAAGCTAAGAGAGCCATTGATGCAGCCTAATAGATCATATCCAAAGAGAAGCTTGAAGAATTATACTAGCCAAGATGTATAGTTACCACCCTTAGATAATTTAAAAGGAATTATAATTGCAACAATGATAGATATAATTCTTATTTATTGAGAATAACTCTTGTTTCTTAGAACAATAATTGAAGCATCAAATATAGATAAGGAAGTCATGCGTAGAGTAAGAACCAATCTGGTGGATCAAGTTACAGAAGAGCAGAGGCCACCACTTATATTGATCTCCACTACTTCAGCCTGCATTGCTGAGGAAGATCATATGACTAAGGATTGGATGAGAGGTCTGCCAATAGATGCGCGGGCGTAAGATAAGGTAGAGGGGCGACCATAATGGGATCTACCGATAGAGTAGACAATGATGGCTAGTGTTTGTCACTGGCTTATGAGGAAGATGGTAAGCAGATGCTGTGAGGAAGATGGTAGGCATATAGTAGGCGAAGGGGCGACCATAGTTGGCAATGTTGTGCACCCTCGAGGATAAGGTGTAAGATTATGTGACCTTTTATTAATTGAATAAGATATATTATGGATTAATTGGATTCTGATAAACGATATTAATCAATATTAAATAAAATCCATATTATATTGAGATATTTTAGGGTACGGAGAGGGATTCCTAGCAGGGAAGAGAGTTGGAGCATCAGAGGTAGACGAGGAAGGCATATAGGAATCACCAAGGGTGACAGTTAAGGAGAAAGTAAGAGAAATGACAGGTTAGTAGGCAGACCTAGGAGTATAGTACTGCACGAGTGTCTAAGAAGTAGGTGGTGTCATAATGATAGGGAAGTGACAATGATGATGTAGTGGAGAGAGAAAGAAAAAAAATCTCAAACCGGTGCAGAGATACCTCAGTCAGCTGATTGCTTTTGAAAGTTGCAACAGTCCAGATACCTACAGGACCTCCTTTTTTTTCCTTTTTTTTTTTAAAGAAGTGATACTGTAGCGTCAACCTCTATAAAGTGCTCAAGCTGCCGAAGGAGTGGGCAGTTGTGATTATCGCAAGGTCGAAGTCCACAATTGTTATCTAGTGGATGTGCGAGCAGTTGTGCTCGCTACAACTGGCATAAGATTGGTGCTTCTACTGGATGAGGAAGAAATGTTGAAGCAGAAGAGGGAAGGAGTCGAGGCTGAGAGCACCAAACTAGGGCGCATCCTGGTGTAGCGAGGAACCAGTACTCCTGTGGCAATTGCAAGAGTAGAAGAGTAGGAGAGTACTAGGGAGCAATCAGAGATTGTGAGAATAGAAGCCATGCCTGTGGCAGTCGGCAACACCCTCTTTCAGGATGATGAAGGAGAGGATGCAACTATATGCTACTGGCAAAGGAGCAAGTGGAAGGAAGAGATGAAGTTGGGTATCTATGTTGTATAGTCTGGCTAGGAATCGACGGTGTCATTTACAGGGAAGCTAACTGCTCGAAGCACTCTAATATCAGGATGACGAGGCTATAGGTCTGAATATGAGAGGCCACTAGAGCCATTAATTGACGACAGAGTGCTGTGGCAGGAGCGAGAAGCAGCAGCGGCAATCCTTCCTCACCATTGACTGGCGTCAGTCCAGACCTGGGAGAGGAGGAGCAGGGAACCTAATGATAGTAGAAGGATAGTTGAAAGCGACGAGCAACAGTAGTGCTGCGCGTCGGCAGATTGATATCATAGTTGCCATAGAGGACTTGATCAGATCACCGGAACAAAATCCCTCTTGGTCGTGTAGGAGGCAATCTCCGAAAAGGTGATGTTGTTCAAACAATGACCTACACTGGGAGAAGAGAATGAGGCCGCGTGATAGTCGGCAGGCAAAGGAGTAGCTGCAGGTAGGGGCAGACGGCGAAGGTTGGAGATGTAATGGAATTAAATGTTCACTGCTCTCAAAAGAGAAATTAAATTTGGTGGAGGGGTTAAAGTGAGATGGTGTTCTAAAGTCTGACCATAGCAGCATTATGTCAGAGATGACTTTAGAGTGGAGGAAGCACGCAGGACTTTAGAGATATATCATCGAGCCTGGAAAAGCTTTAGTAGTAGTGGAGGAATCTGTCTCTGTGGCATGTTGTTGGTGCCCTTTATGGAGAGAGGAAAATGCACTAAAGTGGGGCTGAATTCCTCCCTCGAACAGGCCGACGAGGAAGATGACGAGCTGCAGTTCTGGTTGTGGCGATGCTGCTCTTTGGAGCTTGATAAAAGGGATCGAACAAGCTTTGAAAGGCGACCTCTATGATCAGTTTGAGCTATCGAAGGAGCGGGCAACTACAAGGGTGTTAAGGTTGCCGGTCGCGATGCAGTGGGTGTGCCAGTAGCTGTACTCTACTGCATGATGGAGACTTGCTCACTGTGGCTTCGGTAGAAGAAGTAGCAGCCAGGAGAGGCCGATGTCACAAAGGTCGTGGTTGCCGGCCGAACAACAAAGAGGGGGGGAAGGATCGATCACCAAAGGAAGAGGAGAAATCAACTGAAAACCGCGACCTGTTGCTTCGACAGAAGAAGCAGAGGGTCCTCTGTTTATGTCGCACTGCCGAGGAAGGGAAGAAGAGGATGGTTCACTGACTTGGAAATAGCGACAGTAGCTGGGATCGATGAGGAAGTGGCCTGCCATGAACCAGAACCCCTGCTTGTGCTAGTGGGGTAGGCGAGTTCCACGGCGGATGTCTGCTACCTATTTCGCTGGTGATGTCCACGAGTTCAGCTCTTGCAACGTGTGTCGAAGGACGTCACGCCTATTGAGAAGGAGAGTTATCATCGGAGGCGTCGAGGGCGCATACATGGTGGAGACGGGTAGGGTCAACCGATTGGCGATGAGCGCGACGGCGGGGAGGCAGAGGAGTAAGGGGAGCTCTCAATAGAGAAGATTGCAACGGCAACATGGAGGGTACAACATCCGAAACGAGAGGGAGAGGACGTTGGTGGAAATTTTCTATCATTGGACAGCCAAGAAAAAGGTATTCTCTCTTAAAGAGAGAACTACTCTGATACCATGAAGATGAAAATGAGGATTAAATAGCACACTTCATATATTGTTGCAATACATATTTATACGAAGGAAGATTTCCCTCAACTGATCAACGAAATCTTCTCGTTCAATTAGAGAAATTTGTTCAGCTAACATCAATCACGTGACATTGAGATAAAGACTATACGACGATGAGGTGTCAGTCATATGGCTTTGATATGTCATCCACATGGCATTGAGATGTCGATCATATCATTATTCTCATATCTAAAATGTAACTTTAATTTTACGATAGTTTTTGAAATTATTTTTTTATTTTAAATCATGCTTTCCTATCAAATATCAGGATAAAGAGTTATTGTTCAATATGGATGCCTATGCCAGCATATAGCATGTTTTCATATAAGTCTACATTAATATTCTTTTACTCGGAACGTAAGTTATCTGCGTTTGGAGTACAACGCTATCATCTGAAAGGTACAGAACCAAAAATTTGGTCAGACTTTCGGCGAGGCATGATTCTAAAACAAAAGAAACAACTTCAAAAATTACCACAAAACCAAAACAAAAAGTAGCTTAAAAAAGTGCTGTGATATTCCATATCTGATGTGATATCGATTTGATTTAAAAATGCTAGAAAACGTGATCAAAATTACAGAAATTCTAAATGGTTAAAACGATTTATATATATATATATAATTTTATAAAATATTTTCTTAATATAAAAATAATTGATTATCATCGTTTTATTTTATGTTACTAAAATTATATGGAGTCGTGAAACCTGCAATATTGATAAAATTAATAGGTCGAAATTCTTATTGACCCCTCGTACCATGCCTCAAAATCAAAGTCACCCCCATATTTTAAAACTCGTATAAGTGAACTCCCATATTACAATTTCGCATGAAAGTGACCTCTCATACTATTATGTAGATGTTAAATAAACCTCTTTTATCAATAAAAATGGTAACGACATTTATTTTTAAAATTGGGGAATCTATTTGATTTTCAATATAGTCAAACTATACGAAGAGAACTTAAAAAATCAAAGGCACCCCCACCCTCGTGCTATCATTATTTATCAAATTTATCCCTTGAATGTTAATACATTGGTATTAATTGATAGAAAAGTCATAAAAAGAATTGGTCTTAACTTCCAACATTGTTTGAATTTGTTTTACACTTTAAGCTTGATTGATGATGATTTTTATTTATTATACACTTAATTATTTTAAGTAATTAAAAAATCAATCTCCTAAAAATATTAACGTGTAGGATTGCTACGATTGTTTACTTCTTTTAGGTGTGACTAAATTTCGATAACACATTCCCTAAAACTCGAACATGTCCTATTTACGACCAATCACAGAACTTGCAAAGAATAACAAGATATAACCAATTGACTAAACTAACACAAAATCAGAAACCTTACCAATTAAACATATCATCCAAACATCTTATGTACCCAACTACTAGTAATCCAACAACCATGTCAAGTGGAATGTATATCAATAGTAATCTATCTCATGTACCCAACACATGAACAAAAAGTGAAATGCATGTAAACATCAATAGTCAACTACTAGTAATTATTGCCCTAATCACTTCATTCCCCAGGTCTTGCTTCGAAATGAGCTTGCTTCTGTTGAATCTCGAATTTTGATGATGAGATCAAATGATGAGTGTTTATCTAACATGTGTGTTAGAGGAAAATTTGCAGATCTAACTATGACAGGAGCAATGAAGTTACAACTAAATGATGGGCCAAAATCAAGCTTGGGTATCGGGCCGGGTTCAGATGATGCAGTGGGATCTCGCCGAAGTTCACTAGGAAATTCGCCGAAAGGATCGAGAAGCTCACTGGGAACACGCCAGGAGATCGCTGGAAGAAGACCAAAAGCCACGCCGCAAGAATATCGGAGGATGTCGGATTGGCGGGAGTTAGGTCTTGATTATCTTGCTTGGTCATTAAGTATTATAATTATTGAGTCATAGTTAGGGTTTTAGTCCAAATTGAGTTTGATTTGGAAGAAATTTAAATCAACTCAATAAGTCAATCAAGTCCACTATTGAGGTTTGATTGAGCTTAGGTTTAGCTCAATTGGCTGATCAAATGGTTGATCAACATCAAGTTCAAGCCAGAATTCGAAAAGTGAAGGGAACCACTTTTGCAAAAATTCTGGCGGGTAAACCGTCGGTGAGCGACATGTGTACTGCCACCGCCTAGGTTTTCGGGCGGCTGACAACAGCTGACCCTCGCAGGTTGGGTGATTGAACCGCCCGTACTTAGGAATCTGGGTACTTTGGGCAGTTGACCCACCCAGGGCCAGCGGGTAAACCGCCAATACCCTGGTGTTTGGGCAGTTGAGCCGCCTAAGTCGGTGGGTAATCGCTCATACTTAGTTTTTTCGTATATATTTGATTTTTTGCTCTAATTTATGAAGCCACTTAGGGTATATAAATACCCTAAGTATTTTTGCATTCATAATAAATCTTTTTGAGCAATTAAATTCTCTAAGAAAGAAATTGTGTGTGATTTATAAGAAAAAGAAAAGGGAAGGGAGAGAGCTTAGAGTTAGAAATTTTCTCAAGTCTCCCTTGTAAGCAAGTGTAAGGGTTTGATCTTCACCCACAGAATATTGGTAATGGACATTGGTATGTCTCAAGAAGAATGACTCGAGAGTGGATGTAGGCCTTTGGCACCGAACCACTATAAAAATTGTGAGTGATTCTTTGCTTTCATTGTTTACATATTTCTTGTATTGAAGCTTATGATTTATCTCAACCCTTAGAAAGCAAAGTTTTTCATAATAAGTTCCTTCTTTAAAACGTTGCTTATATTTCCGATTTGATTATTAACTTAGCAACTTTTCTTTGTTCACTTAATTATTTCACTAAGAACAAAAAAGCTTTGGTTTTTCTATCTTGGTCTAATAAAAAAGATTTCATTTAGAAAGAAAATTTACACTTGCACTAATTCACCCCCCTCTTAGTGCCAATTGATCCCAACAATTGGTATCAGAGCCTCAGTTTTTCTCATTTGGTTTAACACCTAAGAGAAATGGCTCTTATTAGCTTTCAAGAGGGCTTTTATGTTGTCCGTCCTCCTATATTCATATGGAACGGACTACACTTAATGGAAAACTAGGATGAAAATTTTTTTGCTTTCTTTAGACATTGATTTATGGACTATTGTTGAAAACGAATTTGAAAAGTCTTCTCTTCCAATGAACAATTGGAATGATTTGGAGAAGAAGACTTTCTCTTTAAAAGCAAAGGCTATGAATGTCTTACTTTGTGCCCTTGATAAAAATGAATTTGATCGCGTTTCTTATTTTGATTCAACTTTTGATATATAGCATGCATGAACACTTAATATAAATGAATCATTAAATAAAAATACTTCTAAAAATGAACAAGAAGAACACTTTCCTAAGGACCGAAAGGAATGTGAACCGAGAAGAACACATGACTCCTCGAGTGAAATCTCGAGTGATGAGGACCTTGAACTTATGATAAATGAACCAAAAAATTAATGAACTTGAACCTTAAAAATAATCTAAAGATTGACAAAACCTCTCGCTATAAATGCAAGATGCCAAGGAGCTCCAAAGATCAAATGCATAACCAAGAAGTGGAGAACCTTGCTCTTATGGCCATCGATAATGAGTTTAGTAATACATTAAGCAATTCTTTTTTTGAATTATTAAATATGCTTCATGATTTGTTTGATGAATTTAGAAAATTTAGTAAATCTTTTAAGTTACTTAAACATGAACATGATTTGTTAGTCGTTATAGTTGATGAAATGCATGAGTTATTAGCATCATACAATCCTAGTTCTAAATGTGAAATGCTAGGCAACATTAAAGAAGAGAATTGCATGCTTAAAACATCACTAGAGAAATTTGAGATAGAAAATAAATCCCTAAATATGATTCTTGCCAATAAGGGTCATATTAATAATAGAAATGGCACAGGCTTTGTTGGTAATGTTCAGCAAAAGCCAACCATATTTGTAAAAAGACCTACATTAAATGTGTCACAAATAATCAAGTGTAATTCTTGTAAAAATTAGGACATAAAGCTTACAAATGTCCATTTAAAAATTATACAAGTTAGTTTAGGTCCTAAAGGAATCATAAACAATCTTATGCAATTAGAGAAAATGGGAAGAACATGTGATGAATAACCCAATATTAAATGAGTAACTAAATCAAAACCTTCCATAATATAAAGTTGTTTCCTAACAAGGCTAGAAGCAATAAAAATATTCTGAAAATAGATGCTCAAGTCATATTACTTGAGATCTAACATCTCTTCAAGCTTACTAGCCTAAGTAGTAATAAGAAAATTATTAGAATTAAAATTATTGATAATAAATCTTTTAATGGTTCATCATTATATAATTAATATTAATGATGCATAGCTAGAGGATATAAGTATGAAAATGAATTAAAACCAAAGAACCTTAGTTATTGAAAAACATATTGAAACTTATAAAAATAAGATTTTATGTGAATGTTAAAATCATTGGCTTGTTTAAATGTAAAGACTATTATTAAATACTTTAAATATTGACTAAGTTTGTGGAATGATTAATTTAAATATTATATTGATTAAAGTGTCATGATGATTGAATGCTTATGTTGAATGATAGAACATAGAAAACATATATACTTTATTTTTAAGTATTTTAAAAATAAGTTTATCAACTCCTTGCACTATGTGTAAAGACTTAGACTCATTTAAATATTTAAATTGAGATAAGTTGAATTTTGATTAAAGATGTTTTATGTTAAATGAAATCATGATTTAATGATGCATAGTGATTATGCTTAATGAGTTTATATTTTAAATTTATGCATGATGATCTTTGTGATTTATGGCTTATTGATCTTTGCCATAATGAAAGCTCTTTTTCGGTTTTAAATGAGGATACATGTTTTTATTTGGCATGCTTGTATGAAATAAGAGGAATACATTTTTACTTGAAAATTTTTATTTTATAAATATTTTAAAAAATATTAATGAATTGATTATGTTATCTTTTATGAATCTCTTAAACTATGAAATTGATTTTGATGATTTGAACTTGGATAAGTTATTATCATGATTTTTGGTAAGTTTAGAAAATAAAACTTGAAAATCTTCTTATGAACCATATTTTTTAAAACTTGAAGTTTCGTATATATAAATCAACATCTTCTACTTTTTCTTCATTAAAATTAACTAATAATCTTGATATATATAATATGATATCTTTATGACTCTTCTTTGATCTTTTAATATTCTATTTTATTATCTAAGAGAAGATTTATTAAATTAAATCATGTCTTTTGGTATTCATGAATGTCTTTTGATATTAATATCCTTCTTGATATGATTTATTTTAAGACTCATGAATGACATAACCTATCACCAAAATTAGTATTTCTTAAATTTGTAATAAGTTGAAAATTGAAAGAGATTTGTATTATCATGAATATTTTCTTAATTTCTTGACTTGACTTATACGTTATGAGAATCACGTTATTGATCTCTATGATTTTCTCCTTTTAATAAAAAAGAGATTTATGATCTTAATAATTATAAGTTGGAACTTTTTATCAAGAGCGTTCTTCCATTTTATTAAAAAAAATCTATCTAAATGAATTATATGTCTTAGGACTTATCCTAAATAAATTAAGATTGTTTAATCTCCTAAGAATCATTTTCATTATTTACAATAAAAAAGGAGAGAAAAGAAATCACTTGCATTTCAAGAGATCGATAAGTCTATTAATTTCATTTTTAATCTCTTGAAAATGATTTTGATGATTTTGATTATTAGAAATTGAATGAGTTCTTTACATATATCATGATTTTGATTTATTAGAATTATAACTTGAAATATTTTATGAATCAAAATATTTTGTTATGTGTTTTCGTATTATTTAAAAGGAAATTTTTATACAAATCATGAACTTGATAACTTAAGATTTCTTATGCATGAATTAAGATATTCTATAATTTGTTTCTTGATACTCACAATTTATTTTCATAAATTGAATATCTCATCACCATAGTAATTTTTATTGATATATTTCATGTGATAATTGGTATATTTCTTGATTTATTTCTTGAAAAATAATTGAATAGAAAAAGTTTTGTACTATTCTAACCATCCCTTCTTTTTGACAATGACAAAGGGGGAGCAAAACTTGTTAGCTTATAAATTGCTAGTTTGAACAATGCAAAGGAAGCAAAAATTTGCTAGCTTGCACTTCCCAAAAGAGAAGAAGGAACTCACTAGCTTGCATGTGCTAAATTGATGAAAAATTTACTAAATTGCTAAACCTTCATATCTCACAAAATTGTTAATTGCACTTCTCTTTTTTGTTGATAACAATGGGGGAGAAGATATGATAATATGAAATCATGATAATGTATATTGAGTTTGAAAATATACATGATGATTTGGAATAATACTCATGATTTTAATGATATGATTAAAATCAGTTTCAACTTGGATTTTTGAGCTCATCTTAATATTCTTTTTAAAATTTATTAAGAGCTCTTCTCAATAATAAAATAATTCAACAACACCTCTTTAATTTCTTTCTTTATTAAAGGGACAGAAAATTTTATAATGCATATACTAAGGGGGAGTAATGTCATCATGTGCTTTGAAATTCATAGCTATATTTCACCTTTTTGTTGATGACAAAAGGAGCGAAATATATATTGATGACATATGATATTAATTAATGAATACATTGATGATACATGATCTTATTGAAAAATATGGATATCTTGATATGAATATGAATTGATATATCTTGGATATGGATATGAGTACATAATTCTAATTATGATTTGATGACTTGATGGAATTCATGATTTGATGACTTGATACAAATTCATGTTGAAATTTGCATAGAATGCCGATTGCTTGAATTTAAGAACGAGTGCTTCTCTTAAATTTAAGTGGCATAAATTTATGAGGAGTTAGGATTAACTCCCATCATCAATTGATTGTCATCATCAAAAAGGGGGAGATTGTTGAATCTTGGATTTTGATAATGAAATCAATTGAGGAGTGTTTATCTAACATGTGTGTTAGAGAAAAATTTGCAGGTCTAACTATGACAGGAGTAATGAAGTTACAACCAGATGATGGGCCAAGATCAAGCTTGAGCATCAGGCTGGGTTTGAACGATGCAATGGGATCTCACCGAAGTTCGTTAGGAGATTCACCGAAGGGATCGGGAAGCTCGATGGGAACATGTCGGGAGATTGCCGGAAGAAGACTGAAAGACTCGCCATAAGAATGTCGGAGGATGCCGGATTGGCAGGAGTTAGGTCTTGATTATCTTGATTATTCATAAAGTATTGTAATTATTGAGTCATAGTTAGGATTTAAGTCCAAATTGAGTTGAATTTGGAAGGAATTCAAATCAACTTAATAAGGCAACCGGGTCCACTATTGAGGTTTGATTGAGCTCAGGTTGAGCTCAATTGGTTGACCAAAGGATTGGTCAACATTAGGTTCAAGCCAGAATTTGAAAAGTGGAGGAAACCACTTTTACGAGAATTCCGACGAGTAAACTACCGATGAGCGACAGCTATACCACTGTCGCCCAGGTTTTCGGGCGGTTGACTCGCCCAGGCTGGGTGGTTGAACTGCCCATACCCAGGAATCTGGGTACTTTGGGCGATGGACCCGCCTAGGGCCGACGGGTAAACCGCCCGTACCCAATTTTTTTGGGTATGTTTGATTTTTGGCTCTAATTTCTAAAGCCACTTGGGGTATATAAATACCCCAATTATTCTTGCATTCACAACAATTCTTTTTGGGCAATTAAATTCTATGAGAAACAAATTATGTGTGATTTGTAAGAAAAAAAATTAAAGAAAAAGAGCTTAGAGTTGAAAATTTTCTAAAGTCTCCCTTGTAAGCAAGCGTAAGGGTTTGATCTTCACCCAAAGAAGATTGGTAGTGAACATCGGTGTGCCTCAAGGAGGATTTGAGAGTGGACGTAGGCTTTTAGTGTCGAACCACTATAAAATTTATGAGTGGTTCTTTGCTTTCATTTCTTACATATTTCTTGTATTGAAGCTTCCAATTTATCTCAACTCTTAGAAAGCAAAGTTTTTCACGATAAGTTCCTCAACTCTTAGAAAGCAAAGTTTTTCACGATAAGTTCCTTCCTTCAAACGTTGCTTAACTTTCCGGTTTGATTATTAACTTAGCAACTTTTATTTGTTCACTAAATCATTTCACTAAAAATGAAAAGCTTCGGTTTCCCCATCTTCGTTTAATCGGAAAGATTTCATTTAGAAATAAAATTTACACCCCCCCCTCTTAGTGTCAATTGATCCTAACAGCTTCTTCCTTGTATCTGAGGAGAATTTGCATTGTCTTGATGTAGTCCTGATATGTATCTTAGTTGGATGTCATTCTTATATTGAAGATTATTTTAATAAAGTTAGTTTTAATTATCAAAATATGTGAGAATTAATATTATTGTTAAAAATATACTTGCGATTGAGATTGAGAATCTAGTTGTGGTTGACCTGGGCTCGGTTCCACGTTGGTTGCTTTTATTGCTTCAGCTTGCTTCAATGTCATCTTATGCCGCTTCGTCCTATTTGTAGATCGTCGACAACGCGCTACGCATACAAAATTAGTTATGTTATTTTCGCTTCGATGAGCATTATGTCCTTGTTGTCCACATCGCCCACATTTGTTTGGGTGCCTCGATTTTGTTCTCATTTGTGATGGTTACCCCTCACCATCAGCCTGTTTTCTCATCTTTTTGGGTCGACCAATCCCTTTGTTGAAAAGTGGTAGCTTGATAGGAAACCCACCAATGGAAGGCCAATCATCAATACTTGTAAGTGACAATCTTTAGTAAAGGGTCCATAAGTGAATTATAATATTAAAATAAAACCTATGATAGAAAAAAAAAGTCATATAACCAGGCACTGTGTGAACCTCATGCTATATCATTTCTCCCACACATCCTTATGGTAATATCGATATCCTTAGCACTCGACGAGTTATCACTATCCCCTATATGCTTTTCGTCTAAGTCATCGTCTGACCTCACATCATCTTCTTTTTCAATGTCCCCTATTTTACCACCTTCCTTAATAATATTACCATTTGCTTCATCAAAAATACTTAACATCTCTCGTAATATAGGGAAATCCTCAACCATCTCCCCCACGCCTATATGCTCCACATACACATCAACCCCCCGGATTGCTCGCACATCTGTCACTATGTTCATTAGATCCTCCTCAGTCCTTAGATCTCTAAACTCGTCCATAAACTCACCCTCATACTTATACATGAATCCTCTAATATTCTTATATTCGAACCGAACAGAAGATCCCAAAATCCATCGTCTTTACTCTTTCAAGATCTAAATTCTCTTTAGTTCTAACGATCCCGTTAGAAAACATAATCTCAGGAGTCCAAATCAAATTATCTCCATGAAATAGGTTCACTATAATGCCACTTATATCTTGAAATGTATATAACAACAAAGAAAAGAACAAATTAAAAGAAAAACAAGAACCATATGTGGCCCTCAATTAATAAAATAACTTTTGACATTAGCATCTATTTCAATAGAATACATTATACTCACATTAATATGTTATATATTTCATTGTTTATACTTTTCTACTTATAGACAAAATTAACATGTGACACATGTCTACGTATTCCACACTACCGAGACAACCAAGTGATAGAATTGGGTTCACTAAAATAATTATTTCTTTAACATAAATCATTATAGTGTAAGAAACAATCATTCACACTATACAATACATACATACTTTGGAACTAACATACTGCAATCTGTTCATTATTATATAACTATGGATCAATCCACACGAAAACTACAAAAATCATGAAAATCAACGGTCTTTGAAATTTCATAGGCCCATATAGCAACAAACTTTAAATTATAAATAAGCACACATGCAACAGAACCCAACAGAGAAACACCAAACTGCAAGAATCCAACGAAAAATTTTAACCAAGCAGAGCAATTGGGACATTAATTTCAACAACCAAGCAGAGAAAAATTCTTACCATGTTAGTAGAGAACCCAACAGTGGTAGTGAAGGAACCCAGCGGTAATAGTGATAGTGCATGAACCACTAAGTCTACCGCCAACTCTATAACTGAACGAGGCAATCTCGTTCATTAGTTGAGGGAAATCTTTTGACTAAGTCTATCGCCAAATCTGTAACTGAACGAGTAAATCTCGTTCATTAGTTGAGGAAAATCTTTCCTCATCCCTGTATAAATAGAAGATGCATTTATCAATAATATCAAACTTTTATTCTCTCATTTCCATTTCTAACATGGTATCAGAGCCATAATAGAAATTATTCTCTCTGTCAAACGACAGAAAAATAGTTGCCATTACATACTGCCTCCTCTACTGCTACCTTATTACCGAGGTAACGCTACTTGCTGGATCTAAGGTGTAGTCACCCAACCTCCCACTACTATGAGTTTTCATCCATCACTTCTTCCTTCATATCCTTCGTCCGTCAATTCTCGTCCAAATGTTTCCTTTTCATCTCGTCGCCCCTCACCTATGTCTCTACAACCAGTTGTCTGTCAATTGTGTGACAAAATCGGTCACACTGCCAAAGTTTGTCGATCGCGTCTTCCAGCACCATCTACTTGGCAAATATCCCGATCGCTTCAAGGTCCGTCTAATCGGATTATGGATTCGCGCTTCCCACCATATCACCTCGACCTCCGAATTTATCACTCCATAATGGCTATGGCGGCCATGAAGACGTCATCGTTGGTGATGGTAATCGAATCCCTATTACTCATGTTGGTTCTAAGACATTACATTCTAACGATTCTTCTTTTACACTTCATAATGTTTTGTGTGCCCCTCACATCAAGAGAAATCTTATTTATGTCTCTCAATTTTGTCAACAAAATCATACTTCTATTGAGTTCTTTCCTGATTATTTTCTTGTTACGGATTTGAGCACGGGGGCATCTCTAGTTCGCGGCCCGAATAAAGACAACATCTACGAATGGCCGTCTACTGTGTTTCTCACCTAGCCCACAAAGAAACACTTCCACTCTGACCCAATGATATATGGCATCGTCTTGGTCATCCCTCAAACTCTATTCAACAAAAATTGCTTTCTCGTTATTATATTCCTGTTTTTAAATCCAGCAATGTTCTTACTCACTGTAATGCCTGTCTTAGTAATAAAAGTCATCAATTACCTTTTAGTACTTCCTCTCTTTCTTGCTCTAATGCGTTTGAGGTTATTTATACTGATGTTTGGGGTCCTGCATCGGTTGTTTCCTTTGATAAGTTTAGATTCTATGTTGTCTTCGTAGATTATTTTACGAAGTATACATGGTTCTATCCTCTTTGTCAAAAATCTGATGTCGTTGTTGTATTCTCTAAATTTAAGAACTTAGTTGAGAACTATTTTCAAACTACTATTAAAACCATCTATTCTGATGGCGGAGGTGAATATCAAGCTCTTGCATCTTATCTATCTACTTGTGGTATTCAACATATTAAGTCACCTCCGTATACTCCTCAACTAGTTGGTTCTACCGAACGTAAACATCGTCATGTTGTTGAAACTGGTCTAACTCTGCTTCATCAAGCATCTATGCCTTCTACCTTTTGGTCTGTCGCCTTTCAAACTGCGGTGTACCTCATTAATCGTATGCCCACTCCAGTTCTTCAGTATTAGTCACCATTTGAAAAGCTATTTCAAAAATGCCCTAACCTACACACATTAAAAGTTTTTGGTTGTCTGTGTTATCCTTGGTTACGCCCCTACAATTCTCATAAACTGCAGCCTCGATCTCGCCCTTGTATTTTCATCGGATATTCTCTTGAACATAATACTTTTCAGTGTTATGATCCTCTATCTGCTAAGGTATTTGTCTCCAGACATGTCACTTTTGTGGAGTCTGTCTTTCCCTTTCGAGATCAAGGTCATTGTGCCATCCCATTGAGTTCCTCTAATACATCTTCCTCCTCCCCCGTGCCTCTACAAGATCCACACTCTCTTGTTATTTCGATTCCGCACATTCCTACTTCTTCTCCCGGCTTCTTCCTCTCCTCCAGCCAATGCCTCTGCCTCACCTTGTCCTGGTTCCTTTGTAGTCCCGGCCCACCTCCACTAGTGATCACCCTCAATCCTTACCCTCTGCTACTCCTGTCGTCTCAAGCCATCCAATGCAAACCCGCTCCAAAAGTGGTATCTTTAAACCCCGTCAAGTTCTTAATTTACATGTCACAACCAACTCTTCTCTAGCCAATACTGAACCATCATCTTTTACTCAAGCCCAAAAATTCTCACACTGGCGTACAACCATGAGTGACGAGTATGATGCGCTTCTTCGTAATGGTACATGGACTCTCACCCCCTCTCACCCCATGCAAAACATTATAGGGTGTAAGTGGGTCTATCGCATTAAGCGAAACCCTGATGGCTCGATTGCTCGCTATAAAGCTCGACTTGTGACTAAAGGTTTTCATCAACGTCCCGGTCTTGACTACACTGAGACATTTAGTCCTGTCGTCAAACCTACTACCATTCGGCTTATCCTGAGTTTGGCCGTCTCCAACGACTGGTGCTTACGCCAACTCGATGTTAACAATGCTTTTCTGCAAGGAACACTTACTGAAGACGTTTTCATGCAACAGCCTCCAGGTTTTATACATCCTTAGTATCCCCGGCATGTTTGTAAATTACGAAAAGCCATTTATGGCCTTCGTCAGGCTCCACGAGCCTAGTATACTGAGCTTGGTCTCTACTTGTCTTCGGTTGGCTTCATTAACTCTAAATCGATGTCTCTCTTTTTTTACGCCACCAACATGGGTTTACTATCTATCTTGGTTTATGTGAACGATATTATTATTACCTGATAACTCTATGGCGGTTAAAGCATTTATTCAAGAATTGGTCGATTCTCTCTTAAAGATCTTGGTCACCTAAATTATTTTCTCGGAGTCGAGGCTACATCTACGTCTTCTGGTCTCTTTCTCTCACAGAGAAAGTATATTCTTGATTTGCTGTTCAAGACGGCTATGTAGGATGCAAAAGAGGTTGCCACTCCTCTATCCTCCGTGAATCACGACGTTATGTGATGGTAGTCCCGCTACGGACCCTACTCGTCGGTGTAGTTGGCTCCTACAATATCTTGCCCTTACTCGTCCGGATATTTCCTTTGCGCTTAATAAACCGCCTCGCTCATGCATCGCCATCCGCTCTCCATCGATCGTTGTCAAACGCGCTTTGCGTTATCTTAAAGGGACTATTGATCATGATATTTTCTTCGCAAACATTCTCCTCTCGCCTTCATGTCTTTCGATGTTGATTGGGTCGGCAATGTTGACGATCGAACCTCCACATCCGCTATATTGTTTTTCTTGGTGCTAATCCGATCACCGGAGTTCTAAGAAACAAAAGAGCTTGTCGTCTACGATCAGTCGAATATCGAGCGCCATCCGAACTCATTTGGATCTCCAACTTGCTCAAGGAGCTTCACGCTTTCTTCTTCTACTGCATATTTATTGTGATAACCTTGGTGCAACTTACCTCTGCGAACCCGTTTTCACTCTCGCATGAAGCATGTGGCTATTGACTTCCATTTTGTGCGGGATCAAGTTGCTCGTCAGCAACTTCGTGTTTCTCATGTTCACACGACTGATCAACTTGCTGACTCCCTCACAAAGTCTTTAGCTCGCAAGCCCTTTTTATTGCATCGGTCCAAGATCGACATCCTTGACAGAAGCTCGATCTTGCGGGAGCATGTTAGCTGACTAAGTCTACCGCCAACTCTATAACTGAACGAGGCAATCTCGTTCATTAGTTGAGGAAAATCCTCATTAGTTGAGGGAAATCTTTTGACTAAGTCTACCGCCAAATCTCCAGAAACCAACACCCGTAGAGGTAAAGAGAGGCGAGGGTAATGGAGATTGAAAAAGAAAAAAAAAGAGGAGAGAATAGGTTAGAGCTTGGGGACTTTTTAGTTCTAATCCTCAAATCAAAAATAACCTCCCAAATTATTTTACCTAACAACTAACTTTATTTTTAACAGAGGGGACCACTTTGATGCGAAATTATAGTACGAGGAGTCGCTTATAAGAGTATTAAAGTATAAAGGGTGATTTTAATTTTGAGACATAGTACAATGGATCAATAAAAATTTTGACCAAATTAATATTAATAAATATGTAAAGAATCATGAATAAATTAAACCGGTTAGTTAACTAAAAGCATGATATTTTTTAAAATAATATACGGGAGCTAATGCTAGTAACCTTCCTTCCGTGTTCGCCCCCAAAAAGGGAGATCAAGCACGTGGTCCTAAATATACATGCAAAAGTATCCATCAGAATTGGAATTGTAATTTGCAACCAACCATCCACTGTATCTGTACCTTGCAACGGCAGCAAGGCTATTACATTACACCCAGATGGGTATAATGAACTTTTAACTAAGAAAAGCATCTTTGGTGTGTAAGTTTTGTGCTTGGACCTACAAATCAAAACAAAACTCTGTTATTGGAACTCCATTTCGGGTGTTATGTTTTTTTTGAAGTTTACCAATACGATCATGCTGTAAAGGAGATAAAAAGAAGACTCCAAGTTTGACTTGGTAATTCATTCAGAGAGCACCAAATGTGCAAAAATGTATAAAAAAGATTTTTTATAACTTTGTTGATCCTTTCCAAAATTCTTCAGAGAGCACACCCATCAGAATGGTTATGGAGAAATAGAAAACTAAATTGTTCAAAGAGCACAAACTTGCAATTTTCCAAGACACAAGATTATTAGATGACATTTGTTGCCATTTCCAGGTCCATGACACTCGGTTCCGGTCACTATAGTGATGGAAGCAGCCTGATTTAGTAAGAATGGGTCCACAGCGAGGCTGGATGAGATTCAACAACCTGTTAACCAATCAGCAGGAGGTAAATTTTTAATTAGGACAGCATGATCAACCAGGAAATCCTAGAATACAATCAATTTGTTTCCAACCTCCTTGACAGGCATCATCGAACCTGCAACCTCTCCAACAATCATTTTTAACCCCAATGATGATTGATTCCCGGGTATGATCCTTTACTCAAAATGGTAATGCGATGGTAAAAAATGTCTATCATTTATTAAGAAAAAAAAATCATAAAGATGGTGAAGAGTAGCCTAGATGGAAGCCGATGTGGGAAATAAATGTCTCTATCAAAATCAAAATTTTTCTATGGAAACTTCTATTAAACAGACTTCCTGTTTTCATTTACTTATTCAAGATTTTTCATTCCCATATTGATCCTCTTTGCAAGCGTTTCTTCCACTCCCCTAAACATATCTTTTTGGATGTGAACTTCCCCTCGAGTTTTGTGTGATCCCCAAGAACCACTTACAAATAAACTTCAGCTTCTTTTGATAATTAGCACCAAGATTCTTGGCTTCAAGAACCCACTCATCCAACCTAATCCAGCCCTCATTGCTTCGAAGCATTACTGCCTTATCCTTAGCATCTTTGGTTAAATTATAACAATTCATAATTTCTAGGACAAAACCTCGTCTCTATGGAGGAAGGTGGCAATCCCCACCAGTGACCTGCTTAGTTTGGTACAAAATACAAGGGGAGAATCCACAGCAACAGTAACACCAACGACATTCCTCACTAATATAGTCTCACTCTTGAATGCAACGATGTATTTTTGTTTGACTATTTGAATGCAGGTTATGGTTAAGGTGTTCAAGAAAGAAAAGGCAAAAAAAATATTGCTGCCAATTGTACTTCAGCATCACCCACTCATGCTGAAGGAATTGCCATCCTCTCGAGGGTTTGTAGAAAGCTCATGCTCTAGGACTTCATCACATTTTGCTTCAATCAGACTCCATGAATTGCATTAGTTTTGCTACTAATGCAAACTTGGTACCTTCGATCCTTGTTTTATGACATATTGACTTTGGCGACGAAGGTCATTGTCATTCAGTTTTGTCATATGTCAAATGATTAAAACATTTTTTGAAAAATTATAAATTAAACTGTGTTGGTTCGATAAAAAATTAAGATGGTGGTTTAGACTTTATTCTCATAAATGATACTGATAATCCTTTATTTGCTAGTTGTAACAGTATCTTTTTTTTTTTGTTGTTGAAACTGCGGCTATCAAAAACAGTTGCTATCAAGTTTGGTTTGGTAGCTGCTCTACTGGGGTGAAAGAAGAATTAGAAACTCCTTGTAGATTTTGAACTCTGTCAATGATATTTGGATTTTTCGTAGTCTCTTTAATTTTTTTTTTTTCATTAAGATGACCAGTCGGCTTACCACGGAAGCTCGGATTTCTAAATTCACTTGTTTTTAGAGAGGGGACTGGCTCTGTTATTTGCTTCTATTTATTCATGATACTTCACCATTAAAAATTATATATATATATATATATATATATATATATATATATATATATACATATACATATACATATACATATACATATATAGTTTGCCTTTTCGCGTAGAAAAGGCATCGGAAGGACACCTTCACAGACATAAAGAAGAGGAGCTGTAGTACGCTATTGCGGACTTCAAAGAAGGTGGACTGCTATAGGCTTCAAGATCTGTAATCCTGAAGATGAAGAAGATTCACATGGTTCAAGTGATTTATTCTGGAAGGTGGATTATTGACGGAAGGTAAATTCCTCGGACTTCAAGATATGTGATCTCGAGAAAGAAGTTTGATCCGTGATCTTGAAAAAGAAGAAGAAGAAGAAGGTAGATGACACGGACTTGATCTTGCAGGAGAAGGTGGACTTCCAAGATAAAAAGTTAGATTACCGAGGAATTCAAGATCGGTGATGTCGACTAAGAAAAAGATGGTCGGACTTTAAGATAAGAAGTTAGATTACCATGGACTTCAACACCAGTGATCTCAAATAATAAAAGGAAGGCGGATTACCACGGACTTGATTTTGAAGGAGGTGGTGGATTATTGCCAACACAAAAACTTCAAGATACTTGATCAAGAAGAAGAAAAGCATTCTGAACTTACTATGGATTAATGCGGAGATATGTGATCTTGAAACAGAATAAGATGAAAGACGCATACCGCACCCCGGTGCGCTCAAGTCACGAACCAATCGCAGCCACCGTCGCGGCGGGGAAGCACCGACGAACCCGCAGGCACATGGGGTCCGAACCCGGAACTTTAATTAGGCACGCCCCCGAGTCGGCGGCCCGGGATGATAAGTGCAGAAGGCAGGGGTTCTTGGAAATGGAGGCGGAGCATCCGGAGGGCATCGCCTCGGCGGCCGGTGATACCATACGCGAAGTCCAGCGGTTCTACGGCTCCGCTGTGGACGTGAGCGGCATCCAGTTGGCGAGCGAAGCAAGCGAAGGCGGTGAGTCAGGGATGGCATAGAGAAGGAGGAGGAGACGACAGAGACGAGGAACGTCATCAGAGATAGGATCGTCGGATTAGGGTTTGGGAGACGGGACTCGATCTCCAAGTGGAGTGAGGAGGGAGAGTTCTAGAAGAAAGCAAGTTAGGAAGCAAAGGAAGGGGAATCCGATTCCCTCCGAGTTGTTTATACAGGTAACTGTGTAGGCCACCCATCTTTTTTTCTTTTAAATGGGAGCTTTAGATGTAATTTTGGTGAATATTTATTTTTTCAAAATAAAACCTTACTGGTTAAGATCGAAAACGAGTAAAATCGTTCATATCCGATCAAACTCAAAATGTCAAAATTGGAAAGAAAATATGATTTTTTTTTCCCCCCTAAAAATATGAGAGAATATCCGAAATCAAAAATATATATAATTATCTAGAATGCTCACGAGTCATCTCTCTGTGTACTACACCCATCATGTTTTCTCCCATTCAACATGTTTTAATCCTTTCAAAAATCATAATAATAAAAAGTATTAACTCTTAAATTCTTTATGGTTTTCTCCGACTTTATTGACATAAGTTCTATAAGGAATCGTCCAAATAGGTATTAGATACATCGAACCCACCGCTAATCGCATCATCTCACAGGATCAAACTTATATCTCAAGTTTATACCTGACAAGATTAAAAAAAAAAAAAACATCAAATCAGATCAACTTAGCCACACCGAGTTGACGATCAAAATTGATATTACTAGAGTTATTCGTTGGATCATCTAAAATCATTTGGTTAGCATAACTAGTATGGATGGATCGTGCAACCCGAATGGAGAAAGCATAGATGCTGAATCAGTATATGTGTGCGCTACTGGTAAATCTAAAGAAGAACGCACCCATAAAGAATGAAATATGTAGGAATGAGATGTGTGATCATTCTCATTATTCGCATCACATAAACTGGCGCAATGATTCCGACCATTTTGCCGGTCTGTGTTGTCATGATCAAAGAAAGCTCTGCTTTGGCGTCGATGCAAGTTTTGGAATATGCCCAGGCGAGTTCAAACATAGCAACATCATGTGGCACCTCTCATTAAAATCTCAAACTTGTTTTCTAAGTGTCCACTCCATGTTGACGAGCGAATGATTTTGTACTGACGTACTGCTTCTCTTTCTTTTTTTTCTTTTTTCTTTTTTACCCAAATAAAGATGATAGCTTATATTATATCAAAACGTAAACGATTCTTGAATTATCAAATATTTTTGGATTCTTGAAGCCAAATGTTTTAGGAGGATAATGAACTATACTACTATTTATTGATGAAGCGAGAAAATACGATTTGATTAATTTATAAATACTATATATATATATATATCAATATTTTGATGAAATAATAAAATATGAGAAAATACTTTTAGTGTTTATAGATTTTATAGGGTACATAGAGAGTAAGAGAGAAAGGTATAAATAATATTATGAATTTATGTAAAAAATGTAAAATATTTGATTTTTTTTTTCTTTGAATATAAATAGAAAGTATCGAACCATGTTAATTTTTTTGATATATTTTATAGTTATTGATTCATGAGTTCCTTTTTTTTTTGGTTTCAGGTTCTTCTCTCCTATAATATCTATAGAAAAACACCAAAATTAAATGTGCTTGGTTACATTCATGATTCAGGATATTGGAAGATAAAAGAGGATTCTGGAGTTTACAAAAGAGGAAAACCCTTACCTTGTGCAATCCCTCTCTTTATACAATTTGATCCAAAGTGGAAACTAATATCACGGTGAGGTAAAAATCTGCATCCAACAAAAACACAAATCTACATCCGAATTCGAATCGAGGAAGGCAAGTTGAGCTCCAATGTCGGCAGAAGGTAGAAGACGACCCGTGGCTCCGAAGGTTGAGATCCGAGTTCATGAAGGGTTGGGCATGAATCCAAATCTTTGACTTCACTTCATCCACCTGCGGCACACATTTGGCCCCACTTGACAGTTTGTTTGGGTGAATATGTTGGGAGTATTCTTTGTTCCTCCTTTTTAATTTTCCACATCACATATGAAAACCTATCCAATATATTCAATCAATCGAGACTCAAATCTAATCAATATTTATTGGGTACGTTATGGACGAACATATATCACATCCAAAATAGAATATGTAAATGCTTTATTCACTTATTACACGGACTAGTATATGAATAACAACACTATATAAAATGATCTTCTGTTTTATTTGAAACAAACTAAATAAATGAATGCATACGTGTTAATCATATTTACAAAGAGTTGGAGAGGTTTCTTTTGATAAACGATGGTATAATCTTTTGCAACATGAGAATACAGGATATATATACTCTCGAACCAAAATAGAAAAAGGGACATAAGATACAAACAAACACCTTCAAAAATATTTTTGTTTTTATTTTAAAATGTGACAATACTTGAAATATGAGCCAAGTCGAATCTGATCGATTCTAGCATCACATTGATTATTTTTCATGTTGCTGCTTCAAATTGGATGAAAGGATTTGAAAAATACACGAAATATTGATTCTTAGTCAATTGGGTAATATTCTTTATGTAATAATACATTAGATATCGTAAAATAAGACAATATATATCATCTGTCTCTCGTAATATTTAATAATATAAAATTATTCTTTAATTATGTTTAGATCTGTCATCTCATTTGTGAGTATTCTAAGAAAAGTGTGAACAAGCAAGCAGCTAATCTCTCTGACTAAGGTGAGGTGAGGTGAGGTGATGTAAACATCGTATCTTTACTCTTTTCCTAAATGGTAAACTGAACGAGCTTGAGACTTCAAATTACACACGAAGTTGATTAATCGAAAACCACTACAAATGAATTATGTTCGGCTCAATTAACGTTCCCGCAAGTTGGATGATGACGAACAAAGTTACCCGAAACCTCTCAAATGCGCGCAGGCATCACAGGAAACACGTCTCAGAAGCCGTTGCAACGATTGCGGTGACACAGTGGAAAGATCATGGGAAAGTGACGGCCAACGTGGGCTCCTCTCTCTCGAACGCCAAAGCGAGCGGGCATTGAATTAACTCCTCCATTCGGATTGTATCTTAATTTCCGAAGCTAACGGTGTATGTATGTTTTGTATGACGTTTTTTGGGTTTGGGATGATCCTTTTATAACAACACCACCACTCCGCTCATCTCTTGCTTCCTTCGCAGCCCCACAACCCATGGCTCTCTTCCCTCCTCCCTCCTCTCTTCCTTCACCTCAACACATCCAAATTCCTACCTTGTAAGTCTCCTCCTCCTCCTCTACTTCCGCTGCTCGGTTTCCTTCTGACACGGAAAGCAGATATCTTTTTTCAGGCCCCATAAGAAAGCTGCCACCTTTCCGATTACTCCACCCACCCTCCTCTTCTTCCCTCGTCATTCTCGGGTTCCTCTCCGCTTTTTGGTGGGTCGTGCTTCCTCCCCTCAGCTTCTTGAATTCATGTTTTATGTCGATGAAAGGTTCTTCGAATGCGTTCTAGTTTGATAAGGGAGGAGACGTCTTTTTCTTCGCAGCAATCTGTTGATTATACTCTTTTTTCCTTGAACGCCTCCATTATTGTTCTGCTCTGTTTCCCTTTCTCGAGATCCACAAGGATGGGAGACCACCTTGCGTTGCTGGTGGACAACCTGCTTCCGGAATCAACGCTGGAAGCAGCCATTGGAAGCAGGAAGCAAGGCCAGATCGCCACCCACTCGGCATCCTTGGAGGACCCAGGCAAAGAATTCACTCGAAAGAGAAGCGTCAGAGACACTGCCTCTCCGGGAAAATTGGTGGAGTGCCGAATCTGTCAAGAGGAAGATGAAGATTGCAACCTGGAGATCCCTTGTTCATGCTGTGGCAGCTTAAAGCAATGTTCTTGTCTTGTAACTGTTCCTTTGGCACAATGTAGTCTTTTGAAAGATTAAAGTATTATTTATTTGATTGAATCTATAACAAATGCTCTCTCTCTCTCTCTCTCATTTCCTTTTGTAAAGCTATCTCACACTTTCGCCTCTTTTAGGTTAGGCCTTGCCTTGCAAACTGCACAAAAGTTATTGAACTTTGTGCGGTAGTGGTGTTCAGTTCATATGGTGTTGTTCATTTTTGTGTCATAGGCTATCGTCTCCTTCTTGTGCAGTACGCTCATAGGAAATGTGTTCGAAGATGGTGTAATGAAAAGGGTGACACTGTGTGTGAGATTTGCCTGAAGCTAATGACTTGTTGATCTCAACATCCTTAATCCACCATCATGAATGATCGATCTACATATGTCAATATCGGAAGTGCCTACGGAATCTTTCTCTCGATGTAGCATTGGCATGACATTAGTATGTTTTCTTGTGGCATTGCTGTTGGGTTCAGGAATTCAAGCCAGATTACACTGCCCCTCCTAAGCTGTTTCACTATGGGAGTATTCCTATGAACTTTAGGTGGGTGATATCCAAGGCATAATTGGCAATTCAGGATCGAACTATAAACACACAGTCTTGTAATGTTTTCCAGAGGAAACTGGGAGATCACCAGAGAAGACTTCGATCACTCTCGGATCGTAACATTGTTTCCATCAGAACGCGATACGATGCGTTCCGGCTATGATGATTTATCAGCATTGTCCGCAAGAGGCACCGTTTGCTGTCAATCAGTTGCCATAATAGTGAGTTTGCTGCAATTTGGATCACATTTTGCTCTTGCTTCGATAGATGGAATGATACTTCTTCTTCGGCATGTCGTCTCCAGTTCATGTTGCTTTTGCTCCTTCGCCATATGCTTCCTCTCATGATAAGTGGAACCGAGCAGCACCCTTTCGCTCCCATCTCCGTAAACCTCTGAACCCAAGAAATCAAAACGATGTTTTCAGCATGCTTCGCTAGTTATTAGCTTTTTGAAGCTGTGTGTGTGATGCGTAAATTAGATATTGCAGTTGAGGACTGCTGGAATTTTACTGCCAGTCTTTCTGACGGTCAGAACAATAAGGACATTTCGACAATATCGTCATCAGCAGGTAAATTGGGTTTTCCCTTTTGTTCTCATTCTGGGAATCTTCTATTCTTTTAATTCCTACTTGATGTTGCAGAGAACATGAGCAGTTCTCGGTAGGTGGTGCAAAAAGTCACAGCTGCATCGCATTCTCAGAAAGGATAAGAGAAATAAATCCCACCATCCTTGTGTCGATGCAAGAAAAGAGGTCAGACGAGAGAAGGTGAGGATGACTTTGGCATTAGTGTGCAGTTTGCTGCTCCTCTGTACAGTCACATGTGTTCTCAAAATGCTGGAGAAAGTGTTTAGCTCAAGGTAGGTAGCCACTCGCTGAAGAATGAATTCTCGAGGGTGAAGTTGATAGTAGATAAAAGTTTCCCAATTTCATGATAAAATCTTATCGATGAGTTGAGATAAATCTTTTAACCTATATAAACAGTGACTACATCAACAAACTTTCATTTTGAAACCAAGTTAGACTTTATCATGGTGTTAGAGCTGCTTGCTTAGAGCAAGCTCTGTTCTTGTTGTCTGACGATAGTAATCCCTTCTCACCGATGAGAAGCTGTTTTTTTCCCTCTCACCTGTTGCCAGCACCGTTGTCCTCTCACCCTCGACGATTGCCTCTCCTTGTCGAACCTTGTGCTATCTATGTTGCCATCAATGCCTTATGCGAGCTCGCCCTTGCCACTCCCGACCGCTCCCCGTACCTCTCCCTCGCCCTCGAGTTCTACCGCCGCATGGTCTGGCGAAATCCTCCCCGTGGAAAGAAGCACCTTTCCACCTTGTAACATCCTCTTCACTGTGGATCCTCCTCACTGCAACCAATTTCTCACTTGTAGATATTGTAGTTCACATTGAACCTGCTCCATCGCCTCACTCCTAATCATGTTGCCTATCATCGTCGATCTGTACCTACCCTCATCCGTCGCTCGACTTCTATAGAACCACCAGAACAACCATCGTACTCTAGAACATGGAAGGAGGCTTCTCCCGTCAATCTCCCTGAGCTTCTTCCTTTGCCTAGTCCCCCCCTGGCGATGTTGATATGAGACAACGACGTATGTCCTATCTGATGAAATAATAAAGATCTATTGATTTGAAGATACATCTGATTACATATTTGCACAACTATTTATACTTGATTGGGAAGTAAGAAATCTCCTTTGTTAATGCATGAATATGATCTTTAAAGATTTAATCTGAGCGAGATCTTAGGGATCAGATCAAGATTATTATGGGTCTAATATGAGCGAGATCTTTGTGATCAGATCAAGATCCTTAGGGATCTGATTTGAGCAAGATCTTTGGTATCAGATCAAGATCTTTAGGGTTCTAATCTGAATGAGATCTTAGGGATCTGATCTATTAACATATGCCCATAAGATCAAGCTCCTATCAAGGACACCGATCTTAAATCGATGCAAAGAGAAGATCTTGCAAGCAAGAGGCTTCATGAGTGAGTCAGCTAGTTGATTAGTCGTATGCACATGAGAAATCCAAAGTTGCTGGCAGATGACTTAATCTCACATAAAATGGAAGTCGATAGCAACATACTTCATGCAGGAGTGCATGACTGTATTGACACAGAGGTAGGTAGCACCAACATTGTTATAATAAATGGCAGACGTAAGACCAGAGGTTATATGAAGCTCTTTGAGAAGATTTGTGATCCAATTGAGTTCGACAGTAATAGTGATAATGATATGATATTTAGCTTCAGTTATAGATCAAGCAACTATCTTTTGCTTTTTGGAGCTCTAACTAATAAGATTGGCACCAAGGAAAACAAGATACCTTAACATTAAATTTCAATCATCAACTTTTCCTACCCAATCAGCATCAGCAAAAGTATTAAGATTAATGTGAGAGTTTCTGCGAAGGAAGATTCTATAATCGACGATCCCCTTAAGATATCACAGAATGCGCTTAACTGCAGTCCAATGCAAGGTAGACGGCTAATGCATGAACTATGATAATTTATTGACTGCGAATGAGACATTTGGATTGGTAAGAGATATATACTGTAAGGATCCAACTACCTCTCGGTACTGAGTAATATATATAGCATAACTACCATCACATAACTTTAGTAAGTCGCTGGTAGATAAAGGACTAGTGACTATTTTAGAATCATGTATATTTGTTTTGGATAACAAATCTTGGATATACTTTCTCTGTGAGAGAAAAAGTCCAGAAGATATAAATGTAGCTTCTAAACCAAGAAAGTAGCTCAAGTTGCTAAGATTTTTGAGAGAAATCGATTTGTCAATTGCTTGATAAATGTTTAAACTGTCACAAGATTATCACTTGTGATAATAATATCATCTACATAGACCAAAAGATAGATTCCACCTTCATGTTATTGGTGTAGAAACAATGATGCATCAAACTTAGAGTTGATGAAATCAGTAGAGGACAAAAATAGTCCAAGTTCAGTATACTATGCTCTAGAGCTTGACGGAGGCAATAAATGGCTTTATGAAGTTTACAGATATGCCGTGGATATTGATGATGTAGAAAGTCAAGAGATTGTTCCATAAAGACGTCTTCAGTGAGAGTCCCCTATAAAAAGACATTGTTATATCTAACTGGCGTAAGCACCATCCTTTGGAGACCGCTAGACTCAGGATAAGTCGAATTGAAGAAGGCTTAACCATAGGACTAAATGTCTCGGTGAAGTCAACACCAGGTCTTTGATGAAATCGCTTAGCCACTTGACGTGCTTTATACCAAGCAATTAAACTATTGAGATTCTGTTTAATTCGAAACATCCACTTACACCCGATGATGTTTTGTGTGGAATGAGGAGAAATAAGTGTCTAGGTAGAATTTTAAAGGAGAGCATCATATTCCTCACATATAGCTTTACGCCAATGTAGAGATTTTTGGGCTTAACTGAATGAAGTTGATTCAGTAGACTTAAGCAAAGGTTTAGTGCTAATATGTAAGTCAAGAACATATCTTGGTTTAAAAATACCACTCTTGGAACAAGTATGCATGGGATGACTAAAGCAAGTAATAAGATTGGGCGGCAAAGGTGGTGGGTCATCACGGGTTGAGTCAGGTTGAGAGATAGTAGAAATTCCTTATGGAGGTGAAGGCAAAGACTATGGTATTAAGGGTAATGGTTCAGGAATAGAAGGAACCTATGGAAAAGAGGAAGGGAGAAGTTATAGAATAGGGGTGACAAGAGATTGTGATTCAGAGGGTGATAGATCAGAGGGTTCGGTTGATGGGGATGAAGCTATACTACAAGATTCCATGGTTACAACAGGAGACTTGTGATGATGAAAGGGAAAGATAAACTTATGAAAAGTGATATGTCGTGAGACAAAGACTTTAATAGTATGAGAATCATAGCAGCGAAAGATATTATGTATAAGGGAGTATCTAATGAAAACACAAGGACCAGATCTAGGCTGCATCTTATGTGAGGTATAGGGATGTAACCACATATAACATAAATAACCAAATACTTTAAGTATATACAGACTAAGACATCTTTGAAATAGCTTTTCAAATGGTGGTTGATATTATAAGATAGGAGTTGGCATATGATTAATAAGGTAGACTACAAAAGCTACTGACTAAAAAGTAGGTGGTACAGAGGCTTGATGGACGAGTGTTAAACTAGTTTCAATAAGGTGTCTATGTTTGCGTTCAGCAAAACCAACCAATTGAGGAGTATATGGAGGTGACTTGAGATATTAAATATTGTAAGCGGACAAATAGGGTACGAGTTCTTGATATTCACCCACACCAACAAAGTAGATAGTTTTGATTATAGTCTAAAAGTAGTTTTCAACTACTTTTCAAAAGTTAGTGAAGACTGTAAAGACTTCAGACTTATAACGGAGAGGATAGAACCACGTGTACTTGGTAGCATAATCTACAAAGATAACATTAAATCAGAACTTGTCAAAATAAATAGTTGAGGCAAGTCCCCAAATATCGGTATAAATAACTTCAAATGGTTTAGAATATGACATAAAGTATTGTCCAAAAGGTAGTTAATGACTCTTATTGCTAAGACAGACATCACAATGAGTAATAATGCTACATGATTTAAGAGTAGAAGGAGAATAACGAGAAAGTAATTTTAGTTAGATAGAGGGTGACGGATGACCAAGACGTCGATGCCACACTATCATGGGCTTAGCTGAATTTGCCTAAGCCATGCAGCACCGTAGCGATAAACTTGAAGACTTAGTTGGAATTGCCTAAGTCGTGGAGCAACATTGCCCAATGCTCCGAACTTAACTAGGATTGCCTAAGTCATGAAAAATGCTGAAGGCATTATTTTCCTGCAAAGGATTAGCCCACGTGCAACCTCGTGCGGGTCCCGAATGTCCTGCAAAAGAGAAGTTGATTAGTTTTGAAGATGAGCAATGGACAAGTCCCGATGTCTCATAGAGAGGGCAACTCTTACAAGCAATTCATTGAACACCTTGAGTATAATAGAAAAAGAGATAAAGAGAGCGAGAAAGGATTTTAGAGGGCTGTAAGAATAGTCGCAAGTCCACAAATGATGGTTTCCAAGATATTAGATGCAAGTCGAGTTCAACTCTTTATGAATGCTTATGCCCAATATTATCCCAAAGCCTCATCCTCCCTGTGCCACTCGGCTGGTTCCAAGGGGAGATGGCTGACACTCTATACCGCTCAAAATGCATGTCGTAGCATGCGAAAATGGCCCAAAATTGGGACGTTTTGGCCTATTTTGATTCTACATAGTGAACGATCATTCTACAACATTCTAGTGTATTTATGCTCATATTTCTTAGGCAAAAACATATAAAAAAAGGTTAAGTAAGCAAAAGTAACAAATGGTCCATTGAGCAATGGTGTTACGGTTGAGTGACGACCATTCGTGATATTCTCCCCCACTTAAACTATCGACGCCCTCATCGATGTTTGTTGGTAGGCTTTGGCATGGGCTTCTTCATGTTGTAGGGTGTCTTTTAGCTCATAATTGGCTTCGCTCGGGATGAATTTTGAACTATGTTGATAGTTACAACTTGTAGGAGACATTGCCCACCCTACTAATAATTAGGAAAAGCCCTTCATAATATATCAACCCTTTATGCACTTTATGCATAAAGAACTGGAGTGATGCTGGTTGGAGCTTCACCAATACTAAGTCACCAACTTTAAACTCCTATGGTCGCCTTCCCAAGTCTATCCACTTTTTTTATCTTTTTGACTACCTTCTCCAAGTAGGTCCAAGCAATATCTACATTTCGATGGCATTCCTTTGCGAAGTGATATACCGATGGGCTACTCCCAATATAACCAATAGCCAATGTGTGAGGAGTCAACGGTTGTTATCCCGTGATAATCTCGAAGGGGCTCTTATTGGATGTAGGGCTTTGCTGCAAGTTGTAAGAGAATTGAGTTATGTCCAATAGATTCACCCAATCTCATTGGTTGGCACTCACATAGTGTTGGAGATATTGCTCCAAGAGTGAGTTGATTCTTTCAATCTGGCCATCTATCTAAGAGTCGAGACTTATAAAGAAGTATAATTTAGATCCCAACAGCTTGAATAGCTTGATCCAGAATCGTCCCAAGGATTGAGAATCTTGATCACTAATGATATTGTGTGGGACTCCCCAATACTTTACCACACTCTTCATTATCAACTTAGTCACCTCCTCTGCTGAACAATATAGGAGTGCAACAATGAACATTGCATACTTCGAGAACCAATCAACTACCATGAATATCGATCCAAGTCCCCTTACTACATGCAAGCTTGATATGAAGTCCAAGGAAATGCTCTCCCATGATCTTTATGGTATGGGCAGTGGCTTCAAAAGTCTTACCTGCTTTCGCTGCTTTACCTTATCCTATTGGTAAGTAAGGCATATTCGAACATATTCCTCCACATTTATCTTCATCTTTGGCCAATATAAGGCCCTCTCCATGAGAGTCATTGTTCGGTGGATACCCGGATGTCCAGCCCAAAGGAAGTCATGACACTCTTTCAAGAGTTCATGCATCAAATTGTCCACTCATGGAACATAAACTTTGTTCTCTTTGGTATAGATGAGTCCCTCCTGGACTTAAAATCATCATACATTTCCCTCTTTAATGAGTTGCATCAGGGTTGCTACCTAAGGATCATTGTACAGTTCATCCCTTATCCTGGAAAGAAAGTTAGAGTGCAACTGACTTGTTTGGCCTCCACCTTCTAATTGTATACCATTCACCAATTCAACTTTTCGGCTCAATGCATTGGCCATGACGTTTGCTTTTCTAGATTTATACTCTATTACCATGTCATACTCAGTTAAGAAGTCCTATCACCGTGCTTGTTTCGGGGAGAGTTTCTTTTGAGTCTGGAAGTAACTCAATACGATATTGTTTGTCCTTAGCACAAATGGTGCTCCCAAAAGGTAGTGTCGCCAAACTCGTAGATAGTGGACCACCACTGTCATCTCCTTCTCATGCACTGGATCTCAACTTGGGCACCTTCTTTGGTATTCGCCAATCTGCCATAACTTGTACCTTAGACCTGTCTATTCGGATAGAACCATTATCGATTCGATGCCCCAAGAATAGAATTTTCATCTGAACAAAGTATCACTTCTCCCTCTTTACAAAGAAGGTGTTCTCCTTGATAACTTTTAAAATTGTTCGAAGGTGCTCAACATGCTCCTCAAGCGTTTAGCTATAGACAACGATATCATCTAAGTAGATTACCATAAACTTGTTCAAATACTCCTTAAATAGTTAGTTTATTAGAGTGTAGAATGTGGCTAGAGTGTTGGTTAAGCCAAAAGGCATTAATAGAAACTCAAACACTCCATACCTGGTTACACAAGTAGTCTTCTCTTCGTCACTCTCTGTGATGCGCACCTGCCAATACCACGACCAAAGGTTGAGTTTGGAGAAGTACTTGGCCTTGCCCGGTTGATCGAACAAATTTGCGATGAGCGGTATGGGGTATTTGTTCTTCATCATCACTTTGCTTAGGGCTCGATAATTAACACATAATCAAAGACTCCCAACTTGTCTTTTTTTGGAAGAGGATTGGAGCTCCGAATGGTGTTTTTCAACTGTGGATGAGACCACTGCTCAGTAGTTCATCTAATTGCTTCTTGAGTTCGACCAACTTTGGAGGGGCCATGTGGTATGGTGGTCTCGCTGGAGGCTTGACTCCTGGCTCCAGCTCAATACGATGATCCACGCCTCTGCGTGGTGGAAGAGTTTTTGGTAACTCAGTCGGCATCACATCTGAGAACTCTTTTAGAATATTCACTACCACAGCAGGTTCTTGAATGGCCTCCTCGTCAAGTATTTCTAGCTTTGTAACAACTACAAAGGTTGATTCACCTTTTTATACCCCATTCTTCAATTGTAATATCGATATTTATTGTGGATCCTTGGTTCCTCCTCTAGAAACTAAAACCATACAGGGGTTGTCGCCTCCCATTAGACATAATGAGTTCAGGAATGGCATTGGCACCAACTTCGTTGTGTGCATGAACTCCATTCCGAGAATCACTTGGGAGTCGTCCAAGGGCACTGCCATCATGTTTGTACACCCACTCCATGTTTCGATCTTGATAGAGACTCCTTCTGCTAGTCCGAAGATCTACTTGGCCTCCGAGTTCACAGCTTTCATATGACTTGGGTTCTTCTCTAAGATTAGTCCAAGTCACTTAGCTTCTCGATTGGTAATAAAATTGTAAGTAGCACCCATATCCACTATTGCTCGGGTTGTTCGGTCATTTAGTTTGATATCCACATACATCAACTCACTGCTCACTGCCTTTGATGGCTTTGCCTTTGTGTTCTCCCCCACTTGACCTCGCAATGCATTCAATAAATGTATTGCTCCCATTCAGGTCCTTGCGACTCCTTATCGTCACTGCTGGATTTAGAACTACTCAAACTAAGGGCGACACCTTTGCCCTTATCTGACTTGTGGGGGTGTATTGATGTTGTTAAAGCATTGAGTGTCTGCTTTTGCAAGCACTCCCTCACCATGTGCAGTCCTCCGCACAAGAAGCATCAGCCAGATTTTGGAGCTTTGCCTTTCGAGCTTGGTCCCTTATGGAAGCTATTCTTCTTTTGTTTGCCCCCAGACTCCTTCGTACGAGAGTATTTTATTGGGTAATTTCCCAATGATTGTTTCTTCTTTCCCAAGTCCTCCAAAGAAACAAAATAAGTTACCCTTTCTACGGCTTTAATTGCCCCAACCACATCGGTAACATTCCTCCGATGTAGTTCTTGTTGCGCCCATAGCTTTAGGCCATCGAGGAAGCAGATTAGTTTGTCCTTCTCGGACATGTCTTGTATATCCAACATCAAGGCTGAAAATTGCTTCACATAGTTTCTAATGTATGTACTTTGGTAGAGTTGTCTTAGTTTCCTTATGACAACAAACTATGTGTTCTTAAGCAAGAACTAAGTTCTTAACTTTCACTTCAAGTCTTCCCATATATCCACATGACATCGACTTTGCTGAATCTCTTCCCAACTGGTTCGCCACTAAAATTTTGCATCTCCTTTTAGATATATTATTCTATAGAAACTTTGGTTTCCTCCGAATCGGGTCTCGTAGCATGAAAATGTTATTCCATGTCGAACATAAAATTTTGAGCTCCTTGGCATCTTGGCACCCCTGTAGTAATGTGGCTCAAGTGCCCTAAAGCTTTATGGTGGTGCAGCATGGGTATTATTCCCTCCCGCATTAAGAGTTCTTGTGAGTAACATCACCTTTGTCGTGAGTTCTACCATAACTTTGTGTAGATGTCTTATCGAGTTTTTGGTATCCTCCATCAGTCGGTCGACCAGGGACTCAACCCTATCTATCTGAGATTAAGCTTCTTCTTACGAGCTCTCTACCCCAAGGAGTCTTCGTTGCCCTTGGTAGAGTTCCTCTAAGCTCGCTTCAGGAACATCATGGTGGGTTTCCATCATTGTAAGTCTCTTTGTGGCTCCTTTTCCTAGTTAGCGCACCGATTGCACCTCCTCTGCTCACAGAGAATACACCACTTCAAGCTCATCTAGTTCACTGTCATGCTCCTCATGAGCAACTCCAACAGCTTGCGAGTGAGTTTGCACTTGCAGCCCACCTGGGTTGCTTGGGGCAAAGGATCGACTTGCCCTATCTTTGTTAGGATCAATTGACACTAAGAGAGGGTTGGGGGGGGGAGAGAGAGAGGGTGTGAATTAGTGTAAGTATAAGTTTTTTATTTTAAACAAAAGCTTTTCAATTAAAGCAAGATAGAAAATTCGAAGCTTTTCATTCAAGTAAAACAAGCGAAAAAATTATTAAGTTAATAAGCAAACCCGAAAGATTATCAACATTAAAGAGAAGTGCTTAATGTGAAAACTTTAATTTCAAAGAGTGAATTCAATCGGAAGCATCAATACAAAATTCGTAAGCGATAAAAGCAAGGAAAGAACTCAAAAGTTTTATAATGGTTCAATACCAACGGCCTATGTCCACTCCTGAGTCCTCCTCCTTGAGGCACACGGGCGTCCACTACCAATCTTCTTTGAGTGAAGACCAAACCATTACACTTTGCTTTACAAGGGAGACTTGAGAATTTTCTAATTCTAAGCTCTCTCCCTTGCCCTTTTTCTTTTTCTTACAATCCACACAAGTTTTTCATAAAATTTTATCTGTCACTTTATTGTATGGAATGAAAGAAAACTTGGGGTATTTATAGACCCCAAGTGACTTCAGATTTTTGGAGCCAAAAATCAAAATCACCCGAAAAATCTGGGTACGAGTAGTTTACCCGCCGACCTGGGTGGCTCAACTGCCTGAATACCAGGGTACGAGCGGTTTACCTACTGGTTATCCACTAGCCCCGGGCAATTTACCCATCGTTAGCCACCTGGAAACCTAGGCGGTGGTGGTTTACCCGTCGCTTACCGAAGGTTTACCCGTTGAAAACCCCGCAAAAGTGGTTCCCTCTACTTTTTGAATATCAACTTGAACCTGATATTGACCAACTCTTTGGTTAACCAATTGAGCTCAACCTGAGCTCAGTCAAACCCTATAGTGGACCTAGTTGCATCTTTGAGTTGATTTGGATTTCATCCAAATCACACTCATTTAAGACTCAATCTTAACCTATGACTTAAAATTACAATCAAGACACGACCACCAAGTTTAATAACCTTACTCCCGTAAACTGGCAACCTCCGGCTTCTCCACCAGGAAGTCTCATGGTCTTCCTCTGGTGATCTCCTGACATGTTCCTAGCGATCTTCCCGATACCTTCGGCGAAGTCCTAGCGAACGCTCGACGAGCTCCCACTGCATCGTCTAATCCTTGGCATGATGCCTAAGCTTGATCCTAGGTTTATGCTAATCTGTAACTCCTTCTCCCGTTGTGGTTAAGCCTGCATGATGCTAACTATGAATTAATTAGTTATAATCATAATGGCCAACACATCCACGTCATGACTTTCCCAACTCCCGACAAACGTTTCAGCTACCCCCGACAATCTTCCGGCGAGTCTCGATCTTCTTTTGGTGAACTCCCTTGCGCCATTCTAGCAAGCTCCCGATACCCTCGGTGAGCTTCCGATGTACTCTTGGCGAGTTCCCAACTGCATCATCTGAACCCCGGCCCGATGCATGGACTTGACTTTGGCCAATCCTGATTGTCATATTCTCTTTGTCGTAATTAATCTTACATCAATCAACTTCTAACAATCCATGTTAGATCAATAACCCATCAATTGATTTGATAATCAAAATCTGATTTTCAATAATCTCTCCCTTTATAATGATGATAATCAATTGATAGGAGTTAATCGTAACCCCCCTAAATCCGTGCCACTTAAATTTAAGAGAAATATGTTGAATTTCAAATTTTGATGATGAAATTAATTGCTAGATTATGGATCTAATAGGATTGTTAGAATTGATTGATGCAGGATTAATTATGATAGAATAATTATTATAATCAAGATTGGCCAAGGTCAAGTCCATGCATCGGGTTGATACAGTTGGAAACTCGCTAGGAGTGCGTCGAGAGCTCACCGAGGGTATCGAGAGTTTACTAGGATGGCGCAAGGGAGTTCGCTAGAAGAAGACTTAGACTCGCTAGAAGATTGTTGGGGGTAGCCAAAAAACTTGTCGGGAGTTAGGTTGGTCATGTAATAGATGTTTGACAATTATGATTGTATTTAATTAAGTCATAATTAGCATCGTGCAGGACTAACTATGACAGGAGCAATGGAGTTACAACTAGATGATGGGCTAAGATCAAGCTTGGGCATCAGGCCGGGTTCGAACGATGTAGTGGGACTCGCTAAAGTTCACTAGGAGATTCGCCGAAGGGATCAGGAAGCTTGCTGGGAACACGCCGAGAGATCATCGAAAGAAGACCAAAAGACTCACTGCAAGAATGCCGGAGGCTACCGGATTAGCGGGAGTTAGGTCTTGGTTTAGCTTATTGGTCATTAAGTGTTGTAATCATTGAGTCATAGTTAGGAATTAAGTCCTAATTGAGTTGGATTTGGATGAAATCCAAATCAACTCAACAAGGCAACCGGGTCCACTATAGGGTTCGGTTGAGCTCAGGTTGAGCTCAATTGGTTGACCAAGGGAATGGTTAACTGATGGTTCAAGTCAAAATTTGAAAAGTGGAGGGAACCACTTTTATAGAAATTTTGACTGGTAAACCGCCGTTGAGCGGCGGGTGTACTGCCACTGCCCAAGCTTTCAGGCGGTTGACTCGCTTAGACTGTGCAGTTGAACCTCCTATACCCAGGAATCTATGTACTTTCGATAGTTGACCCGCCCAGGACCAATGGGTAAACCGCCCGTACTAGTGTTCGGGCAGCTGAGCCACCCAAGTTAGCGAGTAAACTGCCCGTACCCTATTTTTTTTGGTATGTTTAATTTTTAGCTCTAAAAATCTGAAGCCACTTGGGACCTATAAATACCCCAAGTTTTCTTACATTTTACATAATAATTCTAGGGATTATATTCTGTGATAAAATTATATATGATTTGTAAGAAAAAGAAAAGGAGAAGGGAGAGAGAGCTTAGAGTAAAAAATTCTCAAGTCTCCCTTGTAAGCTCGAGTGTAAGGGTTTGGTCTTCACCCGAAAAAGATCAATAATAGACATCGGTGTGCCTCAAGAAGGAGGACTCGAGAGTGAACATAGGCCGTTGGTGCCGAACCACTATAAAAATTATGATTTCATCTTTTGCATTGCTTATTAACGCCTCCAATCTTATTTACTCTTTGAAAGCAAACATTTCATTTACATCATTTCTTATCAAATTTTCTTGCTCTTTCTTAAGTAATTAATAAGTAATTTAGTAATCTTATTATCATTCACTTGCTTTATTTATTTGAACAATAAGCTTTGAATCTTCCTATTTTTATTAAAGCCGACATAATTTTTTTAAGATAAAAAACTTACACTTTCACTAATTCACCCCCCACCCTCTTAGTGCCAATTGATCCTAAAACATGCTCTTAAATTCAAGCAATCAATATTCAATATAAATTTCAACACCAATTTGCATCAAGTCATTAAATCATAAATTTTAAAAATAATTATGTATCTATATCCATATCCAAGATATCCAATTTATATCCGTGTATTTCAATAATTACACATCCATATCCAATATATCCAATTTATATCTATATCCAAGATATCCATACAGTTCAACAATATCATATGTCATCAATGTCCATTTCTCCCCTTTTGTCATCAACAAAAAAGTGAAATATATAGTACATGATGACATTACTCCCCCTTAGTATATACATTATAAAATTTTCTTATCCTTTATGATTAATAAGGAGATAAACAAGGGAGGTATTGTTAGATCATTTTATCATTGAGAAGAGCTCTTAATAAATTTTAAAATCAATATTAAGATGAGCTCTAAAGTTCAAGAGATTTAAAGACTACTTATGTATTTCAAATGTAGTAAAAAAAAATCATCTCTTGATACCAAAAATCATCTCTTATAAATTTTAAATGTAGCAATTCATCATCTTCATGCTATTTTTCTCCCCCTTCTTGTAAATAATAAAAACATAGAGAAAATTTTTAAAAATATTATCACAAAAATGCTTCATCTCATGAAATTTAGATTAGCAATTTATATATTTTAGCATTCCTAGGTCTCAACCTCAATCTTGTACATATAAAATTTTGAATATAAGCTTAACAAAATGTTTTATGTAAATCTCAAGAAAACATAACAAATGAAGCTAGGTTGTTCTTTCTTCTCTTTTGAGAAGTGCAAGCTAGCAATTTTGGCTTCCTTTGTAATTTTTATGCTAGCAATTTTACATCATACAAGATAACAAATTTTGCTCCCTCCTTATATTGTTAAAAAGAGGAGATGGTTACAAAAACTTTTTCATTACATTATTTTTCAAATTATCACATGAAATATATTAAGAATAATGAGATACACAATTTATAAAAATAAATTATGAATATCAAGAGACAAATTATAGTAGAAACACATAAAATATCTTGATTCATGCATACGGATTCTCAAGTTATAAAAATCTCCTTTTAAATAATATGGGAATACATAATAAGATATTTTGATTCATAAAAAAATTTAAGTTATAATTCCAAGAAATTAAAATCATGATATTGGTAAAGAACTCATTCAATTTCAAAATCATCAAATCACTTTCAAGAGATTCAAAATAAAATAAATATACTTATCGATCCCTTAAAATGCCAGTGATTTTTTTCTTCCCTTTTTTATTATAAATAATAAAAATGAGTCTTAGAGGATCAAATAATCTTAATTCATAAATCCTAAGACATATAATTCATTTAGATAGATTACTTTTTTTTAATAAAATGGAAGAACAATCTTGATAAAAGGTTCCAACTTATAATTTTCAATATCATATATCTTCTTTTTATTAAAAAGTGAAAATCATAAAGATCAATAACGTGATTCCCATAATGTGTAAGTCAAATCAAGAAATTAAGGGAATATTCATGATAATACAAATCTCTTTCAATTTTTAACTTATCATAAATTTAAGAAATACTAATTTTGGTGATAAGTTATGTCATTCATGAGTTTTAAAATAAGTCATGTCAAGAAAAATATTGATATCAAAAGACATTTATGAATACTAAAATATATAATTTAATTAAATAATTTCCTCTTAGATGATAAAATAGAATATTAAGAGATCATAGAAGAGTCTTCATTCATAAAGATATCATATTATAGATATCAAGATCATGATTTAATTTTAAGGAAGAAAAAAGTAGAAGATCTTGATTTATATATATGAAACTTCAAGTTTTTAAGAATATAATTCATAAGAAGATTTTCAAGTTTCATTTTCTAAACTTACCAAAATCATGATAATAACTTATTCAAGTTCAAATCATCAAATCGTCAAAATCACTTTCATAGTTCAAGATATTCATAAAAGTAATATAATTAATTTATTAATCTTTTTAAAAAAATTATAAATAGAGAAATTTTTAAGAAAAATATATTCTCTTTTTATTTCATACAAGCATGTCTTTGTCTTTTAAGCCAAATAACAACATGTATCTTCATTTACAACAAAAAAAGAGCTATCATTATGACAAATATCAATAAGTCACAAATCACATAGATCATCATGCATAATTTTAAAATATGAACTAATTTAATCACTATGCATCATTAAATTATCAAGCATGGTTTCATTGAACATAAAACATCTTCAATCAAAATTCAACCTATCTAAATTTCAACTTTTAAAATGAGTCTAACTCTTTACACATAGTGCAAGGAGTTAACAAACTCATTTTCAAATTTTTATTCATTTAATGTTTGAATTCAAAAGTAATTTATCATCACACATTCAATCTTAACATACAACTATTCAACCATTTAAATCAATCATTCAATAACCATAACATTTAAGTCATTCAACAATAATCTTTCTAAATATTCAAGCCAATGATTTTATTTCAATAATTTTTCTTGTTATTTACTTAAGCTAGTGAGCTCTGAAAGAGTATTAGATCTCAAGTCATGTGCCATGAGCATCTAATTTCAAAAAATTACTTAGTGCTCCTAGCTTTGTTAGGATACAACATTATATTATGGGAGGTTTTGATTTAGATACCCGTTTGAGTTTAGGTCTTTCATGATATGTTCTTCCCATTTTTTCTAATGGCTTAAGGTTGTTTATGGTTCCTTTAGGAACCCAAATTAATTTATGTGGACTATAATTTTTAAATGAACACTTATAAGCAAAGTGTCCATATTTACCACAAAAGTTACATCTATTTTTGGGTAAAGAGTGTAATATGTGTCTTCTAATGATGATAGTTGGTTTTTGATGAGTCTTACTCATAATGCCAATACTTTTCTTATGAACATAACTCTTATTAACATGGATCATGTTTAGAGACGCATTGTCTATATTAGGCCCTTTTTGAATTTGTTATATTATGTCATTTTCTTATTTAATTACCTCTAGTAACTTATACTTAGAACAAGAAAAATATAATGTTGATGCATCATTCAAGGTTTCATATTTAGTGTGTGATGGTGATGTATCATGCATTTATTCAAATTTACTAGCTAAAGAATCATGTTCTTTCTTAAGTAATTTATAAGATTTACTAATCATTCTAAATTCATCATCAATCTCATGAAAAGAAAGTAATAACTCATGAAGAGTAAAAGCTTTCATGTGGGTTACTTACCTCATCGTGGTTGACCACGAGCGTGAGATCCTCCACTTCTTCTTGATTGTGCTTTTCATTTTCAGTGCACCACAACGTCTTGCGTTCATAGCAAAAAGTTTTGTCTATCCTTAGATTATTTTTATGGTTCATGTTGATTAATTTATTCAGTTTATATATCAAATATTCAAAGTCCTCATCACTCAAGATTTCACTCGATAAGTCATACGTTATTCTCAATTCACAATCCTTCCTGTTCTTTAAAAGGTGTTCTTCAATTTTATTTTTATGGATTATTTTGTTTAATGATTCACTTGATTTAGTTGTCCTTTCATATATCATTTCTAATGTATGCTAAATATCGAAAGCCGAATCACAAGTGGAAATATGATTAAGCTCATTCTTATCAAAAGCACAACATAAGACATTCATAGCCTTTGCATTCAACCAAAATATTTATTTTTCATAATCATTCCAATCATTTATTGAATTGAATTACTTCTGAAAACCTTTTTCAATAATACACTATAGATCAAGGTCCAAAAAGATAAGAAAAATATGCATTCTTATCTTCCAATGCATGTAATCCATCCCATTGAACATGGGAGGACGTGAGATGAAATGCTTCTCACTCATGCCAAAACAAGTCATTTACTCAAGTGGGTGTTAATTCAAAGAGTAAATACTTTGCTCTGATACTAATTGTTATGATCAATTGACACTTGAGGGGGGGTAAATTAGTGTAAGAGTAAGTTTTTCATTTTAAACAAAAGCTTTTTGCTTAAAGCAAGATAGAAAATCTGAAGCTTTTCATTCAAGTCAAACAAGTGAGAAAATTGCTAAGTTAATAAGCAAACTCGAAAGACTAACAACGTTGAAGGGAAGTACTTGATGTAAAAACTTTACTTTCAAGGAGTGAATTCAATCGGAAGCATTAATACAAAATTCGTAAGCAATGAAAGCAAGGAAAGAACTCACAAGTTTTATAGTGGTTCGTCACCAACAGCCTACGTCCACTCCCGAGTCCTCCTCCTTGAGGCATACTAGTGTCCACTACCGATTTTCTTTGGGTGAAGACCAAACCCTTACACTTTGCTTTACAAGGGAGACTTGAGAATTTTCTAACTCTAAGCTCTCTTCCTTACCCTTTTCTTTTTCTTACAATCCACACAAGTTTTTCATAAAATTTTATCCCCCAAATTGTTGTATGAAATATAAAAAAAACTTCGGATATTTATAGGCCCCAAGTGGCTTCAGATTTTAGGAGCCAAAAACCAAACTCACCTAGAAAATCTGGGTACGGACAGTTTACTCATTGACCTGGGTGACTCAGCCACCTAAATACCAAGGTACGGGCAGTTTACCCATCGGCCCTAGGCGGTTTATCCATCGTCAGTTGCCCGGAAACCTGGGTGGCAGTGGTTTACCAACCAAAAACTCCACAAAAGTGGTTTTCTCCACTTTTCAAATTCCAGCTTGAACCTGATATTGACCAACTCTTTGGTCAACCAATTGAGAGCTCAATCAAACCCCATAGTGGACCCGGTTGCATCTTTGAGTTGATTTGGATTCTATCTAAATCACACTCATTTAAGACTCAATCTTAACCTATGACTTAAAATTATAATAAAAACATGATAACCAAGCTTAATGACCTTACTCCATAAACCGGCAACCTTCGGCTTCTCTAGTAGCGAGTCTCACGGTCTTCCTCCAATGATTTCCTGGCGTGTTCCTAGTAATCTTCCTGATACCTTCGACGAAGTCCTAGCAAACGCCTAGTGAGCTCCCACCGCATCGTCCAATCCTTGGCCTGATGTTTAAGCTTGATCCTAGGTTCATACTGATCTGTAACTCCTTCTCCTGTTGTGGTTAAACCTGCATGATGCTAACTATGACTTAATTAATTATAATCATAATGGCCAACACATCCACGTTATGACCTTCCTAACTCCCGGCAAGCGTTTTGCTACCCCCGATAATCTTCCGGTGAGTCTCAGTCTTCTTTTAGCGAACTCCCTTACATCATTCTGGCAAGCTCTTGATACTCTCAGCAAGCTTCCAATGCACTTCTGGCGAGTTTCCAATTGCATCGTCTGAACCCCGGCCCGATGTATGGACTTGACTTTGGCCAATCCTGATTGTTATATTCTCTATGTCGTAGTTAATTCTATATTAATTAACTTCTAATAATCCACGTTAGATTAATAACCCATTAATTGATTTCATCATCAAAATCTGAGATTCAACAATCTTACTGGATTCACCATTATGTTTCGCTATTGCGAGATTACGAATCTTCTTTGTTGCTTGTTCGAATTGTTTGTCAGCTCTAATACCACAATGTCATGGGCTTAGTTAAATTTGCCTAAACCATGTGACACCCAAGTGACAAACTTAAAGACTTAGCTGGAATTGCCTAAATCATGGAACAACCTTGCCCAATGTTCCAGACTTAGCTGAGATTGCCTAAGTCATGAAACGCCAAAGCGTTATTTGCCTACAAAGGGTTAACCTACTTGCAACCTCGTGTGGGTTCCGAAGGACCTGCAAAAGAGAAGTTGATTAGTTTTGAAGACGCGATGGACAAGTCCCGACGTCTTGCAGAGATGGCAGCTCTTACAAGCAATTCTTCGAACACCTTGAGTGCAATAGAAAAAGAGAGAAAGAGAGCATAATAGGACTTTAGAAGGCTGTAAGAATGATTGCAAGTTCACAAATGACAGTCCCCAAGGTATCATATGCAAGTTGAGTTTAACCCTTTATGAATGCTCACGCCCGATACTATCCCAAAGCCTCATCCCCCTGTGCCACCCGAGTGGTTCCAAGGGGCTGAGATGTCTAAGACTCTGCATCGCTCAAAATGCATATCGTAGCACATGAAAATAGCCCAAAAATAGGTCATTTTGGGCTGTTTTGGTTCTGCACAGTGAACAGTCATTCTACAGTATTTCAAACTACTTTTGCTCTTATTTTTTTGGCAAAAACACATAAAAACAAGGTAAAATAGGATGTCAACGTATGTACAAGTAAGCAAACGCGACGAATGGTTCATTGAGCAAAGGTGTTACGGTTGAGCGACACAGTTTATAACAACACATCGACCGAAGCAGTAATTGAAGAGTTGGTAGTAGGCTTAGAGAGATACAAGGCTGATGATCATTCGTAAATATTGTCTTTATTCAGGTTTTCGACCAAGGATGCCCCCATGCTCAGATCCTTAACAAGAAAATAATTAAGAAAAAATTCAATGAAAGTATGATTTTGTTTAGAATTGAGAAATAAAAAAATTATATTTAATGTGGGGTGCATATAGAACATCATCAAGTTTGAAAGTAGTGGTGCACATTTTAAGTATAGTAGAACCAATATGAGTGATAGGAATGCCTTTACCATCACCGACAATGACATCTTCAGATCCTTCATAGTTGTTGTGGATCGACAGATTCTGGAGATCAGAAGTAATATAATGAGAGGCACTGGAGTCCACAATCCAATTTAATTAGCTATCAATTAGAGTAGTTATAAAATTTGCTTGTGGCCACCTTGATGGAGCAGGCAATCGAGGTCGAGACCGATTGACTTTGCCAATGTGATAGATTTTGTCACATAACTGACAAACGACTTGTTGAGGCACATGAGTAGGATGGTGGGGCTAGAAGGGACCACCTTGATATTTGTTGAAGTATGCAGGAGGAGGCAAGGATTGACTATTGCCCATAGGATCAGGAGGAAATGTGGCCACACCTTTTTTAGTGTTCTTGCTATATTTGTTACTTTTCTTGGATTTATAGTAGAACTGAGCTATGATGGGAGGTTTTATCAATCTATCATCACGCTTTAGGTATGCCTCATGATCCGTCAACTTGTCATAAAGTTCTTCAAATGAGATTGCAGAGTCACGAGCTCAAAGTGTCACTATCAATTCCTTGAACTCGTCGCTTAGTCTATTAAGCATGTAGATGAGGACTTCCTCATCACTGAGAAAATTACATATCAAAGCTAGGTCATTAATAATATTTTTCATATATAGTAGATAGTCAGTAATAGTACTTCCCTCTTGTTTTAATTTCATAAGTCTGGAGAGGAGCCCGAGCATATGAGTGCGCGAGCGATTTGCTAAGGTAGTCTATAATTTGTTCCAGGCTTCTGTAGTAATAGCACAGGAGGAGATGAGTGGGGCCACAGATCCAGCAACAGAGGCTTGAATGGCTTGAAGAATAAGATGATCTTGGCGTAACCAAAGTGTGTCAACCGAATTTTGCATAGGACTCGGGTCACCTAGAATATGAATCATCGCTGGCGGGCAACTGAAAGTGCCATCAACATAATCTAATAATCCATAGCCAAATAAAAGGTTTAGAAAACTATGCATGTCAGGGTGCGTAGTTGCTGCCTTTGGATAATTTGAAGGGAATGAGGGAAGTAGCATTGATGGAAATAAGGCCCTCATGGAAAGAGGCACTAGCATTCCCTGTAGGAAGAGGGCTGGAGAATTAGAGATTGACGAGGAAGACATTTGAGATGTTGAGTCATGTTGTTAAGAGGATTAGTGGGATAAGACTGAAGAAGTACCGCCATGTAAAGAAGTGCTTCCCTGGTGAAGGGAGAAGTCACCAAAGAAGAAGTAGAAGAAGAGGTGGCGCCAAACGACTACAGTTGATTCAAAGGCAACCCCATTGTAGAAAAAGCACTAGGGGCTATGGCGGCGGGAGGATGAGGAGGATGTTCGAGGATGTTAGGGATCAACCATCGAGGGAAGAGGAGAAGTGGCCATAGGAGGAGAGGGTAGTGCAGGAGGCAGCGGAAGGGGGAATGAACAGCTCTAGTCGTCAGTGGTGGCGACAACAAGATTGAGAGCAATGCGGCACTACGGACCCGATGTAGGGATGCCACATACCTCTTAGGGCTTGGTTTCAACAAGGAGGCCCAGTACTGGGGAGAAGGCTGGGGCAATCAGCAGCAGTGGCTGTGGTAGAGGGAAGAAGAGGAAGAAGATTAGGATAGGGGCTAGAATGATGATGAGACTACATAGCAGCAGTAAAGGAGCAAGTCTTCATAGATCGAGGGTGGCAACAGCAATAGTAGGCTACGATATTGGTGCTAAAGTTCTGATCTGCCTCATGCAGGGGTGGCAGGACTTCTGATCGGTGCCCAGAGGAGTGGGAATTGGTGGTTGCGTCGCCTAAGGTACCAAAGTAGGAGGGGGGAGGCTACGATGCTCTCCCTCTACAATTGATCCAGAGGAGGGAGTAACAATGGAGGAGCAGTTTGTGGGGGCTGTAATCTATCACAGCGGAGGAGGAAGATAAGGCTTTCTCTAAGGCAATGGCTCTAATACCATAATGAAATAATATAGTTCTATTGATTTGATGGTACATCTTATTACATATTTCCATAGCTATTTATACATGATTGGGAAGTAAGAAATCTCCTCTGTTAATGAGTGAATAGGATCTTTAGAAATTTTATCTGAGTGAGATCTTGGGGATCTGAGTGAGATCTTTAGGATCATATCAAGATCTTTAGGGATCTGATCTAAGCAAGATCTTTGGGATCATATCAAGATCTTTAGGGATCTATTCTGAATGAGATCTTAGGGATTTAATTTGTTAACATTGTCGTCATTGCTTTCTTCTCAAGAACAACTGTAGTGCTTCTTTGCAACTCTAAACTCAGCCACCGGACACATCCTGCTGCTGTAGCACCACCCTCAATGATTCCAAGGCAAATCACTGATCATGACGTTAGACTTCGTGAGCGTCATGTAGGCTGCTCTCTATTCTTCCTCAATCGAGTCTTCCTCCATCGATAGATACTACTGCTTCTTCTCCTCTAGTCGTTGCAATCTTGCTTGCTTAAAGAGGCAGTTAAGACTAATCTGTTGGTATAAAAACTATACTCATACAAACTATTATGCGGAAAACTATTATGCTAGGATTGAAATCAAATAATATGATATATGTTATGATATATACCTTTAGATGCCATTTGATTGAGATCTAATTAGATCTTCAAGAGCACCACCTATCGGATCTGAATAACGTCGAATATCGATCTGCAAAGAGAACTAGAATGGATCTAGACCCTTTCTCCTCTCTTTCTATCCTTTCACATGACTGAGATCGAGAGAATAACCATAATCTCTTTAACTCTATGTTGTTCTGTGTCTTTCCGTATATTAGGTTTATAGTAGGTCCTATCTATTTATAAGCGAGAGCAAAGGGTCTAGGGTAAGCTATTATAAAGTTCCTTCTATCAAGGGCATCCCCTAAAATATCCCAATATAATATAGACTTTATGTAATATTGGTTAATATCTTTTATCAGAATCCAAGTAATCCATAATATATCTTATTCAATTAATAAAGGGTCACATAATCTTATATTCTCTTACTTGGCCCATTAATGGATAAGATATAAAAGATATCCAAAATTAAAATAAACAAAACAAAATTTTATTTAAAAATAATTTTGGATCCTAAAGATTTTCAAAAGCATTTTATACATGGCCATGATTTTAAAATAAGCCAATAAGTCCAATAAGTATAATAATACTATATTCAGTCCAACTATCAATATAAGTCATAGCAGTTGTATGTAATCAATGCCACACTTCCATCTATGTAATACAATACTATTAGTCTTTCCTTATATAGTCTATAATGACCCTTGTAATTTATCTTATCAAGACAATCATATTTCTTATATTCAACCATAATATACATAATCATAAACACAAACAGGATAGCAGAAACAAATAACTTTAATTATGCAAAAAAAATATCAGTAATAGCATCCACTTAAACATACATCACCATATCTTTTATGGCTTGCTCACAAGCCTCATTCTAAGAATATGTTCTTTAAATGTTTTACACTTCAAAGCTTTAGTAAATAGATCAGCAATCATCATAGTGGTGCTCAAATTTTCAATTGACACTTGTTGTTTCTGGACTCTTTTTCTAACTACCAAGTACTTTATCTCAATGTGCTTGGAACCACTAGAGTACTTATCATTCTTAGAGAAGAAAACTGTTGTAGTATTATCACAAAATATCTTCAGTGGCTTAGCAATTGAGTCGACCACACCAAGTCCTTAGAAAAAATTTTACAGCCATAAAACTTGATTTGTGGCCTCAAAGCATGCCACAAATTCAGATTCCATCATAGATAATGCAATAAGTGATTGTTTTACACTTTTTCAAGAAATTGCCCCACCAGCCAGCATGAACATAAATCCTGAAATAGATTTCTTGCTATCGAGGCTATTTGTAAAATCAGTATCTGAAAATCCCGTTACTTCAAGCTGATCTGATTTCCTATATATGAGCATATAATCTTTTATCCCTTACAGATATCTCATTACTTTCTTTGCAGCTTTTCAATGTTCCATTCCAGGGTTACTCTGGTATCTACCCAGCATTACCACTGTAAAATTGATATCTGGCCTTATATAGGTTTCAGCATATAATAGACTTCTAATTATGCACTTATAAGGAATATTCTTCATTTGATCCCTTTCTAAGCCATTTTTAGGACACTGGTTTTGGCTGAATTTTTCACCTCTAGTAATAGGTGTATAATTGGCTTTACAAAGCTACATATTAAATATTTCCAAGATACGATTAATATAACCTTTATAAGATAGTCCTAATAAACCTTGAGATCTGTCCTTGAATATCGCAATGCCAATAACATAGGATGTCTCATTCATATCAACCATCTTAAAGTTCTTGTTGAGAAATATCTTGGTTTCATATAAAAAACCAAGATCACTACTGGTAGGCAATATATCATCCACATATAAGACCAATATAATAAACTTACTCCCACTAACCTTTAGATATATACACTGATCAATAGTATTTTTCTTAAATCCGAAGGAATTAATGGTATCATGAAACTTTATATATCATTGTCTGGAAGCTTGTTTAAGGCCATAAATGGATTTCTTAAGTTTGCAAGCCCAACTTTCCTTTCTCTTTTTTATAAATCATTCAGGTTTTTCCATATAGATTTTCTCATTTAGATCCCCATTCAGAAATACTATTTTTACATCTATCTAATGTAACTCAAGATCATAATGAGCAACTAGAGAAAAGGTCTCATGGTAGTCAATACCTTCTTTTTGAGAAAAATCTTTGGCCACAAGTCTGGCTTTATATCGTTCGATATTACCCACCGAGTCACGTTTAGTCTTAAGAACCCATTTACAACTGACTTTTTTACAATTATTGGGTAATTCAACGAGTTCCCAAACACCATTCTAGTCTATTAATTTTAACTCAGATGTCATTGCATCATACCTTTTAGAATCATTATTTTCTATGGCTTGTGAAAATGATAAGGGATCTCTTTTCATTCCTATATCAAAATCTGATTCTTGCAGATATACCACATAATCATCAGAATGACATGTTTCCTTTTTCTTTGAGATCTTGTCAAATTTGCCAATTATGATTGTTCTACAAGACTATCAGTGGTGACCTCAACATCATGTGAGAATTCATCAATATTATTTTATTATTCACCCTCATTAATTCTATCATTTATTTGAGGAACAATAATTTCTCGAATAGGGGATAATATAGGAGAAGATGCCTGAATCTCCTAAATATCAAAATTAATCCTTCGAGACTTTTGACTCCCACTGATTTCACCATTTTCTAATAATTTTGTATTTCCAGATTCTACTATCCTTATATTATGATTAGGGCAACAAAATTTGTATCCCTTGGATATTTCTGAGTAACTAATAAAATATCCAAAAATTATTCTTGGATCCAATTTCTTTTAATATAGATTGAATACTCTTATCTTTGCAAGACACCCCCAAATATATAAATGTCTCAAACTGAGTTTCCTACCAGTCCATAATTCAAATAGAGTTGATGGAACTGACTTACTAGGAACCTTGTTCATGATATACGTAGTTGTCCTAAGAGCATCACCCCACATTGACTCGGGTATATAGGAATAACTCATCACGCTCTTAACCATATCCATAAGAGTATAATTTCGTCTTTCAGCAACATCGTTCTGCTGTGGCACACCTGGTAATGCATACTAAGCACAAATACCCCGCTGTTCTAGGAATCTAGCAAAAAGACTAATATTCTAACTAGATTCCTCATATCTGCCATAAAATTCACCACCCTTGTCAGATCTGAGAATTTTAACTTTTCTATCTAATTGTTACTCTACCTCATTTATGTACACTTCAAGAATATCAACAGCTTGAGACTTTTTACGTATTAGATAAATATAGCCATATCTGGACAGATCATCTATAAATGTGATGAAATACCTTTCTCCACTAAAACAAGGAATATGGAGTGGTCCACAGATATCAGTATAAATAATTTTAAGAAGTTCTTTACTTATTGTGGTATTTTTCTTTGTATGCTTAGTTTGATTTCCTTTAATACAATATATGCAAACATCAAAATCAATGAAGTCTAAATTTTTTAAAATATTATTTTTCACTAATCTTTCAATTCTTTCCTTAGAGATATGCTCCAAATGTCTATGCCACAATATAGAAGATTTTTCATTATTAGAATTGTGTTTCATTCCAATATTTGATTGTAGGGTTAATAATATATTTGTAAACTTAAGAATCAAATTAATTCTGTATAAACCATCACACAGAATTCTAGAACCAACTTTTATTGAATCATAAAATATGCTGAGTTTACCATTACCAAAAGAAACACAATATCCTAACTCATCAATTCTAGATAGAGGAATTAAATTTCTAAAAATTATAAAAATAAAACATATGTCATTTAGATCCATCAGATGACCCGTCTCTAGGCGTAAGCAATAAGTCCCTACTGATAGCACTTTTGCTTTGAGATGATTTTTCATAATTATGAATCTTTCATGTTCTTTTGGTTTCTGGATTAAAAGGAATCCCTGCATATTATTAATAACATAAGTTGAAGTGCCAGAATCAATTCACCTTATATTAGAAGGAACTTCTGTCATGTTTGATTCAAAACATACAAAGGTTGAGTTTATACCTTTCTTTTCGCTCCAAGTCTTATGTTTAATGTAGTCCTTCTTTACAAGTCATTTCTTACCACAAAAGAAGCATTTTACTGCAATAGCTTTCTTTTCAATAGTCTGTCTAATACTTCCAGACCTGACAAATTTCTTTGATGGATGATGCTTCAATTTTCTTTTCTTGTTACTAACTCCTTGAGTATTAGTCAGTATATTATATGAACTAACCTGCCTTAATCTTAATTCTTCTTGAACACACATACTAGTTAACTCATTCAAGTCTCACTTATCCTTATTTGTATTGTAGTGAATCTTGAATGGGCCAAACTGAGAAGGAAGAGAATTAAGAATAAATTGCACAAGGAAAGATTCATCAACAATCATTCCCAACGCCTTAAGTTTTACAGCTTTGTCAACCATATTGAGGATGTGATCCTGAATTCCTCGAGTACTATCATACTGAGTTGTAGTCAGTTTTTTCATTAATGTGTCAGCCAATGACTTATCAGTAAATTTAAATATGTCTTCAATAACCTTTAAATATTCACATGCGCTAGTTGCAACTGGTAATGAAGTCTTTATATTATTTACAATTGTCATCCTTATGAACATTAAACTGAGCTTATCAGATCTTTCCCAGGCCTTCATTTCATTGACTTGTTCCATAGTACTTTTGTCTATTAATTCTGTGAGCTTTTCAACAGGCAATACCAAGTCAAGATCTAATATGCCCAATGTAAATTACACATGCTCTAACCATTCTGAATAATTTGATACAGAGAGTACAAGGATACTAGAAGTATGAGAATGTATGAACGAAATTACCACTACAGAATATAAAATAATATTAATGCTTTGAGTTTTACCAAAATATGATGAACTATTGATATCATCAATATTTAACTTTTGGGTAAAAATATTGACATATCTAGTGTTTACTCAAGATCATTTATGGAGGACTGATATCATCCTTGTGGAATAGTTTTGCTACCTTTGGGTATACAATTCTAGACTACAAGGATATCCAAAATAGTATCATCTTATCCCATCACATAATTATTTAAAATATATTATCCTTTGGGATTATTAAATTCTCCTAATTATGTATATAATTTTGAATATTATTTTCTTAATGTCATTGAGAACTTGTTCCTTAATGTAATTTTATAAATCATTGATCTATGCCACTTTGGTGACTATAAGACCAATATAGTAATATAAAATATAAATAAAAATATCCTATGAATGACAAGACTTTAATTGTATTTCATATCCTATAAGCCTACCATCCCAAGCTACTTTGGCAGCTACCGGTTAGGTATAACTTAAGGAGATGAACTACAAATAATATTCATCAAATTCATTTAAACTAATTTATGCTGAAACAATTAAATAATAGAATAATAACCATAATAATTATTGAACATTTAATCAGTAGGAAAAAAACTCGTATGATAACTGTACTCATGATAATACATAAATTATGCATTCATATGAAAATTAAATATTATTTCATAATTACTAATATTTACATATTAATAACTAAATAAATATCCAAGAAACAATAATTGGATTTAACACATATAATTAATAATTCATATGAGAAAACTATAAAAAATAATAATTTATATTTTTAATTAAACTAATTACTTTTATTTAATTTGAGAAGCCCATAAGTCCAATTAAATAAATTGATCAAAATGAAATGTAGTCAATGAATAATCAAAATATAATCATCATTAACTTTTATTAGATTATATATTGATCAATTTTATAATTGAGAAAATAAACCATAATTTCTCAATTTTACAATGATAGAACTATAATTCTAAAAGGATATAAAAAGATTTATAGAATTTATAAAAGATTATAGGATTAATAAAACACAGAGAGGGTAAAACTATAAATAATTTTATTTAATCGAAGGATAAAACTATAATTTCGGTGAATGGTAAAACTATAATTTAAGCCTAATGGTAAAACTGTAATTTTCACTTAATGGTAAAACTGTAATTTTCACTTAATGGCAAAAGTGTATTTTTTATTTAATGGCAAAACTATAATTTTTTTTTAAAAAAAACCCTAACTTCTTCCCCTTCTACCGTCAGCCAGGCGGCCACTACCCGGCTATGGTCGTGGCATTCTACGCGTCACGGCCACGGAACACCTGGCATGCGGGCTACCACCGGTGGTGTTCGAGGCCACCGCTTGCGTGGCCTCTACTGCACGCAGTGGTTGCTTGCCCGCGCGGCTGCTGCCACTACGGTTGTGGTCAGTCGCTTTATGGCAAACCCGTGCACGGCCCTTGCCACGTGGCCGCCTCCGCGTGCGGTCGCCGCTTAATGCAATTACCACGTACCTGCGACCGACTGGGCCGTTAGCAACGCGATCAATGCGGTTGAACTGTGCGCACACGCTGCTCAGTGCAGTGCTGCCATAGACAGATCCGACCAAAAACACAACAAGATTGCTACGTCTTTTCTACGATGCACATCAACCATCAAGAATCGTTCGCAAGCAAATGATCGAATTTAACAGATAGGAATATAGATCGATCAGATATCATATCAACGCATTGTAAACAAAAAAAATAGATCTAATATTTTTGATCTCAAAACCTATGCTTTGATACCAATTGTTGGCATAAAAACTATAATTATGCAAACTATTATGCAGAAAACTATTATACTAGGATTGAAATCAAATAATACGAGATCTGTTTACGATGCGTACCTTTAGATGTCATTTGATTGAGATCTAATTAGATCTTCAAGAGCACCGCCTATTGGATCTGAATAACACCAAATATCGATCTGTAAGGAGAACTAAAATGGATCTAGACCCTTTCTCCTCTCTTCCTATCCTTTTACAGGACATTGTAATTGATGATTTTGGGGAGATCGAGAGAATAACCATAATCTCTCTAACTCTATTCCCTATTATCGTTTCGTGTCTTTCTATGCATTAGGTTTATAGTAGGTTCTGTCTATTTATAGGCGAGGGCAGAGGGTCTAGGGTAAGTTATTAGGAGAGTTCCTTCCATCAAGGGCATCCCCTAAAATATCCTAATATAATATAGACTTTATTTAATATTGGCTAATATCTTTTATCAAAATCTAAATAATCCATAATATATCTTATTCAATTAATAAAGGGTCACATAATCTTATATGATCATCACCAATGCCACCACCTGCTCAGGAAGCGACTCCCTACTGATCTGCTACAAAATCCTAATTTGATATATCATATCAATACATCTCCTCAAAATGTCTTTATCATCTACCTATGATGCTCTAGTTATTGTCCCTATAGGGTGCCAAAGAGCTTCTCAATATACATGCCTTATCTTCATCAATGCTGTACTTCTAATCCCCTTCAAATTATCTAAAGGTTACAACTACGCATCTTGGTGTGCATAATTTTTTAATATTCTATTTGACTATAATTTACTATGCTATGTTAACAGCTCTCTCAGTTGTCCATCAACGATAGTCAACATCCCAAGAGAACCCAACCCAATACCAAATCGACCCATAAACTTTGGTTACGCCAAGATCATCCCATAACTTTGATTACACCAAGATCATCTCATCCTTTAAGTAGTTCAAGCCTCTGATCCATCACTCCACTCATATCTTCATATGACACTACTGCATAAGCATGGTGCAAATTGCAAGCTACCTTAGCAAATCGCTTGCATACTCGCATGCTCAGCCACCACTCTAATCTAATGAAAGCAAAACAAGAGGGAAATAGTATTGTTGATTATCTATAAAATATAAAAGTTATCATTGATGACTTGGCTTTGATAGGCCATGCCCTTAGTGATAAAGAAGTTATAGTCCACACAATGACCAAGAAGATGAGTATAAGGAATTGGTAACAGCAATTCGGACACATAACTCATTAATGTTGTTCGAAGAACTCTATGAGAAGTTGATTTACTATGAGACATATTTGAAGCATGAGGACAAGTTACTAGGACCAACCATCATAGCTCAAGTCAATCAAAAATCCAAGAGGAATAGCAACCAGTATAACAAGAACGTCAATAAAGATTTGGCCAAGATGCCTCCTGAACCTATGGGCACCAACCAAACCTTACTTTCTCTATATCCTCAATATTTCAATCATCACTTCAAGAACTATTAACGTGGCAAATTCCAGCCATGGCGTCTTGCCCCTACAAACCAACAAAGAGTTATTTGTCGGTTGTGTCAAAAAGTTGGACACTCCGCAAAAGTCTGTCGGTCTTGACCCAAACTTCATACTCTATCAAATTGACCTTAGGTAAATCTCATGACTACTTCAACTAATAATTAACATAATTAGATCATGGACTTTGGCGCCTCTCTTTATATCATATCTGATCTATAGAACTTGTCTATCCATAAAAAACTACGGTAAAAATGAAGACATTATTATCAGTGATGGTAAAGGAATCCTCATTACTCATACTGGTTCCACAATGCTTAATTTACATATCATAGCTTTTACACTCGATGATTTTTTGTATGAGCCACACATTAAAAGAAGCCTCATTTTTGTTTCTCAATTCTACAACCAAAAAATATTTCAACTAAATTCTTTCGTGACTTATTTCTTATTAAGGATTTGAGTACAAAGGCAGCCTTGTTCAAAGGTCATAATGAAGATAACATTTATGAGTGGTCATCAGCTCTATAAATAACCCAACCCACTACTCACTCTTCAGTAGTGGCTCCAATTGACGTGTGACATTGTTGTCTCGGTCATCTCTTATAATCTATCCAGTAGAAATTAATTTCATATTATTCTCTTCCTACTTGTAAATCAAGTAGTAGTATAACTCACTATAATGCTTGTGTTAGTAACAAGAGTCGTAGACTACCCTTTGGAACATCCTCCATATCTTACTCTAAATCATTTGAAATTATTTATGCCAATGTTTGGGGCCCTACCCCAACCTTTCTTTTTTTGACAAGTTCAGATTTTTGTCATTTTCATAGACTATTTTACTAAGTACATATGGTTATATTCTCTCCATCATAAATATGAAGTTTTAATAATATTTACCAACTTTAGAAAGTTGATCGAGAACTTCTTTCAGTATCTAATTAAAATAGTCTAATCAAATGGTGAAAGTGAATATCAAGCCATTGCATCCTGTTTGTCAGCTTGTTGTATAACACCTCAAGTCACCCTCACATATTCCTCACAACTAGTTGGCTCAACCAAATGTAAATATTGTAACATATAGTTGAAACGAGTCTAACTTCTACATCAAGCCTCCATGCCACCAACCTTTTGATCAACAATCTTTCAAACTACAGTCTACCTCATTAATCATATGCTCACTCTAGTCCTATAATATCAGTCATCATTTGAAAAAATATTTCATAAACTTTCAAATTTTCAGAAGCTCGAAGTATTTGGTTGTCTATGTTATCCATGCTTATGTCTGATAGGACTCTAGCAGGGTTGAGTCCTAGTCACCCTAAAAGTAATCAATAAGAACCCTATGAGATTGTAATAAAACCCCACCTAGTCATTTCTATCCTATAAAGAAGTGTGGCTAGGGTTTATTTTGGGGCCTTAGGGCTTCCTAACCGTCACCCCCCTTACTCAGCTGGTCGGCTAGGATTTCTAGCAGAGAGGTATAGCTTGTGCAGCCACTTAGGCCGTCGCCCCCTTTGTTTATGCATGATAGCTATAGGAGGGCCAAAAGGGAGGATTCACTTAGGAAGCACCCCCTAGGGCTAGGTTTGGAGCCATATATAAGCATGTAGCCTCCACCTCTTTTAATCAAGCAAGATTAATATTTTATTCAGCCTTGTGGCTGACTTCTAGGAGGGAGGAACCCCTATAGCATTCCAAGGGTTGATCTCCCTCAAAGATCAAAATCTATAGAGCTCCTCTTTTGTGGTTCTATCATCTAGTATTAGATCAACGATCTTGCTGCCCCTGTAGCCATCTCAGCTGCCTCTACCTTTCCAAGCAATTCCCATAATTGATGCGACATGCGCCTCCATCTTCCACCCGAACCACAGATCAAATCAATCTATCGTTGCCCCCTGCATTTGATCTAGAGATCTAGTATATTTTTATCACCCATGCCTCTTCAATACTACAAAATCCTTTACCTTACATATGGAAGAGTTTTTTTATACTTCCATTGCTATAAATTTTGACCATCACAAACGTTATCGTTATTACAAAGGCAAAATACTATAGAAATTTTTAGCTGCCTATTTGCCTCTTCAAACTAGTTTATTGCTTCTCCTTTTTAGTCAAAATTTTTACAAAATTCCCTAGATCAACTTAACTTTCATCTGAGATTGATCTCTAGAAAAAATTCCTTCTAGAACCAATTTTATTGTTCCTTCATTCGTCATCACGCAGTGCTGGAATTCTATGGCAAATGATCTACCTTCCATCTTTTACCCTATTTTTCTACCATTACTCTATCAAAATTTTGTCAAACTTTTTGCTAATATTGACCACATTTAAACTGAGGATTTCTACACATTTTTCTCAAGTTTTTCTCTGGAATTTATGTTGAGAATTCATTGTTTCTCCAACATAAAATCTGTTAGGTAAGACAACACATCGTAGCATCTTTCTTTGTCGAATTACATCAGATTTGAGTGCTCTCTTTTTCTCATTTTTTAGACTCCCTTCCTCTTATCTGAACCAAGGTTTTATCATTGAAATTTTGCATAATTTCCTTGGGTTTTCTATTGGAATTACATCGAGAACTCATTGCTTCTTCGATGCAAATTCTATCGACAGAACTGCATGTATGCAGTGAACTTTTGTCGAATCCTATCAGGTTTTCATATCTATTTTTCCATATTTGAAACTCCCTTTTCCTCATCTTTATCCCTTGACACCACAGCCCCATATTTCATAATTTTTGGCTAGAATTTTCATTGAGAAACTGTTGTTTCTTTGACAATAATTCTGCTTATGTAAGGCAGCATACATTGCAGCGAACTTCGTCGAATTCTATCAAAACTTCATTACCATCTCTTCTAGATCTAAAACCATCTTTCCCTAACCTTCACCCTCCACTGTCACAGCCCTAAAACCCTACCAAACTGTAACTAAAACCATACCCAAATTAGCCACAAAACAACCTACAATTGTAGCCTTCTGCAACCAGCACCTATTGCAGCATACCCTTACCGATCCCTATCAAACCTTTGCTGCCATCTATCCCAGATCCAAAAACTTTTTTCCTAACCTTCATCTACTACTATCATAGCCCTAAAACCATACTAATTCATATTCAAAACTCTATAAAATTGTAGCCCTAAACCACACCCAAAATAGCAACAAACTGCACCCGAAAACTACAGCCTTCCACCTTCGGTCTACCTACCTTTCAGCCACCCAATCTCCCTTATCCCTTCACTGCCAATAGTGACCTCTCGTTGCCATCCTCCTTAATCATAGCCAACAATGATCCTTGCGGCAAAAAGCTACCAATAGCAATCTTTCGCTATAATCTGTTTATATTACAGCCCGCAATAATCGTTCGCTACCAATTATCTTGATCGTGGCCATCAACAAATTAAACATGACAACAACGGTCTCTCGCTCCATACCACTGCTGCCCTTCTCTGCAACAGCCATGTACATCACTGTCCCATCTTCCTTCTATTGCAGCCACGCCCTTGCTGCAACCAATGCCACCTGCAGACACAAAGTCACATCGCAGTCGCAGTCAACATTGTTGCTGCCCCCTTCTTCCTCCATCATCACTATTGCCTTCCAACTTAGATCCCTCGGCTACCATCTTCTGATAGATATCAGCCACCTAAAAAATTATAGTCTCGATGACATGGTAGCATCAACATTATAGCATCACCGTAGACACGTAGCCGACATTGCTACTGCCATCTTCTTCCTCCACAATTGTTGCTACCCTTTGCTACCATTTTCCACTTGGAGACTTCACCACTGCAGTCCCGACATTACTGTCATTCACTGCATTCAACTTGAAAATTACAACTACACTCTTCAGTCAGTTTATTTGACAGGTTAGAGATCCTTACGTCATGACATCGATGAGCTTATTCAAAGCTAAATTGGAAGCTTTCGAGATATATATGGATGCTAAATTATATGCTCTCTTCGAGAAGTTTAGATTGGGTCGATCACCAAGCCCAAGAAGATCACAATATGGAGCAAATTCTGATTGCAAATAGAACCCATCAAAGATAAGAAGTTAGGATAAGACATGGCAGCCCTACACCTCAACGACATCGATCTCCTTTATACAACTTCAAGAAGGGCACCTCAATCAAGATGCTTAGAGCATGAGAGCCACATCCCAACCAAAAGAATATAAACCTTCAGCACCAATCAATTATAAGAACCTTGACGAAGTACTAGGGATGACCAGTCAAACCTCCACCATCCATCAGTACCAAACTAGGTTTGAAGGATTATCTAATCAAACTTACGATTGATCTAAAAAATAGATATTTAGGACTTTTATGGAGGGCTTGAAACCAGAGATTCGAAAAGAAGTTAAAGCATGATAGTCGTACACACTTAAAGCAGCCATCTCCTTTGCACGACTACACAAAGATAGGCTGAACCAAGATGCTCGAAGGACCAAAGCCATCGCACGACCAGCAGCATAGAGACCCTCGGCCCTATCTACCACCAGCCGGCCACCTCAGTCGAAAAAGTTAACAAGAGAAGAGCTTTGTGACAGATCGGCAAAGGGTCTATATTGGTATTGTGATAAACTATGGAGCCTAGAACACAAATATAAAAAGGAGACACCATTAATGATTATGCTCACTAAAGAACCTAAATTTAAAGATATGACTCCCGAGCCCAAGGAGAAGGATACACCACAACCGCCAGCTGCATAGTCTCTACCTTAGTTAGCTATACCAACCTGCAAAAATTAAAGATCGAAGAGTTTCTCGAGCAGTAGTCCATCATCATCCTCATCGACACCGGGAGTACACACAACTTCATGAGCAGTAAGGTTGCTGCCCACTTAATACTCTAAAAAGAAGATTACAGTGGGTTCGAAGTCAAGGTAGCTAATGGTCAAATTCTGAAGTGCAACCAGAAGTGCCCGTAGGTTAAATTGATCATAAAGGAACAAGATGTAGTTGCTGATTTTTTTTTTCTCCTCCCTCTCGATGATTCTGATATAGTGTTCAGCATTGATTAGTTATCCACGATTGAAGATATTTTCTAAAATTTTTCAAAACTAACCATGAATTTTTTCAGCAAAGGAAAATAAGTGGTTTTACGATGGAGCCAAGTGACTATAACCACAACGCGACACTTGGAGAGGTTACCAAAAGAAGAATCTAGCGGTTTCCCAATTCAAATTCAAGAGTTTCATGAGATTGAAGATAAGAACCGTATCCCACATCTTACTGAAATTATAGACATCTCCACCAAATCGAGCCGACTACCTCCTCTGAAGCTGTCTAACCCCCCTAAGCTGAACTGGCCGAAACTTCTACAAACTATTGCTTGATCAAATTGCTTCCTACAACCTCAGAAGGTCGAAGATAAAAGGGTCACCCAAGAGATGATAGAGACATGGATTGTTCGATCGTGCTTATTTCCTGCTATGACATATCCCTACATCCTTTTCCATAGATATAAACTACTTCTAAAGTATTACATCACGTCGAACTCACCATGGTTGTTGATGTAGCACTTTCAGATCTCAGGTGACTTCCACGACTTTCCCTAGGATCAGACCATTATACTTAAAGACTTCTTTGATGATGACCTCCGATCTACGACTCAAGACCATGAGAAAATTATGCCCCTCGAGTGATGAAATCAGAAAAGGGGAAGGATTATTCGTAGGACTCAACGAAGCATAAACATCATCCCTCTCATTATAAAGAAAGATGCACCATATTGGCCAAGTGGAACTATAGCCCTCATGACCACAATGTCATCCACACCAAATCGTGGCTAGATATTTATTATTGGAGCAAACACATCTAGAGTGGGGGTCAGCACCATCCTCATGTAAGATGGTCAACAACACGAAGAAGTGAAAATGGGCCTTGAAAAATCACCAATCCTACTCACCTCAAACTCAGATCAGACTCATACCACTAGAGATTTTATCAGAGGACAACCCTCACTCCAAAAGAAGACATAACTATTATTACAGAGTAACCACATGGTAGCTCATACAAGGAAGAAACTTCCCCCTTACAAACACCGGAGCAAAAGAAAATTTCCTGAGAAAGATCAAGTTCCCCATCATCTTCAACTTCACCAGCACGAAATTCAAGCCTCAAGAAAGTGGTCTCCCTATTTCTTTGGGCCTTATAAAATTGAGGATCACATTAGGACCCAAATCTGGAGATCAGATCCGTATACTAGATCAAGATTACAGTTGATCCTCTAGGTATCCTATCTTCAATAGGAATTTAAAGCATACAACTCAACCCAAATCCATCCAATTGACACCCAAGCTGATGAGGAAGTCAAAGTTCAATTAATGATCACATGGGAATCATATGAGGAGCTAAAGACTCGGTTCTCAGAGTTTATGGACCCTAAGCCTTGAGGATAATACTGATTCAAAGAGGGTGGGCTTGATAGGACTCCAGCAGGGTTGAGTCCTAATCACCCTAGAAGTAATCATTGAGAACCTTATGAGATTATAATAAAATCCCACCTAATCACTTCTATCCTATAAAGAAGTGTGGCTAGGATTTATTTTGGGGACTTAGGGCTTCCTAGCTGCCACCCTCTTACTCGGTTAGTCGGTTAGAGTTTCTAGCAAAGGGGTGTAGCTTGTGTAGTCACTTAGGCCGCCACCCCCTTTATTTATGCATGATAGCTATAGGAGGGGAAAAGGGAGAATTCGCTTAGGAAGTACCCCCTAGAGCTAGAGTTTGGAGCCCTATATATGCATGTAGCCTCCATCTCTTTTAATCAAGCAAGATCAGTCTTTTATTCAACCTTGTGACTGATTTCTAGGATGGAGGAACCCCCTATAGCATTCCAAGTGTTGATCCCCCTCAAAGATTAAAATCTATAGAGCTCCTTTTGGGGTTCTATCAATGTACTTATACCTTACATAAGATAATACCAAGATATAAGCCTTGCATTTTTTATAAGATTCTCTCTTGAACAGAACGTTTTCTGTTGTTGTGACCCTCATACTCAAAGAATCTTTATATCACATCACGTTATTTTTGGAAAGTCTATATTTCCTTTTCAAAACCATACATCTCCTATTGTGTGATCCACTCCAATTACCATACATCACTAGAGTACACTTCTGATCCTATCAATCGAGCCTCCCACAACACTGTCTGTTCCTTCCCCTCTAGATCCACACTCTTTGTTAATCCAATTCGGTAGCTCCTCACTACCTCTATTACTTCTCCACTCCCTTCTTCACAAAATTTTCCTATTGGTGAAGCAATGCACTAGGAAACACAATCATTGTCTTTACCATCTCCTAGACCTAGTGACACTGAAGTACCTCAATCGAACTCGACAAATGCTAATGACTCTCCACCACTTATACCAAAAACACAACCTAACAATCCCATAGCCCCCAAACATCCAATGACAATATGCTCCAAACATAATATTTTTAGACAGTATTAAGTTCTTGACCTATATGCTATCACAAAATCCTCACATAAGACCATTAAACCTACCATAATTACTTGATCTTAAAAATCTTCACACTAGCGTAAAATCATGTGTGAAGAATATGATGCCCGCTTTCATAACTCTATATGGACTACTGTATTCTTTCATCACACACAAAATATCATTGGATGTAAGTGGGTCTTTTAAATTAAGCAAAACTTAGATAGATCCATCGCTAGATATAAAGCATGTCTAGTGGCCAAAGGGTTTCATCAATGACCTGGTGTTGACTTCATAGAGACATTCAATCCCATTGTTAAACCTATAATAATTCAATTTATACTAAGTTTGGTTATCTCAAAAGTCTGTCACTTATGATAATTGGATGTTAACAATGCCTTTTTATAGAAGATTCTCACTGAGGACATCTTTATGCAGCAACCTCCTAGCCTCATCCATCCTCAATGTCCAAGGCATATTTGTAAACTCTAAAAAACTATTTATAGACTTCGTCAAGCTCTAAGAGCCTAGTACACAAAACTTGGCTTGTTTTTTATATCAATCGGCTTCATCAATACAAGATTGGTACCTCGTTATATCTACAATAATAAAATGGAGGCATAATATACTTTCTGGTGTATATGGATAATATTATTCGTCATAGACAATAATCCTATAGAGATCCAAGCATTCATTAAGCAATTGGCAGATTGTTTCTCCCTAAAAAATATAAGAACTTTGAGTTACCTTTTGGGAGTGGAAGCAATATATATCTTTAGAACTCTTACTATCACAAAAAAAGTATATTCAAGATTTATTATTAATGACAAACATGCAAAATATAAAAGATGTTACAACTCCTCTCTCTACTAGTGAATTACTCAATTATGTGATAGAAGCCATGTTATAGACCCTACTTAATACCGATAAGTACTTGCTCCTTATACTACTTAGCTCTCACTCGTTCAGAAATCTTATTTGTAGTTAATAAATTATCACAATTCATGTATCGACTATCTACTATATATTTGTTTGTAGCTAAATGAATCTTGTGATATTTTAAAGGGACCCTCAATCATGATCTTTTTCATCGTAAATACTTCACACTACGTCTCTATACCTTTGTTGATACTGATTGGGCATAAAACTTATTAAATCTCATATTTTGATGATAAAATCAATCGATGAGTTTTATGATCTAACTTGTGTTAGAGAAAGTGATGCAAGATTAACTACAATAGTGAAAAAGAATTACAATAAGATGTTGGGCTAGAGTCAAGTTCGGGCATCGGGCCGAGGTTCGGACGATGCAATAAGAGCTCGCTGGGAGTTCACCAAAGGTGATCGGGAAGCTCATTGGGAGCACACCAAGAGTTCATCAGAAGATGATCGAGAGACTCACCGAAAGTTTACCGAAGGATGCTAGGAAGCTCGCTAGGAGTTAGAGAGGTCATTTGACATATCAGTCACAAATGATTGTAATTGTGTAAGGAGTCATAGTTAGCATCATAAATTGAGTCCTAATTAAGTTAGATTTAGAGAAATCTAAATTAACTCAATTTGAGGCAATCGGGTCCACTTTAGGTTACACTTGAGCTCATTTCATTGACCTAGAAAGGGATAAAAAAGATGTATAAGTCAGGTGTACAAAAAGTACTAAAAGTACCTTTTGTAGGATTCTCGACAGTAGTACCATTGATAGGTAGTGGTAGTACTGCCCATGCGGTGGTGGTACCGCTTAGGTGACAGTAGTACCATTGTCGTCTAGCCCTTCGAGCGGCTGTCGATGGTGGTACTACTTGTAGCCTATTTTTCTGAAACTGGTTAGATTTTGGTTCCATTTTTTGAAGCTAATTGGGATCTATAAATACCCCAAGTATTCTTGCATTGGATAGTAAGAAAGTAATAAGAAAGTGCAAGAATTGTGATTGTAATCTTGGTCAAAATTGTGTAAAACTTAATAGCTTCCCTTGAGTGCTTTAAAGTGTAATGTAAGTCTAAGGGAAGAGAGAAAAATTTGTAAAGGTTCCTATCTGAACCTATGAAAAGGAGATAAATGTAAGAGATTTGATCTTAACTCATGGAAGAAGATTATTAGTAGACACCAGCAGGCCTCAACGAATGAGGACTCTGAAAGTAGACATAGGTTAAGCTTTTGGTTGAACCACTATAAATTATGAACCTTCTTTTTTATTCTTTATTTTAGAATTCATTAGCTAAATCAAGATATTTTTTTTGAACTTAAGTTTAAAACTCTCGTATATTTGATTTTAACGAATTCCAAAAGAAATGCTTCTAATTTCAGTTCTTACTTCGAGTAAATTTTTCAGATCAAATTTTTATTTAACACTTGCACTAATTCAGAGTGAGGTAATACTCAATTGGATTAACACCCAAGTAAGTAAATAGCTTCATTTGGCATTAATGAGGGACATTTTATCATCCTCTCATGTCCAATTAGATAGATTATACTTTTTGAAAAACTAGAAAGCGTATCCTTTTTATTTCTATGGATTTTGATTTATGGCACATTGTTAAAAATAGTTTTGAAAAGTCTTCCAAACCAATGAACCAATAGAATGATTTGGAAAAAAAGACTCTCTTTGAATACTAAAGCGATAAAGACTTTATTTTGTGCTCTTGATGAGTTTAATCAGGTTTCTATATGTGAAACTGTACACGAAATTTGGGATATACTCGAAATCACACATGAAGGCACTAGTCAAGTCAAAGAGTCTAAACTTAATTTTTAGTGCATAGCTATGAGTTGTTTCATATAAAACTAAGACTATTGTAGACATGTACACCTGTTTTACGGATGTTGTCAATAGTCTAAACACGCTTAATAAAAGTTTTTTTAACTTTGAACTTGTTAATAATATATTAAAATCACTTCCAAAAAGTTGAGATCCTAAAGTAATAACAATTCAAGAAGCAAAAGATCTAAATAATTTTCTACTTAAAGAACTTATAAAGCTCATAATGAACTTGAAGAATAACTTCTAAAAGATACGAAGGATATTACCTTGAGAACTTAACACCTTCTAAAGAACATGAAAGATTTAGCACTGAGAACAACAGATGACTCCTCGAGTAAAATCTTGAGTGACGAGAATAATAATCTTACACTGTTAACTTAAAAACTCAAAAAATTTATAAAAATAAAAATAAATCAAAGAAGGATAATATAATATATTTTGAATGCAAGAAGTTAGGGCATTTCAAAAGTAAATACCCATAGTTGAAGAAGAAGGTACCAAATAAGAAGATTTTCTCAACAACATAGGATGATTCAAGCTCATTAGAAGAAGTAGACAACATCAAAGAAGAGGTTGTCAACCACGCTCTTATGGCCATCCATGACGAAGTAAATCTTCTGAAAACTCCTTTACGTTTGATGAATCATTAAATGCATTTCATGAATCAGTTTATAAATTTAAGAAGCTTAGCAAAATTATAAATTACTTAAGAAAGAATATATTACTCACTAGTAAATTTAAAAATCTACATAAAGCATTAACATCGTATAATTATTACACTAAATGTGAAATACTAGAGAAAATTAGAAAGAAAAATGTCATACTTCAATAAATTTTAGAAAAATTTAAAATAGGAAATAAATCTCTAAACATGACCCTTGCTAATAAGGGTCATGTTTCATAGGAAAGAAGGTATTCGGTTTATAGGTAACAATCAACAAAAACCAACTATCTTCATTAGAGGACCTATATTAAACTCTTCACCTAAACTTAAATATAATTTTTGTGGTAGATTAGGATATTTTGTCTACAAATTTTTATTTAGAAAGTATAGTCCACATAAGTTGATTTGGGTTCCTAAAGGAACAAAAAACAATATAATACCCTTATTTAAATTAGATAGAGTTTTTTATGAGGGAACCAAAATCAAATGGGTACCTAAATAAAAATAACATTTCTTGTAGGTTTATCTTCAAACAAAGGCTAGGAGCATAACATGGTACCTTGATAGTGGATACTCAAGGCATATGACCAGATATTAAACTTAATTTTCTAAGCTCACTAGCCTAAATGAAGGAGTTGTCACCTTTAGAGACAACATCAAAGGAAAATTCATTGGGAAATGAACCATAGGTAAGAAATCAAACCTTTTGATTGAAGATGTGCTATTAGTTGATGGTTTGAAACATAATCTACTAAGAATTAGCCAATTATATGATAAAGGATATATTATTAAATTTGAATCCAATGCTTGTATAATTTAAATACCATAAAAATAAATATATGATTGTCTTAAGAAATAAAAATGTGTATACTATTGACATTAAAAAATTTTATGATGAATTATGCTTTTCGACTTTAAATGATGATGCTTTGGTTTGGCTTAGGAGACTAGGTGATGCTAGTATGAAACTACTAAATTAAATCTCAACTAAATATTTAGTAAGAAGATTACCTGCCATTAAGTTCATCGAAGATAAAGTTTGTGATGCTTGCCAAAAAGGAAAGCAAGTAAAAAATAGTTTTAAATCAAAAAATCAAATAAGCACCTTTAGGCCACTACAATTGATCCATATGGAATTATTTGGACCAATTTATACTACAAGCTTAGAATATAGCAAATACGATTTTGTTATTGTAGACGATTATAGTAAATACACTTGGACTTACTTATTGGCACACAAAAGTGATTTATTTAAATATTTTTTAAAATTTTATAAACTTGTTTAAAATGAAAAAAGTTTTATGATATCATCTATACGTAGTGATCATGGTTGTGAGTTTCAAAATCATAATTTTTAAACTTTTTGTAAGTCGAATGAGTACAATTATAATTTTTCTAATTCTAGAAATCCATAACAAAATTAAGTAGCGGAAAGAAAAGATAGGAGATTAAATGACATGGCTAGAATCATGTTAGATGAGCATCGCTTACCTAAATATTTTTGGACCGAAGTTGTTAACATAATATACTATGTTATAAATAGGGTTCTTGTAAGACTATTACTCTCTAAAACTTCTTATGACTTATAGAATGGTAAAAGAACCTAATATTTTATATTTTAAAGTTTTTGGTTGTAAGTGCTTCGTTCTAAATGAAAAGATGTCTTCGGTAAATTTGATACAAAATCTGATAAAGGTATTTTTCTTGATTATTCTTCTATTTCAAAAGTTTATTATATTTTTAAAAAAAGAATAGTAGTCATTAAATAATCTATTTATATCATTTTTAATGAGATTTTTAAATTAAAAAAACTAATTTTGATGATGATTTTGATTTTGTCACTTTAAATTTGAATAAAAATCTCCTAATAGTAACTTAGATGAATTTACCTTCAAATTCTTACCCAAGAAATGAAAGTATATAACAAATTTAATATTAATAAAATACTTGAATTCAAAAGTGATTGGTTCTTTTGAATTCAAGTTTGTTCTATCTGTTCTATGGCATATACATAGCAAGAGTTACGATTAACTTCCGTTATCAATTATTTATCATCATAAAAAAGGGAGAGACTGTTGAATCTCAACTTTTGATAATAAAATTAATTGATGAGTTTTATGATCTAACTTGTATAAAAAAAAAGTGATACAGGATTAACTAAGACGGTGAAAAAGAATTACAATCATATGTTGGGCCGGAGTCAAGTTTGGGCATCGGGCCAAGGTTCAAACGATACAATAGGAGCTCGCTAGGAGTTTATCAGGAGTTTGCTGAAGGTTATGGGAAGCTCATTGGGAGCACACTGGGAGTTCACCGGAAGATAATCAAGAGACTCGTCACAAGTTTGTTGGAGGATGCTAGGAAGCTCACCGGGAGTTACAAAGGTCATTTGATATGTTGGTCACAAATGGTTGTAATTGTATAAGGAGTTGTAATTCGCATCATAAATTGAGTCATAATTGAGTTAGATTTGAAAAATTCCAAATTAACTCAATGTGAGTCAACATGTCCATTTTAGGTTACACTTGAGCTCAGGATTGAGCTCATTTCGTTGACCTGAAAAGGGGTCAAAGGAGGTATAAGTCGGGTACACAAAAATATTAAAAGTATATTTTGTAGGATTCTTAATGGTAGTATTATCGGTGGGCGATGGTAGTATTGCCCAGGCGGCGATGGTACCACACAAGTGATGGTAGTACCATTATTGCCCAGGCCTTCGGGCGGCTACCGGTGGTGGTACCGCCCATAGCTTGTTATTCTAGAATTAGTTGGATTTTGGCTTCATTTTTAAGTCAATTAGGGTCTATAAATATTCCAAGTATTCTTGTATTGGATAGTAAGAAAGTGATAAGAAAGTGCAAGAATTGTAGTTGTAATCTTAGTCAAAATTGTATAGAACTTGAGAGCTTCCTTTGAGTGCTTCAAAATGTAAAGTGAGTCTAAGAGAAGAGAGAAAAATTTGTAAAGGTTCCTCTCCTGAACTTGTGAAAAGGAGAGAAGTATAAGAGGTTTAATCTTCAACTGTGAAGTGTAAGAAGTTTGATCTTCACCTGTGGAAAAAGATCATTAGTAGACACTGACGGGGCTCGACAAAAGAGGATCCTGAAAGTGGATATAGGTTAAGCTTTTAGCCAAACCACTATAAATTATGAGCCTTCTTTTCTTATTCTTTATTTTGAAATTCATTAGCTAAATTAAGACATTTTTTTTATCTTAATTTTAAATCACTTGCATATTTGATTTCAACGAATTCCAAAAGAAACGCTTCCGATTTTGGTTCTTACTTTGAGTAAATTTTTCAGATCAAGTTTTTATTTAACACTTGTACTAATTCACCCACCCTCTCTCTTAGTGATAACTTGATCATAACAGAGCTTTGATGATAGAACATCCATGTAAGAGTATAGTATCTTCCTTAGAGCTAATCTAATCAGTTGGAGTTCTAAGAAGCAAAAAAATAGTCATACAGTCTACAACTAAAGTTGAATACCGTGTCATTGCCACAATTGCTTTAGAACTCAATTGGGTCACTAATTTGGTTAAAGACTTGACATTAACTCCATCCTTACTCCTACAATATATTGTGATAATGTCGGAGTCACCTACCTATGTGCTAATCCAGTGTTTCGCTCATGCATGAAATACATTGTCATCAACTTCCACTTCGTGTGAAATCAAGTTGTCAGACATCAACTGTGTGTTTCTCATGTACATACAGTTGATCAACTAATAGACTTACTCACGAAGTTTCTCACCCGTAAACTATTTTTATTACATCGGTCAAAGATCGACTTCGATATCCTTGATAGGAGCTCAATCTTGTGGGAGCATGATAGCAGATAAAACTTTCCCAACTACACAAAAAAAATCTCGCTAATCAATTAAGAGAAATCTTCCTCTCGTCTTTAACCTGCATAAATTGCAACTACATCAATAAACTAACTTTTATCAAACTTACAGAAGTGGCTATGTCATGATCGAAGGGAAAATATCATTGTATTTGATGCACATCGTGAGCATTTCATTGCCACACATTTTATGTAATGATATATGCCCTTGTGAATATACTTTTCTTAGACCGGAGTGCCCAATAATAAAGTTGTTGAGCTCAGAAGAGCTCAACACATCCACTTTGCTAGATGATCAATTAGCAAGTCCTCAAATTGATCAGAATATGTCACTTCTGGTTGGTTGTGGGATTGGAAGTACTATGGTGTCTCGATAAAGCTAAACTCATACATGAAGTATTTATTAGACTCACAGATGATACCTATTACTGCACCGGTGTAAATATGATATTGACTATGATAGAAAATATAATTAAGTTATGATTTAGATATGATTTTCCCGATTGAATGAGAAAATCACGTAGGTTAGTTGAGGGAAACCCTCCTATCTTCACCTGTATAAATTGATGATGAATCAATGAACTCAACAGGTATTTTCATTACTTCTTCCTATTTCAACATGGTATAAGAGCCTCTCTCTCTATAAGAGAGATTACCTTTCTTTTTTATTCACCGTCAAACAATAGTTTCTATCACTATTTATCTGTGGATAATCTCGCTGCGAAACCACAGATACCCGGTGGTCATCCACTGCCACCCTCCTGGACATTCTCTGCTTCCTCTGCTCTGAAAGTAACTCTCTCCTCATCGGTGCAGATCTCCCTCCCCAGCAAGAGACAGGCATAACTTATGATGCTATCGACGACGCCTACTCTTCTCCTCTACCAATGGTAGCCCTCTGAGGTCTAGCGACCTGGGCGACCATCCTCTTAACTGACTCCACCTTGTTGCCGCTGCTTTCCACTGCAACCAATCACAACACTCGTTGCCATCATCCTCTACTCTTCTTCCCAAATCATCAAACCAGGAGACCCAGAATTCCTTGAGACCAAGGAATCCCATTGAAAGGCCTTTAGAGACAGTCATCTCATGGTCCCTTTCCCTTATCTGCCGACTGCCTGCTCTTCCCCTTTCGTCTCACAGGGCCGTTAGTGTAATTGTTGCTGACTCCACCGGTAGCCTTCGTGGGAGCCATCTTCCACCAAATTTGCTACTCCTCCTTCGCCCATAGGACATCCTCAGGCGTCACCCTTCTCCACTTATCACAATCTCGTGTCATCGGCTGCAGTACTTGAGCAATAGAGGCGGCACGCCCCACCTCTCTGCTCGATCATGATCGGATTTGATCTCCGGCCAACTGCTCCTCTTCCCCTCCCAGTAGTGCCCTCCTGTTGCTATCGCAGCCGTTTCTAGCCGACTACCTGACCGCTGCCTCTTCTTCCTCCCTGCCACTACATTCTCTGCTTCCTACGGCTTTTTCCTCCATTAGTCGCACTTCGCTCCCAACTGAGTCCTCCACCGCAACAACCACTCCCAACTGCTACCATCTCCCCATTTGCTGTCACATCCACTTTCTACCAACGCCCACCCTTTTCCAGTCACCTTGCTATAATTTTATGTAGCAATCGTAAAAAAAATAAAAAAAAGAGAGAAAAGAGAGAAAGAGAAGAAGATGAAGGGCATCACTGCCATATCTTTCTCCCCTCGCTTCTAGCCTTTACTGTCACCTTCTCGCCTGGTGAGATCCTTCTATCCGCTATCGCTGCTTGACTGCATCGTGGCTTCTTCTATGATAGTCGGCCCTAGCCCTATCAATTCTCCACTCTGCTAACCAACGACAACTTCTTACCTTTTCTTTTGATGTCGCCAGTAGTTTCTTCCATAGTGCAATAGAAACAGAGCATCTTCTACTTCTTTTACTATAGCCATCGGACCTCCTCTTCCTGTCATTGAGGTCCTCTCGCTTTCGTTGTCTAGTAATAACTTATGCTCTATCCATTTTGCTATGCCTACCGGTGTCGGATCTCCTCTTCCTACCATACTTGTATCCTCCTTCTCAATCAGGCTTACATAGTTGCCAAAGTCAATTGCCGTTAGATCTTCACCGTGGTTGATAACATAGAGATCTTCTTCCTTTAGATTCATTAGCATCGGTTCAAGATTTATGTTCTCCGTAAGAGCTTGACCTTACGGGGGCATGATAGTTCGATCTAATCGGATTTTTGAACTTGGCTCTAGCAGAATCATTTGCTCTTTCTCAGCCAGGCTAACATCGCCATCAAAGTCAATCGCCATTAGATCTTTACTGTAGTTGACAACACAACGGCTTCCTTCTCAGCTAGGCTGATATCACCATCGAAGTCAATCGCCATCAGGTCTCCATCACGGTTGACAATATAGTGGCTTCTTTCCTTCAGATTCATTGTCATCGATTCAATATCAACGTCCTTAGTTCAAGACCGACGTGTTTAGAGGAGCTCGATCTTGCAAGGGCATGATAGAAGATAGATTAATTTAGGATTTAGATATGATTTTCCCAACTGAATGAGGAAATCACATAGGTTAATTAAGGAAAACCCTCCTATCTTCACTTGTATAAATTAATGATGAATTAATGAACTCAATGAATATTTTTATTACTTATTTCTATTTCAATAGACTACATATACATAACACTTTAACTAGTGTACGAAAATATAAATCAACTTCTTTGTGTATCAATTGTTGCATGTAATAATTATAATAACTCTCCTAAAAACATCTTCTTCCATTGTGGTGTTGCTAGAGAATTTTAAAGCTTAGTTAAGAATTATATATATATATATATATATATATATATATATATATATATATATATATATATATATATATATATATATAGGGCACGGGTGTGGGGATGATCACTAGTTATAATGTGTTTTTATTTTTATTATGTATTCTTTAGTTGACAGAATAAGAATAGACCTCGAAAAAGCTTTGAGTCGCTCGATCGCCGATGGAATGAATTGATGGATTAATGGGTCGAATCATATGTATGATTCAAAAAGATTTAAAAAAAAAAACTAAAATATACCTAGTAAAATTGTAAAACATTAAAATTAATAAAAAAAAGTTGTAGCATGAAAATAATAATAAGATCAACTACGATTATAAACATAGATAGATATGGATGATAATTATACTAAATCTTTCAATCATGATCGATGTCCCTTTTATTATATTATAAAAACTAGATTAATTTTATGTAATCCTCTAATCGAGTAAATCGATATATATGGATTTTTCAATGGTGCGAATCAAGAATCAAAACAAATCAATTGGTGGTCTTGTTTTCAATTTCTCTAGCCCATCCAATTCGATTTCTTTAACTAATACTAAAATATCAGGCAGGGTATCAATCGTTATGTATATTAAAAGATAAGACAAAATGTATGAGAATCTATTTGGTGGCTGTATTCATGCCAGCATGTCAGCCAGCCCCTCACATTTGCATGACAATTCAACAACATCAGCACGTTGGTGTCCTTAGCAAACTAGGCTATCTTTTTTTTTTTTTTTTTTTGTCTTTGTTTACAAAACTACACGGAGGCAACAAAAAATAAACCCCCCGCTCTGACGTGATCCTTTGGATTCAATGATCGAGATTTATTTTGTTGGTTAAGCAGATTAATAAATAGGACCGTCCCATCTGCTGCAACCTCTAACACCGAAGCATTTATTTGTCTTTTCTTCCTCGGTATCACTTTGCCACTCCGCCCGCTTCTGCTGACGCAATGAACATTTAATATTAATGGCAGAGCTTTCAGAAATATTGTCACGGCTTCAGTGGATGTCGCGTTTAGATGGTATATATTCATATAATTTGATATGATAGAATTAGAATAATTGATCCATTGACTTGGTCAAACTAAAATTAATTAATTGTTATACATCCATCAGTCCCTCATACCTGATGTTACTTTTTTTTTTTTTTTTTTTTTGCGCTCTAATACGAGCACATGCTATATAGCATTTGGGATCTTTCTTAACCACCCACATGCCTTCATTTTGTTCCGTAGTGTGGAATCAATGTATTGGTTCATTGCACACTGGTTTACTCGATTAAAAAGCTTATATCATTTCAGATCGTAAATTTTAAACCAATATATTTACGAGGGAGAATATTAAAACATATATTGGATTTCTTTGTTGACAACTTCAAACTTTTAGAATTACTAGTCAGTCACTAAATTAAATCTTAAAAATATGGAACGATGTAGAAGATTAATAATAAAAAAAAATATAAGCTTAGGAAATAACAGATATAGGAATTACCTGATTCAAACACTTATTAACCTGCATTTATGAAGAAATATCAAATTCTTCACTTGCTCGAATTAACATACATTCCATTCAAGTCCACATTTTCTTATCCACCTTCTCATGTAAATCGCTAAATCTACTATAAAGAAATCCTAAAACTTTTGGAAGACTCCTAATAAAATCGAGAGTTTTGTGTTTGGGAGTCAGCTCGATCGTTTGGCGATGGGTCAAACACGAGGATTGAATCGGAGGAATTGGTCAAACAATGGAGGGGTCCGTGCTTTGAGAACTTATTGCCTAATTCGCTTTTATTGACCCTCTCCATGTTCATGTTTGACACCGTCAATGGTTGACCGAATTTTCTCGTTCTGGGTGCTCAAGAAATAAGTTGGGGTGCTGTTCTTATCTTCAATTGCCACATTAAACTGTTACACTCCCACGCATTACAATCGATCCCACCCATTAAGTCCTACCCGATTGTGATGACAGTATTCAGAAATTGCAATCTAACATTAAAAGAGTCGGATTATAATATTGAATATGGCCTATAATATAATTATAAATCAATTTAAATTGAGATGCGTGTCAACTCTAATCGATTTGACTAAGCTTATTGATTTCTAATATAATATCACGAAAAAAATAAAAGGGGCCAAAATAATAGCTAAATGTTGGTCTTAACTGCTATATATATATATATATATATATAGCAGGCCAAATGAGCAAGAACACTATTTTTCACCCAAAGATTGGCAAATGTACTTGTCAGATATGCTACGTGTTAGAGAAAGGAAAGAAATATGGTAAGTACTGCTACAAGAATGGTTTTTGTTCGGATCGGACACAGTCGGTGGTATCATGAAACTTATTATTAAGTAGGTTCCGTAGCCAATCATCTTTGTAAAAGCTTGTCATCAAGCAACGAGAGAGAGAGAGAGAGAGAGAGAGAGCGAGAGAGAGAGAGAGAGAGAGAGAGTTGCTGCCACTTCATAATACCTCTCTCGCCATTAGCAACAAAAGAGACATAGAAGATGGGTTATGAGATGGTCCTAATTAAGAGCCCGCACCGGATGGAGTCACGGAAGCTTGGATTGGCTCTCCTCGTAGGGTTCTGCATCGGCGTCGTCACCAGTTTCATCTCCATCACGCTGTCTTCAGGTAATAAGTTTCCTCGCAGCTATGATGAAATCAAAGAAACAGTAGATTGATGTGTTGCAACAACATGAAAGATCGTCTGATGATCTTGTCATTGCTTGCCGCTTTGCAGCTGAACAGCAGTTTTCCTTGGCCTACGGAGCTCGCGCCAATCCATCGCCGGAGATCAACCTTCATCCACACATATCAGGTGAGAAAGCCTGCAAGGTCTTGCGATGCGGTTCAGTTTGGTCACTGGGTTGAGGGAGTCTGCAATTGCTTGGTCTCAACAGTAATCTTTTAGAAGATGCAGGCCGATCCACCACTGGTGTTATCAGAATGAAGCAGACTTCATCGTCGACCAACGACACCGCTCTTTCTACAGTACAAACTAAAGATGATGCTGTAGAGTTAGGTGAGAGATCTCGATTTGATCTACTCCACCATAGTGAGACGTCTCTCTTTTGACTATAGGATTGTCAATGATGACATGTAGTAATGGATAATGTCTGCTCTCTCTTCATGTCCAAACGCTTCTCTTCCACGTTACAGCGAGCGGAAAGGAGGCACAGGAGGCCAATCATGGAGAGAATGCGGACGACAGAGTACAGCACACAACCAAGAAGCAAGAAACAATCGAATCTAAGCCACCAGGGATACGTGATCATTTCGACGAGCATATCGGTTTCGAGCGCGCTGAAGCTACCAAGGCAGCTTGCGATCTTTCCAATCCAAGAACTGATGTCTGCGAGCTTCACGGCGATGTTCGAATTCACGGCAAGTCTTCCTCTGTGGTTCTTGTCAGTGCCGATCGCCAACCTCGCAATCCAGAAAGAAGACAGTCGTGGCAGATCAAGCCTTATGCTCGCAAGTTCGACAAGGCAGCGATGGCGCACATCCACCAAGTGTCGGTGAGATCGTCGAATGGCCTCGGAGACGACGTCCCTCGCTGCACCACCAACCACAGCGTCCCCGCCGTCGTGTTCGCGATCGGAGGTTACGCCGGCAACTACTACCACGACTTCACCGACGTCCTTGTTCCGCTGTTCATAACCTCGCGACGGTTTGATGGCGAAGTCCAACTCGTGATAGGGACGAAGAACTTATGGTGGATCTCCAAATACGAGCCGATACTGAGGAAGCTGTCGCGATACGAGATCGTCTACTCTGGCAGCGACGATCGAGTCCACTGTTACCCGCATGCGATCGTTGGCCTCCACAGCCACAAGGCCATGTCCATCGACCCCGCCAGAGCTCCAAACGGATACTCCATGGTGGACTTCACTAGGTTCATGAGGAGCACCTACTCGCTGGGGAGGGATTCCCCGATCAGACTGGGGGACGACGGAGGCAGGAAGCCGAGGCTGCTGCTCATCCCGAGACAGGGGACTCGAAGATTCACCAACTTCCAGGAGATCGTGGGGGTGGTGGAGGAGTCGGGCTTCGAGGTGGTGGTGGCGGAAGCGAAGATGGGGAGCAAGGTGGCGGAGGTGGCGAGGGTGGTGAACTCGTGCGACGTGATGATGGGGGTGCACGGCGCCGGCCTCACCAACTTCGTGTTCCTGCCGACCGACGCGGTGATCATTCAGGTAGTCCCCTTCGGCAATCTGGAGAACATCTCCCGGTCTTGCTTTGGGTACCCATCGGAGGACGCCAAACTGCACTACCTGGAGTACAGCATAAGGGAGGAGGAGAGCAGTCTGATCGAGCAGTACCCGAGAGACCACCCTGTGTTCAAGGACCCCAAGTCGATTCACAGGAAGGGATGGAACAAGATGGGGGAGGTGTACTTGGACAAGCAGAACGTGAAGCTGGACGTGAACAGGTTCAGACCTCTTCTGCTGAAGACCCGACAGCTTCTCCATCGATGAATAGGATAGAGAAGAAGAAGAAGAAGAAGATGATGATGATTTGTGATTTCCTTGCTCTTCGTATTGGGTGACCAACAAGAAGATGGATTTCACACTGTATGATAGCTGAGCTCTGTTCCTCGAATCAGTAACATGATTTCTCTCTTTAAATGCAAATAAAATGATACCGACATCTTAAATTGAAAAGGTGTAATGCAAAAGAAAGAAAGAAAGTTCAATCATATCTCACCCATACAAGCAACAATTGAAGGTCATACATACACTAGCATGATGAATACTTCAGACGTCTGATCCGAAATCGTTTTCATAAATATGAACTTTTCCTACGACAGCATAAAGAAGATGGGCGGGAAGAACATAATTGCCACAAATCATACGACGAAAACAAATTAAAGAAATATTCACGGATTGCCAGACTGGTTTCCAGTCGAAGCAACAATCATACAAACACGAGACGTATTTACAGAGGCATAGAAGACAATCCAAAATAATGGGTCATAACTTCTTCATCATCACCGTTCGATGAATCTGAAAAGACCATGCGAGAAGAAAAATTACGATGGCTATGCCAACTGCTGTCCAAAATGTTATCAACCATCGAGGCATTGGATTGGGAAAGAGACCTAATTCAAGGAAACACTAGTTAGATCACTTGTAGAGCACTAGAAGAAAGAAAGCATCAAGTAGCAAGTACAACAACAACAAAGTCAATCAGTTCCAACTATTTAGATTAAAAAAAAAAAAAAAAGAACAATAACGGATTACAAGTGTGAAGATAGAGAAGGACAACAAAAACCTATGAGACCCACCATGGCCAAATTTAACACAGATTAGAAGTTCCACTATGCATATAGCCAATGAAAGCCAACAGAATGCTCCGAGCTTCTTCACAGGCTTCCTGAAAACCATGGATGGATTATGTTATTTGAAGACTTCCCTCTGGCTACATCATGCTTCTTAACAGATGAAGGCAGCAATTTGGTGTTGGCTACATGGATTTAATCCACCGTTGATTTTTTTTTTAATGGATGAACATAAAAAAGAAAAAGTTTATATCTCATTATGTTTTAATGAACTAAGATCTTGAGTACATGTTAACTATTAAATTGAGATGATTAGGAATCCTACAAGTTCATTATAGAAATACTTTCTCCAGGTAGAACTAGAAGCAAGCGTACCTGTCTTGCAAGTAGGTATTGTACTCGCGAATAGTAGGAATTGCGATTAGCCACCAGAGGACCAATCTATAAACAATCAAGGGGTTTCTAGGTGGAATCCAAAGACAAAACTTGAGAAAAAAGGTGTTGAGCTCCACAGTCATAAAAACAATACAAAGGAACAGCACTTGAATGAACCTCCATGGTCCAAGCAGAGGATGCCATTCATCTTTGTCCCATCGTGCAGGTGTAAACTGGCCCAATGTTCTTTTGACCTAGGGAGGGAAGCACATAAACATGAAAATTTTAAACCAAAAATAACTAAAATTACAAGAAAAATGTACATATTACAGAAATATTAATAAGGCAAATGGTTTCACAGAATGAAGCAACTAAGACAGATCCATCAAAAGACATGAATAACCCTACCAAGTCAATAAATATTTGTATCAATTTGTATATTACTCCCAGCAGGTATAAAATGACCAAGTTTTCTTTTGCCTTGTAAAACACATGGGAATAAAAGTTCATTGCAGAAATTGTTCTCCTAACTCAAGTAATAAGAAAATCTAAAGAACCATTTAGAGTATGTTTGGTGTAGCATGTTTTGAGCTGTTTGTAGTCTTCATTCCACAAAGTGGCAAAAAGGGTATTTCCCAACATGTCCACAAAGAATCGAGAAATTAGCACCAAGCTTTGTTAAATTGTTCATTTACTTAATTCTGAAAAGAGATTCTTATCCTAATCAAATGTCATGACAGATAATGCAACCCAGCAGATTCATAGTTCTCATATTGGCAAGGTTCTAAATCATATGGCCAAAAACCTACACAGAAAAAGAAATTTCAAGCCCAAACTAGTTATATATCAGAAAGGAAAATTCAAATGGTTGTAGAAATTGTAATACAGTCGTAAACAGAACATACCTTACCAAGTATATTTGGCTGCCGACTTATGCCAACCCACTCGTAGGTTTTTCCATCAAAGTACCTAACAGTACGCATTCCTGCCCAGATACCTGAATCATAATAGACCAATTGGCATCATAAACACAGGCAGGTCTTCTTTTGTTTTTTTCTTTTTTTTGTTTTTTGTTTGGTTGTAGGTAATTTTTTACAGGAACAAATTAATTTACGGGACAAAAGAGCAAAGAGAAACAGAAGAGAAAGAATCTTGCTTAGAAATGTTACTAGAAACTAATCAAATCTTTCAAAGATGGAAAACTAAGTCACATTCAACTCTATCTCTGTCAATTTCATTCTAGATATTTCCAAGTTAACTCACAAATATTGTGAAGATGGAAAACCAAGTTAGACTTTGTATAGTTGCAATATGGGATCAGGATGTAAGTGTTACCATAGGTACTCCACCAAACATTATGACAAAAGAATTAAACACACAAGACAAACAATTTTATTTTCTGTTTTTCTGGGTTAATTCAAATTAAGAGCTCTCAAGAAGGCATTTTAGAACTTTAAAAGCATCATTTGTATTCAGTAAATGAAACATAGTAATTAGGATCTCACCAAACCAATTGCAGATAATGATGTCCAAAATAATACTGTCCCACCAGCACTCATTAAAATTTGGCAACATATGGCGAAAGGTAAGCTGCGACCATTAAGCGACATTGTTTTAAGAAAATGCTGAGATCTAGAAAAAATATATTGGTAAAGCTGCAGAATTTGAAAACAGACCTCCATTACTTCAAAGCCAATTGACAACACCCACAAAAGGGGCTGGTTACGTATCATTATGGCCTTTCCCCACCACCCAAAAATATGAGCAGGAACAAATTCATCAAATAATGTCTCCTGGAATCATTTAAGACACTATTAGTATCTGCAGTATCTAAAAGGTATATGTTTTTTCAGAAATATAGAAGGGAATGAAATTAGGCTGGTGAATGGAGAAATCATACATAAACGTTGTTAAACCTGCTTTTGGGATTCTCAGGTACATAAATACGGCAATCAGTGCCATACGACCTTTCAGGTAGTTCTGAATAAACATAAACAAAGAATGTGTTTCAAGATCTTCAAAATGAGTTGTTTTCATGGCACAAACAGAAAGGCTCCCAAAGTCAAATACTTACCAACTCCTAGGTCCGAATGGAGAAATTTCATAAATTCCCGAGCATCATCACGATTCTGAGGAGTGGACAAAAGAAACAGGAGCATGTTTATAAAATTTACGGGTAAAAAAAATGGAAATGCTTAGCTTACTCATATATTGTCCAACAAATGCATTGTAACCTAGTTTTTCAAAGGAACTTAGAAACTACAATGAGAGCTCGAACTCAGCCTTGAAGCCATAAGTGATTTAGAATGAAGCCTAGATACTATTCAAGACAAAAAGAATCTCAATGTTATAGAAAGAAATATTCTTATCAATTAAAAGAAACAGAATCTTCCAAAATGTGATTATTCTAAGTTGCCAAAAGAAGAAAGTTTAATATCTTATATAACACCATGATATACATTCAAAACAAAAAAGAAAACAAGAATTTTTTGGACTTTCAAACTTAACTATGTTGCTCAAAATCTCATCATACATCAGAGACAACATTTTGTACCACGGCTTGACAATAGGAAAGTATTTCCAAAAGAATTAACAATAGGGAGAAGAATAAGAAATGAATCAGTGTTATCATTATGATTTATTAGATAGTTGATCAATTACAAACCTGAAAAAGCAAAAAAGTGAGGGCAACAAGATACACGACAGCCATTCCATGGACCATGCGCCAAATGGCAGGATGTGGCCTTATAAGTACCCTGACAAATATCAACAAGGTAGAAATCAGAATTGTCATGACATGCTGTACAGCTATTGTGACAGCTTTATCAATCAATCTAGAGACAGGTAACACCCTTTAAAATAAAGTTATATAGTAATTGTTGAAGAAAAATGTATATGTTTTTTGTTGAACATATATGGTTTCTCACAAAAAGAGAAGAAGAAGATGAGCCACTTGATATCCTTGATTTGCCATGTACAAGTACCACAAATCCTACTAAGCTATTGAACCATTTTTGCAAAGATTGACCACATTAAGATGATACCAATTACTTTACAATTAAAGAAGAGGCAGTAAACTACGAGATAAAAGTCAACTGTATTTCTGAATAGCAAACAGAGAGAAATTGCTGCATAGCTTAGATTTCATTGATAACAAAAGCACAGTCAAGTTTCATTATCCTTTATCTAATATGTTGAAAAAAGATTATGCACTATAATTACTCCATTATATTATTGACATAAGTACTGAGAAAAATAATCAAATATAAATCCTTGGATTCAGCGATTGAAGTCATAACTCACGTTGAAGGTGCTTGCAGCAAGGAATAGGCTAGGTAGACTGCAATCACTGCCCAGACACCTCTTAAGAAACAAAAAAGACTGAAAAGTGAGTCCAATATAGTTAAAGCAAATCTAAAGCAAAATAAAAGAAAGCAATCTGCTGCAGTTATCAAATGCTCTTAATCCATATAGCTGGAGCATCAACTTCATAGTCAAAGGGAGGATCAGTAACAAACATTCCAAAAGAAGTTCTCAATAAGAAATAAGCATACCTCTTTACTGATGTAACGACATCATTAGATGCTGTACTTTCAGGATCAACTACACCACTTGCCCAACTGTAAAAACAACAGTATAGCATGCATTGCATCAGTCCATGATAATAACAATCAACAATTAACAAATATATGTCTTAGAATTGCCAGATCTGTTATGCAGTTTGTCCGAGAACTTTTTCAAAAGTGACTTGTAATTAAATCAGTAACACAATCTTAACTTTCGCTTGACAAGTAAGCAAGAATTCTGCAGCTTGCTACTTGAGAATTTCTGTTATTCTAAATCAGATTACACAATGGTTTTACTAACGTACAGTCCTTTGATTATGTAAGGTTCTTAGGTCTGGTTCCAAGAGTCTGTACAAGACTATAAATAATAACATTATAGACTTCTAGTTAAATTCCACAATGATCATTCTTCTGGATATGGCAGACCACTCTTTCCTTTTCTTTATAATTTCCTCTCGTCAAAGTAAATTACTAGACCCAAACTCTTTGCCAACTAAAACCATAAGCATGTGATGTACATAGCTTACATCCAAACAGACTGACAAATTATTAGTGTCAATCACTGATGAGTGCAGTTTAGTATACGGTACATCAGATATCCTCCTTGATCAACTTAATCAAACTTTAGAAAAGGGAGGGAAACAACTTATTAGAAAGTATCATATACTGGACAAATACGAGATTATATATATATGCTTGGTAAGACATAGATTATTATATATGCTCTGTACATAGATTATTATATATGCTCTGCAAGTTAATACAAAATAACTTGTCAAATTGGCAAGAATCTGGACTTACACTAACAGGCATGTACCAATGAGGAGTAAAGAGATTGTGTGAGGCTTGTATGCCCAAGCTGTCCAGGGATCAAAATCACCAAAATCATTTAATGATTTTGCAACACCATCTTCTCGAGATATGAAGTCTCTTTTAGCTGTTTTCCGCAGGCCATTGACGTCCATGAGCACCACCCAAGCAACTCCCTGGATGTGCTTATTGGTAGTTGAAACAGGAAAATCATATACAAAGAACTCCAGAAGAACTGATATCATTTCTCAGAGACAAAACAAAAGGTCAATTTGCAGGTTGTTAAACAAATCCAGTATCATGAAGTTCCTGGAGAAAATGAAAATGCCAGCTACATACTCATTGAAATAATGAGATTCCTATGCCGATGAACTGTCACATAGAACCATCCGATAATAAGACCAGATGTCTTCGACGACTCAAAAGAAAAAATATGCATTATCTTCTTAAACTAAAGATATTTAGCGCGCAGATGATTGCAGATCATAAAATGAAAACAGATAAGGCTCTTAAAAACCTACCAACTAAGATGATCCAAAGTCCAAACCGCTATATCCCCACAAATCAACAATAATAACTGGAATGATCATAGAATGAGCAGCGTTAAATCTCAAGAAAGAAGAGGCTGCACTTTGTGGACAGGACTGACGGATAAGTTCAAAAACTGCGCTCATTAAAAGAGAGTGGAAGAAATAAGCTTTAGAAGTTAGCAAAACCTTTTACAACTGCAGCAGGTTGGAAGAGACCACTCAAAAGTTAAAAGGAAACGAAACCCCAAAAGAGTTCTTGGGTTCTTAAGGCTTAATCACGATCCAAGTCCCAAACTTGGGAGCTCCTAAACGATCCGTGCTAAAGGAAACGCCAAAATGGTACCTAGTAATGAGACACCGGTGATCATTCTCCTTGACTAAATATCCTCAGAAACAAACACCGAGCTGAAGATCGATGACGCAAGTGTTTACATTGCAACGTAACATCATATAAACACGGAAAGGATTGCGAAGAAAGCATGCCTTTTTCGTTGTTTTTCCTCCCCAAAATAGAAGCTTTCACAGATTTTCGAGACAATAGGTCAAAAACGAAAGAAAGAAACACCAGAAGGCAGAAGGCTTTCGCAAAAGATTCTTGGAAACACAGCAACAAGAGTGCAGAATACCTCAAACAGAGAAGAAAAGAAGGGAATGGCTGCTGCTCGCAGAGAAATCGTCCTCTTCTTTTTCACTTCCTTTCTTTCCTGCCCTTTCTTCTCCGGCAACTCGAATGTAAAGTCAGCAAAGCGGCGACGGATCGAACGCGTCAAGAAACGGGGAGAGACGAAACAGGGGAATGGCGGTTCCCTTATCCCCGTTCCTCGAAGAATTACTCACGTAGGAGGGGGAGTGGCCGACAGGGCCGTCCCCCCGTCGTACGATCAGAAGACGAGGAGATCCGAGCCGCCGAAAGCAGTCCGAATCGATCAAAGGCGCAAATTCTTTGGTATCGGCTGTTTGGGTATTGATCGATCGAGGGAGACGAAACAGGGAATGGAGAGACGAAGATAAAGACGGAGGGAGGAAGGGAGGGAGAGTGTCGACGGTCGAAGGAGAGTTCAATATATGGGAAGAGGAGAGGGTCATGTAGAACACTGCCCCTCCCCTGGAGTTGGGAATATTTACATTTTCTTTCTTTTTTATACATAAATAAAATTCATGTATTTTCTCGAATAATTTTATTCGATATATTTCAAAAGCAAAATACACACCAGTATGTGTTTCCTCAGACTCATCAAACCATTTCTAATACATTAAAAAAAAAAAAAGCGCTTCGAATGATTTATGTACAAGATTTAAAATATTAATTTGATGATAATTTATCAGAATTACTTATCATCAGTTGAATATTTGAAATTTTATTTAATATAATTTATATTTAAAGCAATTGATTTAGTGTCCATATAAGTGGACCAAAGTTGAGTGTAGACAATAAAAAAAAAAAGAAGAAGAAGAAGGAATTAAGTCTCATCTTTATCATTAAAAAAATATTTCCGGAGACATGAGTCACTTTTTGAGTTATAGGGATCAATTCATTTCATAAACTTAGCATAATGAGGCGTTATTGTTTGGACGCATATTGGGAATCTACGATGGTTGCTAATTCCTCTGCTTACCCTTAGTACATATAAGAAATCAATGTTTGATGCACACGTCTTCACTCATAATATGTGTAATGCATGACCGAGCATAACGTTGAGTATTGGAAGACCGATGTAAGATTGGCATGATCTACAATGTCCATATGAAATATTCAAACATGATGCCACAGAATATCCCAAGCATCAATAAAGAGAGGACTCCTCACTATTCAAAGCGCTAAAGCAAGATTTTACTGAGCATATAATATAAATCGATGAGTTAAACCGGTCAGAAGTCAACATATATCAGATTTGATATCAATTCAATAAAAAAAAATATTATTAATTTCTAACATAATATTTAAGATTCGTTAAAAAAAAAAGTTGATGCAATAAAAGTGACTGAAAAATATACTTAAATGTGTCAGAGTTAAGTGAAAAAGAAATATTAAAATTATACTTTGATCTATCTTTATGAATAAGAGGGAGACTCGATTGAACCAGGATAAATATTTATGTATACAAAAAATTAAAAACATGTCAAAGATAATAAAATCACGACAAAAAATTTGAGAAAATGAACTGACATATATTAGGTCTTGTCTATAAAGTAAAACGCTTAAAACTTTTAGATTCGGATTAATATTAGTGTCCAGACTTGTGTATACGCTTAAAACTTTTAGATTCGGATTAATATTAGTGTCCAGACTTGTATATATTAATCGTACATCGATTTAAGCGAATTAAATGTATGTTGGTTTGACCTGTACTCGCGGATTGTTAACGGACGGCATCGTGGGAAGGAGAAGGAGACGACCAAGGAGACGGTCGCATGAGCCCTGAAGGGGGACAAGAGAGATGAGGACAAGGGAGAGGCAAACGAAGGGAAGAGGTGTAGGGCGTAGGGGGCTAGTCCTACATATATATATATATATATATATATCTTTCCACGCTCACTGACAGCAGCACAGTGATCCCGCTCAGAGATTGCCACTGCCAACGCATATAATAGCCTCCTCATCTTCGCAGTACTGTTCCCACCACCACCACCACTACCACCAGGAAAGGAGCCCATTCAAATCATAACACGTTCACCCCACCCCACCCCCCCCCCCCCCCCCCCCTACGTGCACAAAAAGGCTGGGGAGTGAAAGTAAATGATCCCCTGCTCCCAACGTACGGTTCATCAGAACCTAATAATGAGTAGCCATCTCATTCAAGAGCATGATTGATAAGGACACTTCATTTCCTTTACATCCACAGCCCCTTTCCTCTCTCCCTCTCTCTCTCTCTCTCATCGACACCCAACATGCCATCTTCCCATGGAATGACTTGACATTATCTAGTTTAATGAAAACAGCAGTCACCCGAGAGAATATAAGCCAATCATAAGAACCAGCCTAAAACGTGCATTTGTGTCCATTTAAGTCTCGGATGCATCGTACCTTATCGTTTATTATTATCATCAGCTAGTCGTCTGACTTTGAGGGCTCCGTAAGCTTTCATTTTTCTGTGATCTAAAAGAGAAATCATAGGTACGTCGCTACAGATACTTCATGTCCGTATACACTATTCTTCTTGCCCTTTGAATCTTTTAAATACCTCCGTGAATCTCATCGACCGTTAAAGGACAAGCTTCCACAAGCTCGCTCACACTCATTTTCAACTGATAGATCATATCATTGCAACGCAGTGGTATTAGGAACACTGCGAAGATGTGAGCAAAACTGCAAGCGAAAACAGTACTTGGATTATGTTGTGCTGTTACTAATCGAATACATTAGCTATATATCGCATGAGCAAGAAGAGTGTGTTCTTTACGTTCAACTCCCACTGTCTCATCCTGGTATTATTTTTAGAGAAATAGAAAGAGCCGAAAGGATCAGTCTGAATTGGCCCTGCAAACAGTACTTGGTTTATGACTTACAGTTACTAATAGATTGCGATAGCTATCCTCCGAGCAAGAAGAGGGTGTTCTTCCTGTGTGTGCAGTTACGATAAGATAAGAAAGAAGTTTCCTTCTCCTGTGTGAGTTTTTCTGGAGGAGAAAACAGGAGCGGGAAAGATTTGGATGCAAGACTGTCTCGGTTTGCCCGGCCTCTCTCTCTCTCTCTCTCCCTCTCTCCCCTCAAGTTTAAACTATTGTTCTTCTTATCAGCATCTTCTGCATTCGATTTGATCTTTGAGATTCATCAACAAGTAACTTCATTCTGCGTCGACGTACCATCCGTAGGCTGGATTTGAAGCTTCATCAATGCCTGGTCTTTGCCAATGACAAGCACAGACCTGTCGCTATCTTAACAAGAGAACTTAAGATTTGTAAGCAAGTTTGAGGGTTTCCCAGAAACCCGGTAACAACTATGTAATGCTCATAAAGGAAGTCAGGGACAGAAGAAGAGGGGGAGAAGGACGTCCGTGGTGCAGCAGCACCCATCACAGGGACTGTCTTCCCTCGTTATTAGCCAAAAAATGGCAAAACAAAGTGGGGACGCAGGCGGTGGTCCCCACTCCGGCGAACCATAAAAGGAAAAAATTGCAGAAGCTTTAAATGCTGCGTCCGTAAAAAGTATTATTACATAATGTAATAAACAACATAAATGCATCCTTACAGATGCAACCTAAAACATACACACACACACTCTCTCTCTCTCTCTCTCTTTTGTTTTTGTGGGAGGGGTGGGGGAAAGAAAGGGCAGGAGACGACAAAATGGCCAAAAAGTAGTGCAATATGTTTGCCAGCCCACCACCTCAACAAGAGGACAAGAGGCCCCCACAAGACGACAAAAAGTGACATCTCCTACTTAAATTTGACAGTACTTGGATGATACTGCTGTGGCCTCGATGACCCACCTTTGCACCCGAGATGTTGACGCCTCAATCCGGTTAATCGGGCCCCAGTCAATGGCTACAATTCCAATTGATATCAAACGAATCAAGAAAAAAAATAATTAAAATGATCAATTGCATAACAAATTTGGCTAGACCAACAATTAATAAATGATTTAATTACGGAAATATTTTTAAAAAATTAAAATATATAATTTTGATTTGAAATAAAAATTTTCTAAGACGAGAACCAGAATTGGAATTGCCTCTTCTACGGGGACGTGGAACCTTATGATGACAGATACGCATAATATACCTTTTAAGTCACTTGAGTTGCTCGGTGACATATTTCTTCTCTTGATATAACCTCAATTGTTTTTTGGTGTCCGTTAGATCCAGTTGTTGACCATAACATTTAAGTGTTTTTTTTTTTTCTTGTGGAAATGCAGATTTATTATCCTTTTGTTCGTATTTGTTAGTGGATTCGGATCCGATTTAAAGAATTAAGGTAAGATAGGTTTAGTTTCAAGGAGATTCGGGTCAAATTGCATCCGGTTCGCGTCGGATTTGGCTTTTTGGGTTCGGGAATTCGTCCGAGCCGAAACCGTTCGCCCATAGCCCCGTTTAGAGGTTGTAGCACGTTTGAACAGCTGGCGGTGGCGGATACCCTGCGGGCCCGGTCGATGATGTCTCAGTGGCTCACAGCCCCTCGCCTGCGTCCTGTCGTCATGCGGTTGCGACGAAGGGCTTCGACCTCCCCCCCTCACCCGCTCATCGAGCGCTTCGACCTCCCCCCCTCACCCGCTCATCGAGCGCTTCGATCCTCCGCGGACGCGATGCTCGGCGTTTTGTCTCCACATTCATGTGCGAGACTCCACCATCTGACACGACACTGTTTCAGGCGACCGGCCGACCAGGCTGAGCTGGGGAGGCCATAGAAGAGGATGATGAGCTGCTTCTGTTGTTTCGAGGAAACAAAACAACAGAGCAATGGCATGACTCGGATCTCTTCCTCTCCGGTTGGTGAAGCCGCTGGCATTTGACTAAAGCTTCATGATGAACAGACGATTGTGGGCGAGCCTCATGTCACAAAGGTCCATCGACGGATAGATGGAAGTCGAGAGCCCACAAGCCAAATTACCAGCTGGATCAGCAGTGAATGCAGCTTTCTCAGCCGCAATGTTTTATGCACATTAAGAACAGAGGGCACATGCAGATTGATCATAATATAGCCAAGAACTTGTGTACCTGTCAGGTTACATTCATGTGCTCCTCTTACTAATCTTTCTGCTCCACCATAGCATCTGTCTTCTAGTGCTTCATCTTCTTGTCGCTGTTGCAGTAGAATTTGCCAACTCCAAATTTTGAATGTCCTGTAAAACCATGACTCTCATTTACACATATAACTTGTGCGCTGCAGGGAGGAACGCATTCTGATATATGGCGTGGCCACAGAGTTTATTTACATCACTCACGCCACTGAGTTCTTCAAATCGGATAATGAGTCCCCATAAAAGATTAATATACATCAGATTCAACTCAAAAAAGCTTCAAGCTTTCAAAGTTGTACGTCAAACTGGTCATTTCCGCCTTCTCCAAAGCTTATTGGGCATTCTGTTGGCAGAAAAGGGAAGCATCAACTTTGGGAGAGACAATTCCACAAACACCAAGATGGACACAGACACAGACGCTATATCTTTCAGCACCAAACACGAGCAATTTACAAGAAGACAACCAATTACAATGACGACGTAAACTTAGGTGGCTGAGAACCGCCTTTCTGTCTCCTCCACCGCTGCAATGGTAACTGACATGACGGGCTGCTGGAAGCTACGATCAACGCCGTTGGCCCAATGTGTGAGGCCCATTAGATCCGGTGGACTCCGTGGAGCAATCCGGACTGGCATCTCCATCTCCTGCTTCTCTCTCTACCTTCTGTTCCCGTTGGAGTCGAAGCGTAGGGTTAAGTTTCTGAGAGGTTTCCTCCTCTCCTACGATTTACGTTCCCTATGCTCTCATGGCCGCCGCCTCGGCTTCCTCGGCCGGCCCCCGGGGCTCCTCGAAGACGGAGAGCTACATCGACACGAAGCGGCGGCGGGACGACGTCGGGCAGGCGAATATACACGCTGCGTGGGGCCGAAGGGCATAGATAAGATGATGGCCTCCGCCAACGGCGAAGTCATCATCACCATTCTACAGGCGGTCCCTTACTCGGGTTGAGAACGCCAACATCGCCGTCATCCAATTCCAGATCTCACATTCGAAGACCGCGACATCGATCAGAGCAGTGTGGTTTCCGACTACACCCGAATGGACCGAATTGTCCGAGAGGGAGCGAAATTATATTCTGGGGATGGTTACGAAGATCAAAGCCACGGGCTGCAATGTTCTCCTCATCCGAAAAAAAAAAAAAAAAAGACAAAAAAGCATTATGAGGGATGCTGTGATTGATCTCTCGCTACACTACTTGGCCAAGGCGAAGATCTTGGTGATCCAAGGATGTGTGTAGAAAGAGAGGAGATTGAGTTCATCACGAAGACGTTGAACTGCTTGCCAATCGCCAATGTCGAGCACTTCCGGGAGGAGAAGCTGGGTCTAGCAAATTGTGTGGAGGGGGTCGCGGTTGGGTATATGGGAAGATGGCAGGGATAAAGGACATGGGCAGGACGGCGACTGAACTTGTCCGATGATCAAACGTTATCGATGAGGCAGAATGCAGCCTCTGTGATGCTCTCTGTGTTGTGTGTCAGGTCAACTCGATCCTTTGCTTTTTGACATAGCTTTACTGAAATCAGCGTCTTCATGCTTCCTCGAGTTCTTTTCCCTTTAGTTTTATCTGCGAATTTTTTAAGCAGCAGTTGAATGGTAGCCTTTGGGTTTTATGTAGTTTGTAGGGGTGTTTTACTTGTGGAGTAATTGAAGAGGGATTGGGTATTGTGATGTTTCCGTGTCGGGTCTATTTTTATGCTACTATGGTTTTTTCTTTTTTCTTTTTTCCTTTCCCCCCCTTATAAATGTAAGTGATAAAGATGATATTTGATCCCAAGAAGTTATGATGATCTAACAAAAAGTTTATCAGCTAAGCTAATTAGCACCTTTAAGATATGTAGTCAGATTAGGAGGTCTTGAATCGATAAACGAGTCTAATATACTAGTACCAAAACAATATTTTTGGTGTAATACGATCGAATGAGATTTCAAATTGTTAATTAATACTTTAGCAACCATGCATATTGCTTAGCGGTGGTAGATGTCACCGAGACATGTTGAAAGAGTAGTCGGAGGGTTGAGTTAATGTCACCATTATGTTTGAAAAGGTATTTAGTGTCATTATAGGGAAGATGTTTAATTTTTGGCTTGGACCGTGAGGGTTGAGGTGAGCGACGACTTGGTCTCTTGATTAATCTTAGATATTTGACAAGAGTAACATACTTTATGGGTATGTCCTTTAATATTTGACATGTTTGGATGAGTTAGGTATCAGGACTGTTTGGTTACACTATTGTGGTTAGATCAAGCTGCAACCTAACTTTGTGCTAGTTTTAATGTCCTTGATTTGTTCGGATGTCTAGAATGCTACCACTATTTATAGGTTTCTGTTTAGTTATCTAAGTCAAGAACCTCAACAGAAATGATGCTTGATTTCAGGATCCAAACTGCATAAGATCAGTATTATTTTTGAAACCATGACTGGGAAAACTCTCTCATGTAAAGTTTGTATACATCAAATACAAACTCTCCAGGGGTCTCTGTATATGGATGTTTGCTGTTGTGAGGGGTTATACATGCAAACATTCTTCCGTTCAACTGTCTGCATTCTTTTCTGCATCATTGCCATGCAATTACCAGTTGGATGTTACCTGCGCTTCTTCAACTGGTGTTGTTTGCTCCTCACATTATTTTTGTGATGTTAGATGCAGGAAGGTTTCCTTTTTTTTTTTTTTTTACATTAGTTCTTTATTAGACTCCATATATTAGTTGGACATTTTGATATTGACTTAGATTTACATACTTCATGACATGATAAGATGCTTGGTGAATAAATTGATTTCTCATTGCTAGTGGAGGTGCTCCAGAATTTGAGATGTGAAGGCAACTTGGTGTTTGGGCAAAAGAACTTCAGGGAATGTAAAGTTACTGCACAAAGGAGTTTGCAGAAACTTTGGAGGTTATTCCTTACACTTTAGCAGAGAATCCAGGGTTAAACCCCATAGTCATTGTTACAGAACCTAGGAACAGGCATGCCCAGGGTGAGGAAAGGTCAGATCACCAACATATTGGGGGGAAAATGTGGTGCAGCCACTGCTGGTTAGCACAAGTGCAATTACACTCGCCACCAAGTGCGTGATGATGATCTTAAAGATCGATGACATTATCACTGTCAGGTAGATTGGAGCATATGTCAACAGGCAGCAAGCTTGGGACTTTTATGATTTTGTTGTACCTTTGATGCTTCTGTAGTCTACAAGATCGATGACATTATCACTGTGAGGTAGATTGGAGCATATGCCAACAGGCAACAAGCTTGGAACTTATATGATTTTGTTCTACCTTTCATGCTTCTCAAATCTACAAGATCGATGACATTATCACTGAGTTAGATTGGATCATAGGCCAAGAGGCAACGAGCTTGGAACTTGTTTGATTTTGTTCTACTTTTCATGCTTCTCAAACATACAAGATCGATGGCATTATCGCTGTGAGTTTGATTGGATCATAGGCCAACAGGCAACAAGTTTGGAACGTACATGATTTTGTTCTACCTTTGATGCTTGCTTCTCAAATATACCAGAGCTGCAAGCAAGGGCAACTCCTTTTTAAGTCTTTGTTACCAGTTTAAGAGTCGTAGCGATTACAGTCTTTAATTTGTTTGTATGTTTGTCGGTAAGAGTGTTGTGATTTTGCCGGCTTAGCCATCTTGAAATTGAAACAAGTGGATGCTTGTTATTTGTTGCTTCTTCACTTTGTTCAACCAGTGAGCTTCATATTATTTGTTCAACTGGAGGTGGCATTTAGAAAACATATACTCTTAAGAGGAGGCCCTTTTGATGTTGATATAACAACATTTTCCATTCCTTGCCTATCATCATATCCTTTTCCTTTTCCAAGTTCAGCTATATGTCTTAGCAAGACATGTATGTATGTTTGATTTGTGCAGATAGTTGACTGGCTTTGGCGGATGGAATTGTTAGTTTGCTTTGTCAAATGATGTAAGTCATGAAGATTGATCAATTTCAAGACTGATACGATATGGTTTTTACCAACTAAACTAGTTGGGGATTATTTTTTTTTTTCTCAAATTTCTCGAAGGGTAAATGTTGAAGATAAGATTCAGGCCTACTATATCATTATTATCTAAGCTAATGAACATGGAAGAGACCTTGAATCCTCAATTTGGGATAAGTGATTGATATCTACACAGGCAAAAGCAGTTGAGAATTAATAGAAGTGAAAATCCATACCCTATCTTGAAATATTAATTTAAAATTTGTAACTAAATGAGATTTTAGTTTAAGAATCTTAATTAAGATACAAGTTTTTAAGACCAAACGTTAAGGTCAAAATCTTCGGCTGACCCCATCTATAAATAGAGGCTAGAAAGATATATATATATATATATATATACATATAGATATAGTTTGAAGATTATTAGTTACGAGTTTTTCTATTCTTCTCATATATTTTCTTTTTTTGTTTCTATGATTTGTTGCTGCTTACCAAATACCCGAGAGATTTTCCAACACCCTAATCATGTCTATTAGAAACAAACAACACAATTAATCCTTAATCGATGATTTTTCTAATCATGTTGAAGACTTTGAAATGCATAACATGAATTCGAACGCCATCAAACAAGCATCAACTAATATTTAGGGCGCCAGCGAAAACGACTCAATTTGCAACATCTTCGGGACTATGTCGGCAATATAATGTCTCTGAATACAATTGTTTCACACAAGCCAATAGTCATGGATGGAATATTTTCTTGCAGTTCATCACTACCGTGCCAACTGCATTTATTCTTATACTTAATTCTGCTCCCCACAGGTTTGTAACCAAAACATGAGTCCGCAAAACACAAAATGGATACTTAATACTAACTTATGAACCAAATGAGCTGAATCTGGAAACTAAAAAGAGGTGATTAGCAGTTTAGCACCTCCTTTAGTAAGTATAACCCTTCTGAAACATTCCTGTCTTGGCTTCCTGACTCTCCCCCTTGGCAGAATAATGACCGAGCTGTGCAAGGGAATTAGCCTTTGCACGAACCAAGAGCGCTTTCTGTGCCGCCACAACATTCTCCGGACGGCCCTGCCAAGTTTTCAAGACTGTGTTTTGAAGAGCTCGAGCATAAGAGAAGGATACATGCCATGGATTGGGAGCCTGGTTCATCGCATTCAGATTGAGGGTTGCCTCCATTTCAGACTGCCCTCCCGACAGAAACTACAAAAAGGATAACAAAAAAAAAGAAAGAAAAGTAATCATCATTCTGAATATCTCTTTTTGATGGTGTTAGCATCACATATTTCCATTCATCATTGTGAAACCAAAAAATCTAGATATATTAGAACGTTGTCATGTTTGGAAATAAAGCCAAATGATAATATACTCTTGTTGAGATTATTTATATATGGTGTCTTGTGTCCATGAGATGCAAGAATTAGCAACGGCATAGTGCTTATGACAAAAAAAAAAAAAAAATTGATCGATCAGAAAGAAGGAGCAGTCAATGACATGTTTTGGAGCATACCATTATTCCAGGAACTGCAGGTGGTACCCTTCTGTTTAGCATCTTAAGTGTATATTTTGCGATCATCTCTGGAGATGCCTTTTCCTTGTGTTCAGCACCTGGGGTTACCATACTTGGCTTTAGCAGGATTCCCTCAAACACCACATTGTTTTCAGCTAGATAGTAGAACACCTCTGCCCAAACTTTTTCTGCTACTTCAAGTGTTCTTTCAATCGGGTGGTCACCGTCAAGGAGAATTTCGGGCTCCACTATTGGGACAAGACCATTGTCCTAAAATGTCACAAGAATGACAACAATTATCAAGCTCTGCCTATGAAAATCTCAACCAAATATGATGATGCTACTATTCCAATCCTACAAAAATGAATAATTAAATGGAAATTAAGTCTTAGTGGCATGTAATAATCGCAATTTCATGTAGGGAAGTAATTCAGTAAATTTGGCATTTTTAGTTGGCACCCCTTCAATAAGCATATGATATCACAGTATGAACAAATAAAAATATGATTCAAAATTCTTGACCTAAATTAATTTCACTTTTTCTTGCTCCTGTTTCTTTCGTTAATGCATTAAGCTCTTTTTGTTCTGCAATCAAGGAACACCAACAGCTCTTCACAAGTTATATCACAATCTCTACATGAGATCATCACTTCGCCCAAGTAACCTAGATATGCTTATGATCAAAACAACATGTGGGTACGTGATTAATCAGATCTAGAGATTGAACTCTTACCTATCATTCTGCAATGTTTAGGAAGAAAATATGTGGAGTTTGATCAAAGGCCTAGAACTACAAGCAAGCATAAGATGCCTCTGTTGCATTTGTTTTTTTTTTTTTTTTTTTCATCACTAGAACTGTTGACATAAGAGAGCAAATGACCCCTGACATTCAGTTCTAAAAGTTTTACGTGAAGATTTTGACTCAGCTTGAGGATGCTTGAAGTACCTGAGCAATGGAAGCATACCGAGCAAGACCCCATGCAGCTTCCTTTACAGCCAAGGCAGAAGGACCACAAGGAATGCTGACAACTGTCCGCCTGAAGTTTTTGGCAAATGTTAGACATGACCAAATTAGCAATTATACTTGGAAAGATGCATGATGATGAAACATAAGAAGAAGCATTTGGAGTCCCAGCCAGGGATTTAAACCCACCACTTGGCAAAGCGTGCTCCTTGCTTGTAATATTCAGCACATCTCGAGGCCAATCCATCCAATCCTTGGCACCAGGATTCATTGTTTGATCCAGGTAATGGAACCAAACCCTTGGCAGAAAAAAAGAAAACATTTCATACAAAAAAAAAAATCAGTACAGATTCCCCAAAATAGACTGTCGGAAGTTGACATTGTAGCATCTTCACAAATTCCGGTGATAATTACCTTATCAACCTTTATACCCGGCATTACTTTCTCTTGGCGTAAGCAATCCACAAACTTCTTCCCATCGGTGGTCGACTGGTAAAGTGTTTCCTCGAAAAGAATGGCCCCAGAGATATATTCGCCTAAACCAGGTGTTGTCAACAAAAGCTGCCTGTAGGCTTGGCGATTTGCCTCCGTATTGTCCAGGCCAATCGAAGCAAGCCTCTTCCCACAGGTTGCATTTGATTCATCAATTGCAAGAATCCCTCGCCCAGGGGAAGCAATGACTTTCTGAAAACATAAATTTCAACCGGCATCTTGTTGTTCATCAATTGCAAGAATTCCATGCCTCGAGGAAGCAGTAAATTTCTACAGAATTAAAAACTTTCCATTTCATTGGTCTTGGCCTTCTTCTATACAATCTCAATCTGCCAGTGCCATCTTGTTTGCTAAACTAACTACTTAACATGGAGATGATGACAAAAATGAGCAGCAAAAGATATGCTACAGCCAATCAGGAAAGGTAGCACAACATTAGAAATCTTTAACACGCTGCAATTAGATTTTCTGTGGACCAAACCAACTTCATATTAAGTACTACTCGGAGAGTGTCAAACCTACTGTGCTATTCAAATCTAGTACCATTACAAACACAAAAAAATTGACCAAGCCCGTGATGTCGACACAAATTGATCAAGCCCAGGATCATCTATCTCAAGGAGTGTCTAAATAATAATTATGAGAAAAAAAATTCATTTATGTCTAACCAGTATAGCAAGAAAAAGAAATCTTTTTTGTTCCCTTTTGATTTTTACGGAACAGTAAAAATGAATAAAATCACAAAAAAACGTTATCTTTCATAACAAAAGATCGATAAACACAAGAAGATGGAACAAGTTCAACAGATTAATGGAAAAGAAGCCGGTTCCATAAAATTTTCCAACAAAAAAGGCCAGAATGTCACCAGAGATCACAGAAGGACAAAAAGGCGATCTTTTCCGATCGAATAAGGCTCTTTTTTCGATTCAAAGTGGAGGGATCGGGTCACAAGCACCACGAACCAGTGAGATGGGCGAGATCAGGAGAAGAAAAAAAAAAAAAAGAGGGTTAATGACTCACGGCGGTCAGGACGAGCTCGTCGGTGTACGAACCGGCCCTGATAGGCCCCACGGCCACCCGCCGCCGTGGCGCTGCCGTGAGGATGCGGCTCCGCCGGTCCAACGACCTGTCACCTGCGATCCATTGGCTCGATGGAGCGCTCAGTTTCAACGACGCCATCTACCTTTCTCTCTCCGCCGGAGATCGTCCCTTGGTCCAACGATTCACCCTCGCACTATGCATATATATAGAAGGGTTCTCGTGCATCGTGTTCGCCGCCCCGCGTCACCACGGGCGAAGCCAAAAATTTTGGATCGACTCACACTAAATTACCCATATACCCTTATGAAGTTTTCTATCCGTTTCCCTGCGTTTCGAGTTTCCTAAGCAAACCGGCAAAAGCGAAACAGATTGCGTGTCAATGTCGTGAACCGGGAGGGCGGTTTTAGTAAATCGGGTTTAATTGCTTTATATTAAAAAGGTCAAAAGGGGAACAGTAAAACTCACTTTTATGATTTTTTTAATATTGGAATTTAATTCCCGTCTTCCTGGATGTTAGGTTGGGGAGGAGTTTGGTGCACCAACCCACCCTAATATAATTGTCATCTTTATTCTGAACTTGGACTATCATGTGATGATGACCACCCCTCACCGTATCAGTGTTGAGAATTAGATCGGACTCAAAAACAAACATCGACGTAAACCCCATTCAACGCATCACCCAATCACAGTGGTGTTCAAATTGAGTCGAAAATTTAAAACTAAATCGATTCAAAATCTATTATATTTGAATCAATTTATAAATAGTTTAATTTTTTAAACTATTAAATGATTCCGAATACTTTTTTTTTTCTTTTCTTGATTCGATTGCTCATTTCAAACTAAATTAATTTTAAATTAAAAATATTAGCCGAACCCGATTTATTATCATAAGTCTTAACTAATTCAATCGGTTAATCAAATAAATCAGTATAAATATTCTAAAATTTTTAAAATTCAAAATACAGTAGCAATGTTGGGTTCAATCTCAGCGTCATCATAATTTCACAAGTGACATAGATTTAATTTCATAAATTTTACCCTAATTTATTTTTTAAAAAATATATTTTTAAAATACTTAAAATTATAAATCGATTACGGTTAGATTTGATTCGCCCCTCTTTTCTTTCACGAATAAATTGGGCCGTATGGGCTACTGGGCCTTTTGTTTGGCACAAACAAATGCTCAAATAGCTCCCGCCCGTCCGAAACCGATACAACTGTTCCAGCATATCACACGGCTGTTAAATTTCCTCTTCCCTCGGGACACGGCGGAGTGATAGAGGTCGGTTATAAACTTGGATTAATAAGCTCGCGGTGGGGACTGAACGTGTCGTGTCCTCTGAGCTTTCCCCAATCTCATTAGGGTTTTCCTTTGGCCCCCCATTTTCGTCCTCGTTCTCCGATCCCCCGACGGAGACGAAGGCTGGGCCTCGCCAGCTCTCCCGATCGAACCATCAAGGCGGAGCGAGAGCACGAGGAGCGACGCCATCGCGGCAAGTGTTCGCTCCCAGGATCGGCCCCCTCTCTTCGATTCTAGAGCTTCGATTCGGATTGTTGGTCTTGTCTGTGAGGAATAGAGAGAGGGGGAGCGAGGGTGTTCGAGATCCTTGTGGAGATTCAATAATTGGGTGCATTCATGTTCTTAGGGTTTTCGATTCGGTCTACTATGTAAAATAAGCCCTCTGCTCGAACCGAATGGATTCTTTTGCTCTTGATGTTTGTAACTAGTAATTGTGGATGGTGCTTCAGTTTTTGTCCTCTTCCTCCACTTTCGTCGTTTTATTTTCCTCGTCGTTTGATGTTTGTATGCCTGATATCCCAGAAAGAAGACGAAAAGAAGTATAAGCTTATATTTGAACCCAGAGGTGTGGGATTTTGATTCGACTTAGTAATTTTCATTGTACTTGAAACATCAAAACAGTTCACTTTGATAGACTTGAGACAAGAAAAGGAAGAGTTATTTATCATTGATGGAGAGCTCTGGATTAGTTAAACGGAGTAACGGGCACCTTGGGGTCACCGAGCCAATCTCGTGGAGTGGGCCGACTGAATATGACGTGATCAAGACACAGGAGCTCGAAAAGGTTGAATTTTTTAATCATACTGGTGCTTTTTTGTTTTGTACAAATTTGTTCTTAAAATGAATGGGTTATTGCAATCTACCTTTCCTTTCTACCAGTATCTTGCAGATGCTGGGTTGTATGAAAGCCAGGAAGAAGCTGTTTCCAGGGAAGAGATTCTGGGAAGATTGGACCAGGTTGGAAATTTGTGATTTTATTTAATGTTATTTATTCCACTGTTTGCTTCTTTTTGCTGGACCTCATGTTTTGCGAATTTTGACAGATTGTGAAAATATGGGTCAAGAAAATTAGCAGGGCCAAGGGATTCAATGAGCAGTTTGTCCAAGAAGCAAATGCCAAGATATTTACTTTTGGTTCTTACAGACTCGGGGTACTTCCGTTCAACATTTTTTGTTCATTGATAAAAGGCATTCACATTGGAGGCTTGACTAACTTAATAATTTGCTCTTGTTGATGTTGTACCACTGTGAATGTAGTGACATTTGACTTTTGTAAAATTTGATAAATATCAAATAATTTGCAACTGCTTTTCATGAATTTAAATAGGAAATCTGCAAATACATGCCCACTCACTGGTTTTTGTTCTCTTAAACTGACCCTTATATTAATTGCTCACCTGTGACAGCACAGGATAACACGACAAAATTGGTTGTATGCCTACTTCATTGAAATTTGGTTTCTGTGTGTACTCCTTGAGCAATAGTTTCAAAACTTCTGAGCATCCCTCCATGTGTTTATTCATAAAAAAAAGATCCAGTCTCAGGTCACTATGGCATTTCTAAAGGAATTTTGTCCATAATGCAGTAACGAACATCAACCACAGAACCTTATTACAACTTACTGAGCATAATGGAAGACAAATAAGCATAGTAATTCTGTAAGTTAAGATTCCATGGGTTTAAATTGAATAAACTTGACTAATTTGGGATTGATATAACCCTCAATCCAGCTTTATTACAGAAGATTATTTCACTTCTCTTAACATCTTAACTGTTACACCATGGTTTTTTCATTTTCTATCATTTACCATTCATCATATTGTCAAAATTCATCAGCTTGTACTTCATGTTAATTATACAAGCCATCTGAGCACCAGTCTTACTCGGGAAGATGTTATAATCTGTTAACAAAGTGTCTTGGTTAACATGTGAGAAGTTGCTTTTTCATGGTCGTCGTTGCTTATTTACTTCTCATATGACTCACCTGTCATCAATGGTTGAGCATCCAAAATTGATTTTTTTTGGTGCTATTTATACTAATGCTGGGTTATCCTTTTTTATTAATTTGAGGTGCATGGCCCTGGTGCTGATATAGACACATTATGTGTGGGTCCAAGACATGCTAGTAGAGAAGTATGATCAAGCCTTTTTTATCATTCAGAATGTTGTACTGTCTTTGTTTATCTCAGGAATAATCATTTGCAGTTACAATCTATTCTTTGAACTTTTTTGCAGGAAGACTTCTTCACAGAACTGCATAATATGTTGTCTGAGATGCCAGAAGTGACAGAACTGCATCCTGTCCCAGATGCTCATGTCCCTGTGATGAAGTTTAAGTTTAGTGGAGTCTCCATTGATCTTCTTTATGCTAAACTATCACTTTGGGTCATACCCGAAGTAAGTTTGCTTCTCTTTGTTAGGCGTTTCCATGATTTTACTAATTAAGCTGTCTTGCTTTACTTTGTTAAGCTGCAACATTATTGTACAGAAGATTCAGGTTTATTGATGCAACAGTCATATTGCTTGGACATGCATATTCCAAGATATATCTTTTCTCTGAACGGCTAAAAAGCTGCTTAGACGCGCTTTTGGGTACTGAAGTGGTGAAATGTTTTACAGTTCCACTTTTATTGCATTGTTTCAGGACCTGGACATCTCACAGGACTCTATATTACAAAATGCTGATGAGCAGACTGTTCGTAGTTTAAATGGGTGTAGAGTCACTGATCAAATTTTACGCTTGGTACCAAATATTCAGGTCCTTGATCTCATTATAGGCCTCCACATCTAAATTTCACTAGTAATTTAGATAGAGCATGCAATAAAATAACAAAATCTACAAAGTTTCCTATTTTATGGATTATGTAATTTTTTGATAGTTTGGTTTTGTCTGATCCAGAATTTTCGCACAACCTTGCGTTGCATGAGGTTATGGGCCAAGCGCCGTGGAGTTTACTCGAATGTATGAACCTTGTGTGCAACCGAGGCTTCGTGCATTTATTTGCATATGTCATATATTGAATCTTTGTTTCTTGATCTTGCCTTCATGTTCAGGTTGCAGGGTTCCTTGGTGGTATAAACTGGGCATTGCTTGTTGCTCGTATATGTCAATTGTACCCAAATGCACTGCCAAGTATGTTGGTTTCTCGCTTTTTCCGGGTCTACACTCAATGGCGATGGCCAAATCCTGTGATGCTTTGTGAAATACAAGAGGGTACTCTCGGGCTTCCTATTTGGGATCCTAGAAGAAATTTCAGAGACAGACTTCACCAGATGCCCATTATAACACCTGCTTATCCTTGTATGAATTCTAGCTACAATGTATCATCATCTACATTGCGTGTGATGACTGAAGAGTTCCAGCGTGGAAACGAGATCTGCGAGGTGCATTGTATCACCTTATTCCCTCGTATCATTGTACATATGATGAGCATAACAAGCATGAGTTTTGCTATCATAGTCTCAATATTCTTTGTTTCTTCTGTAAGCTATCACCGAAGGTTCTTGACATGCAATTTTTTCCTTCACCTATCTCAATTTCGTTAAGTCGGAAATCTGATGGAGGTCCGTAAGAAACTGTAGATTTTCATACTGTTTCGGCAAACTTGTAGGGTATTGATTCTTCCCGTTGTTGACTGCACATCTGATATTTGACTAAATCCATGTTGTGATCTATCTTTTTCATTGTTCATTGTGGTGGTAAATGTGCTCAGGCAATGGAGGCAAACAAAGCTGACTGGGACACCCTTTTCGAGCCCTATCCCTTCTTTGAAGCCTACAAGCATTATCTAGAGATAGATATCATTGCAGAAAATGAATCTGACCTTAGGAAGTGGAAAGGTTGGGTAGAATCTCGACTTCGCACACTGACACTAAAGGTTAAGTGAACAATTTCTACTTTCAATTCCTTGAAGCATCTTGGGACTTCATTGGACCTTTCTGTCTTGATCCCTTTACAGATTGAAAGGCACACATTTGGCATGCTTCACTGTCATCCTTGCCCACGTGATTTCTCAGACAAATCCAGACCATTTCACTGCTGTTACTTCATGGGTCTCCAAAGAAAACAAGGTGTTCCAGTACAAGAGAGTGAGCAATTTGACATAAGGGGAACGGTGGAAGATTTTAAGCACTCTGTAAGCATGTATACTTTGTGGAAACCTGGAATGGAGATCCAAGTTTCTCACATAAAACGCAGAAATGTTCCATTGTTTGTGTTTCCTGGAGGTGTACGGCCTTCTCGTCCTCCTAAAGTTGCAGGGTTGGACGGTCATGCTGTTTCTGGAAGAAAGGTTTCTAATATGGTACATGCTGGAAAACCTGCTGGGAATGTGTCTCATATGGCAGATGCATCTACTGACAGGAAGCAAATGGAAGAAAAAGGTACTTGTTGTGATCCGATTGTTGAATCTTCCAGTGAATCAAGAAAGGGAAAACAATCAGATAATAGGACAGACAGCAATGCTGCTAATATGAATAGTCTGGTCGATCATATATTGAAGCCATCTGAAATGGGAGTACCATCTTCATTTGCCAATGGGGTCTTAGATGTGCCTGATGAATCAAGAAAGAGAAAACGCATGGATTTCACAACAGATAGCTTTGCTACTGATTCAGAGTTTCAGGCAGATCATTCATTTAAACTACCTGAAACTTCAGCTGCCATTGCTGCTTCGGTTGGCCTTGTTGCAGAAATTGACAACGGCGAATCTATTTTTTGCTCTAAAGAAGCTGAGACGTTGGCAATCAGCAAAATAACTAGTGTGCTACCTAGCAGCAACCTTGCTGCTCTGCCAGAGGGGCTTGATGAACTTGAATACTTTGAATCTCAAGGCCATGATAAGGGTTTTGGAGGTCCTGTTGGTGGCCACTCTGTGGAGTCTTCTACTGTCAAAGATGCCGTTACTCAACTTGGAAGTTCTTATGGCAGCGACACAAAGAATGGAGGCGTAGAAGAGCTTGAGGTCCTTGATTTCAATCTGTTTTCTTTACTTGTGTTTTCTGAGATATTATGTTGTACCAGAAGATAATTTTATCCCGTTAAATTTTTTGGAAGGGTTATCGCTATACAGAATTCCATAAATTAGTGCATCAGAACATTCAAATGTGCCACAAGCACATGTTCATCAGGCAATTTTATCAATAAATTAAAGTTGATCACAGCCATCAAATTCTTTTTCTAAATTGTATAGTTAGAGTTAGCCAACTTTATCGGTTAGATTTTTTTTTTTGTCTATAAGAAAACATTTTGTTTGATAATGTGATTGAATTAGTACTGATTCCATGAATTTGTTGATTCAGAAATCTTCAGAGCTTTCTGCTCCATATCTGGGGGTAGCTCCTGCTTCAACAGCCAATACTCAACGCAAGCCCCTAAGGTAATGATGGACTTGTTTGTTTGCCAAGGTTGAAATTGATCCACTACAACTACATATCTGCTAGTTGATTGTCCTGTTTCATTTTAATGTGCCTTCATGTAGAAGCCATATCAATTGATTGTGATGTATGGCTATTCTCTTTCATTTGGATGTTTAAAGCTGAACCTTTTGCAGGTTGAGGTTGTCTACGGTGGTGAAATCTGCTGGAGAGAGATCATGATTCTACTTTCCAAAGGTTGACAAAGCTCCGTTTGTGACCCCCATGTTTGCCACCCGAAGAACTAATTCCGAAGACTACATGATGATTATGCTGTCATTCTTTATTCGAGTACTCGGCAAGTCTTGAAACCTATTGTAATATTACCAATGCGCAATATCAAGATTAGACTTTTGCCTTCTTCCTGTCAGCTGAGTTATTTGGCTGTTGCTTGCAGCTCGGGCTTGTTTGTAATCAAGCAGGCAGTTAGTTTTTCTGCCATGAAGCATGTGGAAGAGTACTTCAAAAGAGTTGGTTTTTATAGTTAATACTGTGGCAACGGTTGTAGAATGTGGATAGATTGATAAGTATTGTTTTAGGATATGAAGATTATGCTTAGTTGACTCGTGAGATGTTGCCCACGTCTAAGTAGTGTGTTGATTCCATCAGATGTTTTAGATTCCTGAAAAGGGAGGGTTATTTGTTTGTCCTCTTTTCTAAAATGAATCTTTTCTTCTCTATTAGGTGGTGGTGAACCCTTTTCTAGCTGATAGTAGAAAGTCAAGTGGTTTAGTGTAGATTAATTGCTGTTGGTAAATTTGGAGATCTCATGATCAATTTCCTCTGTGCTCGCTAGTTACACTACTCAATCCAAAAGAGAGAAGAATACATTGGACTCTTAAAAACTCTTCAAATCTTCTAATAATATATTTGATCTCTTGACAGTAAAAATAATAAGATGATCTTTTGTCGAGTTTCTTGACATAGGCTTTACATTGACTCCAAACCAAATTTGATTATTTTTAGACACTCCTTATGATAAGCTCCAACGAGAACCAAGATTAATTCTGATCCCTAATACTTTGAACAACAGCGAGAATCCATAATAAAAATAGGAATGAAAGAAAAGAAACCCTTATGGGCATTGACAAATCGCCCAAACTCCTTTTTTTGATATGTCCGCAAACTTTGTGCAAGCAATGACTATCACCTCGATTTAATTTGTTTGCATCCACACAATCACCATGATTAGCTTTTTTGGCTAATATCGACTAGGTTTCTTCTTCTCCACAATTGATCACAAACCACCTATGTAGGGAAGTAAAACCGATTATAGTGGTGCTTTTTATATTTTCATTTTAAAAATAACAAATTGATATTATATTTCTATGATATAATATTTGATTTTTTATTTTTTACAAAAGATAAATGATGAAGGTAGAATAAAATATGTCAGTTAAAGGCTTCAAAAACTCAATCTTTGATAAAAGGGTCTAGTATACCATCACTATGTTGATATATAAGGTGTAGAAATTACATTTGAGGCATGAATATCATTTGAGATTGGCACATCTAAAAATCAATTTAAAAATATTTAACACACTTACATCCACAACTCAATTTCAGAGGACTTTTAGCATATCTATAGCACTAAGAATACGCATTCCGATCCAAACTGATTTATACTTCTCTTACCAATGCTTTCCTAATTTAACCTTTAACATACAAACAATTCTTGCAAATATGATAGATTATATCGAGAATGGTAAATCATCTCTCTCCAACTATAGACCAAAATGATACTATTAGTACCAAAGTCGAGTATTTTCTATCACCATATTAGGGATTTACTTAACAACTTGTTAATCTTGGGACATTGTACACACTTGTCTCCTTATGGTAATAGTAGAGGAGGTCAAGCTCTTACACATAATAAATCCCATTATAGAAGAGCACCCACAATTCTCTTTCTCTCTCTTTTCCTGGCCTCTCTCACCCCTTTATTCTTATAGATCATAAAAGCTCCAATCTCGTTAAGGAGTAACTTCTAACTTGGAACAACATTGAGGGATCAACCTGATGTGTGTTTTTATAATTTATTTTTAGCATTTCTTCACTTTCAAATCCTCCACGTTGGAGTGACCCTTTGAGGCCCTAGCTTTCATTGCCAATGATGTTCTCTGAATTGATGGTTCTGATATAATGACTCTATTCCCATTACTCCAAATAGATAATCAAAATCCGATCAATCAAAATCTAAATCTAAATTTAGTATACCAATTAGTTCAGGGGTGATGTATTAGTAGAAATATGAATATATAAGTCTCAATCAAAGTATATATATATATATATATATATATATATATAATGTAACATTAATTCATGTTAAGTTATAAGTCAAACTAAATTATCAATCCCGACTCAATTTTTGTTCTTACCAATATGAGTCTCTCTATCTTTCCTTCAATCTAACATATTAATTTTCATTCACACTTGCTCATCCACTGCACCCGCTTGTTTGCCACATTTGCTCACCCACCGCCCCTCTTTCCAACTTGCTCGCCCATCGCCTTGTCATCCCCGCCTTGGCGGGTGGCAACCTCATCGTCGTTAATGAAGCTTGCTTCTACTCACACTAAGCATGTGTTTGCGGTATATACAACAGCTCGAGTTGCCAAATGGGATGTTGTTGAAGGATGCAATATTGTTGACTATCAAATCAAGTGAGGAGTGGACGATGGAGGTAGTCGGTGGATCTATTAGGCTTTTAGATAGTTGTAGGGTTTCGGATGCCTTTGAAGAGCCATATAGGACAGTAGTCAAGATGCTCATGAACAAGAGGATTAATATGTCAATTCGGCATTATTGTTTTTCTTAGTTTTGCCTTCGCTGTGTGTATGCTTATGCGTGTATTCTTTAGAACAGAAAGTATATTAAGAATAATTTAGAAATCTTTTACACTGTAGTTCTTTTAGGGGTAAACATGAATGGTTACTAGATGTAGGATCAAGGGTTTCTTTCTTCGAAAGTTGTATGGATGCCTCCAAGGGATGGTAATCAGCAGTATACAATGAGGATGATGACAACATCTTAGGCCCCTAGCAAAGGACCCTACCCTGCCTGTAAGTGGCAACCTCTAATTCACCTGCTAATGCAATGATATATGTTGTGACTGTGAAGTGGAGGAGCACCTCTCCTTTGGTATGCTTCCATGCGTAAATTTACAAGATCAATTGGGGCACATACGACCACCGTGTGCTATTATTTTCACCTGCTTGTAAATGGGTGGCTTAATAGTTTTTATGCTAAAAAAAATTAGTTTGTAATTATAGTTTCTATGCTAAAAAAAATATCATGACAAAAAAAAAAGTGGCAATATCAAGACAATGCTGGAATTGATGTTGTGCTATTTTCAGTCATTTTTGTAAGAAAAATTAGATCTATCATTTTTGTGGCATTTGTCATCAAATTCATCGTTTACTTCTGTACATTTGCTTTCTCCTTGTAACTTTGTTTGCGTGGGATTCATCAGATCTAGATATCACAGCAACTTAAGCAGAGTTCCCATAAGCCAACAAAACTCATACTTAAGTTTGTTCATTTGCTTACATGAGCTCATAGCGAGATGAAAGTGATAACGACTATAAAAACTTATATGCTTATTGGTTAACGAACTTTGCCATGCCTCATTGGAGTTTGACTCAGTGGCAATTTCCTATCAATCTCTTATTTCTATTGGAAGTTGTCTACTTTTAGAGATGGTACCTTCTGTTACATCTGTACTTAAAATTGCAACACTCTGATCTTTGATTCCCACTGGTGTTGTACCTAATAAGGTCCAAAAAATTATCCACCTTGGTGAATTACGAGAGCACCACGGAGGAGAGTAGCAGAGGCAACACTTGCAAAAGTAGAGACACACATGATATGCATAGGCAGCAAGTTTCTTTGACGATGAAAAGGCTCTCATCGGTCAGGGTAAGGATGACGATGCAATGGACGAGCAGATTGGAAAGAGGGTAGCGAGTGAGCAGATTGAAAAGAGGGGTAGCGGATGAATGGGTGCTATGAGTGAATTATCATGAACTTAGTTAGTTTTGTCTAAATCATACGACACCCTTACATGTCTGTCCGCAAAGGATCAACCTTCCCGAAAATTTTTATGGTCTCTTATGGACCTACAAAAGAAAAGATAGGTTAGATAAAATATTTAACTTAGGATCCACAAACAACCATTTCAGCAAACACTTGATAAGTAATACAAATTATAAACATGGACTTCGCAAGCTTTTTACGGTCATACGACAAAGGGTCCAATGTGGTCCACCATATACCAAGATCTCACAAGTGTCCACATGATACAAGCTTCGTTTATAAGCCTCAAACAACCATTGAAGCAAACCTACCTAATAAGCCTACTGCAAGCCCTCTATATGTTGTGCAAAGCATGAATAAAATCGAAAGACAGACATATATGAGCCTTACATCGAATACATTGTTTATAACTTTGTACATGACATTCTCCCTTGCTTATTCTTTCAATATCCTTGTTGAAGCCTTTGGGTATGCCATATCTCCTCACCTTTGTTGAATCTTCAATCTTCTGCTCTAGCTACAACGCACCTCTTAGCTTCCAACTACTCTCTGGTATTGTATTTGAGTAGTCAAATTTTGATCCGTCACGCTGCATCAACTCGCTACTGACTTTGACTCTAGTGTGAGGTTGCCTGAATTTTGCTGATCCTTATTAGTTCTTGTGGATCCTTCCGATGAAAGAAAAGACCTTTCTTGTTATGTGCTAGTCTCTTAGACATCTCTTGCCACTTGAAGTGGGTGGAGAATTCTTAGAGCTTTAACAAGCATCGCCGTGTAACTTTGAAGTTTTTGGGGTCTTTCCTCTATAAAATTTATCTATCGATTCTTCTTCCACTTAGTTGTCACCTCCAAGTAGGTTCACATCACTTCTAATTTCGATTGGTATTTTATTAAAAAGTGAAGCAAATAGTCTACGCCTGATAATATTAATCACCATTGGTGAGGATTTAACAATTATTGTCTTCTACTAAGTATTTTTGAAGTGTCTTTAAACCTATACAAAGCTCCTTTGCCGGCAATAGGGATAATGCCAGCTCCTCTGCCATAGAAGCAGACACATAAGCAGCCACCTAGGTCTTCATTGGCAGAATAGTCTTTAACTAAATTTCTTATACCGCTTTGCCATATCAAGTGCCCATGTTAACTAGGAGGAGACACTAGGATGAGCATGTACCTTTGGTAGTGATCCAATCGAGTTGAATCATCATTCGACAATACTTGTGACACTATCATTCTAGCACTAGAAGGAGGGTCGAACGTCGGAGACACACCCTTCTACCGCTCGTCCTAGTAAATGTCCGAGCAGAGAGGGCCCTTCTCCCCTTTTTTGAGGGCGGAGGTGAGCCCCTCACCCACCTCATTAGAAGCACTCCCAAACCCTAGTGTCAGCACGCTAGGTGTCTGTGACCTCACACTCCTACTGCGCCTTTGGCAATGCTACCCTCGACCCCTTTAAGCCGACGCTCAATCCCCCTTGCTTATGAGAGAGCCAAAACCAGGCCCTAGTGACTCCCTAGAGGGTGGTATGATGATAATCATGCCTTGGAGGCTCCGTCAACATGAAGTAGCGAGACAAAATGAGAGGAAAGGATTCTAAACACTCCTGACCCCCACTCAAGAATCCTTCTAAAGACAAGGATCCAAAATACATTCGAAAGGAGGATTCATTGAACTTAACAAATGAACTATGGCAGCAAATGCAAAACTTGAAAGGGAGGCAACAAAATAGAGCTAGGAAAAACAAAAGGAGGGGTTACAACGACCCAACAACATCAAGAGGGAGGAGGTAGAGTCGGAGAAGTTGTTGGGCGATTATCGAAGGGAACCTTCATAGGACCCAACACTTGGACATCCGAAGGAAGCTCTATGTGGGGATCCTCACCAACCTCGAGTTCGGGGTATCTTGCCTTGAAGTGATCGATGTCGATCTAGTACCTAAACTTATATGTCACTTGGCTAGAGTGTCAGAGGCCAATTGGAACTCCTCGAACTCCTTGTAGGAGGCCATAACCCTCCTCTCCTACTCGGGAGCTTAGCCCTTCTCTTCCTCCTAAGCGTCCCTCGCCTCCTTGGCTGCCAGCTAGGCAGCCATTAACTCGTCGGAGTTAGCTAATATTTGTTCCACCAACTGCCACCCCTCCTCAATAGCCTCGCCTAAAGTGTCTCTCATCTCTTAGTGTAGGGCCTCCATCTACTCCTCGACCTCCCTCATACTGTCAATTGCCATGTCCTCGACAACGACTAGATCATCTTGCGCCTCCTTAACCCATGCCTCGGCCTCCCCTGAATAACATGTTGAATTTCATATTTTGATGATGAGATCAATTGATAAATTAATATGGACTGATATACTCTTAAGATATGTGACATAGGAAAAAATTTCAATCATGGACTCAAACCTTTGGAGGATAAATTGTCGAAGCAGAAAAATTAGACATTGGGTCTAATTTTTCGACATACCAAAAGATGGACTTCGTGCTATGAGTTTGGACATCAGGCTGGAAGGATCGGGTATTGTGCTAAAAGATCAGATGTTGTGCGAAGTCAATATGCTAATAGATTGGACGATACATCGAAGGAACAAATGATGTGCTAGAGGTTCGGATGAAGTGTTAGTTGAACAAATGATATATCAGAATACTGGACAACGTGTTGAAGGCTTCATAATTATAATTAGAGTAGTTAAATCTTGATCATGATTGTTATGAGCCAAATTAAGTTTATATTAGATTGAAATAATGCCAACGTGATTTGGAGCTCATTGGGCCTGAGCTAAGGTTGAATTGGGCTTGTTGGAAGGCTAATTCGATGACCTAAAATAGGCCTAGTGGTGTACCACCCAAACAGTCAAAAAAATACTACTTTATAATGTTTTGGGACTTTCGATGATAGTAGTACCCGTGGTTAATGGTGGTACCACCCAAGCGATGATGGTATTGCCTAGGCTGGCGATGGTATCACCCAGTGCTAATGGTGGTACCACTAGTATCTTGAAAAATCAAGGATTTAAATTTTCGGGTCTATTTCTAAAGCCTTTGGGGGTCTATAAATATCCCACTCATGCTTGCTTGATGTAAGGGTGAACTAGAGAGAATTCTTGAGGTTAAAAGTGTTGTAAACTCTTTTTGAGCATTAGTTGAGTCTCTTCCTCCTTCTTGAGTTTAAAAGTGCTTCTAAGTTGTAGAAGGGTTGAGGTCTCTTATAAAAGAGATATATAAAGGTTCTCTCTTGAGCCTGTTAAGAGTAGAAGGGTTGTAATAAGGGTAGTTATTCTTTACATGTTAGAAAGATGATCGATAGTGAAAGCTAATGCCTTAAGGGTAGAGGAATCGAGAGTGGACGTAGGTCGGGAAGTCCAAACCACTATAAATCAGTTTGATTTCTCTTGATTTTACTTTGTCATTGTATATTGATTTACTTACTTACTACCCTTTCTTGCACTTATAGTTAAATGCACTTCCGATACAAATTTTATTAATCAAATTTGTTTTGCCATAACACTAATTCACCATTTCTTAGTGCCATTACGATCCTAACAGTTGGTACCAGAGCTAAGTTCTCTCAGTTGGATTAACACCCAAGTGAGATTTAATAATTTTTTTTGGCAATCAAGAGGGTCACTCTATTACTTATCCTCCTATGTTCAATGGGACAGATTATACTTATTCGAAAACACCAATGAGGATTTTCTTGATTTCTATGAATTTTGATTTGTGGAACATCATAAAAACCTTCTAAACTAATGAATGAATAGAATAATTTTAAGAAAAAAATATTTTTCTTAAATGCAAAAGCTATGAACACTTTATTTTGTGCTTTAGACAAGAATGAGTTTAATTGCATTTCCACATGTGACATTGCACATAATATTTGATACACACTTGAAGTTACTCGTGAAGGCATAAATAGAGTAAAGAATCTAAAATCAATCCTTAAGTATATAGTTATGAATTATTTAAAATGAAGCCAAGTGAAATCATTGGTGATATATGCACTTATTTTACGGATGTTGTCAATGATTAAAAAGCTCTTGGTAAAAGCTATACTAATCTTAAACCGATTAATAAGATTTTAAGATCTCTTCCAAAAGGTTTGGATCCAAAAGTAACGACTATCCAAGAAGTAATGGAGTTAAATAACTTTCCTCTTGAAGAACTCATAGGATCTTTAATGACCTATGAAATGACATGTAAATCATAATATTATAAAAAAGAGAACAACCTTCCTAAGAAAATGAAGGATATTACACTTAGAACCAAAGAAGATCATTTGAGCAAAAGTCGAAGTGATGATGATGACATGGCGAACTATGTATTGTTGGCCTTCACTAATGAGTTATGTGACTCACCCGAAACATCTTTATCTGATAATGAATTGCTTAATAAATTTCATGATTTATATGATGAACATAAAAAGATAGGTAAGAAATTTAATTGCTAAACAAAGATCATGCATTACTTACTAATGAATTTGATATATTAAAAATTATGTATGACAAATATACATCAACATCTTGTATTCCTTGCTCTAAATGTCAAGATTTAAGATTATATAGTCTTGAACTTAAAAATGAGTTATTTGAAAAATCACATGCCTTGGAAAATATAAAAAATGACCTAATTATCATGAATGAGAAACTAGAACAATGCTTAGAAGAAATAATTGATAGTAAAAATATAATAGAATATTTTAAAAAGAAAAACATGTTACTACCACAAACATTAGAAAATTTTAAAATTGAAGACAAATCATTAAACATGATTCTGGCTAATTAAGATTATGTATCAAGAAAGGAAGTAATTGACTTCATGAGTAGTAACACTTAATAAAAGCCAACAAAATTTATAAAAGGACCCATACAACATATTCCTCTTAAAGTTAAATATAATTTTTGTGGAAGATTTAGTCATTATGTTTACACATGCATTTTTTAAAAAATTATTAAGGTTCATTTTAACCTTTGTGGTTTTGGCCATAAACCACCTAAGCCCTTATGGTTTACTCGTGTCTAAAATAACCCTTACATTTTTTAAAACATAGCATATAAGCCTCTCCCACCAAATATGAGTTAATAGACGTTAGAGTCTACTTACATGGTATGCTGACTCATAATAAAATATTAATATAATGACATATATGATTTAAATAAAAAAGAGTCTATTTTAGCCATTATGGTTTTAGTCATGGATCATTTAAGCATTTATAGTTTTGCTTGTGTCTAAAATAGCTTATATATCTTTAAAAATGGAGCATATAAGCCCCTCCTATCAAGTATGAGTTGACAAATATTAGAGTCTATTTACATGATTTATTGACTCATAATAAAATATTAATATAATGAGATATGTAATTTAAGTTTAAAAAAAAAGTCTATCTTGTCGAGGAAGTAAAAACGACGGTAGTGGCGGAAGAAAGCGGAGAGGTAGAGGTATGCGAGGCTAGAGGCGGAGGTGAGGGAGACTATATTACTATGTTGTAGGCACGATGGGTGGGGGTGTAGAAGAGGACGAAGTGAGAGATAGTGGGGACGAAAACGCATAAGAGAAAGAGGGACAGGAGACCATTGCATGCCTAACATCGAATTGGTCGACGCACATTCTCCTTAGCTTATCGCTATATGCATACGATGCCCTACCAGGCAGTAGCGATTTAGTGCTACTATAGGTGGTCGCTTCCACAACGATGCATCCTCCTATCATTGATAGTGGTCTTAATTTTTTAATTTAAATTATATATATTATTATATTAATTATTTAGTATGAGTCAACATATCATATAAGTAGACTATTATATTTATTAACTTGTCAAGAGGGGCTTATATGCTATGTTTTTAAAATATAGGGATTATTTAGACATGAACAAAATCATGAGGGCTTAAGTAGTCTATGACCAAAACCACAAGGGCTAAAATGTATTAGGATCGAGTTGGAGTGCGCTGGAGATCCAACACACTTCTCAAAGCTCAATAGCCAAGATGAAGGATATGTCACATTCGGAGACAATGACAAAGAAAGATTATCGGTACTAAAAAATTAGTAATAAATTAAATCTTTTAATTGAAGATGTTATGTTAGTATATTGTTTAAAACATAACCTATTAAACATTAGTCGATTATATGATAAGTGATATAATATTAAATTTCAAATAGGAACAAATCTGTTATTGCTTTAAAGAGCGATAATGTTTATACTATCAATCTTGATGATTTTCATGATGAAACTTATTTTTTAATTTTAAACGATGATGCATGACTTTGGCATAAATATTAGGACATGCAAGTATGAAATTAATCTTACAAATTACAACTAAAGAACTTGAGATATTTTTTAATTTTGTAGGAATCTATCCACATTATTTTCAATAAATTTTTCGAAGGTAAGAAAAGTGATTTTGATAATGATTTTTTAATTTTGTTTGAATGAGAGTTTTCCTCTCCAAAGGAATGGATATATCTACTTCTAAAGAAACCTTACCCAAGGAATGGAAGCATATAGATGCACATCTTAAGAAATGAATTATTGGAGATATATCAAATGATGTTCATACTCACTCATCATTGAAAAATATTTATTCAATTATATGAATCAACATCTTGTACTATAATTCTTTTTTTTTACTAAAGAGGAGATTCATCTCAATGAATCATTATCTTGATTTCTTGATACAGTCTTTATTTCATATGACTCATTTATATTAATAACTTATATACCCCATCATCAATTGATATCTCATGACTATATCTTCGATATTAATATCCTTAATGTGATATCAAAGTAGTTTTACAATTAACATATTGGTGTAAACGAAGAGAAGTAGCACCACAATACCATGATATCATTCTCTTCTTTTTGATGATGACAAAGGAAAGAGAAAAGTAATAGCTTCATATTTTTTCTTTTTTGTTGACGACTTGTTGACGACAAAAAGGGAGAAGTAATGTTAATTTTTTGATAATATAACAACTATGTTGCACTCTTATATATGTTGTATTTAAGAGATGTGTAACTATTTTGATATTCTAACTATATATATGATGTGTCTATTTAACTAAAATCATACATATGATTTTTGTAATAATTACTATTGAAAATCACTATGATTTCTAAATAAAATTGTTTCAACTTAAATTCAAAAAGTAGCATTGAAAGGTTATCATTTTTGGAATTCGAGTTTAGTTAAAACTCCATTAATTGGTTATCATCATCAAAAAGGGGGGCATTATTAAATCCTGAATTTTGATGATGTAATCAATTAATAAATTTATAGACTAATATGTTAGAGCCTATATTCTCGGCTTTGTTTGGCAATAGTACCGCTCGATGCCAATGGTGGTACTGTCGGTATCCCGAAAACTTGAGAATTTAAATTTTTAGTTCCATTTGTGAAGCCTTTGGTGGTCCATAAATACCCCACTCATGCTTGCTTTATGCAAGGGTGAAGAAGAGAGAATCCTTATGGTTAAAAGTGTTGTAAACCTTCTTTGAGCATTGGTTGAGTCTTTTCTTATTGAGTTTAGAAGTGGTTCTAAGTTGTAGGAGGGTTAAGGTCTTTTGTAAAAGAGAGATGTAAAGGTTATCTCTTGAGTTTATTAAAAGGAGAAGAGATATAAAGGTTGTCTCTTGAACCTGTTAAAAGAAAAAAAGGTTGTAACACAGATAGTTGATCTTTTCCCATTATAAAGAAGATCGGTAGTGAAAGTCAGTGACCTTGAGAGAACAGGAATCAGAAGTGGACATAGGTCGGAAAGACCAAATAACTATAAATCAGTTTGCTTTCTCTTGCCTTTGCTTTGTCATTGCATATTGATTTACTTACTCACTACCCTTACACTTTTAGTTAAATGCACTTCCCATGTGGATTTCATTGATCGAATTTGATAAATCAGATTCTTTTTGCCATAGCACTAATTCACCCCCCTCTTAGTGCCATTACAATCCTAACATGATGGAAGGCCAGTACAAGCTCTATGGTCAACTCAAAGGCCTCAACCTCCATCACCCTTCATGCCTCCACGAGCCGCTGCTATGCCTCATCGGATTGTCGGCGAGTCAAAATCAACCATGAGAATAGTTTTATGGCCCGAGGCTTCGCCTTTCTTGATAGAACCCCAGAAGGAACTCTATAGATTTTGATCCTTGAGGGGGATCAACCCTTGGAACGCTGTAGAGGTTCCTCCCTCCTAGACTCGGTACAAGATTGAATTAAAATTGTAGATTGCTTGATAAAAAGAGGTGGAGACTACATGATTATATAGGGCTCCAAACCCTAATTCTAGGAGGTGCTTGCCTAACTAAAATTATTCCTTTTCCCCTTCTATAGCCTACCTGCCTTAGAGGGAATAGGTGGCGGCTAGGTTGGCTCTATAACCGACCTAAGTAGGGGAAACCCTAGCCTACTAACCTAGTAAGGGGGGTGATGACCACTAAGCCCTAAGGGCTAATCTAAACTCTAGCTATACTCCTTTATAAGATAGGAATAACTTTATTATAATCTAATAGAGTTTTATTGACTACTTTTAGAGAGATTAGGACTCAACCCTGTTGGAGTCCTATCAAACATGACCTCATAAAATTAGTCTTGTCCTCAAGGCTGAAGTTCTATGAACTCAAGGAACCGGGTCTTTAGCTCATCATCAGCTTGGGTGTTAGTTGAAAGAACTTGAGTTGAGTTGTTATCTTTAAATTTTCATTTGAGATGAGATACTTGGAGGATCAACTGTAATTTTGCAAGGCCCAAAGAAATAGGGAGATCACTTTCTTAAAGCTTGAATTTCGTACTGGTGGAGCTGAAGATGAAGGGAGACTTGATCATTCTCAAGAGACTTTCTTCTGCTCTGGCGTTTGTTAGGGGGAAATTTCTTCCTTGCATGGGCTACCACGTGATTTCTCTATAATAGTAGTCATGCCTTCTTTTGGAGTGAGTACCATCCTCTGTTAAAATCTCTATTGGTGTGAGCCTGATTTAAGTCTGAGGTAGGTAGAAGTGGTGATTTTTCAGGGCCTGTTTTCACTTCTTCGTGTTGTTAACTATCTTCGATGAGGATGGTGCTGACCCCCACTCTGGATGTGTCTACTCCAATAATGAACATTTGGACATGATTTGGTGTGGACGACATCATGGTCGTGAGGGCTATAGTTCCACTCGGCCAAGGTGGTGCATCTTTCTTTATAATGGGAGGGTTAATGTTCATGCTTCCTTGAGTCTTATGAATGATCCTTCCCCTTTTCTGATTTCACCAATGGAGGGGCTCAATTTTCTTACGGTCTTGGGCTATAGATCGGAGGTCATCATCAAGGAAGTCTTTAAGCATCATGTTCCAATCCTAGGGAAAGTCATAGAAGTCACTTGAGATCTGGAAGTGCTGCATCAGCAACTATGGTGAGTTCGATAGGATGTAACACTTCAGAAGTAGCATATCTCTGGCGAAAAGGATGTAGGGACGTGTCGTAGCAGGAAATAAGCATGGCTGAATAATCTATGTCTTTGTCATCTCTTGGAAGATCTATTTATCTTCAACCTTTTGAGATTGTATGAAACAATCTGGTCGAGCAACAACTGGTAGAAGTTTTGGCTTGTTTAGCATATGGGGGTTGGCCAGCTTCAGAGGAGGTAGTCGGCTCGGTTGGGTGGGGATGCCCAAAAATTCAGCAAGCTGTGAGAGGGGTTTTTTATCTTTAATCTCATGAATTTCTTGAATTTGAATTGAAAAACCATTGGATTCTTCTTTTGGTACCCCCTTCAAGTGTTGTGTTGTGGTTGTAGTCGCTGGGCTCTCTCGTAGAATCACCTGCTTTTCTTTTTTAAAAATTTCATGGTTAGCTTCGAAAAATTCCAGAAAATATCTCCAATCATGGACAACCAATCAATGCCAAGCACTATATCAAAATCATCAAGAGGGAGGTGGAAAAAATCTACAACTACGCCTTGCTCCTATAGGCTCAGTTTAACTCGTGGGCACTTCTGGTTGCTCTTCATAATTTGACCGTTAGCTACCTTGACATCGAACCCATTATAATATTCTTTTTGGAGCATTAATTGGGCAACAACCTTATTGCTCATGAAGTTGTGTGTGCTCCCGACGTCGACGAGGACGATGACAGACTACTGCTCGAGAAAACCTTTGATCTTCAATTTTTGTAGGTCGGTGTAGCCGGCTAAGGTAGGGACCGTGTGGGTGGCCGGTTATGGTATATCAATCTTCTTGGGCTTGAGAGTCGTATCTTCAAGTTTGGGTTCTTCAGTGGGCACAATCATCAGCGGTGTCTCCTTTTTACATTTATGTTCCAGGCTTCACAGTTTATCACAACACCCCTTTGTCGATTCATCATAAAGGTCTTCTCTTGTTAAATTTTGTGGCTAAGGGGGTTGGCTAACAATAGGAGGAGGTGAAAGCTTTGGTGCCGCTGGTCGGGGAGCAACTCTAAACTTCCGAGCTGCATAGTTCAATCGCTCCTCTTGATGTTGCATAAAGGAGATGACTGACTTAAGTGTGTACGACTGTTATGCTTTAACTTCTTCCTGAATCTTCAGCTTCAAGCCCTCAATTCTATTTTTTAGATCAGTCATAAGTTTGATTAGATAACATTTCAAACATAGTTTGGTACTCTTGGATGGTGGAGGTTTGACGGATCATCGTTAGTTCTTTGCTAAGGTTCTTTTTACAATCCAAATTTGCACAGCGTTGTGATCTTATTAGGCTTGGTGATCCATCCAATCTAAACTCCTCAAAGAGAGCACATAATTTAACATCCATACGCGTCTCAAGAGCCTCTAATTTGGCTTCAAATAAGCCCATCGATGTCATGACGTAAGGATCTCCAACCTGTTAAATCAAATCGATTATAGAGTGTAGCTGCAATCTTCAGGTTGAAGGCAGCAATGATAGTGATGTCAGGGCTACGATGGTAAAATCTCTAAGTAGAGGATGACAGCCAAGGGTAGCAGCAATGGTGGAGGAAGAAAATGGCAACAATAATGTTGGTTGCGGTCCTTCGGTGATGCTGCAATATTGATGCTGTAATGTCGTCGAGGCTCTAATTTTTTTGGTGGCTGATATTTGTCAGAAGATGACAGCCAAGAGATCTGAGTTGGAAGGTAGCAGTGATAATAGAGGAAGAAGAGGGCAGTAATAATGTTAGCTGTGGCTATAGTGTGACTTCGTGGCTGCAGGTGGCACCAGTTACAATAAGGGTGTGGCTGCAATAGGAGGAAGATGGGGCAATGATGTACATGATTATTACGGAAGAGGGTAGTAGTGGTATGGAGTAAGAGATAGATGCTGTTATGTTCAATTTGTTGCTGGCCGCGATCAAGATAGTTGGCAGCGAATGATTATTGTGGGTTGTGATGTAAACAGATTACAGCGAAAGATCGCTACCGGTAGCTTTTTGCTGCAAGGATCACTGCTAGCTACGATTAAGGAGGATGACAGCAAGAGGTCACTATTGGCAGTGTTGGGCAGTGATAGATGTATGTTGTGGTTGAAGGGATAAGGGAGATTAGGTGGTTGAAAAGTTGGTGGACCGAAGGCTATGGTTTTTGGGTGTGGTTTGTGGCTGTTTTAGGTGCGATTTGGGGTTACAATTCTGTGGAGTTTAGGCTGTGAATTGGTGTGATTTTAGGGCTATGATAACAGTAGATTAAGGCTAGAAAAATAGATTTTAGATCTGGGATAGCTAGCAGCAAAGGTCAGTGTATCGGTAAGAAAAGTTGGCTGAAAAGGTAAGTGGATCAATAAGGAAGTAGGCTACGGTTAGGACTGATTTGGGTTCAGTTTAGGGTAAGATTTAGAGGAGTTTTTGGTGAGGATGGTAGGGTTTAGAGATGAGAAAAAGAAAGTCTGAAACCCCATAAAAAGCAACACTTAAATTTGATAGAATTCGACGAAAAAAGGTGCTGCGATGTGTTGTCCTGCCGAATAGATTTTACATCATAGAAATGATGACTTTTTGAAATAAATTCTAGAGGAAACTTCAAGGAATTTAGAAATCCTTGGTTCAGAGTTGCTAACACTAGTAAAAAGTTTGGCAAAATTTTGGCAACATAACAGTAGGGAAATAGAGAAACAGACAAAAGGTAGATCCTTCATCGTAAAAATTTCAAAATTACGTGATGGTAAAAGATTGCATAAGAAAATTGGTTTTAGAAGGAATTTTTTTGATTGTGTAAAAATTTTGGCCAAAAAGGATTAACAAAAGTTCAGTTTCAAGAGGCAATAATCGGCTAAAAATTTCTGTAGCGTTTTGCCTTCGCAATGATGATAACATTTACAACGGTAAAATTTTATAGCAAGAAACTTTTGAAAAATCTTCACCCATGTATAAGATAAAGGAATAGTAGTAATAAAGATGTGGGCTTTGGAGTTTTTATCAGATTTATATTATTGACACAAAGAACAACAGCAGATTGATGGATCTGTGGCTTGGTTGGCGACGGTGGATGGAGGCGACGTCAAAAGCAGTTGTGGGAATTGCTTGGGAAGGTGGAGCCATGGATGATGGCTACAGGGGCAGCAAGATCACTACTCTGATACTAGATGATAGAACCCCAGAAGGAGCTCTATAGATTTTGATCCTTGAGGGGGATCAACCCTTGGAACGCTGTAGGGGTTCCTCCCTCCTAGACTCGACATAATATAGATTAAAATTATAGATTACTTGATAAAAAGAGATGGAGGCTACATGCTAATATAGGGCTCAAAACTCTAGCCCTAGGGTGTGCTTGCCTAATTAAAATTACTCTTTTGCCTCTTCTATAGCCTACCTGCCTAAGAGGGAATAAGTGATGGCTAGGTTGGCTTTATAGCTGACCTAAGTAGGGGGAAACCCTAGTCTACCAACCCAGTAAGGGGGGCGGTGGTCATTAAGCCCTAAGGACTAATCTAAACCCTAGCCATACTCCTTTATAAGATAGGAATGACTTTATTATAATCTAGTAGGGTTTTATTGACTACTTCTAGGGAGATTAGGACTCAACGCTGCTGGAGTCCTATCATTTCCCCACTTCTCTTCAGGTCGCTTTGCCTAGGCCTACAAATTCGAGTTGGTCTAGGAGACGATGTTAGGACCCTAGCTTGGATGGGTCCTAAGCCCAATAAGTCAGGGAGTTCATAAAGTCTCGAGTAATGTAATATCCCCCAAATCTAGCTATCATCCATTTTGATTGAGGAGTTAGCTAGGGTTTAGGAAGGATTCCCCTAATTCAGCCATCATCCCCCTTGAATGAGTCGGATAGATAAGGATATGATCTCCCTAATTTAGCCATAATCTCTCTTAATTAAGGAGTCGACTAGATAAGGATAAGATCCCCCCAATTTAGCCATCATCTCTTTTGATTAAGGAGTTTTCTCTAGGGTTAGGGTTTTTAGAGTCCTATATAAAGCATGTAGCCACTGCCACTTTTAATCAAGCAAAGATCTCTTTTATTTTAGCCTTGTGACTGACTACTTAGGAGGGAGGAACCCCTATCGCATTCCAAAGGAGTTGATCCCCTTCAAGTAATCAAACAATAATAAAATTCTATGGGGTTCTATCATCTGGTATCAAAGCAACGATCTTGGTGTCTCGCTATCCTTCTAGCTGCCTACCATCATCCAAGTAATTCCCATAATTGCTATCTTCATCATCGACCATCATCACCTTTTACCGCAGATCCATCATCTGTTACCACTACTCCAAATTGCATCAGGATATGGTATTGCCTCTATCGCAAAAACCTTACTACTGTTGTAATTTTATATTAAAAAACTCAAAAAGAGTTTCATCTATTCCCTCACTGCAAAATACTCATCATCATAAAGTTGCTATCTTTATGAATGAAAGTACATTGCAAAGTTTTTAGCTGCATACTTACTGCCAAATACTGACATTGCTTCCATCTTTTTCTAACAAAAACTTTTACATACTTTTTTACATTATTAGAACCCTTACATATTCTAAGCTTGGGGTGATCTCTATAGGGGATCGACCTCCTTGGAACTCTATAGGGGCTCCTCCTTCCTTGGTTTTCTACACGAAGGCTGAAAGATAATTGATATATTGATGTTGAAAACAAGGGTGAATACAAGCTATTTATATAACTTTTAAACCCTAACTCATAATATGACTCATACTCAAAGACTCTAACTTATAATCAACTCCCTAGTCGACCTATACTAGGAGTGGCCAACGACTACTAACTCCTAATCCTTCTATAATTCTAACCATAACCCTAGCCGACCCCTTTAACTATAGTAGGGGGCAGCTAGCTAGGGTTTTACATGTGTGCCTCCCCTATTTGAATTAATTAAAATTAAGACTTAATTAACTAGAGTCCTAATATACCCATCCTCTTCAAATCAGCTTTGCTCTCAAGGTTGATGCTCCGTGAATTCTGGGAATTTGATCTTCAAGTCTTAATAACTCTACTAGGTTTCATCTTCTACAGGTAGGTTCGTCCATTGTACCAACATCTCAGTAGTGGGTCTTCGATGTCGAGTCACAAGTCATCGATCAATGATGACCCTCGGCTTGATCTAGAGCTCTCCATGGGTTGTAATATCCAGTAGATGATTTTGGGCCATCTCATTTTGTCTCAACTTGGGCTGATCTAGAGCTCTCTATGGGTTGTAATATCCAGTAGGTGATTTTAGGCCATCTCGTTTTGTCTTAACTTGGGCTTTAGGCATGACATATGAAAAACTGAGTGGATTCGGGAGCTGACATGTAAGTCCAGTATGTATGCCATTGCTATGATGCTTTCCATAATCTGGTATAGTCCATAAAATCATGGTGAAAGCTTCATGGACGCTCTTGCCTGGACCGATGTTTGCTTGTATGGTTGGAGTCGAAGAAAGACCTAATCCCTCACCGAGAACTCTCTTTCACTTTTGTGTTGATCGTACTGCTATTTCATCCTTGCCTAGGTTATTGAGAGATTATCTTTTAGTATCTTCAGAATCTTATCTCTATCTCCAAGCTCCCTATCTACTTGTTCTACTTTAGATGTGCCAAGTACATACTTTGGGATTATAGGGGGTGGTCGGCCATATATGGCTTTAAAAGGAGTATATTTTGTCAACGAATGATAAGTCGTGTTATGCCACCACTTAGCCCAGGGAAGTCATTTTGTCTACTCTTTTGGTCGGTGAAGCATCTGAGGTATGTGTCTAAGCACTTGTTCACCACTTCAGTTTGGTCATCGGTTTGTGGATGGGATACCGTGCTCATCTTCAACTTGGTGCCCTGCAACTGAAATAATTCTGTCCAAAATTTATTGATGAAGACCCTCTCATGATCACTTACATAGATCTTGACATCCCATGTAACTTTAAAATATTTTTCATAAAGATCTAGGCAATGCTGATAGTGGTGTAGGGGTTATAGACATCACAAAAGTGGGCATACTTCATAAGACAATCAACGACAATGAGAATTGTACATTTTCCTTGGTATGAGGGCAGCCCTTCAATGAAGTCCATGGATATATCGGTCCATATCGAGTCTGGGATGGGTAGAGGTTGCAGCTTTTTGGGGCTTGCCACTGTTTCCACTTTATGTCATTGACATACATCACACTATGCTAGAAATTTAGCAATAATATTTTTCATCCCTCTCTAATAAACATTTTGCTTAATTCTCTTATAACTTCTAAGGAATCCAGAGTGCCCCGTCACTAGTGTGGAATGTATTTCTTGAAGGTTAGTCTTTTTATAAGTAGAATTCGGCACAAGCATGATGCATCCCTTATAACACAAGTCCTTCGAATCCCAACTATAATGAGTCATAGAGCTTGGTTCCTTCTCTAATTTTTTGATAATCTTGTTGGTCTTTGGATCATCTCTCTATTCCTTCTTAATGTTCTTGAGAAAGTCACTGGTTGGAAGGGAGATTGGTAAAAATTCAGCTTGCTCGGATAGCCATGAAAGCACATCTGCTACAACATTTTCTTTTTCCTTTTTTAAAGTTATTTCGTAATCATACCAAAGAAGATTTGTTGCTCATTTTTGTTGTTCGGGGGAGGATAATTTCTACTATTCTTGTGGTTGGTTTTTATTTGGAAGTCCCGCCAGATCAAGGTCTCCACTTTGTCATTGCGTGTACAAATGTGAGCATCTCCTTGTCATAGATAATCATCTTTAGATAGGAGGGAGACAATGCCTTACTGGTGTAAGTGAGGGGTCGGTCATCTTTCATAAGGACAGTGCCAATCCCAACTTCGGATGTATAGGCTTTAATGACAAAAGTTTTGTCAAAGTTGGGTGGCACTAGTATGGGTGTTGATGTCATGGTTGCCTAGAGATCATCGAAGGCAGCCCGAGGCTCTGTTCAACCATTAGAAAGCATCTTTTTTCAGCAAGGATATGGGAAGTGCACTAATCTTTCCATAATCTTTGATGAACTTGCGGTAGTAGCCCATCAAACTGAGGAAATCGCATAGCGATTTTATGTTCTTTGGTGTTGACCAGCTTTACATTACCTCGATTTTAAAAGGGTCCACCACCACACTTGCCTCTGATATGATGTACTTAAGATACTCCACCTTCGGTTGAAGAAAGCTACACTTCAATTATTTGACAAAAAGAATATGCTCTCAAAGAATCGTCAAAACAAGTTGTAAGTGCTGAAAATGACTATCAAGAGAAGAGCTATAAATAAGGATGTCATCGAAGAAAACCAATATGAACTTATGAAAAAACTTTGAAAAATATCATTCATAAGACTCTGGAAGGTGGAGGGAGCATTTGTGAGACTAAAGGACATTACCAAAAATTCGTAACGCCCATTGTGCGTCTGAAAGGCAATTTTCGGTATCTCTTCTTCATACACCCAAATTTGATGATATCCGGATCGAAGGTCCAGCTTCATGAAGACTTGTACTCCCCTTAATTCATTAAGTAATTCATCCACCACTAGAATATGGTATTTATCTTTGACGGTTATGCTGTTGAGAGCTCGGTAGTCGATGCACGTTCGCCACATTCTATCTTTCTTTCGTACGAGGAGCACTAGTGAAGAGTAGGGGCTACAACTTGGCCAAATGACTCCTGTTTCAAGTATCTCCTTTACAATCCTCTCTATTTCATCTTTCTGGAGATGAGGATAGCAATATGGCCAAGTGTTCACTGGTGGTTTGCCTGAAAAAATCAGAATTCAATGATCATGCCATCGGGCAGGAGGTAGGTTGTGTGGTTCGATGAAGACATCTAAAAATTCAACAAGCAAGTGGATTAGGTTTGGGTCTTCAATTTTTATTGGCTCCCCCATAGATTGCTACTAGAGTTACATCAGGAAGCCTCTATTCATTTTGTGCAAACCTTTCTCCATTCGCTGCGTGCAAATTATCGTCACATCGGTCCCGCATTTTCTGTGCAGAATCACCTGTTTCCCTTTGCCATAAAATTTCATAATTAATTTTGAGAAATTTCAAGAAACATCATCTAATGTAGTTAGCCATTCGACACCAAGTACAATCTCATAATCGTTGATTGGGAGGAGGAAGAAATATGCAATTATCTCTTGGTCCTGTATCAATAATTTCACCCGTGGGCATCTGCGGTCGCACTTTAAAATTTGACCATCGGTGACCTTAATGTCAAACATGCTACAATCCTTGATATGTAAGGCCATTCGAACAACACCTTGCTGTTCATGAAGTTATTAGTGCTCCCGGTATCGATGAGGATGGTGATTAGCTGCTATTTAGGAAGTCCTCCCACTTTCATCATCTACGAGTCCACGTAGTTGACAAGAGTATGCATCGTAAAATCTGCTGGTTATTATTCTTCGTCCGTAACCTCCTTCTCATGCTCGTGGACCTCCTCCTCTATATCTTCAATGGGCTCAATCAGTAGAAGACATCCCTTTTTGCAGCGATGGTCATGACTCCTTGGTTCGTCGCAATGCGAACAAAGGCCCTTCATCGATCTATCGCAAAGTTCTTCTCTTGTCAATTTCTTTGGCAGTGAAGGATGACTAGGAGTAGAGGGTACTGAATGTTTATATATTGTTGGTCTAGGAGTGGTTCTCATCCTTCGAGCATCTTGGCTGAGTTGTTCCTCCTAGATTCAAGCGAGGGAAATTATAGCCATCACAATGCGGTTTAACCTCTCTTTTTATTTTCAGCTTAAGTCCTTTGATGAATGTCCCTAATAATTATTTGTCAAAACGATCACAAGTGAGGTAAGATAACTTCTCAAACTTGGTATGGTATTCTTGGATCGTGGAGGTTTGTCAGATCTTCGAGAGTTGTTCGTCGATATTTTTGTACTTCATCGGTCTAAAGTGGTTTAGCAGTCCGCTCTTGAATTGCATCTATGTCAAGACTCTATGGGTGTATTCAAGCCAATTGTACTACTTAATTGCATCTCCTTCGAGGTGGATGATAGCGATGTCCACTATAGAATCTTTCGGAGTTCGGTAATAGTGAAGTAACGTTGGGCGCACGAAAGCCATCCCATCGGGTCTTCTTCTTCCTATCGAGGGAAGTCCACCCTTATGCATGGTTATATCACGTCTTAGTCTTCTCCTTTCTTCTCTAGAGGCCTCTCTGAACTTTGTCCTTGCTAGAATTTTGTTGGACTCAGGGATCGTCCAATTCTGAATTCTATGAATAAAGCATGCAATTTGAGATGTTTCAATCTTTTTTCTGATGCAATTCTTGGGGAGATCAAAAAGTGATTTGTGGTAGTGGAGATGACGATATAATTCGGTGACGATCTAAGTAATTGTGGGAATTACTCGGGCGACTATGGAAGGATGATGGGCAGCTGCTGATAGAAGAATGCTGCTCTGATACCAAGTGTTATAACCCTAACAGATTCTAAGCTTGGGGTGATTGCTATAGGGGATCGCCTCCTTAGAACTCTATAGGGGTTCCTCCCTCCTTGATTTTTTGCACAAAGACTGAAAGATAATTGATCTATTGATGATGAAAAGAGAGTGAATACAAGCTATTTATAAAACTTCTAAACCCTAACTCTTAATAGGATTCTTACTCAAAGACTCCAACTCCTAATCAACTCCATAGTCGACCTTTACTAGGAGTGGCCAGCACCTACCAACTCCTAATCCTTCTCTAATTCTAACCCTAACCCTAGCCAGCCCACTACCACATATCACTTTTTGATCTCCCCAAAAAGTGTTTTACATGTGTGCCTCCCCTATTTGAATTAATTAAAATTAGAACTTAATTAACTAGAGTCCTAACATATATCGACTCGGCTTTCATCTACATCAAATTTTCCATTGAAATTATCTCTAGAAACATCCATATCCTGTTGTAACTTTTTGTCACAAAAATGTTGATTTTTTTATGAGAATTCTGCTACAAAACATTCGTCGCTATTCTTGCTGCATTGCCATCGAGATTTTCTTCTATATTTTCATCATCTTTGCTGTCATCAACATCAAATTCTTGCTATCAATTCCCTCCACAAAACATCAGTTTACTATTGGAACTTTCATCAAGAAACTATTGTCTCTTCAACGAAAAATTCTACTTCCATAGTTTAGCATCTATTCGCTGCATACCCAATCGATCCTTGTCAAACATGTTGCTGCTATCAATAGTAGTTCTAAATCACCTCCATAACCTTAAGCCACTATCATCAAAGCCTCCATAACACCTCCAAATAGCAGCAGAAAATTAGACTTCAAACAATAGCATACTGAACCCAAACCGCAGCCTTCAACCTTTGGTCCACCAATCTTTCAGCCACCAAATCTCCATTTATCCCTTAAATCGTAGCACACATCACTGTAGCACAATGCTGCCAGCAATAATATCTCACTGTCATCTTCCTTGTCATGGCCAGCAGTGATCTCTCATTGCCATATGCCTTGCTCGCGGCCAATAGTGATCCCTTGTTGCATAACATAGCCAACAGCGATCTCTCGCTGCACAACGCTGTCAGCATCAATCTCTCGTAGCTAGCAGTAATCTCTCACTGCACAATGCTACCAGCAGCAATCTCTCATGACCAATAATGATCTCTTGTGGCTAGTAGTGATTTGGTCGCGACCTGTAGTGATCCCTCGCTACACAAGTTGCCAGCAACGATCTCTCGCTCCAACACCTGTTGCCCACCACTGCCATCTCTGCTTCCTGCCCCCATCAACCGCTAGCAACCCATGCTACTACCATCCTCTTTTGCCATAGCTGCATGACCCTACTGTCGCTATTCTTTCCATGCTATTCCGGCTCCGACAACATCGCTGCCGCCTTTTGCTTCAATCGCGCCCTTCTTTGCAGCAACCATGCCCTCCTTTGCCTCTTCTTCCCTCTTCATAGCCGCACCTTTATGGCAATCGCCTCTACCATAGCTACCTGCAGACAACCACCATCTTTGCTTGCAGCCAACGCAGTCATACAACAACTATAGTCGATGTTATTATTGCCCTCTTCTTCCTCCACCGTCGTTGTTGCCTCCCCATCCAGATTCCCTCCGCTGCCATCCTCCAACAACATAACAACCACTAGAAACCTACAACACTGCTCCTTTCTATCCATCACAACTTCGACAATCTTGCAGCATTACTGTAGCCACCCCCTCTCATCACCATATTGCCGCTACTGCCATTAATCTCAAGTTCACAACCGCCCTTTCTCATCCTCTTATTGCTACTGCTGCAATCAACCTCAAGATTGCAACCACCATCTCCAATTAGTCTATTCGACAGATTGGTGATCCCTACATCATGGCATCGGTAGATTTGATCGGTGCTAAGTTGGAGGCCTTCAAGAAGCGTATGGAAAACAAACTACATGCTCCCTTCACAGAATTCAGATTGGGTTGATCACCAGGCCCAACAAGATCATAGTAGAGTGGGAGTTTAGATCATAAAGAGAACCCACTTAAGAAAGAGAAATATGTGATAGACTCATCATATCCATGAATAAGGGTGAACTTCCCTCGATGGGAAGGTGGAGACCCGACGGAATGGACTTCACGTGTGGAGCGATATTTCGCTGAATGGTACAAGCACACCCAAAGAGTCCCAACATAGAGGTAATTTAAAAGCGGGTTGCTAATCTGCTTTGGACTGTCCGAGTATGAGAATATCAATGGTCAACTCATAAAAATCTGACAAACCTTGATAGTTCAAGCATACCAGACCAGGTTCGAAAGGATATATAAACAAGCCCATGAATGGTCTGATAAATAATTGCTAGGTACCTTTATCGAAGGACTAAAGCTAGAGATAAGAGGAGAAGTTTGATAGAAATGAGAAAAAGAGTTGAATGGAATAGTGTGTCGTCACTTTTGTTCATTCACTGATGTCTATTTATACAAAGGAAGAGAGGGATAGAGAGGTTAGACGTTAAGGATTTCCCTCAACAATCTAACTAATCTAATACTAGTTGTTATAACAAATGCTAACAACTCTATCTTTCATCATGCCCCCGCAAGATCGTGCTCCTGCTAAGGATGCCGATCTTAGATCGATGAAGTGAGAACAACTTGTAGGAGAGTGGCTTCATGAGGGAGTCTGCCAGTTGATCTGTGGAGTGAATATGAGAGACACGTAGTTGATGATTCGTCACTTGATCTCGTACAAAGTGGAAGTCAATTGCTATATGTTTAATACGAGAGTGAAACATCGGATTGGAACATAAGTAGGTAGCCTCGACATTATCACAGTATATTATAGGAGTAGTAGAGGAGCAGATGTCAAGCTCTTTGAGTAGATCCATTAACCATTTAAGTTCAGCAGTTGCAGTTGTAATTGAGTGATACTCAACTTCAATAGAAGACCGAGCAATTGTCTTTTATTTCTTGGAACTTCAATTGATTAGATTGGTCCCGAGAAATATAATATATCCAGATGTTGATGTTCTATCTTCAAGGTTCCTAGCCCAATCAGCGTCAGCATAAGTATGAAGTTAAAGTGGATATTTTTTGTAGAGAACGATGCCATAGTCAAGAGTACCTTTACGATATCGTAATACTCATTTAACAATTGACCAATATGTGGCAGATGATCTATGCACGAATTCTGACAGCTTGTTAACAGCAAATGAGATATCTGGGCGAGTGAGGGCTATATATTGTAACGAACTAATCACTTGCCGATATTATGTAGAATTTGTAGCAGGACTGCCATCATTTAACCGAAGTGATTCACCAGTGGAGAGAGGAGTTGAAACAACATTTGCATCCTTCATGTTTGTCTTAACTAATAAGTCCTAAGTGCACTTTCATCAAGAGAGGAAGAGTCCCAAAGATGTAGACATTGCTTCTACACCCAAAAAATAAGTCAAGGGACCAAGATCTTTGAGGGAAAATCTGGTGGCCAACTGATTAATGAACATTGTGACCTCCATAGAATTACTACCTATTATAATAATATCATCAACATATACTAGAAGATATATTGTACTGCTAGGTAGTTGACGGAGAAATAAAGAGGTGTCATACTTGGAGTTAGAGAAGCCGATTGACATCAAAAAGGAGCCAAGTTCCGTGTACCAGACTCTTGGAGCTTGTCGAAGACCATAAATGGCCTTTTGGAGTTTGCAGATATGTTTCGGATACTGAGGATGAATAAAGCCAGGAGGTTGCTCCATAAACACCTCGTCAGTTAAAGTTCCTTGTAAGAATGCATTATTCACATCAAGTTATCGTAGTCACCATCCTTTTGAAACTGCTAAACTCAGAATCAGTCGAATTATTATGAACTTAATAACATGACTGAATATCTCAGTAAAATCAATACTAGGACGTTGATGGAAGCCTTTGGCCACCAAGCGGGCCTTGTACCTGGCAATGGACCCATCAGGGTTCTACTTAACTCGAAAAACCCACTTACACCTGATGACATTTTGTGCGGGATGACACGGAACAAATGTCCAGGTAGAGTTATGAAGTAGAGCGTCATGTTCATCAGACATAGCTTGACGCCAATGAGGAGACTTTTGAGCTTGAGTGACTGTGGTAGGTTCACAGGTCTCAATAGAGGGAGTCACAACCGTATTGAGATCGAGAACCTGACGGGGCTTGAAAATGCCACTTTTAGAGTGTATTATCATTGGATGTCCAAGTGGTTTAGGAGATGATGGTGGAATGAGTGTGGGCGAAGTAGTAAAACAGGGTGAGTTGGACTGTGGAACAGTAGTGGCAGTAGACTGAGGCGAGGGAAATGCTAGTTGGTGAGTGTCCGACGATTGGATGTTTGTGGTAGCAGAAGAGGGAGAAAGGAAAGAGGGAGTGAGATGTTGTATTGGAGGGATGCTCCACTCAGGAGTTAGAGTGGGTGATTCGTATGGAGGTTTATTGGATAATGGCATATGCCACTGATGCATTTGCACCAGAGTGGTTGATACACTAGTAGATTTGTGTTGTTGAAATGGAAAGGAAGACTCCACAACGACAACATGACGAGACACAAAGACCTTATGAGTTGAAAGATCAAAGCATCGGTAAGCATTATGTTTAAGAGAGTAACTAATGAAGGTATAAGGCCTTGACCATGGTGCTAGTTTGTTTGATGCATAAGGGCATAGCCAAGGATAGTAGACACAACCAAAGACCCTAAGTTTTTGAAGATTTGGGGATCAATGAAATAACTTTTCAAACGGTAATTGATTATTAAGTACAGGAGTAGGCATACGATTTATCAAATAGATGGCGGTCTGAAAAGCTGCAAACCAGAAGATAGTTGACATAGAAGCATGATAGAGAAGTGTGAGACCAGTTTCAACTATATGTCGATGTTTGTGTTCGGTAGAGCCAACTAGCTGAGGAGTGTACGGAGGGGATTTGAGATGTTGAATACCATAGGCTAATAAGTGTGATGTTAGTGTTTGGTATTCACCCCCACCGTCAGAATAAATTATTTTAATAGAGGACTATAAGACATTTTCTACCATTTTTTTGAAGGTAAGAAAGATTGTAGAGACCTCAAACTTATGGTGAAGAGGATAAAACCAAGTATATTTGGTAAAATAATCTGTAAAGATAACATAAAATCTATATTTGTCAAAAGGAATACTTGGTGTAGGGCCTTAAACATTAGCATATAGAACTTCAAATGGATGTGTGCAAGAAATAGAAGAATGATCAAATGGCAGTCGATGACTTTTATTACTAAGACATGCATTACAATGAGAAATAATAGGACTAGTTTTAAATGAAGTAAGAGCATAACAGGAAAGAAACATTCGTAGAGTAGAGGTAGAAGGGTGACCGAGACGATAATGCCATATATCCGTGGAAGCAGCAATAGAAGAATAGGTAGGATGGCCATTGGTAGATGTTATCTTTACTCTGGCCTTGAACTAACGATGCCCTCGTGTTCAGATCCTTGATAAGAAAGTGGTCAGGAAAAAATTCAATAGAGATATTATTTTATTTATAAAATTGAGAGACAGAGATGAGATTCCGTTTGATATGAGGTGCGCACAACACATCACTAAGTGTAAAGTTAAGATAATTCGAAGTAAGCCTTGTGGAACCAATATGAGTAATAGAAAGTCACTTACCATCACCAATGATGATGTCATTAGTACCACCATAGCTGTTGGAAAAGGACAGGTTTTGGAGATCCACGATAATGTGATGAGAGGCTCTAGAGTCCATAACCCAGGAGTGTTGATCAGAAGGTGGAGCAACAGTGAGATGTGCTTGGGGCAGAGGTCGTGGACGAGAGCGACAGACCTTGGTGGAGTGACCAAGCTTATCACACAACTGGCAAACTATTCGGTTTGGAGGCATAGGAGCAGGATACCAAGGCTGTTGGTAGTTGTTGGTACTATCTTGAGGTATTGGAGCAGGATACCAGGGCTGGTGATGAGGGATGCTGCTACCTCCCGGCATGGGAGCAGGATGCCAAGACGGTTGGGTACCATAGTTACCACTTGGATTGTGATAAGATGGTGCTTGCGCTGGACCCTTGTTGGCAGACTTATAGTACTGATTGCTTTTCCTTTTGAATTTTTGACTTCCTTGGGCAGTAATAGGTTGTGCTGTTGCCCTATCCTCGCACTTCAGATAAGTCTCATAGTCAGTCAGCTTATCATACAGCTCTTCAAATGATAGTGGGGAGTCAACTGCCCGAATTGTTGCTGCTAATTCTTTGTACTCAGCCCCAAGACCATTGAGGGTATGGATGATAACTTCATCATCACTGAGATAATGTCCTATTAAGACTAAGTCATCGATGATTACCCTAATAGTTTGGAGGTAATCAACGATGGTACTTCCCTCTTGTTTTGTGTTCATAAGTCTGGAGAGAAGGCTGAGCATGCGGGTGCACGAGCGATTTGCCAAGGTAGTTTATAGCTTGCACCAAGCTTCGGCAGAAGTAGCACATGAAGATATAAGTGGTGCGATGGAACCAACAACCGAGGCCTGAATCACTTGAAGAATAAGACGGTCCTATCAGAGCCACAGTTTATGCTCTGGATTTGGTGCTTGACTTGTTATTCCTAGGATATCAATCATTGCTGGTGGGCAACTGAAGGATCCATCAACATATCCTAATAAATCATATCCAAAGAGGAGATTAGTGAACTGAGCGCGCCATGAAGCATAATTTCCTCTGGATAATTTGAAGGGAATGATGATGGCAGCATTGATGGAGATTGATCCCGTACTCAGAGAGGTGCTGGAGCTTCCTGTAATAACACTGACAGAAATCAGGGAAGTAGTTGATGAAGACATTGTAGAGGAATACTTTTGTCCCCCTTTTCCTTTCTTTTTTTTTGTTCTGTCGATTTGTGTCTCACTGCAGCAATAGAGAAGAATTCAATGTCACAGTGAGCGAGCGAGAGTCTGATGTTGTGCAGGTGTCACAGGAGGCTTCCTGTAGAGAGACCCTCTAAGAAGAGAAGTGCCGGTGGCTGCGTGGCTTGCTCACGGCGAGGTCGGCAGTGGTAGGTAGGTGAGCGCGTTGATCCCGATGATGGCTCGTTCTTTGGTGGCGGAAGGCGCGGTGAAAAGATTTGGTGCTGGAACAAAGGAAAATAACAGAGAGGGTTTGGTCCTCTGTAGTGTTGGTTTGGGCAAGCATAGGCGACGCTCACGGGAGGTGGACCTCTCTTCCCAATCGCTCCGTGGAGGAGGAGCAGCAGATTTGGTTTGGGATCGCCCGCCTCGATGCTCAAGCGGCTGCCGAGGAGGATTTGTCATAGCCATGACTGCTATCGAGGAGGATTAGGCATTGCAGTTGTAGATCTCGAAGAGATTGGGGCTTTCGTCACCTTTCATTGGTTCAGCCCACTCGCCGTCATCGTCAATCCACTTCGACCCATCCGTTGGTAATCGAGTCACCAGTCGGATTTCTCTGATTCGATCGCCAGGGCAGATCAAAGCTTTGCCGGAGGAATACATCTCTGGCTCCCATATATATGGAGAGGATGATGGCACGGTGAGAAAAAAAAGAAATGCAGCGGTAGAAAACTTGCCGATAGAGAAGGCGAAAGTGCCACGACGGCAGATGGGTAGGAGTCTGTAGTAGCTTCTGCACGCGGGAGTCTGTTGCAGCTTTTGCACGCGGCCGAAAATGATGAGAACTTGTGGCTTCTGCCCGTGACCGGAAATGGTGAAAATTTGTTACCGTTTGATAGTGAGAAGAGAGCTTGCTCTAGGCAAATGACTCTGATACCATGATAGAAACGAGAAAAAGAGTTGAATGGAATAGTGTGTCATCACTTTTGTTCATTCACTGATGTCTATTTATACAAAGGAAGACAAAGATAGAGAGGTTAGACGTTAAGGATTTCCCTTAACAATCTAACTAATCTGATACTAGTTGTTACAACAAATGCTAACAACTCTATCTTTCATCAAAGTTAAGGCGCGACAGCCCTACACCTTGATGGCAATGATCTCCTTCTCACGACTTCAAGAGGAGTGACTCAATCAAGATACTCAAAGCATGAGAACCACATCACAACCAGTAGCATATAAACCTCCAGCACCATCCACTTCTAGCCATCCTCCTTAGCCAAAGAAATTAACAAGAGAAGAGCTTTGTGATATATCGGCAAAGGGTCTATATTAGCATTATGCTAAACAGTGGAGTTGAGACCACCATTGAACGAGAGACCTCTGATGATTGAGCCTACTATACAAAACTCGAAGATGCAGCTCTTGAGTCCAAGGAGAAGGATACGGAGGAAAAATTACAACTGGTTGCCCACACATTTTATGCTTCATTTGGCTACGTGAAATCACAGAGAATGAATGTTGATGGCCTCATCAAGCATCAACCTATCACCATCCTCACCGACACAAGGGGCCCCAACGATCTTATGAATGATAAAGGAAAATAGGTGACCTTATACAGAAAATGAGGGAGTGAAGAAAAGATGATCTCAACATAGTGCTTGGAGGAACCATTAGCATGAGATCGACACCACCCTCTTGCAAGCTAGCTGAACCCTAATCCACACCAAGGCTCACCCTATACTTCAGAAGAGGCTTCTAATCTATAAGGGGATACTAATTGTTATTGAAGTTTAGCATGATACAGGGTAGCAGCATGAAGAAGAAGTGAAAATGGGCCTGCGAAAATCATAGCTCCTACCTACCTCAAACTCGGATCAAGCTCACACCACCGGGGACCTTATTAGAGGGCAGCCCTCATTCCAAAAGAAAGCCCAACTACTATTAAAGAACAACTATGTGGCAGCCCATGCAAGAAAGAAACATCCTCCCGATAAACACCAGAGCAGAAGAAAGTTTCTTGTTAAAGATCAAGTTTTCCTTCATCTCCAGCCCCATTAGTAGGAAATTCGAGCATTAAGGAAGTGGTCCCTCTGCTACTTTGGACCTTGCAAAATTGGGATCATATAAGGGTCCTAACTTGGAGATCAGATCTATGTACCAAATCAAAAATACAACTAATCCTCTAGGTATCCTACTTCAAATCTAAGTTTAAAAAGAACAACATAGCCTAGATCCATTCTACTGACACCCAAGCTGATGAGGAGGTCTAAGTTCAGCTGATGATCATGTGGGATCATAGGATCATGACAAATCATAGTCCAGTCACTACTACTGATGTTGGACCATAGGAGCAGGATACGCCTACTACAGGGCCACAAGGGAGCCTTATGAGAAGTTGTAGATCAAGACCTAGAGATATGGAGCTCAGCCTTGAAGACATGACTGATTTGAAGAAGACGAGTCTATTAGGACCCTAGCTTGGATGGGTCCTAAGCCCAAGACGTCAGGGAGTTAATAAAGCCTTGAGTCATGTAATATCTCCATAATCTAGCCATCATCCCCTTTGATTGAGGAGTCAGCTAGAGTTTAGAAAGGATCCTATTAGGACCCTAGTTGAGTCAGGTCCTAATTGATTGAGTCAAGTCCTTAGATTGGGCCTTGTTGGCCAACCTAGACATAACATTAGGTTGACTAGGAGGAGATTTGAGTTCATTGTAATAAATCAGTCCAAATCCTAGTAGGATTAGGATTCGGCTGAACTGGAGCCTAGTTAGGAGTCAGAGTTGGATATAAGTTAGAGTTAACTAAGTCAAGCTTGTAACCAACCCAATTGGCTACCTACTTTGATGAAGGGAAGAGCTCCATTCAGTTATGACTCTCTCAAGGGTTGATTAGGAGTTAAATTAGGAGTTGGAGTTTTAGTTTACTTGGAGTAGGAGTTGCTTCTTAGAGTTAGATGTTAGGACTCTAGCTAGGGTAGTCCTAATTTAGTTTCATGGAATAGGGCAATCATGTAAAATCTAAGGGGCATTCATGTAAATCCTACCCAACTGACCCCTATTAAGAAAAGTAAGGAGGCTGGCTGGGTTAGCATTAGTTGAGGAAGATATTTGAAGGGAGAGTAAGATACATGTTTCCCTAATTAACCACCCCTTATCCTAGTTAAAGGGGGGGTTGGTTGAGGAGGGAATTAAGATAGAGTAGGGTTAGGAAATAATAAAGCACCTGACCACCCCTAGATGTGCCAGTTGGAGGTAGGACTTAGAGTTACATTAGGAGTTGCTTTTAGAGTTGGTTACGGGTAGAAGTCTTAAAGTAGGAGTCATCTTAGGAATTAGAGTTAGAAGGCCTATAAATAGCCTTGTAATCCTCTACTTATTATCATCAATAGTAGAATACTTTTTTGCAGCCTTTGAGCAGCAGGTTGGAGGAGGGAACCCCTATAGAGTTCTAAGGAGGCCGATCCCCTATAGTGATCACCCCTGAGCTTAGAATCCACTAGGGTTCTAACACTTGGTATTAGAGTAGCATTCTTATTATCTTGCTATCCTTCTACAGCCATCCATTAGCCCCCCATAGCCGTCCAAAGCAATTTCCACAATTGCTTGAAGATCGTCATCAAATTCTGTCATCATCTCCACTACCATAGATCATCCCTTGATCTCCCCGTGAATTGCAACAGATTATGGTTTCCTATCTTATTGCTACTACAATTTATTTATCCCTATTCAAAAATATAAAAAAATATGTTCCTATTTGCTGCATAAACTTTTCGTCGTGAAGTTTTCGTCTTTATGACAAAAGTTATGCCGCAGAATACCAACCACTCACCCCTCACTATTTGATTTGTTGCTATGTTTTTACTAATCAAATTTCTATTAAATTTCTACCATGGCTTTATAACTTCCTATCCTCATATCTTCCTTTAGTTTTGTTAAAAAATCATCAAGATAACCTGCTTATTTTTTATGTCCAATCTGCTACAGTTTAGACGTAAAAATCTACTATCATACTTCTTTGTGATCTTTAATTTTGCCAAATCTATTGCTATTATTTCTTTCCATGAAATTTTTGTTTGCACTATCTCTTCCTTACCAAAATATTCCCCTTAAGTTTCACTTGAATTTTTGTTGAAAAGTTTTGGAAAAAATTATATTTTCACTGCTAGATTTTTTTCGATGAAAAATCTGCTACAATACCTTTATCCTTCCTCTTCTTCTTAACCCACCGAAACCCAACCATCTCGCTGCCACCACCTAACACATCTTTAGGGCATCCCTCTAGCCTTAAGATGCAACCATCATAACCTATTTTCATATCCCTAACACCCCCAAAAAATGTAGCCCAAAATAGAAAACCATTACAGCTGAACCCTTCTATCACTAACTGATTGTTCGAATCTTCCACCATCCATGCCGTTGACCCATCAATAAAACAAAGACAAGGACATATCTGATCTATAGGCATACACCATGGCTTCCCAAGATCCAATTGATGCCATGTTTGAAGCATTCGAATCTCGGATTGAATCGTGGCTCGAACCACGCTTGGAGGACAAACTATGCTTTGTTCACGGAGTTTAAAATTGAACAACCACGGAGTCCAACAAAATCTCAATAAGGAGAGAGTTCAGAGAGGCCCTCAGAGAAGGAGGGACAACCTTTAGACATGCTTCGGCCATGCATGACGGTGGACTTTCCATGATGGGAAGAAGGAGACCTGACGGGGTGGATTTCATGCGTTGAACATTACTTCGGCTACTACCAAATGTCAGATGAAGCTATGGTGGAAATCGTTGTCACCCACCTTGAAGGAGATGCTATTCAATAGTATAATTGGTTGGAATATAATCATGGGGCTCTGACGTGAAATTAATTGAAAAACATGCTGTTGAATTGCTTCAGACCTATGGAGTACGAAAATATCGATGGCCAACTCGCAAAAATTCAGCAAACCTCTACAATTCAAGAGTACTAAATCAGGTTTGAGAAGCTATCCTACCTTGCCCGTGATTGGACTGATCGATAATTGCTAGGTGCCTTCATCGAGAGACTTAAGCTGGAGATAAAAGGGGAGGTTAAGGCACGGTAGCCTCGTACCGTAACTGCTACAATTTCCTTCGCCCGAATAGAAGAAGAGCAACTTAACTAAGATATTTGGAGGATGAGAACCACTCCTAGGCCCACAGTATATAGGCCTCCTTCTATTCCCAGCCACTCTTCACTATCAAAAAAATTGACAAGAGAAGAACTACGTGATCGATCAACAAAGGGGCTTTGTTGGCATTGTGATGAACCGTGGAGTCGCGATCATCACTGCAAAAAGGGCCACCTCCTATTAATTGAACCTCTTTAAGATATAGAGGAGAAGGTCCAGGGACATAAGGAAGAGGTCATGGAGGAAGAAGAGTAGCCGGTTGATATTACAATGCATGCTCTTGCTGGCTACACGAACCCACAAACGATGAAAGTGGGAGGATTTCTGAAGCAACAATTGATTACCATTTTCATTGACACCGGAAGTACTAATAATTTTATGAACAACAAGATTGCTGCCCAGATGGCCTTACCTATTGAAGATTGCAGCAAGTTTGATGTTAAAATTGCCGATGGATGACTTCTATAGTGTGATCACCAATGCCCGCGAGTGAAGCTTTTGCTGTAGGATCAAGAAATAATTACAGATTTTTTCTTCCTCCCTCTTGATGATTATTAAGCCATGCTTGGTATTGAATGATTGACAACATTAGGTCATGTTTTCTAGAATTTTTTAAAATTAATAGTGAAGTTTTACAGCCAGAAAATATAGGTAGTACTGCACGACAAATGGGGTGGCAACATATCAACGATTTGCACACGACGAATGGAGAAAGTCTTGCACAAAACATGCAGTGGCTTCTTAGTACAAATTGAGCAGCAATCCAAGGGGGAGGCAACCAAAGTTGAAGACCCAAATCTACTTCTCTTGCTTGCTGAATTTTTAGATGTATTTGATGAACCACAAAACCTACCTCCAGCTGCCAGCATGATCATCGGATACCGATTCTTTCAGGTAGACCTCCAGCAAACACTCAACCATATCAGTACCCTGATCTACAGAACGATAAAATAGAAAGAATTATGAAGGAGATGCTCAAAACATGAGTCATTCGACCAAGTTACAGCCCCTACTCGTCACCGGTACTCCTTGTACGAAAGAAGGACGGAACATGGTGAATGTGCATCAACTACAGAGCTCTCAACAGTATAACTGCCAAGGACAAGTACCCTATTCTAGTAGTAGATAAATTACTTGATGAATTAAAGGGAGCATGAATCTTCACAAAGTTGGACCTTCGATCTAGATATCATTAGATATAAGTATGCGAAGAAGACATACCAAAAACTATCTTTCGGAGTAGAAGATATCTTCCCCCGAGTAGCAAAAATGGGTAACAAATCTTTTTGGATATGATTATGAAATAATTTATAAAAGGGGAAAGAGAATGTTGTTGTAGATGTGATTTTACGACTACTCGAGCATACTGAATTTTCGGCTATTTCACTTCCGACTAGTAACTTTCTTGAGGACATTAAGAAAGAATGACAAGATGATTCAAGAACCAGAAGATCATAAAGAAATTAGAGGAAGAACCATATTTTGTGGCTCATTACATTTGGGACTCAAAAGACCTACGCTATAAGGGACTCATTTGCTTGCACCAAATTCTAGTTACATAAAAGCCATCCTTCAAGAGATGCATTCCACACTCTTGGCCGGGCATTTCGGGTTCCTTAGAACCTATAAGAGAATTAAGCAAAATTTTTATTGGGAAGAGATGAAAAATATTATTGCTAAATTTGTAGCACAATGTGATGTGTGCCAATGACATAAAGGTGAAATAGTGACAAGCCCTGGAAAGTTATAACCTTTACCATCTTGGACTTAATATAGACCAATATATCAATGGACTTCATCGAAGGGCTGCCCTCATCACAAGAAAAAGGTATAATTCTTGTTGTTGTTGATCACCTTAAAAAGTATGCTAACTTCTGTGCAGTTCGCAATCCCTACACTACTTCCAGTATTGCTCGAATCTTTATAGAAAATATTATAAAATTATATGGGATGCCGAGATCAATTGCAAGTGATCATGATATGGTCTTCACGAGCAAATTCTGGATAGAATTATTCCAGATATAGGACGCTAAATTAAAGATGAGCACAACATATCACCCATAAATTGATGGCCAGACTGAAGTGGTGAACAAGTGTTTAGAGACATACCTTAGATGCTTTGCTAGTGACTAACCAAAAGAGTGGACAAAGTGGCTCCCTTGGGCTGAGTGGTGGTATAACACAACTTATCATTCATCCACGAAAATTACACCCTATGAGGCCATTTATGGTCGACCTCCTCCTGTAATCCCAAAATATGTATTGGGCACCTCTAAAGTAGAACAAGTAGGCAGGGAACTACAAGACAGAGACAAAATGCTAAAGCTATTAAAAGATAATCTCACTATAGCTCAAGCAAGGATGAATCAATAATATGATCAACACAGAAGCGAAAGAGAATTTTCTAAGGGAGATTGGGTATTTCTACGACTCTAGCCATATAAGCAAATATCGATCCAGACCATAGCATCCATGAAGCTTTTACCTCAGTTCCATGGACCCTACTAGATTGTGTACTGTATTGGGGCAGTAGTATATAGATTGGATTTACCCGCTGACTCCCGAATCCATCCAGTGTTCCATGTCTCATGCTTGAAACTCAAATTAGGACAAAACGCGACAGTTCAAAGACATCTACCTAATATGACTGTCCAAGGAGAGCTCTAGACTCAGTCGAGTGCTATTATTGAACGTAAGATTGTGACATGATGACGACGACCTACTACCTAATGCAGTGGACAAATCTTCTAGAATAAGAGACCACTTGGGAGAACTATGACGACTTGAAAATCAAATTTCTAGAATTTATGGAGAGTCGACCTCAAGGACAAGACTGATTTGAAGAGGGCGGGTTTGTTAAGACTCTAGCTAGGAGATTCTTAATTTAGTTTCATGGAAGAGGGCAATCATGTAAAATATAAGGGGCATTCATGTAAATCCTACCTAGCCGACCTATATTAAGGAAAGTAAGGAGATTGGCTAGGTTAGCATTAGTTGAGGAAGATATTTGATGGGAGAGTAAGATGCATGTTTCCCTAATTAACCACCCCTTATCCTAGTTAAAGAGGGGGTTGGTTGAGGAGGGAATTAAGTTAGAGTAGGGTTAGGAAATAATAAGGGGGTTGGTTGAGGAGGGAATTAAGTTAAAGTAGGGTTAGGAAATAATAAAGCAATCGGCCACCCCTAGATAGGCCAGTTGGAGGTGGGACTTAGAGTTACATTAGGAGTTACTTTTAGAGTTGGTTAGGGGTATAAGTCTTAAAGTAGGAGTCCTCTTAGGAATTAGGGTTAGAAGGTCCATAAATAGCCTTATAATCCTCCACTTTTTGTCATCAATAGAAGAGTATTTTCTGCAGCCTTTGAGCAGCAAGTTAGAGGGAACCCTTATAGAGTTCCAAGGAGGCTAATCCCCTATAGTGATCACACCCAAGCTTAGAATCTGCTAGGGTTCTAACATTGGAGTTGGAGTTGTTGGAAGTAAGAGTTGCTTCTTAGAGTTGGAGTTAGAGTTGTTAGAAGCAGGAGTCTTGAGTAGGAGTCCTATTAGGAGTTAGGATTTAGAAGCCCTATTAATAGCTTATATTCTCTTCTCTTTTCACCATCAATAGATCAATTATTTTTCAGCCTATGTGCATAAAATGGAGGAGGGAGGAACCCCTATAGAGTTCCAAAGAGGCCGATCCCCTATAGAGATCACCCCAAGCTTAGAATTCGCAAGGGTTCTAACACTTGGTATCAAAGCAGCATTCTTGGTGTCTCACTGCCCTTCCACAAACACATACCATCCTTCCATTGCTGCCCAAGCAATTCCTATAATTGCTTATATCGTCATCGAATTCCGCTGTCATCTCCACTACCGCATATCATATTTTGATCTCCCTATGAATTACATCAGGTTCTGGTATTCTACCTTACTGCTACTACAATTTATTTATCCTTATTTAGAAAACCCAAAAAAAATTATTTCTATCTTGCTGCACAAACTTTTCATCACAAAGTTTTCATCTCTATGACGAAAGTTGCACTACAGAATTTCAATCGCATAGCATTGCTTATTTGATCTTGCTGCCACATTTTTTCTATTCAATTCTCTATAAAATTTTTATGATGGTTTTGGCACTTCCTAATAGTGGATTTTCTTTTAGGTTCATCAAAAAAATTATTAATATAAACTACTGATCTTTTACATCCAGGCTGCTGCACTTTGGACTTAAAATTCTACTGTAGTTCATACTCATGATCTTTGATTTTGCCAAACCTTTTGCTGCTATTTTCTTCCATGAATTTTTTTCGACATTATCTTTCCCTCACCAGCAGATTCTCCTTGAGTTTTACTTGAATTCTTATTTCAAACTACTGGAAAAAAATCTCATCTATACTATTGAAATCTTTTGACGAAAAAAATTCTATTGTAGCACCTTCTCGTAATCTTTGATCTTACCAAATCTTTTATTACCATAATTTTCCATAAATTTTTTGACAGCATTAGCTCCCCCTTACCAGTTGATTCCTTTTGAGTTTTACTTGAATCCTTATTTTAATTGCTGGGAATAATTGCATCTATTCTACTAAAATATTTTTGATGAAAAAATCTACTGTTGTGCTTTTGTATTTCTTCTTCTTTAAACCCACCAAACCCTAACCATCTTATTGCCACCAACTATGACATATTTAGGGCACCACTCTAGCTTATGATACTACTATTATAACCTATTTTCATAACCCAAACAACAATCAAAACTGTAGCCCAAAATAGCGACCTATCATAGCCTATGACATATAATTCTATGGCACTACCTTTCGGAGTTTTTTGCTGCACCAATATATGATCCTTACTAAAATTATTGCTGCCATCTATATCATTTTTAGGACACCCCTCTAGCCTTAAGATGTAGCCATCATAGCCTATTTCCATAATCTAGAGCCAACCCTAACGGCCCCCAAAAAATAACAGCTCAAACAACACCCTAAAATCTTAACCTTGATCCATCACCCTTTTAGCCACCAATCCTTACCAAACTGGTTGCTGCCATCAACAACAACCCTAAGTCACCCCTCTAGCCTTAAGACATAGCTATCATAACCTATTTGTAGAATTCATAACCATCCCAAAGAGCAGTTGCAACTAAAGCAAACAACAGTCTACCGCAGCCTTTCGCCTTGAGCCATCTACCCTTTTCGGACACCAACCCACCCAACCAATCAATATCAATGATCCAACAATAAGAGGACTTTATCATAACAAATTTAGAGTTTTACATCATGTCATTAGGAGATATATTCAGAGCCAAATTGGAGGCACTTGAATCATGACTTGAATCATGCATGGAGGATAGATTGCACGCCTTATTTTTTAAATTCGGATTGGGCCAATCTTCGAGCCCAACAAAATTTGAGTAAGGAGGAAGTTTAGAGAGGCCTTAAAAGGAGGAGGGATAGCCCTCAGACATGATACAACCACACATGAGGGTGGACTTCTCTCGATGGGAAGAAGGAGACCCAATAGGATGGATTTCATGCGCTGAACATTACTTCCACTATTACCAAACACCAAAGGATTCTATGGTGGACACCACTATCATCCACTTCAAAGGAGATGTAATTCAATGGTACACTCAGCTTGAATACACCAATGGGGGCTCTGACATGGATACAATTCAAGCGCACGCTGTTGAACCGCTTTGGGCCGACCAAGTATAAGAATATCAATGAACAACTTGCCAAGATCTGACAAATCTCCATGATCCAAGAATACTAGACCAGGTTTGAGGAATTATCTTACTTTGCTCATAATTGGTCTAACAGAAAATTATTAGGGATGTTCACTGAAATACTCAAACCGAAAATTAAAGGAGAGGTTAAAGCGCGACAGCCCCCCACCATGAAAGTTATAATCTCTTTCACCCAAATCCAAGAGGAACGACAAAACCAAGATGCTCGGAGGATGAGAATCACTCCTAGACTAGCACTATATAAACCTCCCTTTTCTCCCAACCATTCTTCACTACCAAAAAAATTGACGAGAGAAGGGCTATGCGACATTTCGACGAAGGGTCTTTGCTGGCATTGTAACGAACTTTAGAGCCGCAACCATCACTGAAAAAAAGGGAAGCTTTCCATGATAAAATCTATTGAAGAATCTAAAGAAGAGGTCCAGGAACCTGAGGAGGAGAACACGAAGGAGGACCCGTAGTTGGCTGATTGCACGACTCATGCTCTTGCCAGCCATGCGAACCCGCAAGCAGCAAAAGTTGAAGAATCCTTTAAGTAGCAATGGTAGGATCCTAGCAGGGTTGGGTCCTACTCACCCTAGTAGAGTCAATAAAACTGTGAAATTATAATAAAAACCCCACCTAGTCACCTCTATCTTATAAAGAAGTATGGCTAGGGTTTAGTTTGGGGCCTTAGGGCTTGGTAGTTGTCACCCCCTTAGTTGGTTAGTCGGCCAGGATTTCCATCTGCTAGAATCGGCTATGTAGCCAATTAGGTAACCACCTATCCCTATTAAGGCAAGTTGACTATAGGAGGGGCAAGAGGATATTTTTACTTAGGTAGCATCCTCTTGGGCTAGGATTTAGAGCCCTATATAAACATATAGCCTCCTTTTTCAAACAAGCAAGAATATATTATTTCAGCCTTGTTGGCCAATCATAGGAGGGAAGAACCCCTATAACGTTCCATAGATTGATCCCCCTCAAAGATCAAAATCTATAGAACTCTATCTGGGGTTCTATCATCTAGTATTAGAGCCATGTTCTTGCTGCCCTTGTTGCCATCTCTATCACCTTGACCCTTCCAAGCAATTCCCATAATTGTTGCAACACATGCCTCCATCTTCCACCCCAAGCTGCAGATCAAATCAATCTGCTGCTGTCCCTTACGTTTGAATTGAAAATCTAGTACAATCTCATTACCCACGCCTATTTACTACTGCCAGCCCTTTGCCTTACACATTGAAGAAGCTTTTCCATAATTTCTTCCCTATAAAATTCTACCGTCGTAAACGTGATCATCGTTGCGAAGGGGAAACACTGTAGAAATTTTCAACCACATGTTACTTCTTGAAACTGGTTTATTGCTCCTCTATTTTGGCCAAAACTTTTATATTATTTCATAGATCATCTTAGCTCTCATCCAAGATTGATCTCTGGGAAAAAAAAAATCCTCTCTGAAATCGGTTTTATTGTGCTATAATTCCTCGTTGCGTATTGCTAAAATTTTACGTCGAAGAATCTGCCTTCCATCTTTTCATCTATTTTTCTATCGTTATAATGTCAAAATTTGGTTGAACTTATTTACTGATATTGGCCATATCTGAACTGAAGATTTGTTGACAAATTTCTGTAAATTCTCCTCAGGTTTTCCTCTAGAATTTATGTCGTTGAGAGTTCGTTGGGATATTGCTGACAACGAACTTCAAAGTATATTAATGACAATGAATTTCAAAGTATTCATCTTTTTGGTATCACATGAACATTTCAAAGATTTCAAAATACATATTTCTCTTACGTTATCAAGTATGTCATTTCTCCCCCTTTGTCATCAATAAAAAAGAGAAATGTTCAATTCATATTTGAACATTTATTACAAATATTCATCATTTGAACTTATTATATTTGAACATTTATCACAAATATCCATCATTTTAACATTTATCATTTTTGAATATTTATCATAAATATTCAAACATATCATTTATCATTTATCATTAATATACCATTCCTCCCCCTTTTGTCATCAAAAAGGAGAAATGTTCAACATACCTTTTCTAAACAAATATTCATAACAAATGTTCATTATATGATAAAATTTTAAATAAAATATTTTTCATATGTCATCAATCATGTCGTTTCTCCCCTTTTGTTATCATTAAAAAGGAGAAATATTCACCACATATTTAAACACTAAGTGTTCAATACATATGGTGACACATTTATCATAAATATTCATTATATAAAGAAAGAAAACTAGTCAATTTCTCCCTCTTAGTAAAATAAGAAGAAAAAATAGAATATATTTTAATCCATTTCGTATCAAATTGCTTTCTTCCCCTTTGTAAATAAAATAGAAGAAGAAAGAGAGGGGTGTCAAAGATCCAAAAATCAAGTATCCCAAAACAAAGTAAATTATTAAGAGGATGGATACATATTCATTAATTCAAGAATCAAAGTATTGAAAGAGAGCTCAAAAGTTGAGAAAAATCCAAGAAAAATACAAGAGCTACTCATTGCATTTAAAATATCATCTCATATAAAAATAAGTTCAAGAAATCCGAAAAGTAACATGATAGCAAATCATGTATTTGGAAGATTTAAAATCATCTCATGTAGATTTTAATAAACAGCTCAATTTACAAAAATCAAGGAATCAAAAAATATAATAGCAAATTAGGATCAATTTGCAAATCTTGCATTTACCATGTCTTTAGAAAATTTAAAATTCTTAATTTTCTTCTAAGCAAATTATTCCTCATTTAATAATTCTATTGCAAGATAGCATATTATCATATCTAATTCTCTTCTTTGTTTATCATTTCTAATTTAATTATTCCTCATTAAATGTTAAAAGATTTATCATATCCAATTCTCTTCGTTGTTGCAAGATAGCAATTTTATCTCTCCCTTGGTCATTGTAAAAAAAAAAAAGAGAAGAATACAATAGTACATAATTAATTTTGAAGACATTGACAAATAAATATAAAGAGGTTATAATAAAAATCATGTCTAAGGATATAATATGAAAAATCAATTCGCAAGTACCAAAAGAGATGATTTATTTTAATAAATCTTCTCCATTTAGTAAATAATGAAAATGAGTATTAGAAGAGTAAATAATCTTGATTCATCCAAGATAAATCTTAAGACTTATAAATTATTTAGATAATTTTTTAATAAAATGGAAGAACAATCTTAATTAAAAATCTCAAATTATTATTGTTAAGATCCTAAATCTCTTTTTTATTAAAAAAAATCATAAAGGTTAAAAATAATTCCCGTAAAGGATAAGGCAAGTCAAGAAGTCAGGAGAAAGCTCATAAAAATATTTAATTTTTGACTCATCACAAATTTAAAAATATTAATTTAGTGATAAGGTATATCATTCATGAATAAATAAATATTTCCATGAAGGATACTAGTATCAAGTCATGAATATCAAAAGACATAATTTAATTTGATAAATTTCTTTTTAGTTCAAAAAATAAAAATCTTTATAAGATCAAACAATAAGGACAATCTTGTTTGATATAGATAATTTTCTTTAATAGAATGGAAGAATCCTAGTGAACGATCTTGATTTATATAAGATCTCAAATTATTATTTTTAAGATGTCAAGATCATGATAAGGCTATTTATATGATAAGTTACATAAGAGAAAAGATAAAAGATCTTGATTCATATATAGGAAATTTTAAGTTATCAAGACCATAGTTCTTAATGAAAATCTCAAGTTATAAGATCATAAGTCTCCTATTTGGTAAAAAATAAAATTATAAAAGAAAAAAGTTGATTCTTATAAAAGATGCCTCAAGGAAAAAAAAATCATGAGAAAATTCATGATTTCGTTGGGAAAGAAAATCTCATTCAAATTTTAATTATCAGAATCATTTTTATAGTCCAAGAGATTCAATAATAATAGTATCACTTTATCTCTTATTGAAAATTTGATTGAGAAATTTTTAAATAAAAACTTTTGCTCTTTTTAGTTGTTTCATATGATTTATTTCAAGAATATTTTTCAAATCAATGAATTATCATTTAAGACCGAAAACTAAATTTCATTCTAGACGAAATCATCAAGGTCATTCTAATAACTCATCAAAATAATAACATGTCTTCAAAACAAAAAATTTAGCTTATCTCAATTCTGACTTTTAAATGAGTCTAACTTTTTACACATAATGCAAGGAGTTGACAAACTCATTTTTAAATTTTTATTTATTCTATGTTCAAGTTCAAAAATAATCTATCATTCAATTATACAACTTAGTTTAGATCAACATATAGCCCATCCAATATTTAAATCATTCAAGCCAATAATTTTTAACCTATCATCAAAATCTCTTTTTTTTTTATAAATTTCAACTTAGGTAATTTTACATTAAAATTAACTAAAGTTTTTTTGTTCTAATTTTAGCATGTTTCTAACTATGCATCACCAAGATTAGTTATATAATTATGAACTATTTTTAATAAAAAGATTTATTATAATCAAAACAAGGATCATTAAATTTTAATAATCTTTATTCAAATAATTTTTCTTATTTTTGTCATTTTGGCTAGAGAGTTTGATAAGTGAATTAGATCTTAAGTCATATGGCATGAGCATCCACTATCAAGATACCATTCATTTTGCTCTTAGGCTTGTTAGTAGACAATTCTACAAGATGGGGTCTTAGTTTAGGTCACTCATAAAAAGTTTTTCCCATTTTCTTTAATAGCTTGAGGTTGTTTATGGTTCCCTTAGGAACCCAGATTAATTTATGTGAACTATATTTTCTAAATAAACACTTGTAAGTTATGTGTCCTAATCTACCACAAAAGTTGTATTTAACTTTTGGTGGCAAGTTTAGAGTGAGTCCTTTAATGAAGATAGTTGGCTTTTGTTGAGTATTGCCAACAAAGCCTATACCTTCTTTCATATGAACATGACCCTTATTTGCAAGCACCATATTTAGGGATTTATTCCATATTTTAATTTTTTTAAAATTTATTTTAACATGATATTTTTCTTTTTAATTTCTTCTAATATTTCATATTTAGAGCAAGAGTTGTGTGATGGTGATGCAACATGCATTTCTTTAAGTTTACAACTAATGATACATGCTCTTTCTTAAGTAGTTTATAGGATTTATTAACTATTCTAAATTCATCATAAAGCTCATGAAAAATATTTAATAATTTATCAAAAGTAAATGATACATTGGAGGAATCACATACCTTATTGTTGATGGTCATAAGCACGAGATTCTCCACTTCTTCTTGATCGTGCTCTTTATCTTTAGAGTGTCTCGGCTTCTTGTATTCTTAGCAAGAGGTTTCATCTAATTTAAGTTCATTTTTATGGTTTTTGTTCAGTAATTTATCTAATTCATTTATCAAAGATTTAAGGTTCTTATCACTCGAGATTTCACTCGAGGAATCATATGTTATTCTTAGTTCAAATTCCTTCATATTCTTTGGAAGGTGTTCTTAGGTTCACAATGTCAAATCCTTCATATTCTTTAGAAGGTATTCTTCTTGTTCATTTTTATAAGTTATTTTATTTATTGAATCATTTAATTTAAATGTGCTTTCTTGTGTAATTTTTAATGTCTACTAAATATCAAAAGATGAATCACAAAAAGAAACCCGATTAAATTCATTCTTATCAAGTGCACAAAATAAAGCGTTCATTGCTTTAGCATTCAAAGAGAAAGTCTTCTTTTCCAAATCACTTCATTCGTTTATCAATTTAGAAGACTTTTCAAAATTACTTTCAACAATATGCCATAATTCAAAATCCATAAAAAGTAGAAAAATTCTCATTCGAGTTTTCCAATACGTGTAATCCATCTCATTGAATATGGGAGGATGAGTGATATAAAGTCGCTCTTGATTGCCAACAAAAATCATCTCTCTTGGATTTTAAGCCAAATAGATAGAAACGTGGCTCTGATACCAACATCTGATTATATTGCCCTATCGTAGTTAACTCTGCATCACTTTTCTTAACACACAAGTTAGATCATAAAACTCATCAATTGATTTCATTATTAAAATATGAGATTCAATATCTTCTTCTTATCCTCAAACCCTACAATCACCATCCAAGAACCCTACTAAACCGCACCCTAAAATGATCCCAATCAGCCTCCCAAAACTAGCCCTAAACATAGCCTCCATCGCCACTGATCCACATATCTAACCGGCTATTGCTTCCCCAAAACTTCTCATTCCTCTAACCCAACAACAAAAGAAAGACATCAATATCACAGATCTAGAGGTCTATACCATGACATATGAAAAGACTATTAATGCTAAGTTTGAAGCCTTTAAGGACCATATAGATGAGAAGATTCAGTCCCTCTTTGCCGAATTCAGCATTGGCTAACCACCGAGACTAAAGAAATCACAATAAGGAGAAACCTCAGATCGGAAAGATGATTCTCAAGAGCGCGGTTGCACCATCACTGATCCATGTAATCCATGCATGAAGATAGACTTTCCTAGATATGAAGAAGAAGACCCATGCAGAGCGTTATTTTTTATTCTACCGAATTACCGATGTCATGCCCCTCGAATATTATCGCATTCAAAAGGCATGAACCCATCATAAGTTTAAAATACATTATAATTCATCATCAACCCAAACCCAAGATCCAAACTAATATTTAAGGACACTGAAAAACATTTAAAGATCATTTACATCCATTCATAAAACCTGTGCAGTTCATAAATCTTATACCACATTACTCGATAATCTACAAGACTCAAAGTTAACCAAAAATATTAACCACACTTATAAAACCATCAGTCTCAGAAATCTATACGAATACAAAACCAACCATTTTCCACCACTTCATATGATTGTAAAACTTGACATTCAAAGATTTAACACTGAGAGATATTCTAACATTTTTATAAGATACATTAGTTCATATTTATCTATAATATTTCATTACATATAAAATATTCTTATATAACATCTCCCAACAAGACTTACCTAAAGTCTATATAGCTTTCCACTGTCTTAGCCTAGTTCTAACTTTTCTGTAAGTGACAAGCTAACCTATAAGATTTATATAGCAACAAAGTGACCATATAGAGTTCAGCAAGTGACTAACATATCCAAGATAAAGAAGGATAGTTTTTAAAACAAACTTGATATCATATAGCAAAGCAAAGGTATAAGAATCCATAGATAGCATCTCGTAAGATACATAATCACAAATCATTTCGTTTAAAATATACTTTAATCATAGCATCTCGTAGGTGGAGCACATCATTAGTGTGAAAAATCACAGAACATATCAATGTCGTACGAAACAACTTAGAGCATATCAACGAAATGTGAAATGATTCGGAACATATCAAAGGCGTAAGAATGTTAAGCAACATATCAATGGCAAACAAAATATTTCAGAGCATAACAATGAGAATATGAAACATTTCGGAGCATATTAAAGATGTATAAAGTATTTCGGAACATATCAAAGGAATGCGAAATGATTCAGAGCATAAGCACATAGGACATTTCAGAATATATCATTGGTGTGTGAAATATTTCAGAATATATTAATAGTGAATGAAACATTTCGGAATATAACAATGGCATTTGAAACATTTAGGAGCATGTCAAAGACATATGAAATGTTTTTGGAATATATCAATAGCAAATGAAATATTTCGAGCTTATTAAAGATGCATAAGGTATATTACAAAAGCATATCAGTGGTGTATGAATAATCTCAAATCTTATCAAATGAACAATTAAGGAACAGAAGCTCAAATATCATATCAGATATAACATTCATTTCATTCTTATCCAAAGCGTACAAACAAACTCATAAGCAATACTTTGGATATCATATCAAAGATATAGAGGGTGAAGTTGGATCATAAACATAATGTGGATCATACATCGTTGAATAACCACCAAACATAAGTCTCTCACATTTGAGAGCTCTATCTAATCACGTTTGAGTGAAGTTAATGGGGGCCGGCAAGAGCATAATTGGCTCTAATCATAATACCCTTTATCATTTCTGGCAAAGGTCCAGAATATCCCACAAACACCAGAGTACAAAAGGACATAAGCAATTAAAATGACATATATCAGAAGCATATGCGAAACAATGAAATATATATATGCCAATATAAAGCAATACAATTTACTAGTATGGTGCATATGAGGCTTAGTCCAGTAGTGGCTCCATGCTGTGTTGAGTTCATAGCATTCCAGAGTTTAAAGCACTCCTTCCATATGTAGCTCTTTCTGACTAGGGTCCCCTCACCATACCTGAATACTAGCTCAATTTATCATAGCAAGATAAGAGCAAATATTTGAATTACAATAAGAAAAGATTAGAAAACTTATAAGGTTATAATAGTTCAACTTAAAGAAAGAACTCTAGAATGAATTCAGTTTTCAAATGGATGAAGTAAGAATAGACAAAATTAATACAGTCATTATTTTGGCTAAATTCAGAGGGTACATCTCATAGTTATTTTGAACAATCAAATATGCTCTAAATTACTAAAAAATGATATCTTTAGAAAGATAAATTAATCTAATTTCAAATGAAATAAGTTGTATATAAATTGGAAGTCTCTACAAAAAGTTATAGATGATTTGGCAGCCAAAGGTTAGAAATTATGATCCTTATTTTACAGAATCCATAAGGTCTAACAAAACAGAAATTTCGATAGTAATTTGGACTCCAAATCTTTCAATCCTAGTATCAAATAAAAGATCTATGAGCCTATATTCTAATAAATTAAGTTTTACATGAATCAGAGACTTAAAGATATAAGTAATCTAATGATGAAAGGTCAAAAGCTACAGATTCTATTTTACAGATTTTATATGCTCAATTGAAATAAACATTTGGGCTAGCAAATGAACTCTAAATTCTTTAAACTTAGTTTCAAAAGAAAGATCTATGAATCTATTTTTTTAAAAATTAAGATTTGTCTAAATCAGATTTGTCTAAGATTTGTCTATAAACATTTTTTTTGTGACGAAGGAATCTGCCTTTCGTTTTTTGTCCTATTTCCCTACTGTTATGCTACCAAAATTTCGTCAAACTTTTTACTCGTATTAACAACATCTAAATCAAGGGTTTCTACATAATTTTCTTGAACTTTTCTCTAGAATTTATATTTAGAAGTCATTGTTTCTCCGATGTAAAATCGGTTCAGCAGGACAGCACATCATAACACTTTTTTTTGCTGAATTCTATCAGATTTGAGTGCTGTTATTTGTGATATTTTAGACTCTCTTTTCCTCATTTCAAAACCCTACCATCCTCAACAAAATTTTTTTAAAATTCTACCCTAAATGGAAACCAAATAGCCCCATAAATCTGCCATAAACTATAGCCTACTTTCATCCAAATCGATTCACCTTCCAACCGACCAACCCCTTCTCCAAAATTTCCATACCACTAGCCTGAAAATAGAAAAAAGATGTCAATATTACAGATCTAGAGGGTATACTATGGCATTAGAGGAGGCTATCGATGCAAAGTTTGAAGCCTTTGAAAATCACATGGAAGAGAAGATGCGATCCCTTTTTGCCGAATTCAGCATTGGCCGACCGTCGAGCCTGAGGAAATCACAAAACGGAGAAACATCAGATCGGCGAGATGATCCTTAAGAACATGGCCACATTACCTCTGATCTCAATAATCTATGCATGAAGGTTGACTTCCCTAGATAGGAAGGAGACCCGATCGGGTGGATCTCGCACGCGGAGTGCTATTTTTGATTCTACCAAACCGCCGACGCCACACGGGTGGAGATTGCTGCCATCCACCTTGAGGGAGATACTATTCAGTAGTTTAACTAGTTTGAGCACACCCATGGAGAACTCTCTTGGCAGCGATTCAAGGAAGGACTACTAAACCACTTGGGACCAACTGATTTCGATAACATCGACATACAATTGGCAAAGATTTGTCAAACCTCTACAATACAAGAATACCAAATAAGGTTTGAGCATTTATCTAATCAAACTGAGAATTAGTATGAGAAACAACTTTTAGGTACTTTTATCGAGGGCCTAAATTCGGAGATCCAAGGAGAAGTAAAGGTGCAGCAGCTGTACACTCTTATAGCGGTGATTTCCTTCGCACGTATCCAGGAAGAACAATTGAACCACGAGGTATGAAGGACAATGGTCACTCCCTGACTAGCCATGCCAAGGCCTACTGCCCCCTCTAATGCCATCCAAGCCCCTACACTAAAAAAGTTGACAAAAGACGAGCTTCACGAATGATTGACCAAGGAGTTGTGTTGGCATTGCGATGAACCGTGGAGTCGCGAACATTATTGCAAAAGGGTCGAGTCCTTGTGATTGAACCAGCAGAGGATGAGGACAATAAAACATTTGAAGAAGCTCTTGAACCTAAAGAAGAAGCCATGGAGGAAGAGTCCCAACTAGCTGACTACGCAATGCACGCATTGGCCAGCTACTCCAACCCGCAGATGATGAAAGTTGGAGAACTTCTAAAACAGCAACCCATCACCATTCTCATCGACACGGGTAGCACCAATAACTTCCTCAACAATAAGGTTGCTGCATGTTTGGCTCTTCAAATCGAAGGTTGCAACAAGTTCAACATAAAGGTCGCCGACGGTCGAATCTTTAATTACGACCAACGATGCCTACGAGTGAAACTACTCCTCCAAGACCAAGAAGGGGTAGCTGATTTCTTCCTTGTACCCATCGATGATTATGAAGCTGTACTCAAGATCGAATGGCTCACAACACTAGGTGATATCTCCTAGAATTTTTCTAAATTAATCATAAAATTTTATTATAAAGGGAGACAGGTTACGTTATGAGACAAATGTGGGAGCCAAATTTTCACCGTTCTATCGCAATGAATGGAGAAAGTTTTGCACAAAGCATATGATGGATTCTTGTAGGGAGAACGTACAAAACTCAGATCCTAAGTTTGCCCTTTGCTTGAACGAATTTACGGATGTTTTCTTGGAGCCGCGCGGGCTGCCCTCTAACCAGCTCCATGACCATTGCATTCCTATTCTGCCAGGCAAATCTCTAGCAAATTTATGACCATACCACTATCCTTACTTGCAGAAGGATGAGATCGAGAACATTGTTAAAGAGATGCTTGACACCGGGGTGATTCGACCATGTTGCAGCCCTTACTCCTCACCGATGTTGCTAGTGCATAAGAAAGATGATAAACTCTTAGATGAATTAAAAGGAGCCCGAGTCTTCACTAAATTGGATCTCTGATCCGGATACCATCAGACTTGGGTATGCACTAAAGATATTCTGAAAACTGTATTCCATACGTATAACGACCACTACGAGTTTCTGGTAATGCCTTCCGGACTTACGAATGCTCCTTTTACTTTCCAAAGCCTGATGAATAACATCTTCTGGAGTTTTCTACATAAGTTTGTATTGATATTATTTGATGATATTCTCATTTATAGCCTTACACTCGATATACATTTTCAACACTTACAAACTGTTCTAACGATTCTTCGGGGGAATACTCTTTATGTTAAACAGTTAAAGTGCAGCTTCTTACAGCGTAATGTGGAGTATCTTGGGTACATTATATCAAAGGATGGAGTGGCAGTAGATCGGACAAAGATCGAGACAATGCAAGGATGGCCGAGACCTACAAACGTACAATCACTACGCGGTTTTCTTGACTCACGGGATACTACCAAGATTGTTTCCTTACTGATGAAAGACTCCTTCTTGTGGTTGGATAAAGCCTTGGCAGCCTTTGAATGACTCAAGGCAGCCATGACGATGACGTCGGTCATAGCGTTGCCCGATTTTGACTACACTTTTGTCATTGAGATTGATGCGTCAGGAGTTGGAATTGAGACTATTCTTATGCAACATAGTCGACTCCTAATGTACACCGAGGCTTTCCCCACACTTCATATGAGGTTTTTATAGGAGATACTAATTATTATCAAATTTAAAATATGGTTAGATACATGTCCATGGCACAAAAGAGTAAAACTAGAAGAATTACAATCCATGCCCATGCCAAATTGGGCTCTCATCATTCTGAACCATACTAGAGGGTAGTCACCATTCCAAACGAAAGATTGGCTATCACTAAAGACCAACCATATGGCAGCACATACAAAGAAGAAATGGCCTCTCGACAAACTTCAGAATGGACAAAAAATTGAAGATCGAGTTTTTCTACACCTCTAGCCTGATCAGCAGGAAACTCGAGCCTCAATAAAGTGGTCTCCCTATTTCTTTAGGCCTTGTAAAATTGAGGATCACATTGGGCCCCTAACCTGTAGATCAAATTCGTACATCAGATCAAGATTAAAGTTGATCCGCTAGGTATCCCACATCAAATGAAAATTTAAAGAAGATAACTCAGCCTAAATCCTTCCAACTAACACTCTAGCTGATGAGGAGGCCAAAGTTCAGTTAATGATAGCATGGGAGTCACATGAGGAGTTGAAGATCTAGTTTCGAGAGTTTATGGACCCTCAGCCTTGAGGATAAGGCTGATCTGAAGAGGGCAAACTTGATAGGACTCCAGTAGGGTTGAGTCTTAATCATCTTAGTACTAGTCAATAAAAACCCTATTAGATTATAATAAAGCCACTCCTATCTTATAAAGGAGTATGGCTAGAGTCTAGATTAGCTATTAAGACTTAGTAGCCACCACACCCTTTACTGGGTTGGTCGGCTAGGGTTTCCCCCTGCTTCGGTCAACTATAGAGCCACTTAGCCGCCTTCTGTTCCTATTAAGGCAGGTTGGCTATAGGAGAGGCAAAAGGGTAATTCTACTTAGGCAAGCACCCCCTTAGGCTTAAGTTTTGATCCCTATTTAAAGATGTAGCCACCCCCCCTCTTGAATCAAGCAATTATCAATTTTATTTCAGTCTTGTGTCGAATCTAGGAGGGAGGAACCCCTAGAGCGTTTCAAGGGTTGATCCCCCTCAAGGGTCAAAATCTATAGAGGTCCTTCTGGGGTTATATCATCTGGTACCAAAGTAGCGATCATGCTGCCCTTACAGCCATCATCCATGCCTCTAGCTTCCTAAGCAATTCCCACAATTGCTGTGACACGCGCCTCCACCTTCCACCCCAGCCGTAGATCAAATCAGTCCGTCGTTGCCCCATGTGTTTGATCTAAAAATCTGGCATTTCTTTTATCATCCACACCTCTTCAATATTACAAGATTTCTTACTTTATATATTGAAGATTTTTTTCAAATTTTATTTGCTACAAATTTCGTTTGTCGCAAATCTTATCATTGTTACAAAGGTGGAACACTGCAAAAATTTTCAGTCGTGATTTGGCCTCTTGAAACCGGCTTATTCCTTCTCCTTTCTGGCTGAAATTTTTATACAATTCTTAAGATCAAGTTGGCTTTCATCTGGAATTGATTTCTCAAGAAAAACTCTTTCTGGAACTGGTTTTCTTATGTAATCTTTAACCATCATGTAGTTTTAGAATTTTACGATGAAGGAATCTACCTTTCATCTTTTACCCTATTTTCCTTCTGGTATTAACAACAACTGAACTAAGGGTTTTTGCATAATTTTCTTAAACTTTCCCCTGTAATTTATGTCAAGAAGTCATCGTTTCTTCGACGTAAAATTGGTTCCGCATGATAGCACATCATAGCACTTTTTTTTATCAAATTCTATCAGATTTGAGTGCTATTTTTTGTTAGATTTTAGACTCAATTTTTCCTCATCTTAAAACCCTACCATCCTCACTAAAAACCTTTCAAAACTCTACCCTAAACTAAAACCAAACAGCCCCCTAAATCTGTCCAAAATCACAGCCTACTTCCATCCAAACCGATTCACCTTCTAACCGGCCACCCCCTTCTCCAAAATTCCTATGCCACTAACCTGATAATAGAAAAAAGATCTTAATATTACAGATCTAGAAGCATATATTATGGCAACATAGGAGACTATCGATGCAAAGCTTGAAGCCTTTGAAAATCGCATGGAAGAGAATATGTGATTCCTTTTCGCTGAATTCAGCATTGGCCGACCATCGAGCTCGAGAAAATCACAACAAGGAGAAACATTAGATCAACAAGATGATCCTAAAAAATATGGTCATATCACCTCTGATCTCAATAGTCCATGCATGAAGGTTGACTTTCCTAGATGGGAAGAAGGAGACCCGATCGAGTGGATCTCACGCGCGGAGCGCTATTTTCGGTTCTACCGAACTACCGATGCCACATGGGTGGAGATTACTGCCATCCACCTTGAAGGAGATGTTATTCAATAGTTTAATTAGTTTAAGCACACCCATGAAGGACTCTCTTGGCAGCGATTCAAGGAAGGACTACTAAACCGCTTCGGACCAATCGATTTTGACAACATCGATAAACAATTGGTAAAGATTTGTCAAACCTCTATAATACAAGAATACTAAACAAGGTTTGAGTGTCTATCTAACCAAACTAAGAATTGGTCTGAGAAATAACTTTTAGGTACTTTTATCAAGGGCCTAAAGCCGAAGATCCAAGGAGAAGTAAAGGTGCGACAACCGTACACTCTTATGGCGGCGATTTCCTTCCCGTGTATCTAAGAAGAACAATTGAACCATGAGGTATGAAGGATAAGGGTCGCTCCCCGACCAGCCATGCCAAGGCCTACTACCCCCTCCACTGCTATCCAAACCCCTGCACCAAAAAAGTTGACAAGAGACAAGCTTTATGAATGATCGACCAAGGAGTTGTGTTGGCATTACAATGAACCGTGGAGTCGCGAACATCGCTGCAAAAAAAGTCGGCTCCTCATGATTGAACCGGTGGAGAATGAGGACAATGAAACATCTAAAGAAGCCCTTAAACCTAAAGAAGAAGCCATGGAGGAAGAGTCCCAACCGGCCGACTACGTAGTGCATGCATTGGCCGGCTACTCCAACCCGCAGATGATAAAAGTTGGAGACTTCTAAAATAGCAACCCATCACCATTCTCATCGACACGAGCAACACCAATAACTTCCTCAATAGTAAGGTTGTTGTACATTTGGTGCTTCAAATCGAAGGTTACAACAAGTTCGACGTAAAGGTCGTCGACGGTCGAATCTTTAATTGCGACCAATGGTGCTCACGGGTGAAACTACTCCTCCAAGACCAAGAAGTGGTAGTTGATTTCTTCCTTCTACCCATTGATGATCATGAAGCCGTACTTGGGATCGAATGGCTCACAACATTAGGTGATATCTCCTGAAATTTTTCTAAATTAATCATGAAATTTTATTACAAAGGGAGACAGGTCATGTTACGAAGCAAGCACGGGAGCCAAATTTCCACCGTTTCATCGCAACAAATGGAGAAAGTTTCACACAAAGCACATAGTGGATTCTATATGCATATTCAGTAGCCATCTATGGGGGAGAACATATAAAACTCAAATCCTAAGCTTACCCTTTACTTGAATGAATTCGTGGATGTTTTATTGGAGCCACGCGGGCTGCCCCCTAATCGACTATAGGACCACCGCATTCCTATTTTGCCAGGTAAACCTCTAGAAAATTTGTGACCATACCACTATCTTCACTTGCAGAAGGATGAGATCGAGAACATTGTTAAGAAGATGCTTAACACCAGGGTGATTCGACCAAGTTGCAGCCCTTACTCCTCACCAGTGTTGCTAGTGCGCAAGAAAGATAATGAACTCTTGGATGAATTAAAAGGAGCTCGAGTCTTCACTAAATTGGATCTCCGATCTGGATACCATCATATTTGGGTATACACTGAAGATATTCTTAAAACTGCATTCCACACGTATAAGTTTCTGGTAATGCCTTCCGGACTTACGAATGCTCCTTTTACTTTCTAAAGCTTGATGAATGACATCTTCTGGAGTTTTCTACATAAGTTTGTATTGATATTCTTTGATGATATTCTCATTTATAGCCTTACGCTTGATATACATTTTCAGCACTTACAAACTATTCTAACGATTCTTCGGGAGAAAACTCTTTATATTAAACTGTCAAAGTGTAGCTTCTTACAGCGTAAACTGGAGTATCTTGGGCATATTATATCATAGGATAGAGTGGCGGTAGACCCGACAAAGATTGAGACAATGAAAGGATGACCGAGACCTACAAAAGTATAATCACTACGCGGTTTCCTTGGTCTCACGTGCTACTACCAAAATTTTGTGAAAGATTATGGCAAGATCAGTGCCTCGCTCACGTCCTTATTGAAGAAAGACTCCTTCTTATGGTTGCATATTCGCAACCTTCAAACGACTCAAGGCAGCCATGACGATGACGTCGGTCCTACGACTGCCCGATTTCGGTCGCACTTTTGTCATTGAGGCCAATGCATCAGGAGTTGGAATTGGGGCTATTCTTATGTAAGATAGTCGACTCCTAATTTAAACCAAGGCTTCCTCCACACTTCATACGAGGTTTTTACAAAAGATACTAATTACTACTAAATTTAAAATATGGTTGGATACAGGTTCATGTCACAAAAGAGGAGTAGAACTAGAAGAATTGCAATCCATGCTCATGCCAGATTGGGCTCTCATCATCCTGAACCATACCAGAGGGTAGTCACTATTCCAAAAGAAAGATTGGCTATCACTAAAGACTAACCATATAGTAGCACAGGCAAAGAAGAAATGACCTCCCGACAAACTTCAGAATGGATGAAAAATTGAAGATCGAGTTTTTCTACACCTCTAGCCCGATCAGTAGGAAACTCGAGCTTTAATAAAGTGGTCTCCCTATTTCTTTAGGCCTTGTAAAATTGAGGATCACATTGGGGCCCTAACCTGGAGATCAAATTCGTGCAGATCAAGATTACAGTTGATCCATTAGGTATCCCACCTCAAATGGAAATTTAAAGAAGACGACTCAACCCAAATCCTTTCAACTAATACCCCAGTTGATGAGGATGCTAAATTTCAGTTAATGATAGCATGGGAGTCACATGAGGAGTTGAAGATCCAGTTTTCAGAGTTTATGGACCCTCAGCCTTGAGGGCAAGGCTGATATGAAGAGGGGGGACTTAAAGGACTCTAGCAGGGTTGAGTTCTAATCATCTTAGTACTAGTCAATAAGAACCCTATTAGATTATAATAAAGTCACTCCTATCTTATAAAGGAGTATAGCTAGGGTCTAGATTAGCCCTTAGGGCTTAGTAGCTGCCACACTCCTCACTGAGTTGGTCGACTAGGGTTTCCCCCTGCTTAGGTCGGCTATAGAGCCACTTAGCCGCCTCCTATTCCTATTGAGGCAGCATGGCTATAGGAGTGGCAAAGGGGTAATTCTACTTAGGCAAGCACCCTCTTAGGCTAGGGTTTTGATCCCTATTTAAAGATGTAGCCGCCCCCCCTCTTGAATTAAGCAATTATCAATTTTATTTCAGCCTTATGCTGAATCTAGGAGGGAGGAACCCCTATAGCGTTCTAAGGGTTGATCCCCCTCAAGTGTCAAAATCTGTAGAGCTCCTTCTGGGGTTCTATCAATGAATAAGTGACACCACTTTTAACTAGGTAATGACATATGTCATCATAATTTTCTTTTATAACTTAATGTGAATCTTAAATTATTCATATCAGATGTTTAAGTTTTACATCTAGGTCCCTAGTAATAAGTTTTTAAATAAATTCTCATATTTACAAATAGATCCTTATAAATAATCTATTATTAAGTAAATCCTCATTAATAATTTAAAATTGATCATTACAAATATTTTGAAAATGAGGGATATTATAGCCGACACTACGATGGTGGAGATTATTGCCATTCACCTTGAAGGAGACACTATTCAGTGGTTCAATTGGTTGAGCAAACCTGCGGAGGTATCTCTTGGCGAGAATTCAAGGAAGGATTATTGAATCGTTTTGGACCAACCGATTATGACAATATTGATGGACAATTGGCGAAGATTCGACAAACCTCTACAATACAAGAATACCAAATAATGTTTAAATGTTTATCTAACTAAATTATGGATTGGTATGAAAAATAACTTTTAGGGACTTTTATTGATAGCCTAAAGCTAGAGATTCAAGAAGTAAAGGCATGACAATCGGACACTCTTATGGCGGTGATTTCCTTCATGAGAATCCAAAAGGAACAACTAAACCATGAAGCATGAAGGTTAAGGGTCACTCCTTGACCAGCCATGCTGAAGCCTTCAGCCCCCTCTACTACCATCTGAGCCCTTGTACAAAAAAAATTGACAATAGATGAACTTTGGGAACGATCTGCCAAGGGGTTGTGTTGGCACTGTGAAGAACCATGGAGCCGAGAACATCGCTACAGAAAAGGATGACTCCTTGTGATTGAACCAGTAGAGGATGAGCTCTTGGATAAACTGAAAGGAGCCTGAGTCTTTACTAAATTAGATCTCCGTTCTGGGGACCACTAGATTCGGGTATGCGCTGAAGATGTTCTGAAAATAGCATTCCGCATACATAACAGCTACTATGAATTTTTGGCAATGCCCTTTGGACTTACGAATGCTCCTTCCACTTTTCAAAGCTTGATGAACGATATCTTTCGAAGGTTTCAATGCAAGTTTGTGTTGTATTTTCTTTATGACATCCTCATTTATAGCCCTACACTTAATATGCATTTTCAGCACTTATGAATTGTTCTAATGATTCTTTAGGAGAATACCCTTTATGTTAAATAATCAAAGTATAACTTCTTATAATGTAAAGTGGAGTACCTAGGGCATATTATATCAGAGGATGGAGTAGCGATAGACCCAATAAAGATCGAAGCGATACAAGGATGGCTGAGACCTATAAACATAAAATCGCTACATGGCTTCCTTGGACTCACGAGTTACTACCGCAAGTTCATGAAAGATTATGACAAGATTAGTACCTCACTTATGTCTTTACTAAAAAAAGACTCCTTCTTGTGGTTGGATAAAGCTTTCATGGCTTTTGAATGACTTAAGGTAGCCATGACGATGACGTTAGTCCTAGCATTGCCTGATTTCAGTTGCCTTTTATGATTGAGGCTGACGCATCTAGAGTTGGAATTGGGGCTGTCATAATGTAAGATGGCTGACCCCTTGCCTACACCAGCAAGGCTTTGTCTCCCTCCCACCGTAAAATGTCCATGTATGATAAAGAAATACTTACTATCATACACACTGTCACAAAGTGGAGACCCTACATAATCGGCCAATGCTTTCAGATTAAGACTGACCACGGAGTCTCAAATACTTCTTGGAGTAGAAAATATCTTCCTTGAAGCAACAACGATGGGTAACTAAACTCCTTGGTTTTGATTATGAAATTATTTATCAAAAGAGGAAAGAGAATAGTGTTATAGATGCTCTATCTCGGTTGCCAGGACAAGCCAAAATTTCAGCCATCTCCCTTCCCTCCACTGACTTCCTCAAGGGCATTAGGGAGGAATAGAAGAATGACCTAGAGACTCGAGGTATCATAGAAATATTGGAGAAGAATTTGGGTTCCATGGGCCACTATACTTGGGATTTAAGGGACCTATGCTACAAGGGCCAAATTGTGATTTTTCCTTTTTTCCCTTGCATCAAAATTATTTTGCATGAGATGCACTCTTCACCTTTAGCAGGGCACTCTAGATTTCTAAGGACATATAAGAGGGTGAAGCAAAACTTCTTTTAGAGAGATATGACAAGATCAATTTGTGATTATGTATCTTAATGTGATGTATGCCAGCAACAAAAAGGTAAAACAGTAGTAAGTCCGGGAAAACTACAGCCACTAACAATACCAGACTCGGCATGGACTGACATCTCCATAGACTTTATTGAAGGGCTACCACCATCTCAAGGTAAAAGCACGATCTTTATGGTGGTAGATCGTCTAACCAAATATGCTCATTTTTGTGCTATGAGACATTCTTATACCGCTGCCAGTATCTCTCAAATCTTTGTGGATAATATTGTTAAATTACATTGGATACTAAGGTCGATTGTGAGCGACCATGATATGGTGTTTAAAAGCAAATTATGGACCCAACTCTTCCAATTATAGGGCACCCAACTCAAGATGAGCACAACATATCATTCGCAAATGGATGGATAAATATATGTGGTAAATAGATGCCTCGAGACTTATCTACGGTACTTTACTAATGACCAACCAAAAGAGTGGACAAAGTGGCTTCCTTTGACCGAATGGTAGTACAACACACCCTATCATTTATTAACTAAATGTGCCTCCTATGAGATATTGTATGGTCGACCACCCCCTGTAATACCTAAATATGTAATTGGTGTGATCACAGTAGATCAGGTCGACCAAGACTTAATTGACATAAACAAACTTCTGCGGCTACTCAAGGATAACTTAACTACCGCCCAAGCCTGCATGAAGCAACAACCATACAAGCAGCTATCAATCAATACTAGAGTATCGATGTAGCAATATCCTCGATTCAATGGACTATATAAGATTTTGAAGCGTATTGGGGTCGTGGCATACAGATTGAAGCTGTCAGAAGACACTAAGATCCATCCCATTTTCCATGTATCATTGCTAAAGCCTAAACTAGGAGAGCATGAGTCAGCCCAGACCCAATTGCTGAGCACTACAAACGATGATGATATTCAAGCTCAACCACAAGCCATACTTGATCGGAGGATTGTGATGCACCATCATCGCCCATCAACTAAACTATTAGTAAAATAGAATAACTTATAATTCAAAAATGTCATGTGGGAGTCTTATATGGAGCTGAAGACCTAGTTCCTAGAGTTCATGGACCCTCAGTCTTGAGAACAGGGCTGATTCAAAAGGGCCTACTTGATAGGACCCTAGTAGGGTTGGGTCCTGCTTACCCTAGTAGAGTCAATAAAACTCTATAAAATTATAATAAAAACCCTGCCTAGTCACCTCTATCTTATAAAGAAGTGTGGCTAGGGTTTAGTTTGGGGCCTTAGGGCTTATTGGCCGTCGCCTCCCTTACTGGGTTGATTTGCTAGGTTTCCATTTGCTAGAGTCGGCTATGTAGCCAATTACACCATCGCCTATCCCTATCAAGGTAGGTCGGCTATAGGAGGGGCATGGAGATAATTTTACTTAGGCAGCACCCCCCTTGGGCTAGGGTTTAGAGTCCTACATAAGCATGTAGCCTCTTCCTCTTTCAAGTAAGCAAAAATCTATTCTATTTCAGCCTTGTTGGCCGACCCTAGGAGGCAACAATCCCTATAGTGTTCCAAGGATTGATCTCCCTCAAAGATCAAAATCTATAGAGCTCCATCTGGGGTTTTATTAAGCAACCTATCACCGTCCTTACCAAGAGAGCTTGTAGAATCTTGCGAGTGAAGTAATGACGATCTTAACACAGTGCTTGTAGAAGCTTGCTGAAATTTCAAGCACCTCCACCGAACCGAGCCAACTACTTCCTATCAGGCAATATGATTGTTATATGCTGATCTTGCAAGAGGAACCACGAGCACATATTCAGCCATATTATTGTCCACATCCTTAGAGGGTCGAAGCTAAAAGGATCGTCCAGGAGATGCAGGAGACACAGATCATTCGGTCATGACCTTCCCTTGCAATGATACTTTATCTCTAAAAGCTTTGTTTCTTTTATCTGTAGGTATAAACTCTTCCTGAAGTGCCATATCCAGCCAAACTAGCTATGGCATTTGAAGTAGAGCTCCTAGATCTCAGGGCTACTTTCATGAATTCTCCAAGGAGCGGACCATAATGCTCAAAGTCTTCTCTGATAATGACTACTGATCTGTTAGGATCAATTGGCACTAAGAGGGGGGCTGAATTAGTGCAAGCTAACATTTTTCTTTCAAAAACAAAAGCTTTTAGAATAAGATAGAATAAGAAATATGAAACTTTTCATTTTTAATAAAACAAGTGAGTGATTGAAAGTAAGTTGTTAAGGAAGCCGGAAAGATAATCACGTTTGTGGAAAAGAACTTATCATCTTGCTTTCAAGGAGTTTAGTTAAGTTGGAAGCATCAATTCAACAACATTCAAGCAATACAAGTATGAAACACTTATAATTTTATAGTAGTTCGGCGCCAACGGCCTACGTCCACTTCCGAGTCCTCCTTCTTGAGGCACACCGGCATCCACTACCAATCTTCTTTGTGTGAAGATCAAACCCTTACACTTGAGCTTACAAGAGAGACTAGATTTACAATTCTAAGCTCTCTCCCTTACCCTTTTTCTTTTTTTTACAATTCTCATATAATATTTTCTCAGAATATAATCTCCCAAAAGTGTTGTCCTTAATGTAAAAAAACTTGAAGTATTTATAGGCCCCAAATACCTTCTAAACCAGAGCCAAAATCTAATTGTATCTAAAAAATCTGGGTACGGGTGGTTTACTTGCTGTCAGCAATTGGCCGCCGCCCAGATTCTGTGGTACGGGTGGTTCACCTGCCACCTGGGTGGTTTACCCGCTGAAAGCTGCTGCTCGCTGCTCGGATTCTATGGCATGGGCGGTCCAACCGCCGCTCACCGGTGGTTTACTTGCCGAAATTTTCGTAAAAATTGGTTCCTTCCACTTTTCGAATTTCGGCTTGACTTTTATGTTGACTAGCTCTTTGGTCAACTGATTGAGCTCAACCAAACCCAATAGTGGATCTAGTTGCCTCATTGAGTTGATTTAGATTCCTTCCAAATCCAACTAAATTATGACTTTAACCCTAACTACGACTCGATGATTATAATATTTAATGACTAATTAAGCCTAATTAAGACCTAACTCTCACATACTCTGACAACCTCTGATAATCTTGCGGCAAGTCCTCTGATCTTCTTTCCGACGATCTCCCTTCACATTCCCAGCGAGCTTTTTGATTCCTTCGACGAATCTCCTAGCGAACTTCCGGCGAGATCCCACCGCATCATCCGAACTCGGCCCAATGCCTAGGCTTTATCTTGGCCCATCATCTGGTTGTAACTTCATTGATCTTGCCATAGTTGGACCTGCACGATGTTAGTTATGACTTAATTAAATACAACCATAATTACCAAAAATATCCATTATAAGACCATCTTGACTCTCGACAAGCTTTTTGGCTACCTCGACAATCTTCCGGCGAGTCTCGGTCTTCTTTTGGCTACCTCAATAATTTTCTATGAGGAACTACTGAACTCAATCACTTGCTGCCGTTACTCAACAGTTTTCTGTTGAGGTCTATCCCGTAGAGGTACTCAAATTGGATCAGTGATCGATTTCTAGGTTTCGTCGTAAACCTAATTAGTTACTTCCAATTACGTAAATCAATAGTTCAAACCGCACTCAAAGGTAGGGCATTTCCCATTGATATAGGAACTTCTGTACGAAACTATGGTATCTCCAATTATAGCCCCTCTGGGATGTAAAATATATCTCTTCTCACCATCCCCATAGTGTATGAGACAAATGTATGCATTTCGATTAGGGTCGTATTCTATGGTTACGATTCTACCAGATATGTCTTTTTCATTCCATCAAAAATCGATTTTACGGTATAGACACTTATGACCTCCCCCTCTATGCCGTGCGGTAATGATTCCTCTGGCATTACGACCTTTACTACAACGATGCTGTCCATAGATCAAATTATTTCATGGATTGGATTTCACTTGAATGTTTACGGCTCCATTGCGTGTGCTCGGGGTAGAAGTTTTGTATAAATGTATCGCCGTGTTATTAAGTATTTTGCTTTAAGTTCTTTTCTCTATAAGAGGTGGAATAAAATAACCCGGTACGCCATCCTGGCAAACTCCTGATACCCTCGGTGAGTTTCTGACACAATCTTGGCGAGTTACCAAACGCATCGACTCGATGCATGGATTTAACCTTGGCCAACCCTAATTGTAATAATCCTTCTATCATAATTAATCCTACATTAATCAACTCTAATAATCTTGTTAGATCAATAATCTATTAATTAATTTCATCATCAAAATTTAAAATTCAACAATCTCCCCTTTTTTTATGATGACAATCAATTGATGATAGGAGTTAATCCTAACTCCCCCTAAAACTATACCACTTAAATTTAAGAGATGCACTCACTCTTAAACTCAAGCAATCAATCATTCAATGCAAATTTCAAAACAAATTTACATCAAGTCATTATCTAAGTTATATCATCAAGTGTTATAATGAATTCTTTTCAATGTCATGTATCATCAATATATATTTCTCCCCTTTTGTCATCAACAAAAAGGTAAAATATAGAGCTAATAATTTCAAAAACAATGATGATATTACTCCCCCTTAGTATATGCATTAACATAGAATACTTAAATTCAAGAGAGTCACATCCTCTTGAATTCAAGTGAATTAAAGCAATAAGCATTTCAATCATATAACCTTTCAATTATAACAAATATTTGCTTTTTAAACTTTTCAACTTATCAAGAATTTTCAAGAATTGCCATGAAGTTGAAAATATTTGAGAATTTTTCTTCAAATCATCAAGCATAGAAAATTTTTAAATCAATAAACATAGAAAAATTTTAAGTCAATAGAGTATAGAAGATTTTCAAGTTAATATATTTAATATATTTAGAAATTAATCTCTAGTCATCAACCATACCTTTTATAATTAATAAGGAGAGAAACATGGGAGGTGTTATTGAATCATTTTATCATGAGAAGAGCTCTTAATAAATTTTAAAAGCAATATTGAGATGAGCTTAAAAGTCTAAGAGATTTAAAGACTACTTATATATTTCAAATATAGCAAAAGTCATCTCTTGATATATAAAATCATATCTTTTAATTTCAAATGTGGCACATCTTCATGCATTTTTTGAAAACAATAAGATACCAAATCATGGAGAAAGTTTTCAAAAATGTTATCACAAAAAGCTTAATCTCATGGAATCGAGATTAGCAATTTATATATTTTCATGATTTAGCATTTCTAGGTCTCAACCTCAATAGATATATAAAATTCAAATATGAGCTCAACACATTTTTCTCATATAAATTTCAAGAAAATATAATAAATAAATCTAGTAAGTTCTTTCTTCTCTTTTGGGAAGTGCAAGCTAACAAATTTTTGCTTCCATTGCATTATTCAAGCTTGCAATTTTACAAGGTAACAAATTTTGCTCCCCCTTTGACATTGCCAAAAAGAGATAGTGCAAAACTTTTCCCATTACATAATTTTTAAATATCATCACATGAAATATATCATGAAAGATTAACATAGTGATGAGATAAACAATTCATAAAGGTAAATTGTGAATATCAAGAGACAAATTTAGAGGAGAAACAATTAAAATAAAATCTCTTGATTCATCCACAAGAAATCTTAAGTTGTCAAGTTCATGATTTGTATAAAAATCTCCTTTTAAATAATATGAAAACACATAACAAAAGATTTTGATTCATAAAAGATTTCAAGTTATAATTCTGAGAAATCAAAATCATGATATCATTTAATTTCAAAATCATCAAAATTAATTTCAAGATATAATTAATAGACTTATTAGTCTCTTGAAATGCTAGTGATTCCTTTCTCTACTTTATGTGAATAAGAATATAGAATCAAGGTAGAGAAACAAAAATATCATATCACAAAAAAATATTTAATTTTAAAGATGTAAATTTTTTAGATATGATTTTTAAAATTAAGCTCAAAACTTCAATATATTTAAGGAGATTCAAAAGTTTAAGAGCTACTCATGCATTTAAAATCATCTCATGTAATTTAGATAAAAAGCATCAAGAATTTTATAATAAGGTATGATGGTAGATCAAGCTCAAATTGTAAATTAAGTATTTTTTATGCATTTAAAAAGTTCTAATTTTGTTCTAAGCACTTATTCATCATTCAATGTTTACTTCTAATCATATTAAAATTTTATCTCCCACTTTTTGTTATTGTCAAGAGATATCATGTCATTAAAAATTTAAATTTAAATGATATGATTTCATTTAATAAATTTTCTTGTCCCTCGTTTGTAAATATTACAAATAAGTCTTAGGGGATAATCTTAATTTATCCAAGATAAATCTTTTTAATATAAGAATGCTAAAAATTTTAATTTTAATAGTTAAGATCATAAATCTCCTTTTTATAGAGATCAATAATGTGATTCCCATAACTTATAAGTCAAGTCAAGAAGTTAAGGGAATATTTATGATAATGTAAATCTCTTTTAATTTTTAAGTTATCACAAATTTAAGAAATACTAATAAGTTATACTAAGAATAAAGTCATAAGTTATCATGTCATAAAGAATATAATTATCAAATCATAAATACCAAGAACATAATTTATTTTGACTCATTTCTTCCTAGATGAAATTTCAAAGCTTTTGAAATCTTAGGAGACAAAGTAAGAAAGATCTTGATTCTTATAGAAATATTAAGTTATAGATATTGAGAAGTCAATATCATGTTTGGGATGAAAGAAATCTTAGTAAATACAAAAATCTCAAATTATAATTTTTAAGATTTCAAGATCATGATTTAAGTTATAAAATAATCAAAAGCAACATATCAATAAAATTGGATAGATTTAATCATATCCATTCTTTAAAACAAATTTTTTTGAAAACATATCCAAAATCATCATAAAAAATCAATTTTCGAAAAATTTCAATAAAGTCATCATAGATTGTTTTCCAAAAGAAAATAGCTAAAAGTTTTCTAATTCATTTTTGTAGTTAAAGAGATTCAACAATAGTATCATTTTATCTCTTATTGAAGGATTCATAGGATACAAATATTCTTTTAAGAAGAATTATCCTTCTTTTGAAATTTATTTCAAGAATACAATGACATTTAAGATTAATTATCCTCCTTTTGGTTGTTTTATGTGATTTCTTTCTCTCCCTTTTCTATATTGTTCTATGCTAAAATTCTACCATTCACAAGCATAGCATTTCAATCAATGTAACATTTAAATCAATCATTCCATAGACTTTGTCAATATTTGAACCATTTAGCAATAGTTTTTACATTTAAACTAATTTTTCATCAAAATCTCATTTATGTAAATTTCAACATGAGTAATTTTTTATTAATGATAACTTAGATTCTTTTAGTTTTAGTCTTAGCATGCTCTAGCTATGCATATCAATCAAGGGTATGATAAGATAAATCCAGATGAGTAAATCATTTTTAAGTGGAGTCATTACTACGAGATATTTTTCAAAAAAATCCAATGATCTTTTTATATTGAATGATTCTATCATGTTATCAAGAAAATTTACTTTTAAAGAATGATAATTTCATATAAATTTTTAGGTTCAAAAATAACATAAATCATCAACATAAGTTAATACACATCAATACAATAATCATCATCAAAATCATTTTTTCATACATATAACTTTTATTTAACTACACTTTCTTTTTTCTAATTCTAGGATGCTCTAGCTATGCATCATCAAGATTAATTATATAATGATGAACTATTTTCAATAAAAGGATTTGTTATAATAGAAACAAGGATCATTAAGCTTCAAACATCTTAATTCAAATAATTATTTTTGTTATTATTACATATCCTAGTGAGCTTTGAGAGAGTATTAAATCTCAAGTCTTGAGCATCTACTTTCAAAACATTACTTAGTGCTCCTAGTCTTATTAGAAAACAACTTTATATTATGGGAGGTTTTGATTTAGGTACCCATTTAACATTGAGTCCTTCATGACATGTTCTTTTCATTTTCTCTAATAGCTTAAGGTTGTTTATGCTTCCTTTAGGAACCTAAATTAATTTATATAGACTATAATTTTTAAATGAACATTTGTGGGTATTATGTCCCAATTTTTTAGAAGAATTATATTTACTATAGGTGGCACATTTAATGTACGTCCTCTTACGAATATGGTTGGCTTTTGTTGAATATTTCCAACAAAGCCTATGTCATGTCTATTATTGATATGACCCTTGTTGGCAAGGATCATATTTAGGGATTTATTCCTAATCTCAAAATTTTCTAATATAGTTTTAAGCATACAATTCTCTATTTTAACATTATCTAGCATATCATATTTTGAAGTTAAGGAGTTATGTATTTCATAAAGTCTTTTAACTATCAAATCATAATCAACTTTAAATAGTTTAAAAGACCTGCTATGTTTTCTAAACTCATTAAATAAATCATTAAACATGCTTGATAATTCTGAAAATGAAAAATCTAAAGACTCACTAACCTAATCTTCGATCATCATTAAAGTAAGGTTCTCCACTTTTTGGTTGAGCATTTGATCTTTGGAGCTCCTCGACTTCTTGTGTTCATAGCAAGAGGTTGTATCCATAATTTTTCTAAGGTTCAAGTTCATTAATTTTTCCGATTCATTTTTCAAAAGTTTATATGCAAGGTTCTTATCACTCAAGATTTCACTCGATGAGTCATATGTTATTCTTAGTTCATAATCATTTATGTTCTTTGGAAGGTATTCTTCATGTTCATTTTTATAATGTATTTCATTAATTGATTCAATTATATTGGTTGTGCTTTTATGTGTGATTTTTAAAGTATGTCAAATATCGAAAGTCGAATCACAAGCGAAAACATGATTAAACTCATTCATATCAAGAGCACAAAGCAAGACATTCATAGCCTTTGCGGAGAAAGTCTTCTTCTCCAAATCATTCCAATTATTCATTGGAAGAGAAGACTTTTTAAATTCACTCTCAACTATATTCCGTAAATCCAAGTCCAAAGAGATGAGGAAAATACACATCCATATTTTCTAATATGTGTAATCTGACCCATTGAACATGGGTGGACGTGAAATAGAATGTCCCTCATTCATGCCAAAACAAGTCATTTACTCAAGTGAGTGTCTATCCAAAGAGTAATAACCTTGCTCTGATACTAATTGTTAGGATCAATGGGCACTAAGAGGGGGGGGGGGGGGCGGATTAGTGCAAGCTAAAATTTTTCTTTCAAAAGTAAAAGATTTTCAAATAAGATAGAATAGAAAATCTAAAGCTTTTTATTTTTAATAAAATAAGTGAGTGATTGAAAGTAAATTGTTAAGGAAGCCGGAGAGATAATCATGTTTGAGGAAAAGAACTTATCGTCTTGCTTTCAAGGAGTTTAGTTAAGTTGGAAACATCAATTCAATAACATTCTAGCAATACAAGTATGAAACACTTACAAGTTTATAGTGGTTCGGCGCCAACGGCCTATGTTCACTTCCGAGTCCTCCTTCTTGAGGCACATCGACATCCACTACTAATCTTCTTTGGGTGAAGATCAAACCCTTACACTTAAGCTTACAAGGTAGACTAGATTTACAACTCTAAGCTCTCTCACTTACCCCTTTCTTTTTCTTGCAATTCTCACACAATATTTTCTCATAATATAATCCCCCAAAAGTGTTGTCCTAAATGTAAGAAAACTTGAGATATTTATAGGTCCTAAATTGGCTTCAAAACCAGAGTCAAAATCCAACCGTATCTAGAAAATCTGGGTACAGGCGGTTTACCCACCGTCAGCAATTGGCCGTCACCCAGATTACGTGGTATGGGCGGTTCACCCGCCACCTGGGCGGTTTACCCGCTGAAAGCTGCTGCCCGCCGCTCGGATTTTATGGTATGGGTGGTCCAACTGTCGCTCATCGGTGGTTTACCTATCAGAATTTTCGTAAAAATGGTTCCCTCCACTTTTCGAATTTCGGCTTGACTTTTACATTGACCAGCTCTTTGGTCAACTAATTGTGCTCAACTTGAGCTCAACCAAACCCAGTAGTGGATCCAGTTACCTCATTGAGTTGATTTAGATTCCTTCCAAATCTAACTCAATTAGGACTCTAACCCTAACTACGACTCAATAATTACAATATTTAGTGACCAATTAAGCCTAATTAAGACCTAATTCCCGTATACTCCAGCAACCTCCGGTAATCTTGAGACAAGTCATCCGGTCTTCTTTTCGGCGATCTCCCTTTGAGACAAGTACTCGACCAAACATACTATGCCCTCAGGTCATCTATGACATTTCTATGTTATAGGTAAGATCTCAAACCACATAGATAGGTGAGCCTCGAGGGACTTGACCAACTCAACCTATGTTATGATTTAATCTCTTCCTATAACAATGGAAGGCCACATGGATCAATCTTATTGTCTCACGCTCACCAACTTAATATTATCCTAAGAGAGGTTTTTGTTTTATTTTATTTCAGTCTCCTAATTTATCGTGTCACACACACACACACACACACACACACACATATATATATATATATATATATATATATATATAGTAGGTGTATAATTACATATCACATATGCCACAATAGATGATCATGAACCATCACCAAATATGATTAGGCCCGAGCTAGTGGGCCCAATGACTCACAATAGGAATTATGTGTGTATCAGTGCATCTCTATATCCTGTGATTATCCTTCTTGTCATCATCAGTTTTATCGGATTATCAACGCATCACCATGCATCACGATCACTCATCACAACCTCTTTGTGTAATTACAACACAATCACAGGAATATAGGCTCGATAATAAATGAAAACAATGGAAGCTCGCAAGCCCCAATAATAATAATCACATATACACATCACAATACATGACTCTATTAGGACTGAATCGACACTAAAAGGGAAGGGTGAATTAGTGCTTTTAAAAGACTTTCATCAATTTGAAGATTCATTCGATAAAGCTTATATCGAAGAAGTGTTCAAACTTTAAAATGTTCATAGGACCTATGTTCGTAGCAAATGAGCAATAAAGTAATTAAATAGCAAAAAAGAGAAGGCACACCAATTTTATAATGGTTCGATCGATGTGACCTATGTTCACTTTTGATTCCTCCTCCGTTGAGGCCATCAGCATCCACTAATGATCTTCCTTCATTGGGCGAAGATCAACTACCATTTTATAACCCTTTCTCCTTTTCACTAGTTTAGGAGAGAACATTTACAAGTCTCATACTTCTATTAGAATGAACTCTAAACTTTCAAGAGGAGGGAAACTCTCAAGATTACAATAATATTTGCACACTTAGAATTATAAGTTTTTTTATCTCTATTCTTGCTCTCTCAAGTAAGAATGAGTGGGGCATTCATAGGCCCTAAATGACTTGAGCTAAAATTTAAATTTTTAAATTTTAAATTTAAATTTTCAAGATTTCTAAGGAGCTAGCAACCTTATAGTCTTGGAGATTATATTTGGTGGTAGTGCCACCAGCTTAGGTGATACTATCATTTGACACAATCTAGGAGACTATGTCTAGACAGTACCACTACTTGATATAGTCTTGAAGACTGTGTCTTCTGGGTGGTGCCACCACCAAATCTGACTTTGGGTCATTGAAATGGGCCTTCTAATAGGCCCATATCAACCCTAATTAAGGCCCAATGGCCCCTTAATTGAGTTAGCATGGTTACACCCAAAACTAACTTAATTAAGACTTAAACTATGATGATCATGATATAAATAATTAAAAAGCATAAATCTTGTATTGTCTAGCATGTCATTGGTTCATCCAAACCCTCGATGCATCATGATCTCCTTCGGGGTATTGCTCAATCTATCAATATGTTGACTCCCATACAATGTCTAACTTTTATGGTCTGATGCTTGATTTTTGACTCCAGCCCAATGTATAATTTTACTACGTCAATCATTTTACCATAGATTAGATCATAACTTCATCAATTAATTTCATCATCAAAATTTGAGATTCAACAATCTCCCACTTTTTTATAATGACAACTAATTGACGATGTAGTTTTAACTAAACTCTCCCTATCTATATGCCATATTGAAATAAACTTGAGTTTATAGAATGATAACCTTCTAATTATACTTTCTTTGCATTCAAGTTATAGCAATTTTAATGAAATGTGACTTTCACACTTTATATGCATACAACATAAGCATCATCATAGTAAAATCATCAGTATTATATGCATAATATCAAATCATCAAATTTGTAAGGTAACTTTCACACTTTAAATACATACAACATAAGCATCATCATGTGTATGCATCAAATTATCAAATTCGTTATAACGTGCATAATTTCAAAGTACATCATAATATCATTATACTATCTAGAGTGTGTTAAGATTCCAAATCATTAAGCAAAATTTACGATCATTATTTCTTCTCCCCCTTTGTTATCAACAAAAAGGAGAAACATTCAACAAATATTTGAACCATGTACGCTAGTGTTTTTAGCAAGTTTTACATCACTTTTAGAATATGTAAACTAGCAAGTTTTGAGATGTGAAAAGTGACGTAAGCATATTCTAAGCAAAAGTTGCTTCTTGAGATGTGCAAGATAGCACCTTTTGCCTCTTGAAATGAGCAAGCTAGCACTTCTCTTTAAATGTGCAAGCACTTTTGGTTCTCTTAAGTTGTGCAAGTTAGTATTTTTGTTTTTCTTGAGATACTAGTAAGTTTCTTTCTCCCCTTTATAAAAAGAAAGTAAGAAGAAGAAGGAGGGAGGAATTCATTCATCACATAAAGAAAAGAATCAAGTCATAAGTTCTAAAGGTCCATGAATCAAGGCTCTACTTTCGTAAATAGAAAGAGGAAGGATTTATAGGAAATGATCTCGAAAGAAAAGGAGAACTCAATTTACAAAATCCAAGAAATCTGAAAAATATATAAGAGGAATTTATGTATTAGGAAGATTTAACATACATAATTCTCTTCTTATAAAATCAAATTATTCCTCACTTAATGGTTTAGTGAATATATTTGCTAGTTGATATTTTGTATCAATAAATTTCAAAGATATATCATGATTACTTATATGGTCCCTAATAAAATAATGTCTAATATCAATATGCATGGTTCGTGAATATTGAATAGGATTTTTTTTATAAGCATACTGTACTAGTGTTGTCACACTTTATGGGGATGTCTTTAAACTAAAGTCCATAATCTTCTAAAGTATTTTTTATCCATATTACCTATGCACAACATGCACTTGTCGTAGCATATTAAGCTTCGACTGTGGATAATACGATAGAGTTTTACTTCTTGGAAGACCAAGAAACAAGTGCATAAGCTAGAAATTGATAGGTTACAAAGATACTTTTTCTATCTATCCTACATCCTCCAAAGTTGGCATCAGCTTAAGCAATTAAATCAAAAAATTTAAATTTTAGATACCATAATCCTAGATTTAGAGTTCCTTTAAGTATCAAAATATTTTTTTAACTGCCTTGCAATGAGATTGTCTAGGATTGGACCAAAATTTTGCATATAGCTAACACTAAACATAATATCTGGTCTAGTTACAGTTAGATATAGCAAACTGTCTATCATTCCTCTGTAAGTTTCTCGATCAAAGCTTTCACTTTCATTGTCCAAATCTAATTTTGTAAAGGTGCTTACAGGTGTGTTTATAGCTTTAGCACTATCCATATTAAATTATTTTAACAATCCATATTATATTTAGTTTGACCTATAAAAATATCATCATTCAATTGCTTAATTTATAATCCTAAGAAAAAAATCAATTTACCCAACAAACTCATTTTGAATTTTTGGCTTATACTTTTAGTGAAAGATTCATATAAGGATTCATTAGTAGAACCAAAAATATTGTCATCAATATAAATTTGAATAATAATAAAATAATTTTTAAAATGTTTAATAAATAATATGGTATCGATATTTTCTTTCAAAAAATTATTTTGAATAATAAAAGAGCTAAACCTCTCATACCAAGCCCAAGGGCTTTCTTTAATCCAAAAAGGGCTTTAGATAATTTGAAAATATGATTTTGAAAAAGATCATTTTCAAATCCGGATGGTTGTTTAACATAAACTTCTTTAGAAATAAAACTATTAAGACAAATACTTTTGACATCCATTTGAAATAATTTAAAATTTTTAAAATAAATATAGGTAAGGAGCATTCTTATGGCTTCAAGTCTAGGAGTGAAGGTTTCTTCATAATCAATACTCTTGAATCTCAGATTTTGATAATGAAATCAATTGATGAGTATTTAATTTAACATGTGTTGTTAGAAGAAGTGATGCAGGTTTAACCATAATGGTGAAAAGGAGTTATAGACCAGGCATGGACCTAGGATCAAGCTTAGACATTAGGCTAAGGTTTGGATAATGTGGTGGGAGCTCATTGATAGTTCGCTAGGACTTCGTCAATAGTATCAGGGAGATCACTAGGAACATGCAGAGAGATCACTGGAGAAATACCGTGAGACTCACCGCAAGGAATGTCGAATTATGGGAGTGAAAGTTGCTAATTAAGTTTGGTGGTTATACATGGTTGTAATCATTAAGTTATAGATTAAGTTTGAGTCTAAATTAAGTGTGATTTAGAAGGAATCCAAATCAACTCAAAGAGGCAACCTAGTCCACATTTGAGATTGGATTGAGCTCGAGTTGAGTTCAATTGGTTGACCTAAGAATTGGTCAACAGGAGGTACAAGTCAGAATTTGAAAAGTGGAGGGAACCACTTTTCTAGAAATTTCGATGGTTGTACCATTGCCACTCAGGTTTTCGGGCGGCTAACGATGGTTGGACTGCCCAAATTGATGGTTGTACCACCCATACCCTATTTTCAGGGTTGCTTTCGACAATTGCACCATTGGCGCTGGTGGTTATACCATCCATACCCAGATTTTCTAAATACATTTGAATTTTGGTTCAAATTCTAAAGCCAATTAAGGCCTATAAATTCCTCAAATTTTTTTATATTTCACATAATAATTTTGAGATAGAAATTTTATAAAAAATATTTATGACAATTATAAGAAAAATAAAAGGGGAAGGGAGTGAGCTAAGAGTTGTAAAATTATTGTAAAGGGTCTCCCTTGTAAGCTCAAGTTTGTAAGAGTTTGGTCTTCACCCAAAGAATATCGGTAGTGGACACTAGTGGGCCTCGATGAAGAGGACTTAGAAGTGGACATAGGCCATGATTGGTGCCAAACCACTATAAAATCGTAAGTGTTCTCTATTTAGCTTACTTTCTACTTTCAATTGTTCTTAATTAGAAAAGCAAGAGTATCATTTTTATTATGATTTTAAATCGTTTACTTATTCTCCTTCAAATTCAAGAAACTCTTTCGATTTTATTTTTTCTTAAACAAAAAGTTTTCATTAAAATGTGATTTTACACTTGCATTAATTCACCCCCTCCCCCGCCACCCTCCACCCCCACCCACCCCCCTAGTGCCAATTGATCATAACAATTGGTATCAAAGCAAGGTCTTACTCTTTGGACTAAACACCTACTTGAGTAAATGATTTTATTTGGCATGAATGAGGTACATTCTATTTCACATCCTCTCATGCTCAATAGGATGGACTATACATATTAGAAGACAAGGATATGTATTTTTCTCTTTTTCTTTTACCTTGATTTATGGAATATTGTAGAGAATGGATTTGAAAAATCTTCCAAACCAATGAATGATTGGAATGATTTGGAAAGGAAGAATTTTTCTTTGAATGCAAAGGCTATGAATGCCTTGTTTTGTACTCTTGACAAAAAAAAATTTAATTGTATTTTTATTTATGAATCGGCTTTTGATATTTGGCACACACTAGAAATCATATATGAGGGGACTAGTAGAGTAAAAAGAATATAATATTAACATTTTAATTCATAATTATGAGTTATTTAGAATGAAACTATGTGAGTCTATTAGAGACATGTACACATGTTTCACGGATGTCGTCAATGGACTTAAAGCTCTTGAAAAATATTTTTCTAATTTTAAACTTGTTAGTAAAATTTTAATATCTCTTTCTAAAAATTGGGATCCTAAAGTAACCGCTATACAAGAGGCCAAAGATTTAAATAACTTATTTGTTGAAGAACTTATTGGATCATTAATGACATATGAATTAAATTGTAAAGCTCATGAAGAGCTTAATAAACCCCTTCCAAAGAATAGGAAGGATGTAGCACTTCGAACAGCAAATAACTCTTCGAGTGAAACCTCGAGTGATGAGGATCATAATATTGCACTATTGTTTAGAAAGTTTAAAAAATTTATGAAAAAGAACAAAAACTATAAAAATAAAAATGAACTGAAGAAGGACAATGTCAGATGCTATGAATGCAAAAAACCAAGACATTTCAAAAATGAACGTCCTAAATTGAAGAATAAGGTATCACACAAGAAGAAAGCACTTTCGGCAATTTGGGATGACTTAAGCTCATCGAATGAACAAGACCAAACCAAATAAGAAGTTGCTAACTATGCTCTAATGATGATACAAGATGAGGTTAGTGATTCATTAAGCATTTCTTTTTCAGAGTTATTAAATATATTCTATAAATTATTTGATGAGTTTAGAAAAATTAGCAAATCTTATAAAATAAGTTGCTTAAAAATTAACATGACTCGTTATTTAGTAGATTTGATAAAATGCATGTCCATTAGTATTACATAACCCTTGTTCAAAATGTGAATTGCTAGATAATATTAAAGAAGAAAATATCATGCTTAAGACAACATAAATTTTTTTTAAAAAATATGATCCTAGCCAATAATGGTCATATTAATAGAAGAAATAGCATAGATTTTGTTGGCAACATTCAACAAAAACCAACCATTTTTGTTAAAGGGCCTACCTTAAAATTACTATCGAAAATCAAATATAATTTTTGTGGAAGACATAAGGTAAACAAATGTTTATTTAGAAAATAGAGTCCACACCAATTAGTTTGGGTTCCCAAGGGAACTTCTTATAACCAAAAATAATTAGAAAACAAAGATAAAATTCTTTATGAAGGACCCAATGTAAAATAGATACCTAAATCAAAAATATCATTCTTATAGGTTTGTCTCCAAACTAAAGCTAGAAGTACCAAAAGGTATCTTGATAGTTGATGCTTAAGGCAAATGACTAGAGATCCAACTTATTTTTCTAAGCTTACTAGCTTAAGTGAAGGAGTTATCACCTTAGAAGACAACAACAAAGGAAAAATCATTGAGAAAGGAACTATAGGGAACACATTAAACCTTTTAATTCAAAGATATGTTGTTAGCTGAAAGCTTGAAACACAATTTGCTTAGCTATAGCCAATTATGTGATAAATGTTATATTGTTAAATTTTAACCTAATACATGTATTATTGAATTGCCATGTAAAAGTAAATCTTTGATTGCATTAAGAAACAATAATATGTATATCATAGATATTAAAAAAATTTATGATGAAACTTGCTTTTTGGCATTGAATGATGATGTTTGAATTTGATATAGAAGACTAGGTTATACTAGTATGAAATTTCTAAACCAAATTTCAACTAAAGACTTAGTAAGAGGATTACCTGGCCTAAAATTTATCAAAGATAAAGTATGTGATACTTGTCAATTAAGAAAATAAATAAAGAGTAGCTTCAAGCTAAAAAATCAAATTAGCACCTCTAGGCCACTTCAATTGATCCATATGGATTTATTTAGACCAATTGACATTACAAGTTTAGGTGAAAGCAAATATGCATTCGTTATAGTAGATGACTATAGTAGATATACTTTGACTTATTTCTTAGCACACAAAAGTGATACATTTAAATGTTTTATAAAATTTTATAAAATTATTTAAAATTTAAAAGGATTTATGATTTTATCAATACGTATTGATTATGGAGGTGAATTTCAAAACTTTTGTGAATCAAATGGGTATGTCCATAATTTTTTTACTCCAAGAAATTCATAATAAAATGGAGTAGTAGAAAGAAAAAATAGGAGTTTACAAAAAATAGCTAAAACCATGTTAAATGAGCATAGCCTACCCAAATAGTTTAGGGCCGAAGCTATTAATACAGCTTGTTATGTTTCAAATAGGGTTCTTATAAAACCATTACTTTCTATAACTCCATATGAATTATGAAATAGTAAGAAACCCAACATTTCATATTTTAAAGTTTTTGGTTGTAAATGTTTTATTTTAAATAAAAAAGATGCCTTAAGAAAATTTGATGCAAAATCCGATTAGGGTATTTTTCTTGGTTATTACTTAATTTCTCAAGCCTATCATATTTTTAATAAAAGAACTTTAGCAACTGAAGAATCCATTCATGTTGTTTTTAATAAGTTTTTTAAATTTAAGAAAATTAATTTTGATGAAGAATTTGATCTTGGTACTTTCAATTTAAATGACAATACTCCTAAAAGCAACTTAAATGAATTACTTCCAAATCCTTACCTAAGGAATAGAAGTATGTGAATGATCATCCTAAGGAGCTTATAATATGAGATACATCAAAAGGAGTTCAAACTCGATCTTCTTCTAAGAATTTTTGTACAAATGCTACATTTCCCTCTCAAATCGAACCAAAGTGCATTGATAAGGCCCTGAAAGATGACTCTTGGATTAATGCAATGCATGAAAAACTTAATTAATTAGATAGAAATAAGGTATGGGAGCTTGTTCCTAGACCTAATGACCGTTTAGTGATTGGTACTAAATAGGTCTTTAAAAACAAGCAAGATGAAAATAGTATCATGGTTAGAAACAAGGCTATATTAGTGGCCAAAGGTTTCAACCAAGAAGAAGGAATCGATTATGAAGAAACTTTTGCTCCTGTAGCTAGACTTGAAGCCCTAAGGATGCTCCTTGCATTTATATCTTTTAAAGATTTTAAGTTGTTTCAAATGGATGTTAAAAGTGTTATTTTTAATGGCTTTATTTCTGAAGAAGTATATATTGAACAACCCCTAGTTTTAAAAATAGTCTTCTTCTTAATCATGTTTTTAAACTTCTTAAAGCTCTTTATGGATTAAAACAAGCTCCTCGGGCTTGGTATGAAAGACTTAGTTTTTTTATTTTAAATAAGTTTTTGAAAGGTAAGATTGATACCATATTATTTTTTAAGTATTTTAAAAATAATTTTCTTGTTATTCAAATTTATGTTGATGATATCATTTTTTGTTCTATAAATGAATCCTTGTGTGAATCTTTTGCCAAGAGTATGAGCCAAGAATTTGAAATGAGTTTAATCGGTAGTTAACATTTTTATTAGGATTACAAATAAAACAACTAAATGATGGTATATTTATTAGTCAAATAAAATTCACCTTGGACTTGCTAAAATATTTTAGTATGGAAAATGCTAAAGCGATAAACACTCTCATGAGCACATCTATAAAGTTAGACTTAGACAATGAAGGAGAAAATTCTAATCAAAAAACTTATAGAAGAATAATAGGTAGTTTGTTATACTTAACTTGTACTAGACCGGATATCATGTTTAGTGTTGGATTGTGTGCAAGAAATTAGTCTGGCCCTAAGCATTCTCACCTTAAAGCAGTTAAAAGAATATTTAGATATTTAAAAGGAACTTCTAAGTTAGGATTATGGTATTCAAAATGTAATAACTTTGATTTACTTGCTTATGCGGATGCCGATTTTGGAGGATGTAGGATAGATAGAAAAAGTACTACTGGGACATGTCAATTTAGGCCATGCACTTGTTTCTTGGTCTTCCTAGAAATAAAATTAAATCGCTTTATCTACTACTGAAGCTTAATATATTATAGCTAGTATATGTCGTGCCCAAATTATTTAGATGAACAACACCTTAGAAGATTATGGAATTCAATTGAAAAATATTTCTATTAAATGTGACAACACAAGTATCATATGTTTGACCAACACCTAAGAACTAAGCACATTGATATTAGATATCATTTTATTAGGAATCATGTGAATAGTCAAGACATTTCATTAGAATTTATTGACACTAAACATCAACTAGCGGGTATTTTTACAAAACCATTAAATGAACAGCAATTTGATTTTATTAGAAGAGAGCTAGGAATGCTAAATTATGAAAATACATTATTTGCTTGATTTGCTACCTTGCTTGAAATTTGAATAAGATAAATTAAATTACATGAGTAGCTATTGAATTTACATCTATGAAGTTGAGTATTTTTATGAAATAATATTTTTTTCATTTCCCTTCCTTATTTCTACCTTCTTATTTACAAAAAGGGAAGAAAATTTACATGAAGATGATGATTTGCTATTTTTGGATTTATTTGCTACGGTTACATAAAATTTACATGAGATGATTTTAAATGCATGAATAGCTCTTATAATCTTCCTAGATTTCTTGGATATTTGAGCTTACTCTCGAAATATCCTTTTCAAAATTTATTTCTATAAGATTGAGAGCTCTTGTTAATAATATTTTGCAAACTCCTCCCTTGTTTTCCTTCCTTCTTTTTCACAAGAGGAAGAAAATTTTTTATGGCTCATATTTTATTTTATAAAGGGGGAGCAAAGACTCATGTGCTTTAAAATCTTTAGCCCTACATTTCACCTTTCTGTTGATGTCAAAAGGGGAGAAATGGATATTGATGACTTATGTAAAGTTATACATGGGCATTTCAAATGTATGTCTAATGTATAATCTTTTTAAATTCATGAAAGTCTTTGATGAGTTGATGACTTAATAATCTAAAACAAATTTTTGTTGATGTATGAGTGTCTCGTTGCATCTTGAAATATCATTTGCTTGAAATTTCATGATACTTGAATTCAAGAGTGTGTAATTCTCTTGAATTTAAATGTTCCTTATTATAGCATGGATTTAAGGGGAGTAAGGTTTAACTTTGGTCATCAATTGATTATCATCATCAAAATGGGGGAGATTGATGATTGTCATCATCCTTAAGTCATTGCGAGAGTGAGATTGTTATAGAAAGGAAGAAAATTATCATTCGAGTTTTCCAATACTTATACTTCATCCCATTGAACATAGGAGGACGTGTGATAGAAAAACCCTATTGATTGCCAATAAAAGTCATCTCTCTTGGATATTAAACCAAGTAGAGAGAAATCTTACTCTGATACCAACTGTTAGGACCGAATCAGCACTAAGAGAGGGGGGTTGAATTAGTGCTTTTAAAAAACTTTCATTGATTTAAAGATTCATTCACTAAATCTTGTATCAGAAAAGCATTTAAACTTGAAAACATTCATAGGACTGTAATGAGCAAGTAAAGCAATTTGCAAAGTAATTAAACAGCAAAGAAGAGAAGGCATACCAATTTTATAGTGGTTCGTGACTTATGTCCACTTCTGATTCCTCCTTTACAAGTCTCACACGTCCCTTAGAATGAACTCTAAACTTTTAAGAGGAGGGGAACTCTCAAGATTACAACAATGTTTATACACTTAGAATCATAAGTTTTTTATCTCTATTCTTGCTTTCTCAAGCAAAAATGAGTCGGGTATTTATAAGTCCCAAATGGCTTCAAACGTTAGAGCCAAAATTCAAATATTCTAATTTAAAATTTAAATTCATGATTTCCAAGGAGCTAGCAGCCTTATAGTCTTGGAGACTATGTTCTGGCAATAATACCGCTAGCCTAGGTGATACCACCACCTAACACAGTCTGGTAGATTATGTCTGGGCGGTGCCACTACCCAGTCAAGGTAGTACCACCGCTGACATAGTCTCGAAGACTATGTCTTCTGGGCGATACCATCGCTTGGTCTGGGCAGTGCCACCACTAGACCTAACTTTGGTTACTGAAATGGGCATTCCAATATGCACAAATCAACCCCAATTAAGGCCCAATGGCCCCTTAATTTAGTATAGTTATACCAAAACTAACTCAATTAAGACTTAAACTATGATGATCATGACATAAATAATTACAAAGCATAAATCTTGTGTTGTTCAACATGTTATTGGTTCATCTGAACTATCGATGCATCATACTCTCTTTCGACATATTACTTGATCCATCAACATGTTGAATCCCATGACATCCGATCTTGATGCAATGTTCGATTTTTTTGGCCCGATCCCTAATCTCTGACTCCGGCCGAACGTATGATTTTACTGCTTTAATCATTTTGCTTTTTCATGTTCAAAGATAGTCTTACATCACTTAAGCTTGAAAACAAATTAGATCATAACTTCATCTATTGATTTTATCATCAAAATTCAAGATTCAACAGGCTCATGATCATTCATTCACATCATACATCACATGTATACACATCATTATATGGGACTACTAGAGAAATAATTATTAATTAAACTATTTTTAGAATTATTAAGGGTATTTTTAGAACTCTGGATATAAGGATATAATAAAAAACTTCTTAAATTTTGAAGGATAGAATCATCCGTTTTTCTTAAAAAAATCCTAACCATTTCTACCCCCTTCCGGTTGGCCGCTGTCATCACCCCCACAACGTGGTAGAGATGCCACCATCTATGGCCATCCCTGCCCTTGGGTAGCGAGTGAATTTTCCCCTATGGGCAGGCGGGCATTGCCCCTACGAGCGAACACCACCCTTATCGACATGCAAGTGTCGCCTCTACAGGGGTTATGCTCGCAGGTGGCTGGCCCTATAAGTGGCCTGGCCACGAGCAGTACCCCTATAAGTAGTCTGCCTGTAGGTTGTTGTCTTCACTACAAATCCCAACAAGAACACGTAGAACAACAGTGCACGCGATTCGATCTCATCACACAAAATTTAAAAGTCAATCTTTTACATGAGCAATATGGTTCTGATACCACTATTCGAAACCCAGTGAAAGCATCACATGTGCAATGAAAGAAAGAAAACAAAATAGGTTTGTATATATATCAGGTCATCGTGCAAAGATTGGTGCATGAAAAACCTACAAAATCAAAAAGTGTGATATGTGAGAGATTTATTACCTAGATAGATCATATGTCCCAAAAATTTCATATTGAGATGGAGAGGATGGAGGTCAAATATCCTGCTCTCTAGCGACATCCACATGATAGATCATTGCAGTGATGCTCCTCTAATCGTAGCCCAAAACTCATAACTCTTACGCACCTTCTCGTAGCACTCGTGGAAGAAGATCACCTATCTTCTTTGCTGCCCTCTTGTAGCAAGGAAGAGCTAGTCAGCTGAGAAGATGGGAAAGGGAGGAGAATAAGAGGGGGTGGCCAAAGATGCAAGTTATCACTATTATACCGCCCCTATATTCAATTTATAAAGAGCCACCAAAAACCCTAATGAATCATGTCTTTATGGGTATTGTATTTCCATCTAATTACCCTCACTCCTAGGATTATTGGATATCTATCCAATAATCTCAATTGGCCTGTAATTGGGCCTCATCCAAGGGATCCAACAATGTTGGGTCTCATCTAATGAGAACATGGGCTAATTGGATAACTCATATTCAATCCTCTACTTACTAAAACATTTACCATATGTGTGTGACCCTCTAGGCTCAATACCGAGCTGGTCGTAAGTCCTACCTATCAGAACTCCTTTTGACTAAGTGACTTATTATCTCATAACAATTCACTCGACTCATCGACTATGGACGTACTATACCGCTAGTCCCTAGACGATACAGGGGATCTAATCCATTGGACCTGTCTATCCTCAGTTATCATATATCTATAGTCCCTTATCCATCTAATATCTTATAGACTATATATTGGGTATGGTATGTCAAGCCTCATACGAAATTCATCCTAGTTTTGCTCTAATCAAATTCTTCTAGAGAACTCATTCTCTTTCAATACGAACAACCTTGATCGAGGATTTGTCCGAGTGATAACATATGAGATATTCCTCTCATAATACTGAGAGTGGATAACCCTTTGTTGATACTCAATTGCCTTTATAAAATTGGCTATTAATCCTGAAAATTGATTATACCAGATCTGAAACTTTCTAGACCTATAAGTCCACTGTTAAAGAAAGGAGTACTCGAATAAGGTATCCTTGGCATATCAAGTCTAAGGACCAGATACACAACTGAGACTATAGAATCGCTGTCTGACGTTAGGTATCACTAATCATCTAGCATTCCATAAGTGGATTAATCAGTAAACTCATTCTCCAATGAGCATCTATATTGTACCCTTAATGTCCCCACACAAGTGACTATGAGACCAATCGCCTCCATCACATAGACAAGTATACATTACACTGGTCTGTCCGATTATCTCGATGTCCCTCTCGAGTAACCAATGCCTGAGATTATTTAGGGTTTGTATAAATATGAGTTAATCTCATTATCATCATCTTATCATGATCTGATTTCTATTGCATAGAACCAAGGACATCACAATATATATACAATAGATAATATAATATGAGAATATACTAATGATAATAATACAAAAAAACTATGTAACGTGTCACACATGTCATCACTCATATGATTGGCTTGTAGGGCACCTATAACCAACAGATTAGCCTTGTGTGTACAGGAAGGTAAGTGGGAGCGCTATCACCTTCTTGGCAGTTAAGGCTTGGTTATCTAAATACTTCTCCATAAAGGGCTTATGGGAAATATCATATATTTTGGAGATTCAAATCTATATAGATAGATCTAAGAGGATGCTTGGCTTATCTTAGTCCGGGTACATAAATACCAATGTCAAAAGGTTTTGCATGAAAAATTCTAAGAGAGGTATGATACCAATGAGACATAGAATATCACTTTGTAGGAGTTTATCCCCAAAGACTTCTAAAAAAAGGGCAGACATAAATACGATACCTTATGCCTTTATGATAGGGTCTATCATGTATGTTATACCATATACTAGGCCTAGTATAGCGTATGTTCTGAGCGACACAAGCATATATCAAGCGGATTCAGGCTTGGAACATTAGAAGGTAGTAAAGTGCATCCTTAAGTACTTAAGAATCGATTAAGGATCTTTTACTAGTATACATAAGAGGTAGCTACTAGGTTGAGAGCTACATGGGCTCAAGTTTTTAGTCCGTTATTAATTATAGCAAGTCAAACTCAGGATATGTGTTCATCTTGAATGAAGGAGTAGTAAGCTGAAAGAGTTTCAAGCAAGGTACTACTACTAACTCACCATAGAGGTGAAGTACATTACTACGATAGAAGCAGTAAAGGCGGGAGTCTAGATGAATAAGTTCATCACAAATATGGGAGTTGTGCTAGGTAGCGAGGAATCAATTCCCTTATATTGTGATAACAATAGGGCGATTACTCAAGTGAAGGAACTCATGTCTTATTAGAAGTCTAAGCATGTTCTAAGGAGGTTCCACTTGATTAGAAAGATTATAGCCCATGGTGATGCAGTAGTAGAAAGAGTTTCATCTAAAGATAATATTGCATATTCACTAACAAAGTCATTATCTCATATTGTATTTGAGTGACATCAAGACCTAATGTAGATCAAGCATGTGGGTGATTGGCTTTAAGTTAAGTAGGAGATTACTAGTCATAGGTACCCTATAAGCCAATTACGTGAGTAATGATAAGTGTGCTATACTATGAACTCTTTTTGGGTATTAATATTATAGTATTTTCTTAATTTATATTAGTATATAATTAATATATTGTGATGTCTTTGGATTTGTGCAATGAGAATTGGATCATGATGAGATAATGATAATGAGACCAATTCACTTTTAAATATATATCTAAAATAATCTTAATCATGGATTACTTGAGAGGGACATTGAGATAATCGGAGAGATCGGTGTGCTATATACCTACCCATATGATGGAGGTAGTTAGTCTCAGCTTTTTATATAGATACACTAGGGATATAGTGTAGGTGCTCATTGGAGAATAAGTTTACTAATTGATCCACTATGTAATGCTAGATGGTTAATAATACATGATCATTAGATAATGATTCCATAGTCCATGTTGTGTGCATGGCCCTTAGACTTGAGACACCAAGAATGTCTTGTTTGAGTACTTCATTCTTTGATATCAGACTTATGGGTCAAGAAGCTCTAGATCTAGTATAACCAATTATTGAGAACGATAGTCAACCTTATGAAGATAGTTGAGTGTCAATAGTGGATCATCCACTCTCAGTATCATGAGAGGAATATCTCATGTCTTCTTACTCAGGCAAATCCCTAGTCAGGGTCATTTAAATTGAGAGAGAAAGAGTTCTTCGAGAGAATCTGTTTAGAGTGACTCAGATGGATTCCATATAAGGCCTGATATTACCATCTAGAAATTATGATGTAGTGGCTTAGTATGCCCATAGTCGATGAGTTCAGTGAATTATTATGGAAATAATAATTCACTGAGTCATAAAGAGTTCTAAGTCAAAAGTAGTTCTTATAGGTGCAACTCATAGTCAATTCAATATTGGGCCTAAAAGGTCACACACATATGATAGATGTTGTGACGAGTAGTGGTTTAGATATGATACATCTGACGAGCCTATGTTTTATTGGATATCTAATAAAGCTCCTATTTTATTAGATCTTTTGCTGAGACCAATCAAAGCAAATAGTGATTGATGGATAGAGATCCAAAAATATAAGAGGTTAGGGTATTTGGATAGAGATCTAATACCCACTAAGGTAAGATTTATTATCGCTAAGTTGATATGGGTCTTTATAAATAGGAGGGGACCAAATGGGTTATGGACTAGACCTAATTGGCTGCCACCTCCATTTTTCCTCCCTACATCTCTTCCTAGGCCAACAACCCTATTTGGGGTGTGAGGATAGCAAGAAGGGTCGGCCCCTTCTTAAATTTGGTGTAACCTTATAGTGTGCGAAGGAGATGAAAGATTATGCTATGAAAGGAGGAGTGTCACTGCTTTATCTATTGTGTGGATCAGTGTTAAAAAGGAGGACATCTGACCTCCTTCATCCACAGATTTGGATCTGTATTTTTTTGGGGGTGTATGATCTCCCCTAGGTAAAAATATCTCACATATGATATGTAGTTTTTTGGTTTTACAAGTTTTTGCCTACCAATCTTCGCACGACGATCATATATTGATTTTTTGGAAACCTATTCTGTTTTTGTCTTTTCTCTATGCATGTAATGCACCCCAAGGCTTCCCAACAATCAAGACTTAACACTCAGTACAAGGCATCAATAGTCAAATTATATTGCCTTATCTAATTAGGTAAGATATATTATGAATATAACTGGATTCAGATTATGATTATCAATCAACAAAAAGAAAGTCCAATTATGATAAGATTCCTTATGAGAGAAACTCTCCTAATTAATTGTACTCTTTTCTCTCACATATAAATAAATAAGACCTCCTAGAGACGACACACAACACACAACATATAGATACACGAATATATGGATACGCATATAAGAGGAGATAGGGATACGTGATATAATTGAGGAATTACATATCTTTTCTGATCTCCCTTTAGTCACATGGATCAGTCAATGAGAGATTACAAATCTTCTATTATCTCCCTTTTATCCTTAAATCTATCGCTTATAGTGGTCCTATAAAACACACAAAAAGAAGATAAGGCAAGTCTAGTTTTCCTTACAGATTGTCATCATTAAAGATCACAGATACAACAATCATGCACTTACAAATTAGATAAAAGCTTTTTGAATAGCATAGAAAGGTACATATCATAAATTTAGATATATTATTATTTGATTTCAGATTTTGGTATTCAAGTCTTCCACATAATAATAACATATTTTGGTTTTATGCCAACGATTCGTATCAGAGCCATGATTGTGAAATCAAATATTTTATATCTCTTTATTAGTACCTTTCACTTGCAAAAACGTGGTAATCATCATTTATTTATGATGCATGAACAATTCGTCAATATTATTTTCTATCTAATATCAACGATTGGTATCAGAACCTTACATTACCCTCAATGTAAGGTTTCTTGTATTTGATCAATGGACCATTATCAATAGCTTAGTATAAACGATAGTATTGTTAAGTATGGTGGCCTTTGGTGGTCACTCGCCTAATCGTGGGCAGTGATCGCATAGTGTTGCTACAAGCAATGACTATAGTAGCGTCATTGCTTGCAATGGCTCTAGTAGCAACATAGTGCCACTGTGTTAGTGGCTAAAACAGCACCATTGCTACCTATAGCAACTGTAGCAACACTGGTATGATAGCATATGCTGGCCATGACCGACATCAACTAGACATCAGAAGCTAAGCGTAAGTGGTGGCTACACATGGTGATGATGAACGCGCCTCCATGTGGCCACGGACAACAGTTGTAGCACCTCGCATAAGCGGTGGCTAAGATGGCCCGTGCAACAACCACAAACGATAATTGTAGCACCTCGTGTAGGTGGCTATTGTGGATCACAATGGTCATGCCTATGTAGGCAATGATCGTGCCTCATGCAAAGACCGTAAAACGGGAGGAGAAGTAGGTTTTTCTTAAAAAGATATTTTTACCCTTCAAAAAGAAGAATTCCTATCTGTTTCCTTAAAATTTACCTTTCGTTTATGCCTTTAGAAATTATAAATTTCCATTATATAAGTGGGGGAGAATATCATAAACAAAAATATAAAGAGCTCAATGTAAAAGACTATAAAATTATACAAGACGTTCCTTCAATATGTGAAGATCAACCACCCTCTTATAATTCTATTCTCCTTTTACAGGTTTAGGAGATAACCTTTACAAGTCTCTAAGCTCTCCCTTAAACAAAAAAACTACACAAGACAAAATGAGGAGAAACTCTCAATTACAACAGCATTTTCATAAGGTTTTTGCTCTTAATTGCTTGCATACTCCAGCAAGAATGGGTTGGATATTTATAAGCCCCAAACGACTTCAAAAGTGGAGCCAAAAATCAAATTTTAAGTGTTCCCGAGGTGTTGGTCTCAAAGGCTGTATTCTGGGCGGTTCAACCGCCTGACATAGTCTGGCTAACTGTGTTTGGGCAGGTCAATTGCCTGACACATCTTTGAAGACTGTGTCATCTTGGTGACCATGTCTTCAAAAATCGTGTCTCATCTGACCTTGAGTTACTAAAATGACTTTTATAATAAGTCTAAATTAATCTCAATTAAAGCCTAATGGCCTCTTAATTGAGTTAGTAAAACTAATTCTTATTATGATGCTAACTATGACACTCAACATACAATCTTCCTTGTCCGATTATCTCTTCAGTGAACTCCCAGCATTCTTCCAACAAACTCTCAGCGAGCTCCCGATAACCTGTCGGCGAACTCCTAACGAACTTCCTGACAAGCTTCTGATGAGTTCTCGGTGAGCTCCCTACAATATCGTCTAAACCTCGGCCGACCTCTAGCACAACATCTGATTGTTATGCCCTTTTACCATCGTAGTTAATCCTGCATCACTTTCTTTAATACACAAGTTAGATTATAAAACCTATCAATTGATTTTATTATCAAAATTAGATATTCAACAGTGGATGCTCAAGCTATTTGACTTTATATCTAACTTACTTATTAAGCTCTCTAACCAAAATATCAAAAATAAGAAAAAATTATTTGAATCAAGATGTTTAAAACTATATAATCTTTGTTATAACAAATCATTTTATTAAAAATAGTTCATGATTATATAATTAATCTTGATAATACATAACTAGAGCTTACTAGTATGAAAATAAACTAGAACTAAAGAACCTTAGTCATTGTTAATGAAAAATATTTACATTAAAATTTATGAAAATGAGATTTTGATAATGATTGAATAATAGGTTCAAAATCATTAGCTTGGATATTGGTCTAAATGCAAAGGCTATTATTGGATGACTTAAATGTTATGGTGTTTTTGACTAAGTTGGCTTATAAATATTATTATTGAATGATTGATTTAAATGGTTGAATAGTTGTTAAGATTGGATATGTGTTCAAATGATTTTCTTTCAGATTGATGAATCTACTCAACCTTTTTGACATCTTAATGATTTCATAATTTAAATCATGATCTTGATATCTTAATAAATCAAAACTTAAAATCTTTATATAAATCAAGTTTGTTCAAAGAAGTTTCATATATATAAATCAAAATCTTTTATTTTTTTCTTCTTTGAAATTAATTCATGATCTTGATATTTATAATTTGATATTTTTATAAATGAAGACTCTTCTTTGATCCCTTAAGATTTTATTTTATCAACTAAGAGGATATTTATTAAATTAAATCATATCTTTTGGTATTCATAAATATCTTTTGATATTAATGTCTTTCTTAACATGATTTATTTTATGACTCATGAATGGTATAACTTATTACTAAAATTAATATTCTTAAATTTATGATAAGTTGAAAGAGATTTATTTTATCATAAATATTTCCTTAACTCCTTGTACTTTTAGACGTACTTTAAATATGAATGTTAAGAATAAATTATGTCATCTTTCGTGACAATGACCAAAAGGGAAAATAAAGTTATCAATATGATTATAAGAAAATTAGATATGATAAATCTTATAAAATTAAATGAAGAATAATTAGTTTAAAAAAATTAGATATTTTAAATACATAAGAATTCTTGATTATGTATGTTGAAATTCATAAGCAAAAAGGAATGAGCAAACTTATGAAATCATGTCTTTTGATACTTATGATTTGATTTTTCATAACATTGATTCCTTTATACTCATGGTTATATTTAAAACATGGCTGCAAAAAAAATTTAAATCATTATATTTATTTTTGACAATAAAAAAGGGGGAGGAGTTAAAATTATTAATTTGGCTAGAAGAAAATTTAGATATAAAAAATCTTCTAACATTGAATGAGGAAGAATTGCTTAGAAAAAATTAGAACTTTCTAAATGCTTATAAAATACTTGATTTACAATTTGAACTTGATTTACTATCATGATTTTTTCTAGATTTATTGATGCTTATTATCAAAATTTACATGAGATGATCTTCAAAATGCATGATTTGCTTGATTTGCTATCTTGCTTGAAATTTGCATAAGATGAATTAAATTGCATGGGTAGCTCTTGATTTCAGAATTTACATTTACAAAATTGAGTATTTTTATGATATGATATTTTTCACTTCCCTTCCTTATTTATACTTTCTCATTTACAAAAAGGGAAGAAAATATACATAAAAATAATTTTCAAAAAAAAATATATGATGTGCTATTTTGATTTACTATTGAAGATTACATAAGATAAATGCATAAGTGAATCTTGGATTTCTCAAATTTTTTAGACAATCATTTCAAAATTTATATAAGATTGAGGTTAAGAGCTAGGAATGCTAAACCATAAAAATGCATAAATTACTATAAATTACTTGATTTACTAATTTTGAAATTACATAGATAGTTCCGAAATCTACTAGATTAAGGTCTATTTTGTGATGATGTTTTTCAAATCATCATTTTATTTCTATTTTGTTATTTACAAAAAAAGGGGGAGAAGAAAGTTTTCATGAGAAAAATAAGTTTTTATCTTATTTTATTAAGGGGGAGCAATACAAAATTTATTTTATAAAAATATGAAAACTTTGACACATGATGACCTTATGTATCATAAAATTTCTTGCTTGTTATTTCAACTCTTTTTTATGATAATAGAAGGGGAGAAATAGTGAATTAATGACATAAAAATGATACATACATGTCAAAAGAAAAAATTTATGAGAAAATTATTGACACATGTGCCTTGAAATCATTTGCTCTGGTATTTCATCTTTTTATTGATGACAAAGGGGGAAAATTGATAAATTGATGACACATGTAGAAAAATAAAAAATAAATATTTCTCTTATTTTTGCAGATAAACAAAGGGAGCGAAATAATTAATGACTTAACAAAGAGAATTTTAACTTAATGTTTGATTAATGCATAATTTTGAAATTCATGTTATATATTTTAAAATTTTGATGATTCATTATTGGTTGAAATTAATATTATATCATTAATGATTTGATTTTGAAATTCATATCATTTCAAAATTTGATAAGTGAATGATTTATTACTTGAATTTAAGAGTATGTGGTTCTTTTGAATTTAAGTTGTTCTTATTTGAATGATGAAATGGGTTTAGGGGGAGTAAGGTTTAACTCCCATCATCAATTGATTGTCATCATCAAAAAGGGGGAGATTGTTGAATCTTATATTTTGATGATGAAATTAATTGATGAGTTTTTTATCTAGCAAGGTTGTTAGAGTTGATTGATGTAGGATTAACTATGACAAAAAGAAAATTACAATCAGAGGTTTGGCTAGAGTCAAGTCCAGGTATCAAACCTGAGTGAGGACGATGCGGTTGGGACTTTCCTGGAGTGTGTCAGGAGCTTACCGAGGGTCTCGGGAACTTGCTAGGATGGCACAAGGAAGTTCGCCGGAAGATTACCGGGGGAAGCCGAAAAGCTTACCGGGAGTTGAGAAGGTCTTGAAGTGGATTTGTTGGCCATGTTGATTGTAATTAATTAAGTCATAGTTAACATCATTAAGGTTTAACTACGACAGAGAAAATGAGTTACAAGTAGATGATGGACCAAGATCAAGTTTGGGCATCGGGCCAAGTTTCGGACGATGAAGTAGGAGCTCACCGGGAGTTCGCTCGGAGTTCGCTAAAGGAATTGGGAAGCTCACTGGGAACATGTTAGGAGATCATCGAAGGAAGACTATAAGACTCACCACAAGAATACCGGAGGCTATCAATTTGGCAGGAGTTGGGTCGTTGTTTAGCTTGATGGCCCTTATGATTGTAATCAGTAAGTCATAGTTAGGGATTGAGTTCTAATTGAATTTAATTTAGAAAGAATTAAAATTAACTCAATGTAAGGCAACCGGGTTCACTAAGAGATAGATTGAGCTCAATTAGTTGGCTTAAAAATTAGTCAACGAGATGCACAAGTCGGGATTAGAAAAGTGAAGGGAATCACTTTTTCAAAAATCCTAGCAGTTGTACCGCTAGTGAGCGATGATGATACTATCACTGCCCAGGAATTTGGGTAGTAGGCAATGGTTGTACCATGGTACCCTATTTTTAGGGTGCTTCAGCGGTGGTGCCACCAACACTGACGGTATACCGCTCATACCCAATTTTTCCATGTGTGTTTTAATTTTGGCTCCGAATCATAAAGTCAATTAGGGCCTATAAATATCCCGAGTTTTCTTGCATTTCACACAATAATTTTGGGCTAGAAAGTCTATAATAAATTATGTGCAAAAATTATAAGAAAAAAAAAGGGATAAGGGAGAGAGGAAAGGATTGTAAAACTTGTAAATCTCTCTTGTGAGTTTGTAAGGTTCCTCTCCTAAGCCTGTGAAAAGGAGAGTGGGAAGTGTAAGGGTTTGATCTTCACCCAAAGAAGATTGATAGTGGACACCGGTGGACCTCGGAGAAGAGGACTCGGGAGTGGATGTAGGCTAGGTTGAGACCAAACTACTATAAATCTGTAAGTGTTTCTTATCCTGAATCTTATTTGGATTTGCATGTTCATACTTGAGCTTTCATTAAGTAAGAATCTTAGTATTGTTCTATAAGTTAAATTGCTCACTTACTCTACTTAAATGAAACGCTTCCAATATCGATTTTATTTTGAACAAAGTTTTCTTTAAAGTGAGTTTTCATCACTTGCACTAATTCACACCCCACCCTCCCCCCCTCCTCTCTCTTAGTGCCAATTGATCCTAACATGATTAGTATATGTGTTTGAAAAAATCTAAGATTAAAATAGGAAAGACTCATAATAATATTTTGAGTACTACTCAAGGAGTGAATAATAATAAAATAAAATTAAAGTGAAAATCACTTGAATTTATAAATACTATATAAATTGATAAAAAGAAAATCTTTACACGAAAGTGCTACTTTTATAGCAAGGAAGATCATGTGATGAAGAACTATAAGGTTTAGTTCGAAAGAGAAAGGTATAACTCTGACCATTATATATTTCAAATCAAATATTATAGAACTCCTTTTCTAATACTTGGTGGATTGATTATAACACTTTAATATATGTTACCATTAATATAGATTTATCTTAATATTAAAACTAAAAAAAATATTTATCGTTATAAAGAATCATCTTAAAGCGAAAGAGATAGTAGTTAGTATTTATCACCTACACCTAGAGATGATTTATTTGATATATCTTGAGGATATATGTTATATTCTTACAATCTAAAAATTTGGGTTCTATACCTAGAACTGTTAAGATATTTTTTTCTCTCTTAGTGGTCATAAATTTAGTATGATTTGATAAAAGTTAACTTTTAAATTCTGTGTGATAGTCTATATAAAATTAATATGAATATTGAGTTTACAATGATTCTGTAATCAAATATTGGATGGAATATAGTTCATTAACTTCTTGAGATTATATATTTTTATCTATATACATGATTGAGAGGTATTTTATCACCTTTAGAGATATGAGTATATATATTTAATTCATATAAGGTCTTAAGCTATTGACACTCTTAGGTGTACATAAATAAAGTCAATAAACAATTAGATAAGAAAAGTCAAAATTATTAGATCTAATAGGGGTGATAAATTTGTAGTCGTTATGATGAACCCAAAAATAATTCTAGTTCTTTTGCTAGATTCTCAAAAAAATATGGTATTTATGCTTAGTATGATTCACCAAATATGCCATAATAGAAAAAGATTATTAAAAAAATAAAATTATATTTTTATAGATATAATTAGGAGCATGATGAATTATTCTTCTATAGCTGAATCAATGTATAGAGAAGATCTAAAGACAATTATGTATATCTTGAGAAAAGTTTATAGTAAATCAATTTCATAAATTTCTTTTGAGTTATGAATTAATAGAAAACCAATATAAGATGGTTACATAATTCGGATTGTCCTATAGAAATAAGGGTTTTCAATTCACATGAAAAAAATTGAATTCAAGGATTTTTAATATTTTAGTGTTTATCCAAAAAATTTAAAGTGATGCGTATTTTATTACCCTGATTGTAGTACAATGATAGTTAAATTTGGTAATATAAGATTCTTAGAGAATAACAAATTAGTGAGAGTGAAATTTTTAAATTTTAACCTTGATATTCAAAAGATACAAGTTGATAATCCTTTAGCAGTTAAGAGATTATTATTACTCAAATCACTAAATAATTTGATAAAGGTGAATATTAAAATAACATTATTAAACTCCGACATAATATTAATATCGCTACCAATGATCTTGTAGAACAACCATAATTGACAATTTTAATAATATCTCAAGAAGAAAGAAGACTTATTATTTCTAATTATTATATGATATATCTATAAGAATCATATTATTATATAGAAATAAAAATGATCCCTCATTATTTTCATAAGTTATTAAAAGTAATAATTCTTAAAAGTGATATGATGCAATAAAAGAAGAGTTAAATCAATAATTAGAATAGTGTTTGAGAACTCATTAAATTACACAATAATTGTAAAAGAGTCTATTATATAAACATGACTCAAAAGATAATATCGAATAATATAAAAAATACTAGTTATAGGTGTCCTACAAGCTAATCACATGAGCGATGGTACGTGTGACACGCTACATAATCTTTTTTTAATTATTGTTAGTATTTTCTCATTTTATTTTAGTTGATGAATATATTATGATGTCTTTGGATCTGTATAATGGGAATTAGATCATGATGAGATCATGGCAATGAGATCAAATCGTCTTTAAACACATACCCCTAATATTCCCAATCATTGGTTACTCGAGAAGGACATCGAGATAACCAGATAGACCACTATACTATTCACTCATCCATATGATAGAAGCAACTGGTCTTATAGCTTCTTATGTGAGAACACTAGGGATATAGTGTAAGTGCTCATTTGAGAATAAGTTCATTGAATGATTCGCTTATGAAATTTTGAATGGTTAATTATACCTTATTATCAAATAATAATTTCGTAGTCTCAGTTTTGTATTCGGTTATTAGACTTGAGACACTAAAGATGTCTTATATGAGTACTTCATTATTTGATATTAAACTTATAGATCTGAAAGTTGCAGATTAGTACAGATGAACATTAGGAATGACAACCAACCTTATGAAGGCATGTGTGTCAATAGAGGATCATTCATTTTTGGTATCATTAGAGGAATATCCTATGTACTCTCACTCAAGTAAATCCCTAGCTAAGGTCAATCGGATTGAGAGAAAAAGAGTTCTTTGGGAAAAGCTTATTGATTCTTAGATTTTGATGATGAAATCAATTGATGGGTTATTGATCTAACATGTGTTATTAGAGCTGATTGATATAGGATTAACTATGATAGAAAGAATATGACAATCAGAGTTTGGCCAAAGTTAAGTCCATATATCGGGCTAGGGTTTGGACAATGCGGTTAGGAACTCGCCAGGAGTGCATCGGGAGCTCGTCGAGAGTATCGGGAGTTTGTAAGGATGGCACAAGGGAGTTCATGGAAAGAAGACGAAGACTCACCAGGAGATTATCGGGGGTAGTCGAAAGGCTTACCAGGAGTTGGGAAGGTCTTGAAGTAGATGTGTTAGCCATTATGATTATAATTAATTAAGTCATAGTTAGCATCATACAGATTTAACCATGATGGGAGAAGGAGTTACAGATCAGACATGTTCCGAGGATCAAGCTTAGGCATCGAGCCAAGGTCTGGACGATGCGGTGGGAGATCGTCGGGAATTCGCTAGGACATCGGCAAATGTATCAGGAAGATCACTAGGAACACACTGAGAGTCAATGGAGGAAGACCATGAGACTCACCGCAGGGAATGCCGAAGTTTGCCAAATTGCAGGAGTGAGGTTACTAAGCTTGGTGGTCATGTATGATTGTAATCCTTAAGTTGTAGGTTAAGATTAAATCCTAATTAAGTTAAATTTGAATGAAATCCAAATCAACTCAATAAGGAAACCAGGTCCACTATGAGATTTGGTTGAGCTCAAGTAGTTGACTAAAGAGTTAGTCAACATCATATTCAAGCCGAAATTCAAAAAGTGGAGGGAACCACTTCTTCAGAGATTCTGGTGGGTAAACCATCGGTAAGCAATGGAGGTACTCCCATCGCCTAGGCTTTCGAGAGGATAATGACGGGTAAACTGCCCGTACCTTGAAAATAGGGTGGTTGAACTGCCCAGGACAGGTAGGTAAACCGCCTAGGTCGACAGGTAAACCGCTCGTACCCACATTTCCCGAGTGAGTTTAATTTTTGGCTCCAAATTTTGAAGTCATTTGGGGCCTATAAATATCCCAAGTTTTCTTATATTTTATATAACAATTTGGTAGATAAAATTTTATAAAAAACTTACATTAATTGTAAGAAAAAAGAAAGGGGTAAGGGAGTGGTCCAAGAGTTGTAATCTTATCTCCCTTATAAGCAAAGTGTAAGGGTTTGATCTTCACCTAAAAAAGATCAGTAGTGGACACCAGTATGCCTCAAGGAGGAGGACTCAGGAGTGGACTTAGGCCCGTTGGTGTCGAACCACTATAAAACTTGTGAGTTCTTCATTTGCTTTCCTTGCTTACTAATTTTGTATTGACACTTCTGATTTTGTTTATTCTTTGAAAGTAAGGTTTCCATGTCAAACACTTTATTTATGATGTTGTTTTTTTTTCAAATTTTCTTGTTCTTTCTTAAGTAATTTGTAAGTAAGTAACTTAGTAATCTTCTTTGAATCATTCACTTATTATGAAAAGCTTTGGATCTTCCTATATTGCTTAAAGTCAAAAAGTTTAAATGAATCATTATACAAAAATACTTCTAAAAGAACAAGAAGAATATATTCCTAAGAATTTGACATTGAGAACCCAAGAACACCTTCCTAAAAACCGAAAGGAATGTAAACCGAGAAGAACACATCACTCCTCGAGTGAAATCTCGAGTGATGAGAACTTTGAATATTTAATAAATAAACCAGATAAATTAATGAACATGACCCATAAAAATGATCTTAAGATGGACAAGACCTCTTGCTATGAATGCAAGAAGCCAATGTGCTCCGAAGATGAAATGCGCAACCAAGAAGTGGAGATTCTTGCACTTATGACCATCGACGATGAGGTTAGTGATTCATTAAGTATTTCTTTTTCTAAATTATTAAGTATGTTTCATGATATGTTTGATGAGTTTAGAAAACTTAGTAAATCTTTTAAGTTGCTTAAGAATGATCATGATTTGTTAGTTAGTAGACTTGACGAAATGTATAATTCATTAGTATCACATAACCCATGTTCTAAATGTAATATTCTAGATAATGCTAAAGAAGAGAATATCATGCTTAAGACAAATTAGAAAATTTTAAAATTAGAAATAAATCTCTTAATATGATTCCTGCTAATAAGTGTCATATTAATAGAAGAAATATAATAGGTTTTGTGGAGAATACCAAACAAAAGCCAACTACTTTTGTTAAAGGACTAACCTTAAATATATCATCAAAAGCTAAATATAATTTTTGTGAAAAATTAAAACATATGGCTTACAAATTTTGATTTAAAAATTATAGTCCTCACAAATTACTTTAGGTTCCTAAGGAAACAACAAATAACCAAAAACTATTAGATAAGAAAGATAAATTTCTTCATATAGGTCCCAATATAAAATGGGTACCTAAATCTTTCTTATAGGTTTGTCACTAAACTAAGGGTAGAAGTACAATAGAATGATATATTGTGGATGCTCAAGCCATTTATCTTGAGATCTAATTTACTTATCAAGCTCTCTAGCCAAAATATCAAAAATAAGAAAAAATATTTGAATCGAGATGTTTGAAATTTAATGATCTTTGTTTCTATTAAAATAAATCCTTTTATTAAAAATAGTTCATGATTACATAATCAATCTTGATAATATATAGCTAAAGCATACTAGTATTAAAATGAACTAGAACCAAAGAACCTTATTTATTGAAATATATGTTAAAATTTACATAAATGAGATTTTGATGATGATTGAATAATAGATTCAAAATCATTAGCATAGATGTTGGTTTAAATATAAAGACTATTATTAAATGGTTCAAATATTAATAAAGTCTATTGAACTATTAATTTGAATATTACATTGATTGAAATGATGATTGAATAATTATGTTGAATGTTAGAATTTGAGCATTCCTTGCACTATGTGTAAAGAATCAGACTTATTTAAAAGTTAAAATTGAGATAGGTTCAAATTTTGTTTTAAAAATGTTTTATCATTTTGATATATAGCAATGACCTTGACAACTTCTTCTAGAATGAAATGTGGCTTTAGATCTTAACCAAAAATTCATTGATTTAAAAATCATTCTTGAAATAAATCACATGAAACAACCAAAAGGAGGATAATTATTCTTGAAAATATCTCTATCCTACGAATCCTTCAACAAGATAAAATGGTATATTTATTGTTGAATCTCTTTAACTACAAAAATGAATTAGAGAACTTTAGTTATCTTCATTTAAAAAATAATTTATGTTGCTTTCAATAAAATTTTTTGAAAAGTTATTTTTATGATGATTTTGGGTATATTTTTAAATAATTTTATTTTTTAAAAGAAAGGGATTGATGAATTCATCCAACTTTATTGATATTTTAATGATTTCAAAACCTAAATCTTGATTTTGACATCTTAAGAAATCGAAACTTGAAATCCTTATATAAATGAAACATAAGTTTATCCTTTTGCAACTATAACATGAATCTAAACAATGATCTTGATGATTTGAAATCACATATATAAGTTGAGATCCTATATTTCCATATCTCATTTTGTAAAATCATATTTGTAACTTGAAAATTTTCATGAATTAAGATTTTTGCTTACAAAATTGATCTCCTGAAATTTTTATTATCTAAGAGGAGATTTATTAAATTAAATTATATCTTTTGGTATTCATGAGTGTCTTTTGATATTAATATATTTCTTGACATGATTTATTTTAAAACTCATGGATAGTATAATTTATCACGAAAAGTAATATTTCTTAAATTTGTGATAAGTTGAAAGAGATTTGATCCTTGATGGAATCATATTTAATCTCTATGATTTTTTTAATTAAAGGGAGATTTATGATCTTAACGATTATAATAGAGACTTTTATATTTTATTAAAAAGGATCTATCTAAATGAATTATGTATCTTATGATTTATCTTAGATGAATCAAGATTGCTTAATCTCCTAAAACTCATGTTCACTATTTACAAAAAAAAAAGGAAGAAACTTATTAAACGAAATCATGACTTTTGATATTCAAAATTTTGATTTTTTATCTTTAATATATGATCTCCTTGTACTTTTTGGTATAATTTGAATATGAATGTTAAGAATAAATTATGTTATTATATTTCCTTCATGACAATGACTAAAAAGGAAAAATAAAATGACCAATATGATTAGAAGAAAATTGGATATGATAACATTCAATGAGAAATAATTGCTTAGAAGAAAATTAGAACTTTCTAAATGTATGCAAAATATTTGATTTACAATTTGAGCTTGATCTACTATCATGTCTTCTTTTGAAATTATTGATACTTTTTATCAAAATCTATATGAGATAATCTTCAAAATGCATGATTTGATTGATTTGTTATCTTACTTAAAATTTACATAAGATAAATTAAATTGCATGGTAGCTCTTGATTTTTTCTTGGATTTTGAAATTCACGTCTATAAAAAATTACATCTATAAAATTGAGTATTTTTGTGATATGATATTTTTCACTTCTCTACCTTGATTCTTATCTTCTTGTTTACAAAAAGGGGAGAGAATTTATATAAAAATGATGTTTTATAATTTTTCAGATTTATATACTATGTTTTCTTGAAATCTACATAAGAAAGATTTGTTGAGCTCATATTCAAAATTTTATTTTAAAATATTATATCTACAAGATTGAGGTTGAGAGTTAGGAATGCTAGATTATGAAAATATATGAATTGCTAATCTAGATTTCATGAGATTAAGTTTTTTTATGTGATAATGTTTGTAAAAACTCTCTCCATGTCTTTATTGTTCACAAAAAGGGGAGAAAATTTACATGATGTTTTGCTACTTTATGGATTTATTTGTGACGCTTGCTTCAAATTATATAAGATGATTTTAAATGCATGAGTAGCTCTTAAACTTTTGAATCTCCTTGAATATCTTAGAGTTTTGAGCTTATTTTTGAAATTTACCTCTACAAAATTGAGAGCTATATTTAATGATATTTTACAACTTCTCTCTTACTTTCTTTTCTTCTTTTTCATAAGAGAAATAAAATTCTTTATGACTCATATTATATTTTAAAAAGGGAGAGCAAAAACTTATGTGCCTTAAAATCCTTAGCCCTATATTTTACCTTTTTGTTGATGACAAAGGGGGAGAAATATATATTGATGACACATGATATTGATCATATACATTGATGACACATGATATTGATCATATACTTGTGTTGAAACTCATAATTCGATAACTTGATGCAAATTTGTATTGAAATTTGCTTAGAATGTGATTCTCTTAAATTTAAGTGACATAGATTTAGGGGGAGTTAGGATTAACTTCTATCATTAATTGATTATCATCATTAAAAGGGAGAGATTGTTGAATCTTAGATTTTGATGATAAAATCAATTGATGGGTTATTGATATAACATATGTTGTTAGAGTTGATTGATGCAGGATTAACTACGACAGAGAGAATATGACAATTAGAGGTTTGGCCAAAGTCAAGTTCATGCATCAGGTCGGGGTTCAGACGATGCAGTTGGGAACTCGCCAGGAGTGTATTAGGAGTTCGTCAAGGGTATCGGGATTTTGTCAGGATGGCACAAGAGGGTTTACCGAAAGAAAACCAAGACTCGTCGGAAGATTATCGGGGGTAGCCGAAAGGCTTGCTAGGAGTTGGAAATGTCTTAAAGTAGATGTGTTAGCCATTGTGATTATAATTAATTAAGTTATAATTAGCATCGTACAGGTTTAACCATGACGGGATAAGGAGTTACATATCAAACATGGCCCTAGGATCAAGCTTAAGCATCGAACCAAGGTTTAGACGATGTGGTGAGAGCTCGCCGAGAGTTCGTTAAGACTTCGTCGAAGGTATCGGAAAGATCGCTAGAAACATGTCGAGAGATCACCAAAGGAAAATCATGAGACTTGCTATAGGGAATGCCGGAGGTTGTCGGATTGAAAGAGTGAGGTCATTAAGCTTGGTGGTCATGTATGATTATAAATCCTTAAGTTGTAGGTAAAGATTGAGTCCTAATTGAGTTAGATTTGGATGAAATCCAAATCAACTCAATAAGGTAAACTACCCATAACTATTTTTTGGGCAGCTGATGGCGGGTAAACCACCCATATCAGTAGGTAAACCGCTCGTACCTGAATTTTTCTAGTGAGTTTTATTTTTAGCTCTAAATTCTGAAGTCGTTTGGGGCTTATAAATACCCCAAGTTTTCTTGCATTTCATACAACAATTTAGGGGATAAAATTCTATGAAAAACATGTGTGGATTATAAGAAAAAGAAAAGAGGTAAGGGAGTAATCAAAGAGTTATAATTATGTCTCCCTTGTAAGCAAAGTGTAAGGGTTTAGTCTTCACCTAAAGAAGATCAGTAGTGGACACCGATGTGCCTCAATAAAGAGGACTCAAGAGTGGATGTAGGCTTGTTGGTGTCGAACCACTATAAAACTTATGAGTTCTTTATTTGCTTTCCTTACTAATTTTGTTTTGACGCTTCTAATTTCATTTACTCTTTGAAAGTAAGGTTTCTATGTCAAACACTTCATTTACGATATTGCTTATCTTTCAGATTTTCTCGCTCTTTCTTAAGTAATTTGTAAGCAAGTAACTTAGCAATCTTCTTTGAATCATTCACTTATTACGAAAAGCTTCGGATCTTCATATATTGCTTAAAGTCAAAAAGTTTTTGTTTAAAATGAAAATTTACACTTGCACTAACTCACCACCCCCCCTATTCTTAGTGTCAATTGATCCTAATAAAGCTGATATGAGTGAGACTTGGATATATTTTGAATGGGTCTGATAGTACTATACCCAGTATATGGTCTCTGAGATATTAGATGGATGATGGACTATAGATACAAGGTAACTTAGGGCAGACAAGTATAATAAAATAGATCATTTTGTACCATTAAGAATTATAGCATAGTGGTTTAGTGCATTCATAATTGATGAGTTGGGTAAATTATATAATAATTCACTGAGTTAATAAAAGTTCTGAGTTAAAGAGATTCTGATAGGTGCAACTCACGACCAGTATGGTATTGGGCTTAGAAGATCATATATATATATAGTGGATGATGCAATGAATAGAGTATTAGATATGAGATATCTAATAAGTCCTTGTTTTAATAGATCTATTGGGTGAGATCTAATAGAGCTTAGAGTGGTTATTCAATAGGGATCTAATATCCATTAAGCTAGGGATAATTAGATGGAGATCTAATACTCATTATGGTAAGATCCATAGGGTCAGAAAAGGGACTTTCTATAACTAAGAGAGGGGCTCAAAGGGTCATAGACTTAGACCCCTATAGCCACCGGCCTCCTATCTCCTCCTTCCTATATTCTCTCAGCCGTGAGCCTCCCTGGTGTGCGAGAAGACAATAAGAAGGGTCAACCCCCTTTTTGTTTGCTACACTGCATCATGGTGTGTGATCATGAGAAGAGAACCAACTACGGAAGGAGATGTGTCGTTACTACATCCACTATCTGGATCACCACTAGAGAGGGTTTTATGAGAGCTCCTTCATCCATGGACCAAGATCTATGGTTATTAAGAGATATATGATCTCCCCAAGTGAGAACGTCTCACTTCTCTACACATATTTTGTTGTTTTGAGTTTTATGCTCCTAATCATCACATGATGATCCGATATTCTATTTGTTTGGAAAACCAGATTTTGTTTTTTATTTTTTGTTATACATTTGATTCTCTCTAAGGTTTCCCAACAAAAACTAGACTTGTGGTCAAAAGTTTTACTCATAAAGAATGTATCGATCATAACAAGACATCTTTTATAGTTTTTTAAATGAACTCATTAAGAATCATCATAACATTAGTAACTCATTATGATTTTGAGTTATATCAACGGGTAAACATAAGTTTTATTATTAAGGATTTAGATTTATATGTGTTAACCTAAATAATTAATAAAAAATTAGGATAAATATAAAATTAAATCTCCAAATTTAAGAACTCTAAACCATCTTTTAAATAAATGTACATAAAGTTTCAAAATATCATTACTTTATTAATATTTAAAAATATATTATTGATCAATATTTATATCTGGAAATCATTACTTTTGTTTATCAACAATGACTATGTTTATTATACTGACCAAAAATTTCTCACTAAAAAATTTTAATATAGTTGATATGAATGAGGCATATTATGTTATTAAGATTGAGATACTTAGGGATAGATCATAACGATTGCTAGGACTATCTTAGAAATGATAAATTAACCAAATATTGGAGAGATTAATTATATAGCTTTGTTCAGCAAATAATAAAAGTAAAAACTTTCATCCAAAACAAGTATTTTCTTTAAATGACTTAGAAAAGAATCTAATAAAAATAATTTTTTATGTATATAGTTAGAAGTCAATTATATACTTATGTCTATGCTAGATCAGGTATAAGTTTTACAATTGAAATACTAGATAAATATTAGAGTTACCTAACAATAAAAACAGTATAAGAGTAAAAAGAAAGTAATAAGATATTTGGTTGGAAGGGATGAAGGATTATATACTTACATAGATAAAATTAGATAGCTTGAAATGATAATATTTTCAAGTTCTAATTCTCTAAATTACCTTAATAATAGGAAGTCCACTTTATGATCATATTTGTATTAATTGAAAAGATAATTTATAAGAAAAAATAAAGTAATATAATATATTACTATATTATCAACAATAAAAGTTGATTTTGTGATATGCTTCGAGGCCACAAATGAAGCTTAAAGACTATAAAATTTTATCTTAAAACTTGATGTAGTCATAGTCAATTGTCAAGTCATTGAAGATAATTTGTGATATATGAAGTAGCTTTCTTTTCTAAAAATAATAAGTATTGTTATAGCTCTATTTATTATTGTATAAAGTACTTGATGATTAAAAAAAATCTAAAAACAACTAATATCAATTAATAACCTAAATTTTATTTTATTAATTGTTGATCCATTCATTTAGAATTTCCCATCTAAAACATTTGAAAGAATATATTCTTATGATTGAGTTTGTGAGCAACCTATAAAAGATATGGTAATGCATATATCAGTGGACATTATGATTGACATTCTTGTTTACGTACTTAAAATTTTTTATTTTATTTTTGTTCATATTTGTGAATGTATATTCTTGTGATGATAGGATTGTTTTGACAAGAGAAATTATATGGGTCATTCTAGATTGCATCAAGAAAGGTTAATAGTATTGTGGTACATAGAAGGAAGTACGACATTGATGACATATAATTGTTATGACTCACGTTGCTAGTTAGACTTAATATACTATTATTATATTTATTAGACTTATTAGTCTTTTTAATTTATGTGTGTATAAATTATTTTTAAAATTCAAAATCCATTTGGATAAAATTATTTTTAAAAATTTTATTTTTTTTATTTTTTTATTTTGAACCCTTTTATATCTTATCCATTAATGGGCCAAGTAGGATAATATTATATTATGTTACCCAATCTAATTAGGTAAGATATATTATGAATACAATTGGATTTTGATTATGGTTACTGATCAATAAAAAGAAATTTTAATTATGATAGGATTCCTTAGGAGATAACTTTTATTATGATAGGATTCCTTAGGAGATAACTTTGATGTCAAAAGCTCTCATAATTACTTGTCATAGACCCTCTATTCTTGCATATAAATAGATAAAAACCTCCTAGAAACGATACATAATAGATAATGTACAAATACGCGAATATGCGGATACATAAATAAGAGTTAACGGAGATCTCTTGTTGAACCAATCAATGAGAAATTATATATTTTCTCTCATCTCTCCTTTATTCATAAATGCATCATTTATAATGGTACTATGAAGGATAGAAAGAGTTAAGAAGATGAGTCTAATTCTCCTTACGGATTAATATCAGTATAGATCTCGGATACAACGATGATGTACTTACAAATTAGATAAAAGCTCTCTGAGCAATATCAAAAGATATGCATTATAAATTTAAATTTATTATTATTTAATCTCATATTTTGATATTAAATTATTTCTCATAATAATAACATGTTATGATTTTTATACTTACAACAACAACATCCAATTGCTCAAGTAAGAGCATCTAGCCTGAGAAGCTCAGCAGCATGGCGACCAAACAACGATCGCTAGTCGTTTGACGAATTGTCTGCACGAGCAGTAGCACACAAGCAAGGAGCGCCACCAGAAAAACCAAAGGTATGCAAATTGCTATATCATCTTTTTTCTTCTTCTTCTTCTTCTTCTTCTTCTTCTTTTTCGGTGAGCGATAATGATACGTGGCACACAATTCACTTCAATGACATCGGACCATAGGAGTTGTCCAATAACAGGATCTTTCGTATTCGATATGGCTGTATCGGTTAGATTGTCAACTGGTTTCCTTCAACATCTGCATTAGTTTAGCTGTTGAGCAGTCAAGTCTGTATGAGTCACAGGCGGAAATGCTTTCTGACATTGCAGTTAGGAGATGGTAGCGGACACAAAAGTTTGGTTAGATAGTGCTGTCCATCTTGAAGAAGATTCAAATGGCTCATTTGTATTCATATCATTAAGCTATCATGAACTAATCAGTTCTTATAGATCACCACAGTCCAAGTGCTTAGAGTCGGATAGAAGGGATCGAAGGAAGCTTCAGGTTTGTTATGTGTTGCTGTCTTCACCAAATCGTTGATGGTGTCGAATTAAATAGGATGCATCGCCTGCACGAAGGCATGTGTGGGAGGACTTACTGATTGCCATTCTTTCCTTTGGCATTAAAAGTTTGGTGAGGGCCACCGTGTTCATTGTCCTCTCCCCCTACCTACTGATCGAGACTTATCCTCCATTACCCTTCCGGTAGGCAAGCAAGGCTGCCACCGTCTGATGGTTGACATCCTACTACCTCCTTGTTCTTGACATCATGCTATTAGGATTCATGCATTTAGAGCAAGAAGATGGGTGTGTGTGTGATTCATGTGATGTATGCGTTTATTCACCTAAAAATTCTTCCAAAGACAAGGCTTGGTATCCATCATTCCTCTTGAATAATTAAATGATTAGATTCGTAATACCAAAAACTTCAGTTGTTAGGAAAAGGATCAAATATATACTCCCTCTAGAAAACCGAGGCGTACGATGCAAGAAGTCCTAAACGAAGAACGGTATCTGAATGAATGTTTTTAATTAAGCATGTGAAAGAGGAACGGATGCAGCATTCCGATTATGACTCATAATCTATTCGATTGGGTGACCAATCTCGTAAAAGGTGCAGTTATTAGCAAAATGATTCCATTATTTTCTTGGTATAATTGACCTCTTCAAAGATGTCCATATTATGTCCATATCATGAACTTACGTTGGTCATGCAACTGGGTAGGGGTTAGTTTTGTCGGTTCGGCAAACTCATCGAAAAATTCAGCAAGCAATGAGGGGAGGTTTTGATCTTCATTCATCATTGATTCCTCTGTATAGCCCTTGAAGTTGTATTAGGAAGCTGATATGTAATTTGTGCAACACCCTCTCCATGTGTTGCACAGAAACAGTCAATACTTCACCCCCATGCTTTCCTCATAGGATCACTTATTTCCCATGGCTGAAAAATTTCATGATTAATTTGAAAAAAATTCAGAAAACATCACCTAGAGTGGACAGCCATTTGATACTAAGCACTACTTGATAATCATCAAATGGTAGAAGGAAGAAGTCCGATGGTGATTTCTTGGCCCTACAAAACTAGTTTCACCCGAAGTCTCTTTCATTTGCAGTTAATGATTTGGCCATCTATGACTTTTATATCGAACCTACTGCAATCTTTAATTTTGAGTCAATCAGGTAGTAGCCTTGCTATCCATGAAATTATTAGTGCTTTCATAAGAATGGTGATCGGTTGGTGTTCGAGGAATTTGTTGACCTTTATGGATTGCAGGTTGGCGTAGCTAGCTAGGGCATGTATGGTGCTGATGGCCGACTGTGGTTCTTCGTTTGCATCTTCCTTCTTAGGTTCAGGATCTATCTCTTCGAGTTCTGGATCCTTGATTAGTTTAATCACCAAAAGCTTTCTCCTTTTGCAGTGGTGATATATACTACATGGTTTGTCGCAGTTCCAACATAGCCCTTTCGCCAATCTTTCTTGGGGTTCTTCTTAGGTAAGTTCCTTGGGCTGAGATGTTCGGTTGGCAACAGGGGAGGCCGAAGGCTTGATGGTTGCTAGTCAATTCATGATCTTGGTCCTTCGGCCATCATTGTTCAACCATTTCTCATGGATACAAGCAAAGGAGATGGCAGCCCTTAATGTATATGGTTGTCGCGCCTTAACTTAGCATCTGATCTCCAACTAATCCTTTGATGAACGTCTCTAACAACTACGTTTCATACCAAACTTGAGTTTGACTTGAAACATGCTCAAACCTGGTTTGATATTCTTACATGGTTGAGGTTTAGTGAATCTTCACGAGTTGGTCGTTCGTGTTCTCATACTCCATCAATCTAGAGTGAATCAGTAGCTCGCTCTTGAATTGCCTCCATATGGGGACTCCATAGGTGTGCTTGTACCAATCATACCACTGAGTAGCTTCTCTTCCTAGATGAATGGCAGCAATATCGACCATAGAAGCCTCCGGAGTCTTGTAATAATGGAAGTACCGCTCCGCATGCGAAATCCATCAGATCGAGTCTCTTTCTTCCCATCGAGGGAAGTCCACCCTTATGCATGGATACGATGAGTCTATCACTTGTTCATCTTTCTTTGGTGGGTTCTCCTTGCCATTGGAACTCTTGTTATGCTATGATCTTCTTGGGCTCGTTGATCGACCCAATCTAAACTCTGTGAAGAGAGCGCATAGTCTGTCTTTCATACGTGTCTCGAAGGCTTCCAACTTGGCACCGATCAGATATATCAATGTCATGGCATAAGACTCCAAATATATTATAATGTAAATGTCCTTCTCTTGCTATTATGTCAATGGCATGAATCGATTAGGTGGATTCGTGGCTGAAAGAGATAGATCAAGGGTAGATGGTACGGTTTGGGGCTAATAGTTTATTATTTTTTTATTGTTATTGGGGGTTATGGTATAGAGCTACTGTAGGGGTCGTATAAGGGCTATGATGGCCAAGGGTTAAGGTTAGAGGGATGGCTTAGGGTTATTGTTGGTGACAGCAATAGTTTCGATGGAGTTTGGCGGCCGAAAGTGTGATGGATCAAGGTTGCGGTTTAGATTGTTATTGGTGCTACGGTTTGAGGGTGTTGTGGGGGTTGGAAAGGGTTTTGGTAGTAGTGATTTGAGGGTGGAAAGGAAGGTTTATGGTTGTTATTGGGGGCAGCAAGTTCGGTATGATTGCGGCAAGAAATGCCTAGGAATAAGGCTACATAATTCTTTGTCATGAGTAACAGTTTTACAACAAAAGAATTTCAACAATATGCCGAGGAGTTTGGTGTAATTTTGAGAACAAGAAGTATAGGAGGATGGCAGCAAATAGGTAGAAATATCAATGGCAACAAAGTCAGCAAAGACAATTTAGATGTGCAGTCAGAAATACCGATAATCTTGTAGCATAACTTTTATTGTAAAGTAACGGCTTTATAACGAAAAGTTTTAGCAGTGTGCCAACAATATACAGATGATTCCAACGAAGAGTAGGTGACAATAAAATCCAAGCTGATGCAAAATATTGACAAGAATATAGCAATAAAATATAACAGCAGTTGGAAAATTACGTCAACGATGGAAGATCATTACAATAGTTCTATGTTGTTGTTTGGGCTGGCTGTAGAGATGAAAAGTGGCCTATGACGATTACATCTTAAGGCTAAAGGGGTGCCTTAGGGTTGATGTGGGTGATAGTAACGAATTCGGTAGAGATCGGTTGTGTATGCAGCAAGAAACACCGAAAAGTATAGCGATAGAATTTTTTATCAAAAGACACCAGTTTTATGATAAAAACTCTAGCAATATTGTAGCAGTATTTTGAGGAATATGGTAGCATGAAATCAATAAAGATAGGAGCAATATAGATGATAGTGATATGGTGGCAAATATGGCAATAAGATCGAATGTGGCAATAATATGCGGTTGTGATTTTGCAGTGTAACTTTCATCATAAAGATAATAACTTTGGGACGATAAGTCTTTGCAGTGAGATAGATGATGATGAAGGCCATATCAATGCAAAGTATTGAAGAAAATATGGCAATGGATTTTTGGCAAAAAAACATGATAGCCAAGTAGTAGGCGACTAAAAAATTACGTCAATGTCGAAAGATCGTTGCAGCAGTTTATTTTGGCTAGCAATTTTTTTAACTAGATAGATAGATGGCAAGGATTGTAATAATAGTAGATGTAACTATCTTTTCTTTTTGTTTTTAGATAAGTAAATTGTAGCAGCAGTAAGGTAGATACCAAAACCTGATGTAATTTGGTGATGGCGTACAGATGGAGTATTTGCAGTAGGGGGTGATGAAGGCAAGTCGACTATGAGATCAGTAATTATGGATATTTCTTGGGAAGATGATGGGCGGCTGGATGGCAACGGCAAAGGTGGAAGAGCAGAGAGGTGCCAAGAATGCGGCTTTAATACTAAGTGTTAGAACCCCGCGGGATTCTAAGCTTGGGTTGACCTCTGTAGGGGATCGGACCTCCTTGGAACTCTATAGGGGTTCCTCCCTCCTTAGTAGTCGCCCACAATGGCTGAAAAAGATTGATCTATTGCTAGATGAAAAGGGATAGCTACAAGTGTTTATATAGGGTTCCCAAATCCTAATTATAATAGGACTCATATTTCTAGTAAACTTCTTCTTAATAAGACTATAATTCCTAATTAAACTCATACTCATACCCTAGAGAGAGTCTCAAGCTAAGTTCAACTCCTCTCTAACCCTAGCCACATCCTCTTACCCTAGTTGACTTCTCTTTATCAAGGTGGGTGACCAATTGGGTTGATTATAAGCTTGTCTTAGTTGACCCAACCCGAATCCAACTCCGACTCTTAATCATATTCCAGTTCAGCTGAATTCTAACCCTACTAGGATTTAGACTAATTTATTACTATGGACTCAAATCTTCTCCTAGTCGACCTAATGTCAAGTCTAAGCCGATCAACAAGACTCAACTCAATCAATTAGGATCCAACTCAACTACGGTCCTAACAAAATACTCAAGAAATACTTCATATTCTTTGAATGTTCAATAATGAAACATTTCACAAAATAGTTTACAGATTTGTCTAACTATTATACGTATATAGTTTTTATTTGGAAGATAACTTTTCGCATGGGAAAGAAAATATTATACATAAATCAAGGAGCTACTTTAAAACTATATGTTATGATAAAAATGATGTGAATGATTCATCAACACTATATGCTAACACCACCATTCTGTGATCGACGCTGCGTCTCCACCTAATTGGGCCACCTAGCCGATGTGTGCAAGTCATTTTAGTGATCTTCCATCGTTATCTTAACCTCAAGTAACAATATCCCATAAGTGTCAGTAGTAAAATGAGTACAAATGATCTTTATTCGTTTATTATCGTGGTCAACAGTTGTAATGGTCCAACACTAATCGATAATGAGTATAACTAGCGTACCAAATAGGTATAATGGCTCAACATCGATGAAAGATGATTATGATCGATTTTTATATTTTGTTTTATTATGCCAACAACATAACAGCCCTCCTGATCATCCGCTATAAGAGGAACTGTTTAAGTACAGTCAACACACACAAAACAATCTAAGTATGATTTGTACGACTAATAAGAAAAATATAGTTAGAAATGCCCTTGATATAGTTTTATAAGACTTGGATGTTTGACTTATCTTTTACCCTCATGTAATATGTATACCAGCATAAAATAGCATAATATGCACCACCTTGAGATAAGGCTCGAAAGGGGACCATATTAGGTTCGAGTCACTTGTAATTCGGATAACAAAAGTTTACCATTAAGAGGACAAGAGTAGAGAGGCGGGAAATATTGTCTTATCTTTCACTCTCATGTAATATGCATACATGCATAATATTTTACATCTAAAGAGAGAATAACATTCTCCACTCGCATTCTTTGTCTATATATGGTCGTTGTCCTTGTATTTAATAGTGGAACATGTTCTCTAACGAGAGGTCAGTGCACATTCCACGTTGCATCACTTGTTATGGTGTTTAATTCTCTTTTGTGGATTATAAATGTGAATATGTACTTTACTTGTGGTTCTGAATGATGTATTCAAGTTTTTTTAATAATAATAATAATAATAATATTATTATTATTATTATTATTATTATTATTATCTTAACTATTTAAGATCAGTTACATTGAGCGTTTATCTCAATTAAATTTTATAAAAAATAAAAATATTTATATTATTTAATAAAAAATTTCTTGTATCTTTCAACTTATACTTATACTATTAACACTAATTATTGTCTCCTTACCTTATGTCCTTATCATATCATACATTTTCTCTACCTGACTATTTATGAAATAAAAATATATTTTTATCATATGACTGACTATAGGACCTAAAAATAAGTAAACGAGTGGACTTACAGTTTGATGGACTCCAAGATAGTGTCACGGGCTTAGCTGAATTTATCTAAGTCATGCGACACTCATGCGTGTCCGTCCACAAAGGTCAGCCCTTCCCGAGATCTCCTAGAGTCCCTTAGACTTATTAAAGAGAAAAAGGGCCAGAAGAATCAATTCCCACGTGATTCACAAGCAAATGCTCTTGCAAACACTTTATAAAGCCAAATACAAATTACACCCATGGACATTACAAACTAAGAGAGGTTGCACACAAAGGATAATGGTCCATTACAGACCGATACACTTGTATTTATAAGCCAAACTTGACTATAAAGCAAATCAAACTAGGGCTGCTAAGCCTACTGCAAGCCCGCTTCTTGTTGTATAAGATATATACATAAACCGAAGGACACGGACAAATACGAGCATTTCATCGAACACCTTGTTTATATTGTTGTCCATGATATTTTCCCCCACTTATTCCTTCGACGTTCTCGTCGAAGCCACTATAGACGTTGCATCTCCTCGCATTCTGCTGAATCTTTAATCTTCTGCTTTGGCTGCAACATGCCCCTTTGGTTCCTAGTTGCTCTCCGCCGCTATTGTTGAGTAGTCGAACTTTGATCCGTCATGCTGCTTCAACTCACCAATGACTGAATCTGGTGTGGGGTTGGCTGAGTTGTGCTGATCCTTGTTGATTCTCGAGGATCCTTTTGATGAAGGAAAAGACCTACCTTATTATGTGCCAGTATCGCAGTATACTCATATTGCTTGAACTGGATGGATGCTTGTTGGAACTTTAACGAGCATCGCCTCGTAGACTTTGAAGTTTTTAAGGTCCTTCCTCTACAATTTTTGCCCGTTGAACCTTCTTCCACTGTTAGTTGTCACTTCCAAGTATGTTCGCATCACTCCCGCTTTCGATTTGTCAATTGAAAAATAAAGTAGACAATCCACTCTCAGTAGTACTGATCACCAATTGTGATGATTTGACAATTACTGTCTTTCATAAACTTTCTTTGAAGGGTCACTGAACTTATGCAGAGCTCCTCTGCTAGATAGATAAGAGAACTGAGATACTTAACTTCACCCATTCTCTTAGTAGTTGAGAAGGCAAGGTTACTTGGCTTCACTCACCTCCTCGAGTTAAGAGAATTGGGGTACTAAGTTTCACCCATTCTCTTGAGTTGAGAAGGCAAAGGTTACTCGATTTCACCTGCCTCCTCGAGTTTATACTTTATGCATTGAGCTGGTTACTGATATTCGCCCGCTCTTTGCTCACACTTCTGAAGCACTTGAAGTGTTTGCACTCCTTACGTTGAGTTAGCTACTGTGATTCACTTTCTCACTGTCATTAAACTTCTGGAATGCAAGAAGTTTTGCTTGAAAAGAGAAAAAAGTTTACCCCAACTTGGAGTCCCCTAACTTGGAGTCCCCAACTTGGAGTAAGTCTTTGATAGATCTGGTCACCTTTAGGATTGTACCGGCTTCTCCATCACCTTTGTCGCCTACTCCTCTGAGTAGAAAAGGTACAATACCATGTACTACCTACTTCGTTCCTTGGTCGAGCACTCCTGTATCAACCCGAAGTCCCTCCCTTTCGGCTATCTTGATGAGAAGTATATTGACACCAGTCTTATGAAGTTCCTTGGCCTCTGCCCTTTTGCCTTGTCTTGGTACTTGGAGTTTGCCTTTGCATTATTCACCTCCTCGGCCCCTTTTACGACCAATGCTTTCCCTCCATGAGAGCAAGAGATCGATGACTCCATGGAAGTCCCGCATCTACGGTACCATGGTGCTGCCAAGCCCATAGCACTACTATTCGTTATCTTGCATCTTCATTGCTTCCTTCGCGATTGGTAGATCTGCCTCTGCGGCACTGTGGCACTCCTCCGAGTCCACCTCCTTTCTAATCGACGCTATTCTTTTGGTTAGCTGAACCCCACTGGATTCATCGTCGCTTCCTCGCTCCTTTCGACCACCTGCTTCGACACCACTGTGTCCTCCTAGCAATTCTTCTTGGTTGATGGAAAAATAGACTACAACTCTCATGCATGGCCTTCGCTATCTTGTTGTAGGGCTCGTGCCGATTCTATTCTCCTTAGCTTCCTTGGTAGCAACGTTCGCTTACTCGATTTTATTTTCTGATTTGCCGGGCTCCCTTAAGCGAATGTTAGCACTAAAGCAGTCCAACTCTCAAACTGCTCTGATCATACCTTAGTATAATCAAGTCCCCTCCATGGGACTCACTGGTACTTGCAATCTGACTACTCCCTCGGTGGTACATAACCCTCATATGCTAACGACCAAGGCTTTCATCTGATGCAAGCTTCGATGCATACACACGAAAGACCCACCTCTGCGATACTGTGGCATTCACTCCTTGAATCCACAGCCCTTCTTTCCATTACATTATTCACCGAAGTGGAGCTCCTAGTAACTCCTGATCATTCACATGATCACATCCCCCTCCATGGGACTCACTGATACTTGCACTTGGACTTCTTTCTCGGTGGTACATAGCCCTCATATGCTGATGACTAAGACTTTCATCCAATGCAAGTTTCGATGCACACATGAAGACCCGCCTCTGCGGTACTATGACATTCAATCCTTGAATCCATAGCCCTTCTTCTTGTTGTGTCGTACACCAAAGTGGAGCTCCTAGTAACTCCTGATCATTTACATGATCACGTCCCTCACGGGACAGGATTGCTTGTATTACATTGCCATGAACTTTATCACCACAATCTGTTGCACCATGTCGCCTCCTAGTGACATCTCCATTGCATACAAATTCTCATGTGATGAACTCAAACTACAACTTCTCCACGTGTGACCTCTACCAACACATCGTAGGTCCTCTACCATCTCCGATTTTTAGTTCACTCCCTTGGCAATTCACCTTCGTCCACCTACTCTTAGGTCACACCTAGACGAAGCATAGTCTAGGACAATCTGTTGCCTAGTAGCTCATGAAGTTCCCCTGACTTCGCTAGAATTGGTACACCATTGTTTGGATCCTGGGCCTCTATCTCCTATCAGCACAATCTCTGCAATGCACCTCTTATTCCTGACAACTCGAATGGCAACACTGTAGCATATTCTTCAAGAGTACTCGTCTCTGTGTCCTCTTGCCCCGTGCTAAGGTCTCCTGATCCCAACTTTGCCTCCACAAGTTGAATCACCTTAGTTACTCCGTCGAATACATTTTTGAGGTGGCTTGCATGTGCCTCGAAGCTCCCTTCATCTTTGGTACCATGCAAGATAAGTATGTCCCATCATAATGAAGAACTCATAGAACAACATGATCCTACTCTTGCCTTTATAAGAGTTCATGCCCTTGACCTCTGTCCAAGGAAAGCTCCATGCCTTCACTCCATGTTCCATCTTTTATGTCGACTCCCTTCATGCGGCTTGGATACTTCACCAAGTTTCACCTAAGTCGCTCTGCTCCTCGATTTGTATTGAGTTGATGTGGCCCTCGCATCCACCATTCCACAGGTTAGCCCTCCGTTAAGTTCGATTTCTGCATTAACTCTAAGTGTACCTTTATATGATGTTGCCTTGGATTGCTCCCCCACTTGATCTCGAAATGCATCCACCAGTGCATTACCTCATTCGAGATCATGCGACGACTCTTCGTCGCTCACTCGGTCCATTGAGTTTTGTGAAGATATAGCCTTGAGGAACTCTTCCTCAATATGTACGGTTGGTTGCACATGATTCTCCCTCTAGAGAACTAGGACTTATCCTTTTTGGATATTTGTCCTATTGGAGCAACTTTTCTCTAGTTTGCAACCCTTCTCCAATACAGTCTCTACTGCACCCTTTAAGGTCTAGCAATGTGTTGAACTTATTATACATTTTAGCCGCCTAAGGATGTATCCTTTTCATGTCGAAGAGAAAGTTTTGATGCTCCACGGTGGCGAGTTCCGATCACACCTTAGGATGGCCATGAACACTCCATCATCCGTGTACAAGCCCTTGCATAAGTACTGAATCCTTCGAGTTAGCAATTTCTCTCACCTCTGTAAGCTTTGCACAACTCCTTCGATCGTTATGCAACACCTCCCACTTTGCATGATCTTATTTTTCACCAAGCGCCCTGCTTTGCCTTGAGCACCATCAAGTTTGGTTGCCAACGTCGAGCTATAGCTTGAACTCAACCATCCCAATCTTTGTGCGCTACACATTCTTTTTTGCTTATTTGTCCTCGTAGTGCCTCTCGCGCAAAAGGGTTGGTCATTTCTCTAAGCGACTCCTTTCCTTACATCTCAATATCCGTTTTTCCCCAAACGATTATGTGTGCTGGTTGTCCTCCACACAGTCTAGTTAGGTCCTCCACATTTGTATAACAAGTGTTTCTATGTGTGCTTATCCCGCTCTGATACCACACTGTCACGGGTTTAGCTGATTTTGCCTAAGCCATGTGGCACCCATTCGTGTCCGTCCACAAAGGTTTGCCCTCCCCGAGATCTCCTAGAGTTTCTTAGATTTACAAAAGAGAAAACGGGCCAGAAGAAGCAATTCCCATGGGATCCATAAGCAACTACTCAAGCAAACACTTTATAAAGCCAAATACAAATTACATTCACGAATATTACAAATTCAGTATTACAAAGGAAAATGATCCATTCTGGCCAAAGTCCCCACAAGTGCTTACAAGACACACTTGTATTTAAAAGTCAAACTTGGCTATAAAGCAAATCAAACTAGGGTTGTTAAGGCTACTGTAAGCCCGCTTCTTGCTGTACAAGATATATACATAAACCGAAGGACACGGACAAACACGAGCATTTCATCAAATACCTTATTTACAGTGTTATCTGTGACAATTGATTGTAAATATTATCTCCATGTCACCTCATCTTATTACACATTTTTCTTTTTCTTTTACTTCATTCTCTATCGAATTACATCTGATTGATTGTTCACGAAGTAAATTTCTTGGTATTGTACGACTGTAGAACCTAAAAATAAACAGATAAATGGATTATAAATCATGGGGATAGCTTGCATATGTAAAATTGCATGCCATAGATTTGTCGCGACTTGCATTGAAGAAGAGAGACGCAGTGATGTAGCACGCCATTTGCATGTTAGCTGAGAATTACTCAGCGTCCCACATCACCTATTATTATGTTTCATGTGGCTTTTGCTCGGTAGAAACGTAGCGTAGAAGAGATTGAATTAAAAGATGGCCAGACTAGAATTAGTCCGATCTAATTAGCCACCAATTGTTGTGTTGTAGGAAATTTTCATCATACTCGCAAGCAAATTTCACCATTTCTGGATGTGTATTATTTTTTCTCCTGAAAAAAAAATAAATTATATTACCTTAAAAAACGAGTACACCTCTGCTGTTAAGACTATGCAGCAGCTCATCTGCCTAATGTTCCTTCGCTCGTTAGGATCCTCGAACAATTTTTTCCTTACCAGAGAAAAAGCCTCCACTAACTCATTTTTATCTGAGAATTTACTCAGGGATTTTTTTAAGAAAAAAATATATATTAATTTTACCCTCTTATTCCAGTCCATTCTTTCTGCAAAATTTCTTAAATCAGTTCAAATCAGGAGACTAGTTTAGATCACACGTTCTACTCCATTTTTTTTCTTCCTCCTCATCTTTTTTAACTCTTTTTTGAAAGAGAATATAGAAGAATAGGCGGAGGGTGACGGTAGAGAAGAAGGAGAAAAAAAAAAAAGAATAAAAGAAGATTGAACAAAATTTAGGATTGATTGATTCACTCTTTCATATAAAATCATATAATAAACGTGAAAGATCAAAGATATCATCCATTTATTTTATGAAAATAGGAGTGTTTTGGAGAAATTCTCAATAGAAGGAATGATATTCGATAGAAACATTTTTTTTTGGTAAATTATTTTTTTATATGTTACAAAACAAGAAAAAAAATGTAAAAGACAAAAGGAAAAAAAAAAGGATCACACACCGTTCCAAATGGAAATATGAGACACGCCTATTGATCAAGGAGTAGAAGTACCGCAATAATACGCTTAGTAGTCAAATTTGGATTTAACACAAGTCCAGTAATCACCGTCATATTGTCATATTGCCCGGTTTGAAAAACATCACGAGCTTGTGCTTAATTTCTCCGTATGACGTCGCAGTAAGATGACCAATATATAGTTTAGTTCGGTTGGGAGTTTAAGTCCACTGGTGCCTAAAATTGGAGGACTCCTGTCCCTGTACCGTTGACTTGAGGAACCCAAAGTACAATTATGCTACGATAGATTTAAACCTTTATGGTTGAACCATCATGATAAGATATGTGAGTTTTCAGAGATGCACACGAAGTCACCGCAGGAAGCGTGCCGTAGTTTTCCTCAAGTCTCGTCTTAGGAGGACTAATGAAGCAGCCGTCACCAAGTGGAAAACTCACGGCCTAAGACGGGACCGGAAATTGAGATGTGTTAGTTGTCCCATCTTTGGGTCTTATGCCAAGTCACAGTTAGAAAAAGGACCATGTCTATCTTGTCGGTTCATCTAATCAATCATGTAAACCGGAATTTTTTTTTTTTTGTGTGTGTGCATTTGAATCCTATAAATTCATGCATAATTACTTTTTTTTTTATTATTATTATTATCGTATGATATGATACATTTATTGTCTATCAAGAGGACTATACACGTGGAATTTGGTCGATTAAGAATATGATAACATCATCTATATGAATCAGAGTCAAAAAATATTATTTAAATTAATTCGAAGATTGCAAACATGCAAAACTAACTCAACAGTTATCCGGCCCGAGACGTAACTAATGCCTCCTCTCGTCTCTTTTTTTTTTTATTAGTCTTTAGTCAACAAATCATTCTTGTTTTCTTCCTTTTCCATCTGTTAATTAACACGAGAGAATATGCAGATCGCACTTTACCTACCCTCTGTATATATGTCGAGGCAATGAGCCCACATCGACTCAACTCTAACGCATCACTATCTGACTCACGAAGCAATTAATGATTGGTGGCCAATCGGTTACAAAATCAGCCATCATGGTTTGGATTTTTATGGATTTAAAACCAAAATCGAGTCGGACTGAGATGGTTTCAATTCTCAATTTTAATTTCAGTTTCAATTTATTGATTCTAATTCTATCCAATTTAGAACCAAATTTGAATCAGTTCTAACTTCGAAACCAGAACCATCTGTTTTAATTTTTTATATTTTCTAAAATGCTCCGCTAATCAGCTTTATTAAAGCTCACGGAAAGAGGATATTCATCATTTGAAGGGGGGCATTGCACCGAATTCAGAAACTTCTGCTTCGAGTTTAGGAACAGACGACACATGGGGATTTGATTCTGATTTAAAAACTATCAATTCTAATTTTGTCAAATATAGTTTCAAAACCGAACCACAAACTTTAATTTTATTTTCTTAAAAATATCTCTCTAATAAATCATTTAACAAATTATTAAAATAAATAAATTTATTATTTAAAAGAATATTTGATTACCTTACGATCAATTTAGAATGTCAGAATCATTAAATTATCGATCCAATTTTATTTTAATTCTTGACCCACTCAAAGTTGTAGGGTCATACAATCGGACACTTGCCCGTCTTTACATGGCCGGTAAATACTTTTACAATATTGATAAGTTTTTTAACGGTTTTCATGGATAATCCGGAACAGGGATTTGAGGATGGTGATTGGGATGTGGTGCGGTATGCATACCTATCGAATTATCATACGAATTCGCTTTTTATGTCGGTGATAAGCGTAGCTGTCGAATTCGCATACGGACTTCCTTTAGTTGGAGGTGTTACGCGAGAGTACGTGCTTGATCATCATACGAATCAATTTTTGTTGCACATGACTTCGCATGATCCATATAGAGAATATTAGCCACGTAAAATATTTTTTAGTAAACTATATTGAACAATTTTATTCAAAAGCATTGCGTATAAAGTTTTTCCCTGAGAGCACATCTCTTTTCAAAATGAAAAAAGGGGACACCCTAAGATGACAAAAATATAAGCACGCCCTTGATATTCGATAGTTATTATATGATTCAAACGTTTGAGTAAAATTTGATCATTCGACCTAGAAACCGAGTTGGATCCGGTCTTATGAAAACTTTGTCTTATCAGACGAGAAGCATCAAATCATGTAAAGCCTATGTTGAGATCACTCTTAGATAAAAATACTATTCGAATCTTAACTCAATAGCTAGTCTAACAAGTGGAACTACTCAAATGGAGAGTGTATCTTTATACTCATTCGAAGGTTCCATTTTATAGTAATAATTTGGAATCATTACGTTTGTGTTTATTATCGTGTAATAATAAGGGGTGTAGAATTCAATCGAAACCATTGCCACCCAATGCCGAACATTAGATTGAGTAGTTATCTCTGTATGACACTCATCTAGGACAACTAACTAGTCTTATTAATCGAGTGATCATTTTTTAGTTTGAATAATAGAAGATTATTGGCTCATATAACTATCTAAAACTAAATGCGTCCTCCACATGAAATAGCATGTGTCGATCATTGTAATTAGATAAGGCCGGTCAAATGTTCATGACGTGTCCGTCGAATGAGGCTGACATGTCGCTCGTGGAGCAGACGTCAATCCATCATATCAAATGTGAATCTAGACAAATTTGATTTAATTTTTTTTTTTGAAATCATCTTAAAAGTATAAAATTATTTACGGTATAACATGATGATGATTATCCAACTTTTCGCTATTGATAGTAAAATATGATATAAATAGTTGCTTTATCGATTTGTTCTAAGATTTTATGGATTTTTATAGTCAATTGGTACATTTTCATTTTAATTCTATAATCAAGTATTACACCATTTATTTATGAGTACAAAACCATAAAATTCAGGAGAGTTTTAGTAGGTATTTGAACAAATTGAGATGCGCAGGTGCATTTAAGGGGGAAAAAGAAAAAGAAAAAAACCTAAAAAAGAATGCTCAAGCCAATCATGGACGGCTTGTTTCGTGTAAATTGCCCACATTAGTTCGGATACTTCAAACGTAAATGATGAGAAACCAAAATGCGTCTTCTTACGAGTTGCTTAAGGGTGAAGCAAAGTAATTAAAGAGGCAAAAAAAGGACATAACCCCACGAGTCTGCCCATCCACCTTTTCCGTCCCCTTCTTTTGTCCTCCTCCCTCTTTGAAGCAGAGTTGAGAACCGGCTCGATATTCTATTCCATAGGATTTGGTGTCCGACCAATGGCGACGTGGAGCCCACCATCGCCGACGCGGTGATGGCGACGATTGACCCAATTCGTGTCAGCCAATTGGATCCGTGAAACGTGGAAGTCCGACGATGCGCTGCTACGAGGACCAATGACAACTCGGCGTCTTGGCTAAGATTTGGATACGCCCCTTCTCTACGTAGTCCGTATGGGGTTTCCGCCCAATCGAGCAATCCTTTCCGATCTTTCTTTATCGACCCGGTAAGTTTTGTAAGAATATTAATTTAACTTTTTAATTCGAATATGTTTCTCTCTCTTTCTCTCTCTCTCTCTCTCTCTCTTTTTTAAACTTTTCGTTTTAATATTTTTTAAAATATTCCTGATGATATAATAGGATAAGCCGACCATATAGTGAATCTGATGCTATCGTGCCACGAACGATCAAATCCTTCATGTATAAAGCTGATCATTATGATAATTTTAAACAGGGTTTTGTAAGTCCAATTCAAGCTCAATTCATATAAAAAAAATAAGTTATAAATATATTTTATTAATTTTAGAAAATAATATTTATATTAATTACTAATTTTGAACATGTTGAAGAATAATATATATTTATTTAAAAACATTATAACTGAACTTCATGCGTACGTTTTCTAATAGTCTTATCAGAAATATTTCAAGGATTATGAGATGTATTTGAGAAATATATTAAAATGCTTTCAAAAAATAAAAATAATTCTTTAGAATTCACCCTCAGGAGGTTAATTTAGGTTTTTTTTTTTTTTTTTGAGTTCTTATAGTTTCTTTAGTTTTCTCGGGAATTCATGGCCTTTTTCGAGAAATTTTACAATTAAGACGCAATTCTGGAATCGGTTTGATAATATTTTGGGACGGGAGGAGGACCCACCACGTCAACGTTTAGGCAGCCGACACGAGTAGTTTCAACCCCACGACTTTAACGGCACGTTTGCGCGAGCGTCGGCGCCGTCTCTTCCATCGTCAACTTGCACATTAAAAGCCGTTTTCCACCCCCTCCCCATCCTCTGTCCCTTCCTCCTCTCACCGAGTTATAGCCTGCCTTCTTACTGTTGGCAGGGGCAGAGCGAGAGAGAGAGAGAGAGAGTGGACGCATAGGTATGGGGTCTTTGGAGATTCGGGTCTCCTCCAGAGAGGGTTCTAGCGACTGCAGCGGTACCGGGAGGGTGTCGGCGGCGGAGCTGCAGGGGATCATGGACCGGATCAGATCCGGGGTGGAGGGGCACAAAGTACAGGCAGCTATGGACATCCGGAGGCTCACCAAGACGTCGTCCAGGAACCGGCGGCACCTCTCCCCCGCCGTCGAGCCCCTCGTGTCGATGCTTCGGTCCAGGAGCTCCGTGTCCAACGAGGCCGCCATCCTCGCCCTCCTCAATCTTGCGGTTAAAGATGAAAGGTGCGTTCTGCGGTCTTTCCTTAGGATAAAAACCGCTTCTTTTTTTTTTTTTATGTCCGATCACCATTTATGCTGGTTGTATTCATTATCCGTGGCAGTTCTCTCGGTGATTTGTTGTTTCTGCTTCTAGGACTCCTGATTTAGGTCACTTAAAGTTGCAGGAGAAGGCTTAGCTCAAAGGATGCTTTTTCTTTTAGAAAGAGCCACTTCGATAAAATTGATTGTAGGGTTGCAAATTAAGATCATGGCTTTTACATGTAAAGCTCTTTGGAAGAATTAGTCAGAATTAATTCAAAGAACTATCGGGAAACAATATAAACTAATTTTCTAGGAAGGAGTTTAATGTCTTGTGGTCAATTCCTTACTTTTAGCTCTGGAGAAGTCTGATTTTAGTCAGTTTCTGTTCAGTTAAACGGTACACGTAAACTCAGAGCATATTGAACTTTGCTTCTCCCGAGGAAGTACTTTGCAGAAAGCTCAAAGTAAGTTTGGTAATATCTAAGAACAATCCAAGGGTATGATCACAAAAGTAGAAGTTTTAGGTTAGCATGATGAAGATGCTGAGATGGATAGGTGTGGTTATTGAAAAGATATAATAAAATTAGTTTGTTTTAGTAAAGTATTCAAGATTGAGGATCAATTGGAGAAATCTTTTTAAGACGATTTTATTTCTAGATATTAGTGAGCCAAGATGAAGATGGTGAGATGGATTGACATGGTTGTTGAGAAGAAAGAATGATATTAACTTGGTACTCATAAATCATCAAGATTGAGGATAAAATGAGAGAGAGAGAGAGAGAGAGAGCTGTAAATGTTTATTCAGATTCATGAATTTTTTTTATACTGTGTATCTGATAAAAAAAAAGAATATTAAATCCTTTGCTAAATTGCATTGTGATCTATATTTACAGGAACAAGATCAGTATAGTGGAAGCAGGGGCCCTGGAACCGCTAATTAGTTTCTTAGAGTCCACAAATGCTAATCTGCAAGAGTATGCTACTGCTGCACTCTTTACCCTTTCTGCTTCATCCGTCAACAAATCCAGGATGAGTGCCTCTGGAGCCATCCCCCTCCTTGTCAAGGTCCTTACAGATGGAAGCCAACAAGCTAAGATTGATGCTACCGTGACTCTCTATAATCTATCCACCATTGTGGACAACATCAAGACTATCCTCTCATTCCATCCTATCCCTCCCCTGGTAACCTTTCTCAAGACCTGCAATAAGTCCTCCAAAACAGCAGAAAAATGTTGTGCCCTCTTGGAAACATTGGTTGGTCTCGATGAAGGGAGAACCGCTTTGACAGCTGAGGAAGGTGGGGTGCTTGCTGTGGTAGAAGTTCTGGAAGAAGGGTCTCCTCAGAGTCGAGAGCATGCAGTCGGAGCCCTATTGACGATGTGCGAGAGTGACCGAAGCAGATACAGAGAAGTTATACTCAAGGAAGGTGCTATTCCGGGTCTTCTTGAGCTCACTGTTCAAGGTACATTGAAGTCTCAAGCAAAGGCTCGGAGACTTTTGGAGTTACTGAGGGACTCTCCCTATCCAAGATCTGAACTACAAGCAGACACACTGGATAACATTGTCAGCAACATCGTGTCTCAAATCGATGGTGATGAGCAGGCAGAGAAGGCAAAGAAGATGTTGGCTGAGATGGTTCAGATCAGCATGGAGAAGAGCTTGAGGCACTTGCAGAGAAGGGCCCTCATGTGCACTCCGGCTGAGCTGCCGCTTGGTAAACGCCCATCGGAAGTACCATCAAAATAAGCCTACCTTTTCTACCGGTCTATCCTTCGTTCTCTTTGTACATATAACAGGTGGTGATGCAGAAGAAGAAGAAAACATAAGGTTATTTAGGATGATGCCAGTCCAGGCCACTGATGGTGTCAGGTGACTGGTGAAGCTCGCTTACGTTGATCGTGTACCTTTGCTTTCTACGTGGTCTACTGTAAGTGTCAGGGGAAGATCGTTAGCTTGTCTGTACAAAACACATATACTCTTTTGTTTTCTAGATTTATTGTAAGTGCTACAATTCTGAAGTATCACCATCTGCAGAATGCAGAGGCCAGAAATAAAAGGTTTATCTTGTTTGTATGGGTCAGCAGCTTTATATATATATATATATATATATATATATATATATATATATATCCATGTCTAAATACCAGCATAAACGTAAAGGTGGATTTGCAAGGGCACCATTCGAGTCGCATAGATGCTCTTTCTTTTTATAGAACAGTCGATCAATGGCGTTATGAGGTGTTTCACCTGAAAAGTTCTGACAGTGGAGAATCTGGGGAAGGCTAATTGGGAAGCTGCTAAGAAATTGTTCTTGGGAAAAGGGAACACAACATGCTTGTCTCCTTTATTCCCATTCAAGAATTGTTGAGAGAATATTCTTAGTTCATTGTTAATCCAACATATACTCTAAGATACAAGAATGATAAGACATTAAAAGGAAAATAACATTAATGTAATAACTTCTGCTCAATACATATACTAAGAAAATAACGTTCTGTAGATTATTTTATATTTATTTGTATAATTATATTTATTTATTTATTATATATCTATATCATAAAATTTTCAAAGATCACATACATTAATTTATTTTGTTTTTAGTTATTAATTTATATAAAAATAAGTATTCACTTTTAAATGTATTAAAAATGTTGGAATGAGTAAATTTGATTAATTTTTAAATAATTTTTTTACTAAATAACACTTATGTTAATATATATTTAAAATATAATTTTTATCTATTGTTTACGCAACACTGAAAATATTTCATAACCTTATGTTCACTTAATCCTTTTTCTTGTATCCCTTATTTTATACTATGGCTAGAATATTCTTCATAAAATCAAATAATAATAGCTAGTGTCTGTTAACTTTTTTGGATTGAATCAATTTATTTGACATGAAACAAGACCAAACTAGTTAAAAAAATCTAACTCTTTGATTTCATCTAATTTAAGCCTAGATTTGTTATTATTTTTTTTAAATTACCCTGCCATACCCCCATTGGATGAATGCAATGGGAATGTCAAAGAAAATCCCCATTATCGTTCTTTTTATTGTTGGTAGTGGTGGTTGTAGACATCACTAATAGGAACTCCATCAATGTTTCTTGGCCTAACTTATTAGTGGAACGAGCCGTAGTCATCGCCTTTCCATTAGGCCTCAATGGTCATAATGACCATTGCTAACAAGTACATGACCATTCTCACCTTCCCATTGAGCATTGATGGTCGTGGTTGTCGTCGTTTTCCAGTGAGCATCGATGGCCATGGTAATCATCGTCGTGGTAGGAGATCACCCTCGCCTTTCTGTTGAACCTCAATGGTCATGGTCATCGTTGCTATGGTAGGCCATTATAGTCACCTTCCCATCCACAAGACATCCGCCTTCCCATTAGTGGTTATCATTGTGGTCGATGGCCGAGCCTAGGTGATCAGCAGGGCAATCGAGGTGTAGCCTAGCCGTCATCAACTAATCATTGTCATCGTCAATATCTATTATCAATGAAGCCTTGTGGAGCCTTAGTGATTAGTGGTTCATTTTTATAGCCCCATTTAGTTTTGTGTAGTCTCACTGAATCACTACATGACTGACCATTATATTGTTAAATCATTTGCAATGTCGCTAAAGCCTCAACATCATTTTTTGTAGTGTTGTTGAGTGTCAGTTGCATCAACCTTGATATAAGAGACTTCGGTACCCTCCAACTGGCAAGCCACCTCTGATCACATGTGGTGCCATCCTAGCAAGCGTACCCTAAACCTACCCTAGACATGATCACATTATGGACCAATGTGACTCACTGCTGAAAAGACACCACTCAGATCCAAATAGACATTGGATATGCCCACGCTGTTTGGAACCAAGCATCATCTATCAAAGAATGTGCCTCAGCAAAAGATAAGAACAAAAAAAGTACTTTTGAACAAATAAACTACCCACCCAAAATATTGAGGCACTAGAAGAGCTCAGGGAAAATAAACTCCCACGGACATGTATAAAAAGAGTCCCAAGGCAAAAGGTAAGGGATGGATAAAGTCCATCAAAAAATTGACTTAAGCTTCGGAGGAGTTATGTTAGAGTCTCCTCTAACATTGGCCTATTGTGCAGGGGTTCATGATTGACAATCTTCCAAAGGAACCCCAATCACTCACACCTCCAAAGAAGACAATTACCTCCTCCCTCTCCTCCCTAAAAGAAGTTCTCATCCTCGGAAGATTGTGTGGACGCTCTTTCCTCATCGGGATCAGACTTAGTTTTGGCATTCGCTAGCTACAACAGAAGGGACACCAACATTTTAGCATTAAAAGGAGGGCCGATGACATTAGAACAACTAGCAACAAATGATTATGGAAAGCACCCATTCAAGGGGATGCCTACCACTCACGTCCCTTACCTCCTTGGAGGCTAACCATTCATTCCCCCATGAATAGAGGGGAACGCTCCCACTCAAGACTCTACACGCCACTGGTGTTACTTTAATGACTCTAAGTTCCCACCCTAGGGAGCTGGCACATGGCAAATAGTGATATTTATAAAAGTGTTTCTCAACCTCACCCAATAAGTATAAGTATTGATGGGTATGAAGTAAACCATCATACCCCATCCACCTTAGCTCCTTCCAGAAGCAACTCCTCCTCAACTACCTTTTGCCCGTATCTCAGTCAACTTGTACTCTACCAAGACATGATATTTCACCTGTGGGCCTACCGCTTATGATTCCCAACACTGAGCCTCTCGCCGAGAGACAAATAGAAGACGCTCGACTAATGTCAAGACGCAATGTCAAACAAACCATCTTCACCTCTCCTGAAGCAAATGCACTACAACCTGACTTAGTAGAAAACTCTTTATGGATCCAATTATGATAGATAAATCGATGACTAGATGAAGTCCAAAAAGGAGGTACATAAAGTCAAAGAGGATCAAAATAATCAGATAAGTGGAGCGTCTTCCTTCATGTTAAAAATCCAAGACAAACCCATTCCACTTAACTTTTGCCTCCCAATGCTGGAAGCCTATGAAGGGGTGTTGATCCCACAGTATATGTAGCTAGTTTCATGCTCAGATGGTCTTATATGGCACTTCTGACGCACTAATATGCTAAGTATTTTCCACCACCCTCCGAAGACCGACTCGAATATGGTACAGTTGACTACAATCACATTTAATTTCATCTTTTAATCAACTCGCCAAAGAGTTTGAATAATATTTCTTAGTCAATATATGACCCAAGCTGTTGGCAATAACTCCCCTTGGGCTAAGGTAGAAGGAGGAAGAATCCTTTTCCCTCTTCATCACCCGCTTCACCATAGAAATTCAAGGAGTGATTGATGCTCATCCCTCTCTGATCATACACGCTTTCATAATAGGATTGAAACCTACAAGATTCTTCTAATCATTAATGAAAAGATCATTGGTAGCTGTGAGACACAATGTAACAAACAAAAGACCTTGCACGAAACAACCTAGGAGACCATCCCCTGAATCATCTAAGAAGAGGTTCAACAGACATGAACCTCTGATCCCAAGGCTACCATCACCACATCTAAATGCCTGCAAGACATAAATATTTCTCCAAATTAAAGAAAAAGGACTCTTAAGGGAGCCCAAATCAATGAGAACCTCATTCAAGTTTAAAGATAAAACAAGATACTGCAGATATCATTGAGACTACGACAACGAAGAATATCGTGATCTATAATACCAAATCAAGGACCTCATCCTTAGAGGACATCTCGGGTGATATCTTCGGAGAACTCAAGAACCCTCTCCTCCCCAACCTTATGGCTCAACAGAAAAATAAATCAATGTAATCGTAGGCAGACCCGTATCCAGCGGGGAGAGCACATCCAGAAGAAAAGCTTATGCATGTGCCATAATGTAAAAGCATCCCAGACCAAGGATGAATCGAAAATCACATTTAGAATAAAGGAAGCCAAGTATCCTGATCATGATGATGCTCTAGTAATATCAGTCAAGACATTAGAGTAAAGAGAATCATGGTAAATACTAAGAGTTCTACAAATATCCTATACTTCGATGCATTCCAAATGCTCAGGCTTACGGAAAAGAAATCTTACCTCCATGGCCTCAACTCTCACTGGATTCATAAGAAATTTAATTTCCCCATTGGGACCACCACGTTACCCGTCACTATAGGCAAAGAGCTAAGATCCAATAATATGATGGTTATATTGATGGTAGTCAGTCTCCCTTCCATATTGCCACGAATGGTCGTCGCTTAACCACAACACCTTCACTCAACGGACTGTTCATCGCTCTTTCTTACTTGTACAGATGTTTAACAACCAATTTTATCTTATTTTATGTGTTTTTGCTTAAGAAATATGAGCAAAAATAGTCTATAAGGCTACAAAATAATCGTTCATTGTGTAGAACCAAAACAACCCAAAATGGCCCAGTTTTGGGTCATTTTCATGTGCTACAATATGTATTTTGAGCAGTGTAGAGTGTCATCTATCTCAACCCCTTGGAACCACCTAGGTGGCATAGGGGGGGGTGGGGCTTTGGGATAGCATCGAGCGTGAGCATTCATAAAGAGTTGAACTTGGATTGCGTCTGATACCTTCGAAACCATTGTTTGTGGACTTGCAACCATTCTTACAGCCCTTTAAAGTCCTGTTTCGCTCTCTTTCTCTATTTCTCTATGCACTCAAGGTGTTTGACAAATTGCTTATAAAAGCTACCCTCTTTGCGAGACATCGAGACTTATCTGTCGCTCGTTTTCAAGTTAATCAACTTCTCTTTAGTAGGTCCTTCGGGAACGACACAAGGTTATAAATGGGCTGACCCTTTGCGGGCAAATAATGCTTTAGTGTTTCATAACTTAGGCAATCCCAACTAAGTCTTGAATATTGGGCAAGGTTGCTTCGCGACTAAATAATTTCATCTAAGTCTTCAAGTTTACAACTAGGATATCACATGACTTAGGCAAATTTTGCTAACTCCGTGATATTGTGGTATCAGAGCAGGTAAGCAATTTGAACAGGCACTGAAGAAGATTTGTAATCTCACCATGGTGAAACACTATGGTGAATCTAGTAAGATGGGGTAAGCCGAACCCTTGCCCCAAGCAACTGTAAGTGGGCTGCAAGTGCAAACATGCTCGCAAGCTATTAGAGTCGATTATGAGGAGTGCAACAGCTAACAAGACGAGCGCGAAGTTAGATACTCTTTGCGAGTAGAGGAGATGCAATCTGATATGTCAACTAGAAAAAGGAGCCACAAAGAGAGATTTATAATGGTGGAAACCCACCTCGATGTTCTTGAAGTAAGCTTGGAGGATTTACTAAGGGCAATGAAGACTCCTTAGGGTAGAGAGCTCGCAAGAAGAAGCTGAATCTCAGATAGATAGGGTTGAGTCCCTAGTCGACCGACTTGTAATATCCTTCAATTTTAAAATATTTGTAATAATTTATTTTAAATTATTAATAAAGATTTATTTAATAATAGATTATTTATAAGGATCTATTTATAAATATAAGAATTTATTTAAAAACTTATTGCTAGGGACCTAAATATAAAATTTAAAAGTTTGATATGAGTCATGTAAGATTCAAATTTAGTTATAAAAAAAAGGGTGATGACATGTGTCATTATCTAATTAAAAGTGGTGCCATGTGCTTAGGTGACACATGCACCCTACATATATGCTTACTACCTACAACCCATATGTTAGCTTAAAAAAAACATATAGCAATTAGAGAAGAATGAGATTGCTACAACATAAACTTGTGAAGGAGAAGAATAAGAATTAAAGGAAGAAGAGAAGGAAGAGGAGAATAAAAGATTTGGGGGTTTTGACATTTTAATTAAATTTACATTTGGGATCAAAATTTACAAAGGCAAGTGTTCTAACCCCATCCTACATAATACTTTCTATCCTTTCGCTATTAAAATTTATCTTTGTTCTTACCTTGATTATGAGAAAAATTTGAAACAAATACAACCTTGCAATCTTAATTCTCCTTTGTTAGCTGCAAAAGTTAGAATTTGGAAAATTTTTGAGATTATAACCTATATGTCTTATTCAAGTCATAACTTTCTATATAGACATCTATTTTGGACAAATCTTAGTTTTTTCAAAAATAGATTCATAAATATTTCTTTTGAAACTAAGTTTGAAGAATTTGGAATTCATTTACTAGCTCAAATGTTTATTTCAATTAAGTATATGAAATCTATAAAATAGAATTTGTAGCTTCTGACCATTCATCATTAGATTACTTATATCTCTCTATTGGTGTATCTGATTTATGTAAAACTTAATTTATTAGAAAATAGGCTTATAGATCTTTCATTTGATACTAGGACTAAAATATTTGGAGTCCAAATAACTATCAACATTTTTATTTTGTTAGACCTTATGGATTCCAATTTATATTAAACTTATTTTATTTAAAATTAGATTAATTTATCTTTCCAAAGATACCCTTTTTGAGTAATTTGGAGCATGCTTGATTGTTCCAAATAACTTTGAGATGTGCCTTCTAAATTCTGCCAGAATAGTGATTGTATCAATTTTGCTTATTCTTGCTTCATCTATTTCAAAACTGAATTCTCTAATGCTCTTGCCTTTGATTTCCTTAAATATCTGAATATGTTATGTATTAATTAATATTATATTATATTATTTTATTTTGGTGCATGTATGATTTATTGTTCCGTATGTGCTTCCGATATATACCAAATTCATTGCTCATGTCCTTTTATACTCTGGTGTTTATAGGATATTCTGGACCTTTGTCAGAAATGATAAATGGTATTATGCTTAAAGCCCGTGATGCTTTACTTTTGTCTAATGGTCATTTAGAAATGGATGGATCATATTATGTATGTCATCCAATATCACCATCTATGGTTTTGATATAATATCATATCATATTCTATTTGTGATCTAGCTAAAGTCCTTCTTTGGAGCCTTATATCATTGCTTTGAAATCTTGCATGCTCTTATTCCTTATTTCATGCCTATTTGAATGCATATTATGAATGTTTATGTATTAACTGTATTATTTTATATTTGGCACATATATATTTAGTTGTTCCGTATGTGCTTCCGATAGTTGCAAATTTTGTTGCTTATGTCATTTTGTACCCTGGTGTTTATGGGTTAATTCTGGACCTTTGCCAGAAATGGTTAAGGGTATTGTGCTTAGAGCCCATGCGATGCTCTGTCAGCCCCATTAACTTCACTTAGACATGGGTGGATGGAGCTCCCAGACGTGGGAGACTTATATTTAGTGGTCAGTCAGCGATAGATGATCCATATTATGTTTATGGTCCCATATCATCCTCTATGTTTTTGATATGATATCCAAAGCATTGCTTATGAGCTTATTTATGTGCTTTAGATAAGAATGAAATGAATGTTATGTCTGATATAATATTTGAGCTTTTGTTCCTTAATTGTTAATTTGATAAGCTTTGAGATTATTCGTACACTATTGATATATTTTGAAATATGACCTATACATCTTTGATAAGCTCCGAAATGTTTCATTTGTCATTGATATGTTCCGAAACATTTTATGTCATTGACATACTCCTAAATATTTTGAATGCCATTGTTATGTTCTGAAATGTTTCATTTGCTATTATTTCATAGGCATTGATATGTTCCAAAATGTCTTATATATTTGATATGCTCTGAAATATTTTGTGTTCCCATTGATATGTTCCAAAATATCCTATATATCTTTTATATGCTCTGAAATACCTCATATGCCTTTGATATATTCCAAAACACTTTATACATCTTTGATACGCTATGAAATATTTTGTATTCTCATTGATATGCTAAAAATATTTCATTTGTCATTGATATGCTACTTGATGTTCTTATGCTTTTGATATACTTCGAATCATTTCACATTCTGTTGATATGCTCTGAGATGTTTCATATAACATTGACATGCTCCGAGATATTTCACACCAATGATATGCTCCAACTGCTCTTCCTCTACTGTTATGATCAAAGTATGTTTTGAATGAATTGATTTATGATTAAGTATCTTACGAGATGCTATAAATGGATCCTTATACTTTTACCTTGTTGTCTAATATCAAGTTTGTTTTGAAAATTATGTCATGGATATATTAGTCACTTGCTAACCTCTATATGCTCACTCTGTTGCAATATAAATTTTATAAGTTAGCTTGTCACTTACAGAAAAAGTTATAACTGAGCTAAGACAGTGGGAAGCTATGTAGATTTTGGGCAAGTCTTGTTGGGAAATGTTGCATAAGAATATTTTGTTTGTAATAAAATATTATATATAAAACTAATGTATCTTGTAAAAAGGTTAGAATACCTCTCAGTGTAGAATCCTTGAATGTTAAGTTTTACAATCATATGAAGTGATGGAAATGGTTGGTTTTGCATTTGTATAGATTTCTAAGACTGATGGTTTTATAAGTATGGTTAATATTTTTGGTTAATTTAACTTTGAGTTTTATGGATTATCGAGTGATATGGTGTAAGATTTATAAACTGCGAATGGATGTGAATAATCATTTAAAAATATTTAATTAGTCTCCTCAATGTTAGTTTGGATCCTATGTTCAGATTATCGATGAATTTTAATGTGTTTCTGATTTATGATAGGTTCGCGTCATTTGAATGTATAAATATTCGGGGGGCATGACAGAGATGGTATTAGAGTATGATTTGAGGATCACTAAGACATACTAGTAGATATGTCATATTTGAAATACATGTTGAGGTTTAGTGATTTTTGTAAAGTGATTGACAAACAAAAATTTTCTTTTGATGATTTTAGGAAGCAAGAATTACGAGGTCATCAGGTTCTCCTGTGGCATTGACTTCTGATCAGTTGAGGAAGATTATGAAAACCCTTGAGGCTATAACACATGTGATGTAACAATAAGTCCAACAAGGAGGAAATAATAAAGCTGGGACATCAGCTCAGGCTGGATTGGGAATAGAATAGTTTAAAAAGCTTAGTCCTCCAAGTTTTACCCGTGAACCTGATTCAATGGTGGTTGAACAATGGATGATATGAATAGAGAAGATATTTAACATCTTAAATTATCCTGAAGATCAGAAGGTTTCTTTTGCCACTTTCATGTTGGAAGTGGTAAGCTGAACATTGGTGGAGAACAATGAAGAGAATAAGTGAACTCAGGCATGAGCTCATTACTTAGAAAGTATTTATAGAAAAGTTTAATGATAAATGTTTTCTAAATTGTATTAGGGAGTAGAAGGAATTAGAGTTCTTAAATCTCATACAAGGAAACTTGATAGTAGCAAAATATGAAGCTAAATTCACTGAGCTCTTCAGATTTACTAATCATATGACCGGTGATGAAATTAGGAAGTCAAAAAGATTTTATAGAGGTCTAAGACTAGCAATAAGAAGTCGGATATCGACCTTAAAACTTACTTCATATATTGATGTGGTAGAAAAAGCTTTAATAATTGAAAGAGACTTGGAGGATATACAGAAAATTAGGGGTAAGAACAAGGACTAGTTTACTGCTAAAAGTAAGCGAGAAAATGAATATGAAGATAGTAATAAGAGGGTCAAGATATCAAGATTTGGGAAAGAAAAGTCACCTCAAAGAACTCAGTCATGTGTAAAATGAAGATTTAATCATGAAACAAGCTAATGTTATTGGGTGACTAAAGCCTGTTTTGCTTACTGGAAGTTAGATCATAAAATAAAAGATTGTCTATTGAAAAAGAAGGAATAACCATGGCCTCCTAGGTCAACTGCCCAAGTTAGAATATATGCCATTCTTGAGCTTCCAAATCAGTGGTAGAAGTTATTATTCATTTTCGAGGAGTAACACTTTTAGTTTGACTAATGCTCTTGCAGTTTACTGATGAATAGGATATTTCAACCATGTCTAAAAAACTATGTAATTATAATCATTGATGAAATGAAAAAAATCTATTCCTATCTTTTTGTCGATGGAGGTATGATAAATTTAGATGACTAAATTTTTTCTTTAAAGGAGAGAGAGTATAATATCCCTCATTTTCAAAATATTTGTAATGATATGTTTTAAATTATTAATAAGTATTTAATATAGATTGTTTGTAAGGACCTATTTGTAAATATAAGAATTTGTTTAAAAGTTTATTACTAGGGACCTAAATATAAAACATAAAAGTTTGATATGAATTATGTAATGTTCAAATTAAGTTATATATATAAAAAAGAGTGATGACATGTGCCACTACCTAGTTAAAAGTGGTGCCACTTGTGCATGTGCTTAGGTGACATATGTGCACATTACATGGATGCTTGCCACCTACAACCCATATGTTAGCTATAAAAAATAAAAAAAAGTAATTAGAGAAGAAAGGGATTTGAGAGTTTTGACATTTTGATCAAATCCACATTTGAGATCAAAATTTGCAAAGGTAAGTGTTCTAACCTCATTCTACATAATATTTTCTATCATTTCTCTATTAAAATTTATCTTTTTGTAGAGACTTCTAATTTGTATGAAACTTATTTCATTTGAAATTAGATTGATATAGCTTTCTAAGATACCCTTTTGAGCAATTTGGAGCATATTTAATTGTTCAAAATAACTTTGAGATGTGCCTTCTGAATTCTGCCAGAATAGTGATTGTATCAGTTTTGCCTATTCTTGCTTCATCCATTTTAAAACTGGATTCTTTGATGCTTTTGCCTTTAATTTCCTTACATATCTAAATATGTTATGTATTAATCAATGTTACACCATATTATTTTGTTTAGGCGTATGCATGATTTATTGTTCTGCATATGCTTCCGATATATACCAAATTCATTGCTCATGTCCTTTTGTACTATGGTATTTGTGGGATATTATGGACCTTTATCATAAATCATAAAGGGTATTATGCTTAAAGCTTATAATGCTCTACTTCTGTTTGATGGTCATCCAGAAATGGATGGATCATATTATGTATGTGATCCCACATCACCATCTATATTTTTAATATGATATCAGATTATATTTTATTTATGATCTAGCTAAAGTCTTCTTCTTTTGAGCCTTATATCATTGCTTTGAAATCTTGCGTACTCTTATTCCTTAATCCTTGCCTATCTGAATGCATATTATGAATGTTTATATATTCATCATATTATTTCATATTTGACATATGTATATTTCGTTGTTCCGCATGTGCTTCCGATACATGTCAATTTTGTTGCTCATGTCCTTTTGTACTATGGTGTTTGTAGGATAATTCTAGACCTATGCTCGAAATGGTAAAGGGTATTGTGCTTAGAGCCCGTGATGCTTTGCTGGCTCCATTGACTTCACTCAGATGTGGGTGGATGAAGCTCCTGTTGGGAAACATCAGCGGGAGCATCACATGTACAGCAGAAATCAAAACAAAAAAAAATTGGTTTCCCACGTAGATCAAATCGTCGTACAAAAGATTGAGGTTCTAAGAAAAATATAAAAACTGATAAAACAATGATGTGTGAGAGATTGATTTTACCTAGGGTCGTATATCCCTGTATTTCATATCTGGATGGAGAAGATGAACGAGGTCAAGCGTCCTTCTCTCTAGCGGTATCCATACAATGGATCTCTATAGCGAAGCTCCTTAAATCTGATCTCACAACTCTTGCACAGAGGGAGGGAGGAGAACAAGAGGTGGTGGCTAAAGTTGTAGCCTATCAACCATGAGTCTCCCCTCCCATTTATAGAGAGCCACCAAAAACCCTAGGGCTCCTACCTTAGTGGGTATTGGATCTCCATCCAATTATCCACTAATATTGTATTATTGAATCTCTATCCAATAATCTCCTTAGGCCTCTAATTGGGCCTTAATCAAGGAGCCCATCATCATAGAGTCTCATCTAATGAGAATAGGGGCTAATTGGATCTCCATCTAATCCTCTATTCGCTAAAGCATCCACCATATGTGTGTGACCCTCTAGGCTCGATATTAAGTTGGATGTGAGTCACTCCCATCAGAACTCATTCCGATATAGTGAATTATTATCCCTATAATAATTCACTTTACTCATCGACTATGGACGTATTAGGCCACTACGCCATAGTCCCCAAATGGTACAGGGGGGATCAAATCCATCGGACTTGTCTGTCCACAGTTACTATGTATATATAATCCCTCATCCAACTAATATCCCAGAGATCGTATATTGGACATGGTACTGTCAGGTCACATACCGAATCCATTATAGTCTTGCTCTAATTGGATTCTCCCAGAGAACTCTTTCTCTCTCAATCCAAATGACCATGGCCAGGGATTTGTCTAAGCAAGTACATATGAAATATTCTTCTCATGATATCGAGAGTGGATGATCCTCTATTGACACTCAATTGCCTTCGTAAGGTTGGCTACCAATCCCGATAACCAACTGTACCAGATCTAGAACTTTCTAAACCTGTAAGTCTAGCGTTAAAGAAAGGAGTACTCATACAAGGCATCCTTGGCGTCTTAAGTCTAAGGACCAGATACGCAACTAGGACTATCAAATCATTGTCTAACATTAGGTATCATTAACCATACAACATTCCATAAGTGGATCAATTAGTGAACTCATTCTCTTATGAGAACTTGTACTATATCCTTAGTGTCTTCACACAAGTGGCTATGAGACCAGTCGCCTCCATCATATGGACGGGTATATAGTACACTGATCTGTCCGGTTATCTCAATGTCCCTCTTAAGTAACCTATGATTGAGATTATTTAGGATCTGTGTTTAAAAGTGAATCGATCTCATTATCGTGATTTCATCACGATCTAACTCCCATTGCACAGAACCAAGGATATCACAATATATATGTAATAGATAATATGAGAATATGCCAATATTAATTATAAGCGAAAAGATCACACAGCGTGTCACACGTGTTGTCACTTACGTGATTAGCTTGCAGGGCACCTGTAACCAATAATCTCCCACTTAACCAAAAGCCAATCACCTATGTGTTTAATCTCCATCAGACCCCTATGACACTCAAATACAATTTGAGCTAACGGCTTCGTTAGTGGATCTGCAATGTTACCTTCATTTGGAACTCTTTCCATTGCTATATCTTTTCGGGTGATGATCTCTCTAATCAGATGGAACTTCCTAAGAATAATTCTGTTGAGACCTGAGTTCCTTTGTTAAAGTTATCGCCCTATTGTCACAATATATGAGAGTCAGCTCCACGTTGCTTGGTATGACTCCCAAATCCTTGATGAACTTCTTCATCTAAACCCCTTCCTCTGTTACTTCTACTGCAACAATGTATTCTGCCTCTATGGTCGAGTCAGCAGTAGTATCTTGCATGGAACTCTTCCAGCTTACTTATCCTCTATTTAGGGTAAAAATAAACCCTGAATTTGACTTGCTATCATCAATGTTAGATTGAAAACTCGAGTCTGTGTAGCCCTCAACCTAAAGGCTACCTCATCCATATACTAGTAAAAGATTCTTAGTCTTTCTCAAGTACTTAAGGATACACTTTACTGCCTTCCAGTATTCTAAACCTGGATCTGCCTGATACCTGCTCGTGACACTTAGAGTATGTGCTATATCAGACATAATACATAGCATCACATACATGATAGACCCTATCACTGAGGCATAAGGTATCTTATCCATGTTTACCCTTTTTTAGGAGTCTTTGGGGACATACTCCTAGAAAGTGATATTTCATATCTCATCAGTATGAGACATCTCTTGAAATTCTCCATGTCAAACCTTTTGACAATGGAGTCTATGTACCTAGACTAGGACAAGCCAAGCATCCTTGTGGATCTATATAGGATGTTTCCCCTAAGTCTTTCATGGAGAAGTTTCTAAATAGCCAAGCCTTTATTGTGGAGAGCATTCCTACATCATTCCCAATGATTAGGAGGTCATCCACATATAATACCAAGAAGGTGATAGTGCTCCCGCTTACCTTCCTGTACATACAAGACTCATCTTCGTTCTTAACGAAGTCATAAGATCTGATCACCTCATCAAATCTTATGTTCCAACTTCGGGAAGCTTGCTTCAATCCATAAATGGATCTAAGTAACCTGCACACTTTATCTGGACTCTCTTTGGATACGATCCCTCTAGCTATATCATATACACCTCCTCCTAGAGATTGCCATTGAGGAATACCATTTTGACATCCATCTACCATATCTCATAGTCATAGTGTGTTGCAATGACCAAAATAATTCTAATGGACTTAAGTATAGCTATAGGTGAAAAGTTTTTGTCATAGTCAACACCTTATCTTTGACGATATCCTTTAGCTACCAACCTTGCTTTATAGGACTCTATCTTTCTATCTACTCCGATCTTCTTCTTGAAGATCCATTTGTATCCGATGGGTACAATACCCTCAGGTGCATCCACAAGGTTCCAAACCTTGTTAGAGTACATGGAATCCATCTCAGAATTCAGGGCTTCTTACCACTTCCCGGAGTCTATAATCATAATAGCCTCCTTGTAGGTCTAAGGATCAACATCCTGAGAGTCATCTCTACTGATATGTTCCATATATCTTTCAGGAGAATGGGATACTCTACTGGACCTACGTAAAGTTGGAATTTGTGTGTTAGGTACCTGAACAAACTCGAGCTCTAGAATGATGCTTGAGCTAGGTTCTCCAACCTTGCTAAATTCTATATCACTCATATTGTTTCCACCAAGAATGTGTTCATTCTCAATGAACACAACTCTCTTGGCAACAAAGACCTTTCGGTCTTCGGGATGATAGAAATAATACCCTAAAGTCTCCTTAGGGTATCCCACGAATGTGCACCATTCCGTCCTTGATTCCAACTTGTCGTGGTTGTATCATCTAACATGGGCAGGACAACCCCAAATCTTAACCACCTTAAGATCGGGCTTCTGTCCTTTTCATATCTCATATGGTATAGACACTACCGACTTTGATAGAACTCTATTCAGAATGTAAGCTACAGTCTCTAGGGCGTACCCCTAGAACGAGATGGGTAATGTCACAGGATTAGCTGATTTTTCTTAAGTCGTGCAGCACCCATGCGTGTCTGTCCGCAAAGGTCAGCCCTCCCCGAGATCTCCTAGAGTCCCTTAGACTTATAAAAGAGAAAACAGGCCAGAAGAAGCAATTCCCACAGGATCCATAAGCAACTGCTCAAGAAAACACTTTATAAAGTCAAATACAAATTACACCCATGGACATTACAAACTCAGAGAGGTTGCACACAAAGGATAATGGTCCATTATAGACCGAAGTCCCCACAAGTGCTTATAAGACACTTATATTTACAAGCCAAACTTGGCCATAAAGCAAAACAAACTAGGGTTGCTAAGCCTACTGCAAGCCCGCTTCTTGTTGTACAAGATATGTACCTAAACCGAAGGACACGGACTAACACAAGCATTTCATCGAACACCTTGTTTACATTGTTGTCCGTGACATTCTCCCATACTTATTCCTTCGACATCCTTGTCGAAGCCACTGTAGACGCTGCATCTCCTCGCATTCTACTGAATCTTCAATCTTCTGCTTTGGCTGCAACATGCCCCTTTGGCTCCTAGCCGCTCTCCACCGCTATTGTTGAGTAGTTGAACTCTGATCCGCCATGCTGCTTCAACTCATCAATGACTGAATCTGGTATGGGGTTGGCTGAGTTATGCTGATCCTTATTGGTTCTTGCGGATCCCTCTAATGAAGGAAAAGACCTACCTTATTATGCGCTAGTATCACAGTATACTCATATTGCTTGAATTGGGTAGATGCTTGTTGGAGCTTTAACGAGCATCGCCTTGCAAACTTTAAAGTTTTTAAGGTCCTTCCTCCACAATGTTTGCCCATCAAACCTTCTTCCACTATTAGTTGTCACTTCCAAGTATGTTCGCATCACTCCCGCTTTCGATTAGTCAATTGGGAAATAAAGTGGAAAATCTACTCTCAGTAGTACTGATCACCAATGGTGAGGATTTAATAACCATTATCTTCCAGAAGCTTTCTTTGAAGGGTCACTGAACTTGTGCAGAGCTCCCCTGCTTGGATAAGTAAGAGAACTGGGATACTTGACTTCACCTATTCTCTTCGTAATTGAGAAGGTAAGGTTACTTGGCTTCGCTCACCTTATCAAGTTAAGAGAATTGGGGTACTCAGTTTCGCCTATTCTCTCGAGTTGAGAAGGCAAAGGTTACTCGATTTCGCTTGCCTCCTCGAGTTTGTACTTCATGCATTGAGCTGGTTACTAATATTCGCCCGCTCTTTGCTCACACTTCTGAAGCACTTGAAGTGTTTGCACTCCTTGCGTTGAGTTAGCTACTGTGATTCACCTTCTCACTGCCATTGAACTTCTGGAATGCAAGAAGTTTTGCTCGAAAAGAGTAAAAAGTTTACCCCAACTTGGAGTAAGTCTTTGATAGATCTGGTCGCCTCTGGGATTGTACCGTCTTCTCCATCACTTTTGTCGCCTACTCCTCTTGAGTAGAAAGGTACAGTACCATGTACTGCCTACTTCGTTCCTTGGCCGAGCACTCCTGCATCAACCTGAAGTCCCTTAATTTTGGCTATCTTGATGAGAAGCCCATCGACATCGGTCTCATGAAGTTTCTTGGCCTCTGCCCTTATGCCCTGTCTTGGTACTTGAAGTTTGCCTTTGCATTCTCCACCTCCTCAGCCCCTTTTACGACCAATGCTCTCCCTTCATGAGAGCAAGGGATCGATGACTCCACGGAAGTCCCGCATCTGTGGTACCATGGTGCTGCCAAGCCTTACTATCTGTTATCTTACATTTTCATCCATTCCTTCGCAATCAGTAGATCTGCCTCTGTGGCACTGTGGTGCTCCTCCGAGTCCACATTTCTAACCGACGCTTTGCTTTTGGGTAGCTGAGCCCCGCTGGACTCGTCGTCACTTCCTCGCCCTTTTTGACCACCTGCTTCGACACCATTGTGTCCTCCTAGCAGTTCTCCTTGGTCGATGAAAAGATAGACTGCAACTCTTATGCATGGCCTCCGCCATCTTGTTGTAGGGCTCGTGCCAATTTTGTTCTCCTTAGCTTCCTTAGTGGCAACGTTCGCTTACTCGGCCTTGTCCTCTGACTTGCCGGGCTCCCTTAAGCGAATGTGAGCACTGAAGTAGTCCAACTCTCCAACTGCTCCGATTATACCTTAGTATAATCAAGTCCCCTCCATGGGACTCACTGATACTTGCAATCTGACTACTCCCTCGGTGGTACACAGCCCCCATATACTGATAACCAAGGCTTTCATCTGATGCAAGCTTCGATGCATACACACGGAAGACCCACCTCTGCGGTACTGTGACATTCACTCCTTGAATCCACAGCTCTTCTTGCTGTTGCATTGTTCATCGAAATGGAGCTCCCAGCAGCTCCTGATCATTCATATGATCACGTCCCCCTCCATGGGACTCACTGATACTTGCACTTGGACTTCCTCCTCGGTGGCATACAGCTCCCATATGTTGATGACTAAGACTTCCATCCAATGCAAGCTTCGATGTACACACGAAGACCCGCCTCTGCGGTACTACAGCATTCACTCCTTAAATCCATAGCCCTTTTTCTTGTTATGTTGTACACTAAAGTGGAGCTCCCAGTAACTCCTGATCATACCTCCGCATGATCTTGTCCCTCACGGGATAAGATTGCCTGTATTGCATTGCCATGAACTATTCCACCATGATCTACTTCACCATGTCGCCTCCTGATAATATCTTCATTGCATACAGATTCTCGTGTGATAAACTCGGACTATGACTTCTCCACGTATGGCCTATGCCAACACATCATAGGGCGTCCGCCATCTCCGATTTGTAGTTCGCTCTCTTGGCAATTCCCCTTCGTCCACCCACCCTTGGGTCATACCTGGACGAAGCATAGCTCCTGAGCCATCCATCACCTAGTAGCTCCTGAAATCCCCTGACTTCACTAGAGTTGGTGCACCATTGTTTGGATCTTGGGCCTCTATCCCCTACCAGCACAATCTTGCTATACACCTCTTATTCCTGATAACTCGAATGGCAACACTGTGGCATATTCTTCAAGAGTACCCGCCTCTACATCCTTTTGCCCCGTACTAAGGTCTCATGATCCTAACTTTGCCTCCGCAAGTTGAATCACCTTAGTTACTCCATCAAATACATCTCTGAGGTAGCTTGCATGTACCTTGAAGCTCCCTTCATCTTTGGCATTATGCAAAATAAGTCTGTCCCATCAGAATGAAAAACCCATGGAACGACATGATCCCACTCTTGCCTCTACAAGAGTTCATGCCCTTGACCTCTGTCCCAAGAAAGCTCCGTGCTTCCACTCCATGTTCCATCTTCTATGTCGACTCCCTTCATGCGACTTGGATACTTCACCGAGTTCCACCCAAGTCGCTCCGCTTCTCGATTTGCATTGAGTTGATAGTGGCCCTCGCATCCACCATTCCATGGGTCAGCCCTTTGTTGAGTTCGATTTCTATATCGACTCTAAGTGTGCCTTCATATGATGTCGCCTTGGATTGCTCCTCTACTTGATCTCGAAATGCATCCACCAATGCATTACCTCCTTCGAGATCATGTGACGACTCTTCGTCGCTCACTCGATCCATTGAGCTTTATGGAGATATAGCCTTAAGGAACTCTTCCTCAATATGTGTAGTCTGTTGCACATGATTCTCCCACTAGAGAACTAGGACTTATCCCTCCTGGATATCTATCATGCTGGAGCAACTTTTCTCTTTACATACTTCCTATTGGAAGTTTCGGAGACCACCATCCCCTTTGGACTACTCAATCTTGCTGAACAACTTATGCCTTGTTCTGCCCTTGCAAATGTACTTGCTAGATTGTGACCCTTCTCAAATACAGTCTCCACTGCACCCTTCAAGGTCTAGCAACGTGCTGAACTTGTTGCACATTTCAGTCACCTACGGACATATCCTTTTCATGTCGAAGAGAAAGTTCTTATGCTCCATGGCGCTGAGTTCCAATCGCGCCTTGGGATGGCCACGAACACTCCGTCGTCCATGTACAAGCCCTTACATGAGTTCCGAATCCTTCGAGTTAGCAATTCCCCTCACCTCTGTGAGCTTTGCACAACTCTTTCGGTCATTACACAACACCTCCGACCTTGCACGGTCTCATCTTTCACCAAGCACCCTGCTTTGCCTTGAGCACCGTCAAGTTTGGTTGCCAACGTCGAGCTATAGCTCGAACTCAACCATCTCAATCTTTGTGTGCTACGCATTCTTCTTTGCTTGCTTGTCCTCGTGGTGCCTCTTGCGCAAAGGGGTTGGCCATTCCTCTGAATGCCAAACCTGGATGCTCGCTCCTCTAAGCGACTCCTTTCCCTATATCTCTATGTCCGTTTTCCCCCAAATGATTACGCGTGCTGGCTGTCCTCCATACAGCCCAACTAGGTCCCCCACGTTTGTATGGCAAGTGTTTCTACGTGTGCTTGTCCCGCTCTGATACCAAATTGTCATGGGCTTAGTTGATTTTTCCTAAGCCGTGCAATACCCATGCATATCCGTTCGTAATGGTCAGCCCTCTCCGAGATCTCCTAGAGTCCCTTAGACTTACAAAAGAGAAAACGGACCAGAAGAAGCAATTCCCACGGGATCCACAAGCAACTGCTCAAGAAAACACTTTATAAAGTCAAATACAAATTACACCCATGGATATTACAAACTCAAAGAGGTTACACACAAAGGATAATGGTCTATTACAGACCGAAGTCCCCATAAGTGCTTATAAGACACTTGTATTTACAAGCCAAACTTGGCCATAAAGCAAAACAAACTATAAAACATACTTGTATTTACAAGCCAAACTTGGCCATAAAGCAAAACAAACTAGGGCTGCTAAGCCTACTATAAGCCTGTTTCTTGTTATACAAGATATGTACCTAAACCGAAGGACACGGACTAACACAAATATTTCATCGAACACCTTATTTCCATTATTGTCCGTGACAGTAGGTCAGCAAAACTTATCATGGACTGCACCATGTCCAATAGCGTGTCATTCCTCCTTTCTAATACACCATTGAGCTGAGGTGTATAAGGATGTGTCCACTAGGATAGAATCCCATTGTCCCTGAGGAAATTGGTGAACTCCATACTCAAGTACTCCCCTTCTCGATCTGATCAAAGAGTCTTAATACTCTTTCTAATTTGGTTCTCTTCCTCATTCTTATATTCCCTGAATTTCTCAAAGGCCTCACATTTGTACTTTATTAAGTACACGTGTCCATCACTAGAGAAATTATTAGTGAATGTAATGAAGTATGAGTAACTACTTATAGCCTGAGTCGACATGGGACCACATACATCACTATGTATGAGTTCCAATAATTCGGTGGCTCTCTGTCCAGTTCTATTAAAAGGAGAGTTGGTCATCTTTCTATAAAGCCAAGGTTCATAAGTTATATGTGTCTCATAGTCAAATGGATCTAAGTATCCATCTTTTAGCAACTTTTGAATCCTTTCCTCGTGTATATGACCTAGCCTATAATGTCATAGGTATGCATAATTCACCTCATCTCTTTTCTTCTTAGACATATTTATATTCATGATATGTGGAGAAATGTCTAATACATATAAGCCATTTATAAGGGTCCCTCTAATTATGATCTCATCATCTATAATTATTGAATAACTATTGTTCTCAAAAACTAATTTATATCCATTAATTGTCAAACAAGAGATAGAAATAATATTTTTGATAATAGAGGGAATAAAATAGCATGCATCTAATGCAATAATAGCTCCACCAGGCAGATGTAGGGTGACCTCTCCAACATCAACCGCAACAACTCTTGCTCTATTACCCATCTTGAGGTCCATCTCGCCTCTAGCCAATCTCCTAGGTCTTGCCAGAACTTGCAATGAATTATAGATATGATAAACACTAACGGTATCCAATACCCATATGTTATCATGAAAATCTGACAAATGGAGAATGATAATGAATATACCTGAAGCTTCTCCAAGCTTTTGTCTCGCTTTCTCTACAAGGTAGTCCTTACAGTTTCTCTTCCAATATCCATCTTGGCCATAGTAAAAGCATTGTCCTTTATCCTTTCCTGGATATTTCTTAGCAACTTTTGCCTTACCTAGTCTTTCTTTGCCCTTGCCCTTCTTAAGGGTCTTCCTAGCCTTCTTTTTCTTTTTGGTCTCACTAATATAGAGAACTGACTTCTCCTTCTTGATGGCACTCTCAGCTTCCCTCAATATATTAAGGAGCTCAAGGAGAGTCACCTCAAACTTACTCATGTTAAAATTCGTGATGAAGTGAGAAAAGGAATCTAGTAGGGGCTGAAGTATAAGATCAACGCATAGGTTATCCTCTAGGACTATTCCTAGACCTATGAGTTTCTCGATCTACCCTATCATCTTTAGGACATGGTTCTCAACCAATGTCCCTTTTGTCATCCTAGCTTGGAAGAGTCTCTTAAATATCTCATATCTTTGAGTTCTTCCCTGTTTCTTAAACAATTGGCGGAGATGAAGAAGGATAGAATCTGCATCCATGCTCTCATGTTGTCTTTGTAACTCAAGAGTCATAGAGGCCAACATGTAATATTTTGCCAACGTGGAATCATCTATGTACCTCATATAGCGAGCGATTTCATCCTTGCTTGCCCCTTCTTCCGGCGTGGGCACAATTGTATCAAGGACATATGCAATTTTCTCCACTGTGAGAATAATTCTTAAATTACGGAGCCAATATGTATAGTTTGGACTAGTGAGGCAGTTGGCATCAAGTATGCCACGTACGGGGTTTATGAGCGACATGTTTATAACAAAACAAGATATAGCAAAAAATAAATAACATGTAGATTTTACAGAAAATACTAATTAAGATATGGACTTCTATCTTAATGTACTCCCACTATTTTCTTAGCGAATCAAGCGACACCCTCGACATGTGAGATGAAAGTCTCCGGCAGACTCCTAGTGGGGATTGGGATCCACTTGGCATCTTAGTGCAACCTCGAGGGACTCGACCAATTATACTAAGCCCAAAAGGTAGGCAACTCTTGCCAATCACAACTCCTTATGATTTCCGTCATGTTCGGCCTCTGAATCATTATAGTCTCAAGGGACTCGATCAACCATGATATTCAGTTAAGTCAACACCATTATTACAAGATGAGTCTAATTCGATGATATGTCCTCGAGGGACTCGACCAAGCATACCATGTCATCAGGTCACCGGTGATATCTCTATATCATAAGCAAGATCTCAATCACGTAGATAGGTGAGCCTCGAGGGACTCGACCAACTCAACCTATGTCGTGATTCAATTTCTTCCTATAACGATGGAAGGCCATGTGGGTCAATCTTATTGCCTCACGCTTACCGACTTAATATTATCTTAGGAGGGGTCTTTTTGTATCGGTCTCCTAATATGTTGTGTCACACACATACATATTTAATATATATCTACATCGCATGTAAATATATATATATATATATATATCTAGTAGGTGTATAACACAACACATATGCAAGCCGTATCGGATGATCATGAGCCATCACATAATATGATTAAGCCCGAGCCAATGGGCTTAATCACTTATAATAGGATCTATGTGTGCATTGGTGCATCTCCATGCCCTGTGATTGTTGATCTCATCATCATCGGTTCCGTCGGATCGTCGCATCACCATGCGTCGTGATCTCCCGCCACAGCATTGTGGGTCTCGCTGTAACCTCCACACTCCCGTTGCGCCTCTCTATGTAATTACAAATAATCACAAGCACGCAGGCCCAACAATAAATGAGAAAAACGCAGGCTCGTAGGCCATAATAATAATAATAATAATAATCACAATTACACACATTCATAACACATGGCTCATGATCATTCATTCATCCATATCATACATTATATGTACATAACATCATATGTAGGATTACTAGATATATATAATAATTAATTAAAGTATTTAATTAATTATTTTTTAAAAATTAGGACATACTCGAAATTTTTAGAATTGTCAAGGGTATTTTCATAATTTTGAATCATAGGACAGTCCTTAGAATTTTAAGAATTCTTAAAAGTATTTTAGAAATTTTGTACACGAGGATAATCCTTAGAATTTTCCTAATTTAGAGGGGTATGATCATCCTTTTCTCAAAAGGATGCCCTAGCTCTCTTCCTTTACCCTCACTATGTCGCCGTCGCTGCCCTACACAGGTGGTGGCGCTGCACACCGTCGGCGTGGGCAGCCACCCCTACAACAGGCGTTCGCCCTCGGCGACACCTCATTGCGAACACCTTGCCGCTCCTACGAGCGGGCCCTAGCGGCAACAATGGCCGTGGTGTAGCCGGGCATGGCGCTGCGGCGGTGCTGTGGCCTCACAGCGATCGCCCCTTGTGATCGGCGGGTGCTACCTACACCGCAGCTCACGTGGCGCCAACCATGCTGGTGGTTGCCCCTACGGGGCTTGACCACAACCGGCCTAGCCGTGGGTGGCCGTCATTGCATGGGGGCTGGCCGTGGCTGGCCGCCCCTCATCCTTGTTGCCTTCACTGCAAAAATATAGTAATAACGTGTAAAACGATTCTACACGATTCAATATCATCACACGCATTCTTAAACCAATCTTTCGCATAAAAACTTTAGCTCTGATACCACTGTTGGAAAACTTCAGCGGGAGCATCACATGCGTAGTGAAAATCAAAACAAAAAAACTGGTTTCCCATGCACATCAAATCATTGTGCAAAAGATTGGGGTCGAGAGAAAAATGCAAAAATCGATAAAATCGTGATGTGTGAGAGATTGATTTTACCTATGGAGATTGTATATCCCAGTATTCTAGATCCGGATGGAGAAGATGAAGGAGGTTAAGCGTCCTCCTCTCTAGCGGTATCCATACGATGGATCTCTGCAGCGAAGCTCCTCCATTTTGATCTGGCAACTCTTGCACAGAGGGAGGGAGGAGAATAGGAGGTGGTGACTCAAGCTGTAGCCTATCAACCAAGAGTCTCCCCTCCTATTTATAGAGAGCCATCAAAAACCCTAGGGCTCCTGTCTTAGTGGGTATTGGATCTCCATCTAATTACCCATTAACCTTACATTATTAGATCTCTATCCAACAGTCTCCTTAGGCCTCTAATTGGGCCTTAATCAAGTACCAATCAACATAGAGTCTCATCTAATGAGAATAAAGGCTAATTGGATCTCCATAAAATTCTCTATTTACTGAATCATCCACCATATATGTGTGACCCTCTAGGCCCGATATCGAGCTGGCTGTAAGTCACTCCCATCAAAACTCATTCTGATATAGTGAATTATTATCCCCATAATAATTCACTCGACTCATTGACTATGGACGTACTAGGCCACTATGCCATAGTTCCCAGACGGTACAGGGGGGATCAAATCCATCAGACCTATTTATCCATAATTATCATGTATCTATAATCCCTCATCCAACTAATATCATTAATCATACAACATTTCATAAGCGGATCAATCAGTGAACTCATTCTCCAATGAGCACCTGTACTCATTTCTTAGTGTCTCCACACAAGTGGCTATGAGACCAGTCGCTTCCATCATATGGACAGATATATAATACACTGATCTATCCGGTTATCTCAATGTCCCTCTTGAGTAACCTATGACCGAGATTATTTAGGATCTGTGTTTAAAGGTGAATCGATATCATTATCATGATCTCATCATGATCCGACTCCCATTGCACAGAACCAAGGACATCACAATATATATATAACAGATAATGTGAGAATATATTAATATTTATCATAAGCAAAAAGATCACTCACGTGATTGGCTTGCAGGGCACCTATAACCAGCAGCTCCCAAACGTGAGAGACTTATGTTTGGTGGTCATTCAGCAACGGATGATCCACATTATGCTTATGGTTCCACTTCACCCATTATGTTTTTGATATAATATCCAAAACATTGCTTATGAGTTTATTTGTGTGCTTTGGATAAGAATGAAATGAATGTTATGTCTGATATGATATTTGAGCTTCTGTTCCTTAATTGTTCATTTAATAAACTTTGAGATTATTCATACACCATTGATATATTTCAAAATATGACCTATGTATCTTTGATAGGCTCCGAAATATTTCATTTGCCATTGATATTTTTTGAAACATTTCATATGTCTTTGACATGCTCCTAAATGTTTCGAATGCCATTGTTATATTTCGAAATATTTTATTTGATATTGATATATTTCTAAATATTTCACACACCATTGATATATTCTGATATGCTCAAAAATGTTTTGTATTCCTATTGATATGTTTCACAATATTTTATGTATCTTTTATATACTCTGAAATATCTCATATGCCTTTGATATATTCCGAAACACTTTATATATCTTTGATACGCTCTAAAATATTTTGTATTCTGATTGATATGCTTGAAATATTTCATATGTCATTGATATACTGCTTGACATTCTTACGCCTTTGATATGCTCTGAATCATTTCATAGTTCATTGATATGCTTCGAGATATTTCATATGGCATTGATATGTTTCAAGATATTTCATATAGTGTAGGCCTCTAGATCTATAATGTTAGGGGCATGACAGGTTTTGAGAAAGAGGTGGTCGGTTAGGTTGGTGGATTGGTTTAATGGAAGTAGGCTGCTGTTTAGGGCTAATTTGGGTGGCTGTTTGGGATCAGTTTAGGGTGTAGTTTGGAGGGGTTCTTGGTGAGGATGGTAGGGTTTGCAGAAGAATAAGAGACCAAAAACCCACAAAAGACAATGCTTAAATATGATGGAATTCGACAAAAAAATGGTGCTGTGATGTGCTATCCAGATCTCTAATTTCAAACGCAGGAAGCAATAGTAAATTAATTTGATCTGTGGGTTTGGTGGAAGGTAGAGGCGTGTGCCACAGTAATTATAAGAATTGCTTAGGAAGGTGGAGGTGGCAGAGATAGCAGCAAGGGCAGCAGGAACGCTGCTCTAATACCAAATGATAGAACCCCAGAAGGAGCTCTATAGAATTTGATCTTTGAGGGGGATCAACCCTTGTAACAATATAGGGGTTCCACCCTCCTAGGGTCAGCCAACAAGGCTGAAATAAAATTGATCTTACTTGATAAAACAGAGGGGGTGGTTATATTATTATATAGGGTTCTAAACCCTAGCCCATGGGGTGCTTGTCTAAGTAAAATTATCCCTTTACCCTCCTATAGTCGACCTAACTGTGGGAAAACTTGTCGACCAGCCCAGTAAAGGGGGCGACGACCACTAAGCCCCAAGGCCCTAATCTAAACCCTAGCCACACTTCTTTATAGGATAAAAGTAGCTAGGTGGGGTTTTATTACAATCATATAGGATTTTTATTGATTACTTCTAGGGTGATTATGACTCAACCCTACTGGAGTCCTATCATATCCATGTTTAAAGGTGAATTGATCTCATTATCGTGATCTCATCATGATCGGATTCTCATTGCACAAAACCAAGGACATCACAATATATATATAATATACAATATAATGTGAGAATATGCCAATAATAATCATAAGCAAAAAGATCGCACAACATTCACACGGGCCATCACTCATGTGATTGGCTTGTAGGGCACCTGTAATCAGCACCTAGCAAACTCCCAATACCCTCGGCGAGCTCCCGACACACTCCAGGCGAGTTCCCAACTGCATTGTCCTTACTTCGGCCCGATGCCTGGACTTGACTTTGGCTAATCCTTTGATTGTAATTTATCGTAGTTATTCCTGTATCAATCAACTGTAACAACCTTGTTAGATCAATAACCCATCAATTGATTTAATCATCAAAATTCAAGATTCAACAATCTCCCCATTTTTGATGATGATAATCAATTGGTGACGGGAGTTAAACCTTACTCCCCCTAAATCAATGTCATACTTCAAATAAGGAAAACTTAAATTTAAGAGAATCAACCACTCTTGAATTCAAGTATCCTGAGACAATCAGTATTCCCACCAAATAAATTATGCATCAATATCCAAGTATGTGCATCAATATCCATGTGTCATCAATGTTCATTTCTCTCTCTTTATCATCAACAAAAAAGGTGAAATATATAGTTGATGAGTTCAAAACACATGATGACATTACTCCCTCTTAGTAAAATAGAATATATATTATAAAATTTTCATCCCCTTTATGAATAATGAGAGAAACAAGGGAGGAGTTGTGAAAGCATTACATTATTAAGAAGAGCTCTTAATAAATTTCAAAAAGAATATTAAGATGAGCTCAAAAGTCTAAGTCAAAACTATTTTAATCATATCATATACAATATGTCATATCATCATAATAAAATCATGAGTATTGCATGCATTATTCCAAATCATCATGTATATTTTTAAAATCATCATTACATGCATGATTATCATATATGATTTCACATCATCATACCTTCTCCCTCTTTGTCATCAATAAAAAGGAGAAGTGCAATTAGCAAGTTTTTGAGATATGAAAGCTTAGGAATTTAGCAAATTTTTCATCACTTTAGAACATGCAAGCTAGTGAGTTCTTTCTTCTCTTTTGAGAAGTGCAACCTAGCAATTTTACATCATGCAAGCTAACAAGTTAGCAAGTGTTACTTCTCTTAGTATATATATATATATATATATATTGAGAATGTGATATTAAGCAAAATTTTTACTTCTCTTGAGATTTGCAAGATAGCACTTCTTGCTTCTCTTTTGAGATGAGAAATCTAGCAAATTTTGCTCCCCCTTTGTCATTGTCAAAAAGAAGGGATGGTTACAATAACGTAAATTTCTTTTCATTACATTATTTTTTAAATCATTACATGAAATATATCAAGAAAAATTAATATGGTGATGAGATATATAATTCGTGAAGACAAATTATGAATATCAAAAGACAAATCATAGGAGAAACAAATAAAATATATTGATTCATGCATAAGAAATCTCAAGTTATCGAGATCGTGATTTATATAACAATATTCATTTAAATAATACAAAAACACATAATAAGAAATTTTGATTCATAAAATATTTCAAGTTATAATTTCAAGAAATCGAAATTATGATTTAGGTAAAAACTCATTCAATTTCAAATAATCAAAATCATCACTTTTAAGAGATTCAAAATGAAATAAATGGACTTATCGATCTCTTGAAATGCTAGTGATTTCCTTTCTCCCTTTTGTCATTGTAAATAAGAAAGAAGAAAAAGTGGAATAATACATAACAAAACTTCAAGTCATAAATTATCAAGATGTCAAGTAGCATATCATAGTTTATTAGGATATTTCTCATTTTCAGTGAATAGCCAAAGAAACCGTAGGAGTACAAAGAATGAAAAACCATGACTCATAATAAATCTCAATTTATAAATATCAAGGAATCAATATTATGATTTGGATTAAAACTTATTCAAATTCAAATAATCAAATCATCAAAATCATTTTTAAAGTTTAAGAGATTCATAAAAAATAACATAATTGATTCATTAATCTCTTTTTAAAAAATTTATAAGATAGAGAAATTTTCAAGAAAAATATATTTTCTTTTTATTTTATACAAGCATGTCTTTGTCTTTTAAGCCAAATAAAAACATGCATCATCATTTAACATTTAAAATGAACTTTCATTACAATAAAGTTCAATAAGCCATAAATCATAACGATCGTCATGCATAATTTTAAAATATAAGCTCATTAAGCATGATCATTATGCATCATTAAATCATCAAACAAGATTTCACTAAACATAAATCATCTTCAATCAAAATAAAAAATCAATAGGAAACTCATCAAGATATACATTATTGTTTATTAAAAGCATATATAGGATTTATCTTAAGCATTAGATTTAAGTCTAACATTTTGTTCCTTTATCATAAAACATATAATTTTCATGATTAATATAATTTTTTAAAATCACTAGAAAGAAAAACATGATCCCCTTTTTATAATTATCTATTGTCAAATTCTATCATTCAACAATATTTATTTAATCATGCAACCCATATTTCAAGTTAATTCTTCAACATTATCAAGGTCATTACAATAACTCATCAAATTGTTCAAATATCTGTAATAAAAAATTCAACCAATCTAAATTCCAACATATAGATGAGTCTTAACTCTTTACACATGCAAGGAGTCGACAAACTCAATTCAATTTTCTTTTATTTCAAGTCTCAATTCAAGAATGATCTAAATATTTTAAAAGATCATAGTTTATTTAGAAAGGTCTTTAGTCATAACCATGATAAAAAAAATTTTAGACTCATATAAAAAGGTTTTTATTTGGATAAATATTTTTGGGAGTCAAGATGGTTGTTATATATATATATATATATATATATATATATATATATATATAATACATTTCAAATCATAGAAACTAATATATCATCAACAAAAACTCATTTTCATAAATTTCAACATAAATATTTTTCATTAACAATAACTAAAGTTCCTTAGTTCTAATTCATTTTCATACTAGGATACTTTAACTATACATTAGCAATCAAAATTATGATAATATAAATCCAAATGAGTAAATCACTTTCAAGTGGAGTCATTACTATAAGATATTCTTTAACCAGAATCTAATGATTTTTTCCTTATGTTAGAAAATTCTATCATGTTATCAAGAAGTTTTTCCTTTAAAAAAAATTGATTTTATATATGACTTTTAAATTCAAATTCAATATTTAGTCATTTAATCTCAAGACAACATACATAAATATAAGCACACCAATCAATACATTTATCATCATCAAAATCTCCCTTTCATGTTCATAATTTTTAATTAAAGATAGCTAATCTTTCTACTTTCTAATTTTAGCATGCAATGAAAGGATTACACACCATCATAATAAAGGTAGGTCGTTTGACAAAAATGATTGGCTTTTGTTGAATATTACCAACCAAGCCTATGCTATTTCTTCTATTAATATGATCCTTATTACCGAGGATCATATTTAGGGATTTGTTCCCAATTTTAAAATTTTCTAATGTTGTCTTAACATTATATTTTCTTCTTTGACATTTTCTAGCATTTCACATTTAGAGCAAATGTTATGTGATACTAATGAATCATGCATTTTATCAAATCTATCAACTAACAAATCATGTTCATTTTTAAGCGACTTATAGGAATTACTTATTTTTCTAAGTTCATCAAACAAATCATGAAACATATTTAATAGTTCTGAAAAAGAAATGCTTAATGAATCACTAACCTCATCTTATATCGTCATTAGAGTGTAGTTAGTAACTTCTTCTTTAGATTGGTCTTCTTCATCCGATGAGCTTGAGTTATCTGAAGTTGCCGAAGGTGCTTTCTTCTTATGTGGCACCTTCTTCTTCAATTGAGAACATTCATTTTTTATATGTCCTATTTTTTTACATTCATAGCATATGACACTGTCCTTCTTCGGTTCATTTTTATTTTTATAGTTCTTGTTCTTTTTCATAAATTTTTAAAATTTTCTAGACAATAGTGCAATATTATGGTCATGAGTTATTTGTCATTCGAAGTACTACATCTTTTTTGTTCTTTGGAAGGGGTTCATCAAGCTCTTCATGAGCTTTATAATTTAGTTCATAAGTCATTAATGATCCACTGAGTTTTTTAAGAGGTAATTTATTTAAATATTTGGCCTCTTGTATAGAGGTTATTTTAGGATCCCAATTTTTATAAAGAGATATTAAGATTTTACTAATAAGTTCAAAATTAGAAAAAGATTTTTCAAGATCTTTAAGTCCATTGATGACATCTATGAAACAAGTGTACATGTCTTCAATAAATTCACTTGGTTTCATTTGAAACAACTCATTATGAACTAAAATATTAATTTTAGATTCTTTTACTCTACTAGTCTCCTCATGAGTGATTTCTATTGTGTGCCAAATATCAAAAGCCAATTCATAGACGAAAACATGATTAAACTTATTTTTGTCAAGAGCACATAACAAGGCATTCATAGCCTTTGCATTCAAAGAAAAATTCTTTTTTTCTAAATCCTTCCAATCATTCGTTGGTTTGGAAGATTTTTCAAATCTATTATCTACAATGTTCCATAAATCAAGATCAAAAGAAATGAGAAAAATATGCATCCTTATTTTTCAATACGTGTAATCCATCCCATTGAACATGGGAGGACGTGAAATGTAATATCTCTCATTCATGCTAAACAAAGTCATTCACTCAAGTGAGTATTTAGTCCAAAGTGTAAGACTTTGCTTTGATACCAATTGTCAGAAGCAATTGACACTAGGAGGGGTGGGGGGTGGGTGGTGTGTGGGGGGTTGTGAATTAGTGCAAGTGTAAATTGATCTTTTAACGAAAATTTTTTATTTAAAACAAGATAAGAAAATTAGAAGATTTTCATTCAAGTGAGTAATTCAATCTTATAGAAAAATGCTAAGCTTCTTGTTTAAAGACGACTCAAGAAAGAACAAGAAATCCAAATATAAAGATAAACAACGTTGTAAGGGAAATGCTTGATTTCAAAACCTTGCTTTCAAAAGTAAATAATGTCAAATGCGTATTTTGGTATTTTATTAAAAATAATTAACAAATCGATTAAAAAATCATGAGGATGAAGATCATATTTTTCTATGAACTAATTAGAAGTAATATAAAGAAGTAAACAAGATAAGCAAAGAGAACTCAACTTATAGTGGTTTGGCCTCAACCTTGGCCTATGTCGACTTCCTGAGTCCTCCTTGAGGCACACTAATGTTGATTATTAGTCTCAAACTCTTACAAACTTTCAACTTACAAGGGAGACAAGATTACAACACTTAGATCACTCCCTTACACCTTTTCTTTTTTCTTATAATTTTCACATATAATTTATCACAAAATTTCTAGCCCAAAATTATTGTAGCAAATGCAAGAAAACTTGAGGTATTTATAGGCCCCAAATAGCTTCAGAATTTGGAGCCAAAATTTAAATATATCCAAAAAATCTAGGTACGAGCAGTTCACCTGCCGGCACCGGTGGTGCAGTCGCCGAAAGCACCATAAAAACATGGTACATATGGTTCAGCCACTGACCTAGGCGGTTCAACCACCGTCAGTCACCTAAAAACCTGGGCGGTAGTGGTTGTAGCACCCTGAAAATAGGGTACAGATGGTTTAGCCATCGACCTGGGTGGTTTAGCCATCGTCAATCGCCTAAAAACCTAGGTGGCGGTGATACAATTATCGCTCACCGGCGATTCAGCCGCTAGGAATCTCAGAAAAGTGATTCTCCTGACTTGAACCATCAGTTGACCACTTCCTTGGTCAACTAAATGAGCTCGATCTAGGCTTAATCCAACCCCATAGTGGACCCGGTTGCATCTTTGAGTTGATTTGGATTCCTTCTAAATCACACTCAATTTAGACTCAAACTTAACCTACGACTTTAAGGATTACAACCATATATGACCACCAATCTTAATTAATGACCTTACTCTTGCAATCCGGTAGCCTCCGACATTCCCTGCAGCAAGTCTTACGGTCTTCCTCCAGCGATCTTCCAGCGTGTTCCTAGTGATCCTTCGACAAAGTTCTAATGAACTTCTGACGAGCTCCCACCGCATCGTCCAAACCTCGGCCTAATGCTTAAGCTTAATCCTGGGTCCATGTTTAGTCTGTAACTCCTTTTCACCGTCATAGTTAAACCTTAACGATGCTAACTATAACTTAATTAATTACTATTATGATTAATAAATCTACTTTAAAACCTTCCCAACTCTGGGCAAGCTTTTTTTAGCTACTCATGACAATCTTCCAATGAGTCTTGATCTTCTTCTAGGGAACTCCCTTGCACCATCTTGGCAAACTCTCGATACCCTCGATGAGCTCCCGACGCCCTCTAAGTGTTCCCAACCACATCGTCCTTACTCCGGCCATATGCCTGGACTTGACTTTGACCAATCCTCTTATTGTAATTTATCGTAGTTAATCCTGCATCAATCAATTTTAATAATTTTGTTAGATCAATAACCCATCAATTGATTTTATCATCAAATCTAAGATTCAATAGGCATAACACCACCAACGAGTGTAGAGGAAGCCTCAGCCTCGCCACAAAGGTGTCGACCGATAGATAAAATATGTTTGGGAATGGATCAAAGGTCGCTGGCTGACTTCTATGACGTGCATGTCATATTCAGGGGAGATGTGGGACCTAGACCCAATCATCGGCAAGGACTCAATTATGATCGAATCCTCATCATGCTCTCTAAGCATTTCCTCTAGAGCGTTTGAGGCCTTCTTATCCAAAGAAGATTAGGACTCAAATGGGGAGCACCCTTTCGCATTTCACTTACTGCTCAAGGTGAGGCTGCATTTTTGGACTTCACCTGTCTCAAGATAGAAGATAAAGGAGACATCGTAAGAGAAAGCCAAGGAACAAGGGGAAAGCAATTGAAGGAAAGGAAGGAACAAAGGAAATACGAAGACTCAACTGTGAAGTGCCCAAGGATGACTGAGGACGAACAAGGCAGAGAGATACCGGAGGGACTTGAAGACGATCATGACACTAGCTGAGGAGGAGGAATAAAGAGTAGAAATCCCTTCAAACCCTACAGGTGGGACTTATAGAGATGAACACGAGCACACGAGTCGATGAGACCTTCTAAGCAAAATTAGCAGCGAGGCCATGAGCTCGCCTCCCGAAGCAACCTTTCACCTTCCCGATAAGGGGACAATGTAATATCTCAGGATCCCAAGGAGATTTACATTAAATAGGATCAGATCCTCTCAGTAACCGCTTAGGTTAAAAGCATTCGGCTGTAAAACTGGCTCCTCAAGGAATGATAGTGTAGCATCTCATCATGACGAAAAAGATCTGCACCAGGTGAGGCACACCAGCAACTGCCACAATTCAAATTTTTCGCTTACAAAGGAAGCTTCCCATCTACGGATGCCTCGCCAAAATCATAGCCATCTTTAAAATGACCAGTACACTACCAACCTAGTCTCCAAGACATGCTGCGACCTAACCTATGCCAATCCATTGCTGACCTAGTCTCAGTGGATCCTCTACCGACCTAGCCTCAGCCAGTTAATTGCCAACCTAATCTCAACCAATCCACTACTGACCTAGTCTCAATCAGTCCATTGTTGACCTAGTCTCGGCTAGTCCATTACTGACCTAGTCTCGGGTAGTCCTTTACCGACCTAGTCTCAGCTAGTCTATTGCCGACCTAGCCTTTGCCAGTCCATTGCTGACTTTGTCTTGGTTAGTCTCTTGCTAACCTATGCCAATCCATTGTCGACTTAGTCTCGGTGGGTCCTTTGCCGACCTAGTTATGGTTAGTCCATTATTGACCTAGCCTTGACCAGTCCACTACTGACCTAGTCTCGGCCAGTTCATTGTCGACCTAGTCTTAGTCAATCAACTATCAACTTAATCTTAGCCAGTCCACTATCGACTGAGCCTCAGCCAATCCATTGCTGACCATGCCTTAGCTAACTCATTATTGAGCACATCCCAGCCAGATCAACATCAAGATAAAAGTGATGCTTGAGCCTCCTTAGGCTCTGGTCGCATGGAGCCGAACCTACTATATAGAAATCCACCTGATCTGTGAGACCTACAACTTGGCCGACATGGGCTCTGAGCTGCACTTCACGATTCTCTCGAGACATGACTCCTTTGGGGGGGAGAGAGAATGATATGGCATATCCCAACCTTCCACTCCATGAGGCCACTAGAATGCAATGGTAGAGCCAACTTGGCATGTCGAGCCGACTCAGCATTGCAAACCTAGGACAAGACAGTTGCCTGTCACCCACTCTAGCGGCTCCCTACACCAATTTTGCCCGAGGATGTATAAGATAACGTAGCCATGCATCTGATTATGTAGGAAGCAAGGAGTAGTGTCGAACAATCCAAGCAGCGTTTGTGCCCAATGTACAGGCCTATCTTTTGAGACACCTGTAATCCTTAAACACCTACATACGCTAATGCAAATGATTATAAAACTACCACATACCATCATAGACTTAGCTGAAATTGACAAGTCATGCAGCACCCTTATGAAAAAGTCACGGACTTAACTAGAATTGCGTAAGTTGTGAAGCACCCTTACACCAATGTATCAGACTTAGCTATGATTGCCTAAGTTAAGAAACACCCTTGCATTATTCATCCATAATGGCTCAGTCCAGTTGGAACCTTATGTAGGTCCCAAAGAACCTAAAAGAGAGAAGGTTAATTAGTTTAAAAGTGAAAAGCAAACAAGTCTCAATGTCTCGTAAAGTGGAAAACTTTACAAGTAATTCAATAAACATCTTAAGTGCAAGAGAGAAAGGAGCAGACAAGGATTTAGAAGGTTGAACAAACAGTTGAAAGTCCACAAATAATGGTTCACCAAGTGCTAGAAGCGAAGATAAGCTCAACTTATGAAGAATGTTCAATGCCCAATAATATATTAAAACCACATCCAGCCTTGTACCACCTGGAGAGTTTCGGGGTTCTAAGATAGCTGACGTTTCACACTGCATTACACTACGACCTATAAATCAAGTTACGACATATGAAAATGGAGTTATTTTGGGCAGTTTTGGTATAATGCGATGAGCGATTGCACTACAGCATTATAAACTATTTTTGCTTATATTTCTCAAGTAAAAACATATAAAAATAAGGTAAACAGACTGTCAAACATCCGTACAAGCATGTAAAAGCAACAAATAATTCATTGAGTAAAGATATTACGGGGGTGCAACGATCATTCGTGACATTCTTCCCCACTTAAACCATCGACGCTTGTTGATAGGCTTTGACGAAAGCTTCTTCATGTTGTAGGGTGTCTTCGGACTCCCAATTGACTTCTATTTATGAAAGCTTTCACTACTTCACTAGGTATTCAGTTTGCTCTACTTCGTTGGGTAGCTTTGTCTTGCGATCTGCTAGAATGGTTTAACTTGCTTTTTGTAGGAGGCTCTGGTCGGGGGTAGTCGAGTTAGAACACTTCAGGTAAAATTTTATAGATCTGAGTGGTAAGCTTTTAAGTTGCATGCATGGAAAACATTATGAATTTTAAGTCATGTTGGTGGTTACAATATGTAGGAGACATTACCTACCAAACTGATGATTGGGAAGGATCATTCATACTTATGCACCAATCTTTTGTACACTTTATGTCTAAAGCACTGGAGTGATGCTGGTTAGAGCTTTACTAACACTAAGTCGCCAACTTTGAACTCCTATGGTTGCTTTCCCAAGTTTGTCCACTTCTTCATTTTTTTGTCTGCCTTCTCTAAATAAGCTCATATAATATCTGTATTTTTATGTCATTCCTTTACAAAGTGATATGTTGGTGGGCCACTCCCTATATAACTGATAGCTATGGTATGAGGAGTCGATAGCTATTGTCCTATAATAATTTCAAAAGGGCTCTTGTTGGATGCAAAGCTTCGCTACAAGTTATAGGAGAATTGGGCAATATCCAATAACTTCATCTAATCTCGTTAGTTGACACTCATGTAATGCCGAAGAATTACTCTAAGAGCGAATTGATTCTTTCAGATTGGCCATCCGTCTAGAGGGTGGAGGCTTGTGGAGAAGTATTTAATTCCAATAGCTTGAATAACTCAATCCAAATTCGTCCCAAGAATCAAGCATCTCGATTACTAATGATATTATGCAAGACTCTCCAATATTTCACAACATTCTTTATCATCAATTTGGTTGCCTCCTCTACTGAATAGTGTAGGGGTGCAGTAATGAATGTAGCATACTTTGAAAACTAATCGACCACTATAAGTATCAATCTGAGTCCCCCTACTGTCGGCAAGCTTGATATGAAGTCCAAGAAAATGCTCTCCCATGGTCTAGCATGGGCAGCGGCTCCAAAAGTTCCACCAGCTTCTGCTGCTTTACCTTATCCTATTAGCAAGTAAAGTATGTTCGAACATATTTCTTTAGTGTAGATAAATCCCTCACGGACTTAAAATCGACATCCTTACCCTCTTTGATGTGTTGCATTAAGGTTATTACCTAGGGGTCACTATATAGTCCATCTCTGATCCTGAAAAGGAAGTTAGACTACAACTAACTTGTTTGGCTTCTGCCTTCAAGCTGTATGGCATTCACCAGCTCCACTTTCCAGCTTAATGTATCGGTAACGATATTTACTCTTTCGGGCTTGTACCCTTTCTTATATTAAACTGTGCCATGATGTCTTGCCATCAGGCTAACTTTGGGAAGAGTTTCTTTTGAGTTTGAAAGTAACTCAATACAATATTATCCGTCCTTAGCACAAATCATTCTTCAAGAAGGTAGTGTCACCAAACTCATGGACAATGGATCATCACTGTCATCTCCTCATGCACCAGATATGGTCGCTCGGTCTCGTTGAGTTTGCAACCCTCAGAGGCCACTAGGTGATCATCTTATGTAAATACTCTCCCAATAGTGAAGTTTGAAGTATTTATATGGATTTTAAATGACTTCCCATAGCCCGACAATTTGAGTATTGGTTCTTCCAATACAATAGTCTTTAGGTCTTAGAATACCACCTCACATTTGTCCGACCATCTCTAAGATTATCTTTTCTTTAACAACTTTATTAATGGAGCTGCGCACTTCAAATACCCAGCTATGAAGCATCGATAATAGTTAACAAAACTAAGGAAGGATCTTAACTTTGGTACCTTCTTTGGTGTTCATCATTCTGTCACAACTTGCACTTTAGATTTGTCCATTTGAATGGAACCATCATTGATATAATGCCTCAAGAACATAATTTTGAGCAAAGTATCACTTCTCCCTCTTCACAAACAAAGTGTTCTCTAAGAACTTTAAAACTTGTTCGAAGGTGCTCAATATGCTCCTCAGGTATTTGGTTGTAGATGATAATATTGTCTAACTTGTCCAAATACTCCTTGAATAGTTAGTTCATCAAAGTGCATAATGTGGCCATAACATTGGTTAAACTGAAAGGTATCACTAGGAATTCGAACACTCCATACCTAGACATACAGGTAGTCTATAATACGAACATAAAGGTATCGAAGGTCGAGTTTGGAGAAATAATTTACCTTACTCTATCGATCGAATAAGTCCGTGATGGGTGGGATGGGATACTTGTTCTTTATCATCACTTTGTTGAGGGCTCAATAGTCAGCGCATAATAAAAAGCTCACATCTTATTTCTTTTAAAAAATAACTGAAGCTCCTAATAGTGCTTTTAAGCTGTCAATGAGATAACTCCTTAGTAGTTCATCTAACTGCTATTGAGTTCTACCAATTTTGGAGGCCCCATGCAGTATGATGGTCTCACTAAAGGCTTAACTCCTGACTCTAGTTCAATATGATGATCCATACCTCTTTGCGGTGGTAGAGATTTTGGCAACTCGGGTGGCTTGACATCAGTGAACTCCTTCAAAACATTCGCCACTATAATAGGTTCATGAATGACTTCTCAATTTAGTGGCTTAACAGTAGCCATAAAAGTTAATTAACCTTTTCGTATGCCTTTTCATACCCTTTTCTTCAATTGTAATGTTGATATTTCTTATGGGTCCTTAGTTCCTCCCTGAGAAACTGAAACCACGCAGGGGTCATCACCTCCCATTAGGCATAAGGAGTTTAAAAACAACATTGACACTAACTTCATTGCATGCATTAACTCCATTCCAAGAATTACTTGGAAGTCATCCAATGGCATCACCATCATGTTTATGCTCCCGCTCCATGTTTCAATCTTGATGGGGACTCCTTTGCCAGCCTGAAGATCCATTAAGCCTCCGAAGTCCCAGCCTTTATATGACTTGGGTTCTTCTCTAAGTTAAGCCCAAGTCACCTTGCTTTTCGGTTGATAATGAAATTATGGGTGGTGCCTGTGTCCACCATTGCATTGATTATTCGGATATTGAGCTTGATGTCCACGTTCATCAACTCACTCCTCCCTACTTTATGAGGCCTCATCTTCATATTCTCCCCCACTTTACCCTACAATACATTTAACAAACGCATTGCTCCCATTTGGGATCCTTGCGACTCCTCAGCATTGCTACTAGATTCTCCACTACTCTAACTTAGGGCGATGACTTTGTCTTTGTCTAATTTGGGAGAATGGATTGATGTAGATAAGGTATTGAGTGTCTATTTTTGTAGGCACTCCCTTACAATACGTGGTCCTCTATATAAGAAGCATCCATCATGTTTCAGGGCCTTGTTTTTTAAGCTTGGTCCTTATAAAAGTTCTTCTTCCTTTGTTCCCCCCGGACTCGTTCGCTTGGGAATAATTAGGTGGGCCATTTCCCGAGGATTATTTTTTTTTCCCCGAGTCATCCGAGGAAATAAAGTCAATGAGTCTTTCTACAGTTGCAATTGCCTCGATCACTTCAGTGATATTTCTTTGATTCAATTCCTATTATGTCCACTGCTTTAGGCCATCGAGGAAGTTGAACAACTTATCTTTCTTGAACATGTCCTATATGTCCAACATTAGCATAGAAATTACTTCACTTATGATAGAACCCGAAGGGTTTTTATTAGGGATAACTGATTTTTATAGAGGATTAGCCCTCCTTAGTCTCTAAAGGGGATCGACCCTCCTAGTTTTTAGCTACAAGAGCTGAAGACAAATTTGAATTTTTCATTGATAAAAGGGAGGGGTTTACATGCTTATTTATAGGGACTCAATTCCAACTCTTAATAAAACTCCAACTTAGACTCCTATTTCTACTTGGGCTCCTACTTCTAGCTGAATCCTAGTCCAACTAGGACTTGGATCCCCTTATTCAAATTAACTCCTAATTAGAGTCCTATTGGGAATATAACTCTAACTCCAATTCCTACTCCTAATTAAACTCCAATTCAGCCAAATCCTAAACCCACTAGGATTTAAGTTGGTTTATTCAAATCAACTCCTAGCCGACTCAATGTCAGGTCTAGGCCAACCAGCAGGGCCCAATCTACAGACTCAACTTAATAAACTAGGACCTAACCCGGTTAAGGTCCTATTATACCCACCCTCTTTAAATCAACATTATCCTCAAGGCTGAGCCTCCATGAACTCTAGGAACTTCAACTTTAATTTGTTATAGGACTCCTAGGTAGCATCCTCAATAGGCAATTGGGTCCACTACACCAGCATTTCAATTGAGGCGCGCTAGCGATGCGTCACAATGTTGTGGTCCAGTATAGTAGTTGACTGACCTTGGACCTCTCCATCAGCTAAGATGTTAGGTAAGTGGCTCTGGGTTGATTCATCCTCTTTAAGCCCTAGTTTAACGCATGACACATGGAAGACTAGAAGAATTTTAGAGTTTGTAGGTAGATCTAGTCTGTAAGCCATGGCTCCAATGTGCTCCATAATTTTGTAAGGTCCAAAGAAATGGGGAGACCACTTCCTCGAGGCTCGAGTCTTCATGGATTTTTGCTGGTAATGATGAAGGTGAAGGAAAACATGATCTCCAATGCAAAATTTCTTTTACTCCTACATTTGTCAACAATTTCAGCCTGTTGTTTCATTCTTGCTTAGGCGGCTGAGAGGTTATTCTTTAATAGTCTTTCCTTGATATGATGGCAACCCCTCAATGAAGTCCATAGAAATGTCAGTCCAAGCTAAGGTCGAAATGTATGGGGTTGTGATTTTCCCAGATTTGTTATCATCTCTCCTGCAAACTTCTTTTCACTCCTGCATTTGTCCGGTGGCTATTTCATTCTTGCTTGGGCTGCCATGTGATCATTCTTCAATGGTTGTAAAACTTTCCTCTGAGATGTTGGCAGCCTCTCGGTGAAGTTCATGGAGATGTCAATCAAAGTTGAGTATGAAATTGGTAGAGGCTATAATTTTCCTGGGTTTACTAGTGTCTCTCTTTTGTGCCATTGACAAGTGTGACACCGAGCCACAAATTCAGCAATGGCCTTTTTCATGCCTTTCCAATAAAAGGTTTATCAAATCCTCTTATAGGTCCAAAGGAATTCGGAGTGTCCATCTATAGGTGATGAGTGCAACTCTTGTAGGGTGGCGGCTTGGCAAGGTGAGTTAAACACCAATACAATTCAGCCCTTGTACCGCAGGTTCTTCGAGTCCCAACTATAGTGAGCTATTGAGGTCAATTTCTCCTCCATTTTTTTTAATAATCTACGTTTCTAGGTCACCTTGCCACTCCGAGATTTGGTTCTTCATTCATTGTTAGATCTTTAGTTTATACCCCTGCAATTGGATAAGAAAACTGACATGTGATTTATGCAGCACCCTCTCCATATGTTGCATCGAAACAGTGGAGAGTATGTCCCCGCATTTTCCTGATAGGATCACCTATTTCCCATAGCTGAAAAATTTCACAAGTAATTTAGAAAATTTTCAAGAAACATCACCTAGAATAAACAATCACTCGATGTCAAGCACCACTTCATAATCGTCCAACGGCAAAAGGAAGAAGTCTACAATGATCTCTTGTCCCTGCATGACTAGTTTCACCTACGAACATTTATGGCTGCAATTGAGGGTTTGGTCATCTGTGACTTTCACATCAAATATGATATAATTATTAATATGTTAATCTGGTAACAACCTTACTGTCCATATAATAATTGGTGCTTCTAATGTTGATAAGAACAATAATAGGCTGGTGCTTAAGGAATCCATTGATCTTCATGGTTTATGTGTTCATGTAGCCAACTAGGGCATGTACTATGCTAACAGCTGGCTGCAATTCTTCCTCTGTATCTTCCTCCTCAAACTTAAGATTTATGTCTTTGGGTTCTAGATCCTCGATCGGTTCAATCACCAAAAGTCTTTCCTTCTTGCAGTGGTGCTCTCGACTCCATGGTTCGTCATAGTACCAACATAGCCCTTTTACAGATCTTTCATGAAGTTCTTCTCAAGTTAATTTCTTGGGTTGAGATGTTCAATTGGTAGTAGGGGAGGCCGAAGGTTTGATGGTTGCTAGTCAGTTTATGATCTTGGTCCTTCGAGCATCATTATTCAGTTGTTTCTCTTAGATGAAGGCGAAGAAGATGGTCGCCATCAATGTATATGATTGTCATATTTTAACTTCACATCTGATCTTTGGCTTTAATCATTTAATGAACATCCCTAGTAATTATTTTTTAGACCAATCACGAGTTTGGTTCGAAAGTCATCCAAACCTAGTTTGATAATCTTGGATGGTCAAGGTTTTATGAATCTTCATGAGTTGGTCATCCATGTTCTCGTACTCTAATGGTCTAAAGTAAATCAGTAGCCCACTTTTGAATTACCTCCACGTAGGTATATCATGAGTATGCTCGAACCAATTATACAACTGGATCACGTCTCCCTCGAGGTGTATGGTGATGATGTCGATCATGGATGCATTTGGAGTCTTGTGGAAGTGAAAATACCATTCAACGCATGAGAACCACCCGGTTGGGTCTCCATCTTCCCATATAGGGAAGTCCACCCTTATGCTTGGGTACGTAGAGTCCTATGCTTGATCTCCCTTCTCTGATTAGTTTTCTTTATGATCTAAACTTTCTCTGCACTGAGAATTGACAAGATGACTGCTATTGGGGGTGGTAGTAGGGGGTAAAGATGGCAATGATAATAGCGTTTTAAGGTTAGATGGTTGCCTTAGGGTTGCGGGTTGCAGCAGCAACAAGGATGTTGGCTGGGGCTACAACAGAGAGGGTGGCAATGGCAACAACCGAGGAAGATGGCAGCAGCAACAATAGGAAGATGGCAGTAGCAGCAACAAAAAGATGGCAGTGACAGTGAAAGAGGAATATGGCAGCAATAGCGACCAAGGAAGATGGCAGCGATAGCGGCAGCGACCGAGGAAGATGGCAACAACAACGATCGAGGAATATGAAAGTAACAAGGGGTGGAAGAACAACGAGATGCCAAGAATACTACTTTGATACCAGATTGATAGGACCTGGAGGCTTTCAATCAAGGATAATTTATTTCTATAGGGGATCGACCCTCCTAGTTTTTAGCTATAAGTGCTTAAGACCCTCCTAGTCAACCATTTGATGTCGAGCATGACCTCATAATCATCAAGAGGAAAGAGGAAGAAATCAGTAAGTATCTCTTGGTCCTACCACAATAATTTTACCCATGGGCATCTTTGGTCGTACTTCAAAATTTGGCCATCAGTGACCTCAATATCAAACCTACTGCAATCTTCATTTTGAAGCATCAATTAGGTAGCAACATTGCTGTTCATAAAGTTATTGGTGCTCCTAGTCTTTATGAGGATAGTGACTGGATGCTGCTTAAGATATTCTTCAACTTTTGTTGCTTATGGGTTTGTATTGCCGGCGAAAGCATGAGTTGTGCAATCGGTCAACTGCAGGTCTTCCTTCGTGTTCTCCTCCTTAGATTCCTGGACCTCTTCTTTAGATTCTTGAATATATTTTAGCATAGAAAGCTACCCTTTTTTGTAGTGATGGTTACGACTCTAAAGTTCATTGCAATGCCTATAAAGGCCCTTCGTCGATCTATCGCATAGCTCTTCTCTCGTCAATTTTTTTGGCAACGAAGAATGGCTGGGAGCAAAGGGAAGTTTATATGCTGCTGGTCTAAGAGTGGTTCTCATCCTCTGAGCATCTTGGTTCAGCCATTCCTCTTGGATTTAGACAAAAGAGATTGCAGCCTTCACGATGCGAGGCTATCGCACTTTAACCTCCCCTTTAATTTCTGGCTTGAATCCTTCGATGAACATCCCTAATAATTATTTATCAGACCAATCACGAGTAAAGTAAGATAATTTCTCAAACCTAGTATGGTATTCTTGGATCGTGGAGGTTTATCAGATCTTAGCAAGTTGTCCATTGATATTCCAATACTTGGTCGGCCCAAAGCGGTTCAGCAACGCGTTCTTGAATTGCATCCACGTTAGAGCTCCATGGTTGTATTTAAGGTAATTATATCATTGTATAGTGTCTCCTTCAATGTGGATGACAACGGTGTCCAGCATAGAATCCTCTGGTGTTTGGTAATAGCAGAAGTAATATTCGGCACGTGAAATCTATCCTGTCAGGTCTCCTTCTTCCCATCGAGGGAAGTCCATCCTCATGTGTGGCTGCATCATATCAGTGGCTCATACTTCCTCTTTGGGAGGCTTCATTAAACTTGCACCTTGCTAGAATTTTGTTAGGCTCGGAGATTGGCCCAATCTGAATTTGGCAAATAAGGCACGCAATATATCCTCCATGCGTGATTCAAATGCATCAAACTTGACATCGATTGAACCTTGAGTTGCCATTATGTGTGCCTCTAAATCTGAGATGTCAATATCCTTCTTCTGCTATTGGGTCAGTGGTATGAAATGATTGGGTATATTAGTGGCCGAAAGGGATGGTAGATTATGGGTAGATGACTGTGGTTTAGAGCTAATAGTTTATTATTTTTTTATTATTATTGGGGCTACGATTTTGATAGGACTCTAGCAGGGTTAGTCCTAATCACTTAGAAGTAATCAATAAGAACCCTGTAAGATTATAATAAAACCCCACCTAGTCACTTCTATCCTATAAAGAAATGTGGCTAGGGTTTATTTTAGGGCTTTAAAGCTTAGTGGCTACCATCCCCTTTATTAGTCGGCTAGGGTTTCCCCCTACTTAGGTCGGCTATAGAGCCAACCTAGCCGCCACCTGTTACCTTTAAGGCAGGTAGGCTATAGAAGGGGCAAAAGAATAATTGTAGTTAGGAAAGCACCCCATGGGCTAGGGTTCAACCCTATATAATGATGTAGCTAATCCCTTCTTTTATCAAGTAATTATCAATTTTATTTCAGTCTTGTGCCGAATCTAGGAGGGAGGAACCCTTACAGCGTTCCAAGGGTTGATCCCCCTCAAGAGTCAAAATCTATAGAGCTCCTTCTGGGGTTCTATCATCCAGTATTAGAGCCACATTCCTGCTGCCCTGTAGCCATCTTAGCCACCTCCACTTTCCCAAGCAATTCCCATAATTGCTTTTGATTTTGCCTCCACTGTCACCCACCAAGCCATAGATCCATCAATCTGCTGTTGTCCCTTATGTCAACAACATAAATCTGGTAAAAACTCCAAGCCCATGACTTTACTACTGCTATTCCTTTATCCTATATGTGGGTGAAGACTTTTCAAAAGTTTTCTTGCTGCAAAATTTTACCATTGCAAACGTTATCATCCTTGTGAAGGAGAAACACTGCAGAAATTTTTAGCCAATTATTGCCTCTTGAAACTGAACTTTTATTCATCCTTTTTGGCCAAAATTTTTTATACAATCCCAAGGATCCACTTAGCTTTCATCTAAGATTGATGTCTTAAAAAAATTCCTTTTGAAACTAGTTTTCTTATGCAATTTTTCACCAGTACATAGTTCTAGAATTTTTATGATGAATGATCTACCTTTCGTCTTTCACCCTATTTCACTATTGTTATGCTGCCAAAATTTCGCCAAACTTTTTATTGGTATTCCCAACATCTAACCAAGGGTTTCTACATAATTTCTATGAACTTTTCTTTGGAAATTATATCAAGAAGTCATCATTTCTTTGACGTAAAATATGTTCGACAGGACTGCACATCATAACACTTTTTTTCGTCGAATTCTATCAGATTTGAGTGCTATTTTTTTGTGAGATTTTGGACTCTCTTTTCCTTATCACCAAACCCTATCATCCTCATCAAAACCCTTCAAAACTCTATCCTAAACTGAAATCAAATAGCCACCCAAATCAGTCCTAAACTGTAGCCTACTCCCATCCAAACCGATTCACCTTCCAACCAGTCACCACCTTCTCCAAAATTCTCATGCCACTAACCTGATAACAAAAGAGAGATCTCAATATTATAGATCTAGAGGCATACACCATGGCATTAGAGGAGGTCAACAATTCCAAGTTTGAAGCTTTTGAAAGTCGCATGGAGGAGAAGATGCAATCAATTTTCGTCGAATTTAGCATGGACCGACCATCAAGCCCAAGGAAGTCACACCATAGAGAGACTTTAGATCAGCGAGATGATTCTCAAAACATGGATACATCACCTCTGATCCCAATAATCCATGTATGAAGGTTGACTTCCCAAGATGGGAAGAAGGAGACCCGATCAGATGGGTCTCGTGCGCGGAGCGCTATTTTTGGTTCTACCGAACCGCCAATGCTACACGGGTGGAGATTACTGCCACACACCTTGAGGGAGATGCTATTCAGTAGTTCAATTAGTTTAAACACACACATGCAGGACTCGCTTGACAATGATTCAAGGAAGGACTACTAAACCACTTCGGACCAACCAATTTCGACAACATCGACGAACAATTGGCAAAGATTCATCAAACCTCTGTAATACAAAAATACAAAACAAAGTTTGAGCATTTATCTAACCAAACTGAGAATTAGTCTAAGAAACAAATTTTAGGTACTTTTATTAAGGGCCTAAAGTCGGAGATCTGATGAGAAGTAAAGGTGCGGCAACCGTACACACTTATGGCGGTGATTTCCTTTGCACGTATCCAAGAAGAACGATTGAACCATGAGGTACAAAAGACAAGGGTCGCTCTCCAACCAGCCATATCGAAGCTTACTACCCCCTCTACTACCATCCAAGCCCCCATACCAAAAAAGTTAATAAGAGATGAGCTTTGTGAACGATCGGCCAAGGGGTTGTGTTAGCATTACGACGAACCATGGAGTCACGAACATCGCTGCAAAAAGGGTCGGCTCCTCATGATTGAATCAACGGAGGATGAGGACAGTGAAACATTTAAAGAAGCCCTTGAACCTAAAGAAGAAGCCATAAAGGAAGAGTCCTAACCAGTTGACTATGCAGTGCACGCATTGGCTAGCTACTTCAACCCATAGACGATGAAAGTTGGAGGACTTCTAAAATAGTAACCCATCACTGTTCTCATCAACACGGGTAGCACAAATAACTTCCTCAATAGTAAGGTTGCTGCATGTTTGACACTTTAAATCGAAAGTTATAACAAGTTCGATATAAAGGTCATTGACGGTCGAATCTTCAATTATGACCAGCAATGCCCGTGGGTGAAGCTACTCCTCCAAGACCAAGAAGTGGTAGCTGATTTCTTCCTCCTACCCATTAATGATTATGAAGCCATAATCAAGATCAAATGGCTCACAACACTAGGTGATATCTCTTGGAATTCTTCTAAATTAATCATGAAATTTTATTATAAATGGAGACAGGTCACGTTATGAGGCAAGCGCGGGAGCAAAATTTCCACCATTTCGTCGCAACGAATAGAGAAAGTTTTACATAAAGCACATGGTAGATTTTTTATGCATATCCAGCAACCATCTAAAGGGATAATATAAAAAATTCAGATTTTGAGCTTGCCCTCTTGCTGGATGAATTCGCGGACATTTTCACGAAGTCGCGCGAGCTACCCCCTAACCGACCACATGACCACTGTATTCCTATTCTGTCGAGCAAGTCTCTAGCAAAATTGTATCTGTACCACTATTCTCACTTGCATAAGGATGAGATCGAGAACATCGCTAAAGAGATGCTTGACACCGGGGTGATTCGATAGGGTTGCAGCCCTTATTCTTCGTCGGTGTTGCTAGTGCACAAGAAGGATGGTACATGGAGAATGTGTATTGATTATAGGGTCTTGAACTCTATCACTATCAAGGACAAATATCCTATACCAGTAGTAAATAAGCTCTTGGATGAATTAAAAGGAGCCCAAGTCTTCACTAAATTGGATCTCTGTTCCGGTTATCATCAGATTCGGGTATCCACTGAAGATGTTCTAAAATTACATTCTGTATTCATAACGGCCACTATGAGTTTATGGTAATGCCTTTCAGACTTACGAATACTCCTTCTACTTTTCCAAGCCTAATGAATGACATCGTCCAGAGTTTTCTATGCAAGTTCATATTAGTGTTTTTTGATGATATTCTCATTTATAACCCTGTACTTGATATACATTTTTAGCACTTACGAACTGTTCTAACGATTCTTCGAGAGAATACTCTTTATTTTAAATAGTCAAAATGCAGCTTCTTATAGCATAAAGTGAAGTATCTTTGGCACATTATATCACAGGATGGAGTGGTGGTAGACCCGATGAAGATCAAGGCAATGCAAGGATGGTCGAAATCTACAAACGTAAAATCGCTGCGTGGCTTCCTTGGACTCACGGGCTACTACCATAAATTTGTAAAAGATTATGGAAAGATTAGTGCCCCGCTCATGTCCCTACTGAAAAAAGACTTCTTCTTGTGGTCGAATCAAGCTTCTACAGCCATTAAATGACTCAAGGCCACCATGACGACAACACTGGTCCTAACACTACCTGATTTCAATCGCACTTTTATCATTGAGGTTGGTGCATCAAGAGTTGGAATTGGGGCTATTCTTATGCAAGATGGTCGACTCGTAATTTACACTGAGGTTTTCCTCACACTCCATACGAGCTTTTTACAAGAGATACTAATTATTATTAAATTTAAAATATGGTTGGATACAGGACCATGACATAAAAGAGGAGTAAAACCAAAAGGATTGCAATTCATGCTTATGCCAGATTGGGCTCTCATCATCTTGAACCATACTAGAGGACAGTCACCATTCCAAAAGAAAGATTGGCTATCACCAAAGACTAACCATATGGCAATATATGCAAAGAAGAAACGACCTCCCAACAAACTTCAGAATGGACGAAAAATTAAAGATCCAGTTTTTCTATATCTCCAGCCCGATTAGTAGGAAACACGAGCCTTAATAAAATGGTCTCCCTATTTTTTTGGGTCTTGTAAAATTGGGGATCACATTGGGGCCCTAACTTGGAGATCAGATTTGCGCACCCGATCAAGATTACAATTGATCCGCCAGGTATCCCACCATAAATGGAAATTTAAGGAAGACGACTCAGCCCAAATCCTTCCAACTAATATCCCAGCTAATGAGGAAGCCAAAGTTCAATTGATGATAGCATGAGAGTCATATAAGGAGCTCATAGAACCCCAGCCTTGAGGACAAGGCTGATTTGAAGATGGAGGGTTTGATAGGATTCCAACAGGGTTGAGTCCTAATCACTTAGAAGTAATCAATAAGAACCTAGTAAGATTGTAATAAAACCTTACCTAGTCACTTCTATCCTATAAAGAAGTATGGCTAGGGTTTATTTTGGGGCCTTAAGGCTTAGTGGTTGCCACCCTTTTTACTGGGCTAGTCGGCTAGGGTTTCCCCCTACTTGGGTCAACTACAGAGCCAACCTAGCCACCACATGTTACCTCTAAGGCAGGTAGGCTATAGAAGGGGCAAAAAGATAATTTTAGTTAGGCAAGCACCCCATGGGCTAGGGTTTGCAACCCTATATAATGATGTAGTCGCCCCCTTTTTTTATCAAATAATTATCAATTTTATTTCAATCTTGTGTCGAATCTAGGAGGGAGGAAGCCCTACAGCGTTCCAAGGGTTGATCCCCCTCAAGGGTCAAAATCTATAGAGCACATTCGAGGATTCTATCATATTTAAAGCTACTATAGGGGTCATATAAAGGGTATAATAGTTAAGGTTTAAGGTTAAAAGAATGGTTTAGAGTTATTGTTTATGACAACAACGGATATGGTAGGGATTAGGTGTGGATGCAACAAGTAGTACTGAAGGTAGTGTAGTAAAATTTTTAGGCAAAGAGGGTGCTATTGATGCTGTTGTTTAGGGTTGTTATAGAGGCTATTATGAGGGTTTGGTGATAGAGGTTTAGGTTTAGAGGGGTGGCTTATGGTTTCTGTTAATGGCAACAATCGATTTGGTAGGATTGGTGGCTGAGGAGGGTAAGGATCAGTGGAAGGTTCGATGGCTACAAAAGATCACTGTTTGGGCTACAATTTGGGTTGGCTATGGATTCTAAAAATAGGTTATGATGGCTGCATCTTAAAGCTAGAGCGGTGGCTTAGGGTTACTATTGATGGCAACAACGGTTTGGTAGGGATTGGTGGCCAAAAGAGTGATGGATCAAGTTTGCAGTTTAGGGTGTTATTTGGGCTATGATTTTTTTGGGGGCTGTTAGTGTTGGCTATGGATTATGGAAATAGGCTACAACAGATGCATCTTAAGGCTAGAGGGGTGCCCTAAAGATAACATGGGTGGCAGTAATAATTTTGATAAAGATCAGATATGGGTGCAGCAAAAAAAACTAAAAGGTAGTGCTATAGATTTCTGCGTAGATAGGCTGCGATAAGTCACTGTCTTGGGCTATGATTTTGAGTGATTTTTGAGTTCTGGAAATAGGTTACAACAGTAGTGTCTTAAGGCTAGAGGGGTGCCATAAAGATGATGTAGTTGGTGGTAGTAAGATTGGTAGAGTTTTAGGTGTTTGGAAAAGAAGAACGACAAAGGTACAGCAACAAAATTTTTCATCGAGAAAATTTCAGCAGTATAGATGCAATTTTTTCCAATGGTTTAAAATAAGGATTCAAGTAAAACTTAAGGGAAATCTACTAATAAGGGAGAGATAATGCTATCAAAAAATTCATGGAAGAAAATGACAACAAAAGATTTGATAAGATGAAAGATCACGGGAAGGTACTATAGTAGATTTTAGGAGTTGCTTCTTAGAGTTAGAGTAGGAGCTTCTTCTTAGAGTTGGAGTAAGAGTTGTTAGGAGTAGCAGTCTTGAAGTAAGAATCCTGTTAAGAGTTAGGGTTTAGAAGGTCTATAAATAGTCTTATAATAATCCTCTTTTCATCATCAATAGATCAATTATTTTTTAGCTTATGTGCATAAACTAATAGAGGAACCCTATAGAGTTCCAAGGAGGCCAATCCCCTATAGAGATCACCAATCTTAGAATCCATAAGGGTTGTCACTTGATATCAGAGCAGCGTTCTTGGTGTCTCACTGTCCTTCCACAACCGCCCATCATCCTTCCACAACTGCCCAAATCAATTTTCACAATTGCTTAGATTATCGTCGAATTTCATTATCATCTCCACTACCACATATCATCATTTGATCTCCCTATTAATTATAATAGGTTATGATTTCCTACCTTACTACTACGATAATTTAGTTATTCTTATTTCAAAAAACTAAAAAAATTATTCCTCCCTTGCTGCATAAAATTTTCGTCATAAAGTTTCCATCTCTACGATGAAAATAGCACTATAGAATTTCAACCACATAATACTGCCTATTTGATCTTGCTACTATGATTTTTCTATCTAATCTTTCACAAGTTTTTTATTATAGCTTTGGCACTCTTTAATGGAATATTTTATTTTGATTTCATTAAAAAAATTTTAATATAAACTACTAATCTTTTATATCCAAACTATTGCACTTTAGAAGTAAAAATCTATTGTAGTACCTTCCCGTGATCTTTGATCTTGTTGAATCTTTTGTTGTTGTTTTCTTTCACAAAGTTTTTGATGGCATCACTTCTCCCTTATTAGTGGATTTCTCTTGAGTTTTACTCAAATCCTTATTTCAAACCACTGAAGAAAATTATCTCTATACTGTTGAAATTTTCTCGATGAAAAATTCTACTGTTGTACCTTTATCGTTCTTCTTTTCCCAAACCCCCAAAACTCTACCAATCTTGCTACCACCAACTACGTCATCTTTAGGACACCCCTCTAGCCTTAAGACACTACCATCATAACCTATTTCTAGAACCCAAACAATACCCAAAACTATAGCCTAAGATAGCTACCTATCACAGTCTATCGACACAGAATTCTATAGCACTACCTTTCGGTGTTTTTGCTGCACCCATATATGATCCTTACTGAAATTGTTGTTGCCACCTATGTCATCTTTAGGGCACCCCTTTAGCCTTAAGATGCAGCTATCATAGCCTATCTCCATAATTCACAGTCAACCTTAATAGCCCCTAAAAGATCATAGCCTAAAGAGCACAATAAACCGTAACCTTGATCCATCACCCTTTTGGCCACCAATCCCTACTAAACCGATTGTTGCCATCAACAACAACCCCAAGCAACCCTTTAGCCTTAAGACGCATCTATCATAACCTATTTCCAGAATCCACAGCCAACCAAACTGTAGCACAAACAATGGTCTGCCGCAGCTACCGAACCTTCCACTGATCCTTACCCTCCGCAGCTTCTAATCCTACCAAATTGATTGTTGTCATCAATAGCAACCCTAAGCCACCCTTTTAACCCTAAGCCTCTATCACCAAACCCCCCTTATAACCTCTATAATAGCCTCAAACATCAGCATCAATAGCACCCACTTCGATAAAAAAATTCTACTATATGACCTTCGGTAGTACTTACTGCATCTACACCCGATCCCTACAAAATCTATTACTGTCATCAATAGCAACCCTAAACCATTCCTCTAACCTTAAACCTAAGCCATCATACCCCCTATATGACCCTAAAACTATCCTAAATCACAGCCCCAACAACAACAAAAAAAATAGTAATTTGTCAGCCTCAAACAGCAGTCATCTACCTATGATTCACCATCCCTTTTGGCCACCAACCCACCCAACTATTTCATATCACTAACTCAACAGTAGGAGAATAATCTTGACACTACTGATATAGGGTCTTAAGCCATGGCATCGGTAGATTTGATCGGCGCCAAGTTAGAGGTGTTTGGATCATGACTCGAATCACACATGGAGGATATATTGTGTGCCTTATTCACCAAATTCGGATTAGGCCAATCTCCGAGCCCAACAAAATTACAACAAGGAGAAAGTTCAGAGATGTCTTCAGAGAAGGAGGGTTAGCCCTTGGACATAATACAGTCACATATGAGGGTGGACTTCTCTCGATATAAAGAAGGAGACCCGACGGGATAGATTTAGTGCATTGAACGTTACTTCTACGATATGACTCCAATAAGGTTAAGTCCTAATCAACCTAAAAGTAGTCAATAAAAACCCTATGATATTGTAATAAAACCCCACCTAGCCACTTCTATCCTATAAAGAAGTATGACCAGGGTTTAGATTGAGGCTTTAGAGCTTAGTGGTCGCCACCCCCTTTACTGGGCTGGACGACCAGGGTTTCCTTCAACTAGGTCGATTATAGGATGGGCAAAGAATTAATTTTACTTAGGCAAGTACCCCCATGGGCTAGGGTTTAGAACCTAATATAGTGATGTAGCTGCCCCTCTGTTTTATAAAGTAAAGATCATATTTTATTCAGCCTTGTGCCGAGTTCTAGGAGGGAGGAACCCCTATAGCATTCCAAGGGTTGATCCCCCTCAAAGATCAAAATCTATAGAGTTTCTTCAGGGGTTTTATCACTCCGCTACTATTGAACACTGGAGGATTTCATGATGGACACTGTTATCATCTACCTAGAGGGAGACACTATACGGTGGTACAATTGGCTTGAATACACACATGGGGTTGTGACAAACATACAATTTAAGAACGTACTACTGAACCACTTTGGGCCGATCAAGTACGAGAATATCAACAGACAACTTGCAAGATCCGACAAGCCTCCATGATATAAGAATACTAGACTAGGTTTGAGAAATTACCTTACCTTGCACGTGATTGATCTAACAGATAATTATTAGGGACGTTTATCGAAGGATTCAAGTCAAAAATTAAAAGAGTGGTTAAAGCGCAACAGCCCTGCACCGTAACGATTGCAACTCTTTTGCCCGAATCTAAGAGGAGTGGCCCAACCAAGATGCTAAGAGGATGAGAACCACTCCTAGACTAGCAACATATAAACCTTCAGCACCCCTTGTTCTCAGGCGTCCTTCGCTGACAAATAAATTGAAAAGAAAAAAACTTCGCAATAGCTCCCCCACTAACTCACTCCCCCTAGCTCAAAGGCAGTAATGATAGTCTTGCGCACTCGGATCGTATCAACCCTCGCTGACACCCTGGTCACAATACAAAGAAGGGTAACAATTTAATAGATAAAGCTGCATTTTTTATGCTAATGAGCTTATAGAGCATCGTGATGACTTAAAATGCATGCTTCTATATTTGGTACCAACTTGTTAATGGTGTCCAATGCATACGATTCCTATAATTCCCCATATTTAGTTGTTAAATTTTGACAAAGGAAGTAACTCATAAGTTTAGAAGGGTTATCAGTGCCTTTTTTTTTTTTTTCTGAGCCTTTTTTTTCTACCAACCCTAAATAGTTGGGACCTTACAGCATGATGTTTTGTGTATGTTCTTGCTAATCAACGTGTTGGTCATTCTTTCAGCAGTCTTGTACGTCCTTTGATTATGATGGGCATTTTGATATTTATTCAAAGGAAAATGTGGTCTGTATCCATTTTCTTCAATGAAAATTTTCTTGCTGGTCACAATATTAATCCTGTAATCACATAGGCACATCTAGATATGTGGTGTGGCATGTCTACGTAGATATGACTGTTAAGAAAAGTGTTGTTGGTGAATTGTCGCTCATGATGAGTATACAAGATGCTGATTGTTGTTTCTCTATATAATTTTGCAAACATTTCTAAGATTTTAACCTGGTTTTTCAGATTTGGGTTGTAGTCATTTTCTTGCAGATGCTGCGATATTGGGCAGAATCTTCATAACAAGGATAGATAGACACCCTGTTACTGTGACTGCAAAGGAAAGGCATTCCTTTAGGCTAGTGAGCATCTAAACTCTGTTTTACACAAAAATATTTTTGACATATTTTTTAAAATTTCTCAAATTTCAGGCCGAATCGGACATTCTTGTAAATACTGATGATAGAGATGAAATGATACCGAATCAATTGGTTGACATGAGAACAGGGTTTCTAAGCGCTATGCATTAAAGATGCTAAGGTCTTAAAATGCTCGCTAGGCACTCGCCCGAACAAAGCGAGGCACCATAAAATATTAAAATATAAAAAAATATAATATAATTGATAAATATGATTATATAAATAAAAATATAATAGTAAATTAAAAAGATCTAATTTACCAAGTCACATAATCTATGATCTAATAACAAAAATGTCAAAAGCTCAAAACAATAAAATTTTACATTAAATTCATTCATCATCATAATCATTGTCGTCATTCTCAAACATATCAGTATCCTTCTCTTTCTCTCATCCTTCTTCATCAAATATGTTTCATCCTCTTCAACAATAGCATGAGATGAGTTTGAGGCTTTTGAACTCATTTTTTTCTTTCGTCATCTGTCTTTTGTATATGATTGCAATTCTTTAGCACCTAGGGCTCTTATCACATCTCCTCATGTCAAGCTACCATCTTTAAATACAAGTTCATTTTCAACGTCTTACAAGTTCATATCAATTTTTCTCACCAACCACTCATTTGAATCATCAATGTCTTGTAATGAGATTAGATCAATATTATTTCGTAAATCATGACGAGCCTTCAATTCTTTATTATACTTAATTTAAATAAGACATTATACTCCTCTATCCGACCTGTTGCATCTCTATCCAATATGCTACTTAGGACAGGCATGTGTGGCCCACATGACTAATCTATGACTCAAATATGTCGATTCGGTTTAAACTATCACTATATAGTATCCAGCATATTCCAATTCCCCTTCCAATACTTATTTGAGCTCACTATTGATTGAACTACGCCAATTTGTTTGTTCAAGTTGATTTATGATGATTCGAGACCAATTTGACTCATTCAAGCTTATTTGACTTAATTGAAATCGATTAAGTTTAAATTTAATTAGTATATAATGGTTCCATATTCGTTTAATAAAAATTAGAAGTTGGTTTAGTTATGCCATAATTCAATTCAATCTAATTCAGGTCATTTAGGTTATGTCAATTATGGTTCTAGTTGGTTGAGAGGTATTGACATATTGATGTCTTATGTTTTTATAATTTAATAAACTAAAAAGTTTTATTTGAATATATATATATATATATAATCTAGAAATAATTAGATATTTTTTATTAAATTAATGATATTAATATAATCATTACCATGTATTATATATGATCATGCTAAGTAGGCCATATTGGAAGTGAACCATATGAAAGAAGTTATGAGCCCATCAACCCACTAACAAATATAGTTTAGTAAGTTATTTCTTTGAATATATGTGTGAATAAATGATCGTGGTTGATTATCTATTCTTATCAAGGGTAGTTATTCTTTTCGGCGATCAATAAGTCATCAAATGTGGTGGCTAGACAGTTCCTCCATCGTTTGTCAGGAGGAATATTGATAGAACCCCAGAAGGAGCTTTATAGATTTTGATCCTTGAAGGGGATAAACTCTTAGAATGCTATAAGGGTTCCTCCCTCGTAGACTCGGCACAAGGTTGAATTAAAATTGTAGATTGCTTGATTCAAGAGAGGAAGCGGCTATATTATTATATAGGGATCAAAACCCTAGCCTAAGGGGGTGTTTGCCTAAGTAAAATTATCCCTTTGCCCCTCCCATAGCCAACCTGCCTTAATAGGAACAAGGGGCGACTAGGTTGGCTCTATAGCCGACCTAAGCAGGGGGAAACTCTGGCCAACCAACCCAGTAAGGGGGCGACAGCCACTAAGCCTAAGGGTTAATCTAAACTCGAGTCATACTCCCTTATAAGATAAGAGTGACTTTATTATAATCTAGTAGGATTTTATTGACTACTTCTAGGGAGATTATGACTCAACCCTGCTGGAGTCCTATCAAACCCGCCCTCTTAAAATCAGCTTTGTCCTCAAGGCTGAAGTTCCAAGAACTCAGGGAACCGGGTCTTCAATTCTTTATCAGCTTGGGTGTCAGTTGGAAGAACTTGAGCTTACTTATCATCTTTAAATTTCTATCTGATCTCCACATTGGGACCCCAATATGATCCCTAATTTTGCAAGGCCCAAAGAAATAGGGATATCACTTTCTTGATACTTGAATTTCATGTTGGTGGAGCTAGAGATGAAGGAGGACTTGATCTTTCTTAAGAAACTTTCTTCTGCTTCGGTGTTTGTCAGGAGAAAGTTTCTTCCTTCATGAGATGTCATATTGATAGTCTTTAATGATAGCCAATCTTTCTTCTGTAATGGTAACTGCCCTCTGGTATGGCTCAAGATGATGAGAACCCAATCTGGCATGAGCATGGATTGTAATTCTTCTAGTTTAACTCCTCTTTTGTGTCATAAACCTATATCCAACCATATTTTAAATTTAATAGTAATTAGTATCTCATGTAAAAACCTCATATAAAGTGTGGGGGAAGCCTCGGTATAAATTAGGAGTCGAGCATCTTGCATAAGAATAGCCCAAATTCCAACTCCTGACGCATCAGCCTCAATGACCAAAGTGCGATAGAAATCGAGTAGTGCTAGGACTGACGTTATTGTTATGGCTACCTTGAGTCGTTCAAAGGCTACGAAGGCTTTATCCGACCACAAGAAGGAGTCTTTCTTCCGTGAGGACGTGAGCAGGGTACTGATCTTGCCATAATCTTTCACAAAATTTTGGTAGTAGCCCGTGAGTCCAAGGAAACCGTGTAATGATTATATGTTTGTAGGTCTCAGCCATCCTTGCAATGCCTTGATCTTTGTCGGGTCCACCGCCACTTAATCCTCTAATATAATGTGCCCAAGATACTCCAATTTATATTATAAGAAGTTGCACTTTGACTATTTAACATAAGGAGTATTCTCCCAAAGAATCGTTAGAACAGTTTGTAAGTGCTGAAAATGTATATCAAGCATAGGGCTATAAATGAGAATATCATCAAAGAATACTAATACGAACTTGCATAGAAAACTTCGAAAGACATCATTCATCAGGCTTTGAAAATTAGAAGGAGCATTCATAAGTCCGAAAGGCATTACCAGAAACTCATAGTGGCCGTTATGCATGCAGAATGCAGTTTTCAGAATATCTTCAGTGCATACCCGAATCTGATGGTATCCGGATCGGAGATCCAATTTAGTGAGGACTCGGGCTCCTTTTAATTCATCTAAGAGTTCATCTACAAATGGGATAGGATATTTATCCTTGACGATGATGGCATTTAGAGCCTGGTAGTCAACGCACATCCATCACGTACCATCTTTCTTGCGTACTAGCAACACCGATGAGGAGTAAGGGCTGCAGCTTAGTCGAATCACTCCGGTGTCAAGCATCTCTTTAACAATATTTTCGATCTCATCCTTCTGCAAGTAAGGATAGTAGTATGATCACAAATTTGCTAGAGGTTTGCTTGGTAAAATAGGAATGCAATAGTCATGAGGCCGGTTAGGGGGCAGCCCGTGCGGCTCCAAGAAAACATTAACAAATTCATTCATACAAAGGGCAAGCTTAGGATCTAAGTTTTGTAAGTTCTCCCCCATAGATGGTTGCTGAATATGCATCATGAATCCACCATGTGCTTTGTGCAAAACTTTCTCTATTTGTTGCGACGAAATGATGGAAATTTGACTTCCGCGCTTACCTCGTAACGTGACCTGTCTCCCTTTGCAATAAAATTTTATAATTAATTTAGAAAAATTCCAGGAGATATCACCTAGTATTGTGAGTCATTCGATCCCAAGTATGGCTTCATAATCATCGAAGGGTAGGAGGAAGAAATCAGCTACCACTTCTTGATCTTGGAGGAGTAGTTTCACCCGTGGGCACCGTTGGTCGCAAATAAAGATACAGCCGTCGACGACCTTTACGTCAAACTTGTTGCAATCTTCGATTTGAAGCACCAAACATGCAGCAACCTTACTGTTGAGGAAGTTATTGGTGTTGCCCGTGTCGATGAGAACGATGATGAGTTGTTATTTTAGAAGTCCTCCAACTTTCATCATCTGCGGGTTAGAATAGCTGGCCAATGCGTTGACTGTGTAGTTGGTCGGTTGGGACTCTTCCTCCATAGCTTCTTCTTTAGGTTCAAGGGCTTCTTCAAATATTTTATTATCCTTATCCTTGTTAGAAATAAGAAGAAGTAAATGAAAATGCCCACTTGATTCATTGATTCATCGTTTATTTATACATAATGAGAATGAGGATTTTCCTCAACTAACATACGAGATTTCCTCATTCAGTTGGGAAAATCATATCTAAATCCTAACTAAATCTTATCTTTTATCATGCCCTCGCAAGATCGAGCTCCTGTAAGGACGCCGATCTTGAACTAAGGATATCGATCTTGAATCAATGTCAATGAAACTGAAGGAAGGAAGCATGTTGTCTAACCGCGGTGAAGACCTGACGGTGGTTGGCGTTGACGATAGTTGACTTTGACGGTGATGTCAGCAGCAAAGAACAAGGGTTGTAGCAAAGGACGATAAACGTGGCAGCGTGGCAGCAGTGGTGGCAGTGAGAGAAGCGCTACGATCGTAGATTTACTGTCGTTTGACAGCGAGAAAGAACTTGTTGTGCCCTCTCTATAGAGCATTGAGAGACGATAAGCGACGACCCGTACAGGTACTCTCAAAGAAAGAGAACAACGAAGCGGGAGGGATGGCACCGGCGGTGTAGAAGCCATCGTCATCGGATGGGGTAGGCAAGGTGTCGTTGCCTGTTGGAGTTGATGCGACAGTGGTGGTGCACAAGGAAGATGACCTCGTGCAGAAGAATGCTTCGGTAGAAGAATTGAGAAAGCTAACAAGGTCCAACGGAGGAAGAGAAAGTCGATGCACTGAAAATCTCCAGCTTCGACATCGACGAGAGACTGTCGTTTGACAATTAGTAGAAATAGATCTGCACCGATGAGGAGAGAGTTACCTTCGGAGCAAAGAAAGCAAAGGATGTCCGAGAGGATGGCGGTGGATGACCCCTGGGTAACTGTGGTTTCACAGCGGAGTTGTCCACGAACAAATGATGATAGAAGCTGTCGTTTGACAATGAATAAAAAAAAGAAAGGTAATCTCTCTTATAGAGAGAGGGGCTCTAATAACATGTTGAAAATAAAAAGAAGCTGTTGAAAATGCCCACTGCCGACCACCGTCATCAGCAATGGAGATACTCAGGCCTGCAGAGGAGGAGAAACAAGCCACCCCAAATAAGTTTCTCTCTCTCTCTGTCTCCCTCGCCGCCGACCACCGTCATCAGCAATGGAGATGGGCAAGATCGCCTGTGTCGTCCTCGCGCCGCTGCCACCGGCCGGCTCCGGCCCCGCCTCCTTCACCCCATTGGAGCCGCCGGGCCGTCCTCTCCTTCTTTGCCTTCTGCTTGCAGCAGCCTCTATTGCTCTGATACCATGTTAGAAATAAGAAGAAGTAAATGAAAATGCCCACTTGATTCATTGATTCATCGTTTATTTATACATAATGATAATGAGGATTTTCCTCAACTAACATACGAGATTTCCTCATTCAGTTGGGGAAATCATATCTAAATCCTAACTAAATCTTATCTTTTATCAATCCTCCGCTGGTTCAATCACGAGGAGCCTGCCCTTTTTGTAGTGATGTTCGCGGCTCCACGGTTTGTCGCAATGCCAACACAACTCCTTGGCCGATCGTTCACGAAGGTCGTCTCTTGTCAACTTTTTTAGTGCAAGGGCTTGGATGGCAGTAGAGGGGGCAATAGGCCTCAGCATAGTTGGTCATGGAGCAACCTTTATCCTTCATACCTCATGGTTCAATTGTTCTTCCTGGATACACGCGAACAAAATCGCCACCATAAGAGTGTACGGTTGTCATGCCTTTACTTCTCCTCAGATCACTGACTTTATGCCCTCAATAAAAGTATATAAAAATTATTTCTCAGACCAATTCTTAGTTTAGTTAGATAAACACTCAAATCTTATTTGGTATTCTTGTATTGTAGAGGTTTGACGAATCTTTACCAATTGTCCATCGATGTTGTTGAAATCGGTTTGTCCGAAGCGGCCTAGTAGTCCTTCCTTGAATCACTACCAAGAGAGTCCTCCATGGGTATACTTAAACCAATTAAACTACTGAATAGCATCTCCCTTGAGGTGGATGGCAGCAATCTCCACCCGTGTGGCGTCGGCGGTTCGGTAGAACCGAAAATATTACTCCGCACGCGAGATCCACCCGATCGGGTCTCCTTCTTCCCATCTAGGGAAGTCAACCTTCATGCATGGATTATTAAGATTAGAGGTGATGTGGCCATGTTTTTGAGGATAGTCTCGCTAATTTGAAGTTTCTCTGTGTTGTGATTTCCTCGAGTTCGACAGTCAGCTAATGTTGAATTCAGCGAAAAGGGATCGCATCTTCTCTTCTATGCGGTTTCCAAAGGCTTCAAGCTTTGCATCGATAGCCTCCTCTGATGTCATAGTATACACCTCTAGATCTATAATATTGAGATCTTTTTTCTGTTGTTAGGTTAGTGGCATGACAATTTTGGAGAAGGGAGTGGCCGGTTGGAAGGTGAATCGGTTTGGATGGAAGTAGGCTACGGTTTAGGGCAGATTTTGGGCTACGGTTTTATGGAGTTTAGGCTACAAATTGGTATAATTTTAGGGCAATGATAGCAGTAGATGAAGGTTAGAAAAATAGATCTTAGATATGGGATAGATGGCATCAAAGGTAGGTGTCTCGATACGGAAAGTTGGCTAAAAATATAAGTGGATCGATAAGGAAGTAGGCTAATTTATGGCTGTTTAGATTTGGCTTAGGATAATATTTAGAAGGGTTTTTAGTCAGGATAATAGGTTTTTGATATGAGGAAAAGAGTCTAAAATCTTACAAAAAATAGCACTCAAATCTGATAGAATTCAATGAAAAAATGTGTTGCGATATGCTATCCTACTGAACTGGTTTTATGTCGGAGACATGATGACTTCTCGATATAAATTCTAGAGGAAAGTTCAAGAAAATTATATAGAAACCCTTGGTTCAAATGTTGTTAATACCACTAAAGTTTGATAAAATTTTGGCATCATAACGGTAGGGAAATAGGACAAAAGATGAAAGAACTACATGATGGTCAAAGATTACAAAAAAAAACCAATTCCAGAAGGAGTTTTTTCATAAAATCAAATCTAGATGAAAGCCAACCTAATCTTAAGAATTGTATAAAAATTTCAGCCAAAAAAGATGAACAAAAGTTCAGTTTCAAGAGGCTAATAGACGGAAGGCAGATTCTGTATTATAAAATTTCAATATTGTATAATGAAGAATCGTAGTACTATAAGTCTAGATCCAGAATGAGTTTTTTTACAAGATCAGTCTTAGATAAAAACTAATATGATCTATGAAATTATAGCTAAAAAGGATGGTTAAAAGTTTAGTTTTAAGAAGCAACAATTGGCTGAAAATTTCTACAACGTTTCACCTTTACAACGATGATAACGTTTGCAATAAACAAAATTTACAATGGATAAAATTTTAAAAAAATCTTCAACATGTAAAGTAAGAAATCTTGTAGTATTAAAGAGATGTGGATGATAAAAATATATCAAAATTTCAGATCAAACGTAGGGCGCAGCGACAGACTAATTTAATCTGCTACTGGGGTGGAAGGTGGATGCACGTGACATAGTAATTGTGGGAATTGCTTGGGAAGGTGGAGGCGGCTGAGATGGCTATAGGGGTAGCAAGATCACTGCTTTGATACCATATGATAGAACCTCAGAAGGAGCTCTATAGATTTTGATCCTTGAGGGGGATCAACCCTTAGAACGTTGTAGGGGTTCCTCCCTCCTATACTCGACACAAGGCTGAATTAAAATTATAGATTGCTTGATTCAAGAGAGGGGGCGGCTACATTATTATATAGGGATCAAAACCCTAGCCTAAGGGGATGCTTACCTAAGTGAAATTATCTCTTTGCCCCTCATATAGCCAACCTGTCTTAATAGGAATAAGGGGTGACTAGGTTGGCTCTATAACCGACCTAAGCAGGGGGAAACTTTGGCCAACCAACCCAGTAAGGGGGTGACAGCCACTAAGCCCTAAGGGCTAATCTAAACCCTAGCCATACTCCTTTATAAAATAGGAGTGACTTTATTACAATCTAACAGGGTTTTATTGACTACTACTAGGGAGATTATGACTCAACCCTACTGGAGTCCTATCAAATATGTTTTCACTTGGATAGGTAGAGAAAAGAATTTGTATTACTTATAGTCCTACTTAAAAAGGTATGATCATTTTTAATTGTTAATATATATATAATTTTAAAAATAAAAAATTCAATTTGAAGATATATAAAAAATATCTTCTTTAAATTATAAATAATTTATATTTTTTAATAAATATGGAGTGTGACAAAATCAATTCATTGTAGTACCGAAAGGATATTGATTAACCTGTTAGTCTACCATCATCGAAGATGGGTGATCGATGGAAAGTGATTTGAGTTGATGATAGGGAGGGGGGGAGAAGTCATTGATTGGTAAAAGAACTATCGTATATTTTTCTCTTTGCCGTCGAAGTGGGCAGAAAGGAAATAGATTATCTCAATCTATGCTTCTATTGTATCAAGTGAGGAAAGATGATTGACCCTCCACAATTTAATGCACCCCCAATATCGTTACAACCTCACGATCGAAAGCCCGAGCTGATTTGATATATACTAAATGACAATGACATCTTGATGGATAGCCTATTCGTGGGGTAGTGATAGAATATTTTTTGAGCAAATTTTGAAGAAAAATTTTATTTTTTTTATTTTTAAAAGATTTTTCACTATTTGTTTACATATTTTTCAAAATTATCCATTATTGATTATAGTTCCTTAAATCGGAGTGGGTGCATGTACCACAGAGATCGGTCTCCGTGTAATTGTCTGTAACAGTGCTTTTGAATAGGTTTATAATATTTTAGTAAAATTATCATATATATATATATATATATATATTGAAAGTCTCCAAAGTTTTAGCTAGTATTTTTCCAAACTATTTGAAACATAAGGATACTATTTGAAACCCTATTTTTCAATTTCTATTAGGTTTTGAGTCAATTTACACTGGTTATAGTATCTTTGAAGAGATTTACAATGTTTCGGTGGAGGTTCCGAAAATACCATAAGCCTAATAAAAAATAATATGGTTAATAATATAAAATATCAGATATGGGAGATTAAATCGATTCACCCTACGTACGTTACGGACCACAGAATGAATAGGTACTGCTCCAATTGTTTTGTCAGGGGTCATTTTAGGTATTATGATAAATTTAAAAAAAAAAGTTTTTGTCAAAATATGAAAAAGAGACACCTATAAACAAGAAGTCCAAAAGGAGAGGTTTTTCCTAGGATTTCGCTCATCTCTTTTCTTCATGATAAAGAAAGATTATATAAATAAATACTAAATATAAGATTATAACTCTCACGGTCTAAGCTTTTTTTATTTTATATTTTTATTTTATTGTTGCCGACCTAAAAGGCTAAGAATAAGAATAGAAAGTTGAATAGATTTAGTTAGTCCCCATTTCACCCGAACTGTTTTAGGGTGCTTCATCATTTCATGGGTGAACTCAAGCGCACCTGTAAGCTTCTATTTCTGAGAGGGCAAGACATTGACAATTAGGAGGAAGCCAGCACTCATCTCGGTCTTGCTCGTTGGAATGAGTGAGTATAAGAGTAACAAATTCAGAACGATTTCAGACCCAAAAAAAAAAAAGAAATATTTTATATATCATCCTACATGTTCGCGGTAGCTTGTTGCATTGTTCTGACCCAAGTCTTGGCTTTGCAAGCATGATGTACTATCAATGCTATATGATTTAGGTTCGGATTTGGTTCTAGAGTTCTTCAATCATCTAGTAGATGATCATGCTTGCTAAGAAGCCAAGACTCGACTCGACTCGAGGAGGAGTCGATGATGGGCCATCTTCCTCCCATGAGTTGGACCTCTCCAAGCAACAAACATACGCGATATCCAAGGGAGGTGGGGTAGGGTGATTAGGCCAGTAGAAAGAGAAGAGGAAGGATTGACAAATGTGGGAGGGAGAGGGACATCAACGGGCGATGGTTGGTGGTGGAGTCGAAGATGAAGAAGAGGTGATCATATTTGGTTCCACCAAGGCTTCGACGCTATGTGCAATCATGGAGTTTGTCGAGGACTGACGGTAAACAACAATACTAATAAATAAACATTAAAAAAATAAAACCTCATATTAAGTATGATAACTTATAATTTTTAGACCTGGGATCTTTGATTTTCGTTTTTTTCTTTTTTTTTTTTTTGGCTCTACCTCATCAGTCTTTTAATTGTATGCCTAAAGGTATTATTATTACGTGAGCCATTTATTTATGGAGAGATAAATTCAAAACTTTAATTCCAACTATAAATATGCTTTGCAGCTTAGTGCCATCTCCTGTGATATCATTGATATATATATAGATAGCATTTTCTAAAATATCTAAATTCTGATAGCAGCTATCCACGTTCTTGATTTGCTTTATCTACCTTAATCAATTATAATTTTTTTGATTTTTTTTTTAGAATCAATCTTATTAGATCTCTTTCTGATCAATATAGTCATTTGCATATGTATCTAACTTCTTTATCGTAGAATATTTATCAAACTTTTGTAACTTTAAGATCTTGAATGATGGCCATCTTCATATCAATATTAGCAATATATTCTTCTCAATTTTTAATGACTAGGTTTGTAAAAAAAATTTATAGGGAGGTATAATACAATCAATATTATCCATATCGTACGTAGTATGAGTCATGCTTTTATATGATATTGACATTTATATGTAATGAGGTATCATTTTTTAGCTTCTTCTATTGCGAGATCTTAAATTTCTTCTAGCTGTAATTTTTTTTTTTTACCTTTGCACAGTATAAGAAATATATCTTCATACGGTATATCTCATTCATAAATATCTTCTAAGATCAACCAAACTTCTGTTATTGCTTTAGCTCTAGAGATATATAAAATAATACTTTCATCTAGTATTTGATTGAGTTATTTAAATGCTCTTTTAACATTCTTCTCTATCGAAAACTAACATTACATAAAACTATCCAAGATAATTTCTTTTTGAACCTTCCGATCCGAAAAAGTTTTCATCATAATTTTTCATCTCTAATAATTTTTTCATCAAATTTAGGTAATAACGAGATCCAAAATCTTCTCCTTTGAAGATAATCAAACTTCCTGTTTAGAGAACTTTCTCTATCAACTAATTTCCGATGTAGTGATCTCTTCCATCCATCATCTTTCTCTTGTTAGTAACTATGGATTACTTAATTTTGATCTTGGTATCTCCGTTTATTTGATGGTTGTGCTCCTCTTCGATATCTAGAATTTTTACTCTCCTCATATTTTCGCTTTCTATAAGTTATCTCTCTCTTTATAAATTGTCTCTTTAACAACATATGTTTCTCTCTCTAATAGATCCAACATATGTGAGTCATTCTTTTGTGTATAGGATTTTCTCTCCCAAAATTTTATCTTTCTATAGTTTTTCTCTCTTGAATTTTCTCTTTATATACTTTCTCTTTTACAACATATGTTTCTCTCTCTAATAGATTCAATTACTTCTCTAATAGAATTTTAAATCAAGGCTCTGATATCATGTTGGGAGAATGAAATTTTATAAAAGAAAAAGAGAGAGAGAGAGAGAGAGAGATAATGGAGAAAACGAAGGGTAAGTACGTTTGAGGGTTCGTACTTGCACTTTATTGGAACGAAATTTTATAAAAAAAGAAAAAAAAGCCAAAGCCCAATGTCATGCTTTTGTGGGCTTGGCCTCGGCCCCTTTTGGTGACGCATGTAAATAAACATCCAGCAGATACGGAAGCCACACACAGCAGGGGAGAGTATGAGAACCATTTGTGGCCGGAAATTTTATTTTGGGGTTGGACAGGGTGGGGACCAAAAAGATTTTTTTTTTTTTTTTTTTTTTTGTTTTAAGGCCACTTTGCCATCTAACTGCTGCGCTGTAACCGTACCGGCGAGTCTTTGTATTTCATACATCATGAGTCGCGGTTCAAACGTATTCCCGTTTCTTTTCTTTTTCTCTTTCGGCGGTGGACGCAGTTTGACGCATATATATATATATATATATATATATATATATATAAATAAATAAACATGCAGATACGAGATCCGCTCACCGCCGTCACAGTAAGAACACGATTATTATAATAGGTCACGTAGCCATCCTACCGCTGTGCGGTGGGCCAACCGGAGAGCCTTCGGACTCGCTCTTCGGAATCCGCTCATTGCCGGTAAATGTAACAACAACTCGAAACCTAAATGATATCGAAGTGACAAAAAAAAAAAAAAAAAAAAAGCTCTTTTGGCCCACTTTGTCGTCTGAATGGGGGCCCGGTGAGCTCACCGGAAAGTCTTCGTACCACGCATTGTTGCGTTAAAAGTCGGCTAAAATCTCAGCTTGATGAAGGCACGTATAAGAACATTTATTTAGGCAACAGTTTGCCAACTATATATAACCTCCTAACATTCTACCATTGCAAGTAGTCGCAGAACAAAAAAGAGAAGATGTTGTATCGAACTATTTATTATGCAGGTTTGTCAAATCTATCTTACAAGATCATGGCGAAAAGAACCATGCTGATGACTCCCTCCTCAACAGCAATTCCCCACCAAATCCCACTGGTCGAAGCAGCAGGAAACCAAAAGGAGGCCACCAAACCAGAGCTGTGGTCTGGATTCCTCCTATCTACCCTTGCGTACGGATCGGCCTCCTTATCTTGCTTGCACTGCGCCACTCCATAAGGGACGTCTCCGGTGGCCATGGACACAGCAGCGTCGTAACAGAGGTTTGGGTTGTTCCAAGCAGCAAACCTCTTCCCCATCCTCTGATACAACTCTTGGGAGAACTCGAGCTTCCCTGTCAGGTTGTTGCCGTTGAGATAGAGAGCACTAAGAGAAGGCAAAGCTGCAAATCCGGAGGAGACGCTGCCGGAGAGGTGGTTGTTATCGAGTGCGAGGTATCTCAATCTCTTCAAGCTCGCAATGGCTTCGGGAATCGTCCCCGTTAAGCCCATATGAGAGAGGTCCAAGGTCGTGAGATTCCTCAGCGTCTCCCACTCAAACTCCTCCAGACTCCCACCCCATGGGTTGTAGGACAGCAGCAAATCCTGAAGCGACGCCATGCCAGCAAGAGATCTAAACCAACCACCGGAGAAGTTGTTGCTCCTCAGGTCCAGCAGAGCGAGGTGGGTGAGACTTGCGAGCTCTGGCGGAAGGCTTCCATGGAACTGGTTGTTGCTGAGATCAAGCTTTAACAGTGAACGGAGACTGCAGAGAGAGGGAGGAAGAAAACCGGAGAGGGAGTTGCTGCTGAGGTCGAGGATCAAAAGCTCGGTCAGGTTGTGGCAAAGAGAAGCTGGGAATTGGCCGGAGAAACGATTCCCGGAGAGCATGAGCCGCTTCAGGTGGACTAAGTTGCCAAGCTCCACTGGCAGCTCTCCGGCCAAAGAGTTGTCGACCAGCACAAGGGACTGTAGGTTACTGAGGTGGCCAAGGTCGGTTGGGATTTCTCCGACGAGGCCTCGATTCGAGCGGAACTCCAGGGTTTGCAAGCTTCCAGCTAGCTTCTCCCACTTGCTGCTTGATGGAACGGCAGTGGGTCGATGAGAGGAGAAGCAGTTGAACAAGGAGAGGCTTCTGAGATGCTCGAGCTGGAAAAGCAGTGGACTCAGCTTTGCTTCCTCCGAGCATTGGAGGGAATTCTCGAGGACTGGTCCGAAGCTTAGTGATGTGACGCACCACAAATCATCAAAAAGATCGCATGATACTCCCTGCGCTCAAGAATTTGACAGATAGGAATGAATCAAGTCCAAAAAATATCAATTTTTAGAAAAATAATTCTGATATATCTAAGCTATATATATATATATATATATATATATATATATATATATATATATATATATATGACCTTCATCTTTAGAGCTCAGTAATGCAAAAGGCATCAATCAGTCAATGGTCTTCAGCTATCTAAACAACAGAAGTAATTATGATCACAAGCTTAACTGGATAATGGAGTATGCTCATTATCTGAATCAAGTAAGATCTCTACATAATCTATGACATGAATGTAATAGTCCAAGATTCCTTGGAGCATCTTATCCAATGTTCTTCTCAAGGATTGTTTATGCTCCACAGTATGAGCTCGTGGCTGAAGAGAGCTAGAAGCATCAAAGAAAAAGACACCGCCATCTTTGAGTGGAGACGGTTAATTCTTTCTTACTATCAAACTAATTAAAATCTCAAACCTAATCAATTTTATGGGTTGTCCAACAAAAGAAATGTTTAAAGTAACAATTTCCTGCATTATATATATATATATATATATATATATATATATATATATATATATATATATATATATATATATATATATATATATATATATATATATATGAGATACAGAGACCGAAAAGAAGAAAACAAGGAGTGCTGGATCTGTCGCCGTCACAGAAACCTAATTAAATCTACTTCTATCATTTAAGCAAGATTTCGAGTCCGCCTTGTTCTGCTGATTAGGAACGAAGAAACCCAAAGCGATGAATTGATGCGTACAATTCAAATATGAACTGGTTTTAGCTCTACTGTAGAAAGATGAACCTGTATCGGAGTCCAGCCGCAAGGGTCTGGATAAAGTGCTGTGCCATTCCACCAGTTGCCGACCAAGTCTTGGATCACCAAATACAGGGCTTCTTGCTCTGCCTTCTTCATTGGAGCAGCGGAGCTTTCTGGTTCGGATGATGCATGAAAGATGAGTAGTGGTAGCAGGAGAAAAGCCCACGCAGAAGTGATCTCCCTCATCATCAATCTGGACATCAAAAAAATTCAAAGGCCCTACAGGAAAACGAAACACAGGGCCTCACAAATCAAAGGCACAAAAGCCGAGAGACTATCCATTTGAGGCACAGAGAAGGGTGATGCAACGACTATAATGAATCAAGTAGTCAAGACAGCAAAAACTCATGAAGAAACCATCACTGGGAGGTAGCAAAGCTATCTTGTCCCAGTGTCTACACCATGGAAACTAAGAGATCTGACGGGTCGAGAAGGAGCAGAGCTTCTGATGTCCTGGACCCAATAACATGGCATTCCCAGAAGCAACACCAAATGTCCCAGAGAAAGCAGCACTCGGGCTATCAAGAAAAAGGAACAAAGAGCAGGAGATTTGGAAGTGGGATGCAAGGCTTTAACTACCACAAAAATCCAAAAAAGTGAACTAAACGAAAGAAATATATGTATGACTAAAGCAAAAGGATCCAAGGGTGGTTTCTTTTCTCAGACTTTGATTCAGCTACCAAAGAAAGAAGGGAACTAATGCTGACAACCTTCCTAGAACCGATGCGACCCCCAAAACCAGATCCACAGGAGATCAAACCAGAGGATGGCAACGAGGAGAGTGGGTAGGTCCTCCAAAACTGTTCAGGATCACAAGCTAGAGAATGGTTCACTGTGGGGAGGACTGATGAAGAGCAGGAAGATCTAACGTTGACATTTATTGCTGGAGGATTGTCGAGGGTGGGTAATGATGGCAATGACAACAATGGGAAAGAAGGGATGTGCAAGACCGCCTGTAATAAGTGTACTTGGGTTGTATTTGACAGCCCTCTTTCTCGGTCTACTTTTTAACCATTGCATTCAAGTCGGAGGAGAGGATTAGGCACAGGCTTTCGTGTCCTTGGATTGGGGGACCATCCTCGATGCATGTGTCTGCATGAAATTACATGCAGAGGAAGCCCATCATCCCATTTGGCCCTCCTCGCCTCATCTCTTCGTTGTCTTTGTTTCTTCCTCCAAAAATAAGTACGTAGAGGAACTAAATCTAACAAAATGCTGAATTCTGCACTTAAAATTGGTTCATAATTCAGTCTTACCAGCACACGCGGACAGGGTAACGTAAATGATTGCTTTCAAATGTCCCCGTTTATGTTGGAATGGATATCCTCCAAGGATGTTTGCTCTGCTGCGTCCTTGACAAGCTTCACTGCAGCTGAGAAGAAGCAGAGAGACAGGGAGAGGCTCCATCGAACTAGCTGGAAAAGAATTGGAAACTTAAACAAGATGAATAGGACAGCAAATAATATGGCAGCATTTATTGTCCATTGTGTCCTGATGTTTAAAGCTTCTTTTGTTCTCAGAGAGTTTAGCGATAGAAATTGCTATTACTTACGCGCAGGCACCGACGTTGAAGAGGTGTAATGAGAAGCTACAATAAAGCTACGTTTCCAGGCCTAGAAAGGCCACACCTTTTATCTAACAGAGGTAGGAGTACTTCTTGCTGCCGCCTAATCCTAGTCTACTGGGCATTATTTCACTGGTAGAATGCCAAGTCAATAATACTTCATTTGCACTACTCTTTTATCTTTATACTTGACATCCGGTGAAATCCCATATTTAGTACGCTATTTCAACGTACCCTTAACTCATGGCAGCATCGGGTGACAGCAAACATACCCTCTTGTTCTGAAGCTTGGCCAGCCAGGCTACGCGGCGGGACAATGGCTGAAGTGACCTTGGACTTGGGGCTTGGCTTCATCAAGCAGGAACTAAAACTGCATCATCACATCAAAACTTTCAGTTGTTGGATATGAAATGTCGCTCTATTGGCAGTAAGACAAAGTTTACAGACAGGGAATGAGACAACTAACCGGTAGTCAGAAGATGAGGTTTATTTAAGATATCGAAAGAAGTACTGCTGCAGTTAAGGGAGAAGACAGCTAATTAATTCCATCTAGGAGAACACAACTCATGCCTTGCTGTGACGCTGCATGTGTGAGCTTGAGGAAGATGACAGAGATGGAGAGCCACCCACCAGTAGCACTTGGAAGATGCAGTACCCCGGCCGGAGTCATTAGTGGCGCATTGAGATCTGGTCCTCTGGACCACCCCCACACCCTCCCCACTCTCCCCCTTTCCCCTTCCACCACCCTAGAGAAAGAAAGCCAAGATGAACCCACTCCACGTCTCTTCTTCACGACCAGTCCCCATCCATGCCGGCTTTTATATGTTGGCAGCTCCCTCTGCTCTCTGCGGTGGTTTTGTTCTGCAACAGGTCCTTGCATTAAACGCCGGTAATCAATGAAGACACCGAGAAAGCATAGCCAATTCTTCATCCCTGCTTCACTTGACATAAGATGGATTAGAACAACCAAATAATGCTGATGTTAAGCTATTAAAGACAAGTAATGGAAGTCTCCAACCTGTTCTTTGGAAGTACTTCGGGGTACGTAAGCATGTCTGACTTAAGATGCAACCAAATCCAAGACAAGCTTCCAAAGATTTTCCGAACATAATGTCAACTATACATTAGATGTATAACAGTCACAAGAACCAAATGAAGCATTCCCTTGGTTTGAGAGCAGAAAGAACCATGTTCTCAAGGTGGAAGCATTGATAAAGAGCATCACCTACCTACATGACTGATACCCATCCCATGAAAACTAAAAGAGAGCTCTATTAACAATGTAGCAGCAATAGGAGCAGCTTCAGGGTTCGGTTATTATAATTATCATGTTGAGAAGAACGTCCAAAACTTATTCCCAATTGTAACATTATGGTCACTATAATCGTCGTCGTCCTCGTCATCATCATCATCATCATCACTCAATCAAACATCAGGCATCGTAGCTACTACTTCTGCTGCACGTGTCTCATCTACTACAAACCTGATGAAGAGAAGAATAATAATATGATTTGAATCTTCCTGATTATTCCCCTGGTTGATCTATTGCATAACATCTTTTAACTTATCTGAACAAGTTTCTGGAATATCTTACATGTTAAAATAGGAAATAGAAATGAAAAGCCCAATTGATTCATTGATTCATAGATTTTTCTCAATTAAACTACATGATTTTCTCATTTAGTTGTGAAAATCATATCTAAATCCTATCTTATATCATCATAAATTTTCATGACATTTTCTTTAGGTGTTTTCCACAAGACATAACTTGATGAAGGTTCTAACATCTCAGCCCAATTTACAAGTCGCTTCTCCATCACCATCTTTCATCAGTAATTTACGATTCATTTAGTCTGACTGACTGGAGGCTAAATGGGCAGCATCACCGAGAAACAAAAGAGGTCTTTTGGTCACCCATTATGATCTTTTTTAATTGAATAAGATATATCATGAGATTAATTGGATTCTGATAAAAGATATTAATTAATATTAAATAAAATTTATATTATATTGGGATATGTTAGGGGATGCCTTGATGAAAGGAATTATATTAATAACTTATCCACCCTCTGCTCTAGTGTATAAAAGTACATGACCTCCTCTAAACATAAGAGTGGTGTGTGCGTAAGCCGCAATACGCTGCATAAGAGAGAGATTATAGTTATTTTCTCAATTTTCCCAAAACCATCAAGGATAGTCATCCTATGAAAGAATAGGAAGAGATGAGAAGGGGTGTAGATCCATTCTAGTTCTCTTTGCAAATCGATATCTAGGCGATATTCAGATCCAGAAGGCGGTGCTCTTGAAGATTTAATTGAATCTTATTCAGATGGCATCTAAAGGTATGCATCGTAAATAGATCTAGTATTAGTTTATTTCAATCTTGGCATAAAAGTTTTTCGTATAATAGTTTACATAATTATAGTTTTTATGCTTATAATTGGTATCAGAGCCAGGTTTTTGAGATCAAAAATATTTGATTTATTATTTTTGTTTACGATGCGTTGATCTGAATATCTTATCGATATGTATTTCTATTTGTTAATTTTAATCGTTTGCTTACGAACGATCTTAATGGTTGTTGTGCACCATGGAAAAGACGCAGCAATCTTGTTGCATTTTAGTTGCTCACTGAAGACAGTGTGCGCTGCGCACGTCTGTCGCCGGCCAGCCGCACCGGGTTGGTCATGCATAGGCAATGGTCGCACGAGTCGCCATAAGCGAACCGATTGCATCAAGTGGTGGTGCGTGTAGAAAAGGCCACACAAGCGGCGGCCTCGCGCTGGCCTGCGACGATGTGTGTAGTCATGCAGCTACCGCCGGCAATAGTAGGGAAAAAATTAGGGTTAGGGTTTTTCTTAAAAAAATTTATATTTTTGCCATTATACTGAAATTATAGTTTTGCCTTTAGCAGAAATCATAGTTTTACCATTCTGCTAAAATTACGATTTTGCATTTAGTCGAATTACAGTTTTTATCATTCTGTTTAAATTATAGTTTTATTATTTAGTTAAAATTATAGTTTTATCCTTCGACCAAATAAGATTATTTAGGATTTTACTCTTTTTATGTTTTATTAATACTATAATATTTATGCCCTTTATAAATTTTGTAATTATTTTATATCCTTTTAGAATTACAGTTCTACTATTATAAAATTGAGAAATTATGATTTATTTTCTCAAAATTGATTAATATATAATCTAATAAAATTTAATCATGATTATATTTTGATTATTTATTAATTAAATTTTATTTTAATCAAATTATAATTAATGGATCTTGATCAATTTTTACTATTTTGATCAATTTATATAATTGGGCTTATGGGCTTCTTCAATTAAATAAAATTAATTAGTTAAAAAATATTATAAATTATTATTTCTTTATAGTTTTCTAATATAAATTATTAATTGTATGAATATTTATTTAGTTATTCACATGCATATATTGGGAATTGTGAAATAATATTTATTTTTCATATGAAGACATGATTTATGTATTACCATGATTACAGTTATCATATGGGTTTTTTTCCACTGATTAAGTGTTCAATAATTATTATGGTTGTTATTGTATTATTAAACCATTTCAGCATAAATTAGATCAAATAAACTTGATAAATATTATTTATAATTCATCTCTTTAAGTTATGTCTGACTAGTAGCTGCCAAACATGGGATTGTAGGCTTATAGGATATGAAATATAATTAAAATCTTATCATTTATAGGATAATTTAATTTATATTTTATATTACTGGGTCTTATAATCACCAAAGTAGCCTTGATCAATGATTTATAAAATTACATTAAAGGAACAAGTCATCAATGATATTAAGGAAATAATATTCAAAATTACATGCATAATTAGAAGATTTAGATAATCTAAAATGATAATTTATTTCAAATAATTATGTGATGGGGTAGGATGATACTATTTTGAATATTCTTGTAGTTTAGAATTATATACCCAAATATATCAAAACTATTCTACAAGGATGATATCAGTCCTCCATAAATGATCTTGAGTGAACACTGGATATGTCAATATTTTTACCTAAATATTAAATATTGATAATATCAACAATTCATTATATTTTGGTAATCTCAAAGCATTAATGTTATTTTATGTTTTACAGTGTTATTCTCATCTATACATTCTCATGCTTCTAGTATCCCTATATTCTCTGGATCAAATTATTCAGAATGGTTAGAGCATGTGCAATTTACATTAGGCATATTAGATCTTGATTTGACATTACTTGTTGAAAAGCCTACAGAATTAACTAATGAAAGTGTTATGGAACAAGTCAATAAAATGAATGCTTGGGAAAGATTTGATAGACTAAATTTGATATTCATAAGGATGATAATTACAAACAATATAAAGACTTCATTACCGATTGCTACTAGCGCACGTGAATATTTAAAGGTTATTGAAGACAAATTTAAATCTACTGATAAGTCATTGGTTGACACGTTAATGAAAGAACTGACTACAACTAAGTATGATATTACTCAACGAATTCAGGATCACATCCTCAATATGGTTGACAAAGCTACAAAACTTAAAGCGTTGGGAATGAATGTCATATAATGTACTGACTACTACTCAAGATTTAAATCTTTCCTTATGCAATTCATTCTTAATTCTCTTCCTTCTTAGTTTAGCCCATTCAAGATTCACTACAATACAAATAAGGATATGTGTGACTTAAATAAGTTAATTGGTATGTGTGTTCAGGAACAATTAAGATTAAGGTAGGAAAGTTCATATAATGTACTGACTACTACTCAAGGAGCTGGTAACAAGAAAAGAAAATTGAAGCATCATCCATCAAGAAATTTGTTGGGTCTAAAAATGTAAGATAGACTATTAAAAAGAAAGTTATTACAGTAAAATACTTCTTTTGTGGCAAGAAAGGACATGTAAAGAATGATTGCATTAAATGTAGGACTTGGTTCGAAAAAAAGGTATAAACTTGACATTTATATGTTCTTAATCAAACATTGTAGAAGTTCCTTCTAATACATAGTGGATTGATTCTGGCACTTCTACTCATGTTACTAATAATATGCAGGGATTCCTTTCAATCTAGAAACCAAAAGAACATGAAAGATTCATAATTATGTGAAATCGTTTCTAAGCAAAAGTGGTATTAGTAGAGACTTATCGCTTACGCCTAGAGACATGTTATATGATGGATCTTAAAGACACATGTTTTGTTTCTATAATTTCTAGAAATTTAGTTTCTCTGTCTAGAATTGATGAGTTAGGATATTATGTTTCTTTTAGTAATAGTAAACTCAGCATATTTTATGATTCAATAAAAGTTAGTTCTGAAATTCTATGTAATGGTTTGTATAGAATTAATTTGAATCTTGAGTTTGTAAATACATTAAAAGATTAGTGAAGAATAATATTTTAGAAAATTTAGACTTCACTGATTTTGATGTTTACATAGATTGCATTAAGGGAAAGCAAACTAAGCATACAAAGAAAAATGCCACAAGAAGTAAAGAACTTCTTGAAATTATTCATATTGATATCTACGGACCACTTCATATTCCTTGTTTTAGTAGAGAAAGATATTTCATTATATTTATAGATATGACTATGTTTATCTAATACATGAAAAGTCTCGAGCCGTTGTCATTCTTGAAGTGTACACAAATGAGGTTGAGAAACAATTAGATAGAAAAGTTAAAATTATGTGATCTGACAGGGGTGACGAATTTTATGGTAGATATGATGAATCCGATCAGAACATTGGTCCTTTTGCTAAATTCCCACAACAGTAGGGTATTTGTGCTCAGTATGCATTACTAGGTGTGTCACAGCTGAATGATATTGTTGAAAGGCGAAATCATACTCTTATGGATATGGTTAAGAGCATGATGAGTCCTCTATACCTAAGTCAATGTGGGGTGATGCTCTTATGACAGCTATGTATATCCTGAACAGGGTTCCTGGTAAGTTAGTTCCATCAACTTCATTTGAGTTATGGACTGGTAGGAAACTTAGTTTGAGACTTTTACATATTTGGGAGTGTCCTGCAGAGATAAGAGTATTCAATCTACATAAAAGGAAATTAGATCCAAGAATGTTTTTGGATATTTTATTGATTACCTAGAAAGATCTAAGGGGTACAAATTTTACTACCTTAATCATAATAGAGGATAGTATAATATGATAATACAAAATTCCTAAAAAATAGTGATATTAGTGGGAGTCAAAAATCTCGAATGATTAATTTTGATATTGAGGAGATTCAGGCTACTTCTCTCGTATTATCCCCTATTCGAGAAATTATTGTTCCTCAAATCAATAAGAGAATTGATGAGGGTGAACAACAAAATAACATTGATAAATTCTCACATGATGTTGATGTCGCCGTTGATAGTCTTGTAGAACAATCACAATTGGCAGATTTGAGAAGATCTCAAAGAAAAAGGAAACATGTCATTTCTGATGATTATGTAGTATATCTGAAAGAATCAGATTTTGATATAGGAATGAAAATAGACCCCTTATCATTTTCATAAGCCATAGAAAGTAATGATTCTGAAAAATGGTATGAAGCAATGAAAGAGGAGTTAAAATCAATAGACCAGAATGGTGTCTGGGAACTCGTTGAATTACCCAATAAATATATAAGAGTCGGTTGTAAATTGGTCTTTAAGACTAAACACGACCCGGTGGGCAATATCGAATAATATAAAGCCAAACTTATGGCCAAAGGTTTTTCTCAGAAAGAAAACATTGACTACCATAAGACATTTTCTCTAGTTTCTCGAAAGGACTCATTGAGTATCATCATGATATTAGTAGCTCATTATGATCTTGAGTTACATCATATGGATGTAAAAATAATATTTTTGAATGGGGATCTAGATGAAGAAATCTATATGAAACAACATGAAGGATTCATAAAAAAGGGAAAGGAAAGTTGGGCTTGTAAATCCATTTATGGCCTTAAACAAGCTTTGAGACAATGGTATATAAAGTTTCATGATACAATCACTTCCTTCAGATTTAAGAAAAACACTGTTGATTAGTGTATATATCTGAAGTTTAGTGGGAGAGTTTATTATATTGGTCCTATATGTGGATAATATATTGCTTACCAGTAGTGATCTTGGTTTGTTGCATGAAACCACTTAATAAGAATTTTAAGATAGTTGATATGAATGAGACATCATATGTTATTGGCATTGATATATTTATGGATATATCTTAAGATTTGTTAGGACTATCTCAGAAAGGTTATATTAATCATATTTTGGAGAGGTTTAATATGCAACTTTGCAAAGCCAATGATACACATTATTAGAGGTGAAAAATTCAGCCAAAATCAGTGCCTAAAAAATGAGTTAGAAAGGGATCAAATAAAGAATATTCCTTATAGGTGCGTAATTGAAAGTTTATTATATGCTCAAACCTGTACAAGGTCAGATATCAGTTTTGAAGTTACAATGCTGGATATATATCAGAGTAACCCAAGAATAGAACATTGGAAATCTACAAAGAAAGTAATGAGATATCTACAAGAGACAAAAGATTATATGCTCACATATAGAAAATCAGATCAGCTTGAAGTAACGGGATATCCAAATGCTGATTTTGCAAATTACCTCGATAGTATGAAATCTATTTCAGGATTTGTGTTCATGCTAGCTAGTGGGGCAATTTCTTAAAGAAGTATAAAGCAATCACTTATTGCATCATCTACGATGGAAGCTGAATTTGTGACATGCTTTGAGGCAACAAATCAAGCTTTATGGCTGCAGAATTTTATCTAAGGACTTGGTGTGGTCGACTCAATTGCCAAGCCACTAAAGATATTTTGTGATAATATTGCAACAGTTTTCTTTTCTAAGAATGACAAGTACTCTAGTAATTCCAAGCACATTGAGATAAAGTACTTGGTGGTTAGAGAAAGAGTCTAGAAACAACAATTGTCAATTGAAAATTTGAGCATCACTATGTTGATTGGTGATCCATTTAATAAAGCTTTGCAGTGCAAAATATTTAAAGAACATATTCTTAGAATGGGGCTTGTGAGCAAGTCATAAAGGATTTGGTGATGCATGTTTAAGTTGATGTTATTATTGATATTTCTTTTGTATAATTAAAGTTATTTATTTCTACTATCATGTTTGTATTTATGTTTATGCATATTATAGTTGAATGTAAGAAACAAGATTGTCTTCATAAAACAAATTACAGGGGTCATTATAGACTATATAAGGAAATACTAATAGTATTGTAGTACATAGAAAAAAGTGTGACATTGATGACATATAATCTCTATGACTCACACTGATAGTTGGATTGAATATAGTATTATTATGCTTGTTGTACTTATTGGCTTATTTTTAAAATCATGGCCATGTATAAAATATTTTTCAAAATTTTCAGAATCCAATTATAAAAAAATATTTTTAAATAAATTTTGTTTTATTTATTTTGATTTTACATATCTTTTATATCTTATCAATTAATGGTCAAGTGGGAGAATATAAGATTATATAACCCTTTATAATTAAATAAGATATATTATGGGATTAATTGAATTCTGATAAAAGATATTAGCCAATATTAAATAAAGTTCATATTATATTGGGATATTTTAAGGGATGCCCTTGATATAAGGAACTCTCCTAATAACTTATCCTAGACCCTTTGCTCTCGTCTATAAAAAGACAGGACATCCTCTACATCCTCTAAATCTGAGAGTGGTGTGTGTGTGAGCCACAATACGCTGCATAAGAGAGAGATTAGAGTTATTCTCTCAATCTCCTTAAAACCATCAATAACAGTGATCCTGTGAAAGGATAAGAAGATATGAGAAGGGTCTAGATCCATTTTAGTTCTCTTTACAGATCAATATATCGATGATATTCAGATCCAAAAGACGATGCTCTTGAAGATCTAATTGAATTTTATTCAGATGACATGTAAAGATGCACATTATAAATATATTTAATAATAATTGATTTGATATAAAAAAATTAAATATAATAATTTATATAATTGTAATTTTTATACTTACCACCACAAGTCCCTCTGTCAGTTCTCTTCATCTTTGTCATATTTAGATATCACAATCAAACGAGCGACTTGTCACCTCTTTAAAATCTTCTGTACCTCTACCTCTGCCAAAACTTGTCTGACTTCACACTTACCAACTGTCTCCTTTTTCTTGATCAGTAGAAGACCTATTCAGAATCATACAGTATCAATAGAAATAAAAGCTAGCAAGACTAAATTGACAATATTTGTCGTGTTTGTTGTCAATTTACAAGCACACTCCCTTCCAAGAACCAATTTTAACGGACTCTAAATATGCTTAATTTTTTGTTCGTTCACATTGAAGGCATAAAAATAAAAGGAAAAGAAAACCACAAAGTTATGCAGATTCACTATTACATTATAGTCTGAGTGGTGTTTGTTTGTTCAGGATCGCATTAAGAGGCTGCCTAGGAGAATATTTATGAGAAACTAAGCAGTACTTCACTCGAACTATCTTGTTCTGGTGTTGTATTTCAAGAAAAGATGGATTTCGATCTTTAAGCTTTTGATCCTAGAGTTCCTGGATCAGGAACCTTTAGGGCTTATACAGGTTAGCACTCAAACATATATATCTGACAGTGGACTAGGATGGTACATCAGCTACAATATTGTTAATTTGAAAACAAAACAATTAAATGATGTAACTGATCCCAAATGTGAGTGGGACTTACGACCTGTTGTTGTTGAACACAAAACAATCCCTTGTCAAGTTCATTGGATAAAGTCAAATGAATCTGCAGCATAAAGATCATAATTATGTTACAGACAAACCAATTTGCAAGCTCTGTAAGGAAAGTTTATAGTAACAGAAAAATAGTGCCTTCAATTTATCAACATTTTTTCCATTGTCTCTGGCCCATAACAGTGACTGTCAATCAGAAGATTCTCACTGCATTACCTTCTCTCTATAAAAGAATGCATAACCATTTCAGGGCCACTATATTAAGTGCAATTTCAGCACTCTCGTATAACCTTTAACTCAGCTTATGCCAAAACAAAGGAAAACGGTAACCTCTTTCTCAAGCTTTGCAATCCTCTATACAAGAGCATCCCTGTCCTTCACTTGCAACACAGATTCATCAAAAAAATGCTGCATCCGTGAACCGCCGCCACCAAGCGTCCACCTCCCCGCTGCAATACTATTTTTTAGTTTAAGAAAACATTAGTTTTTGTAATCAAATATTATAACTATAACATTATTGTTATGAATGTTCATTGTATCACTTCTTAATGTATTGGTCTGACATGGGACTGATACATGTTGTTACGAACTTAGTTGATTTTACCTAAATCATATAGTACTATTATATGTTCATCCGTAAAGGACAACCTCCTCGAAGTCTCATATGGTCCCTTAGAACCTACAAAAGAGAAAACGGATTAGAGAAAATATTTCTCATGGGATCCACAAGCAACCACTTTAGTAAACATTTTATATAGCTAGTGCAAATTATAAACATGGACTTTACAAATTCTGAACGGTCATACACAAAGGATCAAGGTTTATTACAGACCGAAGTCCCTACAAGTGTCCACATGACACAACTCTCATTTATAAGCCAAAATCAACTACGAAAGCTAACAAACTAGGACTGCCAAGCTTACTGCTAGCCCACCACTTGCTATACAAAGTATGAATAAAACTTGAAAGATACGGACATACATGAGTATTACATTGAGCACCCTTTTTATATTTTTGTCCATGACATTCTCCTTAGTTATTCCTTTGACGTCCTCATCGAAGCCACTGAAGACATTGCAGTTCCTTGCCATTTGCTGAATATTCAATCTTCTACTATGGCTACAACACGCCTCTTAGCTCCTAATTACTCTCTGTCGCTATCATTGAGTAGTCAAACTTTGATCTGCCATACTGCTTTAACTCGCCAATGACTGACTCTGGTATGGGGTCGGCTGAGTTGTGCTGATTCTTTTAATTCTTATATATCTTTTTGATAAAGAAAAATATATTTCTTGTTTTACGCTAGTATCTCAAACATCTCATGTCGCTTAAATTGGGTAGATGCTTGTTGGAGGTTAACGAGCATCGCCTTGCATACTTTAAATTTTTTTTAGGTCTTTCCTTTATAAAATTTGCCCATCGATTCTTCTTTAACTTGGTTGTCACTTCTAAGTAGGTTTACATCACTTCCACTTTCGATTGACATTCTATTAGGAAATAATGCAGACAATCTACTATCAGTAGCACCGATCACCAATGGTAAAGATTTGACAACTATTATCTTCCATTAGATTTCCTAGAATGGTCTTTGAACTTGTGTAAAGCTCCTCTATAAGATAAATAAGAGAACTGGGATACTTGGTTTCACCCATTCTCTTATGAGTTGAGAATGTAAAATTACTTGACTTTGCCCGCCTCCTCGAGGTTGTACTTCATGCATCAAACTGGTAGTCTTCGCCCACTCTTTGCTCACACTTTCAAAGCACCTAAAGTGTTTATACTCCTTGCATTTAGTTAGCTACTATGATTCACCCTCTACTATCGAACTTCTTGAATGCAATAAGTTTTACCCGAAAAGAGTAAAATTTCACCCTAACTTAGAGAGAGTCTTTGTCGCCTACTCCTATAAGTAGAAAAGATACAGCTCCATGTACTGTATACTTCATTCCTTGGTTGAGCACTCCTGCATCAACTCAAAGTCCCACACTTTCAGCTATCTTAATAAGAAGCTCGTTGACATCGATCTTATGAAGTTCCTTGGCCTCTACCCTTCAGCCGTGTCCTAGTTGCCTTTGCATTCTCGACCTCCTCGGCTCCTTTCACGACCAACGATCTTCCTTCATGAGAGCAAGGGATTGATGACTCTATGGAAGTCCTGCATCTGTGATACCATGATGTTGCCAAGCCCATGACACTACTATATGTTATCTAGCATCTATGTCCCTTTCTTCGTAATTGATAGACCCGCCTCTATGACATCGTGGCACTCCTCCGAATCCACCTCCATTCTGATTGATGCTTTGCTTTTGGGTAGTTGATCCACTTTGGACTCGTCGTGCATCCTCGCTCCTTTCGACTACTTGCTTCAACACCTTTGTGTTCTCTGAGCAGATTCCCTTATTTGATGGAAAGATAGACTATAACTCCCTTGCATGGCCTCTACCATCCTATTCCAGAGCTCGCATCAATTTTATTCTACTTAGCTTCCTTAGTAGTAACATTCGCTTACTTGGACTTGTCCTCTGACTTACCGAGCTCCCTTAAGCGAATATGAGCACTAGAGCAATCTAACTCTTTCGTCGCTTCGATCATACCGCTATATGAATCACTAGTACTTGCACTTGAAATTCTCCCTCGATGGTACATAGCCCCCCATATACTGATGACCAAGGCTTTCATCCAATGTAAAATTTGATGCACGCATAAAAAATGCACCTTTGCGGTACCATGAAATTCACTCATTGAATTCATAGCTCTTCTTGTCATTATGTTGTTCACCGAAGTGGAGCTCCTAGTAGCTCCTGATCATACCTCGGTATGATCACGTCCCTCACAGGACTTCTCCCGCATGTATTATATTGCCTCAAACTATTCCACCATGATACGCTACACCATGTCACCTCCTGGTGACATCTCCATTGCATTCAGATTCTTGTGGGATGAACTCAGACTACAATCTCTCTGTGTGTGGCCTCTGCAAGCACATCGTAGGGCCTCCGCCACCTCCAATTATGTTTGCTCCTTTAGCAATTCACCTTCACCCACCCATTCTCAGGACACACCCGGATGAAGCATCGATCTTATCAATCTATCACCAAGTAGCTCTCGAAGTCCTTAGACTTCACTAAAATTGGTGCACCATTGCCTGGATCCTAGGCCTCTATCCCCCACCAACATAATCTCCACTGTGCACTACTTTCTTCATGATAACTCGAATGGCAGTACTGTGATATATTCTTCAAGAGTACTCACCTCTGCATCCTCTTGCCCCGTGCTAAGGCCTTATGATCCCAACTTCACCTCCATAAGTTGAATCATCTTAGTTCCTCCACCAAATGCATCTCTAAGACAAGGCGTAGGTGCCTCGAAACTCCCTTCATCTTTGGCATCATGCAAGATGAGTTCGCCCTATCAGAATGAAGAACTCATGGAACGACATGATCCCACTCTTGCCTCTACAAGAGCTCATATCTTTGACCTCTGTCCAAGGAAAGCTTTGTGCCTCCGTTCCATGTTCCATCTTCTACATCGGCTCTCTTCATGTAGCTTAGATACTTCACCAAGTTCCATCTAAGTTACTCCGCTCCTCAATTTACATTGAGTGCATAATGGCCCTCATGTCTGCCATTCCATGGGTCAACCCTCTATTGAGTTTGATTTCCATATTGACTTTAAGTGTACCTTCATATAATATTGTCATGGATTGTTCCCCCATTTGATCTTGTAATGCATCTACCACTGCATTACCTCATGCGAGATCATGCAATGACTCCTTACTGCTTGCTCAGTCCGTTGAGCTTTATGGTGATCTTGAGGTACTCCTCATCAACATATATGGTCCACTACACATGAGTCTCTCCCTCTAGAGAATCAGGACTTATCCTTGTTGGATATCTATCATGTTGGAGTAATTTTCCTCTTCACATCCTTCCCTCTGGAAGTTTCGAAGATCACCATCCCCTTAGACAACTCCATCTTGCTGAACAGATTGTGCATTATTCTACCCTCGTAAACACACTTGTTAGGTTGTGACTTTCGCTAATACAACCTCCGCTGCACCCTTCAACCTCCGATGAACGTATTCTTCCCATACTTAAGAGAAAGTTTCAATGCTCTGTGGCAACAAGTTTTGGTTGCCTTGGGATGGCCACAGACACTCCATCATCTATATACAAGCCCTTACATGAGTACCGATTCTTTGAGTTTTCCCTAAACGGTCACGCATGCTAGCTGCCCTCTACGCAGCATAGCTAGGTCCCTTACTTTTGCATGACAAGTGTTTTTATGTGTGCTTGTCCCACTCTGATACCAAATATCATGAACTTAACTGGTTTTGCCGAAGTCATACGGCACCATCGTATGTCCATCCGCAAAAGTCAGCCTCTTATAATCTCCTAGGACCTACATAAGAGAACGGGCGGGTTAGAGAAAGTGTTTTTAACAGGATCCACAAGTAACCACTTCAGTAAACACTTTATATAGCTAGTATAAATTACAACCATGAACTTTATAAACTCTAAATGGTGGCACACAAAGGATCAAAATCCATTATGGACTGAAGTCCCCACAAGTATCCACATGACAACTCTCATTTACAAGGCGAAACTAGCTACGAAAGCTAACCAAACTAGGGTTGCCAAGCTTACTGTTAGCCCGCTACTTGCTGTACAAAGTATGTATAAAACTCGAAAGACAAGAACATGCATGAGCATTACATTGAGCACCCTCTTTATATTTTTATTTGTAATAGTACAATACATATTAATTTATCAGTACACCTCATCATACCATATGTCAATACATCGATAAGATTTAATATATATCATATCAACAATCGATCATTACATTGGTGCTGACCGATAAGAAGAGCTATAATTATTATAAATATGAGACAGTCGATTAGAATTTTTAACTATAGAATAGGTTTCCATTATATATGTAATTCAAAAAGTAAAAAGTTAATAATCAATAATTTAAATTATAAATAAACTAAGAAAATTTTAAAGTTTAAAGGAATTGAAGGTTTGTTGTCAAATAAAGTAAAGAAAGAAATTAAAGGTTTTCTCGCCATTCACTTGGAACCATGCCTGAGGTGGTGGCGGTGCCTCTACCACGCTCTTTCCCTTCACCTTCAGGGAGGTCATCGCACCGACGTCCCATAGTTTTGCAAACGTATCCTCAACGAGAATGACCACCCTTGCTTCTAGGGGGTGAACATCAAGAAACTGTGTGTTCATCAATTCACCTACAATGCAACCCTATTAGGGGCTCCTGATCTCGAATCGAGAGCCATAAACCCTAATCAAAATATGAACAATTTGTGGAGTAGGAAGATAATGCCAAAGAGTGACAAGGAGCCAACGGAACAGAAAACAAATAGAGAAATTCCTACTCCAATCGCAAAAAAAGAGGAATGGGATCAAGAAGGAACCTTTGGAGCCCTAAGTTGGGGAGTAACATCTAAAATTGAGGATGACATCATAACGGGAATGATAGGAATCCAGCAGGGTTGAGTCATAATTTCCCTAGAAGTAGTCAATAAAACCTTGTGAGATTGTAATAAAACCCTACATAGCCACTTTTATCCTATAAAGAAGTGTGGTTAGGGTTTAGATTGGGGTCTTAGGCTTAGTAGCCACCACCTCCTTCATTCAGCTGGTCGGCTAGGGTTTCCCCCTACTTAGGTCAGCTATAGAGCCAACCTAGCCGCCACTTGTTCCTACTTAGGTAGGTCAGCTATAGAAGGGGTAAATAGATAATTTTACTTAGGTAAGCATCACATGGTCTAGGGTTTAGAATCCTATATAATAATGTAGCTACCCTCTCTCTTGAATAAAGTAATTATCATCTTTTATTCAGCCTTGTGCTGAGTCTAGGAGGGAGGAACCCCTACAACGTTCCAAGGGTTGATCCCCCTCAAGGGTCAAAATCTATAGAACTCCTTTTGGGGTTCTATCATCTAGTATAAGAGCTGCATTTCTGCTGCCCTGTAGCCATCTCTACCACCTCCATCTTCCTAAGCAATCCCCACAATTGCTTTTGACGTCGCCTCCATCATCGCCTACTAAGCCGCAGATCCATAAATCTGTTATCGTCCTCTACATCAATATCTAGAAATCTGATATAATTTTATCATCCACGCCTCTTCAATACTGTAAGATCTTTTTTCTTACATGTTAAAGAATTTTTTTAAATTTTATCCACTGTAAATTTCGTTCGTCACAAACGTTATCATTGTTGTGAAGGCAAAATATTACAAAAAATTTCAGCCACATTTTTGCCTCTTGAAACAAGTTTATTTCTTCTCCTTTTTGGCTAAAATTTTTATACAATCCCATAAATCAACTTAGCTTTCATCTAAGATTAGTTTCTAGAAAAAATTCTTTTTGGAACTGGTTTTATTGTAACTTCTTTCATCATCACGCAGTGCTCAAATTTTATGACAAAGGATATGTCTTCCGTCTTTTGCCCTATTTCTCTACTATTACACTGTCGAAATTTTATTAAACTTTTTACTGATATTGATCACATCTGAACCAAGGGTTTTTATATATGTTTTTTTAAATTTTTCTTTGGAATTTATGTCGAGATTCATCGTTTCTCTGACATAAAATCTGTTCGGCAGGACAGCATATCACAGCACCTTTCATCATCGAATTCTATCAGATTTGAGTGCTGTCTTTTGTGAGATTTTAGATTTTTCTTCTCTTATCTACAAACCCTACCATCCTCACCAAAAATCCTTCTAAACAACACCCTAACCTGATCCCAAACAACCACCCAAATTAACCCTAAATCGTAGCCTACTCCTATCTAAATTGATCCACTCATCCAACCGGCCACCACCTCTCTAAAAATTCTCATGCCACTAACCCATCAATAGAAAAAAGATCTCAATATTATAGATATAGAGGCATATACCATGGCATCAGAGGAGGCCATCAATGCCATGTTTGAAGGCTTTGAAGGTCGCATGGAGTATAAGATGTAATCCATTTTCGTCGAATTCAGCATAGGCCGATCATAAAGTCCAACGAAGTCACAGCATAGAGAGACTTGAGATGAGTGAGATGATCCTCAAGAGCATGGACATATCATCCCTGATCAGAATAATCCACACATGAAAGTGGACTTCCTAAGATGGGAAGAAGGAGACCCGATCAGATGGATCTCACGTACGAAGCGCTATTTTTGGTTCTACAGAACCGCCAATGCTACACGGGTGGAGATTGCTGCCAACCACTTCGAAGGAGATACTATTCAGTAGTTCAATTGGTTTGAGCACACCCATGGAGGAGTCTCTTAGCAATTCAAAGAAGGACTACTAACCCACTTCGGACCAACCAATTTCAATAACATCGACGGACAATTGACAAAGATTTGTCAAACCTCTACAATACAAAAATACCAAACAAGATTTGAATGTCTAACCAAACTATAGATTGGTCTAAGAAATAACTTTTAGGGACTTTTATTGAGGGCCTAAGGCTAGAGATTCGAGGAGAAGTAAAGGCGCAACAACTATACACTTTTATGGCAATGATTTCCTTCGTGCATATCCAGGAAGAATGATTGAACCATGAGGTAGGAAGAACAAGAATCACTCCCCGACCAACTATGCTGAGGCTACTACCCCTCTACTGCTATTCGAGCCCCCACACAAAAAAATTGACAAAAGACGAGCTTTACGAATGATCGGCCAAGGGGTTGTTGGCATTAAGACGAACCGTGGAGCCGCGAACATCATTGCAAAAGGGTCGACTCCTCATGATTGAACCAGCAGAGGAGAAGGCCTCAAACCTGAAGAGGGAGCCATGGAGGAAGATCCACAACCAGCTGACTATATACTGCACGCGTTGGCCGGCTACTCCAACCAGTAAACGATAAAAGTTAGAGGACTTCTAAAACAGTAATCCAATTGACACGAGCAGCACAAATAACTTTCTCAATAATAAGGTTGCTGCATGTATGATACTTTAAATCAAATATACAACAAGTTCGATGTAAAGGTCGTCGACAGCCGAATCTTCAATTGCGACCAATGGTGCCCACTAGTGAAACTGCTCCTCCAAGACTAAGAAGTGGTAGTCAATTTCTTCCTCCTACCCATTGATGATTATGAAGTTATGCTTAGGATCAAATGACTTATGATGCTAGGTGATATCTCCTGAAATTTTTTGAAACTAATCATGAAGTTTTATTGCAAAGGGAGACAAGTCACATTACGAGGCAAGCGTCGGAGCCATATTTCCATCATTTCGACGCAACGAATAGAGAAAGTTTTACATAAAGCACATGGGAGATTTTTGATACATATCTAGTAGCCATCTAAGGGGGAGAATATATAAAATTTAGATCCTAAGCTTGCCCTCTTGCTGGACAAATTTCTGGATGTTTTCAAGGAGCCACATGGGCTACCCCCTAACTGGCCGCATGACCACCACATTCCTATTTTGTCGAGTAAACCTCTAGCAAATTTTAGACTATACCACTGCCCTCACTTGAAGAAGGATGAGATTGAGAATATCGTCTAGGAGATGCTTGACATTGGGGTAATTCGACCAAGCTGCAGCCCTTACTCTTCACCGGTGTTGCTAGTGCACAAGAAGGACGGTACATGACAGATGTATGTTGATTACTGGGCTTTGAATGCTATCATCGTCAAAGACAAATATCCTATACTAGTCATAGATGAGCTCTTCGATGAATTAAAAGGAGCCCGAGTCTTCACTAAATTGGATCTCGGTTCCGGTTATCATCAGATTTGGGTATGCACTGAAGATGTTCCGAAAACTGCATTTCGCAAGCATAACGGCCACTACGAGTTTTTGGTAATGCCCTTCGAACTTACAAATGCTCTTTCTACTTTTCAAAGCTTGATGAATGATATCTTTCAAAGGTTTCTATGCAAGTTCATGTTGGTATTTTTTTATGATATCCTCATTTATAGCCCTACGCTTGATATACATTTTCAGCACTTACGAACTGTTCTAACGATTCTTCAAGAGAATACCCTCTATGTTAAATAGTCAAAGTACAGATTATTATACTATAAAGTAGAGTTTCTTAGGTACATTATATCAAAGGATGGAGTGGCAATAGACCCGACGAAGATTGAAACAATGTAAGGATGGCCAAAACCTACGAACATAAAATCGCTATACGGCTTCCTTAGACTCACGGGCTACTACCGAAAATTTGTAAAGGATTATGGCAAGATTAGTGCCCCGCTCACATCCCTACTAAAGAAATACTCCTTCTTGTGGTCGGAACAAGCTTTTACAGTCTTTGAACAACTCAAGGCAACCATGATGATGACGCCGATCCTAGCGCACCCGATCGGACCTTCGTAATTGAGGCCAACATATCCGGAGTTGAGATCAGAGCTGTTCTAATGCAAGATGGTCAACCTCTCACTTACACCAGCAAGGCCTTGTCTCCCTCACATCTTAAAATGTTTGTGTATGATAAAGAAATATTTATCATTATACACACCGTCACGAAGTGGAGACCCTACATGATCGGACCGAAGTCTTAAATATTTTTTGGAGTAGAAAATATCTTCCTTAGAGTAGCAATATTGGGTAACTAAACTTCTCGACTTTGATTATGAAATTACTTATCAAAAAGAAAAAGATAATATTATTGCATATGCTCTATCTAGGCTATCGGGACAAGTCAAAATTTTAGCCATCTCCCTTCCTTCCACCAACTTCCTCGATAATATTAGGGAGGAGTGGAAGAATGAGCCAGAAACCCGAGGCATCAAAGAAATTTTGGAGGACTACACATGGGATTAGAAGGACTTACGCTACAAAGATTGAATTATTATTGGTCCTTCTTTCCCTTACATTCAAGTAATTTTGCATGAGATGCATTCTTCACCTTCGGCAGGGCACTCTGGATTTATAAGGACTTATTACAAAAGGGTAAAGCAAAACTTCTTTTAGAAAGACATGAAAAAAATCAATTTATGACTATGTTCAAATGTGATGTATGTCAGCAGCAGAAAGGTGAAACAGTGACAAATCCAAGAAAACTACAGCCGCTACCTATACCAGATTTAACTTGGACTAACATCTCCATAGATTTTATCGAAGGGTTATTACTATCTCAAGGTAAAAGCACAATCTTTGTGGTGGTAGATCGTCTAACTAAATATGCTCATTTTTATGCTGTAAGACATCCCTATATTGCTGCTAGTATTGCTCAACTTTTTATGAAAAATATTATAAAATTATATGAGATGCCAAGGTCGACTATGAGTGATCATGATAGGGTATTTACAAGTAAATTTTGGACCGAGCTCTTCCATTTATAGGGCACCCAATTGAAGATGAGCATAGCCTATCATCCATAAACAAACGGCCAAACAGAAGTGGTGAATAGATATCTCGCGACCTACTTATGGTACTTCACTAGCGACCGGCCCAAAGAGTGAGTGGACAAGGTGGCTTCCCTGGGCTGAATGGTGGTATAATACAACTTTTCATTTTTCGATTAAATGTATCCCTTACGAGGCATTGTATGGCCGACCACCCCCTGTAATACCCAAGTATATACTTGGTTCGGCCAAAATGGATCAGGTCGACCAAAACTTAATTAACAGGGACAAACTACTACAGTTGCTAAAAGATAACCTAATTGTCGCTCAAGCCGGCATGAAGCAACAAGCAGACAATCACCATAGTGAGTGAGAATTTTCAGTAGGGGATTGGGTCTACCTTTGCTTACAACCATACAAGCAGCTATCAATCAACACCAGAGTATCGATAAAGCTATCTCCATGATTTTATGGACCATATCAGATTTTGGAGCACATTGGGACTGTGGCTTACATATTAAGGCTTCCAGATGATGCTAAGATTCATCTCGTCTTCCACATGTCCCTACTAAAGCCGAAGTTGGGAAAACATGAACTGGCTCATACTCAGTTGTTGAGCACTACAAATGATGGTAAAATCTAAGTCCAACCTGAAGCTATACTTGATCGAAGAATTATGATACGCCGACAACGTCCTTCAACTGAAGTACTTGTGAAGTGGAATAACTTACCATCTAAAGATGTAACATAAGAGTCACATGAGGAGCTGAAGACTCGGTTCCTAGAGTTTATGGACCCTCAACCTTGAGGACAAGGTTGATTCTGAGAGGACGATCTTGATATGACTCCAATAAGGTTGAGCCCTATCTTCCTAGAAGTAGTCAATAAAACCTTGTGAGATTATGAGAAAACCCCACCTAACCACTTCTATCCTATAAAGAAGTGTGGTTAGGGTTTGGATTGGGGCCTTAAGGCTTAGTGGCTATCGTCCTTTTTACTGGGTTGGTCGGTCAGGATTTTTCCCTGCTTATATCGACTATAGAGCCAACATAATCGTCACCTTTTATTACTTATACAGGTCTACTATATAAGGGACAAAAGGATAATTTTACTTAGACAAGCACCACTTGGACTAGGGTTTAGAACCCTATATAATAATATAATCATCCACTCTATTGAATAAAATAATTATCATCTTTTATTCAAAATTCATTTCTTACGTCAACTCGGTTATATCATGCAAGCGATGGAAATAAAATCGACAAAGATTAATGTACACTACGTAACTGCCCTTGACCAGCAAACGGCTCCCTCGATGCGCTCTCTCAAACCAAAGATGTCGGGTTTCTGAAGGCGGCGAGATGCGATCGAGGCCGAGAAGGTACTGAGGAAGGGATAGCACTACTCCTTAATCTGACACCGCAACACCTCGTCTTCCTCTCTCACTCTCTTCTCTCCCACCACCCTCCAAAGTAATGAAGACAGAGCTCATGGTGGCGTTGCCCGCAATCCCAGCAGCCGAAAACCATAAATTAAGACAATTATTACAAATGTTGTATGCTTTAATTGAAGTCCTAGAATTGATTTCCCTGATTCAAGTCAAAATTTTGTCTTTTTTTATTTATTTCTCAGCTATATTTTCTTTGAATTAATTTACAATTATTTCGTTTTTTCTATGTATAAATCTACCAAATATCAAAAATTATCTCAAAGATGAGATCGATATTGTGACTTAATTTAATTTAGTGTTTGATAAATCATTGTTTCTTTGCTACTTTGGAGTTTGAGATGAATTACTTGTTTTGGATTGATGCATACGATTTTATTCTTTTAAACTAAATTTTTAAAAATAATTTTGATACTTATTAATTGATGTTGGACTGAGAGTACATATTAGTTAGTGTCCCCAATAGAAGAGTTTATCTTTTGAGGCGTGCTTATTAGTGTCCCCATCAAGAGAGTCTCCTTTCAGTATCATACGATCTATAAATTGTTTTTGTACTGACCAGCTCGATCCCGGTTTGAGCTTGACCTACACAAGAAACTCTGCTTTGATTTGAATTGAACTCTCATCTCTATAATAGAATTAGAACGCGATTGAAAATTAAAAAAAAAAAATTTATGTGCTGATCCCGCTGACTGTAGCCTTTTGTCATTTTGAGTGTCATGTGGAGTTCTAGATGAAGATGAACACTCCCAATACCATTGACGGATTGTCCTACCGAATCTGAGGATGCACAACCCTTTTTTATGTTATCAAAATTGGAACCAATTATTCACAATGATTAAATTAGAATTTGCATTTCCCTGTCTTTGGACTTCCCCACCGGCATGAAATCGTTGATGAAGACAGAAAACTACTTTTGAGTGTGGTGGCGGAGAATGGTCAGTCCCACTTCACCATTATACGTGACATCTTCTACACTTGGCGTGCATCTCGCCGAACAACATTGCAGACTTCGTTTCGCATCGATCCTTCTCTCTCAGCAAATCTCGACGACCCACTTGTGCCGTCGACAGCTCTTCATCTCCTGCTTTGTCCTCCAGTGGCGCTCCTCCATGCACCTTGTCCAACGCCAAACTGTCCTCTTCTTGCTATAAAGCAACCCTCAGTACTCAACCTTCTAGCTACTGATATATACATCATCCCTCTTCTCCGTCTCTCCTCGTTTCTCTTCGTCTACATAACCTCTTGGAAGCCAGCAGCCAGCTGGGCATGGCTGGCTATGTGAATCCTCTTGTGGTAGGGAGAGTGATAGGAGATGTGGTGGACCTCTTCGTGCCCACCATAAGCATGACGGTGAGTTTTGGATCCAAGCATGTGAGCAACGGCTGCGACATCAAGCCATCCATGGCTGCCAACCCACCGTCCGTCCATATCTCCGGCCAGCAGTCTGATCACTACACTTTGGTCTGTGAGTTTGCTTACTGTTTTGGTGTTGGAGCGTTAATTGGAACCCTAAGAGAAGTTTTCTTGTGTGTAGGTGATGACTGATCCGGATGCACCTAGTCCTAGTGATCCCACAATGAGGGAGTGGCTCCACTGGTAAGCAACCCAATTGTTGTCACTCACATATCTTTGCCTTTGGGTTCTTCATATAAGCTTAATCGTTTCAGGATGGTGATTAATATGCCTGGTGGAACAGATGCTTCTCGAGGTAAGTGCATTTGGAATCTCAATTAGAGCTGTAAGGCAATCAGGAAGAATAGAAGTAGGAGTAAAGCACCCAACAAGACTTAAAAGAGACTGACAGAGATAACACGCAATCTCAGATAGACTTGCATCATATAGTATAACCCTCTTTATCTACAGAGAGAGTAATCCACACTATAACACATGACACACGTCACTTGGCGGCAGCCGGTGTCTAGATCACGCTACAGCTGCTTGACGTACTACGTATACGTGTGTTTCTGCGGTGGGCAGGGGAGGAGGTGGTGCCGTACATGGGACCTGCGCCGCGCGTGGGGATCCACAGGTACGTGCTGGTTCTGTTCCAGCAGAAGTCGCGGCTGCCGGGGGTGGCGTCGCCGGCGGCGCGCGCCAACTTCAACACGCGATGGTTCGCTGCGCAGCACGACGACCTCAGCTTCCCCGTCGCCACCGTCTACTTCAACTCGCAGAAGGAGCCAGCGAACCGACGCCGCTGATCGAGGAGGGAGACGATTTTTTGAGCTTTGGTTTTCTGATTTTTCCTCTTCTTCTCCATGGACAATTACTAGGTGACGTTGTTGGCTGTGGGGTTTCGGTGATGCATATTTGTTGACTTTTGACCATGGTTGGTGGTGCGTTAATTTCAAGGCTACCTGGCAGCCTTCTGCAGTTCTATATGCTTCTTCTATCCCTTAAGATAACGTTGTAAAAGAAGATGTGAAGGGAGGGCAGTCACTCGGGGGGAGGGCTCCACATCAGCGTTGACGGAAGATTAAATGTTTTGAAGAAAATGGTGTGTGTGTTGTCTTTCCTCCCTCCACAGATGAGAAGTAAGCAGCTACTTACAGGAGTTCAACAGCATGCTGGTGAATAGTCTCCATCCTACGCTTTTGTCCAGTTCTCATGGGATCATTCATTTCTTCACAACTCATCCTATGCTTCGTTGGCCACTCTTCTTCGTGCTTGCTTAGAGAAGCTGTGGATTCACACAGTTTAAGGAACAAGTGCACAGACACACTATTTAACCAAAAGAAGTAAGCCACTCACATCATGATCGGTTTGCTGAAACTAAGCTGAATTTAATATGGTCTTCTTGCATTATCATCTTGATCAATGAAGATTTTTATATTTTTAAAAACAAATATTTTTTAAAAAGTAAAAAAAATTATTTTGAAAGAAGATGGAAGATATTATAATATCTCAAAAGTTGATATGTCTAGTAAATTACAAGATATTTAGTTAAGAGAAAATATATCATTTAAAAAGTAAAAAAAAATGTATATAAATATATTTTTGTATACTCGTCTTCCATTAATAGATGAGATGAGATCAGATCATTTGAATGTAAGTGCGAACCTTTGTTTTTTTCAATAACTTTCCTCATTTTTAATAAACTAATATCAAAGCCAAGTTATCCAACATGACAACCATTATAGAAGAATGTAAAGAAGGTATGACTCCAAACTAATAAAGAATGTATAGAATGTAATGAAGGTATGACAACCAAGATGAAAACCACTATCTCTATCCCTTGTCTCACTAGCAACTATAAAAATTGGAGCATTCAAATGAACACATTACTTGGATAACAAGATGCACGAGAGATAGTAGAAAATGGGTATAATAAACCCCAACATGAAGCTATACTCACGGTGAACCAAAAGGATTTTTTTGGGGGATATGAGAAAGAGAGGTGAGAAAGCTCTCTTCTTATCTATCAATAGTTTGACGAACAAACATTCACGAAGATCACTATCGCCACCAACTCCAAGCAAGCATGCGAGATCCTTTATAGGAATTATAAAAAAGGTATGACTCCAAACTCTAAAGTATAACTATCAAACACAAAGATAAAGAAGACTAAATCTATTTTGGACTACTTTACAAAAGTCTGGATCAGTGTCAACTAGCTAAGAAGAAATTGTAAGATATTACAAAATAAGAAAACAGAGTGGTAGAGAAAATCCTAAGATCCTTTAATATAGAATCTTACTATATTAAAAGTATATGTAGTAAAATTTTTCAATAGTTTTTAGACCATCGACGATATCCGTAAACCTGGTGTACATGTCTCCAATGAACTCACTTGATTTCATTCTAAATAATTTATAACTATGAACTAAAATATTAATTTTAGACTCCTTAACTTTGTTTGTATATGATTTCTAAATATCATAAGCAGTTTCAAAAATAAAAACTTGATTAAATTCATTCTTATCAAGTGTACAAAATAATGCATTCATTACGAAAAAACTTTCTTTTCAAAATCATTCCATTCATTCATGGGTTTAAAAGATTTTTTAAAACTATTCTACAAAATGTGCCATAAATCAAAATCCATGAAAATCAGAAAAATATACATTCTTGTTTTCTAATATGTATAATCCATACCATTGAACATAGGAGAATGTGCAATGAAATATCCCTCGTTCATATCAAACGAAGCCATTTAGTCACTTGAGTTTTTAATTTAATAAGTAGCACGTGACATTGATACCAATTGTTAAGATCAATTGGCACTAAGAGGAGGAGGAGGGGGGTGAATTAGTACAAGAGTTAAAGTGTCATATTCGAAAAACTTACTAATGTACGGAAGAAAAAATCAGAAACAATTCTTGAGTTTCGTTGGAAATGAATAATCAAACGATTTAAGAGAAAGTCACAAAATGATGCTTGTATCTTTCTTTAAACTAGTTAAGAGCAATTAAAAATAGTAAATAAGATAAGAATAGAGAGCTCATAGATTTATAGTGGTTCGACCACAACTTGGCCTATATCCACTCCTTGAGCCCTCTTCTTCGAGGTCCACGGGTGTCCACTAGCAATCTTTTTTGAATAAAGACCAAACACTTACACTTCCCACTCTCCTTTTCACAGGCTCAAGAGAGGAACATTACAAACTCTTACTCTTACAACTCAGAAGGGAGACTTTACAAAGATTACAACTTCTTTTCTCACTCCTTTGCCCACTTTTATTTTATTACACAATTTTAGCACACTATTTTTCACAGAATTTCTAGCCCAATGTGTTGTGCTAAATGTAAGAAATATTAGGATATTTATAAACCCCAATTGGCTTCAGAAATAGAGTAAAAAATTTAAATATATCTGAAAAAATCGAGTACGGGTGGTACCACCGTCGGGGCCGACGATACTGCCATCGAAAGCTGCTCAGGAAACAGGGCGACAGTGGTACAACTATTAACTTAGGCGATACGACCGCCGACTTGGATAGTACAACCACCATCCACCGATAGTACAACTACTGGAAAATCCCAAAAAAGTAGTTTCCTCCACTTTTTTAATCCCGACTTGTATCTTTAGTTGATCCCTTTCCAAGTCAACCAATTGAGCTCAACCTAAGCTAAATCCAAACTAAAGTGTAGGCCAGATTTGCCTTACTTGAGTTACTTTGGATTCCTTCAAAATCTAACTCAAGTAGGACTCAAATCTTACCAATGCTAACTACGACTAATTAATTACAATCATTATGACCATCAAGTCCAACAAGACCTTTCTAACTCCTGACAAGCTTTTCGGCACCCCTTGACAATCTTTCGACGAGTATCTTGGTCTTCATTTGGTGAACTCCTGACGTCTTCCTGGCAAGCTCCCGATCACCTCCAGCAAGCTCCCGACGAACTTCCGACAAGCTCTCAATATCTTCGACAAGCTTTGGGTTAGTCTCTCGACAAATTCCAATTGTATCGTCTGAATCCCGATCAGATGCCTAGATTTGACTCTAGCCAACATTTGATTATAATTTCTTTTTTATATCATAGTTAATCCCGTATCAATCATCTCTAATAAATATATTAGATTAATAACTCATCAATTGATTTTATTATAAAAATTAAAGATTAAATAAATCCACCATTGCACTACTAGTAAACATATAATGATAAATGAAATTGAACTCATTTGTATTCGGGAGCATATAATGACAAATGAAATTGAACTCATTTGTAACTCAAGACCACGTAGCCAATATAAATTTCATTAAACCACTTTGAGTTAAAAATTAAACATAAGGGGAAGTATTGAAATTAAGTTTAATTTAAGCTATATAATTATCTTGGAGGAAGAAAGATTTTAACTCTTGAAAAGTGCATGAATCATTTGGATATATTTTAAAAGAAGATAAAATTGTAATGAGAGATATTATTGATAGAACATATTCTAGCACCACCCAATTACGTATTGTGCGATAACAAGTCAGCAGTCTTATCGTGTCGACGTAGGGGCTCGGAGCCTACACAACGGGTGTGTAGTGATATGATACCTCAGATTCATATAAAGCCACAAATCATACACACCTCATTCAGGACCGTATAGGATGGCAACGTATGACACAGGTCATCCGAAAATGCACGAAGCGACACCGTGTGACATGTAATTGTGCTGGTCAGCCCGTGTCGTGCAGAGTGCATGGCCTGACCATCTGAAGCACTAATGACCATTAACAGATCATGTATAATCGACCCTCGACCACTATATAAAAGCTAATCTTCTAACCAACGCTAGAGGAGAGACTTTGAACACTCAAAACTCTCTCAACTCCCATACATTACTTAAACTCCACCATATTCTTTGGAGGGATAGATCATTCTATAATATTGAGGATTTGAAACTAACAAAATTAGAATTTTATACTCACGCTTTCAAATGGAAGAAGATTAATCTACGCCACATCACATCATCTAATAATTCTGAGTTAAACGCCACAAACTTTTTATTGGTGACACCTTGCTCTTTACGATATATATATATATATATATATATATATATAACATAGGCATAATGGTCATAATTTGAACGAATTCTACGTTGCAGTCGAAAGATGAACGGATAAATCTTCGTTGTTCGAGGGAAACATTAATCTTGTTTAGTTATACTTAGTGGAACCTTGAGAGCAACACCAAAAATGAACATTTATTGCTCATATTTGAGTGTTATATGTGTAATATTGGCTAATATAAAACAACATCAAGCATGACATCTCAATTTATCTTATTTCTCCTCCATCAAAATCTGACCTTAAGCTTAGACGTTACACTCGATCTATGATGATAATAACGTCGACACAAATGGCCAAAATTATAAATGATATTATAATTGTAGTACACTGGTGCAATTATAACACATTAATTTGGTAGAATTCGATCCCCGTCTGCGCATTATAAGACAAAACGGTCAACTGGGATCATCTCCTTGTTGGTCTTTTCCACTTCCTACTACACCTGCATGTCATCTTCTCCATCGTGTCGACTAGCCAGTTGTGCGTACCAAGCACACAATGATCTCAAAGCTCTGCCTTTCCACCACCAGCTTCTTCTTCCTGCTGCTTCTCGTGTCGACGACACCGACATATGTCTCATCGGACAATTCTCCTCGGCAATGCCTATACATTCCATGTCTGCCACCACCGACGCCAGCGGGCTGCCCGCCTACTCGACCGAGCACGCCGGAGTATGGAAGCTACCCTCCACCACCACCGCCGCCGCCGCCGCCGCCGACACCCGTGTTCTATTCATACTACCCACCACCTTATGCAAACTTCCTTGCGCCGCCACCTCCAAACCCAATCTTGCCTTGGTTCCCTTGGTACCACTACGCGCTACCGTCGTCTTCAGCCGCACATCCACTTGGAGTTGATGCTCTGGGAGTCATTTTGCTTTATGTTTTCCTTCTCTTATTCATTTAAATGATTTGTAGATAGAATCTTTTGGTAACAACGAATGACAGAAAATTTGCCATATTTTACATTACAATTATTGCAGTTATCTACTAACTTCATCTTCTTTTACTCGGTTCCAATACTAAACTAGAATATGTTGATTATGTCAAGTGATTAATGGTCGCAGGAGAAGCTGCAAAGGTAAATTCTCAAGACCCAACAACAAGAAGCTTCATAAGTATTCAAGTAATGTATTACTTCATCAAAAGGACCCCTTCAAAGTGCAAGCAAAAAGATAAAGAAGAGATCATTGTACTCACAACTTAGAAGCATAAGCAAACACCTCCTATCATCCTTACTTTTCTCGCCACTGTCAACAGTCACAACACACAGTCTTACGACACAAGTATCATTCTTTGACCATTTCCAACCCAGAAATATTGTTGTGTATTAGATAGGGGGTTCGTATGGAATTGAATCGATTTTTTATTTAATTTGATTAGAATAAAGTAGATCGGAACCAAAACTAGTTAGATACTATCTAATCAAATCGGTTCAAGATCGATTAATGGATTAATCAATTTTTAATTTAAAATTATTTTTAAAAATATATTTTTAAATAAATTGATTTAATCTAAATAACTAATTCGATTCACTTGAATCAAATCTAAATCTTGCTTCAATTATACAATAATATTTGGGAAATTAGACCCAAATTATTTGTGAAATTGTGACATTAAAATTCGGCCAACATCGCTTCCTAGTTTGATCATTAATTTGTGAACCCCAATCATTTTTAGAGTTTCTGCGTCAATTTGGTTAACTGATTTAAGATATCAAAGCAGTGAATTAGAATCCGATTGATATTTTTTTAATTAAATTTGAATCTGAATCGGTTAAGCGAATCAAAATTACTTATAGCTTTGAAAACAAACCTATTGATGAAATAGTTTGAATGGTTCAGTTCGATTTGCCCCATAGTATTGGATCTCATTTGGCTTCCTCTTCACACGTAGCTTCCCACTCCTCTCCCCTGTTTTTGACTCTATTCCCATGCACACGCTCTTGAATCATACTAACAACAACAGCAACAACCCTTCCTCTACCCTCAGCAACATCTCTTCCGAAAGCCATATCCATAGAATCTCTCCTTATGGCTGGTCCTCCTCTTCCTCGCTCGTACATCTATTCTTTCTTTCTTCCGTCTCTTGTGTTTCTTCTTCTTCTTGGGCCATGCAGCACCAGTCGCATGACAAGAGATGTTCCCGCTGGCGAGAGACAACCTGACGAGCTTCTTCGCCGGTTGCATCACACATCTCACAAAATACCTCGCTGCTACACGTTCAACTTCCTCAGTAGGGGAGTCCCGATCCCGCCGTCCGCCCCGTCGAAGGGACACAACTCCATTCCTAGTGATCAAAAGCTCTCTCCTTGATGAATGGTCTACATATGTATATGTTGGTCATGTTTCTTTTTTCCAATGATCATCAGGTACTTCAGTACTTGTACAAAATGAAAGGAATCATGTGAAGTAGATAACTCATTGTATCATCCATATGTACTGCTGCTATAATGTAAAGCATTTCCATGTGTGCTGCTATAATGTAAAGCATTGTATCATCGGTATGTACTGCTATAATGTAAAGCATTTCCATATGTACTGCTATAATGTGAAGCATTTCCCCCCTTCTTTATGGATTGTGTACTCACTTGGGCTGCTATGCATGCCAAACACTACCAGTTGGTTCGATTCCTTACTGCTTCAGAAATAGGGTAAGGAAATAAAAGGCTTTCATCACTTATTTCAGCACGAATATTATAGGAATTTAATACAATTTAGGATGAAACATTAGCAGAAACAACTGCTCCATTGACTTCCAGAGCCTAAGGATGATGGATGGCATCCTAACCAGTTGACGAGCGATGACACAGCAGCTGTTCAAGGAGAGGAGATGATGATGAGTTGATCACCCAGATACACAACACTTGCCCTCTCACCCTCCTTCACTTAGGTTGGCAGCTCAGGTTTGCCTTCCATAAATATTTCAGGAGACTTCAGTGTTATGGAGATTTTTCATTGGTCATTCCTTAGAGACAGGTGTAACACACATAGACACGAAAACCAAACCTAGTCTTGTTTTCTACCGCAAAGATTGTTCATCTGGATGAGGAGCATGAAAAGGAGATGCATACTCTTATGGTAGAAAACTCTGTTTCCTTTCCGGAGATTAAGGAGACAGCTGGGTGTCTTGGTTGAAGAGAAAATGGAGTCGAACTCTCTTAGGGTTATTATGTATCTTTGGATTCCTCATATGAACTTATTTAGAAAACTAGGTTACGAGGTTTAGGTATAGAAATAGGATGATATGATTTGATTATTCCATTAGGATCTTGATGAGAAAGAGGGACATACACAGAGAAAAAGGACTTTTGAGTATATTAGAGTTTTCCTTGATAGATTGAGTAAAAATTCTTTAGAGATTATGTAAGAGAGTCTCGGGCTTGGGGTTTAAACGAAGGAAACTTCTATTACTTATAGTTTACTATTTTTGTATTAATAATAATTTAATTTTTCTGTACGTAGACAAAAGAAAATAATTGTCTAATTCATCAAATTAGAGAATGTTATTTCCAAGAAGTAAATAAATAATTTTATATTCGATTTAAAATAATTTTTAACAAATTGTGCACGTCACTAACAGTTTACTGCACCATGAATCACTTATATATATATATATATATATATATATATATATATATATATATATATATATATATATATATATATAATGGTGCTGACCTGAAGTTGTTTCTTTTGGTCATTGGTGGTATAAAGTAGTCTGTACGTGGCCACCACACGAGTCAACACGAGCGATTAGAAATTGGGGTTCGTCCGGGCACGTTGCCTATAAATAGAACTTGATGTGATTCCAAATCTAGAATTAGGCTGCTGGTGTTGAAGAGAAAGAGATCTACTTGTGGTTGCAAGTTTGACATCGCTGTCAAAGATAATCTCATCATAGTCAAAACAACACCTGTCGACCTATGTCAGACAGCAATTGATGGATCATTCAAATGTTAAAATTTTTAGAAGTAGCTAAAATATTCTAAACAATTATCTTATAATCAGTTTGATCTATCCTATAGAACGTCAGAGAAATTATATCATACATTGATTTTGAAAGGAGAATTAACCTTTCAAATATTATAGGGATTAATATTTCTTAGATAGTCGATTATAATATTGAAAGAAAATTGATCTATTACTTAATTAAAAAATAATGGAGGCTACATACTTATATAGAGCTCCAAAATTCTAACCCTAAGAGGCTCCTCCCAAACCAAATCCCCTTATTACCCATTCTCCATAGTCTGCTTGCCCAATAAGGGGGCGACAGCCAGGAGGCTGCATCAAACCATGTGTCCCCTGCTTAAACCCTAGCCGACCTGTCCAGTAAGGGGGGGCGGTGGCTAGAAAGCTCTAAGGCCCCAGGATTAAACCCTAGCTAACTTGCTTTATAAGATAGTAGGCGGCTAGGTGGGATTTATTATAATCTCTCAGAATTTTTATTATCTGCTACTTGATTAAATATGACACAATCCTACTAGGGTTCTATCAAGCACGTCATCTTCAGATCAGCCTTGTCCTCAAGGCTGAGATTCCATAAACTCAAGGAACCTGATCTTCAGATCCTCATATGATTCTCATGTGGCATCTTTAATTGACAAGTTACTCCAATGCACCGGTACTTCTGTAGAGAGACGTCAGTGACGCATCACAACCCTATAATCAAGTATAGCTTGGGGTTGGACTAGAATATCTCCATCAGCGATAGTGTTGGGCAATTGAATCTGGGCTGATTCGTTCTCTCCTAGCTTAGGCTTAGGCAGGACACATGCAAAACATGGTAGATTTTCACATCAACAAGTAAGTTTAATCTGTACACCATGGCTCCAATGTGCTCCATGATCTAATAGGGACCATAAAAGCATGGGGATAACTTCATGGAGGCTCGTGTGTGGATAAACCTAATCTCCTACTAAGAACTCCCTTTCACTTTAGTGTGTCAGCTTGCTGCTTTATTCTGGCTTGAGCGATTAAGAAGTTATCCTTTAGTAGCTATAGGAGTTTATCCCTGTCAATTAAATCTCAATCGACCTGATCTACTTTGGTTGAGCTAATTACATACTTTGAAATTACAAGGGTCGACCGACTATACACTGCTTCATATGGGGTACATTTAGTAGATAAGTGATATGTCATATTGTACCACCATTCAGCCCAAGGAAGCCATTTTGTCTATTTCTTTGACCGATCACTAGTGAAACATCTGAGGTATGTCTCTAAGCACCTGTTCACCACTTCAGTTTGACCATCAGTCTACGAGTGGTATGTTGTGCTCATCTTTAGCTTGGTGCCCTGCATTTGAAATAGCTCGATCCAAAATTTATGAGTAAAGACCCTATCATGATCACTTATAATGGATCTTAGCATCCTATGTAGTTTTACAATATTTTTTATAAAAATTTAGGCAATGCTAGAAGTGGTGTATAGATTTACATCATAAAAATGAGCATACTTTGTAACCAGTCAACCACCATGAGAATTGTGCTTTTACCTTAGGATTGTGGCAGTCCTTCGATGAAATCCATAAATATATCAATCCACACTGAGTCTGGTATGGGTAGTGGTTGTAGCTTCCCAAGACTTGCCACTATTCCACCCTTTTGTCATTGGTGTATGTCTCACTATGCTACAAATTCAGAAATAATTTTTTTTATCCATCTTCAATAAAAATTTTGCTTAATTCTTTTGTAGGTTCTAAAAAACCCGGAGTGCCCTACTGAAGGTGTTGTCATGAATGATCATCACTCATTGCAACATCTTCGCCCTATTTTGCTTTGATTTTATGTGTTTTTGCCTAAAAATTATGAGCAAAAATAGTTTGGAACATTATAAAATGATCGCTTGCTGTGCGAAGCCAAAACAACTCTGTGTTGGGTCATTTTCACATGCTGCAGTGAACGCTCTGAGCGGCCCAAAACGTTAGCCATCTCAGCCCCTTGGAACCACTAGAGTAGCACAGGGTTGGATGGGGCTTCAGGTATGTATCGGGCATGAGCATTCATCAAGAGTTAAACTTGACTTACGTCTGATACCTTGGGAACCGTTGTTTGTGGACTTGCGACCGTTCTTACAGCCCTCCAAAGTCTTGTTTCATTCTCTTTCTCCTTTTTTTCTATTACATTTAAGGTGTTCGACAAATTGCTTGTAAAACTTTCCTCTTTGTGAGACGTCGGGACTTGTCCATCATTCATTTTCAAGCTAATCAACTTCGCTTTTATAGGTCCTTTAGGATCAACATGAGGTTGTGAGTGGGCTGATCCTTTACGGATAAATAATGCTTCAACATTTCAAGACTTAGGCAATCCCAGCTAAGTCCGAAATATTGGTAAGGTTGCTTCACGACTTAGGCAATTTCAGCTAAGTCTTTAAGTTTGCCGCTATGGTGACGCACGACTTAGGCAAATTCAGCTAAGTCTGTGATATTGTGATATCAGAGTAGGCAAGTAATTCAAACAAGCAACGAAGATGATTCGTAATCTCACCATGGCAAAACCCCGTGATGAATCGAGCAAGATGGGGCAAGTCGGACCCTTGCCCCAAGCAGTCGCAGGTAGGCTGCAAGTGTAAACTTACTCACAAGCTACTTGAGCCGCTCATGAGGAGCATGACACCGAACAAGACGAGCGTGAAGTTGGGTATTCTCCGCGAGTAGAGGAGGTGCAATCTGGAGTGCTGATCGGGAAAAGGAGCCACAATGATAGACTTAAACGGTAGAAACCCACCTCGATATTCTTGAAGCGATCTTGGAGGAACTCTACCAAGGCCAATGAAGGCTCCTTGGGGTAGAGAGCTCACAAAAAGAAGTTGAATCTCAGATTGATAGGGTTAAGTCCCAAGTTGACCGATTGACGGAGGACACTAAAGACATGGTGTAATATCTATACGAAGTTATAGCGGAACTCATGTCTAAGGTGACATTGCTCATAAGGACTGTTAATGCGAGAGGAAACAATATCTACGCTGCACTACCACAAAGCTTCAGGGCACCTAAGTCGCATTACTATGAGGGTGCCAGGGATACCAAAGAACTCAAAATTTTCCTGTTTGATATGGAACAATATTTGCGTACTATGAGGCCCGATTTTAAAGAAACCAAAGTTTCTATAGTAATAATGTATCTGAATGAAGATGCAAAACTTTGGTGGCGAATCCATTAGGAAGAGATACAGCAGGGTTGATGCTGAGTTGATACACAGGAAGACTTGAAGTGAGAGTTGAGAACTCATTTCTTACTTGAGAACATAGAGTTTGTCGTAGGAAGGAAACTAAGACAACTCCACTAAAGTACATTAATTCGAGACTATGTGAAGTAATTTTTAGCACTAATGTTGGATATACAGGATATGTCTAAGAAGGACAAGCTACTCAACTTCCTCGATGGCTTGAAGCCATGGGCACAACAAGATATATTAGAAGAATGTCACCGACGTGGTTGGGGTAATTGCAGCCGCAGAAAGACTAACTGATCTTATTTATTCGGAGGATTTGGGAAAGAAGAAACAAACTTGGAAATCGCCCAACAAAATACTCTCGTGTGAAGGAGTCTAGGGGCGAACAAAAGAAGAAGAACTTCCACAAGGGACTAAGCTCAAAAGGTAAAGCCCCAAAATATGACGGATGCTTCTTGTACGGAGGACCGCACATGGTTAGGGAGTGCCTGCAAAAGCAGACACTGAATGCTTTAACTACATCAATACACCCTCACAAGTAAAACAAGGGCAAAGTCGTTGCCCTTAGTTCGACCAGTTCTGAATCCAGCAACGACGATGAGGAGTCGCAAGGATCTCGAATGAGAGCAATGCGTTTGTTGAATGTATTGCAAGGTCAAGTGGGGGAGAACATAAAGGCAAAACTACTGAAGGCAGAGAGCAGTGAGTTGATGTATGTGGACATCAAACTAAATGACCAAATAACCCGGGCAATGGTGGACACAAGCACTACTCATAATTTTATTGGTGATCAGGAAGCTAAGCCACTTGGACTAATCTTGGAGAAGAACCTAAGTTGTATGAAGGCTATGAACTCAGAGGCCAAGCGAATCTATAAACTAGCAAAAGGGGTCCCCATTAAGATTGGAACATGGAGCGGGAGCACAAATATAATAAAAGTGCCCTTGAACGACTTCCAAATGATTCTTGAAATAGAGTTCATGCATGCATCAAAGTTGGTGCCAATGTCATTCTTGAACTCCTTTTATCTAATGGGAGGTGATGACCCCTACGTGGTTCTGGTTTCTTAATGAGGAACTAAGGATCCACAACAAATATCAACATTATAATTGAAGAAAGGAATACGAAAATATGAATCAACCTTTGTAGCCGCTATAAAACTAGAGACACTTGACAGAGATGCTATTGAAGAACTTGTCGTAGTGGCAAACATTATGAAGGATTTCTCAGATATAATGCCGCTTGAGTTACCAAAAACTCTTCCACCATACAAAGGTGTGGAACATCGTATCAAGCTAGAGTCGAGAGTCAAGCCTCCAGTGATACCACCATACCGCATGGCCCCTCTAGAGTTGACAGAACTCAAAAAGCAGTTAGATAAACTACTAAGCAGTGGTCTCATCTGTAATTCAAAACCACCTTTTGAAGCTCCAATTCTCTTATAGAAGAAAAAAAGATGAGAGCATCCGATTATGTATCGATTATTGAGCCCTAAACAAAATGACGGTGAAGAACAAATATCCTATCCCACTCATCGCAGATTTGTTTAATCAACTGGGCAAGGCCAAGTATTTCTCTAAACTCGATCTTCGATTGGGGTATTGGTAGGTGTGCATTACAGAAGGCGATGAAGCAAAGACTACCTGTGTGATCAGGTATGAAGCGTTTGAGTTCCTGGTGATACCTTTCGGCTTAACCAATGCTCCGGTCACATTTTGTACTTTTATAAACCAATTGTTTAAGGAGTATTTGGACAAGTTTGTGATCATTTACTTAAATGATATTGTTGTCTATAGCCAAACACTTGAAGAGCATGTTGAGCACCTTCGAATGATCTTTAGAGTTCTCAGGAAAAACATCTTGTTTGTGAAGAGAGAGAAGTATACTTTTACTCAGATAGAAATTCTATTCTTGGGGCATCGAATCGACAACAGTTCTATCAGAATGGACAAGGCTAAGAGGTAAGCTGTGGAGGACTGACGAACACCAAAGAATGTGCCAGAGTTGAGATCCTTCCTTGGGTTTGTAAACTATTATCGATGCTTCATAACTGGATATTTGAAGCGCGTAGCTCCATTGACGGAGTTACTAAAGAAGGAGCAGCCTTGGAGATGGTCAGACAAATGTGAAGTAGCATTTTAAGACCTAAAGACTATGGTGTTGGAGGAACCAGTACTCAAATTACCAGACTATGAGAAATCTTTTGAAGTCCATACAGATGCCTGACTTCACTATTGGGGGAGTACTTATGCAGGAAGGTCACCTAATGACATTCAAGAGTCACAAACTCAACGAACCGAGCGATGATATCTAGTGCATGAGAAGGAGATGACAGCAGAGGTACACTATCTACGAGTGTGACAACACTATCTTCTGGGAGCACCATTCGTGCTAAGGACAGACAATATCGTATTGAGTTACTTCCAAACTCAAAAGAAACTCTCCCTGAAACAAACACGATGGTAGGACTTTTTAGTCGAGTTTGATATGGTAATGGAGTACAAGCCCAAAAAGGCAAATGTTATGGTCGATGCATTGAGTCGAAAAATAGAATTAGTGAATGCTATACAGTTGGATGGTAGATACCAAGCAAGTTAGTTATACTCTAACTTTCTTTCTAGGATCAGGGATGGACTGTACAATGATCCTCAGCCAACAACCCTGATGCAACTTATTAAAAAGGGAAAGACATGACGATTTTGGGTCTAGAATGGACTTATCTACACCAAAGGGCACAAAGTTTATGTTTCGTGAGCGGATAATTTGAGGCATAAACTCTTGAAAGAGTGTCACGATCCCCTTTAAGCTGGACATCCGGGCATTCATCGGACCATGGCACTCATGGAGAGGGCCTTTTATTGGCCGAAGATAGGGACTGATGTGGAGGTTTATATTCGAACATGCATTACCTGCCAATAAGATAAGGTAGAGCAGCAGAAGCCAGTGAGACTCTTGGAGCTACTGTCCATACCAAAAGGGCCATGGGAGAGCATCTCCTTGGACTTCATATCAAGCTTGCCAATAATAAGGGGATTCAGATTGGTGGTTGATCGATTTTCAAAGTATGTAACATTCATTGTTGCACCCCTACATTGTTCAGTAGAGGAGACGACTAAGTTATTGATGAAGAATATGGTGAAGTATTTAGGGCATAATTTGAGGCATAAACTCTTGAAAGAGTGTCACGATCCCCTTTAAGCTGGACATCCGGGCATTCATCGAACCATGGCTCTCGTGGAGAGGGCCTTTTATTGGCCGAAGATAGGGACTGATATGGAGGTTTATATTCGAACATGCATTACTTGCCAATAAGATAAGGTAGAGCAGCAGAAGCCAGTGAGACTCTTGGAGCTGCTATCCGTACCAAAAGGGCCATGGGAGAGCATCTCCTTGGACTTCATATCAAGCTTGCCAATAATAGGGGGATTCAGATTGGTGGTTGATCGATTTTTAAAGTATGTAACATTCATTGTTGCACCCCTACATTGTTCAGTAGAGGAGACGACTAAGTTATTGATGAAGAATATTGTGAAGTATTTGGGAGTGCCGCACAACATCTTCAATGATCGAGATTCACGGTTCTTGGGATGATTTTGGACTTAACTATTCAAATTGTTAGGGTCCAAGTTATACTTCTCCATAAACCTTCACCCCTAGACGGATAACCATACTAAAAGAATCAACTCGCTCTTGGAGCAATATCTCTAGAATTACATGAGTGCCAACCAATGAGATTGGGTGAAATTATTGAATATAGCCTAATTCTCTTACAACTTGCAGTGGAGCTTTGCATCCAACAAATATTATTATGGGATAACAGCCATCGATTCCTCACACCTTGACTATTGGTTATACTGGGAGTAGCCCGTTGGCATATCACTTTGCAAAGGAATGAGATCAGAATGTAGATATTGCTCGGGCCTACTTGGAGAATGGAGCCAAGAAGATGAAGAAGTGGATAGACTTGGGAAGGCGACTACAAAAATTTAAAGCTGACAACTTGGTATTGGTGAAGCTCTAACCAGCATCACTCTAGTTCTTTAGGCACAAAGTGCATAAAGGGTTGGAACACAAGTATGAAAGACTTTTCCCAATTATCAACAGGGTGGGCAACGTCTCCTATAAGTTGCAACTATCAGTATGGCTCAAAATTCATAATATCTTCCATGCAAGCAACTTGAAAGCCTATCGTTTAGATCCACAAGATGCTTTCTGAAATATCTTAATTTGACTATCTCCAATCAGAGCCTCCTACGAGAAGCGAGTTGAGACCATTCTAACGGATTACAAGACTAAGCTACCTAATGGGACAGAGCAAACTGAGTACTTGGTGAAGTGGCAAAAGCTTTCTCGAATAGAAACCAGTTGGGTGCCAGAAGATGACCTACGACATGAAATAGCCCATGCCAATGCCTATTAACAAGCGTTTATGAGGGCGTCGATAGTTTAAGTGGGGGAGAATGTCATAAACGATCGTCGCTCAATTATAACATCTTTGCTCAATGGATCGTTCATCATTTTTGCTTACTTATGCAATTATTTGCATTGATTTTATGTGTTCTTGCCTAAGAAATGTGAACAAAAATAGTCTAGAACGCTGCAGAATGACCTCTTGCTACGCGGAGCCAAAAAAGCCCAAAATAGCTTCATTTTGGGTCATTTTCATTTGCTGTGATGATTGCTCTAAGCAGCCCAAAATGTCAGTCATCTCAGCCCCTTGGAACCACTCGGGTGGCATAGGGCTGGATGGGGCTTTCGGCATTCATCAAGAGTTGAACTCGACTTGCGTCCGATACCTTAGGAACTGTCATTTGTGGACTTGCAATCATTCTTACAGCCCTCTAAAATCTTGCTTCATCTCTTTCTTCCTTTTCTCTATTGCACTCTAGGTGTTCGATGAATTGCTTGTAATGCTTCCCTCTTTATGAGATATCGGGACTTGTCCATCGCTCGTTTTTAAGCTAATCAACTTCTCTTTTGCAGGGCCTTCAAGACCAGCATGAGGTTGTAAGTGGGCTAACCCTTTGTGGATAAATAAAGCTTCAGCATTTCAAGACTTATGTAATCTCAACTAAGTCTGGAACATCAAGTAATGTTGCTTCACAACTTGGGTACTTTCAGCTAAGTCTTCAAGTTTGTCACTATGGTGCCACACAGCTTGGGTAAATTCATGTAAGTCTATGATAGTGTGGAGTGCATATCTTGCAGGAGCATTTTTATGCAAGGGGAGTCAATTATAAGCATGATGCGACCTTTGTAATGCAGATCTCTTAAATCCCAACTATAGTGGGCTATAAAGCTTGGCTCCTCCTCCAATTTTTTTATGATGTTTCTAGTCTCTAGATCTTTTCTCCATTCCTCCCTAATGTTCTCGAGAAAGCTACGGGTGGGAAGGGAGTTTGACGAAAATTTTGATTGCTCGGGTAGCTGTGAGAGTGCATTTGCAATAATGTTTTTCTTGACCTTTTTATAAGTAATTTCATAATCAAACCTAAGAATCTTCGTTACCCATTTTTGCTATTCGGGAGAGGATATCTTCTACTTCAAGAAATATTTGAGGCACTAATCTTCCCATAATCTTTCACAAATTTATGGTAGTAGCCCGTCAATCCAAGGAAACCAGGCAGCGATTTCACATTCTTTGGTTTCAGCCAACCTTGCATTGCTTCAATTTTGAAAGAGTCTATCGCTACTCCATCTTCTGATATAAGGTGCTCATGATACTCCACCTTTGGTTATAAAAAGCTGTACTTTGATTGCTTGACAAAAAAAATATTCTCCCGAAGAATCATTAAAATAATTCGTAGGTGCTGAAAATGGGTCTCAAGGGAAGGGCTATAAATGAGAATATCATCAAAAAATACCAGCACAAACTTACAAAGTAAACTTTGAAAAATATTATTCATGAGGCTTTGGAAGGTAGAAGGAACATTGGTGAGTCCAAAAGACATTACAAAGAGTTCGTAGTAGTCATTATGTGTTTGAAAAGCAATTTTTGGAACATCATCTTCACATACCCAAATTTGGTGATAACCGGATCGGTTGTCCAACTTCGTGAAGACTCAAGCTCCCCTTAATTCATCAAGAAGTTCATCCACCACTAGAATAAGATATTTATCTTTGACATTGACGTCATTGAGAACTTGATAATTGATGCACATTCGCCACGTTTCATCCTTCTTTCGTACGAGAAGCACCAACAAAAAGTAGGGGCTGTAGCTTGGCCGAATGATCCTTGTTTTAAGCATCTCCTTCATAATCTTTTTAATTTCATCATTTTGGAGGTGAGGATAGTGGTATGGTCAAGTGTTTGTTGGTGGTTTGCCCAAAAAAATTGGAATCTGATGGTCATGCCACTGGGTAGGAGGAAGGCTGGGTAGTTCGATGAAGACGTCGACAAATTCAACAAGCAGATGGGCAAAGTTTTGATCTTCAATTTTTGTTATCTTCCCTTCTGATTGCTACTGGAGTTGCATCAAGAAGCCACTATGCATCTTATGCAGGACTTTCTCCATTCGCTGAGTAGAAACGATTATTACGTTGCTTCCATGCTTCCTGCGTAGGGTCACCTATTTGCCTTTGCAGTAAAACTTCATAATTAATTTTGAAAAATTTTAGAAGACATCACCTAACATTGTTAGCCATTCTATGCCAAGCACAGCCTCATAATCATCAATTGGGAGGAGGAAGAAATTGGCCATAATTTCCTGGTCCTACAACAACAGTTTCACTTGCGGGCATCTTTGGTCGTACTTTAAGATTCGGCCATCGGTGACCTTAACATCAAATTTTCTATAATCCTTGATGTGAAGCACCATCTGAGCATCAACCTTGATGTTCAAGAAGTTATTGGTGCTGCCCGTTGTTGAATCTCAGATTTTGATGATGAAATCAATTGATGAGTTTTATGATCTAACTTGTGTGCTAAAGAAATGATGCAAGATTAACTGCAATAGGAAAGGGCAATATAATTAGATATTGGGCCAGAGTCAAGTTCAAGCATTGGGTCGAGGTTCGGACGATGCAATGGGAGCTCACTGAGAGTTTGCCATAGGTTGACCAAGGTTCGGACGATGTTGTCGGGAGCTTACCGAGAACTTACCAGAAGTTTGCTTGGAAGTTCATCGAGAGTTTGCCGACAGGTTGTCGGAAGCTCGTCGGGTGTTCACTGGAAGAATGATAGAAGTTCATTGGGAGTTTGCTGAAAGAAATCGGGAGCTCGCCAAGGGTTCATCGAAAAGATATAGGGAGTTCGTTAAAGAGACGATCAGATAATGAACATTGTACGTTGAGTGTTGTAGTTAGCATCGTAATGAGAGTTAGATTTACTAACTCAGTTAAGAGGCCATTAGGCCTTAATTGGGACTGATTTGGACTCACTATAAAAGTCATTTTAGTAACCCAAGGTCAGATAAGGCACGGTCTTCGAAGACACGATCTCCAAGATGACACAATCTTCGAAGGCATGTCAAGCGATTGAACCACCCAGACATAGTCTCCCAGACTGTCAGGTGGTTGAATTGCCTAGAATATAGTCTCCAAGACTATGTCAGGTGGCTGAACCACCCATAATATAGTCTTCGAGGCTAACACCTTGGGATCACTTTAAAAATAATTTTTTGCTCCAATTTTGAAGTCATTTGGGGCCTATAAATACCCCACCCTTTCTTGCCCGAGACATGCAAGAAATTAAGAGCAAAAATCTTGTGAAAACGCTATTATAATTGAGAGCTTCTCCTTATTTTGTCTTATGTAGTTTTTTGTTTAAGGGAGAATTTTGAATCTTGTAAAAGTAATCTCCTAAACCTGTAAAAGGAGAATAGAGTTGTAAGAGGGTAGTTAATCTTCACCCATTGAAGGAAGATCAATAGTAGAAGCCGATGGCCTCAACGGAGGAGGAATCGGGAAGTGGATGTAGGTCACGAGACCGAACCATTATAAAATCGATTTGCTTCATCTTCTTTTCTCTTTAACTTCATTGCTTTGTTATTTAACTATCTATTATCTGTGCTTGCACTATTACAAACATCTCTATAGTTAAACACATTTCCTATACGATTTTTATTCAGCAAAATTTTTAAATTGATGAATATTTCTCATCAGCACTAATTCACCCCTACACCAACCCACCCCCCGCCCGAGGGACTTTTTTATCACTCGTCCTCTCATGTTTAATAGGACATATTACAAGTTAGGATCAATTGACACTGAGAGAGGGGGGGGGGGTGGTTAATTAGTGCAAATATATATTTTAGGTTTAGATTAAAATTTTTCGATAACCAAGATAGGAAATCCAAAACTTTTCATTCTTAGTAAAACGATTGAGTGATTAAAAGAAAGTTGCTAAGTTAATGAGTAAACCGGAAAGATAAGCAACGTTTGAAGGAAAGAACTTATCATGAAAACTTTGCTTTCAAGGAGTTGAGTTAAATTGGAAGCATTAATACAGGAATATATAAGCAATTGAAAGTAAAGAAGCACTCACAATTTTTATAGTGGTTCGGCGTCAAAGGCCTACGTCCACTCCTGAGTCCTTCTTGAGGAACACCAGTTTCCACTATTGATCTTCTTTGGGTGAAGATCAAATTCTTACATTTTGCTTATAATGGAGATAAGATTATACCCTTTGATCACTCCCTTACCTCTTTTCTTTTTCTTACAATTCTCACATAATATTTTCTCAGAATATAATATCCAAAATTGTTATCTTAAATGTAAAAAAACTTGGGGTATTTATAAGCCCCAATTTGGCTTCAAAACTAGAGTCAAAATCCAATCATATCTGAAAAATCCGGATATGGGTGGTTCACCTATCGGCCTGGGCGGCTCAGCCATCTGAACACCTGGGTACGAGCGGTTTACCCACCATCAACCATTGGCCGTCGCTCAAATTCTATGGTACAGGCAGTTTAACCACCACTTGGGTGATTTACCCACTGAAAGCTTCTAGCCACCACCCAGATTTTATGGTATGGGTAGTCCAACCATCATTCACCGATGGTTTACCTGCCCGATTCTCCGCAAAAGTGGTTCTCTCCACTTTTTGAATTCTGACTTTGACTTTATGTTGACTAGCTCCTTGGTCAACTGATTGAGCTCAACCAAACCCAGTAGTGGATCCGATTGCCTTCTTGAGTTGATTTGGATTCCTTCCAAATCCAACTAAGTTTGACTCAATTCCTAACTATGACTCAGTGATTATAACACTTAATGACCAACAAGCTAAACAAGACCTAACTCCCACCAATCCAACAACCTCCGACATTCTTGCGACGAGTCTTCTGGTCTTCTTCCGGCGATCTCCCAACGTGTTCCCAATGAGCTTCCCGATCTCTTCGGCGAATCTCCTAATGAACTTCGGTGAGATCTCACTATATCGTCCAAACCCCGACCCGATGCTCAAGTTTGATCTTGGCCCATAATCTGGTTGTAACTTCATTACTCCTGTCACAGTTAGTACCGCATGATGCTAACTACGACTTAATTAGATACAATCATAATTACCAAACATCTATTACAAGACCATCCTAACTCTCGCCAAACTTTTTAGCTACCCCTGACAATCTTCCAGCGAGTCTCGATCTTCTTCTGGTGAACTTCCTTGCGCCATCCTAGTGAACTCTCGATACCCTCGGTGACCTTCTGACGCACTCCTGGCGAGTTGCCAACTGCATCAACTCGATGCATAGACTTAACCTTAGCTAATCCTAATTATAATAATCATTCCATCGTAATTAATCGTACATCAATCAATTCTAATAATCATGTTAGATCAATAACCCATCAATTAATTTCATCATCAAAATTCGAGATTCAGTAATCTCCCCCTTTTTGATGATGACAGGAGTTAATCCTAACTCCCTCTAAATCTATGCCACTTAAATTTAATAAAAGCACACACTCTTAAATTCAAGCAATTAATATTCTATGTAAATTTCAACATAAATTTGCATCAAGTCATCAACTCATGAGTAAAAAGGAATTAAACATCTATATCCAAGATGTCTAATTTGTATCCTTATCCAGGATATCCATGTATTTTAATAAGATCATATGTCATTAGTATATTCATCATGTGTCATCAATATATATTTCTCCCCCTTTGTTATCAACAAAAAAATGAAATATAGCTAATAATTTCAAAGCACAGGATGACATTACTCCCCCTTAGTATATGCATTATAAAATTTTCTTCCCCTTTAATAAGGAGAGAAATAAGGGAGGTGTTGTTGAATCATTTCATCATAGAGAATAACCCTTAATAAATTTTAAAAGCAATACTAAGATAAGCTCAAAAGTTCAAGAGATTTAAATATTACTTATGTATTTCAAATATAGCAAAAGTCATCTCTTGATATCAAAAATTATCTCTTGTAAATTTCAATTGTGGCACATATTCATACAATTCTTTTTTCTCCCTTTTTTTAAAACAATAAGATAAAATCATAGAGAAAGTTTTCAAAAAATATGTTATCACAAAAAGACTTCATTTCATGAAACCTATATTAGCAATTTATATTTTCATGATTTAACATTTCTAGATCTCAACCTCAATCTTGTATATATTAAATTTCGAATATGAGCTCAACAAAATTTTCTCATGTAAATTTCAAGATATAACAAATAAATCCGAACAATAACAAATCATTATCTTTACATAGATTTTCAAAATTATTATTATATACATGATCATCATACATGATTTTACATCATTATAACTTCTCCCTCTTTGTCATCAACAAAAGGAGAAGTTCAATTAGCAAGTTTTTGATATATAAAAGCTTAGCAATTTAACAAATTTTTCATTACTTTAGAATATGCAAGCTAGTGAATTCATTCTTCTCTTTTGAGAAGTGCAAGCTAGCAAATATTTGTTTCCTTTACATTATTCAAGCTAGTAATTTTATAAGCTAACAAGTTTTGCTCTCCTTTTATCATTGTCAAAAAGAAGAGATGGTTAGAATAGTGCAAAACTTTTCCCATTATATCATATTTAAGAAATAAATCAAGAAATATACCAATCATCACATGAAATATATATTAAGAAAAATTAACATGGTAATAAGATATTCAATTTATGAAAACAAATTGGGAATATCAAGAGACAAGTCATAGAAGAAACAAATAAAATCTCTTGATTTATCCACAAGAAATCTTAAGCTATCAAGTTCTCATGATTTGTATAAAAATCTCCTTTTAAATAATATGAAAACACATAACAAAAAATTTTGATTTATAAAATATTTTAAGTTATAATTTCAAGAAATTAAAGCCACGATATAGATAAATCACTCATTCAATTTCAAAATCATCAAAATCACTTTCAAGAGATTCAAAATATAATTAATAGACTTATTAGTCTCTTGAAACGCTAGTGATTTCCTTTCTCTATATGTGTGAGTAAGAAGGTAGATTCAAGGTAGAGAAATAAAAAATATCATATCATAAAAATACTCAATTTTAAAGATGTAAATTTTATAGATGTGAATTTCAAAATTAAGCTCAAAACTTTAAGATATTTAAGGAGATTCAGAAGTTAAGAGCTACTCATGCATTTAAAATCATCTGATGTAATTTCAAGTATAACAAAAAATCATCTGTTGTAAATTTTGATAAAAAGCATCAAGAATTTCGTAAGAAGGCATGATAGTAGATCAAACTCAAATTGTAAATCAAGTATTTTACATGCATTTAGAAAATTCTAAATTTTCTTCCAATAAAATTATTTCTCATTCAAGGTTATTATATCCAATTTACTTCTAATCATATTAATAATTTTATCTCTCTTTTTTTTGTTATTATCAAGAAAGTAATATGATGACATGATTTCTTCTTAGCATTCATATTCAAATTACACCAAAAAGTATAAGGAGATCATATCATTAAAGATAAAATTAAAATTTTGAATATAAAAAATATGATTTCATTTAATAAGTTCTTTCCCCTTTTTTTGTGAATAATAAAATGAGTCTTAGGGGATAATCTCAATTTATCCAAGATAAATAGTTTTAACAAATAAGAATGATTTAATTTTAATTAATATTATTAAAATCATAAATCATATTTTTATTTAAAAGAGAAAATTATAGAGATCGATAATGTGATTCCTATAACATATAAGTCAAATCAATAAATTAAGAGAATATTCATGATAATACAAATCTCTTTCAATATTTAACTTATGACAAATTTAAGAAATATTAATTTTAGTGATAAGTTATACTAAGAAGAAAGTCATAAGTAATCATGTCATGAAAATTATTATTATCAAATCATAAATGCCAAGAACATAATTTATTTTGACACATTTCTTCATAGATGAAATTTCAAAGCTTTTGAAATCTTAGGAGATCAAAAAGAATGATCTTGATTCTTATAGAAATATCAAGTTATAAATATTGAGAAGTCAAGATCATGATTAGGATGAAAGTTTTTCTTCAATAAAGGGAAGGAATCTTAGTAAACAATCTTGGTTTATATAAAGATCTCAATTTTAATTTTTAAGATTTCATGGTCATGATTTAAGTTATCAAAATATCAATAATGTTGGATAGATTCAAACATATCCATTCTTTAAAATAAAATCATTTAAAGACATCCAAAATTATCATCAAAAATCACTTTTCTAAAAATTTCAATAAAGTCATCATAGATTGTTTTCCAAAAAAATAGCTAAAGTTTTCTAATTCATATTTGTAGTTAAAGAGACTCAACAATAAATGTATCATTTTATCTTTATTGAAGGATTCATGGGATAAAAATTCTTTCAAGAAGAATTATCTTCTTTTGAAATTTATTTCAAGAATGTAATGACATTTAAAGTCAAAAACAAAATTTCATTATGATCATTACAATAAAATATTTTTAAACAAAAGGTTTGATTTATTTTTGAATCAAATAATTTTTTATATGTTGAAAGATTCTATCATGTTATCAAGAAGTTTTTCTTTTAAAGAAAGATGATTTTATTTATGATTTTTAGGTTCAAAAACAACACAAATCATCAACACAAGTTCATACACATCAATACAATAATCATCATTAAAATCTTTCTTTCATACATATGACTTTTATTTAAGTTAACTAAACTTTCTCTTTTCTAATTCTAGCATGCTTTAGCTATGTAAAGATTATGCATCATTGAGAGCAATCAAGATTAATTATAACAAAGATTTATCCTTAAGATTCATTACCAATAATTTTATTTTCAATAATTTTTCTTTTATTTACTTAGGCTAGTGAGCTTTGAAAGAGTATTAGATCTCAAATCATGTGCCTTGAGCATGTACTTTCAAAACATTACTTAGTGCTCCTAGCCTTGTTAGGATACAACTTTATATTATGGGAGATTTTGATTTAAGTACCCATTTGAGTTTGAGTCCTTCATGATATGTTCTTCCAATTTTTTCTAATGGCTTAAGATTGTTTATGGTTCCTTTAGGAATCCAAATTAATTTATGTGAACTATAATTTTAAATAGACATTTGTAGGCTTTATGTCCTAATCTACCACAAAAATTACATTTATTTTTAGATGGTAAATTTAATATAGGTCCTTTTGTAAAGATAGTTGGCTTTTGTTGAACATTACCAACAAAGCCTATATCATTTCTACTATTAATATGACCCTTATTGGAAAGGATCATATTTAGGGATTTATTCCCTATTTAAAAATTTTCTAGTATTGATTTAAGCATGATGTTTTCTTCTTTAACACTATCTAGTATCTTACATTTAGAGCATGTGTTATTGTGTGATACTAGTGAGTCATACATTTCATCAAGTCTATTAACTAGCAATTCATTATCGTTCTTAAGTAGCTAAGTAATTTACTAAGTTTTTTAAACTCATCAAATAGATCATGAAACATGGTTAATAATTCAGAAAAAAAATATTTAAAGACTCACTAATCTCACATTCGATGGCCATAAGAGCGAGGTTCTCCATTTCTTGGTTGTACATTTCATCTTTGGAGCTCCTCGACTTCTTGCATTCATAGCAAGAGGTTTTGTCCATCTTTATATTATTTTTAAGGTTCAAGTTCGTTAATTTTTTAAGTTCATTTGTCAAAAATTCAAGGTCCTCATCACTCGAGATTTCACTCGAGGAGTCATGCGCTCTTCTCGGTTCACATTCCTTCCGGTTCTTAGGAAGGTGTTCTTCTTATTTATTTTTAGAAGTATTTTTATTTAATGATTTATTTATATTAAGTGTGCTTTCATATGTTATTTCTAATGCATGTCATATATCAAAAGCCGAATCAAAACAAGAAACCCGATCAAATTTATTTTTATCAAGAGCACAAAGCAAGACATTCATAGCCCTTGTGTTTAAAGACAAAGTCTTTTTCTCCAAATCATTTTAATTGTTCATTGGAAGAGAAAACTTTTCAAATCCATTTTCAACAATAGTCCATAAATCAAGGTCTAAAGAAAGCAAGAAAATTCTCATCCGAGTTTTTCAATAAGTGTAGTCCGTCCCATTGAATATGGGAGGATGAATGATAGAAAAGCTCTTTTGAAAACCAATAAGAGCCGTTTCTTTTGGGTGTTAAACCAAATGAGAAAACTGAGGCTCTTATACCAATTATTAGGATCAATTGGTACTAAGAGGAGGAGGAGGAGGAGAAGGAGAGGGGGGGTGGGGTGGAAGTGAAAATATAAATTTTAGGTTTAGATAAAAACTTTTCGATTAAACCAAGATAGGAAATCCGAAGCTTTTTGTTCTTAGTAAAATGAGTGAGTGATTAAAATAAAGTTGTTAAGTTAATGAGCAAACCAGAAAGATAAACAATATTTGAAGGAAAGAACGTATCATGAAAACTTTACTTTTAAGGAGTTGAGTTAAATCTGAAGCATTAATAGAAGAATATGTAAGCAATTAAAAGCAAAGAAGCACTCATAATTTTTATAGTGGTTTGGTGTCAAAGACCTACATCCACTCCCGAGTCCTCCTTCTTGAGGAACACCGGCGTCCACTACTGATCTTCTATAGGTGAAAACTAAACCCTTACACTTTGCTTACAAGGAAGATAAGATTATACTCTTTGATCACTCCCTTACCCCTTTTCTTTTTCTTACAATTCTTATATAATAGTTTCTCAGAATATAATCCCCAAAATTATTATCTTGAATGTAAGAAAACTTAAGATATTTATAAGTCCCAAATTGGCTTCAAAACCAGAGTTAAAATCGTATTCAAAAAATCCGGGTATGGGTGGTTCACCCGTCGGCCTGGGAGGCTCAGCCGTTCGAACACTTGGGTACGGGTGGTTTACTCGCCGTCAACCGCTGACCACCGCTCAGATTTTGTGGTACGGGCAGTTTAACCACCACTTGGGTGGTTTACCCATCGAAAGCTGCTAGCCACTGCTCGGATTCTGTAGTACAGGCGGTCCAACCACCATTCACCAATGGTTTACCCATCAGATTCTCCACAAAAGTGGTTCCCTCCACTTTTCGAACTTCAACTTTGACTTTATGTTGACCAACTCCTTGGTCAACTGATTGAGCTCAACCTGAGCTCAACCAAACCTAGTAGTGGATCTGATTATCTTCTTAAGTTGATTTAGATTTCTTCCAAATCTAACTCAATTTGGACTCAATTCCTAACTATGATTCAATGATTACAGCACTTAATGACCAACAAGTTAAACAAGACCTAACTCCCGCCAATCCAATAGCCTCCAGCATTCTTACGATGAGTCTTCCGATCTTCTTCCGACCATCTCCCAACGTGTTCCCAGCGAGCTTCTCGATCCCTTTGGCGAATCTCCTAGCAAACTTCGACGAGATCCCACTATATCGTTCGAACCCCGACCCGATGCTTAAGCTTGATCTTGGCCCATCATCTGGTTGTAACTCTATTGCTCCTATCGTAGTTAGTACTACACGATTCTAATTACTACTTAATTAAATAGAATCATAATTGCCAAACATCCATTATAAGACCATCCTAACTCCCGACAAGCTTTTTGGCTACCCCCGATAATCTTCCGACGAGTCTCGGTCTTCTTCTAGCGAACTCCCGATACCCTTGGAGAGCTCCCGTTGCACTCCTGGCAAGTTCCCAACCGCATCAACTCGATGCATGGACTTAACCTTGCCCAATCTTGATTATAATAATCATTCTATCGTAATTAATATTGCATCAATCAATTCTAACAATCCTGTTAGACCAATAACCCATCAATTGATTTCATCATCAAAATCTGAGATTTAACATTACACGTATTGGAAAGCTTAAATGAGAATTTTCCTACTTTATATAGATTTTAAAATATGACATATTATTAAAAGCAATTTTGAAAAGTCTTCCAAACCGATGAACGAATGGAATGATTCGGAAAAGAAGATTTTCTTTTTAAATGCTAAAGTGATGAACGCTTTATTTTGTGCTCTTGATAAAAACAAATTTAACTGGGTTTCTATATGCGAAATTGCCCATGAGATTTAGTATACACTTGAAGTCACACACGAAGGCACTAGTTGAGTCAAAGAGTCAAAGAGTCAAAAATTAATATTTTAGTGCATAGTTATGAGTTGTTTTGCATGAAACTGAGTGAGACCATAGGAGACATGTACACCCGTTTTATAGATATTGTCAATGGCCTAAAAGCATTTGGCAAAAGTTTTTCTAATTTTAAACTTGTTAACAAAATATTAAGATCCCTTCCTAAAAGTTGGGATCCTAAAGTAACGGCAAAAGAGCATCCTTTACTTACTAGTAAATTTAAAAATGTTAAAAAGAAGTATGATGAACATAGGATAGCTCTTTGCACTAAGTGTGAAGAACTAGATATACTTAAGAAAGAAAATACTTCATTAAAATAAACATTAAAAAAAATTAAAATAGATAACAAATCCTTAAACATGATCCTTGTTAATAAGGGTCATGTTCATAGAAAGGAAGGAATTGGCTTTGTGAGTAACACTTAACAAAAGCCAACCAGCTTTGTTAAAGGACCTACATAGAAATAAATATAATTTTTATGGACGAATTAGACACTATGCTTATAAATATTCATTTAAAATGCATAGTATACACAAATTAATTTGGGTTCCTAAAGGAATCATAAACAACTCGATGTCGTTAGTAAAATTAGATAGAATTTTTCATGAGAAACCCAAAGGCAAATGGGTACCTAAACCAAAACCCCATAGGAATGTCTCAAAACAAAGGCTAGAAGCACAAAATGGTACCTTGATAGTGGATGCTCAAGGCACATGACAGGAGATCCAACTCATTTCTCTAAGTTTACTAGCCTAAATGAAGGATTTGTCACTTTCGGAGACAACAACAAGGGAAAAATCATTGGGAAAGGAACTATAGGTAACAAATAAAATCTCTTGATAGAAGATATATTATTAGTTGATGATTTGAAACATAATATACAAGTATTAGCCAATTATGTAATAAATAATACATTATCAAATTTAAATCTAATACTTGTATAATTGAAATACCACACAAAAATAGTTCTATGATTGCCTTAAGAATCAATAATGTGTATACTATCTACATTGATAATTTTTGTGATGAAATATATTTTTCGGCTTTAAACGATGATGTATGGATTTGGTATAGGAGATTGGGATATGCTAGCATAAAACTATTAAACCAAATCTTAACTAAAAATCTAGTAAGAGGAATGCCTAATATCAAGTTCATAAAAGACAGTCTGTGATGCATGTCAACTAGGAAAACAAATAAAAAGTAGTTTCAAATCAAAAAATCAAATAAACACCTCTAGAGCACTACAATTGATCTATATGGATTTATTTGGATATGCTTTTGTTATTATAGATGATTATAGTAGATATACTTGGACTTGATTCTTTTAAATATTTTTTAAAATTTTGTAAACTTATTCAAAACAAAAAGTGTTTTATAACTTCATCTATACGTAGTGATCATGGTGGTGAGTTTCAAAATCATAATTTTTAAAATTTTTATAACTCGAATAGGTATAATTATAATTTCTCTAATCCTAGAAATCCATAACAAAATATAGTAGTGGAAAAAAAAATGGAACTTGCAAGAAATGGCTAGAACTATATTAAACAAATATAGCCTACCCAAATATTTTTGACCGAAGCTATTAACACTATATGCTATGTCATGAATAGGGTTCTCGTAAGATTATTACTCTACAAAACTCCTTATAAATTATGGAATAATAAAAAATCTAATATTTTGTATTTCAAAGTATTTGGTTGTAAATATTTTATTTTGAATGAAAAATATGCCTTAGAAAAATTTTGCATCCGATGAAGGCATATTTCTTGGTTATTCGTCAATTTCAAAATCTTATCGTGTCTTTAATAAAAGAACTCTAGTAATTGAGGAATCCATCTATATTATTTTTAATGAGGTTCCCAAATTAAAAAAAATTAATTTTGATGATGATTTTGGTTTTGATATTTTAAATTTGAATGATAAATCTCCTCTCCAAAATAACTTGGATGTATCTACTTCCAAGGAATCCTTACCTAAGGAATGGAAGTATGTAGATGCTCATCCTAATGAGTTAATAATCAAAATGTGTTCATACTCATTCATCATTTAAGAATTTTTGTGCTAACACCGTATTTTTATCTCATATTGAAACAAAATACATTGAGAAAGCCCTAAAAGATGATTCTTGAGTTATTTTAATGTATAAAGAGTTAAACCAATTTGAGAGAAATGAGGTGTAGGAGTTTGTTCCTAGACCTAGTAACCGTTTAGTGATTGGTACTAAATGGGTATTTAGAAATAAGCAAGATGAAAATAGTATCGTGGTTAGAAACAAGGCTAGATTAGTGGCCAAAGGTTTCAACCAAGAAAAAGGGATCGATTATGAAGAGACCTTCGCTCCTATGGTCAGACTTAAAGCCATAAGGATGCTACTGTCTTTGCCTCTTTTAAGAGTTTTAAGTTATTTCAAATAGATGTCAAAAGTGCTTTTCTTAATGGTTCTATTTTCGAAAAAGTTTATGTTGAACAACCCCCTAGTTTTGAAAATAATCTTTTTATGAATCATGTTTTTAAACTATCTAAAGCTCTTTATGGATTGAAACAAGCCCCTAAGGCTTGATATGAAAGACTTAGCTCTTTTCTTATTTCAAATAATTTTTTGAAAGGTAACGTTGATACCAGATTATTTTTAAGTATTTTAAAAATAATTTTTTAGTTATTCAAATTTATATTGATGATATTATTTTTGGTTCAACAAATGAATCTTTATGTGAAACTTTTGCCAAAAGTATTAGCCAAGAATTTGAAATGAGCCTAATGGGTGAATTAACGTTTTTATTAGGATTATAAATAAAATAATTAAATGATGGTATCTTTATAAGTCAAACTAAGTATATCTTAGATTTGTTAAAACGATTTAGTATTGATAATGCTAAGGCCATAAACACACCCATGAGCACTTCTACATAATTAGACTTGGATAATGAAGGTGAAAGCATTGATAAAAAAATATATAGATGAATGATAGATAGTTTATTGTATTTAACTGCTACTAGATTGGATATAATGTTTAGTATTGGATTGTGTGTAAGATTTCAATCTAATCCTAAATATTCTCATTTTAAGGTAGTTAAGCGAATATTTAGATATTTAAAAGGAACTTTTAGTTTAGGTTTATAATATCCTAAGTCTAAAAACTTTGATTTACTTGCTTATGCGGATACCGATTTTGGAGGTTGTAGAATAGATAGAAAAAGTATAATCGGAACATGCCAATTCTTAGGACATGCTCTTATTTTTTGATCTTCTAAGAAACAAAATTCAGCTGCATTATTTACAACCGAAGTACATAGCAGCTGGTGCATGTTGTGCTCAAGTCATTTGGATGAAAAATACTTTAGAAGATTATTAAATTCATTTGAAAAATATTCCTATCAAATGCGATAAGACTAGTGCAATATGTTTAACTAAAAATCTCATTCAACACTTAAGAACTAAACATATTAATATTAGCATCACTTTATTAGAGATCATATAAATAATCATGATATATCTTTGAAATTTATTGATACGAAGCATCAATTGACTGATATCTTCACCAAGCCATTAAATGAAGATCAATTTGACTTTTTTAGAAGAGAGTTGGGAATGTTAAACTATCTAAATGCATGATTTGCTATTTTTCAGATGTCTTGAGCTTTTGCTTAAAATTTACATGAGATAATTCTGAATACATGAGTAGCTCTTATAATCTTCTTGACTTTCCTAGACTTTTGAACTCTCTTTCAGTATTTTGATTCTTGGATTTATGAATATATATCCTCCCCCCCCGCCCCCTTAATAATTTATTTTGTTTTGGGATACTTGGTTTTGGATATTTGACACTCCCTCCCCTTCTTCTTCTTCTATTTTACTTACAAAGGGAATAAAGCAATTTGATATGAAATAGATTAAACTATTTTTTTATTTTACTAAGGGGGAGAAATGGACTAGATTTCTTTCTTTGTGTAATGAATATTTATGATAAATGTGTTGATATATATATTGAACACTTAGTATTCAAATGTGTGGTGAATATTTTTCTTTTTTTTATAAAAAGGAGAAATATTATGATTGATGATATATGATAAATGTTGTGTTTGAAATTTTATCATAAAATAAATATTTATTTTGAACAATTGTTTAGAAAAGGTATGTTGAACATTTCTCCTTTTTGGTGACAAAAGAGAGAGAGATAGTATATTGATGACAAAATGGTATGATAAATATTAAAAATAATAAATATTCAAATGATAGATATTTATGATAAATGTTTAAATATGAATTAAGTATTTCTCATTTTTGTTGATGACAAAGGGGGAGAAATGACATAATTGAATACATAAGAGAGATATTTTGATATCTTTGAAATAGTTGAAATGAATGCTATATCATAATTGATGATATGGTTATATTGTGAATATAATTATTGAAATTTTTATATGATACCAAGAAGATGATTATATTGAAAATTTTGTCATGTATGGTATCATGATTAATGACATAAAGTAAATATTTAAAATGTTTATTATGTGAAACATATCAATTGAAATTATTTATCATGTGATGCCATAAAAAAATGCTTTAAAATTTTTATTATGTATGGTATTATGAATGGTTAAATTATAAAAATACTATACTTGAATTCAAAAGTGATGGGTTCTTTTGAATTCAAGTTTGTTGTATTTATCCTATAGAATATACACAGGGAGAGTTAAGGTTAACTCCATCATCAATTGGTTATCATTATCAAAAAGAGGGAGATTGTTGAATCTCGGATTTTGATGATAAAATCAATTGATGGGTTTTAGGATCTAACTTGTGTGCTAAAGAAATGATGTAGGATTAACTGCGATAGTAAAGGACAGTATAATCAAATGTTGGGCCGGAGTCAAGTTCGAGCATTGGGTCGGGGTTCAGACGACGCAATGGGAGCTCGTCGAGAGTTCACCGGAGGTCGGCCGAGGTTCGAATGATGTTGTCGGGAGCTTGCCGAGAACTCACTAGAAGTTTGTCGGGAAGTTTGTCGGGAGTTCGCCGACAGGTTGTTGGGAGCTTGCTGAGTGTTCATCGGAAGAATGTTAGAAGTTAGTTGGGAGTTCGTCAAAGGAAATCGGGAGCTCACCGGGGGTTCATCGGAAAGATGTCAGGAGTTCACCAAAGAGACGATCGGACAATGAACATTGTACGTTGAGCATCATAGTTAGCATCGTAATGAGAGTTAGTTTTACTAACTCAATTAAGAGGCCATTAGGTCTTAATATAGACCGATGTGGACTCATTATAAAAGGTCTTAATATAGACCGATTTGGACTCATTATAAAAGTCATTTCAGTAACCCAAGGTCAAATAAAACACAGTCTTCGAATACACGATCTCCAATATGATAATCTTCACAGGTGTGTTAGGCGGTTGAACCACCTAGATTGGGCAGTTGAACCATCCAGATAGTCTCCCAGACTGTCAAGAAGCTGAACCGCCTAGAACACAGTCTCCTAGACTATGTCGTAGCTGAACCACCCAGAACACGCCTTCCAGACTATGTCGTAGTTAAACCACTCGAACGCAGTCTTGAGGCTAGCACCTTAGGATCACTTAAAAATTAATTTTTGGCTCCACTTTTGAAGCCATTTGGGGCCTATATATACTCTACCTTTCCTTACCTTAGGCATATAAGCAATTAAAAGCAAAAATCTTATGAAAACGCTATTGTAATTGAGAGCTTCTTCTTATTCTTGTAAAGATTATCTCCTAAGCCTATAAGAGGATAATAGAGTTGTAAGAGGGTAGTTGATCTTCACCCATTGAAGGAAGATCAATAGTAGAAGCCGGTGGTCTCAACGGAGGAGGAATCAGGAAGTGGACGTAGGTCACGAGACCGAACCACTATAAAATCAGTTTGCTTTCTCTTCTTTGCTCTTTAACTTCATTGCTCTATTATTTAACTATATATTATCTTTGTTTTCACTATTATAAACATCTCTATACTTGAATGCATTTTTGATACGATTTTTATTGGCAAAATTTTGAAATCGACTAAGATTTCTTATCAACACCAATTCAAACACACATCCAACACCCTCCCTCCCTTAGTCACTTTGATCTTAACACCCATGTCAATGAGGACGGTGATTGATTGTTGTTTGAGTAGGCCCCCAACTTTCATCATTTGCGGATTCGTGTAGCCGGAAAGAGCGTGCACCATGCAATCGGTTGGCTGTGGCTCTTCTTTTGCATCCTCCTCTTCATGATCAAAGCTTTCTTCTACATATTCAAGGTCCTCCTCTTCAATAGGTTCAATCACAAGAAGTCTCCTTTTCTTGCAATGGTGATGCGGTTCCAAGGCTCATCACAATGCTAACATAAACCCTTCGCGGATCATTCTCGAAGCTCCTCCCTTATTAATTTTTTTGATGTAGAGGGTCGACTGACAGTAGGGGGGACTGAAGGCCTCAGTGCTGCTGGCCGAGGGATGACCCTAGTCCTATGGGCTTTGTGGTTCAATCTCTCCTCCTGAAGTCGCATGAAAGAGATGGCTACCATTAATGTATATGGTTGTCACGCTTTAACTTCTCCCCAAATCTCTAGTTTCAAGTTTTCGATAAAAGTCCCTAACAATTATTTTTCAGACTAATCTCTAGTTTAGTTAGATAATCTTTCAAACCTGGTCAATTACTCTTTGACAGTAGAAGTTTGACGAATCTTGGCTAGTTGGCCATCAACGTTCTCGTATTCGATTGGTCCCAAGTGGATCATTAGTCTTTCTTTAAATTGTCTCCATGAGAGGGCTCCATGAGTATGTTCAAACTAATCAAACCATTATATGGTGTCACCTTCGAGGTGTATAGCAGCAATGTCCACCATAGATGCATTCGGGATCTTGTGATACCGAATATAATGCTCCGCCATTGAGATCTAACTGATCAGGTCTTCTTCCCATCTAGGGAAGTCTACCCTCATGTGTGGATAGTGGGGTTCGATCATAGGTCCTCCCCTCTCTTGGAATTCTTCTTTTTGGTTTGAGCTTTCTCCTTGTTGGGATCTCCTCAGGCTCGATGGTTGGCCCAAACTAAGTTCAGCGAAGAGGGCGCGTATCATGTCCTCCATTCATGTCTCGAGGGCCTTAAACTTACCAGATTGCCTCTTCAGATGTCATAGCGTATGCCTCTAAATATGTAATGTTATGATCCTTCTTTTGCTACCGGGTTAAGGGCATGTATCTGTTGAGAGATTTGAGGTCAAAAGTGCTGGTGAATCGGTGGATGTAGGCTATGGTTTTAGGCTTATTAGGTTATTATTTTAGGTGCAGTTTGGGCTACGGTTTGATGGAGTTTTGGGGCTATGATGATAGTGGATGAAGGATGGGAAGATGGTTTTACGTCTGCTGTTGATGGCAGCAAGGGTTTGATAGGGCTCTATGGGGTATGGTATGACTAGGTGTTGGTTATAGAAGCAAAATTGTCGTCAAAGAAGCAATGGTTTCTCAATAAAATTTCCAATAGTAAACTGAGAATTGATTTGGAGGAAATTGTTAGCAAGATCTCGGTATTGATAATAGTAAGGATGACAAAATAGATCAGAAAGTTTCGACAGCAAGGCAGTAAGAAAAAATGATGCAAGTTATGGTAGCAGAATTCTTGTCGAAAAATCAATAGTTTACAACAGAAAATTACAACAACATAAGGACATTTTCAGAGATGATTCTAACAATAGATCAAACGTAAATGAAAGTCGAGACGATGTATAAAGCATATAAAATTTTTTGTTCAAAGAGATGGTAGTAGGGTTAACTTTAAGGCAGCAAATAGGTGACTAAAAATTTCTACAGCATTCCTTCATTCACAAAGATGATGACTTTACAACGAAAAGAATTCGCAGTGAGGAATAGATGAAACGTCTCTTTTAGATTTTTTGGATAGGAAATTGCAGGAGCAATAAGGTATTTGTGATAGAATAATACCATATTTTTTATGCAATTGATGGCAACGATAGTAAATTAATTTAATATGTGGAAAAGGGGATGATGATGGAGATGATATCAATAATAGCAATTGTGAGAATTGCTTGGCTGATGATGGGTGGCAGGAAGGGTAGCAAAGGTAGCAAGATTGCTGCTCTAATACCACATGATATAACCCTAGAGAAATTCTAACATAGATTGATCTTTCGAAGGGGGGATCAACTCATGGAATGTTGTAGGGGTTCCTCCCTCCTAGGTAGTCGACCACAAGGATAAAAGAAACTTGATCTCTTGCTTAATTCAAAAGTGGTAGAGGCTACATGCTTATATAAGGCTCCAAAACTCTAACCCTAGGGAGGCTTCTCCTAAGCTAAATCCTCTTATTACCCCTCCTCCCTAGCTGGCTTGCCCAATAAGGGGGCGACGATCAGGAGGTTGTATTAAACCATGTGTCTCTTGCTCAAACCCTAATTGACTTGCCCAGCAAGAGGGGGCGGTGACCTGGAAGCCCTAAGACCCAAGATTAAACCCTAGCTAACCCTACTTTATAAGATAGTAAGTGACTAGGTGGGGTTTATTATAATCTCTTAAAATTTTTATTAACTACTACTTGATTAAATAAGATTCAACCCTGCTAATATCTTATCACTATGGTACAATAATTGAATGATTAAAATCTTTATCAAATAAACTGAATAATATCTGTAAAAATTGATGGAATGTCTAATACACCATCAGTTGGTTAATACTTTATTTTTTTTCTTTTTCTTTCAAACTCTATATTTAAAATCATTTTCTGTTTGAGTAGAATCACTCATCTAAACGCCAATCAAACACGAGAGAGAGAGAGAGAGAGAGAGAGAGAGAGAGAAGAGAGGTTATTTTGTGGCACGATAGGACGGGCTTCAATTAGAAGGGAAGGTTATACATGCTGAAGTTATTCTTATGTGATTTGATACCATTATTCCTACATGACTTGGATGATTGAAAAGTCCTAAGTCGATACACGTAAGTTGACAAGTTCCCACTATGTCATCATCCACTTCGAAACCAACTCGGCTACTATGTTGACAACATATAAGCATCTATCATCGACTTCGATGCCACCACAACTTCCAAACTATTAGGGAGAGGTTATTTTGTGGTATGTTAGAGCTGAGTTCCAATCGGATGGATAGGTTATACATGTTAAGGATTAATCGTGACTATTGCCCTATAAATAAAAACCCTCGAGGTATGAAATATTCTCTGGCCTCTTTTAGTAGGTAGGGAATGAGACTTCTTAGTCTCCTAAGCTACCACTTAAAGCTAACTTCATCATTGAATGAATAGGATTCATGTTGTAAACAACTTATCACATTTTTTGGGTTAGATATCTTGTTTAGGAGACCTCCCTTTTCAACTTCGACCATGATCATGAGACGTGATTATGTATTTGAATTAGATTGAGCTTACTTCATGAGATATGAACAAGCAACCAATCGGATATCAACATGTGGATCAAGTTATGTACATTAATACTCTCAGATATCGTAGGATCTTTGTTCGCTGGGTTCATCTTTTTTTATTCTTATGATGTTAGAGTTTTTATTTTTAAAATAAAAATTCTTAAAATTTTATTATTAATTTATTTCTTAAAAATATGTTCATTATTTATTTATTTAGTGTTTTAAATATATTTATTGGCTATGATTACACATAATTATTATAATCTTTCCAATCTAACTCCTCTATATAAAGAAGAATTGTTGCTTTGGTGAAATCTTATCTTCTCACTTTTAAGACTTCTCTTGACTTTAAAAAAAAAAAAAAGAAGAAGATTTATTTCCTTTGCTCTTTTGTGCTCGTGATACTGTCTTATCTGAGGAATGGATTCAACCACAAGAAGGGATGAAATTATCATTTCTTAGGTTAACGTATAATGGGGATTCTAGATATTTTTAAATTTACAATTTTATTTTTATTAATTATATCATATTTAAATTATTATTATTCTTTATGATGATGATGATGATGATGATGATGATGATGATGATGATTGTTATTATTATGATTATTATGATTATTATTATTATTATTATTATTATTATTATGTTCCTAGCAGTTTCATATCTAACTCCTCTACATAAAAGAAGAAGTACCGCTTGGGTTAACAGGGTGGGTGGAATCTTATCTTATTGCTTTTAAGATTCTCGTGATTTTTCATAAAGACCTTCTTTGATTCTTCTTCTACTCTTTTTTTTTTTTTTTTTGTGCATACTGCATCAATCAACCTCCCTACGATGGTGCTCGACAAAGGTGAAATCCAGATCCTCCTATCTTTGTTTGGAGAATGGATTTAACCAATCATTCCTTGGGACGGTGTTATAACACGATTCCGGATTATTTCTAAACTTATTTATTTTGTTAATTAAATCAGATTTAACTTTTATTATTGGGTTTGTACTCCAACATTAACTTCAACCCATGTCCATATAGAAGGATTAAAATGAATCACAAATTCATGAATTTATTTATGTGATAAGTTTGTTGTTTTACCTCACCCCTCCAAAGAATGATGAATATGCTCTTACAATTAGATAATAAATACTATTATTTGTGGTTTGTCTCATTTAATTGCGACTCTATTGATTTGTGGTATCTAATGCCTACATGTTCAAATATCATATGCTTTATAGTTGTCATTGACCAATACCAATCTAGTGATTGATAGTGGTCAATGACAACTATAAAGCACGACGCCCCTATCATGATAAATAAATAAATATATATATATATATATATATATATATATATATATATATATATATATATATATATATATATATATATCTAAGCAGTCATTACCGATTTACCAAAGTTGAAAATAAAACAGGTGGCCTGAGTGAAAACTCTAAAGCAAACGTTCCATTTAAATTAGGTGCGTCATTCTCTTGACTAAATCCACCTGAATGGATTACACTGATAACTACTTGCAAACCAGATTCCCTTCTAATCGACCTCATGGCATCTTAAATAATATGAAGGATACAATTGTAGTCCTATTGTCTGATCAATGAACAATTGTATCGAACATCTTACAAAGGCATTCCGGCGATGCTTTCGATCGGACAAGGTTGAGCAAATCATATTCACGGTCCATGGATTCATAGAAAACATATTAGTGATAGATCCCTTGCATATAAAGTCTTACGGTAAGTGTACTATAGGTTTGTTCTTTGGACGAATGTTATTGAGCATGGCCCTATGAATATTATGGGATTATCTTTCTACTGTTGGAACAACCAAAGCCATAATAGTTAGAATATATTACTTCACCAAATAGATTAAGGTCTAAAACCTAGTAAATATTATTAAGAGATGTTATACATTTTATATACCGAGGTTGAGGTGTTGTCTTGGTTTAGTTTTGCCCACATACACATGAACACCCATAGATTCTTCATTGGCGCCCGAGGGATGTGTTGGCTTCTTAGGACGTCGATTGGTAGGACGGTCACCTTATGTTGGAGTCGACTTTTGATTTTTTGTAGACCTATAACCGCTCGGAGTCTGTTGCAATGTTCTGGAGGGAGTTGCTTCTCCTTGGTTGAAAGACCTTTATTTGGTTAGTCTCCGTGGGTGAAACTTTCCTTTTTAAGAATATATCTTTTTGCTCCTTAGTTGGCTCTCCAATCATTAACACCTACACCTTGACTCTACCCCTCCGATGATCAAGTTAGCGATGAGAAGTGAATTATTTGAGTGTAGGTTGTACGGGTTCGAATGTCCCTCCCTTTTTACTATTTGCCTAGGTGCCTTTTATACTACCTACAAGAAGACAAGTTCGTACAAGGTTGTTTAATTCGTGCGAGCACTGGTTTAGAGCCGTACGCTGCTATGCTCCTCGGGCGAGGAGCGAGCCATCGATCTGTCTGCTAGTATCGACCTGAGGTCCTCGAGCAATGGGTGAGGAGCAGGTCATCGATCTATCTGCTGATGTTGGCTTGAGGTCCTCAAGTAGTGGACTAGGGTAGTGCTCCTTCCCAAGACCTGTGTCTGAGCCTAGTTAGATGTGTCTACTCGGCTTTTCACTAAGGCTAACATGGAGATCCATATTTGATGGGTCAAAATATGTCCTATCATTCTCTTCCCCCCGGAAAGAGAGTCGTGCCTTGAGAGAAGCAAGTAGGTGCGACCTATGATTATAAGTTTGCTTGATTATCGACTTTATCTAGGAGTTTTGGCTTTTTGGCATGGACTGGACGAGATCAAAGTTGGCATGGACTGGTCAAGATTGAAGTTAATATGGACTGGCCCAGAGGCCGAGTCAAAGGTCATGTTTTGAAACAAGGACCTTTGCTAGTTTGATGTATGTAGATAGTCTTTTGGAGTTGTTTGGAATCGGATTTCCCTTAAGAGTCATTTGGGGCTGGAAGCTGATTGGGCAGGAAGCCCTATGGAAACCATTTGGGATTAAGAAATGATGGAGAGCCTGGAAGCTCGAAAGCTCTTGAAAATTTGTTCGAGACTAAGAGCCCTGTGTTCGGGACTGAAAGTTAAGAATCTATTTAGGACTAAGAGGCCCGTGGGAGCTTGGAACCCCTTGAAAATTTGTTCGGGATTGAGAGCCCTATGGGAGCTTGGAAGCTCTTGAAAATTTATTCAGGACTGAGAGCCCTGTGTTTTAGACTAAAAGCCCTTTGAGAGCTCGGAAACTCTTGAGAATCTGTTCAGGATTGAGAGCACTGTGGGCGCTTGGAAGCTCTTGAAAATCTGTTTTGGACTGAGACCACTGTGGGAGCCCGGAAGCTCTTGAAAAATTTGTTTGGGACTGAGAGCCTTGTGTTTAGGACTGAAAAATTCTTGAGAGCTTGTAAGCACTTAAGAATTTATTTGGGACTTAGAGCCCTATGGGAGCTTGAAAACCTCGAAAGCTCTTGAAAATTTGTTCGGGATTGAGAGCCCTATGGGAGTTTGGAAGCTCTTAAAAATTTATTCGTGACTTAAAGCTTTGTGTTCAGGAATGAAAGCCATTTGAGATCTCGGAAGCCCTTAAGAATCTATTCAAGACTGAGAGCCTTGTGAGAGCTTAAAAGCTATTAAAAATTTGTTCATGATTGAGATTCCTGTGTGAGCTTCGAAGCTCTTAAAAATTTATTTGGGACTACCCTTTGAGAGCTCAAAAGCTCATGAGAATTTATTTGGGACTAAGAGCCCTGTGGGAGCTCGGAAGCTCTTGAAAGTTTGTTCGGGACTAAGAGCCCTGTGTTTGGGATTGAAAGTCTTTTAAGAGCTTGGAAGCCCTTGAAAATCTGTTCAGGACTGAGAGCACTATGGGAGCTTAAAAGCTCTTGAAGATTTGTTTGGGATTGAGAACCCTATGGGAGCTCAAAAGCTCTTAAAAATTTGTTTGAAACTGAGAGCCAAGTTTTCAAGACTAAAAGCCTTTTGAGAGCTCATAAGCACTTAGGAATCTGTTTAGGACTGAGAGCCATATGGGAGCTTGAAAGTTCTTGAAAATTTATTTGGGACTGAGAGTCCTGTGCCATCTCAGAAGCTCTTAAAAATTTTTTAGGACTTAGAGTCATGTATTCGAGACTAAAAGCCATTTGAGATCTTGGAAGCCCTTGAGAAGCTGTTCGAGACTGAGAGCCCTATGAGAGCTTGAAAACTATTAAAAATTTGTTTGGGACTAAGAGTCATGTGTAAGCTTGGAAGCTCTTAAGAATTTATTCAGGACTAGAAGCCCTTTAAGAACTCAGAAGTCCTTAAGAATCTATTCAGGACTAAGAGCCCTATGGGAGTTTGGAAGCTCTTAAAAATTTATTCGAGATAAATTTATTTGGGACTAAGGGCCCTGTGGGAGATCAGAAGCTCTTCAAAGTTTGTTCGGACTAAGAGCCCTATGTTTGGGACTGAAAGCCCTTTAAGAGCTCGGAAGCCCTTGAGAATCTATTCTAGGTTGAGAGCCCTATGGGAGCTCGGAGGCTCTTAAAAATCTGTTTCGAACTAAGAGTCCTATGGGAGCTCAGAAGCTCTTGAAACTTTGTTTAAAATTGAGAGCCTTATATTTAGGATTGAAAGCCCTTAAAGAGCTAAGAAACTCTTGAGAATTTATCCAAGACTGAGAACCCCGTGGGAGCTTGGAAGCTCTTAAAAATTTGTTCGGGACTAAGTGCCTTGTATTCGAGACTAAAAGCCCTTTGAGAGCTCGAAAGCCATTAAGAATCTATTCAGAATTGAGAGTCATGTGGGAGCTCAAAAGCTCTTGAAAATTTGTTCGAGACTAAGAGCTCTATGAGTCTATTTTAGGACTGAAAGTCTTTTGAGTTTGGGTCTGTTTTGGGACTAAAAGCCCTTTGAGATCGGTCGGGATCATACCCGAGCGATGTTAATAATCAGGAGTTAAAAGCCCTTAAGATCAGTTGGGATGATGTCCGAACAATGCTAGTAGTCGGGGGCTGAAAGTCCTATGAAGGGATTGAAAGCCCTTAAGATTGGTCGAGATTATGCCCGAGCGATATTAGTAATCAAGGGCTGAAAGCCCTTGAAATAGGTCGGGATAACGCCCGAGCGATATTGGTAATTAAGAGTTGAAAGCCCTTGAGATCGATTAAGATTATGTCTAACCGATGCTAGCAGTCAGGGGCTAAAATCCCTTGAGATTGATCAAGATTATGCTCGAGCGATTTTAATAATCAAGGACTAAAATCCCTTAAGATCGATCGGGATGACACCCGAGCAATGTTGGTAATCAAGGGTTGAAAGCCTTTGAGATCGATCGGGATCATGCCCGAGCGATGCTAGTGGTCATGGGTTGAATACCCTTGAGATCGGTCGGGATCATGCTTGAATGTTAGTAATCAGAGGCTGAAATCTCTTGAGATCGATCGAGATCATGCCTGAACGATGCAAGTAGTCAAAAGCTGAAAGTCCTATGAAGGGGTTGAAAGCCCTTGAGATTGGTCGGGATGTTACCCGAGCAAAGTTAGTAATTAGGGGCTGAAAGCCCTTGAGATTGGTGAATATGATGCCCGAGCGATACTAGTAATCAGGGGCTGAAAGCTCTTGAGATCGATTGGAATGACAGTCAAGCGATGTTGATAATCAGGGGTTAAAAGTTTTGTGAAGGGGCTGAAAGCCCTTAAGATTAGTTAGGATCACTCCCGAGCAAGGCTAGTAGTCAAGGGCTGAAAGCCCTTAAGATCAGTTGGGGTCATGCCTGAGTGATGTTAGGAATCAAGGGTTAAAAGCTCTTGAGATCGGTTGGAATGATGCCCGAGCGATGTTGGTAATCAAGGGCTGAAAGCCATTGAGATCGATCGAGATGACACCCGAGCGATGTTGGTGATCAGGGGCTGAAAGTCTTAAGATCGACCGAGATAACGCTCGAGCGATGGTGGTAATCAGGGCTGAAAGCCCTTGAGATCGATCGAGATCTCGCCCGAGCGATTTAGTAGTCATGGGCCGAAAGCCCTTGAGATTGGTCAGGATCATGCGCGAGCGATATTAGTAATTAGGGGCTAAAAGTCCTTAAGATCAGTTGGGATCATGCCTGAGTGATGCTAGTAGTCAAGGGCTAAAAGTCCTTAAGATCAGTTGGGATCATTCCTGAGTGATGTTTGTAATCAGGGGCTGAAAGTCCTTGAGATCAGTCGGGGTGATGCCCGAGTGATGTTCCTAATCAGGGGCTGAAAGCCGTTGAGATTGATCGGGATGACGCCCGAGCGATGTTAGTAATCAAGGGCTGAAAGCCCTTGAGATCGATTGGGATCACGCCCGATCGATATTAGTGGTCAGGGACTAAAGGCCCTATGTATGGGCTAAAAGCTCTTGAGATCAATCAAGATGACGCCCGAGTGCTATTGGTAATCAAGGGCCAAAGGCCCTTGAGATCGATCGGGATCATGCCCGATCGGTATTAGTAGTCAGGGACTAAAAGTCTTGTATAGTGACTGAAAGCCCTTGAGATCGATCGGGATGACACCCGAGCGATATTAGTAATCAGGGGCTAAAAGCTCTTGAGATCAATCAGGATCATACCCGAGCAATGCTAGTAGTCAGGGGCTGAAAGCCCTTGAGATCGATCGGGTTCACCTAAGTGATATTTGAGATACTACTGGGGGGGTTGGTGAGCTACTCGACCCTACTTGGTTTGCCCTAGTTGAGAGAGTTGCCCTAATGGCCTTAAGATAGTTGCATCCAGCCTGAGCAAGGCCTCCAGAGGGTGGTCAAGGATGGCCTAAGGCCTTCTAGCTGACATTCTTATTCACAAGGAAGAGATGAGGGTAGGGTCCCTCGAACCTAGATTAGGAATATGCATGCAAGTGACTCGACCGAGGTGTCTTCCCGAGTTTGCATATGATGTTAGGCACTCAAGCGACACATGCCCTCCTTCTAGCGCTAAAAGAATATTGTACATTTTACGTATCGAGGCTGAGGTATCACCTCGAATTGGTTCTACCCGCATACATATAGACGTTCGGAGATTATTCGTTGGTGCCCGAGGGATACCGAGGTGTCTTCCCAAGTTTGCATATGATGTTAGGCGCTCAAGCAACACATGCCCTCCTTCTAGCGCTAAAAGAATATTATACATTTTACGTATCGAGGCTGAGGTATCACCTCGAATTGGTTCTACCCGCATACATATAGATGTTCAGGGATTATTCGTTGGTGCCCGAGGGATATGCTGGGTCCTTGGGATGTCGACCGGTAAACTAGGGACCCCGGTGGTCTCCTCATGCTTTAGTCGACTTTTGGTTCTTGGTAGAGTTGCAACCGCTCAAAGTCTATTGCGATGTTTCTGAGGGAGTTGCTTATCCTCGGTCAGAGGACCTTGTTTGGTTGGCCTCCGTGGGCGAAACTTTCCTCCTTGTGAGTGCATCATTCCGCTCCTTAATTGGCTCTCTAGTTGTCAACGCCTGCACCAAGGCCTCACTCAGGCAATGGGGGCGTCTTGACTCTACCCTTTCGACGATCAAATTAGTGATAAAAAGTGAAGTATTGGAGTGTAGGTTGCACGGGTTCGAATGTCCTCCCCTCCCCCCCCCCCATCCCTTCTTTTACTGTTTACCTGAGTGCCCTTTATACTACCTACGGGAAGAAGAGTTCATATGAGGTTGTTTAATGCATACGAAATTGGTTCAGAACCGTATGTTGCCGTGCTCCTTGGGCGGGGAGCGAGTCGTCAATATATTTGCTAGTGTTGACCTGAGGTCCTCGAGCGATGGGTGAAGAGTAGGCTATCAATCTATTTGTTGATGTTGACTTGAGGTAGTCGAGTGGTGGACCGAGGTAACGCTCCTTCCCGAGACCTGGGTCCGAGCTAAGTCGGATGTGTCTACTTAGCTTTCGCCGAAGCTGATGTGAAGGTCCATGTTTGATGGGCCAAAATATGCTCTATCAAGAGACAAGTAGAGAAATTTATTTGAAAAAATATAATCCATTGATTTAGAGTCTCAAAGATTTTCATCACCAATAATAGTAAGATTCAAACTTACCAAATCATCTTGAGATTTTGGATATTCTATGAACTTGTAACATGAAGCACCTCAGGAAGCATGGTCCCTAAAGGAAATCAATATCAGAAAATATTATTATAAAAATTTATAAGTAAAGTTTGTAAAATAATTTTATTTTGGTTGAAAGCTAAAGTCGAGATCCTTTACAATATCGTAAATAAAAAAGAGAAAGTTCCCACACTCCACAAAAAAAAAAATAATGGTACAGAGCTTTATTAAGCTCAGTGTTATCAAGCACAATGATAGGTTTAAGCTCAAGAGCAAAACCTAATAGCACCTCACCCGGAGCCTCCTTACCTGCCCATACTTGTTTGCATCCACTTCAAATTGAAAGTTAGAAAGATGACAACATAAAACAAACCCGATCATAGTTTGGGCGGTACCGATGGTGCAACGTTCCGTATCAAAACATTACAGTGAGTTTAGTGCTACTTGAGCTGGTAGTAGATGTTTCGTGCAAGAAAAGATGTTTGAGATGGAACATATAAAAGGCGCAGCCGAAGCCCCCACCACCTCTGGTTTATTGGTATATGTGCACAAATAGTAAGTTTTGGGTATTGATATTATCCTAAACTTGGGTGGGATGTGGAAGTGGTCAAGGTCGTGGAGACCAACTTTAGAGTCGGGGAGTCAAAATAGTGTGGAAGAGGTCAGTCACTTCGCATGGCAAATGAGGGAGTCTCTTATTGGTTGGTCAGAGAAAGATTTTGAATTGTCTTAAGTAATTATGTTTTTATGAATTTAATTTTGTTTATTCTAATCAAATTTATGGAAGACCTATGTAAGAAAGGTCTTAAGTAACCCACTGATGAGTCTGAAAGCATTCTCAAACTCTCTGAGCCTCTGAATCTACTAACAATCAGACATGCCCCTCGATAGAATTATGTAGAAATCTTAGCTAAACCAGACTATTTCCGGAGATGGAGGTTGTGATAAGTTACTGACATCAAAAACCTAGGTTCCTAAATCCTAAGATAATTATAATATCTAAGCTGTGATACCAAACCTAGGTTAGTTTTTTTTTTTTTTTTAAATCCTGAAACACATCGAGTGGCACCTCAATATTATTAGTTTTCGTTGATTCAGTAGTAACACGCAATAATTGGGTGAAAAAAAGCAGCTTAAAGTGTATGTCTAATTGATCAGACTGCTCTGATGGGATGGGATGAGATGCGATGAGATGAGATGGGCCCAAATTTGTCCAAATCGGTGAACTCTTTGCTGCATTTTTTTATAGCTTCCATCCATAGTATTCTAATATTATCTCCACAGCATTCTACAATTATATTTTCACCTCACAATTGCTCCTACATGATACAAGTCTATCTCTCTTCATGCAACATCCAAGCTTTACCTCTAATCATGTTGGGCTAATGTCACTCTTCTCTTTGTCTTTCTGCAATCTCACATTTCACATCTCTTGCATCGAATGAAACTTCTTTAGATACTGAAGCTGCAATGTCATCCCTTGCGCCATGTTGTCGTCCATTTGACACATCCAGTAGGCGTGATGTGCCTGCAGCGAACCACCCGTCCACAGTGCTCGTCGTTTCCGGTGATGCACACAACTCCTCAAAACGACTTCTATGAAATGGCTTCTCATCAAATGACGTATACTCGAATCATCTATAAAATAACCCCAGGCATAGTGGTTTAGGAAACCCCTCTTTTTCTGACCCAAGTATATCTATTTCTATTTTTAATTTAAACATACCATAACATTTATCATAATCCTCCCAACCCAATTTTACGATATTTCCAACTGAACCGGCAAATTAGGTTGATTCTCCCATTGCATATCGATGCTATTGATGATGATGATGATAATAACAATAATAATAACAATAATAATAATAATAATAATAATAATAAATAATAAATAATTAATAATAATAATAAATTAATGGATCTTATAGCATAATCATCTCCAAATTAGGTTAATATCGATCCTATAGATAATAAAAAAATTAATGCATATAATTGTAAGATTCCAAAGAAAAAAAAATAAAAATATCATATAGGTAATTGTTAGAAAAATATATGCACAAGATTATTGGACGTGTGGTGGCTTCAAAATGGCTCCAAGATGGATCTGAGGTGGATATGAGATGAAGGTGTTGAGTTCCTATGGTGGAAGTATTACATTCCCAACGTGAAAGTATTATGCTCCCAAGGTGTCACTTGCATAAAGACCAGGGTCAGGAGAGGTTTTGCTAATTGGGTCCCTTCGATGGTCAAGTTAGTAATTCGAGGTCTTTATAGGCTCAAGATATTTTTATATCTTGAAGAATGGGAAGGAAATTTGTCATGTCCTTTCTTGCCATAAAGGAAAAGAAAAGAGTTTAGGATTACCTTCTTTATCATAAAGTGAGAGAAATAAGTTTGTAATTATCTTTCTTGTCATAATGAATGAGAATGAAGATTTTGCTTCTTTACTTTAAATTTTTGTATATATAGGTGGATGTATATATAGGTGGATGGAGGATGATTTTGATGACATGTGACAACCACGTGTTAGTTGACGATATATTTACTATCTTGTTGTCTACATCCAAAAGTGTGCTTTGGAGCTCCTATGAGAGGGCCTCGAAGTGCATCATTCAATTTTTTAGGTATGGGAGAGTTCAGGATCTCATTCTATGAGTTAGGTTTTTTTGATTCAAGTGTTTTGGGTGCGTTGGGCCTATGTTTCTATTGTAGCAGACTTCTCTTGATATATGATATGTTTTCTCGATTTATGCATCTTAGGTGCATTTGGCCTTGCACCTCTGCCATAGCAGATTTATCTTAGCACGGGTCAGATTTTTCTGACTTATACATCTTATATGCATTTGGGCTTGCGCTTTTGCTATAGCGGATTTATCTTAGCATGGGTTAAGTTTTCTTGACTCACATGTTTTGAACATATTTGGCCTTGTGCCTCCACTGTAGCAGATTTATCTTAATGCTGGTCAGGTTTTTTTGATTAATGCATCTTGGGTGCATTTGGCCATGTGCCTCCATCATAACAAATTTATCTTAGCGTCGGTCAAAATTTTCAACCTCACTCACATGTTTTGAGCTCATTTGACCTTGTGCCTCCATTGTAGTAGATTTATCTTGGCATGAGCCAGGTTTTTCTAACTTATGCATCTTAGGCGCATTGGCCTTACACCTCCATTATGGCGGATTTCAAGTCCCTTATCCATCATAGCGAATTTTGAATTTTCTTGCCTAACAGACTTCAAATATTTTTTTCCTCATAGTGAATTTCAATTCTCTTATCTACCTTAGTGGATATTGGATCTTCTCATCGTAGTGGGCTACAAATCTTTTTTTTGCCGTGATGAATTTAAAGTTCCTTCTTTGTTGTAGTAGTTCTCAAATTTTTTAGCTATGGCAAGCTTTAAATCTTCTTTTCATTATGACGGATTTTATGTCTTCTCTGTCATAGTAGATCTCGAGTTCTCCCACCATGGTGGACTTTGAGTCCTTTTTTTGCATGGTAGATTTCATGTGATAGGACTCCAGTAGGGTTGAGTTCTAATTATTTCAGGACGGCTATAGAGCCAACCTAGGTGTCCCTTGTTCCTATTAAGACAAGATGGCTATAGGAGGGGCAAAAGGATAGTTTCACTTAGGTAAGCGCCCCCTTAGGCTAGAATTTTGATCCCTATTTAAGATGTAGCTGCCCCCCTCTTTTAATTAAGTAATTATCATCTTCACTTTAGCCTTTGTGCTGAGTCTAGGAGGGAGGAACCCCTATAGTGTTCCAAGGGTTGATCCCCCTCATTGATCAAAATTTATAGGGCTCCTTCTAGGGTCTTATCATCTAATATCAGAGCCGTATTTCTACTGCCCTGTATCCATCTCAACCGCCTCCATCTTTCCAAGCAATTCCTATAATTGCTATGACATGCGCCTCCACCTTCCACCTCAACAGTAGATCAAATCAGTCTACCGCTGCCCCCTGCATTTGATCTGGAATTCTGATATATTTTTATAACCCATGCCTCTTCAATATTGCAAGATCCTTCATATTATATGTGGGATAAATTTTCCAAAGTTTCCTTGCTGTAAATTTTTACCATCGCAAATGTTATCATCGTTGTGAAGGCGAAACACTATAGAAATTTTCAATTGATTATTGCTACTTGAAACTGAACTTTTGTTCATCCTTTTTAGCTAAAATTTTTACACAATTCTCAAGATTAAGTTGGATTTCATCCGGATTTAATTTCATGAAAAAAACTCCTTCTAGAACTAGTTTTCTTATATGATATTTCACCATCACGTAGTTATGAAATTTTATGATGAAGGAATCTGTCTTGCATCTTTTGCCCTATTTCTCTACTGTTATACTATCAAAATTTCATCAAAGTCTCTACTGGTATAACAACATCTAAACCAAGGGTTTCTGTATAATTTCCTTAAACTTTCATTTGGAATTTATGTTGAGAAGTCATTGTTTCTCCGATGTAAAAACCAGTTCAGTAGGACAGCACATCGTAGCACTTCATTTCACCAAATTCTATCAGATGTGAGTGCTATTTTTTATGAGATTTTAGACTTTCTTTTTCTCATCTCCAAACCCTACTATCCTTACTAAAAACCCTTCCAAAGATTACCCTAAATCGAATCCAAATAGCCCCCCAAATCAGCCTATTCCTATCCAAACCAATTCACCTTCTAACCGACCACCCCCTTTCCCAAAATTCTCATGTCATTAACCCAACAACGAAATAAAGATCTTAATATTACAGATCTAGAGGCATACACCAAGACATCAGAGGAGACCATCAACGCCAAGTTTGAAGCCTTTGAAAGCCGCATGGAGGAGAAGTTGCGATCCTTATTCGCTGAATTCAGCATAGGCCAACCATCAAGCCCGAGGAGGTCACACCATGGAGAGACTTCAGATCGGCGAGACAATCCTTAAGTGCATGGACACATCACCTCTGATCCCAACAATCCATGCATGAAGGTTGACTTCCCAAGATGGGAAGAAGGAGACCCGATCGGATGGATCTCGCGTGCGGAGTGCTATTTTCGGTTCTACCAAACTGCCAATGCCACACGGGTGGAGATCTCTATCGTACACCTCGAGGGAGACACTATTCAGTAGTTTAATTGGTTTGAACATACCCATGGAGGACTCTCTTGGTAGCAGTTCAAGAAAGGACTTCTAAACCGCTTCGGTCCGATCGATTTCGACAACATCAACAGACAATTGGAAAAGATTCGTCAAACCTCTACAATACAAGGTTACCAAACAAGGTTTAAGCATTTATCTAACCAAACTGAAGATTGGTCTAAGAAATAACTTTTAGGTACTTTCATTGAGAGCCTAAAGCCAGAAATCCGAGGAGAAGTAAAAGCACGACAACCATACACTCTTATGATGGTAATTTCCTTTGTGTATATCCAGGAAGAATGATTAAATCATGAGGTACAAAGGACAAGGGTCACTCCCCGACTAGCCATGTTGAGGCCTACTACCCCCTCTACTACCATCCGAGCCTCCGGACCAAAAAAATTGATAAGAGACGAGCTTCGCGAATGATCAGCCAAAGGATTATGTTAGCATTGTGATGAACCATGGAGCTGTGAACATCGCTGCAAAAAGGGCCGACTCCTCATGATTGAACTAATGGAGGATGAGGACAGCAAACCATCTTAAGAAAGCTTTGAACCCAAAGAGGAAGCCATAGAGGAAGAGCCCTAACCGGTCGACTATGCAATGCATGCGTTGGCCGGCTATTCCAACCCGCAGACGATGAAAGTTGGAGGACTTCTAAAGCAGTAACCCATCACCGTTCTCATCGACACGGGTAGCACAAATAACTTTCTCAATAGTAAGGTTACTGCATATTTAGCACTTCAAATTGAAGATTGCAATAAGTTTGATGTAAAGGTCGCCGACAGTCGAATCCTTAATAGCGACTAACGATGCCCGCGGGTGAAGCTACTCCTCAAAGACCAAGAAGTGGTAGCTGATTTCTTCCTCCTACCCATTGATGATTATGAAGCCGTGCTTAGGATCGAATGGCTTAGAATGCTAGTTGATATCTTCTGAAAATTTTCTAAATTAATTATGAAATTTTATTGCAAAGGGAGATAGGTCATATTGTGAGGCAAGCGCGGGAGCCATATCTCCATCGTTTCAACGCAACAGATGAAGAAAGTTTTGCACAAAGCGCATGGGGGATTTTGATACATATCTAACAATCATCTAAGGGGGAGAATATACAAATTTTAGATCCTAAGTTTGCCCTCTTGGTGGATAAATTCGTGGACATTTTTACGGAGCCGCGCAGGCTGCCCCCTAACCGGTCGCATGACCACCATATTCCTATTATGTCGGGCAAACCTCCAACAAATTTACGTCTATATTATTACCCTCACTTGCATAAGAATGAGACCAAGAAAATCATCAAAAAGATGCTTAACACCGGGGTGATCCGACCGAGTTACAGCCCTTATTCTTCATCGGCGTTGCTAGTGCGCAAGACTATCGGGACTTGAACGCTATCACCGTCAAGGACAAATATCCTATACCCATCGTAGATGAGCTCTTGGATGAATTAAAAGGAGCCTGAGTCTTCACCAAACTGAATCTCCATTTCGGTTATCACCAGATTCGGGTATACACTGAAGATATTCCGAAAACTACATTTCGCACGTATAACGACCACTACGAGTTTCTGGTAATGCCTTTTGGACTTACAAATGCTCCTTCTACTTTCTAAAGCCTGATGAATGACATCTTTCAAAGTTTTCTATATAAGTTTGTATTGGTGTTCTTTGATGATATCCTTATTTATAGCCCTACTGTCACAGACAATAATGTAAATAAGGTGTTTGATGAAATATTCATGTTTGTCCGTGTCCTTCGATTTGTATACATACCTTATACAGCAAGTAGTAGGCTTGCAGTAGGCTTAGCAGCCTTATTTTTTGTTTGCTTTATGGTCAATTTTGGCTTATAAATACGAGTGTGTCTTATAAGCACTTGCGAGGACTTCGCTCTGTAATAGACTATTTTCCTTTATGTGCAACCTCTCTGAATTTATAATGTCTATGGGTGTAATTTGTATCTGGCTTTATAAAGTATTTGCTTGAGCAGTTGCTTATGGATCCCATTGGAATTACTTCTTCTGGCCCGTTTTCTCTTTTGTAAGTCTAAGGGACCCTAGGAGATCTCGGAGAAGGCTGACCTTTGTGGACGGACACATATGGGTGCCACACGACTTAGGTAAAATTAGCTAAGCCCATGAAAATATGGTATCAGAGCGGGATAATCATATGTAGAAACACTCGTCATATAAATGTAGGAGACCTAGCTGGGTTATATGGAGGACAGCCAACACACGTAATCGTTTAGGGGAAACGGACATTGAGATGTAGGGAAAGGAGTCGCTCAGAGGAGTGAGTATCCAGGTTTGACATCAGAGGAATAGCTAACCCTTTTTGCGTGAGAGGCACTATGGGAACAAGCAAGCGAAGAAGAATGTGTAGCGCACAAAGATTGGGATGGTTAACTTTAAGCTATAGCTCGACGTTGGTAACCAAACTTGACGGTGCAAGAAAGATGGGCTAGTGGGAGGTGTTGCATAACGACCGAAAGAGTTGTGCAAAGCTCAGAGAGGTGAGTGGAATTGCTAACTAGAAGGATTCGGTACTCATACAAGGGCTTATACACGGACGACAGAGTGTTCATGGCCATCCTAAGGTGCGATTAGAACTCAGTGCCATGGAGCATCAGAACTTTCTCTTTGACATGGAAAGGATACGTCCGTAAGTGGTTGAAATATGCAACAAGTTTAGCATGTTGCTAGACCTTGAAGGGTGCAGTGAAGACTGTATTGGCAAAGGGTCGCAATCTAGCAAGTGCATTTGCGGGGGCAAAACAAGGCACAAGTTGTTTGAAGACGGAGTAGTCCAAAGGGGATGGTGGTCTCCAAATCGGGAAGTATGTAAAGAGGAAAGTTACTCCAGAGAGATATCCGAAGGGATAAGTTTTAATTCTCTAGAGGGAGAATCATGTGCAACAGACCGCACATATTAAGGAAGAGTTCCTCAAGGCTATATCTTCACAAAGTTCAATGGACCGAACGAGTGGCGTGGAATGATCTCGAATGAGGTAATGCATTGGTGGATGCATTTCGAGATCAAGTGGGAGAGCAATCCAAGGCAACATCATATGAAGGCACACTTAGAGTCGATGTAGAAATCGAACTCAACGGAGGGCTGACCCGTGGAATGGTGGATGCGAGGGCCACTATCAACTCAAAGCAAATCGAGGAGAGGAGCGACTTGGGTGGAACTTGGTGAAATATCCAAACCGTATGAAAAGAGTCAATATAGAAGACTGAACATGGAGTGGAGGCACGAAGCTTTCCTTAGACAGAGGTAAGGGCATGAACTCTTGTAGAGGCAAGAGTGGGATCATGTCGTTCCATGGGTTCTTTATTCGATGGGCTTATCTTGTTTGTATGGTGCCAAAAAGGGAGGGAGAGGCACATGCAAATTACCTCGAGAGGAGATACATTTGATGGAGTAACTAAGGTGCTTCAACTTGTAGAGGCAAAGTTGGGGATACGATACCTTAGCATAGAGCAAGAGGATGCGGTACTCTTGAAGAATATGCCAGCCAGCCATTCGAGTTGTTCTTTGTTTGTGCATATAATTAGATATGAGATAGAGGAGAGAGATCTAGACAACAATGACAAAATTCTTCCAATTCTAGGGGGGGGGGGGGGACTTCATGAGCTACTAGGTGACTGATCCTAGAGCTATACTTCATCCAAGTGTGACCCAAGAGTGGGTGTAGTTAGTTAAGTAAAAAAAAATTAAAATTAAAGGTGAAGGCATTGGCCACACACACACATGTCGAAGTCACAGTTCATCATCACAGAATCAGATACAATGGAGATATCACCGGGTGTGGAGGTGACATAGATCAAGGTAGAATAGTTCGTGGCATGATCATGTCCCATGAGGGACAAGATCATGAGAAGGATTAAGAGTTACTGGAAGCTCCACCTTGGTGTATGACATAACAAGAAGAAGGGCTATGGATTTAAGGAGTGAATGTCATGGTACCACAGAGGTGGATCTTTGTGTGTACATCAAAGTTTGTATTGGATGAAAGCCTTAGTCATTAACATATGGGGCTATATACCACTGAGGAAGAAGTCCAAGTGCAAGTACCAGTGAGTCCCACAGAGGGGGACGTGATTATGTGAATGATCAGGAGCTGCTAGGAGGTCCACTTTGGTGAACAATGCAACGACAAGAAGGGCTATGGATTCAAGGGGTGAATGTCATAGTTCCACAGAGGTGGGTCTTCCGTGTGTGCGCATCGAAGCTTGCATCAGATGAAAGCCTTGGTCATCACATATGGGGTGTACCACCAAGAGAGAAGTCGATTGCAAGTACCGGTGAGTCCCATAGAGGAGACTTGATTATACAAAGGTATGATCGAGCGGTTGGAGAGTTGGACTTTAGTGCTCATATTCACTTAAGGGGAGAAAGTCAGAAGACGAAGTTGAGTAAGCGAATGTTGCTACCAAGGAAGCTAAGGAGAACAGAATCGGCGCAAGCCCTACAACAAGATAGCAGAGACCATACGTGAGAGTTGCAGTTTGTCTTTCCATCGACCAAGGAGGACTGTTAGGAGGATATAGTGGTATTGAAGCAGGTGGTTGAAAGGGGCAAGGAAGCGACGACGAGTCCAATGGGGCTCAGTTACCTAAAAGCAAGGCATCGGTTAGAAAGGAGGTGGACTCGGAGGAGCGCCATAGTGTCATAGAGGCAGATCTACCGATCGTGAAGGAAGGGATGAAGATGCAAGGTAACAGATAGTAGGGCTATAGGCTTGGCAGCACCATGGTACCGTAGAGGTGGGACTTCCATGGAGTCATCGATTCCTTCCTCTCATGAAGGGAGAGCATTAGTCATAAAAGGGGCCAAGGAGGTAGAGAATACAAAGGTAAACTCCAAGTACTAAGATAGGGTGGAAGGGCAGAGGCCAAAGAACTTCATAAGATTGGTGTCGATGGACTTTTCATCAAGATAGCCAAAAGCGGGGCCTTCGGGTTGATGTAGGAGTGCTCGACCAAGGAACGAAGTAGGCAGTATGTGGTATTATACCTTTCTACTCATAGGAGTAGGCGGCAAAGGTGATTGAGAAGACGGTATAATCCCAAAGGCGACCAAAACTATCAAAGACTTACTCCAAGTTGGGGACTCTAAGTTGGGGTAAACTTTTTACTCTTTTGAGCGAAACTTCTTGTATTCCAAAAATTCAATGGGAGTGGGAAGGTGAATCATAGTAGCTAACTCAATGCAAGGAGTGCAAACACTTCAAGTGCTTCAGAAGTATTAGCAAAGAGCAGACGAATGTTAGTAATCAGCTTAATGCATGAAGTATAAACTCGAGGAGGTAGGCAAAATCGAGTAACATTTGCCTTATCAACTCAAGAGAATGGGAGAAACTGAGTACCCTAATTCTCTTAACTCGAGGAGATGAGTGAAGCCAAGTAACCTTGCCTTCTTAACTACTAAGAGAATGGGTGAAGTCGAGTATCCCAGTTCTCTTACTTATCCAGCAGAGGAGCTCTACATAGGTTCAATGACCCTTCAAAGAAAGCTTATGAAAGACAATAGTTGTCAAATCCTCACCATTAGTGATCAGTACTACTAAGAGTAGATTGTTCACTTCATTTTCCAATTGAATACTAAGCGAAAGCGGGAGTGATGCGAACCTACTTGGAAGTGATAATTAAACATGGAGGAAGGATCAATGAGCAAACATTATGGATGAATGGCCTCAAAACCTTAAAGTCTACGAGGCGATGCTCGTCAAAGTTCTAACAAACATCCATCCAGTTCAAGCAATATGAGTATACTACGATACTGACACATAATAAGGCAGGTCTTTTCCTTCATCAGAAGGATCCGTGAGAACCAACAAGGATCAGCACAACACAGCCAACCCCACACCAGATTCAGTTATTGGTGAGTTGAAGCAGCATGGCGGATCAGAGTTCGACTACTTACCAATAGCGGTTGGGAGTCAAAGGGGCATGTTATAGCCAAAGCAGAAGATTAAAGATTCAATAGAATGTGAGGAGATGTAGTGTCTACAGTGGCTTCGATGAGGACGTCGAAGGAATAAGTGGGAGAGTATGTCACGGACAATAATGTAAACAAGGTGTTCAATGAAATGTTCATGTTTGTCTGTGTCTTTCGATTTGTGTATATACCTTATACAGCAAGTAGCGGGCTTGCAATAGGTTTAGTAGCCCTATTTTGATTTGTTTTGTAGCCAATTTTGACTTGTAAATATGAGTGTGTCTTATAAGCACTTGTGGGGACTTCAGTCTGTAATGGACTATTTTTCTTTGTGTGCAATCTCTCTGAGTTTGTAATGTCCATGGGTGTAATTTGTATCTGGCTTTATAAAGTGTTTACTTGAGCAGTTGCTTCTGGATCTCGTTGGAATTGCTTCTTCTGGCTTGTTTTCTCTTTTGTAAGTCTAAGGGACCCTAGGAGATCTCGAGAAAGACTGACCTTTACAGACGGACACGCATGGGTGCTGCACGGCTTCGGTAAAATCAGCTAAGCTCGTGACACTATGCTTGATATACATTTTCAGCACTTATGAACTATTCTAACGATTCTTCAGGAGAATACTCTTTATGTTAAACTGTCAAAGTGTGGTTTCTTATAACGTAAAGTGGACTATCTTGGACACATTATATAAAAGGACGGAGTAGCGATAGACCTGACGAAGATCGAGGTAATGCAAGGATGGTCGAAACCTACAAACATAAAATCTCTACGCGGCTTCCTCGGACTCATAGGCTACTACTGAAAATTTGTGAAAGATTACGGCAACATCAGTGTCCCGCTCACATCCCTATTGAAGAAAGACTCCTTATGGTTGGAACAAGCTTCTATAGCCTTTAAATGACTCAAGGCCGCCATGACGATGATGTCGGTCTTAGTGCTACCTGATTTCAATCGCACCTTCATGATCGAGGCTGACGCATCCGGATTTGGGATTGGAGTTGTTCTAATGCAAGATGGTCGACCTCTCGCTTACACCAACAAGGCTTTGTCTCCCTCACGCTTGAAAATATTAGTATATGATAAAGAAATATTTGCCATTGTACACGCCGTCATAAAATGGAGACCCTACCTGATCGACTAGCGCTTCCAGATTAAGACTGACCACCGAAGTCTTAATTATTTCTTAGAGTAAAAAATATCTTCTCCAAAGTAACAATGTTGAGTAACTAAACTTCTCGACTTTGATTATAAAATTATTTATTGAAAAGGAAAAGAGAATGTTGTTGTAGATGCTCTATCTCGGCTCTCGGGGCAAGCCAAAATTTTAGCCATCTCCCTTCCCACCATCGACTTCCTCGAACATATTAGGGAGGAGTGGAAGAATGATCTGGAAGTCCGAAGCATCATAGAAAAATTGGAGAAGGATCTGGATTCCGTAGGGCACTGCACGTGGGACTTGAAGGACTTATGCTATATAGATCGAATTGTTGTTGTTTCTTCTTCTCCTCACATCCAAGTTATTTTGCATGAAATGCACTCTTCACCTTCGGCAGGGCACTCTAGATTTCTGAGGACTTATAAAGAGTGAAGCAAAACTTCTTCTGGAAGGGCATAAAAAAAATCAATTTATGACTATATATCCAAATGTGATGTACATCAGCAGCAAAAAGGTGAAACAGTGGCATGTCCCAGTAAACTACAATCGTTACCTATACCAGATTCGACTTAGATGGACATCTCTATGGATTTCGTCGAAGGACTGCCACTATCTTAAGGTAAAAGCACGAACTTTGTGGTGGTAGATCATCTAACTAAATATGCTCATTTTTGTGATATGAGACATCCCTATACTGGTGCCACTATTGCTCAGATTTTTGTGGAAAATATTATGAAATTGCATGAGATGCCAAGTTCGATAGTGAGCAACCGTGACAGCGTGTTTATAAATAAATTTTGGACCGAGCTCTTCCATCTACAGGGCACCCAATTGAAGTTGAGCACAGCCTATCATCCACAGACAAATGGCTAAACAAAAGTGGTGAACATATGCCTTGAGACTTACTTACGATGCTTCATCAATGACCGGCCCAAAGAGTAGACAAGATGGCTTCCCTGGGCCGAATGGTGGTACAACTCAACTTTTCATTCTTCGACTAAATGTACCCCTTACGAGGCAATGTATGGCCGATCACCCCCTATAATTCCTAGATATGTACTTGGTTCAGCCAAAGTGGATTAGGTCAACCAAGACCTAATTAACAGCGATAAACTACTACAGTTGCTGAAGGACAATATAAATACCGCTCAAGCCCACATGAAGCAACAAGCAGACAATCACCGGAGTGAGCAAGAATTTTCAGTAGAGGATTGGGTCTACCTTCGCCTACAACCATACAAGCAGCTATCCATCAATACTAAAGCATCGATGAAACTATCTCTATGATTTTATGGACCATATCAGATTTTGGAACGCATTAGGGCCATAGCATACCGACTTAAACTTCCAGATTACGCCAAAATTCATCTCATCTTCGACGTATCCCTATTGAAGCTGAAATTGGGTGAACATGAATTGGCTCAAACTCAGCTGACGAGCACTATAATTGAAGGTGAAATCCAAGCTCAACCTGAAGCTATACTTGATCGAAGAATTGTGATGCGCTGACGACGCCCCTCAACTGAAGTACTTATGAAGTGAAATAACTTACCATCTGAAGATACAACATGGGAGTCACATGAGGAGCTGAAGACCCAGTTCCCAGAGTTTATGGATCCTCAGCCTTGAGGATAAGGCTGGCTCTGAGAGGGTGGACTTGATAGGACTTCAACAGGGTTGAGTCCTAATCATTTCAGTAGAAGTCAATAAAAACTCTGCTAGATTGTAATAAAGTCTCTCCTATCTAATAAAGGAGTATGACTAGGTTTATATTAGCCCTTAGGGTTTAATAGCTACCGCCCCCCTTGCTGGGCAAGTCGGCTAGGGTTTTCCCCTACTTAGGTCAGCTATAGAGCCAACCTGGCTGCCCCTTGTTCCTATTAAGGCAGGATGGCTATAGGAGGGGGCAAAAGATAATTTCACTTAGGTAAGTGCCCCCTTAGGCTAGGGTTTTGATCCCTATTTAAGATGTAGTTGCCCCTCCTCTTTTAATTAAGCAATTATTATCTTTAATTCAGCCTTTGTGCCGAGTCTAGGAGGGAGGAACCCCTATAGCGTTCCAAGGGTTGATCCTCCTCAGTGATCAAAATCTATATGGCACTTTCTAGAGTCTTATCATCATGTCCCTTCTATATTGTAGCGGATCTCAGGACTTTCTAGCATGGTAAGCTTTGAATTATCTTTTTGCCATAGTAGATTTCATGTCCCATTTCTACCATAGTGGATCTTGGGTCTTCTTACCATGTCAAGTTTTAAATGTTCTTTTCGCCATGATGGGTTTCATGTCCCTTCTCTATTATCACCAATCTCGGGTCTTCCCACCATAGTGGGCTTTAAATCTTCTTTTCGTCATGACAGATTTTATGCCCCTTCTCCTCCATAGTGGATATCAGGATTTTTCACCGTGATGGGGCTTCAAATCTTCTTCCCTATAGCGAATTTCATGTCCCTTCTCTTTGTAGATGATCTTAAGTCTTCCCTACTAGTTACAAGTGACTTACAAGCCAATCACGTGAATGATGACATGTGTGATATGCTGCATAGTCTTTTAGCTTATCATTATTATTAATATTTTCTCACCTTATGCTATTTGTAACATATATTGTGATGTCCTTGGATCTATGCACTAAGAATTAGATTATGATGAGATCATGATAATAAGACCAATTCACTTTTAAACATAAATCTCAAATAATTTCTATCATGAGTTAGCTGAGATGGACATTTAGATAACCGGATAGATTAGTATACTCTATATGATGGAGGTGGATGGTCTCATAACTGCTTGTGTGGGGAAATTAAGGGTATAGGAATCGACATTTTGGACTCTCCGTAGCTCCCCTTAGCGTTTCAAAACTAGAGTACTCTATTCTTGACCCAAACTAAATTACATGAATTCCCTTAAACCCCAGGAAACTCATCTTTATTCTCTTACTTCAGATCTTGAAATAGCTTTTGCTTACTCATCGGATCCGGATCTCTACAACTTAACTCGAAGATAATTTAGTCTCTCTTGCTACACTACTCATATAAGTAAACAACCTAATGACTATAGAAATATGATAATTGAGGACAAATAAGTCTAATAGATTAGATTCTCCCATACTGTCTAAGGACTATAGCATAGTGGCTTAGTACGACCACAGTCGATATGTTGAGTGAATTGTTATAAGATAACAATTCACTGAGTCAGAAGGAGTTCTAACAGATGTAACTCAGGATCAGTTCGGTATTCGGCCTAGAGGGTCATACACATATGATAGATGTTGCAACGAGTAGATATTTGAATATGAGATATCCACGAAGTCTTAATTTTATTGGATATCTAATTAGCCCCTGTATTACTGAATCATGTGAATGAGATCTACTAAAAGCTAATAAGATATTATTAGAAATATATCCACTAATCTAAGAGGCTTAGGTAATTTGATAGAGATCCAATACCCAAGCTATCATGAACCTCTATAAATAGGAATGACCTCAGGGCTCATAAGCTAAAGCTTTCTAGAGCTGCCCCTCCTTTTCTCCTCTCTCTCCTCTCCTCCTTAACCAACAACCCCTATTTGCAGTGTGTTGACAGTAATGTCGACCCCTTCTTGATCATGGTGTAGCCTTGTGGTATACATGGAAAGAAAAATCATGCAGTGATTTGAGGAGCATCGTTGCTATGTTTGTCATATAGATCATTGCTAGAGAGGAGGACATGTGCCCTCCTTTGTCATTTCCTTTATGTTTGAGATTTTATGGGGATATATGATCTCCCTAGATATCACATGTAACATATGTTCTACTGAATTTTTTATTTTTGCCATTTCTTATGCACCAATCCTCGCATGACAACTTGATTTTTTTTAGAAAATATGATCTCTGATTTTGTTTTTTGCTACACATATGATGCCCAATCTGATATTTCCCAATATCCTCACCATGGCAAGCTTCAAATCTTCTTTTTGTCATGATAGATTTTATGTCCAATCTCTGCCATAACATATATTGGGTCTTCCCGCCATGGAAAGCTTTAAGTTCTCCATCCATCATGGATGATGTCAATTTCAATCGACACATATTGATGCTCTTCGCTGGATATGTCACAATCGATCTCATCGCTAATAATGGTCTTGGTGGTAAATCGAAGGTCGAGCTAGTCGATGAATGCTTATACTTGGCTCTTTTTCTTCAAGATAGACAATGATTGTGACAGTCGAAACTCTATAGAGAACATCAATATCTCTTCTACAGTGAACATGGGTTACAATTCGTCTTGTATGACATAAGCAAAGATAACCTTGAGGAGCTGCCTCTCGAGCTTCTGTTGTTGTGGGTGATGGAACCCTACAGGCTCTCCCATTAGACCTTTAGGGAGTCATCCATTGAATCCACCGATTGGGTCTCAGATAAAGACAAAGTAGAGCGATAATGTGGTGTTACGCTTAAGAGCAGGGTGGTCGTTCGACTAGTAGCTCCATGGATTTCAATTGATCCTAAGATGCTTGTTAGTTAGGGGGATTCTGATAAGTGCTGGTGTCAATGGCGGTTGAGGTATTGTTTGTGGCTGAGATGGTGACACTGTTTGTTGGGCTAACTAAGGCAAGAGGTGGGTAGCAATTTACAGTATATCTATAAGCATCTACACCTGATGGGCGAGATTCAAGAATACCTCGACGTGAACGAGTAGGTGGCTCAAGTTTATCCTTGGGGGTGAGGGGCCTAGGTCATTGAATAGACATTAGGTGGATGTATCTATTATGATTAATTGGGGGGGTGGGGGCGGGGGTGGGAGTGAATTAATGTAAGTGTAATTTCTAGTTTGAAAAAAAAATTCACTTTAAGCAAAATAGAAAATTCGAAGCTTTTCATAACAAGTGAATGATTCAAAGAAAATACTAAGTTTTCTTGCTTAAAAATGACTTAAGAAGAAATAAGCAAATACTAATAAAAAGAAAAGCAACATCCGAGGGAAGTGCTTGACTTGAAACTTTTCTTTCAAAGAGTAAGTAAAAATCAGAAGCATCTATTAGTATTTAATTCAAAATAATTAAGAACTCGGCAATCATAAGTAGTAAATACAATAAGTAAAAAAATTCACAATTATAATGGTTCGGCACCAACCGACCTACATCCACTCCAGAGTCCTCCTTGAGGCACACCGGTGTCTACTACCAATATTCTTTAGGTGAAGATCAAACCCTTACAACTTGCTTACAATGGAGACTTTAAAAATTTTCTAACTCTAAGCTCTCTCCCTTCCCCTTTTCTTTTTCTTATAATTCACATATAATTTTTTCATAGAATATAATCTCCAAAATTATTGTATATAATGTAAGAAAAATTGAGGTATTTATAGGCCCCAAATAACTTTAGAAATTGGAGCCAAAATTCAAACATACCCAAAAAATTCGGGTACGGGCAATTCAGCCATCGGCCTAGGCAGGTCAACTATCGAAAGTACCTAGAATCCAGGGTAAGGGCGGTTTAGTCACTAACAGCCATATGAAATCCTGGGCAGCGGTGGTACACCCGTCGCTCACCGGTTGTTCAGTCGTTAGGAATTCTGGAAAAGTGATTCCCTTCACTTTTCCAATCTTGATATGAACCACACATTGACTAATTCTCTGGTCAACCAATTAAGCTCAACCTGAGCTCAATCAAACCCTTTTAGTGGACTCGATTACCTCTTTGAGTTGATTTGGATTCCTTCCAAATCACACTCATTTAGGACTCAATCTTAACCCATGACTTAAAAATTACAATCAAACATGACCACCAAGCTTACGACCTCACTCGCGCAATCTGGTAACCTCCGGCATTCCCTACGGTGAGTCTTATGGTTTTCCTCCGGTGATCTCCCGACGTATTCCTAGTAATCTTCCCAAAACCTTTGGCGAAGTCCTAGTGAACTCCCGATGAACTCCCACTGCATCGTCAAATCCTTAGCCCGATGCCTAAGCTTGATCCTGGGTTCATGTATGATCTGTAATTTCTTTTCACTATCGTGGTTAATGTGCATGATGCTAACTACAACTTAATTAATTATAATTAATATGGTCACAAATCCACTTCACGACCTTCCCAACTCCCGACAAGCCTTACGTCATTCTGACAAGCTCCTGATACCCTTAGTGATTCATTAATCGGTAAAAAAATTCTTGAAGATTATATTCGGTAAAAAAATTATATGTGAGTTGTAAGAAAAAGAAAAGGGGAAAAGAGAAAGCTTAGAGTTAGAAAATTATTGAAGTCTTCCTTGTAAGCAAGTTGTATGGCTTTGGTCTTCACCAAAAGAAGATCGGTAGTAGACACCGGTGTGCCTCAAGGAGGAGGACTCGGGAGTGGACGCAGGTTGGTTGTTGCAGAACCACTATAATTGTGAGTGTTTTTACTTGTTGCATCTACTACTTACCATTATCAGGTTTTTAATCATTTTGAATTAAATTACCAATAGACACTTCCAATTTTTACTTACTCCTTGAAAGAAAAGTTTCAAGTCAAACAATTCCCTCTTATGCTGCCTATCTTTTTATTAGGATTTACTTACTCATTCTTAAGTCATTTTTAAGTAATAAATTTACTATTTTCTTTGAATCATTCACTTGTTACGAAAAGCTTCAAATTTTCTATCTTGCTTAAAGCAAAAAGTTTTTTTTATTAAACCGAGAATTTACACTTGCACTAATTCACCCCTCACCCCCCGCCCTCCTCTTAGTGCTAATTGATCATAATAATTGGTATTAGAGTTACGTTTTTCTCATTTGATTTAACACCTAAGAGAAATGGCACTTTACGGCTTTCAAGAGAGCTTTTCTATCATTCGTCCTCTCATATTCAAAATCACTTTTATAGTTCAAGATATTCATAAAAAATAACATAATCGATTCATTAATCTCTTTTTGGAAAATTTATAAGATAGAGGAATTTTAAAAATAAAATGCATTCTATTTTTATTTCATAGAAGCATGAATTAATCTTTTAAGCTAAAAGAAAATGTGTGTGTGTGTCCGTCCCATTGAATATGAGAGGATGAATGATAGAAAAGCTCTCTTGAAAGCCGTAAAGTGTCATTTCTCTTGGGTGCTAAATCAAATGAGAAAAATGTAACTCTAATACCAATTATTAGGATCAATTGGCACTAAGAGGGGAGGGGGGGGTGAATTAGTGCAAGTGTAAATTCTCGGTTTAACAAAAAAAAACTTTTCGCTTTAAGCAAGATAGAAAATTTGAAGCTTTTCGTAACAAGTGAATGATTCAAAGAAAATAGTAAATTTATTACTTAAAAATGACTTAAGAATGAATAAGTAAATCCTAATAAAAAGATAGGCAGCATAAGAGGGAAGTGTTTGACTTGAAACTTTTCTTTCAAGGAGTAAGTAAAAATTGGAAGTGTCTATTGGTATTTAATTCAAAATGATTAAAAACCCGATAATTACAAGTAGTAGATGCAACAAGTAAAAACACTCACAATTATAGTGGTTCTGCACCAACCAGCCTGCGTTCACTCCCGAGTCCTCCTCCTTGAGGCACACCGGTGTCTACTACCGATCTTCTTTGGGTAAAGACCAAAGCCTTACAACTTGCTTACAAAGGAGATTTCAAGAATTTTCTAACTCTAAGCTTTCTCTTTTCCCCTTTTCTTTTTCTTACAACTCACATATAATTTTTTTACCGAATATAATCCTCAAAATTATTGTATAGAATGCAAGAAAATTGGGATATTTATAAGCCTCAAATAGCTTCAAAAATTGGAGCCAAAATTTAAACATACCTGAAAAATCTGAGTACAAGAAGTTCAATTGCCGGCCTAGGCGAGACAACCACTAAAAGTACCTAGAATCTAGGGTACAACGATTCAACTGCCCAGCTTGGGCGGTTCAGTCATTAACAACTGTCTAAAATCCTGGGCGGTGATGGTACACCCACCACTCACAAGCGGTTCAGTTACAGGGAATCCTGAAAAAGTGATTCCCTTTATTTTTTCAATCCCAACATGAACCACATATTGACCAATTCTTAGTCAACAAATTGAGCTCAACCTGAGCTCAATCAAACCCTTTTAGTGGACCTGATTGCCTCTTTGAGTTGATTTGGATTCCTTCTAAATCATACTCATTTTACGACTCAATCTTAACCTGTGACTTAAAGATTACAATCAAACATAACCACCAAATATACGACCTCACTCCCACAATCTGGCAACCTCCAGCATTCCCTACGATAAGTTTCATGGTCTTTCTTTGGCGATCTCATAGCATGTTCCTAGCGATCTTCTCGATACCTTCGATGAAGTCCTGGCGAACTCCCGATGAGCTCCTTTCACATCGTCCAATCCTTGACCCAATGCCTAAGCTTGATCCTGGGTCCATGTCTGATCTATAATTCTTTTTCATCGTCATGATTAACCTACATAATGCTAACTATAACTTAATTAATTATAATCAATATGACCATAAATCCACTTCAAGACCTTCCTAACTCCGGGCAAGCCTTTCGACTACCCTCGATAATCTTTCGACGAGTCCCGATCTTCTTCCGGTGAACTCTCTTGCGCCATCTTGGCAAGCACCCGATAACCTCGTCGAGCTCCCGACACACTCCATGCGAGTTCCCAATCGCATCGTTTGAATCCCGGCCCAATGCTTGGACTTGACTCTGGCCAAACCTCTGATTATAATAATCTCTCTATTATAGTTAATCCTACATCAATCAACTCTAACAACCTTATTAGATCAAACACTCGTCAATTTCATCATCAAAATATGAGATTCAACAGTATCCGCATGTGGGAAGGATGGTAGTTGCCCCCTGAGTAAAAGTGTTATAGGTTAGAGTTGGTGCCTCTTGGTTAGAGCATTCATTAAGAGGGTTAGTAGGCACATGTTCCTATTACATCGAACCCTCCTTCTAGTGCCAAACTATTATGGAAAAATATCACCGACGTCTTGGTTAGCTCAACATGGTCTGGACCTATGTGCATAAGGTTATCCAAAGTGTCTCCAAGGTGGAACTGAGGTAGCTCTTGTTAGGATCAATTGACACTAATAAGGGGGGGGGGGGGAGGGGGTGAATTAATGCAAGTGTAAAAATTTTAATTTAAGGAAAAACTTTTCTTTCAAATACAATTGAGAAATTGGAAGCATTTCTTGAAATTAGAATATATAAGTGAATCAAACTTAAGATCAAAAATTTTGATTTAGCTAATAAATTCAAAAATTAAGTAAAGAGAGATACACTCACAGTTTATAGTGATTCGATCGAAAACTTAGCCTACGTCCACTTCCCGAGTCCTCTTCGTCGAGATCCACCGGAATGCTATTGATCTTCTTTGGGTGAAGACTAATCTCTTACAAGCTTTTAAATCTCAACTCACAAGGGAGACCTCTTACAAGAAATATAACACTTGACTTACTCCCTTGCCTCTTTTCTTTTTCTTGCACACTTTTTCACAAATTTTTTGTCCAATGACTTATGTAAATGCTTGTGCTAAATGCAAGAAAACTTGAGGTATTTATAGACCCCAATTGACTTTAGAAGAATTGAGCCAAAATTCAACCATATCATTGGGGCAACGGTACAACCATCGAAAGTTGCCCAAAAAATTGGGTGATGATGGTACAACTACTGACCTGGGTGGTACAACCACTAGATTAGGTGGTACAACCATTGCCCACTAGAGGTTTAACCGCTGTGAATCTCGAAAAAGTGATTCCCTTTATTTTTTCAATCCCGACTTGTTCCTTATGTTGACCAATTCTCAGGTCAACCAATTGAGCTCAACTTGAGCTTAATCCACTCCCTAAAGTGGACCTAGTTTGCCTCACATTGAGTTGATTTGGATTCCTTCCAAATCAAACTCAGTTAGGACTCGAACCTAACTATGACATTGATTACAACTATATAGGACCATCAAGCTTAATAAACGACCTAACCCCCGACAATCCGGCAACCTTCGGCACTCTTGCGATGAGTCTTACGGTCTTCCTCCGGTGATGTCCCAAGTGTATTTCCAATGAGCTTTCTGATTCCTTCGACGAACTCCTAGTAAGATCCCACTACATCATCCAAATCTTGGCTCGATGCCCAAACTTAATTCTGGCTCAACATCTGGTTGTAACTCTTTTCTCTCTTATAATTAAATCTGCATTACTTCCTCTAACATACATGTTAGATTAAACAATTATCAATTGATTTTATCATCAAAATCCAAGATTCAATAGCTCTGAGGTTGCTCCAAGGTGGCTCCGAGATGACTTTGAGATTGCCCTAAGGTGGCTCCAGAATGGCTCTAAGGTGAACCTGAGATAGAAGTATTATGCTCCAAAAGTATCACATGGAGACTAAGGTCGATAGAGATTTTTTGATCTGATCTCTCCGACGCTCAAGTTAGTAATCCGAGATCCTTAAATGTGAGCTCGAGTAGTTCAAAAAATAAGAGAGTTCTTCATTTTTTATTTAGGATATATTTTTATACCTTTAAGGAGGAAAAAAATTATGATATTTTTCTTTTCATAAAGAAGAAAAGAGAGTTTGTGATTTTAAAAATAAAATAAAAAGTTTGCAATTGTTTTCGATAATTAACAAAATGAAAATCTATGTTTTTTATTTTAAATATTTATATATATAAGCGGATAAAAGATGATTTGGATGACATGTAACAATGACGTATTAATAGGTGATAAATTTAATATAATAATAAAAATATTAATGGACATAATTGTAAGAAAAAATAAAAAGAACCTCTATTTTTTATAAAGAGACTCTAGATTGAAGTACTGCAGTTTGACCTCAAAACAGAGAAGACTATGACCTGGCTTGTGGCAACCTTTGGACTTATGTGATTGGTGGGACTTTAACATTTACGCTCATCAAACCCACATCTCAGCTCAGTTGTCACACCTGCGTTATATATTTTGTCACCTTCTGCGACCAAATTTTACTATTTCACTCGCGCACTATATATATATATATAGTCCAGACCGTCGATACCAACGTAAGGAATTGAAAACTATCCATCGTCCACTGGTCAACATACTAAGAGATAGAATACTTTGAACATAAATTCAGCAGTTTTATTACTTCTTCAGCAATAGGTAATACAAATATATGCAAGTATAAGGAAGGGGTTAGCAAGTAATTTTGAATTCTCAGAATTAGTATTCTTGGATGATAAAGAAAATCTGAGTATAGAAAAGATTTTTTTATGTGAAGAAAAAAAATACAAAAGGATAAGGAATCCAACTACACAAATATTGTTAACATAAAAATAAAGATTTTAGAAAATATAGTTTGGTTATGTCTATAAATAAATAGACTTATATCTCTCTAAGAGTTTGTCTATAATAAGTATGAAAGGGATCAAAGAAAAAAATAAATAATTTTTTAAAATTTATATGGGAGAAAATTTACACTAAAGTATATATATATATTTCATGGACACAAATATAAGTGTCGAATCATATAAATTACATTTTGATTATATTTTAATTTATATTTAATTGTTGATTTATGAATTATTATTTGGGGAATTGGGACAAATGCCACCAGTAGTAGTAGTTGGGAAGCGCAAGGAATTAAGATTTGAGGAGTTTGGCGACACGTCCACGTGCCCGTAACATGGTATTGGCCTGATATGGTGACGAGTGCATGTACTCTATCGGTACGTATCACATGCAATCCTATGGCGATCTTATTCTCTCGGCTCGAGAGATATGATGGTGTGCATCAAAAGGAACAAGGAACATCCACCCCCTCCACTTATTTTTATATATTTAATGGCCTCCACCCCCCCCCCCCCACTTATTTTTATATGTTTTGTTTAATGGCCTCATATTAAGGTTAGGGATTAAGGGCAAAGTGGGGGCCGACAAAGTCTCCCACCCTTTGTCCTGTGCATGCACTCCCTTGTTTGGTCTCATTTAGGAGGGAGGGAGGGTAACGGTTGGGGTGAGAGGGTGGGGATGGTAATGAGGGCGTATACGGAAGGAGTGATACGGCTTAGTCCTACATGTCATCCTCAAACGGGGAACGTGTCATCCTTAGGCCGAGTCACCTATCAGGGAATGAGTTGCCTCCCATTGGAGCATATGTTGGACGCGACATCTGAGTCCGTACGAGGAACCAATGGAAACACGCTCCTGCGCGGTTGATGCATCCACCCAGACATAGGAGCCGCACCTCAAAAGTCATACGGCTCCTGTACCAGGTGGGGACCCACAAAACCGAAGCATCTCTCCCCCATCCCCCCCCCCCCATTTTACAAGAATAGCGTAATCGCCACCGCTACGGTTTTTTGATCCGATAATAATCATAATAATAATGGTGTAATTCCAGCCCAAGTTCGAAATTTGACCAAAACCATGTAATATATTAAAAGCATGATTTCAATCATCATGCATACCAACTCAGGAATGGCAATTTCGAAATATCAGTACACCCCTTAGGGGCTGTTTCCTGGAGTGAAGGTGGGGGAGTTTGGCCCCGTTTACTGGAGCAAAAGAACATTGATTTCATCTGCCGAACCGGACGTCCTACCGCTTTACTCCCACTCTCTTCTTCACCCACGGTCAAGCCCAAACACACCCCTCTTCTCCTTGAGCTGCTGCTCTTCCTCCTCTTATCTCCCTCCATTCCCCTCTCCTCCATTCCGACCTCCTCCGGAACATAAAAGAAGGGAGCTCGTCGTCAAGCTTCCGACCTTCTTCTTCTTCTTCTCTCTCTCTCTCTCTCCCATTTGTGCTCAGAGGAAGAATGAAAGAGGAAGTGTAAGCAGCTTTGTAGGAGATCAAAGATTTCCTGGTGGATCCGCACGTACTAGTGTGGATATCTTTTGTTTTCCAGGGTTGTGTTCTTGGTTTCGATGTCAAGGTGCCATTTTGATCTGATTCTTTTCCTTGTTCCGTCTGAGCTAAGAAGAAGAGACGCGCAAGTGTAAGCAGCTTTATAGGAGAAAAGGTGGTTCCTTGGATCCACCACCGTACTGGAGTGAACATGCTTGGTTGGTCTTCTTGTGTCACGGTGGCATCTTGATCCAATCGTTTCCGTCTTCCGCTGGAGCTCAAAGGAACAGGCAAAAAAACCCAAGTACAAGCATCTTTGAAGGAGAGAAAAAGGGTTCCTTTGGATACACACGTAGAAGCGAGAACATGTGCGGGCGCAGAGGCGCCTTCTTGATCTGAATCTTTTTGTGGTGCAATTGCACATAGCTCCTCGAAGCTCCCGGTATAAGGGAACAGAATCTACGAAATGCAGGCGAATGGAGAGCATTAATTGTGGATTCGAGCAGTATTCTTGATTTGCTTGATTTCTAACACTTGATTCAACCTTTTCACACAGTAAAGTTGAGATCTTTCAGCTATATTAGCTGTTCGAGGACGGGACTCGTGCCTGGAGCTACTCATTGGTGGTGGGAGTAAAGGATCGGCGGCGACACTGTTGAACCAGATGAAGATCTTTGATTGCTTTAAGGAGAAATCGACTGGGGCGACGATCACAAGGCAGAGGAAGCTCTCTCTCAGCGAGTTCAGGGGGGCTGTGTCGTGGTCCAAGTACTTGGTGTGCTCCGGCGGCGAGATTAAGGTGGGCAGGGAGGAGGAATGGAGCGCCGACATGTCCCAATTGCTTATCGGGGGTAAGTTCGCCACGGGGCGACATAGCCGGATCTATCACGGGCGATACAAGGGGAGAGAAGTCGGCATTAAGCTCATGAGCCAGCCGGAGGAGGATCCCGCCCTGGCCGCTGCTCTGGAGCGGCAGTTCACCTCAGAGGTTGCTCTGCTCTTTCGCCTCCATCATCCTAATATCATCACGGTATCTACTTTGATTCTCGCGGTCGCTCGTGCTTTCTCAGTAGATTAGCCATGATTGATTTATATTTGAGCTGCTTCATTGTTAGATTAGCCATGATTCTCTACCGCCTCTGCCAAGTCCTGTTGTGTTTCTCAAGAATTCCACAGATCAATTCCTCATATAGTAAGTAGTACTACTACTACTAGCCACTTTGTTCGGGATTGAAATGAAATGTCATGGTGTTGATGAAAAGTTTTCTTCTTTGTTGATGCAACCATCTTAAAAATCCCTTTCTAAATAAATAAAACCTCCATAAAATTGTTCTTCAACCATGCAAGCATCCACGTCACTAGCCGACTTCTTCTTCTTTTAACAATGTTTCATTAAGCTCTTGCATGTCGTTGCGTTTGTGGTATGCCACAGTTTCTTTCTGGCTGTTACAAAAAAAAAAAAAAGCATTCATGGTCTTGCGCATGATATAGATATAATTTTGCTTGTTTTTTTTTGTATTTTTGTAAGAGTTCTCTCAAAAAGAATTAGTCGATCTTGAGGAGCAGAGATTTCGATGGTTTAGAGATTAGTTGCTAGCCTCTTTGTTGCTCTATAAGTCAGGGCTTAAGCTTCATTCTTTGTTGTCCGAGTTGGTTCATAAATAAAAAAAGAAAGAAAGAAAGAAAATAAAAGAAGAAAAGAAAAAAAATAAAGGGGACATCTGCATCTGCTAACTCAAAAAAATCCGTCATCCGGAGTTGGACGTGCAGTTAGTGGCAGCATGCAAGAAGCCTCCCGTCTTCTTTCTGCATCATCACCGAGTACATGGCAGGTGGCTCTCTCAGAAAATACCTGCACAATCATGAGCCTCACTCGCTTCCTCACAGTCTGGTCCTCAAACTAGCTCTCGACATTGCTCGTGGCATGAGTTACCTTCACTCCCAGGGAATCATTCATCGGGATCTTAAGTCGGAAAACATCCTTGTCGGAGAAGATCTATCACTCAAGGTTGCAGATTTCGGAATCTCATGCTTGGTGCCGCAGCGGAAAGGGTTTCACAAGCACACATCGATGGATGGCTCCTGAAATGATCAAGGAGAAGATTCATACGAGAAAAGTTGATGTGTACAGCTTTGGCATTGTTCTATGGGAACTACTAACAGCACTGATCCCGTTCCACGACATGACTCCCGAACAAGCTGCTTATGCCGTCGCGCACAAGGTACATGAATTTTCTTTCTTCTTCTTCTTCTTCTTCTTCTTCTTTTGCTTGCTCGTTGACTTACTTCTCTTTCTATTTGGAAGAATCCAAACTGCCAAAGTACATCTTCGTCTCATTGTTCATCACACCACATGATTTGACACACAGGCCAATTAGTGAGATCCATAACTTCACACATTTCTACCATCAAAAAGCTGACAACCAATATAAAAAGCAGCAATCTTTTTCGTGCATGATTTGTTAGAGAGGCTGCTGGAAACTTGATTCCTATCCCCAAATTTGATTACTTGGCTCTGTTACGCCTTACAAATGCTTGGTTGCTGCAGAATGCTAGACCGGCCTTGCCGGCGTCATGCCCTTTGGCATTCAGCCATCTCATGAGTAGGTGTTGGGCTACCAACCCACATAAAAGGCTGCGATTTGATGAAATTGTTGCTATGCTCGAAAGCTACCAAGAGTCTCTTACGGTGGATCCAACATTTTTCTTATCCTTCAAGCCTGTGCACCACAAGAGTCTACTAAATTGTGTTGCTGGGTGAAGACTTTACACTAGTTGTAAACTGTATCATTCATATTCATATATATACATTTGCTTCTGTCATCCTCCTCTTTCCCTCTCTGCTTGAGAAAATATGCATAAAGGAGCGTCTTCATTGGTGTCAATTGCAAATGATGGATAATGGCTTGTTGAAACAAGACGCAAGCAAGGTGGGGTTTTTGTGACTGGTTTTCCCACTGAAGAGGGCATGGGATTCATTGTAATAAATTAACATGGTTTTCCCACTGTCAGGATATGAGAAATATTTTACATAGAATTGTCTTGCAGTTGGGTGCTAAAGTTTTATTTTAATCAGTTTAAGATCTTTACATTAATTAACAACCTTACACTTTCACAAAAAAAAAAAAAAAACTTCATGTTATGGTACAGTGAGACAAGTGTTGTCAGGGCACACTGGATAAAACTCTGGAACTTTAAACTGAGATCATTTTTTAGAAATCTAATAAAGATATTTCTAACAAAACATGAGTCTGAATAAAACTGATCAACATGGTATCAATTCAATCCAATATAGGTTGTCGATTACAATTAATTAATGTAATTTGATTATTTCAATTCTTGGCAATCTGAGACTATCCTTTTGCTCATCTTTCTTCTTTCATCTCCAGCATTTAAATATTTTCAATATCTTTCTCTATTGAACGCTACTACATCTTTCTTAACTCTATAAGATACTTCCTCTTACCCGTCTGCTCATTGACTAGACCTGTAATTTGATCTTAACTTAATTTTTTTTAATTTATTTAGTCAAACTATAGTTTGACTTTAGATACCAAGCTCATATTGGCTTAATCTTTTTTTCTATTTTACATGTACAGATCAGATTTGTTCAGGTGGTTTTGATACCACGTTAGAAATCTAATAAATATGAGTTGAATAAAACTGGTTAGAGTAGATATATATCATATTTGCCATCAAGTTTAAGCTTTTATCTTATGAGTCAGACTCACTATATGTAATATAACTCTATTAATTCTCAGTGATGTAGAACTAATCTCTCTCTCTCTCTCTCTCTCTCTTTTTGTTATTTTATACATATAAATATTTTTAATAATTCAATGCTCGCTATTAGGTCACCAACTCTAGCAAAAAGTGCTCCAGCCCTCCCTGATCTTATTCCATTAACCCTTACTAGAAGCTTGACTTACCCCTTTGATATCATTAAAGCTATTGTCTCTAAGTCTTATCGCTTTGATATCATAATATCATGAACTTAGTCTAAATTGTCTAAACCATGAGACACCCTTCAGTAAAATCATCAACTTCATTAGAGTTACCTAAGTTATGAAGTACCTATGTGCTAATATCTCGGACTTAGCTGAGATTATTTAAATTGTGAATTATCATTTCGTTATCCGTCCGTAAAGGATTAGCCTAGTTTTAATCTCGCTAAAATCTTAAAAGACCTATAAAGGAATAAATTAATTAGTTCAAAAACGAATGACAAACAAGTCTTGATATCTCACGAAGAAGATAACTCTACAAGCATTTCAACAAACATTTTATGTGCAAGAAAGAAAACCAAGGAATGAGAAAATAAAAACTTTAAAAAATAAAATAAATAATCGCAAGTCCATAAACGATTACTTATCTGGTGTCGAGCGATAACAAGTTCTCCTAGTTAACGTATTAACTTGTAAAGATTGAGATGGCTCCTAGATTCTCCCATTTTTTTCGCTTTACTTTAATGTCCGATACTGTTTAGTTCTGTACTGTTGGGCCTTAGATGATTAGAGGGTGTTAACATCTGATTAAAATGAAAACATGTTACAATGTGCAAAGTTAAATAGGGAGTTAGGAATTAAATAGAAGGAATAATTATTAACAAAATAATTTAGGAAGGAAACAAATATGTAAAAGTGGAATATATGTTCCACAATAATTTCCGTAGAAAAATCTTAATTTCGGAAGCACATTGTTTTCAGATTTCATTCTAATCCTCTTAGCTCTAAGATTGTCCCTTTTTTGTTTTTTCACGAATCTATAAACCCTTTATTAATTTAAGAGAAGATTAGATAAGCTAGACCAAAGCATTTTTAGGGGTAAAAGTTTAACCTTGTACTTTTTATAAAAGGACAGTGTCTTCAAAAGAAAGCATCCTATCCTATGCTTGAGGATTTTATTGACAAATTAACCAGTAGTGCAATAACTAGTCTAAAGATATTAACTGAATTAATATGAACAACCTTACCTGCTTGAGAGATGACACTACTTTGCCAAAAATTAATTTTGTAAAAAAAATTTATCAACCATCTTATTCTGAATAGACACCAAAACTCTTCCGTGAGAAAATAGGTTTATTAGTACTGAGTATGAATCGTATCCGTGGTTTCTAATGAATAATGATTCGGAGAGAAGATGACTGCTTTATTTTTATTTATATAAAGGTCAATGACATTGACGTAAATAATAAAAATTTTGGTGAGAGTCGCGAAGGATTTAGGTGGGGTTCTTACTGTAAGATAATGACGTTGCCAAAAACTCAATGAGAAATATTAATTTTATGATATGAAAAGGTTTAACGCCATTTTTTAGGACGTTTTTATCCAATAAGGAATAGAAGATTTACTGGTAATACAAGAAAATAGACTTGTCTTCCTTTAAAAAAGCAAAAATGAATCTGAAGATTTTGTTTGTTATATATATATATATATATATAGTAAGTATGAAAATTTAATATCAAAATCTAAATTAAATAATGATTGATGAAGATCATGATTACATGTACCTTTCGGTGTCACATGAAAAATCTTTATATGATCTATGAATAAATCATCGTGATACTAATCTCAAAAAAGATTTAGACTTATCTTCTCTTTCTATTTTTTATAGGACCACTATAAACAATAGAATAGGGACTTTGGAAGGTTAAGAATAGATCTCATATCTCAATTTCTAGTGTTTAAACCCTATGAGGATTTGTCAGATAGTTTATATGATGGTAATTAAAAAAGTCTCTTATATCAATATCATCTTTTAAAGAATCATATCATAATATGACTTCCTTTATATTGGTCAATAATCATAATCAGAATCTTATTATAATTTGATTTTATTTATATTGATTGATAATCATAATTAGAATTCAAATCTATAATATATTTTATCTAATTTAATAAGATTATATAGTCTAACATTCTCTCATTTGACTTATTGATTGGTAAAATATAAAAAAATAAATTCAAAATAAATAAAAAAATTATATTTTAAATGTTACTAATTAGATTCTAAAAATTTTAAAAATATTTTTTTACATAGCCATAAATTTAAAAAGGTAATAAGTATAATAAGTAAAATAATATTATATAAATCTAACTATTAATACAAGTCATCATGATTGTAGGCCATAAATATTATATTTTATATTATGTACCATAATATTATTATTTTTTTCTAATATAATCTATAATGATCCCTATAGTTTATCTATCAAGATAATCATATTATCACATTCAACTATAATATAAGCATAAATACAAACAACATAGTAAAAGCAAATAACTTTAATTAAATAAGAAAAATATCAACAATAGTATCCATTTAAATATATCTTTTATGGGTATTCACAAATCCTATTCTAAGAATATATTCTTTAAACAATTTAAGTTTTAAAGCTTTAATAAATGAACACCAATCATCAAAATTATGCTCATAATTTTTATTGATAATTATTATTTTTAGACTTTTTCTAATTACTATCTCGATATGTTTGAAATCATTAGAGCACTTCTCAATCTTAGGTAAGAAAACTATTATGATATCATCACAATATATATTTAGTAGCCTAATAATTAAGTTGGTCACATCAAATTTTAAGATTAAATTTCATAGTTATAAAGTTTGATTTATAACCTCAAAACATGTCATAAATTCAACTTCTATTATAAATATAATGATGCAATAAGTGATTGCTTTCTATCTTCCTAAAAAAATTGCCCCTCCAACTAATATGAATATGAATCTTAAAATGAACTTTATACTATTATACAATTTGTAAAATTAATATTAAATATCTCATCACTTCAAGATAGTATAATCTCTTGTATATAATCATATAATCTTTCTTCCCCTTTAATTATCTCTTTAGTTTTTTTTGTAAGTTTATAATGTTCAATTCTTGAGTTGCTCTAGTATAACCTCATATTGTAACTACAAAATTGTTATATTGTTTCATATGAGTTTCAGCATATAATATACTTCAAACTACACAAGGAATATCTTTTATTTAATTCCTTCCTAAGTTACTTTTGGGATATTAGCTTTAGCTAAATCTCTCTGTCAAGCCCCCCAAATATTCACATTCGAAAGGTGTGAACCTATCATAAATCAAAAATATATTATAATTCATCAACAATCCGAACCCATGTTTCAAACTAAATTTAAGGATACCGATTAAATATTTTTAAATATCAATCACATCCATCCATAAAAACCTACGCGGTCTATAATCATATACTACATCACTCCATAATCCATAAAACTCTAGTTAACTTAATAAAAATATTAATCACACTTATAAAACCACCAGTCTTAGAAATCTATACGAATGTAAAACTAACCATTTTCTACCACTTTATATATTTGTAAAACTTAACATTCAAAGATTCCACACTGAGATGTATTATAACGTTTTTACAAGATACATCCGTTTATATTTATTTATAATATTTTATTATATATAAAATATTCTTATATAATATCTCTTAACAAGACTTGCCCAAAATCTACATAGTTTTTCACTACCTCAGCTCAGTTCTAACTTTTTCTATAAGTGAAAAGCTATTCTTTAAAATTTATATAGCAACAGAGTGAGCATATAGAGCTCATCAAATGACTAATATATCTAAGACAAAGAAGGATAGTTTTTAAAATAAACTTGATATTGGGTAGCAAGGTTAGGGTATTAGAATCCATAGATAGCATCTCATCAGGTACATAATCACAAATCATTTCATTCAAATATATTTTGATCATCACAGTAGAAGAAGAGTAGTTGGAGCATATCATTAGTATGAAATATCTCGAAACATATCAATATCGTATGAAATATCTCAGAGCATATTAACGGAATGTAAAATGATTTGGAGCATATCAAAGACATAAGAATGTCAAGCAATATATCAATGATAAACAAAATATTCAAGAAAATATTAATGAGAATGCAAAACATTTTGGAGCATATCAAAGATGTATAAAGTGTTTCAGGATATAGCAATGCAATGTGAAATGCTTTGGAGCATATAAAAGATGCATATGACATATTTCGAAGCAATGGTATATGAATAATATCAAAGTTTATCAAATGAATAATTAAGGAAGAGAAGCTCAAATATCATATCAGACATAACATTCATTTCATTCTTATCTAAAGCGCATAAAACAAACTCATATAGCAACATTTTGTATATCATATTAAATACATAGATGGTAGTGTGTGATCAAATAGAATATGATTCTTTCATTTCTGAATGACCATCAAATATAAGTCTCATATGTTTAGGAGCTCTATCCACCTACGTTTGGGTAAAGTCAGAGGGGCCGACATAACATCGCGGGCTCTAAGCATAACTCCCTTTATCATTTATGACAAAGGTTCACATTATCCCACAAACACTAGAGTACAAAAAGATATTAGCAATAAAATGATATATATCATAAGTATATACGAAACAACGAAATATACATGTGTCAATATGAAGCAATACAATTTAATAGTATGGTGCATGTGAGGCTTAGTCCAGTGGTGGCTCCACACTATGTTAAGTTCAAAGCACTTCAGATTTCAAAGCACTTCGGATTTCAATGCACTCCTTCCACAGGTAGCCCTTTTTGACTAGGGTCCCCTCACTATACCCGAATACTAGCTCAATTTATCATAACAAGATAGAAGCAAAGATTGGAATTATAATAAGAAAGCATTTAAATACTTGAAAGGTTATAATAATTCAATTAATCATATCAAGATAAAAATAAAGATAAAAGACTTGTAAGGTTATAATAGCTTAATTTAAAGAAATAACTCTAGAATGAATTCAAGTTTTCAAATGGATGAAGCAAGAATAGGTAAAATTGACACGATCCCTATTCTAGCAAAATTCAAGAGGCACATTATATAAATTATCTGAATATCAAATATACTCTAAATTACTAAAAATGGGTATCACCGAAAAGATAAATCAATCTACTTTCAAATAACATAAGTTCATATAAATTAAAGTTCCTAACAAAGAGTTACAAATTATTTGGTAACCAAAGGTCATAGAAACTATTTTGCAGAATCTATAGGATTGAATTCAACAGAAGACTGGATAAGTATTTGTATTTCGAATCTTTAAATCTAGGTATTAAGAGATCTAGGTGTCTAGTTTCTAACCAAATATTTTTTCTCAAATCAGAATTCCCAACAAGATGTTATAAATAGTTTAGTATCAAAAGATCATAAATTACAGTCTCTGTTTTGCAGAATCAATACGGTCAATCTAAACAGAGATATGGGTAGTTATTTGGACTCCAAATCTTTCAATCAAGGTATCAACAAAGATATATAAATCTATTTTCTAATAAAATATATTTGCTATAATTAGATTTTTTTGACAACAAGTTACAAAGAATTTAATATCAAGAGGTCAAATATTATAAAGTTTATTTTACAGATTATTCAAGGTCAAGTGAAACTAGAGTTTAAATAAGCATATGAAGTCCAAAATTATCAATTTTGATATCAAATGAAATATCCACAAATCTACTTTTAGATAATAAAGGTTTTGCCTTAATTAGAGTTCAATACAAAAAGTTATGTAAAAATAAGATAGAATGGTCAGAATTCTTAAATTTCACATATTGATATATTTATAACTTAATGAGAGAGATATGATGTTATAAGCCACTAATCTTTCAAAATCATATCAAACTAATCAAGGATGAAGACATTTTTTAAGATTGGGTTAGAACACTTGACTTTTAAAGATTTTGATATCAAATATGTGGATTTGATCAAAATCTCAAAACCCTCAAATATATTCTTCTCCTTTTCCTTCTATTCTTCTTCTTCTTCTTCTTCTTTTTCTTCTCAAGTTTATGTTGCAGCAATCTCTTTTTTCTCTAGTTGATATTTGTTTTAGCTAACATATGGGTTGCTAGGTCGCATGTATGTATGGTGCTTATGTGTCACCAATGCAATATGCATAAGTGGCACCACTTTAAACTAGGTAGTGATACATGTCATCCCTCTTTTCTCTCTCTTTTTTTTAACTTAATATTAATCTTTCACAATTCATATAAAACATTTAAGTTTCATATTTAGGTCCTTACAAATAATCTATTATTAAATAAATCTTAATTAATAATTTAAAATATATCATTATAAATATTTTGAAAATAAAAGATATTACACTCTCACCTCTTGTAATAAATATATTATTAACTAAATAAAATTGTATATTATATCTCTTAAAGACTCGGTTAAATAATTCTAACAATCCTTGAGATATATTCTTAAATATTTTAATGCCAATAATATAAGTTGTCTAGTTCATATCAACTAACTTAAAATTTGATAAGAATATTATGGTTTCGTAATACAATAAACTTACTCTCGCTGATCTTCAAATATATATATTGATTAATAGTTTTTTAAATTTGAATAAAGTTTTTATATTATAAAATTTTAAATATCATTATTTAGAAGCTTGTTTAAAATCATAAATGTATTTTCTAAATTTGAAAGCCTAATTTCATTTCCCTTATCTATGAATTTTTCTAATTATATAATATAGATTTTTTCATCTAAATCTCCATTAAAAAATATTATTTTTATATCTATATGATATAACTAAGGATCATTATAAGATACTAATATCATGACAATCATTAATGATTCTTTTATATAAACTAAAAGAAATTTTATTATAGTCTGTGCAAAATCTTTTTAAAAAATACATTTAGCCATAAATCTAGTTTTATATTATTGGATATTATCTTTTGAGTCATATTTTATCTTAAAGACTCATTTGTAATTAATTCTTTTATAATTATTGAATAATTTAATGAGTTTTGAGATATCATTTTGGTCCATTGATTTCTATTTTTTTATTGTATCATACCATTTTTTAGAATCACTATTTTTAACAACTTGTAAAAATGATAAAGGGTCCTTTTTGATTCCTATGTTATAATTTAATTCTTGTAGATATACTATATAATCATAAAAAATAATAGAATATCCTTTTACTTTGAAATCTTCTCAAAACTATTGGTTATGATTATTCTACAATATTATTATTGATAATATTAATATCATTTGAGAGTTCATCAATGTTATTTTATTATTAATCCTCATTAATTTTTTTAGTAATTTGAGAAACAATAACCTCTTAAATATAAAATGATAAAAGAATATTGACTTATATATCATTTATATCAAAATTAATCTTTTAATATTCTATTATCCTATTAAGATAATAAATTTTATATCTCTTAATTTTTTAAAGATAATAAATAAAATATTCAGAACTAATTCTTGGATCCAATTTTTTTATATGGATTTAAGACTATTATCTTTATAAGACAATCTTAAATATGTATATGTCTCAAATTGAGTTTGCTACTAGTTCTTAACTTAAATAAAATTGATTAAATCGATTTACTAGGAACTCTATTCAAGGTATACGTAGTTGTCCTAAAAGTTTCACCCCATATTGACTTAGGTATCGAGAAATAATTCATCATACGTGTAATTATGTCCATAATAGTATAATTATATATTTCAACAATATGATATACTATTGCACACTTGGTAAGACATACTGATCATAAATACTCTATTTTTTTAGGAGTCTAGAAAAAGGACCATGATTCTAATATGACTTATCATATCTATCATAAAATTTATCACCCCTATCAGTTCTGATAATTTTAACTTTTATATCTAATTATCTCTTGAATTTATTTATATATACTTTAAGAGTGTCAACAGCTTAAAACTTTTTACTGTATTATATACATAGAATTATATATTAATAAGTTATCTATAAATGTAATAAAATACCTCTCTCTATTAAAATAGAAAATATGAAATAATCTTTAGATATTAGTATGAATAATTTTAAGGTGTTCCTTACTTAATATGATATTTTTCTTTATACGCTTAGTTTGCTTTCTCTTAACATAATTTATGTAAATATCAAAATCAGTAAGGTTAAATCTTTTAAAATATTATCCTTCACTTTTAATTTTTTTCCTGAGAGATAACCTCCAAACTTTTTTTACCACAGTATAAAAAATTTCTCATCATTAAAACTATGTTTCAATCGAATATTTGATTATATGGTGGCTAATATCTTTGTAAATTCAAATTTAAAATTAATTATGTATAAACTATTATATAGAATTTCAAAACTAATATTTATTCAACCATAAAATATATTGAGTTTATTATCATCAAAAGAAAGATAATATTTTAATTCATCAATTCTAGAAAGAGAAATTAAATTTTTAGAAATAATATATACATAACATGTGTCTATAAGATCTGTCAGATGACCTATCTTTAGATATAGGTGATAAATTTCTATTAATATCACTTTCACTTTATGAAGTTTCTATTAATATCACTTTTACTTTATGATCATTTTCCATAATGATAAATCTTTTATGAGCCTTTAATTTTGGATGAAAATAAATTTTTACATATTATTAGTAATATAAGTTGAACCATCAGAATTAATCCATAAGTATTAGAAGGAACATTTGTAATATTTGATTCAAAACATACAACAGTTAAGTTTATCTCTTTCTTTTCAAATCAAACCTTGCATTCAACTTAGTTATTTTCACATATCATTTCTTGCAAAAAAAAAGTACTATGAAAACTTTATTTTCATTAGTTTTCTTAGCATCTCTATACCCGACAAATTTATTTTGTAGGTGATGCTTCAACATTTTGTTTTTGTTATCAACTCCTTCAATATTAGTTAGAATATTATGAGATTTTTCCTATCTTAACCTTAATTTTTCTTAAACTTATATATTAGTTAGCTCATTCAAGTCTCATTTATTTTTATTTTTATTGTACTGAATCTTGAATAGGTGAAATTGAGAAGAAAAAGAATTAAGAATGAACCACAAGAAGAAAAACATGTTGAATCTCAAATTTTGATGATAAAATCAATTGATGAGTTATTGATCTAATATGATTGTTAGAATTGATTGATGTAGGATTAAGTATGACAGAATAATTATTACAATCAGGATTGGCTAAGGTCAAGTCCATGCATCAGGTCGATGTGGTTGAGAACTCGCTAGGAGTACGTTGGGAGCTCGCCGAGAGTATCAGGAGTTTGTTAGAATAGTGCAATGGAGTTCGCCAAAAGAAGACCGAGACTCACCGGAAGATTATCGGGGGTAGCCTTAAAGCTTGCCCGGAATTAGGATGGTCTTGTAATGGATGTTTGGCAATTATGATTATATTTAATTAAATCATAATTAGTATCGTTCAGGTCTAACTATGACAGGAGCAATGGAGTTACAACCAGATGATGGGCTAAGATCAAGCTTGGGCATCGGACTGGGTTCGGATGATGCAGTGGGATCTCACCGAAGTTAGCTAGGAGATTCGCCGAACGGATTGGGAAGCTCGCTGGGAACACGTCGGGAGATCCCTGGAAGAAGACTGGAAGACTTACCACAAGAATGCCGAAGGCTATCAAATTGATAAGAGTTAGGTCTTGGTTTAGCTTATTGGTCATTAAGTATTATAATCATTGAGTCGTAGTTAGGAATTGAGTCCTAATTGACTTGGATTTAGATTAAATCCAAATCAACTCAATAAAGCAATCTAGTCCACTATAGGGTTTAGCTGAGCTCAGGTTGAGCTCAATTAGTTAACCAAGGGAATGGTCAACTGATGATTCAAGTCGAAATTCAAAAAGTAGAGGGAACCACTTTTGCGAAAATACCAACGAGTAAATCACTGGTGAACGATGGGTGTACCATTGTCGCCCAGGCTTTTTGACAGTTGATCAGCTCAGATTGAGCGGTTGAACTGCTTGTACTCAGGAATCTGGGTACTTTCGGTGATTGACTTGTCCAGGACTGATAGGTAAACTGCCCATACCGTGGTGTTTTAGGCGGCCGAGCCACCTAGGTCGGTTGGTAAACCATTCGTACTTGGGTTTTTCGAGTATATTTAATTTTTGGCTCCAAAATTCTGAAGTCACTTGAGGCCTATAAATATCATAAGTTTTCTTACATTTTACACAATAATTCTGGGGATTATATTATGTAATAAAATTATATGTGATTTGTAAAAAAAAGAAAAGGAGAATGGAGATAGAGCTTAGAGTAGAAAATTCTCAAGTCTCCCTTGTAAGCTCAAGTGTAAGAGTTTGGTCTTCACCCAAAGAAGATCAATAGTAGATGCCGGTGTGCCTTAAGATGAAGAGCTCGAGAGTGGACGTAGGCCTTTGGTGTTGAACCATTATAAAATTACGAGTTTATTTTTTGTTTTGCTTATTAATGCTTCCAATCTTGTTTATTCTTTGAAAGCAAATATTTTACTTATGATGTTTCTTATCGGATTTTCTTGCTCTTTCTGAAGTAATTAGTAAGCAAGTAACTTATCAATCTTCTTATCATTCACTTGCTTTATTTGAACAACAAGCCTTTGGATCTTCCTATTTTTCGTAAAGCTAAAATATTTTTCTAAAAATATAAAAACTTATACTAATTAACCCCCTCTCTTAGTGTCAATTGATCCTAACAAAACTTATCTATATTCATGCCTAATGGTTTAAGTTTCGTAGCCTTATCACCCATATTGTGGATGTGATCATGAATCCTTCGGGTGCCATTATATTTAGATGTAGCTAGTTTTTTTCATTAATGTGTCAGATAATAATTTCTCAAAAGATTTAAATCTATCTTTAATATGTCTTAAATATTTATATGCACTACTTACAAGTGGTAATGAAGTCTTAATATTGTTTATAATTGTTATTCTAATAAACATGTCTATTAAATTATTTTTAAGCATTTATTTCATTAATTTATTCTATAATATTATCATTGGTTAAGTTTGTGGATCTTTTAACAAACATTGCTAAATCAAGATCTAATATATATTAGTGTGAATTGCTCATGCATTAGTAATTTTGAATAATTTTAACCACAGTGTATAAAAATACTAAAATCATGTAAGTGTATGAAAGAAAGTATCATTATAAAATATAAAATAATATTAATTTTTTGAGTTTCTTAAATTTGATATCAGTTATATTTTATCTTTGGGTCAAATTTGGATATATATAGTATTCACTCATAATTATTTATTTATAGATGACTGATATCATCTTTTAGAATAGTGTTGTTACTTTTAGGTAAATAACACTAAATTATAAAGATATCTAAAATAGTATTATCATATCCCACATATAATTATTCAAAGTATATTTTCTTTTGAGATTATTAAGATTTTCTAATTATGTATATCATTATAAATATTATTTTTTATTATCATTTAAAATTAATTTTTGATATATTTTTATAATTTATTAGTCTAGGCTAATTTGGCAAATACAAGACTAATATAATAATATAAAAAATCTATAAAACGCAAAATATTTATTTTAGTTTATAGCTCATAAGGTTACAATCTTAGCCATTCTAGTAGTTACTAGTTAGATAAAACTTAAGTCGTCTTATTGAATATCCTTTAATCTAATTTATGTAAAAATAGGTTAATAATAATCATAATAATTATTGAACATTAATCAACATGATGACTTTAATCATGATGAAACATAAATCATACTTTCATGTTATATGAAAAATAAATATTATTTTATAATTTTAAATATATACATGAGAATATTATATAAATATCCAAGAATAATAATTAAAATTTAATTATCACAAATAAAAATCTTACTAATATGTCATATGAAAAACTATAAAAATTATAATTTATATTTTTAATTATGTATGAACCCTAAATTAGACCAATCAACAATATTCAATTGGGTAAGCCCAAAATTATGTTAAATATTAGCTGATTTAAGTCGATCAAAATTAAAGTTTGATCAAAGTCAAATTTTAACTTTTCCCAAATTCTATCAAAACAAAATTATTCGAATCTAAATCCAATCATACAATGAAAAAATAGTCAAAGTTAAAAATCCGATCAAAATGTCAAATTAGTCAAAGACATAAGCCAATATATATATATATATATATATATATATATATGATTTTTAAATGGTAAAATTATAATTAAGATATATACTGAAAATATTTTATTTTTAAAGGACATAACTATTAAAAAAAATTATAAGGGAAAAACTATAATTTTAATGGATGAAAGCTTAATTAATTATTTGTTCTTCCGGTGGTCGCTCGCTACACGAGGAGGCATGCGATCGTTGAGCAAAACAGGGATCAAGTCTCACGGCTTTTGCAGCCACCTTGGGAGCCCCAAAATGGCCTTTCATGTCACATTTTTTGGGTTGGGAATAGTCCCCAGATTTGGCCAATTCCGGGTCTCGCTGCGGTTCGGCGAATCTAGATCAGCCCTAGCCGCCGATTTCCAACCCCTCAAAGAGTTCAAAATAGGACCGACCCGACCACCTCATTTCAACTCCAAGCCATCTTGAGCCCACGCATCGTCAATTTGCCTCCTTCCGATCGATTGTATTCTTTGCTCCCCCTCCTCCTTTCTCCGGTCATCGTCGCCCCCCCTCCCTTGTAGAGAATAACCCGATTCTACGACGCCGGGATTGGGGGTTAGGGTTCCGTTCGTCCGCACAACTGGTGGATTACTCTCTTCTTGGTTTATAGGTAAGAAGATTTTGTCTCTCTCGTGATAATTGATGAATCTATCCTTGAAGGCTGTAGAATAATTAGGAACGACTCGATCTTGATAGGTTCTTCTGAATCGCCTCGCGTCGAGGGGGGAGGTCGAGGAGAATCGGGGCAGAAGATGGCGTCTTCCGCATTGAAGGCGGCGGCGGCGGCGGCGGCGGGGAAGGTCGGCACTGCTGCCCGTAAGCAAGCTTTGACGCTGACGGATGCCGCGGCCGCAAGGATACGCCAGCTCCTGAACCTCCGCCAGCAGCCCTATCTCCGTCTCGGGGTCAAGGCCCGCGGCTGCAGTGGTCTATCCTACACCCTGAACTATGCTGGTCCGGTCTTTTCCCTTTCAACATTTTCTCCCACCTTGTTCCATTTGATGATTGTCGAATCTTGGTGTCCTTATGGCTTTCTTTTTCGAGTGAAATTTGGGGGCTACTTCTCCGATTTGTTGAATTTTAATTTGTTGCTACTTGCTTTGAACTCCTCAATTTTCTTGAGTTCTTTATTTTGGATTCCCGTATCATATTATATATTGCTTTTTCTTTCTTTGAAATCTGTAGTCGATAATACCAAAATAAATAAAAAAAACAACCATTTTTGCTTAACAAAATTGTTATTGATCCTTAATTGAAATGGTTGAGTTCATAGGCGGCGATAAGCATGCAGGTGTCAAAGTCTTCTGGACATTAATCAGCTTCTGCAGCTACACAATTGATGGCAAAAAGATTGAAAAACACAAGTCTAACTAGATTGTCACGGTTACCATTTCAAGTTCTCATGTTTGCCTCTGCTGGCATTTACCCACTTACATGGGGCTCAACGATTCTACATGGCAAACCATGAATCATCATTCATTCTTTGATATCAACACTTTCATGGGGGATGAGAAGAGCTATTCTATGGAGAGACATTTGGTGCCAATCGGCTTGAGTACATTGTTTTACTTCAGGTTCATAGCATATGTCTTTCTTTCTGGATTCACTTCAGCTGTGCTTAGTTAATCCTTGATGTGCTGCTGTGCAGCTGAAAAAGGTAAATTTGATGAGCTGGTGGAGGACAAGGGTGTGAAGATACTGGTTGATCCAAAAGCTCTTATGCATGTGATTGGAACAAAGATGGATTTTGTTGATGATGCACTAAAGTATGTTTTTTTTTTTTCTTTTTTTTCCCAAAGAATCATAATAGCTTCATTTTTATTCTTTGGACTATACTAGAAAGGTCATCCCAACAAACCATGACATTTTAGATAATTGTTGCTTGCAGGTCAGAGTTCATATTCATCAACCCAAACTCAAAAGGGCAGTGCGGCTGTGGTGAATCCTTTATGACAAGCAGCAGCAGTCAAGCTGATAAGCCATCTGGTCTGTGACATTCCTCTGGGGCATCTGAAGTTGGATTGTGGTCCTAAGGGAACAAATGTTGCAGTCATCCACTGTTTTAATTGCGTTACTGATTTCTCCTGAAGGCTCTCTGCATTGGGGAGGACATCTTGTTGAACACTCATCCAACAATATTATGTTCTTGTAATTTTTTTTTTTTCTTTCACAGAAAAAGGAAAAATTACTATGGATATGGTTGTGATCATTATACTATGTCACAATAACATTGATGTATAATAAGACTAATTTGGTGCTGTCAGTGTTCGAGCCGTCCAAATATGTTGATTTTTTTCCTGATCTTTCAATCAAAAAAAAAGAAAGTTGGAGGCCATTAATTGGAATTCGGTTTTTGAATTTACTTGCCTGTGTTTTATCTTCGTGGATCAAATGTTGGAGTCATCCACTGATGTAATTTGCATTGCTGATTTCTGTTTAAAGGCTTTCTGCATTGGATGGATAGGCATTTGGTTGAGAGCAGCCATGGTTCGGATCGTTTGTTGTTCCGAATTGGAATCTGATTCTAGCAATTCGGTTTCGCTACTTGGTATATATGAACCTGATGGTTCTGGTTCAATTCTGGTCAGAAAAAAAAAAAAGAAAAATTTAAATGATCAAATATCCTTTTCCTTTCAAATCATGAATCTATCCTTAATAAACAAATAATTTAAGGGATGTTTTTCTTAAAAAAAAATCAAAAATATAAAAAAAAATTGAAATAGATGGCTGCGGTTGTGGAACTGGTTCGATTTCAGTTTCAAAATTGATGGAATTGAAATTGCTGATTCTGGAATCGAGATCAAGCTAATCTGATATCGTATTCTTGTAAATTTTTTCCATAGAAAAGGGAAAATTACTGTAGCTACGTTTGCGATAATTTCGATGTGGCACCCTAACAAGTTGGTTACCCCACCATCTGTGGCGGTTTAAACACACAAAAAAAAAAAAAAGGGTACCCTGTCTGGGCTCGGTAAGGATACCCGCGGAACACGATTTCTGATGCATGCGTTACGTTGAAAGCATATGACTGACTGCCTATTGCTTCAGACAATTCTGTAAAGGTCTCTCATGTTCGATGAAACCTTTCGAGAGGTTGCTCTCAAATTATTTCTCAACCTTCTTTTTTGATAGGATTTCATGCAACCATTACCACGCACACAGCCAACCAATTGTAAGGACCAGATATATGAGAAAATGACGTGTAATTAAGATTTGACTTAGAAAGCATGACATCCAACATCATTAATGGAATGAACTTGTTCTACCTTGGAACATTCTCACAAGCAGAACAAGTTTGCTCCACCAAATTATGTCATCAGAAGCGAGAGAACGAGACCAAAAAGATGGGACATCAACAACATTGTTAACTAGATTCATCATCAAAGCTCAAAACCACACCATCACACTTCATCTGGGTGACCAAGCTGCATGCTCACTTGCCATGTACGATGTGCAAGACAAGGGCATAAGGCAAAGGCCTCTACTCCTGAGTCCTCTTCCTGGCTCATCACTCTCCTCATTTGATGCCTACATATGTACATGGAAAACATTGACACAATGTCAATTGTACTGGATGGATCAAGTGGAGGGTCAAATTTATAAGCTACTAGGTCAACTGCACATTTAGTTTTGACAGATACGGATTGATGTCATGTAGAATAATACTTCCACATACCTCTTGCATTGTCCTTGTTCTCTTGTTCCCAGACGGCCTCAGATATGGTACACTCAACTTCTGTAAGATGTACAAGTTAACACTAAGACATATCTACATAACAAAAATGCGTTTGAGGTCAGAAACCTTCTGATCATATTGTAAACGGTGGTTACCTCAACCTGGTCCAGAAGAAATTTAATGTACCCAATGGCCTCCATTAGCACTGAAGCTGTATCAGTCTACACGATGTAAGCCATGCCAAGGAAGTTATTTGAAGTTTAGAAGAAGAACAAAGAGGTAATCAGACTGGTATGCATCGCATCATCACATGTTATGAGCACATAAGATCAGCAAAATTATAGGCAAAATAATCCATCCTTTTTTTTCTTTTCTTTTTTTTCCCTAAGGCCTCCTGCAGTTAGTTTCTATAGTTCTAATTCACTCAAAGCATATAAATAGAGAAAGCTAAGACCAAAAGTCTCACATTTAAAAATGGACTAAGACACCTAGATCGAGTTCTACGCATTTTAGGTTAGTGGTTTAGGCTCAATAAAATGAACAAATCAGATTGTGAAAAGATAATGTGAACATCCTAACATGTTTTGCAAGCAAGCTGAAATAGAAGCATAACTTTTTATAGTATGATTCCAAATAAAATATAATAATAGTCCTTCAAATTTTTTTACATTTTTCACATAGTCTTAATTTATTTTTATATTATGGAGCTTGGTCATTTGTATCATGGATACATAGAATGATATTTTGTAATTATATAAAAACACTTTGCTTTGATTTCCTCCTATCAGATGGCATCCATCTAAAGTGCAGTTAATTATAACATTTTTTTGTCAAAAAGATGAACAAAATACTACTCGTTGTCTGCCATCTTGTTCCCTGTTAATACACGTTTCCTTTCGTAAATATGTATCATCACAAGTTGGAAGAAAAGTAAAGACCAAAGAATTGCACACAAGAACATATCTGGAATTAGACTCGTTATGAGGTTTCTGATTACCTTCCCAAATGGTGCCACCAGCTGCTGCAGTGCTGCAATCCTGTCGCCAAGTTTCTCCTTCCTCACCTTATAGTATTTATGCACTTACTTTAGTTTTATTTTCTGTAATCTCGATGCTAGCAGACTACTTGAGAGAAATAGACGGAAACAAGCTCAGGTTAGGGATGATTTGTGCTTCAAGAACTCAAAGCACTAATATATACCTTGAAAGAAGTAAAGGAAGAGCGCTGCTCAACCCGAGGTTTTCTGGGCATGGTTGACAGGGATGACTCGTGCTCCCGACTGCTGTTGGATCCCTTGGCTTCTGTTCCTCCACTGATCAAAGATGGCATCTTCAAAGGAGCAACAGGTAAAGCAAACCTCATGTGTTAGCTTGACTGATGTATACGGAACCCTAAAAAAGGCACATTGATCTACTTTCTTGTTCTTTTCTGCAACTTCCTTTCGAAAAAGATGATTCATGTCATTCACTAAAGCTGAAAAGAGCTGCCTACTGGGTGTATGTTGTATCAGTGTAGGACCTTTGAAATAGTAGTAGGCAAAGAAAACAACATGATAGACCTGAGATCTCTCTGGTGCAACTTAGGATCTCTTACACACAAACATCAAGATGGATGCTCATATAATTAACTCCTCATTTTGGAAGAAAAAGGCCCAGTATTTTCTTGTTTAGATTGGAAGAACAAATGAACCCACCTTGTGATGGTGGTGGAATGGCCCTTGAATTGATTCTGGAAGATGGTCAACCCCAGAGGACGCCATACCGGTGAACGAAGGTGGGCAAAAGCTCCTTCCTAATCTAGCTGAAGCCAATAGATGCAGTGCATGAAGATCCATGTCTAAGCAACCTGCAGAGGGCAATGGCGGATTCTGGCTCTCGTGTGACAAACCAGAACTCGAAAAAGCCATGTTGAGAATCCCTCGACCACCGCCACAAGAGCTATCAAACCTCGAAGTTTCAGACAGGTTTCCCGGCAGAGGTTGAAGGAGATCAGTCTGGCAATCTGAAGCTATGCTTCTTACCAAGAGCTTCTCCTGCAGTTGGTAGTCTTCAATAGAAGAGCCATCCTGGTAGAACTCAATAACCTTCGGACAAGGGTTCTGGTGAGCTGGCAGCTGGTTCGTAGAGCCCCCTTCACCATTGACAGCCCAGTGAAACCCTAGGTCTTGAATCATTTGGGTAGGTGGTACTCCATTGGCATCTGAAAAGAAGTCATCATCATAGTTCCTGCACAAAACCAATGACAACAATGAAGCAAATCCCCATATATGATGCAAGGTATGTATATGCATAGGTTTCAAATCCCTAGCTATGATCTAAAAGTTGAAACAGAACTAGCGAACAAAGAAAGCAAGAAAATTCCAAATACTAGGAATTAGATAAAGTGAGTTCTGACTCCAATTAATGTGTCACACGTAGAAGCTGTAGAAGCTGTGGAAGAACATGAAGAGTACGAAGAAACTTACAACATCTGGTGTTGGTTCCACTCACGGTGGATAGCGTGGTCGTAGAAAGCTGGAGCTGCTGTTAAAGAGGAGCACCCATTGAGGTCTTCTTGGTGGTAGTGATCCAGAGGTGAAGACCTCATGATGGTGTGTCAAAAGCCTTGAGAGTCCCAAGAAGAGAGAAGAGAGAGGCTCCTTCTTCTTCTTCTTCTTCTTCTTCTTCTCCACGACCCGAAGAAACGTTGGTGCATATAAATCTACTTCACTTTCCCAACTTTTTCACTGGCTTTCCTCTATTTCTTTTGCGGTAAAGCCCATGCATCTTTCGAAGGAGCTGATGGCGGAGGGAGGGAAGGAGGGGGGAGTCGATGGGCTTCTTCTCTCCTCGGGTGTGTATCCGTAGGACTTTCTACAGTTCTGAAATTAAAGATGAGAGATCATCTTTTTTGCATCGAAAGAGAAGAGGAAAGAGATCGTCTCCTGTCTCTCTCCAGGTCCAGTCCTTTCGCTCTCTTTTCCTTCCTTTTCTTCCCCATCCCTTCATATGATGTTGCTCTCGCTGGCAATCACAGGGGGATGATTACACCTCCTCTGCCATTATAAGCCCTCGATCCCGAGGCTTTCCCACAAAAAACACCTTCAGGAGATGGTAATTATACCACCCGTGCTCTCTCTCTCTCTCTCTCTCTCTCTCTCTCTCTCTCTCTCTATCTATCTATCTATCTATTCTTAATACATGAAATCTTTAAAATGCTATATATAATATACTTCATTATATTTGGTTGGATAATGCATATATTGAAGTTAGTTTTACTCCATGTTTTAGGGTTGCAACATACATCGATAGATGGTACAAAAGTAAAAAAAAAAAGAACATAATGCCATTTGTAGATTCTTTCATTCTAATTTATAAGATTATTCAAAGCTATAAAATCTTTTTGTACCATTTATATACTTTCGGTTTGCTTATTAGCTGGTTGGAAAATATTTATTTTACCGTTAATTACCTTGACATGCATTTTAGCAAAGAACCAATTACACACACACACACACACACACACACACACACACACACACACACACACACACACACACACATATATATATATATATATATATATATATATATATATATATGTATGTATTCAAGATAGCTAAGAATTGATGACACATATGTGAAACCTAAGTCAATTGAAAATTATTTTCTTCATATGTATGGCTTGAAGAAGATTTGGACATGATCTTTTTCTTCTCTGATACCATCTTAATTTTCCATTAATGTCATTTCATCTGAAACCTTAACCTTATTTATGAGATTAAAAAGACTAACATTCTAAATCACATCATCACTGGAAAAGACTAATTTTTCTGTCTTCTTGTTCTTGGTTTAATGTTGGCGAATATAATTCTTGAACTAAGAAAAATGATCGATTGAAAGGAAAGCCGTGAATATCACATGAATTTAATAAATAAGAGATATAATGCTATCAAAATTCTTGAATAATATTTCCTAATTTATAAGAAACAATTATCACGGTATCATTCATATCATATACATTTGCTCTAAAGTATAAGAAGTTGGATACATTTCCACATCAAAGTGACTATGGGACAACATGATTGGTTGACAAAAGGGAATCAAACACAACTCAGATACAAGAAAAATATTGATTGGCAAAAAGGATCAAACTCAGACCCACCATGCATCAAGTCATGAACACTTGCTTAGTTGTGAAGGGATAAGCCTTATTCTTCTTTTCATGCATCTTCTTTTGTTGTTTTGGAATTTGTTTACACGGTTGCACATGTTTCTTCTGTCATAATTGTGTTAGATCAGATGATCTGAATAAAAATGTAACACATCGGAGTCCTTTCATGGTGCTTTTGGTCTAACTTAGTTCAAAGATTGAGCCTTTAGTTAACCTAACTTGTCTGTAACTTTGGTTTCATTGTGGGACATTTCATTTAGTTCGAAATCAACAGCTGACCTACTTGGTCTTTGGTGATGATTCCATGGCATCACATTAGCATATGCAATCTCTCTCTCACTCTCTCTCTCAGACAAAAGAAGTGCTACTATAATAAGCTGAGTCCCACAACACACACCTTGATGTCAGAGAAAAGAGGCTGGGAGAATGTGAAACACAGTATGGGCATGCTTTGCTTTGATGCACCCCCTCCCTCCTTTCTTTCTTTACTGCATCCGAAAAGGTCCACTAACCTTACATCTACTCCCAGAAAGCATGGATTCTTTTCTGCAGATTAGATTAGTTGTTGCTTGTGCTGTAGGACTCTTTTATCTTTTTCACTCTACCAATAATATATATGAATTAAGGTGATGCTCTCCAAATAGATTTTTAGGCTCTCACTGCTACTTTGTGCCCTCTGGTTCCAATTTTGTTCACTCAAAAGAGTTCCTAGGTATTTGGATTTGAGATCACCACCAATGTATTCTTTGTTACTTGATGATCTTGTTGCTTATCACATTGCACACAAATCGTATGCGGAAGTTTGACACATATATCACAATGGGCAAATGATATGGGAAGTTTGACATGTGTTGCTCTTCCATTAGCTCGACATCTGAATTGGATGTTTAGTCAGCATAATTTGTCTAGAACAGGCCATTGTCCACAATGTCCGATATTTCAAATGACTCCTCGCATTCGAGTTAAAGTTTGATAACTCTGTGAAACCACTCCCATGAAGTAACTTAACACTAAATGCCAATGGTTATTTAAAATAGTATTTATTCATCTATTTCAAAAATAGTAGGAAATAGGAAGAAGTAAAGAAATGTCCAATTGATTAAGATAGAAGGATTTTCCTTAACTAACTTATGTCTTGGAAAAATCATATCTAAATCGTAATTTAATTTTATTTAAATCATATCTAAATTCTAATTTAATCCTATCTTCTATCATGTCCCCGCAAGATCGAAACAATTGTGGTTACAGATGGATGTAACAATTGATCTTCCAGCGTCACAGATGTCATCAGAAGCTTGTTTTAGATAGCTCATTAATGGCTTCGATCACCCTTATGTCAATGCCATCAAGCTTAAATATGGTTCTGAAATCACATCTCCAAAAGTAGAGGCCGCTATGATTACCAATTTTGAGGACCATTTCTTATTCGTTTCTGTCCAAATCAACTCCCAAACTTAATCACCTCAAAAACTAGTCTTGATGATGCGGTCCTCACCGCTTCCCTTCTTCATCTTCCTTTTTGTTCGGCAACATTGATGGAGATTCCTGGATCCACACTTATGGAAATAGTAGTTGGTGGGGGGGACTTCTTCTCTTATTCCTACTCTTGTTTCTCGATACCGAAAACATTTAGATATGGATTTTATTCAGAATACTAATATGATTTTTTTTTCACCAATCGAAAACCAAACGTGTGGGTTCTAGTTGGTCGGCTTACATATCAAACGAGGCTTATGACATTTGTGACGTGAGCATCAAGTTATAATTGGAAATATTTTTTTAATCAAATATGATCTTTTAACAAGATAAATAGAGTTTTCTATTTCTATAATGCAAATAGATTATCTCTTCCATATTTATTTATTTTTTTTCCTGCTTGATCTTCAACAGAGTCTCGTCAAACGTATGTCCTTAGTTTATAGGAGGAACATTTGCTCATAAGATTTTTTCAAAGAAAGAATCAAGTCGGTTCCAACTCACCACGTCAAGTCAAGTTAACGATTAGAATCGATATTGAAAAATAGAATTTGATTGTCTGAGATATCGAGGAATCATAGCTAATTTAAGTACGAGCCTATCACAAGTTTAATGTTGGGACACGAGAGGGTTTGAAAGGTATCGGTAAAGACTATATTGGAGGGAGGCATGTGTCCAATAAAAAAAATATCTAATGTTTAAATTAGTAGCTTGGAAAAAGAGTGATTTAGTATTTAGAGGATGTGGATAGGTGTTTGTGAGTTAGTGTTTGGAGTTTTGCTCTGATACTTGTGAAAGTCGATTGAATTGATTATGAGGAATTGTTTTAGACATTATTATTATTATTATTTTAAACATAATAGTCATCTCAAATTATCGGACATTGTTATTGATATCGTTGTCCCAAACACATAGATCACACATCATCCTATATATTAATGACAATAAAAACACCAAAATAGAACCTAATGCATCATCAAGTTATCCACGAATCAAACCATCTTATCAAATCTACATAAATGGAGGTGGTGCATTATGCATGCTTTGGTTTTGTAATCCCAAAGCTGTTCTGAGAAGAGGACAAGGCGATGAAGGGGGGAATTTATGCTTCGGAGTGAGTAATTTTTTGAGGGGAGGGGGGGGGGGGGGGGGATGTGATGGGATTCCATTTCCAACACAGCGGACTCTGCCTCCCTTCCACTTTTCCCACATCCATCCATCCTCTCTCTCTCTCTCTCTCTCTAAATGCATAGACAAATGGTACGCCGCGGTGTCGCGCACCGTCGCGTTCATCATCGCGGCTTCAAACTGTGGCAGCGTGTGTACGTGCCCATCTCCTTTGCCGGCCCTGTCACCACCTTGTCATGTGGGTGAGATGGGACTGTCATGTCCATGCAAGGACATGGCGTGCGTGCGGGTCATATATGCTACGATTTTAATTAGACAATTTATTCCCCCCCGCCCCCCCCAAAAAAAAAAAAAAGAAATCCTTCCCTAATTGATTCTTATCAGATTAAGTCAACTCTGTTGAGGATTTTGATCTTAGGAACGTCCCTTTTTTTTTATATCTTTGATCTTTCGAATTTATTATTATTTGATTTTATGTTAGATTGAATTAAATCAATTGAAGATGAGGAGGAAATAGGAAGATGGAAGAAGACAGGATGACTGACTGACTGACTGATCTAAACCGGTTTACTAAATTTCGAAAAAAAAATAAAAAAAAAGAAGGTCGAAATAGTAGAATAAAACTGAGATTTATAAAAGATCAGAAGATATATATATATATATATATATATATATATATATATATATAATAGTTCCAATAAAAAGAATTAATATAGATTTTCTTAGATATATTGCAGCTTCAGCTTCCAATTCTCTCTCAATCCAAGCATCTTCACTGGAATCAACAGTACAGTCAGTCGTACCCAATTTATTCAACTCTGTTTGCCTTCTTCCTCTTCTTACTAGTTGCCTTGATTCTATCCATATCAATTTTCCCAACCCCAATTCGAGTATGATGACCTGGTTTCGGCACTGCTCGGTCCACATTCCTCCCCAGTGTCTCATTATTATGCTCAGCAACATCAATTGGGTTTTCAGTAACTCTCATCTGATGCTGTTCTGTTGTATACTCTGTTGAACTCTGTTTCTTTCTCTGCAATCGAGATGTTGGTCAGGGCATGATCGGCAGAATCCATGGGGTTACGAGTGGTTATATCTACATCAGGTTCCTGAATTGAGCTGCTTTTGGAGGATTCTGGCCTATTCAAAACAGAATCTGGGCTGCTATATACATCTTTGTTGGTTGCAATAGAAGTTTGAATAACAGAGGTCCTTCTATTGAATCCCAAAAGCTGCTTCATTTGTTGAATTCACCACTGCAATTAATAGATTAGTCAGAATAAACAATGGCCGCGTGGGGGACTAATCACATTTTGGTTAGCATCCCAGAAGATGTCCAACCTTCTAATTGCTGAATTCATGCCACCTGACATAACCCCCCTTCTCTGAAGGAAGCCTTACATTATGAAGCTTTGCTGCAATGTAATGGGGTTTATATTGCAGGCACAACGTCGTCCAAAGCCTATGAGCAGCAGCATTATGACAGACAGTAAGCTTCACAATATTTAGAGTGAAAGGAGGTGGGGGTGGTGAACCACAAATTACATACCAGTCATTCACATAGTTCCATGCTATTTGTCTTACTTCCTTCTCAGTAATCCCAAGTTTCTTTAGAGCATTTAGAAGGATGTTGAATATTGAAAATCAAACCAAAGTGTTGATAGAAGCAATCTCTCCCCCAATCAATATCACAGCCTTTTGCTTCTCAAAACTATCCTTATCCTGGTGGTTCATCAAGGAAAGATAAACTTTTAAGTACTGAGGTAACAGGGATTGTCACTCTTGCTGCTACACCAAAAAGTTTGCAATACTTTCTGGCAAACTCTCCTTGCAGCATCTAAGATCTCTTTTGTGCATTGTCTCCTGATGCCTCTTGCCATTTTAAACATCCTATTTTTACTCTATAAATTATATTTTTCTCGATCTCTTTATCTTGTTGAATAATTGCTCCAAGATACCTAAAGCTCGTACTTAACAAAATTTCTTGTCTATCAAACTTAACTATATTGTTCCGTCTATTCCTATGATAACTAAAATTGCATCTCATATGTTTAGTTTTAGTCCTACTTAATCTAAAAGCTTTAGTTTCCAAGGATTGCCTCCATAGCTCAATTTTATAATTAATTTCACTTATGTTCTCATCAACTAAGACAATATCATTAGCAAATAACGTACATCATCAAGAAGGTTTATCATGTAAATGACTAATAAGTTCATTGATGGGCTCATGCATATCTTTAATATAATCTTATGTTTATAGGAATCTCACTAGATACACTCCCTATAGTTATAACACTAATAGCTATATTATCATACATATTTTTAACAACATCAATATAATTAGTGGACACACCTTTCTTTTTTAAAATCCACTATCCTAAATCTCTAGGAACCCTATCATAGGCTCTCTCTCTAAGTAAATAAAAATCATATGCAAATTTTTTTTCTCCCAATTCTTTTCATTAATTATCTCCATAAATAAATAACTTCTATGGTTGATCTTCTTAGCATAATACCAAATTGATTTTCAGAGATATTTGTTTCAAGTCTAATCCTTCTATCGATAACTCTTTCCCAAATTTTCATAGTATGACTCATGATTTTAATTCCTCTATAATTTGAACAATTTTGCATATCACCCTTATTCTTGTAAATTTGCACTAAAAAACTTCTCTATTCATCAAACATCTTTCTGAATCTTATAATTTTGTTAAATATGCTAGTTTACCAAGCTACCCTCTTGTCCCATAAACTTTTTTGGACCTTAATAGGGATACCATCAGGTCCCACACTCTTAGTTATTTTTATTATCTTTATTGTATCTTTTGCTTCACAAGCTCAAATTTTACAAACAAATATTTGATTATTATCTAGCACTATTATTTATCGTTAAATTTAAGTCTTGCGTGGAATATGCATTAAATAATTTATATAGATAATTTTTTTATCTTTCCTTAATTTTGTTATCATTAATAAGTATTCTTTGATCTTTATCTTTAATGCATCTAATATTACCTAAATCCTTACACTTTCTATCCCTAGTTTTAGCAATTTGATATATATCTTTTTACTCTCTTTAGCACCTAACTTACTTTTTAGCATCTTTTTAGACTTTCTATATCTTTTAAATTTCTCCTCATGTTTACAATTTTACCAATCTTTAAAACACTATATTTTAGTAAAACTTACTCTTTGAACTTTCTCGCACCACCACCAACTCTCTATTAAGGTAACACTTCTACCTTTAGTTTCATTAAGAATCTCCTTAATTAAAAACTTAATCTTATTAGACATCATAGTCTAAATAATATTAATATTATCCTCATCTAAGTTCCAAGTTGCCTCCCTTTCCATCTTATTCTTAAAATTCTTTACATTATCATTTTTAAAATTACACTATCCAAGATTCACAATATCGGTCCGTACTGACATACCAGTATCTGATTGGTACGGTACCTGATATCGAGAGGTACGCATACCCAAGCTGGAAGACAAGGCAACACCTTATCTTCTAACGGGAGAACGAGGCGCTGCCTCGTCCCCACGTGGGAAGACTAGGTGGTGCCTCGTCTTCCAGTAGGAGAATGAGGCGCTGTCTCATCCCTGTGCGAGAAGACGAGGCACTACCTCGTCCTCGCACGAGAAGACGAGGCGACGAGGCGACGCCTCATTTTTTTTCTAATTTTTAATATTATATTATATTATATTGTATAGTATAGTAAATCTGTACCGCTTGGTATGAGGCGGTCCGCATACCAGTACCCTGTCGGATTGATAAGTACCGCCCATACCGGGCGTTACAGGGCGGGACGACAAACCTTGACACTATCAACTAATAGTAAATTTTTCTGCTCTTTTTCTTCTTTTTTCACAATAAATATCTAATGCCATCAATCTACATTGATTTGTCAAAATTTTGCCTGATATACTTTTAAAATTCTTACAAATAACTTGTCTGCCTTACTCGTGAGAAAATCTATTTGACTACAATTATGATCAAGGTTTGTTGTACCGATCCATACCGGCGTACCGAGACTATCTCGTTACGGTACGATACATGGTACTAGGCGGTATGCACAGTACATACCACCCGGTATATTAAAATATATTAAAATATTTTATAATAGAATATAGTATAATATAATATTAAATATTAATATACTAAAAAAATAAAAAAATGGGAACGTCACCTAGGCGACATCGCTTCGATCTTTCTTCCCCTATGGGGAGACATTCCGTCTCCTCGTGCGGATGAAAAATTGCCCACGGGCGAGAACGGTGGGCGGGCGACCCACGGGCGAGGATGGCACGTGGGCAGTGACTGCGCGTGGGCGAGGATAGTGTCAGGAAAGGAGGTATGTATCCTCTTCTTCTTTCTTCTCTTCTTCTTCTTCTTCTTCTTCTTCTTCTTCTTCTTCTTCTTCTTCTTCCCTTTTTCTCCCTCAATCGATCGTCGACGATCAATTTCTCCCTCAGCCGATGATGGATTTCTCCTTTAATCAACCATTGACGGTCGATTTTGGCGGTACCGCCCAGTAGTGGGCGGTCTGCATACTGGTTAGCTGCCGAACCGATACATACCAAGCAGTACGAGGTCTTACCGCTCGGTAAGGCAAACCTTAGTTGTAATTACTATTATAAGTAACCAAATATTTATCTCTCTTTTCAAAGTGAGTATTAATAATTATAAGATCATATGGAGCTGCAAATTCTAAAATCATACCACCATCTTCATTTCTCTTCCCATAACCAAAGCCCTTATACACCCATTTATCTTCACCATATGTTTTCCCTACATAACCATTCAAATCTCCTCCAATTATAAGTTTATGGATTATAGGTATTCCTTGAATGATATCATCTAAACTTTCCCATAATTCTCTTTTCGTTTTATCATGTAATTCGACTTGAGAGGCATAAACACTAAGGACATTTAAAACATCTTGTCCCTTCACAAATTTAGAACTATAATTCTATCTCCAAATTTTTTTACATCTATAACATTGTTCTTAAGATCCTCATCAAGAATAATGACTACACCATTTATGTATTTAACTTTCCTAGTATACAAAATTTTAAATCCAGTACAATCAATCTCTCTAGATTTTTCTCATACCCACTTAGTCTCTTATAAGCAAATAACATTTATTCTTCTTCTGATCATAGTGTTTACTTCTAATCTCTTCCCTGAAAGTGTTCTTATGTTTCAAGTTGCTAACGAAGCCCTTTTCTCTTAGACTAACTTCTTCACTTCCATTGATCCAAAGTACTGAGAGAACCACATCTGAGCGCCGATGTGATGGGCTGCTTCCGAGCGACTTCCTAGCCACCATTTGCACATACAAGTCCACAAGTGCTAGAAATTAAGGTATAACAATTGAAACTAATTATTTCTAACAAGAAAAGTCCATAAAAATTATTGGTTTATATTTGACCTTTTGCCAATTTTCCTAAAACCATCTGAAAATGTAGCAGGTACTCAAATTGATAAACTTTACTCCATATCGAAATTAAAAGGATCAGTGAACCAATGCTAGTCCCTCCAAAATAATTAGATAAAGTGTTTATTACATTAACTAAAACTGGCCAACTAAATAAAGAAACAGAAATTTTGTTCGATTTGAAAAACTCATGAAGTAATAAATCCTGAAACATAGATTTTTAATCAGACATAAAACATATAAAATTCTGGGTCAACCAAGCACCCAATACCCCCCAACCCCTATCCTATTTCTACAGGTACATTTTGATTTAGTGCAATGACATCAAACAGATTTAATTGCATCAATACCACCTTCCTGATCATTTCTTTATAATTAAGCTCCATCAATCATACCTTAAGTTTCTATTCAGCTGAATAATTGATCTTTTACTTCAACATCAAGATATATAAGGACATGACTGATTGAATTCTCTTACTAAGACAGGAATTGATTTACAAAAGAACTCTCCTTTATATAAAGGATGCACACATGGGTCTCAAATTACTCAATCATAAGTAAAACAACAATAGCAACCCAACTAGCTTTGCAAAAAGAAAATATTAGATCATGGAAAATGGACTTCTGTCAAACAATCTCTCATTTATCTTCAATAGGAATAGCTGAGAGAGAAAAGACAAGGGGATATGTATGAGCAGCTCATATTTATATACTCTCAATATTATGATATAGAAGTGAGTTTCAAACAAGTCCAAACTTTGTTCTCGAAGAAACAATAGTCACATAAGACTATAACTATGACTTAAAAAAGGAACCAATATATCGACGGATAGCAAGCTCCTAATATAGAAGAAACCAAGGATTTAAAAATCTGCCCCATACCAATTTCGACAATAGGTCAGAACAATAAGATACTGGTGTACTACACCATCGACTTGTACGAATCTGTATCACCAAAAGATAATAAAAAACAAATACTGACCAGTACCAGACCATGTAACTGGTCCTTGATTAGACCGATAAATATTGGTTGCTACCTAACAGTTCATCCGATATCTAAAACCTCGGAAGAAAGCCCAGAAATTTTAAGCATATGATGAACTCCATATTAGGCTCGGCAATGAAATTGTACAAAAGGATTTGTATATGCAATTGTACCCACATTTTGTTAGGACTCTAGCGAGTAGAGTCCTAATTCAGTTACATTGAAGAGGACATATATGTAAATGCTATCTAACCGACCCCTATTAAAGAGATGAAGAGACCGGCTAGGTTGGGATATTTTGAGAGAAGTATAGGGCATGTCTAACCCTAGTTAGCCACCCTTATCCTAATTAAAGAGGGATTGGTTGAGAAGGGATTAAGTTAGATTTGGATTAGGAATTAATAAAGCAACCGACCACCCCTAGATAGGTCAGTTGGGGATTGCTTCTTAGAGAAGCATTAGGAGTTGTTAGGAGTAGGAGTCTTGGAGTAAGAGTCATATTAGAAGTTAGGGTTTAGAAGACCTATAAATAGCCTTGTAATAATCCACTTTTCTTCATGAATAGATGAATCATTTTAGCAGCCTTTGAGTAGCAACTTGGAGGGAGGAACCCCTATAGAGTTCCAAGGAGGCCGATCCTCTATGGAGATCACCCCGAGCTTAGAATCCACAAGGGTTCTAACACTTGATATCAGTGTAGCGTTCTTGGCGTCTCGCTGCCCTTCTATAGCCATCCATCATCCTTCCACAGCCGCCCAAAGCAATTCCGACAATTGCTTAAAGATCGTCGCCAAATTCCGTCGTCATCTCCACTACTACAAATCATCCTTTGATCTCCTCGTAAATTGTAATAGGTTCTGGTTTCCTAGCTTACTGTTGTTGCAATTTAGTTATCCTTATTCAAAAAAACCAAAAAATTTGTTCCTATTTTGATGTACAAAATTTTCATCGCAAAGTTTCCATCTCTACGATGAAAGTTGCACTGCATAATTCCAGCCGCATAGCACTGCTTGTTTGATCTTGCAGCTATGTTTTTTCCGTCCAAATCTCTATAAAATTTTTATGACAGCTTTGGCACTTTCGAACAATAGATTTTCTTTTGGTTTCGTTGAAAAATTATTAATATAAACTGCTAATCTTTTACGTCCAAACTGCTGCACTTTAGATGTAAAAATCTGCTACATTAACTTCCCGTGATCTTCGATTTTGCCGAACCTCTTGCTGTCGTTTCCTTCTACGAAAATTTTGACAATATTATCTCTCCCATACCAGTAGATTCCCCTTGAGTTTTACTCGAATCTTTGTTGAGAATCACTGGAAAAAATTACGTCTTTCCTGCTAGAATTTTTTCGACGAAAAATCTGTTGCTGCATTTTTGTCTTTCTTCTTCTCCTTAACCTACTAAAACCTAACCATCTTGCTGCCACCAACCAAGACATCTTTAGGGCATCCCTCTAGTATTAAGACACAACCATCATAACCTATTTTCATAATCCTAACAGCACAAAAAATCGTAGCCCAAAACAGTAAACCCTTGCAGCCACAATCTTCTATCAATGATCTTTCGTTCGAACCTTCCACCACCCCATGCCATTGACCTGTCAATAGAAAGACAAAGACCAAGGTTTGCAATTTCGACATTTACCGCCCGTACCGGGCGGTACATACCGGTTCGCCAAGTTGCCGATACACGGACCACCCGCTACCGGGCGGTACCACCAAAAATTGATCGTCAACGATCGATTTCGGCCATCTGTCACAGGCTTAGCTAATTTTGCCTAAGCCGTGCGGCACCCATGCGTGTTCGTCCGCAAAGGTCAGTCCTCCTCGAGATCTCCTAGAGTCCCTTAGACTTACAAAAGAGAAAACGGGCTAGAAGAAGCAATTCGCACGGGATCCACAAGTAACTACTTAAGCAAACACTTTATAAAGCCATATACAAATTACACCCATGGACATTACAAACTCAGAAAGGTTGTACACAAAGAAAAATGGTCCATTACAGGCCGAAGTCCCCACAAGTGCTTACAAAACACACTCGTATTTATAAGCCAAAATTGGCCACAAAGCAAACCAAAATAGGGCTGTTAAGCCTACTGCAAGCCCGCTACTTATTGTACAAGGTATGTACACAAACCGAAGGACACGAACAAACATGAGCATTTCATCAAACACCTTGTTTACATTGTTGTCTGTGACATTCTCCCCTACTTATTCCTTCTACATCCTCGTCGAAGCCATTGTAGGCGCTGCATCTCCTCGCATTATGCTGAATCTTCAATCTTCTGCTTTGGCTGCAACATGCCCCTTTGGCTCTTAGTTGCTCTCTGCCGTTATTGTTGAGTAGTCGAACTCTGATCCGCCATGCTGCTTCAACTCACCAATGACTGAATCTGGTGTGGGGTTGGCTGAGTTGTGTTGATCCTTGTTGGTTCTCGCGGATCCTTCTGATGAAGGAAAAGACCTGCCTTATTATGTGCCAGTATCGCAGTATACTCATGTTGCTTGAACTGGGTGGATGCTTGTTGGAACTTTGACGAGCATCGCCTCATAGACTTTAAGGTTTTTGAGGTCCTTCCTCCATAATGTTTGCCCATTGATCCTTTCCTCCATGTTTAGTTGTCACTTCCAAATAGGTTCGCATCACTCTCGCTTTCAATTGGCATTCAATTGGAAAATGAAGCGGACAATCTACTCTCAGTAGTACTGATCACCAATGGTGAGGATTTGACAACTATTGTCTTCCATAAGCTTTCTTTGAAGGGTCATTGAACCTATGCAGAGCTCCTCTGCTGGATAAGTAAGAGAACTGGGATACTTGACTTCACCCATTCTCTTAGTAGTTGAGAAGGCAAGGTTACTTGGCTTCGCTCACCTCCTCGAGTTAAGAGAATTGGGGTACTCAATTTTGCCCATTCTCTTGAGTTGAAAAGGCAAAGGTTACTCGATTTCGCTTGCCTCCTCGAGTTTATACTTCATGTATTGAGCTGGTTACTAACATTCGCCCGCTCTTTCCTCACACTTTTGAAGCACTTGAAGTATTTGCACTCCTTGCGTTGAGTTAGCTACTGTGATTCGTCTTCCTACTGCCATTGAACTTCTGGAATGCAAGAAGTTTTACCCGAAAAGAGCAAAAAGTTTACCCCAACTTGGAGTCCCCCAACTTGGAGTAAATCTTTGATAGATTTGGTCACCTCTGGGATTGTACCGTCTTCTCCATCACTTTTGTTGCCTACGCCTCTGAGTAGAAAAGGTACAGTATCGCATACTGCCTACTTTGTTCCTTGGTCGAGCACTCCTACATCAACCCAAAGTCCCTCAATTTCGGCTATCTTGATGAGAAGCCCATCGACACCGGTCTTATAAAGTTCCTTGGCCTCTGCCCTTCCGCCCTGTCTTGGTACTTGGAGTTTGCTTTTATATTTTTCACCTCCTTGGCCCCTTTTACGACCAATGCGCTCCCTCCATGAGAGCAAGGGATTGATGACTCCACGAAAATCCCGCCTCTGCGGTATATGGTGCTGCCAAGCCCATAGCCCTACTATCCGTTACCTTACATCTTCATCCCTTCCTTCGTGATCGGTAGATCCGCCTCTGCGGCACTGTGGTGCTCCTCCGAGTCCACCTCCTTTCTAACCAACGCTTTGCTTTTGGGTAGTTGAGCCCCACTGGACTCGTCATCGCTTCCTCGCCCATTTGGACAACCTGCTTCGACACCACTGTGTCCTCCTAGCAGTTCTCCTTGGTCGATGGAAAGACAGACTGTAACTCTCATGCATGGCCTCCGCCATCTTGTTGTAGGGCTCATACCGATTTTGTTCTCCTTAGCTTCATTGGTAGCAATGTTCGCTTACTCGGCTTTGTCCTCTGACTTGTCGGGCTCCCTTAAGCGAATGTGAGCACTGAAGCAGTCCAACTCTCCAGCTGCTTCGATTATACTTTTTGTATAATCAAGTCCCCTCCATGGGACTCACTGGTACTTGCAATCTGACTTCTCCCTCAGTGGTACACAGCCCCCATAAGCCGATGACTAAGGCTTTCATCTAATGGAAGCTTTGATGTGCACACATGGAAGACCCGCATCTACGGTACCATGACATTCACCCCTTGAATCCATAGCCCTTCTTGTCGTTGCATTGTTCACCGAAGTGGAGCTCCCAGCAGCTCCTGATCATTCACATGATCACGTCCCCCTCCATGGGACTCACTGGTACTTGCACTTGGACTTCTTCCTCGGTGGTATACAGCCCCCATATGCTGATGACTAAGGTTTTCATCCAATGCAAGCTTCAATGCATACACGAAGACCCACCTCTGTGGTACCACGATATTCACTCCTTGAATCCATAGCCCTTCTTCTTATTGTGTCGTACACCAAAGTGGAGCTCCCAATAACTCCTGATCATACCTCCGCATGATCTTGTCCCTCACGGGACAGGATTACCTGTATTGCATTGTCACGAACTATTCCACCACAATCCGCTGCACCATGTCGCCTCCTGGTGACATCTCCATTGCATACAGATTCTCGTGTGATGAACTCAGACTACTACTTCTCCATATATGGCCTCTGCCAACACATCGTAGGGCCTCCGCCATCTCCGATTTTTAGTTCGCTCCCTTAGCAATTCACCTTTGTCCACCCACTCTTGGGTCACACCTAGACGAAGCATAGCTCTAGGACAGTTCGTCGCCTAGTAGCTCATGAAGTCCCCCTGACTTCGCTAGAATTGGTGCACCATTGTCTGGATCCTGGGCCTCTATCCCCTACCAACACAATCTCTGCTATGCACCACTTGTTCCTGACAACTCGAATGGCAACACTGTGGTATATTCTTCAAAAGTACCCGCCTCTATGTCCTCTTGCCCCATGCTAAGGTCTCCTGATCCCAACTTTGCCTCTGCAAGTTGAATCACCTTAGTTACTCCGTCAAATGCATCTCTGAGGTAGCTTGCATGTGCCTCGAAGCTCCATTCATCTTTGGCACCATGCAAGATAAGTCTGCCCCATCAGAAGAAAGAACCCATGGAACGACATGATCCCACTCTTACCTCTACAAGAGTTCGTGCCTTTGACCTCTGTCTAAGGAAAGCTCCATGCCTCCGCTCCATGTTCCATCTTCTATGTCGACTCTCTTCATGCAGCTTGGATACTTCACCAAGTTCCACTCAAGTCGCTCTACTCCTCGATTTGCATTGAGTTGATAGTGGCCCTCACGTCCACCATTCCATGGGTCAGCCATCCGTTGAGTTCGATTTCTGCATCGATTCTAAGTGTGCCTTCATATGATGTTACCTTGGATTGCTCCCGCACTTGATCTCGAAATGCATCCACTAATGCATTACCTCATTCGAGATCATGTGACAACTCTACGCCACTCGTTCGGTCCATTGAACTTTATGAAGATATAGCCTTGAGAAACTCTTCCTCAATATGTGTGATTCATTGCACATGATTCTCCCTCTAGAGAACTAGGACTTATCCCTCCTGGATATCTGTCATATTAGAGTAACTTTCCTCTTTACATACTTCCCACTAGAAGTTTCAGAGACCACCATCCCCTTTGGACTACTTCGTCTTGCTGAACAACTTGTGCCTTGTTCTGCCCCCGTAAATGCACTTGCTAGATTGCGACCCTTTGCCAATACAGCCTCCACTGCACCCTTCAGGGTCTAGCAATGTGTTAAACTTATTGCACATTTCAGTCGCCTACGGACGTATCCTTTCCATGTCGAAGAGAAAGTTTTGATACTCCATGGCGCCAAGTTCTGATCGCGCCTTGGGATGGCCACGAACACTCCGTCATCTGTGTACAAGCCCTTGTATGAGTATCGAATCCTTCAAGTTAGCAATTCCCCTTACCTCTGTGAGTTTTGCACAACTCTGTCGATCGTTATGCAACACCTCCCACTTTGCACGGTCTCATCTCTTACCAAGCGCCCCGCTTTGCCTTGAGCATCGTCAAGTTTGGTTGCCAACATCGAGCTATAGCTCGAACTCAACCGTCCCAATCTTTGTGCACTATACATTCTTCTTCGCTTGCTTGTCCTCGTGGTGCCTCTTGCGCAAAGGGTTGGCCATTTCTCTGAATGCCAAGTCTAGATGCCCGCTCCTCTGAGTGACTCCTTTCCCTACATCTTAATGTCCGTTTTCCCCCAAATGGTTGCGCGTGCTAGCTATCCCCACACAGCCCAGCTAGGTCCCCCACGTTTGTATGGCGAGTGTGTCTGCGTATGCTTGTCCCGCTCTGATACCACATTGTCATGGGGTTAGCTGATTTTGCCTAAGCCGTGCGACACCCATGCGTGTCCGTTTGCAAAGGTCAACCCTCCCCGAGATCTCCTAGAGTCCCTTAGACTTACAAAAGAGAAAACGGGCCAGAAGAAGCAATTCCCATGGGATCCACAAGCAACGGCTTAAGCAAACACTTTATAAAGTCAGATACAGATTACACCCATAGACATTACAAACTCAAAGAGGTTGCACACAAAGGAAAATGGTCCATTACAGACCGAAGTCCCCACAAGTGCTTACAAAACACACTCGTATTTACAAGCCAAAATTGGCCACAAAGCAAACCAAACTAGGGCTGCTAAGCCTACTGCAAGCCCGCTACTTGCTGTACAAGGTATGTACACAAACCGAAGGACACGGACAAACATGAGCATTTCATCGAACACCTTGTTTACATTGTTGTCTGTGACATATCAGCGACCGATTGAGGGAGAAAAAGGGAAGAAGAAGAAGAGGAAAAGAAAAAAGAGAAGAGAAGAAGAAACATAGCGTCTGTCCTCGCCCGCGCACCGTTGTTACCCTCGCTCGTGGTTCGCCAGCGCGCCGTCGTTCGTGCCCGTTGCCGCTCGCACCCGCACAAGGAGACGGAATGTCTCCCCGCGCGGGGAGAAAGATCGAGGGGACGTCGCCCCTTTTTTTTATTTTTTTAATATATTTTAATATATATATTATAATATATAATATTATGCACTGTGCGTACCACCCGGTACCAGTATCATACCGATATCGATAATGTGTCGGTACACCGGTACGGATCGGTAAGTCAAACCTTGACAAAGACATCACTGATCTGCAAGCATACGCTATGGCTTCTCAAGATCCAATTGATGCCAAATTTGATGCGTTGGAATCTCGGCTCGAATCATGGGTTGAATCATGCTTGGAGGACAAACTGCGCGCTTTGTTCACGGACTTCAAAATTGGACAACCACCAAGTCCAACCAAAATCCAGCAAAGAGAGAGTTCAGAGAGACCTCAGAGAAGAAGGGACAACCCTCGGACATGCTTCAGCCACACATGAGGGTGGACTTCCCACGATGGGAAGAAGGAGACCCGGCGAGGTGGATTTCACGCATCGGACGTTACTTCCGCTACTACCGAACGTCAGATGATGCTATAGTAGAAATCGCTATCATCCACCTTGAAGGAGATGATATACGACGGTACAATTAACTTGAGTACAACCATGGGGCTCTAACGTGGATTCAATTTAAGAATGTACTTCTGAACCGCTTTGGACTGACGGAGTACGAAAATATCGACGGCCAACTCGCAAAGATCTGACAGACCTCCACGATCCAAGAGTACCAAACCAGATTTGAGAAGTTATCCTATCTTGCTTGTGATTGGACTGACTGACAATTGTTAGGGACATTCATTAAGGGACTCAAATAGGAGACTAAAGGAGAGGTTAAGGCGCGGCAACCCTGCACCGTAACGACTGTGATTTCCTTCGTCTGAATACAAGAGGAACGGCTCAACCAAGATGCTCGAAGGATGAGGACCAATCCTAGGCCTGTGGCATATAAACCTCCTTATGTTCTAAGCTATCCTTTGTTGCAAAAAAAAATTGATGAGAGAAGAACCCCTTTGCTACATACATTACTAAAGCTAAAGGATTCGAAAAGTCGAAATGTATTATGAGATTAAATTACTCGAAAGGATGTAAGGAGTGCCTATGGCTTTTATATGGAGCTCGGATGGTTAAAGTTGATAATTAATCTACGGGATGATTATATAAAATTATAGATCATTATTCAAACGTCATCGGGTATTATAAGTATCGCAAGTAGTCTGACGTTAATAAGACGAGGGAAGGGGTTGGATTGATTGATATGTAAGAATGATTGTGGATGCACTGGGTTGGTGCCAATGCAAGCAGGGTGTTAGTTCAACGCATCCAACTGATGAAGCGGCCGATAGAACTTGATACGTTGATCGCCTATGTGTTGATCTCCTTATCAGGCATAACTAGTTTAGTTGTGATTCAAAATTTTGTGATAGTAGTAATGTATACACGAAGTCGGTGGGATTTTGTAGAAATGATGGAACGATTGAGGTCCTACATATAGTCAGTCGTTCGTCCATTTGGTCGGTCCCTTTTGTGCAGGGTAAATAGCTTAGTTGCTGCTCAGAAGAATCCTATGTATGGTGGCTTAAACCATACATACATATATATATATATATATATATATATATATATAATGCATGCATGCTACGATGGAGTTATTCTTCATGCTGGGATGGTGATGTCAAAGGGTTTTGCTCCCAAAAGATGCATCCACGTATATAGCCTCAGTGAGATTCCCCTGCTCGCGTATCCCTCCCTGGTTGATTAATGTATGCAACTCACATCCTTCATGTCTCCAACAAATGGATGGATAGTCTCATGTGGGGTCACGATTTAAGTGTTTTTGCCATCACCAGCACTGTGCAGACGCATCTCCTCCTCTGCCTTTGTGGCATCTGATATCTGCATGCAATGTGACTGAAGAAGACAAACACTGACATGGGAACAAACAGTTCAGCATCTGTTTATATTTAAATCTCATACTTCAAAAAAGTCCACCATTCATGCCAGCCTTACGCTTTGACGATGTAAAGAAGATGAGGGAACAAACCTGTTCACCGGTTTCGATATTAAACAAACAATACATAGATTTCAAGTTTGTCCATGCTAATCATATCCGTCAAAAAAGAGATGTGACAGATATAGCCTACAACGCCCCAATAGATCATGAACAACACTATACATATAGACTAGAAGAAATAATGCTTGTCTGAAGTAGTCTCTTTTGTCTACCAGCCTCCTTCCATGTCATATTATTAGTCCCACCACGATTTCTGAATTAATGATTTCCATTCGATGAAGTTTGGAACCATAACTACATTGGTTCCAAGTGATTCCAATTCTAGAATCATTAATTTGAGTTCCAACCATCCATTCCGACTGATAAAACAGAAAAGAATTTAAGTTATTCTATCTATATTCCAGCCAAGTTATAAGTTAATCATAATTTATGTTTGAAGTGCTAAACACTGTACCATAAAACTTATTTAGTTTTACATTTTTTTTAAAATAAAAAAAAATCAGTTTAGAACCATCGATTTGGATTTTCATTTTGATTTTGATTCTAGTTTTAATTTTTGAAACTGAAATCTGAATCATATAACCTTGATTTTGGTTGAGTTCGAAACAACCTAACTATTGACTGTTTCAACTTCAATTCTAATCTCAGGTTGATTGGATTCACTTAGATTTTGGTTCAAATTGAATCATGACTATTGCTATGTTTAATTAGGAGAATAGGAAAAATATATATATTCTATGATTTATAATTTCGATCCATACCGATATACCGATAGGGCATCTATACGACACGTACCAAGGCGTATCGATAGTACACGTCAAAACACTTAAAATCATCGAAAATAGCTCCAAAAATATCTAAAAAATAAAAATATTAAATTATAATTTTTAAGTTAGAAATAAATATAAATTTAGTAAAAATAATATAAATTAGAAAAAATAAAGGTACATATCTTTTACGAACTTTGAGGAGCGACTTTATGGTACATTCTGGATCATCCTTTTATTAATATTAAATTATCTATAAAAAATAATTTAAATTATTAGATTATTTTTTAAATAGTTTTAACTTTAAGATTCAAATGAATAAGTAATCAATTGATAGATATACTCGATTCTACTATAAAAAAAAGAATGATGTGGCTCCATGGGCATTGGATCAGGTCCTCGATCCTATATATATGTATATCAATATGATATATTTATCGAACCCAATCCTGAAATTGATCCTATGACATAATATACTAATATACCGTATGCAATTGGTGTATCAATATGACGATAGTCTTTGCCTAATCATTGCGAACCACATATGTTCTAGGTGGCTTTTAAAAAAAGAACGAATGTGACATATATCGGTGTGGAGCATAGAAAATGATGGAACTTTTATTTTTTCTAATGATCTACTACTCCGTATCATAAGATCGATTATTATATTATTGCTTGGAGAAGTATGACCAACAATCAATGTACTACTATTGGTCATAAGATTTTTATAATATAATAATCATAAATATAATAAATTTCATTTTGTATCTACGTCATGTAGGTTATGTTTATGTTATTTAACAAAGTGAAAATATGAGAATGAGAGAGATTAAATGAAAAAGAGTTTGAAAGAGTTGAAAAAAATTAAGAGAGTAAAATGAGTTGAAAGAGGGGGGAGGAGAGGGTTTAGAAACCCCAACAATCGATTTGACCATTTCAAATAGGAAAATCTTAATCTTTAATCAGTAATGATCGAAATCCAATCATTATCGATTGGTGCAAATCGATATGAAAGAGAGAATGAATATTAAAAAATATATATTGGAGACAATCAGTGTCGTAAGACAATTGATAGTATAATTTATACTGAACTAACTACCAATATGAGAAGAGAATGAACATTCAAAAAAAAATATTGGAGATAGTCAATGTCCCTATGACAAATAACATACTAACAGGGAGAAGAATTACAAAGTTTAACAAACCAGACTATAGTAGGAAATCTACCCCATAAGAATTTCTAAAGGAAAGTTTTGATTCCTGGAAACACCCTTAAGTTTTTACAATATTGTCCAACCAGTTCATTTGTCATGAGCATAGGCATTTTGAGTTATAATAATACCAAGAGGATAGGGAGACCACATCCAAGATACATTGTTTAGTGTGAGAACATAAATATATCTAATCAATTCAACATATTTATAAATATTTATAAAATCCTTGACACCCAAGCTAGCATGAGATTTGAGCATAGTGGTGCATTCCATGTTAAATCTAACTCAATTAGGGCCCAAAATATATGATGCTAACTATAACATACTAAGACATAATTATAGTTATTCTTGTTATCCGATATGTCAATCGATCTTTCAAAGTCCCAGTAAATGTTCTAGCATCATCCGTTGAACTTTCGGCAAGTCTCTTGATCATCTTTCGGTAAACTCTCAGCAAGCTCCCCATCACCTTCGGTGAGTTCCCGACGAACTCCCGGCAAACCCCCGATCACCTTAAGCAAGCTTCCAACGAGTTCCCACTACATCGTCTGAACTCCGACCCGATGTCAAACTTAACTCAGAACCAACATTAGATTATATTACCTTTTCACCGTCATAGTTAATCCTATATCACTCATTTTTAACATACAGGTTAGATAATAAAACCCATCAATTGATTTCATTATCAAATTTCAAGATTCAACATCTATTACATCATTTAAAAAATATTCTAATTTTTCATTCATTATAGTGATTTTTAAATATGTTATTTTTAAATTCAAGATGAGATGATTCTATTTAGTACAAGAGTACAAAATGTTCACATATAGTTATCATACTTATTTTTTAATACATCAAATTCATTAGCAAATGAGACATGATTTCTTTTAGCAAACTATATTTTTTACCAATCTTTCTAAGTTCATCATATAAGTCATGGAATGTCTCAAGTAATTTATCATGCAATAAATAAGTTTTGATAGAGTCAAATACCTTAAGGCATAATTTATCAATTTTTCTTATCGATATGCTCTTTCACTTATAACTCACTTTTGATTTATCCCATGTTGCATTTCATCCCATGTTGCTTTGAGTGATTTCTTCTTCTTTTGAGTTAATGATTTTTTTTTCAATTATGGACACTCATTTTTAAAGTATCATATTTTTTGCACTTCTTCATTGATTTGCCCATTCACTTTCGACTCACTTGATTTATCTCATGTTGCTTTCAGTGCTTCTTCTTTTTATAGATTGATGATCTCTTTTTCAATTATAGATACTCATTTTTGAAGTAACTCAAATTTTTACACTAGTAGCATATGTTTGTATTTTTCTTGGGCTCACTTTTATTCATATCTTTTTGTCTTGCAAGTTTTATCTTATTTTTCCTCGTGAACTTATTAAATATTTTTATAAGAAGTGTCGTGTCTTCATTATCATCACTTGAGCTTTTGTTCAAGTAATCTTTTTTAGATTTAAGAGTAATATCATTTATTTTCTATGGAATGTTTTTATCTTTTTTATCATATGCTTTGTATATCATTTCATAGGTCATTAAAAATCTTATAAATTCTTTAAAAGGATGGTTGTTCAAGTTTTAGCTTTTTTAATTGTTATTACTTTTAGATCCTGGCTTATAGGAAGAGACTTTAAAATTTTACTCACTAATTGAAGCTTAGTGAATGCCAAATATTATAAGCAGATTCACAAATAAAAACACGATTAAATTTATTTTTGTTAAGAATACAAAATAAAGCATTCATAGCCTTTGCATTTAAAGAAAATTCTTCATTTCCAAATTATTCCATTCATTGGTTTGGAAGATTTCTCAAAACCATTATCTACAATATACCATAAATCAAAATCTATGAAAATGAGAAAAATACACATCCTTGTTTTCCAATATGTGTAATTCGTCCCACTGAACATAGGAGGATGTGACATGGAATGTCCCTCATTCATGTCAAACAAAGCCATTTACTCAAGTGGGTGTTAATCTAATAAGTAAGTATCTTTCTCTGATACCAATTGTTATGATCAATTGCCACTAAAATGGGGGGTTGGGTTTGAATTAGTGCAAGAGACATAGTACTTGATTAAAAACTTTTCTTTCATAAAGTAAAGAGTGAACAACGGAAGCTTCTTTTGATATTTCGATAAAACCGATGAAGAGCCGATTTGAAAGAAGTTGAGAGACTGAAACTTTGTATCTAACTATCAAGTATTTAAGAGAAATCAAAAGTAAAATGAAAGCAATTAAAGCACACTCACATTTATAGTGGTTCAGCCTAAACCTGGCCTAAGTCCTCTCCCGAGTCCTCTTCTCCAAGGCCTACCGATGTAAACTGTCAATCTTCTTTGGGTGAAGACCAAACCCTTACAACTTCCTCTCTCCTTTTAACAGTCTTAGGAGATGAACCTTACAACCTCACAAGGGAGAACTACAAGTTTTATAAGACTTTCCTCTCTCTATTACCCATTTTCTTTTTCTTACAATTTTTACACACAATTTATCATGAAATTTCTACCCAAAAATGTTATATGAAATATAAGAAAATATAGAATATATATAGGCCCCAATTGGCTTTAAGATTTGGAGCCAAAATTTTAAATGTATCCAAAAAATCTGGGTATGGGTGGTACAACCGCCGATACTGGTGGTACAACCACCGAAAGCCACCTTGAAAATAGGGTATGAGCGATACAACCATTGGCCTGGGCAGTCCAACCATGCTTGTTGCTTGGATTCTCGAGCGGCGATGGCACAACCACTGCTCACCAGCAGTACAACCGCTAGGATTTCCAGAAAATATTCCCTTTACTTTTCCAATCCCGACTTATACCTTATGTTGACCAATTTTTAAGTCAACCAATTGAGCTCAACATGAGCTTAATCCAATCTCAAATGTAGACCTGATTGCATCATTGAGTTGATTTGGATTCCTTCCAAATTAAACTCAATTAGGACTCGAACCAACTATAACTCACTTGATTACAACTATACATGACCATCAAGTCTAATAATTGACCTAACCTCTGGTAATCCAGTAACCTTCGACATTCTTCCAATGAGTTTTATGGTCTTTCTCTTGTTGAATCTCAGATTTTGATGATGAAATCAATTGATGAGTTATTGATCTAACATATGTTGTTAGAGTTGATTGATGCATGATTAATTATGATAGAAATATTATTACAATCAGGATTGGCTAAGGTCAAGTCCATGCATCGGGTCGGGGTTTGGACGATGCGATTGGGAACTCGCCAGGAGTGCGTCGGGAGCTCGCTGAGGGTATCGGGAGCTTGCCAGGATAGTGCAAGGGAATTCGCCAAAAGAAGACCATGACTCACCGGAAGATTGTCGGGGGTAGCCGAAAAGGTTATCGGGAGTTAGAATGGTCTTGTAATAGATGTATTGATAATTATGATTAAATTTAATTAAGTCATATTTAGCATCAAATAGGTTTAATAATGATGGAATGAGTTATAGTTCAAACATGAATCTAGGATCAAGCTTAAGCATCGGGCCAAGGATTGGACGATCCAGTGGGAGATCGTCGGACGTTTTCCAGGACTTCACCGAAGGTATTGGGAAGATCGCTAGGAACACGCCACGAGATCACCGAAGGAAGACTGTGAGACTCACCACTAGAGAAGCCAAAGGTTACTAGTTTGTGGGAGTAAGGTCATTAAGCTTAGTGGTTATGTTTTGATTGTAATTTTAAGTCATAGGATAAGATTGAGTCTTAAATGAGTGTGATTTGGATGAAATCCAAATTAACTTAAAGATGCAACCGGATCCACCATGGGGTTTGATTGAGCTTAGGTTAAGCTCAATTGGTTGACCAAAGAGTTGGTCAATATTAGGTTCAAGCTAGAATTTGAAAAGTAGAGGGAACCACTTTTATGGAGTTTTTGACAGGTAAACTGCCACCACCTAGGTTTCTAGGCAGTTGACGGTGAGTAAACCGCCCGTACCCTAGTATTCAAGTGACTGAGCTATCCAGCTCGGCGAGTAAATCACTCCTACCAAAATTTTTCTAGTGAGTTTGATTTTTGGTTCCAAAAATCTGAAGCTACTTGGGGTCTATAAATACTCTAACTTTTCTTGTATTTCATAACAACAATTTAGGGAAAAATATCTATAAAAAACTTATGTGGATTGTAATAAAAAGGAAATAGATAAGGGAGTGATCAAAAAGTTATAAATCTTATCTCCCTTGTAAACTCAAGTGTAAGGGTTTGGTCTTTACCCAAAGAAGATCGGTAGTGAACGCCGGTGTGCCTCAAAAAGGAGGACTCGGGAGTGGACGTAGGTCATTGGTGTCGAACTACTATAAAACTTGTGAGTTCATTCCTTACTTTCAATGCTTACGAATTTTGTATTGATGCTTCCGATTGAATTGACTCTTTGAAAGTAAAGTTTTTACATCAAGCACTTCCCTTTAATGTTGCTAATCTTTCGGGTTTGCTTATTAACTTAGCAATTTTCTCACTTGTTTTACTTGAATGAAATGCTTCAGATTTCCTATCTTGCTTTAAGAGAAAAGGTTTTGTTTAAAATAAAAAACTTACACTTACATTACTTAACACCACCCCCCCCCCCCCCCCAATGCCAACTAGTCTTAACAATTGGTATCAGAGCAAGATACTTACTCTTTAGATTAACACCCACTTGAGTAAATGGCTTATTTTGGCATAAATGAGGGACATTCCATCTCACGTCCTCCCATGTTCAATGGGACAGATTACATGTATTGGAAGACAAGGATGCATATTTTTCTTATCTCATTGGACCTTGATCTATGGTGTATTGTTGAAAAAGATTTTTAGAAGTCATCGAATCCAACAAATGATTGGAATGATTATGAAAAATAAATATTTTCATTGAATGTAAAGGCTATGAATGTCTTATATTGTACTCTTAACAACAATGAGCTTAATCATATTTCCGCTTGTGATTCGGGTTTCGATATTTGGCATACATTAGAAATAATATATGAAAGGACAACTAAATTAATGAATTATTAAACAAAATAATCCATAAAAATAAACTTGAAGAACATCTTCCAAAGAACAGGAAGGATTGTGAACTTAGAAGAACTTATGACTCCTCGAGTGATGAGGACTTTGAACATTTGACATATAAACCGGATAAATTAATCAACATGAACCATAAAAATGATTAAAAGATGGATAAAACCTCTTGCTATGAACGTAATAAGCTGTGGTGCACTGAAGATGAAAAGCACAATCAAGAAAAAGTAAAAGATCTCGTGCTTGTGAATAACTACGATGAGGTAAGTAACCCACTTGAAAGCTCTTTAACTTTTAATGAGTTATTACTTTCTTTTCATGAGCTTTATGATGAATTTAGAATTATTAGCAAATCTTATAAATTATTTAAGAAAGAGCATGATTCTTTAGCTAGTGAATTTGAACATATACATGATACATCACCATCACACATTAAATATGAAACCTTAAATGATGCATCAATATTATGTTTTTCGTATTCTAAGTATAAGTTACTAGATATAATTAAAAAAGAAAATGACATGCAACAACAAACTAAAAAAGGGCCTAATATAGACAATGAGTCTCTAAACATGATATATGTTGATAAAGGCTATGTTCATAAGAAAAGTATTGACATTATGAGTAAGACTCACCAAAAGCCAACTATCCTTATTAGAAGACACAGACTATAGTGTTTGCCTAAAAATAGATGTAATTTTTGTAGTAAATGTGGACATTTTGCTTATAAGTATCTATTTAAAAATTATAATTCACATAAATTAATTTGGGTTCCTAAAGAAACCATAAACAACCTTAAGCCATTAGAAAAAAAGGAAGAATATATCATGAAGGACCCAAACTCAAATAGGAACCTAAATCAAAACCTCTCATAATATAAAGTTAAATCCTAACAAGGCTAGGAGTACTAAATAATGTTTTGAAAGTAGATGATCAAGGCACATGACTTGAGATCTAATACTCTTTCAAAGCTCATTAGCCTAAGTAAATAACAAGAAAAATTATAAAAATAAAATCATTGGCTTGAATATTTGGAAAGGTTATTATTGAATGACTTAAATGTTATAGTTATTGAATGATTAATTTAAATGATTGAATAGTTCTATATTAAGATTAAAGATGTGATGATAAATTACTTTTGAATTCAAACATAAAATAAATAAAAATTTGAAAATAAGTTTGTCAACTCCTTGCACTATGTGTAAAGGGTTAGACTCATTTTAAAAGTTGAAATTTAGATAGGTTAAATTTTGATTGAAGATGTTTTATGTTTAATGAAACCATGCTTGATAATTTAATGATGCATAGTAATTATACTTAATGAGTTTATATTTCAAAATTATGCATGATTATATTTATGATTTATGGCTTATTGATCTTTGTTATAATGAAAGCTCTTTTTTAGTTTTAAATGAAGATACATGTTTTTATATGTTTTTATTTGGCTTAAAAGACAAAGACATACTTGTATAAAATTAAAAGGGAATACATTTTTTTTTAAAATTTTTCTTTCCTAAAACTTTCAAAAGGATATTAATGAATCGATTATGTTATTGACTCTCTTGAACTATGAAAGTGATTTTGACAATTTGATAATTTAAACTTGAATAAATTATTATCATAATTTTGGTAAGTTTAGAAAATGAAACTTGAAAATCTTCTTATGAACTATATTCTTGAAAACTTAAAGTTTCATATATATAAATCAAGATTTTCTACTTTTTCTTTCTTAAAATTAACTCATGATCTTGATATTTATAATATGATATATTTATGAATGAATAATTTTTTTAATCTATTAAGATTTTAATTTATCATCTAAAAGGATATTTATTAAATTAAATCATGTCTTTTAGTATTCATGAATGTCTTTTGATATCAATATCTTTCTTGACATACTTATTTTAAAACTCATGAATGACATAACTTATCACCAAAATTAATATTTCTTAAATTTGTGATAAGTTGAAAATTGAAAGAGATTTGTATTATCATGAATATTCTCTTAATTTCTTGACTTGACTTATACATTATGGGAATCACGTTATTGATATCTATAATTTTCTCTTTTTAATAAAAAGAAGATTTATAATATTGATAATTATAAGTTAGAACTTTTATCAAGATCGTTCTTCCATTTTATTAAAAAATGAATCTATCTAAATGAATTATATGTCTTAAGATTTATCCTAAATGAATTAAGATTATTTAATCTCCTAAGAATTATTTTTATTATTTACAATAAAAAAGGAGAGAAAGAAAATCACTAGCATTTCAAGAGACTAATAAGTCTATTAATTTCATTTTGAATATTTGAAAGTGATTTTGATGATTTTGAAATTGAATTAGTTCTTTACCTATATCGTGATTTTGATTTCTTGGAATTATAACTTAAAATCTTTTATGGATCAAAATCTTTTATTATGTATTCTCGTATTATTTAAAAAAATTATAAAAATTATGAACTTTACAACTTAAGATTTCTTATGGATGAATCAAGATATTTTATTTGTTTCTCCTATGACTTGTCTCTTGATATTAACAATTTATTTTTATAAATTGAATATCTCATCAACATGTTAATTTTTCTTGATATATTTCATGTGATGATTGGTATATTTCTTGATTTATTGAAAAATGATGTAATGGAAAAAGTTTTTACACTATTATAACCATCCTTTCCTTTTTATATTAACAAAGGGGGAAATAAAATTATCAATATGATTGGAAATAAATTGGATATGTTAATATTGAATGAAAAATAATTTTATTAGAATAAATTTTAGAATTTTAAATTTCTAAATATATGTAAAATACATGATTTGATTGATTTTCTACCTTGCTTGAAATTTGAATAAGATATATTAAATTGCATGTGTAGCTCTTGATTTTTTTTCTTGGATTTTGGAATCTACATCTATAAAATATATATATATATATAATTAAGCATTTTTATGATATGATGATTTTCACTTTTTCTTCCTTGTTTCTACCTTCTTGTTTACAAAAAGGGAAGAAAATATAAATAGAAGATGATCTACAAAAATACATGATTTGCTATTTATGTTAGAAACTCACACAACTTAAATGCATTAGTGGCTCTTAATTCTTCTTGGATTTTTGAGTTTATTTTAAAAATCACTCTAGTTAAAATGAACATAAGAAGATGATTCAAATTTTTGTGATGAGATAGTTTTAAAGATTATTCTTGTTTCATGAATCTTAATGAATATTTAAAAATATATAATATAAATTTTTATGATGCTTGATATAAGTCTTTGACATTAAATCTTTGATGAATCACTTGATGTGCTACTCTTAATTTAAATGAATTAAATTGCATGGGTATATATCAATTCTTGGATTTTAGAATTTACATCTAAAAGATTGAGCCCTATTTTTGTATTACAATGTCTTACACTCCCCTCCCTTGTTTCTTCTTCATTATTCAAAGAAAGGGAAGAAATTTTTTCAAAAAAATTATGTTTGTATCCTATTAAGGGGGAGCAAAACCTGTTAGCTTGCATAATGTAAACTTGTTATCTTGAACATTACAAAGGAAGCAAAAATTTGCTAGCTTGCACTTCTCAAAAGAGAAGAAAGAACTTACCAACTTTATTTGCTATGTTTTCTTGACATTTATATAAGATGAATTTGTTGAGCTCATATTAAAAATATTCTTTTAAAATTTTTAATGTTAAGACTTAGAAATCCTAAATCATAAAAATATATAAATTACTAATATAGATTTCATGAAATGAAGCTTTTTTGTGATAACGTTTTTGAAAACTTTTTTCATGATTTTATCTTATTGTTTTATAAAAAAAAGAAAAATTGCTTGAAGATGTGCCACATTTGAAATTTATAAGAGATAATTTTTGATATTAAGAGATTACTTTTACTATATTTGAAATATAGCCTTTAAATCTCTTGAAATTTTGAGCTCATCTTAGTATTGTTATTGATTTTAAAATTTATTAAGAGCTCTTCTCTATAATGAAATGATTCAACAATACCTTCCTTATTTCTCTCCTTTTTAATCATAAAGGGGAAGAAAATTTTATAATGTATATACTAAGAAGGAGTAATGTCATCATGTGCTTTGAAATTATTAGCTATACATTTCACCTTTTTGTTGATGACAAAGGGGGAGAAATATACATTGATGACACATGATATTAATTGATAAATATATTAATGACACATGATATTGTTGAAATATATGGATATCTTAATATGGATATGGATTGATATATCTTGGATATGGATATGAGTGCATAATTCTTTTTACCCATGATTTGATGACTTGATGTAAATTTATGTTGAAATTTACGTTGAATGTTGATTGCTTGAATTTAAGAGTGTGTGTTTCTCTTAAATTTAAGTGGCATGGATTTAGGGGGAGTTAGGATTAACTCCTGTCATCAATTGATTGTCATCATAAAAAAGGGGGAGATTGTTAATCTTAGATTTTGATTATGAAATCAACTGATGGGTTATTGATCTAAGATATGTTGTTAGAGTTGATTAATATAGGATTAATTACGACAAAAGATTATTACAATCAGGATTAGCTAAAGTCAGGTCCATGCATCGCGCCAAGGTTCGGACGATGTGGTTGGAAACTCGCTATGAGTGCGTCGGAAGCTCACTGAGGGTATCAGGAGCTTGCTAGGATGGCACAAGGGAATTCGTCAGAAGAAGACCGAGACTCACCAGAAGATTGTCGGGGGTAGTCGAAAAGCTTACCGGGAGTTGGGATGGCCTTGTAATGGATGTATTAGCCATTATGATTATATTTAATTAAGTTATATTTAGTATCGTACAGGTTTAACCATGACAGGATGAGTTACAAATTAGATATGAACCTAGGATCAAACTTAGGCATCAGGCCAAGGATTGGACGATGTGGCGGGAGCTCGTAGGGCGTTCACTAGGACTTCGCCGAAGGTATTGGGAAGATCGCTAGGAACACGCCGGGAGATCACCAAAGGAAGATTATGAGACTCACCGCTGGAGAAGTCGGAGATTATCGGTTTGTAGGAGTAAGGTTATTAAGCTTGGTTATCATGTTTTGATTGTAATTTTAAGTCATAGGTTAAGATTGAGTCTTAAATGAGTGTAATTTGGTTGAAATTTAAATCAACTCAAAGATGCAACCGGGTCCACCATGGGGTTTGATTGAGCTCAGGTTAAGCTCAATTGGTTGACCAAAGAGTTGGTCAACATCAGGTTTAAGCTAGAATTTGAAAAGTGAAGAGAAACACTTTTATGAAGTTTTCGACGGGTAAACCGCCAGTAACGATAGGTAAATCGCCGCTGCCCAGGTTTTCTGGTGGCTGATGGCAAGTAAACCACCTAGGATCGATGGGTAAACTGCTCGTACCCTAGTATTTAGGCGATTGAGCCACCCAAGTCGGCGGGTAAACCGCCCGTACTCAGATTTTTCGAGTGAATTTGATTTTTAGCTCCAAAAATCTGAAGCTACTTAGGGTCTATAAATACCCCAAGTTTTCTTGCATTCTATGACAATAATTTAGGAGAAAAATTCTATGAAAAACTTATGTTGATTATAAGAAAAAGGAAACGGGTAAGGGAGTGATCAAAGAGTTATAAATCTTATCTCCCTTGTAAGCTCAAGTGTAAAAGTTTGGTCTTCACCCAAAGAAGATTGGTAGTGGATGCTGGTATTTCTCAAGAAGGAGGACTCGGGAGTGGACGTAGGTTGTTGGTGTCGAACCACTATAAAGCTTGTGAGTTCTTTCCTTGCTTTCATTGTTTATGAATTTTGTATTGATGCTTCCGATTGAATTCACTCTTTGAAAGTAAAGTTTTCACATCAAGCATTTTCCTTCAATATTGCTAATATTTTAGGTTTGCTTATTAACTTAACAATTTTTTCACTTATTTTATTTGAACGAAAAGCTTCAGATTTCTTATCTTGTCTTAAGTGAAAAGCTTTTGTTTAAAATAAAAAACTTACACTTGCACTAATTCAAAACCCCCAACACCAACGCACCCGCACCCCACCCCCCCCTCCTCCTCCTAGTGCCAATTGATCCTAACACCTCTGGCGATCTCCTGACATGTTCCCAGCGAGCTTCCTAATTCCATCGGTGACTCTTGGCGAGCTCCCATTGCATCGCCCGAACCTTGGCCTGATGCCCAAACTTGATCTTAGCTCATCATCTGGTTGTAATTCATTTTCTCCATCGTAATTAAATATTAATGATGCTAACTATGAATTAATTAATTACAATCAACATGGCAAATAAATCCACTTCAAGACTCCCAACTCTCGACAAGCTTTTCGGCTTCCTCAAATAATCTTCCGATGAGTCTTAGTCTTCTTCCGACGAACTCCCTTGCTCTATCGTAGCAAACTCCTGATACCTTTAGCAAGCTCCAAACACACTCTAGATGAGTTTCCAAACATATCATCCTCATTCCGGCCCGATGCCTGGACTTGACTTTGGCTAAACCTCTGATTGTAATTTTTTCTCTATTGTAGTTAATCTTGTATCAGTCAACTCTAACAACATTGTTAGTTCAATAACCCATTAATTGATTTAATTATCAAAATTCAAGATTCAATAATTAGAAACAAGGCTAGATTAATGGTCAAGGGTTTTAACTAAGAAGAATGGACCAATTATGAAGAGACCTTCGCTCCTGTGGCTAGAGTTGAAGACATAAGGATGCTCCTTACCTTTGCCTCTTTTAAGAATTTTAAATTATTTTAAATAGATATCAAAAGTGATTTTCTTAATAGTTTCATTTCCGAAGAAGTTTATGTTTAACAACTCCTGATTTTAGAAATGATTTTTTAATTATCTTTTCAAATTATCTAAGGCTCTTTATGGGTTGAAACAAGCCCCTAGGGCTTGTATGAAAGACTTAGCTCTTTCCTTATTTCAAATAATTTTTTGAAAGGTAAGGTTGATACCATATTATTTTTTTAAGTATTTTAAAAATGATTTTTTAGTTATTCAAATTTATGTTGATGATATTATTTTTGGTTCAACAAATGAATTCTTATGTGAATCTTTTGCCAAGAGGATGAGCCAAGAATTTGAAATGAACCTAATGGGTGAATTAACTTTTTTTTAGGATTATAAATAAAATAATTAAATGATGGTATCTTTATAAGTCAAACTAAGTATACTTTAGATTTATTAAAATGCTCGTATGGATAATGCTACGGCTAGAAACACACTCATGAGCACTTCTATAAAATTAGACTTGGATAACGAAAGTGAAAATTATGATAAAAAAATATATAGAGGAATGATAGGCAGTTTATTGTATTTAACTGCTACTAGACCAGACATAATGTTTAGTGTTGGATTATATGTAAGGTTTCAATCCAATCCTAAATATTCTTATTTTAAGACAGCTAAACAAATATTTAGATATTTAAAATTAACTTCTAATTTAGGATTATGGTATCATAAGTCTAAGAATTTTGATTTACTTGCCTATGCAGAGGTCGATTTTGGATGTTATAGAATAGATAAAAAGAGTACAACTAGAACATACTAATTCTTAGGACATGCTCTTGTTTTTTGGTTTTCCAAGAAACAAAATTCAATTGCATTATCTATAGCCAAAGCTAAATACATAGCAGCTGGTGCATGTTGTGCACAAGTTATTTGGATGAAAAATACCTTAGAAATTATGGGATTCACTTGAAAAATATTTCTATCAAATGCGATAACATTAGTGCAATATGTTTAACTAAAAATTTTATTCAACACTCAAGAACTAAACATATTGACATTAGAAATCACTTTATTAGAGATCATGTAAAATAATCAAAAGTGATATTATAATCAAAAGTGATATCATGTAAATAATTCAAAATGCTTGAATTTAAAAGTGATGGTGCTTTTGAATTCAAGTGTGTTGTCTTTATCCTATGGTATATACATAGGGGGAGTTAAGGTTATCTCCCGTCATCTATTGGTTATCATCATAAAAAAGGGGGATATTATTAAATCTTAGATTTTGATGATGAAGTCAATTGATATATTTTATGATCTAACTTGTATGTTAAAGAAAGTGATGTAGGAGTAACTGCGATGATAAAAAAGCATTACAATCAGATGTTGGGCCAAAGTCAAGTTCGAGCATCGGGCTAAGGTTTGGACGACGTAGTAGGAGCTCACCAAGAGTTTGTCGGAGGTTAGCCAAGGTTTGGACGATGTTGTCGAGAGCCCACCGACTCACCAGAGGTTTATTGGGAAGTTCGTCGAGAGTTTGCCGACAGGTTATCGGGAGCTCGCCGGGAGTTCATTAGAAGAATATTAAGAGTTCGTTGGGAGTTCATTAGAAGAAATTGGGAGCTCGTCCAGGGTTCATCAGAAGGATGTCGAGAGTTCACCAGGAGTTCGTCGAGAGATCAGTTAACAATCAGACAATGAAGATTGTGTGTTAAGTGTTGTAGTGAGCATCATAATGAGAGTTAGTTTTATTAACTCAATTAAGAGATCATTAGGCTTTAATTGGGACTAATTTAGACTTATCATAAAAGTCATTTCAGTAGCCCAAGGTTAGATAAGACACGATCTTCGAATATATGATTTCCAAGATGACATAGTCTTCGAAGGTGTGTCAAGTAGTGGCACCGCCCAGACTGGGCAGTGGAACCACCTAGATACAGTTTTCTAGACTGTGTCAGGCGATACTATCGGCATAACACAGTCTGCAAGGGGAGAGGCTGTCAACATCTCAAAAAATCCCTAAAAAATTAAATTTTGGCATCACTTTTGAAGCTATTTAGGACCTATAAATACCCCACCCATTCTTGCTTAAGAATGCAAGAATTAAGAAAAACGTTGTTGTAATTCTTCGAGAGCTCCCCTCATTTCTTTTTGAGTAGTTTTTTGTTTAAGGGAGAGCTTAGAGACTTCTAAAAGTTATCTCCTAAACCTGTAAAAGGAGAATAGAGTTGTAAGAGGGTAGTTGATCTTCATCCATTGATGGAAGATCAATAGTGAAAGCCAATGACCTCAACAGAGGAGGAATCGGGAGTGGAAGTAGGTCATGAGCCTAAACCACTATAAAATCGATTTATTTTCTCTTCTTTACTCTTTATCTTCATTGCTTTCTTATTTAACTATCTACTACCCTTGCATGCACTCTTATATATTGGATCTTAGATTTTGATGATGAAATCAATTGATGAATGTTTAATCTAATATGTATGTTAGAGAAAGTAATGTAGGTTTAACTACGACGGAGAAAAGGAGTTACAACTAGATGATTGCGCAAAGATCAAGTTTGGGTATTAGGCTAATGTTCAGACGATGCAGTGGGAGCTCATTGGGAGTTCACTAGGAGTTCACCGAAGGAATTGGGAAGCTCGTTGGGAACATGCCAGGAGATCAACGGAGGAAGACCGTAAGACTTGCCACAAGAATGTCAGAGCCTATAGGATTGGCGGGAGTTAGGTCATTGTTTAGCTTAATGGTCCTTATGGTTGTAATCAGTGAGTCATAGTTTGAGATCGAGTCCTAATTGAGTTTGATTTGGAAGGAATCCAAATCAACTCAATGTGAAGTAAACAGGTCCACTAAGGGGATAGATTGAAATCAAGTTGAGCTCAATTGGTTGACCTGGAGATTGGTCAATAAGAGGTACAAGTCGGGATTAAAAAAGTGAAGCGAATCACTTTTCTAGAAATCCTAATGGTTGTACCACCGATGAACGGTTGTTGTACCGTCACCGCCTAGGAATCCGGGTAGTAGGCGATGGTTGTACCGCCCAAGCTAGTGGTTGTACCATCATCGCCCAAGATTTCGGTCAACAAGAGATGGTTGGACTACCCAAGCCGGCGATTGTACCGCCCATACCCTATTTTTAGGGTAGCTTTCGACAATTGTACCGCCATGGCCAATGGTTGTACTACTAGTACCTGATTTTTTCGGGTGCGTTTAAATTTTAGCTCCATTCTTCTAGAGCCAATTGGGGCCTATAAATACCTCAACTTTTCTTGCATTTAGCATAAGCATTCACATAAGTTATTGGGTAAAAAAATCTATGAAAAAGTGTGTAAGAAAAAGAAAAGGGCATGAGAATGAATCAAGTGTTGTATTTCTTGTAAGAAGTCTCTATTGTGAGTTAAGATTAAAAAGCTTGAAAGGGTTTGGTCTTCACCCAAAGAAGATTGATAGTGGACATTGGTGGGCCTCGACAAAGAGAACTCGGAAGTGGACGTAGGCCAAGATTGGAGTCGAACCACTATAAAATTGTGAGTGCTCTTTACTTGACTTATTTACTACTTTCAATTATTCTTAATTAGAAGATAAGAGCATCATCTTTCGATTATGTTTTAAATCATTTACTTATTCGCCTTCAAGTCCAAGGAATGATTTTGATTTTAGTTTTATTTAAATAAAAAGTCTTCATTAAAATATTATATATATATATATATATATATTGGACATCGAACTGAAAGATTAATTGACATGTCAAAGGTCAAAGTTTATGTTATAGGTTCGAGCATCATGCAAGAAGTGTCAGATATTACATCAGAAGATTTGATTCATGGGAAAGTGGACATACCGATAAAATGGGCAATATATTGAAGGAAAAAGCGATATGTCAAAGGATCAGATGAAGTATCAGAAGATCAAACAACATACCAAAAGAGCGTACATGTGTTGAAAGATTCATAAATATATCGGATATGTGATTTTTTATCAAAGTCTTAATCAAAATTATTTTTGGTCAATTAGAGTTGGTATTGAGGTGAAATAATATTAACTTATTAAAAAAGTCATTCAAGTTGAAGTTGAGCCAATTAAAATGCCAAACTGGTGGCCTAAAATAGGCATAGGCGGTAGTACTACTTGAGTTAATCGACAAGCACTATCTATACTTGTCAGCCTTTCTTATGGTGGTACCACCTAAAGTAATGATAGTGCTACTCATAATTCAAATATATTAGTGTTAGTACTATCGAAGTCTAGAATTACAGCATCGAAAGTTATGGCAGTGTTACCACCTAGTGTCGATGGTAGTATCACATATACCCTAAAATTTTAGAGATTTAATTTTTTTTAACTCCATTCTTAAAGCCTTGGGGGCTATAAATACCTCAACCAGGTTTGATTGATGGAGCATCTATTCTTGAATTTATGACATGTTGTAGCTCTCTCTTTGAGTATTATTTGAGTCTTTTCCTTCCTCTTAAGTTTAGTTATGATACTAAGTTGTAAGAGGTGAGAGGTCTCTTATAAAAATAAGTATGAAGGATCTCCCCTAAGTCTATAAAAAGGTGAAAAGTTACGACAAGGGCAGTTGATCTTTGTTTGTTGGAAAGAAGATCGGTAGTGAAAGCTGACGACCTTGTGGGAATAGGAATCAGGAGTAAACTGTTAGGAAAAACTATTGAAGCAAAACAATTATTTTCCCTCTTTATGTATCAAAATTAATTTCTCACCAAATTACCAATTTGTTATCAAAAATAAATATTAATCAGAACAAGATAAATAATAAATTAATAAATCAACTATAAAGTGAGATACCAAATTTTTAACGTGGAAAAAACCACATGACCGTAGTCCACTCAAACCTCAACTATCACTAATAATGATAATAGATTTACAATAAAACTTCTTTAGAATAACTAAATGATCATAGTAACATTAATAAGATATTCTTGGTTCACCAATGACATGTCATCATCAATATAGATGGATCTCACAAAAAGAAAAGATCTAAACTCACTAAGTCTGTATATTGAAAAACCATCATAAAGAGGATAAACTATATATCAGTACTATTAGGATTGTAGAGCTTATTTCAAGGATTCTCCATATCAAATTTGAGTCAAAACTGATAAAGTTTTACTTTTTCTTTTTTTCTCTCTTTTATTTACTGCACTGTTACTATTCACATCTTCCTTGTTTCCTAAGTGCGCCACTTACCCTATGCACATAAAGTTTTCTTCCTTTTTTTTCTTTTTTTTCTTTTTATTGATAAATTAGATTTAGGCTAAATGCCCAAATGTCCTATCCAAGCCCACCTATGAGCTATGGGTTAGACGTAACAATTTTTCCCCTCCAACTCATATGGTGGTTATACTAAGCCCGCTCTCCGTCAACATGTTTTAAGCTTCTCTTAGGTAAAGACTTTGTCAACATGTCTGATCCATTCTCATTGATATATACTTTTTATAAGTACAATTCTTTCATCTCAAGCACATCATGAATCCAGTGATATCTTACATCAATATGCTTGGATATAGAATGGTATGTTGAATTCTTAGAGAGATGGATGACACTCTAACTGTTACAATAAATAATATATCCTTCCTGTTTCAAACTTAATTCCTTTAGAATTTTTTTCATCCATAAGGCTTCCTTACAAGCTTCAGTAATTGATATGTATTTTGCTTCTGTGGTTGATAGAGCAACACAATTATGTAACTTAGTTTGTAAAGAGATTGCTCCTGTAAAAGTCATCAAGAACCTCAAAGTAGATTTCCTGGAATCAGTATCACCTGTCATATTTGCATCTATGTAACCCTCTAGCATAGGTTACCAATGTAAAAATATAAACAAAACATGGTAGTACCTCTTAGATATCTTAATATCTATTTTACTATTGTCTAATGTTCCTTACCAGGATTAGAGAGAAATCAACTAACAACTCCAATTGTATAAGCTATATCTGGCCTAGTACAAACTATAACATACATCAAACTACCTACTGCAAATAAGTAAGGTACTTTGGATATTTTTTCTTTTTCTTCTCACTTATAGGACATTATTTCGAACTAAGCTTAAAATGACCTGTAAGTAGAGAATAAGCTACTTTGGCTTTATTCATGTTAAATCTTTCAAGAACCTTTCAATGTAGGCCTCCTAAGATAACCAAATATTCTCATTATTTTTATTACGAAGAATCTTTATACTTAGTATTTGTCTTATCAATCTTAAGTCTTTCATGGCAAAAGACTTACTTAGTTCCCTTTTAAGCTTCTCAATTTTACCAGCATCATGACCAACAATCATCATATCATCAACATATAGCAGGAGAATAATGAAATCATCATCTAAAAACTTGTTTGTAAACACACAATGGTCAGATGTGGTTTTATTATACTCTTGGCTCATTATAAATGAATCAAACTTTTTATACCACTGTATAGGTGCCTATTTGAGTCCATATAAGCTTTTATTAAATTTACACACTAGATTTTCTTTTCCCTTAACTTTGAAACCTTCTAGTTGCTCCATATAAATTTATTCTTCTAAGTCGCTATGTAAAAATATAGTTTTCACATCAAGTTGCTTAACTTCTAAATTTAAGTAGACAACCAAACCAAGAACAACTCGAATAGAGGACATTTTCACCACATGAGAAAATATTTTTTCAAGGACAATACCCTTTTTCTAACTGAATCATTTCACAACTAATTGTGCCTTATATCTTTGTTGTGAGCTATTATTTTTAGTATTTAATTTATAAACTCATTTATTCTTAGGAGTTTTTTTCCCTGTAGGAAACTTTACTAAGTCATAGGTGTGGTTCTCAAGCAAGGATCTCATCTCTTCTTGTATGGTTTTAACTTACTCATTCTTTTGCTCATGTATAATAGCTTCTTAGTGAGTTTTTGGCTCTCCCCTATCAATAAGCATAACATACTCATATGAAGGATATCTTGTAGATAGTCACTCTCTTGTGGATCTTCTCAATGGAATCTCATCTAATGGTGGAGGTGCTTACTTAGTTTGTTCAGTTGGTTCAACTTCATCAACTGTATAAGCATTATCACTTCCATCTTTTTGTTCATCTCTCCATGATCATCATGAACTATAGGTGAAGGAACCAGGCCTAAACTCTAAGGAATATAAATAGAGGTGTTTTGCTTCTTAACATTATCACCATCTTCAAATAATTGGTCTTCAAAAAACACAACATCTTTGCTTCTAATAATCTTCTTGTTCATTAGATCCTATAATCTATAGCTAAACTCTTTATGACCATATCCCAAGAAAATGCATGCTTTTGTTTTATTATCAAGCTTGGACCTCTCATCTTTAGGAATATGAACAAATGCTTTACACCAAAAGACTCTCGAGTGATCATAAGATATATTTTTCCCTTTCCATATCCTCTCTAGAATATCACCATTCAGATAAACTGATGGAGAAAGGTTTATCAGATCAATTGTAATTCTCATAGTCTTGCTCTAAAATGACTTAGGCAACTTGGCATGGGAAACATGCACCTAAGTCTTTCTTCAATAGTTATGTTCATTTTTTCTGCCACACTGTTTTGTTGAGGAGTTTTAGGAACTGTCTTCTCAAGCATGATACCATGAAAACTATAATAATTCTCAAAAGAACCCTGTACTCACCACCATTATCTGCTCGAACACACTTTAGTTTTTTTACTATTTCTCTTTCAACATTGGCATGAGACACTTTGAAAACATCGAGTACCTAGTCTTTATATTTCAAAGCAAAAGCCTATTTCTAGAAAGGTCATCAATAAAAATTATAAAATAAAGAGCACCTCCAAGAGTTACAGTTTGCATAATGCAAACATCAGTATGAACTAAGTAAATAACATTTAATCTTCTAGATAATGGATAAGTATGAAAGACAACTCTATATGTTTTTCCAGCTAAGTAATGATCACAAGATTTAAGAGATGTACCTTGTATCTTTGGTAAGAACTATTTTCTAGCAAGAGTTTGAAGTCCCTTCTCATTAATATGACCTAGCCTTTTATGCTAAAGATTTATACTTTTATCCTTTTGGATTGTATAATCTCTCCTTTATGTAGCTTATCCTCTATAACATACAAAGAGTTATGCTTCTTTTATCTCACCATAACCAGAGAACCTTTAGTGAGCTTCCATTTGCTTTCACCAAGATAGTGTGTAAATCTCTCATCATTAAGTTTCCCTATAGATATCAAGTTAAGACGAATATATTGAATATGTCTTATATTTTTTAGTATCAATTTGCTCCAAATACTGGTCTCTAAACAAATATCTCCAATACCCATAATCTTATATATACCAATATTTCCCATTTTGACATTATCAAAATCACCAGTAGTATAAGATCTGAAAAAATTACTATGAGAAGTAACATGAAAAGAAGCAACAAAGTTAATTACCCAGTTATTATCCTGAGCTGCAAGACTAACACATCCATCATCACAAATAATAACAATATCACCTTCAATAGTAACTGTATTAGTCTCTTTCTCATTTTTCTTTTTTTCATTTTGTTCTCGCTTCCAGAACCTATACTCTTTCTTTATATGACCTAGCTTGTTGCAGTGGAAATACTTGGTATCTCTTCTAGACTTGAATCTTCCTCTATAACCATATGGTTTCCTATTATGACTTATTTCACGTCTTTATTGTATTTCAATAGCAAGTGCACCAGAAGAAGATTCTCCTTGTTCATTCTTTTTGGCCTCTTTATTTAGTAAACTATCTTTAATCATGTCTATAGTTAGAGTCCCCTCTGGCATGGAGTTAGAAATTATCACCACATATATTTCTCAATTTTTTGGTAAAGAGCTAAGGAGTAGCAATCCTTGTATCTCATCATCTATATTCATTTTCATAGTAACTAGCTTATTAGCAAGACTTGAAAATAGGCTTATATGCTCAATAATATTATCACTATCTATATACTTTAAATTGATAAGCCTTTTGAGAAGAGAAATTTTGCTTCCTATTGTCTTCTTTACAAATAGATTTTTTAACATATACTAAACAAGATTAGCTCTGATTTCATCAGAAATATGCTCATGTAGATTTATATCTATCCATCTTCTGATATAGGCAATAGCTTTTCTATGTTGTACCTCTCATTCCTCATCATCCATAGTAGAAAGTTTTACTTTAACTTTGATGGGCTTATACAGATCTTTGCAATAGCATAAATCTTCCATGATACGCTTCCAAGTGGAATAATTTGATGAGTTTAATTTAATCATACTATCTGACTCTTCCATTTCAAGCACACAAGAAAAAATTTACACCAAATAACCTGTGCTTGGATACCACTTGTTGGGAAAAACTATTGAAGTGAAATAATTCTTTTTCTCTTTGTGTATTAAAATGAGTTTCTCACTAAATTACCAACTTGTTACTAAAATCAAATATTAATCAAAACAAGATAAACAATAGAATAATAAATCAACTATAAAGTGAGACACCAGATTTTTAACGTGAAAATCCCAATACAAAAAAAACTATGGGACTGTAGTCCACTCAAACCTCCACTATCACTAATAATGATAATAGATTTATAATAAAACTTCTCAAGAACAACTAAAAGATTACAATAAATTAAAAAACATAGATCTTGGTTCACCAATGAAATGTCATAATCAACATAGATGGATCTCATAAATGAAAAAGATCTAAACTCACTAAGTAGATATATTAAAAAAAACATTATAGAGAGAATAAACCAAATATCACTATCGTTAGGATTGTAGAGGTTATTGCAAGGATTCTCCACATAAAATTTTGGTCGAAACTGACAAAGTTTTATCATTCGATCCTCTCGTAAAAACTTATTTTCTCTTTCTTCTTTGATGCATTATTACTGTTCATGTGTGACTTGTTTAGTAAGTGCACCACTTATTATGAGCACATTAGGTTTTTTTTTTAATAATAAAATTAGATTTGGATTAAATACCCAAATATCTAGTCTATAAATTTTTGATCAAGATTTAAAATTGATTAAAATTTACTTAGCACTAATTCAACTTTTTCCCCTCTTTGTGCCATTAAGATGTTAAAACTAGGGCCTTAAGCAAGTGCCTATAGCACATGATATTGCTTTACAAGAGAAGAAGGGATACTTTAACACCTTTAATGTTCAAGCAAGTAATTTTATTTTTGAGAACAAGATCATCAAGGATATAGGTGAAGAAGACTTGTTGAATGATGATAAATAGGTATGGAGAAATTGGATTGCCTTACTGAATACTCCTATTCTCACTGAACCATGAGAAAGATCTATCATTCACTAGACAAGCAAAGGAGTATGAGAATAAGCAAACCTTAATCCAACCGATAAATAAGGGTGGAAAGTTCATAAGTTTCAAAATCTCTAAAATAGCATTATGAAAGATTCGATCGAAGGCTTTTAGAATAATGATAGAATATGCAAGCTCACTAACAATGATAATACTATCATAAATTTTATGACCTTGGATGAAAGCTGATTAGTTTTGACTAATGATATGATCAAGAAGTGATTTAACTATTAAGGAAAGAATCTACAGCGTGATAGGTTGATAATCAATAATCTTTCTAGGAAAAATATTTTTATGGATAAAGATAAGGAATGTTTTGTGGAAGAATTGGAAGTCCTCTAAAATTTTAAGTTTAATTCTAACCCAGTGGTAGAGATATAATTTAGCGTTAAATGCTGTTTATTAAGTGCATACCGAAAATTTGTGTATTAAAACAACACAATATTGGCATCAGTTCTACAACAGGAGATTTCCTGATATCTCATGCTAGAGTAAGCCAGGTTATGAGATCTCCAAAAGGTTAAGACACTCTATATTAGCGATTCACTTTGGTGACAAGCTCCCAAATATCTTTAATTAGAGACTTCAATTGTAAAAGAACGAGATTGACCACTAGTTTAGCATCATAAAACACCCTTATATCTTTAATCTTCTCAGTCAATGCTTGCTTGCTTGCTTGCTTTTAGATCTACAATGATGACTAGGCAATACACCTATTTGATCTCTATAGCTGCGCAAGGAACAGCATCTGCAACCTTTGTCTAGCCTGTTTCATCTACAATTATATACATTATGCTTGCAACATTGCAGAACAAAGATAGCGAGCGAGTCATCACATAATAATATATCTGTACCATGTACATCATCTGTCTCTCCCTATTGAATTCCTCATAATGTCCCTTAATATCATTATGATTATGAGTAGAGTAGTAACAACAGCCTTAGTCATTATTGAGAAAGGTATTTCATGGTGGTTACATAAAATGACAAACTTTTGATTGCACCACAAAAGCTAGAGGGAATTTGCAATAAGATTCTTCTTAATATTTTTCAAGAATCGATCCTTCCTATAACCACTTCCCTCTCCGTTAATTGTTAAAATGTTCAAAAGTGATATAAGTTCTCGTTTAAACTAAAGTCCAAAGTTGACAACAAAAGAACATTCAAACATGAAATGTTTGCCTCCTTCATCATGTTATTATAATGACTGTAAGACTTTTCCACAACTATTGCCAAACAAAACATTGTCACTTTTGGATAACCCGCAACTCCCACGTCACCTTTTCTTTTCACCTAGCCAACCATCTTATCTTTGGTAACTCTCCCTTTTGATCATATTGTATGTGCTTTTGGTACTACTTGTGCCAGAAATATATTCAATGGTCCTTGTGATATATTTGTTTTGGTCGTTATAGTATCTTTGTTTGCATTACAGTGTTTTGGTATATGCATTACGGTCTTCTCTTATATGCCTTCTACTAATGTTCGAATATGCTTTACAGTGGTTTGGTTGTTATAGTGTATTTTGGTTATGTCAATGTGTGGAAAGTGGTTACAATATACTTTTGACATGTTCATTTTGCGATGCATAATTGAAAGTGATGAACTTAACGAAATGTTTGTAAGATAACATTACAGTGTTTTGCGATATCATCATAAAAACACCATAATTGGATTTCAGAAACACCGTAAAATGCTAAACCCAGTGAGTATTGTTTTCTTTCTGTTTGCAAACCTTTATATAATTACATCATAGGTTGTTGGTTGTATTTACAGTATTTTATAAGATGTAACAGTATCATTACAGTGTTTTATGATATTGTTATAGTTCTCAACAACGTCACATAAATACTATAAAGTTAGCTCAAAGATACTGTAAAGTGCTCGATAAAGTGTGCTGATGTTCTTTTATTTGCCATCACATTATGTCTTGATATATTGTTGGTTACATTTACAGTGCTTTGCTAGACGTGACAATATCATTACTGTGTTTTCATTTGTATCACAAAAACATTATAAAGCTAGTTCATAAACACTATACAGTGCTGGATGAAGTGCTGCGTACTGATGTCTTTTTCTAAAAAAGAAATATATATTCACTTTAAATATTGACAGGTCGTGGGTTACATTTACAGTGTTTTGCTTGACATGATGATATTATTACAGTGTTTTCCAATATCGTTACAGTGTTTTCAACCACATCATAAAACACGATAGAACTAGTTCAGAAATACTACAAGTGTTGAATGAAGTACGTATTGATGTCCTTTTATTTAAAAATATTTTATAGGTGGTAGGTTATGTTTACAATGTTTTACTAGACGTGACGATGTCATTGTAGTATATAACGATATCATTATAGTATTTTCAATCACGTCACAGAAACATCGTAAAACAAGTATGAAACAACACTGTAAAAATACTGTGATACATGATAAACATGATATTTTGGATCCAACATAGTAAACAATAGCAATGCATTATATTCTGGCATAAAACCATTGTAGACCACAGTAACACACTGCATTCTATTGCGGAAAATAAACCATAGTATTATACTATATAGGTCAACATTGATACTCTTATAATGTCAAGCACAATAAAACACTGTGATACGAGCCAAAAAAACACTGTGTAGTTTCTATGTATAAAAAAACATGGATTAAATGCGTGATGTATTATCATACATGCCAAAAATATACACATGAGTTATAAGAAAAAAATAATGACACCACATATTAATGGGATTCCTTTAAACTGATGGCAGTATGCAAGAACGACAATTGTGGTCTAACTATTTGTATCTTGAGCACCTCTTTTTGATCATTCCATTACGTATTGAAATTGATTCAATCCTTGTCTTCTTTCTATGATCAGCCTGCATAACAGCACATCGAATCTAATATTGCCTGCTTCCGTTTAGAAATTATATTCTCACAATATGTGTCCTTGTATGTTTCAACTGAAAAATAACTCTCACAAGACATATAGATTCAAACTGTGTACCCAATAACCGATAGGGCATGAGATCATGAGATTTAAAAAACATCAATCCAACCATATTGTCGTGAAACTTTATGACATGGCTTAACATGACTTGGTTTTGCCCATGTGCTTAAGCTCGCCCGCATCGATCGAAAAGAGAGGAGAAAGCTCAAGAGAGATCCGTCGAGTCTTGGATGTGCGTCCCGAGATGCTCCTACTTGGATATGTGTCTCATGATGTTTTTACTCGAAGACTCCCGTGGGATTTGCACAAAGGCCTAATCAGGGTGGGGTGCATCCGATGTGACCGATCTGACGATCAAGTCAATGCTCTGATCGAGATGGTCTCGAGTGTTTAATATGTCGAGAGAGTTCTAGAGAGAAAGCCCCTTGAACTATTCTCAAAGGTAGCTTTTATACATGCGGACCTAAAGACAATTGTATCAAGTTCTTTAATACTAGCGGCGTCCTTAAATGACTCGACCGTACGACACCTTGCCGATCACTGTCCTTGCTGATTCCTAAGGCCTCGACTGGTGGGAACTGTATCGGGTCGGCTGACACAATGTCAAATCGACTGAACTGTATTAAGTCGGTAGCGCTGTGCTAGGTGTCGCCATAGCCTAGTGGTGCTGAGGTGTCAAGGAAGGACTGAGGTGGCCGAGATGATGTAATTTTGGAGCTGATGTGTCTAAGATTGTTGGGTATGCCCATAATTTACCCTATCATTCTCTCCCGCCACCTCCTCGAGGAAGTGCTCCATGAAGATGCTCAAAGAGGAGCTCTAGGGAGGGCTTTATTACTACGGATCGGTGGCTCCATTACTGAGGTCGTGCCATAATTTGTTGGGGTCTATTTAATTGCATATTTAGTATCAGATGTTCCTGTCTTTAGCTAGAAAAGTGGGTGGAGCAGTAAGCTAAGGTCGGGGCTTTCACACATCGATTGAGCTAGAGTCGGCATAGCCTCACCTATGCTAAGGCTGCTGTGAGCTGACCGCGAATGAGTTGACAATCTGGACTCGGCGCAGATTAACCGGGCCAAAGTTGGTATGAGTTGGCCGAACTGAGGTTGGGCCAAGATGAAGTCGGTATGAGTTGGCTGGGACTAAAAACCCATTGAAGCTAGTCAGGACTAAAAGTCTGTTAAAGCTAGTCATGACTGAAAACCCATTAGAGCTGGTCATGACTAAAAGCTCGTTGGAGCTGGTTGAGACTAAAAATTTGCTGAAGCTAGTTGGGACTGAAAGCCCACTAGAGCTAGTTAGGATAGAAAGCCTATTGGAGATGGTCGGGATTAAAAGCCCATTGGAGATAGTCGAGACTGATAGCCCGTTGGAGCTCATCAGGACTAAAAACCCATTGGAACTGATCGGGACTAAAAGCCCATTGGAGCTGGTCAGGACTAAAAACCTGTTGGAGCTGGTAGGGACTGAAAACTCGCTGGAGCTGGTTAGGACTAAAAGCTCGCTGGTGATAGTCGGGATTGAAAGCCCATCGGAGCTGGTCGGGACTAAAGCCCATTAGAGCTAGTCGGGACTGAAAGCCCATTAGAGCTGGTCGAGCACTGCTGCTCAGGTTTTGGACAGGTCGAGCACTGCTACTTAGGTTTTGGACAGGCTGAGCACTACTACTTGGGTTCTGGACTATCGAGCACTACTGCTCGATTTTTGGATTGGCCAAGCAATACTGCTCAGGTTATAGACTAACCGAGCACTACTGCTCGGGTTCTGGACTGGTCGAGTACTACTGCTAGGTTTATGGACTATCGAGCACTACTACTTGGTTTGTGGACTGTCGAGTATTCGCCGTGTTCTAAACCGGCTGAACACTCGCCGTGTTCGATCGCCAAGCATCGTGTTCGATTGATCGAGCACTACTGCTCCAATTTTGGACTGGTCGAGCACTACTGCTTAGGTTTTGGACTGGCCGAGCACCGTTGCTCGGGTTATGGACTGGTCGAGCACCACCGCTCGATTTATGGATTGGCCGAGCACCATCGCTCGGTTTATATATAGCTGGGCAATGCTAGGTACTGTTGCTCGGTTTATGGACTACCGAGTACTGCTGCTTAGGTTATGGACTAGCTGAGCACTACTGCTTGGGTTCTAGATTAGCCAAGCATTGTTGCTCGGTTCATGAACTGGCCGAGCACTACTGCTCGGGTTTTGGACTGGCCGAGCACTACTACTCGGGTTCTGGACTGGCGAGCACTGCTACTCATATTTTGGATTGGCCGAGCACTATTGCTTGATCTCTAGATTGGCTAAACAATGCTGCTCAGGTTATGGACTGGTCGAGCACTACTTCTCGGGTTCTAGACTAGCTGGACACTACCACTCAATTTATGGACTATCGGGGCACTGTTGCTCAATTTTTGGATAGCCGAGCACTGCTACTTGGTTTCTGGATTAGCTGAGTACTACTACTCAGGTTTTGGATTATCTGAGCTATATAACTCGGGCTCAAGGTGTAGCTTGGTCTCGTGATTGGCTGAGATGCATAACTCAGGCTCATAACTAGCCTAAGGTGTAGCTCGGGCTCATGACTGGTCGAGATGCATAAATCGGGCTCATGGTTGGCCCAAGACATAGCTCGGGCTCGTGACTAGCCGAGATGCATAAATACAACTCATGACTTGCCCGAGGCGTAGCTCGGGCTCATGACTTATCGAAGACATAGCTCGGGCTCGTGAGTGGCTGAGATGCATAGCTCAAGTTCGTAAGTGGCTAAGGTGCATGACTCGGGCACTCTTTGGCTAAGGTGCACAACTCATGTACTATTTAGCCGAGATGCATGACTCGGACACTATTTCAATAAGGTACATGAATTGAGCACTGTTTGGCCGAGGTGCACGACTTGCGCACTGTTTGGCCGAGGTGCCTGACTTGGGCACTATTTGGTCAAGTTGCCTGACTCAAGCACTATTTGGCTGAGGTGCATGAGTCGTGTACTGTTTAGCCAAGGTGCACGACTGGGGCGCTGTTTGGCCAAGGTGCAGGACTCATGCATTGTTTGGTTAAGGTATACAACTCGGGCACTATTGGGCCAAGGTGCACGACTCAGGTACCGTTTCGTCGAGGCGCAAGACTCGGCACTGTTTGACTGTGGTGCATGACTTGAACACTATTTGGCTAAGATGTATGACTCATGCACTATTTAGTTGAGGTGCATGACTCGGGCACTATTTGGCTGAGATGCATGACTCATGCACTGTTTAGTCGAGGTGCATGACTCGAGCACTATTTAGTGAGGTGCCTGACTTGGGCACTGTTATACCACATATGAGCTGGGTCTTGGAGGATGGTGGAAAAAACTTCACACATTCGAGCATCAAGGCTATCAAATTGGGTTACCTAGTCTAGGAAAGCGATGATGTGATCAACTGGGTCGAAGCCGAGGTATTTTATTCTTCACAAAGGGGGAAGGGGACCTGCCCCCCGAGCTTGAGAGCATGTTGGGCAGTTGAGATATCTCCAAGGCGCTTGTTGGGGTTGTTCAACTGTTGGAGTTATTGTGACATTGGGCCCTCTTAGCGCCAAAAATGTTGTGGAACTTTATGTCATGGCTAAGGAGTCAGCACAACTTAATTTCGCTCGTGTGCACAAGTTCGTCCGCATCCGTCGAAAAGAGACAAGAAAGCTCGAGAGAGATCCGCCAAGTCTCAGATATGCTTCCCGAGATGCTCTTGCTCGAAAGCTCCCGTGGGGTCTTACAAAGACCTAGTCGGTGTGAGATGCGCTCGATGTCTCATAAACAAATTGTGTTGTCAATGTTCACCATAACTATTTTGGGTGAAGTTTATACTTATAATTAGCTGTTTGTATGAAATAGTAACGAAGCTTGAGTTCCCTTAAAAATGAAATTAAGTTTATATTTGCTCTTTCATGTGCTAGTTATACTTTTTAATAAAAGACCATACCACTAAATCTTTTTCATATATATATGAAATAATCATGGTGTATAATTTTAATTCACTAATAGTTGATCATTAATTTGATCAACAATAAAATGACTAAAACATTTCATAATGGTCTCTATTTGTTTTTGGTATATTGCACTATGTTCATTACAAAACTTTGTTATCTAAATTCCTTTAACTCTACGAGCACATATCATCCATCCATAATCTTTAATTGCACACCTCATCTTTATTTTATAACTTATTGTGATAACATGCTTCACATCAAAGTTTCTTCCAATCATATACACTTCTATAACTTGTTTGAGTTCCTCTCTGTCGTGAAATACTTATAAACAAGAGGACCTATTAGTCATCAATAATATTTAATTTCTCAATACAACAATAATTAAGTTTATGAAAATGTTATGGATATATTATTTATTTGTCAGAGAAATCGATCAACGGTTACAAATTTGTCATATTCTACATAGGGAACCAAAGCATTTAATTGAAATCAAATCATAGGCATTATATATTTTTGGATCAATGTCTCCTTCAATTTCATTTGCTATGCGTTTCTCAGCTGATTCAGTTTTAATAATATCATCACTTTCTTTATTTTCATCCAAAAAACATTATTGTCTTAACACTTGGTTATTGTTGACCCTGAGTGATATCTTTATCAATTATATATGACTATATAAGATTGTAATATTACATGGTCCTTTATAATTGAATATGATATATTATAAATTAATTAGATTTTGATAAAATATATTAGTCAATATTAAATAAAATTTATATTATATTGAAATATTTTAGGAGATGTCCTTGATGGAAGAAACTCTCCTAATAACTTACTCTAGACCCTCTACTCTCGCCTATAAAAGGATAGGATCTCCTCTAAACCTAAAGGGGAACAGTCGTGGTGTGTGCGTAAGCCATAATACGCTGTATAAGAGAAAGAGATTATGGTTCTCTTGATCTCCCTAAACCATCAATTACAGTGATTTTGTGAAAGGATAGGAAGAGAAGAGAAGGGGTCTAGATCCATTCTAGTTCTCCTTGCAGATCGATATCTCGATATTATTCAGATCTGATAAGCGATGCTCTTGAAGATCTAATTAGATTTATTCAGATGGCATCTAATGGTACGTTATTTTATACTTTCAAATTCTGGCATAAAAGTTTTTCTGCATAATAGTTTACATAATTATTATTTTTATACTTACAATTGGTATCAGAGCCTAGTTTTGAGAATAAAAATATTAGATCTATTATTTTTGTTTACAATGCGTTGATCTGATATCTGATCGATCTATATTCCTATCTGTTAAATTCAATCATTTGCTTGCGAACGATGTTGATGGTTGTTACGTAGAAAGGATGCAGCAATCTTGCTACGTTTTTGGTTGAATCTGCTTGCGGCAACAGCAACGTGTGCACACAGGGCAGAGACTGCGTTGGCATTATGAGTTAGTATGCATTACCAGGTGTGCCACAGCAAAACAGTGTTGCTAAAAAGTGAAATCGTACTCTTATGGATATAGTTAGGAGCATGATAAGTTATTCCTCTGTACCTGAGTCAATGTGGAGTGATGCTCTTAGGACAGCTATGTACATCTTAAACAGGGTTCCTAGTAAGTCAGTTCCATCAACTTCATTTGAGTTATGGATTGGTAGGAAACCCAGTTTGAGACATTTACATATTTAGGGGTATCCTACAAAAATAAGAGTATTCAATCCACATGAAAAAAAATTGGATCCAAGAATAATTTTTGGATATTTTATTAGTTACCTAGAAAGATCCAAGAGATACATATTTTATTGCCCTAATCATAATATGAGGATAGTAGAATCTGATAATGTAAAATTCCTATAAAATGACAAAATCAGTGGGAGTCAAAAGTCTCGAAGGATTAATTTTGATATTGAAGAGATTCAGGCTTCTTCTCCTGTATTATCCCTTATTCGAGAAATTGATGTTTCTCAAATCAATGACAGAATTGATGAGACTGAATAACAAAATAACATTGATGAATTCTCACATGATATTAATGTCGTCGTTGATAGTCATGTAGAACAATCACATTTAGCAGATTTGAGAAGATTTCAAAGAAAAATGAAATATATCATTTTTGATGATTATGTGGTATATCTGCAATAATCAGATCTTGATATAGGAATGAAAAGAGACCCTTTATCATTTTCATATGTCATAAAAAGTAATGATTCTGAAAAATGGTATGATGCAATGAAAGATAAGTTAAAATCAATTGACCATAATGGTGCTTGGAAACTCACTGAATTGTCCAATAATTATAAAAGAGTCAGTTGTAAATAGGTCTTTAAGACTAAATGAGACTCGATGGGCAATATCGAATGATATAAAGCCAGATTTGTGGTCAAAGGTTTTTCTCAGAAAGAAGGCATTGGCTACTATGAGACCTTTTCTCCAGTTTCTCGAAAGGACTCATTAAGGATCATCATGGCATTAGCAGCTAATTATGATCTTGAGTTACATCAGATAAATGTGAAAACAACATTTTTGAATGGAGATCTAGATAAGGAAATCTATATGGAACAACCTGAAGGATTCATGGAAAAGGGAAAGAAAAGTTAGGCTTGCAAGCTTAAGGAATCCATTTATGGCTTTAAATAAGTTTTCAGACAATGGTATATAAAGTTTCATGATACCATTACTTCCTTCAGATTTAAGAAAAATACTATTAATCAGTATATATATCTGAAGGTTAGCGAGAGTAAGTTTATTATATTAGTCTTATATATAGATGATATATTGCTTGCCAATAGTGATCTTGATTTATTGCACAAAACCAAGATATTTCTCAACAAAAACTTTAAGATAGTTGATATAAATGAGGCATCCTGTGTTATTGGCATTGAGATATTTAGGGACAGATCTCAAGATTTGTTAGAACTATCTCAGAAAGGTTATATTAATCGTATCTTGGAGAGGTTTAATATACAGCTTTCTAAAGCTAATGATACACCTATTACTAGAGGTGAAAATTTCAGCCAAAACTAGTGCCCAAAAAATGACTTATAAATGGATTAAATGAAGAATATTCCTTATAGGTGTACAATTGGAAGTCTATTATATGCTCAAACCTGTACAAGGTTAGATATCAGTTTTACAGTAGCAATGTTGGATAGATACCAGAGTAATCCAGGAATGAAACATTGGAAAGCTGCAAAGAAAGCAATGAGATATCTACAAAGGACAAAAGATTATATGCTTACATATAGGAAATCAGATCGGCTTGAAGTAACGGGATATTCAAATGTTGATTTTGTAAATTACCTCGATAGTAGAAAATCTACTTCAAGATTTGTGTTCATGGTGGTTGGTGGGGTAATTTCTTAAAAAAGTATAAAACAATCACTCATTGCATCATCTATGATAGAAACTAAATTTGTGACATGCTTTGAGGTCACAAATCAACCTTTATGGTTGTGAAATTTTATCTCAGGACTTAGTGTGGTCGACTCAATTGCCAAGCCACCGAAGATATTTTGTGATAATATTGCAGCGGTTTTCTTCTCTAAGAATAACAAGTACTCTAGTGGTTCCAAGCACATTGAGATAAAATACTTGGTGGTTAGAGAAAGAGTCCAGAAACAACAAGTGTCAATTGAAAATTTGAGTACCACTATGATAATTGTTGATCCATTTACTAAAGTTTTGCAGTGTAAAATATTTAAAAAATATGTTATTAGAATGGGGCTTGTGAGCTAGCCACAAAGGATATGGTGATGCATATTTAAGTGGATGCTATTATTGATATTTCTTTTGTATAATTAAAGTTATTTGTTTATGTCATCCTGTTTGTGTTTATGATTATGCATATTATGGTTGAATGCAAGAAACATAATTATCTTAATAAGACAAATTACATGGGTCATTATAGACTATATAAGGAAAGACTAGTAGTGTGGTGGTACATAGAAGGAAGTGTGACATTGATGACATACAATCGCTATGACTCACATTGATAGTTGTATTGAACATAGTATTATTGTGCTTATTAGACTTATTGGCTTATTTTTAAAATCATGGCAATGTATAAAATACTTTTTAAAATTTTCAGAATTCAATTATATAAAATTATTTCTAAATAAATTTTATTTTATTTATTTTGATTTTGGATATTCTTTATATCTTATCAATTAATGGGCCAAGTGGGAGAATGTAAGATTATGTGGCCCTTTATAATTAAATAAGATATATTATGGATTAATTAGATTTTTATAAAAGATATTAGTTAATATTAAATAAAGTTCATATTATATTAGGATATTTTAGAGGATGTCCTTGATAGAATAAACTCTCCTAATAACTTACCATAGACCCTCTGCTCTCACCTATAAAAAGATAGGACCTCATCTAAACCTAAAGGGGAATAGTCATGGTATGTGCGTAAGCCGCAATACGTTGTATAAGAGAAAAAGATTACGGTTATTCTCTTGATCTCCCTAAATCATCAATTATAGTGATTCTGTGAAAGGATAGGAAGATAGGAGAATGAGTCTACATTCATTCTAATCCTCTTTGCAGATCAATATCTTGACTTTATTCAAATCCAACAAGATGTACTCTTGAAGATCTAATTGGATCTATTTAGATGACATCTAAAGGTATGCATCGTAAACAGATCTAGTATTTTTGATTTCAAATCTTGACATAAAATTTTTTTCACATAATAATTTACATAATTATTATTTTTATGCTTAGAGAATTTTGAGTCATCTTCGATTGCACACTTTTACTTTTATAATCAATCTCGTTAAGAATAGGGAGTACATCATCCTAAAAGCATCATCGCTACAAATATAAATATAGAAATATACAGCAAAACACCATGAAGTGTATAGAAAAACATTGTAATATAGTTATTTCCCACATTCTTAACTTCACACCATATCAACAATGACATAATTTGCACTAATGTATTTCATACATGTCATAAAAAAAATCATTTAGAGTGTTTGGAATATCTTTATAGTGTTTACAGAAAAAAAAAACATTGTGAAGTGAATAAAAAAACAATGTAAAGGGGTCATTTTTTAAATTAATGTCATTCAGTCCACTTCATACCATATCAACAAACGCAATATGACAAAATTTACGTTGATGTATTTATATAAGTCATAAAAAAGTCATTTAGGGTGTTTTGAAATATCATTATAATGCTTTTGTTCATATATAGAAAACACAATAAAGTTAATAGAAAAAAGGATTGTAAGGGGTCATTTTTCAATTTTTTTGTTTTTTTCCTTCGTTCCACTTCATACTATGTCAACAAATGCAATATCATATAATTGACACTTATGTATTTCATACAAGTCATAAAAACTCATTTAGGGTGTTTTAAAAAATCATTACAATATATTCATTGATATGCAAATACTATTATAAAGTGAATAGAAAAGCACTGTAAAGATATCATTTCCCAAGCTCTTGTCACTCATTCCACTTAATACTATGTCAACAAATGCAATATGATATAATTTGCATTGATGTATTTCACACAACTCATAAAAGTGCTTTGGCATGTCGTTACAGTAATTTTCATTTATATACAGAAAAAAATATATAATCTACTGAAAAACATTATAAAAGCGTCATTTCTCAAATTATTGCTGTTTATTCTACTCCATACCATATCAAAAAATCCACGTGACATAATTGACATGCTTATTTTATACAAGTCATAAATAATAAACAAAAAACACTGAAAATAGTTCATATTCTAAATTCTTGTCATTCGTTCCACTCTATATTATATCAATAAATACAATATGACATTTTGCAATGACGTATTTCATATAAGTCATAGAAAGTTATTTAGGATATATATATATATATAATATAATATAATATAATATAATATAATATACTACATAGTAAATTGAAAAACACTCATGGTTTTTAACACATTCACATACAAAACATTATTAAAAGAAACAAAACATGATGAAAATAATGTAAAAGGTGGATTAAGCTTATATGTTTCGAAATGACACTTTCTTAGGTCGAAGGGGAAAAATAAACCACAAAACACTATGAAGAGTAAAGATGATAATGTGCACATGGAATAATTATTATATATATATATAATTATTGTGAGTTTTTAACCCCCCTCCCTCAATAATAAATAATATCTCTTGATATTAAATGCACTAGCGACCAAGAAACATCTATTAGGGAACGGACCCCACCTTAGTGATTGACTGGAGAAGACCAAATGAGGCACGTGTCACGCGTTCGCGACTTGCCAATTGGACCAACGGCCTGGGGATTGCTCAAGCCTATGGGCCGATTTGTTTGGAGGCCCAACAAAGCCTAATAATTGTGCCGAATGTGTTGTTGGAAAAGTCGAAATGTATTGTGTAATTAAATTATTTGAAATAGTCTTCTAAGAAGTGTGCTTTGACGGTTTTTGTGTTTTTGTTTATGTTTTTTTTTTTTTTTCTTATAGGGAGGGAGCTTGAGTAACCCTTGAAGTTAATCTATGGATGGGTCATTAAAATATATATATATATATATATATATATATATATATATATATATATATATATATTAATCGTCGAGGCGTTCATGGAATCATCAAGCATTATGAGTAAAGCACATAAGCTACGTTATCGAGGTCAGGGAGGCTCTGACTCATGATGAGACATCCAAAATAACATTAAAGTCAAGCGTAGGTGTATGTAGGATGTGAATATGTGGTAAACTAATAAAGACGTGTCCACCCCTTTATTAGACACAAATAGTTTAGTAATATTCAGAATCGGCTGGGACGGGTGTACACTCACAGGAGCTCCCCAAATGCATTTGTCTATATGACTCCGCAATCATGGATCCCCAGTTCTTGTTGAGGCTGCTGGGATGATGTCTAGGGTTTGCTTCCAAAAGATGCATCCATGTATATGGCCTCCACCTCACCTAACAGAGGCCTCATTACTTAATATGCCAGCATATGAGATTCCCCGATTAATGTATGCAATCACATCCTTCGCATCTCCAGCAAATAGATGACAGTCTTCATGTCGGCAAAAGGATTTAACTACGGTTTGCCACCATCCAGCATTGTGCAAAGGGGCACATTAGACGGTGAAAGGAGAAGCGTCTCCTGCATTTATGGCATTTGAGATCTGCATGCATTGCGACTAGGGAAGGGGAAGCCAAAACTACAGTTCAGCATCTGTTTATTTTTAATGAAATCTCATCCTCAAAAAGTCCACGTTCATTGCGGCCTTATATGCTTTGACAAGATAAAACAAGCTGTTGACGTGGTTAGATATTAAAACAATACTTGGATTTCAAGAATTATGCGTTCAAGTTTTTGTCCATTCTAATCGTGTGATGTTGTTTAAATTCTTTCTACTAGGCATTCATTCTGTCAAAACAGATCTAACTTTTTTTTATTGTATGTTTCCTATCTACTTTTCTTTTTTTTTTACTATCATGTTATTATTATCAGCCCCTCCTATGGTTTCGAAACCATTGGTTGGTTTTAGTTATGTAAGAATTAAAACTAATAGTTCGATTTCCGAATCATCTATTCCAATTGATAATAAGAAAAAATAAATTTCACTGAGCTCCAAACCAAACCAAGTTGTTAGATGTCTTAACCATTATAAATAATATAAGATCTATTTATATTCTTTTTCGATTCAGAATCGTCGATTTCGATTTTCAAAATCAAGATCGAACCATGTGGTTTCAATTTTGATTTTGTTTAGAATCGTTCGATCATTAAATCAATTCAAACTTGATTCTAATTTGAACTCCATCAAAATTTGATTGACAAGTACAAGAAAAGGATTAGTGTCTAGTCTTGTGCTCATGTTGATGTTACTATTATTTTCTTTATATCCTATTTATTATTTATTATTATTTATTATTATTATTATTATTATTATTATTATTATTATTATTATTATTATTATTATTATTTCGATTGGGAATCTAGATTCTATGTTGAAATATTCCTGAAGTTACAAGTTAGTTAGAAATTCCAAGTTATCTGATCAGAAGTTGTATTCGCTGATACCAACTGGAGAGGATGGATGTTGGAGGTTGATGATTGATTGGCATTGACACCAAGCAAAATGAGGCTTATTGCTGATGACAAAAAATGTGAGTCATAACACCACTGTGACTGACAGTGGGAGTGGTGGGATAAAAGCCCAACAAAAAGAAAAAGAAAAAAAAAAAAAGAAGCACATATGGGATGTGATGATGGGAGAGTGGTAAAGATGTTTGATGAGGAGATAAGGCAGAGACTTTGGTCGATTATGGACGAAGTTGATCTGAAGGGGTTGAGAGGAATTTGTGATGATATTGACTGAAAGGAGGAGATGGGAAGCTAGAAAATTATGATGCCGATGGTGATACCATCACAATCAACAATGCATGTAGAGCCAATTCATTAAGGTATTATTTTATTAGTTATGCTAGTTACTATTTTTCTTTAATAATATATATATATATATATATATATATAAGATATGATGTTAGAATTTTAAATAAAAATATTCAAATCAAATCAAAAAAAAATCAAACCAAATAAAAATGGAACCTAAATCGACCCAATTATTTGGCCACAATCAATTCACTAATAATTCTATTTAGCATATTTTTCTTTGATTTGATTAGTCGGTCCAAATTAAATTAATTTTAATTTGAAAGATATCAATCTTTCTAAGTCCTTAACCAATTCAGACCGATTAATCAAACCATCAAAATACCTAATTTAATAAATAATATGGTCTCAATTGCATAAATATTATCATGTTGTGTAATTAAAAAAAGGATTCTAATTTGATTCAATTGAACTAAATTGATCGATTTTTTTAAAAAAAAACTTCTCTGAATTGATTTCGATTTAAGTTATCTCACTTTAACCAAACCAAAAGAAAGACAAATAATTCAATTCGGATTTTGATGATTCAATTTGAACACCCCCTAATTTTATATGCTTAGCTTATACTAATGTATTATATAAAAAAAAATATTTCGATAATATTTCAAACCTTTAACCTCAGGTAAATAGATATATCACTATCAAACAAATCATTTATGTGTATTTAAAGTCATATCATTTAAATTACTATTGTTATTGGTGTACATAATCTTTGTTTTCTTTCTATTTGGTTTAATGCGCTCCAAATATCTTTCATATTTATATTCATGTCCCAATGGTATTTCAATCAATAATTATGAAGTTAACTACCGTTAAAATGTGGCACTAGGGCTAAAATAAACCAAATTAATAATAATATCTTGAGGCTATCGCAATGTTATAGAATCTGAACTGTTTTTAGCGGTCTCTTTAATTTTTAATGGGTAGTTTGTGCAGATTATGTAGCGTTGTAAGCAATTTTCTCCTCTTCTTGCCATCCAATGGAGCAAAAGACACGAACAATGCATAGTCTGGAGTGTTGTAATATAATATTATCAACTAGGTAAGGTTATATTCCTAAATACCTAAACGATAGGGGTTAAAAACTAATATATATATATAAATGAAATAAACTATACACGAACCTTAAAGTAATAATAGTATATACAAGAAGATCAAGGCCATGAGAGAGGACTTGATATCCAATAACTATGAAGGGTTTAAAGGTAAAAAACCAGACACGAATCTCAAAGCAGTCCATGTACATACATACACAGCATCAAAATAAGACCTACTTGGTTGATGGCATTCTTGTTTGCCGGTCAAAAGGAGAAGAGAGACTGTTTCAGGGGACGAGCATGACCGGGTCGTGGAGGAAGAAGAAGGCCAACTATAAAGTGTAAACAATTGGAGCTTCCTCCTAATTTAACTAATTAATCAAATCCTGGAGGCATGCATGTGAATGATGATCCCAACACAAGCAGATACGGCAGGATTTTAAGGCCATTAGTAAAGTTCATGATTCCCTATGTAGTAGTAGTCTATGAAACATTGGAGGGATTTGCTAACTCATCATGCTGCTGTTATTAGCTGGCACTTGGTTGCCATCCATCAGATTATATATATTATTTTTATATGTGTCATTTTGATGATGACGGTGTTTCGTGCAAGCATCAATACAAAATAATAATAATAATAATAATAATAATAATAATAATAATAATAATAATATGATTTTAAAGAAAACTTAAAGTTCGAAGTTCAAATTTATTTATTTATTTATATATATATATATATCAATTAGATTAATCGATGATAGAAATTTTTAAGCAATGTCCTGCATCGACGACAATTGATTGCTCCTTGATCGATTTAAAGTCGGTACAACCCAGTTTTCAAAGTCAAGTTGTTTGGAACACGTCTTCTCTCGCTTCGAGTATCAGACAGAATCCCACATTAATTATCCAAAGTTAGGATTGGGAAAGAGACGATAGATTTATTTTACACAGCATTCAAACTGTACCCACTTCCTCCCTTGTCCGTATCATCGTCCAGGCCCCTTCGGCAATACTGCTGAAACCGATGTGCAATCTCCTGTGGCACTGACATGATCACGGTGAAAGCATGCAGATCTCCGATCACTGGCAGGAACAAGCAGTAGATCTCACTCGCCAGCGGACCCATGTGCAGCGGCCTTCCTCCTCCAAAGTCCAACTCCTCCAACCCCAGCTTCGTCCATGCAGAGATTACCAAGCTCGATGACAGGTCGGGTTTCGCCCTCCTCTCCTCCAACAGATCGATCATGGACCTCACGTACTCACCCGTCACGCTCTTCTTGGCCTCTTGGACCAATTTAATGCCGTGGTGCGCGTTGGACGTGACCAGCTCTTCCACCGACGTCTCCGCGCACCCCAGCACAAACCCGTTGCCGTAGTAGCCGCCGGGGAGTTGTGGCTTCAACCTTCCGCGCACGTTCATGGAGAATAGGAGCTTGATGCGAAGAGAGGCTGGAGGATCAAGCGACTTAATCCAGGCGCGCCATACGTGCGAGGCTAAGACTTCGAAGGAGGTGCATTTGATGGAGGGAACACTCTGCTTCCTGAGATGAAGGATCTGAGAGGGGGTAAAGGTCAAGGAAACGGGGACTAATGGCTGGGAGAGAAGGAATTGGAAGAGGTCGCCGGAGTGGGAGTCCTGTGCTGGTGGGCTACTGAATTCGGGGTGGGGGAAGGCGATCTCCGGTGGAACTCGAGGCTTTAGAATGCAGCGATCATGGAAGGCATTCACGGGAAGATTGGCGTCAGGCTTGGCGGTGAGGAGCGCCCAGGCATGGAGGAACTGTGCCGTCCCGATGGCGTCGCTAAGGCAGTGATTTATTGCAGTGCAGAGGATCATGCCGCCGCAGCTTAGATGAGTCACCTGCACCACACACACACACACACACACAGCAGATTAGCCATGATGGTGATCTTTGATCGATTTTAGTGCTGCTTCAATCGATATGTTCTCCATTGGTGGTGCACCAACCGTCAGTGGTGGGAAAGCTGACTCCCAACATGATAACACAGTGGAAAAGCTAAGGTTGAGTCATTTTCTCGAAAAGGAAGAAAATTATTGCAGTAATTATATGTCAGGTATACTGAAATCTGACATATAATAATGAGATTCATGCTCCAACAAAGAGCAGGGCAATGAACACCCAAAGCTACTACCAATCTTTCTGTACGCTGCAATAGAGCATATCGAAACAGAGCAGCAGCCGAAGAAGAAGAAGAAGAAGAAGAAGAAGACTCACTTGAACAACGAGCGGAGGGACGTCAACAAAGCTCTGTGCTTCCACCCGGTACAAGAGCTTCCTCCAAGACCTGTTGGGCCTTCCGCAGCCCTGCAGGAACTCCTCCGCCGTGAGATCGACATAGGCCTCGGCCAGAAGCGCTCCCTCGCCGTTGCAGTCCACCTGGTACTTGTCGCCGTCCTCGCCGACGGGTCTCAGCCTCCCTGCAAGCGGATGGTACTCCACGAGAACCTTGGAGAGGGAGGTGGTGAGGGCCTCCACCCCCACCGATCTCTTGTACACATAGATGTACTTGATGGAGAACCTCAAGAACTTCTGGTCGTCGAGGTTGGAGAGGTAGAGGGTGTGCCTGGGCTTGCTGCCGCTTGGGCGCACTAGGACAGGCTCCGTTGGGTAGCAGCAGTCTGGGATTTCTATAGACTTTGCCATGGCCGCCTCCGCCATTTCCAAGGCATGGTGTGGAGGATGGTTGGTATATATAGGTGAAGGTATCAGATATACCTGAGATTCCCGGGTCACCGAAGGAGACAGGTGGGTGACGGGAGGAGAGAAGTGGAGTGCATCTGTTGGTGAAGACGAGATTTAGGATGATAGATAGATAGATAAATAGATTGACAGAGAGAGAAAGGGTGAAAATGGGTCATATCAGTATTGTAATTTACAGAAAGGGGATTTTAAATTGAAGATTCTCTTAATTATTATTTTATTATATTTTCTTAAAAAAATATTATATTTCATTAGTTACCCACTTGATGGAATTTTTTAAAAAAAAACAAAAAAACAAAATATATTATTAAAATTAGTTTTTATTATTTTTTGAGGTCTCATAATACTTACTTACTATAGGAAGCCGGATGATGAGACATCCAAAAATTTGTTATTATTCACTTCGATGATAGATAAACTTTCAATTACTAAGAAACGAGATTCACCACTAGCTTAACGTAGGAAAAATACCCTCATATCTTTAATCTATTTTAATCAATGCTTACTTTAGATCTTCGATAATGACTGGAAAATATGCCTATTTGATCTCTTTAGCTACCTTTGCATAGCCTCGTTCATCCATAATCATGTATATTAATTACCCTAACAATATCAAACAATAGACATAATCAGTAATAATATATTTATATCAGATATATCATTTGTTTCATACTTTTAAATGTAAAATTAAAGTCCTCATAATATCCCTCAATATGATTATAATTATGAGCAGTAGCAACTCTTCTAGTCCAAATTGAGAAAGGCCTTTCTTTTGCTTGTCGTGAAAATGAGAATTATTTGATTGCACCCCAAAAGCTATAGAGAATTTGCAATAATACTTGTTAATTACCAAGCATAATGTTTTTCGAGATTGATGCTTCCTCTCCATTAATTATTAAAATATTTGAATGTGATACTAAGTTCTTGCTGGACTATAGTCCAAAAGCGGACAGTGAAAGAACATTCATACATAAGAGTTTGACTTCATCATTTTGTAGATGGCAAACAACCCATTGAGCAATCCAAAGTCTAATTGAATCCAGCAAAATAATCAGAATTTGGAAGTCTATTCTATAACAATTATCAAATGCAAATTTTGGCTTTTGGGGAACCCCCCCAACTCCCACATCGCCTTTTAACATGGTCAACCATCTTGGGAACTCTTTTTTTTTTTTTTCTTTCTATCATATTGTATGCTTTTGGCACTACTTGTGCTAGAGAGATTCCATGATCCGTATCTAACTTTTCTTAGTGGGACTCAAAAGGGAGGTGTAATGTAGTTATACTATTAATTAGTTCATGATGAAATAAAATATGAGGATGGGTAAGTTCCATCATGGTTCATTAATGAGTTCTTTAATAAAAGTAACTTGTCTCATCTCATTTACGTTTATGAAAGTAGGTCAAGCATTATTAGGAGGCAAATTACCTAGCAAAACCTCAGACTTGGGAGGAGACAAAAAAAATAGATATTAGACCTAAAAGACTTGTTTGAATGATTCTTATCTCATGGACTAAGTTAAGCATCAAAAACTTTCACATCGAGACTAGGATCATTGTTAAGATGAGAAGTAATTTGTTTAGCTTTCACATCTCCATATCTATTCGACCCAAACTTTCTTTGGGCCAAGAGATGAATTCTAAAGAAATTTATAAATAACCCGTTCAGCCATTTGTCGACTTGTCTGATATTTTAACAAAAAGATGATTATGTACAGTTAGACATTAATAATGTAATTGGCACTTGAAAGAAAAAAGTTATTTGTACCATCCATGTAATTTTAGGGAATCCTTATTTCAATATAGATTGTTAGTCAATATCAAATATCTTATTTGGAGATATATATAAAAGGTAAATATTTTTATATATAAATAAATATTAGCATTTTGTAACATACACAAAATCAAATAAAATTATAATAAAATAAATATCAAGATTTATGTGAAAAATCTCTTCAACTCGAAGAGTAAAAACTACGGGACAAATAAGAGAAAATTTATCATAAAAATAATGAATGTACAAATCTCAAAACCTTATGTCCAACCCCAAACAATAATCACAAGAGAATGTTAGGGATACAAGGACTATATTACTATATATAATATCCAAGACCTTCCCAAGTGATCACAATAAGAATCCACTACAGATCTGATCTAACTTGAGATGAGAATAATGTTTGGATAATTGATAATAGTCTTTCTCTATCATTCTCTTCTTCCCTTTCTTGGATCTTTTGTTTTCTGCCACCAAAATTAGGGTTTTGGTTAAGAGAAATCAAGGTTAGGGTTGTGTGCTTCACTAAAGCCCACTATAGGCTGAATCTGGGTATCTGCTCAACAACTTTTCCCTTCAGCTAATAAAAGAGGCTATCTAATGACTCCTCAATATAAAGTCATGTCAATCAGCTGTTGGCACATCTCCTGTCTTTTTTTCGGTAAAGTCTTAGTCAACATGTTTGCCTCATTATCATCTATGTGAATTTTCTAAAGCTGTAACTACTTCTCTTTAAACATATTTCTGATCAAGTGATATTTGATATATATATGCTTTGACTTTAAATAAAATGTTGTGTTCTTGCACAAATGGATGTCACTCTAGCTATCACAATGCACCACATATTTTTTCTATTTCAATCCTAATTCATGTAATAATTCTTTCATCCATAACATTTCTTTGCAAACCTCTATAACATCAATATATTATGCCTATGTGGTAGATAGAACAATACACCTTTTCAATTTGGATTGTCATGACACAGCTCCCCTTGTAAAAGTAAGTACAAAACCTGATGTTGACTTCCTTGTGTCAATATCTCTTGCCATATCTATATTTGTGTAACCTGTTAATATAGGTGGTCCACCTCCAAAGTTTAGATAAACTTTAGAGCTCCCTTTGAGATATCTAAAGATTCACTTCACTGTTGCCTAATACTGTTTGCTAGGATTTACAAGAAATCTACTAGCAACACCCACTGCATATGCAATATCCGACCTTGTACATACCATCACGTATGTTAAACTTCCAACTACTGAAGCATAAAGAATCTTTTACATTTTCTCCTTCTCCTCATCACTTGACGGACTCTGATCTAAACACAACTTGAAGTGACCTACAAGAGGAGAACCAACTGGCTTTACATTACTCATACTGAACATATCTAATATCTTCTCAATGTATTTCTCCCGTGACAATCAAATCTTCTTGTTTCTTCTATTATGAGAAATCTACATGCCTAGTATTTACTTTACTGGCCCCATTTACTTCATTGCAAAAGACTCACTTAATTCCTTCTTCAACTTATCAATTATAGATATATCTTTCCTAAGGATAAGTATGTCATCAACATAAAGTAAGAGAATAATAAAATCTTTACCAAACTGTTTGACGTACACACAATAATCTGAAGTTGTTCTTTTGTATCTATTTTTAACCATAAATGAATTAAACTTTTTATACCACTATCTTGGAGCTTGCTTCAGCCCATACAAGCTCTTCTTCAACTTGCAGACAATATTTTCTTTACCTTTGACTTTGAAGCCTTCTGGTTACTCCATATAAATTTCTTCTTCCAAATCACCATGAAGGAAAGTTGTCTTCACATCAAACTGCTCAATCTCCAAGTCTATGTTGGTAGCAATACAAAGAGTAACACGAATATAAAATATTTTAATAACAGGAGAAAAAATATCTTCAAAGTCAATACCTTTCTTTTAACCAAAGTATTTCAAAACCAATCTAGCTTTATACTTTAGTTCAAAACAATATTCTTGAGTTTTTAACCTAAAAACCACTTGTTATTCGAGGCATTACTTCTATTTGATAGTTGCACCAAATCATGATTCTTCTGTAGATAATCCATTTATTCTTGCATAACAAAAAAATATTTTTTCTACTCACTTTCAACTACTTCCTGATAACTCTTTAGTTCACATACATCAGTAAGCATCATATACTCATCTGTAGAGTATCTTTTAGAAGGTTGACATGGTCTAGAAGATCTTATCAATTGAGGTTCCGTGGGAACTTGCTCCCTTTCTTCTTCCAGCTCAATATGTCCTACAGGTAGATCAACATCAGGCTCTACACCATCTTCCTGTATATCTCTCCCATCACCCTAATGTACTGGAGGAATAAGTGGGTTACAATCTACTAATCCTTCTACACAAATCTTGGCTAGTGCCTTCTTTTTCAAATCCTCAATGGTTTGATCCTCAAAGAAGACAACATCTTTACTTATGAATACCTTCTGCTTTTCTGGATCCCAAAGCTTATAACCAAACTGATCATATGAGTAGCTAAGAAAAATACACTCTTTTGTCTTACAATCCAGCTTGAACCTCTTATTGTTTGGAATATATGCAAATGCATGACAACCCAACACTCTTAAATGCCAATAGGAGATATCTTTTCCTAACCATATATGCTCTGCAACATCACCATCTAGAGTTGTACATGATGACAAGTTGATCATATTAACTATAGTCCTCAAAGCCTCATCCCAAAACCTTTTGGGTAGCTTGGCCTATGAAAGCATACATCTTTTTTTTTTTTTCTATAATGGTTCAGTTCATCCTCTTTATAATTACATTATGTTGAGGTGTACCAGGAACTATCAACTCATGATGGATGTCATGTGACCTACAATAATTATTAAACAATCCTATGTACTCACCACCATTATCTAATCATATGTATTTCAATTATCTTTCTGTCTCTCTTTCAACTTTGGCATGAAACTCATTGAAGACACTAATAACCTGATCTTTTATCTTCATAGCATAGGCCCAAACTTTCTTGAAAAATTCATCTATAAAGTGACATAATAAAGTGCACCACTAATACTAGGAACATTAATAGATTCATCCGGAGTTTTTGTCCTTAAAGGATAACACACGTCTGTTAGATATGGTCCAAGGCATATATTTTTCTAGATAAAGCAGGACTAGCAAAAGAAACTCTATGTTATTTTCTAGCCAAACAATCAACACAAGAGTTCAGATGTATACCTCTGAGGTTTGATAATACCTTTCTCTTGGAAAGAACTTGCAGCCCCTTCTCACTCATGTGTCTAAGTCGCCGATGCCACAACTCTATAATAAAGTCTTCTCTATAGCATTCAACTACTCACCACAAGCTTTAGCATGCAATCTATATAAGGTGTGATATTTCTTTTCATTAGCATAACAAGAGAACCCTTATTTAGCTTCCACTGTCTTTTGTGAAATATGACATTAAAGTTTTTATCATCCAACCTTCTAATTAAAACTAAATTTAGCCTTAAATTAAAACATGCCTCACATCCTTAAGCACCAACTTATAGCGAAGGTTGGTCTTTATGTGGATATCATATATGCCAATGATGTCTGCTGTGTCATAGTTGTCCATCTTGATAACACCAAAATTTTCAAACCTATAAGTAGGAAAAAACTCCCTTCGTGATGTAGCATAATAAGAAGTACATGTGTCAATTGTCCACTCGAGATCCTGACATATACAAGAAAAAATATTATAAGTAGACAAAATCAAATAATCACTAACCTGCACTGTAGTTGTGATATTCTCTTTTGACTATATAGACTCCACTTCTTTCTCTTTTTTCTTGCTCTTCTTAGGTTACTTGTACTGATTCTTGTAATGTCCTTTCTCACCATAATTATAACAAATAATATCTTTTCTTGATCTTGACTTACTTCTACCCATACGTGAACCATTTCTTTCCTTTGGATTTGACCTTCATCTGTTCTCTGAGACAAGTGCCTGTGAATCAATATGAGAAGTTGTTGAATTCTTTCTCCTTAACTCCTCATTCAACAAACTGCTTGTTACTTGACTCATTGTGACAACACCATCTTGTGCAGAATTCCTAAGGGAAACCACTAGTGTCTTCCGATTTTCTGACAATGAATTGAGAAGTAATAATGCCTGCAACTCATTATCAAGAGATATTTTCATAGAGGATAACTGGTTAGTAATACTCTGTATTTCATTCAAATGCTCAGTAATAGAAATGCCCTCTTTATATTTAAGGTTCACAAGTTTTATGATCAGAAAAGCTTTATTGCTAGTAGTTTTTCTTTCACCTTCCAACTTTTTTCAAAGAAAGTGTGTAGAACTTTTAGTAGAAACATGGTGAAAGACACTGTCATTAAGCCACTATCGAATGAATCTAACCATTTTTCAATCTAATCTCTTCCACTCATCATCTGCCATAGTTGTGGATTTTGCACTATCCTCTTACAGGGGTCCATATAAGTCTTTGCAATACAAGAGGTCTTCTATTCTTGGTTTCTATATCATCCAATTGTTTCTATTCAAACTAATCATGTGAGAAATATTACCAGCCTCCATGTTCGAACACAAAAAATATTAAATGCCACCAAACTCTACTTTGATACCAGTTGATGAGATATAAAAGGTAAAGACTTTTGTATATTAACAAATACTAGTAGGTCGTAACACACAATAGAATCAAATAAAAATCATAATCAAATGAATACCAAGATTTATGTGGAAAACTCTTTCAACTCAAAGGGTAAAAACCACGGGGCAAGCTAGAGAAAATCCACTATAAAAATAATGAATGTACAAATCTCAAAACCCTAATGCTAAACCCAAGTAACAATCATAAAAGAATGACAGAGATACAATGATTGTACTACTATGCATAATATACAAAACATTTCCAAGTGATCACAATAAGAATCCACTGCATATTTGATCTAACCTGAGATGAGAATACTATTTGGATAATTAAGAATACTCTTTCTCTGTCCTTGTCTTCTTCCCTTTCTTGGATCTCTTGTTTTCTGCTCTCTACTGTCAATCTACTGCTTCTTTTCTCTCTACCACGTTTGCAGCTGTCACTGTCACTGCTCACTTTTCCTCAATCATAACCACCAAAAACTAGGGTTTTGATTAAGAGAAATCAAGATTAGGAATGTGGATTTCACTAAAGCCCACTATGGGCTGAATATGAGCTATTTGTCCAATATTATTCTCATTCTATATCATATGTTATATTTGAGAAAACATCGTTTATTCAGAAGAAAAATTCATATTTGCCCTTGTATGTCTTGGTGAGAGGACTCAACAAATATCTTAATGACATGCATTATAAGACTTTTCTATTAACTCTAATGAGTATGAGAACATCATCATGGATTAAATGATATCAAAATATCATCAACAAAGATTAAATGGAGATAAGAACATCATTAATATTTTACCTTGTTAACATAAATTTTTTTCTTAACAAACGCTTCCTTATATGGAGATAAAATTTTAGACAGTAAGGTTATTGATTACAGCAGACTCTTTTCCTATTTAAATTCATAATCCTAATCCTTTAAATAATTTTAAATTCTATTAGGACTTCCAGCATACTTATCAGCTCTAACATGTGCAAACGTTATGGAACCTACCATGACCTACCTTCATGGCTTATATAACTAATTCCCTTCTCAATTTCTAACTAATTAAGTTCTAACAAACTGAGAGAGGAGTCTGGGTTGGAGGTTGACGACGAGAATTTGTGATGAGAGTAGATGCAGGTCTAGATCGAGATTTAAGTAAGAGGATCGATATATTAGTTAAAATTATCTTAAAAAGAAAATATCAATGAGTGTAACGATTGAGATATTCTCATAATCTCCAACAGTCACGATACATCTTTACAAAAAATTAGTTTTTAGATTCTATGTGTGCTACTCATTTTACACTGAAGGATTATTTTAATAATAAAATAAATAATAAATTAAGTTTGGATGATGATTCGAAGATAGAGGTTATGGAGGTCCATCAAGTAAAGATCAAAATATTAGACATAGTAGTGTGTACTTTAGAGGATATGATTTAGTAAAAAAAATTTAATTTCTTACCATCTTTTAGATTCTTGGTGTTATGGCTATAAGGTTGGATGTGATGTAAGGTTATAATAAAAGTTACTCAAAATTATATAATTTTAATGAAAGGAAGATTATATTAAGGTTTATATCATCTGAAAGGATTGATAACAGATACCTATGATAGTGAGTTTTATTGACGGTGTAAAAAAAATGAAAGATAATATTCATGATTTTCAAGATGCAGACAACTATGAAAAAACAAAATTACTGGTGGTAAAATAATGAAATGTAAATCTCTTTTTAAAATCAAGTTGCACTGTTAATTTAGTTCCAACTATATAGGATGTATTAACGAGTTTATTGAAATTAGATATTGGACCATAAACTAATTAAGTTTGTGCAGCTCAATGAATTCTTCAACTCAATAACTCAATTTGTACAAAAAAGCATAAACTAAATTAATACTCACTAAGATGAAGATTGTTAGGACTAGTAAGTATTTAAAAGTTTTAATCAGATTTTAATTATTTGAGAAGAGTCCTAATTAAATTCAAACTCCTAGTTGAATTAGGATTTAGATTTAATTAGATCATGCTTAATTGAGGATAACTCTATAACCTTATATATATTAACGAATTTAGATTTATCAAACTACATTAATTATACATCAACTTTCTGGTATACTTTTAATTATTAATAATTCAATAAATTCTTCTTTCATTTTCAGAGTCCTCTCTCCCACCGAGCATCTTTTGCATCGAATAAAATCTCACATCAATGGGAAGATGTGAAGCCTAGGGAGAACATTTAAAAGCTTGCAATCCCTTTCGTGTAATTGAAATGAATAATTATATATATATATATATATATATATAACATGCACGATCAACTAGCTTATCAATACCCACATCATCAATTATATGACATCATAATCTCATGATTTTTCATAATGAATTTGGTTTGGATTGTTAAAAAAATAATAATTATAAGTTTGAGTCAAATTAATCAGATTAATATACTATGTTAAATATCAATTTAATTCAAGTGCTTAACCTGTTAGATTGCAGGTCTGAGCTATTTTATATAATCTGATTTTTAATTTTGGTGTCAAAATTCGTTGGAATCCGTATCTTTTTCGATATTACAGGCTGATTCACTCATCCGTATCTATCGATCCGTCATAGTGAGACTCATCTTCACTCGATCAAATCTTAATTTTACTAATTGAATCTTTTTTGAATTTTTTATTCATTGAGATCAGAACTCTAATATTAAATTATAAATTATATCAAATGCAAAATTCAATCTAAAAGTTGAAGTTATTAGGTTGCAGGCCACGTCTAAAATATGTAACCTTATGTTCTTAATTCTTCGTGATATGAGATCATTCTCTCAATCTGTCACTTTTCATCTTTTACACACTAATATAATTTTCACAATTTTCTTTACAACATATGAACTTTACTTTTTCAACTTTGGATAATAGATTGACTTGAGCATCTGAAATTTTTTTGTCCATAATACTTTTGACATAGATTTTGTAGGTCAAAAGTCTATGTCCGCATCCTCATTGCATATGTTATCCAATTAAATAAATTACATGGTGGAACTTGATTGAGCTAGGTTTACCATACCAGCCGAGCAGACAATCAAATCTGATTTAACAATAGTTATATTTTTGTTTTCGATCATAAATATAGAACTACGTTGGGTGCAGCCCATAGGTCGGATTGGATCAGTCAAACTTATATTATATAAAAAAAAGGTAAAATCATAAAACCCCAACTAATTGGAGGTGTGGGGTGAGTTACTGTTGGCGGCCACAGAAACCAATATGAAAAATAGGGAGTGAGGGAGCTTTGGCAAGATGGAATAGTAAAACTTACTTAGATTTGGTTTAAATCTTATATGAAAAATTCTTACAGTAACCTCTACGATCCTAACGGTGTTGATCTATAATCTATCCTCTATATGATGGTTTACTATAATACTCATTTGGGAAGATTTGGTATTTACCTATTGTGAGATCATGATAATGCTATCTCACTTGTAAACCAATACATATATATTCTTGATGTTGTGGTGATTATTTAGTTGTCTGTAAAAGTTTTATTATAAAAGTATTATCAATAATGCTGATAGTGGAAGTTAAGTGGATTACGGTTCCGTGATTTTTTTCCTATTAGATTTTTTATGTTAAAATTTAATGTACCATTTTGTGGATGATTTATTATCTTGCTCTGATTAATATTTAACTTTTGGAACAAGTTAGTAAGTTTGATGATAATCGTATTTTGATAAAAAAAATATTATTTCACATTCGGTAATTTTTTCCATCAAAATAGTCTTCAAAAGTATATATATATATATCTTTATTAGGTTAATGGAGATCTAATTGCATGCCGGGGGTGTTATCTGCTACATAACCTTAACTTGTTCGTTCTCTTTGTTCGGTGCTTCCGAACTTTGAACCCCATCATCACCCCTCTCACGGGGAAGGAATCATATATCCCTTGGCATGCATGCATGCATGTATGCATGGGACATGCATCACATCACTGTACGAAGAATATTGGAAAGGATAGAAATCATGAGTTGCACATAAGGGTCATTGTCCTTTTGCATGCTTCATGTGGGCCCCTATCTCCCCTTTCCCCGTCATGCAAATATTAAGTTTACAATCTGTTGTCATCATTGTCGTCCAACATCATTCCCTTCCCTGTTGTTTCTCCTGTTCTCTCACAGTGCACAAGAACAGCTGCCTACACTACCCATTTCTTCTTTTTTCCTTACGTCAACTTTGCTAAAATATCCACTATAGGTTGTCTCATCCTCGTTCACGTAGAGTTTTCCCTCCTTCCTTTTTTTTTTTTTTTTCTCTTTTCGAGAAACGAAAGAAAATTATTATATTAACCTACATATTCACGTTCAACATGCGATAGAGTACATTATAGTTATAAGTTTCAGAGTTTCAAGAATCGAAAACATTATGAATCCTTCCGTAATGAGCACAGGTATGAGCATCTTTGTTTCGGCTCTATATAAACAATCTCATTTTCCAATATTTATACGGATTCAAATAAATTTATATAGATTCAGACCGGAAGAAGAGTGCATTGAAATTTAAAAATTATTATTGAGTTAAACTAGTTAGGATTAACGCATATGAGATTGAACACTGATGTAACATAAAATTTTAAACTTCTTAATTATGAGCCAAATTCAATATATGTCAAACTATGTTTAGAGCTATAATTTTACTTATTTTTTATTTTTTATTTCGTTTACTCTCTTATGAATGTTTTCTCTCGTACCATACTCAAGTTTTAAAACCAGTGATGAGTTTTTTTATCAGATTAATCAAGATTAATATATATAAGATTAAATACTGATTCAATCGAAAAGATTAAACACTATGATAATCAAGTCAATCATGTGAGTGATGAGACATGTAATACATTGTGATAATCATTCTTACTTATCATTGTTGATATTTTTTTATATTATATATTATTTAGATATATATTATAATGTCTTTGGATTTGCTCAATGGGAATCGAATCGTGATGAAATCATGATAATAAAATCGATTCATCTTTAAACTTAAACCCTAAATCATGTTAGTTATAGGTTACTCGAGAGAGACATCGAGATAACTGGTCAAACCAATATACTATATACCCGTCTATATGATAGAAGTAATTGATATTATAATCGCTCGTGTGGGGACACTAAGAGTATAATACAGGTCCTCATTGGAGGATGAGTTCAATGATTGATCCACTTATGGAATGTTTGATGGTTAATGATACATAATATCAGACAGTAATTTCATAGTCTCAGTTGTGTGTCTGGTCCTTAGACTTGAGACATCAATGATGCCTTATATGAATACTTCATTCTTTAACACTGGACTTACATATTTAAAAGTTCTAGATCTAATATAATTGGATATCGGGAATAACGGTCAACCTTATAAATATAATTGAGTATCATCACAGGGTCATCCACTCTTGGTATTGCAATAGAAATATCTTGTGTATGATGGCTCAAATAAATCTTTAGTCAGGGTCATTCGGATTTAGAGATGAGTTCTTCGGGAGAATTCGATTAGAGCGAGACTCGAATAAATTCTGTATGAGGTTTGACATTATCATGGCCAGTATACAATCTCTAGGATATTAGATGAATGAGGGATTATAGATACACAATAACTATGGATAAATAAGTCTGATGGATTAAATCCTCCTGTACCGACTAGGGACTATGTCATAGTGGCCTAGTACATTCATAGTCGATGACTCGAGTGAACTATTATGTGGATAATAATTCACTATATCAGAAGAAATTCTGATTGGATTGACTCACAACTAACTCAGTATCGGGCTTAGAATGTCACATACATATGATGGATATTGCGATGATTAGAGGTACATATATGAGATATTAATTGAGCTCCTATTTTATTGGATATCCAATAAGCTCTTATATTATTGGATCCTATGAATGAGATCCAATAAAAGATTATTGGATAGAGATCTATTGGTTAAAATGGCTTGGGTAATTGGATAAAGATCAAATATATAATAGGTAGGATCCATAAGGATTAAGCTGCATGCACCTCTATAAATAGGAGAAATTTCACGATTCATACACAAAATCCCTTGGTGGTTGCCCTCCTATTCTCCTCAGCGTTCACTCCTCCTCCTTGGCCCGATAGCCTTGTGATGTGCGTGGAGAGACAAATCTCGTAGCGATATGAAGAGTGATCGCATCTACCATGTGGATCAATGCTAAAGATGAGCACTCAAGTTATTCTTCATCCTTTCCATTGGATTTGAAAGTTATAAAGAAATATGATCTCTTTAGGTAACAACTTTGCTGCATCATGTCAGTGTGCATAGGTAGGCATCTTGTCAGTGTGCACAGGCAGGCATTGCTCTGGTCGCATCCGAAGTGGAATTTGTAGCGATAGGCCAAAGGACTTTTTTTTTTTTTTTTTTTTGAGTAATAGGCCATTGCTGCACCATGAAGAAGATAAGGAATAGTGTCTGATTTGGTGAAAAAAAAACCAAGGAAGCGATCCTTCTTTCGGTGCGTGAGTGTTTTTTTTTTTTTGACTTGAAAATGTCCAAAGTTACTGAAGATTTTAATCCATGGAAACGAGGATCCCGATCTAAGGTAAGCCATAAAACTGCCTATGTCGACGGTTTTATCGCTAACTCCCTTTTTTATTTCTTCCAATGATCGTAACAAAATAGAGCCTCCAGATAGATACTTGTCCAAACACAAGATCATTTGAAAAGTCCACCAACAACTAATTCTCCCTTCGTTCCTTTCTAAATATAGCATCAATAATAATAATAATAATAATAATAATAATAATAATAATAATAATTAAAAATTCTTGCACTTTCGGGTATCAAAATTAAGAATTATTGACATAAATCATTATTGAGATATTGACCTCCTTCGTTTTGGCTCATGCCTGTTCAATGATCAAGCCGCAATTATCACGCTTGAACTTTCCCCTCCATATATTAGGAGATTTATTTGCAAACAAAGAAAGCCACGAAAGATAACGTTTATACCACTATCTATGACATGATAAAGCAGGCAATCTCTCTCACACAACAATGATTAAATGTCACATCAGCCCACACCAATTTCCGATGCCTTGTCATCCGACACTCGGCTCAAATGTTTTGTAAAATTAATACATGGTTGTCTTAAATCATAATGTTGGACGACGATTCCACGTAATTGCCTCGCTCCATTTATTTTATTCAGTCATTAGAAACTACTGTAAAATGCTTCAAATAAATCGCTTGTCTAAGAATTACTTTCATACTAATAATAAATTTTAAGCTATTTCAAATTGCTTAAGCATCGAATAAGTTTTTATTCGATATACCCAACAGAGTTTTATAGGAACAAATTTTGACGCTAGAAGGATGACACATGTCGCAAGATCGTATCTCTAATCTCTACCCCAGTCGGGTGACTGAGGAAGTAGTTCCACCCACCCCAACCGCCGTGACCATGCCTCAGATTACGGCTACACCCTCGGCCCCCCATCCAGGGCTCGCAAATGGGGGACAGTCTACCCTGACTCCCGACAGATACTGGAGGTTGTTTACCGATCTTAGGCTCACCCCTCCGGGCCACACCGTGCCACAAGCAGTTACCGCAGAGGCCTTCCTCGGGCTAGCCCATCAAGTGCAGGCCTTGACGGGGATGATATAAGCTATCATCCCCCATATTCCTTAGCTTGCCCAGACAACGACACCTCCCCAACTGGAGCCTCAATGGCTCCCGACCAATCGGGGGGGGGGGGGTCTCTGGAGCACTTAGCGCCAGCCCAACAGAACAAAATCCTCCTGAGGCCCGGTCTCCCTTCGATTATCCCGGAGAAATCGATCGCTCCGCGCCTCGGGGAGGAGCACACCCCATAGGAGCTAGACACCTTGTCGTCGGACTCGACCAACTCATTTCGAATGCAGCTCCGACGCATAAAATGAACGGCTAGATAAAGTACAGAAGGAGGTTACCAAATCAAAAGAAGAGGCTGGGGAGAACCTCAAACATAAATCATCCTTCGCCCTAGAGATACGAGACAAGCCGGTACCGACTAACTTCAGGTTACCCATCTTAGAGTTGCATGATGGAAGCTCGGATCCAACCGAGCATGTGGTAGCCTTCCGAGCTCAAATGGCATTATACGACCTGTCTAATGCGCTCATGTGTCGGGTTTTTCCGACCACCTTGAGGGGACTAGCTCAGATGTGGGATAGTCATCTCAAGTCGACATCCATTATTTCCTTCAACCAGCTTGTGAAGGAACTAGAGCAAAACTTTCTAGCCAATGCCCGACCAAAGCTCACAATAGCCTCGCTCCTCGGCATCGCTCAAGGAAGGGAGGAGCCCCTCGCCCAGTTCATCAACAGATTCACCACCGAAACACGAGCGATCCCTGATGCACATCCCTCTTTAGTTATCCAAGCTTTTATGATGGGAATACGCCTGTCCAAACTATTCTGGTCTTTGGTCGAATCTCTAACCATAGTCCCCCAGATGATACATTGGGCAAACCATTTCATCGCTGCTAAAACTTTGATCGTCGGAAAGCGCGAGGAGCAGAAGCGTCCCCGAACAGAATAACCCCGGGGACCCATCTCGGGACCATCCAGGAGGAGGATAGAGGAGCCAGACTTCAGCTGCTCACGACCCCTGACAACTTCTCTAAACTTCACGCAGACTGAGATTTTCCTCTAAATAAGAGGGAAAGGACTCCTAACACCCCCAAACCGCATCAGGACCTGACCCGAGGAAAGGGACCAAGGCAGATATTGTTGTTTCCATTGTGAATACGACCATGACACCGAGGAGTGTCGGGACCTAGAGAATCAAATCGAAGACTTGATCCACTAAGGACACCTCAGTCATTATGTCCAAAGGCAAGGAGACCACCCCGATAGGCGATTAGAGAGAGATCGACAAACATGCCCTTCCGACCCAGTCGAATGATAGATCGACGTTATAGTCGATGGACTGACTATGGGTGGAGATAGCGCCTCGGCACGCAAGGCCTATGCTAGGGCCATAGTCAAAAAGAGGCCGAGGCACCACCCCGACCCTAAAATCAGTTTCCAACCGGAGGCAGAAGAGTATTCGGATCATGACGACACCCTAGTCATCACCATATACATCGCCAATGCTTGAGTTAAGTAGATAATGATAGACACAGGGAGTGCCGCAGATATTTTATATTTTAAAGCCTTTTAGAAGTTAGGTCTAACCGACCAAGATTTAACCCCACTAACCTCTATATTGACAAGGTTTACTGGAGATTCAATCGCCCCTCTCGGAATGACAACCCTATCATTGACGATTCGCAAGGAGCCACGCACCAAGACATTAATGTTCGTTTTCATGGTGGTTGACCTCCCTTCGGCTTATAATACTATAATTTGCCGACCAACCCTCAACAGGTTGAGGGCCGTGGTGTCGACATTTCATCGCTCAATGAAGTTCCCGACTGATGCGGAAGTCGGTGAGGCCCGTAGCGACCCACGGGAGTCTCTACAATACTACTTGATTGCCACCACACTCCCAAAGAAACCCAGAACAACGAGCCCGGGGATCGACCTGAGAGGACCCAGCAAACTCGCTTTGAACCCCGAACTAATAGAAGGTGTGAAGGAAATCATCACTGACCCCAAGCAGCCTGACAAGACCTTGAAGATTGGCTCGACGCTCTCAGACAAACAACAAGTCAAGATGATAGAGTTTTTGGAAAAGAATATCGACTTGTTTGCAATGCCCAACGTTAACCCACATGAGGCACAACACTACCTTAATATAATCCCCAGTGCTTGACCAGTCAAACAAAAGTTGAGAAGGTTTGCCCCGGAGCACCAGAGAGTTATTGAGGAGGAGATGATATGCCTACACGAAGCCAACTTCATTACAGCGGTCATGTACCCGACCTAGTTGTCTAATGTTGTATTGGTAAAAAAACCTAATAAAAATTGATGAATGTGAGTTGACTATACTGATCTTAATCGGGTCTACCCAAAATATTGCTACCCCATACCTTACATCGACCAATTGGTGGATGCCACATCGGGCCATGAAATGCTCTCCTTCATGGATGCGTACTCGGGATACAACCAGATCCGCATGGCACTTCGAGATCAGGTGAACACTGCCTTTATCACACATGTCGGCACATACTGCTTCAAAGCGATGCCGTTTGGATTGAAAAACATAGGCACCACCTATCAAAGAATGGTGAACCGCATGTTCAAGGACTAGATGACAACACTATGGAGGTTTACGTTGATGACATAATTGTAAAAAGCAAAGCCTCAGAAGACCACTTAAGAGATCTAGCAGAAATGTTTCGGACCATACGACACGTCGGAATGTGACTCAATCCCAGCAAATGTGTCTTCGGGGTCATGTTGGGAAAATTTTGCAGTTTCATGATCCACCAACGAGGAATCGACGCCAACCCTGAGAAGATAGAGGCGATCCTCTAAATGAGATCCCCTCGAACGATGAAGGAAGTACTGCAGCTTACCGAAAAACTCGTAGCTTTGAGCCGTTTCATCTCTTGGGCAGGTGGTAGAACTTGTCCATTTTTCCACACCCTAAAGAAGGCCAAAGATTTATTGTGGATGCCTCAGTGTGAAGAAGCTTTTTAAGAACTAAACGCACATCTCTCCTAGCTACCTTGGCTGTTTGTGGTTTCCCCGGGGGAACCCCTCGAACTATACTGGCAACGTCGGCAGTGGTTGTTAGCTCGGTCTTGGTCAAACTCGCTAAGGCAGAAAGGCCAGTTTATTTCTTGAGTCATATACTCAACGGTCCTGATGAGTGATATCCCCCGGTCGAGAAGTTGGCCCTAGGGCTGGTGATGGCTGCAAGAATACTTAGACTATATTTCCAAGGGCACCATATTAAGGTAATAACTGACCAACCACTTCGTCAGATCTTATCAAAATTCGATGTCGTAGGTCACATGCTCAAGTGGTCGGTCGAGCTAGGAGAGTTCAATCTCGAATACGTACCTAGGACGGCCATAAAAGCGCAAGTGATGGCAGACTTCCTTGTCTAACTTACTCTTGCGAATAATCCAACCGATGCACTCTCAGTTTGGAAACTATATGTGGACAGGTCGGTCAACACCAAGAGAGGGGGTGCCGGCCCCATACTAGAAACCAGGTATATGAACAGGCCTTTCGCCTCGACTTTAGGGCCACCAACAATGAGGTAGAATATGAAGCATTGCTCTTTGGTTGAGATTGGCAGCAGAACTCCAAGTGGAGAAGGTCGAGACCTTCATCGATTCCCAACTGGTAGCTGGCCAGGTCTACGGAGAGTTCGAGGCTCGAGATGACACCATGGCGAAATACCTGGCCGAGGCACAATAACTGATCAACACCTTTCGGCATTTCTCTATTGCTAAAGTACCACAAACCGAAAATGCACATGTGGACTCCTTAGCAAAGCTCGCTTCAGACCAAAACGCTTGTGAGGAAACTGTTTAATTGACCAAGCTCACCCGACCTTCCATCAGCACGCCCAAGGTGGCGGCAGTAGAAACAGGGGAATGTTGGCTCGACCAACTGCTCCGGTTCAAGACAGAGGGCACCTTGCCCGATGAGCAAGTGGAGGCGCATTGGATAAAGTGATTAGCATCCTAGTATTACGTGATCAACGGGCGCCTCTGAGAAAGGCTTCAGCTGACCTCTACTTGATGCCTCACTTTGAGCAAAGCACAGACGACGCTTGCCGAGGTACACGAGGGAGTGTGCGAAGAACATATCGAGGACTGCACACTCGCTTATAAAATCCTTAGACAGGGTTATTACTGACCGACCATGTGAAAAGATGCTCAGACCTACGTACAAAATTACGAACGATGTCAACGTCACACTCATGTGTCACACCAGTCGACGACTCTCATGGCAATGACCGAGGCGGCCTGGTTGTTCGTCCAGTGGGGAATGGACTTACTCGGCCCTTTCCCCCCTGCCTCGAGATAGTGCAAATTTCTTATTATGGGGGTCGACTACTTCACCAAGTGGGTTGAAGTTGAACCACTGGCCTCAATAATAGAGAAACAAGTCGAAAACTTCATTTGGAAAAATATCATCACTAGGTTCGACATACCCAAAGTCATAATCACAGACAATGGGATATAATTCAACAACCAAAGGTTCAAAATCGAGATTTTAACATCCAGCTCAAGTTCAGCTCGATCGCATATCCCTAAGCCAATGGGCTCACCGAGGTTACCAACTGAGCCATCCTAGAAGGTCTGAAGAAAAGAGTCACTAGCACACAAGGAACTTAGGCTGATGAGCTACCCAACATCTTGTGGGCTTCAAGACCAACCCCGAAAACATCAACGGCTGAATCTCCATTCAGCCTCACCTTCGGTACTGAGGTAGTCTTACCATCTGAGATGGTCTTCCCAACACTCAGAGCCGAGCATTATGAAAAATATACCTCAGATGCACAACTACGTAAGAACTCGGACTTGTTGGAGGAAAAGCGCACCGAGACACACCTATAGGAACTCACATATAAGAAGGCCGTTGCAAGGCTCTACAATAGTAGAGTATGCCCTCGACAAGTGACCACGGGCGACCTCATCTTGCATAAAGCCAAGGTAAATGATCCAACTCGAACTCGGGGTAAACTGGCACCCACTTGGGAAGGTCCATACCGAGTCGTCATAATGGTTTGAGAGGGCACTTGCATCCTCGCGAACCTAGACGGTAAACAGTTGCCAAGAACCTGGCACATATCCAATCTGAGAAGGTTCTACACATAGGGTGGGAACCAAAAGACCATCTTGCATTAAATGAAATGTCCAGTTACAGAAGTTGTCGATTGCAAAGTGCCAACCCAGGTCGAACCTCGAGACCGGGGTCAGAGTCATATACAGAACAAATATACCAACCTATTCAAACCTTAGAAACTACAAAACTCCTAATCATTCCTTGGGGGGATGGTGTTATCGAATTCTTCACGAGTCTCTATCGGCATCGAGCTGTCTTCAGGCTGCTCGGTGAATGGATCACTATCGACCTCCAAGTCAAGATATCTGGCATGGAAATGGGCCAGGGCAACCCAATACCCGTATTCGTATGAAACCTGGCCCATCTATTGCAGTCCTCACCCAAACCCAATCGACTACTTGTAATTGGCGATGCTTCTACCCGACAGCTCGGCCTTGAGGGACTCATTCTCCCTCATTAATTTCAACAGTTCGTCATTTGCCTTATAACGATTGACTTTCTGTTCTTTCAACTGACGCTGGCTCTCCGCCAAGCCCTCTCGAAGCTCGTTTAGCTCCTTGTTAGCCTCTTCCAATCGACTAGTTAGCTCGTCCACTCTCAACCTCAGCTTGGCATTGTCTGCCTCTAGCTTGTCCACTCGCTGCTAAGTCCGGGTTAGCTGCTCAGGGTCCCTTTCTATCTTCAGCTTCTCGAGTTCTACTTCGAGTAGGGATGCCTGGTTCCCTATATGGGTCACTAGACGACTCGAGTCATGTACCATATTCAGAAGGGCCATCTGGTAATGGTGTCCCTGCAAAAATGAAAAAGGTAGTCAACATAAGGAAAAAGAGAAAGTGACAACATTAAGTACCGAGACATGAGTTACCAGCACAATCTGCTTCGTCGCTCGGACTATGAGGACCTCCGAAAGTAGGGTATAAAGGTTCTTGGCCAACGTCGGGTGCAATACTCCCCGATCAAACTCCGAGGCTGCTTTGGGGTCGTCCCAGACCCTAGTCTGGTACAAGAGGTTCGGCCACCAAGCTCGCATCATTGCAATCGAGTCCTTCGGGGCCCAATCGGCCATCTGAAGGATGTAGTAGCCTCGTTGTCTTCTCAGACCCACATGCCACACAGATCCCTCATCGATTTTGGTTGGCGGTAGGTCAGAGAGGAGTCCTCCACCGAGACCTCTAATTCTCTCTCCCGAGTTGACCGCCAGGAGCTCCCCTAGCCGCGATGGGACTTGTTCGGCCAGTAGTAGCCTGGTTAGCAACCGGACTCCCGACAGGTCGTTTTGCTAAAGCCCCCATGTGGATCACTTCCACCTCTAGCTGTGCACTCTCGGGTCCAGCGACAGAAGCGCTCTTCCTCCCCGGCATCCTGGGCTTCTTGCGTAGAACATTCAGATCCATACCACCTGCGTCCCAATCAACAAGTTAGAATCTGGATGACAGTCACACAAATTAAGAGGCGTTAGAGTGTAGGTCTACCCCGAGAAGCTGGACTGAGCCCAGCCTCTACCAACCACTTCTCGGTCATATCCCGGATTGCTTAAGAAAGGGGAAGGATTCCCCTCAACTTGTTGACCACGATAGACTCCTCCTCGGATAATAAAGGGGGGGACATTGCTAATCAGATGAATTGACTAGTCGGCTCTGAAACCCTAACTTGGACTACTGACGAAAAAGTACCGAGCCTTGCAACCTTTGTTGTTGGTCGGTGCACCGCTGACCTTAAAACCAGCCCGAGCCGATAAATAGTAACCTCCCCGACTCTTATAGAGATGAAAGCAAGTGAAAAATAGGGTTTAGCTAGGAATAATGTCGGCACCATCTGACTCACCTAAGAATGTAATTAGATAATGCCACGAGTTGGGCGCCATGTAACTCGGAGAAATCCTCCACCACCTAAGGCATTCTACTATGGTGGGATGTAGAGGGAAGCGCAAACTAGCCTCCAATGCATCCACTACTTATCTCAGAGGGCCCGAGTTGATAGGGCCACCGCTCGGGCAAAGGGGCCCGAAGCAGATACCCCTCGGGAATGCTATAGCACTCCCGAATGGACTCAAGAGCCTCCTCACTTATGACCGAGGCAATATTGTGACAAGACTTCATAACCTCCAAATCCCTTTACGACCGAGCATCCTCTGGGGAAGGTATCCCCAAACATGACGACCCCGAGATCCTAGTTTCACGATCCTCCAACTGTGTCCCCTTTGAACCGGCAGAGGGAACGACCCTAACGCTAGACAAACCCAAGGAGGACATCTAACCTGATCAAAGGAGATGGGGGGACAGAAGAAGGAGAATTGCAAAAAGCTAAGGCGAAAACAAAGGGAGTTCAGAAGAGTAAGTAAGATCTCTAGCCATGGGAGATGGGGTTATAAAGCCACCGAATGATGGTTCGTGTGCCCGAGGTAGAGAGAGAACACTACCTAGAGAACCTATCATATCAATAAATACGGGTTGATGTTAGTCCTAAATAGCCATGATAGCCCATCGCCAAAATCGTGGGCACAACATGCAACATGCCGAAGCGCGAGTCCATGCGCATGTGACTCATGGGGGCCAAAACTCACGTGTGCTGGTCACATGTAGCATACCGGTGTGTGTTCTCGATGCACACCCTTGATCACCTTCAGTCCAATCATGCCTGAGATGCATCTATTGGTCACCATCAGTCCAATCGTGCCCAAGATGCGTCTTTCAACCACCATCAGTCTAATCATGCCCGAGACGCATCTCTCGACCACCATCAGTCCAATCGTGCATAAGATGCATCTCTTGGCCACCATCAGTCCAATCATGCCCGAGACGCATCTCTCGGCCACCATCAGTCCAATTATGCCCGAGACGCATCTCTCGGCTACCATCAGTCCAATCGTGCTCGAGACGCATCTCTCAGCCATCATCAGTCCAATCGTGCCCGAGATGCATCTCTCGGCCACCATCAGTCCAATCGTGCCTGAGGTGCATCTCTCGGCCATCATCAGCCAAATCGTGCCCGAGATGCCTCTCTTGCCACGAGTTCATGATGCCCGAGCCGACCAACTTCCTCGCAACACGCCCTAGAAGATCAAAAGCTTCACGATAATCCTTTTCGCCGCAATCCAAGCCCCGACACAGCCCTTTGCAGGTGTGTCCCATAAAAAAACAATGAAAAGAATTTATGTAGGGGAGAGAGAATGATGGGACCAATAATGGTCCGTCCAACGAGGCAAAGAACACTGTGTCCCACCTCGGCCACGTCACAACTCAGCCACGTCGAGCCTGCGTCGCGTGCCCAACCCGACCTCGGGGTATGCTCTGACAGTTCTGCGGCCAGCTAACTGTTCCTCCTGATAACGGGCGACACAGCAGAGTCGACGTGCCAGACCAACCCTCGACTAGTGCCCTTGACCCCTGACAGTTGGCGACAAGTGGCGTGTCAAGGCAGGCACAACAGTCGACCTGCGAACAGTACCCCCTGACCCTTGATAGCTAGTGACAGGCGGCATGTCAGGGTAGATGCAACAATCGACTAGCAAACAGTACCCCTGACGACAGGCGGTTAGCGACTTGTCAAGTACGGTAGCGACGACGTAGCCCACATATGACCAACTCGTCTATGTAGGTATAAATGTCCCCTTACCACCTCCACGTCAGGGGGGAAAAGAGAGGAGAGAACTATATCTCCTCATTCAATCCGACCGACTCCTGACTTGATCGTCGGAGGGACTCAACCGAGCCCAAACAGCTCGGCTTGGGTCTTTTGCAGGACTTACTGTCGATCGACCGAGGAAACTGCTTGAAGAGTGGAGTGGAGCTGCTACGTCATCAGACCACGGAGGTGATCCAGCACACATAGGAGACCTCATCCGGGTGACCCATCATCCAATGTTGAGGAACGACCCCAACATAACTTATCATCTTTGTTAGGATTTCAAATAGATAGTTTTATTGGTTTTATAACAAGAACATTATCAATATATATATATATATATATATATATATATATATATATATATATATATATATATATATATATATATATATATATATATATATATATATATATGACTTATATGCTTATTATTAAATATTTTGATAGGATTACAATATTTTTAATAGCTCAACAAAAATTCTAGAAGCCTATATAAAGAATGCAATAATCTGAAGATGAAAATTTTTTTTTGCCTGTCCTATCAACGGCATTTTAACGATTAGGAAAAGTAAATGCATCGATGGGAAAAAAAAAAAAAAGGAGATAACCTAACCGAGATTGACCCCAAGATGTTTGAGATATACAACAAGAGGGCAAAAAAAAAAAAAAAAAAAAAAGAAGAAGAAGGAGGAAGAAAGAAAAGAAGACAAGAAAGGTATGTAGCATTATCTACAATTTTTTTTTCACTGTAGATCAAATCATCTTGTGAAAAGAAAATGCCTGTGCATCAAAAACACAAACCAGAAAGTGATATGCAAAAAAGAGTACAAGCAGTGGTCAAATGCCGTAGTGACGAGCTTATTTGCTCAATGTAAAGAAGCAAAGCGAAATTTAGGAAAGCTACTATTGATGACCGGAGAAGATTGCCCATTACATTATACTGGACTTGATAAGTATTTTAGATAAGAAATTTAATTATAAAAAGATTTCTATATTAAGGAAAGAAAATCCTAGTATTAGGGGTTTGGTTAATCTATAATTATCTTATATTTTTTTGGATTTTAGTGTAAGAGAGGACATAAATAACAAGTGCTTGAGTTTAAATATTAGGTTTATTCTTAGATGATGAAACATCTTATTTTTTCTTTGTTAATATAGGTAAAGAGTATTGAGCTATATAAATCTTATATTCTTTATCTATTTAGATTAGTGACGTATTTATTGATTCTCTAGGTTATTCTTATGATCTAACAAGGCTTTCTTTTCCCAAAATATTATTGTCTACGGTAGCAATAAATAACAAACGTTATTTTATTTTTTCAAGAAAAAAACAAATCGAGACGGTTAGAATTGAGAAAAATAAAATCAAAATTTTGTATTTGCTCTCTTTTTATTTTTTCTATTTTTATTTTCTTTATATCATTTTATGTTCTAATATACCTGAAACGTTCACTTGCATGAGACTTCTACTCTGGTTTTTCTCACTTGAGATCTTTTGTTCTTCTAAATGATCTTTCTTTAGTCACCTTTTTTTTTTTCTGTTTCTCTTCCACTGATCCAACTCCCATCATCCACTTGTGAACGTAGGAGGGACTTCTCAATCGAATCTTGGGTCATCTTCTCGACCATCCAACGAAATAACTTGGATCAATATGTCAAAAGAATAATTTTTTTTTTTTTTTTGTTCGATACTACTTACCTATACCTTCCAAGCTCATGCACCCAGGAACTCTCTTACTGATAAATATTTTGTTGATATTCTGCTAATAGTTATTTTCATTTATCAGTCTACTACTAACTCTCTTATTATTAATAAATATCTGATCGATAGAAAGATTAAAAAAAAAAAGCTATTCCTTTTCTAGCAATAATCATGATTTTTTTTATTTTTGATAATTTTGGTTTAGGAATCATAGCACAGTCAACTATGAGATTTTGTATTTAATCTTATTGTTTTATCAGGTTTAGGAATTATATCATTACTCGTTAAGTCTTACCATTCTAACTTAGATATTAAGGTAATTTTAATTTTAAATTGTAAATTAAAAAGAACCGTTTAGAAAATTTAAACTCCAAATTTATTATAAAAATAAAATTTAAATATCCAATTTTTGAAATTGAAAACTGTCTGTTAAAATATATATTTTGGATTTAAGCCCGTATTTTGTGATTTTTTCAAGAAAATGTCCAACTTTCTAACTTAAAAAAGAAAGGAGGAACTTTGGACTTTTGAATTAAAAAAAATAAAATAATAGTCAAAGTGAATGAAAGAAAAGTATTGTTTCCTGTCTTGACTTTCATGTGCTACAAACTTATATAATAGTTTTAAATTAATTTTATTTTCAGTTTAATTAGTCACATAAAATATTTGTTGTTTCCTGTTTTAAGCCAAAAAATTGGTGTATAGTGTTTGTTGTATTGTATACTTGATTTAAAGATCCCCCTGTGTCCTCTTGCTTGCTTACACAAGCATCACATCTACTTTATTAAAGACTACTCTACAATTTCATCTGCATCTTTTGAATTTTTATATTGTGGTCCAAATAGTTGTAAAATAAAACTAAAAAAGAAAAAAAAATTTCAGGTTAAGTTAAAGAGGGAAACCTTCTTGCATAACTTGTTTATGATAATTATTTATTTTAAACAAACTATATAGACACAATTATTATTGTAGATGAAATATAAAAGTTTTTAAAATATACTTTTCTTAATAAAATAAAAATGAAGAAACTAATCGAAGAATCTTAAATTCTTGATGCATGAACTTAATCATTTTTCTTCTCCCCTTAAGAAAAATACTTAGATATTTTTTAAAAATGGATATAGATGATTCATTATCCTTAAGACCTGAAACGTTCAATGATAGAATAACCAGAGATATGGTTAATCATTTTAGGTCTCATTTCAATCATTGAAAATAAAAATCTCCCCTTAGACTTTTTCATCTAAAACTAAGAAATCTCCTGATGAAATAGAGCATCACCGTAGGTTTTGGAATACTCAGCTATTTATCTGATGACCTATATAAAACATATAGAAAATATAAAATAGCTAAAGAAGTATGAAAAGTCTTTGAAGATACTTATCTTAAGAACACTGAAGGTGTCGTTAGAGATCCAATAATTTTAGAGTGGTTGATCGTTTACTAATAAATGATTATATTCAAGATGTATAGTGATAACACGAAATGTATAGGAGTAAAACTATCTAAAGTGAAAGCTATCAAATTTCTTGCTTGATTGATTGATAAATAATCTTTCTCTTGGTCCAAATTTGGTCAAGAGATGAGAATATCTCAAGGGTCTCAACTCTTAAATCTATAAAATTCAGTTTATAAAATAGAAGATCATTAATTACTATTAAAGAGATTTCAAGGATAATCAAATGCAAGCAAAAGTCAATTAAACTAGATCTATGGTCCTAACTATACCCAATCTTATGGGGAAACCTAGCCGCTTATCAAAGTCTAAAAAATTTTGAACCTAAGGGTAAAAAGTATTTAAACCTAGATTTATGTCTAATTGAAAACCCAAACTCTAGATTCATTCAACCTTACTTCAAATCAAAACCTAAGATTAACCTCAGGTTTAAAAGGGATTAGAAAAACAACAATGTTCGATGTTATGTTTTCAATCAAGACAATAATCTTGCTCTCTCCTGCTTCTATCACAACACTGAGAAAATTATATCCAAGAAGAAGGTCTCTATCAACTCAACAACTTAGGTCAATATGATTGAAGGGGGCGGCACACTTCTTGACTGTTCTTTTAGGTTTATCTCCTTCATTCCTTTTGTAAATCTAATTTATCATGATGATGCTGAATAATGATTAGATTCTGATGATAATATAGATAATTATACTGATAGAACTTGGTTCTTCTTCTTCTTCTTCTTCTTCTTACCAAATCACAACTGAAGGAAGTGTAACCATCGAGAATGAGACATCTGTTAACGTGCTAGTTAAAAAAAAAAAATATATATATATCAACCTAAGGCTTACTACTTTTGGGACTTAATCCTTCATGATGTACTTACATACATCACATGCTAGACTTGCGTTGAAACCTAATTTGTGGATCCTTTGCTTATTCAATTAGGTTATAAAGTCATACTCGAATCTAATAAAATTGTAATATCTAAGAGATATATTTTTATTGAAAAATAATTTATAGCAAATGGATTATTTAAATTAAATATAATTTCTCTTTCAGTCAAAAATTATCGTTCCTTTGTGCTTGATTATGAAGCTGATGATGTTTGACATGGTAGAGTCGGCTATGTCAACCTTACATAAATCAAAGTATTATCAGTCTTAATTTGATGCCTAAAATAAGTATCAAATTTATCTCAAAAATGTAAAATCTGTGCTCAATCTAAACAACCTAAAAAATGATGGGGTGTTTAGCTAAAGTTGATATTCTTGAATATAATAAAAGAAAAAGAAATAGGTCCTAAAAATATAGATGTTATTTTCGTTAGCTACTCTTTCGATAGTAATAACTTATAGATTCCTTACACCGAATTCTAACTTATTTAAAATTTGAAATGATACCATAATTGAATCCGAAGATGCTACTTTCTTTGAAAGTAATTTTTTTTTTTCGTCTAGAATTTCACTTGATAATCTAATTTCTTCCGATTCATTTGCTTCAAATTCTATCAATTTTTCTCCCTTGAACTTAGAAGGAGTAAAAGATCTAGGATTGGAAAAAAAGAAAAAGGGTTCGAAAATGATTTTATCACTTATTTGATGGAAGATTTACCTAGTTCATTTCAAGATACTATGATCTATTCTTATGCTCCTTTTTAGAAAGAAGTCATTAATGGTGAGATTCAATCGAATTTTAAATAATAATATTTGGATTCTTAACTATTTATCTCCTTAGGTACAAGCCTTTAGAAAGTAAATGGATCTTAAAAAAGAAAAGATGTAATCTGATGAAATAGTGGAAAAGCATAAGATACGACTTGTAGCTCATATCATTATTATTTTGATTATTTTGATACATATGTACCTATGGCTCATATCATTATTATTTGAGTTTGACTTTCTTTTGCTTTAATTAATAAATCATTTATTCATCAAATAGGTATGAAGATTGTCTTCTTAGATCTCGAACAAGAGATTTATATGACTTAACCAAAAGGTTTTGTTGTGCTAAGCTAAGAGAAGAAATTACTTAAGCTTGTTCGATCACTTTCTGGACTTAAGCAAGCATCCAAACAATGGCATAAAAAAATTGAAAATGTTATGTTTTCCTTCGATTTCCAAGATAATGATATCTAATAATTGCCTTTATTGCAAAAGAGTCTGTGACAAATTTATTCTTCTTTGCCTTTTATTGGGTATCCATTTGTACTTGATGATTATAATGATACCTATTGGATTTTTTATTTTTTTAAAAATTAAATCTTCATTTCCGTGTATCTTTACTTCATGTGGTAGTTTTATCTCCTAGCAATCCACTAAGCAATCTATCATTGCTAAAGGTACCAAGGAAGCAAAATTGATTGCATTAGATACATTAGATACCACATGTTCAAAGACTGAATGACTAAAAGATTTTTCATTAAATCTATCTTTGATTTCATTACCTTTGCCACATATTTTAATCCACTGTGACAAAGGGCCATAATGGAACTTTGTTAAAAACAAAAAAAAAAAAAACTTGTAAATTCAAATATCAGTAGACACAATAGATTTATACAATGGCAGAATGTCCACTAAACTTTTGCATTGCATTATATTAAATTTGAACAAAATCTAGTTGATTGTCTTACTAAGGATTTAAATAAGACAAATGTTCTATAGTATATCTTTTAATAGTAAAAACCCAACCTTTGTGTTAGGCGGCCTTTTGAAAGAGGTTTAATATAATAATACCAAGTTAATTGGTTGGCCAACAAACACACTTGTTAGCACTTTCAAAGTGTATAATATATATTATGATGAATAACTCTAAACCCATTCATGTGGTGATTAGTGTTCCTATGTACAAGGATAAAAAAGAAAACATAGGTCAAGACTTATTTCACTTTGTTTCCATCGTATAAATATAATTTACACTAAGGTTTAAGACCTATAAAGGTACCTCACTGACCACACAGTATAAGTTCAAATAGTACTTCTTAGTTGTATCTTGGGGTAGCTTCTTGACACCGTCCCACACGAGTGCGACATTTATCTTAGGATAGCGTTAAACATGATTCCAAATTAACTTTTTAACTTTTTTTATTTATTTAAAATATTATTAATTTATGTTCTTACAGTGACATCCATATCTAACAACATGAGAACTCAACCAAATATTTTATTGTCAATTGTAGTGTGTCAAACATTGTGCCCAAGACATCAGACAAGTGTGTCAAAGATATAATACATGGTGGTGAAAATAGAGGAATATAGTGTTGTAATATGTCAAATGTTTCATGTTATGGATTTCGGAAACAAGTTGTGGAAAGCATTAACTCTTAATCATCAATCTATGCAAACAATGAATACACAGAATTTAGTGATGTTAGATCCTTTAATGACCTCTCTAGTTACTGGACTCCCTTTAGACACAATGGTGATAGTGTCATGAGGTGAGCTGTAGATGGTTTTGTAGTAGGATCTAAGCGGTAAAAACGCTAGTTAGGTTGTCATGATATGATTAGATATGATAATTGACTTATCAATTTATTCATATGAACTGTTGATATAAAATATTTAATAATAATATATTTATTTATATTTTAAGAGTGTTTAACTTATCTTGTACTTTTGATATGAGAATAAATCAGGATATTATAATCTCTTAAGAGTGTAACTTTCTCATCAAATCACAATATAAATTTTTCATGATCTAACTTTATGTGATAATTGATTTATTTATTATTTTTTAGTCTTAACCATTTTGATCATTAAACTAATAGAAGTAGATCTCATCTTCTACATCAAATATGATATTAAATTAAGCTACTGGTATGTTTGGCATGGAGATGGTGTTGGCATAAAAACTATAATTATATAATTTATTATGTAAAAATATTATTATGTCAGGATTTAAAATCAAATAATACAAGATCTATTTACGATATGTACCTTTACATGCCATCTGATTGATATCCAATTAGATCTTCAAGAACACCGCCTGTCAGATCTGAATAACGTCTAATATCGATCTACAAAGAGTACTCGAATAGATCTAGACCCCTTCTCCTTTTTTCCTGTCCTTTCATAGGATCACTGTAATTGATGGTTTTGGAAAGATCGAGAGAATAATCGTAATCTCTCTAACTCTATTCCCTATTACCGTTCTGTGTTTTTTCGTGCCTTAGGTTTATAGTAGGTCATGTCTATTTATAAGCGAGATCAGAGGGTCTAGGGTAAGTTATTATGAGAGTTCATTCCATCAAGGACATCTCCTAAAATATCCCAATATAATATGGACTTTATTTAATATTAGCTAATATCTTTTATCAGAATCCAAATAATCTATAATATATTTTATTCAATTAATAAAAAGCTATATAATCTTACATTCTCCCACTTGACCCATTACTTGATAAGATAATGAAAGATAATATAAAATCAAAATAAATAAAATAAAATTTATTTAAAAATAATTTTATATAATTAGATTCTAAAAATTTTGAAAATCATTTTATACATGACCATGATTTTTTTAAAAATAAGCCAATAAGTCCAATAAGCACAATAATACTATATTCAGTCAAACTATTAATGTGAGTCATAGCATTTATATTTTATCAATGCTATACTTCCTTCTATGTACTATAACATTGTTAGTCTTTCCTTATATAGTCTATAATGACCCCTGTAATTTGTCTTGTCAAGACAATCCTGTTTCTTGCATTCAACCATAATATACATAATCATAAACATAAACATGATGACATAAACAAATAACTTTAATTATACAAAATAAATATCAATAATAGCATCCACTTAAACATGCATCACCATATCCTTTGTGGGTTACTCACAAGCCCCATTCTAAGAACATGTTCTTTAAATATTTTGCACTACAAAGCTTTAGTAAATAGATCAGCAATCATCATAGTGGTGCTCAAGTTTTTAATTGACACTTGTTGTTTCTGGACTCTTTTTTTAACCACCGAGTACTTTATCTCAATATGCTTGGAACCACTAGAGTACTTGCCATTCTTAGAGAAGAAAACTGTTGTAGTATTATCACAAAATATCTTCAGTGGCTTGGCAATTGAGTCAACCACACCAAGTCCTGAGATAAAATTTCGCAACCATAAAACTTGATTTGTGGCCTCAAAGCATGTCACAAATTCAGCTTCTATCGTAGATGATGTAATAAGTGATTGTTTTACACTTTTCCAAGAAATTGTACTACCAACCAGTATGAACACAAATCCTAAAGTGGATTTTCTGCTATCGAAGCAATTTACAAAATCAGTATTTGAATATCCCGTTACTTTAAGCTGATCTGATTTCCTATATGTGAGCATATAATCTTTTGTCCCTTGCAGATATTTCATTACTTTCTTTGCAGCTTTCAAATGTTTCATTCCTGGGTTACTCTGGTATTTGCAAAACTGATATCTGACCTTGTACAGGTTTGAGCATATAATAGACTTTCAATTGCATACCCATAAGGAATATTCTTCATTGATCCCTTTCTAAGTCATTTTTCGGGCACTGGTTTTGGCTGAATTTTTTATCTCTAGTAATAGGTGTATCATTAGCTTTACAAAGCCGCATATTAAATATTTTCAAGATAGGATTAATATAACCTTTCTGAGACAATCCTAACAAACCTTGAGATTTATCCCTGAATATCTCAATACCAATAACATATAATGCCTCATTTATATCAACCATCTTAAAATTCTTGTTCAGAAATATCTTGGTCTCGTGCAACAAACCAAAATCACTACTGGCAATCAATATATCATCCACATATAAGACCAATATAATAAACTTACTCCTACTAACCTATAGATATATACACGGATCAATAGTGTTTTCCTTAAACCCGAAGGAAGTAATGGTATCATGAAACTTTATATACCATTGTCTGGAAGCTTGTTTAAGGCCATAAATAGATTTCTTAAGTTTACAAGCCTAACTTTTCTTTCTCTTTTCTATGAATCCTTCAGGTTGTTCCATATAGATTTTCGCATCTAGATTCCTATTCAGAAATGCTGTTTTCACATCCATCTGATGTAACTCAAGATCATAATGAGCTACTAATGCCATGATGATTCTCAATAAGCCATTTTGAGAAACTGGAGAAAAAGATCTCCAGGTAGTCAATGCCTTCTTTCTGAAAAAAATCTTTGGCCATAAATCTGGCTTTATATCATTTGATATTGCCCACCGAGTCATGTTTAGTCTTAAAGATACATTTATAAACGACTCTTTTACAATTATTGGGCAATTCAATGAGTACCCAGACACCATTCTGGTCCATTGATTTTAACTCATCTTTCATTGCATCATACCATTTTTCAGAATCATTACTTTCTATGGCTTGTGAAAACAATAAGGGATCTCTTTTCATTCCTATATCAAAATCTGATTCTTGCAAATATACTACATAATCATTAAAAATGACATGTTTCCTTTTTCTTTGAGATCTTCCCAAATCTGCCAATTGTGATTGTTTTACAAGACTATCAGCGACGACATCAACATCATGTGAGAATTCATCAATATTATTTTATTGTTCAACCTCATCAATTCTCTCATTGATTTGAGGAACAATAATTTCTTGAATAGGGGATAATACAGGAGTACAAGCCTGAATCTCCTCAATATCAAAATTAATTATTCGAGACTTTTAACTCCTATTGATTTCATCATTTTCTAGGAATTTTACATTACCAGATTTTACTATTCTCATATTATGATTAGGGCAATAAAATATGTATCGCTTGGATTTTTCTGGGCAATCAATAAATATCCAGAAATTATTCTTAGATCCAATTTCTTTTTATGTGGATTGAATACTATTATCTCTGTAGGACACCCTGAAATATATAAATGTCTCAAACAGCCTACCAGTTCATAACTCAAATGGAGTTGATGGAACTAACTTACTAGAAACCCTGTTCATGATATATATATTGTCCTAAGAGGATCACCTTACATTTTAATTTTGAATATTATTTCCTTAATGTCATTGATGAATTGTTCCTTAATATAATTTTATAAATAATTAATCTAGGTCACTTCGGTGACTACAAGACCAATGTAGTAATATAAAATATAAATTAAATTATCCTATGAATGATAAGATTTTAATTATATTTCATATCCTATAAGCCTACCATCCCGGGATATTTTGGCAGTTACCGGTCAGATATAACTTAAGGAGATGAATTACAAATAATATTTATTAAGTTCATTTGAACTAATTTATGTTGTAACAGTTCAATAATAGAATAATAACCATAATAATCATTGAACACTTAATCAGCAGAAAAAATAAATATTATTTTATAATTACTAACATTTGCATATGAATAATTAAATAATATTTTTTTAGGAGACTTTTGATATCATTAACCTTTAGGAGACTTTTGATATCATTAATGTATAATCTAAATTAATGATTTTTTAATTTTAAATATTATTTCCTTAATGTCATTAAGGATTTGTTCCTTAATATAATTTTATAAATTATTAATCTAGGCTATTTTGGTGACTACAAGACTAATGCAGTAATATAAAATATAAATTAAATTATCCTATGAATGACAAGATTTTAATTGTATTTCATATCCTATAAGCCTACCATCCCAGACTACTTGGGTAGCTACGGGTCATGTATAACTTAAGGAGATGAATTAGAAATAATATTTATCAAGTTTATTTGAACTAATTTATGGTGTAACAGTTTAATAATAGAATAATAACCATAATAATTATTGAACACTTAATTAACAGAAAAAATAAATATTATTTCACAATTACTAACATTTACAGGAAAAATATTATTTCACCAAAATATGATGAGCTAGGTAATGACATGTAGTAGACTTTGGGAGACGCATGCTTGAGTTGAATGTTGCAATAACGTGTCATCGACCCGTGGGTTATGCGTCTTCACAATGTACACTTGGTTCGTGAGCTATGCATCATCAAAAGATGCATTTGGGTTACAGGCTGCATATCTTCAAAATGCATACATGGCATGTGAGTTACGTTTTATCGAAATGCATGTTTGACTTGTGGTCTATATGTCATTTATTCAACCATTATGCATGAGGGTCAAGCGATTAGGAGCTTGATCAATTGACACCAGAGCCCTCGTATAGATATAGGCATTCTAAAGTTTGTGGCCATTCTACTCTCTCTTCTCATAAGGATGGTAAGGATGGTGATATATAGGACTGCATGTGTCATCTTTGGCTTGATTCTTGATGGGTGCATCAGTTCAATCGTTTGACAAATTTGACCAAATATGATGTTTTGATCGTCAACCTACCCATGTGGCACTCATAAGAGGGCCCACATGCATTGTTAGGGATTCGAGGGATTATGATGATTTTGGTTGATCATCTGTAGCCAATGGTGCAAAGCCACATGTCCAATCTATTAAACTGTCGATCAACAAGGTCGTAAGGTGACTGATTGCTTGAGCATAATAAATAGCTCTTAGGTCTGGCTTTCAAGCTTGTTCGAAGCCCTTGGACCCTCGAGCATTCTTAAAGTCCTTAGACCTTTCCCTAGTCTTTTTAACTTCTTTGTTGTGTTCATCTTCAACAATTGACCTGCGGTTGGATGATTCTCTGATCCTATCACTGCCTTCGGTGTCAGTCTCTACTACTTCTTCCTTATATTGAAAGGATCATAATCAATGCCACGAGAGAGATTGACTCTTCTATGAGAGACCCTCGAGTGGTCAAACCTCACAATCTATTTCAGGGTCATACAACTTTAACTTTTAGATCTTTTAAGCCAACCTATTTCACATTTGGATAACCTTTTAATATGTGTTTAATCTAAGATTTTGATAATGAAATCAATTGATGGATTTGTTGATCTAACATGTGTGTTTGAGATGAATGATGTAAAATTAACTATGACAATGCAATACAATCAGATGTTGGGTTAGAGTCAAGTTCGGGCATTGGGCCAGGGTTTGGGCGATGTAGTGGGAACTCGTTGGGAGATCGCCGGAAGCTGGATGATGGTATTGGGGGCTTGTCGAGAGTTCACTAGGAGCTCACCGAAGGTAATCAGGAGTTTACTAGGAGTTCATTAGAAGCTCACCAAAGGTGATTGGGAGTTCGCCAGGAGTTTGTCGAGAGCTCACCGAAGGTGATCGAGAGCTTGCCGAGAATGCATCGGGGGTTCGCTAGAAGATGACCGAGACTCATCGGGAGTTCACTAGAGGTTATCGGGAAGATCGTCGGGAGTTAGGAAGGTCACTTGACACGTTGGTCAAATTGATTGTATTTGTATGTATTAGCATGTCATAGTTAGTATCAGTTAGGTTTGATTCTAATTGAGTTAAGTTTGGAAGGAATCCAAATTAAGTGAGGTAAATCGGATCCACTTTGAGTTAGTTTTGAGCTCAAGTTGAACTCATTTAGTTGACCTGAGAAGGGATTAATTAAAGGTATAAGTTGGGTATGTAGAAGGTCAATAGTAGTACCGCTTAAGTGATGGTAGTACCATAGTTACTATGTTTTTAGGGTGCTTTCGACGGTAGTACCGTCGGCACCGGTGGTAGTACCACTCGTACACAAAATTTACAGAAAGGTATGAATTTTAGCTCTATTTTTGAAGTCAATTGGGGTTTATAATACCCTAAGTTTTCTTGCTTAGAGAAGAAAGGGTGGTGACTGAAAAGGAAGAAAACTCATGTGAAAAGTATTGTAAAATATGATAACTTCCCTTGAGTACTTCAAAGTATAAAAGTAATTATAAGGGAAGTGATAACTCTTGTAAAAATATTCCTCTACTGAACCTATGAAAAGGAGAGTGAGAAGTATAAGGGTTTGGTCTTCACCTGTGGAAAAAGATTGTTTAGTGGACTACGATGGTCCTTAATGAAGGAGGAGTCCAAAAAGTGGACATAGGTCAAGTTTTGACTGAACCACTATAAAATCTGTGAGTATCTCTACCCTTACCTTTTCTATTACATTTAATTATTCTTAATTAGTTTGAAGAAAGTCACAAGCATCATCTTTCCACTTTGTTCTAAATCGCTCACTTATTTGTTTCCAATGGAGTAAAAAAAAACACTTTCAATTTATTATTTACTTCAAGTAAGTTTTTCAAATCGAGTATTTTTACACTTATACTAATTCACACCCCCCAGTGTAAACTTGATCCTTATAGTTGGTATCATAGCTACGTTGTACTCACTGAATTAACTCCTAAGTTAGTAAATGACTTATTATGATATTAACGAGGGTCAATGCATCACAAGTCCTCATATATTCAATGGGACGGACTACACCTCTTGAAAAATTTGAATACATATTTTCTTGATTTCGATAGATCTTGATTAATGATGTATTATTAAAAATAATTTTCAGAAGTCATCCAATCTATTAAATAATTGGAATGATTATAAAAAATAATTATTTTTTTAAATGCTAAAGCAATGAATGTTTTACTTTTTGCTTTAAATGAAAACGAGTTTTATCAGATTTCTTCTTGTGGAATGTACCTTGAGAACACAAGAACAAAAACCTTCCAAAGAATAGAAAAGATTGTGAACTGAGAATAAAAAAACATGAAGGAAATATAATTGAGGACAATAGATGACTCATCGAGTAAAACCTTTAGTAATGAGAACTTTAAACTTTTAACAAATGAATAAAAAAATTAATAAATAAAAATTATAAAAAATAATTTTAAAATAGACAAAACATCTTGTTGTGAATGTAAGAAGCCAAGACACTTCAAGGGTGAGGAGCACAACTGAGAAATGAAGAATTTCACACTTGTGGCTAACCACAATGAGGTGTAACTCATATATTATTTTATTTACTTTTGATAAATTATTAAATATTTTTTATGAGCTTTATGATAAATTTAAAAATATTAACAAATTATATAAACTAAAGGAAGAGAATGCATCACTAGTTTGTAAAATTTGAAAACATGCATGAAGCATCAATATTTTATATTTGTTGCTCTAAATGTGAGTTTGATATAACTTCAACAGGGTTGAGTCCTAATCACCCTAGAAGTAATCAATAATGACCCTGTGAGAATATAATAAAACCTCATATACTCACTTCTATCCTATAAAGAAATATGACTAGTGTTTAATTTGGGGCCTTAGGGCTTCCTAACCGCCACCCCCCTTATTGGGTTGGTCGGCTAGGATTTCTAGGAGAGGAGCGTGGCTTGTGCAACCACTTAGGCCAACGCCCCCATGATAGCTATATGAGGGACAAAAAGAGAAATTCACTTAGAAAGTACCCTCTTAGAGCTAGGGTTTGGAGCCCTATATAAGCATGTAGCCTCCACTTTTTTAAAAAAAGTAAGATCAATCTACAATTTAGCCATATGGCCGACTACTAGGAGGGAGGAACTCCTATAGCATTCCAAGGGTTGATCCCTCTCAAAGATCAAAATCTATAGAGCTCCATCTGGGGTTCTGTCATCTAGTACTAGAGCAATGATCTTACTACCCTTGTAGCCATCTCAGCTATCTCCACCTTCCCAAGTAATTCTCACAATTAATGGAACACATGCCTCCACCTTTCACCCCAACCGTAGATCAAATCGATCTATCGCTTCCCCCTGCGTTTGATCTAGAGATCTGGTATATTTTTGTCACCCATACCTCTTCAATACTCCAAAATCCTTTACCTTACATATTGAAGAGTTTTTCCATACTTTCATTGCTGCAAATTTTGACAGTTGCAAATGTTATCATTATTACGAAGGTGAAGCGCTGCAGAAATTTTCAGTCACTTATTTACCTCTTGAAACTGGTTTATTGCTGCTCCTTTTTTGCCAAAACTTTAATACAATTTCATAGATTGTCTTATCTTTTAATTAAGATTGATCTTTAGGAAAAATTCTTTATGAAACCGGAATTATAGTGCTACAATTCTTCGTCACGTAGTGCTGAAATTTTATGACAAAGAATCTGCCTTTCGCTTGTTGGCCTCTTGAACTTTTGTTCATCTTTTTTGGCCAAAACTTTTATACAATTTTAAAGATTATCTTAGTTTTCATCTAAGATTAATCTCTGAAAAAATTCTTTCTGAAATTGGAATTATAGTGCTGTAATCCTTCGTCATGTAGTGCTAGAATTTTACAACGAAGAAACTGCCTTCCCCCTTTTCCCCTATTTTCCTGCCATTACTCTGTCAAACTTTATCAAACTTTTTGCTGATATCAACTACATCTGAATCAAGGATTTTTGTATATTTTTCTTGAGTTTTTCTCTATAATTTATGTCGAGAACTCATCGTTTCTCTGATGTAAATTATGTTCGATAGAACTACATGTACGCAACAATCTTTTATCGAATCCTATCAGATTTTTACTGTTGTTTTTCCAGATTTAAAATTCACACCATAGCCTCAAATTTCACAATTTTTGTCTAGAATTTTTGTTGAGAAACTGCTATTTCTTCGATGACAATTTTGCTTCTGCAAGGTAGTATACATTACAACGAACTTCGTCAAATTCTATCAAAATTTCGCTGCCATCTCTTCCAAATCTGAAACCATCTTTCCCTAACCTTCACCCTCTACTATCACCACCCAAAAAGTCTATCAAATAGTAGCCAGAAACTCATCCCAATTAGCCCCAAAAATAGCCCTAACTACAGTCTACTTCCTTACTGATCCACCTCTCTTTTCAACCCACCTTCTTTGTCGATCTACCTAATTTTGCTGCCATCTATCCCAGATTCAAAATCCCTTTTCCTAACCTTCATCCACTACTATCATAGCTCTAAAACCACACCAAATTATATCCAAAACTCCATAAAATCGTAGCCCCTAAACACACCGAAAACTGCCACAAAACCACCCCCCCCCCAAAAAGAACCATAGCCTTCGCTCCACCAACCTTTCATACACCTAATTTCCCTTATCCCTTCAACCGCAGTATGCATCCCTCATCGCACAACATTGCCAACAGTTAGTTATCTCTCATTGCCATCCTCCTTGATCACACCCAGTAGTGATCCTTTGCGGCAAAAAAGCTACCACCAACAATCTTTCGCTATAATTTGTCTACATTGTAGCCACAATAATATTCCGCTGCCAACTGTCTTGATCACAGCCAACAACGAATTGAACATGACCACTAGTGGTCTTTCACTCCTTATCGCTGTTGTCCTCCTTCATAACAGTCGTACACACCACTGCTCCGTCTTCCTCCTTTTGCAGCCGCACCCTTGCTGTGACCACGCCACCTGTAGTCACGAATTCGTATCGCAGTTGCAGCCGACATCACTATTGCCCTCTTCTTTCTCCACCATCACTGCTGCCTTCTGACTCAGATCTTTTGGCTGCCTTCTGACTCAGATCTCTTGGCTACCATCTTTCGATAGATATCAGTGACTTGAAAAATCGCAGCCTCGATGACATTGTAGCATCATCACAGAACCACAGTCGGCATTATTATTGCCATCTTCTTCCTCCACCATTGCTGCTACCTACTAGTTACAGGTGCCCTGTAAGCCAATCACATGAGTGATGGTACGTGTGACACACTGCGTAATCTTTTTGCTTATGATTAATATTGGCATATTCTCACATTATATTATTTGTTGTATATATATTGTGATGTCCTTGGTTCTGTGCAATGGGAATCAGATCGTGATGAGATCATGATAATGAGATCGATTCACCTTTAAACATAGATCCTAAATAATCCTGGTCATAGGTTACTCGAGAGGGACATTGAGATAACCGGACAGATCGGTGTACTATATACCCGTCCATATAATGGAGGCGACTGGCCTCATAACCACTTGTATGGAGACACTAAGGATATAGTACAAGTGCTCATTAGAGAATGAATTCACTGATTAATTTGTTTATGGAATGTTGTATAGTTAATGATACCTAATGTCAGACAGCGATTCCGTAGTCCCAATTGTGTATCTGGTCCTTAGACTTGAGACACCAAGGATGCCTTATATGAGTACTCATTTTTTTTATGCCAGACTTACAAGTTTGGAAAGTTTCAAATCTGGTACAACTGGTTATCGGGATTGGTAGCCAACATTATGAAGGCAATTGAGTGTCAATAGAGGATCATCCACTCTCAATATCATGTGAGGAATATCCCATATGTGCTTGCTCAGACAAATCCCTGGCTAGGGTCATTCATATTGAAAGAGAAGGAGTTCTCCGGTAGAATTCGAATAGAGCAAGACAAACTGATTCCGTATGTGACCTGACAGTACCATGTCCAATATACGGTCTCTGAGATATTATTTGGATGAGGGATTATAGATACATAGTAACCATAGACAGACAGGTCCGATGGATTTGATCCCCCTTATATCGTCCAAGGACTATGGCTTAGTGGTCTAGTACGTCCATAGTCGATGAGTCGAGTGAATTATTATGAGGATAATAATTCACTATATCAGAAGGAGTTCTGATGGGAGTGACTCACGACCAGCTCGGTATCGGGCCTAGAGGGTCACACACATATGGTGGATGCTTCAGCGAATAGAAGATTGGATGAAGATCTAATTAGCCCTTATTCTCATTAGATGAGACCCTATGTTGATAGGCTCCTTGATTAAGGCCCAATTATAGGTCTAAGGAGATTATTGGATAGAGATCTAATAATGCAAGATTAGTGGATTATTGGATGGAGATCCAATACCCACTAAGGAAGGAGCCCTAGGGTTTTGGTGACTCTCTATAAATAGGAGGGGAGACTTATGGTTGATAGGCTGTAGCTTTAGCCACCACCTCCTATTCTCCTCCCTCCCTTTGAGCAAGAGTTGCAAGATCATATTGGAGGAGTTTCGCTATATAGATCCATCGTGTGGATACCGCTAGAGAGGAGGATGCTCGACCTCCTTCATCTTCTCCATACGGATCTGGAATACAGGGATATACGATCTCTCTAGGTAAAATCAATCTCTCACGTATCGTGGTTTTTTGGTTTTTATGATTTTCTCGTGACCCCAATCTTTTGCATAATGATATAATCTGCTTGGGAAACCGATTTTTGTTTTGTTTTTTGCTATGCATGTGATGCACCTACTGAGGTTTCCCAACAGTGGTATCAGAGCCAAGGTTTTCGTATGAAAAATTAGTTTTAAACTGTGTGTGATGAAATTAAATCACATAGAACTATTCTACGCGCTTGTTGCAGCGATTGGTAGTGAAAGTAGGCACTGCCTGTGGGGGAGGGGTGGCCACATGCATGATGTCTATATGCAGAGGTGGCTGGCCATGGCGAGCCCCTGCAGGCGGCCATGGCCTAGCTACCGCAGGCGGCCGCCGTAGCGGCCGCCGCAGGCCACCCGGCACGATCGCGATTAGCCCTCGGGCGACCACTGGCCACCCACAAGGGCCAACGGCGACCCTCTACCGCCAAGGGCGGCGTCGGTCGAGTGGTCGCCTTGGCATGGCGGCTACCAGCGCGTCGCCTACGTAATGAGGGTGAAGGAGGGCTATGGCATCTTTTTGAGAAAAAAAATAGTTATACCCCTCAGAATTTGAGAAATTCTAATTCTATCTCTTTCATACAGAATTTCTTAAATGCCCTCAATATTTTTAGAAATTCTAAGGACTCTCCTCTCATCTAAAATACCAAAAATACCCTTAATAATTTTAAAAATTCTAAGAACTATCCTCTTATCTAGAATTATGAAAATGCCCTTGGCAATTCTAGAAATTTCTAGCATATCCTGATTTTTAGAAAAATAATTAATTAAATAATTTAATTAATTATTATATATATAGTAATCCTACATATGATGTGATATACATGTAATGTATGATGTGGATGGATGATTATGAGCCTTGTGTTGTGATGTGTGTAATTATGATTATTATTATTATTAAGGCTTGTGAGTCTACGTTTTTCTCATTTATTGTTGGGCCTATATGCCTATAATTATTTGTAATTATATGGAGAGGCGCAACGGGAGCGTGGAGGTTACAGCGAGACCCACGATGCCGTCGCGGGAGATCACGACGCATGGTGATGCGACGATCCGACGGAATCGATGATAACGAGATCAACAATCATATGGCATGGAGATGTGCCAATGCACACATAGATCCTATTATGAGTGATTAGGCCCATTGGCTCAAGCTTATAATCATATTAGGTGATAGCTCATGATCATCTGGTGTAGCTTACATATGTGATATATTATACACCTACTAGATATATGTATATATATATATTTGTATGCGATGTAGATATATATTAAATATGTATATTTGTGACACGACATATTAGGAGACCGATACGAAACAAAAACCCCTCCTACGATAATATTAAGTTAGTAAGCATGAGGCAATAAGATTGACCCACGTGGTCTTCCATTATTATAGGAAGAAATTGAATCACGATATAGGTTGAATTGGTCGAGTCCCTCGAGACTTACCTATCTACGTGATCGAGTTCTTACCTACAACATAGAGATGTCACCGATGACCTGAGGGCATGGTATACTTGGTCGAGTCCCTCGAGGGCATATCATCGAATCAGACTCATCTTGTAACGATGGTGATGACTTAACTGAATATCATAATTGGTTGAGTCCCTCGAGACCATGATGATTCAGAGGTCAAACGTGATGGGAATCATAAGGAGTTGTGATTGACAAGAGTTGCCTACCTTTTGAGCTTAGTGCAATTAGTCGAGTCCCTCGAGGTTGCACTAAGATGCCAATTGGATCTCGATCCCCACTAGGAGTCTGCCGGAGACTTCCGTCTCATATATTGAGGGTGTCGTGTGATTCACTAAGAAAATAGTAGGAGTACATTAAGATAAAAGTCCATATCTTAATTATATTTTCTGTAAAATCTGTATGTTATTTATTTTTGCTATATCTTGTTTTATCAGAAATATGTCGCTCACAAACCCCCTATATGATACACTTGATGCCAATTGCCTCACTGGTCTAAACTATATAGATTGACTCTGCAATTTACGAATTGTTCTCATAGCGGAGAAAATCACATATGTCCTTGATACAATTCTGCCCACGACAGAAGAAAGGACAAGCAAGGATGAGATCACTCGCTATGTGAAGTATATAGATGATTCCACGTTAGTAAAATGTTACATATTGGCCTCCATGACTCCTGAGTTACAAAGACAACATAAGAGCATGGATGTAGATTCTATCTTTCTTCATCTCCGCTAACTATTTGAGAAAGAGGGAAGAACTCAAAGATATAAGATGTCTAAGAAATTCTTTCAAGCTAGGATGACAGAAGGGACATTAGTTGAGAACCATGTCCTAAAGATGATAGAGTGGATTGAGAAACTCACAGGTCTAGGAATAGTCCTAGAGGATAACCAATACGTTGATCTTATACTCTCCCTGAGCTCCTCAACATGTTGAGGGAAGTTGAGAGTGCCATCAAGAAGGAGAAGCCAATTCTCTATATTGGTGAGACCAAAAAGAAAAGAAAGGCCAGCAAGACCCTTAAGAAGGGTTAGGGCAAAGAAAGACCAGGTAAGACAAAGTTTGTCAAGAAATACCTACGAAAGGATAAAGGACAATGCTTCTATTATAGCCAAGATGGACATTCAAAGAGGAACTGCAAGGACTACCTTGCAAAGAAGGTGAGACAAAAGCTTGGAGAAGCTTAAGGTATATTCATGATCAGTCTCTACGTGTCAGATTTTCATGATAACACATGGGTATTGGATATCGGGAGTATTTATCATATCTGTAATTCGTTATAGGTTTTGGCAAGACCTAGGAGATTGGCTAGATGTGAGATGGACCTCAAGATATGCAATGGAGCCAGAGTTGCTGCAGTTGTTGTTGGAGAGGTCATCCTACATCTGCATGGTGAAACTATTATTGTATTAGATGCATGCTACTTTATTTCTTATATTATCAAAAACATTATTTCTATCTCTTGTTTGACAATTAGTAGATATAAATTAGTTTTTAAGAATAATAGTTATTCAATAATTATGGATAATAAGATCATCACTAAAGGGACCCTTATAAATGGCTTATATATGTTAGACACTTCTCTACATATCATGAATATAAATATGTCTAAGACAAAAATAGATGAGGTGAATAATATATACCTATGACATTGTAGGATAGGTCATATACATGAGGGAAGGATTCAAAAGTTGCTGAAAGATAGATACTTAGATCCATTTGACTATGAGACATATGCAACTTGCGAACCTTGCCTTCGTAGGAAGATGACTAACTCTCCTTTTAGTGGAACTGGAGAGAGAGCCACCGAGTTATTGTAACTCATACATAGTGATGTATGTGGTCTCATGTCGACTTAGACTATAGGTGGTTACTCATACTTCATTATATTCATTGATGATTTCTCTAGGTATAGATACATGTGCTTAACGAAATACAAATCTAAGGCCTTCGAGAAATTCAAAGAATATAAGAATGTGGTAGAGAACCAAATTAAATAGAGTATTAAGACTCTTAGATTAGATCGAGGAGAGTACTTGAGTACGAAGTTCACCCATTTCCTCAGGGACAATGAGATTCTATCCCAGTGGACACCTCCTTATACACCTCAGCTTAATGGTGTATCAGAAAGAAGGAATCACACATTGTTAGATATGGTGCAATCCATGATAAGTTTCACTGACCTACCCATTTCATTCTAGGGGTACGCCCTAGAGACTACAACTTATCTTGTAAACAGAGTTCCATAAAAATCGGTAGTATCTACACCATATGAGATATGGAAAGGAAAGAAGCATGATCTTAAGATTGTTAAGATTTGGGGTTGTCTTGCCTACGTTAGAAGACACATCCCTGATAAGTTAGAATCAAGGATAGAATGGTGCACATTCGTGGGATATTCAAAGGAAACTTATGGGTATTATTTCTATTGTCCTGAGGACCAAAAGGTCTTTGTTGCCAAAAGAGTTGTGTTCCTTGAGAAGAAACACATTCTTAGTAGAAACAGTGGGAGTGAGATAGAATTGAGTGAGGTTGGATAACCTAGCTCAGTAATCATTCGAGAGCTTGAGTTTGTTCAGGTACCTAATATAAAAGTTCCAACTTTACGTAGGTCTAATAGAGTATCTCGCCCTCCTAAAAGATATGTGGGACATATCAGTAGAGATAACTCTCAGGACATTGATTCTCAGACCTATGAGGAGGTTATTATGAGTATAGACTCTGGGAAGTGACAAGAATCCATGAATTTTGAGATGGATTCCATGTACTCTAACAAGGTTTGGAACCTTGTGGATGTACCTGAGGGTATTGTACCCATCGACTGCAAATGAATCTTCAAGAAGAAGATCAGAATGGATAGAAAGGTAGAGACCTATGAAGTAAAGCTGGTAGCTAAAGGATATCATTAAAGATAAGGAGTTGTATATGATACAACCAGATGGTAGCTAAAGGATATTATTTTGGCCATTACAGCATACTATGACTATGAGATCTGGCAGATAGATGTCAAAACGGTATTCCTCAATGGCAACCTCAAGGAAGAGGTGTATATGATATAACTAGAGGGATTTATATCCAAAGAGAGTCCAGATAAAGTGTGCAGGTTGCTTAGATCTATTTATAGATTGAAGTAAGCTTTCCAAAGTTGGAACATAAGATTTGATGAGGTGATCAGATCTTATAACTTCGTTAAAAACGAAGATGAGCCTTGTGTGTACAAGAAGGTAAATAGAAGCGCTATCACCTTCTTAGTGCTATATGTGGGTGACATCCTAATCATTGGGAATGATATAGGAATGCTCTCTATAATAAAGATTTGGCTATCTAGAAATTTCTCCATGAAAGACTTAGGGAAAATAGTATATATTTTGGGGATTCGAATCTATAGAGATAGATCCAAAAAGATACTTGGTTTGTCCTAGTCTAAGTACATAGACTCTATCGTCAAACGGTTTAGCATAGAAAATTCCAAGAGAGGTCTCATACCGATGAGACATGAAATATCACTTTCTATGAGTATGTCCCCAAGGACTCCTAAAGAAGGGACATACATGAATAAGATATCTTATGCCTCAGCGATAGGGTCTATTATATATGTGATGTTATGTACTAAGCATGATATAACATATTCTCTGAGTGTCACGAGCAGGTATCAGGCAGATCCAGGTTTAGAACACTGAAAGATAGTAAAGTGTATCCTTAAGTACCTGAGAATGACTAAAGATCTTTTACTAGTATATGGAGGAGGTAGCCTCCAGGTTGAGGGCTACACAAACTCGAGTTTTCAGTCCAACATTGATGATAGCAAGTCAAATTCAAGGTATGTTTTTACCCTGAATGGAGGAGTAGTAAGCTAAAAGAGTTCCAAGCAAGATACTACTACTGACTCGACCACAGAGGCGGAATACATTGTTGTAGTAGTGTAGCAAGATGAAGGGGTGTGGATGAAGAAGTTCATCAAGGATTTGACAGTCATACCAAGCAACGTGGAGCTGACTCCCATGTATTGTGACAGCGATAGGGCGATAATTTTAATAAAGGAACTCAGGTCTCAACAGAATTGTTCTGAGGAGATTCCATCTGATTAGAGCGATCATGACAAAAAAGGATATAGCAATGAAAATAATTCCATCCGAAGATAACATTGCAGATCCACTGACGAAGCCACAAGCTCAGATTATATTTGAGCGTCACAAGGGTCTGATGAGAATCAGACACATAGGTGATTTTGTCACGCCCCTCCAAAATATCGACAATATTTAAAATTTTCCTTACAACTAATCCAGGATCCAAACACACATTTTGAGGTCACTAAGAAAATATTCAGATCAAATTTTTACCTCTATAGTCTACAATTCATCACCTGCGTTCATAAACATACCACGCATCACTCGATAATTCATATAATCTGAACTCAACTCTTCAAAATAATAACCACACATAAACTCATAAGTGGGAAGTCTATATCACCAAATCAACGATTACCATAAATTCATATCATTACATGAATTTAACTTAACATTCCAAAATCCTATACATGAGGGATCCTTTATCTTACACAAAATCCACAGGTTTAGATTCATCGTCACATTTCATAAGATGCAGAGTAGCTTATACAACAAAAACATATGCTAACAAAGATCCAAAATCTTCTAAACTTTCCACCGCAATCTTAACAATTAAGCAAGCGATACGCTATCCTGAAAAATTTATCAACAAACGAGGTGAGCATAAGGAGCTCCAAGTGACTAGCATATCCATATCAAAATAATACAATTTCCAAAGGGATACTGCAAAGTACAAGGCGAATATACGATTTCGTAGACATAATATTGTTAGGAGCGAAACATAATTGTTTTTTCAATCTTACATATTTGGTTCTGACGGATGGGGCATAGAGTAATTGGAGCATCAAGAACAAAGGAAACATATCGGAGCTTATCGGTGGCATACGAAATGTTACGAAGCATATCAACGGCATATGGAATATTTCAAGTAAAATCATCGATGAATGAAGCATTTCAGAGCATATCAAAAACAAATATCGTACAGAAGCTCAAACGTCGTCCTTGACGTCGCAATCATATCATTCTTATCCAGAGCATGAACAGAAACAACTCACCAAAACTCTGGATGTCATATCAAACATATAGAAGGTGTAGTGGAATCTCAGTCAGAATGTGATCCATCCATTTCTGAATGACCACCTGACAAATGTCTCCCACGTCTGGGAGCTCCATCCACCCACGTCTAGGTGAAGTCAGAAGGGGCCGGCAGAGCATCGCAGGCTCTAAGCACATACCCTTTACCATTTCTGGCAAAGGTCCAGAATATCCCACAGAGCGGGACCCCACATAGCGGGTAATAAGCGCATACCCTTTACCATTTCTGGCAAAGGTCCAGACAATCCCACACACCAGAGTACAAGAGGGCAGTTTTAACAATAAGTAGCATATGTCGGAAACACACGCGGAACAACAAAACGTGCATGTGCCTTTTCGAGATAATACGAAACAAAGAACAAATCTCTCACAAATATATTCAGATTTGGAATGAAATGAAAACAAGAATGTACAGGGATTCCAAGCAATCATATTTAGCTCAATTCCAATAAGAAGGTTAGACGAATTCAATTATCCAAATAAATGGAACAGAATACGCGAAATCGACTAAAGCTCGATTTCGGACAGATTTCTAGTGGCACAGCAAACAAATATTTCAGAATATCAATTATGCTCCAATACCCATAAGAAAGTTATGGTCGAACCATATATCAATCTATATTTTGATGGAACAAATTTCGTATGAAACAGGGTTCCCAACATGGAGTTACTTTTGATTTGGTAACCCAAAGGCAAAAACACAATCACTGTTTTGCAGAATTTATAGGGTCGGATTCAACAGATAATAGGGTAGGCAATTGAATTCCAAAATTTTCAAACTATATGTAAAAAGAAAGATTTTCATATCTAGTTTATAAAGAATTAATTTTTGTCTAAATCAGAGACTCCAACAGCGAGTTATACATAATTTAGTGAGACACGGTTAGAAACTGCAAACTCTGTTTTACATATTACATAGTATCAATTAAAACAAATGTTTGGACATGCTATTGAACTTCAAAGTTTTCAATTTTAGTGTCAAAAGAAAGATCTATCAGTCTAGATTCATATAAAATAAGTTTAACCTAAATCAAAAATTAGTACAATAATCTACAGCCGGAACAAGGCAGAAGGGTCAGGACTTTGATAATTTTCCAGATTCAAATCTTATACCCAACAAGAGAGATTTCAGCTTTGCAGGTCTTGAATTCAACAATTAATTTTAGAAAGCAACGCAAAACAACAAAGATAAAGTATCAGAAGGCAAAAAAAATATAGGATAGAACACTTGCCTTTGATAATTTTGACCCTAAGTGAAAAGATTTGAGCAAGAACCCTTAAAGCCCCAAATTTTCTTCTTCTTCTTCTTCTTCTTTCTTTCTTTCTTTTTTTTTTTTTTTGAACAGATCACCCACGCAGCTGCCTTCTCTGCTTCCTTAAGAATGAAGGCAGAGAGGCTTAAACCGTGGAATTTGTCATTTTTTTACATTTTATAATTTAGTCCTTGTATTTAGTACATTTAGGATTTGGTCCTTAGGGTTTACATATAGGTCCTTAGATTCTTTCTTTTTTTTTTTTGTTTTGAACAGATTACCCAAATCTTACAAATAAGTTACTTCTGATTCATACTCTATTTCCTTTGTCAATTTAAAATGAATGCTTACATTATCACCAGAAATTTATACGAAAATTCGGAAATGAGGGATGTTACACTCTCCCCCCTTAAAAGAAAAATTTAGTCCTCTAAATTTATCGTACCTCTATCGATGAAAAGACTGGGATACACCTTTTTCATTTCCTCCTCTAGCTCCCAAGTTGTCTCCTCTGCAGAATGATGTCTCCAATTTACTTGAACCAGTGGGATGACCCGATTCCTTATGACTTTTTCTTTCTTATCAACAATCTGAATAGGCTCTTCCACATAAGATAAATCTTTATCGATCTCCACCAGCTCATACTTAATGATGTGAGAAGGGTCATATATATACTTTCTAATCATCGAGACATGAAATATATCATGGACATGGCACAATGCTGGTGGCAAGGCAATCCTGTATGCGACAGAACCAACCCTCTCAAGAACCTCAAAAGGTCCAATAAATCTTGGGCTTAATTTTCCTTTCTTCCCAAACCTTATAATGCCTTTGGAAGGGGAGACTTTTAAGAATACAAAATCTCCGATTTCAAACTCAATATCTCGTCTTCTATTGTCGGCATAACTCTTTTGACGACTCTGAGCAGTCTTTAACCTTTTCCTTATAACTTGAATTTTCTCGGTAGTTTCTTGTACCGTCTGCTAACGACTTCTGTCACCAACTTCCTCCCAACATATAGGTGTTATGCACTTTCGCCCATATAAAGCTTCATAAGGAGCCATCTGAATACTTGAATGATAACTATTATTATACATGAACTCAACTAGTGAAATATCCTTATCCCATTCACCATTCCAATCCATAACATAGGCTCTAAGCAAATCCTCAAGTGTTTGAATTGTTCTTTCTGACTGACCATCAGTCTGAGGATGATATGTAGTACTAAACTTAACTTTAGTGCCCATCAACTCCTGCAATCTTCTCCAGAATCTAGAGAGAAATCTGGAGTCTCTATCAGAGATGATCTCCATTGGAATACCATGAAGTCTTACTATTTCATTGACATATAAATCTGCAAGTTTATCAAGCGAATAAGTCATATTAATCGGTAGGAAGTGTGCAGATTTTGTTAACCTATCAATGATAACCCAAATAGCATCATGCTTCCTAGAGGTTCTGGGTAATCCTGAAACAAAATCCATAGTAATACATTCCCATTTCCATTCAGGGATATCTAAAGGTTGCAACAACCCTCCAGGTCTTTGGTGTTCTACTTTGATTTCGACAAGTCAAACATTTTGAAACATACATTGCAATTTCCTTCTTCATGCCTTCCCACCAATAATGACTTTGAAGATCTCTATACATCTTAGTGCTCCCCGGATGTATGGTGTACTTTGAAGTATGACTTTCCTTTAGGATTTGATTCTTGATATCTGGTTCATTTGGTACACATACTCTCTCCCCAAATCTCAATAGGCCATCCTTTGAAACTTGAAATTGTGGCTTCAATTCCTTTTCTACTTCATTCCTCAAGTAGATTAAATGTGGATCTCGTAATTGTGCTTCCTTAATTTGTTGAATAAGATTAGATTGCACTTGAATGGAGGCCATCAATATCATCGAGTCTTGCTCTTTCCTCAAAGCTTTCAAATCAAAATTTTCTTTTAATAACTTCCATTGCTTCACGACCAGACTAGCCATAAAACTTGTAGATTTCCTACTAAGTGCATCAGCTACAACATTGGCTTTGCCCGGGTGATAACGGATGGCACAATCATAATCCTTCAGAAGTTCTATCCATCTTCGCTGCCTCATGTTTAACTCTTTCTGAGTGAAAATATATTTTAAACTCTTGTGATCAGTGAAGATTTCAAACTGTAGACCATACAAATAATGTCTCCAAATCTTTAGAGCAAAAATAATTGCTGCTAACTCCAAATCATGAGTCGGATAATTCAATTAATAACCTTTAAGTTGCCTAGAAGCATAAGCAATTACTCTCCCTTCCTGCATCAAAACACATCCTAGGCCTTTTCTTGAAGCATCGATAAACTACAAATCCTCACTACCACTTGGAATAGTGAGAATAGGGCACTAGTCAACCTTCTTTTAACTCTTGAAAACTTTGCTCACAATCATCACCCCATACAAATTTCATGTTCTTTTTAGTGAGTTTGGTGAGAGGTTGTGCACCGAGAGAATCCTCCACAAATCTCCTGTAATAACCGCCATGCCCAAGAAGCTTCTAACTTCTGTTACATTTGTTGGTACTTCCCATTCAACTACAACTTCTATTTTCCTTGGATCAACAGATATACCCTTCCACGAAATCACATGGCCTAAGAAAGCAACTTCATTCAACCAAAATTCACATTTGCTGAACTTCATACAACTTCTTTTCTCTTAGTATGGACAACACATCTCTCAAGTGTTCCTCATGCTCCTTACTCTTTGAATACACCAATATGTCATCAATAAATATAATTACAGATATCCAAGAGTGGTTGAAATATCCTATTCATTAGTTCCATAAAAGCCAGGGCATTTGTCAAACCAAAAGGCATCACCAAGAATTCATAATGACCATATCGAGTTAAAGTCGCTTTTGAAATATCCTCCTCCTTGATCTTCAATCGATAGTAACGACCTCGTGTCAATCTTAGAGAATATTTGTGCACCTGCAATTGATCAAACAAATCATCAATTCTAGGTATGGGATACTTATTTTGATGGTCACCGATTCAACTGCCTATAATCAATACAAAGCCTCAATGTTCCATCCTTCTTCTTCACTAATAGTACCGGAGCACCCCATGGGGATACACTGGGTCGTATGAAACCCTTATCTAATAATTCTTGTATTTGCTTCTTTAACTCCTCTAGCTCGAGTGGTGTCATTCGTAGGGAGGCTTAGATATTGGGGACTAGATCAATAGTAAATTCACCCTCTCTATCTAGAGGTAAACCAGGCAAGTCATCTGGGAATACATCAGGAAATTCTTTGACCACTACAATTTCATCTAGGTGGGTTTCCTAATCTGAATGCTCCTTTACACACACCATATAACAAAAATAACCTTTCTGCATAAGACGATAAACTTGAAGTGCTGATATCAAGCAAGGAGGCAAATCATGCCTAATGCCCTCAAAGAAAAATATAGGCTGATCTGGTATGCAGAAAGTAATTATTTTTTTGTAACAATCAATACTAGCATGATGAGAAGATAACCAATCCATGCCAAGTATAATATCAAAGCCCTGGATCTCTAGGAGAATCAAATCAGCAAGGAGTTCGCGGTCTCCAATAGAGATCAAACAAGATGGGTAGACCAAGTTTGTTGCCAATGAATCTCCAACAGCAGTTGTTACATATAACATATAATCCAGGGGTTTAGGTAGAATATCCAAGTGACAAGCAAAGTATTGTGAAACAAACGATAAGTTGGAGCCGGGATCAAACAAAACTTTTGCATTTCTTTTAGAAACATAAAGAATACCTTCCACCACTGATTTGGAAGCCTTAGAATCTTGTTCAGTGATAGCGTACACTCTAGCATGGGCTGAGGGTCTAGGAGGCGATGGCTCTTTCTTCCTTTTCAGTGGGCAATCTCTTAATTGATGATCTAGCTTTCCACAACCAAAACATGCTCCAGTCACCCGAAAACACTGACTTGTTTCATGATTTAATCCACATTTTGCACATAACTGAGTCCTCCCCAATGGTTTCCTTTTCTCAAATCCAGATGTCTTGAACCTCTTGTTACTAGCTTCATATTCATTTTCTCTCCTGCTTTTGCCAGTAAATTTGTCCCTTTTGTTCTTGCCAATGATTTCTTGAATTTCCTCCATGTCTCTTTCAATTTTCAAAGCTCTTTCTACCGTATCAGCATATGTTCGTAATTTTAAAGCTGACATTCAGCTTCTTATTGGCCGTAATCCCTTTCAAACCTTCTTGCTTTTCTAGATTCATCATCATCATATGTGTGGCAAACCCGAGAGCTCGGTGAATTTAGATTCATCTGTAATCATACTTCCTCGGATAAGATTCAAGAACTCCAATTCTTTTGCTCTCTCATACAATCTGGAAAATATTTATCGTTAAACTTTTCTTGGAATAACTTCCATGTCATTGGCTCATGTTTGATTTCGACATCCTCTTAATCATTCTCCACCGTGTTCGACTTCTCCTTCCAAAGATAAAGGTGGCAAGAAAACCTTTCGATCATCAAGGTAATTTAAAGCATCAAATATTTTCTCTCGCATCATCCATCGCTCGCCACCATTGGACCGGACTCACCATTAAAACCGGGAGGACTAAGCTTCTTAAACTCCAATTCCCAACCCCGTCTGGTTTGATGTCTCTCCATCATTACTTCCTTGATGGACAGTTGTTGTTGTTGTTGCATCACTTGTGTCATAGTCTCCAAAGTCCGCATGATACCACTCAATTGATCGGAGATGCAACAGAGAACCAGATGATCTCGTCATCCTCGCTTCCTAAAACATCAAAAAAAATATTTTCTTTGATCAATCTCTAAATGATAGTCAATAAACCTCAAAAAGAGAATATTCTTAGTGATTCTCAAATCATGCTATGATACCACCTCTGTCACGCCCCTCCAAAATATCGACAATATTTAAAATTTTCCTTACAACTAATCCAGGATCCAAACACACATTTTGAGGTCACTAAAAAAACATTCAGATCAAATTTTTACCTCTATAGTCTACAAATTCATCACCCTGTGCAGTTCATAAATATACCACGCATCACTCGATAATTCATATAATCTGAACTCAACTCTTCAAAATAATAACCACACATAAACTCATAAGTGGGGAAGTCTATGCAGTCACCAAATCAACGATTACCATAAATTCATATCATTACATGAATTTAACTTAACATTCCAAAATCCTATACATGAGGGATCCTTTATCTTACACAAAATCCACAGGTTTAGATTCATCGTCACATTTCATAAGATGCAGAGTAGCTTATACAACAAAAACACATATGCTAACAAAGATCTGCCCAAAATCTTCTAAACTTTCCACCGCCTCAGCCCAATCTTAACAATTAAGCAAGCGATACGCTATCCTGAAAAATTTATCAACAAACGAGGTGAGCATAAGGAGCTCAGCAAGTGACTAGCATATCCATATCAAAATAATACAATTTCCAAAGGGGATACAGTTGCAAAGTACAAGGCAGAATATACGATTTCGTAGACATAATATTGTTAGGAGCAGAAACATAATTGTTTTTTCAATCTTACATATTTGGTTCCTGACGGATGGGGCATAGAGTAATTGGAGCATCTCAGTAACAAAGGAAACATATCGGAGCTTATCAGTGGCATACGAAATGTTACGAAGCATATCAACGGCATATGGAATATTTCGAAGCAAAATCATCAGTGAATGAAGCATTTCAGAGCATATCAAAAACAAATATCGTACAGAAGCTCAAACGTCGTCCTTGACGTCGCAATCATATCATTCTTATCCAGAGCATGAACAGAAACAACTCACCAAAACTCTGGATGTCATATCAAACATATAGAAGGTGTAGTGGAATCTCAATCAGAATGTGATCCATCCATTTCTGAATGACCACCTGACAAATGTCTCCCACTTTTGGGAGCTCCATCCACCCACGTCTAGGTGAAGTCAGAAGGGGCCGGCAGAGCATCGCAGGCTCTAAGCACATACCCTTTACGATTTCTGGCAAAGGTCCAGAATATCCCACAGAGCGGGACCCCACATAGCGGGTAATAAGCGCATACCCTTTACCATTTCGCAAAGGTCCGGACAATCCCACACACCAGTACAAGAGGCGCTTTAACAATAAGTAGCATATGTCGGAAACACACGCGGAACAACAAAACGTGCATGTGCCTTTTCGAGATAATACGAAACAAAGAACAAATCTCTCACAAATATATTCAGATTTGGAATGAAATGAAAACAAGAATGTACAGGGATTCCAAGCAATCATATTTAGCTCAATTCCAATAAGAAGGTTAGACGAATTCAATTATCCAAATAAATGGAACAGAATACGCGAAATCGACCAAAGCTCGATTTCGGACAGATTTCCAGTGGCACAACAAACAAATATTTCAGAATATCAATTATGCTCCAATATCCATAAGAAAGTTATGGTCGAACCATATATCAATCTATATTTTGATGGAACAAATTTTGTATGAAACAGGGTTCCCAACATGGAGTTACTTTTGATTTGGTAACCCAAAGGCAAAAACACAATCACTGTTTTACAGAATTTATAGGGTCGGATTCAACAGATAATAGGGTAGGCAATTGAATTCCAAAATTTTCAAACTATATGTCAAAAGAAAGATTTTCAAGTCTAGTTTATAAATAATTAATTTTTGTCTAAATCAGAGACTCCAACAGGGAGTTATACATAATTTAGTGACACACAGTTAGAAACTGCAAACTCTGTTTTACATATTACATAGTATCAATTAAAACAAATGTTTGGACATGCTATTGAACTTCAAAGTTTTCAATTTTAGTGTCAAAAGAAAGATCTATCAGTCTAGATTCATATAAAATAAGTTTACCTAAATCTAAAATCAGTATAATAATCTACAGCCGGAACAAGGCAGAAGGGTCAGGACTTTGATAATTTTCCAGATTCAAATCTTATAACCAACAAGAGAGATTTCAGCTTTGCAGGTCTTGAATTCAGCAATTAATTTTGGAAAGCAAGGCAAAACAACAAAGATAAAGTATCAGAAGGCAAAAAAAATATAGGATAGAACACTTGCCTTTGATAATTTTGACCCTAAGTGAAAAGATTTGAGTAAGAACCCTTAAAGCCCCAAATTTTCTTCTTCTTCTTCTTCTTCTTTCTTTCTTTCTTTCTTTTTTTTTTTTGAACAGATCACCCACGCAGCTGCCTTCTTTGCTTCCTTAAGAATGAAGGAAGAGAGGCTTAAACGGTGGAATTTGTCATTTTTTTACATTTTATAATTTAGTCCTTGTATTTAGTACATTTAGGATTAGGTCCTTAGGGTTTACATATAGGTCCTTAGATTCTTTTTTTTTTTTTTTGTTTTGAACAGATTACCCAAATCTTACAAATAAGTTACTTCTGATTCATACTCTATTTCCTTTGTCAATTTAAAATGAATGCTTACATTATCACCAGAAATTTATACGAAAATTCGGAAATGAGGGATGTTACAGATTTATTTTAGGTCAAGTGAGAGATTGCTAGTTACAGGTGTCCTGCAAGCCAATCATATGAGTGACGACACGTGTGACACACTACATAATATTTTTGCTTATGATTAATATTAACATATTCTCATTTTATATTATTTGTCGCATATATATTGTGATGTCCTTAGTTCTGTGCAATAGGAATCGGATCGTGATGAGATCACGATAATGAAATTGATTCACTTTTAAACACAGATCCTAAATAATCCCAGTTATAGGTTACTCAAGAGGGACATTGAGATAACCGGACAGATCGGTGTACTATATACCCATCCATATGATAGAGGTGACTGGTCTCATAGCCACTTATGTAGAGACACTAAGGATATAATACAGGTACTCATTAGAGAATGAGTTCACTGATTGATCTGTTTATGAAATGCTATATGATTAATGATACTTAATGTTAGACAGTGATTCCATAGTCTCGGTTATGTATCTGGTCCTTAGACTTGAGACACTAAGGATGTCTTATATGGGAACTTCCTTTTTTGACGTCGGACTTACAAGTTTGGAAAGTTTTAGATCTGGTATAGTTGGTTATTGGAATTGGTAGCTAACCTTACGAAGTCAATTGAGTGTCAATAGAGGATCATCCACTCTCGGTATCATGAGAAGAATATCTCATATGTGCTTGCTTAGACAAATCCTTGGCTAGGGTCATTCGTATTGAGAGAAGGAATTCTCTAGTAAAATCTGAATAGAGCAAGACAAATTGATTCCGTATATGACCTGACAGTACCATTTCCAATATACGGTCTCTGAGATATTTTGGATGAGGGATTATAGATACATGGTAACTGTGGACAGACAAATCCAATGGATTTGATCCCCCTTGTATCGTCTAGGGACTATGTCGTAGTGGCCTAGTACGTCCATAGTCGATAAGTCGAGTGAATTATTATGGGGATAATAATTCACTATATCAGAAGGAGTTCTGATGGGAGTGACTCACAGCCAGCTCAGTATCGGGCCTAGAGGGTCACACATATATGGTGGATATTTCAGCTGATAGAAGATTGGATGAAGATTCAATTAGCCTATATTCTCATTAGATGAGACCCTATGCTGATGGGCTCTTTGATTAAGGCCCAATTATAGGTCTAAGAAGATTATTGGATAAAGATCCAATAATGTAAGATTAGTGGGTTATTGGATGGAGATCTAATACCCACTAGGGAAGGAGCCTAGGGTTTTGGTGGCTCTCTATAAATAGGAAGGGAGACTTATGGTTCATAGGTTGCAGCTTTAGCCACTACCTTATATTCTCCTCCCTCCCTCTGAGCAAGTTGGAGGAGTTTCGCTATAGAGATCTATCGTGTGGCTAGAGAGAATGATGCTTGACCTCCTTCATCTTCTCTATCTGAATATAGAATACAAGGATATACGATCTCCCTTGGTAAAATCAATCTCTCACGTATCACGGTTTTTTTATTTTTGTAGTTTTCTCACGACCCCAATCTTTTGTATGACGATTTGATCTACGTGGGAAATCAATTTTTATTTTGATTTCTGCTGCACATGTGATGCACCCGCTGAGGTTTTTCAACACTACCCTTGGCTATCATCCTCTACTTGGAGGCTTCAAATCATAGTCCCGACATTGTTGTCATTTGCTGCCTTCAACCTGAAGATTGCAGCTACTCTTCAGTCAGTTTATTTGACAGGTGGGAGATCCTTATGTCATGACATCAATGAGCTTATTCAAAGCTAAATTGGAGGCTTTCAAAATGCATATGGATGCTAAATTACATGCTCTCTTCGAAGAGTTTAGATTGGGTCGATCACCAAGCCCAATAAGATCACAACATAGTACAAATTCAGATTATAAAAAGAACATTGACGAAGAACTAGCGATGATCCATAAAACCTCCACCATCCAAGAGTACCAAACTATACTTGAAAGATTATCTAATTAAACTTATGATTAGTCTGAAAAATAGATATTGAGAACTTTCATTGAGGGCTTAAAACCAGAGATTCAAGAAGAAGTTAGATAGCCATACACACTTAAGGCAGCTATCTCCTTCGCTTGACTACAGGAAGATAGGCTGAACCAAGATGCTCAGAGGACTAAAGCCATCATACAACAAGCAATATAGAGACCCTTGGCCTCATCTACCACCAGCCAGTCACCTCAGCCAAAAAAGTTAATAAGAGAAGAGCTTTATAACAGATCGATAAACAGCTATGTGGGAATTATGATAAACTATGAAGCCTAGAACACCAATATAAAAAAAGGAGACAATGCTAATAATTGTACCCATTGAAGAATCCAAATTTGAAGATATGACTCTCGAGCCCAAGGAGAAGGATTCACTACAACCGGCCACCCGTATAGTCCCGACCTTAGCCAGTTACACCTACTTACGAAAATTGAAGATCGAAGGGTTTCTCGAGCAGTAGTCCGTCATCATCCTCATTGACGCTAGGAACACACACAACTTCATGAGCAGTAAGGTTATTGCCCACTTAATGCTCTAAAAAGAAAATTACAATGGGTTCGAAGTCAAGGTAGCTAACAGCCAAATTCTGAAGTACAACCAGAAGGGCTCGTGGATTAAACTAATCCTACAAGAGCAAGATGTAGTTGCTAATTTTTTTTCTCCTCCCTCTTGATGATTTTGTTATAGTGCTCAACATTGATTGGTTGTCCATAATTGGAGACATTTTCTAAAATTTTTTAAAGCTAACCATGAAATTTTTCAATAAAGAAAAACAAGTGGTCCTACGAGGGAGCCAAGCAACTACGACCACAGCGTAACACTTGGAGAGGTTACCAAAAGAAGAATCTAGTAGTTTCCCAATTCAAATTCAAGAGTTTCATGAGATTGAAAATAAGAACCCTCTCCCACATCTTGCTGAAATTTTGGACGTCTCCACCAAACCGAGCCGACTACCTCCTCTGAAGCTGTCTGACCCCCCTATGCTAAACTGATCGAAACTTCTACCAACTGTTGTTAGGCCAAATTGCTTCCTACGACCTCAAAAGGTTAAAATAAAAGGGTTACCCAAGAGATGACAGAGACATAGATTATTTGGCCATGCTTATTTCTCGCTATAACACATCCCTACATCCTTTTCCCTGGATATAAACTACTTCTAAAGTGTTACATCCTGTCGAACTCACCAGGGTTGTTGATGTAGCACTTCCATATCTCATGTGACTTCCACAACTTTTCCTAGGATCAGACCATGATGCTTAGTGACTTCCTTGATGATGACCTCCGATCTACGGCCCAAGACCGCGAGAAAATTGAGCCTCTCTAGTGGTGAAATCAGAAAAGGGGAAGGATCATTCATAGGACTCAACGAAGTATGAACATTATCCCTCTCATTATAAAGAAAGATGCACAACCTTAGCCGAGTGGAACTATAGCCCTCATGACCACGATGTCATTTACACCAAATCGTGGCAAGATGTTTATTATTAGAGCAAACATATCCAGAGTGGGGGTCAGCACCATCCTCATGCAAGATGGTCATTAGCATAAAGAAGTGAAAATGGGCCCCGAGAAATCACCACTCCTACCCACCTCAGACTCAGATCAAGCTCACACCACTAGAGATTTTATCAGAGGACAACCCTCACTCCAAAAGAAGGTACAACTACTATTATATATTAACCACGTTGCAGCCCATGTAAGGAAGAAACTTCTCCCTGACAAACGCTGAAGCAGAAGAAAGTTTCCTAGGAAAGATCAAGTCCCCCTTCATCTCCAGTTCCACCAGCACGAAATTCAAGCCTAAAAAAAGTGGTCTACCTATTTCTTTAGGCCTTGCAAAATTAGGGACCACATTGGGGCCCTAACATGGAGATTATATCCGTGCACCAGTTAAAGATTAAAGCTGATCCTCTAGGTATCTTACCTCAAATGGAAATTTAAATAAGACTACTCAGCCTAAATCTATCCAACTGACACCCAAATTGATGAGGAGGCCAAAGTTTAATTAATGGTCGCATAGGAGAAGCTGAAGACTTGGTTCCCAGAGTTCATGAACCCTCAGCTTCGAGGACAAGGTTGATTCAAAGAGGGCTGGCTTGATAGGACTTCAACAAGGTTGAGTCCTAATCATCCTAGAAGTAATCAATAAAAACTCTATAAGATTATAATAAAACCCTACATAGTCATTTTTATCCTATAAAGAAGTATAACTAGGGTTTAATTTGGGGCCTTAGGGCTTCCTACCTATCACCTCTCTTATTGGGTTGGTTGGCTAGAGTTTCTAACATAGGGGCGTAGCTTGTGTAGCCACTTATGTCGTCGCCCCCTTTATTTATGCATTGTAGCTATAGGAGGGGCAAAAGGGAGAATTCACTTAGAAAGCATCCCCTAGGACTAGGGGTTTCGAGCCCTATATAAATATGTAGTCTCCACTTTTTTTAGGAAGGCAAGATCAATATACAATTCAGCCATATAACTAACTACTAAGAGAGAAAAACCTATAGTGTTTTAAGGATTGATCCCCCTCAAAGATCAAAATCTATAGAGCTTAATCTGAAGTTCTATCAATTAGTTTAGACCCATAGATAGCCTCAACTATGAGAGGGGAAACGAAGATGAAGCCATACTTGCAAGAGAATTAAGAGAATTTGACCTTATTTCTATTGAGCCATATGACCGACAACTAGGAGGGACGGACCCTTATAGCGTTTCAAGGGTTGATCCCCCTCAAAGATCAAAATCTATAGAGCTCAATTTGAAGTTCTATCAATTAGTTTAGACCCGTAGGTGGTTCGATTGCTTGGCTTCCTCATGTTTTAGAGCTTCAAAAAGGCCATAGCCTCAACTATCAGTTGTGTGTCGTGCAGGTTGAGCAGTGAGAGGGGAAATGAAGATGAAGTCATACTTGCAAGAGAATCAAGAGAGGTGAAAAAACCATCACAATATAAAATGTAGTCAAAATTTTCTTCCCTGGTAGATTCATAGAGATCATAGTTCTACTACCCTCAGGATCAGGACCACCCTGATAAATCCCATTCATGAGGGCTAGCTGCCCTGAATACTAAGGATGGAGGTTTAACATGATTGTGGAATTTGGCCTTATTTCTATTGAGCCAAGGATACCAGAAGCCATAGGAGATGAGTCTATGGATCTCAGTGGTAATTGCTATAGCTGTCCCTTTCCCTGGGCCAAGTACTCGTGGACCAGGGGCCAAAGAATTTAAAACAAAGACCAGCTTTATATTGAAGCAGACTCCAAAAGGTAGTAGCAAAAGGGCATTCAAGGAATATGTGCTAGGATAAGTCAACATGGAGCAGTGGAGATTACATACAAAACAACTATCTACTTTGTGATGGGAAAGATGAGCAAATAAATTAGATGTTGGAAGATGATTCCAGGATAATTTCAAAAGAGAAAGTTTGACCTTTGGTGAAATAGAAAGTTGTCATGTTGCTTTCCAGCCATATCAAACCTCAACCTTAGAGTCTGATTTAATATACTGATAGGCACCGCTGGTAGAGAGAGAGCCCAAAGGATCGGTCTTCTAAATCCATATGTCATCATTGGGGCGCCTAAGAATATCAATTTTAAGAATCATTTCAAACAAGGAGGAATGAAAAAGATGCTCAAGTATAGAAACATTCCAAGGGTTAGCAATCAGAAACTCAAAAACAACACAAAAATTAGAGATTTCCCCCACATTAATCAAGGTAAGTCAGAAACTAAGATGAATGTTATCAATCCATAAATCATTCCAAATGTTGGTATTACTACCATTGCTAATCATCTTCCTAAAGCCTCCTTTAATACTCTTGGTAAGATTGTTGATATTGCACCTAGACCAAGAAAGATTTTTAGGAGAAGGGTTAATCCAAGGGTGAAGATCCCCATATTTAGCTTTAAGGATGCCAACCTAGAGAGAATCAAAGTTATTAAGGATTGACAGAATCCACTTGGCACAAATTGGCTTCTTGACTGTCATAAGATCATGCAAACCTAGACCTTGTAGTGTTTGGGTTTAAAAATGATGTCCCAACTAGTAATCATCATATGAGAAGTGGAGGAGTTCATATTTCAGAAAAAATTCCTAGTAACACGGGTCATATGGTTAAATATGGAATCTGATATGCTGTAATTAAAGAGATGAGTCAGAATAGAGTTAATTGTAGAGTTAATTAGAACCATTTTCGTAGCCTGAGAAATAAGACCCTTATTGCATCCTTGGACATGGGAGAGGGCCTTATCCATAGGGATATTTTCATAGCTTTGTGGGAGGTGGCCAAGAGAAAGGAAGGAGCCAAGGTATTTCATAAACCAATGCTTTCCCCTAATACCCAAAAGAGTTACGAGTATTTGGAGGCAAGGGACACATGCTTAGATAAGTAAAATGTTATATTTGTGCAAATTGACTTCTAGATTGGTAAGATTTTAGAAGATATCAACGGCCTTAAGGATGTTGGCACAAAATTCTGAATTAGCACAAAAAGCTAAAAGTAGGTTGTCACCAAACATTGAATATGACAGATGCACCCCCTTGAGATTAAAAGGAGTAATAAGCTTTTGAGCTCCAGAAGATGTGATTAAAGAGAAGAGGATTTGTTGTGCCAAAATAAATAGACAAGGGGAAAGGAGGTCCCTTTGTAAATAGGGGGAAGTTCATAAGGAGTGCTTTGTGAATGGCTTTGTGGGAGAGAGTAAAACTCCTTTTCTATATCTAGCTTTAGGAGGATAAGAGGAGATTGACCTTTAGATTTAGAAAGTGTATGAATTGGTTTGTCGACTATCAGGATGTTATTATGAATGGTCCTTAACAACAACAACAACAAAGTCGTAAATCCCAACTATTTGGAGTCCACTACTTGGATCTTTTGTCGCTATTGAGATCCGTAAAAAGTCATTTGTTTAGTTAAGTTTAGAGTGCTTAAATCTTTATTTATAGTTTCTATTAAAGTCCCTTTAGGTCTTCCTCTATTTCTCTTCATACCACTAACATTAATTATCTCACCTTTTTTGATTACCTTATCTGGAGGTCTCCTCAGCACATGTCTATATCATCTTAAACGATTTTCTCTTATCTTATCCTATATCGAATCGATACCTAGTTGTTCACAGATAAAAGTATTTCTTATCCTATCTTTCATAATAATTCCACACATCCATCTCAACATTCTCATCTCCACAAGATAAACTTTTTGTATATTTCTTTCTTAACTGCCCAACACTTAGATCCATCAAGTATTGTCGGTCTTACAACTGTCTTACAAAATTTTTCTTTTAATATTAAAGATGTTTAATGATTACACAAGAATCCTGTTGCCCGTCATTTTTAACCATCTTGTTTTTATTCTATGAATAGTATCTTTATCGACCTCTCCATCTTGTTGAATAGTTGATCCAAGTTGTGAATAGTCCTACCTTAGACAAAAGCAGTTGCTCGGGAGATAAGATTATGAAGGATGTTTTGATTTGGTTGGGAAGAACCTTCGGTAGGAGTTTATAAACCACATCGCAAAGAGCAATGGGTCTAAAGTACTTGACCACTTGGAGGCTATAGGTCTAAGGTCCTTGACCCACCAAGGGGTTGTCTTTCTTAGGAATAAAGGCAAAAAGAGTTTTTCCTCAACTGGGGGAGATGCCTGGATGTGTGGAAAGCAGATAAGGAATGGGATACTTGAGAACATCCTAGAAGTGTCAATGAAATTCGACACTGAAGCAGTCGTGGCTAGGATTCTTTCCAAGACCTATTTGGAAAGTGTGAAATCTCGGTGGAGAGTCAGAGGCAAAAGAAGGTAGCTGAGTTAGGTTTGGGCATAAGGACTTATGTTAAATAAATTATCTATATTGTTATATTTGTTGAATATATTATTACTAAAGAGATGGAACAATGATAGTTTTATCTTCAACCGTATGCATATAGAAATCAGTTTCTATATGCATTCTAATCTTTTAAATTCTTTGAAGGTATCTAATCATTTTGTGGTACAAGTGACAGGTTCTAGGAATCCAACAACTGACTTTAACTTTAAGGAGCTATGTAAAGAAATATAATATTTGAAGTGCCCTGATTGGTAGTTGCAATATTTGAAGAGGTGAATAGGATATATGCAGGGATATATCAGCAAATGTTCATTTATTTATTAAACAGTTTACTCGAATAAGTCCCATTTCTAGTTAGCTGCTTGAGGATCACTTTATAAATGTGGCTTTAATACAATGTCTTTTTTGCTAGTAAGCAAATTAACATATCTCTGTTGTCTGCCAATGTATTTCTATATAATTTCTATACAGACTTTTCTCACATTTATATTATCAAGTTTGTGATGAATGAGCATGGAATAACTTATATTTGTTGTTATTACTTCATTGTAGGTCTCTGTTTTGTTTCCACACACTGAATTACTTTCATCTTTATTTTTGATTCAGATTATTGGCATCATTGATCAACCTATCTTAAGAGAAAGATGGGTTGGGATTGATGGGAGAACAACAACAATGAATGGACGGGAAGTTTCAACACGTGATTGTAACAAACTTTCACAAGCTTACTTGTATGGGTTCTTTTCTTTGATAGAATATTAGTTGAATCATAGTGATTTTGCATTCAGTTGTGTGAAATTTATGGGTTTTCTACCTTGATATGAAACACAATATTTTGTCATTAGATTATTTCTTTTCTCAGGTATACGACAAGTCCGCATCTCTTTAGTGGCGATGCTGAAAAATCTTTCTGTCGTGTAAGAGATAAGGTGAGCAATGCGAATTGGCCATGTAATGTATTTTTTGCTTGATTTTTCAGTGGATAACAAAAAAAATATTAAATGTGTCAAAGTCCATGTGAGGCACACTTACTGATATTTGCTCATTTCCTCTTTGTTTATATATTTCAATGCTAGGTCAAAGTTCCACTGTATGGTTGCGATTGTTATGCTTATGCTCTTCTGGCTTCTGGATATGTTGATCTTGTAATTGAGTCTGGGCTAAAGGTGAGATATCTATTCTGAATAACTCTCTTAGGATGACCTTAATATCAGTTCAGCTTTTGTTCCACTGGGTAGTCTTTTTTGCTTCAATATTTAATAGTACAACAACCTTGGTTTGCTGTTTCTGCTTATACTGCTAGGCCCATTTTTTTTCTTCTGTATTCAAGATTCTACTTGTCAGATACTTGTCAGTGATAAGCCATTATGGTAATACCCTGTCTTGGTGTCCCAAGTCATGCTTAATGGAAGTTATGTCACAATCTAAAACAATAGACTTAAAACTGGCTTAGAACATTGGTGGAACTTAACCACATGGAACTTAAGCTCAGTATTACTAGATCTTTCTAGTCCTAGAAACCAACTCAACCCATCCTCCACTTCTAAATGTAGTACTGATCGGGGTACCACAAGCTTGGTCCTCTTTTTGGATTTGAGGTCTCTGTCAATCCTGATGTGATCAACGTGGACTAGTAATCATGAGATAGTGAAGCAGAACCTCGTTACCCCTATCTGGATGATAGGATGGATTCCTGTATTCCAACTTGAACTCTTGAAACAAATGGAGTGTTTTCATCCTATAACAATATGGAGCTGGGGTTCATAACTTCCAGTCACATTAGCATTAGAAAGTAAATGAAAAAACATATATCCAATGTCATTTTCAAGAATATATCTTTCAAGTGCCTGTTGCTCATGTAAAATCTTACTGCTTGACAGCCCTATGATTTTCTCTCGTTGGTACCTGTAGTAGAAGGTGCTGGGGGATCAATAACTGATTGGAAAGGACATAAGCTTTACTGGAAGGTCTCCCCCGAGTCACGTCCAACAAGTATGGCTCTTTTGCTTGTGCTGTTTCATCTTGTTCCTGTGACATAATTGTGTGTATTTTATTCTTGTTTGTGGTGAACCTATAACTTTTCTGATGCAATTACTAGTCTTGTTACCTTCCAACCAAGCAATTCAAATCCAAGTAGTGTGTTTAGGGAACTAGAACTTTTCATATTCTTATGCATCTCTGACATTTTCAGTTTGTTTTCCATTTCCAATTAATAAACAGATGATGCTGTAACTTCATTTCAGGTTTTAACGTGGTAGCAGCAGGGGACCCTAAGGTCCACAGACAGGCTTTGGAAGAGCTACACTGGCAGTAAGGCTCATGGTTGCTAAATCTGAATAATTGTTTATTGGCTTAGGACACAAGTCATTTGAAAGGCATTTAGGATAAAGGGCAATCGGGATCAGTATGGAGATCCGTATTTGTTACTTGGTATGCTTATGGTAACAAATTCTTTTTAACTCTGTTTGCTACATCCGATTGTGTTACAGCTTATGCAAATAAAGTGGAAGCAGTTTTCGAGGGAGCGGTATTAAGATATGGTCAACTGACCTATGGAAATACTCGTAAATGACTTCATTTGTACTTCTCATTCTACTTCTCTTTATTCTTCTTTTCTCTCTTTTGCTACTATTTGATATTCCTTTTCTTCTTCATCCTCTTCGTTCTATCGCTCCTCTTTTCACTCTTCTTGTTCTTCCTCATCTTTTTCCTCTACTCTGGTATCTCCTCTCCACTTCATCATCTTCTTAGCCTTTTTCATTTGTTTCTTACTCCTTTTTAGTATTCTTCTTACTTTTTCTCTCTCTACCTTTATTCGACTTATTTCTCTGAGTTGTAGTCGATCTTATAGTTCGATTTGCACTTGCAAATCCAAATGCAATGTTTTGTGAACGTGTGTTGAGTCTGTAAACCCAACTGATATGTTTGCTTGCGGTACTGCGTCCGGCTAAATCATGTGCCTGCGTATGACGCTCTTCAAAAGCTGGCTGCAAGTTGTAATGTTAAATGCAATAGTAGCCCCATTTTTATGTACTTTCAAACAAAGCAGTTTCCACGGTTGCCTATGATTGACTGCCTTCGCTCAGAGACACATCTGACCTACCACACCTCAAGGAGAACAAGTTCTGATGCCCTTGGAATAAAAGTATGTTATCGTTCAAATGTTTGGTTGCTGATACTTTATGTAGTCTCAGGCATCGCAAATTACACCACACCACAAGAAATGCTGATACTTAGTGTAGTATCAGGCATGCAAATTACACCACACCACAAGGAAAAAAACAAAAGCTCAGGAAAGAACGGGCAGCTGGTTCGCAGCCATTAAACTCCATCGCCTCATGAAATCCTGCACAAATGCCATGGCATGAGGCCACCCATTTACCATTTGATCTGTGTTCATTTTTCGTGTAAGATGGATCTTATATTCACGTTTCATGTTTGATGGTTCTTATAAGTTGCATTATTCTGCTTCCACACTTTTTGGCTACGTTAATGATAAAAACCAAAATTTTCATTACATACATACTTTCGCATAACTACTGATATATATATATATATATATATATATATATTTTGATGTCCTTAGATCTACTAGCAAAACACGTGAACGTACTCCATAACTTCTTTTTTTTTTTAAATGAAACTTAGAGATAGATAAGATATTTATAAAATAATTAAATTATGATCTATAAAAAAATTAATTTTTATAAAATAATCTTTCTATATTTGAATAAGAAAAACTTATCAACCCAATACGATCATCTACTGGGTGTAATCCGGCGAGAGAGCTAAGAGTTCTGTGGATCAACGCAAAGTCGAAAGCTTTGAGAACAAATGCCTTCCGCCCGAATCCTAATGCACCTACGAGTGGAGCTGTCACCTTCATCATAGTGAGCTCTCAAGGAATACTTGATCCTTAACTATCTCACCTGCCAATTGGGATGTATATTGGCAATGGGGCGTATACGTTTTCTTCTCACAGCCATTAGACATACTTTTAGCATGGGTGACGAGAACCTCCCTCTAAACACACATGCAACTCGATCCAAGGACACAAGAGAGTGACGTTTATGAGATGGTTACTTAACGAGGTACGCACGTCTAAAAGAATCAATTATCATTATATAGTTGTTATTTTTTGACCAATCGGTGATAGAAATGTAATTTATATTTAATTAGGATTTGATTAAAATTTGAGTTGAATCAGGAGCATGACATTATTGGTTTAGGCTTGGAATTTTGATATTGCCCTATTCACAATTATCTCAAGAAGAAGGGAGAGAAAGAGAGGGGCAACGTAGATAGCGAGGAGAAGGGATCGCTGGTTAGGTATCAGTTATAATTTATTTGATTTCTCTATCTTTTTTCTGTCTCTTTCTTCCCTCCAGTAATCCAACATGATATCAAAGCCTTGATTAAGATCCTATTAGAGAGAGAATTAGATCTATAGAGAGAGAAATAAATTTATAAAGAGAGAAATGGATATGTAGAGATAAACAAAATAGTGATGTTAGTGAGATAAATAGGTGCTATTATAGAGAGAGAAATAGTAGAGAGATAAAGTTGAAGGAGAGAGAAATTATAGAAGGAGAGAGAAATTATAGAAAGATAAAATTTAAGGAGAAAAATATATAGAGAGAAAATAAAGAAAACTTGAAGTGGCGCCTTTAACATGGACTATAAGATCATCGATATAGTTTAGCTTTAGATTCTATTAGGACCCTAGTTTGGATGGGTCCTAAATTTAATAACTCAAGAAGTTAATAAAATCTTGAGTCATGTAATATCCCCCCTAATTTAGCTATCATCCCCTTTTGATTGAGGAGTCGGCTAGGGTTTTAGGGAAGGAATCTTGAAGCCTTAGGGCTTCCTAGCCGCCACCCCCTTTATTGGGTAGGTCGGCTAGGGTTTGAGAAGGAGCATTTGAGGAATTATAGCCTCCTAGCCGTCGACCCCTTATTGGGCAAGTCGGCTAGGGAGGAAGGGTAAATTAGATTAATTTTCATTCAGCCTTGTGGTCGATTATCTAGGAGGGAGGAACCCTTACAATGTTCTTAGGGTTGATCCCCCTTCAAAAGATTAATCTGTGTTAGAATTCCTCTAGGGTTCTATCATCTGGTATAAGAGTGGTGCTCTTGCTACCCTTCCTACTATCCACCATATGCCAAGCAATTCTCATAATTGCTTTTGTCAATGCCATCTCCGCTGTCATCTCTCTTGTCGCAGATTAAATTAATCTATTACTGTTGCCATCATTGCATCAGAGATCTGATATTTTTCTATCACAAATACCTTTTGCTATTGTAATTTCTTATCCAAAAAAAATACCAAAAAATAAGTTTTCATCTATCATTGCTGTGAATTCTTATCATTGTAAAGTCATTATCTTTGCGAATGAACACTGCAGAAAATTTTAGTCGCCTATTTGCTACCTTTAAGCCGATCTTATTGCCATCTTTTTAAACAAAAATATTTATACACTTCATAGATCATCTTGACTTTCATCTATGTTTGATCTAACATTATAATCATCTCTGAAAACATCCTTACGTTGCTGTAATTCTTCATCACAAACTGTTGATTTTTCGACGAGAATTTTGCTACCGCAACTTGCATCACTTTTTCTCGCTATCTTGCTGTCAAAATTTTCTAATCTATTTTATCATCCTTGATATTATCAAAATTGAGATCTTGTTGTCAATTTTCTCCAAAAAATTCTTAGTTTACTACTGGAAATTTCATCGAGAAATCACTGTTTCTTCGATGATAATTCTGCTACAACAATCCAATACCTAATCATAGCATACCTCCCTCGATCCCTATCAAACCCTTGCTGCCATCAACTGCAGATCTCAAACCCTCTTCTCTGTCATAGCCCCAAAACACAACCAAACCATAGCCCAAACTGCACCCTGAACAACAACCTATTAAGCCCCAAAATTGCAACCTTCAACCTTCGATCCATCAATCTCTCGGCCACCAAATCTCCCTTTATCCCTTCAATCATAGCATGCATCGCTACCAGCAGTGATCTCTTGCTACCATCTTCCTTGGTTGTAGCCAACAACAATCTCTTACTACACAAATGATGTCAGCAGCGATCTCTCGTAGCTAACTACCTTGATTACGGCTAGCAACGATTTGATTATGACTAGTAGTGATCTCTCACTACACAATGCTGCCAACAACGATCTCTCGTTGCCATTTTCCTTAGTCGCAACCAGCAGTGATCTCTTACTGCACAAATGCTACTAGCAACGATCCCTTGCAGCCATCTATCTTGATCGTGGCAAGCAACGATTTGATCACGACCAATAGTGATCTCTCACTACACAACGCTGCCAGTAGCGATCTCTCGCTGCCATCGTCTTTGGTCATAGCCAACAGCGATCTCTTGTTGCACAAATGCTGCCAACAATGATCTCACACTGCCATCTTCCTTGCTCGTGGCTAGCAGTGATCCTTAGCTGCATAATGTGACCAACAGCAATATCTCGCTGTATAATGCTACCAACATAGATCTCTCATAGCCAACATTGATCTCTTATGGTCAGCAATGATTTGGTCACAGCCAGCATTGATTCCTCATTGCACAATTTGCCTGCAGCAATCTCTTGCTGCCATCTGACTTGCTCGCAACCAGCAGCAATCCCTCACTGCACAAGTTACTAGCAGCGGTCTCTCGCTCCAACACCTACTACCCATTGTTGCTATCTCTGCTTTCCGCCCCCATCAGCCATCAGTAATCCACACTATTGCCATCCTCTTTTGCCGCGGCTGCACAACCCTGCTACTACTATTCTGTCCATGCTAATCTAATGCTAGCCACACCGCTACTGCCCTCCTCTGCCTCTTCTTCCCTCTGTTGCAGCCGCACCTTTGCTGCAACCACCTCTACCACAATCGTCGGCAAACAACCACCACCTTTGCCTGTAGCCATGTAGTCACACCGCAGCGGCAACCAACATTGTTGCTACCCTCTTTTTCCTTCCACCATCACTGCTACTTTCAGATCCATATTCCCTTGGCTGCTATCCTCCAACAACATAGTAGCCACTTGGAAAACTGCACCATCAAAGCCTCGACAATTTTGCAACATCATCACAGTTGCCATTTCTCATCCTCTTGCTGCTACTACTGCCTTCAACCTGAAGATTGTAGCCACCATCTTCAATCAATCTATTTGACAAATTAGAGATCCCTACATCATGACATTAGTAGATCTATTCAAAGCCAAATTAGAGGCTTTCAAGATGTATATAAAGGCTAGACTATGTGCTCTCTTCGAGGAGTTTAGATTGGGCTAATCACCGAGCCCAAGAAGATCACAACATGGTGAGAGTTCATACTGTAAAGAGAACCCACAAGAGATAAGAAGCGAAGTTAAGGTATGACAGCCCTACACCTTGGCGACAACGATCTCCTTCGCACAACTTTGAAAAGGGTGCCTCAATCAAGATACTCGGAGCGTGAGAACCACGTCACAACCAGCAGCATATAAACATCTAGCACCATCCACTTCCAACCATCCCCCTCAGTCGAAGAAATTAATAGGAGAAGAGCTTCGTGACAAATTAGCAAAGGGCCTATGTGGGCTTTGCGATAACTGTGGAGTCGAGAACACCATTGTATAAAGGAGAGATCTCTGATGATTGAGCCCACTGAAGAACCCAAACTCGAAGATACGACTCTCGAGTCCAAGGACAAGGATATGAAGGAAAAATCACAACCCCATTTGAAGCTCCAAAAAGAAGATTGCAGTAGGTTCGACATCAAGGTAGCTAATAGTCACATCCTGAAGTGCAACCAGAAGAGCCCATGGGTGAAACTAATTCTACAAGATCAAGATGTAGTTGTTAATTTTTTCCTTCTTCTCAATGATTTTGAAGTAGTGCTTGACATTAATTGGTTATCCATGATAGAAGATACTTTCTGAAACTTTTTGAAGCTAATTATGAAATTTTTCAGCAAAGGGAAACAGATGATCCTACGTGGGAAAAGAGGGAGTAAAGCTACTACGTCACAACACAGCACTTGGAGAAGGAACCAAAAGAAGAATCCAGTAGCTTCTTAATTCAAATTCAAGAGTTTCAGGAGATTAAGCCAAATAAGATTGAAGACAAGAACAATCTCTCACACCATGCTGAAATTTTGAGCGTCTCCACCAAACCGAACCGATTACCTCTTATCAAGCTACCCGACCCCCCTATGCTGAACTGGCCGAAATTACCACCAGCTAATGGTCAGTCAGATTGCTACCCACAACCTCAAAAGATCGAAGCTAAGAGGGTCTCTCAGGAGATGATAGAGATATAGATTATTCGGTCATACTTTTTCCCCGCTATGATACATCTTTATCTGTAAGTATAAGTTTTTTCTGAAGTGTTACATCTCGTCGAACCCATCATAGTTACTGATGTGATACTTTTAGATCTCAGGTGACTTCCATGACTTCCTCCAAGATCAGACCATGATGATCAAAGTCTTCCCTAATGATGACTTCTGATCCACAGCCCAAGACCACAATAAAATTGAGTCCCTCCAGTGGCAGAATCAGAGTAAGAGAGGGATCATTTGCAAAACTCAACGAAACATGAATATCATCCCTCTCACTGTGAAGAAAGATGTCCCACCTTGGTCGAGTGGAATATGGCCCTCATGACCACGATGTCATCCATACCAAATAGTGGCCAGATGTTCATGATTACAGCAGACACATCAAGAGTTTGGATCGGTGTCACCCTTACGCAAGATGACTGACTCCTAATTCGCATTAATACTTTCACCATACTCTACACAAGGTTTCTAATGGGGATACTAATTGCTACTAAACTTAAATTTTGGCTCGATACAGGTCCATGACATGAAAGAGAAATAAGCCCAGAAAAATTATAATCCTTGCTCATGTTAGAATGAACTCTCATCATCTTGGACCATACTAGAGGGAAGTAATCATTCCAGAAGAAAGATTGGCTGCTACTAAAGACTAACCACATGATATCCCATGTAAAGAAGAAATGACCTCCTGACAAACTTAAAGATCGAGCTTCCCTTCACTCCCAGCCCTACTAGCAGAAAATTCAAACCTCAAGGAAGTGGTCCCCCTACTACTTTAGACTTTAAAAAATTAGGGATCATATTAAGATCGTATCCTGGAGATCAGATCTGCACACCAAATCAAAATAATAGTTGATCCTCTAAGTATCCCACCTTAAATAAAAGTTTAAAAAAGATGACTCAGCCTATATTTTTTCAATAGATACCCAAGTTGTTGAGGAGACCCAATTTAGTTGATGATTACATGGGATCACAGGATCATGATACATCATAGACCAATCACTACTACTAAGGCTGGATCGCAGAAGCAGGATACGCCTACTACAAGGGCTACAAGGGAGCCTCATGAGGAGTTTCAAGTCAGGACCCGGAGATAAGAAATCTCAACCTTGAAGATAAGGCTGATTTGAATAGGATGAGTCTGTTAGGACCCTAGCTTGGATGTGTTCTAAACTCAGTAAGTCAAGAAGTCAATAAAGTATTGAGTCATGTAATATCCCCATAATCTAGCCATCATCCCTTTTCTATTAAGGAGTCAACTAAGGTTTTGGGGAAGGAGTCTTGAAGCCTTAGGGCTTCCTAGCCATTGCCCCCTTACTGGACAGGTCGGCTAGGGTTTTGAGGAGGAGCATTTAAGAAATTACAGCCTCCTAGTTGCCAACCCCTTATTGGGCAAGTTGGTTAGGGAGGAAGGGTAGAAGAGGAATTTGGCTTTGGGGAGGAGCCTCCCTAGGGTTAGGGTTTAGAGCCTTATATAAGCATATAGCCTCCATCACTTTTGAATAAGCAAGAGATCAATTTTCATTTAGCCTTATGGCTAACTATCTAAGAGGGAGCAACCCCTACAATGTTCCAAGGGTTGATCCCCCTTCAAAAGATCAATCTATGTTAGAATTCCTCTGGGATTCTATCAGATTCCCCGCTTCATAAGATCATTGATGCATCCAAACAAAAAATATTTTTTAAATAGCAAGACATTTAAAAGTTTATTGATAAAGGTTTTATAAAGCTTAGTAAAAGTGAAATTTTTTATCCTAAAAGACTGAGTTGAAAGATTAAAGATATAAAGATTAAAAGACTCTTAATCTTATTCATTAAGCAGAGAAACATATATGCTTGAGAAAATTGTTATAGCCTAAACATTACATGATGCATAGTTCATCTTTCAAAAGATTTACCATTGTATTATTAAGGCCAAGAAACTATGCATATAAGTAATCCGATCAGAAGTTGAAAGTATGAAGATATGTCAAGCTGAATGATAAAAAAGTTAGCAATGTTAAAATTATAAAAAAGATTGTCAGATCATTAATATCTAAATTTGAGTATGTGGTATGTTCAATCAAGAAGTTCGAAGATCTTGAGAAGATAAACATCGAAGAATTGATGGGTTCTTTGATGGTCCATGAATGAAAAAATTAAATGAATATACATAACTTGAGCAAGCTCTACAATCAAAAACATCAAATGATGACTTCTCTAATAAAAAAAGAGGTAGAGGCTAAGGTACCAATTAAGATAGAGAGAGAGAGATGAAAATCACGAAGATAATCCAATGGACATTGAAGAGGATCACATGGTCATCACTATATATATATATATGTCTCAAATTTAACATTATAATTATAATATTTATAATTATACAATTATGAATGTCTTAAGAATCCTCTTGCATAAGAACATACAAATTATACTGATAAAGAAATAAAACATGAGAAAATCTTTAATAAGCCTATGATGTAGTTATTAAAAAGTTTTTGATATTGCATAGTAATTGAATAATGGAGGTGATAATCACATGATCAGAAATAAAAGTCTTTCATTTGAGTTAGATGTATCATTTATTTTAATAATAAAGTTTTATAATGTTAGGATCAGTGATTTAAATAGACGCTCGTGCACTTGCCTAGGTACTCGGGTGAGGCGAGGCCCGAGTGCGTTGCTCGATCTCCAGGTGGTGTGCTTCAAAGAGGCACTTTGGGTGAGCACTTAGGTTAAACCAAGTGACAAAAGCATTATCTCTATCATCGAACAACGAGTTCAGGCAAGGAGGACGAACATGAGGAAGAGGAGGGGGAATGGACCTTCGTCCAAGGGTGGTGAGACGGGTGGCTCTATGAGCAGGAGCAGCACTATTGCAGCGACCATGAGACGTGGCGACGATGACTCTTTTCTCTCCATAGCTAGAGCACTTTGGAAGGTAGTCAAGCGGGGAACTGAGAGGCGCTTGGTACATTCCTCTATTGTGAACGAGTGAATGAAGACTGAGATTGAGAGGTGGTATATGTATTTGAGCAGATGAAACAGGCACACCCTTTCTCTCTCTCTCTCTCTCTCAGCATGGTGTAACAACATAGTACTACTCTCCTACTCCCACTGTTGCAACAATTGTAGAGAGCAGTAGTAGCTGCACACCTGCTCCTGTTGCAGCATATTGCTTCTCTCCTAGTCCCGTTACTACGTCAATTGTAGAGAGCAGTAGTAGCTACACACCTACTTCTACTTCAGTATACTATTGCTCTCCTACTCTCACTGCTGTAGTACATCAGTAGAGAGCAGCAGTAGCTGCACACCTACTCCTACTGTAGTATATTGCTGCTCTCCTACTTCTGCTACTATAGCAATAATATCGCTCTATAGAGAGCCAATATATACAGGCACCAACTCATGCTACTGCAGTAATAATATCGTTGATGAAAAGGGGAGGAGTAATGCAATGCAGTAGCAAAAGATAAATAAAAGTGAAGAAGAAGAAGATATAGCCAAATAGAGGCCCGATAATTACATCAAACTTTTAACGCTTTCGCTCATGCATATAATAATAATAATATCACAAAAGAAATAATAATAAAAAATCACCCATTAGTGTTGAGAAGAGGGATGGATTGGATGGCTCCTCTCTCTCCATAGCTCGAGCAGTAGTAATTTTTTTATATATATTATATATATTTATTAATTATATATATATATATATTTTAGCATCTCACTTTGCTTAAGAGAGCGCTTGGTGCCTCAAGCATTTTGGGACCCTGGAGCCTTTTGGCCTAGCACTTTTTAAATCACTAGTTAGGATTAATTGGTACTAAGAGGAGGGGGTGAATTAGTGTAATTTTTTATTAAAAAAATATTTTGACTTTAAGAAAAATTGGAAGATCTAAAGCTTATTGTTCAAATAAAGTAAGTGAATGATAAGAAGATTGCTAAGTTAATTGCTTACTAATTACTTAAGAAGGAGCAAAAAAATCTGATAAGAAACATCGTAATTAAAATATTTGCTTTTAAAAAGTAAACAAGATTAGAAGCGTTAATAAGCAAAAGCAAAAGATGAACTCACAAGTTTTATAGTAGTTAAGCATCAACAACCTACATCCACACTCGAGTCGTTCTTCTTGAGGTATACTGGCATCCACTATCGATCTTCTTTGGGTGAAGACCAAACCCTTACACTTGAGCTTACAAGTGAGACTTAAGAATTTTCTACTTTAAGCTCTCTCTCCCTTCCTCTTTTCTTTTTCTTACAAATCACACATAATTTTATCATAGAATATAATCCCCAGAATTGTTATGTAGAATGCATGAAAACTTGGGATATTTATAAGCCTCAAGTGCCTTCAGATTTTTGGAGCCAAAAATCAAACATACTCGGAAAAATCAGGTATGAGCGGTTTACCCACTGACCTGGGCGGCTCCGTCGCCCGAACACTAGGGTACGGGAAAAATAAATGCGCGGGTTATCCACCCAATCTGAGTAGGTCAACTGTTGTCGCTGCCCGAAAGCCTAGGTGGTGGTAGTACACCTGCCGTTCACCGGCGGTTTACCCGTCATAATTTTTACAAAAGTGGTTCCCTCTACTTTTCGAATTTTGGCTTAAACCATCAGTTGACCATTCCCTTGGTCAACTAATTGAACTCAACCTGAGCTCACCAAACCCTATAGTAGACCCGGTTGCCTTATTGAGTTGATTTGGATTGCATCCAAATCCAACTCAGTTAGGACTCAATTCCTAACTACGACTCAATGATTATAACACTTAATGACTAACAAGCTAAACCAAGACCTAACCCCCGTCAATTTGGTAGCCTTTGACATTCTTATGGTGAGTCTTCTAGTATCCTTAGCAAGATCCCACTGCATCATCTGAACCCGGCCTAATGCCCAAGCTTGATCTTGGCTCATCATTTGGTTGTAACTCTATTGCTCCTGTTATAGTTAGACTTGCAATTTTTTTTCTAACACACATGTTTGATAAACACTCATCAATTTATCTCATCATCAAAATCTAAGATTCAATAATCTCCCACTTTTTAATGATGACAATCAATTGATGACGAGAGTTAATACTAACTCCCCCTAAATTTATGCCATGATAAAAAGGACTTAAATTCAAGAGAATCACTCACTCTTGAATTCAAGTGAATCAAGACAATTAACATTTCAAGCAAATCATATTTCAAGGATTGTAATAAGACATGTATATATCAACAATAATTTACTTTTAAAGTATCATGTCATCAACACATTAAGGATTATTATGTTATCAACGCATGTCATCAACACATCTAGGATTATCATGAATTTCAAACATTTAAAATTTTTTTCTTAAGTTATTACATAAGTCATCAATATCAATTTAATTACATAAGTCATTAACATCCATTCATTTACATAAGTCATCAACATCCATTTCTCCCACTTTAACATCAACAAAAAGGTGAGAAGTGGGACCAAGGATTTTTGGCTTATGAGTTTTGGCTTCTCCTTTTTAAAATATAATATGATTCATAAAGAACTTTCTTCCTCTTATAAAAAAGAAGGAAAAAAAAACAAGGGAGGAGTTGTAAAAATATTACTAATAAGAGCTTTCAATTTTGTAAAGATAAATTTTGAAAGAAAATTTCAAAGATAAGCTAAAAAATCCAAGAAATCCAAGAAGATTTAAGAGTTTAAGAGCTACTCATGCATTTTAAAATCATCTCATGTAATTTAACAAATTTTTTATAAATAATGAGATGGATAATTCATGTCAACAATAAGATAATTTCATAACAAGATAATTTTTTAAACATTATTATCATCATGGAATCTAGATTAACAAATCACATACTTTTATGATTTAGCATTCTAAGTTCTCTTTTAAGAAAATTAAATTGTTCTTCATTTAATGATTTTATAAAAATATCCGCTAATTGATGCTTGGTGTCAATAAATTCTAAGAACAATAAGTTTGTAACATAAAACATTAGAAAATACTTCTAGACAATAAGAGTTTGTAAGTTGATACCAAGGTGTAGATCAATAAGGAGTACATCATAAGTGTGTGATTAGTACAAAATATTAAGTTCCATCAAATATAATTACTTAGATGATGGTAATCCAAAATGGCTAGTTAAAGCATAGAGCTGTCTTTGGATCTATTCCATCTTAGTCATTAGTTCATCTTGGCGTAGCTCAATTCGTTCCATCTGGTTCATAATAGCCTTGATAAGAAAAGAAGGTCTTAGTTGCATCATGGGTGGTACCTCAAAAGGACTGGTAGGAGGAGATGGACTTCTCATAAGGATAGGTGTCTCAGGTTCAGGTGGGGGAGAATTAGTCCTTCTAGGCAACCTAGTCCATATGCCATTTCTTTCAACACACCTAAATCTCCTCCAAAGATTCTTATCGATTACATTATACGTGTCTGTTTTAATGATTTCTTCATCTGGCAGAATGACTATGTCATGAGCATGTAATGATCTAGTGATTAATCCACCGTAAGGTAGCACTAAATCATTGTTTGCAAGATCAATCATGTTCTATCTTATGAGATATCTAAAGCAATTATCTTGTTTCTTCATTATCCAATACATGGTTCCTAGTTCCATTTGATTCAGTTCATCATGATGGAATTATTTTGGAAGTAAGATGCTCATTATTATATGATGAAGCACTTTTGAATTAAAGGATAGCAGATGTTCATAACTTTTTGGTACAATGGCTAGATTTGGATTTTCAAAAGCAGTTTCTAAAGCTTTAGAGTATATTACACCTATAGAGTCCATATCCCATTGTCCCCTAAAAAAATAACCATTTCTTTTTTCAGGGATACCTATTAGGTTATAAATTAGATTATCAGTAATATCAATGTAGTGTTCCAAAAGATATGTAAAGGCTATTTCATTTTCATCTACATGCATGTTGTTATAGAATAATCTTACTATTCTTGGGTAGATAGGTTCATTCACTTTAAGAATAAGCAGAGCTCCTAGATTTGTAAACTATTGTATTGGTTCTATGTTTCCTAGGTCATCTAGATCAACATATCTTTCTTTATGGACACTTCTAAATTCAAGGATTAGAAATTTCATAGAATGTTCATAGGAATAAAAAATATTTGTGTCATAAGTTTCCTTTAATCTCATTTTTCCCTTGTCCCTTGAGGATCTTCTAGGGACCATTCTACATAGATTATATAAGAAGAATGGTAAGAACAATCTTAATAACTTGAGAGAAGTTTTAGAGAGTTACCTTTCGTTAAAACTTCTAGAGATAGGCAAAGATCCTTAGTTTTGAAGAGTAGGAAGCCTTCCTTGATGTTTTAGAGGAGAAGGAAGGAGTGGAAGAGGTTTTGGAGAGGACTGAGGGTGCTTAGGGCCGGTTTCACTATCGGCCCTAAGTAACTTGTTATGGTCTAGGTCTCACTCGGTTGAACCACACACTGAGCGGTTCAGCTATGTAGGGTTAGGCGGTTCACCCGCTGAACAGGTGGTTCAGGTATTCCTCTCCCTTTTTTTTTTTATTTTGATTTTAATTAATATAATTTATATATGCAATAAATAGCTCAAATTAATCAATGCATTTAACTTGACCTGGATCATCAAAGTTCCTCTAAAATTTTAATGATTTATGTATTTTTTTTAAGATTTGCTAATGTATCATCAATCAAGGTTTATCATAAGATAATGAGAAACACATGAAGTCATCATAGCAAGATATTTTTTAAATAAAGTCAAATGATTTGTTTTTTAATGTTGAATGATTCTATCATGTTATTAAGAAAAAAAATATTTTAAAGAAGGATGATTTTATATATGATTTTTAGGTTCAAAATCAACACAAATTATCAACATAAGTTAATCATCATCAAAATCTTCCTTTCATACATATGACTTTTATTCAAGATAGCTAACATTTCTTCGCAAGAGTCATGTATCATCAAGATTGAACATAATTTATTTTTATTATTAACAATTAATCTTGTTAATTTTTAGGCTAATATATATATATATATATATATATATATATATATATATATATATATATATATATATATATACATTTAAGGCATTCTTAGGGGCTTCTAGCTTTAATTTTGAAACAAACCTATAAGAAGGATGTATTTGATGTAGGCATCTATTTTACTTTGGGTCCTTCATAAATAACTCTTTATTTATTTTCTAATTGATTTTTATTGTATAAAGTTTTCTTTGGAACCCATATAAGTTGATGTGGACTATATTTTCTAAATAGACATTTATTTACCTTATGTCCTAATTTACCACAAAAATTATGTATGATTCTTGGTGGCATGTTTAATGTAGGTCCTCTTATGAACATGGTTGGTTTTTGTTGGACATTACCAATAAAACCTATGTCATTTTTTCTATTAGTATGACCCTTATTTGTGAGGATCATATTTAGAGATTTGTTTTCTATTTCAAAATTTTCTAATATAGTTTTAAGCATGATATTATCTTCTTTAACATTATCTAGTATATCACATTTTTAATAACTCTAAAAAAGAAATATTTAAAGATTCACTAACCTCATCTTCGATTACCATTAAAGCATAGTTAGCCACTTCTTCTTTGGAGTTGTTTTCTTCATCCGAAGAGCTTAATCATCCCAAGTAGCCGAAAGTATTTTTTTCTTATGTGTTGGCTTCTTCTTCAAATGAGGACATTTATTTTTAAAATGTCATGGTTTTTTACATAGTATATGACATTATCCTTTTTCGGTCCCTTTTTACTTTTATAGTTCTTGTTTTCTTTTATAAATTTTTTAAATTTTCTTGATAACAAAGCAATATCATGGCCCTCTTCACCTGAGGTTTCACTCGAGGAGTCATTTGTTGTCCGAAGTGCTACATCCTTCTTGTTATTTGGAAGGAATTCATCAAGCTCATAATGAGCTTTACAATTTAGTTCATATGTCATAAGAGAGCCAATCAGTTCTTCAAGAGGCAAGTTACTTAAGTCTTTGGCCTTTTGAATAGTGGTTATTTTAGGATCCAAATTCTTAGGTAAAGATCTCAAAATTTTACTAACTAATTTAAAATTTAAAAAATATTTTCCAAGTGCTTTAAGGCTATTGACAATATCTGTGAAACGGGTGTACATGTCTCCAATGGATTCACTTGGTTTTATTTGAAATAACTCATATTTATGAACCAAAATATTTATCTTTGATTCTTTTACTCTACTAGTTCTGTCGTATGTGATTTCTAGTGTGTGCCAAATATCGAAAGCTGATTCACAAACGAAAACTCAATTAAACTCATTTTTGTTAAGAGCACAAAATAAGGCATTAATAGCCTTTGCATTTAAAGAAATACATTTCCTTTCCAAATCATTCCACTGATTCATTGGATTGGAAGATTTTTCAACTCCATTTTCTACTATGTTCCATAAATCAAGGTCCAAAGAGATAAGACAAATTCGTATTCAAGTCTTTCAATATGTGTAATTCGTCCCATTGAACATAGGAGGACATGAGATAAAATATCCCTCATTCATGCCAAAACAAGCCATTTATTCAAGTGGGTATTAATCCAATGAGTAACTATTTTGTTAGGATCAATTGGCACTAAGAAAAATAAAGGGGGGGGGGGGGAGGGGTAAGTTTTTCGTTTTAAAAAAAAATATTTCGGCTTTAAGAAAAATAGGAAGATCCAAATCTTATTGTTTAAATAAAGCAAGTGAATGATAAAAAAATGTAAGTTTTTCATTTAAAAAAAATATTTTAGCTTTAAGAAAAATAGGAAGATCCAAATCTTATTATTTAAATAAAGCAAGTGAATGATAAAAAGATTGCTATGTTGCTTGCTTACTAATTACCTAAGAAGGAGAAAGGAAATCCGATAAGAAACATCGTAAGTAAAATATTTGATTTCAAAAAGTAAACAAGATTGGAATTATTAATAAGCAAAGCAAAAGATGAACTCACAATTTTTATAGTGGTTTGGCATCAACGACCTATTTCCACTCCTGAGTCCTCCTTCTTAAGGCATACCGGCGTCCACTACTGATCTTCCTTAGGTGAATGCCAAACCCTTACACTTGAGCTTACAAAAGAGAGTTGAGAAATTTCTACTCTAAGCTCTCTCTCTCCTTTCCCATTTTCTTTTTTTTATAAATCACACACAATTATATCATACAATATAATCCCTAGAATTGTTGTGTATAATGTAAGAAAACTTGGGATATTTATAGGCCCCAAGTGCCTTTAGATTTTTGGAGTAAAAAATTAAACATACCCGAAAAAACTGAGTACAGGTGGTGGCTTAACCGCTTGAACACTAAGGTACAGGTGATTTACCTACTGGTCCTGGGTGGGTTAATCATCGATAGTACCCAAATTCCTAGCTACGAGTGATTCAATCACCCAATCTGAGCGGGTCAGCCATCGTCAGCCGCCCGAAAGCCTGGGCGACGATGGTACACCCGCTCACAGGTGGTTTACCCATCGAAATTTTCATAAAAGTGGTTCCCTCCACTTTTCAAATTTTGGCTTGAACCATCAGTTGACTATTCCCTTGGTCAACTAATTGAGCTCAACCTGAGCTCAACCAAACCCTATAGTGGACCCGATTACCTTATTGAGTTGATTTCAATTTTATCCAAATCTAACTCAATTAGGACTCAATTCCTAATTACGACTCAATGATTACAATACTGAATGACCAATAAACTAAACTAAGACCTAACTCCTACCAATCCGGCAACTTCTGGCATTCTTGCGGTGAGTCTTTCGATCTTCTTCTGGCGATCTCTTGACATGTTCCCAGTGAGCTTCCCAATCCCTTCGGCGAATCTCCTAGCGAACTTCGATGAGATCAAACTGCATCATCTGAACCCAGCTCGATACCCAAGCTTGATCTTGGCCCATAATCTAGTTATAACTCCATTACTCCTGTAATAGTTAGACTTGTAATTTTTTCTCTAACACACATGTTAGACAAACACTCATCAATTGATCTCATCATCAAAATCCAAGATTCAACACATAATATGTCTTATATATATTATTAACATATTCTTGTAAGCATAAAAACTATAATTATGCATACTATTATAAGAAAAACTTTTATGCCAGGATTGAAATCAAATAATATTAGATCTATTTACGATGTGTACCTTTAGATTCCATATGAAAAAGATCCCTTTAGATCTATAAAACACTGTCTTCTGGATCTGAATATCACCGAGATATCAATCTACAAAGAGAATGTTAGAACCCTTGTGGATTCTAAGCTTGGTGTGATATCTATAGGGGATCGACCTCCTTGGAACTCTATAGTAGTTCCTCCCTCCTTGATACTCAAGCCATTGGCTAAAGAAAGATTAATCTAGTCATGATAAAAAGTGGATGATTACAAAGCTATTTATAGGCCTTCAATCCCTAATTCCTGTGAGGACTCATACTTCAAGACTCATACCCTCAACCAACTTCTAAGCAACTCCTAATGCAACTCTAAGTCCAACCACCAACCGACCTATCTAGGGGTGGCCGGTTGCTTTATTGTTTCTTAATCATATTATAATTTAACCCCTCCTCAACTAGCCCCTCTTTAACTAGGATAAGAGATGGTTAATTAAGCTAACATGCATCTTACTCTCCCCTTAAATATCTTCCTCAATTAATCCTAATCTAGTCGGCTTCCTTACTTTCCTTAATAGGGGTCGGCTAGATAGGAATTACATGAATGACCCTTTGAATTTACATGATTGCCCTCTTCCATGAAACTAAATTTGGTCTCGTCTAGCTAGAGTCCTAACAGACCTGCCCTCTTCAAATCAGCCTTATCCTCAAGGTTAAGGCTCTATGAACTTAGGGTCTTGATCTGTAATTCTCCTTGAAGCTTCCTTAAAGTATCTACGGTAGGCGCACTATGGTTCAACGATCTAGCATTATCTTGTATCTCTCCATCAGGGGTAGTAGTATTTAGATGGTGATGCATCACGACCCTACGATCCCATGCGATCATCAGCTGAACTTGAACTTCCTCATCAGTTGGGATGTCAGGTGGATGGATCTGGGCTGAGTCATCCTTTCTAAATTTTCATTGGCGGTGAGATACTTGAAGGATGAGTTATAATTTTGAATTAGTATGCAAGTCCGATCTATAATTTACGGCTTCAATGTGATCTCTAATTTTGTAGGGTCCAAAGAAACTAGGAGACCACTTTCGTGAGGCTCGAGTTTTCATAAATTCCTGCTGGTATGGATGAATATAGAGAAAGACTCGATATTTAATAATAAACTTCCTTTTACTCTGGCATTTATCGGGTGGCTGTTTCTTTCTTGTGTGGGCTAGCATGTGTATTGATAGCCAGGCCTTCCTTTGTGATAGTAGTTGGCTTCTAGTAAAGTTCATAGTAAGGTGAGCTCGATCTAAGTTTGGAAGGAGCATAAAATATAATTTTTTAAGACTTATTTTCATCTCCTCTTCATACTGTTGTCCTATATCATACCAAGCAACAAATTTAGCAAAGGTTAGCATTCCCTCATCATTGATTGGTAGCCTCAGGTGATTTGGAGTGAGGGCTTTGCTTATGTAGGCTAGGAGTTGGCCATCTTGCATGTGGATAACATAATTTCTAGCTCTTGATGTATTAATAATAAGCACTTTGTCAAAGTCAGGTAAAGCTAGCACTGGCGAAGGGTAGGGGCTGCAACTTGGCTGTATGATCCTTGTTTCAAGCATCTCATCTTCAGTCCTCACTATTTCAGCTTTCTAGAGGTGAGGATAATGATATGGTCAAGAGTTTGCTGCTGGCTTGCCCGGGAGAATTAGAATTTGGTGGTCATGTTGGCGGTTAGAAAGTAGGCTGCATGGTTCGACAAAAATATCTAAAAATTTAGCAAACAATTAAAGTATATTTAGGTCTTCAAATTTTGTTGGCTCCCCCATAAAGTACTACTAAACTTGCATCAGGGAGCCATTATTTTCTTTATTCAAAACTTTCTCTGTTAGTTGCGTGCAAGTCGTCGTTATATTGCTCCCGTGTTTCCCGCGTAGGTTCTATTTCTCATGACTAAAAACTTTTATAATAAATTTAAGAAAATTCTAAGGAATATCAACTAGCATAGACAACCATTTGATGTTGATGATGACCTCATTATCATCAAGAAGAAGGCAGAAGAAATTAGCAAGTATCTCTTGGTCCTATCGTAATAATTTCACCCACGAACATCTTTTGTCGCACTTCAAAATTTGGCCAACAACGACCTCAACATCTAACCTACTATAAACTTCATTTTGGAGAATTAATTGGGTAGCAATCTTGCCATTCATAAAGTTGTTGGTGCTCGGTTGTTGATTCAGAAGTCCTCTCACTTTCATCATTTGCTGGTTCGCATAGCTGGCAAGAGTATGCATCGTAAAATCAACCGACTATTATTCTTCATCCCAACCTCTTCCTCATGCTTCTAGACCTCCTCCTCTATATCTTCAGGAGGTTCAATCAGTAGGAGGTGGCCTTTTTTGTAGCGAAGATCGCGGTTCCAAAGTTCATTGCAATTCCAACAAAGACCCTTTGTCAATCGGTCATGTAGTTCTTCTATTGTCAATTTTTTTGGCAGCAAAGGATGGCTAGAAGCAAAAGGAGGTTTATATGCCATGAGTCTATGAGTAGTTCTCATCCTCCGAGTATCTTGGTTTAGCCGTTCCTCTTGGATTCGAGCGAAAGAGATTGCGACCTTCACGATGGGGGGTTGCCGTGCTTGAACCTCTCCTTTAATTTTTGGCTGGAGTCCTTCAATGAACGTCTCTAATAATTGTCTATCAGACCAATCACGAGCAAAGTAAGATAATTCCTTAAACCTGGTATGGTATTCTTGGATCGTGGAGGTTTATCAGATCTTGGCAAGTTATCCATTGATATTATCGTTCTTGGTCGACCCAAAGCAGTTTAACGATGCATACTTGAATTATATCCATGTTGGAGCCCCATAGTTGTATTCAAGCCAATTGTACCATTGTATAACATCTCCTTCTAGGTGGATGACAGTGTTGTCTACCATGGAATCCTTCGGTATTTGGTGATGGCAGATGTAACGTTTGACTTGTAAAATCCATCCCGCCGGGTCTCCTTCTTCCTATCGAGGGAAGTCCACTCTCATATATGGCTACCTCATATTAGTGGCTCATACTTTGTTGGGCTTGGAGATTGGCCCAATTCGAATTTAGCGAATAAGACGCGCAATCTATCCTCCACGCGTGATTCAAACGCCTCCAACTTGGCATCGATTGAACCTTGAGATGCCATTATATGTGCCTCCAGATCTGAGATGTTAAGATCATTCTCTTATTGTTGGGTCAGTGGTATTAACTGGTTGGGTGGATTGATAGCTGAAAGAGGTGATGGATCAAGGGTAGATGATTATGGTTTAGGGTTGAAAGGTTGCTATTTTTGGTTGCTATTGGGGCTATGATTTAGGGCTACTGAGGGTCCTATAGGGGGTATAACAGCTGAGGTTTAAAGTTAAAGGAATGGGTTAGGTTGCTGTTGATGGCAGCAATCGGTTTGGTAGGGATTGGTGGCCAAAAGGGTCACGGATAAAGGTTGCAGTTTAGGATTGATAGCTTATGGTTTAGGTTACTATTGGTGCTATGGTTTGAGGGTGCTGTGGAGGCTGCAAAAGATTTTTGTAGTAGTGGTTTGAGATTGGGAAAGAATGTTTAGGGTTGTTGTTAGGATAGTAATCAGTTTGGCAAGGTTTGATTGCTGCGGAAGATAAGGATCAGTGGGAGGTTCGATGGCTATAGAAGATCGTTATTTGGGCTACAGTTTGGGTCGGCTATGAAAATAAAAAAAAAAAGGTTACGATGACTGCATCTTAAGGCTATAGGGGTGCCCTAAAGATGACATAGGTGGTAGCAATAATTTCGGTAAGGATTAGATATGGGCGTAGCAAAAAAAAAAAATCGAAAAGTAATGTTGCAGAATTATGCATCGATAGGCTGCAATAGTCGTTGTTTTGGGCTGCAATTTTAGTTACTATTAGGGTAAGAAAAATAGGTTATGATGGTTGCATCTTAAGGCTAAAGGGATGCCTTAAAGATGTCTTAGGTGGTGGTAGTAAGTTAGTTGGGTTTCGGTGGGTTAAGGAGAAGAAGAAAGACAAAGGTGTAGCAGTAAATTTTTCATAAAAAAAATCCAGCAGTGAAGATGTAATTTTTTCCAGAAATCCTTAATGAAAGTTCAAGTGAAACTCAAAGGAAATCTACTAGCAAGGAAGAGGTAATATCGTCAAAAATTTCATAGAAGGAAACGAAAGCAAAAGGTTCAACAAAATCAAAGATTACAAGAAGGTGTTGCTGCAGAATTATTTCAACGAAAGATTTCAGCAATATAGTCAAAAGTTTTTGCAGCAATGCATAATAAGGAATCAAGTAAAACTCAATGGGAATTCACTAGCAAGGGAAAGGTAATACTATCAAAAAATTTATAAAAAAAATCGATAGCAAAAGTTTTGGCAAGATCAAGGAATCCGAGAATGTACTACGACAGAATTGTATCATTGAAAGATTTTAGCAGTGTAGACGATATTTTTTCCTAGCAGTTTAAAATAAGGATTTAAATAAAACTCAAGGAGAATCTACAAGTAAGAAAAAAAAAAATTCGTGAAAGAAAATGGCAGCAGAAGGTTCAGCAAAATCGAAGATCATGGGAAGGTACTGTAGCTAATTTTTACGTCTAAACTATAGTAGTTTGGACGTAAAAGATGAGCATGTTATATTGATGATTTTTCAATGAAACTAAAGGAAGATCTAAGGATAGGAAGTTTTAAAGCTATGGTAAATTTTTTTTTTGAAATTTGATCAGTAGAAATACAGCAGTGAATCAAACAGTAAGGGGTGTGCGGCTAGAATTTTGTTGCATAACTTTCATCATAAAGATGAAAACTTTACGATGAAAAGTTTATGCAGCAAATAAGAATAAATTTTTTATATTTTTAAATAAGGATAACTAAATTGCAGTAGTAGTAATGTAGGAAACCAGAACTTGTTGCAATTCATGGGGAGATCAAAGGATGATCTGCGGTAGTGGAGATGATGGGAAAATTTGGTGATGATCTTCAAGCAATTGTGGGAATTACTTTTGACAACTATGGGGGGCTGATGGAAGGGCAGCGAGACGCCAAAAACGTTGCTCTGATACCAAGTGATAGAACCCTTATGGATTCTAAGCTTGAGGTGATCTCTATAGAGGATCAACCTCCTTGGAACTCTATAGTGGTTCCTCCCTCCTTGGTACTCAAGCCATTGGCTCAAGAAAGATTAATCTATTTATGATAAAAAGTAGATGATTATAAGGCTATTTATAGGTCTCCAATCCTTAATTCCTAAGAGGACTTATACTTCAAGACTCCTACCCTTAACCAACTCCTAAGCAACTCCTAATGTAACTCTAAGTCTTACCATCAATCGGCCCATCTAGGGATGGCTGGTTGCTTTATTATTTCCTAATCCTATTCTAATTTAATCCCTCCTCAACCAATTCCTCTTTAACTAGGATTGTTAGGATCAATTGGCACTAAGAGAGAGGGTGGGTGGGAGGCTTTGAATTAAATTTTTAGTTTCAAACAAAAACATTTCGGTTTAAACACGATAGGAAGATCCAAAGCTTGTTGTTTAAATAAAGCAAGTGAATGATAAGAAGATTGCTAAGTTATTTACTTATTAATTACTTAAGAAAGAGCAAGGAAATTTGAAAGATAAGAAATGTCGTAAGTGAAATGTTCAACACCAACAACCTACGTCCACTCCCGAGTCCTCCTTCTTGAGGCATACTGATGTCCACTACAGATCTTCTTTGGGTGAAGACCAAACCATTACACTTTGCTTATAAGGGAGACTTTAGAAAAATTTCTAACTCTAAGCTCTCTCCCTTCCCTTTTCTTTTTCTTACAAATCACACCCAATTTTTTTCATAAAATTTAATTGCCCAAAAAGAGTTATTGTGAATGCAAGAATACTTGGGGTATTTATAGACCCCAAGTGGCTTCAGAAATTAGAGCAAAAAATCAAACATATCTGGAAAAACTAGGTACGGGCAGTTTACCCGTCGACCTGGGTGGCTCAGTCGCCCAAACACCAAGGTACGGGCGGTTTACTTGCCGGCACTGGGTGGGTCAACCGTCGTCAGTCACCCAAAAGCCTAGGTGGCAGTAGTACACCCGTAGCTCACCGACGGTTTACCCATCGGAATTTTTGCAAAAGTGGTTCCCTCTACTTTTAAAATTCTGGCTTGAACCTGATGTTGATCAACTCTCTGGTTAACCAATTGAGCTCAACTTGAGCTTAATCAAACCCCAATAATAGACCCGGTTGCCTTATTGAGTTGATTTGGATTCCATCTAAATCTAACTTAATTAGGACTCACTTTTAACTACGAATCAACTATTACAACGCTTAGAGACCACAAGCTTAAACTAAGACCTAACTTTTGCTAATCCAGTAACCTCTGGCATTCTTGCGGCAAGTCATCCGGCCTTCTTCCGATGATCTAAATTTGAGTATGTGGTATGTTCAATCAAGAAGTTCGAAGATCTTGAGAAGATAAACATCGAAGAATTGATGGGTTCTTTGATGGTCCATGAATGAAAAAATTAAATGAATATATATAACATGAGCAAGCTCTATAATCAAAAACATCAAATGATGACTCCCCTAAGAAAAAAAGAGGTAGAGGCTAAGGTACCAATTAAGATAGAGAGAGAGAGAGAGAGAGATGAAAATCACGAAGATAATCCAATGTCATGGACATCGAAGAGGATCACATGGTCATCACTATATATATATATGTCTCAAATTTAACAATAATTATAATATTTATAATTATACAATTATGAATGTCTTAAGAATCCTCCTGCATAAGAACATACAAATTATACTGATAAAGAAATAAAACATGTGAAAATCTTTAGTAAGCGTAGTTATTAAAAAGTTTTTGATATTGCATAGTAATTGAATAATGGAGGTGATAATCACATGATCAGAAATAAAAGTCTTTCATTTGAGTTAGATGTATCATTTATTTTAATAATAAAGTTGTATAATGTTAGGATCAGTGATTTAAATAGACGCTCGTGCACTTGCCTAGGTGCTCGGGTGAGGCGAGGCCCGAGTGCGTTACTCAATCTCCAGGTGGTGTGCTTCAAAGATGCACTTTGGGTGAGCACTTAGGTTAAACCAAGTGACAATAGCATTATCTCTATCATCGAACAATGGGTTCAGGCAAGGAGGACGAACATAAGGAAGAGGAGGGGGAAATGGACCTTCGTCCAAGGGTGGTGAGACGGGTGGCTCTATGAGCAGGAGCAGCACTATTGCAGCGACCATGAGATGTGGCGACGATGACTCTTTTCTCTCCATAGCTAGAGCACTTTGGAAGGTAGTCAAGTGGGGAACTGAGAGGGGCTTGGTACATTCCTCGATTGTGAACGAGTGAATAAAGAGTGAGATTGAGAGGTGGTATATGTATTTGGGCAGATGAAACAGGCACATCCTTTCTCTCTCTCTCTCTCTCTCTCAGCATGGTGTAACAACATAGTACTACTCTCCTACTCCCACTGCTGCAACAATTATAGAGAGCAGTAGTAGCTGCACACCTGTTCCTGTTGCAGCATATTGCTTCTCTCCTAGTCCCGTTACTACGTCAATTGTAGAGAGCAGCAGTAGGTACACACCTACTTCTACTGCAGTATACTATTGCTCTCCTACTCTCACCGCGACATCAGAGAGGCAGAGCGCACACCTACTCCTACTGTAGTATATTGCTGCTCTCCTACTTCTGCTACTATAGCAATAATATCGCTCTATAGAGAGCCAATATCGTCCTGTAGCTGCACACCAACTCATGCTACTGCAGTAATAATATCGTTGATGAAAAGGGGAGGAGTAATGCAATGCAGTAGCAAAAGAGGCAGAGGCTAAGGTACCAATTAAGATAGAGAGAGAGAGATGAAAATCACGAAGATAATCCAATGTCATGGACATCGAAGAGGATCACATGGTCATCACTATATATATATATATATATGTCTCAAATTTAACATTATAATTATAATATTTATAATTATACAATTATGAATGTCTTAAGAATCCTCCTGCTTAAGAACATACAAATTATACTGATAAAGAAATAAAACATGTGAAAATCTTTAATAAGCCTACGATGTAGTTATTAAAAAGTTTTTGATATTGCATAGTAATTGAATAATGGAGGTGATAATCATATGATCAGAAATTGTAGAGAGCAGTAGTAGCTGCACACCTGCTCCTATTGCAGCATATTGCTTCTCTCCTAGTCCCGTTACTACATCAATTGTAGAGAGAAGCAGTAGCTACACACCTACTTCTCTGCAGTATACTGTTGCTCTCCTACTCTCACTCGTACATCGAGAGAGCAAGCGATGGCACACCTACTCCTCTGTTCTGACATATTCGCTCTACGCTACTATAGCAATAATATCACCCTATAGAGAGCCAATATCGCCCTATAGCTGCACACCAACTCATGCTACTGCAGTAATAATATCGTTGATGAAAAGGGGAGGAGTAATGCAATGCAGCAGCAAAAGATAAATAAAAGTGAAGAAGAAGAAGATATAGCCAAATAGAGGCCCGATAATTACATCAAACTTTTAACGCTTTCGCTCATGTATATAATAATAATAATATCATAAAAAATAATAATAAAAAATCACTCGTTAGTGCTGAGAAGAGGGATGGATTGAACGGCTCCTCTCTCTCCATAGCTCGAGCAGTAGTAATTTTTTTATATATACTTTATATATTTTTATATATTTATTAATTATATATATATATATATATATATTAGCGTCTCACTTCGCTCGAGAGAGCGCCTGGTGCCTTAAGCGTTTTGGGACCCTGGAGCCTTTTGGCCTAGCGCTTTTTAAATCACTGGTTAGGATTAATTGGTACTAAGAGGAGGGGGTGAATTAGTGTAAGTTTTTCATGAAAATTTTTTTTTGACTTTAAGATAAATTGGAAGATCCAAAGCTTATTGTTCAAATAAAACAAGTGAATGATAAGAAGATTGCTAAGTTACTTGCTTACTAATTACTTAAGAAGGAGCAAAACAATTTGATAAGAAACATCGTCATTAAAATATGTGCTTTCAAAAAGTAAACAAGATTAGAAGCGTTAATAAGCAAAAGCAAAAGATGAACTCACAATTTTTATAGTAGTTAAGCATCAACAACCTACGTCCACACTCGAGTCCTTGTTCTTGAGGTACACTGGCGTCCACTATCGATCTTCTTGGGGAGAAGACCAAACCCTTACACTTGAGCTTACAAGCGAGACTTGAGAATTTTCTACTTTAAGCTCTCTCTCCCTTCCTCTTTTCTTTTTCTTACAAATCACACACAATTTAATCATAGAATATAATCCCCAGAATTGTTATGTCGAATGCAAGAAAACTTGGGATATTTATAGGCCTCAAGTGCTTTTAGATTTTTGGAGCAAAAAATCAAACATACCTGGAAAAATCAGGTATGAGCGGTAAATCAAACATACCTGGGCGGCTCCGTCGCCCGAACACTAGGGTACGGGCGGTTTACCCGCTAATCTTGGGCAGGTCAACCACCCAATCTGACTAGGTCAACTGCTGTCAGCTGCCCGAAAGCCTGGGTGGTGGCGGTACACCCGCCGTTCACCGGCGGTTTACTCGTCAGAATTTTTACAAAAGTGGTTCCCTCCACTTTTCAAATTTTGGCTTAAACCATCAGTTGACCATTCCCTTGGTCAACTAATTGAACTCAACCTGAGCTCAACTAAACCCTATAGTAGACCTGGTTGCCTTATTGAGTTGATTTGGATTGTATCCAAATCCAACTCAATTAGGACTCAATTCCTAACTACGACTCAATGATTATAACACTTAATGACTAACAAGCTAAACCAAGACCTAACCCCTGCCAATTTGGTAGCCTTTGACATTTTTACAGTGAGTCTTCTAGTCTCCTTCGGTGAATCTCCTAGCAAACTTTAGCAAGATCCCACTGCATCATCTAAACCAGGCCCGATGCCCAAGCTTGATCTTGGCCCATCATCTGGTTGTAACTCCATTGCTCCTGTTATAGTTAGACCTGTAATTTTTTTTCTAGCACACATGTTTGATAAATACTCATCAATTGATCTCATCATCAAAATCCAAGATTCAATAATCTCTCCTTTTTTAATGATGACAATCAATTGATGACGGGAGTTAATACTAACTCTCCCTAAATTCATGCCATGATAAAATAGACTTAAATTCAAGAGAATCGCTTACTCTTGAATTCAAGTGAATTAAGGTAATCATATTTCAAGCAAATCATATTTCAAGGATAGCAATAAGACTTGCATATATCAATACTAACTTGCTTTTAAAGTATCAAGTCATCAATGCATCAAGGATTTTCATAAATTTTAAATATTTAAAAAATTTCGATCAAGTCATGAATGCATCAAGGATTTTCATGAATTTTAAACATTTAAAAATTTTTCATCAAGTCATCAATACATCAAGGATTTTCATGAATTTTAAATATTTAAAAGTTTTTCTTAAGCTATTACATAAGTCATCAACACCCATTTAATTACATAAGTCACCAACATCCATTCAATTACATAAGTGATCAACATCCATTTCTCCCCCTTTGTCATCAACAAAAAGGTGAGAAGTGAGACTAAGGATTTTAGGCTTATGAGTTTTTGCTCCCCCTTCTTAAAATAGAATATGAATTATAGAGAACTTTCTTCCTCTTATGAAAATGAAGAAAAGAAAACAAGGGAGGAGTTGCAAAAATATTATTAACAAGAGCTTTCAATTTTATAGAGATGAATTTCAAAAAGAAAATTTTAAAAATCCAAGAAATGCAAGAAGATTCAAGAGTTTAAGAGCTACTCATTTATTTTAAAATCATCTCATGTAATTTAGCAAATTTTCTTTTGTAAATAATGAGATGGATAATTCATGTCAACAATAAGATAATTTTATAACAAGATAATTTTTTAAACATTATTATCATTATGAAATCTAGATTAACAAATCACATACTTTCATCATTTAGCATTCCAAGTTTTCTTCTAAGAAAATCAAATTGTTCTTCATTAAAGGTTTTATAAAAATATATGCTAATTGATGCTTAGTGTCAATAAATTCTAAAGAGATATCTTGACAATTTACATGATCCCTTATAAAATAATATCTAATATAAATATGTTTGGTTCTTGAATATTGAATAGGATTTTTGGTTAGACATATAGCACTTGTATGATAGAACCATAGAGTTCTATTGTCAAGGAGGAAGGTGGAAAGGGGGATAATTGATCTCTTCGAGGGGATCGGGCCTCCTAGATCACTTCGAGGGGATCTGCTTCCTTGGGTTTCTGCCTATTGGCCAAAACAATACTTCATTGATTGATCCACATAAAAGAGTTACAATATTATTTATAAGGCTTTGCTAAGTGTCCCACTAATCTTTGACTCTTAACTAACTTGATAAATTACTAACTAAAAATAATAACTTACTTCATCTCAACCAAAGATAAAAACCAATTCTAACCACTTATAACTGACTTGATAAGGTTCACCTGACGCATAACTGACTCTAACTAATATGACTTAACCTAAATAGATGGACCCGACATAGATAGGGTCCTAACAGACCCGCCCTCTTCAAATGAGTCTTGTCCTCAAGGCTGAGTAGCATTGAACTTCGGGGGTACTTCGGTCTAGGATATTTATCACACGTCACAATCTTTTGATCAATTAAATAATGTATCCACTTTGTGTAAGCAATAAGTCGACCTTCTAGTGCAACCGTCATTGAAGTCTTGTGAGGAAGTCTCTCCCTTCGATGGTTACTAGCAGTTGTGATCTTGCTTCCACATCTTCCTTTGAGGATCACCTGCTTTCAATTAATAAAAAACTTCATAATTACTTTAGAAAGATTCTAAGTGACATCACCCAGAGTTGATAACCATTCAATTCCAAGCACTATTTCAATGTCCTCCAAGGGTATCAGAAATAAATCCACCTGCAGTTCTTGGTCCTATACCATCAATTTGATTTTTGAGCACTTACTATTATAAGTTAGAATTTGACCATCAATAATCTTGACTTCAAATCTGTCACAGTCTTTAATTTGATAGGCCAATTGGTTAGCAAACCTTCTGTCCATGAAATTGTTAGTGCTATCAGTATCGATTAAAATAGTAATAGGTTGTTGTTTCAAAATTTCCTTGATTTTCATGGTTTGCGGGTTAGAGCAACCTACTATTGCATGTACAGTATATACAAAAGTCCAATAGCGTTATTGGAATCCATACCTTCTCGATCAGAGAATACATCATCATTCTTTGGTTCCTCTTTAATTGGTTCTATCATTAGAAGATGTCTCTGTTTGCATGAATGTCCTCTACTATATTTTTCATCACAATGCTAGCATAATCCTTTTGCTGATATTTTCTAGAGCTCTTCTCTAGTAAGTCTTCGAGAGTTTGGAGTGGAGGGAGGTGGCGCTGTCGAGCCTTAACTTAGTATCGAATCTCTGGATTGAGCCCTTCAATAAATATTCCTAATAGTTGTTTTTCGTACCTATCTTGGGTTTAATTTAAGAGGCGCTCAAATTTGCTCTGGTACTCTTGTACGGTAGAGGTCTGACATATTTTAGCGAGTTGTCCATCGATATTTTCATACTTCAATGGTCTGAAAAGAATCAAAAGCCTGCTTTTGAATTGCTCCCATGAGGGTTCTCCATGAGTTTGCTCGTGCCAATTGTACCATTAGATCGTGTCTTCTTCAAGTTGAATGAAGGCGATCTCTACCTTAGATTCCTTCAGAGTCCTGTGAAAATGAAAAAATTTTCCAACATATGAAATCTAGCCGATCAGGTTTCCATCTTCCTATTTGGGAAACTCCACCCTCATGCATATATATCATATGTCCTACCAATGATCACACTTTTTAGATCGGCTCCCTTTGGAACTTTCACCATGTTGAGTTTTGTTGGGACTCTCTGATCAGCTTTTTCTAATTTCATGGAGGAGCTCTTGAAATCTGTCTTCCATGCGAGCCTCGAAGGCTTTAAATATTGCATCAAGTGCATCATCTGTAGTCATCGTGTAAGATTGTAGATCAGTGATGTTCAATTCTTTTTTCTACTATTGAGTCAGGGGCATGAATTTGCGTCATAGGAGTGGGGCAACGGTTGCTGCAGAGGGAGATGGCATGATTGGAAGCGGCTTGATAGCAAGCAGATGAGGTAGCAATTGAAGAAGAGGTAGTGGAGGTGTTCCTTCTTGCTAGAGATGCTGATAAAAAGGAGGGGCAATGGGTTCTGGCGAGCAACGGGTCCGGGTGAGGAAGAGGAAGCGGGGGAGTAGCATCACTATTGGTGAAGTTGAGACATAGCAGGAAACAAAGGGCAACAGTCAACAACAGCAGTGGAGGAGGGACCGACTGGGAAATTACAGCAAGCAGGGGAGTGAAAAAGGTAACAACCAACAATCTCATTGACAGATAAGAGTGCGGCTGGGCAGCGATGTTCAGCGGGTGGTAGTGGCGGTAGGCGGTGGGATCAGCAAGGCCAAAGGGATGAAGGAGAGGCAAAGGAGGAGCAGAGGTCAGTGCCGCTTTCTATGATTTCTAAGAGGAGGTCGCGTGGCTACAATTGGACCATTTGCTGGCGATTGCATGACTGGAGGTAAGCGGCCAAAGCAGCAAGGTCATGCGGGTAGGTCGTGACAGTGGGTAGAAGTGGCTGCGATAGCAGGAGGGGCAACGATGGCGGCGACTTGGTGGGAGAGATGGAGAAGACAACAACGGGGCCGACAGTTGGCAGTGATGGCAGGCCATGGGGAGGAGGCACAGGAGGAGGATGGCGGCAGTGTCGGTGAGGGATTTGGCTATGATTGAGGAGGAAGAAAGGGGCTGGCTGGCGATAGGAGTAGGTGTGATAGAGGAGGGCTTGGCTATGGCAGAGGGAATAAAAGGAAGAGGAGATAGAGGAGACTGGAGGTGAGGGCAGCGGTTGTGGCAGCGGTTGTAATTTTTTGGAGAAGGAAATGAGGGCAACGGTCACCGCGATGGGTGGCAAAGGCTGGGAGCAGAAGGTAGGTGCAGCAGGGGAGCAATGATGTGACTTGGTGTAGGCAGCAAGAGAAGGAAGGGAGATAGCAGGGATGGCCGACGGTGGTGGTAGGGAGGAGAGGAACAAAGGTGGCTGGCGGAGGAAGAGGCCGCCGAGGGAGAGGGCAGCAGTGATGGGTGGCAACAGGGAGGCAGATACTGTAGTGGTAGGCAGTAGTGAAGAAAGCCAACTGGAAGAGGTGGCTGGTCGCAGGTAGGTGGGGAGGAAGAAGGGGGAAGGTGCGGCTATGGCCCCTTCTTCTTCTTCTTCTTCTTCTTCTTATTCTTCTTCTTCTTCTCTCTCTCTTTTTTTTTCTTTCTCTCTTTTTTCTTTTTTTATTGCAGTAAGGTGGTAAATATGATGGCGATAATGATGATGACGATGATGGTGGCGATGACAATGATGACAAGAGGAGTGGCTGTAGAATCATAGTAGGAACGTTGAGGATCGCTGCTCTGATACCAATTGATAGAACCCTAGGGTTCTATCGTAAGGGAGGAAGGTGAAAAGGGGGATAATAGATCCTTTGAGGGGATCGGGCCTCCTAGATCACCTCAAGGGGATCTGTCTCCTAGGGTTTCTGCCGGCCAAAACAATACTTCATTGATTGATTCCCATAAAAGAGTTACAACCTTATTTATAAGGCTCTGCCAAGAGTCCCACTAATCTTTGACTCTTAACTAACTTAATAAACTCCTAACTGAAAATAATAACTGACTTCGTCTCAACCAAAGATAAAAACTAACTCTAACCACTTATAATTGACTTGATAAGGTTCACCCGACACATAACTGACTCTAATATTACTCAAACTGAATAGATGGACCCGACTTAGCTAGGGTCTTAACATTGTATTATCACACTTTATAAGAATGTTTTTCAATTTTATTCCATAGTCTTCTAGTGTGTTTTTCAGACTTGGACACAACATGCACTAGCTGCAATGTATTCTGCTTCTGTAGTAGATAAAGCTACCGAATTTTATTTCTTGAAAGTCCAAGAAACAAGTGCATGACATGTTCCAGTAGTGTTTTTTCTATCTATTCTATATCCACCAAAATCAGCATCAGAATAGGCAATCAAGTCAAAGTTCTTTGATTTAACATACCATAATCCTAGTTTAGATGTTCCTTTCAAGTATCTAAAAATTCGTTTAACTGCTTTCAAATGAGAGAGTTTTGAGTTAGATTGATACCTTACACACAATCCAACACTAAACATGATATCCGGTCTTGTAACAGCTAAGTACAATAAACTTCCTATCATACCTCTATAAGTTTTTTTATCATAGTTTTCTCCTTCACTATCTAAGTCCAACTTTGTAGATAAGCTCATGGGAGTGTTTAATGCTTTTAGTATTTTTCATCTCAAATTATTTTATCAAGTTTAATGTGTACTTATTTTAACTAATAAAAATACCATCGTCAAGTTATTTTATTTGTAATCATAAGAAGAATGTTAACTCACCCATTAGACTCATTTCAAATTCTTGACTTATTTCTCTGTCAAAAGACTCACATAATGATTCCTTTGTAGATCCAAAAATGATATCATCAACATAAATTTGAATTACAAGTAAATCATTTTAAAATACTTAAAAAATAATATCGTATCAACCTTGCATTTTAAAAATTTATTTAAAATGAGAAAAGAATTAAGTCTTTCATACCAAGCCCAAGGGGCTTGTTTTAATCTATAGAGAGCTTTTGTAAGTTTGAAAATATGATTAGGAAGAAGATTATTTTGAAAGTTAGGGGGTTGTTCAACATACACTTCTTTGGAAATAAAACCATTTAGAAAAGCACTTTTAACATCCATTTGAAATAACTTAAAATTTTTAAAAGAAGCAAAGACAAGGAGCATCTTTATGGCTTCAAGTCTAGTCACGGGAGCGAAGATTTCATCATAATCAATTCTTTCTTCTCGGTTGAAACCTTTGGCCACTAATCTAGCCTTATTTCTAACCACAATACTATTTTCATCTTGCTTGTTTCTAAATACCCATCTAGTACCAATCACTAAATGGTCATTAGGTCTAGGAACAAGCTCTTATACCTCATTTCTCTTAAATTGATTAAACTCTTCATGCATTGCATTTACCCAAGAATCATCTCTTAGGGATCATTAATACATTTTAGCTCGACTTGAGAAAGCAACACGGTATTTGCACAAAAATTTCTAAAAGAAGACCGAGTTTGAATTCCTTTTGATGTTTCTCCTATTATAAGCTCCTTAGGATGATCATTCATATACTTTCATTCCTTGCATAAGGTATTTGAAGTAGATATATCTAAGTTACTTTTAGGAGTGTTATCTTTTAAATTCAAAGTATTAAAATCAATTTCATCATCAAAATCAATCTTCTTAAATTCTGAAAGCTCATTGAAAACAATATAAATAGATACTTCTATTACTAATTTTCTTTTATTAAAAGCACGATAAGCTTTTGAAATAGAAGAATAACCTAGAAAAATACCTACATCAGATTTTGTATCAAATTTATCTAAAGCATCCTTTTTATTCAAAATAAAATATTTACAACTAAATATATTAAAATAAGAAATATTGGGCTTTTTACCATTCCACAATTCATAAGTAGTTTTAGTGAGTAATGGTCTTACTAGAACCCTATTTAAAACATAGCAAACCATATTAACGGCTTCGGTCCAAAAATATTTAGGAAGACTATATTCATTCAACATTATTCTAGTCATTTCTTGTAAGCTCCTATTTTTTCTTTCTACTACTCCATTTTATTGTAGATTTTGTGGAGTAGAGAAGTTATGAATATATCTATTTGAATCACAAAAATTTTAAAAATTATTATTTTGAAATTCAATTATGCAAGCATTAGGTTGAAATTTAATCACATATCATTTATCATATAATTGACTAATGCTAAGCAAGTTATGTTTCAAGCTATCAACTAACGATACATCTTCAATCAAGAGGTTTGATGTGTTACCTATTATTCATTTTCCAATGATTTTATCCTTGTTGTTGTCTCTGAATGTAACAACTCCTTCACTTAAGCTAGTGAGCTTAGAAAAATAAGATGGATTTTCGGTCATATACCTTGAGCATCCACTATCAAGATACCATTTGGTGCTCTTAGCTTTAGTTTGGAGACAAACCTACAAGAATAATATATTTGATTTAGGCACCCATTTTACATTAGGTCCTCCATAAAGAATTTTTCTTTCTTTTCTAATTAATTTTTATTGCATAAGGTTTTCTTTGGAACCCATACTAGTTGATGTGGACTATATTTTCTAAATATGAATTTGTTTGCCTTATGTCTTAATTTACCATAAAAATTACACATGATTCTTGGTTGCATATGTTCTAGTGTGGTTTTAAGCATTATGTTCTTTTCCTCAATATTATCTAGTACATCACATTTAGAATATGGTTTATGTGAAACTAATGAATCATGCATTTCATCAAGTCTTTTAACTAACAAATCATGATACTCTTTAAGCAATTTAAAAGACTTGCTAAGTTTTCTAAACTCATTGAATAAATTATGAAATATATTTAATAATTCTAAAAAATATTTAAAGGCTCGCTAACCTCATCTTCGATCGCCATTAAGGTATAGTTAGCCACTTCTTGTTTGGAGTTGTCTTCCTCATCTAAAGAGCTCGATTCATCCCAAGTAGCCGAAAGTGATTTCTTTTTGAGTGTTGACTTCTTCTTCAAATGAGGATATTCATTCTTGAAATGTCCCAGTTTTTTACATTCATAGCAAATGACATTGTACTTCTTCAGTTCTTTTTTGTTTTTATAGTTATTGTTCTTTTTTATAAAATTTTTAAATTTTTTAATAATAAAATAATATCATGGTCCTCATCACTCGAGCTTTCACTCGAGGAGTCATTTGTTGTCTGAAATGCTACATCCATCCTGTTCTTTGGAAGGGGTTCATTAAGCTCATCATGAGCTTTATAGTTTAGTCATAAGAGAGCTAATTAATTCTTCAAGAGGTAAGTTATTTTAAGTCTTTGACCTCTTGAATAGCGGTTACTTTAAGATCCTAATTTTTAGGTAAAGATCTCAAAATCTTACTAACTAATTCAAAATTTAAAAAATATTTTAAGGTACTTTTAGACCATTAATGACATCCATGAAACGGGTGTACATGTCTCTTATGAACTCACTTAGTTTCATTCGAAACAACTCATAGTTATGAACTAAAATATTTATCTTGGAATCTTTTACTCTACTAGTCCCCTCGTGTGTGTGATTTGTAGAGTGTGCTAAATATCAAAAGCCGATTCACAAATGGAAATATGATTAAACTTATTCTTATCAAGAGCACAAAACAAGACATTCATAGCCTTAGCATTTAAAGAAAAATTCTTCATTTCTAATTCATTTAGTTCATTCATTGGCTTGGAAGATTTTTCAAATCCATTCTCAACAATACTCCACAGATCAATGTCCAAAGAGATAAGAAAAATATGTATCATTGTCTTCCAATATGTGTAATTTGTCCCATTGAACATAGGAGGACGTGAGATGAAATATCCCTCATTCATGCCAAAACAATCTATTTACTCAAGTGGGTGTTAATCCAAATATTAAGTACCTTGCTTTGATACCAATTGTTACGATCAATTGGCACTAAGAGGGGGGGGGGGGGGGGTGTTTGAATTAGTGTAAGTGTAAATTTTTCGTTTTAAACGTTTTGATTTAAGCACGATAGGAAGATCGAAAGCTTATTGTTTAAATAAAACAAGTGAATAATAAGAATATTGTCAAGTTACTTGCTTACTAATTACTTAAGAAAGAGCAAGGAAATCCAAAAGATAAGAAACATCATAAGTGAAATGTTTGCTTTCAAAGAGTAAACAAGATCAGAAGCGTTAATAAGGAAAGCAAAAGATAAACTTATAATTTTTATAGTGGTTCGGCGCCAACGGCCTACGTCCACTCCCGAGTCCTCCTTCTTGAGGCACACCAGCGTCCACTACCGATCTTCTTTGGGTGAAGACCAAACCCTTACACTTTGCTTACAATGGAGACTTTGAGAAAATTTCTAACTCTAAGCTCTCTCTCTTCCCTTTTCTTTCTTTTTTCACAGAATTTAATTGCCTAAAAGAGTTATTATGAATGCAAAAATACTTAGGGTATTTATAAACCCCAAGTGGCTTCAGAAATTGGAACAAAAAATCAAACATACCCGAAAAAATTGGGTATAGGTGGTTTACTCACTGACCTAGGTGGCTCAGCCACCCGAACACCAGAGTATGGGCAGTTTACTCACCGGCCCTGGGTGGGTCAACCGCCCAGAGGTACAAGCAGTTCAATCACCCAAAGTACTAAGATTCTTAGGTACGGACGGTTCAACCGCCCAGCCTAGGCGAATCAGTCATCATCAGTTGCCCGAAAGCCTGGGCGACGACGGTACACCCATCGCTCACCGGTAGTTTACTCGTTAGAATTTTCGCAAAAGTCGTTCCCTTTACTTTTTGAACTTCGGCTTGAATCTGATATTGACCAATCCCCTGGTCAACCAATTGAGCTCTACTGAGCTCAATCAAACTACAATAGTGGACCCGATTGCCTTATTTAGTTGATTTGGATTCCTTCAAAATCCAACTCAATTTTGACTCAAACCCTAACTACGACCCAATGATTACAATACTTAATGACTAACAAGCTAAACAAGACCTAACTCTCGCCAATCCAGTAGCCTCCGACATTCTTACGGTGAGTCCTCCGATTTTCTTTCGGCAATCTCCTAGCGTATTCCCAATGAGCTTCCCGATCCCTTCGGCGAATCTCCTAGCGAACTTCGTCGAGATCCCACTGCATCGTCCGAATCCAGCCCGATGCCCAAGCTTGATCTTGGCCCATTATCTAGTTGTAACGTCATTGCTCCTATCATAGTTAGACCTGTAAATCTTCCTCTAACACATATGTTAGATAAACACTCATCAATTGATCTCATCATCAAAATCTGATATTCAATAATTTGTTGATTTAAATGCAAAGGCTATTGTTGAATGACTTAATATTATAGTGATTTTGACTAGATTAGCTTATAAATATCATTGTTAAATGATTGATTTAAATGTTACGTTGATTTAAATGCTATGATATATATGTTAAAATGGGTTGTTTATTGTTGAATGTTGTATATTGAATTGAGACTTGAAATAAATAAGAAATTTGAAAATGAGTTTATCAACTGCTTGCACTATGTATAAAAGAGTAAGACTCATTTAAATATTGGAATTGAGATAGGTTGAGTTTTTGTTTTGAAGATGTTTTATTATTTTGATGTGTTACAGTAGTGAACTTGATGATTTCTTCTAGAATGAAATTTGGTTTTCGGTTTAAACAATAATTCATTGATTTAAAACATATTCTTAAAATAAATGATATGAAACAACTAAAAAGGAGGATAATTCTTCTTGAAAATATTTTTATCCCACTAACCCTTCAACAAGATATAAAACAATACCATTATTGTTGAATATATTAAACTATAAAAATAATTTGATAATTTAAATTTAAAAGGTTATTGTCTAAATTATAATCTTGAAATCTTAAAAATTATAATTGGAGATCTTTATATAAACCAAGATCGTTTACTAAGATTCCTTCCCTTTATTAAAGAGAATTTTATAAATGAATTGTAAGTTTATCTTTTTGGAACTATAACATGAATCTTTTTACAAGCAATAATCTTAATGATTTGAAATCACTTATATATAAGTTGAGATCATGTATTTTCATATCTCACTTTGTAAATCATGATTTTAATCTCTCGATATTTATAACTTGATAGTTTTCATGAGTTAAGATTTTGCTTACAAAATTGATCTCTTAAAATTTATTTTTGTTATCTGAGAGAAGAGATGTCAAATTGAATCATGACCTTTAGTATTCATGAACTGATGTCTGTCATGTCATGATTTATGACTCCCTTATATTTATGAATGATATATTCTATTACCTTGAGATTTTTCATATGATTCGTTATGATCTTAAAATTAATTATGTAACTATTGTATTTTAACTTTTGTTTTGACAATGACCAAGTGGAGGGCACACTGATTAATTTAGTTAGAAAAAATTGGATATAAAAAATCTTCTAATATTGGATGAGGAGTGATTTGGTTAAAAAAGCAAATTAGGAATTTTTAATACTTGAGAATTGCATTATTTTATTTCTATTTGACTTGGAATTTTAAATACATAAAATTTATTGATTACTTATGTTAAAATTCATAAAAAAAGAGGGAAAAATTTATTAAATCATGTTTTTTGGTGCTTAAAGATTTGATTTTTCATCTTTAATGACATGATCCCCTTGTACTTTTGGGTGTAATTAGAATATATATGTAAAAAAAAAAGTTATACTATAATATTCCTTTTTAACAATCACAAAGAGAGAGAAAATTGATATCTTAACAACAAAGCCAATATACGAGGAAAAATTTGATTATAATATAATTTGAAATGATTTTAAATCTTTCAAATGCATGAGTTGTCATCATATTCTTGGTTTTGCAAAATGAGCTTCTTCTCAAAATTTATATGAGATGATTTCAAATCTTCTGAATGCATGAGATAGTTTCACATCATGTGATTCATAAACTTTTTATATAATTGAATCTTTGATAGAATAAATAATTACATAAGATGAATTTACATAAAATAAAATTTTTTGTCTATTTTTTGATTTGCTTGAAATTTATATAAGATGAATGTATGAGTAACTTTTAGATTTCTTAGATATTGAGCTCATCTTCAAAATAATCTTTTCAAAATTTTATGTCTATAAGAGATTACGAGCGCTTCTTAGTGATGTGATGTTTGTTTTTACTGTTGAATCTCATATTTTGATAATGAAATCAATTGATGAGTGTTTAATCTAACATGTATGTTAGAGGAATTAATACAGGTTTAACTATGACGGAGAAAAGGAGTTACAACAAGATGTTGAGCTAAGATAAAGTTTGGGCATCAAACCAAGGTTCGAACAATGCAGTGGGAGCTTGCCAGGAGTTCGCTAGGAGTTCACCGAAGGAATCAGGAAGCTCACTCGGAACACGCGGGTAGATCGCCAGAGGAAGACCGTAAGACTCACCGTAAGAATGTCAGAGGTTGCCGGATTATCGAGGGTTAGGTCATTTATTAAGCATGATTGTCCTGTATGGTTGTAATTAATGAGTCATAGTTAGGTTCGAGTCCTAATTGAGTTTGATTTACAAGGAATCCAAATCAACTCAATGTGAGGCAACTGGGTCCACTAAGGGGATGGATTGAGTCCAGGTTGAGCACAATTGGTTGACCTGAGAATTGATCAACATAAGGTACAAGTCGGGATTGAAAAAGTGAAGGGAATCACTTTTCTAGAATTCTCGATGATTATATTGTTGCTGAGTGACGGTTGCACCACCCAGGCTGATGGTTGTATTACCGCCACCTAGGTTTCCGGACAGCTTTCGGCAGTTGTATTGCTTGAACCCAAATTTTTTGGATACATTTGAATTTTAGCTTTATTCTTCTGAAGCTAATTGGGTTCTATAAATACTCTAAGTTTTCTTGCATTTAGCATAAGTATTCACACAAGTTATTAGGCAAAAATCCGTGAAAAAAGTGTGTGCTAAAAATGTGTAAGAAAAAGAAAAGGGGGAAGAGAGTGAGCTAAGTGTTATAATTCTTGTAAAAAGTCTCCCTTGTAAGTTGAAATTATGAGTATTCTTACTTGTCTTATTTACTACTTTCTATTGCTCTTAGTTAGTTTATAGAAAGATACGAGCATCATTCTCATGACTTCTCTTAAATCAATTTCTTAAGTATTTCCAATGAAATACAAAAGACACTTTCGATTTTCTTTCTTTACTTTTTATAAGCAAGGTTTTTGAATTGAGTACTTCCACTTATGCACTAATTCACCCACCCACCCACCCCTCTCCCCCCCGTCCCCCCAATCGTTTCTTCTTTTTTTTATTCACAAAAGGGAAGAAAAATTTTTGATAAAAAAAATTATGTCTCTTATCCTATTTTACTATGGGAGAGCAATGAAATAACTTCTTCAAACTGAATGTTTAAATATATAATTAATATTTATCATTTTTGATAACAAATATGGAGAAAATTAAAATATGATGAATATTTGTCTTGAAATTATTTGCTCAATATTTTATCTTTTTATTGATGACAAAGGAGGAGAAATGATATATTAATGATAAATATAGAATATTATTAAAAATGGTAAAAATATGTATTTCTCCTTTTTGTTGATAAGAAAGGGGGAGAAATGATTGATGACTTAATGGGGATAATTAATGATTGATGACTTAAGGGGGAGAATTTGAAATTGATGTATGAATTTAAAATTAATGTTGTTTCATTGTGAATTGATATATGTTTTGAAAATCTTTGATACATTGATGGTTGATAACTTAAAAGGGAAAATTGTTTGAAATTAATATTATTTCATAATATATGAATATATGTCCTAAAAATCTTTGATATATTGATGGCTGATGAATTAAGGGGGAAAGTTATTCTTTGGATGTGTGCTTTGAGAATTTTAAAATATTTATAAATAGTATCGTGCTTAAATTTAAAAGTGTTGGGTTCTTTTGAATTTAAATTTGTTTTATCTTATGAAGTTTACAGATGGGGAGTTAAGGTTAACTCTCGTCATCAATTGATTATCATCATCAAAAGGGGGGAGATTGTTGAATCTCGAATTTGATGATGAAATCAATTTATGGGTTTGTTGATCTAATATGCGTGTTAGAGATGAATAATGTATGATTAACTTCAACAAGATAATATAATCAAATGTTGGGCCGGAGTCAAGTTTAGGCATAGGACTGGGGTTTCGGATGATGCAGTGGGAACTCACCGGGAGATCGTCGAAAGCCGAAGGTATCAGGGGTTTATTAGGAGTTTATCGGGAGCTCACTGAAGGTGATCGAGAGTTTATTAGAAGTTCGCTAGAAGCTCACCGAAGGTGATCGGGAGTTTGTCGGGAGCTCATCGAAAGTGATCAAGAGCTTGGCAGGAATGCTCCGGGGGTTTGCCAGAAGATGATCAAGACTTACTGGGAGTTCACTAGAGGTTGCCGGGAAGATCACCGGGAGTTGGGAAGGCCATTTGACACATTGGTCAAATTGATTGTATTTGTATGCCTTAGTATATTATCTTTAGCATTAGTTAGGTTTGAGTCCTAATTGAGTTAAATTTGGAAAGAATCAAAATTAATTCAAGTGAGGCAAACGGGATCCACTTTCGGTTAGGTTTGAGCTCAGGTTGAGCTCATTTAGTTGACTTGTGTGTTAAATCTTAGATTTTGATAATGAAACTAATTGATGAGTTATTGATCTAATAAGGTAGTTAGAGTTGATTGATGCAGGATTAACTACGATAAATAGATAATTACAATCAGAGGTTTAGGCAAAGTTAAGTCCAGGCATCAGGCTGAAGTGAGGACGATGATGGTTAGGAACTGACCTAGAGTTTATCGGGAGCTTGCCGAGGGTATAGGGAGTTTGCTAGGATGGCACAAGGGAGTTCGTTGGAAGAAGATCGAGACTCGCCAGAAGATTATCGGGGGAAGCTGAAAAGGTTTCCAAGAGTTAGGAAGGTCTTTAAGTGGATTTGTTGGCCATGTTGATTGTAATTAATTAAATCATAGTTAGCATCATTAAGGTTTAACTGCGATAGAGAAAAGAAGTTACAACCAAATCAGGGACCAAGATCAAGTTTGGGCATCAGGCCAAGGTTCGAACGATGCAACGGAAGCTTGATAGTTCGCCGAAAGAATCGGGAAGCTCGCAGGAAATACGCTGGGAGATCGCTGGAGGAAGACCATAATACTCACCACAAGAATGTCGGAGGTTGTCGGATTAGTAGGAGTTACGTCATTATTTAGCTTAATGGTCCTTATGGTTGTAATCAAGTGAGTGATTGTTAGACTTGAGTCATAATTGGGTTTGATTTGGAAGGAATCCAAATCAACTCAATGTGAGGCAACCGGGTCCACATTTGACATGGATTGAGCTTTGGTTGAGCTCAATTAGTTGACTTGAGAATTGGTCAACAGGGATATAAGTTGGGATTGGAAAAGTGAAGGGAATCACTTTTTCAAAAATCCTAGTGGTTGCATCGTCGACGAGCGACGATTGTACTATCATCGCCCGGGAATTCGGGTAGCAAGTATCGATTGTACCGCTCATACCCTATTTTAAGGGTGCTTTCGATGGTGGCGCTGTCAGCGCCGATGGTTGTATCGCCTGTACCTAGTTTTTCTGGGTGTGTTTGAATTTTGGCTCCAAATCCTAAAGCCAATTAGGGCCTATAAATACCCCAAGTTTTCTTGTATTTCACACAATAATTTTGGACAAGAAATTCTATAATAAATTACATGCGAAAATTATAAGAAAAAAGAAAAGGGATAAGGGAGAGAGGAACGAATTATAAAACTTGTAAATCTCCCTTGTGAGTTTGTAAGGTTCATCTCCTAAGCCTTTAAAAAGGCGTTTGGGAAGTCTAAGGGTTTTATCTTCACCCAAAGAAGATTGATAATGGACACCGGTGGACCTCGGAGAAGAGTACTCGGGAGTGGACGTAAGCCAGGTTGATGTCGAACCATTATAAATCTGTGAGTGTCTCTTATATTAAATCTTATTTGGATTTGCATGTTTATAGTTGAGCTTTTATTAAGCAATAATCTTAGCATCATTCTATAAGTTAAATTACTCACTTATTCTACTTAAACGAAACACTTCCGATATCAATTTTATTTTGAATGAAGTTGTCTTTAAATCGAGTTATCATCATTTGTACTGATTAACCCCCACCCCCCCAAGTGCCAATTAATCCTAACAGTGAGAAGGGGTTAACTAAAGGTATAAGTCAGGTATGTAAAGTATGAAAAAAGTACTTTTACAAGATTCTCGATGGTAGTACCGCCAGTGGATGGTGGTAGTACCACCTAAGTTAGCGGTAGTACCACCCAAGTGGTGGTAGTATGTTAAAATCCTTGCAGATTCTAAACTTGAGGTGATCTCTATAGGGGATCGACCTCCTTAGAACTTTATAGGTGTTCCTTCCTCCTAGGTTTTCTGTACAAAGACTGAAAATAATATTGATTTATTAGTGATAAAAAGAGGAGAGAATACAAGCTATTTATAGAACTTCTAAACCCTAACTCCTAATAGGACTCCTACTCCGACAAACTCCAACTTCTAATCAACTTTTATTCCAAGTAAACTAAGACTCCTACTAAACCAAGACTCTTCTTCCCCTCAACTCTTAACCCTTAGCCAACTCCTAACCATGATGTGACTAGTGGCTATAGGGGTCTCTAACTTCTAATTTTATTCTTATTCCACCTTAGAGAGAGTCAAAGCTGTTGAATCTCAGATTTTGATAACGAAATTAATTGATGAGTTATTGATCTAACAGGATTGTTAGAATTGATTAATGTAGAATTAATTATAACAGAATGATTATTATAATCATGATTGGCCAAGGTCAAGTCCATGCATCGGATTGATGCGGTTGCGAACTCGCTAGGAGTGCATCGTGAGCTCGCCGAGGGTATCAGGAGTTTGTTAGGATGGCACAAGGAGTTCACCAGAAGAAGATCGAGACTCACCGGAAGATTGTCGGGGGTAGCCAAAAAGCTTATCGGGAGTTAGGATAGTCTTGTAATGGATGTTTGGCAATTCTGATTATATTTAATTAAGTCGTAATTAGTATCATGTAGGACTAATTATGATAGGAGCAATGGAGTTACAACTCGATGATGGGCTAAGATCAAGCTTGGGCATCAGGCCGGGGTTCGGACGATGTAGTGTGATCTCGCTAAAGTTCATTAGGAGATTCGTTAAAGGGATCAGGAAGCTCACTGGGAACATGTCGGGAAATCGTTGGAAGAAGACTAGAAGACTCACTAAAAGAATATCGAAAGCTGTCGGATTGGCGAGAGTTAGGTCTTGGTTTAGCTTATTGATCATTAAGTGTTGTAATCATTGAGTCGTAGTTAAGAATTAAGTCCTAATTGAGTTGGATTTGGATTAAATCTAAATCAACTCAATAAGGTAACCGGGTCCACTATAGGATTTGGTTGAGCTCAGGTTGAGCTCAATTAGTTGACCAAGGGAATGGTCAATTGATGGTTGAAGCCAGAATTCGAAAAGTGGAGGGAACCACTTTTGTAGAAATTTCGATGGGTAAACCGCCGGTGAACGATGGGTGTATCGCCACCACCCAAGCTTTCGAGCAGTTGACGACAGCTGACCCGCTCAGATTGGGTGGTTGAACCGCCCCTACCTAGGAATCTGGGTACTTTTGATGGTTGACCAGCCCAGGACTAGCGAGTAAACCACCTGTACCTTGGTGTTCGGGTGGCTGAGCCGCCTAGGTCGGTGAGTAAATTGCCCATACTCGAATTTTCTAGGTATATTTGATTTTTAGCTCCAAAAATCTGAAGTCACTTGGGGCCTATAAATACCCCAAGTTTTCTTACATTTTATACAATAATTTTTTAGGATTATATTTTGAAAAAATATTGTGTGAGAATTGTAAGAAAAAAAAGAGGTAAGGAAGTGATTAAAGAGTGTAATCTTGTCTCCTTTGCAAGAAAAGTGTAAGGGTTTGGTCTTCACCTAAATAAGATCAGTAGTGGATGCCGGTGTACCTCAAGAAGGAGGACTAGGGAGTGGACGTAGGCTATTGGCGCTGAACCACTATAAAAATTGTGAGTATTTCTTTGCTTTCATTGTTTACATATTTTTGTATTGACACTTCCGATTTAACTCAACTCTTTGAAATCAAAGTTTTCACGATAAGTTCTTTCCTTCAAACATTACTTATCTTTTTAGTTTCCTTATTAACTTAATAACCTTTTAATCACTCACTCGTTTCACTAAGAATAAAAAACCTCAGATTTCATATCTTAGTTTAATAAAAATATTTTCATCTTAAATAAAAATTTATACTTTCACTAATTCACCCCCACCCCCCAACCCCCCCAGTGCCAATTGATTCTAACAATTGGTATCAGTGCCTCGATTTTCTCATTTGGTTTAACACCCAAGAGAAATGGCTCTTAGTGACTTTCAAGAGGGTTTTTCTATCGTTCATTCTTCCATATTCAATGGGACGGACTACACTTATTGGAAAACTTGGATGAGAGTTTTCTTGCTTTCTTTAGATCTTGATTTATGGATTATTATTGAAAATAGATTTGAAAGATCTTCTCTTCCAATGAACAATTAGAATGATTTGGAAAAGACTTTCTCTTTAAATACCAAGGCTATGAATGCCTTATTTTGCGCCTTAGATAAAAATGAATTTGATCGGGTTTTTTGTTTTGATTCGGCTTTTGATATATGGCATTAGAAACAACATATGAAAGCACACTTAATATAAATGAATCATGAAATAAAAATATTTCTGAAAATGAATAAGAAGAACACATTTCTAAGAACCGAAAGGAATGTGAATCGAGAAAAACACATGACTCCTCAAGTAAAACTCGAGTGATGAGGAACTTGAACTTTTGATAAATAAACCAGAAAAATTGATGAACTTGAACCTTAAAAATAATTTAAAGATGGACAAAACCTCTTGCTATGAACGCAAGAAGCCAAGGAACTCCAAAGATCAAATGCACAACCAAGAAGTGGAGAACCTTGCTCTTATGGCGATCGAAGATGAGGTTAGTGAATCTTTAAAATTTCTTCTTTAGAGTTATTAAATATGTTTCATGATTTATTTAATAAGTTTAGAAAACTTAGCAAGTCTTTTAAGTTACTTAAAATTGATCATAATTTGTTAGTTAAAAGACTTGACAAAATGTATGATTCATTAGTTTCACATAAACCTAGTTCTAAATGTAAAATGCTAGACAACATTAAAGAAACAAATATCATGCTTAAGACAATGTTAAAAATTTTTGAAATTAGTAGTAAATCCTTGAATATGATCCTTGCTAATAAGGGTCATATTAATACAAGAAAGGGTATAGACTTTGTTGGTAACAACACTCAACAAAAGCCAATTATTTTTGTTAAAGAACCAACCTTATATTTACCATCAAAAGTCAAGTATAATTTTTGTGAAAGATTAGGAAATATGGCTTATAAATATCTATTTAAAAATTATAGTCCTCAAAAGTTAGTTTTGGTTCCTAAAGGAATGATAAACAACCTTAAGCTATTAGAAAAAATGGGAAGAACATACCATGAAGGACCCAAACTCAAATGGGTACCTAAATCAAAACCTCCCATAATATAAAGTTACCTCCTAATAAGGCTAGGAGCACTAAACAATGTTTTGAAAGTAGATACTCAAGACTTAAGATCTAATACTCTTTTAAAGCTCACTAGCCTATGTAACAATAACAAAAAAAAATATTTAAATTAAGATGTTTGAAGCTTAATAATCATTGTTTCTATTATAATAAATCATTTTATTGAAAGTTCATCATTATATAATTAATCTTGATGATGCATAGCTAGAGCATGCTAGAATTAGAAAGAAGAAAGTATAGTTAACTTAAATAAAAGTCATATGTATAAAAGAAAGATTTTGATCTGATCACCTCAGAAAAATCTTATGTTCCAACTTCGGGAAGCTTACTTCAATCCATAAATGGATCTAAGCAACCTGCACACTTTATCTGGACTCTCTTTAGATACGAATCCCTCTTGCTGTATTATATACACCTCCTCCTCGAGGTTGCCATTGAGGAATGTTGTTTTGACATCCATCTGCTAGATCTCATAGTCATAGTATGCTGCAATAGCCAAAATAATTCTAATGGACTTAAACATGGCTACAGGTGAAAGGGTTTCGTCATAGTCAACTCCTTGTCTTTGACAATATCCTTTCCATCCACTCCGATCTTCTTCTTGAAGATCCATTTGCAGCCAATGGGTATAATACCCTCAGGTGCATCCACAAGGTTCTAAACCTTGTTAGAGTACATGAAATTCATCTTAGAATTCATGGCTTCGTGCCACTTCCCAGAGTCTATACTCATAATAGCCTCCTCGCAGGTTTGAGGATCAACATCCTGAGAGTCATCTCCACTAATATGTTCTACATATCTTTCAGGAGGGTGAGATACTCTACTAGACCTATGTAAAGTTGGAACTTGTGTGTTAGGTACCTGAACAGACTCGGGTTCTGGAATAGTGCTTGAGCTAGGTTCTCCAACCTCACTCAATTCTATCTTGCTTCCACTTTTTCCACCAAGAATATATTCCTTCTCAAGGAACACGACTCTCTTAGCAACAAAGACATTTTGGTCCTCGGGGTGATAGAAATAATACCCACAAGTTTCCTTTAGGCATCTCATGAATGTGCACCATTCTGTCCTTGATTCCAACTTATCGGGGTTATGTCTTCTAACATGGGCAGGACAGCCCCAAATCTTAACAATCTTAAGATCGGGCTTTTTTCCTTTTCATATCTCATATGACATAGAGATTACTGACTTTGATGAAACTCTGTTCAAAAGGTAAGCTGCAGTCTCTAGAGAGTACCCCCAGAATAAGATGGGTAGGTCAGCGAAACTCATCATAGATCGTACCATGTCTAACAGCATGCAGTTCCTCCTTTCTAGTACACCATTGAGCTGAGGTGTATAAGGAGGTGTCCACCAGGATAGAATCTCATTTCCTTGAGGAAATGGGTGAACTCCGTACTCAAGTACTCTCCTCATCGATTTGATCGAAGAGTCTTAATACTCTTTCCAATTTGGTTTTCTACCTCATTCTTATATTCCTTGAATTTCTCAAAGGCCTCATATTTGTACTTCATTAAGTATATATGTCCATATCTAGAAAAATCATTAGTGAATGTAATGAAGTATGAGTAACTACCTATAGCCTGAGTCGACATGGGACCACATACATCACTATGTATGAGTTCCAATAACTCGACGGCTCTCTCTAGTTCTATTAAAAGGAGAGTTGGTCATCTTCCCACGAAGGCAAGGTTCACAAGTTACATATGACTCAGTTAAATAGATCTAAGTATCCATCTTTTAGTAACTTTTGAATCCTTCTCTAATGTATATGACCTAGCCTACAATGCCATAGGTATGCATTATTCACCTCATCTCTTTTCCTCTTAGACATATTTATATTCATGATATGTGGAGAAGTGTCTAACACATATAATAAGGGTCCCTCTAGTGATAATCTTATCATCTATAACTAATTTATATCTACTAATTGTCAAACAAGAGAGAGAAATAATATTTTTGATAATAGAGGGAACAAAATAGCATGCATCTAATGCAATAATATCTCCACTAGCCAGATATAGGGTAACCTCTCCAATAGCAACTGCAGCAACTCTTGCTTTATTGTCTATCTTGAGGTCCATCTCACTTCTAGCCAATCTCCCAGGTCTTGCCAGAACGTGCAATGATTACAGATATGATAAACACTCTCGGTATCCAATACCCATGTGTTATCATGAAAATTTGACAAGTGAAGACTGATCATGAATATACCTGAAGCTTCTCCAAGCATCTGCCTCACTTTCTTTGTAAGGTAGTCCATATAGTTCCTCTTTCAATGCCCATCTTGGTCGTAGTGGAAGCACTTTCCTTTGTCCTTTGCCAGGTCTCTCTTGGCAATCTTTGTCTCACTTAGTCTTTCATTGCTCTTGCCCTTCTTAAGGGTCTTGTTAGCCTTTTTTTTCTTTTTGGTCTCACCAATATAGAGAACTGGCTTCTCCTTCTCGATGACACTCTTAACTTCCCTCAACATATTAAGGAGCTCAGGGAGAGTCACCTCAAACTTGGTCATGTTAAAATTCACGATGAAGTGAGAAAAGGAATCTGGTAGAGACTGAAGTATAAGATTAATACACAGGTTATCCTCTAGGACTATTCCCAGACCTGTGAGTTTCTTGATCCACTCTATCATCTTTAGGATATAGTTCTCAACCAATGTCCCTTTTGTCATCCTGGCTTGGAAGAGTCTCTTAGATATCTTATATCTTTGAGTTATTCCCTGTTCCTCAAACAGCTGGCGGAGATGAAGAAGGATAGAATGTATATCCATGCTCTCATATTGCCTCTATAACTCAGGAGTCATGGAGGCTAACATATAACATTTTGCTAACATAGAATTATCTATGTACTTTACATAGCAAGCGATCTCATCCTTGCTTGCCCCTTCTTCCAGCGTGGGCACAATTATATCAAGGACGTATGCAATTTTCTCTATTGTGAGAATAATTCTTAAATTACGGAGTCAATTTGTATAGTTTGGACTAGTGAGGTGGTAGGCATCAAGTATGCCACGTAGGGGGTTTGTGAGCGACATGTTTTTGACAAAACAAGATATAGCAAAAATAAATAACATATAAATTTTACAGAAAAAACTAATTAAGATATGGACTTCTATCTTAATATACTCCCACTATTTTCGTAGCGAATCACGCGACACCCTTGACACGTGAGACGAAAGTCTTCGGCAGACTCCTAGTAGGGATCAGAATCTAATTGGTATCTTAGTACAACCTCGAGGGACTCAACCAATTACACTAAGCCCAAAAGGTAGGTAACCCTTGCCAATCACAACTCTTTATGATTCCCGTCACGTTCGTCCTTCGAATCATCATGGTCTCGAGGGACTCGGCCAACCATGATATTCAGTTAAGTCATCACCATCATTATAAGATGAGTTTGATTTGATATGCCCTCGAGGGACTCGACCAAGCATACCATGTCCTCAGGTCACTGGTGACATCTCTATGTCATAGCCAAAAACTCGATCTCGTAGATAGGTGAGCCTCGAGGGACTCAACCAACTCAACCTATGTCGTAATTCAATTTCTTCTTATAACGATGGAAGGCTACATGGGTCCACATCGAATGATTATGAGTCGTCACCTAATATGATTAAGCCCGAGCCAATGGGCCTAATCACTCACAATAGGATCTATGTGTGCATTGACACATGTTCATGCCCTATGATTGTTAATCTCGTTATCATCGGTTCCGTCGGATCATCGCATCACCATGCGTCGTAATCTCTTGCCATGGCATCATGGGTTCCGTTGTCACCTCCACGCTCCTGCCGCGCCTCTCCATATAATTACAAATAATCAAAGGCATGCAGGCCCTATAATAAACGAGAAATACGGAGGCTCGCAGGCCCTAATAATAATAATAATCATAATTACATACATCACAATACATGGCTCATGATCATCTATCCATATCATACATCACATGTACATTACATCATATGTAGGATTATTAGATATAGATAATAATTAATTAAACTATTTAATTAATTATTTTTTTGGAAATCAGGATATGCTCGAAATTTTCAGAATTATCAAGGGCATTTTCATAATTCTGGATGAGAGGACAGTCCTTAGAATTTTTAAAATTATTGAGGGTATTTTAAAAATTTTGTACACAAGGACAGTCCTCGAAATTTTCCTAATTCAAAGGGGTATGATTATCATTTTCTTAAAAGATTGCCCTAGCCCTCTTCCCTTACCCTCACTACACCACCGTCGCTTCCCTACGCAGGCGACGACACTACACATTGTCGGTGTGGGTAGTTGCCCTACGATAGGCACTGCTACCCTCGGGTGGCACCTCACGGGCAGGCGGCGTTGCCTTGCGTGAGCGCTGCCCTGAGGCCACCCTTGCAGGCGCCAGCCCTGGCCGCGGCGCTACCCCTTGCAAGGGGCCTTGGCCGCAACCGGCCCTACATGGGGGCTGGCCGCCCTTGTAGGGGGCCTGGCCATGGCCAACCACCCTTATAGAGGGCCTGGCCATGGTCCGCCACCCTCTTTCCTTACTGCCTTTGTTGCGAAAACGTAGCAATAACACGTAGAACGATTCTACGTGATTCAATATCATCACACGTAATTTTAAACTAATCTTTTGTACGAAAATCTTGGCTCTAATACCATTGTTGGAAAACCTCAGTGGGAGCATCACATATGCAGTGGAAGTCAAAATAAAAAATCAGTTTCCTATGCAGATCAAATCATCATGCAAAAGATTGGGGTCGCGAAAAAGATTACAAAAATAAAAAAATCACAATATGTGAGAGATTGATTTTACCTAGGAAAATCGTATATTCTTGTATTCCAGATCCGGATGGAGAAGATGAAGGAGGTCAAGTGTCCTCCTCTCTAGTGGTATCCATATGATGGATATCTACAGTGAAACTCCTCCAATCTGATCTCGCAACTCTTGCGCAGAGGGAGGGAGGAGAATAGGAGGTGGTGGCTAAAGCTGTAGCCTATTAACCATGAGTCTCCCTTTCTATTTATAAAGAGCCACCAAAATCCTAGAGCTCCTGCCTTAGTGGGTATTGTATCTCCATCCAATAACCCACTAACCTTGTATTATTGGATCTCGATCCAATAATCTCCTTAGGCCTCTAATTGGGCCTTAATCAAAGAGCCCATTAGGGTCTCATCTAATGAGAATAGGGGGCTAATTGGATCTTCATTCAATCCTCTATTCGCTGAAGCATCCACCATATGTGTGAGACCCTCTAGGCCCAATACCGAGCTGGCCGTGAGTCACTCCCATCAGAACTCCTTATGATATAGTGAATTATTATCTCCATAATAATTTACTCGACTCATCAACTATGGATATACTAGGCCACTATGCCGTAGTCCCTAGATGGTACAAGGGGATTGAATCCATCGGACTTATCTGTCAATAGTTACTATGTATCTATAATCCCTCATCCAACTAATATTCCAAAGACCGTATATTGGATATAATACTGCCATGTTACATATGGAATCCGTCATAGTCTCGCTCTAATTAGATTCTCCCGGAGAACTCTTTCTCTCTTAATTTGAATGATCCTGGCCAAGGATTTGTCTGAGTAAGTACATATGGGATATTTCTCTCATGATACCAAGAGTAGATGATCCTCTATTGACACTCAATTGCCTTTATAAGGTTGGGTACCAATCTTGATAACTAACTATACTAGATTTAGAACTTTCAAAACCTATAAGTTTGGCGTCAAAGAAAGGAGTACTCATACAAGGCATCCTTGTTGTCTCAAGTCTAAGGACCAGATACACAACTAGGACTATGGAATCACTGTCTGATATTAGGTATCATTAACTATACAACATTCATAAGCAGATCAATCAGTGAACTCATTCTTCAATGAGCACCTGTACTATATCTTTAGTGTCTCCACACAAGTGGCTATGAGACCAACTACCTCCATCATATGGATGGGTATACAGTACATCGATATGTTTGGTTACTCGATGTTCCTCTTGAGTAACCTATGATCAGGATTATTTAGGATTTATGTTTAAAGGTGAATCGATCTCATTATCGTGATCTTATCACGATCCGATTACTATTGCACAGAATCAAGGACATCAAAGCATATATGCTACAGATAATATAATATGAGAATGAGTCAATATTAATCATAAGCAGAAAGATTACGTAGTGTGTCACACATGCCATCACTCACGTGATTGGCTTGCAGGGCACCTATAACTTGCAGTCGGGTCTTCTTCTTCCCACCGAGAGAAGTCTACCGTCATGCGTGGTTGCATCACATCTGAGGCTTGTTCTTCTTTTTTGGGAGGCCTCTTTGAACTTTTACCTTGCTGAAATTTCATTGGACTTAGAGATCATCCAATTCTGAATTCAGCGAATAAGGCGGGCAATCTATCATCTATACATGATTTAATCTGTGATTCAAGTGCCTCCAACATGGCACCCATCAGATCTTCCCATGCCATGGTGTAAGACCCGAGATCTGTGGTGTCAAGATCCTTCTCTTGCTGCTGAGTCAATGGTATGAAATGGTTGGGTGGATTAGTGGCCGAAAGGATGATGGATCATGGGTAGATGGCTGTATTTTAGGGCTAACAACTTGTTCTTTTTTTTGTTGCTATTGGGGTTGTGATTTAGGGTTGTTATAGGGGTCATATAGGGGGTAGCTAAGGATTAAGGTTAGAGGAATGGTTTAGGGTTGCTGTTGATGATAGCAGCAGATTTGGTAGGGATCGGGTGTGGATGCAGCAAGTAGTACCGAAGGTAGCGCAGCAAAATTTTTCATCAAAGAAGGTGCTATTGATGCTGATATTTGGGGTTGTTGTAGAGACTATAAGGAGGGTATGGTAACAAAGGTTTAGGGTTAGAGGGGTGGCTTAGGATTGATATTAATGACAGCAACCAGTTTGGTAGGGATTGGTGGCCACTTAAGATAAGATCGGTGGTAGAGGGTTGTGGTTATGATATGTCACTGTTTTGGGTTACGATTTTGGGTGATATTAGCGTTATGAAAATAAGTTACGACAATGGTGTCTTAAGGCCAGAGGGCTGCCTTAAAGATGATGTGGTTGGTGGCAACAAGATTGGTAAGGTTTTGGGAGTTTGGGAGAAGAAGAACGACAAGGTACAATAGTATAATTTTTCATCAAAAAATTTCAGCAGTATAGATGCAATTTTTTCCAATGATTCAAAATAAGGATTCAAGTAAAACTCAATGGGAATCCACTAGTAAGGGAAGATAATGTCATCAAAAATTCCATGGAAGAATACAGTAGCAAAAAATTTAGTAAGATTAAAGATTACGAGAAGGTACTATGATAGATTTTTATATCTAAAGTGCAATAGTTTGGATGTAAACAATTAGCAGTTTAAATTGACAATTTTTATACAAAACTAAAGGAAAATTGCTATTAAAAAGTGCCAAAGCCATCATAAAAAACTCATATAGATTGGACAGAAAAATTATGGCAACAAGATTAAAATAAGTAGTGGTATGCGGTTGAATTCTACAGCATGACTTTCATCGTAAAGATAGAAGCTTTGTGATAAAGAGTTTATGCAACGAGACAGGAACACTTTTTTTTTAAATTTTTGAATGAAGGATAACTAAATTGCAATAGCAGTAATGTATGAAACCAGAACTTGTTGCAATTCATGGGGAGATCAAAAGATGATCTGCTAGTAGTAGAGATGATGGCAAAATTCGACGACGATCTAAGCAATTATGGGAATTGCTTGGGCAGCTATGGAAGGATGATGAGTAGCTGTGAAAGAGTAGTGAGATGCTAAGAACGCTGCTTTGATACCAAGTGTTAAAATCCTTGTAAATTCTAAGCTTGGGGTGATCTCTATAGGGGATCGGCCTCCTTGGAACACTATAGGGGATCCTCCCTCCTAGGTTTTCTACACGAAGGCTAAAAATAATGTTGATCTATTGATGATGAAAGAAGGGGAGAATACAAGCTATTTAGGGCTTCTAAACCTAACTCCTAATAGGACTCCTACTCCAACAAACTCCAACTTCTAATCAACTTCTACTCTAAGTAAATCAAGACTCCTACAAAACTAAGGCTTTTCTTCCCCTCAACTCCTAACCCCTAGCCAACTCCTAACCACGATGTGACTGGTGGCTATAGGGGTCTCCAACTCCTAAGTTTATTTTTATTCCACCCTAGAGAGAGTCCAAGCTAAGTGGGACTCTCTCCCTCTTGCCCTAGCCGACCTCTCTTAAGAGGAGAAGGCGACTAGGAGACTCCCATATCATAAGGACTCCTCCCCAACCCTAGCTAACCACTTCTTTATCGGGGGTGGTGGCTAGATTAGGATTTATTACATTCACGAATCAATTGACTCTAACCTATATTCAACTCTAACTCTTAATTAGACTCTAATTCAGTCGAATTCTAACCCTACTAGGATTTGAGCTGATTTATTATAATAGTCTCAAATCTTTTCCTAACTGACCTAATCTCAGGTCTATGTGATCAACAAGACCCAATCTAAGGACTCGACTTAGTCGACTAGGACCCGACTTAGTTGGGGTCCTAACATAGTACCATCGTCGCATTAATTACAAGGTGCTTTCGGTGGTAGTACCACCCATATATAGAGTTTACGAAAAGATTTGAATTTTGGCTCTATTTTTTAAGTTAATTATGGTATATAAATACCTTAAATTTTCTTGCTTGGAGAAGCAAGGGTGGTGAACAAAAAAGGAAGATAACTCTTGTAAAAAGTGTTGTAAAATTTAAAACCTTTCCTTGAGTGCTTCAAAATATAAAAGTAAGTTTAAGGGAAGTGAGAAACTTTTATAAAAAGTTCCTCTCCTGAACTTATGAAAAGGAGAAGGAGAAGTGTAAGGGTTTGGTCTTCACCTATGGAAAAAGATTATTTAGTGGACTTCTATGGGCCTCGACGAAGGACTCCGAAAAGTAGATGTAGGTCAAGTTTTGGTTGAACCATTATACATCTGTGAGCATATCTACTCTTACCTTTTCTATTACATTTAATTATTCTTAAATAGTTTGGAAAAAGGTTTAAGTATCATCTTCGACTTTGTTTTACATCACTCACTTATTCGCTTTCAATAGAGTCAAAAAAACTATTCTAATTTATTCTTTACTTCAAGCAAGTTTTTCAAATAGAGTATTTTTACACTTGTACTAATTCACAGCCCCCTCGCCCCCCTCTTAGTACCAACTTGATCCTAACAATATGGTGACCGACCATATGAGTATACTTCCCTTGATGCATTAGAGGTAGGGCTCAAATTCTTCTTCCATCCTTTCTTTATTGAAATATTAAATTTTTGAATGATTTCTCCTGCCCAAGTGGTGTCAAACTCATGGCATTATTTAGCTGTCTTTGTCAAAGAGTGTCGAAGGCTCAATGTCTTCCCATTACCAATCTTACGATATTATTATTTTATCATAAGCCTCATGGATTCAACTTATTTTATCTTAGTCTCCTTGTTTGTCAAGTCATTAGGTGCTCTCTTGCAGCAAAGGTTAGAAGAAGATAAATCCCATATTTTGATGATAAAATCAAGTGATGATATTATGAACTAATAAGCTTTTGAGAGAAGTGATATAAGAAATACTTTGATCACGGATACGAACTATCATAGGGCAAATTATCAAAGTAAGAGAATCAAACGTTGGGCTAGAAAAGCAACATGTCAGAGATTGGACATCAGGCCAAAGGATTGATCAACGTGCCAAAGGATGGACTTCATACCATGAGTTTAGGCATCGACAAGAAGAATCGGGTATTGCACCAAAAGATCGGATGTTATGGAAAGTCAACATGCTGATTCTTCCCACCGAGGGAAGTCCACCGTCATGCATAGCTGCATCATATCTGAGGCTTGTTCTTCTTTTTTGAGAGGCCTCTTTGAACTTTTACCTTACTGAAATTTCATTGGACTCAGAGATCATCCAATTCTGAATTCAGCAAATACGGCACACAATCTATCCTCAATGCATGATTCAATCTGTAGTTCAAGTGCCACCAACTTGGCACCCATCAGATCTTCCCATGCCATGGTATAAGACCCTTGATCTATGGTGTCAAGATCCTTCTCTTGTTGCTGAGTTAGTGGTATGAAATAGTTGGGTGGATTGATGGCCGAAAGGGATGGTGGATCATGGGTAGATGGCTGCGTTTTAGGGCTAACAATTTGTTATTTTTTTGGGTTGCTATTGGGGCTGTGATTTAGGGCTGTTATAGGGGTCGTATAGGGGGTATGATGTCTAAAGATTAAGGTTAGAGGAATGGTTTAGGGTTGCTATTGATGATAGCAACGGATTTAGTAGGGATCGGGTGTGGATGCAACAAGTAGTACTGAAGGTAGTGCAGCAAAATTTTTCATCAAAGAAAGTGTTGTTGATGCTACTGTTTGGCGCTATTGTAGAGACTATAAGGATGGTATGGTGATAAAGGTTTAGGGTTAAAGGGGTGGCTTAGGGTTGCTATTGATGGCAGCAACCGGTTTGGTAGAGATTGGTGGGCACTTAAGATAAGATTGGTGGTAGAGGGTTGTGGTTGCGATAGGTTGTTGTTTTGGGTTACGGTTTTGGGTGCTGTTAGGGTTATGGAAATGGGTTACAACAATAATGTCTTAAGGCTAAAGGGGTGCCTTAAAGATGATATGGTTGGTGACAACAAGATTGGCAGGTTTTGGGGGTTTGGGAGAAGAAGAACGACAAGGTACAACAGTAGAATTTTTCGTCAAAAAATTTCAGTAGTATAGATGCAATTTTTTCCAATAATTCAAAATAAGGATTTAAGTAAAACTCAATGAAAATCCACTAGTAAGGGAAATGTAATATCATAAAAAATTCCATAGAGGAATACGACAGCAAAGAATTCAACAAGATCAAAGATTACGAGAAGGTATTGCGACAAATTTTTATATCTAAAGTGTAGCAGTTTGGATATAAAAAATTAACAGTTTAAATTGACAATTTTTACACAAAACCAAAGGAAAATTACTATTAAGGAGTGCCAAAGCCATCATAAAAAAACATATAGATTAGACAGAAAAATTGTGACAACAAGATTAAAATAAGTTATGGAATGCGATTGAATTCTACAGTGTAACTTTTATCATAAAGATAAAAGCTTTGTGATGAAGAGTTCATGTAACAAGATAGGAACATTTTTTTTTTAATTTTTGAATGAATGATAACTAAATTGTAGTAGCAGTAAGGTATGAAACCATAACATGTTGCAATTTATGGGGGAGATCAAAAGATGATCTGTTAGTAGTGGAGATGATGGCAAAATATAACGATGATCTAAGCAATTATGGGAATTGCTTGGGCGACTACGAAAGGATGATGGGTGGCTGTGGAAGAGTATGATGCCAAGAATGCTACTTTGATACCAAGTATTAGAACCCTTACAAATTCTAAGCTTGAGATAATCTCTATAGGGGATCGGCCTCCTTGGAACACTATAGGGGTTCCTCCCTTCTAGGTTTTCTGCACAAAGGCTGAAAATAATATTGATCTATTGATGATGAAAAGAGGGAAGAATACAAGCTATTTATAGGGCTTCTAAATACTAACTCCTAATAGGATTACTACTCCAACAAACTCCAGCTTCTAATCAACTTCTACTCCAAGTAAATCAAGATTCCTACAAGACTAAGACTCTTCTTCCCCTCAACTCCTAACCCCTAGCCAACTCCTAACCATGATGTAGCTGGTGGCTATAGGGGTCTCCAACTCCTAAGTTTATTCTTATTCAACCCTAGAGAGAGTCCAAACTAAGTGAGACTCTCCCTCTTGTCCTACCTGAACTTTCTTAAGAGGAGGAGGCAGCTAGGAGACTCACATCTCATAAGGATTCCTCCCCAACCCTAGCCAACAACTTCTTTACTGGGGGTGGTGGGTAGATTAGGATTTATTATATTTATTAATCAATTGACTCTGACTCATATCCAACTCCAGCTCTTAATAAGACTCCAGTTTAATTGAATCCTAACCCTACTAGAATTTGGGCTGATTTATTACAATAGCCTTAAATCTTTTCCTAATCGACATAATTTCCAGTCCAGGTGGCTAACAAGACCCAATCTAAGGACTCGACTTAGTCAACTAGGACCCGACTCAGTTGGGGTCCTAATATATTACCGTTGTCGCTCTGTTTATTGGGTGCTTTTGGTAGTAGTACCCCCCGTACATAGAATTTACGAAAATTTTTGAATTTTGGCTCCATTTTTTTAGTCAATTATGGTCTATAAATACCTTAAGTTTTCTTACTTGGAGAAGCAAGGATGGTGAATGAAAAAAAAAAACTCTTGTGAAAAGTGTTGTAAAATTTGAAACCTTCCCTTGAGTGCTTCAAAGTGTAAAAGTGAGTTTAAGGGAAGTGAGAAACTTTTTCTAAACCTATGAAAAGGAGAGTGAGAAGTGTAAGGGTTTGGTCTTCACCCATGGAAAAAGATTATTTAGTGGACTCCAGTGGGCCTCGACGAAAGACTTCGAAAAGTGGATGTAGCTCAAGTTTTGGCTGAACCATTATAAAATCCGTGAGCATCTCTACTCTTATCTTTTTTATTACATTTAATTGTTCTTAATTAGTTTAAAAAAAGGCTTAAGCATCACCTTCGATTTTGTTCTAAATCGCTCACTTATTCGCATTCAATAGAGTAAAAAAAAACTATGCTGATTTATTCTTTACTTCAAGCAAGTTTTTCAAAGTGAGTATTTTTACACTTGTACTAATTCACCCCCCCTCTTAGTGCCAACTTGATCCTAACTATATGGTAACCGACTATATGAGTCATGCCACTCCTATACTTCCCTTAACGCCTTAGAGATAGGGCTCAAATTCTTCTTCTATCCTTTCTTTATTGAAATATTAAATTTTTGAATGATTTCTCCCACCCAAGTGGTGCCAAACTCATGGTGTTATTTAGATGTCTTTGTCAGAGAATGTCGAAGGCTCGATGTCTCCCCATTGCTAATCTTATAAAATTATTATTTTATAATAAGCCACAAGGATTCAACTTATTTTATCTCAGTCTCCTTGTTTGTCAAGTCATTAGGTGCTCTCTTGCAGCAAAGGTTAGACAAAAATGAATCCCATATTTTGATGATAAAATCAAGTGATGAGATTATGAACTAATAAGCTTTTAAGAGAAGTGACATAAGAAATACTTTAATCACGAATACAAACTATCACAGGGCAAATTGTCAAAACAAGAGAATCAAACATTGAGCTAGAGAAGCAACATGTTAAAGATTAGATGTTGGGCTGGAGGATTGATCGATGTGCCAAAGGATGGACTTTATGTCATGAGTTTGGGCATCAAACTAGAAGAATCAGGTATTGCACTAAAAGATTGGATGTTGTGGAAAGTCAACATGTTGATTTATCGAGTGATATATCGGAGAAAATGATGATGCATCTATTGAATCTTAAATTTTGATGATGAGATCAATTGTTAGTTTATTAATCTAACATGTGCATTAGAGATGATTGATGCAAGATTAACTACGATAGAGAAAGAAAATTACAATCAGATGTGGGCCAGAGTTAAGTTCGGGCATCGGGTCAGGATTGGAAAAGTGGAGGAAACATTTTTTTGGGATTCCTGATGGTTGTACCGCTTGTCAGCAATGGTCGTACCCCCCAAGTCGACAGTTGTACTACCATCGCCCTATTTTTCGAGTAGCTTTCGATGGCAGTACTATTGGCACCAACGGTGGTACTACCCGTATCTAGATTTTTTGGATACGTTTGAATTTTTTGCTCTAATTTCTGAAGCCAATTGAGATCTATAAATATCCCAAGTCTTTTTGCATTGAGCACAACATATTGGGTTATAAATTTTGTGAAAAATAGTATGCTAAATTGTGCAAGAAAAGGAAAGGGGGTAAGGGAGTAAGAAAAGGAGTTGTTATAAAGTCTCCCTTGTGAGTTGTAAGAGTAAAAGTTTGTAAGGTTCCTCTCTTTAGCCTATGAAGAGGAGAGTTAGAAGTGTAAAAGTTTGGTCTTCACCCGAAGAAGATCGATAGTGGACATCGGTGGACCTTGGTGAAGAAGACTTGGGAGTGGACTTAGGTCAAGTTGAGGTCGAACCACTATAAATCTGTGAGTGTCTCTTATCTTTTCTTTTGGATTTGCATGTTCTTACTTGAGCCTTGTTTAAGTAAGAAACTTATCATCATTCTATAAGATTAAATTACTCACTTACTCTACTTGAATGAAACACTTCCGATATCATTTTTACTTTGAGCGCAAGTTTTTCTTAAATCGAAGTTTTTAGCACTTGCACTAATTCAACAACCCCCACCCACATTAGTGCCAATTGATCATAATAATTGATATTAGAACCAGGTTCTACTCATTAGATTGATGCCTAATTTAGTAAATGACTTATTATGGTATTAACAAGGGTCAATGAATCACAAGTCCTCCTATACTCAATGGGACGAACTACACATCTTAAAAAATTTGAATATGTATTTTTTTTATTTCGATAGATTTTGATTTATGGTGTATTGTTGAAAAAGGTTTTCAAAAGTCATCTAATCCAATAAATGATTGAAATGATTATGAAAAATAAATATTTTATTTAAATGTCAAAGCTATGAATGTTTTGTTCTGTGCTTTACATGAAAATGATTTTGATCAGGTTTCTACATGTGTTTAAGCTTTTAAGATTTAACATATATTAATAATGATATCTAAAATTATAATTAATCTAAATGAATCATTAAATGAAAAGACTTCTAAAAATGAATTTAAAGAACACCTTCCAAAGAACAGGAATGAAAATTAACTTAGAACAGAAGAAAACCTTCTAAAGAACATGAAGGAATTTGAACTGAGAATGATATATGACTAATCGAGTGATATCTCGAGTGATTAGAACTTTGAACTTGAATTTTTGACAAATGAATCAGATAAATTAATGAATAAAAACCATAAAAATAAACTTAAATTAAAACCTTTTGCTTTGAACTCAAGAAGCTGAGGTGCTCTAAAGATGAAGAGCACAATAAAGAAGAAGTAGAGAATCTCACGCTTATAGCCATCAACGATGAGGTATGTAATTGACCTAATGTCTCATTTACTTTTGATGAATTATTAAATTTTTATAAGACTTATGATTAATTTAGAATGATTAGAAAATCCTATAAACATCTTGAAAGAGTCTACATCATTAGTTAGTAAACTTGAAGAAATACATAATGCATCATCATCACACAATTCTTACTCTAAATGTGAAACATTAGAAGTAGTTAAAAAGGAAAATATCATGTTAAAATAAACTTTAGAAATTTAAAATAGGAAATAAATCCCTAAACATGATCCTTTCAAATAAGGGTCATGCTTATTAGAAAAGAATGTATGCCTTTGTTGGCAATACTCAACAAAATTGAACTATCTTCATCAAAGGACCAACTCTAAACTTGCTACTAAAAATTAAATATAACTTTTGTGGTAGATTAAGATATAAAGCCTACAAATATTTATTTAGAAAGTATAGTCCATATAAATTAATTTGGGTTCCTAAAGGAATCATAAATAACCAAAAACCTCTAGATAAATTTGGTAAAGCTCTTCATGAGGGACCCAAACTAAAATGGGTACCTAAATCAAAACCCCAAATCTTATAGAGTTGTCTCATAATAAGGGTAGGAGCAAAAAGGAATGATATCTTGATAGTGGATGCTCAAGTCATGTAACTTGAGATCTAACTCACTTATCAAGCTCTCTAGTTAAAATGACGAAAATAAGAAAGAATTATTTGAATTAAGATGATTGAAACTTAATAATCTTTGTTTCGATTATAATAAATCTTTTTATTAAAAAATCATTCATAGTTATATAACTAATTTTGATGATGCATAGCTAGAAGCATGCTAAAATTAGAATAAAGAAACTTTAGTTATTTTTAATGTAAAATTATCTAAGTTAAAATTTATAAAAAAGAGGATTTTGATGATAGTTAAAAATTATTGGCGTAAATGTTGAAATATCGGATGGGTTATATGTTGAACTAAAGAAGGTTGTATAATTGAATAATAGATTACTTTTGTATTTGAACATAGATTAAATAAAAATTTAGAAATGAGTTTGTTAATTTCTTGCACTATGTGTAAAGAGTTATAATCATTTAAATATTAAAATTGAGATAGGTTAAATTCTTGTTTTGAAGATGTTTTATTATTTTGATGTGTTATAATAATGACCTTAATGATTTCTTCTATAATGAAATTTGGTTTTCGGTCTTAAACTATAATTCATTGATTTGAAAAGTATTCTTGAAACAAATCATATGAAACAACTAAAAAGGAGGATAATTCTTTTTGAAAATATTTTTATCCTATCAATCCTTCAACAAGAGACAAAATAATATAATTATTGTTGAATCTCTTAAACTACAAAAATAAATTAGAGAGCATTAGGTTTTTTTTAAAAAAATAATCTATGTTACCTTTATTGAAATTTTTTGAAAAACGATTTTGATGATTATTTTGGATATTTTTCCAAATGATTTTGAAAGAGAGTGATGAATCTATTCAACTTTATTGATATTTCAATTTTGATGATTTGATAACTTAAATCATGATCTTGATATATTAAGAAATTGCAACTTGAAATCTTTATATAAACCAAGTTCGTTCAAAGAAAATTATATAAATGAATCATAATTTGTCTCTTCAGATCTATAACTTGAAAATCTTTTTATGAACCATATTCTTGACAAGTTGAAGTTTCCTTTATACAAATCAAGATTTTTTATTTTTTTCTACTTTGCAACTTACTCATGATCTTGATTTTTATAACTTGATAAATGAAGACCCTTCTTATTATTTGATCTCCTAAGAATTCTTTTTATCATATAGGAAGAGATTTGTCAAAATAAGTCATGTCATTTAGTATTCATAATTTGATATTAATATCCTTCATAACATGATTATTTATGACTTTCTTCTTAGTAAAATTTATCACCAAAATTAATATTTCTTAAATTTGTGATAAGTTGAAAATTATATGAGATTTGTTTTATCATGAACATTCCCTTGATTTCTTGACTTGACTTATTCTTTATGAGAATCATATTTAATATCTATGATTTTTTAATAAAAAGGAGATTTATGATCTTAACAATTATAATTTAGATTTTTATTAAGATCATTCTTCTATTTTATTAAAAAGATTTATCTAAATGGATTAGGTGTCTTAAGATTTATCTTGGATGAATTAAGATTATTTCATCCCTTAAGACTAATTTTTATTATTTACAAAGAAAAAATAGAGGGAAGATAATTCTTAAAAGAAATCATGTCTTTTAGTACTTACAATTTGATTCTTCATCCTTAATGACATAATACCTTTGTACTTATGATTGTAATTAGGATATGGATGTAAAAAGAAAAATTATACTAATATATTTTTTACAATGACCAAAGGGGGAGATATAATTATCAATATGATTAGAACAAAATTGGATATGATGAACCTTATAACATTGAATGAGGAATAATTTGCTTAAAAGAAAATTTTAAATTTTAAACTTTTCTATTGTATGCAAAATGCATGATTTACAATTTGAGCAATATTTACTATCATAGTTTCTTTTGGAATTCTTGACATATACAAATTGAGCTTCTTATCAAAATTTACATCAGATGATCTTTAAAATGCATGATTTACTATTTTTCAGATTTATTGATTTGCTATTTGTGTTTAAAATTTACATAAAATGAATGCATAAGTAGCTCTTGGATTTCTTGGATTTTTTAGCTTACCTTCAAAATGATTCTCATTAAAATTAACATTTATAAGAAAGAAATTTAAGATTTTTTTGTGATGAGACTTTATCTCGATTCATGGACCATATGAATGTTTTTGAATGTACCCCCTCCCCCACTTATTATCTTTGAGACACTAAATGCATTGATCTTTGATTTCACCCCCACATTGTTTCTTCTTTATTATTCAAAAAAGGGAAGAAAAATTTTCATAAGAAACTTATGTTTTTATCCTATTTTACTAAGGGCGAGCAAATATTTATTTTGTAAAAATATGAAAATTTTGACACATGATGAGTTTATGTATTTTAAAATTATTTACTCATTATTTCACCTTTTTTTTGTTGATGACACATATTTGAAAAATGATATATATATATATATGACAAAGGGAGAGAAATGATTAGTGACTTTAATAGAGAGAATTAATGATTGATGGCTTAAGAGAGAGAATTGAAATTGATATTTGAATTTGAAATTGATTTAAAATTAATGTTATATCATGTTCATTGATGATTTGATGGTTGATGATTTTTGAAATATAAGATATATTATTTTTAAATTTGATAAATGAATGTTATAATACATGAATTCAAGAGTGTTTGGTTTTTTTAAATTTAAATTTTACTTATTTGGATTATGGTAAGGATTTAGGGGGAGTAAAGGTTAACTCCCATTATCAATTGATTGACATCACCAAAAAGAGGGAGATTATTGAACTTCGGATTTTGATAATGAAATCAATTGATGGCTTATTGATCTAACATGTATTAGAGATGATTGATGTAAGATAACTATGATAGAGAAAAAAAAATTACAATCCGATGTGGGCCAGAATCAAGTCCGGACATTGGGCCAAGGTTCGGACGATGTAGTGGAAACTAATCAAGAGATTGTCGGAAGCTCGTCGAAGGTATCGGGGGCTTGTCGAGAGTTCATCGGGAGCCGAAGGTGATCGAGAGCTTGCCATGAAGATGTTGGGAGTTCATAGGAAGAAGACCAAGAGACTCGTTGGAAGATTATCGGGGGTTGCCGAAAAACTTGCCGGGAGTGAAGAGGGTCTTGTTGGACTTGATGGTTGCAATGGTGGCAATTAATTAGTCATAGTTAGCATTAGTAAGGTTTGAGTCCTGCTTGAGTTAGATTTGGAAGGAATCCAAATTAACTCAAGTAAGGTAAACCGGGTTCACACTTAGGTTTGGATTGAACTTAGGTTGAGCTCAATTGGTTGACCTGAAAGGAAGTTAAATGAAGATACAAGTCGGGGTTGAAAAAGTGGAGGAAACACTTTTCTAGGATTCCCAATGGTTGTTTTGCTAGTGGGTAACAGTCGTACACCCAGGTTGGTGGTTGTATCACCCACGTGAGGGGTTATACCACCACTACCCTATTTTTCGGGTAGCTTTCATTGGTAATACTATCGACGCCAGAGGTGATACCGCTCGTACTAGGATTTTTTGGATATATTTAAATTTTGAGCTCTAATTTTTTAATCCAATTGGGGTCTATAAATATCCTAAGTCTTCTTGCATTGAGCATAACACATTGGGCTAGAAATTCTGTAAAAATAATATGCTAAAATTATGCAAGAAAAGGAAATGGAGTAAGGGAGTGAGAAAAGGAGTTGTAATCTTTGTAAAGTCTCCCTTGTAAGTTGTAAGAGTAAAAGATTGTAAGGTTCTACTCCTGAGCCTGTAAAAAAGAGGATGGGAAGTGTAAGAGTTTGGTTTTCACACAAAGAAAATTGATAGTAGACACTGATGGATCTCGGCAAAGAGGCCTCAAGGAATAGACGTAGGCATAGTTGAGGTCAAACCACTATAAATCTGTGAGTGTCTCTTATCTTTTCTTTTGGATTTGCATGTTCTTACTTGAGCCTTCTTTAAGTAAGAAACTTAGCATCATTCTATAAGATTAAATTGCTCACTTACTCTAATTGAACGAAATACTTCCGATATCATTTTTACTTTGAGCGAAAGTTTTTCTTAAACTAGAGTTTTCAACACTTGGCACTAATTTATTCCTCCCCACCCACCACCCCTCTTAATGCCAATTGATCCTAACAGTGTTAGAGGTTCGGATAAAGTGTCGGATGATCAGATGACATGCTAGAATGTTAGACAACTTGATTGCTCCATGATTGTGCTAGATATGTGATTAAGTGGTTAAGTCTTGATCAAGGTTGTTTGGTGTCAAATTGAGTTAATATTGGGCCAAAACCATTTCAACTTGATTTGGAGCCCATTGGACCTAAAGCAAAACCAAATTAGGCCTGTTTGAAGTCCAATTCATTGACCTTAAGCAGGCCTAGGTCATGGTACCGCCAGGCCTAAGCAATGATTGTTAGGATCAATTGGCACTAAGAGGAGTGGGGGGGGGGGGGTGGGGATGAATTAGTGCAAGTGTAAAAATACTCGATTTGAAGAAAACTTTTATTTGAAGTAAAACCAGAAAATTGGAAGTGTTTCCTGGACTTCATTGAAAGCAAATAAGCAAACTATTTAAAACAAAGTCGAAAGATGATGCTCTTGTCTTTCTTCAAACTAATTAAGAACAATTAAATGTAATATAAAAGACAAGAGTAGAGAAGTTCATAGATTTATAGTGGTTCCGTCATAACTTGGCCTATGTCTACTTCCGAGTCCTCTTTGTCGAGGTCCATCGATGTCCACTACCGATCTTCTTCGGGTGAAGACCAAACTCTTACACTTCGCACTCTCTTTTTCACAGGCTCAAGAGAGGAGCCTTATAAGCTTTACACTTACAACTCATAAGAGAGACCTTTATAAAGATTACAACACCTTTTTTTCTTACTCCCTTGCCCCCTTTCTTTTTCTTGCACACTTTTAGCACACTATTTTATTCAGAATTCTAAACTAAAGTATCTTGCTCAATGTAAGAAGACTTGGGGTATTTATAAACCCCAATTGACTTGAGAAATTAAAGCCAAAAATTTAAATATATCCAAAAAATCTTGGTACAAGTGATACAACAACCGACGCCGACGATACTATCGCTGAAAGCTACCATAAAAATAGGATGACAATGGTACAATTGCTGACTTGGATGATACGACCGCCGACTTGATGGTACAACCATCGCCTATCGATGGTACAACCATCGGGAATCCTGAAAAAGTGTTTTCTCCACTTTTTTATTCTCGACTTGTTACTTTAGTTGACCCCTTTCCAATTCACCCAAATGAGCTCAACCTGAGCTCAATCCAAAACCAAATGTGGACCCGATTTACCTTAATTGAGTTAATTTAGATTCCTTCCAAATCTAACTCAGGTTAGACTCTAAACCAAACCGATTCTAACTATGACATACTAAGACATACAAATACAATCAATTTGACCAATGTGTCAAGCGACCTTCCCAACTCTCAGCGATCTTCCCAATTACCTCCAGTGAACTCTCGATGAGTCTCGATTATCTTTTAGTGAATCCTCGGTGCATTCCCGGCAAGCTCTCGATCACCTTCGGTGAGCTCTCAGTGAACTCCTAGCAAACTCCTGATCACCTTCAATGAGCTCCCAGCAAACTCCTGGCAAGCCCTCGATACCTTTGGCGAGCTTCTGATGAGTTCCCACTATATCATCCAAACCCCGGCCCGATGCCCGAACTTGACTCTGGCCCAACACCTGACTATATTGTCTTGTTATAGTTAATTCTGCATCATTCATCTCTGATACACATGTTAGATCAACAAACTCATCAATTGATTTTATTATTAAAATCCGAGATTCAATAATCTCCCCCTTTTTGATGATGACAACCAATTAGTGATGGGAGTTAACCTTAACTCCCCCTATGTAAACTCCATAGGATAAAATAAACTTGAACTCAAAAGAACCTAACATTTTTTAATTCAAGCACAATATCATTCATAAATATTTCAAATAGAGTAAGCTTAAATTCAAGAGAATAACCACTCTTGAATTCAAGTATCATCAATATTTTAAAAAATGTAACATTATATTTATTTATCAACTTTAGAAATGATGTAACATCAATATCAATCATTTTTACCTTAAATCATCAATCATCAAATCTTCAAAGATTTTGCAAGTATATATATCATACATCAGTCATACATTAATTTTAAATTTTTTCCTCTTAAGTCATCAATCATTTCTCCCCATTTGTTTATCCAAAATTTTTCCTCTTAAGTCATCAATCATTTTTCCCCCTTTATTTATCAATAAAAAGAGAAATACCCATTTTACCATCTTTTTTATATGTGTCATCAATATGTCATTTCTCCCCTTTTGTCATCAACAAAATGGTGAAATATTGGGGAAATAATTTTAAGGCACATAATCTCATCATGTGTCAAATTTTTTGTATTTGTAAAATATTGATTATATATCTAAAGGTTTAGTGCATCATTGCTCTCCCTTAGTAAAATAGGATAAGAGATATAATTTTCTCATTAAAATTTTTCTTCCCCTTTGTAAATAAGAAGAAATGAAAGGGAGGGGGGGTGTCAAAGATCCAAAAATTTAGTATCCAAAAAAATATTAAGTAGAGAATGGTACATTCGAAAGTATTCATCAAGGATATAAAAGATTCATGAATCAAAATAATTTTTGAGAGAAAATACAAAAGAGACCTCATATCAAGCATTATAAAAGTTCATGTCATATAGTTTTCTTTTGTAAATATTCATCAAGATTTATGAATTGAAATAATCTTTTGAGATATGATAAACTTATCATCACAAAATGAACTTCCAATCTCATTCTTGTAATGTCAATTTCAAGGAGAATCATTTTGGAAGAGAGCTCAAAATGAACTAAGAAATCCAAGAAGAATTAAGAGCTACTCATGCAATTAAAGTCATCTTATTTAAATTCATCCAAGAAGAATTAAGAGCTACTCATGCAATTAAATTTATCTTATTTAAATTCATCCAAAAAGAATTAAGAGCTAATCATGCATTTGAATGGTTTAGCATTCCTAATTAATTTTTAATAAAGCCAAATTGCTATTCATTTAATAGCTTGGTTGTTAAGATATCAATTTTCTCTCCTTTGTGATTGTCAAAAAGGAATATATTGGTATAATTTTTCTTTAAAATCTATGTTCTAATTACACCCGAAAGTACAAGGGGATCATGTCATTAAGGAATATAATGGTATAATTTTTAAGTACCAAAAGACATGATTTAATAAATTTATCCCTTCTTTTTTGTTTGTAAATTTTAGCATAAGTAATCAAGAAATCTAATGTATTTAAAATTCCAAGTAAAATAGAAATTAAATCATGCAAATCTCATATATTTAAATTTTCTAATTTTCTTTTAAGCAAATCACTTCTCAGCTAATGTTAGAAGGTTTTTCATAATCAAAGTATTTAATTTTGTTACCGTAAAATATCACTTTTGTCTCCCTCTTGGTCATTGTCAAAGAAAAAGTTAAAATATAATAGCACAAAATTAATTTTAAGATCATAATGAATAGTATGAAAAATATCAAGATAATATAATATATCATTCATGAATATAAGAGAGTCCTAAATCATGACATGAAAGATATCAATTCATGAATACTAAGGGTCATGATTCAATTTGACATCTATCCTCTTAGACAATAAAAAGAAATTTCAAGAGATCAATTTTGTAACCAAAATCTTAAGTCATGAAAACTGTCAAGTTATAAATATCAAGAAATTAAGATCATGATTTTGCAAAATGAGATATGAAAATATAGGATCTTAATTTATGTATAAGTGATTTAAAATCATCAAGATTATTGTTTATAAAAAGATTAATGTTATAGTTACAAAAAGATAAACCTATGATTCATTTATAAAATTCTATTTAATAAAGGGGAGGAATCTTAGTAAACGATCTTGGTTTATATAAAAATCTCAAATTATAATTTTTAAGAATTCAAGGTCATGATTTGGAATAATAATCTTTTTAAATTTAAATCATCAAATTATTTTTGTAGTTTAAGAGATTCAACAATTATGGTATCATTTTATCTCTTGTTAAAAGGTTTATAGGATAAAAATATTTTCAAGAAGAATTATCCTCCTTTTTAGTCGTTTCATAAGATTTGTGTCAAGAATGCTTTTCAAATCAATAAATTATCATTTAAGACCGAAAACGAAATGTCATTCTAGAAGAAATCTTCAAGGTCATTACTATAACATATTAAAATAATAAAACATCTTCAAAACAAAAATTCAACCTATCTCAATTCCAACATTTAAATGAGTCTTACTCTTTACACATAGTGCAATGAGTTGGAAAACTAATTTCTAAATTTTTATTCATTCTTTGTTCAAATTCAAAAGTGTTCTATCATTCAATTATGCCATCTTCTTTTAGGTCAACATATAACCCATCCAACATTTTATTAATTCACGTTAATAATTTTTAATCTATCATCAAAAACCCTTTTTCTATAAATTTTAATTTAGATAATTTTACATTAAAAATAACTAAACTTTCTTTTCTAATTTTAGCATGCTCTAGCTATGCAAAAGTCATGCACTATTGAGAGCAATTAAGATTAATTATAACAATGAATTATCCAAAGGTTCGTTACCAATAATTTTATTTCCAATAAGTTTTCTTATTATTACTTAGGCTAGTGAGCTTAAAAGAGTGTTAGATCTCAAGTCATGTGCCTTGAACATCCACTTTCAGAATATTATTTAGTGCTCCTGGCCTTGTTATGAGACAACTCTACAAGATGGGGGGTTTTGGTTTAGGTACCCATTTGAGTTCGGGTCCCTGAAAGGTTCTTCCCATTTTCTCTAATGGCTTAAGGTTGTTTATAGTTCCTTTAGGAACTCAAATTAATATATGTGGACTATATTTCCTAAGTCAACACTTACAAGTAAAATGTCCATAGCTACCACAAAAGTTTCATTTAGTTTTTGGTGAAGAGTTTAAAGTGGGTCCTTTAATGAAGATAGTTGGCTTTTGTTGACGATTACCTGTAAAGCCTATACCTTCTTTTTTTTATGATCATGACCCTTGTTTGCAAGGATCATATTTATGGATTTATTTTCTATTTTAAATTTTTTAAAAGTTTGTTTTAACATAATAGTTTCCTTTTTAACTACTTCTAATGACTCACATTTAGAGCAAGAAATATATGATAGTGATGCTTCATGTATTTCTTCAAATTTAATAAGTAATGATGGATGCTCTTTCTTTAGTCTATAAGATTTGCTAATCATTCTAAATTCATCATAAAGCTCATAAAAAATATTTGATAATTTATCAAAAGTAAATGAGACACATTAAAGGAATCACTTATCTCATTGTTGATAGTCATAAGCACAAGATTCTCCACTTCTTTATGATTGTGATCTTCATTTTCGGAGTGTCCCGGCTTCTAGCATTCATAGCAAGAGGTTTTGTCCAATTTAAGTTCATTTTTATGGTTTTTATTCATTAATTAATCTGATTTATTTGTCAAAGGTTCAAAGTTCTCATTACTCAAGGTTTTACTCGAGGAGTCATTTGTTGTCCTCAATTCTATTTCCTTCCTATTCTTCAGAAGGTATAGTTCTTCTGTTTTCAGTATAGTTCTTCTGTTTTCAGTTCACAATCCTTCTTGTTCTTTGGAAGGTGTTCTTCAAGTTCATTTTTACGGATCATTTTATTTAAAGATTCATTTAATTTAGTTATACTTTCATATGTGATTTTTAATGTATGTCATATATCAAAAGTCGAATCACAAGAAGAAACCTGATCAAACTCATTTTTATTTAAAGCACAAAATAAAACATTCATTACATTAGCATTTAAAAAAATATTTATTTCTTAAATCATTCCAATCATTTAATAGATTGGATTACTTCTGGAAATCATTTTTGATAATACTCCATAAATTAAAATCTACCGAAATTAAGAAAATATGGATTTGAATTTTCCAAGAGGTGTAGTATGTTCCATTGAATATAGGATGACTTATGATACATTGACCCTCGTTCATGCCAAACGAAGCCATTTATTCAGTTGGGTATTAGTCCAATGAGTATAACCTCATTCTGATACCAATTGTTAGAATCAATTAGAATTCGGGGGTTAGTGCAAGTGTAAAAATAATTGATTTGAAAAAACTTGCTTAATAAAGAATTAATCAGAAGTGTTTCTTGGACTTTGTTGAAAGTGAATAAGCAGATGATTTAAAACAAAGTCAAAAGATGATGTTCTTGCCTTTCTTGAAACTAATTAAGAATAATTAAATGTAATAGAAAAGACAAGAGTAGAGAAGCTTCTAGATTTATAGTAGTTCAACCACAACTTGGCCTACGTTCACTTCCCAACTCTTCTTCATCGAGGTCCACCACTATCCACTATCGATCTTCTTCGGGTGAAGACCAAACCCTTACACTTCCTACTCTCATTTTCACAGGCTCAGGAAAGGAACCTTACAAGCTTTACACTTACAACTCACAAGGGAGACATTTATAAAGATTATAACACCTTTTTTTCTCACTCTATTGCCCCCTTTCTTTTTCTTACACCTTTTTAGCACACTATTTTTCTCAGAAATCTAGCCCAAAATGTCTTGTGATCAATGCAAGTAGACTTGGGGTATTTATAGACTTTATTTGGCTTTAAAAATTAGAGCCAAAATTTAAATGTATCCGAAAAATTTGGGTACAGGTAGTACAACCATCGGCGTCGATGATACTACCATCGAAAGCTACCCTGAAAATAGGGCGATGATGGTACAACCGCTGACCTAGGTAATATGATCGTCAACCTAGGTAGTATAATCGTCGAGAATCCTTGAAAGGTGTTGTCTCCACTTTTTCTATTCCCGACTTATACCTATAGTTGACCCCTTTTCAGGTCAACCAAATGAGCTCAACCTGAGCTCAATCCATATCTAAATGTAGACCTAATTTGCCTTACTTGAGTTAATTTGGATTCCTTCTAAATTTAGCTCAAGTTGGACTCTAAACCAAACTGATGCTAACTACGACATACTAAGGCATGCAAATACAACCAATTTAACCAATGTGTCAAGTGACCTTCCCAATTCCCGGTGATCTTTCTGGTAACCTCCAGCAAACTCCTAGTGAGTCTTAGTCATCTTCTGGTGAACCGCCGGTGCATTCTCGGTAAGCTCTCGATCACCTTGGACAAGCTCCTGGCGAACTCGCAATGAGCCCCCAATACCTTCGGCGAGCTTTTGGTGATCTCTTAGTGAGTTCCCACTACATCATTCGAACCTTAGCCCGATGCTCGAACTTGACTCTGACCCAATACCTGATTGTATTATCTTGTCATAGTTAATCTTGCATCATTCATCTCTAACATACATGTTAGATCAACAAACCCATGAATTGATTTCATCATCAAAATCTGAGATTCAACAATGGTATCGCCCAAAGAGCTTAAAAGCATAATTTTATGCTTTTTTATGACTTTTAGTGGTAGTACTACCCATGGCCGACAATGGTACCCCTAGGCTGATGGTGGTACCACCAGAGCTTAGAATCTTGGGCTCTGTTCGGTGGTAGCACCGTCCGATACCAGTAGTGGTATTGCTAGTACTTTGAAAACTTGAGGATCTAAATTTTTGACTATATTTCTGAAGCCTTTGGGTCTATAAATATCCTTCTTATGCTTGCCTGATGCAAGGGTGAGGGTGAACAAGAGAGAATTCTTGAGGTTAAAAGGTTATAAACTCTCTTTAAGTACTGGTTGAGTCTCTTCCTTGTTCTTGAGTTTAGAAATGCTTTTAAGTTTGGAGGGTTGAGGTCTCTTATAAAACAGAAGTGTAAAGGTTCTCTCCTGAGCCTGTTAAAAGCAGAAGAGGTGTTCCTAAGCATATTAAAAAGAGAAGGGTTGTAATAAGGATAGTTGATCTTCATCCATTAGAAAGAAGATCAGTAGTGAAATCCTATGGTCTTGAGAGAAAAAAAATCAACATCAGACATAAGTCGGGAAGATCAAACTACTATAAATCGATTTGCTTTCTCTTGCCTTTGCTTTATCATTGCATGTTGATTTATTTATTCAATACCCTTACTTACACTTTTAATTAAACGTACTTCAGATATAGATTTTATTAATTAAATTTGATAAATTAAATTCTTTTTGTCATAGACTAATTCACCCCCCTACCCCCCTCTTAGTGCCATTATGATCCTAATAGTTGGTATCAGAGCAATGTTCTCTCAGTTAGATTAACACACAAGTGAGATTTAATGACTTTTCTAGTAATCAAGAGGGTCCTATCACTCGTCCTTCTATGTCCAATAGGACAGACTACACTTATTAGAAAACATGAATGTGAATTTTTTTATTTATATGAATTTTGATTTATGGAACGTCGTTGAATGTGGTTTTCAAATATCTTATAAATGGATGAATGAATAGAATGATGCTAAGAAGAAAATATTTTCCTTAAATACTAAAGCTATGAATACTTTATTTTGTGGTTTAGACAAAAATGAGTCTAATCGTATTTCTACTTATGACACTATATATGACACACACTTAAAGTTAGTCATGAATGCACAAATAGAGTAAAAAAATATAAAATTAACTTTTTGGTATATAGTTTTGAATTATTTAAAATAAAGCCAACCGAAAGCATTGGTGAATGTACACTCATTATAGAGATATTATCAATAGTTTAAAAGCTCGTAGTAAATATTATATTAATCTTAAATTAGTAAATAAACTTTTAAGATCTATTTAAAAAATTTAGGATAAAAAAGTAATGACTATCCAAGAAGCAAAGGACTTAAATAACTTTTCTCTTGAAGAGCTCATAAAATCTTTAATGACCTATGAAATAACCTACAAAGCAAATGATGAACAAGAGAAAAACCTTCTAAAGAATCGGAATGATATTACACTTAGAACCAAAGAAGATTACTTGAGCTAAATCTCAAGTAATGATGATAATTATATAGAATTCTTTACAAAAAGACTTAAAAAATTTATAAAAAGGAATAAAACTAGTTCTGTAAGATAAAAATATAATAATAAAGTGAACATAAAATAGATACAATAATATGTTATGAATACAAAAAAATCCTGGGTACTTCAAAAAAATGAGTGTCCACAACTACAGAAGAAATTGTCAACCCAAAAGAAAAAGAAAGCATTCAAAAGCAATGTAGGATGAATTAAATGTATTTGAAGATGAAAAGCAAATTAATGAAGATGACATGGTGAACTATGCATTGATGGCCTTCAATGATGAGGTATGTCTCCAAACAAGAGCTAGGAACAAAAGATGATAACTTGATAATGGATGCTTAAGGCACATGATAAGTGATTCAATATAATTCTCAAAGCTTGCTAGTCGAAATAGAGGATATATCACCTTTGAAGATAACAACAAAGGAAAGATATCAACATTGAAAATATTGGTAACAAATCAAATCTTTTAATTAAAGATGTTCTTTTAGAGATGGTTTAAAATATAACTTATTAAGCATTAGTCAACTATATGATAAGGGATATAATATTGAACTTGAATCTAATGCTTGCGTCATAGACATACCACATAAGAATAATTTTATATTATTTTAAGAAGCGATAATATTTATACTAATGATCTTGATCATTTTTGTGATAATACTTATTTTTCAATTTTAAACAACGATGTATGACTTTGGCATAGGAGATTAGGACATACAAGTATGAAAGCAATCTAACAAATTAGAACTAAAGAACTTTAGTAAGTTTTTTATATTATAGGAATCTATCCATATTATTTTCAATAAATTTTTCAAAGATAAGAAAAATGATTTTGATGATGATTTTAAGAATTTAAATTTGAATTAGAATTCTCTTCCCTAAAGTAACTTAAATATATCTACTTCCAAATAAATCTTACCTAATGAATGGAAGTATGTAGATGCACATCCTAAAGAGTTATTTCTTGAAGATAAATCAAAAGGTATTCAAACTTGCTCTTTGTTAAGAAATATTTATTCAAATGAATGAATCAAGACATTTTATTATTTGTTCTCATATGATTTTTTTTATTAAAGAGGAGATTTTTTCAAATGAATCATGATATTTCACTTGGCTTCTTAATGTTCAAGAATTGAGATTTATTTTATATTTGTTCTCTATAATTCTTTCTTTTCGCTAATGATTGAGAAAGAGATCTTTTAAAACTAAACATGATCTTTCACTTGACTTCTTGATCTTTATAACTTAGGATTTATATGAATCAAAATTGTTTACAATTTTTTTCTGCTATGATTCTTTCTTCTGGCTAATAACTAAGGAGGAAATTTATCCAAATGAATCATGATCTTTCAGTATTCATAGCTTGAGATTTATTTTGTATGACTCTTTTGTATTCATGACTTGTGTATTCTACTTTGTAAAGAAGAAGTAACTTGTATTTGTGTATGTGAGAAAATAAAAGAAATAGTAATTCATACCTAGCTTATGTGTTGAATGAGGAGACTTATAATTTTTCATTAGTAGCGACTCATGCCTAACTTTTATTAATTATTTTTTCTAAATTTTGAAGCTTGATTAAATATTTGGGCTTGAAATGATAATATCAAGATTGAATTTATCTCAACTTGAATTTAAGAGTACTATTGAAAAAGTTTTATTTTAAATTCAAGTTCAACAAATTCAAGTACTTTGATATTATGGGGAATTTTATTAATACCCATCATAAATTGACCTCTCATAACTTAAACTTCTCTTTGATATTAATATCCTTCATATTATGATATCAAAGTAGTTTTACAATTAAAATTTTAATATAAAGGGACAGAAGTAGCACCATGATAATATGATATCATTCATTGTTTTTAATAAAGACAAAGGGGGAGAGAGAGAATTAGTAGCTTTCATATTTTTCTTTTTTATTGATGATAAATGGAGAGAAGTAATAGTAACTTTTAATGATGTAGCAACTATATTGCACTCTTATACATGTTGTATTTGTTGGCATTAGCTTATGATATTTGTTTGAGATGTGTAACTATTTTAATATTCTAACTATGGATATGATGTCATTATTTAATTCAAATCATATATATAATTCTTATAATGATTACTATTGAAAATCATTATAATTTTTAATTAAAATTGTTTCAACCTGAATTCAAAGAATAGCATTAAAGGGTTATCATTTTTTAAATTCGAGTTCATTATAATATTTTAAAATGGTATATAAATAGGGGAAGTTCAGTTAAAACTCTATCATTAATTAGTTGTCATCATTAAAAATGGAGAGATTGTTGAATCCTAGATTTTGATTATAAAATCAATTGATGAGATTATGGACTAATAAGCATTTGAGTGAACTGACATAGGAATACTTTGATCATAAATATAAACCATCACAGGATAAAATGTCGAAGTAAGAGACTCAAATGTTGGGCCGGAGAAGCATCATGTCAGAGATTAGACATCGGGCCAGAGGATTGGTTGATATGCTGAAGGAGAAATTTTGTGCCATAAGTTCGAGCATCGGGCTAGAAGGATTAGGTATTATGCAAAAAGATCGGATGTTGTGGGAAGTCAATATATCAATAGATTGGGTGATATGTCAAAGGAAAGGATGATGCACTAGAGGTTCGGATGAAGTATCAGATGATTAGATGGTATGTCAAAATGCTAGACAATGTGTTGATTGCTTCATGATTATGCTAGATATGTGATTGAATGGTTAAGTCTTGATCAAGGTTGTTTAGTGTCAAATTGAGTTAGTATTGGGTCGAAACCATGCCAACTTAATTTAGAGCCCATTAGGTATGAACCAAGGTCGAATTAGGCCTACTGGAAGGCCAATTTGGTGACTTGAAGTAGGTTTAGGTCATGGTACCACCAGCCTAGGTGATGGTACAACCCAAAGAGCTAAAATACATTATTTTGTGCTTTTTTGGGACTTCTAATAGTAGTGTCACCTGTGGTCGATAGTGGTACTACCTAGGCCTAGGATGATACTGCTAGAGCCTAGAATCTTAGGCTCTGTTCATTAATAGTACCACCCAACATTGGTGGTGATACCATTGGTGCCCTGAAAACTTGGGGATTTGAATTTTTGGCTTTATTTCTAAAGCATTTGGTGGTCTATAAATACCTCACTCATGCTTGCTTGATATAAGGGTGAACAAGAGAAAAATTCTTGAGGTTAAAAATATTGTAAACTCTCTTTGAGTATTAGCTGAGTCTTTTCCTCCTTCTTGAATTTAGAAACGCTTCTAAGTTATAGAAGGGTTGAGGTCTCTTATAAAAGAGAGATATAAAAGTTCTCTCTTGAGCCTATTAAAAAGAGAAGAGGTGTAAAGGTTCTCTCCTGAGCCTGTTAAAAGAAGATGGATTGTAACAAGTGTTAGGAAACCTACGGCGGGTGCATCACATACGTAGCGGAAATCAAAATAAAAATTGGTTTCCCACGCAGATCAAATCATCGTGCAAAAGATTGAAGTCACGAGAAAAATACAAAAATTGAAAAACTATGGTGTGTGAGAGATTGATTTTACCTAGGGAGATCGTATATCCCTATATTCCAGATTTAGATGGAGAAGATGAAGGAGATCAAGCGTCCTCCTCTCTAGCGGTATCCACACGATAGATCTCTGTAGTGAAACTCCTCCAATCTGATCTTGCAACTCTTGCTCAGATAGAGAGAGGAGAATAAGAGGTGGTAGCTAAGGCTTTAGCCTATCAACCAAGAGTCTCCTCTCCTATTTATAGAGAGCCACCAAAAAACCCTAGGGCTCCTGCCTCAGTGGGTATTAGATCTTCATCCAATTATCCACTAACCTTGCATTATTGATCTCTATCCAATAATCTCCTTAGGCCTCTAATTGGGCCTTAAGCAAGAAGCCCATCAGCATAGGGTCTTATATAATGAGAATAGGGGTTAATTGGTTCTCAATCCAATCCTCTATTCGTTGAAGCATCCACCATATGTGTGTGACTCTTTAGGCCCGATACCGAGCTGGCTATGAGTCTCTCCCATTAGAACTCATTCTGATATAGTGAATTATTATCCCCATAATAATTCACTCAACTCATTGACTATGAACGTACTAGGCCACTATTCCATAGTCCCCATATGGTACAGGGAAATCGAATCAATCGAACCTGTCTATCCATAGTTACCATGTATCTATAATTCCTCATCCAACTAATATCCCAGAGACCGTATATTATATATGGTACTGTCAGGTCACAAACAGAATCAGTTTGTCTTGCTCTAATTGGATTCTATCGGAGAACTCCTCTCTCAATCCGAAAGACCCTGGCCAGGGATTTGTCTAAGCAAGCATATATGAGATATTCCTCTTATGATACTAAGAGTGGATGATCCTCTATTGACACTCAATTGTCTTCGTAAGGTTAGTAACCAATCTCGATAACCAATTGTACCAGATCTGGAGCTTTCCAAACCAGTAAGTTTGGCGTCAAAAAAAGGAGTACTCATACAAAGCATCCTTGGTGTCTCAAGTCCAAGGACCAAATACACAACTAGGACTATAGAATCGCTATTTGACATTAGGTATCATTAACCATATAACATTCCATAAGTGGATCAATCAGTGAACTCATTCTCTAATTAGCACCTGTACTATATCCTTAGTATCTCCACACAAGTGGCTATGAGACCAACTGCCTCCATCATATCGACGGGTATATAGTACACCGATCTGTCCAATTATCTCGATGTCCCTCTTGAGTAACTTATGACCGGGATTATTTAGGATCTATGTTTAAAGGTGAATAGATCTCATTATCGTGATCTCATCATGATCTGATTCCCATTACACAGAACCAAGGACATCACAATATATATGCTATAAATAATATAATATAAAAATATGCCAATATTAATCATAAGCAAAAAGATTACGTAATGTGTCACATGTGCTATCACTCGTGTGATTAGGTTGTAGGGCACCTGTAACTAATAATCTCCCACTTGACCTAAAGCCAATCACCTATGTGTCTGATCCCCATCAGACCCCTGTGACGCTCAAATACAATTTGAGCTAGCGGCTTCGTCAGTGGATCTGTAATGTTATCTTTGGATGGAACTCTTTTCATTGTTATATCTTTACGGGTTATGATCACTATAATCATATGGAACCTCTTTAGAAAAATTCTAATGAGACCTGGGTTCCCTTGCTAGAGTTATCACCCTATCGTTGTCACAATATATGGGAGTCAGCTCCATGCTGCTTGGTATGACTCCCAAATCCTTGATGAACTTCTTTATCCATACCCCTTTCTCTGCTGCTTCTGCTATATCAATGTATTCCACCTCTATGGTCGAGTCAACAGTAGTATCTTGCTTGGAACTTTTCCAGCTTACTGCTCCTCCATTCAGGGTGAGAACATACCCTGAATTTGACTTTCTATCATCAATGTCGGACTGAAAACTCAAGTCCGTGTAGCCCTTAACCTGGAGGCTACCGTCGCCATATACCAGTAAAAGATCCTTAGTCCTACTCAAGTACTTAAGGATACATTTTACTGCCTTCCAGTGTTCTAAACCTGGATCTGCCTGATACTTGCTCGTGACACTCAGAGCATATGCTATATCAGGCCTGGTATATAGTATCGCATACATGATAGATCCTATCACTTAGGCATAAGATATATTATTCATGTTTGCCCTTTCTTCAGGAGTCTTTGGGGACATACTCTTAGAAAGTGATATTCTATGTCTCATCGGTATGAGACCTCTCTTGGAATTTTTTATGCCAAACCTTTTGACAATGGAGTCTATGTACCTAAACTGGGACAAGCCAAGCATTCTTTTGGATCTATCTCTATAGATCCAGATCCCCAAAATATAAGATACTTCCCCTAAGTCTTTCATGGAGAAATTTCTAGATAGCTAAGCCTTTACTATGGAGAGCATTCCTACATCATTCTCAATGATTAAAATGTCATCCGCATATAGCACTAAGAAGGTGATAGCGCCTCCAGTTACCTTCCTGTACACACAAGACTCATCTTCATTCTTAACAAAGTCATAAGATCTGATCACCTTATCAAATCTTGTGTTCCAACTTTGGGAAGCTTGCTTCAATCCATAAATGGATCTAAGCAACCTGCACACTTTATACAAACTTAGTCAATATATAATATTTGAATCATCAAATTATTATAGTTTAGGAAATTCAACAATAATGTTATCATTTTATCTCTTGTTGAAGGGTTGATAGGATAAAAATATTTTCAAAAAGTATTATCCTATTTTTGAGTTATTTTTAACTTATGAAATTTATTTCAAAAATGAAATTTCATCAACATCATTGCAATAAAATATTTTCAAATAAAAACTTCAATTTATTGCAATTCCAATAATTTTTAGAGTAAGTTACATGCTCATTTCATTCTCATTAAATATAATTTTAATTTTAAAAAATACTAGACAATGAAGCATTATTTTTCTTACTCTTTATTATGTTCTATACTCAAATTCTATCATTCAACAATATACATTTAATAATACAACCCATATTTCAAGTTAATTATTCAACATTATCAAGACCATTATAATAATACGTCAAAATGATAAAACATCTTTAAAGCAAAAATTCAACTAATATTCATTCCAACATGTAAATGAGTCTAACTTTTTACATATAGTGCAAGGAGTTGACAAACTCATTTTAAAATTTTTATTTCAAGTCTAACTAATATAATTTTTAAATCAATGATTCAATATATTTTAAAAGATCATGGTTTATTTAGAAAGATCTTTATTCATAACCATGATAAAAGAAAAAAACTTTAGGCTCATATAAAAAGGTTTTCATTTAGATAAATATCTTTCGGAGTCAAGAGGATTGTTTTATATATATATATATATATATATATATATATATATATTACCTTTCAAATTATAGAAACTAATATATCATCAACAAAAACCCATTTTCATAAATTTTAAAATAAATATTTTTTATTAACAATAACTAAGGTTCCTTAGTTCTAGTTCATTTTCATATTAGTATATTCTAACTTTGCATTATCAATCAAGGTTATGATAAGATAAATTAAATGAGTAAATCATTTTTAAGTGGAGTCATTACTATGAGATATTCTTCAACCAAAATCTAATGATTTTTTTATATTATAAGATTCTATCATTTTATCAAGAATTTTTTTCTTTAAAGAAAAATAATTTTGTATATGACTTTCAAGTTCAAATTCAATAATTGGTCATTTAATCTCAAGATAATATACATAAATTTAAGCACACAAATCAATACATTAATCATCATCAAAATCATTTTTTCATAAATTTGAATTTAGATAAAGTTTCTAATTTATTTAGCATCCCAAAGTTAGAACGATCAAGATTGATGAGTTATCCAAAGATTCATTAAAATGATTTTATTTTAATATTTTTTTGTTATTATATAGGCTAGTGAGCTTTAAAGGAGTATTATATCTTACATCATATGCCTTGAGCATCTACTTTCAAAACATTACTTATTACTCCTCGCCTTGTTATGAAACAAATTTATAATATGAGAGGTTTTAGTTTAGGTACTCATTTTACATTAGGTCGCTCATGAACCACTCTACCTAATTTTACTAATGGCATTGAGTTGTTTATAATTCTTTTAGGAACCCAAATTAATTTATGTAGACTGTCTTTTAAATTAACATTTATTAGCATAGTGTCCAATTCTTCCATAAAAATTATATTTATTTTTAGATGAAACATATAATATAGATCTTTTAATGAAGATGGTTGGCTTTTCTTGAGTGTTACCAACAAAGCCTATACCATTTCTTCTATTAATATGATCATTATTCGCAAGGATCATATTAAGGGATTTATTCCCTATTTTAAAATTCTCTAATATTTGTTTAAACATGATATTTTCCTTTTTAACATCATCTAGCATTTCACGTTTAGAGCAAAAATTGTGTAATGGTAAAGCATCAGGCAAGGTTTCATATTTGGTGCATGTATTGTGTGATGGTGCTACTTCATGCATTTCATCAAGTTTACTAACTAATGATGCATGCTCTTCCTTAAGTAATTTATAAGATTTACTAATCTTTCTAAATTTATCATAAAGCTTATGGGAAGAAAGTAATAATTCATTAAAAGTAAAAGAGCTTTTGGGTGGGTTACTTACCTCATCGTGGTTGGCCATGAGTGCGAGATCTTCCACTTCTTCTTAATTGTGCTTTTCATCTTCGGTGCACCATATCTTCTTGCATTCATCGTAGCAGGTTTTGTCCATTTTAAGATTTTTGTTCATATTCATTAAATTTTTTGATTCTTTTATCAAGAGTTCATGTCTAAGGTTCTTATCGCTCGAGATTTCACTCGAGAGGTCATATGTTCTCTTTAGTTTCAACTTCTTCCTATTCTTTGGAAGGTGTTCTTGGGTTCTTAATGTTAAATTTTTATTGCTCTTAGGAATGTATTCTTCTTGTTCATTTTTGTAAAATATTTTATTTAATGATTCATTTAGAATTAGTGTGATTTCATGTGTTAATTCTAATATATGCCAAATTTCAAAAGTTGGATCACAAGAGGAAATTAGATCAAATTTATTTTTGTTGAGAGCACAATATAAAGCATTCATAGCCTTGGCATTTAAAGAAAATATTTATTTTCATAATCATTTCAATCATTTATTGGATTAGATGACTTTTGAAAATCTTTTTTCAATAATACATCATAAATCAAAATCTATCGAAATAAAAAAGATATGTATTCAAATTTTCCAAGATGTGTAGTCCGTCTTATTGAACATAGGAGGACTTGTGATAGAAAATCTCTTTTAATTGCCAATAAAAGCCATCTTATTTAGATTTTAAGCCAAATAGAGAGAAACATAGCTTTGATACCAATTGTTATGATCAAAGCGACACTAAGAGGGGGGGAGGGGTGAATTAGTGTTGATGAGAAATCTTTATCGATTTAAAAATTTTGCTCAATGAAAACCGTATCAGAAATGCATTTAAGTATAAAGATATTTGTAATAGTGTAAGAAAAGATAATAGATAGTTAAATAACAGAGCAATAAAGTTTAAAAGCAAAGAGGAGGAAGTAAACTGATTTTATAGTGGTTCGATCTCGTGACCTACGTCCACTTCCCGATTTCTCCTCTGTTGAGGCCATCGACTTCCACTATTGATCTTCTTTCAATTGGTGAAGATCAACTATCCTCTTACAACTCTATTCTCCTTTTACAGGTTTAGGAGATAACCTTTACAAGACTCAAAGTTATCCCTTAAACAAAAAACTATATAAGACGAAATGAGGAGAAGCTCTCAATTACAAAAGCGTTTTTATAAGATTTCTGCTCTTAATTGCTTTCATACCTTAGGCAAGAAAGGGTGGGGTATTTATAGGCCTCATATGGCTTCAAAAGTGGAACCAAAATCAATTTTTAAGTGTTCCAGAGGTACTAGTCTCGAAGACTGGTTCTAGGCGGTTCAGCCACCTAACACAGTCTAGCTTCTAGGCGGTTCAACTGCCCAGTCTAAGCGGTTTAATCGTGTGATATGCCTTCAAAGACTATGTCATCTTGGAGACAATGTCTTCAAAGATCGTGCCTTATCTAACCTTGGGTTACTAAAATGAATTCTATAATGAGTTTAAATTAGCCCCAATTAAGGCCTAATAACCTCTTAATTGAGTTAGTAAAACTAACTCTCATTATAATCCGATCATCTCTTCGGCGAACTCCTGACATCTTTTCGATGAACCCCCAGTGAGCTCCTGATTTCCTTGGGTGAACTCCCAATGAACTTCTAGCATTCTTCCGATGAACTCATGGCGAGCTCCGACAACCTGTCGATGAACTCCCGATGAACTTTCTATCATTCTTTCGGTGAACTCCCGATAACCTATCTGCAAACTCCTGACAAACTTCCCAACAAACCTCTAATGAGCTCTCGGCAAGTACCCAATAACATCGTTCAAACATCGATTGACCTTCAACGAACTCTCGGTGAGCTCCCACTACGTCATTCGAACCTTGGCCCGATGCTTGAACCTAACTCCAGCCCAACATTTGATTGTAATACCCTTTCACTGTTGTAGTTAATCCTGCATCACTTTCTTTAACACACGAGTTAGATCATAAAACTCCTCAATTGATTCATCATCAAAATCCGAGAGTCAACATAAGGGAGTCAAATGCAAATCATGTCATGAAAGATATGATATCAAAGACTATGAAAGATCAAGTTGTGACCTAAACCGTAGCACCAACAGTAACCTAAACCGCAAGCTATTAATCCTAAACTGCAACTTTGATTTGTCACCCTTTTGGCCACCAATCCCTACCAAATAGGTTGCTGCCATCAATTGTAACTCTAACCCATTCCTTTAACCTTAAATCTCAACCGTTATACCCCCTATATGACCCTTATAGCAGCCCTAAATCATAGCCCCAATAGCAACCAAAAATAGCAACCTTCCAACCCCAAACCGCAATCATATACCCTTGATCCACCACCTCTTTCGTCTATCAATCCACCCAACCAGTTAATACCACTGACCCAACAACAAGAGAAGGACCTTGACATCTTAGATCTGGAGGCACATGCAATGGCATCTCAAGGTTCAATTGATGCCAAGTTGGAGCCATTTGAATAACGCGTGGAGGACAGATTGCGCATCTTATTCGCTGAATTCGGATTGGGCTGATCTCTAAGCCCAACAAAATTCTAGTAAAGTGCAAGTTCAAAGAGGTCTCTTAAAAACAAAGTATGAGCCACTAATATAAGGTAGCCATGCATGAGGGTGGACTTCCCTCAATGGAAAGAAGGAGACCCGACAGGATGGATTTCGTGCATTGAACTTTACATCCTCCATCACCAAACACCGGAGGATTCCATGGTAGACAACGTATCATCCATCTTGAAGGAATGCTATACGATTATACAATTGTCTTGAATACAACCATGGGGCTCCGACATGGATACAATTCAAGTATGCACCGTTGAACCACTTTAGGCCAACCAAGAATGAGAATATCAATGGACAACTTGCCAAGATCCGACAAACCTCCACGATCCAAGAATACCAGACCAGGTTTGAGGAATTATCTTACTTTGCTTATGATTGATCTAACAAACAATTATTAGGGACGTTCATCAAAGGACTCAAGCCGAAAATTAAAGAAGAGGTTAAAGCACGGTAGCCCCCCATCGTGAAGGCTGTAATCTCTTTCACTCAAATCTAAGAGGAACAACTAAATCAAGATGCTTGGAGGATAAGAACCACTCATAAACTCATGGTATATAAACCTCCTTTTGCTTTTAGCCATCCTTTGCTGCCAAAAAAATTAACAAGAGAAGAACTACATAATCGATCGATAAAGGGTCTTTGTTGGAATTGCAATGAACTTTGGAGTCTCAATCATCGCTACAAAAAGGGCCACCTCCTACTGATTGAACCTCCTGAAGATATGAAGGAGGTGGTCCGGAAGCATAAGGAAGAGGTTGCGGATGAAGAATAGCAGTTGGTTGATTTTATGATGCATACTCTTGTCAGTTATGCAAACTCGCAAACGATGAAAGTGGGAGGACTTCTGAAGCAACAACCGATTACCATTCTTATTGACACCACGAGCACCAACAACTTTATGAATATCAAGGTTGTTGCCCAATTAATGCTTCAAAATGAAGTTTGCAGTAGGTTAGATGTTGAGGTCACCGACGATCAAATTTTGAAGTGGGACAAAAGATGTCCGCGAGTGAAATTATTATGACAAGACTAAGAGATACTTGCTAATTTCTTCCACCTTTCTCTTGATGATAATGAGGTCATGCTCAACATCAAATGGTTGGCTATGTTTGGCGATATTCCCTGAAATTATTTTAAATTTATTATAAATATTTTTAGCCATGAGAAATAGAAGATCCTACGCGGGAGCAACGTAATGATAACTTGCACGCAACTAATAGAGAAAGTTTTGAACAAAGAAAATAATGACTCCCTGATGCAACTTTAGCAACACTTTATTAGGGAGCCAACAAAATTTGAAGACCCAAATATACTTCAATTGTTTGCTAAATTTTTAGATATTTTTATCGTACCATGCAGCCTACTTTCTAACTGCCAGCATGACCACTAAATTCTGATTCTCCCGGGCAAGCCAACAGCAAACTCTTGGCCATATCATTATCCTCACCTCCAGAAGCTGAAATAGTGAGGACAAAAGATGAGATGCTTGAAACAAGGGTTATACAGCCAAGTTGTAGCCCCTACTCTTCACCGGTGCTAGCTTTGCACGACTTTGACAAAGTGCTTATTATTAATGCATCGGGAGCTAGAAATTATGTTATCCACATGCAAGTTGGCCGACTCCTAACCTACATCAGCAAAGCCCTCACTCCAAATCACCTTAAGCTACCAATCAATGATGAGGGAATGCTAACCTTTGCTGAATTTGTTGCTTGGTATGATACAAGATAATAGCACGAAGAGGAGATGAAAATAAGTCTCAAAAAATTACAGATTCTACTCTTTCTAAACTCAGATCGAGCTCACCTTACTATGGACTTTACTAGAAGGCAACTACCATCACAGAGGAATGCCTGACTATCAATACACATGCTAGCCCGCATAAGATAGAAACAGACACCTGATAAATGTCGGAGTAGAAGGAAGTTTGTTATTAAATATCGAGTCTTTCTCTATATTCATCCATACCAATAGGAATTTATGAAGACTCGAGTCTCACGAAAGTGGTCTCCTAGTTTCTTTAGACCACACAAAATTGGAGATAACATTGGAGCCATAAATTATGGATCAGGCTTGCATGCTAATTCAAAATTATAACTCATCCTACAAGTATCTCATTGCAAATAAAAGTTTGGAAAGGATGACTCAGCCCAGATCCATCTACCTGACATCCCAAATAATGAGGAAGTTTAAGTTCGGCTGATGATCGTATGGGATCATAGGCTCGTGATACACCACCGTCCAAATACTACTACCCCTAATGGAGAGATACAAGATAATGTTGGACCGTCGAACCATAGTGCGTCTACCGTAGATACTATAAGAAAGCTTCAAGGAGAATTACAGATCAAGACCCAAAGTTCATGGAGCCTCAGCCTTAAGGACAAGGCTGATTTGAAGAGGGCTGGTATGTTAGGACTCTAGCTAAATGAGTCCTAATTTAGTTTCATGGAAGAGGGTAAACATGTGAAATCTAAGGGGCATTCATATAAATCCTATCTAGCCAACCCCTATTAAGGAAAGTAAAGAAGCCAACTAGGTTAGGAATAATCGAGGAAGATATTTAAGAGAGAGTAAGATGCATGTTACCTTAGTTAACCACCCCTTATTCTAGTTAAAGAGGGGCTGATTGAGAAGGGGTTAAACTAGAATAGGATTAGGAAACAATAAAGCAACCGGTCACCCCTAAATGGGCTGGTTGGTGGTTGGACATAGAGTTGCATTAGGAGTTGCTTAGGAGTTGGTTGAGGGTATGAGTCTTGAAGTAGGAGTCCTCTTAGGAATTATGGATTGAAGGCCTATAAATAGTCTTGTAATCATCCACTTTTTATTATGAATAGATCAAACTTTCTTTAGTTAATGGCTTGAGTACCAAGGAGGGAGGAGCCCCTATAGAGTTTCAAGGAGGCCGATCCCCTATAGAGATCACCTCAAGCTTAGAATCCATAAGGGTTCTAACATTCTCTTTGCAGATTGACATCTCAGTGATATTCAGATCCAGAAGACAGTATTTTGTAGATCTAAAGGGATCTTATTCAGATGATATCTAAAGGTATGCATCATAAACAGATCTAATATTATTTGATTTCAATCCTAGCATAAATGTTTTCCGCATAATAGTTTACATAATTATAGTTTTTATGCTTACAAGAATATATTAACAATATATGTAAGACATATTATGTGTTAAATCTCATATTTTGATGTTGAGATTAATTAATGAGTGTTTGTTTAACATGTGTGTTAAAAAAAAATTATAGGTCTAACTGTGACAGGAGCAATGGAGTTACAACCAGATGACGGGCCAAGATCGAACGATGCAGTGGGATCACAAGTTCCCTAGGAGATTCGCCGAAGGGTTCGGGAAGCTCGCTTAGAACACCCCGAGAGATCACCGAAAGAAGATCGGAAGACTCACCACAAGAATATCGAAAATGTTGAAGGCTACCGAATTGGCAGGAGTTAGGTCTTGGTTTAGCTTATTGGTCATTAAGTATTATAATTATTGAGTCGTAGTTAAGAAATTGAGTCCTAATTGAGTTGGATTTGGATAAATCCAAATCAACTCAATAAGGTAATTGGGTCCACCAGAGAGTTTGGTTGAGCTCAGGTGGAGCTCAATTAACTGACCAAGGGAATGGTCAACTGATGGTTCAAGCTAGAATTTGAAAAGTGGAGGGAACTACTTTTGCAAAAATTTCGATGGGTAAACCACCGATAAGTGGGTGTACCACTATCGCCCAGGCTTTCGGGTGACTGACGAAGATTGACCTGCTCAGACTAGGCGGTTGAATCACTCGTACCCAGGAATTTGGGTACTATCAGCGGTTGACCCACCCACGATCGACGGGTAAACTGCCCGTACCCGGTGTTCAGGTGGCTGAGCCGCCCAGGTCGACGGGGAAATCGCTCGTACCTAGTTTTTTCGGGTATGTTTAACTTTTTACTCCAAAAATTTGAAGGCACTTGGGGCCTATAAATTCCTAAGTTTTCTTACATTCTGCACAACAATTATGGGGATTATATTCTATGATAAAACTATATATGATTTATAATAAAAAGAAGATGAAAAGGGAGAGAGAGCTTATAGTAGAAATTTTTTAAGTCTCCCTTGTAAGCTCAAGTGTAAGGGTTTGGTTTTCACCTAAAGAAGATCGGTAGTGGATGCCGATGTGCCTCAAGAAGGAGGACTTGGGAATGGACATAGGCGGTTGATGCCGAACCACTATAAAAATTATGAGTTCATCTTTTGTTTCGCTTATTAATGCTTCTAATCTTATTTACTCTTTGAAAGCAAATATTTCACTTACAATGTTTCTTATCGGATTTCCTTGCTCCTTCTTAAGTAATTAGTAAGCAAGTAACTTAGCAATCTTTTGATCATTTACTTGCTTTATTTAAACAATAGGCTTTTGATCTTCCTATTTTTCTTAAAGTTGAAACATCTTTTCTTGTTTAAAACGAAAAACTTACACTTATGCCAATTTAACCCGCACCCCACACCAGCCCCCCCCCCCACTATTAGTGCCAATCCTAACAATTGGTATCAGAGCAAGGTATACTCATTGGATTAACACCCACTTGAATAAATGACATGTTTTGATATGAATGAGGGATATTTCATCTCACATCCTCCCATGTTCACTGGGACAGATTACACATATTGGAAGACTCGGATACGAATTTTTATTATCTCTTTGGACCTTGATTTATAGAACATAGGAGAAAATTGATTTGAAAAATCTTCCAATCCAATGAATCAATGGAATGATTTGGAAAGAAAATATTTTTCTTTATATGTAAAGGCTATGAATGTCTTATGCTCTTAATAAAAACGAGTTTAATTGAGTTTTCATTTGTGAATCAGCTTTCAATATTTGGCAAATACTAGAAATCACACATGAAGGGACTAGTAGAGTAAAAGAATCAAAGATAAATATTTTGGTTCATAACTATGAGTTATTTCAAATGAAATCAAGTGAATCCATTGGAGACATGTACACCCATTTCACATATGTTGTTAATAGCCTTAAAACACTTGAAAAAAAAATTTTTAATTTTGAATTAATTAGTAAAATTTTGAGATCTTTACCTAAGAATTGGGATCCTAAAGTAACCACTATTCAAGAGGCCAAAGACTTAAGTAACTTTCCTCTTGAAGAACTGATTAGCTCTCTTATGAGTGAAACCTCGAGTGATGAGGACTATGATATTGCCTTGTTATCAAGAAAATTTAAAAAAATTATAAAAAGAAACAAGAACTATAAAAATGAAAAGGAATTGAAGAATGATAATGTCATATACTATGAATGTAAAAAATCAGGGCATTTCAAAAATAAATGTCATCATTTGAAGAAGCCAACACACAAGAAGAAAGCTCTTTTGGCTATTTGGGATGATTAAGCTCTTCGGATGAAGAAGACAACTCCAAAGAAGAAGTTGTTAATTATGCTTTAATGGTGATCGAAGATGAGGCTAGTGAATCTTTAAATAAATATGTTTCATGATTTATTCAATAAGTTTAAAAAACTTAGCACGTCTTTTAAGTTGCTTAAAATTGATCATAATTTGTTAGTTAAAAGACTTGACGAAATGCATGATTTATTAGTTTCACATAAATCATGTTCTAAATGTGATATGCTAGATAATGTTAAAGAAGAGAATATCATGCTTCAAACCATATTAGAAAATTTTAAAATAAGGAACAAATAGCTAAATATAATCCTCACAAATAAAGGTCATACTAATAGAAAACATGGCATAGGCTTTGTTGGTAATATCCAACAAACACCAACTCTGTTTGTAAGAGGACGTACATTAAATATGCCACCAAGAATCATATATATTTTTTGTGATAAATTAGGACATAAGGCAAACAAATGTTTATTTAGAAAATATAGTCCACATCAACTTATATGGGTTTCAGAGAAAACTTTATACAATAAAAATCAATTAGAAAAGAAATAAAGAGTTCTTTATAAAGGACCCAATGTAAAATGGGTGCCTAAATCAAATATATCCTTTTTGTAGATTTGTTTCAAAATTAAAGCTAGAAGCCCCTAAGAATACTTTAAATGTCAATATATATACATTGGCCTAAAAATTAATAAAATTAATTGTTAATAATAAAAATAAATTATGTTTAATCTTGATGATACATGACTCTTGCAAAGAAAGGTTAGCTATCTTGAATAAAAGTTATATGTATGGAAGGAAGATTTTGATGATGATTAACCTGTGTTGATAATTTGTGTTGATTTTGAACCTAAAAATCATATATATAATCATCCTTCTTTAAAAGAATTTTTTCTTAATAACATGATAGAATCATTCAACATTAAAAAAAATCATTTGACTTTATTTTAAAAATATCTTGCTATGATGAGTTCATGTGTTTCTTATTATCTTATGATAAACCTTGATTGATGATGTGTTAGCAAATCTTATAAAAATATATAGATAAATCATTGAAATTTTAGAGGAACTTTGATGATCAAGGTCAAGTTAAATACATTGATTAATTTGAGCTATTTATTGCATATATACATTATATTAATTAAAATAAAAAAAAAGGGGGAGAAGAATACTTGAACTAGCAGTTGAACCGTCGGTTCAGCGGGTGAACCGCCCGACCCTGCGTGGATGAACCACTCAGTGTGCGATTCAACCGAGCAAGACCTAGACCATAAGAAGTCACTTAGCGCCGACGGTGAAACCGACCCTAAGCACCCTTAGCCCTCTCTAAAACCTCTTCCACTCCTTCCTTCTCTAAAACATCAAGGAAGGCTTCCTACTCTTCAAAACTAAGGATCTTTGCCTATCTCTAGAAGATTTAACTAAAGATAACTCTCTAAAACTTCTCCCAAGTTATTAAGATTGTTCTTACTATTCTTCTTGTATAATCTATGTAGAATGACCCCTAGAAGATTCTCAAGGGATAAGGAAAAAATGAGATTAGAAGAAACCTATGATACCAATATTTTTTATTCCTATGAACATGCTATGAAATTTTCAATCCTAAAATTTAAAAGTGCCCATAAAGGAAAATATGTTGAACTAGATGACCTAGAAAACATAGAACCAATCCAATGGTTTGCAAATCTAGGAGCCCTATCCATTCTTAAAGTGAATAACCCATCTATCCAAGAATAATAAGATTATTCTATAATAACATGCATGTAGATGAAAATGAAATAGCTTCTGCATATCTTTTAGAACACCACATTGATATTACCGATAATCTAATTTGTAACCTAATAGGCATCCCCAAAAAATAAAATGGTTGTTATTTTAGGGGACAATGGGATATGCACTCTATAGGTGTAACATACTCTGAAGCTTTAGGAACTATTTTTGGAAATCCAAATCTCGCTATTATACCAAAAAGTTGTGAACATCTGCTACCCTTTAATTCAAAAGTGCTTCATCATATAATAATGAGTATCTTACTTCCAAAACAAGTCCATCATGATGAACTGGATCAAATGAAACTAGGAACCATATATTGGATAATGAAGGAACAAGATAATTGCTTAGGATATCTCATAAGATAGAATATGATTGATCTTGCAAACAAGGATTTAATACTACCTTACGGTGGATTAATCACTAGATTATTACATGCTCATGACATAGTCATTCCACCAGATGAAGAAATCATTAAAACATACATGTATAATGTAATCAATAGGAATCTTTTGAGGAGATTTAGGTGTGTTGAAAGAAATGACATATGTAGAGGACTAATTCTCCCCCACTTGAACCTGAGACACCTATCCTTAGGAGAAGCCCATCTCCTTCTACCAGTCCTTTTGAGGCACCACCCATGATGCAGTCAGGACCTTCTTTTCCTATCGAGGCTATTATGAACCGGATGGAACAAATTGAGCTACACCAAGATGAACTAATGACTAAGATAGAATAGATCCAAAGATAACTCTATGCTTTATTTAGCCATTTTGGATTACCATCATCTGAATAATTGTATTTGATGGAACTTAATGTTTTGTACTAATCACACACTTATGATGTACTCGTTGTCTATACACACCTTGGTATCAACTTACAAACTCTTGTTACCTAGAAGTATTTTCTAATGCTTTATGTTACATTGGAATTTATTGACACCAAGCATCAATTAGCGGATATTTTTACAAAACCATTAAATGAAGAACAATTTGATTTTCTTAGAAGAGAACTTAGAATGCTAAATAATGAAAGTATGTAATTTGCTAATCTAGATTTTATGATGATAATAATGTTTAAAAAATTATATTGTTATGAAATTATCTTATTGTTATCATGAATTATCCATCTCATTATTTATAAAAAAATTTGTTAAATTACATGAGATGATTTTAAAATGCATGAGTAGCTCTTAAAGTCTTGAATCTTTTTAGATTTCTTGGATTTTTGAGCTTATCTTTGAAATTTTCTTTTCAAAATTTATCTCTACAAAATTGAAATCTCTTGTTAATAATATTTTTGCAACTCCTCCCTTGTTTTCTTTTCTTCTTTTTCATAAGAGGAAGAAAGTTCTTTATGAATCATATTATATTTTAAAAAAGAGGAGCAAAAACTCAGAAGCCTAAAATACTTAGTCTCACTTCTCACCTTTTTGTTGATGACAAAGGGGGAGAAATTGATGTTGATGACTTATGTAATGAATGGATGTTGGTGACTTATGTAATTCAATGGATGTTGATGACTTATGTAATAACTTAAGGAAAATTTTCAAATGTTCGAAATTCATAATAATCCTTGATGCATTGATGACATGCATTGATAACATGATAATCCTTGATGCGTTGATGACATGATACTTCAAAGCAAATTATTGTTGATATATACATGTCTTATTGCAATCCTTGAAATATGATTTGCTTGAAATATTGATTGCCTTAATTCACTTAAATTTAAGAGTGAGTGATTCTCTTGAATTTAAGTCCTTTTTATCATGGCATGAATGTAGGGGAGTTATGATTAACTCCCATCATCAATTGATTATCATCATCAAAAAGGGGGAGATTGTTGAATCTCAGATCTTGATGATGAGATCAATTGATGTGTGTTTGTCTAACATGTGTTAGGAAAAAAAATTACAGATTTAATTATGACAGAAGCAATGGAGTTACAACCAGATGATGGGCCCAGATCAAGCTTGGGCATCAAGACAGGTTCGGACGATGCAGTGGGATCTTGCCGAAGTTTGCTAGGAGATTCGCCAAAGGAGATCGGAAGACTCATCGCAAGAATGTCAGAGGCTACCAAATTGGTGGAATTTAGGTCTTGATTTATCTTGTTGGTCATTAAGTATTATAATCATTGCGTCGTAGATAAGAATTGAGTCCTAATTAAGTTAGATTTGGATGAAATCCAAATCAACTCAATAAGGTAACCACGTCTACTATAGAGTTTAGTTTAGCTTAGGTTGAACTTAATTAGTTGACCAAGGGAATGGTCAACTGATGATTCAATCCGAAATTCGAAAAGTGGAGAGAACCACTTTTGCAAAAATTCTGACGGGTAAACCGCTAGTGAATGGCATGTGTACCACCACCGCCCAGGCTTTCGGGCGACTGACGGTGGCTGACCCGCCCAGGACTAGCAGGTAAACCACCTATACCCTAGTGTTCGGACGATTGAGCCACCCAAGTCGACGGGTAAACCACCCGTACTCGGTTTTTTCAAGTATGTTTGATTTTTTGCTCTAAAAATCTGAAGGCACTTAGGGCCTACAAATATTCTAAGTTTTCTTGCATTCTACACAACAATTCTGGGGATTATATTCTGTGATAAAATTATGTGTGATTAATAAGAAAAAGAAAAGGGGAAGGGAGAGAGAGCTTAGAGTAGAAAATTCTCAAGTCTCCCTTATAAGCTCAAGTGTAAAGGTTTGTCTTTACCCAAAGAAGATTGATAGTGAACGCTAATGTGCCTTAAGAAGGAGGACTTGAGCTATAGAGATAGAGGAGCCGTCCAATCTATCCCTCTTCTCAGCATTAACAGATGATTTTTTATTATTATTTCTTTCATGCTATTATTATTATTATATACATAAGCGGAGGCATTAAAAGTTTAATGTAATTATTGGGCCTCTATTTAACTATATCTTCTTCTTCTTCTTCACTTTTGTTTGTCTTTTACTGCTGCATTGCATTACTCCTGCCCTTTTCATCGGTGATATTATTACTGCAGCAGCAGGAGTTGGTGTCCAGCTACAGGGCGATATTAGCTCTTTATAGGGTGATATTATTACTGTAGTAGCAGCAGTATGCTGTAACAGGAGTAGGTGTGCAGCTACTGCTACTCTCTACAATTGCAATAACATGAGAGCAGTAGTATGCTATAGCAGTAGAGTAGGTATGCAGCTACTGCTGCTCTCTACTGCTATATTGCAGCAGCATGAGTAGGAAAGCTGCTGTAGTAGCATGAGTAGGTGTGCAACTACTGCTGCTCTCCACAATTGTTGTAGCAGTGGGAGTAGGAGAGTAGCAGTATGCTGCAACAGGAGTAGGTGTGCAACTACTACTGCTCTCTAAAATTATTGTAGCAGCGGGAGTAGAAGAGCAACAGTTTACTACAATAGGAGTAGGTATGTAGCAACTGCTGCTCTCTATAATTGCTATAACAACAGGAGTAGGAGAGCAGCAGTATGTTGTAGTAGCAGTATGTTGTAGCAATAGGAGTAGGTATGCAGGGAGAGAGAGCGAGAGAGAGAGAGAGAGAGAGAGAGAGGGTGTGCCTGCTTCATCTGCCCAAATACACACACCACCTCTCAATCTCACTCTTCATTCACTTGTTCACAATCGAGGAATGTACCAGGCCCCTCTCGGTTCCTTGCTTGGCTAGCTTCCAAAGTGCTCAAGCTACGGAGAGAAAGGAGTCGTCGTCATCACGTCTCATGGTCGCTGCAGCAGTGCTGCTCCTACTCATCGAGCCACCCATCTCACCGCCCTCAAACAAAGGTCCATTTCCCCCTCCTCTTCCTCATGTTCGTCCTCCTTGCCTGAACCTGTCGTTCCATAACAAGGATAGTGCTATTGTCACTTGGTTTAACCCAAGCGCTCATCTGAAGTGCCTCTTTGAAGCGCGCTGTCTGGAGATCAAGCGAGATGCTCCGGCCTCACCTCGCCTCGCCCGAGCGCGTAGGCGAGCACCCGATCGCCTATTTAAATCACTGATCCTAACATTATGAAACTTTATTATTGAAATAAATGATATATCTTAATTGGTACCTTAGCCTCTACCTCTTCTTTTATTAGGGAAATCATCATTTGATGTTTTGGATTGTAGAGCTTACTCAAGTTATATATATTCATTTAATTTTTTAATTCATGGACCATCAAAGAACCCATTAATTCCTCGATGTTTATCTTCTCAAGATCTTCGGACTTCTTAATTGAACATACCACATACTCAAATTTAGATATTAATGATCTGACAATCTTTTTTATAATTTTAACATCACTAACTTCTTTACTACTAGTTTTCATCTAATAGCCAAAGAACGAGAGAAATGATATGAGATAAATTTAGCTTGATATATCTTCAGACTTTCAACTTCTTATCAGATTACTTATAAGCATAGTTTCTTTGCCTTAATAATACATTGGTAAATCTTTTGAAAGATGAACTATGCATCATGTGATGTTTAGACTATAACAATTTTCTCAAGGATATATGTTTTGCTGCCTAATGAATAAGATTAAGAAAGAGTCTTTTAATCTTTATATCTTTAATCTTTCAACTCGGCCTTTTAGGATAAAAAAATTATTTCACTTTTACTAAGCTTTATAAAACCTTTATTAATAAACTTTTAAATGTCTTAATATTTAAAAAATATGTTTTGTTTGGATGCATCAATGATCTTATGAAGCAAGGAATCTGATAGAACCCTAAAAGAATTCTAACCTGGATTGATCTTTTGAAGGGGGATCAACCCTTCGAACATTGTAGGGGTTGCTCCCTCTTAGGTAGTCGGCCATAAGGCTAAATGAAAATTGATCTCTTACTTATTCAAAAGTGATAGAAGTTACATGCTTATATAAGGCTCTAAACCCTAACCCTAGGGAGGCTCCTCCCCAAAGCCAAATTCCTCTTCTACCTTTCCTCCCTAGCCAACTTGCCCAATAAGGGGTTGGTGACTAAGAGGCTGCAATTCCTCAAATGCTCCTCCTCAAAATCCTAGCCAACCTGCCCAGTAAGAGGCACAACAGCTAGGAAGCCCTAAGGCTTCAAGACTCCTTCCCCAAAACCTTAGTCGACTCCTTAATCAAAAGGGGATGATGGCTAGCTTATAGGAATATTACATGACTCAAGATTTTATTGACTTCTTGACTTATTGAGTTTAGAATACATCTAAGCTAGGGTCCTAACAGACCCATTCTATTCAAATCAGTCTTGTCCTCAAGGTTGAGATTCCTTGTCTCTGGTTCCTGACTTGAAACTCCTCATGAGGCTCCCTTGTAGCCCTTGTAGTAGGTGTATCCTGCTCCTACGATCTAGTGATGTGTCACGATCATATGATCCCATGTAATCATCAACTGAACTAGGTCTCCTCATCAGCTTGGGTATCGATTGGAAAAATCTGGGTTGAGTCATCTTTTTTAAACTTCCATTTAAGGTGGGATACATGGGGGATCAACTATATTTTTAATTTGGTGTACAAATCTGATCTCTAGGTTACGACCCTAATGTGATCCCTAATTTTTTGAAGTCTGAAGTAGCAGGGGGACCACTTCCTTAAGGTATGAATTTCCTGCTAGTAGGGCTGGAAGTGAAGGGAAGCTCGATCTTTAAATTTGTTAGGAGGTCATTTCTTCTTTGCATGGGCTGGCATATGGTTAGTCTTTAGTAGCAGCCAATCGTTTTCTGGAATGGTTACTTCCCTCTAGTATGGTCCAGGATGATGTGAGCCCGTTCTAACATGAGCAGGGTTTATAATTTTTCTGGCCTTATTTCTGTTTCATGTCATGGACCTATATCAAGCCAAACTTTAAGTTTAGTAGTAATTAGTATCTCCTTTAGAAACTTCATGTAGAGTATGGTGAAAATATCAGTGCGAATTAGGAGTCAATCATCTTGCATAAGGGCGACATCGATCCAAACTCTTGATATGTCTGCTCCAATCTTGAACATATGGCCATAATTTGGTATGGACGACATCATGGACATGAGGGCCATATTCCACTCAGCCAAGGTGGGACATCTTTCTTCACAGTAAGAGGGATGATATTCATGTTTCGATGAGTCCTGCAAATGATCCCTCTCTTACTCTAATTCTGCCACTTGAGGGACTCAATTTTCTTGTAGTCTTAGGCAATGGATTGGAAGCCATCATTAGGGAAGAATTTGATCATCATAGTCTGATCCTGGGGGAAGTCATGGAAGTTGCCTGAGATTTGGAAGTGTCACATCAGCAACCATGATGGATTCGACGAGATGTAACACTTCATAAAAAACTTATACCTGGAGATAAGGATGTGTCATAGTGGGGAAAAGGTATGATCAAATAATCTATGTCTCTATCATCTTTTGGGTGACCCTCTTAGCTTCAATCTTCTGAGGTTGTGGGCAGCAATCTGACTGACCATCAGCTGGTGGTAATTTCGACCAATTCAGCATGGGGGGTCAGGCAGCTTGATAGGAGGTAGTCAGTTCGGTTTAGTGGAGACGCCCAAAATTTCAGCAAGCTATGGGAGAGGGTTCTTGTCTTTAATCTCATTTGGCTTAATCTCCTGAAACTCTTGAATTTGAATTGAGAAGCCACTGGATTCTTCTTTTGGTTCCTTCTCTAAGTGACATATTGTGACGTAGTAGCTTTATTCCCTCGTTTCCCACATAGGATCATATGTTTCCCTTTGTTGAAAAATTTCATAGTTAGTTTCAAAAAGTTTCAGAAAACATCTTCTATCGTGGATAACCAATCAATGTCGAGCACTACTTCGAAATCATCGAGAAGAAGGAAAAAATTAACAACTACATCTTGATCTTGTAGAATTAGTTACACCCACGGGCTCTTCTAGTGGCACTTCAGGATGTGACCGTTAGCTACCTTGATATTGAACCTGCTGCAATCTTCTTTTTGGAGATTCAAATGGGCAACAACCTTATTGTTCATGAAGTTATTCGTGCTCCCAGTGCTAATGAGGACGCTAATAGGCTGCTGCTCAAAAAACCCTTTGATCTTCATTGTCTGTGGGTTTATATGGTCGGCTAAGGTATGAACTGTGCAGGCGGCCGGTTGTGATTTTTATGAACTGTGCAGGCAGCCGGTTGTGGTTTTTCTTTTGTATCATTCTCCTTGGACTCAAGAGTCGTATCTTCGAGTTTGGATTCTTTAGTGGGCTCAATCATCAGAGGTCTCTCCTTTATACAATGGTGTTCTCAGCTCCACAGTTATCGCAATGCCCACATAGGCCCTTTGCTGATCTGTCACCAAGCTCTTCTCCTATTAATTTCTTCAACTGAAGGGGATGGTTAGAAGTGCTGGTTACAAGTGTCTTGCAAGCCAATCAAATGAGTGATGGCACGTATGACACATTGTGTGATCTTTTTGCTTATGATTAATATTGGCATATTATCACATTATCTGTTACATATATATTGTGATGTCTTTAGTTCTGGGCAATGGGAGTTGGATCATGATGAGATCACGATAATGAGATTGATTCACTTTTAAACACAGATCCTAAATAATCTCAGTCATAGGTTACTCAAGAGGAATATTGAGATAATTGGACATATCGATATACTATATACCCGTCCATATGATGGAGGCAGCTAGTCTCATAGCCACTTGTGTAGAGACACTAAGGATATAGTACAGGTGCTTATTAGAGAATGAGTTCAATGATTGATCCACTTATGGAATGTTGTATGGTTAATGATATCTAATGTCAGACAGCGATTCCATAGTCCCAGTTGTGTATCTGGTCCTTAGACTTAAGACACCAAGGATACCTTGTATGAGTACTCTTTTCTTTGATGTCGGACTTATAGGTTTAGAAAGTTCCAGATCAGGTATAGCTGGTTATCGAGATTAGTAGCCAACCTTACAAAGGTAATTGAGTGTCAATAGAGGATCATCCACTCTCGATATCATGATAGGAATATTCTATATGTGCTTGCTCAAACAAATCTCTGGTCAGGGTCATTCGGATTGAAAGAGAAAGAGTTCTCCGAGAGAATCCAATTAGAGTGAGATTATGATGGATTTCGTATATGACCTGATAGTACCATATCCAATATATTTTTCTAAAGAGGTTCCATATGATTAGAGTGATCATAACCCGTAAAGATATAGCAATGAAAAGAGTTCCATCCAAAGATAACATTACAGATCCACTGACGAAGTCGCTAGCTCAAATTGTATTTGAGTGTCACAGGGGTCTGATGGGGATCAGACACATAGGTGATTGGCTTTAGGTCAAGTGGGAGATTGTTAGTTACAGGTGCCCTGCAAGCCAATCACGCGAGTGATAGCACATGTGACACATTACGTAATCTTTTTGCTTATGATTAATATTGACATATTTTCATATTATATTATATGTAGCATATATATTGTGATGTCCTTGGTTCTGTGTAATGGGAATCGGATCATGATGAGATCACGATAATGAGATCTATTCATCTTTAAACATAGATCCTAAATAATCCTGGTCATAAGTTACTCAAGAGGGACATCGAGATAACTGGACAGATCGGTGTACTATATACCCGTCGATATGATGGAGGCAGCTGGTCTCATAGCCACTTGTGTAGAGACACTAAGGATATAGTACAGGTGCTAATTAGATAATAAGTTCACTGATTGATCCACTTATGGAATGTTGTATGGTTAATGATACCTAATGTCAAACAGCGATTCTATAGTCCTAGTTGTGTATTTGGTCCTTGGACTTGAGACACCAAGGATGCTTTGTATGAGTACTCCTTTCTTTGTCGCCAGACTTACAGGTTTGGAAAGCTCCAGATCTGGTACAATTGGTTATCGAGATTGGTTACTAACCTTACGAAGATACTTGAGTGTCAATAGAGGATCATCCACTCTTAGTATCACGAGAGGAATATCTCATATATGCTTGCTTAGACAAATCCCTAGCCAGGGTCTTTCGGATTGAGAGAGGAGTTCTCCGGTAGAATCCAATTAGAGCATGACAAACTGATTCTGTATATGACCTGACAGTACCATATACAATATATGGTCTCCGGGATATTAGTTGGATGAGGGATTATAGATACATGATAACTGTGGATAGACACGTCCGATGGATTCGATCCCCCTGTACCATATGGGGACTATGACATAGTGGTCTAGTACGTTCATAGTCAATGAGTTGAGTGAATTATTGTGGGGATAATAATTCACTATATTAGAATGAGTTCTAATAGGAGAGACTCACAGCCAGCTCGGTATCGGGCCTAGAGAGTCACACACATATGGTGGATGCTTCAGCGAATAGAGGATTGGATGGAGATCCAATTAGCCCCTTTTCTCATTAGATGAGACTCTATGCTGATGGGCTCCTTAATTAAGGACCAATTAGAAGTCTAAGGAGATTTTTAGATAGAGATCCAATAATGCAAGGTTAGTGGGTAGTTGGATAGAGATCCAATACCTACAAAGGCAGGAGCCCTAGGGTCTTTGGTGGCTCTCTATAAATAGGAGGAGAGACTTATGGTTGATAGGTTGCAGCTTTAGCCACCACCTCCTATTCTCCTCCTCCCCTCTGTGCAAGAGTTGCGATATCAAACTGGAGGAGCTTCACTGCAGATATCTATCGTGTGGATACCGCTAGAGAGGAGGACGCTTGACCTCCTTCAGCTTCTCCATCCGGATCTGGAATACAGAGATATACAATCTCCCAAGGTAAAATCAATCTCTCACACATCACGATTTTATCGATTTTTACGTTTTTCTCGCGACCCCAATCTTTTGTACGACGATTTGATCTGCGTGAAAAACCAGTTTTTGTTCTGATTTCCGCTATGTATGTGATGCACCCACTGAGGTTTCCCAACAATGGTATCAGAGCCAAGGTTTTTGTGTGAAAGATTAGTTTAAACTATATGTGATAAGATTGAATCACGTAGAATTGTTCTACGCGTTCTTGTTGCGTTTTGTAGTGAAGGCAGCAAGGAGGAGGGCGATCGGCCACATGCGGTGACCACCCATGACCAGTCGGGGGGCCACCAGGCGGGCGGCCCGCGTGACAGTGGCCGTGGCAGCTACTGCGACGCCCACAAATGGGGCGGTTGCGGGCGCCGTAAGAGTCTGCTGGTGGTGGTGCCAACCGCCATGGGCAGGCGCTAGCCGCAGGGTGCCTTGGTAGGGCGACCGTGAGCAAGGGCAATCGTCGCTTGCAGGGCGATGACGACGTAGAAGGGAAAGAGGGGTTAGGGCATCCTTTGTAAAAAAGATGATCCTACCCCTATGAATTCAAAAAATTCTAAGGACTATCCTCGTGTACATAATTTTCATAATACCCTCAATAATTCTAGAAATTCCAAGGACTATCCTCTCATCCAAAATTATGAAAATGCCCTTAACAATTCTAAAAATTTTATGCATGTTTTGATTTTTAAAAATAATTAATTAAATAGTTTAATTAATTATTATTATTATATATCTAGTAATCTATATATGATGTGATGTACATATAATGTATAATGTGGATGGATGATCATGAGCCATGTGTTGTGATGTATGTAATTGTGATTATTATTATTATTATTATTATTATTATTATTATTATTATTATTATTATTATTATTATTATTATTATTATTATTATTATTATTATTATTGAGGTCTGCGTGCCTTTGTTTTTCTCATTTATTGTCGGGCCTGTGTGCTTGTGATTATTTGTAGTTACATGGATAGGCGCGTTGGGAGCTTGGAGATGATAGTGGGACCCATGATGTCGTGGCGGGAGATGACGACGCATGGTGATGCGACGATTCGACGGAACTGATGATGACGAGATCAATAATCACAGGGTATGGAGATACGCCAATGCACACATAGATCCTATTGTGAGTGTTTAGGCCATTGGCTCGGGCTTAATCATATTAGGCGACGACTCATAATCATCCGGTGTAACTTACATGTGTGATATGTTATACACGTACTAGATATATGTGTATATATATATATATATATATATATATATATATATTTGTATGCAATGTAGATGTATATTAAATATATATGTGTGTGACACGATATATTAACAGAAAGATAGAAAATAAAAACCCCTCCTACGATAATATTAAATTGGTAAGCATGAGGCAATAAGATTGACCCACGTGGCCTTCCATCGTTATAGGAAGAAATTAAATCCCGACGTAGGTTGAGTTGGTCGAGTCACTCGAGACTCACCTATCTACGTGATCGAGTTCTTGCCTATGACATATATATGTCACCGGTGACCTGAGGATATGGTATGACTTGGTCGAGAAGTCGAGAGCATATCCATCGAATCAAACTCATCTTGTAACGATGGTAATGACTTAACTGAACTTCATGGTTGGTCAAGCAGTCAAGACCATGATGATTCGAAGGCCGAACATGACGGGAATCATAAGGATTTGTGATTTACAAGAGTTGTCTACCTTTTGGGCTTAGTGTAGTTGGTCGAGTCCCTCGAGATTGCACTAAGATGCCAATTGGATCTCAATCCCCACTAGGAGTCTGTCGGAGACTTTCGTCTCGCGCGTCGAGGGTGTCGCATGATTCACTAAGAAAATAGTGGAGTATATTAAGATGGAAGTTCATATCTTAATTAGTATTTCTGTAAAATCCGTATATTATTTATTTTTGCTATATCTTGTTTGTTACTTGCAAAACCCCTTTGTGGCATATTTAATGTCAATCGCCTCATTGGTCCAAAGGCTCCATAATTTGAGAATTATTCTCACGAAAGAGAAAATCGTATATGTCCTTAATACGATTGTGCCCATGCTGGAGGAAAGAACAAGCGAGGATGAGATCACTCACTTTGTAAAGTATAAAGATAGTCCTAAAGGATAACCTGTATATTGATCTTATACTTTAGTCCCTACCAGATTCCTTTTCACAATTCATTATTAACTTTAATATGAATAAGTTTGAGGTGACTCTACCTGAGCTCCTCAATATGTTGAGGGAAGTTAAGAGTACCATCAAGAAAGAGAAGTCAGTTCTCTATATTGGTGAGACTAATAGGAAAAGGAATGCTAGTAAGACCCTTAAAAAGGGTAAAGAAAGACTAGGTAAGGCCTACGTAAGGCAAAGGTTACCAAAAAAGACCTGGTAAAAGATAAAGGATAGTGCTTCTACTACGGCTAAGACGGGAATTAAAAAAGAAACTGTAAGGACTACCTTGCAAATAAGGCAAAACAGAAGTTTGGAGAAGCTTCAAGTATATTCATGATCAGTCTTCACTTATCAGATTTTCATGGTAACACATGGGTATTGGATACCGGGAGTGTTTATCATATCTGTAATTCATCGCAAGTTCTGACAAGACCTAGGAGATTGGCTAGAGGCAAGATGAACCTCAAGATGGGCAATGGAGCAAGAGTTGCTGCAGTTGCTGTTAGAGAGGTCACCCTATATCTGTCTAGTGGAGCTATTATTGCATTAGATGCATGCTATTTTATTCCTTCTATTATCAAAAATATTATTTCTATCTCTTGTCTGATAATTAGTGGATATAAATTAGTTTTTCAGAATTATAGTTGTTTAATAATTATGGATGATGAAATCATCACTAGAGGGACCCTTATAAATGGCTTATATATGTTAGACACTTCTCCACATATCATGACTATAAATATATCTAAGAGAAAAAGAGATGAGGTGAATAATACATACCTATAGCATTATAGGCTAGGTCATATACATGAGGGAAGGATTCAAAAGTTGCCGAAAGATGGATACTTAGATCTATTTGACTATAAGTAATATGTAACTTACAAACCTTGCCTTCGTGGGAAAATGACCAACTCTCCTTTTAGTGGAACTGGAGAGAGAGCCATTGAGTTATCGAAACTCATACATAGTGATGTATATGGTCCCATGTTGACTCAAGCTATAGGTGGTTACTCATGCTTCATTACAATCACTGATGATTTCTCTGGGTATAGACATGTGTACTTAATGAAGTACAAATCTAAGGTCTTTGAGAAATTCAGGGAATATAAGAATGAGGTAGAGAACCAAATTGGAAAGAGTATTAAGACTCTTTGATCAGATCGAGGAGGAGAGTACTTTAGTACGGAGTTCACCCATTTCCTCAAGAACAATGGGATTCTATCGCAATGGACATCTCCTTATACACCTTAGCTCAATGGTGTATCAGAAAGGAGGAATCGCATGCTATTAGACATGGTGTGGTCCATTATGAGTTTCACTGACCTACCCGTCTTATTATGGGGGTATGCCCTAGAGACTGCAGCTTACCTTTTGAAGAGAGTTTCATCAAAGTCGGTAGTGTCTACACCATATGAGATATGGAAAGGAAAGAAGCTCAATCTTAAGATTGTTAAGATTTGGGACTATCCTGCCCACGTTAGAAGACACAACCCGATAAGTTGGAATCAAGGATAGAATGGTGCATATTCGTGGGATACCCAAAGAAAACTTGTGGGTAGTATTTAAATTATCCTGAGGACCGAAAGGTTTTTATTGCCAAGAGAGCTGTGTTTCTTGAGAAGGAACACATTCTTACTGGCAATAGTGTGAGTGAGATAGAATTGAGCTAGGTTAGAGAACCTAGCTCAAGCACCATTTCAGAGCCCGAGTCTGTTCAGATACCTAACACACAAGTTCTAACTTTTTGTAGGTCTAATAGAATATCTCACCCTCCTGAAAGATATGTGGGACATATCAGTGGAGATGACTCTTAGGATATAAATCCTGAGACCTACGAGGAGGCTATTATGAGTATAGACTCCGGGAAGTGGCAAGAAGCCATGAATTCTGAGATAGATTCTATGTACTCTAACAAGGTTTGGAACCCTGTGGATGCACCTGAGAGTATTATACCCATTGGCTACAAATGGATCTTTAAGAAGAAGATCAGAGTGGATGAAAAGGTAGAACCTATAAAGCAAGGCTAGTAGCTAAAGGATATCGTCAAAGACAAGGAGTTGACTATGACGAAACCTTTTCACTTATAGCCATGCTTAAGTCCATTAGAATTATTTTGGCCATTGTAGCACACTATGACTATGAGATCTGGCAGATGGATGTCAAAATGGCATTCCTTAATGGTAACCTCGAGGAAGAAGTATATATGATATAACCAGAGGGATTCGTATCCAAAGAGAGTCCAGATAAAGTGTATAGGTTGCTTAGATCCATTTATGGATTGAAGCAAACTTTCCAAAGTTGGAACATAAGATTTGATGAGGTGATCAGATCTTATGACTTCGTTAAGAATGAAAATGAGCCTTGTGTATAGGAAGGTAAGTGGAAGCGCTATCACCTTCTTATTGCTATATGTGGATGACATCCTAATCATTGGAAATGATGTAGGAATACTCTCAATAATAAAGGCTTGGCTATCTAGAAACTTTTTCATGAAAGACTTAGGGGAAGCATCATATATTTTGGGGATCCGGATCTATAGAGATAGATCCAAAAAGATGCTTGGCTTGTTTAGGTACATAGACTCTATTGTTAAAAGGTTTGGTATGAAAAATTTCAAGAGAGGTTTCATACCGATGAGATATGGAATATCACTTTCTAGGAGTATGTCCCCAAAGACTCCTGAAGAAAGGGCATACATAAATAAGATACCTTATGCCTCAATGATAGGGTCTATCATGTATATGATGCTATGTATTAGGCTTGATATAGCATATGCTCTGAGTGTCACGAGCAGGTATCAGGTAGATATATATTTAGAACACTAGAAGGTAGTAAAATGTATACTTAAGTACTTAAGAAGGACTAAGGATCTTTTACTGGTATATGGAGAGGTAGCCTCCAGGATGAGGGCTACACAGACTCGAGTTTTCAGTCTTATATTGATGATAGCAAGTTAAATTTAGTGTATGTTTTCACCCTGAATGGAGGAGTAGTAAGCTAAAAGAGTTATAAGTAAGATACTACTGTTGACTCGACCATAGAGGCGGAATACATTACTGTAGTAGAAGCAGCAAGACGAACGGGTGTGGATGAAGAAGTTCATCAAGGATTTGGGAGTCATACCAAGCAGTGCGGAGTTGACTCCCATATATTATGACAGGGACAGGGCGATAACTCTAACAAAGGAACTTAGGTCTCAATAGAATTGTTTTGAGGAGGTTCCATCTGATTAGAGTGATCATGACCCAAAAAGATATAGCAATGGAAAGAGTTTCATCTGAAGATAACATTGCAGATCCACTAACAAAGCAGCTGGCTAGATTGTATTTGAGCGTCACAAGGGTCTGATGGGGATCAGACACATAAGTGATTGCTTTTGGTCAAGTGGGAGATTGGTGGTTACAGGTGCCCTACAAGCCAATCATATGAGTGATGACACGTATGACATGTTGTGTGATCTTTTTGCTTATGATTAATATTAGCATATTCTCACATTATCTGTTACATATATATTATGATGTTCTTGGTTCTGTGTAATGGGAGTCGGATCGTGATAAGATCACGATAATGAGATCGATTCACCTTTAAACACAGATCTTAAATAATCCCGGTCATATATTACTCAAGAGAGATATTGAGATAACCAGACAGATCGGTGTACTATATACCCATCCATATGATGGAGGCGGCTGGTCTCATAGCCACTTATGTTGAGACACTAAGGATATAGTACAGGTGCTCATTGGAGAATGAGTTTAATGATTGATCCGCTTCTGGAATATTGTATGGTTAATGATACCTAATGTCATACAACAATTCTATAGTTCCAGTTGTGTATCTAGTCCTTAGACTTGAGACACCAAGGATGTCTTGTATGAGTACTCCTTTCTTTGACGCTAGAATTACAAGTTTGGAAAGTTCCAGATCTAGTACAGTTGGTTATTGGGATTAGTAGCCAATCTTACAAAAGCAATTAAGTGTCAATAGAGGATCATCTACTATCGGTATCATGAGAGGAATATCCTATATATGCTTGCTCAGACAAATCCCTGGCTAGAGTCATTCGGATTGAGAAAGAAAGAGTTTTCCGGGAGAATCTGATTAGAGCGAGACTATGACGGATTCCATATGTGACCTGACAGTACAATGTCTAATATATGGTCTCTAGGATATTAGTTGGATGAGAGATTATAGATACATGATAACTATGGATAAACAGGTCCGATAGATTTGATCCCCCCTGTACCGTCTAGGGACTGTGGCGTAGTGGCCTAGTATATCCATAGTCGATGAGTCGAGTGAATTATTATGGGGATAATAATTTACTATATTAAAAGGAGTTCTGATGAGAGTAACACACGGTCAGCTCGGTATTGGGCCTAGAGAGCCACACACATATGGTGGATGATTCAGCGAATAAAGGATTAGATGGAGATCCAATTAGCCCTTATTCTTATTAGATGAGACTCTATACTGATGAACTCCTTAATTAAGGCTCAACTAGAGATCTAAGGAGATTATTGGATAGAGATCCAATAATGCAAGGTTAGTGGATAATTGGATGGAGATCCAATATCGACTAAGGTAGGAGCCCTAGGGTTTTTCGTGGCTCTCTATAAATAGGAGGGGAGACTTATGGTTGATAGACTACAGTTTTAGCCACCACCTCCTATTCTCCTCCCTCCCTCTGTACAGGAGTTGCGAGATCATATTAGAGGAGCTTCGCTGCAGAGATCCATCGTGTGGATACCACTAGAGAGGAGGATGCTTGACCTCCTTCATCTTCTCCATCCAGATCTGGAATACAAGGATATAAAATCTCTCTAGGTAAAATCAATCTCTCACACATTATAATTTTATTGGTATTTGTGTTTTTCTCATGACCCCAATCTTTTGCATGATGATTTGATCTGCGTGGGAAACTGGTTTTTGTTTTGATTTCTGCTGCACGTGTGATGCACTCACTGAGGTTTCCCAATAGGAAGTGGATGGTGTTAGATGTTTATATGCTGCTGGTTGTGATGTGGTTCTCGCACTCCAAGCATCTTGATTGAGGCACCCTTCTCAAAGTTGTGCGAAGGAGATTATTGTCGCCAAGGTGTAGGGCTATCGTACCTTAACTTTGCTTCTTTTCTCTGGTGGGTTTTCTTTATGATCTGAACTCTCACTATGTTGTGATCTTCTTGGGCTCGGTGATTAACACAATCTAAACTCCACGAAGAGAGCACGTAGGCTAGCCTCCATATGCATCTCGAAAGCCTCCAATTTTGCTTCGAATAGATCTACCGATGCCATGACGTAGGGATCTCTAATCTGTCAAATAGATTAATTGAAGATGGTGGCTACAATATTCAGGTTGAAGGTAGTAGTGGCAGCAAGAGGATGAGAAATGGCAACTGTGATGATGCTGCAAAATCGTCGAGGCTGTGATGGTGTAGTTTTCCAAGTGGCTACTATGTTGTTGGAGGATGGCAGCTAAGGGAATATGGATCCGGAAGTAGCAGCAATGGTGGAGGAAAAAGAGGGTAGCAACAATGCTGGTTGTGGTTGCGGTGTGACTGCATGGTTATAAGCAAAGGTGGTGGTTGTTTGCAGGCGACTATGATAGAGGTGGTTGCAACAAAGGTGCGACTGCAACAGAGGGAAGAAGAGGTAGAGGAGGGCAGCAGCGGTGTGGCCAGCATTGGATTAGCATGGACAGAATAGTAGTAGCAGGGTTGTGTAGTCGCGGCAAAAGAGGATGGCAGTAGATTGGATTACTAATGGTTGATGGGGGTGAAAAGCAGAGATAGCAGCAATATGTAGTAGGTGTTAGAGCGAGAGACCGCTGTTGATAACTTGTGCAGCGAGGGATCGCTGCTAGCTGTGAGCAAGTCAAATGGCAGTAAGAGATTGTTGTAGGCAACTTATGCAACGAGGGATCAATGTCGGCTGTGACCAAATTATTACTGACCACAAGAGATCAATGTTGGCTGTGAGAGATCTCTATTGGCAGCATTGTGCAGCGAGAGATCGCTACTAGTCACATTATGTAGTGAAGGATCACTGCTAGCCACAAGCAAGGAAGATGGCAGCGTGAGATCATTGTTAGCAGCATTTGTGCAACAAGAGATCACTGTTGGCTGTGACCAAGGATGATGGCAGTGAGAGATCGCTGCTGGCAGCGTTGTGTAGCGAGGATTACTATTGGTCGTGATCAAATCACTGGTTTCCACGATCAAGGTAGATGGCTGCGAGAGATCGCTACTAGCAGCGTTTGTGTAGCAAGAGATCACTGCCGGTTGCGACCGAAGAAAATGGCAACAAAAGATCATTGTTGGCAGCATTGTGTAGTGAGAGATCACCACCGATCATGATCAAATCGTTGCTAGCCACAATCAAGGTAGTTGGCTACGAGAGATCGTTGCTGATAGCATTTGTGCAGTAAGAGATCATTGCTGGCTACAACCAAGGAAGATGGCACCAAGAGATCGCTGCTAGCAGTGAGAGATCACTGCTGGCAGTGAGAGATCGCTGCTGGCAGTGAGAGATCGCTGCTGGCAGTGAGAGATCGTTGTTGGCAGTGAGAGATCACTGCTGGCAGTGAGAGATTGCTGCTGGCAGCGATGCGTGCTATGATTGAAGGGATAAAGGGAGATTTGGTGACCAAGAGATTGATGGATCAAAGGTTGAAGGTTGCGATTTTGGGGCTTAATAGGTTGTTGTTCAGGGTGCGGTTTGGGCTATGGTTTGGTAGTGTTTTGGGGCTATGACAGTAGTGAATGGAGGTTGAGAAGAGGATTTGAGATCTGTAGTTGACCAAATCATTGCTGACCATAAGAGATCAATGTTGGCTGTGAGAGATCTCTGTTGGCAGCATTGTGCAGCGAGATATTGCTGCTGGTCACATTGTGCAGCAAAGGATCACTGCTAGCCACGAGCAAGGAAGATGGCAGTGTGAGATTGTTGTTGGCAGCATTTGTGCAACAAGAGATCACTGTTGGCTATGACCAAAGACGATGGCAGTGAGAGATCGCTGCTAGCAGCGTTGTGCAGCGAGAGATCACTATTGGTCGTGATCAAATCGCTGCTTGCCATGATCAAGGTAGATGGCTACGAGGGATCGCTGCTAGTAGCATTTGTGCAGCAAGAGATCACTACTAGTTGCGACCAAGGAAAATGGCAACGAGAGATCGTTGTTGTCAGCATTATGCGGTGAGAGATCACTACTAGTCGTAATCAAATCGTTGTTGGTAGCGTTGGTTACGAGACGTCGTTGTTGACAGAATTTGTGCAGTAAGAGATCGTTGCTGGCTACAACCAAGGAAGATGGTAGCAAGAGATCACTGCTGGCAGTGATGCGTGCTATGATTGAAGGGATAAAGGGAGATTTGGTGGCCGAGAGATTGATGGATCGAAGGTTGAAGGTTGCAATTTTGGGGTTTAATAAGTTGTTGTTCAAGGTGCGGTTTGGGCTATGGTTTGGTGGTGTTTTGAGGCTATGACAGAGAAGAGGGTTTGAGATCTGCAGTTGATGGCAGCAAGGGTTTGATAGGGATCAGGGGAGGTATGCTATGATTAGGTATTGGATTGTAGTAGCAAAATTATCATCGAAGAAACAGTGATTTCTCGATGAAATTTCCAGTAGTAAACTAAGAATTTTTTGGAGAAAATTGACAACAAGAACTCAATTTTGATAATATCAAGGATGATAAAATAGATTAGAAAATTTTGATAGCAAGATAGCGAGAAAAGGTGATGCAAGTTGGGGTAGCAAAATTCTCGTCGAAAAATCAACAGTTTGTGATGAAGAATTACAGCAACGTAAGGATGTTTTCAGAGATGATTATAATGTTAGATCAAACATAAATGAAAGCCAAGATGATCTATGAAGTGTATAAATATTTTTGTTTAAAAAGATGGCAATAAGATCGGCTTAAAGGTAGCAAATAGGCGACTAAAATTTTCTGCAGTGTTCATTCGCAAAGATAATGACTTTACAACGATAAGAATTCACAACAAGGGATAGATGAAACTTATTTTTGGTATTTTTTTGGATAAGAAATTACAATAGCGAAAGGTATTTGTGATAGAAAAATATCAGATCTCTGATGCAATGATGGCAACAGTAATAGATTAATTTAATCTGCGACAAGAGAGATGACAACGGAGATGGCATTGACAAAAGCAATTATGAGAATTGCTTGGCATATGGTGGATAGTAGGAAGGGTAGCAAGAGCACCACTCTTATACCATATGATAGAACCCTAGAGGAATTCTAACACAGATTAATCTTTTGAAGGGGGATCAACCCTAAGAACATTGTAAGGGTTCCTCCCTCCTAGATAATCGACCACAAGGCTGAATGAAAATTAATCTAATTTACCCTTCCTCCCTAGCCGACTTGCCCAATAAGGGGTCGACGGCTAGGAGGCTATAATTCCTCAAATGCTCCTTCTCAAAACCCTAGCCGACCTACCCAATAAAGGGGGCGGCGGCTAGGAAGCCCTAAGGCTTCAAGATTCCTTCCCTAAAACCCTAGCCGACTCCTCAATCAAAAGGGGATGATAGCTAAATTAGGGGGGATATTACATGACTCAAGATTTTATTAACTTCTTGAGTTATTAAATTTAGGACCCATCCAAACTAAGGTCCTAATAGAATCTAAAGCTAAACTATATCGATGATCTTATAGTCCATGTTAAAGGCGCCACTTCAAGTTTTCTTTATTTTCTCTCTATATATTTTTCTCCTTAAATTTTATCTTTCTATAATTTCTCTCTCCTTCAACTTTATCTCTCTACTATTTCTCTCTCTATAATAGCACCTATTTATCTCACTAACATCACTATTTTGTTTATCTCTACATATCCATTTCTCTCTTTATAAATTTATTTCTCTCTCTATAGATCTAATTCTCTCTCTAATAGGATCTTAATCAAGGCTTTGATATCATGTTGGATTACTGGAGGGAAGAAAGAGACAGAAAAAAGATAGAGAAATCAAATAAATTATAACTGATACCTAACCAGCGATCCCTTCTCCTCGCTATCTACGTTGCCCCTCTCTTTCTCTCCCTTCTTCTTGAGATAATTGTGAATAGGGCAATATCAAAATTCCAAGCCTAAACCAATAATGTCATGCTCCTGATTCAACTCAAATTTTAATCAAATCCTAATTAAATATAAATTACATTTCTATCACCGATTGGTCAAAAAATAACAACTATATAATGATAATTGATTCTTTTAGACGTGCGTACCTCGTTAAGTAACCATCTCATAAACGTCACTCTCTTGTGTCCTTGGATCGAGTTGCATGTGTGTTTAGAGGGAGGTTCTCGTCACCCATGCTAAAAGTATGTCTAATGGCTGTGAGAAGAAAACGTATACGCCCCATTGCCAATATACATCCCAATTGGCAGGTGAGATAGTTAAGGATCAAGTATTCCTTGAGAGCTCACTATGATGAAGGTGACAGCTCCACTCGTAGGTGCATTAGGATTCGGGCGGAAGGCATTTGTTCTCAAAGCTTTCGACTTTGCGTTGATCCACAGAACTCTTAGCTCTCTCGCCGGATTACACCCAGTAGATGATCGTATTGGGTTGATAAGTTTTTCTTATTCAAATATAGAAAGATTATTTTATAAAAATTAATTTTTTTATAGATCATAATTTAATTATTTTATAAATATCTTATCTATCTCTAAGTTTCATTTAAAAAAAAAAAGAAGTTATGGAGTACGTTCACGTGTTTTGCTAGTAGATCTAAGGACATCAAAATATATATATATATATATATATATATATATATCAGTAGTTATGCGAAAGTATGTATGTAATGAAAATTTTGGTTTTTATCATTAACGTAGCCAAAAAGTGTGGAAGCAGAATAATGCAACTTATAAGAACCATCAAACATGAAACGTGAATATAAGATCCATCTTACACGAAAAATGAACACAGATCAAATGGTAAATGGGTGGCCTCATGCCATGGCATTTGTGCAGGATTTCATGAGGCGATGGAGTTTAATGGCTGCGAACCAGCTGCCCGTTCTTTCCTGAGCTTTTTGTTTTTTTTTTCCTTGTGGTGTGGTGTAATTTGCATGCCTGATACTACACTAAGTATCAGCATTTCTTGTGGTGTGGTGTAATTTGCGATGCCTGAGACTACATAAAGTATCAGCAACCAAACATTTGAACGATAACATACTTTTATTCCAAGGGGCATCAGAACTTGTTCTCCTTGAGGTGTGGTAGGTCAGATGTGTCTCTGAGCGAAGGCAGTCAATCATAGGCAACCGTGGAAACTGCTTTGTTTGAAAGTACATAAAAATGGGGCTACTATTGCATTTAACATTACAACTTGCAGCCAGCTTTTGAAGAGCGTCATACGCAGGCACATGATTTAGCCGGACGCAGTACCGCAAGCAAACATATCAGTTGGGTTTACAGACTCAACACACGTTCACAAAACATTGCATTTGGATTTGCAAGTGCAAATCGAACTATAAGATCGACTACAACTCAGAGAAATAAGTCGAATAAAGGTAGAGAGAGAAAAAGTAAGAAGAATACTAAAAAGGAGTAAGAAACAAATGAAAAAGGCTAAGAAGATGATGAAGTGGAGAGGAGATACCAGAGTAGAGGAAAAAGATGAGGAAGAACAAGAAGAGTGAAAAGAGGAGCGATAGAACGAAGAGGATGAAGAAGAAAAGGAATATCAAATAGTAGCAAAAGAGAGAAAAGAAGAATAAAGAGAAGTAGAATGAGAAGTACAAATGAAGTCATTTACGAGTATTTCCATAGGTCAGTTGACCATATCTTAATACCGCTCCCTCGAAAACTGCTTCCACTTTATTTGCATAAGCTGTAACACAATCGGATGTAGCAAACAGAGTTAAAAAGAATTTGTTACCATAAGCATACCAAGTAACAAATACGGATCTCCATACTGATCCCGATTGCCCTTTATCCTAAATGCCTTTCAAATGACTTGTGTCCTAAGCCAATAAACAATTATTCAGATTTAGCAACCATGAGCCTTACTGCCAGTGTAGCTCTTCCAAAGCCTGTCTGTGGACCTTAGGGTCCCCTGCTGCTACCACGTTAAAACCTGAAATGAAGTTACAGCATCATCTGTTTATTAATTGGAAATGGAAAACAAACTGAAAATGTCAGAGATGCATAAGAATATGAAAAGTTCTAGTTCCCTAAACACACTACTTGGATTTGAATTGCTTGGTTGGAAGGTAACAAGACTAGTAATTGCATCAGAAAAGTTATAGGTTCACCACAAACAAGAATAAAATACACACAATTATGTCACAGGAACAAGATGAAACAGCACAAGCAAAAGAGCCATACTTGTTGGACGTGACTCGGGGGAGACCTTCCAGTAAAGCTTATGTCCTTTCCAATCAGTTATTGATCCCCCAGCACCTTCTACCAACGAGAGAAAATCATAGGGCTGTCAAGCAGTAAGATTTTACATGAGCAACAGGCACTTGAAAGATATATTCTTGAAAATGACATTGGATATATGTTTTTTCATTTACTTTCTAATGCTAATGTGACTGGAAGTTATGAACCCCAGCTCCATATTGTTATAGGATGAAAACACTCCATTTGTTTCAAGAGTTCAAGTTGGAATACAGGAATCCATCCTATCATCCAGATAGGGGTAACGAGGTTCTGCTTCACTATCTCATGATTACTAGTCCACGTTGATCACATCAGGATTGACAGAGACCTCAAATCCAAAAAGAGGACCAAGCTTGTGGTACCCCGATCAGTACTACATTTAGAAGTGGAGGATGGGTTGAGTTGGTTTCTAGGACTAGAAAGATCTAGTAATACTGAGCTTAAGTTCCATGTGGTTAAGTTCCACCAATGTTCTAAGCCAGTTTTAAGTCTATTGTTTTAGATTGTGACATAACTTCCATTAAGCATGACTTGGGACACCAAGACAGGGTATTACCATAATGGCTTATCACTGACAAGTATCTGACAAGTAGAATCTTGAATACAGAAGAAAAAAAATGGGCCTAGCAGTATAAGCAGAAACAGCAAACCAAGGTTGTTGTACTATTAAATATTGAAGCAAAAAAGACTACCCAGTGGAACAAAAGCTGAACTGATATTAAGGTCATCCTAAGAGAGTTATTCAGAATAGATATCTCACCTTTAGCCCAGACTCAATTACAAGATCAACATATCCAGAAGCCAGAAGAGCATAAGCATAACAATCGCAACCATACAGTGGAACTTTGACCTAGCATTGAAATATATAAACAAAGAGGAAATGAGCAAATATCAGTAAGTGTGCCTCACATGGACTTTGACACATTTAATATTTTTTTTGTTATCCACTGAAAAATCAAGCAAAAAATACATTACATGGCCAATTCGCATTGCTCACCTTATCTCTTACACGACAGAAAGATTTTTCAGCATCGCCACTAAAGAGATGCGGACTTGTCGTATACCTGAGAAAAGAAATAATCTAATGACAAAATATTGTGTTTCATATCAAGGTAGAAAACCCATAAATTTCACACAACTGAATGCAAAATCACTATGATTCAACTAATATTCTATCAAAGAAAAGAACCCATACAAGTAAGCTTGTGAAAGTTTGTTACAATCACGTGTTGAAACTTCCCGTCCATTCATTGTTGTTGTTCTCCCATCAATCCCAACCCATCTTTCTCTTAAGATAGGTTGATCAATGATGCCAATAATCTGAATCAAAAATAAAGATGAAAGTAATTCAGTGTGTGGAAACAAAACAGAGACCTACAATGAAGTAATAACAACAAATATAAGTTATTCCATGCTCATTCATCACAAACTTGATAATATAAATGTGAGAAAAGTCTGTATAGAAATTATATAGAAATACATTGGCAGACAACAGAGATATGTTAATTTGCTTACTAGCAAAAAAGACATTGTATTAAAGCCACATTTATAAAGTGATCCTCAAGCAGCTAACTAGAAATGGGACTTATTCGAGTAAACTGTTTAATAAATAAATGAACATTTGCTGATATATCCCTGCATATATCCTATTCACCTCTTCAAATATTGCAACTACCAATCAGGGCACTTCAAATATTATATTTCTTTACATAGCTCCTTAAAGTTAAAGTCAGTTGTTGGATTCCTAGAACCTGTCACTTGTACCACAAAATGATTAGATACCTTCAAAGAATTTAAAAGATTAGAATGCATATAGAAACTGATTTCTATATGCATACGGTTGAAGATAAAACTATCATTGTTCCATCTCTTTAGTAATAATATATTCAACAAATATAACAATATAGATAATTTATTTAACATAAGTCCTTATGCCCAAACCTAACTCAGCTACCTTCTTTTGCCTCTGACTCTCCACCGAGATTTCACACTTTCCAAATAGGTCTTGGAAAGAATCCTAGCCACGACTGCTTCAGTGTCGAATTTCATTGACACTTCTAGGATGTTCTCAAGTATCCCATTCCTTATCTGCTTTCCACACATCCAGGCATCTCCCCCAGTTGAGGAAAAACTCTTTTTGCCTTTATTCCTAAGAAAGACAACCCCTTGGTGGGTCAAGGACCTTAGACCTATAGCCTCCAAGTGGTCAAGTACTTTAGACCCATTGCTCTTTGCGATGTGGTTTATAAACTCCTACCGAAGGTTCTTCCCAACCAAATCAAAACATCCTTCATAATCTTATCTGTCCTGAGCAATCTGCTTTTGTCTAAGGTAGGACTATTCACAACTTGGATCAACTATTCAACAAGATGGAGAGGTCGATAAAGATACTATTCATAGAATAAAAACAAGATGGTTAAAAATGACGGGCAACAGGATTCTTGTGTAATCATTAAACATCTTTAATATTAAAAGAAAAATTTTGTAAGACAGTTGTAAGACCGACAATACTTGATGGATCTAAGTGTTGGGCAGTTAAGAAAGAAATATACAAAAAGTTTATCTTGTGGAGATGAGAATGTTGAGATGGATGTGTGGAATTATTATGAAAGATAGGATAAGAAATACTTTTATCTGTGAACAACTAGGTATCGATTCGATATAGGATAAGATAAGAGAAAATCGTTTAAGATGATATAGACATGTGCTGAGGAGACCTCCAGATAAGGTAATCAAAAAAGGTGAGATAATTAATGTTAGTGGTATGAAGAGAAATAGAGGAAGACCTAAAGGGACTTTAATAGAAACTATAAATAAAGATTTAAGCACTCTAAACTTAACTAAACAAATGACTTTTTACGGATCTCAATAGCGACAAAAGATCCAAGTAGTGGACTCCAAATAGTTGGGATTTACGACTTTGTTGTTGTTGTTGTTAAGGACCATTCATAATAACATCCTGATAGTCGACAAACCAATTCATACACTTTCTAAATCTAAAGGTCAATCTCCTCTTATCCTCCTAAAGCTAGATATAGAAAAGGAGTTTTACTCTCTCCCACAAAGCCATTCACAAAGCACTCCTTATGAACTTCCCCCTATTTACAAAGGGACCTCCTTTCCCCTTGTCTATTTATTTTGGCACAACAAATCCTCTTCTCTTTAATCACATCTTCTGGAGCTCAAAAGCTTATTACTCCTTTTAATCTCAAGGGGGTGCATCTGTCATATTCAATGTTTGGTGACAACCTACTTTTAGCTTTTTGTGCTAATTCAGAATTTTGTGCCAACATCCTTAAGGCCGTTGATATCTTCTAAAATCTTACTAGTCTAGAAGTCAATTTGCACAAATATAACATTTTACTTATCTAAGCATGTGTCCCTTGCCTCCAAATACTCGTAACTCTTTGGGTATTAGGGGAAAGCATTGGCTTATGAAATACCTTGGCTCCTTCCTTTCTCTTGGCCACCTCCCACAAAGCTATGAAAATATCCCTATGGATAAGGCCCTCTCCCATGTCCAAGGATGCAATAAGGGTCTTATTTCTCAGGCTACGAAAATGGTTCTAATTAACTCTACAATTAACTCTATTCTGACTCATCTCTTTAATTACAGAATATCAGATTCCATATTTAACCATATGACCCGTGTTACTAGGAATTTTTTCTGAAATATGAACTCATCCACTTCTCATATGATGATTACTAGTTGGGACACCATTTTTAAACCCAAATACTACAAGGTCTAGGTTTGCATGATCTTATGACGGTCAAGAAGCCAATTTGTGCCAAGTGGATTCTGTCAATCCTTAATAACTTTGATTCTCTCTAGGTTGGCATCCTTAAAGCTAAATATGGGGATCTTCACCCTTGGATTAACCCTTCTCCTAAAAATCTTTCTTGGTCTAGGTGCAATATCAACAATCTTACCAAGAGTATTAAAGGAGGCTTTAGGAAGATGATTAGCAATGGTAGTAATACCAACATTTGGAATGATTTATGGATTGATAACATTCATCTTAGTTTCTGACTTACCTTGATTAATGTGGGGGAAATCTCTAATTTTTGTGTTGTTTTTGAGTTTCTGATTGCTAACCCTTGGAATGTTTCTATACTTGAGCATCTTTTTCATTCCTCCTTGTTTGAAATGATTCTTAAAATTGATATTCTTAGGCGCCCCAATGATGACATATGGATTTAGAAGACCGATCCTTTGGGCTCTCTCTCTACCAGCGGTGCCTATCAGTATATTAAATCAGACTCTAAGGTTGAGGTTTGATATGGCTGGAAAGCAACATGACAACTTTCTATTTCACCAAAGGTCAAACTTTCTCTTTTGAAATTATCCTGGAATCATCTTCCAACATCTAATTTATTTGCTCATCTTTCCCATCACAAAGTAGATAGTTGTTTTGTATGTAATCTCCACTGCTCCATGTTGACTTATCCTAGCACATATTCCTTGAATGCCCTTTTGCTACTACCTTTTGGAGTCTGCTTCAATATAAAGCTGGTCTTTGTTTTAAATTCTTTGGCCCCTGGTCCACGAGTACTTGGCCCAGGGAAAGGGACAGCTATAGCAATTACCACTCCCACTGAGATCCATAGACTCATCTCCTATGGCTTCTGGTATCCTTGGCTCAATAGAAATAAGGCCAAATTCCACAATCATGTTAAACCTCCATCCTTAGTATTCAGGGCAGCTAGCCCTCATGAATGGGATTTATCAGGGTGGTCCTGATCCTGAGGGTAGTAGAACTATGATCTCTATGAATCGACAAGGGAAGAAAATTTTGACTACATTTTATATTGTGATGGTTCTTTCACCTCTCCTGATTCTCTTGCAAGTATGGCTTCATCTTCATTTCCCCTCTCGCTGCTCAACCTGCAAGGCACACAACTGATAGCTGAGGCTATGGCCTTTTTGAAGCTCTAAAACATGAGGAAGCCAAGCAATCGAACCACCTACGGGTCTAAACTAATTGATAGAACTTCAAATTGAGCTCTATAGATTTTGATCTTTGAGGGGGATCAACCCTTGAAACGCTATAAGGGTCCCTCCCTCCTAGTAGCCGGTCATATGGCTGAATTGTAGATTGATCTTGCTTTTTTAAAAGAAGTGGAGGCTACATGCTTATATAGGGCTCTAAACCCCTAGTCTTAGGGGGGTGCTTCCTAAGTGAATTCTCTCTTTTGCCCCTCCTATAGCTACGATGCATAAATAAAGGAGGCGGCGACCTAAGTGGCTACACAAGCTACCCCCCTCTGCTAGAAACCCTAGCCAGCCAACCCAATAAGGGGGGGTGGCGGGTAGGAAGCCCTAAGGCCCCAAATGAAACCCTAGCCATACTTCTTTATAGGATAGAAGTAACTATGTGGGGTTTTATTACAATCTTATAGAGTTCTTACTGATTACTTCTAGGGTGATTAGGACTCGACCCTGTTGGAGTCCTATCAAGCTCGCCCTCTTTGAATCAGTCTTGTCCTCAAAGCTGAGGGTCCATGAACTCTGGGAACCGGGTCTTCAGCTCCTCCCATGCGATCATTAATTGAACTTTGGCCTCCTCATCAGTTTGGGTGTCAGTTGGATGGATTTGGGCTGAGTAGTCTTGTTTAAATTTCCATTTGAGGTGGGATACTTGGAGGATCAACTGTAATCTTAATCTGGTGCATGGATATGATCTCCAAGTTAGGGCTCCAATGTGATCCCCAATTTTACAAGGCCCAAAGAAATAGGGAGACCACTTTCTTGAGGCTTGAATTTCGTGCTAGTGGAGCTAGAGATGAAGGGGGACTTGATCTTTCTCAGAAAATTTTCTTCTGCTCCGACGTTTGTCAAGGGGAAGTTTCTTCCTTGCATGGGTTGCCACGTGGTTGATCTGTAATAGTAGTCGTGCCTTCTTTTGGAGTGAGGGTTGTCCTCTGATAAAATCTCTAGTGTGTGAGCTTGATCTGAGTCTGAGGTGGGTAGAAGTAATGATTTCTCAGGACCCATTTTCACTTCTTCGTGCTGTTGACCATCTTGCATGAGGATGGTGCTGACCCCCACTCTGGATGTGTCTGCTCCAATAATAAACATCTGGCCACGATTTGGTGTAGACGACATCGTGGTCGTGAGGGCTATAGTTCCACTTGGCCAAGGTGGTGCATCTTTCTTTATAATGACAGGGATGATGTTCATGCTTCGTTGAGTCCTAAGAACGATCCTTCCCCTTTTCTGATTTCGCCACTGGAGGGGCTCAATTTTCTCACGATCTTGGGTCGTAGATCGGAGGTTATCATCAAGGAAGTCTTTAAGCATCATGGTCTGATCCTGGGGAAAGTCGTGGAAGTCACCTGAGATATGGAAGTGCTACATCAGCAAACATGGTGAGTTCGACAGGATGTAACACTTTAAAAGTAGTTTATATTCGGGGAAAAGGATGTAGGGATGTGTCGTAGCGAGAAATAAGCACGGCCGAACAATCCATGTCTTGTCATCTCTTGGGCGACCCTTTTATCTTCGACCTGCTGAGGTTGTAGGAAGCAATTTGGCCGAGCAACAGTTAGTAGAAGTTTCAACCAATTCAGCATAGGGGGGTCGAACAGCTTCAAAGGAGGTAGTCGGCTCGATTTGGTGGAAACGTCCAAAATTTTAACAAGATGTGGGAGAGGGTTCTTATCCTCAATCTCATGAAACTCTTGAATTTGAATTAGGAAACCATTGGATTCTTCTTTTGGTAACCTCTCCAAGTGTTGCACTGTGGTCGAAATCACTTGACTCCCTCGTAAAACCACTTGTTTTCCTTTGCTGAAAAATTTCGTGGTTAGCTTTGAAAAATTCCAGAAAATGTCTCCAATCATGGACAACCAATCAATGCCGAGCACTATATCAAAATCATCAAGAAGGAGGAAAAAATCAGCAACTACGTCTGCTCCTATAGGATCAGTTTAACCTCGGACATGGTTGCACTTCAGAATTTGGCCGTTAGCTACCTTGACTTCGAACCCAATGTAATCTTCTTTTTGGAGCATTAAGTGCGCAACAACCTTACTGCTCATGAAGTTGTGTGGACGATGATGGACTGCCGCTCGAGGAACCCTTCGATCTTCAATTTTTGTAGGTTGGTGTAGCCGACTAAGGTATGGACCGTACGGGTGGCCGGTTGTGGTGTATCCTTCTCCTTAGGCTCGAGAGTCGTATCTTCAAATTTGGGTTCTTCAGTGGGCGCAATTATTAACGGTGTCTCCTTTTTACATTGGTGTTCTAGGCTCCACAGTTTATCACAATTCCCACATAGGCCCTTTGTCGATCTGTCACGAAGCTCTTCTCTTATTAACTTTTTTGGCTGAGGTGACCGGCTGGTGGTAGATGGGGCCGAGGGTCTCTGTGCTGCTGGTCGTGCGATGGCTTTGGTCCTCCGAGAATCTTGGTTCAGCCTGTCTTCGTGTAGTCGTGCGAAGGAGATGACTGCCTTAAGTGTGTACAGTTGTCGTGCTTTAACTTCTTCTTGAATCCCCCATTTCAAGCCCTTAATGAAAGTCCTCAATATCTGTTTTTCAGACCAACTATAAGTTTGATTAGATAATCTTTCAAACATGGTTTGGTACTCTTGGAAGTGGAGGTTTGATGGATCATCGCTAGTTCTTTGTCAAGGTTCTTTTTACAATCTGAATTTGCACCACGTTGTGATCTTATTGGGCTCGATGATCGGCCCAATCTAAACTCTTCGAAGAGAGCGCGTAATTTAGCGTCCATACACATCATGAAAGCCTCCAATTTGGCTTCGAATAAACCCACCGATGTCATGACATAAGGATCTCCCACCTGTCAAATAAACCGACTGAAGAGTGTAGCTGCAATCTTCAAGTTGAAGGCAGCAAATGGCAGCAATGTCGGGCCTGCGATTGTGAAGTCTTCAAGTGGAGGATGGCAGCCAAGGGTAGCAGCAACGATGGAGAAAGAAGATGGCAGCAGTAACGTCGGCTGCGGTTCTATGGTGATGCTGCAATGTCGTTGAGGCTGCGATTTTTCTGGTGGTTGATATCTGTTGGAAGATGGCAGCAGCGATGGTGGAGGAAGAAGAGGGCAGCAGCGACGTCGACTGCGGCTGCGCTGCGACTTCATGGCTGCGGGTGGCGTGGTCACAGCAAGGGTGCGGCTGCAATAGGAGGAAGGCGGGGCAGCGGTGTGCACGGCTGTTGCGGAGGACAGCGACGATAAGGAGCGAAAGACCACTGCTGGTCGTGTTCAATTCATTGCTGGTCGCAGTCAAGACAGTTGGCAGCGAAATATTGTTGCGGCTGCGATGTAGACAGATTGCAGTGAAAGATCGCTGCTGGCTGCGATCAAGGAGGATGGCAACGAGAGATCACTGTTGGCAGCATTGTGCAGCGAGGGATGCGTGCTGCGGTTGAAGGGATAAGGGAGGTTGGGTGGATGAAAGGTTGGTGAACCGAAAGCTATGGGGGGCATTGGTTTTGTGGCAGTTTTGGGTGTGGTTAGGGGCTGCGGTTTTGTGGAGTTTTGGCTGCAATTGGTGTGGTTTTAGGGCAGTGATAGCAGTGGATGAAGGTTAGGAAAAGGGATTTTGGATCTGAGATAGATGGCAGCAAAGGTAGGTGGATCGATAAGGAAGGTGGGCTGAAAAGGTAGGTGGATCGGTAAGGAAGTAGGCTGCGGTTAGGGTTGTTTTTGGGGCTGATTGGGATGAGTTTTTGGCTGCGGTTTGATAGGTTTTTTGGGTAGTGACAGTAGAGGGTGAAGGTTAGGGAAAGATGGTTTCAGATCTGGAAGAGATGTTAGCGAGGTTTGATAGAATTCGACTAAGTTCGCTGTAACATATGCTGCCTTGCAGAAGCAGAATTGTCGTCGAAGAAACAGCAGTTTCTCAACGAAAATTCCAGCCAAAAATTGTGAAATTTGGGGCTGTGGTGTCAAGGGAGGAAGATGAGGAAAAGGGAGTTTCAAATCTGGAAAAACAGCAGTAAAAATCTAATAGGATTCGACGAAAGATCGCTGCATACGTGCAATTCTGCCAAACAGAATTTGCATCGGAGAAACGATGAGTTCTCGACGTAAATTCTAGAGAAAAACTCAAGGAAAATATGCAGAAATCATCGGTTCAGATGTGATTGATATCAGCAAAATGTTTGATAAAATTTTGGCAAAATAATGGTAGGAAAACAGGAAAAAAGGCGGAAGGCGGTTTCTTCGTCGTAAAATTCCAGTACTGCGCGATGAAGGATTGCAGCACTTATAATTCTGGTTTCAGAAAGAATTTTTCCCAAAGATCAATCTTAGATGAAAGCTAAGATGATCTATAAAACTGTGTAAAAGTTTCGGCTAAAAAGGATGAACAAAAGTTCGGTTTCAAGAGGCCAACAAGCGGAAGGCAGATTCTTCGTCATAAAATTCCAGTACTGTGCGACAAAGAATTGCAGCACTATAATTCCGATTTCAGAAAGAATTTTTCCCGGAGATCAATCTTAGATGAAAGTTAAGACGATCTATGAAATTGTGTAAAATTTTCGGCCAAAAAGCAGCAGCAATAAACCAGTTTCAAGAGGTAAATAGGCGACTGAAAATTTCTGCAGCGTTTCGCCTTCGCAATACCGATAACGTTTGCGACAGTCAAAATTTGCAACAATGAAAGTATGGAAAAACTCTTCAACGTGTAAGGTAAAGGATTTTGCAGTATTGAAGAGGCGTGGGTGCAAATATACCAGATCTCCAAATCAAACACAATGGGAAGCCGCGAATTGATTTGATCTACGGTTGGGGTGGAAGGTGGAGGCGCGTGTCGCAGCAATTGTGGGAATTGCTTGGGAAGGTGGAGGTGGCTGAGATGGCTACAGGGGCAGCAAGATCGCTGCTCTGATACCAGATGATAGAACCCCAGATGGAGCTCTATAGATTTTGATCTTTGAGAGGGATCAAACCTTGAAACACTATAGGGGTGCCTCCCTCCTAGTAATCGATCATATGGCTGAATTATAGATTGATCTTTCTTTTTTAATAGAGGTGGGGGCTACATGCTTATATAGGGCTTTAAACCTAGTCCTAGGGGGGTGCTTCCTAAGTGAATTTTCTCTTTTGCCCCTCCTATAGCTACCATGCATAAATAAAAGGGCGACGGCCTAAGTGGCTGCACAAGCCACACCCCTTTGCTAGAAATCCTAGCCGACCAACCTAGTAAGGGGGGTGGCGCTAGGAAGCCCTAAGGCCCCAAATTAAACCCTAGCCACAGGGGCAGCAAGATCGTTGCTCTGATACCAGATGATAGAACCCCAGATGGAGCTCTATAGATTTTGATCTTTGAGAGGGATCAACCCTTGAAACACTATAGGGGTTCCTCCCTCCTAGTAGTCGATCATATGGCTGAATTGTAGATTGATCTTTCTTTTTTAAAAGAGGTGGGGGCTACATGCTTATATAGGGCTTTAAACCTAGTCCTAGGGGGATGCTTCCTAAGTGAATTTTCTTTTTTGCCACTCATATAGCTACCATGCATAAATAAAGGGGCGACGGCCTAAGTGGCTGCATAAGCCACACCCCTCTGCTAGAAACCCTAGCCGACCAACCTAGTAAGGGGGGTGGCGGCTAGGAAGCCCTAAGGCCCCAAATTAAACCCTAGCCACACTTTTTTATAGGATAGAAGTGACTATGTGAGGTTTTATTACCAACTTATAGGGTTCTTATTGATTACTTCTGGGGTGATTAGGACTCAACCCTACTGGAGTCCTATCACTAATGCTCACTCACAGGAAACCCCTTGGTTTCTTTGTGAAATTATATCTGATGTTTATCTTTTTTTTAAAACCGTTTGCAAGTTTCCTATTTTTCCTATATCCCTAGAGCTATCAATCACAAAGCTCACTAGCTCACTTTTTGGGAGAACCTCTGAGTTCTCCATTTTTTGTAAAGTGGACGATGCTTGTAGATCGTCCAACCCTCAAGCTAAGTTCTCTAATTTTCAATGAAATTCTATACTTTAAAAAAAACAATGTATATTGTCTAGTATACTTTTTTTGTTTCCCGTTATCTTACAGACAAAGTGTTATTAAGTACAATTCGGCAAAAGACGACTTCTTAAATTCTCCACTCTCTGACAATGTCTTTTGCTTAATGCCCGCTCCTCTACCTTCTCCATCCTGTACATTATTCTCTTTTGTCTATTTGAACAACAGACATTGGTTTTCTACTGATAGGAAAATAGCACAATAACCCTAAATCTGTTCAGATTTGGTCACTTTCTGTTCATAGCCCATTACAATAAACCCACACAATCCGCTACTTATTGAGCACTAACTCAACTATCAGCAAATAATTTCAAAAAGGATATGTTCTAATTGAAAAGCTGCAGAAATATCAACCTTCTCAATAATCCATAGGTCATACAACTTAATTGGAATGGACTTACAACTAAAAAGTTGAAATGTAACAGACTAGATGCTCACTAACTTACTTGACCCAACCATCGGTTACTGAAATTAGTTTGGCTGGTGGACTTAAACAGATTGTTTGAGCAAGCAGGAGTACAATGATTTTTCAGGACCGTATCTACGTATGCGAAAGTTATAATAACTAGAAAAAGGAAAATAAAATAAAATATTCAATTCACCTCTCTTTTGGTTCAGTATACTGAAAGAAGTTTTCACCATTTTAATAACATATGAGCACATAATATAGCCTATCGATTCACTGTAAAATGGAACCTAGTATATTAAAACAAACAAAAGACTTATGATGAATGTATCAGTCATACTGGTTTCCCTTTGTGCAGAAGGGCAATAAGAGTACCAAACAAAGGTTTGCCTGCAAATCATAACAATACAGAGGCATCAGCTCAAACACTCTCAATTTTTCTCATATTTCTTGAAAAAAAGATTTACTATTCAAGATCAAAGAAATCACCCGTAATGAAGCTTTTTGTGCCATCAATTGGGTCCAGAACCCAAACATAATCAGCAGACTTCTCCATACACCTCCAACCATTCTCCTCGCCATAACTACACCAAAACATCGCCCGCATCAAGAAACTCCTTTTCCCCCTCAACCGAAGCTAAATAACACCCAAGAAAAGAGGCGACTAACTAATCTTACACGGCATGCAAAGGAAAACTCCCCGATATGATCGAAACCATGGACTCCTCCGCTTCCCTATCGGCAATCGTCACCGGGCCTACGAAGAACCATTCGTTACAACGAACAATCAAAACAGGTGAGGAAGAAAATGAAAAGCAATACGAAATCAGTAATCTTAGGAGACGGGTGACGCACGTACTGAGATCCTCCTTGTCGATGATCTCGAAGCTCTGGCGGAAGTACTTGCGCAGCACCTCGCCTGCGGCGTCGGCGACCGTGTTGGCCACCTCCACGAACCGCTCCATTTCCGCCGTCACCGACATCCGCTTCGCCGGCTCTGTTCTGGGGATGTAACAAGAAGCAGCGATCGGGCTTCTCTTCTGGACGGATGCAGGCCTCAGGAAGGAACCAGAATAAATGTGGAGGGAAGGGAAGGGGAGAGGGGAAGGGTTTTGGTTAAGGCAAGGAGAGCGGAGACGGAAGTGGGAAGAGGACGAGAAGAGGTGGGAGGGTTGGGGTCGGGCGGCGAGCGAGCGGTAGGTTTGAGAGGGCAGCATCGGTCGCAGTGGGGTTTAAAGAGAGGAGTGGGAGAGAGCGAGAGCGAGAGCGAGAAGGGGGACGGCCACAACCAACAAATGGAGAGGGACGTGGAGAGCAATGGCTGCCCGTGAATGTAAACAGACAATTCAGGCAATTTATCGTCGAACCGAGGAGGGCCAATAATAATAACAATAATATATCAAGAGAATAAAAAACAAAACAAAAACTTTGTAAAACTATGTATTCTGTGTCATATGACTCCTCGCAAGAAGCCAAGAACTGTCATCAGTCCGTTTATTGAAAAGTACTTCCAACAACATACCCAATGTGTATTGACGAATATTAACAAAGATATTTTTTAGTTAGGGCACTTAGATATATTTACATAAGAAAAGACATTTTTTTTTGCTGATAATAGCCCAAAGATCGTGACACCCGCTAACAAAGGCATCTTGAGGTCATTGAAGACCTCGATGTCATGTCAAGTTGAATGAGCCTAATACTGTTGTCTTTTCCTTAGTACGAATAAATTAAATCTAGCAAACCCGAAGAAGTTTCTCCTGGTACTCTAGCCAGTAAAGCACGAAGTTAAATCAAGTTTATAATCTAGCTAAGACGCTCGACACTTCCAGCGGCACCTCATCTGAAGCGAGCAGGAGCAATTCATTACTTACCTCTACCTGAACCAACATAATGAACAAAATTTTGAACCACATGTTCACCTTCGCCGAGCCGGACATATCAACCCAAATTGAAAACATCATGTACTCATAGGTTGTTCTGCGATCATTAGATATGAGGCAAAGATGAAGTGTAAACCAATAATAATAATAAAAATAAAGAATTCAAGGAAACTACTAAAGGGTAACTCCATTATCTCTTTTTTTTTTTTTTAACCAAAAGAATGATCTGTATAAGAGAACCCAAGATATGCAAGGCCTGAGGCTTGAATGCCATTTCTATTTATTGTTGCCATTGCTTTCCCTTTTACACATTCCATGAGTCAATATAACAAGGCAAATTCGGACCATGCTGAGCTCGAGGAGGCAAGAAAGGAGTCTGCAAATGCAATAATGGTCTTAGGTATTGGAGAATGTGATTAGGCACAAAGAAAATCAGAATTTCATTGCTTGTGCTTTTTAGTGCTTAAAGGTATCTCTTGTTAAGTGCTTCCCTTACCAAGTACTGGTTTCATAAGCTTCTGCCCCTAATTTAATAGTAGCTTTATTCTTTCACCTCATCCGATTTACTAATAATTTTAAGTGACTTCCATTTCAAACAAGAGTCCTTTAACCCTTCTCCAGGGTTAATTTTATAATGTAACCGTGTTAGTGACCTTGATCTTAATGTAGACCTCATCTGTGGTCATATATTTTTTCCATGGATTCTCAACAGTCACCTCTATTATATGAATCTTCCCTCTGCCTAACACTGATCGAGTCTATTTTGGAACAATTACGGCTGCAGTTGATCAGTATCTATCTACCATTGTGCTAAAGCTCATGATCCAGGGCGTAGTTGGTAGAAGAGTTATTTTTCATCTGCGCTCTATGACAAACTCTTTTTTTCCCTAAATGTTGGCTAAATCATCCAGCTTTTTAGTGGTCACCTCTTCATAATCACTCTGAATACCATCTTCTGCTTCCTAATCTCTCAGATGAAAAAGTCTTTCCTCCAAAACAAAAGCAAAATATGTGCTCGTGTATAATTGTACTTTTATATCCTCCTTGCACTCACCACTGGAAGATGCAGGTTTCTCTTAATCAGCAGCACCACCATTCAATCTTCCAGACCATTCTCATGTTTTTTTTTTTTTGGCTCGTTGTCTTTTGCAGTCATTTCACAGAGTGCCCCAGGAAAACAAAGAGGTGTATGACCCATCAGGGTTTAGTCAGAAATAACACCTGCAAGAGCTTGTCACCACCTGTAAGAGCTCGTTTGATCTTACAAGCTTTTTGTTTGATCTTTTTCTACAACCTGTCAGAGCTTTGCCACAGCCATTCTATTATTCCAAATTATTCTAAAGTTCCATTGTTTCTCAGCTCATTGCCTTTTGCACTCATTTCAAGAACTGCTCGAGGAAAACAATGAAGCCCCTTTGCATCAATCAGGCTTTAAGTACAAATGAAATGGTTCAACCAGTCATCTTCATTTGATCCCTCTCTCCAACCAGTAAGAACCTACCACGGTCAGAATTTTAGGTAGCTAGTGCTACTACTCCTCAGGTACTTGGCTCACAATATTGGCCTATTTTGGTATTTGTAAGGTGTGCATTATCATCCATGATATTCTCAAAATTCCTGCAAAAATTTCCCAGAATCTTGCTTCAGGAGCTGAGGGTTTATTCCATTTCAAAGTAATGACTGCTAAGTTGTGGTGCAGTCAAAACATATATAGCTGAGCCTATATGATACTAGTTAGAACTGAGGGTCTCCGTCAGTTTTCATGTAAACTGAATCACCTCATACAGCATAAGGATTTTAATCATCAAGTCATGTGGTCAAGAATACCAAGCATTAGTTACCTTTCCAAGAATGATAGTGACATTCCTTGCAAAGAAGAACAAGATGGTGGCAGTTTGTACAAAGCTGATTTCAGACACATTATTAATTCATCCACAAGGCATGTTGTCATATACACCTCTTCGGCATGATTTCTGGTTGACCATTCCTCAATAATTCTGCAGATGCAACATAAATAGACTTGTTAAGAAAGCGCATGATTACAAGCATGGAAAGACATTTTATTAGATAATATTGAATATGAATTTTTAAAATGGAAAATTCTTGTATCCTCCCTAGGAATAAAATGTGTCTGCAGATGAAATGTGTCAACTAGAATCCAAATTCATTTCAAGCCATATACTTGGATGAAAATAACTAGGTCTCATATTCATAGGCTGAACCTAGTGACCCCAGTGCACAAGACTCCTGCCAACTTGGGGGTCTGGCAAAGAGTTTACCCCTATGAATATAGAGACAATTTTCATGATTTGAATTTTATTAAGTAATACAGAATATGAATTTTTAAAATGCCAAATTTCTTGTATCCTCCCTAGGAATAAAATGTGTCTAGGGATGAAATGTGCCAACTAGAATCCAAATCCATTTCAAGCTGATATAGTTAGATAAAAATAAGTAGGTCCCATATTCATAGTGTGAACCCGGTGACCCAATGCACCAGGCTCCTACCAACGTGGGGGTCTGGGAAAGATTTTACCCCTATGAACAGAAAGCCCATTATGGTGATTTGAACACAAATTCATGTCCATATTTAGTGTTTTCAATTTGAGGTCTTGTAGACACAAATATCGATATGGGTTCAGTTCTAACCATATTGGATATATGGAAATTCATATTTCAAAGTGATTAGTTAGAGTACTCACCTACGTTAAAGTTTAAACTACAAAAAGATGCCACTACGTTGGCTCTTTCCAAGTCTGGCATATTTTCTTCTCATAATTTTTTTCATTTGCTTTAGCCAAAAATGTCATTTGTGTTTGAAATACTGACTTCACTACTTGTAGTCATATCTTTGGTTCATGAAATATTTGCATCCATATCTTGCCTCAGAACGTAATTCAGTTGTTTTATGTCAGACAACCAACTTGCTTTGTATTTGCTTAGAACAACAAAATTACAATATATAGCATTCATTTAACATATTTACTTCAATTTGTACCCCTAAGTGTCCAGATTCCATTCTGTACCCAATTTGTTTCCACCTCATGCTCTAACACAACTTCCCTCGATTTAGAATAGTCTTCACGGTGGCTGCGTTTCACCAGCAAACTCAACAGGATCAAATTCATTGTATCTAGATATAAAAAAGCACAGAACCACCCATGTACCCCCACCCATTCACCCTGAAGAATACAAGAGGAATACTTATTAAGTGACCAAAATAACCTGAAATCTTCAATTTTTTTGATTAAGACACTGATAGACTCCTCTAAAATCCAATACATGCATTTTATTTTCACTGAAGGAGTACTATTGTGTACAACCACAAAAAAAACCCTTTGCTTTTGCCAATTTTGGCATGATTACCAGATAACATTGATGGGAACTATACAGGCCACCAGCCTAATGGATTAGTTTCAAAGTTCCTGCTGCCATTAACGGACAACTAGTTGACATCAAGAACTCTACAAACTACAACAAGATAAATGAAGTCCTAGCAGCAAAGGAAACTGGTTCGATAGTGGAATCAAACATTCATCTTAAATCACAAACAATACCTACATAGATTAAATCAAATAACGATAAGAATATATCATGGATTTCATCCGCATGCTTATTACATATTGCTAAAAGTACAAATGTAGGTGATAGGACAATACAATCAATATAGAACAGGGAATAATATACCTTGAATTTGCTTCAGGAGCAATACTACAATCCGAATAAAGTACTTTCAGAACAGGTTGCAGATCTGCTGCAGAAAGTGATCCCATGCTATCTTCTGAGCAATAGCCACTGGAGCTCCAGGCTTTTGAATTTAAAAGAACTAACAGCAGCATTGGAGATTTCAACTTCAAATCCCTGACAATTATTCTGTATGAAAGTTCCTCTTCAGCACCTTCAAGAAACACATTGGCAAGAACTCTTTGCAATGTGTGATTCCTGCCCAAGAAGGATAGTTCAGCAGATAAGCACACATCTCTTAAAGGGAAAAATAATTAAAAGCAATACAAGTCACAAGTATTAATCAGAATAAGCTACTAAATAGCAAACAGTTTAATGTAACAGAAGTTCACTTAACGATGGCACAGACAATGTGAGGTTCCAGTATATGCACCATAAAAGTCTACAGTTTTTAATATCCAAGTTGTTTACAGTATTTTGGCAATATACAAATTGGAATTGTGCCAAATTCCCATAGTCTAATAACAACCTTGACATCCATTTGGAAAACTAGAAAACTCACAAGAGGAGTCTTTAAATCACCAAGTTTCTGGGTCCAAAATACCCAAATAATGGTGAATGCAGATATACATAAATCAATCTAGGAATACAAAATAGTTCTTGATACAAGGTTTGAAAAACTGATCGTGTATGTTAAAAGAAAAAAGGTAACTCAAATGTTTAAGGTTGCATTTTAAATTTGTAATTTACAAATAACACAAATGAAGAAACATCAAACATGGATTAGCATACAATGATGGATAATAAAAATAACATGTACATAGACATATTCTTGTCCAAAGCTTCTTTTATGTATACTGAGGAATGTTAATTGTGTAATGGCCTAATTGGATGCATAGAAATAGATCCTCAACTCTTCAGATATATCAAACAATTATCTCTACATTTAATAATGATTAAAACTTTTGGTTCCATATGCCAATTTTACATAAACATTAGCAATATCAGATACTTGGAACCAATTATCTTCAGAAGCTTCAGCAAGTGCTTTAATGAGAAATAAGATTTACAGTTCACTTTGTATCTCATATTGCTACAAATTGCCAGCACTTTGTGCATTGTATCAGAGACTGTGAAATGAAGATAAAACCACTGAAGCAACCGCTGATGTACAATTTTCTACGGAGAAAATTATTGGGTTAGGTTCTGTTAGGTCTGGGAGATGTCTGGAACTTTTTTGATACGTAAGAAATATTTGTTCCCAGTTGTGAAAATTTTAGGATATCCTATCTAGTAAGTCTTTACAATCACATGTCCAAGAACCCTTTTAGAATGTGAGCTGAAACAGATCTCCACCAGACATTATATTCAAAAGAATATTTAATAAACATTTATAATGTTAATGTGCAGTTACATCATTGTGTAACTATAAAATGTGTCCTTTCCCACAGTTATGTTGATACAAGGTATTTCAGATACAGAATGCATCCAGAAGGAAGCTGACCTGAATATGTCACAAGGTCCACCGACAGGAACAGATGTAGAAATGTAGCACTTAAATAGCCGGATTCCACCATCTACAGGGATATTTGTGCTTTTAAAAGAAGGATAACACCCAATCATAGATGAGCATTTTTTGCATGAAAATCCAACCCATTCTATATCATTTGAAAGGTTGAGTGTTCTAACAATAAAACCACCTCCAAGAGAACTATTATGTAGCCACTTCTGACTTCCTGAAAGGCCTGAACTTGTCATAGACTCTTGGGCTTTGGCAGGCATAATTGACACATCAAGCATAGATCCACCAGAAGCATAATTTACCAGATTGTTTGATTTATGATCACAAATATTGCAATGAGCTTCCAAAGGAAACCCATCAGAAGGCTCTGGAAGAGGCTTCCCAGAACTCCCACAGCAATTGTCTAAGTTAAGATTCAAGAAATTTGCATGGGTACTTTGTATCTCATCTAAGCTTGATCCAATAGGATAAGAACTTCCCTTTAAGCCACAGTCAGTTCTTTGTTCCACATTGTTACAGATATCTGATGATTTAAGTATTGGGCAAAATAAAAGATCAGTGTTCTTTCTAGTAGATGGTTCTGTTGCAAGATCCATACACAAATCTCCCTTGCTAGAAGAACCTGGCATCACACCACCATCAGCATTGTCTTCAACAAAATCTTGACCACTACCCCCTTTTACTGAATCATTTACAACATTACAAGCTACTAGCTCCTTATTTTTGTGGTTAGAAAATCCATCTAAGAGCTCCTGAAATGAATAGCCCTCTAGATCATCCTGGCATATGATTATTGAAGCACCATCTAAGAGACATGTACCTTCATGACAGCTGTATCTGTTGATGTACTGACATACTATTTTCTCACTGATACCACCAAAAGAACAGCAGCAGGCTCCAAACCAATTGTCTGCCACCTCTCGCCAATTCACTGATGGCATTTCCACAAAGTGTCTGTGAAAAGATCCATTATGTTAACTGTTATAAGATAAGAGTGACATTAAGAAGTTCAAAAGCTACAAGCACCAACCACTTCAGCAGGATAAAATTTTAAAGTACAAGGAACATATAATCAAGGTTCGTCAAACCGTACCATACCGCATACCGAGCTCTACGGTATGTCGGTACTGAACAGTATGCCGAGACGTACTACTCAATATGTGTGTATATATATATATATATATATATATATATATATTAAAAATAAAATAAAAAGGGCGACGTCGCCTCGTTCATTCTCCCCGAGAAGCCCGCACAGGGAGATTTCAAAGCCTCGACGAGAAGTCTGCGCGGGCGACGGATCGAGATCAGGAGAGTAGTGTCAGATCTCCAAGTTCTCCCTTCTCTTCTCCCTCTTCTTCTTTCTCCCTTGGCTGATACCACCCGAAATTGGTCGATGACAATCGAAATCGACCATTACCACCTAACAACGACCGGCAACAATTGAAATCAACCATTATCGACCGATTTCGAGTGGTAACGAGCAGCAACAGCCCAATCGGCGATACCACCCAGTAGCGAGTGATCCGCATAAAGGTACATATCGGTCAACGGATGGACTGGTACATATCGCCCATACCGGGCGGTACGATTCAAAATGTTGAACCTTGCATATAATATTGTTCATAGTAAATATAAAGGAAATTGCAATCCAGTAAACTAATTCCAACTGGCACAACTTCCATAAGTAACATCAAAGCTAGCTTACAAAGTTATCATGCTTTACATTCTCATGATCATTTTATCAATACTCTAGATTTGTACATAGTTCCTGCAGGAAACATGGCTCTAACTTTTCAATTCATTATTATAACATAGAGTTAATGTCAACATGTACCTAGAGACAGACCTTCCTGCATGTTATTATAAACTTAAAGAAAGCAATAAAACAAAACTAACTTCTCTCCCTTCCATTCATTAGACTATTCATCTAACATTTGCTTCCAATTAGCTCCTTCCTCTCCAAAAATTCATTTTTTTTCTTTTTTAACTTAAGTTCTACATTATCTGAACTAACACCACAATTGCAAGGTAACATGAACCCTTATTTTTATAGAGAATCCTACTCAAATAATGGAGAATAAAGCAATTCTATGAAATAAAATCAAAAAAACTTTCTAGATCGCTCAAAATTACAGCTTCATGACTACATAGATATCCAACACAAGGTAAAAGGTTTTGGATAAGCATCAACATCCCAGTCCTGATCAGTCAATTAGATGCTAATGAACATAAGCACATCCTTAAAATCTAACCATGACATAATTAAAGATTGTTCTACAACCAGCTTCAGCTAAGCACCATAATGGATAATTGAGAAGATGAAGTATCTCATCTTTTCACAGGAATTAAGTTGTTTGTCAAGTCTGTACTGTCAGATGTAACGGTCCTTGTTACTTGGGCCTTCATTGGGATAAAGATCCAAACGCCTCTCTATTTATCAAATTTCATATTACATACAATAAATCAGGGTTTGCCTTTTCAAGTACCAGACCCGTTTCAGCAGACTACTAGAATGATGCACACCGGTCTGTACGAGTGTACCGACACACAGTATACCAGTGCATACTGGTGGCTCGGTGATGAAGAAAAAGAAAGAGAAGTGAAGGGAGAGGTAGAGGAACAGAGGAGGAAGGAAGAGGGAAGCAGAGATAGACGTGGAGTAAGAAGGAAAAAGAAGAAAGAAGAGGAAAAGAACAACAACAGCGAAGCAACACCATCTTACGTGATGACAAAGCGATAGCAGCAGCAGTGGCAGTAGTGGGGAAGCAGTGACGGTAAGGCCGCAGCATCGTACGTGACAATGAGGCAACAACGATAGCAGAGGCGAAGCGACGATGATGAGGCGGTGGCACCTTACGTGATGGCGAAGTGGCAACGGCAGCAAAGATAAAGCGACAACAACGATACCTTATGCAAGTAGAGGGCTTGCCTTCACGAGCCCTAATCTCTTTTTCTCATTTTTACACTGATTTGGACATGGGCCTTGCCATTTCTTTGAATATTTTATTAATTTATCTGGATTGCTTGATACAGGGTGGTTAGCATACATGGTATACCTCATACTGGTATACCACTGCACGGCAAACCCTGTAATAAACCAATAGTGTAAGCAATTAAACCAATTATATAGCATGCTACAAGTCTCTAGTCTATTCTCGGTGCTCCCAGACAAGCTTACAAAGATAAGTGAGGTAGCATCGGCAGTAACGATCGTATTGTAAATGATCACCATAGAGCTGTCCGTGTTCCTTATATAATATCTGAGGTTTCAACAGTTATAAGCATAATTTCAGTTACCTGGTAGACTAGAAGATCAACTGTTAATATCACACCACCAATAGAAGCACGTTTTGTAGCAGCAACATCATCATCCATTTAGACAAAGCTTTTTTTGAGTACAACAGAGAAGCATAGGACAACAACAAAATATTTCTACAAACTCGTAGAAATATTTTGTTCTCAACTTCAAGTTTTGTTCTCAACTATGATATTGTCAAAAACAACTTGAGCTAAATCTCCATAAGAAATTTAACATATATGCTGAAAACATAATTGCATACGATGTATAATGTGAAAAATGGGATTTTACCCATGTTAATAGATTCTGATCAAACATGATAATGAACAATTGCAACAATCAATACATCACATGTATTGTTATTCATGCAACTAAGAACACATTTATGGTGGTTGGTGGTTCAATCTGGAAAAAAGGCCAACATTCACCTCAGAGGTTGCTTTGTCAGCTTTGTCGAGCAGGATTTGCAAAAGAAATGTACACCACCGGCAGAAAGATTCTTTATATCTGGAGTGCATTCCCACATGTATCAAACGTCTTTCTCAGCAAACTGACAAGAACACAAACCTAAAAGATAACCAGACTAACCTAAATCCAAGGGAAGCGGAACCAACCGATCCGAAAGCCCACCTTCTTGTCTGCCCATCTCGCCCATATCAGAATCGAGGACCCCGCGCAAATCCATCATGACCGGATGATCTACCGGGAGGACCAACGCCAGCTTGATCTCGATATGATCGTCCATAGCCCGGCATTCCATGGGGCAGCTCGGATCGACCAATACCTTGGGGACGGGAACCCTGAGAAAGACGACATCTCCCGTTCCCTCTCCTGTTCTGTCATGGATCCAGGAGACAAGGAGCAGGGACTGGTCGAGGCGGAGGGAAGCGGACAGGTTTCCACACAGGGCCGACGGGTGGACGTCCGGGTGGAAGAGATAGATGCGGAGGGTGGGGATGTGGGCTAGGGCTTCCCAGGTGAAGCGCCACCGCCGCGGGCTAGGGTTCTGGAGGACGTCCGAAGACATTCCCGCTCGCTCAAGTAGTTGAAACTCACCTCGTATTGTCATATATGGTCGGCAAAGCTCGGTCATCAGGCCAAGGGTTAAGCTCGGTCTGCAACCATCGCACAGAGCACGGCCCGGTCCGATGCGGTCTGATGCATAATGAACGCAGACCGGGATGCGAGACTAGGGTTGTATTTAAATAAAAATTACATATTTTTTATATTAGCCTATTATCTAATATATATTAGACTCACTTAATAAAATTAAAAATCTAAACTATTCTTTTACATTATATATATCAGACTCACCTAATAAAAATTTCAAATCTTTATTTACATTGCAAAATTAAGAAGTTTTATCTTATATAAAATTAAATTTTGTAAATTATATCTGACTCAACTTTAAATTAATAAAATTAAACAGTATATACTCAATAAAATTTTAATTTTATAATTGAAAATCTCCTTCTTATTATTTATAATCCCTTTTAAATTAATAAAATAATATTTTTATTATTTATAATCCTTTGATTCTATTTTATCCTTTTTTTAATTTTTGTACTTTTCTTAACCTCCGTTTGGACACATTTCTACCACCGTCACTACTCATACTCGACGGTTTAGGACATCTTCTGTGGTAATATAACTCACTAAAAGATAATATCTTTTGAGTTATTATAAAATATATATAATATTAAACAAATAGATTATTATAATAAATATTAAAAATTATTTTTCATATATTTCTCTTTAGTTTGTTTCATTTCATTATTTATTTTTTCTCATCCATTTTTCGTCACTTTTGATCACAAGGAAGAAGAGAAGGAGAATCAGAATAAAATAAAAGAAATGAATAAGAAGATGTTATTTGAATTAAGTTATAAATTGAGGAGATATATATCTATTTGTAAGGAATAACTAAGAAATATTTGAAGTTCTAGGTTATAAATAACAAAAAAGAGATTACAAATAATAATCTCCATATATTATATTTTCCAAATATGAGAATTCTCTTATGACATGTCAATTCAATTAAAATTAAGGACTTGAAACTTCATATTATATATCTATTATACTATTTATTAAAAATCAAGTCATTTGCCTAATCAAGAAACTTTCATTTTATCGCATGAGTTTTGGAAAAAAACAGAAATAAAAAAATAGAATGATATTATATCTAAATAAGCTACATTATGACTTTTATCAAATGACTTATTCGATTTTTACTCATCATCAATTTAGTAAAAACATCCTCGTTTTCATCGATTGCCCTCTGGTGACACCCATGATTCTCATTATCTTTTTGTTTGCACCATTGGCTCTCACCGTGAGTGATTTTTTTTTTATTTCTTTAAAAAGAGAGAAAGGAAATAGAGAAATGGAAAGGCACGAAAGAGACAGCAAAGACGGATGAAAGATAAACTAAGAGAATGAGGAACAAATAAGGGAGGAGTGCTACATGTCACATCAAGATTTTTTTTCAGAATCATATATTTTTATGAATATATTACTTTATTCATAATTTATAACTATTTATTATAATTTATTTATTCATCAAATCATAAGTTATAAATATTTACTAAAGAATATATATTAACTCAAAAAAAACATTCAAGTGACTCTAATTAGTGTTAGAGAAAAATCTATTTTTTATTCGAATCTAGTTTAATATTAGTTGAAGATTGATCTAAAAATAAAAAACAAAGAAATTTTCATAACACTGAGTAAAAACTCTTATAAATCTATTAAAAATAAATATATAATCAAAAATCAATCATCTCATTGACGTATGTCAAATACCTGAAGGAGCACTCTCCCAATAATGAATGGAAAGATTTTATTATATGGGATGAGTTTGTGCTCTCACAATGGTGAATAAAGGCAAACTCATATCGTACTCCTAATAATGGATGAAGTATTGTCCCTCACTCGCTAAAGTATAAAACATTTCTCCCTACAGCGGTTGGAGAAACCGTTCAATTGTCACATTCAACGAATAGCTAATCCTTAAAGGGAATCATCCTATCTACCTTCGACAGGAAAATAACATTATTTCATACAGATCATATATATATATTAGGATAAAATAATAATTTAAAATATCTTTTTCAAACATTATCAATATCAAATATATCAATTTAGCTCTCAATTGACTTGAACCCTAGTTCAATCGGTTTAATTGAACTCGATTTAACTAGAATCAAACTGAATCAATATCTAATTCTCATTTAATTAGTTTGAAACCAACTTAGACTATGATTATCTAGACTAGATTATATTTATTTTAAATTAAATAAAATTAAATAAGTCAAATTAATTTAATTGATAAAAAATGATTTAATTTAATTAATGTTTCAAATCCAACAACTACATAGTACTGGAATAGGTTGGGCTAGCTCGTATATGCACTGCATGTGACTATGCATACATCACACCAACTACTAGCCCATGGACTGATCATGTGCATTACATGTGACCGCCCATATTGGGCTGAGCTAACCTAGCCTTTGGGCTAGAATCCATCTTGTGGTTTGGGCTTGGTCTATAAGCTAGACCCAATTTACTGATTGGACTTAGTCAGTGGGTTGTGGCCTGACCTATAGGTTGGAACTAACATGCGAATTGTTTCAACCCAATTCCTATCTAATTTATATCTTATGACAACGTATATTCACTAACAATAATACATTAAAACCATAACAACATATTAAAAGATAATATTGAAAACTAAACTTCAATACAAGAAAATAATATTATTAATACAATAAGAATTATAAATCATAAATTCAATATATATGACATCAATAATTTCAACATAATATAATCAAACAATAAAATTCTAAACATTAAAAAGGATCAAAGAATATCAACAAAATTTAGTTTATATATATTAATCAAATAATAAAAATTTTAACATTTAAAGGATCAAGAAATATTTTTGAACTTAATATAAAATATTTTAATCCAAAAAATAAAATTTCACCATTGAAAGGAATCAATAAAAGTTTCTAAGAAAGATAAAGAAACATAATTTCCTCAAATGGATACAACTCCTATTTCATTATGTTTGTAGGCTCGGCATGGTGATAAACGAATCAGAGAAATCTCTCCCCTTAAATAGACCCTCAATTTAAGAATTTTTTAATTTATTTATATATTATTTAATATAAAATTTTATTTAATAAACTAATAAATATAACATCACTTTATTTGAAATGCTTAATAATTAATTTTTAAATTTATAATGATAATTAAGGAAATAAAAATTAATATTTTTAAATCACAATGATAAGTAAAAAAATAAAAACTAATTTCTAATTTGAAGATTTGATTACATTTCTACCTTCATAAAGGGAATTTAGTCCCTAAATTTAGCTTACATCATAAGGATACTACTCTCTCACATCTTATCTTTCCCAAGTTAATTCTTGGTCTGAATAATATTGTCAAGCGATCTTTACCACACGTATTACTACTTAGAACATATGGTTTTCTTTCCAAGATCTACTTTGGGTATTCTATAAAGGTGCATCATTTCTTAATTATAGAGGTTAGTAAAATATGACATAGGATAGATCCATAATATATTTTGAAAGCATAAAGACATGGAATACATCATGGATGTCAATCAAAACCAGGGGCAATACTACTTTATATGCTACAAGCTCGACTTTCTATAAGATCTTAAATGAGCCAATGAATCTAGGGACTAACTTTTCTCTTTGACCAAATCTCATGACTCCCCTGGTTGACTATACTTTCAAGAATATGTGATCACCAACTTTAAACTATAGATCTGTTTACCTTCGATATGCATAATGTATAATTTGAATAGTATAAACATCTTTTTGAATTAATTGAGGTCCCAAAAACTTTTATTCTTTGCTTACCTCATCCCAGTACATAAGTGATCTATACTTTCTACCAGCTTTAAATGAGGCCATATGTATACTATAGTGATAATTATTATTATAAAGAAATTCAATTAAGTGCACGTGCATATCTCAACTTGACTGTCAGTTTGAGGGTAAACAATTATACTAAACTTTAATTGTGTCCAAAAAATTTTATAGACTTCTCCAAAACTTAAAGGTGAACCTTGGATCTCTATATGAGGTAATACTAATTGGTACCCAATGATATCCAATAATCTCCTTAATATATAAGCTTACTAGTTTATCTATTGAATACTTCTTGTTAATAAGGAGGAAGTGAGTAGATTTAGTAAGTCTGTCTACTACTACCCAAATTCATCATATCCTTTCATAGTCTTGAGTAAACCTGTTACAAAATCTATAGTCACCTACTCTCACTTTTATTTAAGAATTGAAATCCTTTGAAGTTTTCCTGCAGGTACTTGATGTTCTACCTTCACCTATTGACAAATCAGATATTTGGCAACAAAGTTTGTTATATCTCTATTCATACCACACCACCAATAGTTTTGACACAAATCTTGACATATCTTAGTAGTCCTGAGATGAATATTAAATTGTAATATGTGAGCCTTCTCCAATAATTACATCTTTACTGTATGACTTTCGGGAACACAAACCTATTTATCAAATATAATAAAACCATCTTCGGCTTTGAGGAATTCGGGTCTTGGTCATTGAGCTATCTCCTTGTCTATCACTTGAAGATATGATTTTTCCTTTTAGTTTTCTATAATCCTTTCTACTAAATATAATTATGTTATTAAGTACGCTAAAAAACCTTTATTTATCTTAAATAAAAGTTTAAGTTTCAAATTTACCAACTCTATCATCATATAATTCCTTTGAATATTAAAATCATAATCTTTTAGAAAATCAAATAATCTTTTTTGTCTCGTATTTAAATCTGTTGTGTCAAGATATATTTGAGACTCTTATAATATGTGATGATTTTAAAAGTATGTCTATATAGATAATGCCTCTAAATTTTTAGTGAAAAAATAATAGTTATTAGCTCTAAGTCATAAGTATGAGAGTTCTTCTCATTAGACTTCAATTGTCTAGATACATAAGCAACTATCATCACATTTTGCATTAGAACATAACCAAGTACTTGAAGTGAGGCAACACTATACACTGCAAAACCTTTTTCTCCTGAATGAATCACCAAGATAGGAGTATTGGTTAATTTCTATTTCAATTATTGAAAATTTCGTTGACATTTATCATCCTACATGAACTTTATATTCTTCTGTGTCAACCTGGTCAAGGTTATTACTATTTTTGAAAAGCTTTATATGAATCTTTTATAATATTTAGCCAAACCCAAGAAGCTTTTAATCTTTGAAATATTAGAAGCTTGCTTCCAGTTTATCATAGCTTCAATCTTTTGGGGGTTAGCATATATACAAGTATTCAAAATTATATGACTGAGAAATATAACTTTATTTAGCCAGAAATTGCGCTTGCTTAATTTGACATATAAGTTCTCTTTGTTAGGATTAATAAGCACTAAGAGGAGGAGGAGGGCGGGGGGGGGGGGGTGATATGTGAATTAGTGCAAGTATAAATTTTCAGTTTAGATGAAAACTTTTTGATTAAACTAAGATAAGAAATCCGAAGCTTTTAATTCTTAGTGAAATGAATGAGTGATTAAAAGAAAGTTGTTAAATTAATAAACAAACCAGGAAGATAAGCAATGTTTAAAGGAAAGAACTTATCGTGGAAACTTTGCTTTGAAAGAGTTGAGTTAAATCAGAAGCGTCAATACAAAAATATGTAAACAATGAAAGTAATGAAACACTCATAATTTTTATAGTGGTTCGATGCCAACGACTTACGTCCACTCTTGAGTCCTCTTTCTTGAGGCACACCAGCGTCTACTACCGATCTTCTTTGGGTGAACACCAAACCCTTACACTTAAGTTTACAAAGGAGACTTGAGAATTTTCTACTCTAAGTTCTCTCTCCCTTCCCCTTTTATTTTTATTACAAATCACACATACCATAGAATATAATCCCCAGAATTGTTGTGTAGAATGTGTTGGTTACAAGTGCCCTCCAAGCCAATCACATGAGTGATGGCATGTGCGACATGTTGTATGATCTTTTTCCTTATGATTAATATTGACATATTCTCATATTATATTATCTGTAGCATATATACTGTGATGTTCTTAGTTCTATGCAATGGGAATCGGATCGTGATAAGATCATAATAATGATATCGATTCACCTTTAAACACATATCCTAAATAATCACGGTCATAGGTTACTCGAGAGAGACATCGAGATAACCGAATAAGCCAATGTACTATATACTCGTCCGTATGATAGAGGCAACTGGTCTTATAGTCACTTATGTGGAGACACTGAGAACATAGTACATGTACTCGTTGGAGAATGAGTTCACTGATTGATCCATTTATGGAATGTTGTATAGTTAATGATACCTAATGTTAGATAATGATTTCATAGTCCCAATTGTGTATTTGGTCTTTAGACTTGAGATACCAAGGATGCTTTATATGAGTACTCATTTCTTTGATGCTAGACTTATAGGTTTGGAAAGTTCTAAATCTAGTACAGTTGATTATCGGGATTAATAGCCAACCTTATGAAGGCAATTGAGTGTCAATAGAGGATCATCCACTCTCGGTATCATGAGAGGAATATCCAATATGTGCTTGCTCAGACAAATCCATTGCCAAGGTCATTCGAATTGAGAGAAAATAAGTTTTCCAAGAGAATCCGATTGGAACGAGACTATGATGGATTCTGTATATAACCTGATAATACCATGTTCAATATGTTAGTTACAGGTGCCCTGTAAGCCAATCACGTGAGTGATGGCATGTGTGACACACTGTGTGATCTTTTTGCTTATGATTAATATTGGCATATTCTCACATTATATTATATGTAGTGTATATATTGTGATGTCCTTAGTTCTGTGCAATGGAAATCAGATTGTAATAAGATCATGATAATGAGATCGATTCATCTTTAAACACTGATCTTAAATAATCCTGGTCATAGGTTACTCGAGAGTGACATCGAGATAACCGGACAGATTGGTGTATTATATACCCATCCATATAATGGAGGTAGCTAGTTTCATAGCCACTTGTGTAGAGATATTAAGGATATAATACAGGTGCTCATTGGAGAATGAGTTCATTAATTGATCCGCTTATGAAATGTTATATGGTTAATTATACATAATGTCAGACAACGATTCCATAGTCCTAGTTGTGTATTTGGTCCTTGGACTTGAGACACTAAGGATGTCTTGTATGAGTATTCTTTTCTTGGTGCTATATGTGGATGACATCTTAATCATTGGGAATGATGTAGGAATGCTCTCCATATTAAATACTTAGCTATCTAGAAACTTCTCCATGAAAGACTTAGGGGAAACATCCTATATTTTGGGGATCCAGATCTATAAAGATAGATCCAAAATGATGTTTGGCTTATCCCAGTCTAGGTACATAGACTCCATTGTTAAAAGGTTTGGCATGAAAAATTTCAAAAGAGGTCTCATACCGATAAGACATGAAATATCGTTTTCTAGGAGTATGTCCCCAAGGACTCCTGAAGAAAGGGCAAACATGGATAAAATACCTTATGCCTTAGTAATAGGATCTATCATATATATGATACTATGTACTAGGCCTGATATAGCACATGCTCTGAGTGTCACGAGCAGGTATCAGACAGATCCAGGTTTAGAACACTGAAAGGCAGTAAAATGTATCCTTAAATACTTGAGTAGGAATAAGGATCTTTTACTGGTATATGAAGGAGGTAGCCTCCAGGTTAAGGGCTACATGGACTCGAGTTTTCAGTCTGACATTGATAATAGCAAGTCAAATTCAGGGTATGTTCTCACCCTGAATGAAGGAGCAGTAAGCTGGAAGAGTTCCAAGCAAGATACTACCGACTTGACCATAGAGGCCGAATACATTGCTGCAGTAGAAGCAATAGAGAAAGAGGTGTGGATGAAGAAGTTCATCAAGGATTTGGGAGTCATACCAAGTAGTGTGGATCTGACTCCCATATATTATGACAGCAACAGGATGATAACTCTAGCAAGGGAATCCAAGTCTCATCAGAATTATTCTGAGGAGGTTCCATCTGATAAGAGAGATCATACCCTATAAAGATATAGCAATGGAAATAATTCCAGCCGAAGATAACATTGCAGATCCACTGACAAAGCCACTAGCTCAGATTATATTTGAGTGTCACAAGTGTCTGATGGGGATCAGACGCATAGGTGATTGACTTTTGGTCAAGTGGGAGATTGCTAGTTATAGGTGCTCTCCAAGCCAATCGCATGAGTGATGGTACGTGTGACATGCAATGCGATCTTTTTGCTTATGATTATTATTGGCATATTCTCGTATTATATTATATATAGCATATATATTGTGATGTTTGGAATATTAGTTGGATGAGAGATTATAGATACACGGTAACTGTGGACTATGGCATAGTGGATTCGATGGATTCGATCCCTTTGTATCGTCTGGGGACTATGGCATAGTGGCATAGTATGTCTATAGTCGATGAGTCGAGTAAAATATTATGGAGATAATAATTCATTATATTAAAAGGATTTCTAATGGGAGTAACTCACGGCCAGCTAGGTATCGGGCTAGAGGGTCACACACATATGATGGATGCTTCAGTGAATAAAGGATTGGATGGAGATCCAATTAGCCCCTATTCTCATTAAATGAGACCCTATACTGGTGGGCTCCTTGATTAAGGCCCAATTAGAGACCTAAAGAGATTATTGGATAGAGATCCAATAATACAAGGTTAGTGGGTAATTGGATGAAGAGCCAATACCCACTAAGGCAGGAGCCCTAGGGTTTTTTTGTGGCTCTCTATAAATAGGAGGGGAGACTCTTAGTTGATAGGCTGAAACCTTAGCCACCACCTCATATTCTCCTCTCTCCCTCTAAGCAAGAGTTGCAAGATCAGATTAGAGGAGTTTTGCTACAAAGATCCATTGTATGGATACTGCTAGAGAGGAGGACGCTTGACCTCCTTCATCTTCTCCATCTTGATCTAGAATACAGGGATATACGATCTCCCTAGGTAAAAAATTAATCTTTTATACATCGTGGTTTTTTTTATTTTTATATTTTTCTCGCGACGCTAATCTTTTGCACAACGATTTGATCTACGTGGGAAACCGATTTTTGTTTTGATTTTTGCTGTACATGTGATGCACCCACTGTAGGTTTCCCAACATAATATACAATCTCTGGGATCTTAGTTGGATGAAGGATTATAGATACACAGTAACTATGGATAGACAGGTCCGATGAATTCGATTACCCTATATTATCTAGGGACTATCGCGTAGTGGCCTAATACATTTATAGTTAATGAGTCGAGTGAATTATTGTGGGGATAATAATTCACTATATTAGAAGGAGTTATGATGGGAGTGACTTATGACCAGCTCGGTATCGGGCGTAGAGGGTCACATACACATGGTGGATACTTCAGCGAATAGAGGATTGAATGAAGATCCAATTAGTTACTATTCTCATTATATGAGACCTTATGGTGATAGGCTCCTTGCTTAAAGCCCAATTAGAGATCTAAGAAGATTATTGGATAGAGATCCAATAATATAAGTTTAGTAGGTTATTGGATGAAGATCCAATACCCACTAAGGCAGGAGCCTTAGGGTTTTTAATGGCTTTCTATAAATATGAGGGGAGACTCATGGTTGTAGGTTGTAGGTTGTAGCTTTAGCCACCACCTCTTATTCTCCTCTCTCCCTCTGCGTAAGAGTTTCACTATAGAGATCCATCGTGTGGATATCGCTAGAGAGGATGATGCTTGACCTCCTTCATCTTCTCCATCCGGATCTGGAATACAGGGATATATGATCTCCCTAGGTAAAATTAGCCTCTCACATATCTTTTTTCGATTTTTACGATTTTTTTAAGATATCAATCTTTTTCACAATGATTTGATCTGCGTGGGAAACCAGTTTTTATTTTGATTTTTGCTGTGCATATGATGCACCAGCTGAAGTTTCTCAATAATGGTATTAGAGCCATGGTTTTCATGTAAAATATTGATTTTAAACTATGTGTGATGAGATTGAATCATGTAGAATCATTCTACATGTTCTTGTTGTATTTTTACAGTGAAGGCAGCAAGGAAAGGGGCGATTGACCACGGCCAAAGCCTCTTGTAGGGGTGGCTGACCACGACCAAGGTCCCCAGCAAAGGGGCTACTGGCTACGGCCTGGACAACCTACAAGGGCAGCCGACCACGGCTAGCCTGTGGTAGAGGCTGCCCGCAAGGGGCAACCGCTCGCGGCTAGCTTGTGGCAGGGGCTATCGAAGGTGGGTAGCAGCAGCCCGCGGCCAAGCTACAAAGGCAACCGCTCATAGGGGCATTGCTTGTGGACACGATGCCCATAGGAAGGCCGCCTATGGACAGAAGCTGCACCTACAAGGGTGGTCGCTCACAGGAACGCTCGCAGGGGAGGCACCCATGGAGGTGTCGCCTGTGGGCACGATGCTGGTCGCAAAGGTAGCAGCGCCCACCCTTTGGCAAAGAGGCTGCCGGTGGGCAAGGGCAGTCGTCGCCCATGCAGGGGTAGCGGTGACAACGACGGTATAGAGGGCGTAAGAGGGGTTAGGGCATTTTAATAAAAAGACTATTTTTACCCCTCTAAATTTAGAAAATTCTAAGGACTATCCTCTTGTACAGAATTTCTAAAATACCCTCAATAATTTTAAAAATTTTGAGGATTGTCCTCTCATCTAGAATTATTAAAATGATCTTGATAATTTTAAAAATTCTAAGTATATCCTAATTTCTAAAAAAATAATTAATTAAATACTTTAATTAATTATTATATATATAATAATCCTACATATGATGTGATGTACATGTGATGTATGATGTGGATGGATGATCATGAGTAATGTGTTGTGATGTATGTAATTATGATTATTATTATTATTGGGACCTACGAGCCTCCAATTTTCTCATTTATTGTCGGGCTTGCATGCGTGTGATTATTTGTAATTACATAAAGAGGTGCGGCGGGAGTGTGGAGCTGACAACGGAACCTACAATGCCATGGAGGGAGTTCACGTCACATGGTGATGTAATGATTTGACGGAACCGATGATGACAAGATCAACAATCACAGGGCATAGAGATACACCGATGCACATATAGATCCAATTGTAAGTGATTAGGCCCATTGGCTCGGGCTTAATCATATTAGGTGACGGCTTATGATCATCCGGTGTGGCTTGCATATATGATGTGTTATACACCTACTAGATATATGTATATATATATATATATATATATATATATATATATATATATATATATATATATATATATATATATATATATATATACATACGATATAGATATATATTAAATATGTATGTGTGTGACACGACATATTAGAAGATCGATACAAAATGAAAACCCTTCCTACGATAATATTAAGTCAGTAAGCGTGAGGCAATAAGATTGACCCACATGGCCTTCCACCGTTATAGGAAAAAGTTGAATCACGACATAAGTTGAGTTGGTCGAGTCACTCGAGACTTATCTATCTACGTGATCAAGTTCTTGCCTATGACATATAGATGTCACCAGTGACCTGAGGACATGATATGACTTGGTCGAGTAGTCGAGAGCATAGCCATCGAATCAGACTCATCTTGTAACGATGGTGTGACTCGTTAATTTTTCTTTAGAGTTTAGATGAATGCCAACAGACGTCTGTCTCCAACAGACGTCTGTCTATTCTCTAATTTACCCGACCCGATGACTTAACTAAACTTCATGATTGGTCGAGCAGTCGAGACCATGATGATTCATAGGTCGAACATGATGGGAATCACAAGAAGTTGTGATTGGCAAGAGTTGTCTACCTTTTGAGCTTAGTGTAATTGGTCAAGTCTCTCGAGGTTGCACTAAGACGCCAATTGGATCTCGATCCCCACTAGGAGTCTGCCAGAGACTTTCGTCTCACGTGTCGAGGGTGTCGCATGATTCATTAGGAAAATAGTGAGAATATATTAAGATAGAAGTCTATATCTTAATTAATATTTTCTATAAAATATACATGTTATTTATTTTTGCTATATCTTATTTTGTTAGAAATATGTCGCTCATAAACCCCCTGCGTGACATACTTGATGTTAATCGTCTCACTGGTTCAAACTATATGGATTGGCTCCATAATTTGAGACTTGTTCTCACTATGGTGAAAGTTGCATATGTCTTTGATACAATTGTGCCCATGCCGGAAGAAGGGGCAAGCGAGGATGAGATCGTTCTCTATGTGAAGTATATAGATGATTCTACATTAGCAAAATATTACATGTCAGCCTCCATGACTCCTGAGTTACAAAGGTAATATGAGAATTTATGGATATAGATTCTATCATTCTTCATCTCCACTAGCTGTTTGAGAAACAGGGAAGAACTAAAAAATATAAGATATCTAAGAGACTCTTCCAAGCTAGGATGATAAAAGGAACATCGGTTGAGAACTATGTCCTAAAAATGATACAGTGGATCGAGAAACTCAAAGGTCTAAGAATAGTCTTAGAGGGTAACTTGTGTATTGATCTTATACTTCAGTCCCTACTAGATAACTTTTCTCACTTCGTCATGAATTTTAACATGAACAAGATTGAGGTGACTCTCCTTGAGCTCCTCAATATGTTGAGGGAAGCTGAGAGTGTCATCAAGAAGGAGAAGCTAGTTTTCTATATTGGTGAGACAAAAAAGAAAAGGAAGACCAACAAGACCCTTAAGAAGGACAAGGATAAAAAAAAATCGGTAAGGCAAAGGTTGCTAAGAAAGACCCGACAAAAGACAAAGGACAATACTTCCACTACGGCCAAGATGGGCATTGGAAGAGGAAATATAAGGACTACCTTGCAGATAAGGTGAAATAGAAGCTTGGAGAAGCTTCAGGTATATTCATGATCAGTCTCCACTTATCAGATTTTCATGATAACACATGAGTATTGGATACCGAGAGTATTTATCATATCTGTAATTCGTTGTAGGCTCTGGTAAGACCTAGGAGATTGGTTAGTGGCGAGGTGGACCTCGAGATGGGCAATGGAGCAAGAGTTGTTGTAGTTGCTGTTGGAGAGGTCACCCTACATCTGCCTGGTGGAGCTATTATTGCATTAGATGTATACTATTTTGTTCCCTCTATTTTGTTCCCTCAGATTTGTACTTCATTAAGTACACATGTTCATACCTAGAGAAATCATCAGTGAATATAATAAAGTATGAGTAACCACCTATAGCCTGAGTCGACATGGGACCACATACATCACTATATATGAGTTCCAATAACTCGGTGGCTCTCTCTCCAATTCTACTAAAAGGAGAGTTGGTCATCTTCCCACGAAGGTAACTCATAGTTAAATGGATCTAAGTATCAATATTTCAACAACTTTTGAATCCTTTTCTTATATATATGACCCAGCCTACAATGTCACAGGTATGCATTATTTACCTCATCTCTTTTTCTCGTAGACATATTTATATTCATGATATGTGAAGAAGTGTCTAACATATATAAGCAATTTATAAGGGTCCCTCTAATGATGATCTCATCATCCATAATTATTGAACAACTATTGTTCTCAAAAACTAATTTATAGCCACTAATTATCAAATAAAAAATAGAAATAATATTTTTAATAATAGAGGGAATAAAATAACATGTATCCAATGCAATAATAACTCTACTAAGTAGATCTAGGGCGACCTCCTCAATAGCAACTGCAACAACTCTTGCTCCATTTCCCTTCTTGAGGTCCATTTCATCTCCAGTCAATCTTTTAAATCTTATCAGAAAATGTAACAAATTACAGATATGATAAGCATTCCCGATATCCAATACCCATGTGTTAACATGAAAATCTGACAAGTGAAGACTGATCATGAATATACCTGAAGCTTATATAAGCTTTTGTTTCACCTTATCTACAAGATAGTCCTTACAGTTCCTCTTCTAATGCCCATCTTGGTCATAGTGGAAGGACTATTCTTTATCCTTTGTCGGGTCTTTCTAGACAACCTTTGCCTTACCCGATCTTTCTTTCCTCTTTCCCTTCTTAAGGGTCTTGTTGGCCTTCCTTTTCTAATTGGTCTCACCAATATATAGAACTGACTTCTCTTTCTTAATGGTACTCTTAGCTTCCCTTAACATATTGAGGAGCTCAGGTATAGTTATCAAATTACGAAGTCAATCTGTATAGTTTGGACCAATGAGGTGGTTGGCATCAAGTATGCCACGTAGGGTGTTTATGAGCGACATATTTCTGACAAACCAAGATATAGCAAAATAAATAATATGCAGATTTTACAGAAAATACTAATTAAGATATAGACTTCTATCTTAATGTGCTCCCACTATTTTCTTAGTGAATCACACGACACCCTTGACACGTGAGACGGAAGTCTCCAGCAGATTCCTAGTAGGGATCAAAATCCAATTGGCATTTTAGTGCAACCTCGAGGGACTCGACCAATTGCACTAAGCCCAAAAGGTAGGCAACTCTTGCTAATCGTAACTCCTTCTGATTCCTATCATGTTCGGCCATTGAATCATCATGGTCTCGAGGGACTCGATCAACCATAACATTCAGTTAAGTCATCACCATCATTACAAGATGAGTCTGATTCAATGATATGCTCTCGAGGGACTCGACCACGCATATCATATCCTCAGGTCACTGGTGATATCTCTATGTCGTAGGCAAGAACTCGATCACGTAGATAGGTGAGTCTCGAGGGACTCGACCAACTCAACCTATGTCGTGATTCAATTTATTCCTATAACGATGAAAGGCCACGTGGGTCAATCTTATTATCTCATGCTTACCAACTTAATATTATCTTAGGAGGGGTTCTTGTTTTCTATCGGTCTCCTAATATGTCGTGTCATACACATACATATTTAATATATATCTATATCGCATTCAAATATATATATATATATATATATTGTAAATATCCAGTAGTTGTATAACATATCACATATGCAAGCCACACCGAATGATCATGAGCCGTCACCTAATATGATTAAGCCCGAGCCAATGGGCCTAATCACTCACAATAGGATCTATGTGTGCATTGGCGCATCTCTATGGCTTGTGATTATTGATCTCGTCATCATCATTTCCGTCAGATCGTCACATCACCATGCGTCGTGATCTCCTGCCACGGCATCGTGGGTTCCGCTATAACCTCCATGCTCCCGCTATGTCTTTCAATCTAATTACAAATAATCACAAGCATGTAGACCCAACAATAAATGAGAAAAACGCAAGCTCGTAGGCCCCAATAATAATAATAATTTTAATTACACACATCACAACACTTGGCTCATAATCATCGATTTTCATCATACATCACATGTACATCACATCATATGTAGGATCACTAGATATATATAATAATTAATTAAACTATTTAATTAATTATTTTTTGGAAATAAAGATATGCTTAAAATTTTTAGAATTATCAAGGGTATTTTTATAATTTTGGATGAGAGGATAGTTCTTGAAATTTTTAAAATTATTGAGCACATTTTCAAAATTATGTACACAAGGACAGTCGAAATTTTTGAAATTTAAAGGGGTAGGATCGTCCTTTTCTCAAAAGGATGCCCTAACCCCTCTTGCCCCATCTCTTGCCTATATAAGCGGCTACCCTTGCCGCCACCACCACCAAGGCGGCCGCCCTGCGGTGGCACCTGGCGGCGGCCCAAGTGCCGCGGGTGTGCCGGGCGACTAATGCCCTACGGGTTCGCCCAATGCGTCGACCACCACGGATGTTGCCTCTACGAGCGATGCCAACCTCCCTTGTGGGTTGGCCATGGTCACAGCCTGCCGCCCCCTTGCAAGGGGCCTTAGACGCGGCCTGGCCATGGTTGGTCGGCCCTGCATGGGGGCTGGTCATGGTTGGCCACCTCTTCTCCTCAATGCTTTCGCTATGAAAATATAGCAAGAACGTGCAGAATGATTCTACGCAATTTAATCTCATCACACACAGTTTAAAACTAATCTTTCGCACAAAAACCTTGGCTATTATACCATTATTGGGAAATCTCAGCGGGTGCATCACATGCGCAGCGGAAATCAAAGCAAAAACTGGTTTCTCACACAAATCAAATCATCGTGCAAAATATTGGGGTCACGAGAAAAACGTAAAAAATTGATAAAACTGCAATGTGTGAGAGATTGATTTTATTTAGGGAGATCGTATATCCCTGTATTCCAGATCCGGGTGAAGAAGATAAAGGAGGTCAAGCGTCCTCCTCTCTAGCGGTATCCACACGATGAATCTCTATAATGAAACTTCTCAAGTCTAATCTCACAACTCTTGCACAGAGGGAGGGAGGAGAATATGAGGTGGTGGCTAAAGCTGCAGCCTATTAACCATGAGTCTCCCCTCCTATTTATAGAGAGCCACCAAAAACCCTAGGGCTCCTGCCTTAGTAGGTATTGGATCTTCATCCAATTATCCACTAACTTTATATTATTGGATCTCTATCCAATATTTTTCTTAAACCTCTAATTGGGCCTTAATCAAGGAGCCCATCAGCATAGAGTCTCATCTAATGAGAATATGGGCTAATTGGATCTTCATTTAAGCCTCTATTCGCTAAAGCATCCACCATATATGTGTGACCCTCTATACTCGATACCAAGTTGGCCGTGAGTCACTTCCATCAGAACTCCTTTGATATAGTGAATTATTATCTCCATAATAATTCACTCAACTCATCGACTATTTACGTACAGGTCACTACGCCATAGTCCCCAAACGGTACAAGAGGGATCAAATCCATCGGACCTGTCTATCCAAAGTTACTGTGTATCTATAATCTCTCATCCAACTAATATCTCAAAGACTATATATTGGACATGGTACTGTCAGGGCATATACAAATCTATTATAGTCTCGCTCTAATCAGATTCTCTTGGAGAACTCTTTCTCTTTCAATCTGAATGACCGAGGCTAAGGATTTATTTGAGCAAGTACATATGAGATATTCCTCTCATAATACCGAGAGTGGATGATCCTCTATTGACACTCAATTGCCTTTGTAAGGTTGGCTACTAATCCCGATAACCAACTGTACCAGATCTGGAACTTTCTAAACCTGTAAGTTTGACATCAAAGGAAGGAATACTAATACATAACTAGGACTATGAAATCGTTGTCTCGCATTAGGTATTATTAACCATATAACATTTCATAAGTAGATCAATCAGTGAACTCATTCTCCAATAAGCACATGTACTATATCCTTAGTGTCTCTACATAAGTGGCTATAAGACCAACCACCTCTATTATATGGATGGGTATATAGTACATCGATCTGTCTGGTTATTTCAATGTCTCTCTCAAGGAATCTATCACCGGGATTATTTAGAATCTGTGTTTAAAGTTGAATCGATCTCATTATTGTGACATCTTCACGATTCGATTCCCATTGCATATAACCAAGAACATCACAATATATATATAACAAATAATATAATGTAAGAATATACTAATATTAATAATAAGCAAAAAGATCACACAACATATCACAAGTGTCATCACTCACGTGATTGGCTTGTAGGGCACTTGTAACCAATAACTACATCATCCGAACCCTGGCTCGATGCCTAAGTTTGATCCTGATTCTATGTCTGATCTATAACTCCTCCTGTCCTAGTTAAACCTGCATGATGCTAGCTATAACTTAATTAATTCTAATCATAATAGCCACAAGTACACTTCAAGACCTTCCCAACTCCCGGCACGCCTTTCAGATACCGATACATTGACTTAACATTAGCCAATCTTGATTGTAATAATCATTCTATCATAATTAATCCTGTATTAATCAATTCTAATAATCATGTTAGATCAATAACCCATCAATTGATTTCATCATTAAAATTTGAGTTTTAACAATCTCTCTCTTTTTTATGATGACAATCAATTAATGATAGGAGTTAATCATAACTCCCTCTAAATACATACCACTTAAATTTAAGAGAATCACATACTCTTATATTCAAGCAATCAATATTTTAAGCAAATTTCAACATAAATTTGTATCAAGTCATCAAATCGTGGATTTCATTAAGTCATCAAATCATAATAAGAATTATGCACTCATATCCATTTCCAAGATGGGCAATTCATATCCATATCCATATCATGTGTCATCAGTGTATATCATCAATATCATGAGTCATCAATCAATATCATGTATCAATGTATATTTCTCCCCCTTTATCATCAACGAAAAGGTGAAATATAGGGCTAAAGATTTTACGGCACATGAGTCTTTGCTCTCCCTTTGTAAAATACGACATGAGTCATAAATAATTTTCTTCCTCTTGTGAAAAAGAAGGAAAGAAAATAAGGAGTTGTAAAATATTATTAAGAAGAGCTCTTAATAAATTTTAAAAAGAATATTAATATGAGCTCAAAAGTCCAAGTTGAAACTATTTTAACCACATCATATATAAAATTATGATTATTATTCTAAATCATCATGTATATTTTTAAGAATCAACATGCATTATCATCATACATGATTTCACATCATCATATCTTCTCCCCCTTTATCATCAACAAAAAAGAGAAGTACAATTAGCAAGTTTTTGATATATAAGAGCTTAGCAATTTAGCAAATTTTTTATCACTTTAGAACATGCAAGCTAGTAAGTTCTTTCTTTTTTTTTGAGAAGTGCAAGTTAGCAAATTTTTGCTTCCTTTGCAATATTCAAGTTATGAATTTATATCATACAAGCAAATAAGTTTTGCTCCCTCTTTGTCATTGTCAGAAAGAAGGGATAGTGCAAAACTTTACCTATTATATTATTTTTTAAATTATTACATGAAATATATTAAAAAATTAATATAGTGATGAGATGTACAATTCATGAAGATAAATTGTGGCTATCAAGAGACAAATTATAAGAGAAACAAATAAAATAAAATCTCTTGATTCATTCATAAGAAATATCAAATTGTCAAGTTCATAATTTGTATAAAAGTTTTTAAAATAATACAAGAATATATAACAAAAGATTTTGATTTATAGAAGATTTTAAGTTGTAATTCCAAAAAATCAAAACCATGATATGAGTAAATCACTCATTTAATTTTAAAATCATAAAAATCACTTTAAAGAGATTCAAAATGTAACTAATAGACTTATTAGTCTTTTGAAATGCTAGTGATTTCCTTTCTCTATTTTGTGTTAGTATGAAGGTAGAATCAAAGTAGAGAAATGAAAAATATCATATCGCAAGAATACTCAATTTTGAAGATGTAAATTTTATGGATGTGAATTTTGAAATTAAGCTCAAAATTTTAAGATATTCAAGGAGATTCAAAAGTTTAAGAACTACTCATGCATTTCTAATCATCTCATGCAATTTCAAGTATAGCAAAAAAAATATTTATTATAAATTTTGATAAAAATCATCAAGAATTTCATAAGAAGGCATGATAGTAGATCAAGCTCAAATTGTAAATTAAGTATTTTGTATGTATTTAGAAAGTTTTTATTTTCTTCTAAGCAATTGTTCCTCATTCAATGTTATCATATCCTAATTTACTTCTAATCATATTAATAATTTTTATCACTCCCCTTTTTTTTTGTCAATGTCAAGAAAGAAATATGATGACATAATTTCTTCTTAGTATTCATATTCAAATTACGCCAAAAAGTATAAGAAGATCATGCCATTAAAGATAAAATCAAAATTTTGAATATCAAAATACATGATTTAATTTAATAAGTTTCTTTCCCCCTTTTTTGTGAATAATAAAAATGAGTCTTAGAGGATAATCTCAATTCATTCAAAATAATTTTTTTTAATAAAAAATAATTATCTTGATAAAATTTTTAATTATTATTGTTAAGATCATAAATCTCTTTTTTGTTAAAACGATAAAAATTATAGAGATCAATAATGTGATTCTTATAATGTAAAAGTCAATTAAGAAATTAAGAGAATATTTATGATAATACAAATCTCTTTCAAATTTTATCTTATCATAAATTTAAGAAATACGAATTTTGATGATAAGTTATGTCATTCATGAGTTTTAAAATAAATCATATCAAGATAAATATTGATATCAAAATACATTCATGAATATTAAAGACATGATTTAATTTAATAAATCTCTTCTTAAATAATAAAATATAACCATAAGAGAACAAAGAAGAGTCTTCATCTCATAGATATGTCATATTATAGATATCAAGATAATAAGTTAATTTCAAGGAAGAAAAAATAGAATATCTTAATTTATATATATGAAACTTTAAGTTTTCAAGAATATAGTTCATAAGAAGATTTTTAAAATATCCCGATTTTTTTGCATTCATAGCATATGATATTATCCTTCTTCGATTCTTTTTTATTTTTATATTATTTGTTTCGTTTTATAAATTTTTAAAATTTCTTAATATAAGTGCAACATCATGGTCCTCATCACTCGAGGAGTCATTTATTGTTCAAAGTGCTACATCATTCCTATTCTTTGGAAGGGGTAATCCAAATTAGTGCAAGTGTAAATTTTCAGTTTAGATAAAAACTTTTCGATTAAACCAAGATAGGAAATCTAAAGCTTTTCATTCTTAGTGAAACAAGTGAGTGAAAAGAAAGTTGCTAAGTTAATAAGTAAACCAGAATGATAAGCTACATTTGAAGGAAATAACTTATCGTGAAAACTTTGCTTTCAAAGAGTTGAGTTAAATCAGAAGCGTCAATAAAAAAATATGTAAGCAATGAAAGCAAGGAAACACTCACAATTTTTATAGTGGTTCAGCGCCAATGGCCTACGTTCACACACAAGTTTTCCTTCTTGAGGCACACCGGCGTCTACTACCGATCTTCTTTGGGTGAATACTAAACCCTTATACTTGAGCTTATAAAGGAGACTTGAGAATTTTTCATTCTAAGCTTTCTCTCCTTTTCCCTTTTCTTTTTCTTACAAATCACACATAATTTTATCACAGAATATAATCTCCAGAATTGTTGTGTAGAATGTAAGAAAACTTGGGATACTTGTAGGCCCCAAGTGGCTTTAGATTTTTGGAGCTAAAAATCAAACATATCCCAAAAGATCAGGTATGGGCGGTTTACTCATTGACCTGGGCAGTTTAGCCGCCCGAATACCAGGGTATAGACAGTTTACTCGTCGATCCTGGGTAGGTCAACCGTCGAAATTACCCAAATTCCTGAGTACGAGCAGTTCAACCACCCAATCTGAACGGGTCAGCCACCGTCAACCACCCAAAAGACTAGGCAGAGGTGGTACACCCATTGCTCACTGGTGGTTTACCTGTTAGAATTTTCATAAAAGTGGTTCCCTTCACTTTTCAAATTTTGGCTTTAACCATCAGTTGACTATTCCCTTGGTCAACTAATTGAGCTCAACTTGAGCTCAACCAAACCTTATAATGGACTTGGTTACCTTATTGAGTTGATTTGAATTTTATCCAAATTTAACTTAATTAGGACTCAATTCTTAACTACGACTTAATGATTACAATACTTAATGACCAACAAGCTAAACTAAGATCGAACTCCCATTAATCTGACAGCCTCCGACATTGTTGCGGTGAGTTTTTCGGTCTTCTTTCGGTGATCTCCCAACGTGTTCCCAGCGAGCTTCCCGATCCCTTCAGCGGATCTCATAGCGAACTTCGACGAGATCCCACTATATCATCTGAACCCTGGCCCAATGCTCAAGCTTGATCTTGGCTCATCATCTGGTTGTAACTCCATTACTCCTATCATAGTTAATCATGTACGATGCTAATTATGATTTAATTAAATACAATCATAATTGTAAAACATCCATTATAAGACCATCCTAACTCCTAACAAGCTTTTCGGCTACCCTCGATAATCTTCCGACGAGTCTTGGTCTTCTTCTGGCGAACTCCCTTATGCTATCATAGCAAACTCCCGATACCCTTGGCGAGCTCCCGACACACTCATGGGAGTTCCTAACCGTATTGACCAGATGTATAGGCTTGACCTTGGCCAATCCTGATTGTAATAATCATTCTATCGTAATTAATCCTGCATTAATCAATTCTAACAATTCTATTAGATCAATAACCCATTAATTGATTTCATCATGAAAATTCGAGATTCAACACTCTTGTCTTAAGACTTTCAGAACTATTTTGAGATGGTGTTCATGTTTCACCCTACTTTTAGAGTAAATCAAAATATCATCAATGAATATAATTATAAATTTATAAAGATAAGGGCGGAACATCCTATTCATGAGATCCATGAAAATAATCAGTGCATTTGTGAGTCCAAAGGCATTACTAAGAATTCGTAATGACCATATCTTACTTTGAAAATAGTTTTCTCTATGTCTCCTTTTATCTTTAGTTAATAATTCTTGGATCTTAATTCAATATTTGAGTATACGTGAGTAACTTGAAATTGATTAACTATGTCATCTATTCAGGGAAGAATAATTTATTCTTTATAGTCACTTGGTTGAGCTATATAATCGATGCACAGTCACATAGATCCATCTTTCTTCTTCACAAATAGGATAGGGGCACTCTAAGGTGATACACTTGGTCCAATAAAACTCTTATCAAAAAGCTCATAGATTTATTTCTTTAACTCCTCTCACTTAATTGGTGTTATTCTATAACGGGGTTTAGAAATAGGTGCAGTACTAGGTAGAAGGTCAATTGTAAATTCAATTTACCTATCTAGTGGTAGTCGAAGAAATCTTTAGGAGAACATCTGAAAATTTTCATATAATGGGGATATCCTTTAATATCGGCTCCTTAGATTTTTCTCTAAAAATAAAGAGTAAATACCATTAACATCTTTTTAACAATAGTTGGGTAGCACTCAAGTCTAAAATAAATAGGGGGAGCTTTTCTTAAATCCCAATAAACTAAAAAAGTGGTTGATCTACGAGTGAGAAAGTAACAGTCTTTAAGAAATAATAAATACTTACATGGTATAATGAAAGTCAATTCATACCTAAAATAGTATCAAAATCTTAAAACTCTAGTAGAATATGATCTACTAGCAAATCATGATTTTTTAATAGTAATAATATAATTTTTAAATATTTAATCAACTATTAGAAAATTTTCAACTAACGTTGCTATAATTAATATATTACTCATTGTCTCAGGGTTCATATGTAGTCTCATAGCAAAATAAGGTAATATAAAAGAATACATAAATATAATCTATAAGCACAGAAGCACCACAACATCTTGATGGGTCATTGCATAAACCCTCGCTTGACCCCCTCTTTAGGACCTGACTATTATTGTCTAATTATTTCGGGTGGAGCTCGATATTGATGTTATTACCATGGGCAGTCTTTGACATATGCTTCAATAATTGACAATAAAAATATACATGTTATATAATGGGGAATGAGATGGAAACATTATCGATCTTTTCACAGAAATAACATCATATGATAACTTGATTATTAGGAGCTCCTACTTGTTGATGCCTTAACTATCTACTCTTGCCTTTTTTTTAGGGTCCAGAATATGACCTACTATATGTAGATGTTGCAGCACTAAAATGTCACTTTTGATCTTTTATTTGTTGTAGTTCATTACTAATTTTTTTATCAGCAAAACTTGATTTAGCACTTTAGCATATATTGGTAATATTAATACTTCAATAAATTTTTTAATTGATGGATGAAGTCCCCTCTCAAAGTAACAAGTCCTTTGATTTTTATGAAAAATAATATGTGAAGAGAATAGGGATAACTAAGGAACATAACAGTCCTATTTCATCACAATCCTACTTCCCTGGTGGATGCTAAAGTACTATTACTTTTCAAAGCAAATTGAATCAAGAAAGAACTACTTATAAAATTTATCATTAAATTGCTCCAAAATCACCACATTGCCTCCAACATCTAACATCATCCTTTATAAGGTCCACCAAGTGTTTGTCTTTCCTTCTAAAATGAAAGAAGCGAAAGACACCTTCTGATTTTTTCTATATTCGATAGCTTCAAATATCTTCTCCACTCGACGGATCCAACATTTAATGAAGATCGAATATAGTTTCCCTCGAAAATAGGTGGTCCTAATCTTTTAAAGTGATCTAGTATATTATTTTCACCTCGTGGAGCTTCATCTCGCTCCTCTTAACACTCAAGATATACTCTAACACCATTAAAGACTCTGTGTACATTTGGAGCATTGATAGGTGCTGGGGCATGAGGTGCATTCTACAGTGTCAGAGAAGCCAACACATAATCAGTGACAAGTGTATGTGAGAATTGAGTTTGTTTTATGATGCGTGAAACTTCCAAGTTATTGTTTGTTCGAACACCTCTTTGAGCTTTGAGTGTATAGGCCAATAGCATCGTGACCACGAGCATCTCGAGTAACAAGACCACTATTCTCTTGAATTGGCTTCATTACTCATATAATAGGTGAAAAGCAATCATCAATCAAAGACAAATCAAAAGACTTAAACACCTATAGGTCTAGACCATGGCTTTGATACTAGAAAAAGATGTCACATCTTGAATTTTCTTTTTCAGGATCAAATATTTCTACATGTACATTTAAAACTAAATAAATAAACATCACTTTTATTCATAACATAAATATTTATTACAATTCATTTATTTATAAAATCATAAGTCCAAATTATTTATTGAAGAACATATTGATGTTAACTCGAAGAAACATCCAAATGACCCTACCTAGCAGTAGAGGAAAGTCTACTCTCCACTGGAATCCAATCTAATGCTAGTGGGAGACTTCTCTAAAAATAAAAAAAATAAAGAAATTTCAATTGAAGAATCCCTATAAATCAACTAAAAATGAATACATGATAAAAAATCAATCATCCCATTGACATATATTAAATACCTGAAGGAGCAATTCTTTACAACAGATGATGAGGCTTTATCATATGGGATGAGTTTATATTCTCCCAATAGCAGATAGAGACAAATTCATATCACACTCCCAATAGCAAATGGAATGGTGTCCCTCACATACCAAAGAGAGAATATATACTTCCTAACAACAAATGGAGAAATTGTCAAGCCACCATGTCTGATGGCCTGTTAATCCTTGAAGAGAATCGTCCTACGTGCCTTAACATAAATAATATCATCTAATATTGGTCATGTTTATATCGAGATAAAATTACATATTTAATACATCTCTCTCAATTATCATCAATGTCAAACTTGAACCATATTTCATTCGGTCCAATTAAACTTAATTTACTTTGAATCCAACTGAATCAATCTCTAATTATTATTTAACTAGTGTGAGGAACTACCTTAGACTAGTATTATTTGAATTAGATTAAGTTTAATTTAAGTTAAATAAATTTTAATAAGTTAAATTAATTTAAAATTATTTTGAAATCATCTAACTAATCAAACCTAGTTTGGTTTAATTCAAATCCAACAATTATATAATACTGGCTAGGTTGGGCCAGCCCATATAATGATCATGTGCATTACACATGATTGTGCATGCACCACACTGGTTGAGTATCACTTGGCCTATAAAGTGGATGTGTATTGCATGTGATCACCCATGTTGGACTGAGCTAGCCTACGATCTAGGGCTCGACCTACTAGTTGGGCCTAGTATGCTAACAGGACTTGGCCAGTAGACTGTAGCTTGATCTATGAGTTGAGCTTAACCTGTGCATTATTTCAACTCAATTCCTATCTAATTTCATCCGTATCTAATTGTGAAAATGTATATTCATTAACAATAATACATTAAAATATAACACCAAATTAAAGATAAGATTGAAAAATAAACTTAATCTCATACATAATCTAATCAACACAATCTATATGATATAAATAATTTCAACATAATATAATCAATAAATAAAATTCTAAACCTTAAAAGAGATCAAAGAATATATAAAAAATGGTTAATATATGTTAATCTAACAATAAACATTTTAACATCTAAGGAATTTTTAAACTTTCATATTTATTTAATATATTAATAAATATGATATCACTTTATTTGGAATGCTTGATAGTTATTTTCTAATTTATAATGATAATATAAAATAAAATTTAGTATTTTCTAAATCATAACAGTAAATTTCCTAATTTGAAAATTTAATTAGAAACATGGAATAACGACAGCGATTTTTCGCGGCTGGTAGAGGTGAAGAGATTTTGGTAAAAAAATCGATTACGAGTAGTTATTTACGTCGTTACTTTTTAGGTAAACTATTTAAATTAAGATATAAGATTTTTTTATAAAGAATTTATCTAATAAAAAAAATAAAAGTTCGAGTAGGGTTGCAGTTCCTTGTGCATGCCCATCCTCCCTGTTCTGTTACCACTCAAAATTGAACTGACGAGATCGCGCAACAACATCCGAAGATCCCCTTTCTCTCGATCGATTTGTACTTCCGCCGAGTTCTTCAGGTACGCATTTCTCCTCCGCTGCCGCATTTGCCCACCGCGATTCTTTTCTTTGCATGTCTAGCTACCCGCTTATTTGTATCTTTCTACCTGAGCCCAGGTGCTCGGGTCAATCGATCTCCTCGTCTAACCCTTTCGTTTAATGTCATAAATTATTAAGCACAGATGATATCAGCTCTATTTCGAGAATCATTTGCAGATCAATGTGACGGCCTTCTTTCTTCCTCCCTTTAGAAATCGACACGTCTTGTTTATTTCTTTCGACAAGCATCAATTAGTTTATCTTACTGAGTGAAGTAATCAAAGCCTTTTATCGTTGAGCAAATATTCCTGTTGTGATCGGTCACTATGCGGTGCATGAGTGGTGGTTATGTTGTTTCCTTACACAAATTTACAGAAAAAACGACCAGGGAATCAGAATAAGGATTTCCATGAACAATACCTTCTCGGTGAACAGACACTGTAGGGATTTACAACGGCAGTGGGTCATGGTTTTGTTTGTGCTTTGATTGGTTGCATATAGCGTCATCTTTCATCGTACCTATAACTGACTTTTGGTTTTGCAGGAATGTTGCATGGTGGAAGTTCTCCAAGCTTTTGTTCCTACACTTCTGTGCTTCCTTGTTTTTTTCTAGGTATATACCTCCCTTACATTTAATAAACACAAAAAGTCTTACAAGATTACAAGATTTTCACTGGTGAAATTATCTTACAGTGTTTGGTAACTGATGGCATACATTTGGCATGCCCTAACTATTTATTGTTTCTTATCATATGGTTAAAAATCTAGCAATAGAGTGATTATTAGGTTGAACTGGTGTAATTGGCCAATGTAAATAAGAAACTGATCTCCCTTACATTTGATTTCATGATATCACTGGTGGAAGTATCTTACTGTGTTTGTTAACTGATGACATACGTATCTGGCATTCCCTAACTATTTATTGTTTCTTGTTATATGGTTCAAAATCTAATGATAGAATAGTTACTAGGTACAAACGAAAACTACTGCTTTTTTCTCTCTGCAATTGGCTGATGTAAATAAAGGGGAATATGTCGGTGTTGTTACGGTCATTTAAATGAATACCGAGACAACTTTATTCTATTATTTCAAAGTGTCGAGGCTTGTATTTTGTGTTGCTCATTGTTGCTGTTTGGTGATGTGAAGATAGTGTATTTTTAAGAAGTGCTAGGCGCCAAAGTCCCAAAACACCCGAGGTACTAGGCGCTCGCTTAGACACCCACCTGAGTGAAACGAGATGCTCTAAAATATTAAAATTTAAAAATATATATTACAATTGATAAATATGATCACAAAAACAATAGTGGCACATCAAATTGGAATCATATAAAGTACCAAATTATATTGTCCATCTTCTTATAACAAAATGTCAAAACAGTGAAGTTTACCATCAAATTCAATTATCGTCATTATCAACTATATCATTCTTAAATTTATCATCATCTTCCTCTTCCTCTTTAATTGATTTATATTTCTATCATTTACCTTAAGCAAAATCAGTTTTCTCCTCTTTAATGATAGCAGGTGATGAACTTGAGGCTTTTGTACTCATTTTTGCTTTTGTCATTTATCTTGTGTATGCCTGCAATTCTCCAACACTTAAGGCACTTGTCATATCTCCTCATGTCAAATTGTCATCTCAAATACAAGCTCATCTTCGACATTTTATATATTCGCACTCATTTTCACCACCAAACACTAATTTCAATCATCAATATCTTGTAATGAGATTGGATCAATACTATTTTGTAAATTATAATGAGCCTTCAGTGAAACTTGATTATACTTTCTATGAACCAGATTATGTAATCGTTGATGCTCCAACCAATTTCTTCTCTTTGTATGAATATGTCATGTCATATAGATTAAAGATATATTAATAAATCCATCTAAACAAAATAAATTAGTTGAAATAAAAATATTCTAATATACTTATATTCTCAATGACACTTCAATTTCGTTCACAACCTATAGCACTACAAATTAGATTGAGAATTTTGATAACTAATTGTTGCAAGTTCGGGGTGAAATTTTCAAATAGATCCTGGCATTTGTAAATTTTAACTTCATTATTAACAATAACATACTATATGCATTTATATGATGTTAATTATATAAAGTTATAAATACCTAGGGATTTAGTTGTCCTTGAATCAAACTGCTATAAGAATTTCAAAAAAACCCTTGAGATTCTTATATAAAGATAATTCATGCGCAATCTTATCTTGAACCTCAATGCTTAGAACTAATCTTGCAATGCACTGATATAACCCGAATACAACTTCTGCCTTAAGCCCAATGTAGGATTTCTAATAAAATAATTCTGAGTTTAAATAATGTCCTGCTGCATGTAGTGGATGAAGTCCACATTATTATCTTTCATTAATGATTGCAAATATATCCTTGTACTAATCTTCATTTCTATCAAAAGACTTTTGCATCATTTTCTTCGCTCTATCTATAGCTTTGTAAATATATTGCAAGCTTCATTTCATTTATTAGCGAGCCAAAGAACTCGAACAAAAGGGTCTATTATTTTTAATGCATAGACTATATGATTCCAAAAGGAAGATAATATCACCAATTCTCTTGCCGTTTACATCTTTTGCCCATTTACTTATCATCTATTTCTCTAAGGTAAACATGTTTCTTAGGTTGTGCTTTTATTGGTGCAAACTTTGTGATGTCAGAAATGAAGTAACAAATTGCATGACATCGTATCTCACCAATTCCTTGTTGTTTATAAATTCCATCATATTCAAAGCCTAAGTATGATTATATAGAATTCCAATGACAAATATTGTGCTTTAGACGGTCTTTTTGAAGTCATGAATCTTTCCAATATCCTCCAACATTAGTTCAATGCATTACGCCGCACATGAAGTCCAATACAAGTGTTGTCTTTGTGCTTGAAATAATATACCTAAGAAAGAGGATAATAAAATTGATAAGACCTAAGAGTCATATAACTCTTCTATTTAAATTGAAAAAGTTGGAGGCACAAAGTAGTTAGAACTTAGAAGTTTAAAACACTCCAAAGATAAATCCTACCAAAGGTTATAACTTGGACAATATTTTGTTGCCATTTCTTCTACAAACTTGTCAAGCAACTCAAATGTCTTTTCTTTAGATTTCATAAAAGATGTATCTATTAACTTCACAAGAATGGTTCTCAAAAAACAGTTGATCATAAAATTAATGATACTCCTTTGTCTCATGTTGGTCCAACCATCTGAGATAATAAAGCAACCATGCTTTACTTATGTTTCTTTGTGACCCTTCAATAAATCATCTGTGTACTCCATTTTTTTTTTTTTAGTAATGAAACTCTCAACTTATGATAAACATTAATGGGAATTCTAGCATGATAGAAGAAGCGAGCAATGTGTTGAATCGCTCTTGCCCTTATTTCCTTATCACAAGCATCATTTATATTTATTTGTCTTCATTTTACTTCTTTTTGACCTTGTTGCTTTTGTGATTCTTGATACAAATTCAGGTCCATTAGTCCCTTTTTAGCCTTCTTAACAATCACAACTTCTTTTCCTTTTCTGTTAGACATTGTTTTCTCATTGGCATCAACACGTTCTGAATGGTCTTTCTCTTCTTCATCTCTACTATTTTAAATATCACCCTTGGGTAAAATTCCATAAGTTTCATTCCTTTGTGTCTTTGTCTTATTTATATAAGTTAGCAACTTTTCTTTTACATCAAGTGGACACTTTTTGCATGATGATACGTTCTTAAAGTTTCTTAATGTTGCTTTGCACAGAAAATGCCACCTCCAATAGTCTTCTCGCAAAAAATATGTTGCAACATTAAGATCTTTAAGATCCTTTGGATAGCTGCATTTCCAACTAGGATCCTTTCTTGAGTTTTTTGGCGATGAATCTTCTGAATTACTCTGGACACTTGTCATTATTCGTATAATGAAAAAAATATCGGACATTGAAGACAACATATCTTAAGAAATATGTTAATAACAACATATCATGTGGTATGGTGCAAGCTAGCAACTCTAGGTTGTTGTTTGTCCTAATAGGGTCTTAAATTAATTTCCATCGAACAAGGTAATAGAAAATGCTACCAGGATGCTATTTTGCAAGAAATAAGAGAAAATATCAATATGATGTTCATACCTAGAGTATATTGTTATGTTTAAAGCAGTATTTTCAAAAAGGGTGAAATTTGAGATAATTGCTAACCAAGGTTTATCTTATCGTAGTATATCGCTTGATATAGGTGGTGCGTATCGATTCAATAGATGATCAATATGGGCGATATATCAGTATGCCTTCATGTCTTAGTATGCTCGATATGATTCAATATATGTTGGTACTTACCATATTGATGTACCAGGTCAGTACATCGGTATGGACCGGTAAGGTGAACCATGGTGCTAAGTGCTAACTACTAAGCAATATTTTTTAATAACTATTTTTTAGCAATGAGGTGTTATGGTAGGTGGCATTAGTTGGTTCGATTCAACCAACCTACTCAACCAGTCAATCCCATGCTTGAAGTCGACCTGATTTGGCCTAGGTGTGCGCTCAGGTGGCGCTTCATTGAAATGCCTCACTCGGAGGTGTTCCGAGGTGCTTGGGTTTTGCCTCCCCTTGCCCAAGCACCTTACTAAAACACTAGAAGATACTTGCTGATTTATCGTGCATCTCTTCTTCATATTAGTGATATTCAAAGCTTTACTTTCTGGTGTTAAGGACCAAAAAATTAGACACACAAGTTTACACAGAGTTCACATGTATATTGCTCGGTAAATTTGAGTTTATATGTCTAAGTAGTTGTCTACCTTATTGATCCACATGGAAAATAACTATATCGGGAAGATGATTAAAGCTTAATGCTTTTTTTGTCATTTTTACTTTTACATCAAGGCTGTGGATGTAATCTTTTTATTTGCTTATTTTGCCATTTCTAATGCCGTGTTACTCTTTTAACAGCATTCTTCATGTATTTTATTGCTGCCGTATCTGTTGTGGTACCGGGCTCTAGTTGTTATGCCATGGATAATACCAGTCGCCTCGTTGATTTTGTATCCTTTATTCTCATTCCTAGTCATAATCAACTGATACATGTCGGCATGTTAAAGCAACATCATCTGGAATTTTTTTATGGATTGTCTTCTCTGAGCTGCTACTCAGACTGACTGGATTGGCCATCCTTTTGAATTTGATGGAAAGGTAATAAATTTATCAGCAAAATCTTTTTGAAGATGTTTTTCTATCCATGTTTGAGAACCATTGAATGACAGCTTTAAATAAAACCTCTCTGACTAGCATCTTATAACCTTATATATTAGGTGCTTCGTATAGTTTAAGTTTCTTATGAATCAAGAAAAGTCTTAATATTGGTTGTGTGTTCTTGCTGTGATGCATAATGATGATAACACATTATTTTTTGTTTCGCTTTTGAAATCCTTGGGGTGACAGAATTCAAGAGGTAGTTTTGTAGTTCGAGGAAGAAGACTGCCCATTAGTATGGGACCTATGGCCATCGGTAATATAGAGGCTTTTGAGTCTTTTAATATGTTTTGGAGTGTCTTGAATAACTAGGAGGTATTATATTGCATTTTTAATGGAATTGCCTTTAGTTGTTTAGATGCTTTAATGCAACTTGGAATCTGAGGTTGTCGTAGAGTATTGAACCCCTTTTATTCCTTTTTGGTTTGTCTTTTTTGCTTAAATTTCTAGATGTATTAAAACTTATTTTAGTCAACTTTCTTAAGGTTTGAACCTTAAGAATTCTTATTATTTGTGCTCAGTGTTTGGAATTTTCTTTAAGTGCTCAAGTCTGAAGATTGTAAATACAATCTGTGGCTTAACTGAATGTTGCATAATCTTTTGTTGTTGGCATGGACGAACGCATAGGGTGAGTTCTTAACAGGAGAAGAATTAATTAATTTATTAGTAGGAAACCAAGTAGTTGGACAAAAAATTTGGGGAAATGGATAACTAGATGTAAATTTTGATATACTGGAGAAGATAACATAGGATCTGATTGTATTCTTGTAGTCTCTTCGGAGCTTTGTTATGAACAAACACAAAACTAGTGGAAATTTTCAAAGCTTAATTTTTTTGGAACTTTGAGGAACAAGCATGTGCTGATACTATGGCGCCTCTTTTTGTTATTTAGACAAGCTTCCTAACATAAATTCCCAACATATGCTTAGAGTTGAACTATTTGGTGCAAGTGCATCTACCCAACTATAACATTCCATGCTAAATGGCGTTGGCTAAAAGTTATATAAGTATCATGATAGAAGAACTTAAGAGTTGAAGTCTTGTCAAGGAACAAGGCTGAATGTTGTTTGAGGACATAATAAGAATGTCACTGGTAATTAAATCTCTCTTTTACATGTGCATATATGATTGTGCGTGTGCACTCTCACATATTGTGCATGCTGATATGTATAAATGTACAGGTTTATATTTTTGTTATCATATCATTTAACTTTTTTTGTTATACACGTACAGTATCTTTGATTAGCTTTTTATTAACCCCTTAGCTAGTGTATCATCTATTATATGATCAGCAAAATTGCACATTTCAGGAGACTAGTTTGTCTGTATCTCCATAATAGTTTAGAGTTTGAGAGTCTTGATGAGTTTTGCCAATACTATACAGCAACACCAGGATATAAGCACATGGTCCATCATGGACCGTGCATGTTGTGCTGATAGTGCCTGAAACAACTTTGTATGAAATATTTATTTATTATGTCAGGCACATATCCATGCCTTGTAGTGCTGCATGTTATTAACATGGGGGCATGCTGATGAAAATTGAAAATCAAATTGAAATTGTGGCTTAATTCCATTTGATCAATTGTTCATTTTGGAAATGACTTTCTTGAAGCAAGTTGCTAATTTGTTATAGTTTGGCAAAGGTAACACATGGTTGGAGATGTGTTTTGGACTTTTTGGCCTTAAGGGAAAAGTGTTGGCAAATGTTACAGGGATTTTCTTTTTAGGATTAAGGTTCTCATTTCTTCTTAAATGAATTCTTTGAATTTAAGTAGCAAGATGCAAATACAGCATATGTTTGCAAGTTTGATATTTAAGGAAATTTGTATCTGATTAATGGGTTCAGTGTAAAAACCCTGCAGGATTCTAAGCTTGGGTTGACTTATGTAGGAGATCGACCCTCCTTGGAACTCTATAGGGGTTCCTTCCTCGTTAGTAGTCGGTCACAATGGCTGAAAAAGAGGTGGTGTCTACAAGTGTTTATATAGGGTCTCAAAACCCTAATAATAGGACTCCTACTCCATGAAGACTCTTCCCTAATGGAAGACTCCAACTCCTAGTGAAACTCTTACTCCAAGTAAACTAAGACTTCAACCTAATTTAACTCCTAATCAGCCCTAGAGAGAGTCCTAACTAAATGAAACTCTCCCTCTCTAACCCTAATAGGCATCCTCTTAGCCCTAGCTGACTTCCTCTCATCAAGGTGAACGGCCAATTGGGTTGATTACAAGCTTGACTTGGTTGACCCGACCCGAATCCAACTCCGACTCCTAACCAAACTCCAATTCAGCCGATTCCTAACCCTACTAGGATTTGGGCTGATTTATTACAATGGACTCAAATCTCCTCCTAGCCAACCTAATGTCAGGTCTAAGTCGACCAACAAGGCCCAATCTAAAGACTCAACTCAATCGACTAGGACTCGACTCAGTCGGGGGCCTAACAGACCCGCCCTCTTTAGATCAGCCTTGTCCCCAAGGTTGTGGCTCCATGAACTTTTGATTACGGTCTGCAATTTTTCTTGAAGCTTCCTCGTGGTATCTACGGTAGGCGCACCATGATCCTGCGGTCCAACATTGTCTTGTATCTCTCCATCAGTGGTAGTAGTGTCTGGACGGTGGTGCATCGTGATCCTGCGATCCCACGCAATCATTAGCTGAACATAGACCTTCTCATTAGCCAAGATGTCCGGTGGGTGGATCTGGGCTAAGTCGTCCTCTCTAAACTTCTATTTGAGGCGAGATACTTGGAGGATCAGTTGTATTTCTGAATTGGTGCGTAGATTCGATCCACAAGTCATGGCTCCAATGTGATATTCAATTTTGTAAGGTCCAAAGAAATAGGGAGACCACTTCGTTGAGGCTTAAATTTCCTGTTGATAGGGCTGGAAGTGTAGGAAAGCTTGATCTTCAAATTTTCTTCCGCTCTGAAGTTTGTTAGGTGGTCGTTTATTCCTTACATGGGTTGCCATATGGTTAATCTTTAGTAGTAGCCAGTCTTTCTTATGAAATGGTGGATACCCTTTGGTATGGTCCCTGATGATGAGAGCCCGATCTGACGTGGGCAGGGACTGTAATTTTTTTGGGCTTACTTCTCCTCGTGTCGTGGACTTGTATCGAGCCAAACTTTAAATTCAGTAGCAATTAGTATCCCATTGCAGATCAGAAGCCTCAAGTGAAGTGTGGGGAAAGCCTCAATACGGAACAGGGGTCGGTCATCTTGCATGAGGATGACGCTAATCCCAACTTTTGATGTGTCTACTCCAATAGCGAACATCTGGCCATGATTTGAAAATGCTAGTGTTGGTGTAGATGGCATTGTGGTCGTGAGGACTGTAGTTCCACTCAGCTAAGGGGGGGGCATCTTTCTTCACAGTGAGAGGGGCGATGTTCATGTTTTGTTGAGTCCTGCAAATGATCCCTCACTTACTCCGATTCTGTCACTGGAGGGACTCAATCTTCTTGTAGTCATGGGCTATGGATCAGAGGTCATCATCAGGGAAGACTTCGAGCATCATGGTCCGCTCCCGAGGGAAGTCGCCCGAGATCTGGCAGTGCCGCATCAAAAACCATGGTAGGTTCGGCGGGATGTAACACTTCAGAAAAAGCTTATCCCTAGAGACAAAGATGTAGGGATGAAGTGTCACAGCGAGGGAAAAGCGCGGTTGAATAATCCGCGTCTCTATCATCTCCTTGGCGATCCTCTTAGCTTCGGTCTTCTGAGGGTGTGGGCAACAATTTGGCCGAGCATCAACTGGTGGTTCCTTTGGCCAGTTCAGCGTAGGGGGGTCGAGCAGCCTTATAGGAGGTAGTCGTCTCGATTTGTTGGAGGTGCCTGAAATTTCAGCAAGCTGTGGGAGAGGGTTCGTGTCTTTAATCTCCTTTGGCTTCATCTCCTGAAGTTCTTGAATTTGAATTGAGAAGACGTTGGACTCTTTTTGTGGTACCTTCTCCAAGCATTGTGTTGCAACCGTAGTTGCTTCGCTCCCTCGTAGGATCACTTATTTCCCTTTGCTAAAAAATTTCAATGTTAGCTTTGAAAAGATCTAAGAAACATCACCTATCGTGGATAACCATTCAATGTCGAGCACCACTTCATAATCTTCGAGAGGGTGGAGGAAAAAATCAGCATTGATCTGTTGGCCCTGTAGAAACAATTTCACCCGCGAGCACTTTTGGTTGCACTTCAGGATTCGGCCATCAGTTACCTTAACGCCGAACCTGCTGTAATCTTCATTTTGGAGCATCAATCGGGTAGCAACCTTGCTGTTCATAAAGTTGTTTGTGCTCCTGGACTCGATAAGGATAGTGACGGGCCGTTGTTTAAGGAATCCTTCAACTTTCATTGTTTGCGGGTTTGTATAGCCGGCTAGAGCGTTTGTCGTGCAATCGGCCGGTTGCGGGTCCTCCTTCGTGTTCTCCTCTTGCTCGAGGTCCTCCTCTTCATGTTTAGATTCTTCAATGTGTTCGATCATGAGAAGTCTCCCCTTTTTGCAATGGCGGTTGCGGCTCCACAACTTGTTGCAATGCCAGTATAAGCCCTTCGCGGATCTGTCGCGAAGTTCTTCTCTCGATAACTTCTTCGGCTCAGGTGGCCGATTGGTGGTAGATGGGGCTGAGGGTTTCCCTACTAGTCGGGTGGTGGCTTTGGTCCTCCAAGCATCTTGGTTCAACCTTTTTTTTGTAGTCGCGTGAAGGAGATAGCTATCGTCATCGTGTAGGGTCAACGCGTTTTGACTTCTTATCAAATTTCTGACTTTAACCCTTCGATGAACATCCATAACAATTGCTTCTCAGACCAATCACATGCTTAGTTAGATAATATCTCAAACCGGGTTTGATATTCTTAGATTGTGGACGTTTGTCGGATCTTCGCGAGTTGGCCATTGATGTTCTCAAAGGTCCAAAGCGGATCAGCAGCCCACTCTTGAATTGTCTCCATGTCGGGACTCCTTAGGTGTGTTCAAGCCAATTGTACCATTGTATTGCTTCTCTTTATGGATGGATAGCAGCAATATCGACCATAGAAGCCTCCGGGGTCCTGTGATAGCGGAAGTACCGCTCCGCGAGCAAAATCCACCCGGTCGGGTCTCCGTCTTCCCATCGAGGGAAGTCCACCCTTATGCGTGGATACGATGCGTCCGTCGCTTGTTACGCTTTCTCTGGTGGGTTCTCCTTGTGATCGAAACTCTTGCCACGCTGTGATCTTCTTGGGCTCGGCGATCGGCCCAATCTAAACAACACGAAGAGAGCGTGTAGTCTGTCCTTGATACGCGTCTCGAAAGCCTCCAACTTGGCACCGATCAGATCTACTGATGCCATGGCGTAAGTCTCCAGATCTATAATGTCGAGGTCCTCCCTTTGCTGTCTGGTTAAGGGTAGAGATTGGTTGGATGGCTAGGTGGCCGAAAGAGATGATAGATCATAGGTAGATGGCTGCAGTTTGGGGCTGATAGGTTGCTGTTGGTGCTGTGGTTTGGAGCTGCTGTAGGGGTCGTATAGGGGGGTTTGGTGACACAGGTTTAGGGTTAGAGGGGTGGCTTAGGGTTGCTGTTGATGGCAGCAACGGGTTTGGTAGGGATTGGTGGCTGAAAGGGTGATGGATCAAGGTTGCGGTTTTGGATTGATAGTTTGCGGTTTAGGTTGCTGTTGGTGCTGCGGCTTAAGATGTTGTGGGGGCTGGAAAGAGTTTCGATGGTAGTGGTTTGAGGCTGGGAAGGAAGGTGTAGGGTTGCTGTTGGGGGCAGCAACCGGTTTGGTGTGGTTGTGGCAAGAAGTGCCTAGGAATAAGGCTGCTGTTTGGGCTGCAGTTTGCGCTGCTGTTTGGGCTGACTGTAGAGATTAAAAGTGGGATACAATGGCTGCGTCTTAAGGCTAGAGGGGTGCCTTAGGGTTGATGTGGGTGGCAACAACAAATTCGGCAGAGATCAGACATGTATGCAACAAGAAAAACCGTAAAGTATGGCAGCAGAATTTTTCGTCGAAAGACAGCCGTTTTACGACAAAAGTTTCAGCAATATTGCAGCAGTATTTTGAGGAATATGGCAGCACAAAATCAACAAGGATATCATCAATATAGATGATAGCAAATATGACAGCAAGATGACAGCAAGATCGGATGCGACAGATACAGCAATAGAATTTTACGTCGAAGAACAGCAGTTCGATGAAAAGTTTTCAGCAGTTCGTCAAAGATTAAAAGAAGAATTCAGGGAGAACCCACTAGTAAGGAAAGCTAAGCAGATGTAAAATACGAAGATGAATATAGCATCAAGTTGTCGGCAAAAAGATCAGAGATTTGATAACAATTATGTGGCTGAAATTTTGCAGCACAACTTTCGTCGTAAGGATGATAACTTTGCGACGAAAAGTTTTTGCAGCGAGCAATTTTTTGCAGCAAGACAAAAAGGATGCAACGTATTACAACAAGGAATAGGTGATGATGAAAGGCAAGCCGATGCAAAATATAGAGAAGAATATGACAACAAAATATCGGCAAGAAGATAGTATACGGTTTAAATTTTGCGTCAATGTCGAAAGATCGTTGCAGCAGTTTTTTTGGCCAGCAATTTTTTTCAGCAAGATAGATGAATGGCAAGGATTGTAACAATGGTAGATGTAACCAAAGTTTGTAATTTTGATCTGTACTGCCCGGTATGGGTGGTACATACCAGTCCGTCAGCGGTACGCGGACCGCTTGCTATCGGGCGGTATCACCAAAAATCGACTGTCGACGGTCGATTGAGGGAGAAAAAGGGAAGAAGAAGAAGAGGAAAAGAAGAAAAAAAAAGAGAAGAACCTACTTTCTACGTGACGTCCTCGCCCGAGCGCCTTCGCCTTCCTCGCCCGCGGGTGCTTTTTCTCCCACACGAGCGGACAGAATGTCTCCCCGCGCGGGGACAAAGATCGAGATGACGTCGCCCCTTTTCTTTTTGAAAATATATTAATATATTAATATAATATAATATAATATAATATTTTAAAATATTTATATTATATTTTAATATATCGGGTGGTACACACTATGCGTACCACCCGATACTAGTACCGTTTATCTCGGTACACCGGTACAGACCGATAAGTCAAACCTTGGATGTAACTATTTTTTGGTTTTTGGATAAATAAATTGCAATAGCAGTAAGGTAGATACTAGAACCTGATGCAGTTGTGGTGGAGGTTGCAGATGATGTTTCTGCGACAGTGGCGATGACTATCACGGATAAAAATATAAACAAGGTATTTAATATAATGCTCATGTTTGTTCGTGTCCTTCGGTTTTTGTACATTCTTTGTACAACAAGTAGCGGCTCAAGTAGGTTTGGGCAAACAGAAATAAACGAGGTGGACTCAAGAGTGCCAAGACAAGTGTGATCTACCGATCGCGAAGAAAGGGACGTAGATGCAAGGCCACGGATAGTAGGGCCATGAGCTCGGCAATGCCATGAGGGAGAGCGTTGGTCGTAAAAGAGGCCGAAGAGGTGGAGAATGCAGAGGCAAACTCCAAGTACCAAGACAGGGCGGAAGGGCAGAGGCCAAGGAACTTCATAAGACTAGTGTCGACGGGCTTTTCATCAAGATAACCGAAAGCGAGGGACTTCGGGATGATGCAGGAATGCTCGACCAAGAAAGAAGTAGGTAGTACGTGTTGCTGTACCTTTTCTACTCAGAGGAGTAGGCGACCAAAATGATGGAGAAGACGGTACAATTCCAGAGGTGACCAGAATTATCAAAGACTTACTCCAAGTTGGGGTAAACTTTTTTTACTCAACGCAAGGAGTGCAAACACTGAGTACTTCGAAAGTTCGATGGTAGTGGGAAGACGAATTACAGTAGCTAACTCAACGCAAGGAGTGCAAACACTGAGTACTTCGAAAGTGTGAGCAAAGAGCATGCAAAATGCTAGTAACCAGCTCGATGCATAAAGTACAACCTCGAGGAGGCGGGCAAAATCAAGTAACCCTTGCTTTATCAACTCAAGAGAGTGGGCAAAACCGAATACCCTAGTTCTTGTACCTCAAGGAGGCGGGCGAAATCAAGTAACCTTTGCCTTCTCAACTCAAAGAGAATGAGCGAAACTTAGTACCCTGATTCTTTTATTTATTCAGCAGAGGAGCTCTACATAAGTTCCAAGACCCTTCAAAGAAATCTAATAGAAGATGAGTTGTCAAATCCTCACCAATGGTGATCAGTGCTACTGAGAGTAGATTGTCCGTTTCATATCCCAACAGAATGTCAATCGAAAGTAGAAGTGATGCGAACCTACTTGGAAGTGACAACTAAGTTGAAGAAGAATTGATGGGCAAGTTTTGTGAAGGAAGGACCTAAAAAACTTCATAGTTTACGAGGTAATGCTCGTTAAAGCTCCAATAAGTATCCACCCAGTTTAAGCAACATGAGATCATTGCGATACTAGCGCATAACAAGGAAGGTCTTTTCCTTCATCAAAAGGATCTGCAGAAATCAACAAGGATCAGTATAGCTCAACCAACCCCACACAAGAGTCAGTCATTGGTGAGTTGAAGCAGCATGGCGGATTAAAGTTCGACTACTCAACAACAGCGGCAGAGAGCAGCTAAGAGCTAAAGGGCGTGTTGCAGCCAAAGCAGAAGATTGAAGATTCAACAAAAGGCGAGGAGATGCAATGTCTATAGTAGCTTCGACGAGAATGTCGAAGGAATAAGTGGGGGAGAATGTCACGGACAAAGAATATAAACAAGGTGTTTGATGTAATGCTCATGTTTGTCCGTGTCCTTCGATTTTTGTACATTCTTTGTACAACAAGTAGCGGGCTTGTAGTAGGCTTGGCAGCTCTTGTTTGGTTAGCTTTTGTGGCCAGTTTCGGCTTGTAAATGGGAGTTGTGTCATGTAGGCACTTGTGGGGACTTCGGTCTGTAATGAACCATTATCCTTTGTGTACAATCGCTCAGAATTTGTAAAGTCTGTAGTTGTAATTTGCATTGGCTATATAAAGTGTTTGATAAAACTGTTGCTTGTGGATCCCATGGGAAGTGCTTCCTTTAACTCGTTTTCTCTTTTGTAGGTCCTGAGGGACCCTAGAAGGTTTCGGGGAGGCTGACCTTTGCTGATGGACTCACAAGGGTGCTGCACGACTTAGGCAAAACCAGCCAAATCCGTGTGACATGACAGCGGATTCGGCGATGATCACAACAATTATGGGAATTGTTGGGAGGATGGTGGAAGAGCAGCGAGGTGCCAAGAATGTGGCTCTGATAGCAAGTGTTAAAACCCCGTAGGATTCTAAGCTTGGGTTAACCTTTGTAAGGGATCAGCCTACCTTGGAACTCTATAGGGGTTCCTCTCTCCTTGGTAGTCGGCCACAATGGCTGAAAAAGATTGATCTATTCATGATAAAAAAGGTGGTGTCTACAAGTGTTTATATAGGGTCTTAAACCCTAATCCTAATAGGACTCCTACTCCATGAAGACTCCTCCCTAATGGAAGACTCCAAGTCCTAGTGAAACTCCTACTCTAAGTAAAATATGACTTCAACTCCTAATTTAACTCCTAATCAGCCCTAGAGAGAGTCCTAACTAAATGAAACTCTCCCTCTCTAACCCTAGCCGGCCTCCTCTCAGCCCTACTCACTTCCCCTCATCAAGGTGGGCGGCCAATTGGGTTGATTACAAGCTTGACATGGTTGACTAGACTTGAATCCAATTCCGACTCATAACCAGACTCCAGTTCAGTCGAATCCTAACCTTACTAGGATTTGGGTTGATTTATTACAATGGACTCAAATCTCCTCAATAGTCGACCTAATGTCAAGTCTAGGCCGACCAACAAAGCCCAATCTAAGGACTCAACTCAATTGACTATGACCCGACTTAGCTGGGGTCCTAATAGATTCGGACTATCTCAAAAGGAAGGCTGGTTTCACATAAGTTTTATATTTTCTAATTTTTACTTAGGGTTGATCTTAATTGATTTTAAAACCATCTCTCATTTAAAGCTTCAGTGAAGCATCTGTCGTGGAACATCAGTTTCCCCAAGGATAGGGCTGCAACAAGTAAAGATTTAGCTTATTTTCTTTTCTGTGTCTCTTGTATTATTATGTATTATTTTCCAGACTACTCATCCTTGCTTAATGTTAGAAATTTCCTGCTTAATGTTAGAATTTTTCTGCTTGTATATGGTGTAATGATGTAATACCAAAAGCTTAATATATGCATCAAATAACTTGCCACGTCTGAATTGTGTGTTAAGAAATTTAATGCTATCCATTTGCAATAAATAGGATGCTGATTTGGTTGTTCGATTCTGCAAGGATGTGGAGCATCGATCTCATGTGGTATGTTCAAAGATGTTTTATATGCTTCATTGTAACTAGACTTCTGTGGTTATGATCAGTGATTTAAAAAGCGCTAGGCGCCAGGGTCCCAAAACGCTTGAGGCGCTAGGCGCTCGCCCGAGCGAAGCGAGGCCCTAAAATATATAAAAATATATAATACAGTTAATAAATGTAATTTTTAAATAAAAATATAATACTAAATAAAAAATCTAGAAATATGATATTAAATAAATAAAGATTAATATTATTAAAATTTAAAATCAAAATAATATATTATTAATCTAATAAATAAAAAATATTGTTATCAGTATACTGTTAATAGCAAAAGCGACAGTAGTGACCTGATCGAGAAAGCTGACCGAGAAAGCTACTTATTGAGAGCAGCAAAAGCGATAGAGACAACCTGCTATATTGTTCTCGGCTAACCTGACCGAGAAAGCTGCTTATTGAGAGTAGCGAAAGTGACAAATAACCAGAAGTGAGTAGAGACAACAAGAATGACAATGAGAGCGACAACATCGACGAAGAGCAATGACAACGATGATGGCGAGAGCAATGATAGCGACGCAGAGAGGCGACAATTATAGGGCAATGGCGAGGTAGCGATAGCGGCAATAGAGTCGACGGCATAATCACGATTCACGAGTGAGATTAGGGTTGAGGAAGCAATTATCGATGCGTTAGTTGGTTCAATTGAACCAACTAACGCAAATATGAGCCTGGTTTAACCCAGGCACTCGCTTGAAGCGCCCGACACCGGCTCAGCGGCGCCAGCGACGCTTCGAGCCACCGGAGATTGAGTGAGGCGCCGCCTAGCCCGAGCACCTTTTGCAATCACTGGTTATGATGTATTCTATTCAGGTGCATAGCCTACTAGTTTTGTAAGAAATCATGTTGACAAACATGCAGATTTAAGTAGTTTAACATGTTGGTGAATAGTAATCTCTTGAGAAGTAGCAGGCAACATTCTGTTTCCTTGTCTACCTACATGGTGAACTCATGCAAAATAATAATAAATCTTCCTTGGTTTTTTAGATATTATAGGCTATTTTGAATGAAGGCAATGCCACATTATCTGCATGCTTATTGTACCGAGTCAGGTGTGTCATCAACTCCTACATAGATGACATGTACCAACCAAACTATATTTCCTGATCAATTGTCCGCGATGCTCCTCAGCTTTAGAACTGGGGGGCATGTGTTCAGGTTAGAGTGATGTGGTTAACTCGTTAGTTCTCGATGCCATCATTATCGCCACGTGATCAAACTATTGGTCGTCACATGGTTGAGTTAAACACGTGAAACAACTTGATATCAGTCGACGACAGTTCCAACAAATGATAGCTCCAACCGATGGCAGTTCTAACCAATGGCGATTCTAGCCAGGGTAATGTTAAGACTGTAGCTATGGGAGTGCTAATTTAGTTTCATTGAAGAGGGCAAACATGTAAATCTTAAGGGCATTCATGTAAATCCTATCTAGCCGACCCTATTAAAGAGGTGAGGAGGTCGGCTAGGTTAGGATTAGTTTGGAGGAACATATTTTGAGGGAAGAATAAGATACATGTCACCCTAATTAACCACCCCTTTTCCTAGTTAAAAGAGGGGTTGGTTGAGGAGGGGTTAAGTTAGAATAGGATTAGGATTAGTTTGAAGGTTGCTTCTTAGAGTTGGAGTTGGAGTTGTTGGAAGTAGGAGTTGCTTCTTAGAGTTGGAGTAGGCGTTGTTAGGAATTGTTAGGAGTAGGAGTCTTAAGTAGGAATCCTATTAGGAGCTAGGGTTTAGAAGCCCTATAAATAGCTTGTATTCTCCCCTCTTTCATCATTAATAGATCAATTATCTTTCAGCTCATGTAGCAGAAAACCAAGGAGGGATGAACCCCTATAGAGTTCCAAGGAGGCTGATCCCCTATAGAGATCACCCCAAGCTTAGAATCCGTAAGGGTTCTAACACTTGGTATCAAAGTAGTGTTCTTGACGTCTCGCTGCCCTTCCACAGCCATCAATCAGCCCCCCATAGCCATCCAAAGCAATTCCCACAATTGCTTGAAGATCGTCATCAAATTCCGCTGTCATCTCCACTATCGCCGATCATCCTTTGATCTCCTCGTGAATTGCAACATGTTCTGGTTTCCTACCTTACTGCTGCTGCAATTTAGTTATCCCTATTCAAAAAATCCAAAAAAATTCGTTCCTATTTGCTGCACAAACTTTTCGTCGCAAAGTTTCCATCTTTACGACGAAAGTTACGCTGTAGAATTCCAGCCGCACACCCTTGACTATTTGATTTGCTGCTGCGTTTTTACTGATCCAATCTCTATGAAATTTTTACGACGGCTTTAGCACTTCCTATCTTTGGATTTCCTTTTGGTTTCGTCAGAAAATCCTCAATATAAACCGCTGATCTTTTACTTCCAAACTGCTGACGTAAAAATCTGCTGCAGTACCTTCCCGTGATCTTCGATTTTGCCGAACCTTTTGCTGCCGTTTTCTTCCATGAATTTTTTGTCGGCATTACCTTTCCCTTACCAGCAGATTCTCCTTGAGTTTTATTCAAATCTTTGTTTTGAACTGCTGGAAAAAAATCTTGTCTATACTACTGAAATCTTTCAATGAAAAAATTCTGCCGCAGTACCTTCTCGTATTCCTTAATCTTACCGAAACTTTTGCTGCCGATTTCTTCCACGAATTTTTTGATAGCATTACCTTTCCCTTGCTAGTGGATTCCCATTGAGTTTTACTCGATTCCTTGTTATGAACTACTGTAAAAAATTTCGACTATACTACTGAAATCTTTCGCTGAAAAAATTCTTCAGCAACACCTTGCAATCTTTGATTTTGCTGAAACTTTTGCTGTCGTTTATTTCCACGAAATTTTTGACGACATTACCTCTCCCTTACCAGTAGATTTCCCTTGAGTTTTACTTGAATTTTCGTTGAGAATTTCTGGAAAAAATTACATCTTCACTGCTGGAATTTTTTCATCGAAAAATCTGCTGCTGCACCTTTGTCATTCTTCTTCTTCTTAACCCACCGAAACCCAACCATCTTGCTGCCACCACCCAAGATGTCTTTAGGGCATCCCCTTAGGCTTAAGACGCAACCATCATAACCTATTTTTATGACCCAAACAATACGCAAAACTGCAGCCCAAAACAGTGACCTATTGTGTAGCCTATTGACGTAGAATTCTGCAGCACTACCTTTCGGTGTTTTTTATTGCACCCATATCTGATCCTTATCGAAATTGTTACTGCCACCTACGTCATCTTTAGGGCACCCCTCTAGCCATAAGATGCAGCCATCATAACATATTTCCAAAATCCGCAGCCAACTCAAACCGCAGCCTAAACAACGGTCTTCCGCAGCACCGAACCTTCTATTGATCCATATCCTCCGTAGCCACCAATCCTACAAAACTAGTTGCTGCCATCAACATAACCCTAAGCCATCCCTCTAACTCTAAACCTCTGTCACCAAACCCTCCTTACAGCCCCTACAACAGCCCTAAATCACAGCCCCAACAACACCCAAAAAAATAGCAACCTGTCAGCCCCAAACCGTAGCCATCTACCAATGATCCACCATCCCTTTCGGCTACCAAACCACCTAACCGTTTCATACCACTGACCCAGTAGCAGGAGCAAGGTTTGACTTACCAGGTCGTATCGACATACCGAGTTCATCTCGGTACCAAAGAGACGATCGCACGGCAGACGATAAGGCATACCGCTGATAATAAAATATAATATAAAATTTTATAATATAATATAATATAATATAATATAATATAATATTAAAATATTAAAAATATTAAAAAAAGAAGAAAAAGGGGCGACGTCGCCTCGATCTTTCTCCCCGCGCGGGAGAAAGAGCCCCCGTGACCTATGGGCGGCGACGCGCCATGAAGCAGGACCATGGCAGGGACGACGCACGAGCGAGGACCGTGCGCGGGCGATATGTATTCTTTTTCTTTCTTTTCTTTTTTTTTCTTTTTCCTCTTCTTCTTCTTCCCCCCCTTTTCTCGCTCAATCGACCACCGACGATCGATTTCTCCCTCAATCGACCGTCGGCGGTCGATTTCTCCCTTCAATCGATCGTCGACGGTCGATTTTTGGCTGAACCACTCGATAGTGGGCGGTCTGCGTGCTGGCAACCCGGCGGACCGGTATGTACCGCCTGGTACCAAAATTACAAAAACCTTGAGCAGGAAAGGGACATTGGCATCTTAGATCTGGAGGCACACGTAATGGCATCTCAAGGTTTAATCGATGCCAAGTTGGAGGTATTTGAATCACGCATAGAGGACAAATTGTGTGCCTTATTTGTTAAATTTGGATTGAGCGAATCTCTGAGCCCAATAAAATTCCAACAAGATCAAAGTTCAGAGAGGCCTCCCAAAAAGAAAGAACGAGCCACTGATATGACGCAGCCACGCATGAGGGTGGACTTCCCTTGATGGGAAGGAGACTCGACGGGATGGATTTCGCTCGTCGAACATTACTTATGTCATCACTAAACATCGGAGGATTCCATGGTGGACACCGTTGTCATCCACCTTGAAGGAGATGCTAATCGATGGTACAATTGGCTTGAATACAACTATGGGACTCCGACGTGGATACAATTCAAGTATGCGCTGCTGAATCGCTTTGGGCGGACCAAGTACGAGAATATCAACAGACAACTTGCCAAGATCCGATAAACCTCAACGATCCAAGAATACCAAACCAGGTTTGAGGAATTATCTTACTTTGCTCATGATTAGTCTGACAGACAATTATTAGGGACGTTCATCGAAGGACTCTAAGCCGGAAATTAAAGGAGAGTTTGAAGCGCGGTAGCCCCCCACTATGAAGGCTGCAATCTCTTTTGCCCGAATCTAAGAGGAACGATTGAACCAAGATGCTCGGCGGATGAGAACAACTCTTAGACTAGCAGCATATAAACCTTCCTCTACTCCCAACCATTCTTCGCTGCCAAAAAAATTGATGAGAGAAGAGCTACGCGATAGATCGGCGAAGGGCTTTTGTTAGTATTGCAATGAACTTTGGAGCCGCAACTATCGCTGCAAAAAAGGGAAGCTTTCCATGATAAAATCTATTAAAGAATATAAAGAAGAGGTCCAAGAACATGAGGAGGAGACACGAAGGAGGACCTGCAGCCTGTCGATTGCACTACTCACGCTTTAGTTGGCCATGCAAACCCGCAAGCAACAAAAGTTGAAGAATCCTTTAAGCAGCAATCCGTCACCGTCCTCACCAACAATTTTATGAATGGTAAGGGAGAACAAGTGATCTTATGCGAGAAACATGGGAGCGAAGTAATGATGATCTCGAAACAGTGCTTGCAAAAGCTTACTAAAATTTCAGGCGCCTCCGCCGAATCGAGCCCTCTACTTCCTACTAGGCTATATAATCTTCATATGTTGATCTTGCAGAAGGAACCACTTGCATATATTCGGCCATATTGCTATCCACAAAGGTTTTCCTTACCGAAAGAAGTATCGCCTGCGTAGATGCCGGAGCGACCAATCGATTGTGGGAAAAATCGATCGTCGGCGGTCGATTTCGGCTGTCGACGGTTGATTTCAGCCGTCAACAGTCGATTGAGGAGAAATCAAGAAGTTTCATTGATGAGGGCAAACATGTAAATGTTAAGGGCATTCATGTAAATCTTATCTAGCAGACCCCTATTAAAGAGGTGAGGAGGCCGGCTAGGTTAGGATTAGTTTGGAGGAAGATATTTTAAGGGAAGAATAAGATACATGTCACCCTTTGTGGGAAGAATAAGATACATGTCACCCTAATTAACTATCCCTTATCCTAGTTAAAGATAGGTTGGTTGAGGAGGGGTTAAGTTAGAATAGGATTAGGATTAGTTTGAAGGTTGCTTCTTAGAGTTGGAGTTGGAGTTGTTGGAAGTAGGAATTGCTTCTTAGAGTTGGAGTAGTTGTTAGGAGTAAGAGTCTTAAGTAGGAATCCTATTAGGAGTTGGGGTTTATAAGCCCTATAAATAGCCTTGTATTCTCCCATCTTTCATCATCAATAGATCAATTATCTTTCAGCTCATGTAGCAGAAAACCAAGGAGGGAGGAACCCCTATAGAGTTCTATGGAGGCCGATCCCCTATAGAGATCAACTCAAGCTTAGAATCCGCAAGGGTTTTAAAAGGTAACAAATGGGTGCAACACCTCAGGATCAGCGAAGGTGGTTATAATTGGTTCTCACTAAATGGACCGTGCAACACTCCCCCCAAGCGTCCACTATAAAAGGGGTCGCACAGGTATGTCCAACACACACTGAACAATTTGAATCCGACTTGTCTGTTCGGATTACTGGGCTTAAGCATTAGAAGGGCATTGTCGGGAACACCCCCCGATTTAGTTTTGTAGGATTTCAGATATCCGACTTGGCGAGTTTTACCTTAGGACCGGCTCGAAGAGTGATTAGGTTGGATCCGAGCTAGCTTCCAACTCCGACAGCCAAAATCTACTCTAACAGTTATCAAAATTATTTGTTCTGACTTCTGATATTTAAATTATCAAATCATCTAACGAATAATGCCAGGGAAGAGGCAATGTGATTTTGTATTTATCCTGTATACATAATTGATTTTACCATTTGTCAAACAATGATGAAGTGAAACAAGAGTCCTTTAATGAAAGTGATGATGCCTTTTGAGTTATCTGCTGCTAATTCTAACTATATTGCACATATGCGACTAAATTGGTAGTTTGTGTGGAATTCTATATCCTAAATATCCTTATTCTTGCAGGGGTATGTTGATTTTGGTCGTTACGAAACTTCCAACTATTTTGTAGCTGGTTCAGGGCCAGTGGACTTTGTTCAGGTGAATATGTCAATGTAGAGTTGAAAGTTGAAACTAAGTTGGGTGATATCCATCCGAGTTTGTTTCTATACCAAAATGGAGCTGGATATGGTTACATAAGTGTCTATCCTTAAACACATCTGTATTTTTTTATGCAAATCCGGTTATCCAAATTTTTGGATATGAGTTTTGAGATAAGGGTTTTGTTGCAACCATCTCCAAGTATCCAATTATCTGAAGTTCTTAACATTTATAAAATGTAAAAGTTATCTACACTAACCTAAGATAAGTTGTTATTATTGATTTTTCTATGGAGTGAAATTATAAACATTTCATGCTTACTTTGATTTTCATGATTGTGTTGGAACTTCACTATCAAATAAAACTGATGTATAATTTGAAATGATATCACAATTATTTGTTTTATTTTATCCTAGATTCATTCGTTATTTATATTTTTATCCACCAAAACTCCAATTCTATTGTATCTGTTGTTTCATCTAAAACCAGATTTAAATATTAACTTGAGACATTGATGTGAAGGAGCTCAATGGTGGCAAAATTTCCAACTGACCCCAGATAGTTGACATTACAGCTTATTGTTGTTGTGTTGTTATAGACATTGATGTGAATCAGTACAATATAATATTTTCTTCATGTCCTGTCATCACTTTGAGGTATTGTTGTTAGTTGGAATTATGTGAATGAATGAGTGTCCAATTTCCTAGTTTTCTAGTTGTTTTTAGATGAGGAACAAACAAGCTCATAGAAACCACTAGAGTTTACTCCAAACTAGTGCACCCCTAGTTTATATATATATATCATAAATCTGGAACTCAAAAGTGGATCCTGTAGTTCAACTCAGAAAGAACTTTAACAAATGGAAGAATAAGCATTTATAAGGATCAATGTGATAGAAGATGCTAAATTTCAAAGGTCTTTACTAGAGTTTAACAAAGGATTCATTCATTCACTTGCTAACCTGAAACAATAGTGAGCAATGCCAAGATCCAAGTGGGGAGTGGTATGACCTAAAATTGTCTCATTTAGCTCATAAAGTTCAATTGACATAAGCAAGAACTTAAAGGAATGCATTGATACATCTATCAAGATGATGTAAATGATGGCTGAATGGAGATCAAAATGAGGAGATTTGATCTTAGAAAACTAGAAATTAACAAGGAAACGATTAAACTTTCATTTAACATTATTTTTCAATTGAGTAACATGCTTGGGAAATATTTTGTGGGTAATATATTTCTCAATACTCTATGTAGATCATGGAAATTGAACTAGATTGGTCACCTAGTTTACTGAATCGTCACATTCTTAAGAAATGATGAATTTAAAAGAAAGCATAAACATACCAAATGCATGAGGCTCCCGCCAATACGAGGCCTACGAAAGGACAATTCATGAAATGATGAATTTATTTTTTAAATTTTTACAAGGTTGATTATAAGTGAGGGAGCTTTTCTAGAACTTTTTTTATAATAAGTTTGATCATGAATGAGAGAGCTTAACTACTGGTGCTCGTCTTTTTCCTTGCACATACTTGCAATAAACATGAATGACAAATATTCATGATGTATATATGTTTATGTATGGATGATCCATTCATGATATTTATGAATGACATATTCAAGCTCCTAATTTTCCATTTCAGGCTACTTGCTGTAACATGCTTATTAGATTTTCATTTTCTCTATTAGTGGTGACAAGTAGATTGTTTAGAATTTTCTTTTATTCTGTGTGATTGTTTTGTTTATGATAAGCTTTAACTATCATTCATTTCTTTCATGTGGTTAGTTTGTGATACTAATAATATCTGTTTAGGTACTTGCTTGTCTGACTTGTTATATGTCACCTCAGGGGTATTATAATGGAGACCTTGAAAATTGTGAAAGTAGCTTTGACAAAATGGGCCGTACAGCTCAGGTTGGCCTCTGATTTTTCAAATAGATATGAGATGCTTGGACTTGCTGTCTTTGTTATAAACTAGACAACCTATTTGATGACATATATTCATACATGTTTCTTATGCTATATTAAGGTAGAGATTATATGTGGAAGCTGCTTAAATGGAGCATGTAAAGGTTTGTGAACTTTGTTTTTTCAAATAAATTCTTACTTCTGTTACAGTTTCTATTAGCCACTTAGAAGTTAAATTCATCCTTGTTATATCCCTATTGCTCCATCAATCCTTCATAATTAAATAGATTCATCTTCTGTCTTAATTTAGAATGTTTCCTGAGCTTCGTATTATGTGTCACTTGATCCTTTTTCAATAATTGATATTAGTTTGTGAAGTTTGCTTTCCTTTAGCTTTTATTGGCTCTAATTGTAAGCATTTTTTCTCAGTTGAATCATAATTCTATGTAAATTCAAACCATTTTGCTTAGTTCATTTAGAATGTTTTTGTGGGTTCCTTTTTATGAGGCATTTGATTCTTTGCTTTTGTAGGATTTGTTTGTGTGTCTGCTTTTATTAAGTGTTTCACAGCTCTAACTGTAAGCATTTGCTCTCACTTATTGGATTATAAGTGTCTTATTATAACTTACCTAGAGTAGGCTGACTCTGAAATACTTTAGAAGAGATTATAACTATGTTGAAAACCTTTAAGTAGTTCATCCGGATCCTTCTTATGTTTAATTGTGCTTCACCAAGTTAGTCTTTTCTTCTATTCTTTCTTTTACACATGGCATATCCTGCACAATGAGAACTTGTGATGCCTAACTCTTCTCTTGCATCAGTCAAAGTTGCTTTTTCACATATTCCTTTGACTCCCACTACTCGGTGAAAAGGTCATTGTCTTAACATTGGTGTAGAACAATCTAAAGGGTTCTAGAACTCAATAAATATTGGAATTAGATTTGGAACAAATGTGGACAAGAAAGGAGGGTTAACTCTCACCTAGAGCTTGCTTCAATTGTAGGTAAACACTATTATCTGAGAAGTGTAAATATAACCAATATTATAGGAAATCAATTTGAGGGAAAACATGGTTTTGTTATGCTGCATAATGTTGTAATTCCAATCCAATCCATTGTTGATGCTGCTCCACGTTGTCATGAAGATGTTGGTTTCCAAGGCATATGAGGACTAAATAGGTGAAAGACGGTAGACCACAATAAGGTGAAAGATGGAATACGGGTTTCAATTAGATATGGTTCTTTAACGGTATGTTTAATATCTAGGAAGTTTTGAAGAATACAAAGGGTGAAAGAAAGGGGGTAAGGATTAAGAGGTGAAATGGGGGAGTTGAGAGGCATCTTTGACTAATCTCGTTTTGTTTATATTTTGGCTTTTATCAATCTTCCATAGTTTCATTGTGCACATTTGTCTTCCAAATTGGTGTCGTAAATATTACAGCTAGAAGGGGGGAAAAATAAATGGATAAGAGCATAAAACCTAATCATATTCCCTCATCGATTGTGCAAATAATATCGATATTATCATATAGTTTATTTTTGGTGATATTTTGTGTAAAAGCTATGATGAATTCTTTTGACTGGAGATGATCTTTCTTATTTTTTCTTGATTGATTGGTGATTTTCAATTTTCAGCTTTGTGTGGTATTGTAATCTTTTGAACAATTTCAAAAACTGCAAAACATATTGTATCTGCTAACTATGGCTGGTAGTTGGTGAGTTCTCTATATGTTGAATTGTGCACACAAAATGGTATTGTTATTTTCTGCTTTCCATGAATCTTCTAAATGCACCCTAATTGTTAGTTTATTGCAAGGTTTGCCTTATCGGGTGGTAAGGCCCCGTATCGGGTGGTACGTATCCACCAGCTAATCAGTACACGGACCACCCACTATGGGACGGTACTGCAAGTTAACGGTTGTTTCTGTCCGTTACCATGCGAAATCAACCGGTACCGATCAATTTTGACCATCACCAACTGATTTCGAGCGGTCTCAGTCGAGGGAGGGAGAAAGAAGAAGAGGAAGAAGTAGAAGAGGAGTGGTCTCAACCAAGGGAGGAAGAAAGAAGAAGAGGAGAACTTGGATTTCTTCCCGTGTCGCGTGATCCGTCGCTCGGGGAGAACGAACGAGACGACATCGCCCTTTTCTTTTCTTTTTACTATATTATATTATATTTATATTTATATTATATTATAAATATATTATAATATATTATATCGAATGGTATGCCCTATGTACCGTTCGGTAACGGATACCTACTGTACCAAGCATAGCTCAGTATGCCGGTACGGACCGGTTTGGCAATCCTTGGTTTATTGTTAGTGAAACTTTTGTTGAACTTCCTGTGCTTCTAGCCATTTGCAAGCCACAACCATTCAGGTGTGGCTTTATGAATAGTAGACCACAATCTTAATGTTTGACATTTATATATGTGAATAGCTTTTTTCCAGTTATTCTGTATGAGAATACTTATATTTAGAGTTTTTGCAGGGGAACCTGGCTGCATATGTAGTGTAAATTATGATCAAACATTGTGCAGGTATCTCACATGTATTTTGATCTTTTTATGGTTTACTAGTGTATACCTTCTTGTTTGTTGATGTCATTGACAGCTTTTCTTCAATCCCAGGAGAAAAACTATTTTTTTTCGAATATATGATGATCTAACTTTCATCAGTTAATTGAATGCGGAAATGATTTTAATATCACAGTTTTCCTTAGCATGTTATGAATATGTACAATGATATATTTGTTAGCCAGCAAGAACAGAATGCATGGGGGTTAAAGATGTGAGAATCTTCAAGCTCTTTGCTCCAACTACTAAATTCTATATGTTAGACAATTAAAAAAATTGTATACCTGGAAATGGTAGATATATGTTAAATTTAAAATATGATCACCTAAATGTTATTGCTAGAGTACTTGAATGATGGTAGCTGAGGTATTCAGAATGCAAAATTTCTTAAAGCACAAGGAAAGAACAGGAAATATGTGTGCTACTAAACTGGAACAGGAAAGAAAGATGCCTTTGCAGCTGCGTCAGACCCTTTTGCAGTGTGTCTTACTATTTTACTTGTTCACTCCCACATCTAGTAAGTCCTGACAGTGGAGTTCTGATGGAGTCAGGTGCAATGATTTTATTTTTCTAATACTACTTTGTTCATGGTTATGCATGGAATCTACTAAACATTTGATACCAAGTGTTTTTCAGTCTAACCAAGTACTAATATCAAAACTTATGGTACTAGTTCAATTGGTATTGATTGTTCTGACAAAGGTACCAGTGTATTGGAACCTGTAGCTCAATACTGGTACAATACTATTCACTTTGATTTTTTATTGTTTTATTTAATAATATCAGGTAATACAGAGTTGGTATAACACCCGGTTATCAGTGCTATACTGATACCGTGAAGGCTGGTATTAAATCCTTCTAAGTGATACTATGCATATATACATTTCCTACCATCGCCAAGTATGAGGCAGGAGAAATCATGGAATCAGCTACATATCTAAGATCGTTATATTGTTTTGAACAATTGCTTATATAAATTTAATCATATAAGTCAACCTGTTTACTCAAATTTATAAATATATTTTCCCTGAAATTTTATCTGGTTGGGTTTGATTGCACATGTTGCATGTATTATTTTCTATTACATTAAGCTCTTTCTTAAGTACAGATATTTCATTGAACTAGGGTTTTGGTTGAACTTGCAATCCCATGTGTTAAACGTGGTCTTCGAGTATTTGAAGGTTTCACTGTTGGTTTTCATCCTCGCACATGGGAAGTTGTAAGAACAAATTTGTCATTGTCTTTGTTTATTAGTATGGTTCTGTAGTTTATTTTTAAGTTAAAAATAACTGATTCATTTATCTTTTGGAGTAGGTGTACAATGGAATGACCCAAGTAGGATATGAGAAACTTCATAATGAATTCAGGTGTTGTGCCTCTTTTAGTATTATCAGTTCCAGTTTCCTAACAATCAAAATCATATGTTATGAGGTTTTTAACTTAACCTGTTTAACTCACTAAAACCAGTTATGTTCACATGAGACTGTATCAATTTTCTCTAATGCAAGTTATTCTTATATAAGTAAGTACCGAAGACTAGGACCAAAATGGTGATATGAACTTCTATAGTTATTTACCTCATTTACTATATACTATACAAGTGCATTCTCTTTATGACCAATAATTGCACATGTATGCTCTAACTTTGGAGTAATAACCAAAATCCAGACTTTGTATTTTTCTTAGCTGTTCATGGTAGTGGATCTATGGTAATGATTTTAGTTGTGAATGCTCTCTAAATAATTAGGACTTGGATAAAAATAAAGTTGGCCTTTTACCAAGAAACTATTAACAAGTGGTTCAAGTAGAATCTCAAGAGACAAGAAATCTGCAGCAATGAATAATAAAGGGGCACACAAAGTAGCAAATAAAGAGCTGACTCCAATATTATGGATCAAGTTATTAGTTATTTCGAACAAATCCCGAAATTCAAAACTACCTGTTATCCAATAAAGACCTAAGATTCCTAATAATAAACCAAAATCCCCTACATGATTAGTTACAAAAGCTTTTTGGGGAGCACTTGCTGCAGTCAGTCGTGTGAACCAAAATCCTATTAATAAATAGGAACATATACCCACTAGTTCCCAAAAATATAAATTTGTATCATATTGGAACTGATAATTAATCCCAACATAGAAGCATTGCATGTTACATTACTGGATATTGTTCACATACTAAATTACAGGGAACTGCAAACTTAGTGTTTCTTTGTAGGAAGTGTGTTGAGAAATACAAGACACAAACCTAATCAACCAAAATTGAATTAACGTCAAAGTATCTAAAAAAACTATAAAACAACTCAATTTAACCAAAACTCAATTGTATTACAAGTTTAGACCTATAATAAAATTAAGCTTAAATTCCCTAATAAAACCTATATGCAAATTAGACATGAGACTAGCCACCTGAATACATTATTTTACCAGGGAAGATCAATCAGATATTCTTACATTTATAAATGATCAGCTGTAGCACCAACCAGAAATGAACCGTGGAATGAATGATTAAGATGGTATTAGCATGTTCAAAGAAGACACATAAAAGCACTGCATTGGTAAAGTGAACTAGTGTAAAATAATGGTCTTAATAGAGTTACAGGCGAGCTCGAGAATACTATGCTAGAAGCAATGAAGGACTTTGAGGCTCTTGTTTTGTCTAAAGATCCCAGTGATGGGAAACTGCCATGTAGCCACCCCCAAATAGTTAAGAACTACAACTTGCTTTAATTGTTGCACAGGTCAGTTTTTGCGCTGCTGATTTCTGCATGGAGGTGTTGTAAATCAATGTCTCCTACTGCATCTGTCACTGCTAAGTTTTGGCATGAAATTATAGAAGTAGTATGTTGAGTTTTGCATCAAAATATATGCATTTACAATCATTTTCTTCAGCAGACATTCTGAGTTTGGTAAATTCTGCAGTTTTGGCACTGAGCAGACACATGTATCGCTCTATCTGACAGCAATCTCTTCTCTCTCTCGTCTTGTCAAAAAGCCACATTTCAAGGTAGACACTTTAGCATTCTGGTCCAAAGTCTTTTAGGTCTTTTAGTTATTGTCACTTGGCTTCCACAGGTTAAACCCAATAAAGGGCTTGAGGTCAAGTTGACAGGTTCAGCAGAAAGTGGCAGAGCCCCGACAACTTTATCTCCTACAGTTCTAAACATATACTGGAGATGTATGCTTATTTATAGGCTTATACTACATATAGCATTTCTGGATAATGGTCACTCTGAGGATGTTGCTTAACATATATACAGGTGAGCAGGTTCGTGATACTCCTTATGAGATCGAGATCTTGATACCAGTTGATGGTTATGACCCAATTGGGTTCACCCTCACGAAGTTATGCGGTTAGTTCTGGTTCTTATTTAGTATTAAACCCTCTAAATATCTGAAGGATTTTGAATGTTATGCAATATTAACAATGAAACAAGTAACCAAAATAAGTTATTGTCATAAAAGCCCATGGTTTAGTTTGTTGCCACTTAATGTGTTCCTAAGTGATCTGATTAAATTTAAGATGGTTTGGAAGTACCTGGAATACTGACCTATCCTAGCTGGACCATATTGTTGAATTTGTTCTTTTAAATCTGCGGTTTTTTTTTTTTTAGGGAAATGGTATAACATATCCATCAGGAATATTTACCATAGGAACTGGGATGTTGAGAGCCGCCAAGATACTGAAAAAAATAAAGCTACTGTATTTGTTTGGAATCTGTACCCAAGATTTGCTGTACCGCTCGAAACAGTTGGTATGTGCCTGTCTGCCAGCTGACCGATATGTGGGCCAGTCTGTTTCAGGCTGTATGTAGAAAACTGGCCTGATATCAGTTGGTGGTATCAATGGTGTATCAGTCAATGCGATCAAGTTTCAATCTTTTCCGACTGATATGGATAGGTAACAGTCAGACTTTTGATCTATACTGACCCATAACAGGTGAAATCTAGCTCTAATGGTCAAATTGACCATTGGGGTCTTTTGGGGCTTTAAATCCCCCTCCCTCTCCCTCTTTCACTCACTCAAATTGTCACTTTCTCACACTCTAATTTGTGATTAAAGTTCCTACTTGGCGATTAGTGGTAATTGCTCACACTAAATCTCTAAATTAGAAAGTTACAACTTGAAAAAAATTTAATTTTTCCTCCTTAAAACCTAGATTTTCTATTCATTTATCCTTTGGGGACACTTCATCTTTATCTAGATATAATTTTTGTACCAATAAATTAGGAGAAAACACTAAAAAGAGGCTTTTGAAATTTCGGCTATTTTCTGGCCATTTTTTAGAAAACTGGTATCAGCCAGTATGTACCAGTCTGCCCAGTGACTGATTTGCCCCATTGGTAGGATATGGCATTCCTTGTCTATACCCTTGGTTAAGTGATGTTTTAGCATGATCTTCATTGACATATGGAAGGAATTGATTGCGAAGTCTTCTGTTGCTGTGAATCTTCTATCAGTAAACCTTCTGGACCAGTACTCATGAAACTTTGAGGGGAATAATCAACCAAACTTATAGATGTATAAGTTGTTTTAATTAAGATTTGTAGTACTGAATTATACCTCCCATACCGGGTGGTATGTACCGGTTCGTTGGTAGACTAGTACACGGACCGCCTGCTACTAGGCGGTATCATCGATTGGGTTTGTTTCTGTCTTGATTTCGATCGTCGCTGCCTGCTACCGAGCAATACCAACTGAGGGAGAAGGAAGAAGAGAGAGAAGAAGAGGGAGAAGAAAAGGAAGAACCTAGAGATCCGAGTCGTTCTCCTTCGATGATCCTAATTCGTCGCCACCCTCTCTCACCGCTTGCCGGACGCTGCAGATGAGATGCCACCTCCTCGTTTGAGGCGATGAGGCCTTAGCGTCATCGACAACTTCTCCTTGTCCGCTCAGGGAGAAGAAGCCTTGGTGACGTCGCCAAGGCTTCTCAGCCACGCGGGGAGAAGAATGGAGGGAACGTCGCTTTGCCCTTTTTTTATTTTTCAACTTTATTATATATATATATACACACACATACAAAGCGGGATGCCAGAGCGTACCACTTGGTATCGAGCTCAGCTCGGAATGCCGATGTGGTACGAAATGGCAGACCTTGGTCTTAATAGTAAGTCAAGATTACATATTATAGCAGGTGCTTGAGTGTCTTGTTAGGTAATATTTACTTTGTCCTTCGATGTTTTCTACTTATTTCAGGTATCATTGCTTTTATTAAGTGATATCAAATAAATTTCTTCACACTTTGAAACTCTAGATGCATTTTTAATAAAATTTCTAATTCAAATGAAGTCAAATTCCTTGTTATTCTCTTGCAGATTATAAGCAAGGAAGAGAAGGTGATACTACTAGTGGCTGGGCTACATTTGGAGTGCTTTCCTGCATGTATACTAATGCTATCACTATTTAGCTGAGAATTGTTACTGCTTGATGCATGGTTGTTCTTTGCTATAAGACCTGCTTCTGCACCTTGCTGGCCAAACACCTGCTCAACACCTCCCCCCCTCCCTCCTCTCCCCTCCCCCCCGGGCGAAAATTAATAAAGAATTAATTAGTAATGTCACTTCTATAAAAGACACAATTGATGAGATGGTGCCTGGTATTAGAAGGGAAATTTAATCATATCAAAGGGGTGGAGGTTTGACCGTGTGTTTGACAAAGTGGGTGTAAAAAACATCATCTGTTTTTTTAGTTTTTTCCAAGTATCTCTTTAGGTTAGGAGATTTACTTGAGCTAATTCTTCCAGCTTCATTGTGTCATCTACTTTAATTTGTTGTGGAGGATTTATCTACAAGACTCGTGTACAACTTCAGGTTAGTTCACTCTCATCCATTTAGATATAGCAATATGTTGTGAACTTCCTTGCACTAGAGAAATTAAATGAGACCTAAAAATGGCCTTAACTTCTCTGCAGCATGGTCTCGATGCGTTGCCTGGAATGACTATCCTTTCTGCTCTATTGGAAGCAGTGGGTGACTCATGAAAGGATTGATATCTCTTCAGCTTATGCTTTCCCCAACACTTTTTCTGTTCAATCTGTTAACTTTATGACCATCTAATTATGTTCTAAAATCAAACTAGGTAACCAGGCCTCGGGTCTACTCAGTAGGAGAGGAGGATAGCTGTAATTTTGCAAACCATGCATCTTGGGAATGTCCAGCTGCTTCAGCACAAGGGAGCCAGAGAACAGATGAGAGGAGATATGGTTCAATCTGATATGCTCTGTTCATAAGATGGTTAGTTTTATTATCTTATACTCAACCTACCTCTTGAACTTTGGCTAATTTTCCAAGCTTTTTGTTTTTTTGTTGGTTTGAACTTTGGTTGATACTTAGAAGCCTTGAACTAAGTCCTTTGTTATGTTACCTCTCATTGGAGAAGCTATACTTATTAAATGTTTCCTGAACAGCTAAATTTTCTATGTAGCTATTTTAGGAGTGGTGGTCGTTATAGATCCCAAGTCTGAAATTTGGTTTTGGTACACGATAATTTCATGCTTTCATAAAGTGAAGCCGAAAATATCTAAGTGATGAATCTAAATAATGGATGATCACATTACTTCAATTAGGGGTCATTTGTTTTCTGAGTATAAATGATGTTATGATAGAATTCCTTGCTCTGTGTACTAACTTTAGTGCATCTACTACTGCAATGTTCTTTATGCCTGATGACAGAACAACAAGGATACAACTCAACAAGACTACCAAATGAAGCTAAGATGCTGATGCAAAGAGCCAGAGAAACAAGTCCAAGCTAGTGATTTGATTTCTGTTACTCCTGTTGCAGTTGTTTTTGGCTTCTTGACTGCAATTTGTGAGAGAACAATTCTCCCTGCTGCACTTGGTTAAAGAAGTGTGTAAAACTCTCTGGTATTCACCAATCCATTGGTTTAGGACAATATCATGTTAAGAACATTAAGGATAAACTTGTAGGCTTTTTTTTTTTTTTTTCTTCTGTTTTTGGTATTTGATACTGGTAAAATGAAATGGACAAAAATACAATTAATTCATTCTCATATTTCATATTTCGTATGCGAGTTAAGTGTTCACCAAGGCAAACACTTGGGTTGATCCAATGCATCGAAGACTGCCTTGGGGGAATGGAGTTGACTTTGACTGGCGGTGGCTGAGCAAGCTCGGATTCCAATAACATTGAATGTGGAACTCGGGACTTACTTTGAGGTGCAATGTACTGGCGTGGCCACCCGCCTTTTTAGCTGGTGGGTTTTGAGACCCATTCGACGATTGGGTCTTTCTTTGCCAGCCCTCATGTTTCGTAGAGCTCGAGAGACATTTAACGCGAGACTAATGCTTATGTCAGACTGGGTCCCATTTGACTTGTTCCATGTGATCGGACCATCACTTGTTTTTTTGTCGAAATGTTCGGTTGGTTGGTAATCCATCATTGTATCCTGGTCGCAAGCTCAGTGTAAAGACTCTCTCCGTCATAAATCTGTCCCCTATAAGAATACGGAACCCGTATGAGGTCTAAGAATGAAACCAAGCCCTCCTACCTTTGTTTGCCCGACATATGAGCCATCCGCATTTAATTTTTACCTAGCCCTCATTCGGGTAGCTCTATTTGACCAACTAAGCCTAAATATCTCCTCTGGTCTCCGAGGTAATAATAGATTAAAATGAGCCACAACTCTATAAAAAAATATCCATTCAAGTGATTTTGTTGCCTCTAAAATACCATCATTCCTGCCTGCTATACTAAATGGAAAGTTTGCACTATAAGTGCTCGCAGTGTCGGAGGACTATAATCATTCCCTTCCTTGAGCCATTCCCCAACATGCCAAGCATCCCTGAACTTGAACTAGAACCTCAATTTTCTCTTGAAAAGTTGAGACACCCTTTTTACAAACTACAATGAGAAGAAAAATATATATGTAGGATAGAATCATCACCATCACCACACAAGTAGGCAACAGTAAAAAGCACTAGCAACACCAAATCTAACCAAATAGTTCCAGGTAGATAGCCTTCCATGAAGGAGTTTCCAACAAAAATAAAGAACATGATACATTATCCAAGTTTTCTAAAACAGACCCCGGCTAATATAAAAAAAGATCACCACTGCATGTTGGGAAATAAGAAACTTATAAACAGACCTGGAAGTTGGTTGTCCTTTGGGGCCAGGTTTCCAAATCTACCTATCCTCATCAAGAAATAAAGCTAAATCCAAAACAGAAACCACCAAAACCATCTCGGCCCCGAAGCAATGCAACAATAGATTAGAATCCCATTTCTTGTTATCGATGAAATAACTAATAGAAATATCTAATTTCAAGGTTTAATAAAGCAGGCATAAACGAAAGCAGAATATCAAAAGCTCAATTATCACACATGAAGCTCATTTTAAGACAGTCCGTAGCATAAAAGCCTCCAACATAAGGATATGTTAGATGAAAACTAATTATTCTAGGACGAAACAAAATAACATTTAACATGAATTATCTAGAATCCATGGTATTGAGATAAATATTAATACATTTTGTTTCGAGGGAGAACATATGCAGCAGATTTAGGAAAGACAATTATTTCCTACTTAATTAGATGCAGGCAGCTCCTCCGAAGCCTTGCGCACATGTCATCTCTCTGCAAGCAACCTTATGTGTAGCAAGAACGTGTACAATAATTTTATGAGATTCAATATGATATACATAGTTTTTAAGTCAACCATCGCATGATGAACCTAGCTCTGATACTGTTATTGGAAACCTAACAGGAGCATCATATGTGCTATAGAAAAATAAAACAAACTTGATTTCTCATGTTTATCAAATAATCGTCCGATGATTAGTACGTGAAAAACTACAAAACTGAAAACTGCATAACACGTGTTAGATGTTTTACCTAGAGAGATCATATATTCTTGAAAAAATAGATCCAAACTAGAGGATGAAGGAGGTAAGTTGTCCTCCTTTCTAGCGGTATCCACACGGTGGATGCAACGATGATGCTCCTTAGATCACTACAGGATTTTCCTCTCCACGCATGGCATAAAAGAGTTATCGACAAGGAGGAGAGAAGGCTAAGGAGAATAGGAGGGGTGACCACAAGAAGCTCTAGCCTATGAACCCTTTAGTCTCGTCCTATTTATAGAGGTCCATATCAACTTAACGCTAATGCATCCTGCCCTATTGGGTACTTGATCTTTATCCAATTATCCAAGCTTCTTAGATTAGTGGATCTCTATCCAATAATCTCTTATTAGCTCTTATTGGATCTCATCGATAGGATCCAATTATATATGAGCTTATTGGATATCCAATAAAATAGGGATTACACATATATCTTATTAGGACCGAATTGGCACTAATGGAGAGGGGGGTGGGAATTAGTGCTTCCAAAAGAATTACAACGATTTGAAAACTCGTTCAATCAAACTCGTATCGAAAATACATTTAACTTAAAAATGTTCATAAAAGTAGTGAGCAAGTGAGTAATAAGAATGAAAATAATAAAAGAGATATGCAAAATAGATTTATAGTGGTTGGGTTTATATGACCTACGTCCACTCCCGATTCCTCTTCACTCGAGGCCACCGTCTTCACTATCGATCTTCTTTCAATTGGAGAAGATCAACTACTCTCCTTACAACTCTTTCCACTTTTCACAGCCTCAGGGGAGAACCTTTATAGTCCTCTATTATAAGGACTCTCTCACATCCTCATATTCTCCTTTAAAACAACCTCTATGCTTTTGGAGGAAGGAACTCAACTTTCTAATAGGGTTTTTATACTATAAAACATAAGTTTTCATTCTCTTTCCTTGGTGCCTCAAGTAAGAATGAGTGGGGGTATTTATAGGCTCCAAATGATTTTAAAACTTGGAGCCAAAATTCAAATCCTTGGATTTTTCGAGTATGGGTGGTACCACCGCTTGTACTGGGCAACACTACCGCCTACAAAAATCAATGCTAGTGGTACTATCACCTGACACAGTCTTGAAGACTGTGTCTACTTGTTGGTACCATCGCCAGACCCAATTTTGGACATTGAATAGGCCTTCCAATAGGCCTAAATCTCAGATCAGGCCTAGTGGCCCCTAATTGTGTTGGCAAAGTTTCACCTAAAACCAACTCAATTACAACCTAACTACTTCAATCAAGACATAACTAATTATAAAGCATGAATCCTATGTTGTCTGGTATGTCATTGGTTAATTCGACGCTTCATCCTCTCCTTCGATGTATTGTCCTCTTCTTTAGTGTACTCTGATCCATCGGTACATTGACATTCGTAACATTCAATCTTCTTAGGGCAATGCCCGAACCTTCTGGCTTGATGTCCAAACTCATGGCATGAAGTCCTTCCAGCATGTCGATTAGTTCTCCAGCCCGTCGTCCAAGCTTCTGACATGTTCCATTCTGACCCAACGTTTGATTCTTGCTGCTTTAATAAATTTACTTTTCCATGGTTAAAGTTTGTCCTGTGTCACTCAAACGCTCATTAGATAATAACTTTATCAATTGATTTAATCATCAAAATTCAAGATTCAATAACATCTCCCTTTTTTATGATGATAATCAATTGATGACGGAGTTTAAATAAAACTCCCATTGTCAATATGACATATTTAGATAAAGTAATTTTAAATTCAAAAAGATTAATAACCTTTGAATTCAAGTTTAAACAATGACTTTCACATTATAGCATGCATCATAAAATCATGAGTATTGCATACATAATTTCAAATCATCATAATTTTAAAATATCAAAGTACGTCTCATGCCATGCATGATCATCATAACTTCTTCCCCTTTATCATCAACAAAAAGGAAAAAAGTACAACTAGCAAGTTTTTGAAACATGCAAGCTAGCAATTTTTTGAGATATGCAAGTTAGCAATTTTTTATTCTTCTAAGATATGCATCCTAGCAATTTGCTTCTCTTTTAGGATGTGCAAGTTTGTAAGTTTTTGCTTCTCTTGAGATATGTAAGTTTAGTAATTTTGTCTCTCTTTTATAAGCTAGTGAGTCTTTTCTCCTCCTTTGGCATTGTCAAAAAAAGGGATATAATTTTTTCTTTTATATCAATGTTCTAATCATCTCATGAAAGATATCATAAAAAATTAATTTGGTGATGGGGTATACAATTCATGAATATAAATAAGGGAGTCAAATGAAAATTATGACATAAAAGATATTGATATCAAAGATCAAGTCGTGAATACCAAAAGACATGATTTATTTTGACAAATCTCCTATTTAGTAAATAATGAAAAAAATATTAGGAGACCAATTTGTAAAAGATCTCGATTATGCATAAGAAATATCAAATTATCAAGATTATGATTTGTTTGCATAAGTCTTCTTCTTTAGTAAATATTAAGAAGAAATCATAAAAGATCAAAAAGATTTTGATTCTATAAAAAAACGTTAAGTCAAGAAATCAAGAAAAAATTCATGGGTTGGAAAAATCTTTCTAATTTGTCAAATAATCAAAATCACCTTCTTAGTTCAAGAGTATTAAAAATATCATAATAGATTCATTAATCTTTTATTGAAAAACTTGATAAGTTTTAGGCATAGAGAAATTTTCAAGAAATGCATTCCACTTTTAGTTTCAATTTGTGTGATTTATTTTATACAAGCATGCTCTTGTTTTTTAATGCCAAATCCATACATCATCATTTAAAATTGAAAAACAAGTTTCATTACAAAAATTATCAAGATCAATAACCATAAATCATCTTCAATGAAAAGATTTATTATAACCATAACAAAATTCATCAAGTTTCAATCATTTTAATTAAAATGATATTTTTTTATTATTGTTATTTCGGCTAATGAGCTATATGAAGTGTGTTGGATCTCCGGTCATATGCCATAAGAATCCACTACAAAGATATTAAATTTTTGCTTCTAGCTTTCGATTGTACACATGTTTACAAGAAAGATAGGTTTGTTTTAGTAATATATTTTTCTTTTTAAATGATTCTAATTCTTCACATTTAGTGCTATTATCATGCTCATTTTTTAAAATTTCAAATTTACTAGAGAGAAAAGCATGTTCCTTTAATAATAATTATTATTGTTTATTTAGCAGCTAATTTAAATTCATCAAGCAAATCATGAAAAACATCAAGTAATTTCATTATAAGGTAAAGAAGATTCGTTTGAGTCACTTACCTCGTCGTTGAGTGCCATTAGAGTGTAGTTTGCCATCTTCTTCATTGAATTGGTTCTCATCTTCAGATTCACTCGATTCGTCCCAAGTCACCTTTAGTGTTTTTTTTCTTCTTTTATGCCAACATCCTCTTCTTTAGTTAAGGACATTTACATTTGAAGTGCCTAGACCTTTTGCATTCATAGTAAGTTATAGTATCCTTTTTAAGTTCGTTTCTTATTCTTAGATTTTTGTTTTATAAACTTCTTAAATTTTCTTATGAGAAGTTCAAAGTCATCATCATCACTTGAGCTTTAGTTTGAGTGGTCTTCTTTAGTTCTAAGTGCCATGTCCTTCTTGTTCTTTAGAAGGTTATTCTCATGTTCATTATTTACTATATAAGTCATCTCATAGGTCATTAATGACCCAATAAGTTTTTTAAGTGAAAAATAGTTCAAGTCCTTTGTTTCTTGAATGGTAGTGACTTTTAGATCCTAATTTTTAGGAAGAGATCTTAGAATTTTATTAACAAGCTTAAAGTTAGAAAATTTTTTACTAAGTGCTTTCAAACCATTAATGATATTCATAAAATGGGTGTACATGTCTCTAATGGTTTTGCTTGATTTCATTCGAAGCAATTCAAAACTATGTATCAAAAGATTGATCCTAGATTCTTTAACTCTACTAGTGCTTTAATGGGTAACTTCAAGTATATGCCAAATACCATATGCAGTTTCACAAGTCGAATACTATTAAATTCACTTTTATCCAAAGCATAAAATAAAGCATTCATAGCTTTCACATTTAAAGAAAATAATTTTTTTCTCAAAATCATCCCATTCAATCATAGGTTTAGTTGTCCTTTAAAGAAATACAATTAAATTCATTTTTATCCTTTGCTTCTTGAATGATAGTGACTTTTGGATCCTAATTTTTAAGAAGGGATCTTAGAATTTTATTAATAAGTTTAAGGTTAGAAAACTTTTACCAAGTGCTTTCAAACCATTGATGACATCTATAAAACAGGTGTACATATCTCTAATGATTTCGTTTGGTTTCATTAGAAACAATTCAAAACTATGCATCAAAAGACTGATATCAGATTCTTTAACTCTACTAGTGCCTTCATGTGTAACTTTAAGTGTGTGCTAAACATCGTGTGCAGTTTATGCTGGTTACAGGTGCCCTACAAGCCAATCATGTGAGTGATGACATGTGTGACATGCTGTATGATCTTTTTACTTATGATTATTATTGATATATTTTTAAATTATATTATCTATTATATATATATTGTGATATCCTTGGTTTTGTGCAATAGGAATCGGATCATGATGAGATCATGATAATAAGATCGATTCACCTTTAAACACAGATCCTTAATAATCCTGGTCATAGGTTACTCGAGAGGGACATCAAGATAACTAGACAGACCGATGTACTATATACCTGTCTATATGATGGAGGCAGCTGGTCTCATAGCTACTTGTATGAAGACACTAAGGATATAATATAGGTGCTCATTGGAGAATAAGTTCACTAGACAGACCGATGTACTATATACTTGTCTATATGATGGAGGCAGCTGGTCTCATAGCTACTTATATGAAGACACTAAGGATATAATATAGGTGCTCATTGGAGAATAAGTTCACTGATTGATCCGCTTATAGAATACTGTATGGTTAAAGATATATAATATCAGATAACGATTCCATAGTTCCAGTTGTGTATTTGGTCCTTTGACTTGAGACACCAAGGATGTTTTGTATGAGTACTCATTTCTTTGATGCCAGACTTATAGGTTTAGAAAGTTTCAGATCTGGTACAGTTGGTTATCAGGATTGATAGCCAACCTTATGAAGGTAATTGAGTATCAATAGAGAATCATCAACTCTCAGTATCACAAGAGGAATATCTCATATGTGCTTGCTCAAACAAATCCCTAGCCAGGGTCATTCGGATTGAAAGAAAAAGAGTTTTCCAGTAGAATCCGATTAGAGCAAGACAAACTGATTTCGTATATGACCTGACATTATTACTATGTCTAATATACAGTCTCTGGGATATTAGTTGGATGAGAGATTATAGATACATGACAACTGTGGATAGACATGTCCAATGAATTTGATCTCCCTTGTACCGTCTAGGGATTATGACATAGTGGTCTAGTACGTCTATAGTTGATGAGTCGAGTGAATTATTATGGAGATAATAATTCACTATATCAGGAGTTCTGATGAGAGTGACTCACGACCAGCTTGGTATCGGGCCTAGAGGGTTATACACAAATGGTGGATTCTTCAGCAAATAGAGGATTGGATGAAGATTTAATTAGCCCCTATTCTCATTAGATGAGACCTTATGTAGATGAGCTCCTTAGTTGAGGCCCAATTAGAGGTTTAAGAAGATTATTGGATATAGATATAATAATATAATGTTAGTGGTAATTAGATGAAGATCTAATACCCACTAAGGCAGGAGCCCTAGTATTTTTTGGTGGCCCTCTATAAATAAGAGGGGAGACTCATGGTTGATAGGTTACAGCTTTAGCCACTGCCTCCTACTCTCCTCCCTTCCTCTGTGTAAGAGTTGCGAGATTAGATTGGAGGAGTTTCGCTGCAGATATCCATCATGTGGATACCGCTAGAGAGGAGGATGCTTGACTTCCTTCAGCCTTTCCATTAGAATCTGAAAATACAAGAATATACGATCTCCTTAGGTAAAATCAATCTTTCACGCATCGTGATTTTTTTGGTTTTTGTATTTTTCTTGTGACCCCAATCTTTTGCATGATGATTTGATCTACGCAGTAAACCAATTTTTTTGTTTTGATTTTCGCTGCACATGTGATACTCCCACTGAGGTTTCCCAACAGTGGTATCAAAGCCAAGGTTTTCGTGTGAAAGATTGGTTTTAAACTGTGTGTGATGAGATTGAATCATATAGAATCATTCTATGTATTCTTTTACGCACAATGAGGAAAGGGGCAACCCTATAACCGACTCTATAAGGGCCATCGGCGCCCCAGCCTGTGGTGGCCAGCGCCATGGCCACTAGTAAGGCCGCTGGCCATCCCGCAGGGGCGACGCCGCTGCTGCAGGCATGCTCCGCAGGTGGCGGTTGCTAGCGGCCGTCGCAAGGGCAACAACCGCTCATGGCCTGCCCGCAAGGGGTGGTGCTTGCCGACGGCCAGGTCGCAAGGGCAGCACCCGCAGCTAGCCCGTAGAGGGGCGACGCCTATAGAGGCGTCGCCTGTGGGCATGACGCCTGCTTGCCCATTAGGTGTCGCCCGAGGGCAACGACGCCTGCTGCAAGGGCGACCGCCAATGGTGCACAGCGCTGTCGCCTGCAGGGGCGACCAAGGCATAGAGGGGCAAGAGGGGTTAGGGCAACCATTTTAAGAAAAGGACGATCCTACCCATCTTAATTTGGAAAATTTCGAGAATTATCCTCGTGTACAAAATTTCTAAAATACCCTCAATAATTCTAAAAATTTTGAAGATTGTTCTCTCATCTAAAATTACAAAAATACCCTTAAGAATTCTAAAATTTTTGAGCATATCCTGATTTTTTAAAAAATAATTAATTAAATAGTTTAATTAATTATTATATATCTAGTAATCTTACATATAATGTGATGTACATGTGATGTATGATGTGGGTGGATGATCCTGAGCCATGTGTTGTGATATGTATAATTATGATGATGATGATGATGATGATGATGATGATGATGATTATTATTATTATTATTATTATTATTATTAGGGCCTGCGAGCCTCTGTTTTTTTTGTTTATTGTCAGACCAACGTACCTATGATAATTACATGAAGAGACATAGCGGGAGCGTGGAGGTGACAGAGGGACCCACGATGCCGTAGCAGGAGATCACGACACATGGTGATGCGATGATCCGATAAAACCGATGATGATGAGATTAATAATCACAGGGCATGGAGATACCGATGCACATATAGATCCTATTGTGAGTGATTAGGCCCATTGACTCGAGCTTAATCATATTAGGTGATAGCTCATGATAATCCGGTGTGACTTGCATATGTGATGTGTTATACACCTACTCGATATATGTATATATATATTTACATACGATGTAGGTATATATTAAATATATATATGTGTGGCACGACATATTAGGAGACCGATACAAAACAAAAACCCCTCTTATGATAATATTAAGTCGGTAAGCATGAAACAATAAGATTGACCTACGTGACCTTCCATCGTTATAGGAAGAAATTGAATCACGATATAGGTTGAGTTGGTTGAGTCACTCGAGGCTCACTTATCTATGTGATCGAGTTCTTGCCTACGACATATAGATGTTACTAGTGACCTAAGGACATGGTATAACTTAGTCGAGTAGTTGAGAGCATATCTATCAAATCAGACTCATTTGATAATGATGGTGATAACTTAACTAAACTTCATGGTTGGTCGAGCAGTCGAGACCATAATAATTTGGAGGCCGAACATGACGAGAATCATAAGGAGGTATAATTGATAAAAGTTGCCTACCTTTTGGGCTTAGTATAATTGGTTGAGTCCCTCGAGGTTGCACTAAGATGCTGATTGGATCCCGATCCCCAACAGGAGTCTGTCGGAGACTTTTGACTCAAGTGTTGAGGGTGTCACATGATTCACTAGAAAAATAGTGGGAGTACATTAAGATAGAAATCTATATCTTAATTAGTATTTTCTATAAAATCTGCATGTTATTTATTTGTGATATATCTTGTTTGTCAGAAATATGTTGCTCGTAAATCCCCTGCGTGGCATACTTGATGCCAATCACCTCACTAGTCCAAACTATACGGATTGACTCTGTAATTTGAGAATTATTCTCATTACAGAGAAAATTACATGCACCCTTGATAATTATGCCCACGCCGGAAGAAGGGGCAAGCGAGGATGAGATCACTCGCTATGTGAAGTATATAGATGATTCCACATTAGCAAAATGTTACATGTTGGCCTCCATGACTCCTGAGTTACAAAGGCAACATGAGAGCATGAGTGCAGATTCTATCCTTCTTCATCTCCGCCAACTGTTTGAGAAATAGGGAAGAACTGAAAGATATGAGATATCTAAGAGACTCTTCCAAGCCAAGATGATAGAAGGGACATCGGTTGAGAACCATGTCCTAAAGATAATAGAGTGGATCGAGAAACTCACAGGTCTAGGAATAGTCATAGAGGATAACCTGTGTGTTGATCTTATACTTTAGTCCCTACCAGATTCTTTTTCTCACTTCATCATGAATTTTAACATGAGCAAGTATGAGGTGACTCTCCCTGAGCTCCTCAATATGTTGAGGGAAATTAAGAGTGTCATAAAAAAGGAGATGTCAGTTCTCTATATTGGTGAGACCAAAAGGAAAAGGAAGGCCAACAAGATCCATAAGAAGGGCAAGGGCAAAGGAAGACTAGGCAAGGCAAAGGTTGCCAAGAAAGACCCGACAAAGGATAAAGGACAATGCTGCCACTACGACCAAGATAGGCATTGGAAGAGGAACTGTAAGGACTACCTTGCAGAGAAGGTGAAACAGAAGCTTGGAGAAGCTTTAGGTATATTCATGATCAGTCTTCACTTGTCAGATTTTCATGATAACACATGGGTATTGGATATCGGGAGTGCTTATTATATCTGCAATTCGTTGCAGGTTCTGGCAAGACCTAGGAGACTAGTCAGAAGCGAGATGGACCTCAAGATGACAATGGAGCAAGAGTTACTGCAATTTCTATTGGGGAGGTCATCCTACATCTGTATGGTGGAGCTATTACTATTTTGTCCCTTCCATTATCAAAAATATTTTTTCCATCTCTAGTTTGATAATTAGTGAATATAAATTAGTTTTTGAGAATAATAGTTGTTCAATAATTATGGATGATGAGATCATCACTAGAGGGACCCTTATAAATGGCTCATATATGTTAAACACTTCTCCACACATCATGAATATAAAGATATCTAAGAGGAAAAGAGATGAGATGAATAATGTATACCTATGACATTGCAGGTTAGGTCATATACATAAGGGAATGATTCAGAAGTTGTTGAAAGATGAATACTTAGATATATTTGACTATGAGTCATATACAACTTGCGAACCTTACCTTCGTAGGAAGATGATCAACTCTCCTTTTAGTGGAACTGGAGAGCGAGCCACTAAGTTATTAGAATCATACATAGTGATGTATGTGGTCCTATGTTGACTCAGGCTATAGGTGGTTACTCATACTTCATTACATTTACTGATAATTTCTCTAGGTATGGACACGTGTACTTGATGAAGTACAAATCTGAGGCCTTTGAGAAATTCAGGGAATATGAGAATGAGGTGGAGAACTAAATTGGAAAGAGTATTAAGACTATTCGATCAGATCGAGGAGGAGAGTACTTGAGCACGGAGTTCACCCATTTCCTCAGGGACAATGGGATTCTATCCCAATGGACACCTCCTTATACACTTCAGCTCAATGGTGTATCAGAAAGGAGGAATCACACACTGTTATACATGGTACAGTCCATGATGAGTTTCGTTGACCTACCCATCTCATTTTGGGGGTATGCCCTAGAGACCGTAGCTTACCTTCTAAATAGAGTTCCATTAAAGTCGGTAGTATCTACACCATATAATATATGGAAAGGAAAGAAGCCTGATCTTAAGGTAGTTAAGGTTTAGGGTTGTCCTGCCCACGTTAGAAGATACAACCCTGACAAGTTGGAATCAAAGATAGAACATTGCATATTCGTGGGATACCCTAAGGAGACTTTGGAGTATTACTTTTATCATCCCGAGGACCAAAATGTCTTTGTTACCAAGAGAGTTATGTTCCTTGAGAAGGAACCTATTCTTGGTGGAAACAGTGGGAGTGAGATAGAGTTGAGCGAGGTTGAAGAACCTAGCTCAAGCACCATTCCAGAGTCCGAGTCTGTTCAGGTACCTAACACGGAAGTTCCAACTTTACGTAGGTCTAGTAGAGTATCTCACCCTCCTGAAAGATATATAGGACATATCAGTGGAGAGGACTCTCAGGATATTGATCGTCAAACCTACGAGGAGGCTATTATGAGTATAGATTATGGGAAGTGGAAATAAGCCATAAATTCTAAGATGGATTCTATATACTATATCAAGGTTTGGAACCTTATAGATGCACCTAAGGGTATCATACTCATCAGTTGTAAATGGATCTTTAAAAAGAAGATTGGAATAGATGGAAAGACGGAGACCTATAAGGCAAGAATGGTAGCTATAGGATTGATGAAACTTTTTCACCTATAGCCATGCTTAAATCTATTAGAATTCTTTTGGCCATTGCAGCACACTATGACTATGAGTGACAGATGGATATGAAAATGACATTTCTCAATGACAATCTTGAGAAGGTGTATATGATACAGCTAAAGGGATTCATATCTAGAGAAAGTCCAGATAAAGTGTACAGGTTGCTCAAGCCTATTTATGGACTAAAGCAAGCTTCCCGAAGTTGGAACATAAGATTTAATGAGGCGATTAAATTTTATAACTTAGTTAAAAACGAAGATGAGTCTTATGTGTACAGGAAGGTAAGTGGGAGCGCTATCATCTTCTTGGTGCTATATATGGATGACATCCTAATCACTGGAAATGATGTAGGAATGCTCTCCACAGTAAAGGCTTGACTATCTAAAAACTTCTCCATGAAGGACTTGGGGGAAGCATCCTATATTTTGGGGATTCAGATCTATAGAGATATATCCAAGAGGATGCTTGGCTTGTCCCAGTCCAGGTACATAGACTCCATTGTTAAAAGGTTTATCATGAAGAATTCCAAGAGAGGTCTTATACCAATGAGATATGGAATATCACTTTCTAGGAGTATGTCCCAAAAAACTTCTAAATAAATGGCAGACATAGATAAGATATCCTATGCCTCAGTAATAGAGTCTATCATACATATTATGCTATGTACTAGGCTTGATATAGTGCATGCTTTGAGTATCACATGCAGGTATCAAGCGGATCCAAGTTTGGAACATTGGAAGGCAATAAAGTGTATCCTTAAGTACTTGAGAAGAACTAAGGATCTTTTACTATTATATGGAGAAGGTAGTCTCCAGGTTGAGGGCTACACAGACTCAAGTTTCTAGTTTGACATTGATGATAGCAAGTCAAACTCAGGGTATTTTTTCACCTTGAATGGAGGAGCAGTAAGCTGGAAGAGTTCTAAGCAAAATATTACTGCTGGCTTGACCACAGAGGTGGAATACATTGCTGCAACAGAAGCAGCAAAAGAAGGGATATGGATGAAGAAGTTTATTATGATATGAGAGTCATACCAAGCAGTGTGGAAGTGATTCCCATTTATTATGATAACGACAGGGCGATCATGACCCATAAAGATATAGCAATGGAAAGAGTTTCATCCGAAGATAATATTACAGATTTATTGATGTAGCCGTTGTCGAGAATTCTTGGATTGACATCACATGCGCAGTAGAAGCAAATTCAAGTCACAGATTCCCAAAGTCAATCATGTACCATTGTGCGATGATTGATGTACGAAAAATATGAAAAACCTTGAAAAAACTGCATAAAAACAACTTGATGTGTTACCTGTCAAGATTGAATCTCTAAAACTTCTAGATCTGACAAAGATGTCGAAGGAATACTCACGTGATCCTCTCTAGTAGTATCTATGCAGTAGACGCGACGACAACACCTCAATAGCAGGATCACATCTCCACACTCTCAGCAAGGAGGAGAAGAACTCACCGAGGAGAAACAGGAAACTGAACCCAAATGTTCTAGCCTATGAGCATAAGGGTGCCTCTTATTTATAGAGGTAAATGATATATTCCTGATGCGGATTTGATGCTGTTCACATTAGATATTTATCTAAATATGCTTATCTAAATGATATATTTTTAGTATATTCCTGGCATATTTTTGAAATATTCATGGCATATTCTTAGATTTTTTTGGATCTTATCCAGATGGTATATTCCTAGAATATTTTTAAATTTTATCCTAATAGTATATTCCTAGAATATTCTTGGATCTTATCGAAATAGAATATTTATGTAATATTCCTTATACCATTGGATCTTATCCATATTGGATCTTATCCAATCTTATTTATATCATGATCCCTACGAATATCTCATATCCATATCTCTACCTGTTGCCATGTCTATTATATGTGTGTGACCATCTAGATCTGATACCGAGTTGGCCATGAATCATACCTATCAGAACCCTTTCTGATCTACTGAATTATTATCTCTATAATAATTCACTCGACTCAACAACTATGGTCATACTAGGCCACTATTTCATAGTCCCGAGATGGTACAAGGGGATCAAATCCATCAGATCTCTCTATCCATAGTTACCATGTACTCACAGTCCCTCATCTAACTAATATCCCAGCAACTGTATATTGGGCATGGATACTATCAGGCCACATACAGAATCCTTCTATGTCATGCTCTAATCAGATTTTCCCGGAGAACTCCTCTCTCAATCCGAACGACCCTGGCCAGAGATTTTATCTGAGTGAGCACACGGGATATTCCTCTAATGATATCGGAGAGTGGATGATCCTTTATTGACACACAATTACCTTTGTATGGTTGGCTACTAATCTCGATAACCAGTTGTACTATATCTGGATCCTTTCCAAATATATAAGACTAGCTTCAAAGAAAGGAGTACTCATACAAGACATCTTCGATGTCTCAAGTCAAAGGACCAAGTACACAACTAGGACTACAGAACTATTGTTTGACATTATGTATCATCATCCATATAGTATTCCATGAGCGAACCAATCAATAAACTCATTGGAACCTGCACTATATCTTTAGTGTCTCCACACAAGCGACTATGAGACCAGTCACCTCCATCATATGGACGAGTATATAGCACACAAGTTTATTCGGTTATCTCGATGTCCCTCTTGAGTAACCTATGACCAGAATAATTTAGGATCTGTATTTAAAGGTGAATCAGTTTCATTATTATGATCTCATCATGATCCGATTTCCATTGCATAGAACTAAGGACATCATAATATAAATATATATAATATAAGAATATACCAATAATTTACAAAGAGATTACTGCAGCGTATTATGGGTACCATCACTCATGTGATTGGCTTGTAAGGCACCTATAGCTAGCAATCTCCCATTTGACCTAAAGCTAATCACCTACATGTTTGATCCTTATCAGATGTGTGTGATACTCAAATATAGTTTGAGGTAATGGCTTAGTCAGTGGATCTGCAATGTTATCTTCGAATGGAACTTTTTCTATTACTACTACTCCACGAGCCACAATCTCTCTAATCATATGGAACCTCCTCAGAACATGCTTAGACTTCTGATGGGACCTGGGTTCCTTCGCTTGAGCGATCGCCCCATTATTGTCACAATATATATGGATCAGTTCCATGCTACTCGAAATGACTCCTAGATTACTGATGAACTTTTTCATCCAGACTCCCTCTTTTGCATCTTCTGCTGCTACAATATATTCTGCCTCCATGGTTGAGTCAGTAGTAGTATCTTGCTTGAAACTCTTTCAACTTACTGCTACTCCATTCAAGGTAAATACATATCTGTGTAGCCTTCAACTTGGAGGCTACCTCCTCCGTGTATTAGTATTTAAGGATACATTTTATTGCTATCCAATGCTCCAAGCCTGGATCCGCCTGATACTTGCTCGTGACACTCAGAGCATGCACTATATCAGGCCTAGTATATAGCATGCCATACATGATAGAACCTATGACCGAAGCATATGATATCCTATTCATGTTTACCCTTTTTTTAGGAGTCTTTGGGGACATACTCCTGGAAAATGATATTCTATGTCTCATTAGCATGAGACATCTCTTGAAATTTTTTATATTAAATTTTTTGATAATAGAATCTATGTACCTGGACTGGGATAAGCCAAGCATCCTATTGGATCTATCTCTATAGATCCAAATCCCCAATATATAGGATACTTCCCCTAAGTTCTTCATGGAGAAGTGTCGAGATAGCCAAGCCTTAACTATGGAGAACATTCTTACATCATTTCCAATGATTAGATTGTCATCCACATATAATACCAAGAAGGTAATAGCACTCCCACTTACCTTCCTGTACACACATGGATCATCTTCGTTCTTAACGAAGTCAAAATATCTGATAGCCTCATCAAATCTTAAGTTCCAAATTCAGAAAGTCTGTTTTAATCCATAAATAGACTTAAGTAATCTACATACTTTATTTGAACTTTCTCTGGACACGAATCCCTCAGGTTGTGTCATATACACTTCCTCTATGACGTTGCCATTGCGGAATACAATTTTCACGTCCATCTGTCATATTTTATAATTATAGTATGTTGCAATATCTAATAGAATTCTGATGGATTTTAGCATGGCCACGGGTGAGAAGGTTTCGTCATAGTCAACACCTTGCCTTTGATGATATCCCTTTGGCACTAGCCTTACTTTATAGGTTTTCACCTTTTTATCTACTATGATCTTCTTCTTGAAGATCCATTTGCAACCTATGGGTACAATACCCTCAGGTGCATTAATAAGGTTCTAAACCTTGTTTGAGTATATGGAATCCATCTTAGAATTCATAACTTCTTGCCATTTTCTAGAGTCTATACTTATAATAGCCTCCTCGTAGGTTTGAGGATTAGTATCATGAGTTTCTTCTCTATTGAGATATCCCACATATCTCCCAAGAGGATGTGACACCCTGTTAGACCTACACAAAGTTAGAACTTGTGTGTTAGGTGCCTGAACAAAACCGGACTCCAGAATGGTGCTTGAGCTAGGTTCTCTAACCTCGCTCAACTCTATCATCTTCCCACTATCCCTGCCAAGTATATGTTCATTCTCAAGGAACACTGCCCTCTTGGCAACAAAGACCTTTTGGTCTTCAGGATGATAGAAGCAATACACATAGGTCTCCTTGGGGTAGCCCACGAATTTATACCATTTTATCCTTGATTCTAACTTATCGAGATTATATGTACGTAGGTAGGGCAGCCCCAAATCTTAACAACCTTAAGATCGAGCTTCTTCCCTTTCCATATCTCATATGACATAGACACTACCGATTTAGATGAAACTCTATTCAGAAGGTAAGCTGCGGTATCTAGGACATATCCCTAGAATAAAATGGGTAAATCGATGAAATTCATCATGAACCACACCATATCTAACAGCGTGTGACTCCTCCTTTCTGACATATCATTGAGCTGAGGTGTATAAGGAGGTATCCACTAAGATAATATTCCATGATCCTTGAGGAATTGGGTGAACTCTGTACTCAAGTATTCACCTCCTCAATCCGATCAAAGAGTCTTAATACTCTTTCCAGTTTGGTTCTCTACTTCATTCTTATATTCTCTGAATTTCTCAAAGGCTTCAGATTTGTACTTCATCAAGTACATATATCCATACCTTGAGAAATCATTAGTGAATGTAATGAAGTAGGAGCATCTACCTATAGCCTGAGTTGACATAGGACCACATACATCATTATGTATGAGTTCTAGTAACTCAGTGGCTCTCTCTTTAGTTTCACTAAAGGGAGAGTTGGTCATCTTTCGTTGAAGGCAAGGCTCATAAGTTACATATGACTTATAGTCAAATGGATTCAAGTATCCATCTTTTAGCAACTTTTGAATCATTCCCTCATGGATATGACCCAGCCTACAATGCCACAGGTATGCAGTATTCACCTCGTCCCTTTTCCTTTTGCACATGCTTACATTCATGATATGTGGAGTTGTATCTAGCATAAACAAACTGTTATGCAATGTCCCTCAGATGATCACATAATCCTTTATAAGTGAACAACTATTGTTCTAAAAAATCAATTTATATCTATTTAATATCAAACATGAAATAGATATAACATTTTTTATAATACAAGGGACATAATAATATGTATCTAATGTAACAGTAGCTCCACCAGGTAGATGTAAAATGACCTTGTCGATGGCCACAGTGGCAACTCTTGCCCCGTTGCCCATTTTGAGATCCATCTCACCTTTTGCCAGTCTCCTTGGCCTTGTCAGAAGCTGTAACGAATTGTAGATGTGATAAGCACTCCCGGTATCCAATACCCATGTATTATTGCAAAAATATGATATATGGAGACTTATCATGAATGTTCCTGAAGCTTCTCTAAGCTTCTGTTTTGCCTTTTCTGTAAGATACTCCTTGCAGTTTATCTTCCAATGTCTATATTTATCACAGTGGAAGCACTGTCCTTTGTCCTTTATTGGGTCTCTCATGGCAACCTTTGCCTTACCCTCTAGGGCATATACGTTTTTCTCCGTCGTGAGAACTATTCTCAAATTGCGGAGCCAATCAATAAAGTTTGGACCACTGAGACTATTGACATCAAGTATGCCACATAGTGAGTCTATATACAACATGTTTCTGACAAACAGAAGATGTATGATAAATGAATAACATACAGACTTTGCAAAAGGAAAATAATTTAGATATGAACTTTTATCTTGACATGTTCCTACTATTTTTATCGAATCACTTGGCACCCTCAACACGTGAAACAGAAGTCTCCAACAGACTACTAGTGGGGATCAGGATCCAATTGACATCTTAGTATGACCTAGAGAGACTAGACTAATCACACTAAGCCCAAAAGGCAGATAACTCTTGCTAATCATAACTCCTTGTGACTCTCATCTTTTTCGGCCTCCGGACTATCATGGTCTCGAGAGACTTGACCAACCATGATATCCAGTTAAGTCAGGACCATCGTTACAAGATAAGTTTGATTCAATGATATGCTCTCGAGGGACTCGACCAAGCGATACCATGTCCTCAAGTCATCAGTGACATCTCATGTCGTAGGCAAGATCTCAAATTACGAGGATACGTGAGCCTTGAGGGACTCGACCAATTCAACCTTCGTCATGACCCGATTTCTTCCTATAAAGATGGAAGGTCGCATGAGTTAATCTTATTGCCTCATGCTTACCGACTTAATATTACATAGGAGGGGATTTCAGATTTTGGTCTCACATTTGTCATACACATGTATTTGCATCACATGCAAAATATATCAAATGATCATGGACCATACTTCCCGATATAAGGCTCGAGCCAGTAAGCCTATTTATATCAGATCTATGTGTATTAGTGTATCTCCATGCACTGTGATTATCTATCTCGTGTTTCATCATATCTTAGATACATCACCATGGTCGTAATATGCCTTAAATGTCCCACAATCACTTTTAGGCATCCAAATCCGATAAATGATAAATGACAATCAATTTTATACATTTTAAGGTCCATAAACATCCTTTCATATATCATATATATTATGATATAAAATCATTAAATAAATAATATTAGTTAATTAAATAATTTAATTAACTAATTCTTAAGCCTTGGACTTGAAATTTTTTTTAAAAAAAATATCAAGAATATTTTTATAATTCTGTCAGAGGATATAATTAGAATTTTAGAAATTTTCAGGGGTAAAATCATCATTTTACCAAAAAGAATACCATAGACTCTTCTTTCCTTCTCCCTTGCGTGCGGTAGCTGCAACCCTTGCAGTTACCGCCATAGGATTGCGGCGCCGCCTCTGTATGGCAGAGGCGATCGCCACATGTCATATGGCAACTACCGTGTGGCATGTGCGGTACTGCCCCATGTCCCACACGCAGCAGTGGTCGCGTGAGGTGGGCACCGCCTTAGGCAGAGTCGGTGGACTCCATCGTGCAGCCCGCCCGCCGTGCTACTGCGTGGTGTGTGTGGTGTTGCCGTGTGTTCACGCGGCATTGGCCACATGGGCGGCAGTTGCCACTGCCTTAGACTGGCAGCCACCACCTCTCACAGAGGCGGTGAGCGCGGCCACCGCCTTACTGAGTCGGTGGGATGGTAGCCACGTCACCCAGAGGCGGCGCGGGGTGCCGCCTCGTGTAGAGGCGACAGCCCACCTCATGCAGAGGTGACAGCTCGCTTGTCTACGCAGGCTACCGCTGGTGTCGGTGCCTGTGCGGGCCAGCACCTGCGTAGGCGACCACATAGGCTGCGGGCTTGGCCGGCCACCGGTTGGTCACTAGCCAGCCAGTGCTGGCAGCTGCAGTTGGTCGCTTTGCGCTGATGGTAGTAGCCTACACTGGCTGCCACTGTGGTGACTGGCCGCGGGCTCGCTGCAGTGTGCTGGCCGCGTGCCAGTAGCTGGCCGTGGGTAGCCGATGTGCAAGCTCTCCAGCCATAGTGGGAGTGCCCTTTTGTTGTGATTTTGTGGATAAATCATTTCGCCGCAACTCTTGCACGAGTTAGATTTTCCGCAACTAACTAAAGATTCCTAATTTAGTTTTATGTAAAATATAAAAAATATTTATATAAATCCTATCTAATCAACTATTATTAAAAAAATAACGAGACTAGTTAAATTAGGATTAATTGAGAAAGATATTTGAGGGAAGTGTAACCTGTATGTTACCTTAATTAACCATCCGTTATCCTAGTTAAAGAGGGATTGGTTGAGGAAGGGTTAAACTAGAATAGGATTAGGAAACAATAAAGCAACCGATCACCCCTAGATAGACCAGTGGGTGGTTGGACTTAGAGTTACATTAGGAGTTGATTGAGAGTACGAGTCTTGAAATATGAGTCCTCTTAAGAATTAGGGATTGAAGGCCTAAAAATAGTTTTATAATTATCCACTTTTAATCATCAATAGATCAATATTTCTTTAGCTAATGACTTAAGTACCAAGAAGGGAGGAGCCCCTATAGAGTTTCAAGGAGGTCGATCCCCTATAGAGATCACCCCAAGCTTAGAATCTATAAGGTTCCAACATTTGGTATTAGAGAAACGTTTTTGGCATCTCACTACCCTTCCACAACCATCCATCAGCCCCCCAAAGTCATCCAAAGTGATTCCCACAATTGCTTGAAGATCCTCACCAAATTTCGTCATCATCTCCACTACCATAGGTCATCCCTTGATCTCCCCATGAATTGCAATAGGTTCTAGTTTCTTATCTTACTACGGCTGCAATTTAGTTATTCCTATTCAAAAAAAAAAAATCATTTCTATTTGCTACATAAACTTTTCATCGTAAAGTTTTCATCTTTACGATGAAAGTTACATCACAAAATTCCAGCCGCACACCCTTTACTATTTGATTTGTTGCTGTGTCTTTACTGATCAAATTTTTACAAAATTTCTACAATGGCTTTATAACTTCCTATTCTTGGATGTCCCTTTGGTTTCATCAAAAAATTATCAAGATAACATGTTTATCTTTTACATCCAAGTTGTTATAGTTTAGACGTAAAAATCTGCTACAATACCTTCATGTGATCTTCGATTTTGCCAAACCTTTTGCTATTATTTTCCTTCATGAATTTTTTGTCAGTATTACCTTTCTCTTACCAGTAGATTCTCTTTGAGTCTTACTTGAATCCTTATTTTGAACTACTAGAAAAAAATCTTGTCTATAATGCTAAAATCTTCCGATGAAAAAATTCTGCCTAGTGCCTTTTTGTATTCCTTGATCTTGCCAAAACTTTTGCTATCAATTTCTTCTATAAATTTTTTTAACAGCATTATCTTTCCCTTGTCAGTGGGTTCCCATTGAGTTTTACTCAATTCCTTCTTATGCACTGCTGCAAAATTTTTTGACTATACTGCTAAAATCTTTTGCTGAAAAAATTCGACAACAACACCTTCCTGTAATATTTGATTTTTCTGAATCTTTTGCTGTCGTTTACTTTCACAAAATTTTTGATGACATTATATCTTCCTTTCCACTAGATTCTCTCTAAGTTTCACTCAAATTTTCATTCAGGATTTCTAGAAAAAATTACATCTTCACTGCTAAAATTTTTTCGATAAAAAATCTACTGCTGCACTTTTGTCTTTCTTCTTCTCCTTAACCCACCGAAACCTAACTAACTTACTGTACCACCCAATACATCTTTAGGGCATCCCTTTAGCCTTAAGATGCAACCCTCATAACCTATTTTCCTTACCCTAACAACACCCAAAACTATAGCCCAAAACAACGACTATCACAACCTATCAACATAATTCTACAACACGATCTTTCGGTATTTTTTGCTACACCCATATCTGATTCTTACCGAAATTGTTGCTACCACCCATGTCATCTTTAGGGCACCCCTATAGCCTTAAGATGAGCCATGGTAGCCTTTTTCTTTTATTTTCATAGGTAACCCAAACCGTAGCCCAAACAATGGTCTTTCACAGCCATTGAACTTTCCACCGATCCTTATCTTCCGCAGCCACCGAACCTTGCCAAACCAGTTGCAGCCACAATAGCAACCCTAAACCTTCCTTCCTAACCTCAAACCACTATCACAAAAATCCTTTGCAGCCTCCACAGCACCCTCAAACCGCAGCACAAATAGTAACCTAAACTACAAGCCATCAACCCTAAACCACAACCTTGATCTGTCACCCTTTTGACCACTAATCCCTACCAAATCGGTTGCTGCCATCAATAGCAACCCTAAGCCACCCTTCTAACCCTAAACCTCTATCATTGAATCCCCTTTACAGCCTCTACAATAGCCCTAAATAGCAACATTAATAGCACCCTCTTTGTCGAAAAATTTTGCTGCACTACCTTTGGGACTACTTGTTGCATCCACACCCAGTTCCTACCAAATCTGTTGCTATCATCAACAACAACACTAGCCCATTCCTTTAACCTTAAACTCAGCCATTATACCCTATATACAACCTCTACCGCAGCCTTAAATCATAGCTCCAACAGTAACAAAAAATGTAACTTTTCAACCCCAAACCGCAGTCATCTACCCTTGATCCACCACCTCTTTCGACTATCAATCCACCAAACCATTTCATATCACTGACCCAACAATAGGAGAAAGATATTAATATTTCAGATATGGAGGCACACACAATGAAATCTCAAGGTTCAATCATCGCCAAGTTGGAGGCGTTTAAATCACACATGGAGGACAGATTGCACACCTTATTCATCGAATTCGGATTAGGCCGATCTCCGAGCCCAAAAAAAATTCCAACAAAGTGTAAGCTTAGAGAGGCCTCTTAAAAAGAAAGAATAAGCCACTGATATGAGGCAGCCATGTATGAGGGAGGACTTCCCTTGATGGGAAGAAGGAGATTTGATAAGATGGATTTCGCGTGCCGAACGTTGCTTCCATCATCACCAAACACCGGAGGATTCCATAGTGGACACCACTATCATCCACCTTGAAGGAGATGCTATACGATGGTACAATTGACTTAAATACAACCATGGGGCGTTGATGTGGATATAGTTTAAGTACGCACTGCTGAACCACTTTGGGCCGACCAAGTATGAGAATATCAACGAACAACTTGCCAATATCCGATAAACCTCCACGATTCAAGAATACCAAACCAGGTTTGAGGAACTATCTTACTTTGCTTGTGATTGGTATGACAGATAATTATTAGGGATGTTCATTGAAGGACTCAAGCCAGAAATTAAAGGAGAGTTTAAAGCGTGATAGCCCCCCATCGTGAAGGCTGCAATTTATTTTGCTTGAATCCAAGAGGAACGACTGAACCAAGATGCTCGAAGGATAAAAACTACTCCTAGACCAGCAACATATAAACCTTCAGCACCCCCTGCTCCCAGTCGTGCTTCGCTGCTAAAGAAATTGATGAGAGAAGAACTTCGTGATAGATCGATGAAGGGCCTTTGTTGGCATTGCAATGAACTTTGGAGCCACAACCGTCACTACAAAAAAGGAAAGCTTTCCATTATAGAACCTATAGAAGAATTTGAAGAAGACGACCTTGAACCTGAGGAGGAGAATATGAAGGAGGACCCATAGCCGGCTGATTACATGACTCACACTCTAGCCGACCATGTAAACCCGCAAGCAATGAAAGTTGAAGAATCTCTTAAGCAGTAGTCGGTCACCATCCTCATCAAGACCAAGAGCCCTAATAACCTTATGAATCGTAAAGTAAATCATGTGATCTTACCCAGTAAATGTGGGAGTGAAGAAAAAACACAATGCTTTAAGAAGTTTGCTACCTCCATCGAATCGAGCCGATTTCATCATACTAGACTGCACGACCTTTGTATGCTGATCTTATAGGAGGAACCACCAGCACATATTCGGCTCTATTATTGTCCACATCCTCAGAGGGCCAAAGCTAAAAGGATTATCCAGGAGACGTAGGAGACACAGATCATTCGGCCACGACCTTCCCTTGCAATGACACTTTATCTCCAAAAGCTTTGCCTCTTTGTCTGTAGGGATAAGCTCTTTCTGAAGTGTCTAGCTGAACCAGCTATGGCTTTTGATGTAGCACTCTCTAGCTGAACCAGCTATGGCTTTTGATGTAGCACTCTCAAATCTCGGGCTACTTCCACTACCTCTCCTGGGAGCGGACTATACTGTTCGAAGTCTTCCCTATTGATGATCATAAGAAGATCAGGTCCCTCTAGCAATAGTATTAGCATGAAATCTATGATTGGATGGAGATCAAAATTCTAAAGGAATAGGAGGAAGGTATCCACACATCCACCATCTATGGGGTCTTCACAGCCATGATGCAATCTATATCGGTATTAGCATTACCAGATCAAAATGAGGTATTTGAAATTGGAGCAAACAAAATAGGAGTTAAGATCAGCACCACCCTCTTGCAAGCTAGCTGACACCTAATCCACACTAAGGCTCTCCCTACATTTCACATGATGCTTCTTATCTATAAAGAGATACTAATTATTACTAAATTTGAAGTCTGACATTATACAGGTTAACAATACAAAAGAGAGATGAAAATAGGCTCGGTAAAATTATAGCTCCTAACCTCCTTGTACTCAGAATAGGCTCACACCACTAGGGACCTTATCAAAGGGCAGCAATTATTCTAAAAGAAGGATCAGTTACTATTAAAGAACAACCAAGTGGCAGCCCATACAAGAAAGAAACAGCCACCCGATAAATACTAGAGCAGAAGATAGTTTGCTATTGAATATCGAGTTTCCCTTCATCCCTAGCCCTACCAGCAGAAAATTTGAGCTTCAAGGAAGTGGTCCTTCTGCTACTTTAGCCATTAGGGATCATGACTCCACTTATGGATAAGACTAGTACATTAATTTCAAAATAAAATTGATCCTCCAAGTATCTTATCGCAAATGGAAGTTTAGAAAGGATGACTCAACCCAGATCCATCTACCTGACATCCCAATTGATGAGGAGGTTCAAGTTTAGCTGATGATCACATGGGATCATAGGATCGTGATGCACCACTGTCCAAATACTACTATTCTTGATGGAGAGATACAAGATAATGCTGGACGGTAAGACTATAGTGCGCCTACCATAGATACCACAAGGAAGCTTCAAGAAGAATTATAGATCTAGAACTAAAGTTTATGGAGCCTCAGCCTTGAGGATAAGGCTGATTTGAAGAGGGTGGGTCTATTAGGACTCTAGCTAGGGGAGTCCTAATTTAGTTTAATGAAAAAGGATAATCATGTAAAATCTAAGGGGCATTCATGTAAATCCTATATAGTCGACCCCTATTAAGGAAAGTAAGTAGGCTGGCTAGGTTAGTATTAGTTGAGGAAGATATTTAAGGGAAGAGTAAGATGTATGTTATCTTAATCAACCACCCCTTATCGTAGTTAAAGATGGGTTGGTTGAAGAGGGATTAAATTAGAATAAGATTAGGAAATAATAAAGCAACCGACCACCCCTAGATGGACCGCTTGGTGGTTGGACTTAGAATTGCATTAGGAGTTGCTTTAGGAGTTGGCTAAGGGTAGGAGTCATCTTAGAAATTCAGGATTGAAGGCCTATAAATAGCCTTGTAATCATCCACTTTTAATCATCAATAGATCAATCTTTCTTTAACCAATAGCTTAAGTACCAAGGAGGGAAGAACCCCTATAAAGTTCTAAGGAGGCCGATCCCCTATGGAGATCACCCTAAGCTTAAAATTCGCAAGGGTTCTAACAAACTGGCCCACTCTAAAACACCTTTAAATCAGCAAGAAGGTGTGTTCGGATTTAGAAATAATGTAAAACAACTTTTAATGAAATGAACATATCTTATGTAGTTTACAAAGCCAATCATCGCACGACGATCCTTGCTCTGATACCGCTATCGGGAATTCTTGGATTGGCATCACATGCGTAGCAGAAGCAAATTCAAGTCACAGATTCCCAAAGTCAATTATTTTACTGTTGTGTGATAATTGATGTACGAAAAATATGAAAAACCTCAAAAAAACTACATAAAAATACTTAATGTGTTACCTGTAGAGATTTAATCTATGAAAATTCTAGATTCGACGAAGATGTCGAAGGACCACTCGCGTGACCTCTCTAGCGGTATCTATATAGCAGACGCAACGACAACACCTCAGTAGTGGGATCAACCTCTCTATACTCTCGGCAAGGAGGAGGAGAACTCACTGAGGAGAAATAGGAAGCTGAACCCAAATGTTCTAGCCTATAAGCATAAGGGTGCCCCTTATTTATAGAGGTAAATGGCATATTCCTGATGCAAATCTTATGTTGTTCACATTGAATATTTATCCAAATATGCTTATCGAAATGATATATTCCTAACATATTCTTAGAATATTTATAGCATATTTTTGGAATATTTATAGCATATTCTTGAAATATTCATGTTATATTCTTAAAATATTCATAGTATATTCCTAGAATATTCATGGTATATTCCTAGTAGATTCTTGAAATATTTATGGTATATTCTTATAATATTCTTGGATCTTATCCAGATATTATATTCCTAAAATTTTCTTGGATTTTATTCAGATGGTGTATTCCTAGAATATTTTTGGATCTTATCCAGATAAAATATTCATAAAATATTCCTTATGTCATTGGATCTTATCCAGATTGGATCTCATCTAATCTTATCTATATCAGGATCTCTGTGAATATCTAATATCTGCATCTCTACCTATTGTTATGTCTACTATATGTGTATGACCCTCTAAGCCCGATACTAAGCTGGCCGTGAGTCGTATCTATCATAACTCCTTCTGATTTAGTGAATTATTATCTCATAATAATTCACTCGACTTAACGACTATGGTTGTACTAGGCCACTAGGCCACAGTTCCCAGATGGTATAGGGGGATCAAATCCATCATACCTCTCTATCCACAATTACCATATACCTATAGTCCCTCATCTAACTAATATCCCAAAGATTGTATATTGGGCATGGATATTGTCAGGCCACATACGAAATTCTTCTGTCTTGCTCTATTCGGATTCTCGTAGAGAGCTCATTCTCTCTCAATCTGAACCACCCTGGCCAGAGATTTTGTTTGAGCAAGCACATGGGATATTCCTCTCATGATACCGGAGAGTGGATGATCATTTATTGACACATAATTGTCTTCGTATGGTTGGCTACCAATCCCGATAACTAGTTGTACCAGATCTAGATCATTTCTAAACCTGTAAGACTGACGTCAAAGAAAGGAGTACTCATACAAGACATCTTTGGTATCCTAAGTTAAAGAACAAGGTACACAATTGGGACTACAAAATTGCTATATGACATTATGTATCATCATCCATGTAATATTCCATAAGCGAATCAATCAGTAAACTCATTCTCTGATGAGCACCTGCACTGTATATCTAGTGTCTCCATACAAGCGACTATGAGACCAATCACCTCCATCATATGGATGAGTATGCAATACACCAGTCTATCCGATTATCTCGATGTCTCTCTCAAGTAACCCATGACCATGTTAATTTAGGATCCATGTTTAAAGGTGAATCAGTCTTATTATTATGATCTTATCATGATCTCATCATGATCCGATTTTTCATTGCACAAAACTAGGGACATCACAATATAAATATATATAATGTGAGAATATGTCAATAATATATAAAGAGATTATTGTAGCATATTACAATTACCATCACTCACGTGATTTGCTTATAGGACACTTATAACTAGCAGCCATTGACTTATATTATATTTGAGCATCACAGGGGTCTAACGGGGTTCAGACATATAGGTGATTGGCTTTAGGTCAAGTGGGAGATTGCTGGTTACAGGTGCCCTGCAAGTCAATCACATGAGTGATGGCACGTGTGACACACTATACGATCTTTTTGCTTGTGATTATTATTGGCATATTCTCACATTATATTATCTGTTGTATATATATTATGATGTCCTTGATTCTGTGCAATGGGAATCAAATTGTGATGAAATCATAATAATGAGATCGATTCATATTTAAACTCAGATCCTGAATAATCCCAGTCATAGGTTACTCGAGAGGGACATCGAGATAACCGGACAGACCAGTGTACTATATACATGTCCATATGATAGAGGCGGCTGGTCTCATAGCCACTTGTGTGGGGATACTAAGGATATAATACAAGTGCTTATTGGAGAATGAGTTCACTGATTGATCCGCTTATGGAATGTTATATGGTTAAAGATATCAATATTAGATAGCGATTCCATAGTCTCAATTGTATATTTGGTCCTTTGACTTGAGACACCAATAATGTCTTGTATGAGTATTCATTTCTTTAACGCCAGACTAATATGCTTGGAAAGTTCTAGATCTGGTACAGTTAGTTATCAGGATTGGTAGCCAACCTTACGAAGGCAATTGAGTGTCAATAGAGGATTATCCACTCTCAGTATCATGAGAGGAATATTCTTTATGTGCTTGCTAAGACAAATCTCTAGCCAGGGTTATTCGGATTAAGAAAGAAAGAGTTCTTCGGTAGAATCCGATTAGAGTATGACAAACTGATTTTGTATATGACTTGACAATACCATATCCAATATACGGTCTCTGGGATATTAGTTGGATAAGGGATTATAGATACACTGTAACTATGGACAGACATGTCTAATGGATTTGATCCTCTCTGTACCATCTGGGGACTATGACATAGTGACATAGTACATCCATAGTCGATGAGTCGAGTGAATTATTATGGAGATAATAATTCACTATATCAGAAGGAGTTCTGATGAGAGTGACTCACGACTAGCTTGGTATCGGGCCTAGAGGGTCACACACATTTGTTGGATGCTTCAGCGAATAGAGGATTAGATGCAAATCCAATTAGTTCCTATTCTCATTAGATGAGACCCTATGTAGATGGACTCCTTGGTTGAGGCCCAATTAAAGGCCTAAAGAGATTATTTGATAGAGATCCAATAATACAAGATTAGTGAATAATTGGATGAAGATCCAAAACCCATTAAGGTAGGAGCCCTAGGGTTTTTTGGTGGCCCTCTATAAATAGCCACCACCTCCTATTCTCTTCCCTTCCTCTACACAAGAGTTGTGAGATAAGATTGGAGGAGTTTCACTGCATATATCCATCATGTGGATACTGTTAGAGAGGAGGACACTTAACCTCCTTCATTCTCTCCATCCGGATCTAGAAATACAGGGATATACGATCAACTTAGGTAAAATCAATCTTTCACGCATCATGATTTTTTTGATTTTTATATTTTTCTCATGATCCCAATCTTTTACACAATAATTTGATCTATGTGGAAAATTATTTTTTTTGTTTTGATTTCAGCTGTGCATATGATGCTCCTGTTAAGGTTTCTCAATAGTTTCACAAGTCGAAATATGATTAAATTCATTTTTATCTAAAGTACAAAATAAAACATTCATAGCTTTATATTTAAAAAATTGATTTTTTTTCTTAAAATCATTCCATTCAATCATAGGTTTGAAGGATGTTTGAAAACCAAGTTTAATAATATTTCATAAATTAAAAATCCATAAAAAGCAAGAAAACTCTCATTCCTATTTTCTAATACGTGTAGTCCATCCTATTGAATATAGGACGACGAGTTATAGAATGACCCTCTTGATTGCCAAAAAAAGCTATTTAGTCTCTCTTGAGTGTTAAACCAATTAAGAAAAACTTGACTCTAATACCAACTGTTAGAACCAAATCGACACTAAGAGGAGGAGAGAGAGAGGGGGGGTGTTTGGTTGTGTACTACTACCGATAGAAATCGATTTAAAAACTTGTTTGATCAAACCCAAATCAAAAATACATTTAATTTAAAAACATTCGTAAGAGTAGTGAGTAAGTGAGTAATAAAAATGAAAAGCATGAATGAGATATGCAAACCAGATTCATAGTGATTTGGTCTACGTGACCTACGTCCACTCACAATTCCTCTTCACTCGAGGTCACTGGCTTCCAATATCGATCTTCTTTCAATAGGCAAAGATCAATTACCCTCCTTAAAACTATTTCTCCTTTCTACAGATTTAGGAGAGAACCTTTACAACTCTCTTTTATAAGGATTCCCTTACACTCTCCCTTAAAACAACCTCTAAGCTTCTAGAGGAGAAGACTCAATTTTCTAATAGGGTTTTCATACTATAAAACATAAGTTCTCATTCTGTTTTCTTGCTACCACAAGTAAGAATGAGTGAGGTACTTATAGGCCCCAAATGACTTCAAAACTTAGAGCCAAAATTTAAATCCCTAAATTTTTCGGGTATGGGTAGTACCACCGCTTACATTAAGCGGTACTATCACCCACAAAAATTAATGTTGGTGGTACTACTTCCAATCTGGGTGGTACCACCACCTGGCATAGTCAGGGAGACTATGTCTAGACGGTACCACCACCTAGTCTAGGTGGTACCACTGCCTGACATAGTCTTGAAGATTATGTCTGCTTAGCGATACGATCGCCAGGTCTAATAGTACCACTGCCAGATCCAACTTTTGGATCACTAAATGGGCCTCCAAATGGGCCCAACTCACCCAATTCAGGTCCAATGGTCACTTAATTGAGTTGGCAAGGTTTCACTCAAAATCGACTCAATTACAATATAAACTACTCCGATCAAGACACAACTAATTACAAACCATGAATCCTATGTTGTTCAACATGTCATTGGTTCATCCATCAGTACGTTCAACCCTTCGATGCATCATCCTCTCCTTCAGTGTATTATTCAATCTATCGGCATGTTGACCTCCAAAACATTCGATCTTCTTAGCATAATGCCCGAACATTTTGGCCCGGTGCCTGAACTCATGACACGAAGTCCTTACGGCACGTTGACCAGTCCTCCGACCCAATGTCTAATCTTTTGACATGTTTCATTCTACCATAATATCTGATTCTTCATGCTTCAATCGATTTACCTTTCTACGATCAAAGTTAGTCTTGCATCACTGAAACTATCATGAACGATTGTCGCTCAACCACAATATCTTCGCTTAGCGAACTGTTTGTCACTTTTACTTGCTTGTACAAATATTTAGTAGCCTATTTTGACTTGATGTTATCTGATTTTGCTTGAGAAATATGAGCAAAAATAATCTGTAACACTACAAAATGATTGCTCACTATGTGAAGCCAAAACTATCGAAAACAGCTATATTTTTGGGTCATTGTCATGTGCTATGGTGATCGCTTTGAGTGGCAAGAAATATCAGCCATCTCAGCACCTTGGAACCACCTGGGTGGCACAGGGTTGACTAGGGCTTCGGTTATATGTCATGCATGAGCATTTATCATAAGTTGAATTTATTTTACATCTGACACCTTAGGAACCATCGTTCGTGGACTTGCCACCATTTATATAGCCTTCTAAAGTCCTGTTTTACTCATTTCTCTTTTTTATCTATTGCACTTAAGGTGTTCAGTAAATTGCTTGTAAAGCTTTCCTCTTCGGAAAACGTCGAGACTTGTCTGTCGCTCGCTTTCAAGCTAATCAACTTCTCTTTTGTAGGTCCTTTGGGACCGACACAGTTTGTAAGTGGGTTGATCATTTACGGATGAATAACACTTAGGAGTTTCATGACTTAGGTAATCCCAACTGAGTACAAAATATTGGGCAAGGTTGCTTCACGACTTAGGCAAATCTAGCTTAGTTTTTAAGTTTGCCGCAAGGGTGTTACATGATTTAGGCAAATTCAGCTAAATCTGTGATAAAATACTTATTAGATCATAACTTTATCAATTGATTTTATCAACAAAATCTAAGATTCAATATATCTTATATCCAAACCTCTACTCGTCGCAACATCTATCATATATGTGTGCCCTCTAAGCCTAATACCGAGTTGGCTGTGAGTTACGCTTGTCAGAACTCCTTTTGACTTATTCACACAACTTATTGACTATGAACGTATTAGGCCACTACACTTTAGTCCCCAGATGGTATATAGGGATCTAATCCATTGACCTTGTTTGTCCATAGTTACCATGTTTCTATAGTCCCTCATCCATGTAATATCCTATAAATCATATATCGAATATGATGTTGTCAGGCCTTATACAGAATTCATTTGAGTCTTGCTCTATTCAGATTATTTAGGAGAACTCATTCTCTCTTAATCCGAATGACCTTGGCTAGGGATTTGCTTGATCAAGAATACACGAAATATTCCTCTCATGATATCAAGAGTACTCGATCATCTATTGACACTCAATTGCCTTCATAAGGTTGGCTACCAATCTCGATAACCAGATGTACCAGATATAAAACTTCCAGACCTGTAAGTCCAACGTTAAAGAAATGAGCACTCAAATAAGGCATCCTTCGTGTCTTAAGTCTAAGGACTAAACACATAACTGGGACTACATAATTGCTTATGACGTCAGGTATCATTAACTATCCAACGTGTCTCAATCTGACGTTAGGCATCCTTCGTAAATGGATCAATTAGTGAACTCACTCTTCAATAAGCACCCATATTGTACTCTTAGTGTCCTTATCATATTGACAGGTATACAGTACTCTAGTCTATCCGATTATCTCGATGCCCCTCTCAAGTAATCTATGACTAGGATTATTTAGGGTATATATTTAAAAATAAATTGGTCTCATTATCATGATCTCATTATGATCTAATTACTATTGCACAGATCTAAGGACTTCACAGTACATGCAACAAGTAATATAAAGTGAGAATATGCTAATAATAATATGCCAAAAAATCACACAACATGCCATCACTCACGTGATTGACTTGTATGACACATGTAACTAGCACCTCATCTATCTAAGACCTTAGATACCATTATTGGGCATGGTACTATTAGGTCTCATATAAAATCTATCAGAGTCTCATTCTAACTAGATTCTCCTAAAAAGACTCTTTTTCTTTAATCTGAATGACTTTGGCTAGGGATTTCTTTGAGTGAGAATACATGAGATATTCTTCTCATGATACCGAGAGTGGGTAATCCTTTATTAACACCATAATTACCTTCGTAAGGTTGGCTGTCTAATAGAACCCCAGATAGAGCTCTATAGATTTTGATCTTTGAGGGGAATCAACCCTTGGAACGCTATAAGGGTTCCTCCCTCCTAGTAGTCAACTATATGGCTGAATTGTAGATTGATCTTACTTTATTAAAAGAGGTGGAGGCTACATGCTTATATAAGGCTCCAAACCCTAGCCATATAGGGGTGCTTCCTAAGTGAATTCTCCCTTTTGCCTCTCCTATAGCTACCATGCATAAATAAAGGGGGTGGCGGCCTAAGTGGTTGCACAAGCCATGACCCTCTACTAGAAACCCTAGCCGACCAACCCAGTAAAGGGGGTGGTGGCTAAGAAGCCCTAAGGCCCTAAATTAAACCCTAGCCATACTTCTTTATAGGATATAAGTGACTAGGTGGAGTTTTATTACAACCTCAGAGGGTTCTTATTAATTACTTCTAGGGTGATTACGACTTAACCTTGCTGGAGTCCTATCAAGCTCGTCCTCTTTAAATTAGCTTTATCCTCAAGGCTGAGGGTCTATAAATTCTGGGAATCAGGTCTTTAGCTCCTCTAATGCGATCATTAATTGAACTTTGGTCTTCTCATCCGCTTGGGTGGCAGTTGGATGGATTTGGGCTGAGTTTTCTTGTTTAAATTTTCATTTGAGGTGGGATACATGAAGGATCAACTATAATCTTGATTTGGTGCACGGATTTGATCTCCAGATTAGAGCCCCAATGTGGTCCTCAATTTTATAAGGCCTAAATAAATAGGGAGACCACTTTCTTGAGGCTTGAATTTCGTATTGGTGAAGCTAGAGATGAAGGGAGACTTGATCTTTCTTAGGAAACTTTTTTCTGCTCTGGTGTTTGTCATGAGGAAGTTTCTTTCTTGCATGGGCTACCACATGGTTGCTCTGTAATAGTAGTCGTGCCTTCTTTTGGAGTGAGGGTTGTCCTCTGATAAAATCTCTAGTGGTGTGAGCCTGATCTGAGTCTGAAGTGGGTAGGAGTGTTGATTTTTTGGGGCCCATTTTCACTTTTTATGCTATTGACCATCTGACATGAGGATGGTGCTGACCCCCACTCTGAATGTGTCTACTCTAATAATAAACATCTGGCCACGATTTGGTATTGATGATATCGTGGTCGTGAGGGCTATAGTTCCACTTGGCCAAGGTGGTGCATCTTTCTTTATAAAGAGAGGGATGATATTCATGCTTCGTTGAGTCCTATGAATGATCCTTCCCCTTTTCTGATTTCACCACTGGAGGGGCTCAATTTTCTTGTAGTCTTGTGCCGTAGATTGAAGGTCATCATCAAGGAAGTCTTTAAACATCATGGTCCGATCCTGGGGAAAGTCATGGAAGTCACCTGGGATCTCCATGGTGAGTTTGGCAAGATATAACACTTTAGAAGTAGTTTATATTTAGGGAAAAGGATGCAGAGATGTGTCGTAGCGGGAAATAAGCATGGCTATACAATCCATGTCTTTGTCATTTCTTGAGCGACCCTTTTATCTTCGACCTTCTGAGGTTGTAGAAAGCAATTTGGCCAAGCAACAATTGGTAGAAGTTTTGGCCAGTTCAGTATAAGGGGGTTGGACAACTTTAGAGGAGGTAGTTGGCTCGGTTTGGTGGAGACGTCCAAAATTTCACAAGATGTGGTAGAGAGTTCTTATCTTTAATCTCATAAAACTCTTGAATTTGAATTGGGAAATCATTGGATTCTTCTTTTGGTAACCTCTCCAAGTGTTGTGCTGCGGTCGTAGTCGCTTGGCTCCCTCGTAGAACCACTTATTTTCCTTTACTGAAAAATTTTATGGTTCGCTTTAAAAATTTTTAGAAAATATCTCACATCATGGACAACCAATCAATGTCAAGTACTATATCAAAATCATCAAGAGGGAGGAGGAAAAAATTAGCAACTATGTCTTGCTCTTATAGGATCAGTTTAACCCACAGGCACTTCTAGTTGCACTTCAGAATTTGGCTGTTAGCTACCTTGACTTCGAACCCACTATAATATTCTTTTTAGAGCATTAAGTGGGCAGCAACCTTACTGCTCATGAAGTTGTGTATGCTCTCGATATCGATGAGGACAATGACGGACTGCTACTCAAGAAACCCTTCGATCTTTAATGTTTACAGGTTTTTGTAGCCAGCTAAGGTAGGGACCATGCGGGTAGCCGATTGTGGTGTATCCTTCTCCTTAGGCTCAAGAGTCGTATCTTCAAATTTGAGTTCTTCAGTGGGTACAATTATTAGTGGTGTCTCCTTTTTACATTAGTGTTCTAGGCTCCACAGTTTATCATAATTTCCACATAGGCCCTTTGTCGATCTGTCACGAAGTTCTTCTTTTGTTAACTTTTTTGGCTGAGGTGATCGATTGATGATAGATATGGCCAAGGGTCTCTATGCTACTAGTCGTGCAATGGCTTTAGTCCTCCGAGCATCTTGGTTCAGCTTGTCTTTATGTAGTCGTGTGAAAAAGATGGCTGCCTTAAGTGTGTACAGTTGTCGCACTTTAACTTCTTCCCCAATATCTAGTTTTAAACCCTCAATGAAAGTCCTTAATATCTATTTTTCAGACCAATCATAAGTTTGATTAGATAATCTTTTAAACTTGGTTTGGTACTCTTGGATAGTGGAGGTTTGATCGATCATCGCTAGTTCTTCATCAAGGTTCTTTTTACAATCTGAATTTACACCACATTATGATTTTATTGGGCTTGGTGATTGGTCCAATCTAAACTCTTGAAAGAGAGCACGTAATTTAGTATCCATAAGCATCTCGAAAGCCTCCAATTTGGCTTCGAATAAGCCCACTGATATCATGACGTAAGGATCTCCCACCTGTCAAATAAACTAACTGAAGAGTGCAGTTACAATCTTCATGTCGAATGTAGCATATAGCAGCAATGTCGGGGCTGCGATTGTGAAGTCTCCAAGTGGAGGATGGTAGCCAAGAGTAGCAGCAATGGTGGAGGAAGAAGATGACAACAGTAACATCGGCTGCGATTTTGCAGTGATGCTGTACTGTCATTGAGGCTGTGATTTTTCAGGTGGCTGATATATGTCGGAAGATGGTAGCCAGTAGATCTGAGTCAGAAGGCAGCATCGATGGTGGAGGAAGAAAAGGACAGTAGCGATGTCGGCTGCAACTGCGTTGTGACTTCATGGCTGCTAGTAGTATAGTCGCAGCAAGGGTGGGACTGTAATAGGAGGAAGACGGAGTAGCGATGTGCACGATATTATGGAGGAGGACAATAGTGATAAGGAGCGAAAGACCGTTGCTGGTCATGTTCAATTCATTGCTGGCCGCGATCAAGACACTTGGCAGCGAAATATTGTTGCGGTTGCGATATAGACAGATTACAGTGAAAGATCGTTGTTGGTAGCTTTTTTGCCACAAAGGATTGTTGCTAGCTATGATTAATGAGGATGACAATGAGAGATCACTGTTGGTAGCATTGTACAGTGAGGGATGCATATTGTGGTTGAAGGGATAAGGGAGGTTGTGTGGATGAAAGGTTAGTGGACCGAAGGGTATGAACTTTTTTTTTTTTGCCTAGTTTTGTGGCAGTTTTGGGTGCGGTTAGGGGCTATGGTTTTGTGAAGTTTTGGCTACGATTTGGTGTATTTTTAGGGCTGTAATAGCAGTGGATAAAGGTTAAGAAAAGAGATTTTAAATCTAGGATAGATGACAGCTAAGATAGGTGGTTCGATAAAGAAGGTGGGTTGAAAAGGTAGGTGGATAGGTAAGGAAGTAGGCTGCAGTTAGAGCTACTTTTAGGGCTAATTGGGATGAATTTTTGGCTACGGTTTGATAGGTTTTTTGGGTGGTGATAGTAGAGGGTGAAGGTTATGGAAAGATAGTTTCAGATCTGGAAGAGATGGTAGTGAAGGTTTGATAGAATTTGACGAAATTTGCTGTAACGTATGTTGCCTTGCAGAAGCAGAATTGTTATCAAAGAAACAATAGTTTCTTAATGAAAATTCTAGCCAAATATTATGAAATTTGGGGCTATGGTATCAAGGGAGGAAGATGAGGAAAAGGGAGTTTCAAATCTAGAAAAATAATAGTAAAAATCTAATAGGATTCGACGAAAGATTGCTTGCTGCATACGTGCAATTTTGTCGAATAGAATTTACGTCGAAGAAACGATGAGTTCTCTACATAAGCTCTAGTGAAAAACTCAAGAAAAATATACAAAAATCCTCAATTCAGATATAGTTAATATTAGTAAAAAGTTTAATAAAATTTTGAGTAACGGTAGGAAAATAGGGAAAAAGGCGGAAGGCAGTTTCTTCGTCATAAAATTCCAGCACTGCGCGATGAAGGATTGCAGCACTATAATTCCAGTTTTAGAAAGATTTTTTTCTAGAGATTAATCTTAGATAAAAGCTAAGATGATCTATGAAATTATGTAACAAGTTTTGCCAAAAAGGATGAACAAAAGTTTGGTTTCAAAAGGCCAATAAGCAGAAGGCAGATTCTTCATTGTAAAATTCTAGCACTACACGACGAAGATTTACAGTACTATAATTCCGATTTTAGAATGAATTTTTCCTAGAGATCAGTCTTAGATGAAAGTTAAGACGATATATAAACTTGTGTGAAAATTGTTGGGAAAAAAGGATACGACAAAAGAAGAGGATAAAAAACACTATGGAAATAAAAAACAAACACAAGATCAAGAATACTTTAGGAAAGATATTTAGGCTTGAAACGTGTATAAACACTTTCCTAAAAATGATATTTGCACCCTCTTCTCAATAAGATTGCTATGGGTTTGATGCAAATAGTTTTAGTGGATATGACAAGCCTTTAGAAGATCTGTATTGAGCAAACAATAAAGAATCTTCGGAGAGGAATTAGAGAACTCAATCACTTGGAGAGTAAAAAAGAAAAGCATAAAAGAGTTTTTCACTTGTTTTGTAATTTACCCTCAAATATCTATTTATAGATATTTTCTCAAAAGACACAACTTTTGAAAATTAACTATTTTCTCAAAAGACACAACCTTTGAAAAATAACTATTTTCTCAAAAGACACAACCTTTAAAAAATAACTACCAAAATAAAAGAAAACACCTTTTTTCTTTTTAATTTGAACAATTTATAACAATCCCCCACTTGTTCAAATTTAAAATTTTCTCCAAGTGATTAAATAGTATTTATGAATAAAGTAATATATCTTTCGATTTGAATATTACCTTAGTGTAAGCATCACAAAGTGAAGTCGAAATCCCAAATAGCATAAAAGCTTTGAATTTGTTATTCCTCATGACAACACCAGTGATACCACACACATAAATACAATATTCTTGTATTCCTCATAAAATCTCGCTTAGCCCTAATATGGCCTTGGGCTCATCCAAGTTCATGAACTTTTATGAGAGAAACTCCAACTCTCAATCGAAGCGGCACCACTTCTAAGTTCATATAGGTGAAGTTCTTATAGTATCTTTGTCACTCTTTGAGATACTTGTCCTAACTTGACTGAACTTCATTAAGAGTATAATTAACTCAACCCTCATTCGGTGACAACCAAAGACTTTAACATCTTTAGATGGGACTCGTAAAATATTTCAAAGTCTTGAACCACTCCACATGTCAATGACTTGTTCTTACCCTTTGAACTCTTCATTACTCATTTCATAATGTTGAGTAGGGTTGCTATCATTGGTGGATCTTTTATTCAAGGAGTTTTAGTCCCATCCATTTTGATGTTGATCTTACAACTTCTCTTGTAAGAGGTTTGGTGAATGGATCAGCCAAATTCTCACTTGTTTTCACAAATATGAGTGAAATAATCCCACTCTTGATTAATTTCCTCACATAATCATGTCTAAGACTTATATGTCTTGACTTTTCATTATATATTTCACTATACGCACGAGCTAAAGTGGCTTGACTATCACAAAGTACAGAAATTGAATTCATACTCTTAGAAGTCAATGGAATTTCTAATAGAAAGTCCCTCAACCATTCAGCCTCCTTTCCTGCATCTGCTAGAGCAACAAATTCTGATTCCATAGTTGAGTGAGTTATACACGTTTGTTTCTTGCTCTTCCAAGAAACAGCGCCACCTCCTAAGGTGAACACCCAACCAGTAGTGGATTTGTTATCTTCAAAACTCGATATCCAACTTGCGTTAGTATATCCTTCTAAAATAGCAGAAAATTTTGAGTATTGTAGGCCATAATCTTTGGTTCGTTTAAGGTACCCAAGAACTCTTTCAATAGCCTTCCAATGCTCTACATTTGGATTGCTAGTAAATCTACTCAATTTACTAACTGCAAATGCTATATCAGGTCTTGTGCACTGCATTGCATACATAAGACTTCCTATAACACTTGAATATTCTAATTGAGCCACTGTTCTTCCAACATTCTTGACTAATTTGATACTTGGGTCAAATGGGGTATTTGCTTCTTTGATTTTTAAGTGACTGAATTTCTCCAGTACTTTCTCTATGTAATGAGTTTGACTCAAAACATATCCCCCACTATTTCTTTTTACCTTGATACCTAGTATAGTATCAACTTGCCCAAGATCTTTCATCTTAAATGTTGAAGATAGAAACCTCTTTGTTTCTACAATACCTTTCATGTTGTTGCTCACTATTAGTATATCATCAACATAAAGGCAAACTATCACCATATAGCCATCACAAGTTTTGAGATAAACACATTTATCTGCAATATTATGAACAAATCCGTTAGAAAGAATTATTGCATCAAATTTCTCATGCCATTGTTTTGGAGCCTGCTTTAAACCATACAATGACTTAATAAGTTTACATACTTTATGTTCATTTCCCGGTAGAACAAAACCTTCGGGTTGTTCCATATATACCTCCTCATCGAGGTCTCCGTTTAGAAATGTCGTTTTGACATCCATTTGATGAACATAAAGATCAAAAATTGATGCTAAAGCAAAAATAATTCTAATAGATGTGATCCTAGCCACAGGAGCATATGTGTCAAAATAATCTATTCCTTCCTTTTGTCGAAATCCTTTAGCAACTAACCTTGCTTTGAATGTTTGGAGAGTACCATTTGTATGATACTTCCTACTAAATATCCATCTACAACTAATAGGTTTTGAGGCAAAAGGTAAATCGACAAGTTCCCAAGTTTGGTTTGACATAATAGAATCCATCTCATCATTAATAGCATCTTTCCAAAAAGCAGCATCACGAGAAGCCATAGCTTCTTTAAATATTTTAGGATCATCTTCCACTTGTAAAACAAGAGGAATTGTTTTTAATACTCTCTCATTAGTTCCTTCTACAAGGTAAAAAGAAATACTTTGAGAATCAATCTCATCCGATCTTAATGTTTTTGCTTTTTACAGTGCTTCTCCTTAATTCATAAGATTGCTCTCCAACCTCTTGTGAACTTGATTGATGTCCAATCAAAGGAATTTTAGGTTGCTCACCAACCTTTTGAGATTTCTCCATTAGTGACTCTTCACTAGTTGGAGGATGAACATTATTACTAGAAGTCAATAAATGTTCAAAGAACTCCACATCTCGAGATTCTATTATGATATTAGACTCCAAATTAAGAAGTCTATATGCTTTGCTATTTGAGGCATAGCCTATAAATGCACATTTGATTCCTCTAGGTCCCAATTTTGTCCTTTGAGGATCATTATTCTTACAATATGCAAGACACCCCCACACTTTAAAATAACCAATGTTAGGTTGTCTTCCTTTCCATAACTCATATGGAGAGATCTTATTCTTTTTAGAGGGAATTCTATTTAAGATATGACATGCAGCCAATAAAGCTTCTCCCCACAAATTATAAGATAATTTAGCATGCAACAACATAGCATTAATCATCTCTAGATAAGTTCTATTTTTTCTTTCTGCTAATCCATTTTGCTCAGGTGTTCTAGGTGCTGAACATTCATGAATTATGCCATGTTGTTCACAAAACAAGTTAAATTCATTAGGAAAGTATTCACCTCCTCTATCACTTCTTAAAGCTTTAATTTTCTTCCCCAATTAATTTTTAACTTCTGCTTTATATGCCTTTAAAAGCATTAAAAACATCATTTTTATGTTTCAATAAGTACACATATGTGAATCTAGACATATCATCTATAAAAGTAATAAAATATCTATTACCTCCTCTCGTTAATATGTCATTTAATTCACATATATCAGAATGTATTAAATCTAACAAAGTAGTATATCTTTCAACACTTTTGAAAGGTTTTTTCGTCATCTTTGATTTAACACAAATTTGTAATCAAAATATTTAGAAATTAAAAATTTCTTTGTACCTTCTTCCTCGGCATGATATTTGAATTCCAAAGCATTCCAAATTGCTTTTGCAGATGGTTCCACCGTATAAAGATCATAAAGCCGGTCCGAAAGAGCATTGAGAATGTGTCCTCTACACATGACTTCATCTTCATTTTTTTTCTTTTGTTCAGCCTTGACTTCATTGGTGTCATCGTCGGTTGGATCAGGAATTGGTATTTGTAGCCTCCATAGTGAATTTGTATAAACTCACAAAATATCGTTTTTAGATTGTTGGGAAAAAAGATAAAATACGACAAAAGAAGAGGATAAAAAACACTATGGAAATAAAAAACAAACACAAGATCAAGAATACTTTAGGAAAGATATTTAGGCTTGAAACGTGTATAAACACTTTCCTAAAAACGATATTTGCACCCTCTTCTCAATAAGATTGCTATGGGTTTGATGCAAATAGTTTTAGTGGATATGACAAGCCTTTAGAAGATCTGTATTGAGCAAACAATAAAGAATCTTCAGAGAGGAATTAGAGAACTCAATCACTTGGAGAGTAAAAAAGAAAAGCATAAAAGAGTTTTTCACTTGTTTTGTAATTTACCCTCAAATATCTATTTATAGATATTTTCTCAAAAGACACAACTTTTGAAAATTAACTATTTTCTCAAAAGACACAACCTTTGAAAAATAACTATTTTCTCAAAAGACACAACCTTTAAAAATAACTACCAAAATAAAAGAAAACACCTTTTTTCTTTTTAATTTGAATAATTTATAACAAAAATTTCAGCTAAAAAAGAGTAGTAATAAATCGGTTTCAAGAGGCAAATAAGCGGTTAAAAATTTCAGTAGAATTTCGCTTTCGTAATAACGATAACATTTGTGACGGTCGAAATTTACAGCAATGAAAGTACAGAAAAACTCTTCAACATGTAAGGTAAAGGATTTTACAGTATTGAAGAGGTGTGGGTGATAAAAATATACCAGATCTCTAGATCAAATGCAGGGGGCAACAGCAGATTAATTTTATCTACAGTTGGGGTGGAAGTGGAGGCGCGTGTCATAGCAATTGTGGGAATTGCTTAGGAAGGTGGAGGGGCTGAAATGGCTACGGGGGCAGCAAGTTTACTACTCTAATACTAGATAATAGAATCTCAGATGAAACTTTATAGATTTTGATCTTTGAGGGGGATCAACCCTTCGAATGCTAGAGGGGTTTCTCCCTCTTAGTAATCGGCTATATGGCTAAATTATAGATTGATCTTGCTTTATTAAAAGAAAGGAGGCTATATGCTTATATTAGCTCAAAACCCTAGCCATAGGAGGTACTTCCTAAGTGAATTTCTCATTTTACCTCCCCTATAGCTACCATGTATAAATAAAGGGGGTCATGGTCTAAGTGGCTGCACAAGCCACACCCCTCTGCTAGAAACCCTAGCCGACCAACCTAGTAAGAGGTGTGGTGGCTAGAAAGCTTTAAGATCCCAAATTAAACCTAGCCACACTTCTTTATATGATAGAAGTGACTAGGTGGGATTTTATTATAATCTCACAGGGTTCTTATTGATTACTTCTAGGGTGATTAGGACTTAACCCTACCGGAGTCCTATCACTATCACTCTCGATAATCGATTATACCAAATCGGGAACCTCCAAATCCATAAGTCCAACATCAAAGAATAGAGTACTCAATTAAGACGTCCTTGGTGTCTCAAGTCTAATGACCAAACACATGACTGAGATTACGAAATTGCTATTTGACGTCAAGTATCATTAACTATTTAATATTCTTTAAGCAAATCAATTAATAAACTCATTCTCTGGAGAGCATTTATACTATATCCGTAGTATCCTCACACAAGCAACTATATGACCAACTGGCTCTATCTTATGAATGGGTATATAACATACTGGTTTGTCTGGTTATCTCGATGTCCCTCTTGAGTAACATATAACTAGGATTATTTAGGGTTTGTGTTTGAAGCGAGTCGATCTCACTATCATGAGCTCATCATGATCCAACCACCATTACGTAGATCCAAGAACATCACAGTATATGTAACATATAATATAAAATAAAAAATATCAATATTGATAATAAGCAAAAAGAATGTACAGCATGTCACACGTGATATCACTCACATGATTGACTTCTAGGGCACCTATAACTAGCAGGTGTTTACTGGTGTCAGCTCTTTAGGGTCCATTTGTTACATTAATAACGTTGTCTTCTTAGGGAGACTCGGTGATGTCAAGTAGTAATATATGGACTTTCATGGATACTTTTTAACTCTATGATTCTCAAACTTATAGGAAACTTTAACGTCATGTAGTATGTTGATACAGCCACTTAAATCGATTGAGTGAAGTACAACCCACAATGACATTGTATGGTGATGGGATGTCAATAACTAGGAACTTGATCTTCATAATTTTTGAACAATTGCCAAACTGGAAGGTTATGTAAAGGTTGGCAATTGTAAAGGGGATAATATAATCCCCCATAAAGCCAATAAGATCTTCTTTACCAATGAATTTGTAACCTTTACAGAAGGTGACTCTTATAAAGGGTGACTACAGTAGAGCTTTTAATGTCAATTAAGATCCTCTTTACCAATAAATTTGCAATTTAGAGGGTGACTACTAATGAATTATCATATTCGAGATCTAGGTGTTTGGCCTCCTCTTCTCTATATATAATTAGCAGGTCTTTGTTGAGGCAAAATCTCTTCGTTTGGGACTCCCTAGTTTATGACTTATGAGTGGAAGAGCTATTGCTCCTTACTATTGGCCCATTGATGATTACATCCACTTGCCTTTTAATGGACCCTCGAGATCTAGTAGATATCTCTCGAATCTTGGGAAGGAAATTATTAAGCTACTCTTGTCGGATTAACTCCTCAATTTATTTTTTCAGAATGTAATAGTCTTCAATGTCATGCCCATGATCTTACTGAAAAAGTTTGCCATATTCCTTCTTATTACTAGACTCCTTAAAGAGTGAGGCATACAAAAGAGTCCCTTTTCTTGAATTTATAGAAATACCTTTGTACGAGATGTATTTAATGACATGAAATCATATCGAGAATAAACACAATCACCCCTTGGTTGATCATTACATGATCTTTATGGAGGATTTTGGTGTGGTGTCTCAACTTTTTTGGTTTAACCTTCCTTTTCTTAATGATCATAGATTTTGTGATAATATAGTGATAACTTTATAAACAAATCTTGAAGATTGTAGGCTAATGATATAAGCATTTATGAGGACAGAAGATGTTGGGTCAGCAACCATCTTGACTTCCTCGTTAAACCTTATGGTATAACTTTCTAATAATCGGAGGCTTGCCAGGAGTTCGTAAGAATCTAGCCGAGGGTATCGAAAGCTTGCCAAGTGTTTACTGGAGCTTACCAAAGGAGATCAGGAGCTTGCCAAGATAGCATTAGGGAGTTCGTCGGAAGAAGACCAAGAGACTCGTCGAAAGATCATTGTGTATAGCTAAAAAGCTTGTCAGGAGTTGGAAAGATCTAATGGGACTTGTTAGTCATGTTGATTGTAACTAAGTCATAGTTAAAATCAATTATAATTGGAGTCCTACTTGAGTTAGCTTTGGAAGAAATCTAAATTAAATCAAGTGAGATAAACCGGGTCCACTATGGCGAGTAGATTGGGCTCAGGTCGAGCTCAATTGGTTGACTTGAGAATTGGTCAACAGAAGGTATAAGTTGGGATTGAAAAAGTGAAGGGAATCACTTTTCTAGAATTCTTGACGGTTATACTGCCAGTGAATAGCGGTCGTACCACCTAGGCCGACGATTGTACCGCCCAGGCCGGTGATTGTACCGTTACCACCCAGGTTTCCGGGAAGCTTTCGGTGGTTGTACAGCCGGCGCCGATGGTTGTACCACCCGTACCCAGATTTTTCGAATATGTTTAAATTTTGGCTTCAAATTCTAAAGTCAATTGGGGTTTATAAATATCCTAAGATTTTTTACATTTAGCATAATAATCTTGGGCTAGAAATTCTATGAAAAAATTATGTGCTAAACCTATAAGATAAAGAAAAAGGGCAAGGGAGTGAGGGAAAAGAAGAGAAATTCTTGTAAGTCACCCTTGTAAGATTATAAGGTTCATCTCCTAAGCCTGGTAAAAAGTTGTAAGGGTTTAATCGTCACCCGAAGAAGATTGATAGTGGATACCAGTGAACTTTGGAGAAGAGAACTCGGGAATGGGCTTAGGCTAGGTTGAGACCGAAGCATTGTAATTGTGAGTGTTTTTATTTACTTTGATTTTTACTCTTTATTGCTTTCAATTTGCTTATAGTTAAAATTGAGCTTCAATCTCTTTATTTCCTTTAAATTAGCTTTAAATATAAAGAAAACTTCTATTTTTTCTTCTTCACTTTCCAAAAATAAAGATTTTTAAACAAGCACGACTAATCTTGCACTTATTCACCCCATGCCAATTGATCATAGTGGTATGTTGGCTTGAGTTGGATATGGCTTTATTGTGATGATAGGAACTGGGATAGGTGGAGATACTAGAGCTAGGAGTTGTGGATTGAATGGAGAAAGTTGTGTTTTCTAGGTCAATTGGGCTATTTAAGAAAGGTACGAGACTATGGTTTAGATTATCCCAATTAGAACTCGCAATTATTAGACTAGTGTGCAAGGTCTCAACAGAGATGGTCATTATTGTAGGGCCTGAAGATGCAGGCTATTGGAGACGAGGTGGTTGATTAAACACTGAGTCCTAAAAGTCATCGAAATAAAAGAGTAGGGTCAAAAATCTAGAGATGTGGATTCAGCAAGATCGACACCTTGAGTTACCTAAACCTTAGAATCATTGGGACAGGGGGATTCGACAAGCATTTAAAATTGTCAAACTCAGTTCATTAGGATTTGTGTCCTCAAGGTTTGATTGTGATGGTCCAGTCTAGTTACTTTCATACATTTTGATTGGGCCTCCTTCAATTACTAAATTATTATATTAGTTTTTGGTTGTTCAATGTGTAAGCTGATTCATATCTAACCTAGTCCAATTCATAAGCCAATCTAAAGTGGAACTCCTCTATTAACCCTTTGAATTCCATAAAAACTATATCATGACACTCCCAACAATGTCCCTCCGCTGCTTAAGTTAGTAGGCTAGTCGGATGGATCATATGTGTAAGTTCAGTATATCTTGGACGCACCTATGAGCACTCTTTTTTATAGTAGGTGTTCAGTGTCATTACTTTCATATAATGCACGACTCGTGGAAACGTGGGGTATTGATTTCTATTATAACCGTCACAAGTTCATACCAATCCCAAAGTTGCGTAGCCCTTAACATGTGGCACAAATTGGATGGCCTGGGCAGCTAGCTAGCCGAAGAATATGAGATCATGAGGGATAAATATATGTACTACTTGGGATATGTTCATTATTGGTTTGTCATGTTAGGAGGTCTCGAATTCGACCATGTGACATTCAGATATTAATTGCATGGATATGACTCATTGATCATGTGATTCTTTGCTGATTGTCATATGACATGGACACATCAATCATGGTTCGGGTGTATTTGCACATAGGACTATCATTATGAATGTGGTGTCGATGTATTGACTACGTGAAATTAGGTGATCATATGTGACAAACATATTAGTCTCATGGTCTCCACGTATCGATATTATGATGTTGATGATACGGTATTGATCATACGATGTTAGCATATCATATATCGATCATATGATGATGATATTATATTAGTTTTCTCAGCTCTTCTATATTAATATATAATAGGTAATAGAATAAATTATTTATAAAATTTCTGATGATGGATTTTTTTGGGGCTGAAACGGGCAGAAATTGTTGAATTATTTTCTTTTTTTTTTCAGCGAAAAAAACAGCCTTACCGTTGTTAGCATTTCATAACGTGGAATGTTCTGCCCAGTGGTTTGACTGTAAAACCAGTGTCATGTTTCTTGGAACTTTCCTCTCTTCCCCACTGTGCTTTGTGTTGAATCGGTAGTGTTTGGAAAAGACTCTGATGACGATTGCTTAGTCCACCTTCTTTGCCTTTATTGTTATCCTTTTCCTTTACAGGCTACCTTAGATTCCATTGGTGCCGGTTGGAACATCGCCATTATTCCGCACACACGGATCCTTCTTCATCCCCGTTGAAAACTGTAAGGTAAACTGAGGTGCTAAAAATAAAAAAAAATCATAAATCATTTACAAGTTTGATGACCATTAGATAATATATATTCCTCAAAAGTCAATATTATTGTCTTTATTTAAGTCTAATATTATATCTCGGTAAAACTAAAAATAATGATGGATACATCATTATGGTTGATCTTTTTTTTATTGTGAAAATAATATCCTGGAAATTTAAGGGTCTAGTGAAAGTAATAGAATGTAATTTAGATATTAAAAATTTTAATATTTATAAAGTTTATGGATGATTGAGATTGATTGTAGTCACTTTGAGTTCATTTACGCATGCTAACACAAAAGTGACTTATATACTATAAAATGTGAATTCCCATTAAAGCTCTATTTTGGGGTTTTATCGAGAGGTGCCCTTTTATTTTTTATTTTTCAAAGGGCACTCTATCCCAGAAATATCTCATGACAAGATAATTGATTACACCTATGAGGGGTCTATAAGATGAACTGGTCAAAATTTTTTAATTATAATATTTTTTAAAATAAGCTTATGATGTTTTTCTAAAATAGTTTGTCTATTGAAAAAAAACTTTAACTGGCATAGAAATCTTTCTATTTAATTGTTATTATTTCTAAACTAACAAGGATACCTATCCTGAGTCCATTTATCTTAGTTATAATAGTTTTGAATGGACTTGCATTGTTTTGATAAAAGTGTGAATACTATAATTGAGTGTTATTCATGGGGGATTGTGTTGATCCATAGTATAGTGACAACCAGTTCATCCTTTTCACCGGTACGTCATGTGACGAATCCACTTAATTGTCTTGTCAAAGGGATATTTAAGAAATTATGAAAATAGAAATGCCCTTTGAAAAATATGAAAATCGGCATCTCGAGCAATTTTTTTTTTTGCAAGAGTTCGTCAATACATATGTATATATATATAAATTAAAATTTGAAGGGACAAATATGCAATCAGAATATATGTGTAAACTTTTTTATAATTCTTGAGCAGGGCAATGGTTATTTTCACTTTTTGAGCTAATATGATGATATTTATTTTCCAAAAAAAAAAATGATGGGACGGAATCTAGGAGGCTAATTGGAACTGCCATTATACAAACATTAACACCCGAGTCTTATTCATCCTATGAACCCGTACACACCCATACGATTGCTGCATTATTTCTTGACATGCCAGCAGAAGACATTTGCGAGGCAAACCGACAATTGCACGCACCTTAGTTTCGTACTGTTCATTAAAGCTTCCCCAGGACTGGTTCACTGGTGGCATTATAGTCCAAGAAAAGGTACTAGGGAAAGCTTTAGACTGCTGCCGATGAGACCAATAAAGCGACAGCAGATGGAGAGAGACATGCAAGATGGGCACGGGAGAGGAACCTTGGAATACCAGCACAGCTCGATCTGCCACTGCTTCCTCCGAAGAAGAAAGAAATGAAACACGATTTGTGCACCCATCACCACCCACCTTGCAATGGGATTTCCACGTTGAGAATATGGGGTACGCTGCATCTGTACCCATACACAAACGTTAGTACACTTCCATCCTCCTCACCCGATCCAAATAAATGCAAGAAGCAGCAGCAACCATGATCAGCCTCCATCGGTTTCTTTGGATCATAACTCTCTGTCTCTCTTCATCTCCAAACTCGTCCAACTTGCTTCCTTGTGTTCCTGCCTCAAATAGCTGTTAGTTATCACCGGACTTTTGAATGTATTTGGAGCTACCGATCCATATAGGAGCTCATTGTAGTGGTTTCATGGAAGGAAGAATAGGGAGGAAGACATGGGAAGGTGGTTCAGACATCTACTACAGGAGAAGTCCACCGCATGAGTCGGATTTCAGAGCTCCACCGTCTGCCTACTTCAGCATGGCGTCGTTTCTGCTGCTTCTCTTCCTCACAGCATCGTTGTTGATACTTCCACTGGTGCTGCCTCCATTGCCTCCGCCGCCTTCCCTGTTGCTTCTGCTTCCTCTCGGCCTTCTCGGTGTGCTTCTCGTCTTGGCTTTCATGCCTTCCGACGTGCGAAAAATGGCACCCTCTTACTTGTAAATATGCTGTGACCTCTCGTTCTGCGTATATATATATATATATATATATATATATATATCTTAGTGATTCATTTGAATGATCTATGCCTCAAAGTACTTCCACTATGTTTGTGGTTTCATTGTTCCATCCTCTGGATCTACTCGAGCACGAATTGTCTGATTAACATTTATTGAATTTAGATTTGTAGATAGGAGGAAGATTTTGATGCTAATTAGTTGGACACACAAATTTTCTGTATCATTTGTATTGAGGCTGGCAAATATTTTTGAAATTCAAAGCATTTGCTAGATTATGAAATCGTATATGATTAGGGATCCAATTAAAAAAAAAAATGGAGTTCTTACTCGGTTAGGATTTATTGCAATAAATCTCTTATATATCTTCCTAACAAAATACTTTAGGCGCTCATGAGTTTTTTATAGTGATTTTTAAGAGTGTGAAAAAAACATATGAGAAATTTTATAGGATTTATGTAAGAAGATAGGCTAGATAGTTTATACTTGAGATTAACTCAATGTAATTGATTTCAAAAATTTAATTTTATCTATGAGTGTAAACATACATTATCGACCCTTATTGATTTTATATGAACTTTTTGATTTATATTTTGGGTTAAGGTTTATTTTAGTCTTTGTGGTTTTGGGCATTAACCATTTAGTTTTTTATGGTTTACTTACTTTTAAAATTAGAATCTGCTTACGTGACATGTTGACTCATAATACATTATTAATATAATATATAATTTAAATTTAAAAAAGAATTAAGATATATTTGAGCTCTTGTGATTTTGATTATTAGTCACTTAAGCCCTTATAACTTTCTCATGTCTAAAATAGTCTTTAAAATTTTAAAAGCATAGTATATAAATCCCTCCCATGAAATTTGAATTAACATATATTAGACTTTACTTACGTGACATACTGACTAACAATATATCATTAATACAATGATATGTATAATTTAAGTTAATAAAAATAAACCACCATCAATGGTGGGAGGAGGCGTCTTTATGAAAGTTACCATAAATAGTAGCATTGAGTTGATGTTGTCTAGTAGGGCATCATATATATGTAGCATCTCCAGCACTGACGACGAGCTCAAAAGCTTCTAGCCTTACCTTAGGTGGATGTGAGTCGATCATTCTAATGTAAGACATGTAGTGATCTCCTAATCCATCTTCCTCTTAGTCATCTTCGGCCCCACCACTGCTCACTTTGTTCTCTCCTATGCTCTCATCCATCGTGAATATCTCCTACCTCTATCTCTCCGTCTTCATTTATCACTATGGCATCTATTGCTTCATCTTCTTCGACAAAATAGATCTTAATCTTTTTTTAAACTTAAATTATATGTTATTATATTGATAATTTATTATGAGTTAACATATCACATAAGCATACTCTAACCTCTGTTAACTAAAACTTAATGAGAGGGGTTTCTATGCTATGCTTATGAAAATGTAGAGGCTATTTTATTCATGAGTAAACCATAAGGATTTAAGTGATCTATGCCAAAATCATAGGGGTTAAAATGGACTTTAATCATATTTTTATTTAAATTACATGTGTCATTATATTAATGATTTATTATTCATCAGAATGTTACATAAGTAGACATTATTATAATGTCTGTTAACTCAAATTTGATGGAAGGAACTATGTTTCTTAAAATATAAATATTATTTTAAATATAAATAAAATTATAAAGGTTTAAGTGATCTATTAATAAAATCACATAAGTCGGACATTAACCCTTATATTTTACCTATTGATCTATGATTTTCTTTTCCAATATCCTTGTCTTTCTAAATTTGATCTTCTGAGTAATTTATTTTTAATAAAAAATTAAAAGTTTTTGTCAAATGCTTTTAGTAAGAGCTCGGGTGAATACATAGAAGATTGAAAAAAAAATTACAATGTTGATAAGTCCAATTTAGAATTTTTATTGAAGTAATAGAACTTATACGAGCTACGGTACATCAAATTAGAAGCTTATATGTTCTAATATTTTAGTCATGTGAGATTATTTTTGTTTCTATCTTGGTCGCTATACCGCTGATGACTATTTTTCCAATATAAGAAATTATATGAAGACGTGTCAGTAGGCAGATTAGAGAGCTGGTCATTCTTATGCTTTCCTGCTGCAATTATCTCATGGAAGATAGCATAGCATGTTTTCCTTTTCAATCACATGTCTCAGCACTATGCCTAGAGAAGGCCATTCCAATCTTTGAAGCTAACCATGTAAAACTTAGCTTATGCAACGCTTGCAAGGAATAAATGCAGCTTAATGATCATGTCATTGTGGATTAAAATTATTTCAGATGTTCACATCAGGCAGCTGCAGCCTTCAGGAATGAAACACATTTAATAGTTTCTTCAATCCCAAACATCAAGAACTTGTTCTTTGGGGACAAATCATGAACAGTCAAGTGTTGTCTAAATGGCGTTGGTAGTTCAAGTGGAATTTTCTTCGGGATGATTCCATGTATTCTGTTCATAGAAGCAGACAAGAGACTTCTCCCTGTGCTTGAGTTATGTTTACGATGCATAGAATAGGGTCAGTTGATGGATAAGGACTTCTATAAAGAGGATGCTTCCAAGAAGGTTGTGTTGATGTTGACCTTTCATGAACCACAGAAGTTTATAAATAATTCATGCCGTCATGATTCTTAATGCTTCTTTTTTTCTTTTTCATTTTTAGGTTCTATTTTCTGATTTGATAAGTCAAATTGAGATCATTGTGATTATTAGAACCAACATAATTAGGTTTGTTTTATATAATGCACATCATAATTTCTGGAAAGCGTGGAGTAGATCCTTCTAGACTAAAACCTAAGTAAAAAGTATGATAATCAATAATAAACATCGTGATGATGGTTCACACTAATATATCGATCTAACTATGAAAAATTTATTAGAATAAAAAGGTGTTTGAATGTGTTAGGATCAATTTACATTAAGGGAGGGAGATAAATTTATACAAGTATAAATTTTCATTTTAAATAAATTTTTTTTTGTTTTAAGCAAGATAGAAAGATTCAAAGCTTTGATTTAAAGAAGATTGCTAAGTTACTTGCTTATAGATTACTTAAGAAAGAACAACGAACTCCGAAAGAAAAACAATATCGTAAATGAAGTGTTTGATGTAGAAGTCTTACTTTCAAAGAATAAACGAAATCGAAAGCATCAATACAAAATTAGTAAGCAAGGAAAGCAAATGAAGAACTCACAAGTTTTATAGTGGTTCGGCACCAATGGGCCTACCTCCACTCCCAAGTCCTCTTCCTTGAGATACACCGACGGCCATTATCGATCTTCTCTGGGTGAAGACCAAACTCTTACACTTTACTTACAAGGGAGACAAGATTACAACTCTTTGATCACTCCCTTACCAATTTCATTTTGCTTACAATCCGCACAAGTTTTTCACAAAATTTTAGCCCCCAAATTATTGTATAGAATGTAAAAAAACTTAATATATTTATAGACCCCAAATGACTTCAGAATTTGAAGCCAAAAATCAAACTCACCCGGAAAATCCGAATACGGGTAGTTCACCCGTTAATTTGGGTGGGTCAACCATCAAAAGTGCCCAGATTCCTGGGTATGGGCAGTTCAACTACTAATAGCCACCCGAAATCCTGGGCGACGCCGGTTGAACTATCGCTTGCCGATGGTTTACCTATCGGAATCTCTAGAAAAGTGGTTCCCTTCACTTTTCGAATTCTAGCTTGAACGTGATGTTGACCAATTCTTTGGTCAACTGATTAAGCTCAACCTGAGCTCAACTAAACTCTTATAGTAGATCTAATTGCTTCTTTGAGTTGATTTGGATTCCTTCTAAATCATACTCATTTAATACTCAATCTTAACCTATAACTTAACGATTACAATCAAGACATGACCACTAAGCTTATGACCATACTCCCATAATCCGGCAACCTTCGGAATATCTAATGGTGAGTCTTACGGTCTTCCTCTGGCGATCTCTCGACATATTCCTAGTTTACTTACAAGGGAGACAAGATTACAACTCTTTGATCACTCCCTTACCAATTTCATTTTGCTTACAATCCACACAAGTTTTTCACAAAATTTTAGCCCCCAAATTATTGTATAGAATGTAAAAAAATTAATATATTTATAGATCCCAAATGACTTCAGAATTTGAAGCCAAAAATCAAACTCACACAGAAAATCCGAATACGGGTAGTTCACCCATTGATTTGGGTGGGTCAACCATCAAAAGTGCCCAGATTCCTGGGTTCACCATCGATAGCCACTCGGCCGCCGGTTGAACCATCGCTTGCCGACGGTTTACCGATCGGAATCTCTAGAAAAGTGGTTCCCTTCACTTTTCAAATTCTAGCTTGAACTTGATGTTGACCAATTCTTTGGTCAACTGATTAAGCTCAACCTGAGCTCAACTAAACTCTTATAGTAGATCTAATTGCCTCTTTAAGTTGATTTGGATTCCTTCTAAATCATACTCATTTAATACTCAATCTTAACCTATAACTTAACGATTACAATCAAGACATGGCCACTAACCTTATGACCATACTCCTATAATCCGGCAACCTTCGGAATATCTAACGGTGAGTCTTACGGTCTTCCTCTGGCGATCTCTTGACATATTCCTAGTAATCTTCCCGATACCTTCAGCAAAGTCTTAGTGAATGCCCGGTAAGCTTTCACCTTATCATCCAAAACATTGGCCCAATGCCTAAGCTTGATCCTGGGTCCATGTTTGATCTATAACTCCTTCTTCGTCGTAGTTAAACTTGCACAATGCTAACTATGACTTAATTGATTACAATCATAATGGTCAACACATCCACTTCAAGACCTTCCCGACTCCCGACAAGCCTTTCGGTTACCCCCGACAATCTTCTGAAGAGTCTTGGTCTTCTTCTGGCGAACTCCCTCATGCCATCATGGTAAACTCCTGATACCCTCGGTGAGCTCCCGACGCACTCATGGCGAGTTCCCAATCGCATCGTCCGAACCCCGGCCCGATGCTTGGACTTGACTCTGGCCCAACTTCTCTCTGTCATAGTTAATCCTGCATCAATAAACTCTAACAGCACATGTTAGATCAATAACCCATCAATTGATTTTATCATTAAAATATGAGATTCAACAGTCTTCCCCTTTTTTGATGATGACAATCAATTAATGATAGGAGTTAATCCTAACTCCCCCTAAATCCATGCTACTTAAATTTAAGAGAATCACACACTTTTAAATTTCAAGTATTTTAAGCAATCAATATTCCAAGCAAATTTCAACACGAATTTGCATCAATTCATCGAATCATGAATTTCAAAAATATTATGCATCCATATCTAAGATATCTAAGTATATAATCAATATCATGTATCATTAACGTATATCATTAATATCAAAAGTCATCAATGTATATCATCAATATCAAGTATCATCAATATATATCATCATGTATCATCAATGTATATTTCTCAATATCATGTGCCATTAATGTATATTTCTCCCCTTTGTTATCAATAAAAAGGTGAAATATGGGGCTAAGGATTTTAAAGCATATGAGTTTTTGCTCCCCCTTTGTAAAATACGATATGAGTCATAAAGAATTTTTTTTCTCTTATGAATATGAAGTAAAGAAAATAAGGGAGGAGTTATAAAACATCACTATGTATGACTCTCAATTTTGTAAAGGTGAATTTCGAAGATAAGCTCAAGGATCCAAGATATTCAAGAATATTCAAGAATATTCAAGAATTTAGGAGTTGCTCATGCATTTAAAATCATCTAATGTAATTTCAAGCAAGCAAATCAAATAAATTTATAAGGTAACATCATACAAATTTTCTCTCCTTTCTATTTTTATAAATAATAAGATAAAAATATGGAAAATATTTTTAAAAACATTATCACAAAAGTTTTCATCTCATGAAATCTAGATTAGCAATTTATATATTTTCATGATTTAGCATTTTTAAATCTTAACCTCAATATGTAGATATAAGATTTAAAAAAATTTAAATATGAACTCAACAAATCTTTATCATGTAAATTTCAAGAAAATGTAGTAAATAAATCCAAATAATAATAAATCATTATCTTTATGTAAATTTGTAAAATCATCATTACATGTATGATTATCATACATGATTTCACATCATCATACTTTCTCCCCCTTTGTCATCAACAAAAGGAGAAGTTTAATTAGCAAGTTTTTGATATATGAAAGCTTAGCAATTTAACAAAGTTTTCATTACTTTAGAACATGCAAGTTAGTAATTCTTTCTTCTCTTTTAAGAAGTACAAGCTAGCAAATTTTTACTTCATTCGTAATACTTAAGTTAGCAATTTTACATCACATAAGCTAACAAGTTTTGCTCCCCCTTTGTCATTGTCAAAAAGAAGGGATGGTTACAATAGTACAAAACCTTTCCCATTACATCATTCTTTAAATCATCACATGAAATATATCAAGAAAAAATAACATAATGATGACAATTCATGAAGACAAATTACGAATATCAAGAGACAGACCATAGGAGAAATAAATAAAAATGATTCATGCATAAGAAATCTCAAGTTGTCAAGATAATAAATTTTATAAAAATCTCCTTTTAAACAATACGAGAACACATAATAAGAGATTTTGATTCATAAAAGATTTCAATTTATAATTTCGATGAATCAAAAATCATAATATAGGCAAAGGCTTATTCAATTTTAAATAATTAAAATCATCAAAAATACTTTCAATAGATTCAAAATAAATAGAAATGTTAGTGATTTTCTTTCTCCCCTTTTTGGTTGTAAATAATGAAAATGAGTCTTAGGAGATTAAATAATCTTAATTTATTTAGGATAAATCTTAAGATATATAGTTTATTTAGATATATCCTTTTTTTAATAAAATAGAAGAACGATCTTGATAAAAATTTTTAACTTATAATTGTCAAGACCATAAATCTTCTTTTTATTAAAAAGAGAAAATCATAGAGATCAATAATGTGATTCTAATAACGTATAAGCCAAGTCAAGAAATTAAGAAAATATTCATGATAATACAAATCTTTTTAAGTTTTAACTTATCATAAATTAAAAAATACTAATTTTAGTGATATGTTGTCATTCATGAGTTTTAAAATAAATTATGTTAATAAAGATATTAATATCAAAAGATATTTATGAATATTAAAGATATGGTTTAATTCAATAAATCCCCTCTTAGATGATAAGATAGAATCTTAAAAGATTAGAGAAGAGTCTTCATTTATAAAGATATGAAGATCATAAGTTAATAGTAATGAAGAAAAAATAAAATATCTTGATTTAGTTATATGAAACTTTAAGTTTTCAAGAATATGGTTTATATGAATATTTTCAAGTTATAGATCCAAAGAGACAAATTATAATTTATTTATATGATTTTTTTGAATGAATTTATATAAGGATTTCAAATTATAATTTTTTCAACTTATCAAGATCATGATTAAATCATCAAAATATCAATAATATTGGATAGATTTATCAATCTCTTTTTAAAGCAACATCATTTGAAAACTTATCCAAAATCATCATCAAAAATTGTTTTTTTAAAAATTCAATGAAAGGCATCCTAGATTATTTTTTAATAGTTAAAGTTCTCTAATCCATTTTTGTAGTTTAAGAGATTAAAAAATAATAGTATTATTTTATCTCTTATTGAAGGATTAATAGGATAAAAATGTTTTCAAGAATAATTATCCTTCTTTTAAAATTTATTTTAGGAATACAAAGTCATTTAAAATCAAAAATGAAATTTTATCAAGATCATTGCAATAAAATATTTTCAAACAAAAGCTTTAATTTATTTTAAATCTAATGATTTTTATATGTTGGAAGATTCTATTATGTTATCAAGAAGTTTTTCATTTAAAGATAAATGACTTTGTAAATGACTTTTTAAGTTCAAATTCAATATTTGGTCATTTAATCTCAAGACAACGTACACAAATATAAGCACACAAATCAATACACTAATCATCATCAAAATCTCCCTTTCATGTTCATAATTTTTTATTAAAGATAGTTAAACTTATATTATTCTAATTCTAGCATCCTTTATATATGCATCATTAATAAATCATCCATAAGATTCATTACCAATAATTTTATTTTTAATAATTTTTCTTATTATTTACTTAGGCTAGTGAGGTTGAAAGATTGTTAAATCTCAAGTCATGTGTCTTGAGCATCTAAAACATTATTTAGTGCTCATAGCTTTGTTAGGAGATAAATTTATAAGAAAGATTCAGGTACCCATTTTACATTGGGACCGATATGAAGAACTTTATTTTTCTTATCTAATAGTTCTTGGTAGTTTGTTGTTCCCTTAGGAACCCAAACTAACTTGTAAGGATTATAATTTTTAAATATATATTTGTTCACATTATATCCTAAACTAACTTGTAATGACTATAATTTTTAAATAAATATTTGTTCGCATTATGTCCTAATCTACCACAAAAATTATATTTTATTTTTGATAGCAAATTTAAGATAGGTCCTTTAACAAATATGGTTGACTTTTGTTGAATATTTTCAATAAACCCTATGTCATTTCTTTTATTAATATGACCCTTATTGGCTAGGATCATATTTAGGGATTTGTTTCTAATTTTAAAATTTTTCAATACTGACTTAAGCATGATATTTTCTTCTTTAATATTGTCTAGCATTTTACATTTAAAACTATGATTATGTGACGCTAATAATTCATGCATTTCATCAACTTTACCAATTAACAAATCATGTTCATTTTTAGGCAACTTAAAAGATTTGCTATGTTTTCTAAACTCATCAAACAAATCATGAAACATGTTTAATAATTCTAAAAAAGAAATACATAATAAATCACTTATCTCATTGTCGATAGCCATAAGAGCGAGGTTCTCCACTTCTTGGTGGTGGGGGTGAATTAGTGCAAGTCTAAATTTTCGTTTTAAACAAAATTTTTTTGGCTTTAAGCAAGATAGTAAAATCCAAAGCCTTTCATAACAAGTGAATGATTCAAAGAAGATTGTTAAGTTAATTGCTTACAAATTACTTAAGAAAGAGCAAGGAAATCTAAAAGATAAGCAACATTATAAATGAAGTGTTTGATGTAGAAGCCTTACTTTAAAAGAGCAAACAAAATAAGAAGTGTCAATATAAAATTAGTAAGCAAGGAAAAGCAAATGAAGAACTCACAAGTTTTATAGTGGTTCCACACCAATGAGCCTACGTCCACTCCCGAGTTCTCCTCCTTGAGGTACACTAGTGTCCACTACCGATCTTCTTTGGGTGAAGACCAAACCCTTACACTTTGCTTAAAAGGGAGACATGATTACAACTCTTTGATCACTCCCTTACCCCTTTCATTTTTCTTATAATCCACATAAGTTTTTCCTAAAATTTTATTTCCTAAATTATTGTATAGAATGTAAAAAAACTTGAGATATTTATAGACCCTAAATGGTTTCAGAATTTGGAGTCAAAAATCAAACTCACCCGAAAAATCTGGTTACGAGCAGTTCACCCTTCGACCTGGGTGGGTCAACCGCCAAAAATGCCTAGATTCCTGGGTACGGGCAGTTCAGCTGCTGACAACCGCTCGAAATCCTTGGCGACGCTAGTTGAGCTGCCGCCCACTAGTAGTTTACCCGCTAGAATCTCTGGAAAAGTGGTTCTCTCCACTTTTTGAATTTTGGCTTGAACATGATGTTGACCAATTCTTTGGTAAACTAACCCTCATAATGCACCCGATTGCCTCTTTGAGTTGATTTGTATTCCTTCCAAATTACATTATTTAGGACTCAATCTTAACCTATGACTTAAAGATTACAATCAAGACATAAGTTTGTGACCTTACTCCCACAATATGGCAACCTCCGGAATCTCCAATGTTGAGTCTCACGGTCTTCCTTTGGCGATCTCTCGACGTGTTTATTGTGATCTTCTCGATACCTTTAGTGAAGTCCTGGCGAACACCCAGTAAGCTTTCACCACATCGTCCAAAACTTTGGCTTGATACCTAAGCTTGATCTTGGGTCCATATCTGATTTGTAACTTATTCTCCCATCATGGTTAAACCTGCATGATGTTAACTATGACTTAATTGATTACAATCATAATGGCCAACACATCCACTTCAAGACCTTCCCAACTCTCGGCAAGCCTTTTGACTACCCCCGACAATCTTCCGACGAGTTTTGGTCTTCTTCCAGCGAACTCCCTTATGCATCCTGGCAAACTCCTGATACCCTCGACAAGCTCTCGATGCACTCCTTATGAGTTCCCAACCGCATCGTTCGAACTATGGCCCGATGCTTGGACTTGACTTTGGCCAAACTTCTGATTGTAATATTCTCTCTATCGTAGTTAATCTTAGATCAATTAACTCTAACAACATATGTTAGATTAATAACCCATCAATTAATTTCATTATCAAAATCCGAGATTTAACAGAATGTCCTCATGAAATTCTTCAATGTTGAAGTTAGATATGGGATGTGTCAGGTAAAGCTAGAATGTATTTATAAAAGGAAAAATTAAAATATTCATTTTATAACGATGGGAAAGATTATCAGAAGGATTTTTCATGTCCAAAATGTTGATAATGAGCTGGCAAAGCTACAATTACATTGCATGGTTTAGATTATTGCAATGAGGACAATGCAAGTCTTCTACAGTATATACCTTGATTTGATTCATGTTATAATTATTAGTTTAGTAAACCACCTATGCTCTCAATTTTTTATGCTTCTCACATGAAATCCATTAGAGCAACGTCTGTGATCACACAGTTTCAGAAGCCCTGACAAGATGTGGAACAGAACAACTACAAACCTCAGGCATCAGATCCATCTTGAACTCAGGCATGAAAGGGAAATCTTAATACTAATGAAACCTGTTGGCATCTTTTCTTTTCCCAGATCTGCTTTCAAATGGTATCAGATATACCATCAACTATGTTTACATATGATTGTTGGGGCCAACAAACATTTGTTTATATTTTTGAATTGAGGAAAAGATTGTTTGGTGGGCAAGGTTGATTAATTAATACAAATTTCAAGTTTGAAAATATTTCTGCTGGAAGAAGATCGATCTGTCAAAGAATGACATGTATAGAATACCTTAAAGATGATGATAGCATTCTATCCCTGTTCAAGAACATGTTGCTAAGCTTTTTTAGCTGATCCGGGGAACATGGAGCCAGAGAACTCAAGAATGGGGTTCATAAGATATTTCTAATTACCTAAAACCAAAATATTTCATATCAGTCTTTCTCCCCTATTGACATGATGGAAGTCATAGAATGGCAATCCCTATTATCATCTATTTTCTGAATTTTCATGTTCCTTAGTATGAATTCAAAATTCATATATAGCCCACCAATATTACATTTCTGAATTTTCATTTTCTTTGCATGAATTCAAAATTCTAGCCCACCAATTACATGATAAGGATTGATCCAACTTACTGCAATATTAGAAGAAAGAAGAACAAGAACTTATTGTAATCTTGAACCTTGTGCTACTTGTATCTTGCTCTCCAGTAGGAGGATCATAGAAAGAAGAACAATAGGGGAAGAAGGATAGAAGCAAAAGGATGAAGAGGACATGGAGGAGACAAAAGAGGAAGAGGAAGAGGAAAAGAGTAAGGAAAGTAAGAATGTGAGGATGAAAAGGGAGGTAAGGGATTTAAATAAATGAAAAGACATCTAATAGTTATGCTACTGGTGTGTATTCGGGTCTGATTCCAACAGGCCGAGAGTTCTTCCCCTACCTTTCATTAAGTGGAACTATGAGCAAATGAAAACTGCTTCCAGACTGACCTTGACGTTTCCAAAGAACAATCAAATCCTTGCAAGAATGATGGAACTCTTTGATGAGAGTTCGATGTTGGTTCAAATATGATTAAGCAAAGCAACCTTAAGAAAACATGTGAGTCAAATTAGGAAAAAGAAAGTTGGACTTTTCCAACAAAAAACATCCAAAATAATTTCAAACATAGGGTGAAAATTTGGGTTTGATAGGACCCTCACAGACTCAGTCCATATCAATTTCATGATTGAGTTATATTAATCGATCAAGTTGAGTCAGTTATGAGTTTAGTTGAGTCAGATAAGAGTTTACTTGATTTTTATTATTTAATTAGGAGTCCAAGTTCTAGAAAACTCTAGGTGGAAGAGTTTAAGTCCAGATGGACTCTTAGTAGAACTCTTTAAATAGAGCTATAACTATTTATTTATCAAGCAATCAATAAAAAAAATATATTTTAGTCAATAAGCCAAAACCTTAGGAGGGCTGATCCCCTATAGAGATCAAAGATCAAGGAGGCTCGATCCTCTCAAAGTGATCATTTATATCCTTTTTTCTATCTCCATCTATGATAGAAACCTAAGGGTTCATATCATCTGCTATTAGAGTAGCAATCCTTGGCGTTCCTGCTACGATTCTATATATCTCTGTTGTAACTTCTCGAAGATCTTGCAGCCATCTCCCTCCCATTGTAATCTAGCCACTATCACCATTACTCCTCTCCTGATCATAGCCATCATAGCTGTGCCTCCGACTGTAACGCACAGCCCACATCTGCCCGCCTACCACCGGCCCCATCCATCTCCTTTGTCATCGCAACAATCACCCATAAGCCATCTCCTCCTCTACCATCATCGCTTCTGCCACTACCACCATCTCTCTTTTTTCCTTCAACCGCAATGAGAATTGCTGCTTGCATGACGCTACTAGTCTCTACCACACTCTTGCTACCATCTTTGTCCTATCGTCGCCACCCCCCCTACTACTGCTGTCACCGATCATCTATTGCCTGCAGCCACAACTGAGGCGCCAACATCCACCTCCCTAGTTGCATGAACGATGCTGCCCTTCTTCTTCCCTCACCCGTCGCCCCTATCATCTCCCACATTAGCCATAGCCATCGCTCGCTAGACCCCCTAATTGCGCCTCCTCTTCATCTCTTCTTCCCCTGCCTCCACCTGTGGCTGCTAACATCTCCTTCTAACACACCTTGCCCTAGTCGCATTATCGCCAGCATTGCTACTGCGGCCATTATCTCTAATTGCATCTTGCTCTCTCTTCCTCAGCCATAAGGAATATTGCCTTCTCCCCTATCGTTGCGTTCTCCTATGCCTCCATTGGAGACGACATCGCTGCCTCTCCCTTGCCTCCATCTTTCTCATAAACCCACCTCTGCCACGACCGATGTTGCTGGCGTCTCCTCCCAATAGTGCACGCAACAACAATAGTCGTTGCCTTCCATCCCATCATTGTCCCTTCCCCGCTGTCGCTGATTCCTTTGTTTTGCCACCTCTGCTGGCCACACCCATTGCCCCTACTACTACTACCACCCTGCCTCTGCCCTCTTCTTCTAGTCGTGACATCTGATCGCCTCATTTGTCGCCAGCAGCCATGCCACTAGCTGCTCCCTCCCCCGCCACTATCGCTTCTTCCTTAGTTCCTGCTTCCCCTGCTTCTTGTTGCTCTCTTCTTCCTCTGCCAATCGATAGCCGTCGTTGTTAGTTGCTAACATCGTCAGCCGTAGCAACGTAGTCATCGACCATAGTTGTTTCTTGTTGCCACCCTCTTCCCTCTCTTTCTACCACTGTCTACTATCTATGGCCACTACAGGTCTCACCAGCATCCGACCATGCCATCGCTCCTACCACTATTGCTACCTGCCACTGTCCCTCCATCTCCTCTATCACTCAGTGAGGCCTGACCCATATCTTCTTCCCCTAACGTTGATGCTACTTCCTATTGAATCTTGATTTTGATGATGAAATCAATTGATGAGTATTTGATTTAACAAGTTTGTTAGAGTTGATTGATATACGATTAACTATGATAGAGAGATTATTCTAATTAGAGGTTTTGCCAGATTCAAGTCCAAGCATCGGGCCGGGGTTCAGACGATGCGGTTAAGAACTTGCCTAAAATGCGTCGGGAGCTCACCGATGGTATTGGGAGCTTGCTAGGATGGCGCAAGGGAGTTCGCCAGAAGAAGACCAAGACTGATCGGAAGATTATCAGGGGTAGCCGAAAGGCTTGTTGGGAGTTGAGAAGGTCTTGTACTGGATTTGTGGCCATATTGATTGTAATTAATTAAGTTGTAGTTAGTATTATGTAAGTTTAACTATGATAATAAAAAGGAGTTACAGATCAGACATGGCCCAGGATCAAGCTTAAGCATCGGGCCAAGGTTTGGACGATGTAGTGGGAGCTCGTCGGGAGTTCACTAGGACTTCACCGAAAGTATCGGGAAGATCGCTAGGAACACGTCAAGAGATCATCGAAGGAAGACCACGAGGCTCGCCACAGGGAATGCCGGAGGTTGCCAGATTGCGGGAGTAAGGTCATAAGCTTGGTGGTCATGTTTGATTGTAATCTTTAACTTATAGGTTAAGATTAAGTCATTGATTTGGAAGGTATCCAAATTAATTCAAAGAAGCAATCGAGTCTACTAAAGGGAAGTGATTGAGCTCAGGTTGAGCTAAATTGGTTGACTAGAGAATTGGTCAACATGTGGTTCAAGTCGGGATTTGAAAAGTAAAGGGAATCACTTTCTTGGGATTCCTAGTGGTTGAACCATCGGTGAGCGACGGCTGTACCATCATTGCCCATGATATCGGGTGGCTATCAGTGGCTGAACTGCCCAGGCTGGGTGACTAAACCGCCCATACTTGGATTTTCCAGTTATGTTTTAATTTTGACTCCAAAAGTTTGAAGCCATTTGGGGCTATAAATACCCCATTTCGCCTTTATGTCATTGGAATGTGTTGCATTGCACCACAAATTTTGTAAAAGTGTTCTTAATCCCTTTCCAATGAAAATTTTATTTAATCCTCTTGTAAGTTCGAAGGAATCCGAAGTGCCCTACCTTTGGTGTGGAATGCATATCTTGTAGGATAACCTTTATGCAAGGAGAATTTGGCACTAGTACTATGCGTCCCTTATAGTGTAATCTTGTGAATCCCAATTGAAGTGCTCCAAAATTTTAAAGCCATTTGGGGCTATAAATATCCTATTTCGCCTTTATATCATTGACATGTATCACATTGCACTACAAATTTAGCAAAAGTATTCTTAATCCTCTTCCAATGAAAGTTTTGTTTAATCCTCTTGTAGGTTCGAAGGAATCTGGAGTGCCCTACCTTTGGTGTGGAATGCATATCTTGTAGGATAATCTTTATGCAAGGAGAATTTGGCACTAGCACTATGCGCCCTTTATAGCGTAAGTCCTGTGAATCCCAATTGAAGTGCACCATGGAGCTAGATTCCTCTTCTATTTTTTTGATGGTTTCCTTTACTTCGGGATCCTCACGCCATTCTTTCCTGATGTCTTCAAAGAAGTCGATGATCGGAAGGGAGATGACTGAAATTTCAGCTTGCTCGAGCAATCAGGAGAGAGCATCTACAACCATATTCTCTTTGTCCTTTTTGTAAATGATTTCATAATCATATCTGAGAAGTTTTGTTACCTATTTTTACTGCTCGGGGTAGGATATTTTCTACTCTAAAATATATTTTTGAGTCTCTTGTGGTCGGTCTTTATTTAAAAGCATCGGTTGATCATGTAAGGGCTCCATTTTGTCACCATGTGCACAATTATGAGCATCTCCTTGTCGTAGATAGATATTTTTAAGTTGGAAAGAGATAACGCCTTGCTAGTGTAGGTGAGCGGTCAGCCTTCTTGCATAAGGATGATGCCGATCCTAACTCCTGATGCATCCGCTTCGATAATAAATGTCTTGCCAAAGTCGGGTAATGCTAGTACGAGTGTAAGCATCATGGTTGCCTTGAGAGCGACGAAGGCAGCGGAAGCTTTGTTCGACCACTAAAAGGTATCCATTTTCAGTAAGGATGTGAGGGGGGCATTGATTTTTCTATAATCCTTGATAAACTTACAGTAGTAGCCCATCAGTTAGAGAAAATTATGTAATGCCTTTATGTTCTTAGGTGTCAGCTAGCTTTACATTAACTAAATCTTTGAAGGGTCCACCGCTATGCCTTCCTCTGAGATGATGTGCTTAAGATATTTCACCTTCCACTGAAGAAAGTTACATTTTAATTGTTTGACAAAATGCTCTCGAAGAATTGTTAAAACAAGTAAGTGGCGGAGGTAACTTTTAAGTGAAGGGCTATAAATAATGATGTCGCCAAGGAAAACTAGTACAAACTTACAAAGATAACTCTATAAAATATCGTTCATGAGGCTCTGAAAGGTAGAGGGAGCATTGGTGAGACCAGAGGGCATTACCAAAGATATTGTGCGTCTGAAAGGTGATCTTTGATATATCTTCTTTGTGCACACAAATTTAATGATATCTTGATTGCAAATCCAACTTCGTGAAGACTTATGTCCTCTTTAATTCATCAAGTGATTCATCCAGTATGGGAATAGGATACTTGTCCTTGACCATTATACCATTGAGGGTTCGGTAATCTATGCACATTTACTATGTTCCATCTTTCTTCTGTACAAGGAGCACTGGCGAAGAATAGGGGCTGGAACTTGACATAATGATCCATGTTTCAAGCATCTCCTATATAATCTTCTTTATTTCAGTCTTCTAATGGAGAGAGTAGCAATATGGTTGAGTATTTGCTGGTGGCTTACTTGATAGTTTTAGAATCGGGTGGTCGTGTAGTCGGGTAGGAGGTAGACTACTGATAGGACTCCAACAGGGTTGGGTCCTAATCACCCTAGAAGTAGTCAATAAAAACCCTATGGGATTATAATAAAACCCCGCTTAGCCACTTCTATCATATAAATAAGTGTGGCTGCGATTTAGATTAGGGCCTTAGGGTTTAGTGGTCGTCGCGCCCTTTACTGGGCTGGTCGGCCAGGGTTTCCACCTGCTAAGGTCGACTATAGAGCCAACCTAGCCGTCGCCTACACCTACTAAGACAGGTCGACTATAGGAGGGGAAAAAATGAGAATTCACTTAGGAAGCAACCCCTTAGGGCTAGGGTTTTGAGCCTTATATAAGCTTGTAGCCTCCACCTCTTTTCATCAAGCAAGATTGATCTTTTTTTCAGCCTTTGTGCTGAGTTCTAGGAGGGAAGAACCCCTATAGCGTTCCAAGGGTTGATCCCCCTCAGAGATCAAAATCTATAGGGCTCATTCTGGGGTTCTATCATTTGGTATCAAAGTAGTATTCTTGTTGCCCTTGCTGCCATCTCTGCCACCCCCACCTTCCTAAGTAATTCCCACAATTGCTACGACACGTGCCTCCACCATCATCCCGAAGCCGCAGATCAAATCAATATGCTGTTGCTCCCTACGTTTGAACTGGAAATTTGGTATATTTTCATTAATCATGCCTCTTCAATACTGCAAAATCCTTTACCTTACACATTGAATAATTTTTTCCATATTTCATCTGCTGCAAATTTTGACCGTCACAAACGTTATCATTGTTGTGAAGGCGAAACACTATAGAAATTTTTAGCTGCATATTTGCCTCTTGAAACAGTTTATTGCTTCTCGTTTCTAGTCGAAACTTTTACACAATTTTATAATCATCTTAGCTTTCATTTAAGATTGATCTCAGGAAAAAACTCCTTCTGAAACCGATTTTATTATGCCTCAATTCATCATTACATAATGCTAAAATTTTACGATGAAGAATCTATCTTCTGACTTTTGCTCTATTTTCCTACTGTTACTCTTGCTGATATTAATCACATATAAATTGAGGATTTTTGCATATTTTCCTTGGCTTTTTCTCTGGAAGTTATATCGAGAATTCATCGTTTCTCCGACGTAAAATCTGTTCAGCAGGACAGCATATCGCAACACCTTTCTTTGTCGAATGGATTTGAGTGCTGCCTTTTGTAGGTTTTCTGATTCTCTTTCTCTCATCTACAATCCCTAACATCCTCACCAAAGTTCCTTCCAAACCGCACCCTAAGTATTCCATCTACATCGATCCACCCATCCAATCAGCTATCCCCTCTCCAAAAATTCTCATGCCACTAACCCGACAATAAAAAAAAGATCTGAATATTATAGATCTAGAGGTATACACCATGACATCAGAGGAGGCTATCAATGCTAAGTTCGAAGCCTTTGAAAGCAGTTTGGAGGAGAAGATGCAATCCCTTTTCATCGAATATAGCATACTAATAATAGGAACATAGGATCCGACCACCGAACCTAAAGAAATCACAACAAAGACAAACTTCAGATCAGTGAGACGATCCTCAAGAGCATAGCCACATCATCTTTATCCAAACACTTCACACATGAAGGTTGACTTCCTGTCACAGATTTAACTGGTTTTGCCTAAGTCGTGCGGCACCCTTATGAGTCCGTTTGTAAAGGTAAGCCTCCCTAAAACCTCTTAGGGTCCCTTAGGACTTACAAAAAAGAAATCGGGTTAGAGGAAGCACTTCTCACGGGATCCACAAGCAATAATTTTAGCAAATACTTTATATAGCCCATGCAAATTATAACTATAGTCTTTACAAGTTCTAAATAGTTGCACATAAAGGATAATAGTCCATTACAGACCGAAGTGCCCACAAGTGTCTACATGATACAACTCCCATTTACAAGCTGAAATCGATTATAAAAGCTATCCAAATAAGGGTTGCCAATCCTACTATAAGCCCGCTACTTACTGTACAAAGAATGTACAAAAACCGAAGGACATAGACAAATATGAGCATTACATCAAACATCTTTTTTTTTTTTTTTGTCCATGACATTCTCTCCTACTTATTTCTTCGATGTTCTTGTTAAAACCACTGTAGACGCTGCATCTCCTTACCTTTTACTAAATCTTTAATCTTCTACTTTGACTGTAACACGCCTCTTGGCTCCTAGCTACTCTCTGCTGCTGTCGTTGAGTAATCGAACTCTAATCTGCCATGTTGCTTTAACTCTCCAATGACTAATTCTTGTGTGGGGTTGGCTGAGTTGTATTGATCATTGTTGATTTCTGCGGATTCTTCAGGTGAAGGAAAAGACTTTCCTTTGTTATGCACTAGTATTGCAATAGTCTCATATTGCATAAACTAGATGGATGCTTGTTGGAGCTTTAATGAGCATCCCTTTGTAGACTTTGAAGTTTTTGAGGTCCTTCCTCTATAAGATTTGCTCATTAATCCTTCTTCAACTTTAGTTATCACTTCCAAGTAGGTTTGCATCACTCCCATTATCGATTGGCATTCTATTGGGAAATGAAGTGGATAATCTACTCTTAATAGTACTGATCACCAATGATGAGGATTTGACAATTATTGTCTTCCATAAGCTTTCCTCGAAGGGTCACTGAACTTATGTAGAGCTCCTCCACTAGATAAATAAGAGAATCAGGTACTAAGTTTCGCCCATTCTCTTTGAGTTGAGAAGATAAAGGTTACTTAATTTTGCCCACCTCTTTGAGGTTGTACTTAATGCATTGAGCTGGTTACTGGCATTTCGCTTACTCTTTGCTCACAATTCTGAAGCATTTGAAGTGTTTGCACTCCTTATGTTAAATTAGCTATTATAATTTACCATTGAACTTACCCCAACTTGGAGTCCCCCCAACTTGGAGTAAGTCTTTGATAGTTCTGGTTGCCTATGGGATTATACCGTCTTCTCTATCACCTTTATCGCCTGCTCCTTTGAGTAGAAAAGGTATAATATCACGTACTGCCTACTTCGTTCTTTGGAAGAGTACTCTTGCATCAATCCGAAGTCTCTAACTTTCGGCTATCTTGATGAGGAGCCGGTCGACACCAATCTTATGAAGTTCCTTGGCCTCTGCCTTTCTGCCCTATCTTGATACTTGGAGTTTGCCTTTGCATTCTTTACCTCCTTGGCCTGTTTTATGACCAACGTTCTCCCTCCATAAGAGCAAACGATCAATGACTCCATGGAGGTCCCGCCTCTGTAGTACCATGACATTGCTATCCCATGGCCCTACTATCCATTGCCTTGCATCAGCGTCCCTTTCTTTGCACTTAGTAGGTCCGCCTCTACTGCACTATGACACTCCTCTGAGTCCATCTCATTTCTAATTGATGCTTTATTTTTGGGTAGTTAAGCCCCTCTAGACTTGTCGTCGCTTCCTCGCCCCCCTTTTGACCACCTACTTTAACACCTTTGTATTCTCCTAGCAATTCTTCTTGGTCGATGGAAAGATAGACTGCAACTCTCATGCATGGCCTCCGCTATCTTATTGCAGGGCTTGCACTGATCTATTCTCCTTAGCTTCCTTGGTAACAATGTTCACTTACTCGGCCTTGTCCTCTGACTTGTTGGGCTCCCTTAAGCGAATGTAAGTACTTAAGTAGTCTAACTCTCTGGTCGCTCTGATCATACCTCTATATGATCAAGTCCTCTCCATAGGACTCTCTGGTACTTGCACTAAGAATTCTCCCTCGGTTGTACATAGCCCCCATATGCTGATAACCAAGGCTTTCATTCGATGCAAGATTTGATGCGTACATATGGAAGACCCGTTGCTATGGTACTATGGTATTCACTCCTTGAATCCATAGCCCTTCTTTTTGTTGTATTGTTTATCGAAGTGGAGCTCCCAATACCTCTTGATCATACCTCCGCATGATCGTGTCCCACAAGGGACATCTCCGCATGTGTTGTATTGCCGTGAACTATTCCACCATGATCCGCTGCACCATATTGCCTCCTGGTGACATCTCTATTACATTCAGATTCTTATGTAATAAACTCGGACAACGATCTGTCTATGTGTGGCCTCTGCCAACACATTGTAGGGCCTCCTTCTTCTCTGATTGTGTTTGCTCATTTGGCAATTCACCTTCACCCACCCATTCTCGAGTCACCACTGGATGAAATATCTCTCTAGGATAGTCTGTCACCTAGTAGCTCTCAAAGTCCCCTGAGTTCGTTAGGATTAGTGGACCATTGTTTGGATTCTGGACCTCTATCCTCTTACCAGCATAATCTCCGTTGCACACTAATTTCTTAATGACAACTTGAATGGCAACACTATGACATATTCTTCAAGAGTACTCGCCTTTGCGTACTCTTGCCCCATGTTAAGATCTTTTGATTCTAACTTCGACTCTGCAAGTTGAATCACCTTAGTTTCTCTGTCAAATGCTTTTATGAGATAAGGTGCATGTGACTCAAAGCTCCCTTTGTCTTTGACACCATGCAAAATGAGTCCGCCTCATCAGAATGAAGAACCCATGGAATGACATAATTCCACTCTTGCTTCTACAAGAGTTCATGTTCTTGACCTCTGTCCAAGGAAAGCTCCGTGCTTCCGCTTTATGTTTCTATCTTCTACATCAACTCCCTTCATGCGACTTGGATACTTCACCAAGTTCTACCTAAGTTGCTCTGCCTCTTAATTTGCATTGGGTTAATGGTGGCTCTTATGTTGACCATTCCATGGGTCAACCCTCCGTTGAGTTCAATTTCCACATCGACTCTAAGTGTGCCTTCGTATGATGTTGCCATTATCGCTCCCCCACTTGATCTTACAATACATCTACTAATACATTACTTCATTCGAGATCATGCAATGACTCCTCGCTGCTTGCTCGGTCCATTGAGCTTTATGGAGATACTATTTTGAGATACTCTTTCTCAACATGTGCAATTTGTTGCATATGATTCTCCCTCTAGAGAACCATGACCTATTCTTACTAGATATCATGTTGGAGCAACTTTCCTTTTTGCATTCTTTCCACTGGAAGTTTCAAAGACCACTATCCCCTTTGGACTACTCCATCTTGTCGAACAACTTGTGCCTTGTTCTGCCTTCATAAATGCACTTGCTAAATTGCGACTCTTCGCCAATACAGTTCCCATTGCACCCTTCAAGGTCTAGAAACATGTTGAACTTGTTGCACACTTCAGCTTCCTATGGACGTATCCTTTTCATACTGAAGAGAAAGTTCTGATGCTCCATGGCATCGAGTTTTGATCATCTTGGGATGGCCATGAATACTTCATTGTCTGTATACAAGCCCTTGCATGAGTATGGAATTCTTCGAGTTAGCATTTCCTCTCACTAATATGAGCTTTGCATAACTCTTTTGGTCATTGAGCAACACATCCGACTTTGCATAGTCTCATCTTTTACCAAGCACCCCGCTTGCCTTGAGCACCGTCAAGTTTGGTTGCCAATGTCAAGCCGTAGCTCAAACTTAGCCATTCTAACCTTTATGTGCCACGTATTCTTCTTAGCTTGCTTGTTCTTATGGTGCCTCTCGTGCAAAGGGTTGATCATAACTCTAAATGATAAACCTAGATGCCCGCTCCTTTGAGAGACTCCTTTCCCTACATCTCAATATCTGTTTCCCCCAAACGGTTGCTCATGTTGGCTGCCCTCCATACAACCTAACTAGGTCCCCCATGTTTGTATGACAAAGTGTTTCTACATATGCTTGTCTCGCTTTGATACCAAATTATCACGGAGTTAGCTGGTTTTGCCTAAGTCATGAAGTACCCTTGCGAGTCCGTCTGCAAAGATCAGCCTCCCTGAAACCTCCTAGGGTCCCTTATGACCTACGAAAGAGAAAACGGGTTAGAGAAAGTACTTCCCATAGGATCAACAAACAACAACTTTAGCAAACACTTTATATAGCCAATGCAAATTATAACTATGAACTTTACAAGTTCTGGACAGTTGCACATAAAGGATAATGGTCCATTACAGATCGAAGTCCCCACAAGTGCATATATGACACAACTTCCATTTACATGCCAAAACTGGCCATAAAAGCTAACCAAACGAGGGCAGCCAAGCCTACTGTAAGCCTGCTATTTACTGTACAAAGAATGTACAAAAACCAAAGAACACAGACAAACATGAGCATTATATTACTTCACTCATGAAGGTTAACTTCCCTAGATGGGAAGAAGGAGACCTGATCAGATAGATCGCGCACGCGGAACGCTATTTTCGATTCTACCGAACCGCCGATGCTACAAGGGAGGAGATTGATGTCATCCACCTCGAGGGAGATGTTATTTAGTGGTTTAATTGGTATGAGCACACCCATAGAGGTCTCTCTTGGTAGGGATTCAAGGAAGAACTACTTAATCGCTTTGGACCAATCGATTTCGACAACATTGACGGACAATTGGCGAAGATTCGACAAACCTCGACAATACAAGAATACCAAACAAGATTTGAACATTTATCTAACTAAAATATGGAATCCAAGAAAAACGATTGAACCACGAAGTACGAAGGATAAGGGTCACTCCCTAACCAGTCATGCCAAAGCCTTTAGCCCTCTCTACTGCCATCCGAACCCCCGTACTAAAAAATAAATAAGAGATGAGCTTCATGAATGATCGGCCAAGGGGTTATGTTAGCACTGTAATGAACCATGGAGCCGAGAACATCGCTGCAAAAAAGGCCAGCTTCTCAAGATTGAACTAGTAGATGATGAGGATAGTGAATCATCTGAAGAAAATCTCAAACCCAAAGATGAAGCCATGGAGGAAGAGACCCAATTGGCCGACTACGTATTGCACATGTTGGTCGGCCACTCCAACCCACAGACAATGAAAGTTGGAGGACTTCTTAAACATCAACTGAGTACCATTTTCATTAATACGGGTAGCACAAATAACTTCCTCAATAGCAAGATTTTTGCACGTATGCTTCTTTAAATCAAAGGTTGTAACAAGTTTGACATAAAGGTCATTGACAGTCGAATCCTCAATTGTGACTAATGGTGCTTGCGGGTAAAATTCCTATTATAAGACTAAGAAGTGGTAGCCGATTTCTTCCTCCTACCTATCGATGATTATGAAGCCGTGCTTGGGATTAAATGGCTCATAATATTAGGTGACATATCCTAAAATTTCTCTAAACTAATCATGAAGTTTTATTGTAAAGGGAGATAGGTCACATTGCGAGGTAAGCATGAGAGCCATATTTTCACAATTTCGATGCTGCGAATGGAGGTGTTACGCAAAACAAATGGTGGATTTTTGGTGCATATACAATAGCCATCAAAGGAGGAAAAAGTACAAAATTCAGATCCTAAGCTTGCCCCCTTGCTGGACAAATTCATGGATGTTTTCACGGAGCTGCGTGGGCTTCTTCCTAACCAGCCGCATGACCACCATATACCTATTTTGCTGAGCAAACCTTCAGCGAATTTGAGACCGTACCACTATTCTCACTTGTAGAAGGATGAGATTGAGAACATCGTCAAGGAGATGCTTGGCACTAAAGTAATTCGATCAAGTTGTAGCCCTTATTCCTCGCCGGTGTTGCTAGTGCACAAAAAGGATGGTACATGGCAGATGTGCATTGATTATCGGGCTTTGAACACCTTCACCGTCAAAGACAAATATCCTATACCAATCACAGATGAGCTCTTGGATGAACTAAAGGGAGCCTGAGTCTTCACTAAATTGGATCTCTATTCTGGTTATCATCAGATTCGAGTATGCATTAAAAATATTTCAAAAACTGCATTCCACACACATAATAGCCACTATAAGTTTTTGGTAATACCTTTCGGACTTACGAATGCTCATTTTACTTTTCAAAACTTGATGAACGATATTTTTTGAAGGTTTCTACATAAGTTCATATTAGTATTTTTGATGATATCCTCATTTATATCCCTACACTTGATATGCATTTTCAGCACTTACGAACTGTTCTAATAATTCTTCGGGAGAACACTCTTTATGTTAAATAATCAAAAGTATAACTTTTTACAACATAAAGTAGCGTATCTAAGGCACATTATATCAGAGGATGGAGTGATGGTAGACCCGATGAAGATCGAGGCAATGCAATGATGGTCGAGACCTACAAATATATAATAGCTGTGTGGTTTCCTTGGAGTCACGGGCTACTACTAAAAATTTATGAAAGATTATGACAAGATCAATGCCCTACTCACATCCCTATTGAAGAAAGACTCCTTTTTGTGGTTGGATAAAGCCTCTGCAGCCTTTGAATCACTCAAGGCAACCATGATGAAGACGTCGGTCCTAGCGCTACCCGACTAGCCGCACCTTCGTGATTGAGGCCGATGCGTCCAAAGTTAGAATTGGGGCTGTTCTAATGCAAAATGGCAAACCCCTTACTTACACTAGTAAAACTTTATCTCCCTCACATCTTAAAATGTCAGTGTATGATAAAGAAATGCTTGCTATCATACACGCCGTCACGAAGTGGAGACCCTACCTGATCGGTCGATGCTTCAAGATTAAGACCGACCACTGAAGTCTTAAATATTTTTTGAAAGTAGAAAATATCTTCCCTGGAGCAGCAATGATGGGTAACTAAACTTCTTGGCTTTGATTATGAAATTATTTATCGAAAGGAGAAAGGGAATGCTGTTGCAGATGCTCTATCATGGCTACCGGGACAAGCCAAAATTTTAGCCATCTCCCTTCGCTCCATCGAATTCCTTAAAGTCATCAAGGCAGAATGAAAGAATGACACAGAGACCAAAGACATCATAGAAAAATTGGAGAAAGATATGGGTTCCATGGGCCACTGCACTTGGGATTCGAAGGACCTGCGCTACAAAAGCCGAATTATGATTGTTCCTTCTTCCCCTTGCATCCCGATTATTTTACATGAGATACAGTCTTCACCTTCAGCAATGCACTTTGGATTTTTGAGAACATATAAAAGGGTGAAGCAGAACTTCTTTTGGAAGGATATAAAAAAATTAATATATAATTATGTATCCAAATGTGATGTATGCTAGCAGCAGAAGGGTGAAATAGTGGCAAATCCGGGAAAACAACAACCAATACCTATACCAGACTCAGAATGGACAGACTCTCCATGGATTTATTAAAGAACTACCACCATCTCATGGTAAAAGCATGATTTTTGTGGTGGTAGATCGTTTAACCAAATATGCTCATTTCTGTGCTGTGAGACATCCCTATACCGCTGTCAATATTGCTTAACTTTTTATGAAAAATATTATAAAATTATATGGGATGCTAATGTCGATTGTGAGCGACCGTGACAGGGTGTTTACAAGTAAATTTTGGATCGAGCTCTTCCAACTACAAGGCACTCAATTGAAGATGAGCATAGCCTATCATCCAGAGACAGATGACCAAACAAAAGTGGTGAATAGATGCCTCAAGACTTACGGTGCTTCACTATGACTGACCCAAAGAGTGGATAAGGTGGCTTCCTTGGGCCGAATGATGGCACAATACAACTTATCATTCATCAACTAGATGTACCCCTTATGAGACATTGTATGGCCGACCGCCTCCTGTAATATCGAAATATGTAATTGGTATGACTAAAATAGATTAGGTCGACCAAAACTTAATTGATAGGGATAAGCTTCTACAGCTGCTGAAAGACAACCTAACTGCCGCTCAAGCCCATATGAAGCAATAAGCAAACACTCACTAGAGCGAGCGAGAATTTTTTGGTGGAGATTGGGTCTACCTTCGCCTACAACCATACAAGTAACTGTCATTCAACACCAAAGCATTGATGAAGCTATCTCCATGATTCTATGGACCATATCAGATTTTGGAGCATATTGGGGCCATGACATACAAATTAAAGCTTCTAGATGATGCTAAGATCCATCTCGTCTTCCACATATCATTGCTAAAGTCGAAATTGGGAGAACACAAGTTGGCACAGACTCAGCTATCGAACACTACAAATGATACGAGATTGAAGCTCAACCTGAAGCTATACTTGATCGGAGGATTATGATGCATCGTTGATATCCTTTAACTGAAGTACTCATGAAATGGAATAACTTACCATCCACAGATATAATGTGGGAGTCTTGGAGCTGAAGACCCAGTTCCTAAAGTTTATGGATCTTCAGCTTTGAGGACAAGACTGATTTTAAGAGGGTAGGCTTGATAGGACTCTAGCAGGGTTGAGTCCTAATCACCCTAGAAGTAGTCAATAAAAACCATGTGGGATTGTAATAAAACCCCACCTAGCCACTTCTATCCTATAAAGAACTATGGCTAGGGTTTAGATTAGGGCCTTAGGGTTTAGTGGCCGCCGCCTCCTTTACTGGGCTGGTCGGCCAAGGTTTCCACCTACTTATATCGACTATAGAGTCAACCTAGTTGCCGCCTACACCTACTAAGGTAGGTCGGCTATAGGAGGGGCAAAAGGGAGAATTTACTTAGGATACACCACCTTAGGTCTAGGGTTTTGAGCCCTATATAAGCTTGTACCCTCCACCTCTTTTGATCAAGCAAGATTAATCTTTTCTTCAGCATTTGTGCTGAGTTCTAGGAGGGAGAAACCACTATAGCATTCTAAAGGTTGATCCCCCTCGAAGATCAAAATCTATAGGGCTCCTTTTGGTGTTCTATCAACTGGTTTGGTGAAGATATCTGAAAATTCAACAAGTATTTAGAGTAGATTTGGATCTTCAATCTTTATTGGCTTATTCATTTGTAGTTGTTGTAGTTGTATTAGGAAGCCATTGTGTATTTTTTTGTAGGACCTTCTCCACGTGCTGCATCGAAACTATTTTTACTTCGCTTCCTCGTTTCCCGTGTAGGGTGGTCACCTGTTTCCCTCTGCTAAAAAATTTCATAATTAATATCAAGAAATTTTAATAAACATTACCTAGTGTGGATAACCATTTGACTGCAAGAACTGCCTTATAATCATTAAGTGAGAGGAGGTAAAATTCGGTAAAAATTTCTTGGCCCTATAAAGTTAACTTCACCCGCGGGCATTTTTGGTGGCACTTCAAGATTCAACCATCAACCACCTTAATGTCAAACTTGCTACATTCCTTGATTTGGAGCATCATTCGGGAGCAACCTTACTATTTATAAAGTTGTTGGTGCTCTTGGCTAATGGGTTGTTGCTTGAGAAAACCTCTAATCTTCATCGTCTGCAGATTCACGTAGCCAGCTAGAGCATGGACCATCCAATCAGCTAGTTGTGGTTCCTCCTCCATGTCCTCCTCTTCGTGCTTAGATTCTTCAATGAGCTTGATCATGAGAAGCCTCCCTTTCTTGTAATGATGTTCGTGGCTCCAAGGTTCGTCGTAGTGTCAACACAAACCTTTCGCAGATCTGTCATGAAGTTCTTATTCTTTCATTAATTTTTTTGGCTAAAAGGGTCAGTTGGCAGTAGGAGGAGCCGAAGGCCTAGGTGCTATTGGTCAAGTGATAACCTAGTCCTTTAGACGTTTTGGTTCAATCGCTCCTCTTCGGGTCACGTGAAGGAGATAGCCGCGATTAGTGTGTACGGTTGTCGTGCCTTAACTTCTCGAATCTCCAATTTCAATCCTTCTATGAAAGTTCGTAATAATTATTTTTCAGACCAATCTCTTATTTGGTTAGATAATATTTCAAACATGATATGGTATTCTTGAATTGTGGAAGTCTGTTAGGACCCTAACTGAGTTGGGTCTTAGTCAATTGAGTCAAGTCCTTAGATTGGGTCTTATTGACCAACCTAGACCTGACATTAGGTTGGCTAGGATGGACTCAGTTCAAATCCTAGTAGGGTTATGATTCGATTGAACTAGAGTCAGGTTAGGAGTCGAAGTTGGATATGGGTCAGAGTTAATTGAGTCATGAATGTAACAAACCCTAATCTAGTCGTCATCCTAATATGACCCTAGTAAGGTTGGGTCCTAATTAATCAAGTAGTAATTAATAAAACCCTAAAAGATTATAATAAACACCAACCTAGCCACATACTATCATATAAAGCAGGTCGACTAGGGTTAGGGAAGGAATCTTGGAGCCTTAGGGCTTCCTAGCCGTCACCCCCTCTTACTGGGTAGGTCGACTAGGGTTTGAGTGATAGGACTCCAATAGGGTTGTGTCCTAATCTCCCTAAGAAGTAGTCGATAAAACCCTACTAGATTGTAATAAAACCACTCCTATCTTATAAAAGAGTGTGAATATGGTTTAAATTAGCCCTTACGACTTAGTGGTTGCCACCTCCCTTACTGGGTTGGTCGGCCAGGGTTTCCCCCTGCTTAGGTCGGCTATAGAGCCAACCTAGCTGCCCCCTATTCCTATTAAGGCAGGTCAGCTATAGGAGTGCAAAGGGATAATTTTACTTAGGTAAGCACCCCCTTAGGCTAGGGTTTTGATTCCTATTTAAAGATGTAGCTGCCCCTCCTCTTGAATCAAGCAATTATCAATTTTATTTTAGCCTTATGCCGAGTCTAGGAGGGAGGAACCCCTATAGTATTCCAAGGGTTGATCCCCCTCAAGGATCAAAATCTATAGAGCTCCTTCTAGGTTCTATCCTCTGATATTAGAGCAGCGATCTTTCTGCCCTTGTAGCCATCATCTATGCCTCCACCTTCCCAAGCAATTCGTACAATTGCTTTTGATGTTGCCTCCATCATCGCCCACAAAGCTGCATATTCATCAATCTACTGCCTTCCTCTGTGTCAACATCAAAGATCTGGTAAAAACTCCAAAGCCCATGCCTCTTGCTACTACTATTCCTCTATCTTATATATAGGAGAAGTTTTTCCAAAATGTTCTTGTTGTAAAATTTTTCCATTGCAAATGTTATCATCGTTGCAAAGGCGAAATGCTACAAAATTTTTTAACTAATTTTTGCTTCTTGGAACTAAACTTTTAATCATCCTTTTTGGCTGAAACTTTTATACACTTTCGTAGATCGTCTTAGCTTTTATTTAGGACTCATCTCATAAAAAAACTCCTTCTAAATCTAGACTTATAGTGCTGTAATTCTTTGTCATGTAGTGTTGAAATTTTATGATGGAGAATCTGCCTTTTGTCTATTAGACTCTTGAAACTAAACTTTTGTTCATCTTTTTTGGCCAAAATATTTATACAATTCCAAAGATCAACTTTCCTTTTATCTAGGATTGATTTCTTAAAAAAATTCTTTCTAGAACTAGTTTTCTTGTGTAATATTTCACCAGCATGTAGTTTTGGAATTTTTATAATGAAGGATCTACGTTTTATCTTTTGCCCTATTTCCCTACTGTTATGCTACCAAAATTTCACCAAACTTTTAATTAGTATTCCCAACATCTAAACTAAGGGTTTTTGCTTAATTTTCTTATACTTTCCTCTAGAAATTATGTCGAGAAGTCATCATTTCTCCGACGTAAAGTTTGTTTGGCAGGACTGCACATCGTTGTTCTTTTTTTATATCAAATTCTATCTGATTTAAGTGCTATTTTTTGTGAGATTTTAGACTTTCTTTTCCTCATCACCAAACCCTACTATCCTTACTAAAAACCTTTCAAAATTGTACCCTAAACTGAAACCAAACAGCCACCCAAATTAGCCCTAACCACAGCCTATTTCCTTATCGATCCACTTAGCTTTTCAGCCAACTTTCCTTACTGATACACCTACCTTTGTTGCCATCTATCCCAGATCTAAAATCTATTTCCCTAACCTTCATCTACTACTATCATAGCCCTAAAATCATACTAATTTGTAGCCTAAACTCCATAAAATCGTAACCCTAAATCGCACCCAAAACAGCCACAAACCGCACTAAAAACTGAAGCCTTCGGTCCACCAATCTTTTAGCCGCCCAATCTCCCTTATTCCTTCAACCGCAGTATGCATCTTTCACTGCCCAATGTTGCCAATAGTGACCTCTTGCTGCCATCCTCCTTGATCGCAGCCAGCAGCGATCCTTGCAGTAAAAAGCTACCAACAGTGATTTTTTATTGTAATTTGTTTACATCGGAGCCCACAATAATCGTTCGCTGCCAACTATCTCGATCGTGGCCAGCAACAAATTGAATGTAACAGCAGTGGTCTCCTGCTCCATACCACTACTGCCGTTCTCCGCAACAGCTGTATACATCGCTACCCCATCTTCCTCCTATTGCAGCCGCACCCTTGTTGCAATTGACGCCACTTGCAGCCACGAAGTTACAGTGCAGTCGCAATCAGCATTGCTGCTGCCCTCTTCTTCCTCCACCGTCGTTGCGACCCTTGGCTGCCATCCTCCACTTAGAGACTTCACCCCCATAGTCCCGACATTACTTCCATTCATTTCCTTTAACTCAAAAATTGCAGCTACACTTTTCAGTCGGTTTGTTTGACAAGTTGGAGATCCTTACATCATGATATCGCTAGGCTTATTCGAAGCCAAATTGACGGCTTTTGAGACACGTATGGATGCTAAATTATGCACTCTCTTCGAGGAGTTTAGATTGGACCGATCACCAAGCCCAAGAAGATCACAACATGGAGCAAATTCTGATTGCAAAAAGAACCCATCAGAGATAAGAAGTGAGGATAAGACATGGCAGCCCTACACTTCGACAACTTCAATCTCCTTTGTATAACTTCAAGATGGACACCTCAATCAAGATGCTCAGAGCATGAGAGCCACATCCTAGCTAAAAGCATATAAACCTTCAGCACTAATCAATTACAAGAACCTTGACAAAGAAATAACGAAGATCCGTCAAACCTCTACCTCCAAGAGTACCAAATCAGGTTTAAAAGGTTAACTAATTAAACTTGTGATTGGTCTGAAAAATAGATATTGAGGACTTTAATTGAGGGCTTGGAGTCAGAGATTTCAGAAGAAGTTAAAGCATGACAACAGTACACAATTAAGACAACCATCTCCTTCACATGACTACACGAAGGTAAGCTGAACTAAGATGCTTGAAGGACCAAAGTCGTTGCACGATCAGCAACATAGAGACTCTCAGCCCTATCTACCACCAACCGATCATCTCAGCTGAAAAAGTTAACAAGAGAAGAGTTTCGTGACAGATCGGCAAAGGGCCTATGTTGACATTGTAATAAATTGTAAAGCCGAGACCACCATTGTATAAAGAGAGACCTCTATTGGTTGAGCACACTAAAGAACCTAAACTCAAAGATATGGCTCTCGAGTCCAAGGAGAAAGATATGAAGAAAAAATCACAATCAGCCGCCCGCACCTTTCATGCTCCACCACAGATATTAAACATTGATGGCTTCATCAAGCATCAGCTCGTCACCATCCTCGCCGACACTAGGAGCTCCAACGACCTTATGAATGACGAAAGAAAATAGGTGACCTTATGTGGGAAAGGAGAGAATGAAGAAAAGATGATCTCGACACAGTGCTTGGAGAAGCTCGCTGAAATCTTAGGCACGTCCGCTGAACCGAGTCGACTACTTCCTACCAGACTACATGACCCCCGTATGTTGGTCTTATAAGGGGAACCACCAACACATATTTAGCTATATTGATGTCCACATTTTCAGGGCACTGAAGCTAAAAAGATCGTCCAGGAGATGCAAGAGATATGGATCATTTGACTACAACCTTCCTTTTTAATGACACTTTATCTCTAAAAACTTTACCTCTTTGTCTATAGGGATAAGCTCTTCCTGAAGTGTCATATTCAACTGAACCAGTTATGGGTTCTGATGTAGTACTCCCTCATCTCGGGCTACTTCCATGACTTCACTGAGGAGCGAACCATGATGCTAAAAGTCTTTCCTGATGATGACCTCGAATCCACAGCCCACGATTGCAAGAAGGAACAGGAGAAAGGCATCCACATGACACTCAAAGCCATGATGCCATATATATCGATGCTAGCATTACCTGAACATGGAAATGTGTTTGTACTTGGAGCAAACACATCCAGAGTTGGGATCGACGCTACCCTTATGCAAGATGGTCGACTCCTAATTCACACTAAGGCTTCCCCCACACTTCACACAAGATTTTTAAAGGGGATACTTATTGCTACTAAATTTAAAATTTGGCTGGGTCCATGGCACGAAAGAGAGTAAGCCCAAAAGAATTACAATCCATGCTCATGCCAGCATATGCAAAGAAGAAATGGCCTCCCGACAAACTTCAGAATGGACGAAAAATTGAAGATCGAGTTTTCTTACACCTTCACCTCAATCAGCAAGAAACTTCAGCCTTAAGGAAGTGGTCTCCCTATTTCTTTAGGCCTTACAAAATTGGGGATCACATTGGAGCCCTAACTTGCAGATCAGATTTACACACCAGATTAAGATTACAATTGATCCACCGGGTATTCCACCTCCAATAGAAATTTAAAGAAGATGACTCAGCCCAAATCCTTCCAACTAACACCCCAGCTGATGAGGAGGCCAAAATTCAGTTGATAATAGCATGAGAATCATATCAGGAGCTGAAGACCTGGTTTCCCGAGTTTATGAAACCTCAGCCTTAAGGATAAGATTGATTTTAAGAGGGCAAGTTTGATAGGACTCCAACAGGGTTGAGTCCTAATCTCCCTAAGAAGTAGTTAATAAAACCCAGCTAGATTATAATAAAGTCACTCCTATCTTATAAAGGAGTATGGCAAGGGTTTAGATTAGCCCTTAAGACTTAGTGGCTGCCACCTCCCTTACTGGATTGGTCAGCCAAGGTTCCCCGTACTCAGGTCGGCTATAGAGCCAACCTAGTCGCCCCCTATTCTTATTAAGGCAGGTTGGCTATAGGAGGGAAAATGGATAATTTTACTTAGGCAAGCACCCCCTTAGGCTAGGGTTTTGATCCTATTTAAAGATGTAGCCACCCCCCCACCCCCCTCTTGAATCAAATAATTATTAATTTTATTTCAGCCTTGTGCCAAGTCTAGGAGAGAGGAACCCCTATAGCGTTCCAAGGGTTGATCCCCCTCAAGGATCAAAATCTATAGAGCTCCTTTTGAGGTTCTATTATTGAGGAGGGAGCATTTGAGGAATTGAAGTGATAGAACCCTAGATGGAGCTATATAAATTTTGATCCTTAAGGGGGATCAACTCTTGAAATACTATAGGGGTTCCTCCCTCCTAGATTTGGCGCAAGGCTGAAATAAAAATAATAATTGCTTGATTCTAGAGAGGGGGTGACTACATCATTATATAGGGATCAAAACCCTAGCCTAAGAGGGTGCTTGTATAAGTAAAATTACTCCTTTGCCCCTCCTATAGCCAACCTGCGTTAATAGGAACAAGGGACGACTAGGTTGGCTCTATAACCGACCTAAGCAGGGGGAAACTCTGGCCAACCAACCCAGTAAGGGGGCGATGGCCACTAAGCCCTAAGGGCTAATTTACACCCTATCCATACTTCTTTATAAGATAGGAGTGACTTCATTACAATCCAACAGGGTTTTATTGACTGCTTCTAGGGAGATTAGGACTCAACCCTGCTGAAGTCTTATCAAACCCACTCTCTTAAAATCAGCATTGTCCTTAAGGCTAAAGTTCCATGAACTCAGGGAACCGGGTCTTTAGCTCCTCACTAGCTTAGGTGTAAGTTGGAAGAACTTGAGCTGAGTTATCGTCTTTAAATTTCTATTTGAGGTTGGATACTTGGAGGATCAACTATAATTTTGATCTGGTACATAGATCTGATCTCTAGGTTGGGGCCCCAATATGATCCCCAATTTTGCAAGGCCCAAAGAAATAGGAAGACCACTTTCTTGAGGCTTGAATTTTATGCTAGTGGAGTTGGAGATGAAGGGGGACTTGATCTTTCTTAGGAAACTTTCTTCTGCTCTGGCGTTTGTCAAGGGGAAGTTTCTTCCTTGCATGGGCTGCCACATGGTTAGTCTTTACTGATAGCCAATCTTTCTTCTGGAATGGTGACTGCCCTCTCGTGTGGTTTAGGATGATGAGAGCCCAATCTGGCGTAATAATTCTAGTTTAACTCTTCTTTCATGCCATAGACCTGTATCTAACCATATTTTAAATTTGGTAGTAATTAGTATCTCTTGTAAAAACCTGTATTAAGTGTGAGGGAAGCGTTGGTGTAAATTAGGAGTCGACCATCTTGCATAGAATAGTTTAAATTCCAACTCCTGACACATCAGCCTCAATGACCAAAGTGCGATCGAAATCAGGCAACGCTAGGACCGACGCCATTGTCATGGCTACCTCGAGTCATTCGAAGGCTGTGGAGGCTTTATCTAGCCACAAGGGGTCTTTCTTTAGTAAGGACATGAGTGAGGCACTGATCATATCATAATCTTTCATAAAATTTTGGTAGTAGCCTGTGAGTCGAAGGAAATTACGTAATGATTGTATGTTTGTAGGTCTCGACCATCCTTGCATTGTCTCGATCTTTGTCGGGTCCACCGCCACTCCATCCTCTAATATAATGTGCCCAAGATACTCCAATTTATGTTGTAAGAAGCTGCACTTTGACTGTTTAACATAAGGAGTATTCTCCTGAAGAATCATTAAAACAGTTCGTAAGTGCTGAAAATGTATATCAAGCGTAGGGCTATAAATGAGAATATCATCAAAGAATACCAATACAAACTTGCATAGAAAACTCTAAAAGATGTCATTCATCAGACTTTGGAAATCAGAAGGAGCATTCGTAAGTCCGAAAGACATTACAAGAAACTCATAGTGGTCGTTATAAATGCGAAATGTAGTTTTCATAATATCTTCAGTGCATACCCGAATATGATGGTACTAGGATCGAAGATCCAATTTAGTGAGGACTTGGGCTCCTTTTAATTCATCCAAGAGTTTATCTACGAATGGGATAGGATATTTATCCTTGATGGTGATGGCGTTTAGAGCCCAGTGGTCAATGTACATATGCCACGTACCATTTTTCTTGTGCACTAGCAACACCGGTGAGGAGTAAGGGCTGCAGCTCAGTAGAATCACCTCGGTGTCAAGCATCTCTTTAACAATATTCTTGATCTCATCCTTCTGCTAGTGAGGATAGTGGTATAGTCATAAATTTGCTAGAGGTTTGCCTAGCAAATAGGAATGCAGTAGTCATGCAGTCGGTTAGGGGACAGCCCACGTGGCTCCAATAAAACATCCGCGAATTCATTCAAGCAAAGAGCAAGCTTAGGATTTGAGTTTTGTATGTTCTCCCCTATAGATAGCTGTTGAATATGCATCAAGAATTCATCATGTGCTTTGTGCAAAATTTCTCCATTTGTTGTGATGAAATGGTGAAAATTTGGCTCCCGCGCTTGCCTCGTAACATGACATATCTCCCTTTGTAATAAAATTTCATGATTAATTTAGGAATTTTCTAGGAGATGTCACCTAGTGTTGTGAGCCATTTGATCTCAAGTATGGCTTCATAATCATCGATAGGTAGGAGGAAGAAATCATCTACTACTTCTTAGTCTTGGAGGAGTAGTTTCACCCGCGGGCACCGTTGGTCGTAATTAAAGATTCGGCCGTCGATGACCTTTACATCAAACTTGTTGCAACCTTTGATTTGAAGTGCCAAATATGCAATGACCTTATTATTGAGAAAGTTATTGGTGCTGCCCGTGTCGATGAGAATGGTGATGAGTTGTTGTTTTAAAAGTCCTCCAACTTTTATTATCTACGGGTTGGAATAGCCGACCAATGCATACACTGCGTAGTTGGCCAGTTGGGACTCTTCCTCCATGGCTTCTTCTTTAGGTTCTAGGGCTTCTTCAGATGTTTTATTGTCCTCATCCTCCATTGGTTCAATCACGAGGAGTTGGCCCTTTTTGCAGTGATGTTCACGGCTCCATGGTTCATCGCAATGCCAACACAACTCCTTGGCCAATCATTCACGAAGCTCGTCTCTTGTCAACTTTTTTGGTGCTAGGTCTTGGATGGTAGTATAGGGGGTAGTAGGCCTCAGTCTGGCTGGTCGGGGAATGACCCTTGTCCTTCGTACCTCATGGTTCAATTGTTCTTCCTAGATACGCGTGAAGGAAATCGCCGCCATAAGAGTGTACAGTTGCCGCACCTTTACTTCTCCTCGGATCTTTGACTTTAGGCCCTTGATAAAAGTATTTAAAAGTTATTTCTTAGACCAATTCTCAGTTTGGTTAGATAAATACTCAAACCTTGTTTGATATTCTTGTATTGTAGAGGTTTGACGAATCTTTACCAATTGTCCGTCGATGTTGTTAAAATCGGTTGGTCCAAAGCGGTCTAGTAGTCCTTCCTTGAATCGTTGCCAAGAGAGTCCTCCATGGGTGTACTTAAACCAATTAAACTACTGAATAGCATCTCCCTCGAGGTGGATGGTAGCAATCTCTACCCGTGTGGCGTCGACAGTTCGGTAGAACCGAAAATAGTGCTCCGCATACGAGATCCACCCTATCGGGTCTCCTTCTTCCCATCTAGGGAAGTCAACCTTCATGCATGGATTATTGAGATCAGAGGTGATGTGGCCATGTTCTTGAGTATCGTCTTACTGATCTGAAGTTTCTCTGTGTTGTGATTTCCTCGGGTTCGACAGTCGACCAATGCTGAATTCAGCGAAAAGAGATTGCATCTTCTCTTCCATACGGTTTCCAAAGGCTTCAAGCTTTATATTGATAGCCTCCTCTGATGCCATAATATATGCATCTAGATATGTAATATTGATATCTTTTTTCTGTTGTCGGGTTAGTGGCATGGGAATTTTGGAGAAGGTGGTGGCCGGTTGAAAGGTGAATCGGTTTGGATGGAAGTAGGCTACGATTTAGGGCATATTTGGGGCTACAGTTTTGTGGAGTTTAAGCTGCAAATTGGTGTGGTTTTAGGGCTGTGATAGTAGTAGATAATGGTTAGGAAAATAGATTTTAGATCTGGGATAGATGGCAGCAAAGGTAGGTGTTTCGGTAAGGAAAGTTGGCTAAAAAGGTAAGTGGATCGATAAGGAAGTAGGCTAATTGAGGTGACTGATTTAGGAGCTTTTTGTATTCGATTTAGGGTAATATTTGGAAGGATTTTTATTGAGGATGGTAGGGTTTTGAGATGAGAAAAAGAGAGTCCAAAATTTCACAAAAAATAGCACTCAAATCTGATAGAATTTAGTAAAAAGAAGTGTTGTGATGTGCTATCCTACTGAACCGATTTTATGTTGGAGAAACGATAACTTCTCAACATAAATTCTAGAATAAAGTTCAAGAAAATTATATAGAAACCCTTAGTTCAGATATTGTTAATACTAGTAAAAATTTTAACAAAATTTTGGCAGCATAACAGTAGGGAAATAGGGAAAAGACGAAAGGTAAATTCCTTCATCATAAAATTCCAAAACTGCGTGATCATTAAAGATCGCACAAAAAAACTAGTTCTAGAAGAAGTTTTTTTATGAAATTAAATCTAAATGAAAGACACTTGATCTTGAGAATTGTGTAAAAATTTCAGCTAAAAAGGATGAACAAAAGTTTGGTTTCAAGAGGCTAATATACGGAAGGCAGATTCTACATTATAAAATTTTAGTATTGTGCAATGAAGAATCATAGTGCTATAAGTTTAGATCTAGGAGTTTTTTCACGAGATCTATCTTAGATGAAAGCTAATATGATCTATGAAATTGTTTAAAAGATTTAGCCAAAAAGGATGATTAAAAGTTTAGTTTCAAGAAGCAACAATCGGTTGAAAATTTTTGCAGCGTTTCGCCTTTACAAGGATGATAACGTTTATGATGAACAAAATTTGCAGCGGATAAAATTTAAAAAAATCTTCAATATGTAAAGTAAGGAATCTTATAGTATTAAAGAGGTGTGGATGATAAAAATATATCAGAATTTCAGATCAAACATAAGGGGTAGCGATAGACTAATTTGATCTGCTACTGGGGTGGAAGGTGGAGGCATGTGTCGTAGCAATTATGGGAATTGCTTGGGAAGGTGGAGGTGGCTGAGATAACTCTAAGGATAGCAAGATCACTGCTCTGATACCAGATAATAGAACCCCAGATGGAGCTCTATAGATTTTGATCCTTGAGGGGGATCAACTCTTAAAACGCTGTAGGAGTTCCTCCCTCCTAGATTCGGCACAAGGCTGAAATAAAATTGATAATTATTTGATTCCAGAGAGGGGGCAGCTACATCATTATATAGGAATCAAAATCCTAGCCTAAGGGGGTGCTTACCTATGTAAAATTACTCCTTTACCCCTCCTATAGCCAACCTGCCTTAATAGGAACAAGGGGCGACTAGGTTGGCTCTATAGCTGACCTAAGCAGGGGTAAACTCTGGCCAACCAACCCAGTAAGGGGGCGATGGCCACTAAGCCCTAAGGGCTAATCTAAACCCTAGCCATACTCCTTTATAAGATAGGAGTGATTTTGTTACAATCTAGTAGGGTTTTATTGACTACTTCTAGGAAGATTAGGACTTAACCCTACTGAAGTCCTATCATGTAGCCTCCTAGTCATCGACCCTTTATTGGGCATGTCGGCTAGGGTAGAGGGTTGAAAGAAAAATTTAACTTAGGGGAGGATTCTCTCCAGGGTTAGGGTTTGGAGTCTTATATAAAGCCTGTAGCCACCACCACTTTTATTCAAGCAAGAAAATAATTTGCTTTCAGCCTTGTGGCCGACTACCTAGGAGGGAGGAACTCCTACAGCATTCCAAGGGTTGACCCCCTTTCAAAAATTTAATCTATGTTAGAATTGCTTCGAGGTTCTATCACCTGGTATCAGAGTATTGATCTTACTGCTATTGTTGCCCTTCTTGCCGCCCACCATAAGCCAACAATTCCTACAATTTCTACTGTTGACGCTGTCTCCACCGTCATCTCCCTTGTCACAGATCAAATCAATATGCTGTCGCTGTCATCAGTTGCATCAAAGATATGATATTATTCTATCACAAATACCTTATTACTGTTGTAATTTCCTATCCAAAAAATCCAAAAAGAAGTTTTTATCTATTCCTCGCTGCGAATTCTTATTATCATAAAGTTATCATCTTTGCGAACGAAGGAACGCTGTAGAAAATTTTTAGCCGCTTATTTGCTGCCTAAATGCCGATTATGTTGCCATCTTTTTGAATGAAAATTTTTATACACTTTCTATATCATCTTGGCATTGATCTATGTTTGATCTATCATTAGAATCATCTCTAAAAACATCCTTACATTGTTGCAACTCTTCGTCGTAAACTATTGATTTTTCAATGAGAATTCTGCTATGAAACTTTCATTGTTATTCTTATTGTTTTGCTGCCGAGACTCCCCGAAATATTTTTGTCATCCTTGCTATTATCAACATTGAGATCTTACTATTATTTCTCTCTAAAGAACCTCAGTTTATTATAGAAAATTTTATCAAGAAATCGTTGTCTCTTTGATGAAAAATTCTAGTTCTACAAATAAGCACATATTCGCTACATGCTGATAGAACCCCAGAAGAGCTCTATGGAGATTTGATCTCTAAGGGGGATCAACCCTTGGAATACTATAGGGGTTCCTCCCTCCTCAGGTCAGCCACAAGGCTGAAATAAAAGTATTTTTGCTTGGTGAAAAAAGGTGGAGGCTACAAGCTTATATAGGGCTCAAAACCCTAGTCCTAAAGGGGTACTTCTTAAGTGAATTCTCCCTTTTACCCCTCCTATACCCCACCCTGCTTAAATAAAGGGGGCAGTAGCCTAAGTGGTTGCACAAGCCACGCCCCTCTACTAGAAACCCTGGCTGACTAGCCCAGTAAAGGGGGCGGTGCCAAGAATCCCTAGGGCCCCAAAATAAACTCTAGCCATACTTCTTTATAGGATAGAGGTGATTAGGTGAGATTTTATTACAATCCCATAGTGTTTTATTGATTTCTAATTGGTTGAGTAGGACCCAACCTGCTGGGGTCCTATCAAGTCCGTCATCTTTAAATCAATCTTATCCTCAAGGCTGAGGTTCTATGAACTCAAGGAACCAAGTCTTCAGCTCCTCATATGATTCTCATGTGGTCATCAACTGAACTTTGGCATCCTCATCAGCTTGGGTATCGGTTGGAATGATCTAGGTTGAGTCATCTTTTTTAAACTTTCATTTGAGATAAGATACCTGGAGGATCAATTGTATTTTTAATTTAGTGCACAGATCTGATCTTCGGGTTAGGGCCCCAATGTGATCCCCAATCTTGCAAGGTCCAAAGTAGTAGGGGGACAACTTCCTTGAGGTTTGAATTTCCTACTAGTAGGGCTAGAAGTGTATGGAAGCTAGATCTTTAAGTTTGTCAGGAGGTCATTTCTTTTTTATATGGGCTGCCATATGGTTAGTCTTTAGTAGTAACCAATCCTTCTTCTGGTATGGTGACTGCCCTCTGGTATGGTTCAAGATGATGAGAGCCCATTTTGGTGTAAGCATGGATTGCAATTGTTTTGAGCTTACTTCTCTTTCGTGCCATGGACTTATATCTAGCCAAATTTTAAGTTTGGTAGCAATTAGTATCTCCTTTAAAAACCTCATGTAGAGTATGGGGAAAGCCTCGATGCAAATTAGGAGTCGGTCAACTTCCATAAGGGTGACACTGATCCCAAATCTTGATGTGTCTGCTTCAATCATAAACATCTGGCCATGACTTGGTGTGGGCGATATCATGGTTATGAGGGCTATAGTTCCACTCGACTAAGGTGGGACATATTTCTTTATAGTGTGAGGGATGATATTTTGTTGAGACCTACAAATGATCCTTCTCTTACTCTGATTTCTCCGCTGAAGGGGCTCAATTTTCTCGTGGTCTTAGGCCGTAGATCGAAAATCATCATCAAGGAAGACTTTGAGCATCATGGTCTAATCCTGGGTAAAGTCATGGAAGTCACCTGAGATTTGGAAGTGTTGCATCAGTAACCATGGTGAGTTCGTTGGGATGTAACACTTCATAAGTAACTTATCCTTAGAGAAAAGGATGTAGGGATGTGTTGTAACAAGAAATAAGCAAGGCCGAACAATCTATGTCATCTCTTCGGTGACCCTCTTAACTTTAATCTTTTGAGGTTGTGGGAAGCAATCTAGCCAACCATCCATTGGTAGAAGTTTCGGCCAATTTAGCAAAGGGGGGTCAGGTAGCTTGATAGGAGGTAGTCCGCTCGGTTTGGTGAAGGTGCCTAGAATTTCAGCAAGCTATTGGAGAGGGTTCTTATCTTCAATTTTCTTTGGTTTCATCTCTTGAAACTCTTGAATTTGAATTGAGAGGCTGCTAGATTCTTCTCTTGGTACCCTCTCCAAGTGCTTTATTATGGTCGTAGTCGCTTGGCTCCCTTGTAGAACCACCTGTTTTCCTTTGTTGAAAACTTTTATGGTTAGCTTCGAAAAATTTTAGAAAATGTCTCAAATCATGGACAACTAATCATTGCCAAGCACTACATCAAAATCATCGAGAGGGAGGAGGAAAAAATCAATAATTATGTCTTGATCCTGTAGAATCAGTTTCATCCGCGGGCACTTCTAGTTACACTTTAGGATTTGGTCGTTAGCTACCTTGATGTTGAACCCACTGTAATCTTCTTTTTGAAACATTAAACGAGCAATAACCTTGCTGCTCATGAAGTTGTGTGTGCTCCCAGTGTCAACGAGGATGATGATGGGCTACTATTCAAGAAACCCTTCAATTTTCAATTTCTACAAGTTTGTATAATCGACTAAGGTATGGATCATGTGGGTGGCCGGTTATGGTGTATCCTTTTTCTCGGATTCGAGAGCCGTATCTTCAAGTTTGGGTTCTTTAGTGGGCATAACCATCAGAAGTCTCTCCTTTTTACAATGGTGTTCTAGGCTCCATAGTTTATCGTAATGCCCACATAGACCCTTTATTCATCCATTACGAAGTTCTTCTCTTGTAGTTCCTTCGGCTAAGGGGCTCGACTACTAGTAGGTGGGGTTAAAAGCTTTGGTGCTACTGGTTGGGGAGTGACCCTAGCCCTCCGGGCTTCATGGTTTAATCGCTCTTCTTGACGTTGCGTGAAGGAGATGGCTACCGTAAGTGTATATGGCTATCGTGCTTTAACTTCTACCTGAATCTCTGGCTTTAAGCTCTCAATAAAAGTTTTCAATAGCTGTTTTTTAGACCAATCATAAAATAACCTTTCAAACTAGTTTGGTACTCTTGGATGGTGGAGGTTTGATGGATCTTTGCTAGTTCTTTATCCAAGTTCTTATAATCGATTGGTGCTAAAGGTTTATATATTGTTGATTGGGATATGGCTCTCATGCTATGAGCATCTTGATTGAGGTGCCCTTCTTGAAGTTGTGTGGAGGGGATCGATGTCATTGAGGTATAGGATTATCGTGTCTTAACGTTGCTTCTTATCGTTGATGGGTTTTTTTTACAATCTGAATTTGCACCACATGGTGATCTTATTGGGCTCAGTTATCGGCTCAATCTAAACTCCTTAAAGAAATTACGTAGTTTAGCATCCACATGTATCTCGAAAGCCTCCAATTTAGCTTCAAATAGTCCTACCGATGCCATGACGTAGGGATCTCCATCCTGTCAAATAAATCGATTGAAGAAGGTGGCTGCAATCTTTAGGTTGATGGTAGCAATGGCAGCAAGAAGATGGAAATAGCGACTGCGATGATACTACAAAATCATTAGGGCTACAGTGGTGAAGTCTCCAAGTGGCTGCTACATTTATTGAGGATAGCAGCCAAGGGGATCTAGATCATAAAGCAACAGTGATGGTGGAAGAAAGAGATGGAAGTAACGCTAGCTGCGGGTCTATGGTGATTCTGCAAGGTCATCAAGGCTATGGTGTTGTGATTTCCAAGTGGCTGATATTTGTTGGAAGATGATAGCTGAGGGATTTGAATCGGGAGGCAATAGTGATGGTGGAGGAAGAGGTGGGCAGCAGTGATGTCGATTGCGGCTAAAGTGCGACTTCGTGGCTATAGGTGGAGATGGTTGCAGTAAGGGTGCGGCTGAAATAGGAAAAGAAGGGGCCGCAGAGTGCACGACTATTATAGAGGAGGATAGTGGTGGTATAGAGCGAGAGACCATTGTTGGTCATGTTTAGTTTGTTGTTGGCCACGATCAAGGCAGTTGGTAGCGAAAGATTGTTGCTAGTAGCGTTTGTGCAACGAGAGATTGCTGCTATATGTGATCAAATTGCTGCTAGTCATGATGAAGATATATGGCAATGAGAGATCGCTATTGGCAACATTGTGCAGTGAGAGATGCATGCTTCGATTGAAGGGATAAGAAAGATTTAGTGGCTGAAAGTTTGGTGGATTGGTGGATGTATAAACTGCAGTTTTAGGCTCTTTTATGGTTGATTTGGGTGTGGTTTGGGGCTACAGTTTGGTGGAGTTTTATTGCTGTGATGGCAGCGGATGAAAGTTAGGAAAAGGATTTTGGATTTGTGGTAGATGACAGCAAGTTTAGAGGGAATTTGGTGAAGGTTTGCTGCGGTAGATGTAGTCTTCGCCGAAGTAGAATTATCACTGAAGAAATAGCATTTTCTCAATGAAAATTCCAGTGAAAAATTGAGAGATTTAGGGCTATGATGGTAGGGGGATGAAGATGAGAAAGAGAGAGTTTCAAACTCAAAAAAGATAGTAGCAAAAGCTAATAGAATTTGACAAAGGAACGTTGCGTACGTGCTATTCTGCCAAACATAATTTACATTGAAGAAACAATAGATTCTTGATGTAAATCCTAGTAAAAATCCAAGGAAATGGTGCAGAATTTTAATAGTAATACCTCGATTCATATGAGGACAATAATAGTAATTTAGACAAAAGTAATTTCGGTAGCGTAATGGTAGGAAAACTGATGCAAAGAAATAGGGTAGAATCTTCATCGTAAAATTTCAACAGTTTACGATAAGGATTTGCAACAATATAAGATCAGTTTTAGAAAGGAGTTTTATGATATATCAATCTCAAAATGAAGATAAGTTGATCTATAAGAACATGTAAAAATTTTGTCCAGAAAAGGTATTCAAAAGTTTAGTTTCTAATAGGACTCTAGCAGGGTTGAGTCCTAATTTTCCTAAGTAGTAGTCAATAAAACCCTACTAGATCATAATAATGCCACTCATATCTTATAAAGGAGTATGTCTAGGGTTTAGATTAGCCCTTTGGGCTTAGTGGCCGCCACCTCCCTTACTGGGTTGGTCGGCTAGGGTTTCCCCCTGCTTAGGTTGGCTATAGAGCCAACCTAGCCACCACTTGTTCCCTCTAAGGCAGGTAGGCTGTAGAAGGGGCAAAAGGATAATTTTAATTAGACAAACACCCTATGGGCTAGGGTTTGTAACCCTATATAATGATGTAGTCGCCCCCTCTCCTTTATTATACAATTATCATATTTTATTCAACCTTTGTGCCAAGTCTAGGAGGGAGGAACCCCCATAGTATTTCAAGGGTTGATCCCCCTCAAGAATCAAAATCTATAGAGCTCCTTCTAAGGTTCTATCATCTGGTATCGGAGTAGCGATCTTGCTGCCCCTGTAGCCGTCATCCATGCCTCCACTTTCCCAAGCAATTCCCACAATTGCTTTTGATGTCACCTTTATCGTCACCCACTAAACCAGAAATCCATCAATCTGCTGTCTTCCTCTGCATCAACATCAAAGATATGATAAAATGATAGGACTCCAACAGGGTTAAGTCCTAATCATCTTAGTACTAGTCAATAAAAAGCCTGTTAGATTGTGATAAAGCTACTCCTATCTTATAAATGAGTATGGATAGGGTCTATATTAGCCCTTAGGGCTTAATAGCTGCCATATCCCTTACTGGGTTGGTCGGCTAGGGTTCCCCCTTGCTTAGGTCGACTACAGAGCCACTTAGCCACCTCTTGTTCCTATTAAGGCAGGTTGGCTATAGGAGGGGCAAAGGGATAATTTTACTTAGGCAAGCACCCCCTTAGGCTAGGGTTTTGATCCATATTTAAAGATGTAGCCGCTCCCCCTCTTGAATCAACTAATTATCAATTTTATTTTAGCCTTATGTCGAGTCTAGGAGGGAGGAACCCCTATAGTGTTCCAAGGGTTGATCCACCTCAAGGATCAAAATCTATAGAGCTCCTTCTGGGGTTCTATCATCCGATATTAGAGCAGCGATCTTACTACCCCTGTAGCCACAAGTTTAATAAGAACATGGCTTAGTGGCCACCACCTCCCTTACTAGGTTGGTCGGCTAGGGTTTCCCCCTGCTTAGGTCGGCTATTGAGCCAACCAAGCAGCCACATGTTCCCTATAAGGCAGGTAGGCTATAGAAGGGGCAAAAAGATAATTTTAGTTAGGCAAGCACCCCATGGGCTATGGTTTGCAACCCTATATAATGATGTAGCCGCCCCCTCTCTTTTATTAAGAAATTATCATATTTTATTTAGCCTTTGTGCCGAGTCTAAGAGGGAGGAACCCCCATAGTGTTCCAAGGGTTAATCCCCCTCAAGGACCAAAATCTATAGAACTCTATCTAGGGTTTAATAGCTGCCACATCCCTTACTGGGTTGGTCGGCTACTTCTGTTAGATTGTGATAAAGCTACTCCTATCTTATAAATGAGTATGGATAGGGTCTATAAAAACCCTGTTAGATTGTGATAAAGCTACTCCTATCTTATAAATGAGTATGGATAGGGTCTATATTAGCCCTTAGTGCTTAATAGCTGCCACATCCCTTACTGGGTTGGCTAGGGTTCCCCCTTGCTTAGGTCGACTATAGAGCCAGCCACTTAGCCACCTCTTGTTCCTATTAAGGCAGGTTAGCTATAGGAGGGGCAAAGGGATAATTTTACTTAGGCAAGCACCCCGTTAGGCTAGGGTTTTGATCCATATTTAAAGATGTAGTTGTTCCCCCTCTTGAATAAACTAATTATCAATTTTATTTCAGCCTTATGTCGAGTCTAGGAGGGAGGAACCCCTATAGTGTTCCAAGGGTTGATCCCCCTCAAGGATCAAAATCTATAGAGCTCCTTCTAGGGTTCTATCATCCGATATCAGAGCAACGATCTTACTACCCCTATAGCCACTACTTTAATAAGAACAGGGCTTAGTGGTCGCCACCTCCCTTACTAGGTTGGTCGGCTAGGGTTTCCCCCTGCTTAGGTTGGCTATTGAGCCAACCTAGCTGCCACCTGTTCCCTATAAGGTAGGTAGGCTATAGAAGGGGCAAAAGGATAATTTTAGTTAGGCAAGCACCCCATGGGCTATGGTTTGTAACCCTATATAATGATGTAGTCGCCCCCTCTCTTTTATTAAGCAATTATCATATTTTATTCAGCCTTTGTGCCAAGTCTAGGAGGGAGGAACCCCCACAGTGTTCTAAGGGTTAATCCCCCTTAAGGATCAAAATCTATAGAGCTCCATCTAGGGGTTTAATAGCTGCCACATCCCTTACTGGGTTGGTCGGTTACTCTTGTTAGATTGTGATAAAGCTACTCCTATCTTATAAATGAGTATGGATAGGGTCTATAAAAACCTTGTTAGATTGTGATAAAGCTACTCATATCTTATAAATGAGTATGGATAGGGTCTATATTAGCCCTTAGGGCTTAATAGCTGCCACATCCCTTACTGGGTTGGTCGACTAGGGTTCCCCTTGCTTAGGTCGACTATAGAGCCACTTAGCCACCTCTTGTTCCTATTAAGGTAGGTTGGCTATAGGAGGGGCAAAGGGATAATTTTACTTAGGCAAGCACCCCGTTAGGCTAGGGTTTTGATCCATATTTAAAGATGTAGTTGCTCCCCCTTTTGAATTAACTAATTATCAATTTTATTTCAGCCTTATGTCGAGTCTAGGAGGGAGGAACCCCTATAGTGTTCTAAGGGTTGATCCCCCTCAAGGATCAAAATCTATAGAGCTCCTTCTGGGGTTCTATCATCCGATATCAGAGCAGCGATCTTACTACCCCTGTAGCCACTACTTTAATAAGAACAGGGCTTAGTGGCCGCCACCTCCCTTACTAGGTTGGTCGGCTAGGGTTTCCCTCTGCTTAGGTCGGCTATTGAGCCAACGTAGCTGCCACTTGTTCCCTATAAAGTAGGTAGGCTATAGAAGGGGCAAAAGGATAATTTTAGTTAGGCAAGCACCCCATGGGCTATGGTTTGCAACCCTATATAATGATGTAGCCGTCCCCTCTCTTTTATTAAGCAATTATCATATTTTATTTAGCCTTTGTGTCGAGTCTAGGAGGGAGGAACCCCCACAGTGTTCCAAGGGTTAATCCCCCTCAAGGATCAAAATCTATAAAGCTCCATCTAGGGTTCTATCTGTTTCAACAAGACTCTATGTGGCTGAAAATTTTTCGTAGCAAATCTCCTTCACAACGATGATTATGTTTGCGACAGAAAGAATTCACAGCCAAGTAAGGATAGGAAATTCTCTTTGGAACATAAGGATAGAAATTTGTAGTACTAACAAAGTATGGGTGATCGAAATTTACCAGATCTTCAATGCAAATGATGGAGGCAGCAGCATATTGAGTTGATCTATAGCATGGGGATGATGGTGGAGGCGATGTCTAAAGCAATTATGGGAATTACTTAGATGGGTGGCGACGATAGAGATGACAATAGGGATAGTAAGATCACTGCTCTGATTCTGAATGATAGAACCCCAGAGGAGCTTTATAGATATTTGATCTTTGAGGGAGATCAACCCTTGGAATACTATAGGGATTTCTCCTTCCTAGGGTTGGTCACAAGGCTGAAATAAAAGTATTCTTGCTTGATAAAAGGAGGTGGAGGCTACAAGATTATATAAGGCTCAAAACCCTAGCCCTAGTCCTAAGTAAATTTTCCTTTTTGCCCCTCATATAGTACACCTTGATTAAATAAAGGGGGCGACGGCCTAAGTGGCTGCATAAGCCATGCCCCCTGCTAGAAACCCTAGCCGACCATCCTAGTAAAGGGGGTGGTGGTCAGGAAGCCTAAGGCTCCAAAATAAACCTTAGTCATACTTCTTTATAGGATAGAGGTGACTAGGTGGGGTTTTATTATAATCTGATAGGGTTTTATTGATTGCTACTTGGTTGAGTAGGATCCAACCCTACTTGGTTGAATAGGACCCAACCTTACTTGGTGACTAGGTGGGGTCCTATCACATACTCCCACCGAACCTTGTTAAACCTATTACTGTAGCCCATAACCTTGGTGACTAGGTGGGGTCCCTTCCAACCTTCATCCACTACCACCATAGCCCAAAATACTACCAAACAGTAGCCCAAATAGCACCCGAGACAACAACCTATTAAGCCTAAAATTCACAACCTTCATCCTTCGATCCACTAATCTTTCGGCCACCAAATCTCTCTTTATCCCTTCAACTACAGCATGCATCGCTATTGCACAATGCTGCTAGTAGCGATCTCTTGCCACCATCTTTCTTGGTCATGGCTAGCAGCAATCTCTCGCTGCCATCTACCTTACTCATAGCCAGTAGCGATCCCTCGCTGCACAACGTGGCCAGTAATGATCTCTTGCTGCACAACGCTACCAGTAGCAATCTCTCATAGCCTAGTGATCTCTCGCTGCACAATGCTGCCAGCAACTCTCATGTCCAGCAGTGATCTCTTACAGCTAGTAGCATTTTCCTCGCTCGTGGCCAACAACGATCTCTCGCTGCTCAATGCTGCCAGTAGCAATCTCTCACGACCAACAGTGATCCCTCGCTAAACAACATTGCCAACAACAATCTCGCGCTGCAACATGTGCTGCACACCATTGCCATCTCTGCTTCCCCTACTTTCAATAGCAATCTTCTAGCTGCTACCCTTCCTTTAGCATCCTCTGCTTTCACTGCTTCCAGCTCCATCAGTAGCTAGCAGCCCATGCTATCTCCGTACTCGCCTATAAACAACCATCACCTCCACTTACAGCCCATGCAGTCACATTGCAACCATAGCCAGTGTTGCTACTGCCCTCTTCTTCCTCCACTGTCACCGTTGCTTACCAATCCAGTTTCCCTCTACTACCATCCTCTAACAACATAGCAATCACTAGGAAACTACAACACCGCTCCTTTTTGTCCATTGCAGCCTCGACGATCTTGCAGCACCACTACAGCCTCGATGATATTGTAGCATCATGATAGCCACCCCTCTCATCACCATATTGCCACTACTGCCATCAATCTCAAGATTGTAGCTGCCATTTATCATCCTCTTACTACCACTATTGTCATCAACCTTAAGATTGCAGCCACCATCTCTAATTAGTCTATTTAAAATATTGGTGATCCATACTGTCATAGATAAAAATGTAAACAAGGTGTTCGATGAAATGCTCATGTTTGTCCATATCCTTTAGTTTATGTATATACCTTATACAGCAAGTAGCGGGCTTGCAGCAAGCTTGGCAGCCCTAGTTTGGTTTGCTTTATGACTGATTTTGGCTTGTAAATACGAGTGTCTTGTAAGCACTTGTGGAGACTTTGATATGTAATGGATCATTATTCTTTGTGTGCAACCTTTCTGAGTTTATAATGTCCATGGGTGTAATTTGCATTGGTTTTATGAAGTGTTTGCTTGAACAGTTATTTGTGGATCCCATTGGAATTGCTTCTTTTGGCCTGTTTTCTCTTTTGTAAGTCCTAAGGGACCCTAGGAGATCTCGGGAAAGGCTAACCTTTCCGAACGGACATGCATGGGTGCTGCATGGCTTAGGCAAAATCATCTAAGCCCGTGACATAGTAGTATCAGAGCAGGATAAGCACACGTAAAAACACTTGCCATACAAATATGAGGAGCCTAGCTGAGTTGTGTGGAGGATAGTTAGCATACGCAACCATTTTGGGGAAACAAACATTGAGATGTAAGGAAAAGAGTCGCTCAGAGGAGTGGTGATAGGACTCCAACAAGGTTAAGTCCTAATCTTTATAGAAGTAGTTAATAAAACCCTACTAGATTATAATAAAGTCACTCCTCTCTTATAAAGGAGTATGGGTAGGGTCTAGATTAGCCCTTAGGGCTTAGTGGCTATCACCCCCTTACTGGGTTGGTTGGCTAGAGTTTCTCCCTGCTTAGGTCGGTTATAGAGCCAACCTAGTCATCCCTTATTCCTATTAAGGCAGGTTGGCTATAGGAGGGGCAAAGAGATAATTTTACTTAGGTAAGCACCCCCTTAGGGTAGGGTTTTGAAATATATATAATGATGTAGCCGCCCCCTCTCTTGAATCAAGTAATTATTATCTTCAATTGAGCCTTTGTGCCGAGTCTAGGAGGGAGGAACCCCTACAGCGTTCCAAGGGTTGATCTCCCTTAGTGATCAAAATCTATAGGGCTCTTTCTGGAGTCTTATCAAGCGGGCATCTAAGTTTGGCATTTAGAGGAATGGCCACCATTTGCATGAGAGGCACCACGAGGACAAACATTGAGATGATTTTGATGGGGCAGACATATTGAGGAAGAGTTCCTCAAGGTAATATCTCCACAAAGCTTAATGGACCGAGCGAGTGATAATGAGTCATCACATGATCTCGAATGAGGTAATACATTGGTGGATGTATTTCGAGATCAATGGAGGGCTGACTCGTGGAATGTTGGATGCGAGGGCCACTATCAACTCAATACAAATCGAGGAGCTAAGTGACTTGGGTGGAACTTGGTGAAGTATCTAAGTCGCATGAAGGGAGTCGACATAGAAGATAGAACATAGAGCGAAGGCATAGAACTTTTCTTGGACAAAGGTCAAGGGTATGAACTCTTATAGAGGCAAAAGTGGGATCATATCATTCTATGGGTTCTTCATTTTAATGGGGTAGACTTATCTTGCATGGTGCCAAAGACAAAGGGAGCTTCAAGGCACATGCACCTTAACTCAGAGATGTATTTGACAGAGTAACTAAGGTGATTCAACTTACGGAGGTGAAGTTGAGATCAAGAGATCTTAGCACGGGGCAAGAGGACGCAGAGGTAGGTACTCTTGAAGAATATGCCATAGTATTACCATTCGAGTTGTCAGGAACAAGTGGTGCATAGCGGATATTATGTTGGTAGGGGATAGAGGCCTAGGATCCAAACAATGGCGCACCAATTCTAGCAAAGTCAAGGGACTTCAGGAGCTACTAGGCGACGGACTGTCCTAAAACTATGCTTCATCCGGGTGTGACCGAAGAGTGGGTAGACGAATATAAATTGCCAAGGGAGCAAACCAAATATCAGAGATGGTGGAGGCCCTATGATGTGCTAGTAGAGACCACACATGGAGAAGTCATAGTCTGAGTTCATCACACGAGAATCTATATGCAATAGAGATGTCACTAGAAGGTGACATGGTGCAACGGGTCACGGTGGAATAGTTTGTGACAATGCAATAAATGTGGACATGTCCCGTGAGGGATATGATCATATGGAGGTATGATCATAAACTACTTGGAGCTCCACTTTGGTGTACAACACAACAAGATGAAAGGCTATGGATTCAAGAAGTGAATGCTATGGTACCGCAGAGACATGTCTTCATGTGTGCATCAAAGCTTGCATTGGATGAAAGCCTTAATCATCAGCATATGGGGGCTATATACCACCGAGGAAGAAGTCTAAGTGCAAGTACTAGTGAGTCCATTGGAGGAGGACGTGATCATGTGAATGATCAGGAATTGCTAGGATCTCCACTTTGGTGCACAATGCAATGACAAGAAGGGCTGTGGATTCAAGGAGTGAATGCCATGGTACCACAGAGGTGAGTCTTCTGTGTGTGCGCATCGAAGCTTGCATCAGATGAAAGCCTTGGTCATCAGCATATGGGGGTTATGTACCACCGAGGGAGAAATCATATTGCAAGTACCAGTGAGTCCCATGGAGGGGACTTGATCATACAAAGGTATGATCGGAGCGGCCGGAGAGTTGGACTGCTTCAGTGCTCATATTCGTCAGAGGACAAAGCCGAGTAAGTAAACGTTACTACCAAGGGATCTAAGGAGAATAAAATCAGTGCGAGCCCTGCAACAAGATGGTGGAGGCCATGCATGCGAGTTCTAGTCTATCTTTTTATTGACCAAAGAGAACTTCTATGAGGACACAATGGTGTTGAAGTAGGTGGTCGAAAGGGGCGAGGAAACGATGACGAGTCCAGAGGGGTGATAGAACCCTAGAAGGAGCTCTATAGATTTTGATCATTGAGGGGGATTAACCCTTGGAACACTATAGGGGTTCCTCCCTCCTAGACTTGGCACAAGGCTGAAATAAAATTGATAATTACTTAATAAAAGAGAGGGGGTGGCTACATTATTATATAGGATTACAAACCCTAGCCCATGGGGTGCTTGCCTAACTAACCCTAGGATTGCAAACTACTTTAAACAAGGTAGTGACACATGTCCTCACCATATTTCTTATTTTTGGACTTAATGCGAGTCTTTTATAATTCATTTTATATTTTTTTTTAAGATTCACACTTAGGTCCTTAGCAATTAACTTTTAATATAAAATTATTTAATCAGGAGAATTAATAAATAATTCCTTAAATTTTACAAATGGGTCATCATAAATAATTTTAAAATATATCACTATAAATATTTCAGAAATGAGGGATATTACATTCTCCCTCCCTTAAAATAAAAATTTAGTCATCTAAATTTATCATACCTTCATCGACGAAAAGATGATGATAGATTTTCTTCATTTCTTCCTCTAGTTCCCAAGTTATTTCATCCATAGAATGATGCCTCCATATCACTTTCACTAGAGAAATGATCCGATTCCTTAGTATTTTTTCTTTCTTATCAATAATTTGTTAGGTTCTTCCACATAAGATAAGTTGTGATCGATTACAATTGGCTCATACTGAATGATGTGAGAAGGGTCATGTATATACTTTCTGAGCATTGAAATATGAAATATATAATGGATATAACCCAAGGATGGTGGCAAGGCAATCGTGTAAGCGACAAAACCAATCCTTTCAAGGACCTCAAATGGTCCAATAAATCTATGGCTTAACTTTCCTTTCTTCCCAAATCTTACCATACCCTTGGAAGGAGAGACCTTCAAGAATACAAAATCCCCCATTTGAAACTCATTTCTCATCTTCTATTGTTAGCATAACTTTTTTGATGACTCTGAGCAATCTTTAGTCTTTCTCCTATAACTTGAATCTTTTCGGTAGTCTCATACACTTTATCGGGTGATAATAATTTTCTATCGTCAACTTCCTCCCAACAAATAGGCGTTCTACACTTTCGCCCATACAAAGCTTCATAAGGGGCCATCTGAATACTAGACTGCTAACTATTATTGTAGGTGAACTCAACAAGAAAAATATCTTTATCCCACTTACCTTTCCAATCCATGATATATGCTCTAAGCAAATCCTCAAGTGTTTGAATTGTTCTTTTTGATTGCCCATCAGTTTGAGGGTGATAAGTAGTGCTAAACTTGACTTTAGTGCTAATAGATTACTGTAATCTTCTCCATAATCTAGAAAGGAATTTGGAGTCCCTATTAGAGATGATCTCCTTTGGAACACCATGAAGCCTTACTATTTCACTGATATATAATTCAACAAGTCTATCCATAGAATATGTCATATTGATTGGTAGGAAATGTGTCGATTTGGTAAATCTATCAATAATCACCCATATAGCACATACTTTCTAGAGGTTCTTGGTAGACTGGAAACAAAATCCATGGTGATACTTTCTTATTTCTATTCAGGAATATCTAAAGGTTGTAACAAACCTCTAGGTCTTTGGTGTTCAACTTTGATTTGCTAGCAAGTTAAACATTTTGATACATATATTGCAATCTCCTTTTTCATGCCTTCCCACCAATAATGACTTTTAAGATCTTTATACATTTTTGTGCTACCCGGGTGCAAGGTGAATTTGGAACTATGTCCTTCCTTCAGGATTTGATCCTTGATATCTGGGTCATCTATAACACATACTCTATTCCCCATTCTCAACAGGCCATCCTCAGAAACACGAAAACTAGGCTTTCATCCTTTTTCTACTTCTTTCCTTAAGTGGATTAAACATGGATCTCATAGTTGTCTCTCTTTAATTTATTGAATGAAATCAGATTGAACCTGGATAGAGGCCATCAATATCATTGAGCCTAATAGATTTCTCATCACCATTTCCTTCCACTAATTCCCATTGTTTCACAACCAAACTAGCCATAAAATTTATAAATTTTCTACTAAGTGCATCAGCTACAACATTGGCTTTACCTGGATGATACCGAATGGTGCAATCATAATCCTTTAAAAGTTCTATCCATCTTTGTTGTCTCATATTTAACTCCTTTTGAGTGAAGATATACTTTAGACTCTTGTGATCGGTAAATATTTCGAATGTCCGCCTATATAAATAATGCCTCCAAATCTTCAATGCAAAAATAATTGCTACTAACTCCAAATCATGGGTTGGATAATTTAGTTCATAACTCTTCAATTGTCTAGAAGCATAAGCAATTACTTTCCCTTCTTGCATCGAAACACATCCAAGGCCCTTCCTTGAAGCATGTGTAAACTGCGAATCCTTCATTACCACTGGGAATTATGAGAATAGGAGCACTAGTCAATCTTCTTTTTAGCTCCTGAAATTTTTTTTCACATTCATCAACCCATTCAAATCTCACATTTTCGAGTTAACTTGGTGAAGGGGTTAGCAATTTGGGAAAATCCCTCCATGAATCTCCTATAATAACTTGACATGCCCAAGAAACTTCTAACTTCAGTTACATTTGTTGGTGTTTCCTACTTAAATACTGCTTTAACTTTCTTTAGATCAACAGAGATGCCCTTACCTAAAATCACATGGCCTAAGAAGGTAACTTCTTTTAACCAAAACTCACATTTGCTGAACCTTGCATACAACTTCTTTTCTCTTAGTATTGATAATACATTTCTCAAGTGCTCCTCATGCTCCAGGTTATTCGTTGAATACACTAATATATCATCAATAAATACGATAACACAGTTATCCAAGAGTGGATGAAATATCCTATTCATTAATTCTATGAACGCTGCAGGAGCATTAGTTAAACCAAAAGACATTACTATGAATTTATAGTGACCATACTGAGTTCTCAAAGTAGTTTTAGGGATATTTTCTTTCTTGATATTCAATTGATAATAACCTGACCTCAAGTCAATCTTGGAGAATACTTGTGTACCCTGCAATTGATCAAACAAATCATCAATTCTAGGTAGAGGATACTTATTTTTTATTGTCACTTGGTTTAATTATTTATAATCAATACAAAGCCTCCATGTCCCATCCTTCTTCTTAACTAATAGTACTGGAGCACCCCATAGTGAAACACTGGGCCGAATAAAACCTTTATCTAATAGTTCTTGTAGTTGCTTTCTCAATTCTTCTAGCTCGAGTGGTGCCATTCTATAGGGAGGCTTGGATATTGGTGTTGTCCCAGGGATAATATCAATCGCAAATTCACTCTCTCTATCTAGAGGTAATCCAAGCAAGTCATCTGGAAAAACATCAAGGAACTTTCTGACTACCAAAATTTCATTTAGATGAGTTGCTCGATTTAAGTTCTCATTTACACATATAATATAGTAAGAACAACCCTTCTGCATAAATCGTCGAGCTTGTAACGCCGACATTAGGTAAGGAAGTGAGTCATGCCTAATACCCTTAAAATAGAAGATGGGTTGATCTGGTATGTAATAAACAATCAATATTAGCATGATAGGAAGATAACCAATCCATGCCAAGTATAATATCAAAGCCCTAAATCTCTAGGAGAATTAAATCGGCAAGGAGTTCATGTTCTCCGACAAAAATCAAACAAGACGAATAAAGCAAGTTTGATGTTAAAGTATCCCCAACTATAGTAGTTACATATAACTCATAATCCAATGGTTTAGGTTGAATGCCCAAGTGACAAGCAAAAGTTTGTGAAACAAAAGATAGATTGGACCCAGGATCAAATAAAACCTTTGCATTCTTATTAGAAACATGAATAATACCTTCGACTACTGATTTAGAAGCCCGAGAATCCTGTTCAGTGATGGCATAAACTCTAGCATGGGCGGTTGTTCTAGGTGATAATGACTCTTTCTTTTTATTTAGTGGACAATCCTTTACTTTATGATCTAGTTTTCCATAAGCTAAATAGGCTCCCGTCACCTGAAAACACTTACTTGTTTCATGATTATATCTATATTTTGCACATGACTGAGTTCTTTAAGGTGGCTTTCCCTTCTCTAATCCTGACATCTTGATCCTCTTATTACTATTTTCATATTCATTCACTCTCTTACTTTTGCTTGTAAACTTGTCCTTGTAGTTCTTACCGATAATTTTCTGTATCTCCTTTAAGTCTCTTTCAATAATTAATGCCCTTTCTACTATATCAGCATATGAAGGAAGTTTTAAGGCTGATATCCGACTCCTTATAGTCAATCTTAGACCTTTCTTAAATCTTTTTGTTTGTCAATAATTAAGAAAAAATCACTAAACCTCAACGTCTATTCCCATATCTATCAGTATGTCTTAGTGATCCTTAAATCAGGATCCGATACCATCTATGTCACGCCCCCCTGAAATTATATCATAAATCAAGAGGTGTGACTATATCATAAATCGATAATATTATTAACTCCATCCAGGATCCAGACAATCATTTAAGGATACTAAGAATAACATGCAGAGTCATTCAACCACTTTCATAGAAACCTGTGCAGATTATAGTCTCTTCATATTCTCTTAAGGAATCACAACCCGATCCAAGACCAATATGGCTAAATATAATCCACATTCATAAAGTCCACCAATGCGATAAAATCCATATAACTTTAGAAAAACAACCATACACCACCACTTTATATATTATACAACAAGTTTAACATTCAAGATCCCAAACAAGAGGGTAGTTTTAAAAACATTACATAGTTATCCCTCTTTAAAATATGTCTACAATTTTACTTTAGACCCAAGGTGTACACATACAATGATAACATATTGTCAAATGAACATTTAGCCCAAGAACTTCTTGCTTTCCCATGGCATCTCATATCAAGTATTTTTATAAATGCCGAGCTAACTTGAAGAAGATTAGATAACAACAAAGTGAGCTAAGAAGCCCAACAAGTATCAAATAGGTTCAAAATAAGGAAAGATGTTTTCAAGTTGAACCTGATATATGAGTGCAAGGTAGGGAATACATAAGTCTTTATATATAGCATCAAATTAGATTCACAACCAAAAGGTTCATCTCGTTCGAAGCATACATGAATCCATAACGATTTGGGGAAGGTATTTGGAGCATATATGGTAATCAAAGGGAGTGATTACTATTGAGAGTAGTTTTTTTTCCACTTCATTTCCCAATTGACTAAGAGGGAGTGATGCGAACATACTTGGAAGTGACAACTAACAGCGGAAGAAGGTTCAATGGGCAAATATTATGGAGAAAGGACCTTAAAAACTTCAAAGTCTGTGAGGCGATGCTCGTTAAAGCTCCAACAAGCATCTACCCAGTTCAAGCAATATGAGTATCTTTGCGATCGGCACATCATAAGCGGTCTTTTCCTTCATCGAGGGATCGCGAGAACCAACAAGGATCAAGCAGCCAACCCCACACCGATTCAATCATTGGTGAGTTGAAGCGGCAGGATTGGAGTTCGACTACTCAACAACAGCAGTGGAGAGCAGCTAGGAGCCAAAGGGGCGTGTTGCAGCCAAAGCAGAAGATTAAAGATTCAGTAGAATGCGAGGAGATGCAGCGTCTACAGTGGCTTCGACGAGGACGTCGAAGGAATAAGTGGGGGAGAATGTCACGGACAACAATGTAAACAAGGTGTTCGATGAAATGCTTGTGTTAGTCCGTGTCCTTCGGTTTATGTACATATCTTGTACAACAAGAAGCGGGCTTGCAGTAGGCTTGGAAGCCCTAGTTTGATTTGCTTTATGGCCAAGTTTGGCTTGTAGATACAAGTGTGTCTTATAAGCACTTGTGGGGACATTCGGTCTGTAGTGGACCATTATCCTTTGTGTGCAACCTCTCTGAGCTTGTAATGTCCATGGGTGTAATTTGTATTTTGGCTTTATAAAGTGTTTTTCTTGAGCAGTTGCTTGTGGATCCCGTGGGAGTTGCTTCTTCTGGCCCGTTTTCTCTTTTTGTAAGTCTGTGGGATTTTAGGAGATCTCGGGGAGGGCTGACCTTTGCGGACGGACACGCATGGGTGCCGCACGGCTTAGGCAAAATCAGCTAAGCCCGTGACACCGTGGCCAAGGCTGCCATGGTGAGAGATCAGACACATGGTGATGCGACGATCCGACGAAACCAATGAAGATGAGATCAACAATCACAGGGAATGGAGACGCATCGATGCACACATAGATCATATTATAAATGATAAGGCCCATTGGCTCGGGCTTAATCATATTAGGTAACAGCTTATGAGCATCCAATGTGGCTTGCGTATATGATGTATTATACACCTACTACATATATGTATATATATATATATATATATATATTTATATATGATGTAAATATATATTAAATATATACATGTGTGACACGATATATTAGGAGGTTGATACATAATGAAATCTACTCCTACGATAATATTAAATCGGTAAGTGTGAGGCAATAAGATTGACCCATGTAGCCTTCCATCGTTATAGTAAGAAATTGAATCATGACATAGGTTGAGTTGGTCGAGTCACTCGAGGCTCACCTATCTACGTAATTGAGTTCTTGCCTATAACATATAGATGTCACCGGTGACCTGAGGACATGATATAACTTGGTCGAGCAGTCGAGAGCATATCCATCAAATCAAACTCATCTTGTAACGATGGTGATGACTTAATTGAACTTCATAGTTAGTCGAGCAGTCAAGACCATGATGATTCAGAGGCCGACCGTGACGGGAATAACAAGAAGTTATGATTAGCAAGAGTTGCCTATCTTTTGAGCTTAGTGTAATTGGTCGAGTCCCTCAAGGTTGCACTAAGATGCCAATTGGATCCTGATCCCCATTAGGAGTCTACCTCACATGTCAAGGGTGTCGCGTGATTCGCTAAAAAATAGTGGGAGTATATTAAGATAGAAGTCCATATCTTAATTAGTATTTTCTGTAAAATCTACATGTTATTAATTTATACTATATCTTGTTTGTCGCTTGCAAACCCCTTATGTGGCATACTTGATGCCAACCGCCTCACTGGTCCAAAATTACATAGATTGGCTCCGTAATTTGAGAATTGTTCTCATGGATGAGAAAATCGTATATATCCTTAACTCGATTGTGCCCATGCCGAGGAAAGGACAAGCGAGGATGAGATCACTCGCTTTGTAAAGTATATAGATAGTCGTAGAGGATAACTTATGTGTTAATCTTATACTTCAGTCCCTACTGGATTTCTTTTCACAGTTCATTATTAACTTTAATATAAATAAGCTTGAGGTGACTCTATCTGAGCTTCTCAATATGTTGATGGAAGCTGAGAGCATCATCAAGAAAGAGAAGCCAGTTCTCTATATTCGTGAGACCAATAAGAAAAGGAAGGCTAGTAAGACCCTTAAGAAAGGCAAGGGTAAAGAAAGACCGAATAAGGCAAAGGTTGCTAAGAAAGATCTAACAAAGGATAAAGGACAATGCTTCCACTATGACCAAGACAAGCATGAGAAGAGGAACTGTAAGGACTACCTTGTAGATAAGGCGAAATAGAAGCTTGGAGAAGCTTCAGGTATATTCATAATCAGTCTCCACTTATCAAATTTTCATGATAACACATGGATACTAGATACCTGGAGTACTTATTATATCATAATTTGTTGCAGGTTCTAGCAAGATCTAGGTGATTGGCCAATAGCGTGATGAACCTTAAGATGGGTACTGGAGCAAGAGATGCTGCAATTGCTATTGGGGAGGTCATCCTACATCTACCTGGTGGAGTTATTATTTCATTAGATGCATATTATTTTGTCCTTTCCATTATCAGAAATATTATTTCTATCTCTTGTTTGACAATTAGTAGATATAAATTTATTTTTGAGAATAATAGTTATTCAATAATTATAGATGATGAGATCATCATTAGAGGGACATTGATAAATGGCTTATTTGTGTTAGATACTTCTTCACATATCATGAATATAAATATGTCTAAGAGGAAAAGAGATAAGGTGAATAATGCATACCTATGACATTGTAGGCTAGGTCATATACATAAGGGAAGGATTCAAAAGTTGCTGAAAGATGGATACTTAAATCCATTTAACTACGAATCCTATACAACTTGCGAACCTTGCCTTCGTGAAAAAGATGACCAGCTCTCCTTTTAGTGGAACTAGAGAGAGAGCCACTGAGTTATTGGAACTCATACACAGTGATGTATGTGGTCCCATGTCAACTCTGGCTATAGGTGGTTACTCATACTTTATTACATTCACTAATGATTTCTCTAGGTATGGAACTCTAAGGCCTTTGAGAAATTCAAGGAATATAAGAATAAGATGGAGAACCAAATTGGAAAGAGTATTAAGACTCTTCGATCAGATCGAGGAGGAGAGTACTTGAGTATGGAGTTCACTCATTTCCTTAGGGATAATGGAATTCTATCCCAATGGACACCTCCTTATACACCTCAGCTCAATGGTGTATCAGAAAGGAAAAATCACACACTGTTAGACATGGTACGATCTTTGATGAGTTTTGCTGACCTTCCTATCTCATTCTTGGGATACCCCCTAGAGAGCGTAACTTACCTTCTGAACAGAGTTCCATCAAAGTTGGTAGTGTCTACACCATATAAGATATGGAAAGGAAATAAGTTCGATCTTAAGGTGGTTAAGATTTGGGGCTGTCCTGCCCACATTGGAAGACACAACCCCATCAAGTTGGAATCAAAGATAGAATGGTGCATGTTCGTGGGATACTCTAAGGAGGCTTTGAGGTATTATTTCTATCATCTCGAGGACCGAAAGGTCTTTGTTGCCAAGAGAGCTATGTTCCTTAAGAAGGAACACATTCTTGGTGGAAACAATGGGAGTGAGATATAATTGAGCGAGGTTAGAGAACCTAGCTTAAGCACTATTCTAGAGCCCGAGTCTGTTTAGGCACCTAACACATAAATTCCAAATTTACGTAGCTATAGTAGAGTATCTCACCCTCCTAAAAGATATGTAGAACATATCAGTGGAGAGGACTCTTAGGATATTGATTCTCAAACCTATGAGGAGGCTATTATGAGTATAGACCCCAGGAAATAGCAAGAAGCCATAAATTCTGAGATGGATTTCATGTACTCTAATAAGGTTTGGAACCTTGTGGATGTGCCTGAGAGTATTGTACCCATCGACTGCAAGTGGATCTTAAAAAAAAAGATTGGAGTAAATGGAAAGGTATCGTCAATGACAAGGAGTTGACTATGACGAAACTTTTTCACCTGTAGTCATACTTAAGTCTATTAGAATTCTTTTTGGCTATTACAATACACTATAACTATGAGATCTAGCAGATGGATGTCAAAACGGCATTCCTCAATGAAAACCTCGAGGAGGAGGTGATAAAGCCAAAGCGATTCGTATCCATAGAGAATCTAGATAGTGTGCAGGTTGCTCAAGTCCATTTATGGACTAAAGCAAGTTTCCCGAAGTTGGAACATAAGGTTTGATGAGACGATCATCTTATGACTTTATTAAGAATGAAGATGAACCTTGTGTGTATAGGAAGGTAAGTGAGAGTGCTATCACCTTATTGGTATTATATGTGGATGACATCCTAATCATTGGGAATGATGTAGGAATACTCTCAAGAGTAAAGACTTAGCTATCTAGAAACTTCTCCATGAAAGACTTAGGGGAAACATCCTATATTTTAGGGGATTCTAAATCTATAGAGATAGATTTAAGAGGATGCTTGGATTGTCTCAATATAGGTACATAGACTCCATTGTTAAAAGCTTTAACATAGAGAATCTCAAGAAAGATCTCACACCGATAAGATATGGAATATCACTTTCCAGGAGAGTGTCCCCAAAGACTCCTAAATAAAGTACAGACATGGATATGATACCTTATGCCTCAGCGATAGAGTCTATCATATATACCATGCTATGTACTAGGCCTGATATAGCACATGCTATGAGTATCACGAGCAGGTATCAGGCTGATCCTGGCTTAGAAGACTAGAAGGCAGTAAAGTGTATCCTTAAGTACTTGAGAAGGACTAAAGATCTTTTACTGGTATATGGAAGAGGTAGCCTCTAGGCTGAGGGTTACATGGACTCAAGTTTTCAGTTCAACATTGACGATAACAAGTCAAACTCAGGATATATTTTCACCTTGAATGGAGGAGTGGTAAGCTAAAAGAGTTTTAAGCAAGTACTACTGCTGACTCGACCATAGCGGTAGAATACATTGCTACAGTAGAAGCAAGAAAAGAAGGGGTATGGATGAAGAAGTTCACTATAATATGGGAGTCGTACCAAGCAGCATGGAGCTGATTCCTATATATTGCAAGACTCACATTAAGTCAAAAAAAAAAGAAATAAATATGGTGAGGACATGTGCCACTACCTTGTTTAAAGTAGTGCCACTTGTGCATGTGCATGGGTGACACATAAGTACATTGCATGTATGTTTACCACCTATTAACACATATATTAGCTTAAACAATTAACAATTAGAGAAAAAAAAGAGGTGTTTTAGCTACAACATTAACTTGAGGAGAAGAAGAAGAAGAAAGAAGAAGAAGAAGAAGAAGAAGAAGAAGAAGAAGAAGAAGAAGAAGAAGAAGAGAAGGAAAGAAATTTAGGGATTTTGAGATTGTGATATAATCCACACCTTTAGGACTAGAATATTCAAAGGCAAGTGTTTTATCTTTCTTCTACTAAAATGTATCTTTGTTTTTGCCTTGATTTATGAAGAGAATTCTGAAACTAATCCAAAATCCTTTACTGGCTGGCTAAGTATGAATTTGTAATATTATCAAGATTATGACCTATCTGTTTTGTTCTTGTTGTAACTTTAGTACAGATCTCAGATTTAGACAAAACTTAGTTTCTTTAAAAATATATTCAAATTTCTATCTGTTACACCTAATCTTGAAGAATTTGGAGTTCATTTACTAGCCCAAACGTTTACTTCAATTGAGTATATGAAATCTGTAAAATAGAATCTATATCTCAAGACCTTTTATCACTATATTGCTTATATCTTTGTGTTGGAGTTCCTGATTTATGTGAAACTTAATTTGTTAGAAAATAGGCTTTTAGACCTTTCTGTTGAACCTAAGATTGAATGATTTGGAGTTGAATGACTATCAAAACCCCATTTTGATGGACCATATGAATTCTGTAAAACAGAGATTGTGATTCCAGACCTTTGGTTACAAAATCATCAATAACTCTTTGTAGAGACCTTCAATTTATATGAAACTTATTTCATATGAAACTAAATTGATTTATCTTTTCAACAACATCCTTCTTGAGTAATTTGGAGCATGTTTGATTATCTAAATAACTTTGTATTTTGCCTTCAGAATTCAACTGAAATAAGGATTATATCAATTCTGCCTATACTTGCTTCTTCCATTTCAAAACTGAAATCTCTAATGCTCTTATCCTTGATTTCCTTATATATTAGAATATATTATATATTAATTAATTCTATATTCTATTATTCTATTTAGGTGCATGTATGATTTATTGTTTCGCATGTGCTTCCGATATATGCTAAATTTATTGCTTATATCCTTTTATACTCCAGTGTTTATGAGATAATGTGAACCTTTGCCAGAAATAGGAGTTATGCTTAGAGCCCCTATGCTCTATCGGCCCCTTATGACTTCACTTAGATATAGGTAGATGGAGCTCCTAGATGTAGGAGACTTATGTTTGGTGGTCATTCAGCGATGGATATTCCACATTATGTTTATGGTCTCACTTCGTCCTTTATATTATTGATATGATATCCAAAGCATTTCTTTTGAGTTATTTGTGTACTTTGGATAAGAATAAAATGAATGTTATGTCTGAATGATATTTGAGCTCCTGTTCGTTGCTTATTCGTTTGATACGCTTTTGAGAATATTCATACATCATTGATATACTTTCAAAAATATCCTATACCTCCTTGATATGCTCTGAAATATTTTGTATTCTCATTTATAGGCTCCAAATTATTTTATTTGCCATTGATATGCTACTTGACATACTTATGCCTATGATATTTATCCAACTTCAAATGTGACATACGAGTTTAAGTTTGATATAAGGTGGCTTCTCTCACCTCCTCGAGTTAAGAGAACTGGGGTACTCGGTTTCGCCCATTCTCTCGAGTTGAGAAGGCAAAGGTTACTCAATTTCGCCTAGCAAAGGTTACTTGATTTCGCCTGCCTCCTCGAGTTTGTACTTCATGCATTGAGCTGGTTACTAACATTCGCCTGCTCTTTGCTCACACTTCTGAAGCACTTGAAGTGGTTACACTCCTTGCGTTGGGTTAGCTACTGTGATTCACCTTCCCACTGCCATTGAACTTCTGGAATGCAAGAAGTTTTGCCCGAAAAGTGTAAAAAGTTTGCTTGGCTTCGCTCACTTCCTCGAGTTAAGAGAACTGGGGTACTCGATTTCGCCCATTCTCTCGAGTTGAGAAGGCAAAGGTTACTCAATTTCGCCTGGCAAAGGTTACTTGATTTCTCCTGCCTCCTCGAGTTTGTACTTCATGCATTGAGCTGGTTACTAACATTCGCCTGCTCTTTGCTCACACTTCTGAAGCACTTGAAGTGGTTGCACTCCTTGCGTTGGGTTAGCTACTGTGATTCGCCTTCCCACTGCTATTGAACTTCTGGAATGCAAGAAGTTTTGCCCGAAAAGAGCAAATAGTTTACTCCAACTTGGAGTCCCCCAACTTGGAGTAAGTCTGTGATAGATCTGGTCGCCTTTGGGGTTATACTGTGTTCTTCATCACCTTTGTCGCCTACTCCTCCTGAGTAGAAAGGTACAGTACCATGTACTGCCTACTTCGTTCCTTGGTCGAGCACTCCTGCATCAACCCGAAGTCCCTTAATTTCGGCTATCTGGATGAGAAGCACACATCGACATCGGTCTTATGAAGTTTCTTGGACTCTGCCCTTCTGCCTCGTCTTGGTACTTGGATTTTGCCTCTGCACTCTCCACCTCCTTGGCCCCCTTTTACGACCAATGTTGTCCCTTCATGAGAGCAAGGGATCGATGACTTCACGGAAGTCCCGCATCTGCGGTACCATGGCGCTGCCAAGCCCATAGCACTACTATCCGTTACCTTGCATCTTCATCCCTTCCCCCGCGATCGGTAGATCTGCCTCTGTGGTACTGTGGAGCTCCTCCGAGTCCACCTCCTCTCTAACCGACGCTTTTCTTTTGGGTAGCTGAGCCCCGTTGGACTCTCGTCGCTTCCTCGCCCCTTTCGACCACCCGACACCCGTGTCCTCCTAGCAGTTCTCCTTGGTCGATGGAGAGAGGCAACTCTCATGCATGGCCTCCGCCATCTTGTTGCAGGCTCACGCGATCTGTTCTCCTTAGCTTCCTTGGTAGCAACGTCGCTTACTCGGCCTTGTCCTCGACTTGCCGGGCTCCCTTAGCGAATGTGAGCAGCAGTCCAACTCTCCAAGCTCGGTTAATCAAGTCCCTCCATGGGACTCACGGTACTTGCAATCGACTACTCCCTCGGTGGTACACCCCATATCGACTACCAAGGCTTTCATCCGATGCAAGGCTTTCTTTTGGGTGAGCCTGTTGGACTCGTCGCTTCCTCGCCCCTTTCGACCACCCCGACACCACCGTGTCCTCCTAGCAGTTCTCCTTGGTCGATGGAGAGCACGCAACTCTCATGCATGGCCTCCGCCATCTTGTTGCGGGCTCGTCGTCTTCTCCTTAGCTTCCTTGGTAGCAACGTTACTCGGCCTTGTCCTCGACTTGCCGGGCTCCCTTGCGAATGTGAGCAAGCGATCCAACTCTCCAAGCTGCTCCGGTTAATCAAGTCCCTCCATGGGACTCCGGTACTTGCAATCGACTACTCCCTCGGTGGTACCCCCATCTTGACGACCAAGGCTTTCATCCGATGCAAGCTTGATGTATATACGGAAGACCCTCTGTGATCGTGGCATTCACTCCTTGAATCCACCCCTTCTTCTTGCATTGTTCACAAGTGGAGCTCCCAGCTCCCGATCATTCACATGATCATGTCCCCTCCATGGGACTCAGTGCGTGCACTTGGACTTCTTCCTCGGTGGTACAGCTCCCATATCTTGATGACTAAGGCTTTCATCCAATGCAAGCTTTGATGCACACACGAAGACCTCTCTGTACTACATTCACTCCTTGAATCCATAGCCCTTCTTCTTGTTGTGTCGTACACCAAAGTGGAGCTCGGTAACTCCGATCATACCTCGATGATTTTGTCCCTCACGGGACAAGATTGCCTATTGCATTGCCACGAACTATTCCACCACGATCCGCCGCACCATGTCGCCTCCCGGTGACATCTCCATTGCATACAGATTCTCATGTGATGAACTCGGACTACGACTTCTCCACGTGTGGCCTCTGCCAATACATCGTAGGGCCTCTGCCATCTCCGATTTTTAGTTCGCTCCCTTGGCAATTCCCCTTCGTCCCCCCTCCACTCCTGGGTTACTCCTGGACGAAGCATAGCTCTAGGACAGTCCGTCGCCTAGTAGCTCCTGAAGTCCCCGACGCTAGAGTGGGTGCACCATTGCGGATCTTGGGCCTCTATCCCCTACCAAAGACAATCTTGCTATGCACCTCTTGTTCTTGACAACTTGAACGGCAACACGTGGCATATTCTTCAAGAGTACCTCTGCGTCCTCTTGCCCCGTACTAAGGTCTCATGATCCTAACTTTGTCTCCGCAAGTTGAATCACCTTAGTTACTCCATCAAATGCATCTCTGAGGTAGCTTGCATGTGCCTTGAAGCTCCCTTCATCTTTGGCACCATGCAAAATAAGTCTGTCCCATCAGAATGAAGAACCCATGGAACGACATGATCCCACTCTTGCCTCTACAAGAGTTCATGCCCTTGACCTCTGTCAAAGGAAAGCTCCATGCCTCCGCTCCATGTTCCATCTTCTATGTCGACTCCCTTCATACGACTTGGATACTTCACCGAGTTCCACCCAAGTCACTCTGCTACTCGATTTGCACTGAGTTGATAGTGGCCCTCACGTCCACCATTTTACGGGTCAGCCCTCTGTTGAGTTCGATTTCTGCCTCGACTCTAAGTGTGCCTTCATATGATGTTGCCTTGGATTGCTCCCCCACTTGATCTCGAAATGCATCCCCCAATGCATTACCTCCTTCGAGATCATGCGACAACTCTTCGTCGCTCACTCGGTCCGTTGAGCTTTATGAAGATATAACCCTGAGAAACTCTTCCTCAATATGTGCAGTCCGTTGCACATGATTCTCCAACTAGAGAACTAGAACTTATCCCTCCTGGATATCTGTCCTACTGGAGCAACTTTTCTCTTTATATACTTCCCATTGGAAGTTTCGGAGACCATCATCCCCTTTGGACTACTCCGTCTTACTGAACTTGTGCTTTGTTCTACCCCCACAAATGTACTTGCTAGATTGTGACCCTTCTCCAATACAGTCTCCACTGCACCCTTCAAGGTCTAGCAACATGCTGAATTTATTTCAGCCACCTACGGACATATCCTTTCCATGTTGAAGAGAAAGTTCTGATGCTCCATGGCGTCGAGTTCTAATCACGCCTTGGGATGGCCACGAACACTCTGTCATCCGTGTACAAGCCCTTGCATGAGTTCCGAATCCTTCGAGTTAGCAATTCCCCTCACCTCTGTGAGCTTTGCATAACTCTTTCAGTCGTTACACAACACATCCCACCTTGCACGGTCTCATCTTTCACTAAGCACCCTGCTTTTGCCTTAAGCACCGTCAAGTTTAGTTGCCAACGTCAAGCTATAGCTCAAACTCAACCATCCCAATCTTTGTGTGCTACGCATTCTTCTTCGCTTGTTTGTCCTCGTGGTGCCACTCGCGCAAAGGGGTTGGCTATTCCTTGAATGCCAAACCAGGATGCCCGCTCCTCTGAGCGACTCCTTTCCCTACATCTCAATGTCCGTTTCCCTAAGCGGTTGCGTGCTGTCCTCCCCTAGCTAGGACCCCCACATTTGTATGGCAAGTGTTTTGCGTGTGCTTGTCCCGCTCGATACCACATTGTCACGGGCTTAGCTGATTTTGCCTAAGTGCGGCACCCATGCGTGTCCGTCGCAGGTCAGCCCTCCCGAGATCTCCTAAAATCCCGGACTTACAAAAGGAAAAGCGGGCGGAAGAAGCAACTCCCACGGGATCCACAAGCTCAAGAAAAACACTTTATAAAGCCAAAATACAAATTACACCCATGGACATTACAAGCTCAGAGAGGTTGCACACAAAGGATAATGGTCCACTACAGACCGAATGTCCCCACAAGTGCTTATAAGACACACTTGTATCTACAAGCCAAACTTGGCCATAAAGCAAATCAAACTAGGGCTTCCAAGCCTACTGCAAGCCCGCTTCTTGTTGTACAAGATATGTACATAAACCGAAGGACACGGACTAACACAAGCATTTCATCGAACACCTTGTTTACATTGTTGTCCGTGACAACGGGCAACAACACCTTTCATGCTGGCCACTAGGGCCACCCCTTGCGAGCTGGCCACTTGCGGCCGCCGCTTACGGGCTGACCGCGAGTGGCTATTGCCCCTACGGGCTGGTCGTAGCTGATCACCCCTGTGATGGGGCCTTGGCTGTGGCCAGCCACCTCTACATGCAAATAACATGTAGGTGGCCGCCTCTCGCCCATAGACAGTGCCTGCTTTCATTGCCAATCGTTGCAACAAACGCGTAGAATAGTTCTACGTGCTACAATCTCATCACACACAATTTAAAATTAATCTTTCGTACGAAAACCTTGGCTCTAATACACTATTGGGAAACCTCAGCGGGAGCATCACATGTGCAGTGGAAATCATAACAAAAAATCGATTTCCCATACAAATCAAATCATCGTACAAAAGATTGGGGTCACGAGAAAAACCATAAAAATTAAAAAAATCATGATGCGTGAGAGAATAATTTTACCTAGAGAGATCGTGTATCCCTATACTCTAAATCCGGATGGAGAGGATGAAGGAGGTCAAGCATCCTCCTCTCTAGCGGTATCCATATGATGGATCTCTACAACAAAACTCCTCCAATATGATCTCGTAACTCTAGCGCAAAGGGAGGGAGGAGAATAGGAGGGGGAGGCCAAAGCTGTAGCCTATCAACCATAAGTCTCCCCTCCTATTTATAGAGAGCCACAAAAAAACCCTAGAGCTCCTACCTTAGTGGGTATTGGATTTCCATCCAATTACCTCTAAGCATACATTATTAGATCTCTATCCAATAATCTCCTTAGGCTTCTAATTGGGCCTCAATCAAGGAGCCCATCAGTATAGAATCTCATCTAATAAGAATATAGGCTAATTGGATCTCCATCTAATCCTTTATTCGCTGAAGTATCCACCATATGTGTGTGACCCTCTAGGCCCAATACCGAGCTGGCCGTGAGTCACTTCCATCAGAACTCCTTCTAATATAGTAAATTATTATTCCTATAATAATTCACTTGACTCATCAACTGTGGACGTACTAGGCCACTATGACATAGTTCCTAGACGGTACAGGGCGATCAAATCCATCGAACCTGTCTATCAATAGTTACTGTGTATCTATAATCTCTCATCCAACTAATATCCTAGAGACTGTATATTGGACATGGTATTGTCAAGTTACATATGGAATCAGTTTGCCTTACTCTAATCAAATTCTACCAGAGAACTCTTTCTCTTTCAATTCGAATGACCCTGGCCAGAGATTTGTTTATGCAAGCACATATAAAATATTTCTCTCATGATACCAAGAGTGAATGATTCTCTATTGACACTCAATTACCTTCGTAAGATTGGTTATCAATCCCGATAACTAGTTGTACCAGATTTGAAACTTTCCAAACCTATAAGTCTAGTGTCAAAGAAAGGAGTACTCATACAAGATATCCTTGGTTTCTCAAGTGCAAGGATCAGATACACAACTGGGACTATAGAATCACTATTTGACATTACGTATCTTTAATCATATAATATTTCATAAGCAGATCAATTAGTGAACTCATTTTTCAATGAGCACCTGTACTATATCCTTAGTGTCTCTATACAAATGGCTATGAGACCAGTCGCCTCCATCATATAGACGGGTATATAATACACTGGTTTATCTAGTTATCTCGATATCCCTCTCGAGTAACCTATGACCAAGATTATTCAGGATCTATGTTTAAAAGTGAATCGATCTCATTATCATGATCATCAAGATCTGATTCACATTGCATAGAACCAAGGACATCATAATATATATGCAATAGATAATATAATGTGAGAATATGCCAATAATAGTCATAAGTAAAAAGATCACACAACATGTCACAAGTGTCATCACTCACGTAATTAGCTTGTAGGGCACCTATAACCAGCATCTCTATCAAATGCTTCTCTGAGATAAGGTGCATGTGCCTCGAAGCTCCCTATATCTTTGGCACTATGCAGAATGAGTAATGATATGATTGTTGGGAAACCTCAGCGGGAGCATCACATATGTAGCAAAAATCAAAACAAAAACTAGTTTCTGACGTAGATCAAATCATCATGCAAAATATTAGGGTCGTGAGAAAAAATAAAAACTAAAAAAATTACGATACGTGAAAGATTGATTTTATCTAGGGAGATCGTATATCCCTGTATTCCAAATCTGGATGGAGAGGATGAAAGAGGTCAAGTGTACTCCTCTCTAGCGATATCCACATGATGGATCTTAGTAGCAAAACTCCTCCAATCTGATCTCACAACTCTTACGCGGAGGGAGGGAGGAGAATAGGAGGGGGAGGCCAAAGCTGCAACCTATCAACTATGAGTCTCTCCTCCTATTTATAGAGAGCCACTAAAAACCCTAGGGCTCCTACCTTAGTGGGTATTGGATCTTCATCCAATAACCCACTACCTTGCATTATTGGATCTCTATCTAATAATCTCCTTAGGCCTCTAATTAGGCTTTAAGTAAGGAGCCCATCAGCATAGGGTCTCATCTAATGAGAATAGGGACTAATTGGATCTCCATCAAATCCTCTATTCGTTGAAGCATCCACCATATATGTGTGACTCTCTAGGCCCGATATCGAGCTGGCTGTGAGTCACTCCTATCAGAACTCTTAATATAGTGGATTATTATCCCAATAATAATTCACTCGACTCATCGACTGTAAAGGTACTAGGCCACTATGCCATAGTCCCAAGACAGTATAAGGGAATCAAATCCATCGAATCTGTCTATCCACATTTACTGTGTATCTATAATCCCTCATCCAACTAATTTTTTGGAGATTGTATATTGGACATGGTACTGTCAGGTCACATACGGAATTAGTTTATCTTGCTCTAATCGGATTTTGCTGGAGAACTCTTTCTCTCTCAATCCGAATGACTCTGGCCAAGGATTTGTCTGGGCAAGTATATATGAGATATTCTTCTCGTGATACTAAGAGTGGATGATCCTCTATTGGTACCCAATTACCTTCATAAGGTTGGCTACTAATCCCGATAACAAACTATACCAGATCTGGAGCTTTCTAAACCTGTAAGTCTGGCGTAAAAAAAAGGAGTACTCATACAAGGCATCCTTGGTGTCTCAAGTTCAAGGACTAGATATACAACTGGGACTATGGAATCGCTGTTTGACATCGGTATCATTAACCATACAGCATTCCAAAAGCAGATCACTCAGTGAACTTATTCTCCAATAAGCACCTGTACTATATCCTTAGTGTCTCCACACAAGTGTCTATGAGACCAGTCACCTCCATCATATGGATGGATATATAGTACACTGGTCTGTCCAGTTATCTCGATGTCCCTTCGAGTAACCTAAGACCGAGATTATTTAATATATGTGTTTAAAAATAAATCGATCTCATTATATATATATATATATATATATATGCAATAGATAATATAATATGAGAATATACTAATATTAATCATAAGCAAAAAGATCACATAGCATGTCACACGTGCCATCACTCACGTGATTGGCTTGTAAGGCACTTATAACTAACAATCTCTCACTTGACCTAAAGCTAATCGCCTTTGTGTTTGATCCTCATCCGACCCCTATGATGCTCAAATACAATATAAGCCAACAGCTATGTCAATGGATCTGCAATGTTATCTTCGAATGGAACTCTTTCTGTTGCTATATCTTTATGGGTCATGATCCCTCTAATAAGATGGAACCTCCTTAGAACAATTCTAATGAGACCTGGGTTCCCTTGCTAGAGCTATTTCCCTGTCGCTATCGTAATATATGGGAATCAACTTCACATTGCTTGGTATGACTCCCATATTATGATGAACTTCTTCATCCATACCCCTTCTTTTGCTGCTTCTACTATAGCAATGTATTCCGCCTCTATGGTCGAGTTAGCAGTAGTATCTTTCTTAGAACTCTTCTAGCTTACTGTTCTTCCATTCAAGGTGAAAATATACCCTGAGTTTGATAGGCTATAATCAATGTCAGACTGGAAAGTCGAGTCCGTGTAGCCCTCAGCTTGGAGGTTACATCCACCATATACCAGTAAAAGATCCTTAGTCCTTCTCAAGTACTTAAGGATACACTTTACTACCTTCCAATATCCTAAACCTAGATCTGCCTAATACCTGCTCGTGACACTCAGAGCTTGTGTTGTATCAAGCCTGGTACATAGCATAGCATACGTGATAGACCCTATAATTGAGGCATAAGGTATCTTATCTATGTTTGTCCTTTCTTTAGGAGTCTTTGGGGACATACTCCTAGAAAGTGATATTTCATGTCTCATCGCTATGAGACCTCTCTTGGAATTCTCCATACCAAACCTTTTGATAATAGAGTCTATGTACCCAGATTGGGACAAGCCAAGCATTCTCTTAGATCTATCTCTATAGATCCGGATCCCTAAAATATAGGATGCTTCCCCTAAATCCTTCATAGAGAAGTTTCTGGATAGCCGAGTCTTTACTCTTGAGAGCATTCCTACATCATTCCTAATGATTAGTATGTCATCCACTTACAATACCAAGAAGGTGATAGCACTCTCACTTACCTTCCTATACACACAAGGTTAATCTTCGTTCTTAACAAAGTTATAAGATTTGATCATCTCATCAAATCTTATGTTCCAACTTCGAGAAGCTTGCTTTAGTCCATAAATAGACTTGAGCAACCTGCATACTTTATCTGGACTCTCTCTAGATACGAATCCCTCTAGCTATATCATATACACCTCCTCCTCGAGGTTGTCATTAAGAAATATCATTTTGACATCCATCTACCAGATCTCATAGTCATAGTGTGCTGCAATAGCCAAAAAAATTCTAATGAACTCCTTGTCATTAACGACATCCTTTAGCCACTAGCCTTGCCTTATAGGTCTCTACCTTTCCATCTACTCTAATCTTCTTTTTGAAGATCCACTTGCAGCCAATGGATATAATATCCTCAGGCACATCCACAAGGTTCCAAACCTTGTTAGAGTACATGAAATCCATTTCAGAATTCATGACTTCTTGTCACTTCCAGGAGTCTATACTCATAATAGCCTCCTCGTAGATCTGAGGATCAACATCCTGAGAGTCTTCTCCACTGATATGTCCCACATATTTTTTAGGAGGGTGAGATACTCTACTAGATTGACGCAAACTTAGAATTTGTGTGATAGGTACCTGAATAGACTCGGGCTCTAGAATGGTGCTTGAGCTTGGTTCTCCAACCTCGCTAAATAAAATCTCACTCCCACTGTTTCCACCAAGAATGTGTTCCTTATCAAGGAACACAGCTTTATTGGCAGCAAAGACCTTTTGGTCATCGGGATGATAGAAATAATATCCAAAATCTCCTTAGGATATCCACTAACGTGCATAGTTTCATCCTTAATTCCAACTTGTCAGGATTGTGTCTTCTACGGTGGGCAAGATAGCCCCAAATCTTAACTACCTTAAGATCGAGCTTCTTTCCTTTCTATATCTCATATGGTGTAGACACTATCAATTTTGGTGGAATTCTGTTCAGAAGATAAGTTATGATCTATAGGGCATATCCCTAGAATGAGATGGGTAGGTAAGCGAAACTCATCATGGATCGTACCATATCTAACACTGTGCGATTCCTTCTTTCTGATACACTATTGAGCTGAGGTGTATAAGGAAGTGTCCACTGGGATAGAATCTCATTGTCCTTGAGGAAATGAGTGAACTCTATACTCAAGTACTCTCCTCCTCGATCTGATTGAAGAGTCTTAATACTCTTTCTAATTTGGTTCTCCACCTCATTCTTACATTCCTTGAATTTCTTAAAGGCTTCGGACTTGTACTTCATCAAGTACATGTGTCTATACCTAGATAAATCATCAGTAAATGTAATGAAGTATGAGTAACCACCTATAGCTTGAGTCGACATAGGACCATATACATCACTATGTATGAGTTTCAATGACTCAGTGACTCTCTCTCTCTAGTTCCACTAAAAAGGAGAGTTAGTCATCTTTCCATAAAGGCAAGATTCACAAGTTGCATATGACTCATAGTCAAATGGATATAAGTATCCATCTTTCAGCAACTTTTGCATCCTTCCCTCATGTATATGACTTAACCTATAATGTCATAGGTATGTGATAGGACTCCAACAGGGTTGAGTCCTAATCTCCCTAGAAGTAGTCAATAAAACACTGCTAGATCATAATAAAGCCACTCCTATCTTATAAAGGAGTATGGCTAGAGTTTAGATTAACCCTTAGGGTTTAGTGCCCATCGCCCACTTACTTGGTTGGTTGGCCAAAGTTTCCCCCTGCTTAGGTCGGCTATAGAGCCAACCTAATGCCCTTGTTCCTATTAAGGCAGGTTGGCTATAGGAGGGGCAAAGGGATAATTTTACTTAGGTAAGCCCCCCCTTAGGCTAAGGTTTTGATCCCTATATAATTATGTAGCTGCCCTCTCTCTTGAAGGAAGCAATTATCAATTTTATTTCAGTCTTGTGCTAAATCTAGGAGGGAGGAACCCCTACAGTATTCCAAGGGTTGATCCCCCTCAAGGATCAAAATCTATAGAGCTCCTTTTGGGGTCTTATCATCTGGTATCATAACAGTGATCTTGCTACCCCTGTAGCCATCATCCATGGCTCCACCTTCCCAAGCAATTCCCACAATTGCTGTGACACGCGCCTCCACCTTCCACCCCAGCTGTAGATCAAATCAATCTGCCGCTACCCCTACATTTGATCTGGAAATCTGGTATATTTTTATCATTCATGCCTTTTTAATACTGTAAGATTCCTTACTTTACAAGTTGAAGATTTTTTTTCAAATTTTATCTGTTGTAAATTTTGTTCTTCGCAAATATTATCATCGTTGCAAAGGCGAAACACTATAGAAATTTCCAACCGATTGTTGCTTCTTGAAACTAAACTTTTAATCATCTTTTTTGGCTGAAACTTTTTTACAATTTTATAGATTATCTTAGCTTTCATCTAAGATAGATCTCATGAGAAAAATCTTTCTGGATCTGGACTTATAGCACTGAGATTCTTCATTACACAGTACTAAAATTTTATAACACATAATTTGCCTTTCATCTATTGGCCTCTTGAAATTGAACTTTTGTTCATCCTTTTTGGCTGAAACTTTTATACAATTCTCAAGATCTTTCATCTAGATTTAATTTCACAAAAAAGTTCCTTTTGGAACTGGTTTTTTTTGTGCAATAGTTGACCATCACGTAATTCTAGAATTTTACGATGAAGGAATCTACCTTTTGTCTTTTGCCTTATTCCCTACTGTTATACTACCAAAATTTTGTCAAACTTTTTACTAGTATTAATAACATCTGAATCAAGGGTTTCTATATAATTTTCTTAAACTTTCTTCTAAAATTTACATCGAGAAGTTATCGTTTCTCCAATGTAAACCCGGTTCCGCAAGATAGCACATTGCAGCACTTCTTTTCACCAAATTCTATCAGATTTGAGTGCTATTTTTTATGAAATTTCATACTCTCATTTCCTAATCTCCAAACCCTACCATCCTCACTAAAAATCTTTCTAAATATTACCCTAAACCGAATCTAAATAGCCCATAAATCAGCCACTCAAATCAGCCTACTTCCTGATCGATCCAATTACCTTTTTAGCCAACTTTCCTTATCGAGACACCTACCTTTGCTGCCATCTATCCCAGATCTCAAATCTATTTTTTTGATTTTCATGTACTGCTATCATAGCCCTAAAACCACACCAATTCATAGCCTAAACTCTATAAAATCGTAGCCCCAAATCTGCCCTAAACCGTAGCCTACTTCTATCCAAACCGATTCACCTTCCAACCGGCCACCCCCTTCTCCAAAATTCTCATGCCACTAACCCGATAATAGAAAAAAGATCTTAATATTATAGATCTAGAGACATATACTATGACATTAGAGGAGGCTATCGATGCAAAGCTTGAAGCCTTTAGAAACTGCATGGAAGAGAAGATGTAATCCCTTTTTGTCGAATTCAACATTGGCCGATTGTCGAACCTGAGGAAATCACAACACGGAGAAACTTCAGATCAGTGAGATGATCATCAAGAATATGGCCACATCACCTCTGATCTCAATAATCTATGTATGAAGGTTGACTTTCCTAGATGGGAAGAAGGAGACCCGATAGGGTGGATCTCACTCGTGGAGAGCTATTTCGGTTCTACCGAACTGTCGACGCCACACGGGTGGAGATTGCTACCATCCACCTTGAGGGAGATGCTATTCAGTGGTTTAATTGGTATAAGCACAGCCAAGGAGGACTCTCTTAGCAGTGATTCAAAGAAAGACTACTAGACCACTTCGGACTAACCAATTTCAATAACATCGATAGATAGTTGGTAAATATTTGTCAAACCTCTATAATACGAGAATACCAAATAAGGTTTGAGCATTTATCTAACTAAACTTAGAATTGGTCTGAGAAACAACTTTTATGTACTTTTATCGAGGGCCGAAAGCTAGAGATTCGAGGAGAAGTAAAGGCACGATAACCTTACACTCTTATGGTGGCTATTTCCTTCGTGTGTATCCAGGAAGAACAATTGAACCACGATGTATGAAGGATAAGGGTCGCTCCCCAACTAGCCATGCCCCTCTACTACCATCCAAGCCCCTGCACCAAAAAAGTTGACAAGAGATGAGCTTCGCGAACGATCGGCCAATGAGTTGTGTTGGCATTACGACGAACCATGGAGCCGCGAACATCACTGCAAAAAGGGCTGGCTCCTCATGATTGAACTAGTGGAGGATGAGGATAATGAAACATAGAAAGAAGCCCTTGAACCTAAAGAAGAAGCCATGGAGGAAGAGTCCCAACCGGCCAACTATGCAGTGCACGCATTGGCTGGCTATTCCAACCCGCAAATGATGAAAGTTGGAGGACTTCTAAAATAGCAACTCATCACCGTTCTCATCGACACTGGCAGCACCAATAATTTCCTCAATAGTAAGGTTACTGCATGTTAGCACTTCAAATCGAAGGTTGCAATAAGTTTGACGTAAAGGTCACCGACGGCCGAATCTTTAATTGTGACTAATGGTGCCCGTAGGTGAAACTACTACTCCAAGACCAAGAAGTGATGGCTAATTTCTTCCTCCTACCCATCGATGATTATGAAGCTGTACTCAGGATCGAATGGCTCACAATAATAGGTGATATCTCCCAAAAAAATTTTAAATTAATTATAAAATTTTATTACAAATGGAGACAGGTCATGTTACGAGGCAAGCGCGAGAGCTAAATTTCCACCGTTTCATCGCAATAAATGGAGAAAGTTTTACATAAAGCATATGGTGGATTCTTGATGCATATTCAGTAGCTATATATGGGGGAGAACATACAAAACTCATATCCTGAGCTTGCCCTTTGCTTGAACGAATTCACGGTTGTTTTCTTGGAGCCGCGCGGGTTGCCCCCTAACCGGTCGCATGACCACTACATTCCTATTTTGCCAAGCAAATCTCTAGCAAATTTGTGACCGTACCACTATCGTCACTTGCAGAAGGTCACGATCAGGAATATTATTAAAGAGATGCTTGACGCTGGGGTTATTCGATCGAGCTGCAGCCCTTACTCCTCATCGGTGTTGCTAGTACACAAGAAAGATGATACGTGATGGATATGCATTGACTATCGGGCTCTAAACACCATCACTGTCAAAGATAAATATCCTATTTCATTTGTAGATGAACTCTTGGATAAATTAAAAGGATCCCGAGTCCTTACTAAATTGGATTTCTGATCCGGATACCATCATATTTGGTTATGAATTGAAGATATTTTGAAAACTGTATTTTGCACGTATAACGGCACTACGAGTTTCTAGTAATGTCTTTCAGACTTACGAATGCTCCTTCTAATTTCCAAATTATAATGAATGATCTGGAGTTTTCTACGTAAGTTTGTATTAGTATTCTTTGATAATATTCTCATTTATAGCCCTATGCTTGATATACATTTTCAGCACTTACGAACTGTTCTAACGATTCTTTGGGAGAATACTCCTTATGTTAAATAGTTAAAGTGTAGCTTCTTACAGTGTAAATTAGAGTATCATGGACATATTATATTAGAGGATAGAGTGGCAGTGAACCCGACAAGGATCGAGGCAATGCAAGGATGGCCGAGACCTATGAATGTACAATCGTTATGCAGCTTCCTTGGACTCACGGGCTACTACCAAAATTTTATAAAAGATTATGGCAAGATCAATGCCCTACTCATGTCCTTACAAAAGAAAGACTCCTTGTCATTGGATAAAGCCTTCACGACCTTCAAACGACTCAAGGCAGCTATGACGATGACGTCAGTCCTAGTGCTACCTAATTTCGGTCACACTTTGGTCATTGAGGCTAATATGTCAGGAGTTGGAATTTGGGCTATTCTTATGCAAGATGGTCAACTCTTGATTTATACGAAGGCTTCCCCCACACTTCATACAAGGTTTTTACAGGATATTCTAATTATTACCAAATTTAAAATATGGTTAGATACAGGTCGATGGCAAGAAAGAGGAGTTAAACTAGAAGAATTGCAATCTATGCTCACACTAAATTGGGCTCTCATTATCCTGAACCATACTAGAGGGCAGTCACCATTCCAGAAGAAAGATTGGCTATCACTAAAGACTAACCATGTGGCAACCCATGCAAGAAAGAAACTTCCCCCTGACAAACATCGGGGCAGAAGAAAGTTTCTTGAGAAAGATCAAGTCCCCCTTCATCTCCAGCTCCACCAGCATGAAATTCAAGCCACAAGAAAGTGGTCTCCCTATTTCTTTGGGCTTTGCAAAATTGATGATCATATTGGGGCCCTAACCTAGAGATCAGATCCATGCACCAGATTAAAATTATAGTTGATCCTCCAAGTATCCCACCTCAAATGAAAATTTAAAGATGACGACTTAGCTCAAGTTCTTCCAACTAACACCCAAGCTAATGAGGAGCTGAAGACCCGGTTCCCTAAGTTCATGGAACTTTAGCCTTGAGGACAAGGCTGATTTTAAGAGGGCAGGTTTGATAAGATTTCAACAGGGTTGAGTCCTAATCTCCTTAGAAGTAGTCAATAAAACCCTGCTAGATTGTAATAAAGCCAGTCCTATCTTATAAAGGAGTATGGTTAGGGTTTAGATTAGCCCTTAGGACTTAGTGGCCATCACTCCCTTACTTGGTTGGTTGGCCAGCGTTTCCCCTTACATAGGTCGACTATAAAGCCAACCTAGTCGCCCCCCATTCCTATTAAGGCAGGTTGGCTATAGGAGGGGTAAAGGAGTAATTTTACTTAGACAAGCACCCCCTTAGGCTAGGGTTTTGCTCCCTATATAATGATGTAGTCGCCCCCTCTCTTGAAGGAAGTAATTATCAATTTTATTTTAGCCTGTGCCGAATTTAGGATGGAGGAACCCCTACAGCGTTCCAAGGGTTGATCCCCCCTTAAGGATCAAAATCTATAGGGCTCCTTTTGGGGTCTTATCAGTATGTATTATTCACCTTATCTCTTTTCCTCTTAGACATATTTATTCATGATGTGTGGAGAAGTATTTAACACTTATAAGCCATGTATAAGGGTCCCTCCAATAATGATCTTATCATCCATAATTATTGAACAACTATTATTCTCAATATATCCCCTAATTGTCAAACAAGAGATGAAAATAATATTATTGATAATAGAAGAGACAAAATAGCATGCATCTAATGTAATAATAACTCCACCAGACAGATGTAGGATAACCTCCCCAACAGCAATTGCAGTAACTCTTGCTCCATTGCCCATCTTGAGGTCCATCTCGCCTCTGGCCAATCTCCTGAGTTTTGCCAGAACCTGCAACGAATTGTAGATATGATAAGTACTCCCGGTATCCAGTACCCATGTGTTATCATAAAAATCTGATAAGTAGAGACTGATCATAAATATACTTGAACCTTCTCCAAGCTTCTATTTTGCCTTATTTGTAAGGTAGTCCTTACAGTTCCTCTTCCAATGCCCGTCTTGGCCGCAGTGGAAGCACTGTCCTTTGTCTTTTACCAGGTCTTTCTTGGCAACCTTTGCCTTACCCGGTCTTTCTTTGCCCTTGCCCTTCTTAAGGGACCTTCCTTTTCTTATTGGTCACACTAATATAAAGAATTGACTTCTCTTTTTTTATAGTGCTCTCACCTTCCCTCAACATACTGAGGAGTTTAAGTAGAGTCACCTCAAACTTGTTTATATGAACTGTAAAAAAGAATATGGAAGGGACTAAAGTATAAGATCAACATACAAGTTATCCTCTGGGACTATCTATATACTTCATAAAGCGAGCGATCTAATCATCGCTTGTCCTTTCTTCTGGCATAGTGTCACGGGCTTAGCTGATTTTGCCTAAGTCGTGCGGCACCCATGCGTGTCCGTCCGCAAAGGTCAGCCCTCCCCGAGATCTTCTAGAGTCCCTTAGACTTACAAAAGAGAAAACGGACCAGAAGAAGCAATTCTCATGGGATCAACAAGCAAGTGCTTAAGAAAACACTTTATAAAGCAAAATACAAATTATACCCATGGACATTACAAACTCAGAGAGGTTGCACATAAAGGATAATGGTCCATTACAGACCGAAGTCCCCACAAGTGCTTATAAGATACACTTGTATTTACAAGTCAAACTTGGCCATAAAGCAAATCAAACTAAGGCTGCTAAGTCTACTACAAGCCCGCTTTTTGCTGTATATGTACCTAAATCAAAGGACACAGACATATATGAGCATTTCATCGAACACCTTGTTTACATTGTTGTCCGTGACATTCTCCCCCACTTATTCCTTCGACGTCCTCGTCGAAGCCACTATAGACGCTGCATCTCCTCGCATTCTGTTGAATCTTCAATCTTCTACTTTGGCTACAACACGTCGCTTTGGCTCCCAACTACTCTTCATCGCTGTTGTTAAGTAGTCAAACTCTGATCCGCCATGCTGCTTCAACTCACCAATAACTGAATCTGGTGTTGGGTTGGCTGAGTTATGCTGATCCTTGTTAGTTCTCATGGATCCTTCTGATGAAGGAAAAGACCTGCCTTATTATGCACCAGTATCGCAATATACTCATATTTCTTGAACTGGATGGATGCTTGTTGGAGCTTTAACAAGCATCGCCTCGCAGACTTTGAAGTTTTTATGGTCCTTCCTCCATAATGTTTACCTATTAAACCTTCTTCCACTGTTAGTTGTCATTTCCAAGTATGTTCACATCACTCCCACTTTCGATTAGTCAATTGGGAAATGAAGTGAAAAATCTACTCTTAGTAGTACTGATCACCAATGGTGAGGATTTGACAACTATTGTCTTCCATAAGCTTTCTTTGAAGGGTCACCGAACTTGTGTAAAGCTCCTCTACTGGATAGATAAGAGAACTGGGATACTTGACTTCACTCATTCTCTTCGTAGTTGAGAAGGTAAAATTACTTTGCTTCACTCACCTCCTCGAGTTAAGAGAATTGGGGTACTCAATTTCGCTCATTCTCTCAAGTTGAGAAGGCAAAAGTTACTTGATTTCGCCTGCCTCCTCGAGTTTATACTTCATGCATTGAGCTGGTTATTAACATTCGCCTGCTATTTGCTCACACTTCTGAAGCACTTGAAGTGTTTGCCCTCCTTGCATTAAGTTAGCTACTATGATTCGCCTTCTCACTGCCATTGAACTTCTGGAATGCAAGAAGTTCTATTCGTAAAGAGCAAAAAGTTTACCCCAACTTAGAGTCCGCCAACTTGGAGTAAGTCTTTGATAAATCTGGTCGCCTCTGGGATTGTACCATCTTCTCCATCACCTTTGATGCCTACTCCTCTAAGTAGAAAGGTATAGTATCATGTACTGCCTTTCGACCACTTGCTTCGACACCACTGTGTCCTCCTAGCAGTTCTCCTTGGTAGATGAAAAGATAGACTGTAACTCTCATGCATGGCCTCCGCCATCTTGTTGCAGGGCTCGTACCGATTCTATTCTCCTTAGCTTCCTTGGTAGCAACATTCGCTTACTCGGCCTTGTTCTCTGACTTGCCGGGCTTCCTTAAGTGAATGTGAGCACTGAAGCAGTCCAACTCTCAAGTTGCTCCAATTATACCTTAGTATAATCAAGTCCCCTCCATGGGACTCACTGGTACTTACAATCTGACTTCTCCCTCGGTGGTATACAGCCCCCATATGCTGATGACTAAGGCTTTCATCTGATGCAAGCTTCGATACTTACACAAGGAAGACCCGCCTCTACGGTACTGTGGCATTCACTCCTTGAATCCATAGCCCTTCTTGCCATTGCATTGTTCACCGAAGTGGAGCTCCTAGTAGCTCCTGATCATTCACACGATCACGTCCCCCTCCATGGGACTCGATGGTACTTACACTTGGACTTTTTCCTCGGTGGTATACAGCCCCCACATGCTGATGACTAAGGCTTTCATCCAATTCAAGCTTCGATGCACACATAAAGACTCGCCTCTGCAGTACTATGACATTCCCTCCTTGAATCCATAGCCCTTCTTCTTGTTGTGTCGTACACCAAAGTGGAGCTCCTAGTAACTCCTGATCATACCTCCGCATGTTCTTGTCCCTCACGAGACAAGATTACCTGTATTGCATTGCCACGAACTATTCCACATGATCCGCTGCACCATGTTGCCTCCTGGTGACATCTCTATTGCATACTGATTCTCAAGTGATGAACTCGGACTACGACTTCTGCCAACACATATGGCCTCTGCTAACACATCGTAGGGCCTCTGTCATCTCCGATTTTTAGTTCACTCCCTTGGAAATTCACCTTCGTCCACCCACTCTTGGGTCACACCTGGACGAAGAATAGCTCTAGGACAGTCTGTCGCCTAGTAGCTCCTGAAGTCCCCTGACTTCGCTAGAGTTGGTGCACCATTGTCTAGATCTTGGGCCTCTATCTCCTACCAGCACAATTTTGATATACACCTCTTGTTCCTGAGAACTTGAATGGCAACACTGTGGCATATTCTTCAAGAGTACCTGCCTCTGCGTCCTCTTGTCCCGTACTAAGGTCTCCTGATCCCAACTTTGCCTCTGTAAGTTAAATCACCTTAGTTACTCCGTCAAATGTATTTCTCAGGTAGCTTGCATGTGCCTCGAAGCTCGCTTCATCTTTGGCACTATGCAAAATAAGTCTGTCCTATCAGAATAAAGAACTCATAGAATGACATGATCCTACTCTTGCCTCTACAAGAGTTCATGCCCTTGACCTCTGTCCAAGGAAAGCTCCGTGCCTCCATTCCATGTTCTATCTTTTATGTCGACTCCCTTCATGTGGCTTGGATACTTTACTAGTTCCACCCAAGTCACTCCGCTCCTCGATTTACATTAAGTTGATAGTGGCCCTCGCGTCCACCATTGCACCTTGCACGGTCTCATCTTTCACCAAACGCCCCGCTTTGTCTTGAGCACCATCAAGTTTTGGTTGCCAACATCGAGCCATAGCTCAAACTCAACCATCCCAATCTTTATGTGCTATGCATTCTTCTTCGCTTGCTTGTCCTCATGGTGCCTCTCGCGCAAAGGGGTTGGTCATTCCTTTGAATGTCAAACTTGGATGCCCGCTCCTCTAAGTGACTCGTTTCCCTAGATCTTAATATCTGTTTTCCCTAAATGGTTGCGCGTGTTAGCTGTCCTCCACACAATCCAACTAGGTCCCCAACATTTGTATGGCAAGTGTTTCTGCGTGTGCTTGTCCCGCTCTGATACCACATTATCACGGGCTTAGCTGATTTTGCCTAAGCTGTGCAACACCTATGCGTATCCGTCCATAAAGGTCAGCCCTCTCTGAGATCTCCTAGAGTCCCTTAGACTTACAAAAGAGAAAACAGGCCAGAAGAAGCAATTCCCATGGGATCCACAAGCAATTGCTTAAGAAAACACTTTATAAAGCCAAATACAAATTACACTCATGGACATTACAAACTCAGAGAGGTTGCACACAAAGGATAATGGTCCATTACAGACCGAAGTCCCCATAAGTGCTTATAAGACAAATTTGTATTTACAAGCCAAACTTGGCCATAAAGCAAATCAAACTAGGGCTGCTATGCCTACTGCAAGCCCGCTTCTTACTGTATAAGATATGTATCGAAACCGAAGGACACAGACAAACACGAGCATTTCATCGAACACCTTGTTTACATTATTATCTGTGATAATGGGCACAAATGTATTAAGGACGTATGTGATTTTCTCTGTAGTGGGAATAATTCTCAAATTACGGAGCCAAATACATATAGTTTGGACTAGTGAGGCGATTGACATCAAGTATGCCATGCAAGGGGTTTGTGAGTGACATGTTTGTGACAAAACAAGATGTAGGAAAATTAAATAACATGTAGATTTTACAGAAAATACTAATTAAGATATGGGCTTTTATCTTAATATACTCCCATTATTTTTCTAGTGAATCACACGATAACTCCTAATGGGGATCGGGATCCAATTAGCATCTTAGTGCAGCCTCGAGGGACTCAACCAATTACACCAAGCCCAAAAGGTAGACACCTCTTGCCAATCACAACTCCTTGTAATTCCCGTTATGTTCGGCCTCCAAAACATCATGGTCTCAACTGCTCCACCAACCATGAAGTTCAGTTAAGTCATCACAATCGTTACAAGATGAGTCCAATTCGATGGATATGCTCTCGACTACTCGACTAAGTTGCTGGTTACAGGTGCCCTGCAAGCCAATCACGTGAGTGATGACACGTGTGACACGCTGTGTAATTTTTTTACTTATGATTAATATTGGTATATTCTCATATTATATTATTTGTTATATATATAATGTGATGTCCTTGGTTCTGTGCAATGAGAATCAGATCGTGATGGGATCACGATAATGAGATCGATTCACCTTTAAACACAGATCCTAAATAATCCTGGTCATAGGTTACTCGAGAGGGACATCGAGATAACCAGATAGACCGGTATACTATATACTCGTCCATATGATGTAGGCAACTGATCTCAAAGCCACTTGTGTGGAGACACTAAGGATATAGTACAAGTGTTCATTAGAGAATGAGTTCACTAATTGATCTGCTTATGGAATGCTATATGGTTAATGGTACCTAATGTCAGATAGTGATTCCATAGTCTCAATTGTGTATCTGGTCCTTAGACTTGAGATACCAAGGATGCCTTGTATAAATACTCCTTTCTTTGACGCCAGACATACAGGTTTGGAAAGTTCCAGATCTGGTACAACTGGTTATCGGGATTGGTAGCTAACCTTACAAAAATAATTAAGTGTCAATAGAGGATCATCCACTCTCAGTATCATGAGAGGAATATCTCATATGTACTTGTTCAGACAAATCCCTGGCCAGGGTGATTCGGATTGAGAGAGAAGGAGTTCTTGGTAGAATCTGAATAGAGCAAGACAAACTAATTCCATATATGACCTGACAGTACCATGTCTAATATACGGTCTCTTGGATATTATTTGGATGAGGGATTATAGATACATGGTAACTGTGGACAGACAGGTCCGACGGATTTGATCCCCCTGTACCATTTGGGGACATGGTGTAGTGGCCTAGTACGTCTATAATCAATGAGTCGAGTGAATTATTATGAGGATAATAATTCACTCTATCAGAAGGAGTTCTGATGGGAGTGACTCATGACCAGCTTGGTATCGGGCCTTGAGAGTCACACACATATGGTGGATGCTTCAGCGAATAGAGGGTTGGATGAAGATCCAATTAGCCCCTATTCTCATTAGATGAGACCCTATACTGATGGGCTCCTTGCTTAAGGCCCAATTAAAGGCCTAATAAGATTATTGGATAGAGATCCAATAATGCAAGATTAGTGGGTTATTGGATAGAGATCTAACACCCACTAAGGCAGGAGCCCTAGGGTTTTTTGTGGCTCTCTATAAATAGGAGGGGAGACTTACGGTTGATAGGCTACAACTTTAGCCACTATCTCCTATTCTCCTCTCTCCCTCTGAACAAAAGTTGCAAGATCATATTGGAGGAGTTTCGCTACAGAGATCCATCATGTCGATACCGCTAGAGAGGAGGACACTTGACCTCCTTCATCTTCTCCATCCGGATCTAAAATACAAGAATATACGATCTCCCTAGGTAAAATCAATCTCTTACACATTGCGGTTTTTTTATTTTTGTGGTTTTTTCTCGCGACCCTAATCTTTTGCACAATGATTTCATTCACGTGAGAAACTGATTTTTGTTTTGATTTTCGCTGTGCATGTGATGCACCCGCTGAGGTTTCCCAACACAAGTCATACTATGTCCTCAAGTCACCGGTGATATCTATATGTCATAGGCAAGAACTCGATCATGTAGATAGGTGAGCTTCGAGTGACTCGACCAACTTAACCTATATCGTGATTCAATTTTTTCCTATAACGATGGAAAGCCACATGGGTCAATCTTATTGTCTCATGCTTATTGACTTAATATTATCGTAGGAGGGGTTTTCATTTTGTATTGGTCTCCTAATATGTGATGTCACACGCATACATATTTAATATATATCTACATCACATGCAAATATATATATATATATATATATATATATACATATGTCTAGTAGGTGTATAACACATCACATATGCAAGCCACATCGGATAATCATGAGCCGTCACCTAATATGATTACGCCCGAGCCAATGGGCCTAATCACTCACAATATGATCTATATATGCATCGCTGCATTTTCATGCCCTGTGATTGTTGATCTCATCATCATTAGTTCCGTCGGATCATCGCATCACAATGCAGCTTGATCTCCCACCATGGCATCATGGGTCCCGCTGTCACCTCCATGCTCCTGCTGCGCCTCTCCATGTAATTACAAATAATCACATGCACGCAGGCACGACAATAAACAAGAAAAACGGAGGCTCGCAGTCCCCAATAATAATAATATAATCACACATCACAATACATGGCTCATAATCATCCATCAACATCATACATCACATGTACATCACATCATATGTAAGATTATCAACTATATAATAATTAATTAAACTAATTAATTAATTATTTTTTGGGAAATCAGGATATACTTAGAATTTTTAAAATTATTGAGGGTATTTTCATAATTCTGGATAAGAGGATAGTCCTTAGAATTTTCAGAATTGTTGAGGGTATTTTCAGGATTCTATGTATAAGACATACCTTAGAATTTCTCAAATTCTAAGGGGCAGGATCGTTCTTTTCTTAAAAGGATGCCCTAACCCTTCCATCACCCTCACTATGCCACCGCAATTGCCCTTGCATAGGCGGCGACTGCCTTGCCTGTCGGCAGCCACCCTGCCAAGGGGTGGGCACTGCTGCCTTTGCGACCAACGTCGTTCCTATGAGTGGTCACCCTTGCAGGCAGTAGGTTTTGCCCGCAGGTGGCCTGCCTACGGGCATCGTGCCTGCAGGTGTCACCCCTACGAGTGGTACCTCTACAGCCTGGCCGCAAGTGGCTACCCCTTGCGAGCAGCCTCTGTCGTAGGCTAGCCACGACTTAGCTGTGGGCTGGCCATGGCCGATCGATCTTGTGGGCTACCCAGGCAACAACCAGCAACCCCTTTGCAAGGGACCTTGGTCGTGGCTAGCCACCCCTACAAGGGCTTTGGCCATGGCCGGCCACCCCTGCAGGTAGCCTGGTTGTGGCTGGCCGCCCCTGCAGGGGGCCTGGCCATGGCGAACCACCCCTTTCCTCGCTACCTTCGCTGCAAAAATACAGCAAGAATGCATATAACAGTTCTACGTGATTTAATATCATCACATGCAGTTTAAAACCAATCTTTTGCACGAAAACCTTGGCTCTGATACCATTGTTGGGAAACCTCAGCAGGAGCATTACATGCATAACGAAAATCCAAACAAAAATCGATTTCCCATGTAGATCAAATCATCATGCAAAAGATTAGGGTCAGAAGAAAAACACAAAAATTGAAAAAACCACGATACGTAAGAGATTGATTTTACCTAGGGAGATCGTATATCCATGTATTCTAGATCCGAATAGAGAGGATGAATGAGGTCAAGCGTCCTCCTCTTTAGTAGTATCCACACGATGGATTTCTACAGCAAAACTCTTCCAATCTGATCTCACAACTCTTACATAAAGGGAGGGTGGAGAATAGGAAGGGGAGGCCAAAGCTGCAACCTATCAGCCATGAGTCTCTCCTCCTATTGGATCTCCATCCAATAACCCACTAACCTTGTATTATTGGATCTCTATCCAATAATCTTCTTAGGTCTCTAATTTGGCCTTAAGTAAAGAGCCCATCAGCATAGGGTCTCATCTAATGAGAATAGAGGCTAATTAGATCTTCATCTAATCCTCTATTCGCTGAAGCATCCACTATATATGTGTGACCTTCTAGGCCCAATACCGAGCTAGTTGTGAGTCACTCCCATCAGAACTCCTTCTGATATAGTGAATTTTTATCCCTATAATAATTCACTCGACTCATCGACTGTGGATGTACTAGGCCACTATGCCATAGTCTCCAAACGGTACAGAGGGATCAAATCCATCAAACCTGTCTATCCATAATTACCTTATCTCTATAATCTCTCATCCAACTAATATCCTAGAGACCGTATATTGGACATAGTACTGTCAGATCATAAACGGAATCAGTTTATTTTGCTTTAATTAGATTCTACCGGAGAACTCTTTCTCTCTTAATCTGAATAACCCTGGCCAGAGATTTCTTTGGATAATCACATATGAGATATTCCTTGTGTGATACCAAGAGTAGATGATCCTCTGTTGACAGTCAATTGCCTTTGTAAGGTTGGCTACCAATCTTGATAACCAGTTATACTATATTTAGAACTTTTCAAACCTGTAAGTCTGGCGTCAAAGAAAGGAGTACTCATATAAGACATCCTTAGTGTCTCAAGTCAAAGGACCATATACACTATTAGGACTGGAATCATCGTCTGACATTAGGTATTATCAACCATACAGCTTTCCATAAGCTGATCAATCAATAAACTCATTCTCCAATAAGCACTTGTACTATATCCTTAGTGTCTCCAAACAAGTGGCTGTGAGACTAGCCGCCTCCATCATATGGACAGGTATATGGTACACTTGTTTGTTTGGTTATCATGATATCCCTCTCGAGTAACCTATAACAGGGATTATTTCGAATCTGTGTTTAAAGGTGAATTGATCTCATTATTGTGATCTCATCATGATCTGATTTTCATTACACAGAACCAAGGATATCACTATATATATATATATATGCAACAGATAATATAATATAAGAATATGCCAATATTAATTATAAATAAAAAGATCACACAGTATGTCACATGTGTCATCACTCACGTGATTAGCTTGTAGGGCACCTATAACCAACAATGATCTCACTATTGTCTCTGCAAGAGTTCATATCATTGACCTATGTTAAAGAAAAGTTTTGTGCCTCTACTCCATATTCCATCTTCTATATCAACTCCTTTATGTAGCTTGGGCACTTCACTAAGTTCCACCTGAGTTGCTCCGCCCCTCAATTTTCATTAAGTTGATGGTGGCCCTTGTGCCCACTATTCCATAGGTTAGCCCTCCGTTGAGTCTAATTCCCATATTAGCCCTAAGTGTGCTTTCATTTGGTGTTGCCTTGGGTTGCTCCCCCATTTGATCTCCTAATGTATTACCTCATGCGAGATCATTAGATGATTCCTTATCGCTCGCTAGGTATGTTGAGCTTTATGGAGTTGTTATCTTAAGGTACTTCTCCTCAACATGTGTGCTCCATTGGACATGATTTTCACACTAGAGAACCATGACTTATCCCTTATAGATATCTGTCATATTGGAGTAACTTTTCTCTTTGTATCCTTCCCTCTAGAAGTTTCGGAGACCACCATCCCTTTGGACTACTCTACCTTGCTAAACAAACTATGCATTATTTTACCTCTACAAATTCACTTAGTATATTATGACTCTTCACTAATACAGCTCCCACTACAACCCTCAAGGCCTAGCAACATACTGAACTTATTACACACTTCAGCCTCCTACGGACGTATCCTTCTCATTCCGAAGAGAAAGTTTCAATACTCCATGGTGCCATATTTTGGTCACCTAGGGATGGCCATAGACACTCTATCGTCCTTATATAAGCCTTTGTATGAGTACCAAATTTGAGTTAACAATTCTTATGAGCTTTGCATATCAGTCATTGTGCAACCCATTCCTCTTTACTCAGTCTTACCCTTTATTAAGCATCCTGCTTGTCTTGAGCAATGTCAAGTTTGGTTACCAAAGTTGATCCGTAGATCGAACTCAGCTATCTCAAGCTTTATGCACTACACATTTTTCTTAACTAGCTTGTCCTCGTGGTGCCTCTCGTGCAAAGGGTTCGTCATTCCTCTGAATGCTAGTCTTGGATGTCTATTTCTCTACATCGCAATGTCCGTTTCTCTCAAACGGTTGTGCGTGTAGCACCCTTGCATGCCTGTTCACAAAAGTCAGGATCCTCGAGACCTCCTTTGGTCCCTTAAGGACCTATAAAAGAGAAAAGGAATTAAAGAAAGCATTTCACATGGGATCCATAAGCAATAATTTTTGTGAATACTTTATAGCCAATGCAAATTACAATCATGGATTTCACAAGCTCTACATGGTCACGCAACAAAAGGTTAAGGTCTATTACAGATCAAAATCCCCAAAAGTGCCCATATGACATAACTCTCATTTACAAGCCAAAAATGCCTTCAGGTTGAGGAGTAATACCTTAGTGAGGCACATAGGGAGGCAGATTCTAGGCCTCTAAGCGGGCCTTGGAGCTGAGTCTAGCCCTCCGTCATGTTGAAGAGGCCGAGGCTTAGGTGGAGGAGGCTCGGGATGAGGCGGTTATGGCAGAGGACATGGCCACCTAAAGTATAGTAAAGGGGGAGTAGCAGATCGAGGCCCTTTACCATAAGTTTAAAGATGCTTGTGTTAGGATCAATTGGCACTAAGAGGACGAGGGCGAGGGGGGCGAGTGGTGTGTGTTGGGGGTGGGTGGGTGGAGGGTGGGGTGTGTTGGTGGGGGTGGGGTGGGTAATTTAGTGCAAGTATAAATTTTTAGTTTAGATGAAAACTTCTTGATTAAACCAAGATAGGAAATCCAAAGCTTTTCGTTCTTAGTGAAACGAGTGAGTGATTAAAAGAAAGTTGCTAAGTTAATAAGCAAATCGAAAAGATAAGTAATAAGCAAATCGGAAAGATAAGTAACGTTTGAAGGAAATAACTTATTATAAAAACTTTGATTTCAAAGAGTTAAGTTAAATCAGAAGTGTTAATACAAAAAAATGTAAGCAAGGAAACACTCACAATTTTATAGTGGTTCGACGCCAATGGCCTATGTCCACTCCCAAGTCCTCCTTCTTTAAGCACACCAGCATCCACTACCGATCTTCTTTGGGTGGGTGAAGACCAAACCCTTATGCTTTGCTTACAAGGAAGATAAGATTACACTCTTTGATCACTCCCTTATCCCTTTTCTTTTTCTTATAATTCTCACAAAATATTTTCTTAAAATATAATCCCCAAAAATTATTATATAGAATGTAAGAAAACTTGGGGTATTTATAGGCCCCAATTAGCTTCAAAACCAGAGCCAAAATCTAACTATATTTGGAAAATCTGGGTACGGGTGGTTCACCCGCTGTCCTGGGTGGGTCAACCATCGAAAGTACCCAAATTCTTAGGTACTGGTGGTTAAGCCGCCTAGCCTAGGTGGCTAAGCCACTGACAACCGCTCGAAATCGTAGGTACGGTGGTACAACCACCACTTACAAGCGGTTTACCCATCAGAATCTCCACAAAAGTGGTTTCCTCCACTTTTTGAATTTCGGCTTGAACCCGATATTGACCAATTCTTTGGTCAACTAATTGAGCTCAATTTGAGCTCAATCAAACCCCATATAATGGACACGGTTGCCTCTTTGAGTTGATTTTCAAATCATAATTATATCGGACTTATTTTTAACCTATGGATTAAAGATTACAATTAAACATGACCACCAAGCTTAATGACCTTACTCCCGCATTTTGACTATCTTTGGAATCTCTAGCAGTGAGTCTCACGGTCTTCCTTCGGCGATCTCCCAGCATGTTCCTAGTGAGCTTCCCGATCCCTTTGGCAAATCTCCTAGTGAACTCCTGACGAGCTCCCACTGCATCGTCCAATCCTTGGCCTGATGCCTAAGCTTGATCCTGGTTCCATGTCTGATCTGTAACTCCTTCTCCCGTCATAGTTAAACCTACACGATGCTAACTATGACTTAATTAATTTCAATCATAATAGCCATAAGTCCACTTCAAGACCTTCCTAACTCCCGGCAAGCCTTTCGACTACCCCCGACAATCTTTCGATGAGTCTCGATCTTCTTCTGGCGAACTCCCTTGCACCATCCAGGCAAACTTCTGATGCACTCCTGACAAGTTTCCAACCGCATTGTCCGAACCCCGACCTAATGCATGGACTTGACTCTTGCTAACCCTAAGTGTCACATTCTTTCTGTCGTAGTTAATCCTACATAAATCAATTCTAACAATCCTATTAGATCAATAACCCATCAATTGATTTCATCATCAAAATCGAGATTCAACAATCTCCCTCTTTTTTATGATAACAATCAATAGATGACAGGAGTTAATGCTAACTCCCCCTAAATCCATGCCGCTTAAATTTAAGAGAATCACACACTCTTACATTCAAGCAATCTAACCTTATATACAAATTTTAACACAAATTTACATCAAGTCATCAAATCATGAATTTCATCGAGTCATCAAATCATAATAAGAATTATGCACTCATATCCATATCCAAGATGTCTAATCTATATCAATATTCATATCATATGTTATCAGTGTATATCATCAATATCATGAGTCATCACTTAATATCATGTGTCATCAATGTATATTTCCCCCCCTTTATCATCAATAAAAAGGTGAAATATAGGGCTAAGGATTTTAAGGCACATAGTCTTTGCTCTCCCTTTGTAAAATATGATATGAGTCATAAATAATTTTCTTCCTCTTGTGAAAAGGAAGGAAAGAAAATAAGGAAGAAATTATAAAACATCATTAAGAGGAGCTCTTAATAAATTTCAAAAAGAATATTAAGATGAGCTCAAAAGTCCAAGTTGAAACTATTTTAACCACATCATATACAATACATCATATTATAAAATTATGATTATTATTTTAAATCATCATGTATATTTTTAAAAATCAACATGCATTATCACCATACATAATTTCACATCATCATATCTTCTCCCCCTTTGTCATCAACAAAAAGGAGAAATGCAATTAGCAAGTTTTTAACATATGAGAACTTAGCAATTTAGCAAATTTTTCATCACTTTAGAATATACAAGCTAGTAAGTTCATTCTTCTCTTTTGAGAAGTATAAGCTAGCAATTTTTGCTTCTTTTGCAATATTCAAGCTAGCAATTTACATCATGCAAGCAAACAAGTTTTGCTCCCCCTTTGTCATTGTCAAAAAGAAAAGATAATGCAAAACTTTTCCTATTACATCATTTTTCAAATCATCACATGAAATATATCAAGAAAAATCAATATAGTGATGAGATGTACTGTTCATGAAGACAAATTGTGACTATCAAGAGATAAATTATAAGAGAAAAAATAAAATAAAATCTCTTAGTTTATTTATAAGAAATCTCAAGTTCTCAAGTTCAGGATTTATATTAAAAAAAATTTAAATAATACGAGAACACATAACAAAAGATTTTGATTCATAAAAGATTTCAAATTGTAATTCCAAAAAATCAAAACCACGATATAGGTAAATCACTCATTAAATTTCATAATCATCAAAATCAGATATTCAAAATATAATTAATAGACTTATTAGTCTCTTGAAATGTTAGTGATTTCCTTTCTCCACTTTGTGTGAGCAAGAAGGGAGAATCAAGGTAGAGAAATGAAAAATATCATATCACAAGAATGCTCAATTTTAAAGACGTAAATTTTATAGATATGAATTTTAAAATTAAGCTCAAACCTTCAAGATATTCAAGGAGATTCAAAAGTTTAAGAGCTACTCATGCATTTAAAATCATCTCATGCAATTTCAAGTATAGCAAAAAAATCATTTATTATAAATTTTGATAAAAAGCATCAAGAATTTCATAAGAAGGCATGATAGTAGATCAAGCTCAAATTGTAAATCAAGTATTTTGCATGCATATTGAAAGTCTTAATTTTCTTCCAAGCAATTGTTTCTCATTCAATGTTATCATATCCAAATTTACTTCTAATCATATTAATAATTTTGTCTCTCCACTTTTTTTTGTCAATGTCAAGAAAGAAATATGATGGCATAATTTCTTCTTAGCATTCGTATTCAAATTATGCTAAAAAGTACAAGGATATCATGTCATTAAAGATAAAATTAAATTTTTGAATATCAAAAGACATGATTTCATTTAATAAGTTTCTTTTCCCTTTTTTCGTGAATAATAAAAATGAGTCTTAGGGGATAATGTCAATTCATCCAAGATAAATCTTTTTAATAAAAAAGAAGAATGATCTTGATAAAAATTTTAATTATTATTTTTAAGATCATAAATCTCCTTTTTATTAAAAAGAGAAAATTATAGAGATCAATAATATGATTCCCATAACGTAAAAGTCTAAGTCAAGAAATTAAGAGAATATTCATGATAATATAAATCTCTTTTAATTTTCAACTTATCACGAATTTAAGAAATACTAATTTTGATGATAAGTTTTGTCATTCATAATTTTTAAAATAAATCATGTCAAGATAAATATTGATATCAAAAGACATTCATGAATATTAAAGACATGATTTAATTTAATAAATCTCCTCTTAGATGATAAAATAGAACCATAAGAGAACAAAGAAGAGTCTTCATCTCATAAAGATATCATATTATAGATATCAAGATCATGAGTTAATTTTATGGAATAAAAAAGTAAAAGATATTGTTTTATATATATGAAACTTCAAGTTTTCAAGAATATGGTTTATAATAAGATTTTCAAGTTTCATTTTTTAAACTTACCAAAATCATGATAATAATTTATTCAAGTTCAAATCATCAAATCATCAAAATCACTTTCCTAGTTCAAGAGAGTCATAAAAATAACATAATTGATTCATTGATCTCTTTTTAAAATAAAATTATTTGAAAACTTATCCAAAATCATCATCAAAAATCACTTTCAGAAAATTTTAATAAAGTCAACATAGATTGTTTTTCAAAAGAAAATAGCTAAAGTTTTCTTTTCTTTTCTTTTTTTGTTGTTAAAGAGATTCAACAATAAATGTATCATTTTATCTTTGTTGAAGGATTCATGGGACAAATATTCTTTCAAGAAGAATTATCCTTCTTTTAAAATTTATTTCAAGAATATATTGGCATTTAAAGTTAAAAATAAAATTTCATTATGATCATTACAAAAATATTTTCAAACAAAAGCTTTGATTCATTTTAAATCCAATGATTATTGCATGTTGGAAGATTCTATTATGTTATCAAGAAGTTTTTTTTAAGAAATATGATTTCATATATGATTTTTAGGTTCAAAACTAGCATAAATCATCGACACAAGTTAATACACATCAATACAATAATCATCATCAAAATCTTTCTTTCATACATATGACTTTTATTTAAGTTAACTATACTTTCTTCTTTATAATTCTAGCATGCTCTAGCTATGCATCATCAAGATTAATTATATAATGATGAACTATTTTCAATAAAAGGATTTGTTATATGGAAACAAGGATCATGAAGCTTCAAGCATCTTAATTCAAATTTTCTTTTTTGTTATTTACTTAGGCTAGTGAGCCTTGAAAGAGTATTAGAACTCAAGTCATATGCCTTGAGCATCTACTTTTAAAATATTACTTAGTGCTCCTAGCCTTGTTAGGATGCAACTCTATATTATGGCAGGTTTTGATTTAGGTACCCATTTGAGTTTGAGTCCTTCATGATATATTCTTCCCATTTTTTTCTAATGGCTTAAGGTTATTTATGGTTTCTTTAATAATCTAAATTAATTTATATAGACTATAATTTTTTAATGTACATTTGTAGGCTTTATATCTTAATCTATCACAAAAATTATATTTATTTTTAAGTGGCAAATTTAATGTAGGTCCTTTCACAAATATGGTTGGCTTTTGTTGAATGTTACCAACAAAGCCTATCTCATTTCTTCTATCTTTATGGGCAAGGATCATGTTTAGGGATTTATTTCATATTTTAAAATTTTTAATATTTATTTAAGCATGATATTTTCCTTTATAACATTATCTAGCATTTCACATTTAGAGCAAAAATTGTGTGATGGTAAAGTATCACGCAAGGTTTTATGTTTAGTGCATGTATTGTATGATGGTGCTACTTCATACATTTCATCAAGTTTACTAACTAATAATGCATGCTCTTCCTTAAGTAATTTATACGATTTGCTAATCTTTCTAAATTCATTATAAAGCTCATGAAAAGAAAGTAATAACTCATTAAAAGTAAAAGAGCTTTTGGGGTGGTTACTTACCTCATCGTGATTAGCCACGAGCGCGAGATCTTCCACTTCTTCTTGATTGTGTTCTTCATCTTTGGAGTACCTCGACTTCTTGCATTCATAACAATAGGTTTTATTTATCTTTAGATTATTTTTAAGGTTCAAGTTCATTAATTTTTTTGGTTCATTTGTCAAAAGTTCATGTCCAAGGTTCTCATCACTCGAGATTTTACTCGATGAGTCATATACCATTCTTAGTTCACAATCCTTCCGGTTCTTTGAAAGGTGTTCTTCATGTTCATTTTTGTATGATATTTCATTTAATGAGTTATTTAAATTAAATGTGTTATTATGTGTCAATTCTAATGTAAGCTAACTTTTAAAAGTCAAATCATAATAAGAAACCCAATCAAATTTATTTTTATCTAAGGCGCAAAACAATACATTTATAGCCTTGGCATTTAAAGAGAAAGTCTTCTTCTCCAAATCTTTCCAATCGTTCATTGGAGAACAAGACTTTTCGAATTTATTTTCAATAATAGTCCATAAATTAAGGTCTAAAGAAAGCAAGAAAACTCTCATCCTAGTTTTCCAATAAGTGTAGTCCGTCCTATTGAATATGGGAGGGTCAATGATAGAAAAACCCTCTTGAAAGCCAAAAAGAGTCATTCTCTTGGGTATTAAACCAAATGAGAAAAATGTGGCTCTGATACCAATTGTTAGGATCAATTGGCACTAAGAGGGGGAGGAGTTATAAATTACTGTAAGTGTAAATTTTCAGTTTAGATGAAAACTTTTCGAATAAACCAATATAGGAAATCTAAAATTTTTCGTTCTTAGTGAAACGAGTGAGTGATTAAAAAGAAGTTGCTAAGTTAATAAGCAAACTAAAAAGATAAGAAACATTTGAAGGAAAGAACTTATTGTGAAAATTTTACTTTTAAAGAGTTGAGTTAAAGCAAGGAAACACTCATAATTTTTATAGTAGTTCGGTGTCAACGACCTATGTTCACTCTCGAGTTCTCCTTCTTGAGCCACACCGGCATCTACTATCGATCTTTCAACCGCCGAAAGTGCCTAGATTCCTAGGTACTGGTGGTTTAACCACGCGGCCTAGACGGCTCAGCCACCCGGAATCCTAAGTACGGTGGTACAATCGTCGCTTACCAGTGGTTTACCCGTCGAAATCTCTACAAAAGTAGTTCCCTCCATTTTTTGAATTCCGGCTTAAACCTGATATTGACCAATTCTTTATTAAGCTCAACCTGAGCTCAATCAAACCCCATAGTGGACTCGGTTGCTCTTTGAGTTGATTTCCAAATCACACTCAAATCAGACTCACTTTTAACCTATAACTTGAAGATTATAATCAAACATGACCACCAAGTTTAATGACCTTACTCCCGCATTCTGACTAACTTCGAAATCTCCATCGGTGAGTCTCACGGTCTTCCTCTAGCGATCTCCCGGTATGTTCCTATGGAGCTTCTCAATCCCTTTGGCAAATCTCCTTGTGAACTCCTGGTGAACTCTGTCATGCACCCCCTGAATTATAACACATTCGAGAGGTGTGACCTTATCTTAAAAGTTGATAATATTATCAACAACATAATCTATCCAGGATCCAAACAATTATTTGAGGATACTAAGAATAACATACAATCTTTCAATCACTTTCATAGAAACCTGTGCAGATTATAATCTCTTCATATTCTCTTAATGAATCACAAAATTGATCCAAAACCAATGAAGTTAAATATAATCCACATTCATAAAGTCCACTAATGTGATAAAATCTATATGACTTTGGAAAATAATCATACACCACCACTTTATATATTATACAGTAAGTTTAGCATTCAAGATCCCAAACAAGAGGGTAGTTTTAAAAATATTACATAATTATCCCTCTTCAAAATATGTCTACAACTTTACTTTAGCCCAAGATGTACACATACGATGATAATATATTATCAAATGAATATTTAGCCCATAAACTTCTTACTTTCCCATTGCTTTAGCCCCATATCAAGTATTTTAATAAATGTCAAGCTAACCTGAAGAATACTAGATAGCAATAGAGTGAGCTAAGAAGCCCAGCAAGTATCAAACAAATTCAAAGCAAGGAAAGGTGTTTTCAAATTGAACCTGATATAAGAGTGCAAGGTAGGGAATACAAAAGTCTTCACATATAGCATAAAATCAGATTCACAACCACAAGGTTCATCTTGTTCGAAGCATACTAAAATCCGTAACAATTTGGGAAGGTAATTGGAGCATATGTGGTAATCAAAAGTATTTTGGTATATATCAATGACATTTAAAGTTTTAGGAGCATATCAATAATATATAAAATACTTTGAAACATGATAAAGGAACAAATATCAAACAGAAGGAAGGACATGAGCAATAAATTTAGCATATATCGGAAGCACATGCGAAACAATAAATCATACATACGCCTAAATAGAATAATAGAATATAACATTGATTAATACATAATATATTCTAATATATAAGGAAGTCAAGGACAAGAGCACTAGAGATTTCAGTTTTGAAATGGAAGAAGCAATTATAGGCAGAATTGATACAATCCCTATTCCGGTTAAATTCTAAAGGCAAAATACAAAGTTATTTAGATAATTAAACATGCTCCAAATTACTCAAGAAAGATGTTGTTGAAAAGATAAATCAATCTAGTTTGATACGAAATAAGTTTCATACAAATTAAAGGTCTCTACAAAGAATTATTGATGATTTTGCAACCAAAGATCCGGAATCACAGTCTCTGTTTTGCAGAATTCATGTGGTCCATCAACATGGGGGTTTTATAGTCATTTGGACTCCAAATCCTTCAATCTTAGGTTCAACAGAAAGGTCGAAAAGCTCATATTTTAACAAGTTAAGTTTTACATAAATCAGGGACTCCAACAGAAAGATATAAGTAATACAGTGATGAAAGGTCTTGAGCTACAGATTTTATTTTATAAATTTCATATACTTAATTGAAGTAAACTTTTGGGCTAGCAAATGAACTCCATATTCTTCAAACTTAGGTTGAAAAGAAAGATAATAGAATTTATTTTTAAAAAACTAAATTTTGTCGAAATTAGAGATTTATACTAAATGTTACAGCAAAAATTAATACAGATAGGTCATAATCTTGGCAATATTATAGATTTATACTTAGGCAGCCAACAAAAGATTTCAGATTAGTTCAGAATTTTCTTTATAAATCAAGATAAAAATAAAGATAAATTTCAGTAGGAGAAAGATAGAATAATTGTCTTTAAATATTTTAGTCCCAAAGGTGTGGATTGAATCATAATCTCAAAATCCATAAATTTCTTCGTCTTTCATTCTCTTCTTCTGCTTCTTCTTCTTCTTCTTCTTCTTTCTTCTTCTTCTTTCTTTTTCTTCTTTCTTCTTCTTCTTCTCCTCAAGTTCACGTTGCAGCCAAAACACCCCCTTTTTCTTTTTTTCTCTAATTATTAATTATTTAAGTTAACATATGTGTTGATAGGTGACAAACATGCATGTAATGTGGTTATGTGTCACCCATGCACATGCACAAGTGGCACTACCTTAAACAAGGTAGTGACACATGTCCTCACCATGTTTCTTTTTTTTTTAACTTAATATAATTTTTTTACAATTCATTTCATTTTTTTTAAGATTCATACTTAGGTCCCTAGAAATCAACTTTCAATATAAAATTATTTAATCAAAAGAATTAATAAACAAATCTTTAAATTTTATAAATGAGTCCTTATAAATAATTTAAAATATATCATTATAAATATTTCAGAAATGAGGGATACTACACTTCCCCCCCCCCCCAAAAAAAATAAAAATTTAGTCCTCTAAATTTATCATACCTTCATCGACGAAAAGATGAGGATAGATTTTCTTCATTTCTTCCTCTAGTTCCTAAGTTGTTTCATCTATAGAATGATGCCTCCATATCACTTTTACTAGAGAAATGACCCGATTCCTTAGTATCTTTTCTTTCTTATCAACAATTTGTATAGGTTCTTCCACATAAGATAAGTTGTGATTGATTACAATCAGCTCATACTGAATGATGTGAGAAGGGTCATGTATATACTTTTTGAGCATTAAAATATAAAATATGTCATGGATACAACCCAAGGATGGTGGCAAGGCAATCCTATAAGCAACAGAACCAATTCTCTCAAGGACCTTAAATGGTCCAATAAATCTAGGGCTTAGCTTTCCTTTCTTCCCAAATCTTACCATGCCCTTGGAAGGAGAGACCTTTAAGAATACAAAATCCTCCACTTGAAACTCAATTTCTCATCTTCTATTGTCAGCATAGCTCTTTTGACGACTCTGAGCAGTCTTTAGTCTTTCTCTTATAACTTGAATCTTTTCGGTAGTCTCTTGCACTTTATCGGTTGCTAACAATTTCCTATCATGAACTTCCTCCCAACAAATAGGTATTTTATAGTTTCACCCATACAAAGCTTCATAAGGGGCCATCTGAATAGTAGACTGGTAACTATTATTATAGGTGAACTCAACAAGAGAAATATCTTTATCCCACTCACCTTTCTAATCCATGATATATGTTCTAAGCAAATCCTAAGTGTTTGAATTGTTCTTTCTGATTGCCTATAGGTTTGAGGGTGATAAGCAATGCTAAACTTGACTTTAGTGCTCATAGATTCCTGTAATCTTCTCCATAATCTAGAAAGAAATCTAGAGTCCCTATCAGAGATGATCTCCTTTGGAACACCATGAAGCCTTACTATTTTACCGATATAATTCAACAAGTCTATCCATAGAATATTCATATTGATCGATAGGAAATGTGTCGATTTGGTAAATCTATCAATAATCACCCATATAGCATCATGCTTTATAGAGGTTCTGGGTAGACCTGAAATAAAATCCATGGTGATACTTTCTCATTTCTATTCAGCAATATCTAAATGTTATAACAAACCTCCAGGTCTTTGGTGTTCAATTTTGATTTGCTGGCAAGTTAAACATTTTGGTACATATATTGCAATCTCCTTTTTCATGCCTTCGCACTAGTAATGACTTTTAAGATCTTTATACATTTTTGTACTACTCGAGTGCAAGGTGAATTTGGAACTATAACTTTCCTTTAGGATTTGATCCTTGATATATGGGTTATCTAGAACACATACTCTATTCTCCATTCTCAATAGACCATCCTCTGAAACACGAAAACCAAGCTTTGATCTTTTTTTACTTTTTTCCTCAAGTGGATTAAATATGGATCTCATAGCTATCTCTCTTTAATTTGTTGAATGAAATCAAATTGAACCTGGATAGAGGCCATCAATATCATTGAGTTTTGCTCATTCCTAATAGATTTCTCATCACCATTTTCTTCCAATAATTCCCATTGTTTCACAACCAAACTAGCCATAAAATTTACAGATTTTCTACTAAATGCATCAGCTACAACATTGGCTTTACTTGGATGATATTGAATGGTGCAATCATAATCCTTTAAAAGTTCTATCCATCTTCATTGCCTCATATTTAACTCCTTTTGAGTGAAGATATACTTTAGACTCTTGTGATCGGTAAATACTTCAAACGTTTGCCCATATAAATAATGTCTCCAAATCTTCAGTGCAAAAATAATTGCCACTAACTCCAAATCATGGGTTAGATAATTTAGTTCATAACTCTTCAGTTATCTAGAAGCATAAGCAATTACTTTCCCTTCTTGCATCAAAACACATCCAAGGCCCTTCCTTGAAGCATCGGTGTAAACTAAAAATCCTTCATTACCACTAGGAATTGTGAGAATAGGAGCACTAGTCAATCTTCTTTTTAACTCCTGAAAACTTTATTCACATTCATCAACCCATTCAAATCTCATATTCTTTTGAGTTAACTTGGTGAGGGGGTTAGCAATTTGAGAAAATCCCTCCAGAAATCTCCTATAATAACCTGTCATGCCTAAGAAACTTCTAACATCAGTTACATTTTATGGTGCTTCCCACTTAACTACTACTTCAACTTTCTTCGGATCAACAGAGATACTCTTACCTGAAATCACATGGCCTAAGAAGGTAACTTTATTTAATTAAAACTCATATTTACTGAACTTTGCATATAACTTCTTTTCTCTTAGTATTGACAATACATTTCTCAAGTGCTCCTCATACTCTAGGTCATTCCTTGAATGCACTAATATATCATCAATAAATATGATAACACAGTTATCCAAGAGTAGATGAAATATCCTATTCATTAATTCCATGAAAGCTGCAGGGGCATTAGTCAAACCAAAAGGCATTACTACGAATTCATAATGACCATACCGAGTTATGAAAGCAGTTTTAGGGATATCTTCTTTCTTGATATTCAATTGATAATAACCTGACATCAAGTCAATTTTGGAGAATACTTATGCACCCTGTAATTGATCAAACAAATCATCAATTCTAGGTAAAGGATACTTATTTTTTTATCGTCACTTAGTTAAACTGTTTATAATTAATACAAAGCCTCCATGTCCCATCCTTCTTCTTAAATAACAGTATTAGAGCACCCGATCGTGAAACACTGGGTCGAATAAAACCTTTAGCTAATAGTTTTTGCAGTTGCTTTCTCAATTCTTCTAGCTTAAGTGGTGCCATCCTATAAGGAAGCTTAGATATTAGTATTGTTCTAAGAACAATATCAATAGCAAATTAACTCTCTCTATCTGGAGGTAATCCAATCAAGTTATCTGGAAAAATATCAGGGAACTCTTTGACTACCAAAATTTCATTTAGATGAGCTACTTGATTTAAATTCTCCTTTACATATATAATATAGCAAGAACAACCTTTCTTCATAAATCGATGAGCTTGAAACACCGATATTAGGCAAGGAAGTGAGTCATGCCTAATACCCTTAAAATAGAAGATGAGCTGATCTGATATACAAAAAGTGATTATTTTTGTAAGCAAATAATACTAGCATGATAAGAAGAGAGCCAATCCATGTCAAGCATAATATCAAAGCCCTGAATCTCTAGGAAAATTAAATCAACAAGTTCATGTTCTCCGATAAAAATCAAACAAGATGGATAAAGCAAGTTTGATGTCAAAGTATCCCCAACTTCAGTAGTTACATATAACTCATAATCCAATGGTTTAGGTTGAATGCCTAAGTGACAAGCAAAAGTTTGTGAAACAAAAGATAGATTGGACCCGGAATCAAATAAAACCTTTGCATTCTTATTAGAAACATGAATAATACCTTCGACTATTGATTTAGAAGCTTGGGAATCCTGTTCAGTGATGGCATAAACTCTAGCATGGGCTGTCGTTCTGGTGGTAATGACTCTTTCTTCTTATTCAGTGGATAATCCTTTACTTTATGATATAGTTTCCCACAAGCAAAATAGGCTCCAGTCACCCGAAAACACTTATTTATTTCATGATTTTCCTTCTCTAATATTGACATCTTGATCCTCTTATTATTATTTTCATATTCATTCACTCCTTGTAGTTCTTACCCATAATTTTCTGTATCTCCTCCAAGTCTCATTCATTATTAAGGCCCTTTCTACCACATCAGCATATGAAAGAATTTTTAAGGCTGATATCTGACTCCTTATCGCCGATCTTAGACCTCTCTCAAATCTTTTTGTTTGTTAATCACTCAAAAAAATCACTAAACCTCAATGTATATTCCCAATATAATATATCTATCAGTATATCTTAGTGATCCTCAAACCATGCTCTGATACCAAATGTCATGACCTGGGTTGATGAGCTAACTATCCTGATAGTTTCAGTTCTGGCCCAACCACTGGCCAAAATACTCGAGCCAGGAGTTACTAGTAGTACACTCATCAACCCTTATAAGACAATCATATGTTCTCACTTTTCTAATGTGAGACTAAGAGGTGTTATATTCTCCTCAACTCATATATTTGACGTCCTCATCAAGGTCAAACATATCTTAGATCGAACCATAGTATGGTGCATGTGAGGCTTAGCCCAATAATGGCTCCACGCTGTGTCAAGTTCAAAGCACTCCATACACACAAGTAGCCCTTTCCGACGAGGTCCCCTCGCCATGCACGAATACTAGGTCGGCTCTGATATCATCTTTGTCACGCCCCACCCCTCCCCCTCGAATTACAACACATTTGAGAGGTGTGATCTTATCTTAAAAGTCGATAATATTATCAACAACATAATCCATCCAAGATCCAAATAATTATTTGAAGATACTAAGAATAGCATGCAGTCAGTCATTTAATCACTTTCATAGAAACCTGTATAGATTATAATCTCCTCACATTCTTTTAATAAATCACAAAACCAATCTAAAACCAATGCAGCTAAATATAATCTACATTCATAAAGTCCACTAATGCGATAAAATCTATATGACTTTGGAAAACAACCATACACCACCACTTCATATATTATATAGCAAGTTTAACATTCAAGATCCCAAACAAGAGGATAGTTTTAAAAATATTACATAGTTATCCCTCTTCAAAATATGTCTACAACTTTACTTTAGACCCAAGGTGTACACATACAATGATAACATATTGTCAAATGAATATTTAGCCCAAGAACTTCTTGCTTTCCCATTGCTTTAGCCCCATATCAAGTATTTTAATAAATGCCAAGCTAATATGACGAAGACTAGATAGCAACAGAGTGAGCTAAGATGCCTGGCAAGTATCAAACAGGTTCAAAGGAAAGGTGTTTTCAAATTGAACCTGATAAAAGAGTGAAAGTAGGGAATACAAAGGTCTTCACATATAGTATCAAATCAAATTCACAACCACAAGGTTTATCTCGTTCGAAGCATACTTAAATCCATAATAATTTGAGAAGGTAATTAGAGCATATATGACAATCAAAAGTATTTTGGTATATATCAATGGTATTTAAAGTTTTAGGAGCATATCAGTAATACATGAAATACTTCAGAACATGACAAAAGAACAAATATCAAACTTAAGCTCATATGTCACATTTGAAGTTAGATGAATACCATAGGCATAAGTATGTCAAGCAGCATATCAATGGCAAACAAAATATTTTGGAGCATATCAATGAGAATACAAAACATTTCAGAGCATATCAAGGAGGTATAGAACATTTTTTGAAAGTATATCAATGGTGTATGAATATTCTCAAAAGCATATCAAATAAATAAGTAACGAATAGAAGCTCAAATATCATTCAGACATAACATTTATTTCATTCTTATCTAAAGTGCATAAATAACTCAAAAGCAATGCTTTGGATATCATATCAAAAACATAGAGGGCGAAATGGGACCATAAATATAATGTGGAACATCCATCATTGAATGACCACCAAACATAAGTCTCCTACACCTAAGAGCTCCATCCACCCATGTTTGAGTGAAGTCATAGGGGGTTGGCAAAGCATGTAGGCTCTAAGCATAACTCCCTTTACTATTTCTGGCAAAGGTTAACATTGTCCCACAAACACCAGAGTATAAAAGCACATGAGAAATAAATTTGGCATATATCAGAAGCACATGTGGAACAATAAATCATACATATACCTAAATAGAATATAACATTAATTAATATATAATATATTTTGATATATAAGGAAGTCAAGGACAAGAGCATTAGAGATTTTAATTTTGAAATGGAAGAAGCAAGTATAGGCAGAATTGATACAATCCCTATTTTGGCTGAATTCTGAAGGTGAGATACAATGTTATTTAGATAATCAAACATACTCCAAATTACTCAAGAAAGATATTTTTGAAAAGATAAATCAATCTAGTTTCATATGGAATAAGTTTCATACAAATTGAAGGTGTCTACAAAGAGTTATTGATGATTTTACAATCAAAGGTCCAGAATCATAGTCTCTGTTTTATAGAATTCATATAGTCTATCAACATAGGGGTTTTGATAGTCATTTGGACTCCAAATCTTTAATCTTGGGCTCAACAGAAAGGTCTAAAAACCTATTTTCTAACAAATTAAGTTTTACATAAATCAGAAACTCCAACAGGAACATATAAGCAATCTAGTGATGAAAGGTCATGAGATACAGATTCTATTTTATAGATTTTATATACTCAATTGAAGTAAACATTTGGGCTTGGAAATGAACTCTAAATTCTTCAAAATTAGGTTTAAAACAAAGATAATTGAATCTAGTTTTGAGAAAACTAAGCTTTGTTTAAATCTGAGGTCTGTACTAAATGTTATAGTAAGAACAATATAGATAGGTCATAATCTTGATAATATTATAGATTCATGCTTAGGCAGCCAACAAAAAATTTCAGATTCCCCAAATTTTTTCTTCTTTCCTTCTCTTCTTCTTCTTCTTCTTCTTCTTCTTCTCCTCAATGTGGTTATGTGTCACCCATGCATATGCACAAGTAGCGCTACCTTAAATAAGTACTACACATGTCCTCATCATGTTTCTTTTTTCTTTTTTTTAAACTTAATGTGAATCTTTTATAATTCATTTCATATTTTTTTTAAGATTCACACTTAGGTCTCTAGCAATCAACTTTCAAAATAAAATCATTTAATCAAGATAATTAATAAACAAATCCTTAAATTTTGTAAATGAGTCCTCACAAATAATTTAAAATATATCATTGTAAATATTTCAGAAATGAGGGATATTACAAGCTCTCATCGTATCATCCAATCCCTGGCCCGATGCCTAAGCTTGATCTTGGGTCCATGTTTGATTTGTAACTCCTTCTCCCGTCATGGTTAAACATGTATGATGCTAACTACGACTTAATTAATTTCAATCATAATATCCACAAGTCTACTTCAAGACCTTCCCAACTCCTAGCAAGCCTTTCGGTGACCCCCAATAATTTTTCAGCAAGTCTCACTCATCTTTTAGCGAACTCACTTATGCCATCCAAGCAAGCTCCATATACCCTCGGCAAGCTTCCGACGTACTCCTAGCAAGTTCCCAACCGCACCGTCCGAGCCCCGGCCCAATGCATGAACTTGACTCTAGCCAAACTTGATTCTCACATCCTCTCTATTGTAGTTAATCATGCATTAATCGACTCTAATAATCTTATTAGATCATTAACCTATCAATTGATTTCATCATCAAAATATGAGATTTAACAGCTTGTTGGTAGCTAGGCAAGGCCATCGAAGAAAGTAGGCAACTGAAGGAGCAACTATCGGTCAACTCCATTGAGTTTTTGGCTACCTGCTTGTCCACTAAGGATGTGAGAAAGGCTTAGGAGGAGGAAAAGAGCTACGCTACTAAACAAGAGAAGAGGGTTGTGGCCTCCTACAAGTAATCCAAGGGGTTCTGCTACGGTCTCTAATACTCCGACCAGGTTACGTACAAGTTTTGGTGCTAGACTACCACTAACTGCTTCAAGGTGAGGTACCCCAAACTTAAAGTCAATGATGATTCGTATGTGGAGTTGCCCTCAAACATAGAAGTGTCTGCTCTCCAAAGATTCCCTTCGGTGATCGCCTAGCATCCCCTCCGACTCTACCTTCTCTGACCTGATGTAGTTGGGTTTTGATAACCCTTCATTTTGTTTTCTTCCTCTTTTGCGACCTCCTCCTTGGGGTGGCATCTACTTGTCATTGGTTTTCATCAATGTAATGAAAAACCTCTTCGAGATGTATTGTTAATTTTCACATAAATTTTGAATGGGGAATCTCAGATTCTCTTGTCTTGCTATTTCATTGGATTATCTCCTAGGGAGTCATCGAGGAACCAACTCTGGCTCTCCCATAAGCGAGGTGTTAAAACCCTTGTAGATTCTAAGCTTATGGTGATCTCTATTAGGGATCAGTCTCCTTGGAACTCTGTAGGGGTTCCTCTCTCCTTGGCTTTCTGCTATATAAGTTGAAAGATAATTGATCTATTGATGATGAAAGAGGGGAGAATACAAGACTATTTATAGGGCTTCTAAATCCCAACTCTTAATATGATTCCTACTTAAGACTCTTACTCTTAACAACTCCTACTCTAACTCTAAGACGCAACTCCTACTTCCAACAACTCCAACTCCAACTCTAAGAAGTAATCTCTAAACTAATCCTAATCCTATTCTAACTTAACCCCTCCTCAACCAACCCCTCTTTAACTAAGATAACGAGTGATTAATTAGGGTGACATGTATCTTATTCTTCCCTCACTATCTTTCTCTAAAGTAATCCTAATCTTGCCGGCCTCCTCACCTCTTTAATAGGGGTCGGCTAGATAAGATTTACATGAATGCCCTTAGGATTTACTTGTTTGCTCTCTTCAATGAAACTAAATTAGGACTCCCCTAGCTAGAGCCCTAATAGGCTCACCCTCTTTAAATTAGCCTTGTTCTCAAGGCTGAGCTCCATGTCTCTGGGTCATGATCTGCAATTCCTCACGAGGGTCTCTCGTGGCCCTATAGTAGGTACATCCTACTCCTCGGGTCCAGCATCAGTAGTAGTGACTGGACAGTGATGTGTCATGATTCCGTGATTTCATACAATCATCAGATGGATTTGGGCCTCCTCATCAAGTTGGGTGTCAGGTGGATAAGTCAGAGCTGAGTTGTCCTCTCTAAACTTTCATTTGCGATGAGATTCTTGCAGGATGAGTTGTAATTTTGAATTAGTATGCAAGTCCGATCCACAATTTACGGCTCCACTATGATCTCCAATTTTGTAGGGTCCAAAGAAACTAGGAGACCACTTCTGTGAGGCTCGAGTCTTTATAAATTCCTGTTGGTAGGGATGAATATGGAGAAAGACTCGATCTTTAATAACAAACTTCCTTCTACTTTGGTGTTTGTCGGACGACTGTTTCTTTCTTATGCGGGCTGGCATATAGTTGTTCTTTATTGATAGCTAGACCTTCTTCTGAGTTACCTTCCAGTCAAGTCCATTGTAAGGTGAGCTCGATCTAAGTTTTGAAGGAGTAGAAGTTGTAATTTTTTTTAAGATTTACATTCATCTCCTCTTCGTACTGTTGTCTTATATTATACTAAGTAACAAATTCAACAAAGGTAAGCATTCCCTCGTCGTTGATTGGTAGCTTCGGGTGATTTGGAGTAAGGGCTTTGTTGACGTAGGCTAGGAGTTAGCCATCTTACATATAGATAACATAATTTCTAGCTCCCGATACATCAATAATAAACACTTTGTCGAAGTCGGGTAAAGCTAGCACCGACGAAGAGTAGGGGCTGCAACTTGACTGGATAACCCCTATTTCAAGCATCTCATCTTTAATCCCCTCTATTTCAGCTTTCTGGAGGTAAAGATAATGATATGGCCAAGAGTTTGCTGCTAGTTTGTTCAGGAGAATCAAAATTTGGTGATCATGCCGGCGATTAGAAAGTAGGCTACATGGTTTAATAAAAATATCTGAAAATTCAGTAAACAATTAGAGTATATTTGGGTCTTTAAATTTTGTTAGCTCCCCTATAGAATGCTACTGAAGTTGCATTAGGAAGATATTATTTATTTTGTTCAAAACTTTCTCCATTAGCTATGTGCAAGTCATCGTTACATTGCTCCCGCATTTCCCATGTAGGATCCCCTGTTTCTCATGGTTGAAATTTTCATAATAAATTTAGAAAAATTTTAAGTAAAATCACCTAGCATAGTCAACCATTTAATGTCAAGCATGGCCTCATAATCATCAAGAGGAAGGTGGAAGAAATCAACAAGAATCTCTTGGTCCTGTTGCAATAATTTCACCTGCGGACATCTTTCATCGCACTTTAAAATTTGGCCTTTGGTGACCTCAAAATTTAACCTTCTGCAATCTTCATTTTAGAGCATTAATTGGGCAACAACCTTGTTGTTCATAAAGTTATTGGTGCTCATGGTGTCAATAAGAACAGTGATCGGTTGTTGCTTTAGAAGTCCTCCCACTTTCATCGTTTGCAGGTTCACATAGCTGGCAATAGTATGCATTGTAAAATCAAATAGCTAGTGTTCTTCATTTGTGACCTCTTCCTTATGCTTCTGGACCTCCTCCTCTATGTCTTTAAAAGGTTCAATTAGTAAGAGGTAGCCCCTTTTGCAGTGATGATCATGGCTCCATGGTTCATTGCAATGCCTACAAAGACCCTTTGTCAATCGATCACGTAGTTCTTTTCTTATCAATTTTTTTAGCAGCAAAGGATGATTGGAAGTAGAAGGAGGTTCATATGTTGTGGGTCTAGGGGTGGTTCTCATCCTGGGAGTATCTTGGTTGAGTCGTTCCTCTTGTGCTCGAGTGAAAGAAATTATAATCATTACGGTTCAGGGTTGTTGTGCCTTAACCTCTCCTTTAATCTCCAGCTTGAGCCCCTCGCTGAATGTCCCTAATAGTTGTCGGTCAGTCTAATCATGAGCAAGGTAAGATAATTCCTCGAACCTGGTCTGGTATTCTTGGATCATGGAGGTTTGTTGAATCTTGGCAAGTTTGTTCATTGATATTATCGTTCTTGGTCGGCCCAAAGTGGTTCAATAATGCGTACTAGAATTGTATCCACTGTCACGGGCTTAGCTAATTTTGCCTAAGCCGTGCGGCACCCATGAGTGTCCATCCGCAAAGGTCAGCCCTCCCCGAGATCTCCTAAAGTCCCATAGACTTACAAAAAGAGAAAACGGGCCAGAAGAAGCAATTCCCACGGGATCCACAAGCAACTGCTCAAGAAAACACTTTATAAAGCTAAAATACAAATTACACCCATGGACATTACAAACTCAGAGAGGTTGCACACAAAGGATAATGGTCCATTACAGAACGAAGTCCTCACAAGTGCTTATAAGACACACTTGCATTTACAAGCCAAACTTGGCCATAAAGCAAATCAAATTAGGGCTGCTAAGCCTACTGCAAGCCCGCTTCTTGTTGTACAAGATATGTACCTAAACCGAAGGACACGGACTAACACAAGCATTTCATCAAACACCTTGTGTACATTATTGTCCGTGACATTCTTCCCCACTTATTCCTTCGACGTCCTCGTCGAAGCCACTGTAGACGCTGCATCTCCTCGCATTCTGCTAAATCTTTAATCTTCTGCTTTGGCTTCAACACGCCCCTTAGCCGCTCTCCGTCGCTGTTGTTGAGTAGTCGAACTCTAATCCGCCATGCTGCTTCAACTCACCAATGACTGAATCTGGTGTGGGGTTGGCTGAGTTGTGCTGATCCTTGTTGGTTCTCGCGGATCCCTCTGATGAAGGAAAAGACCTGCCTTATTATGTGCTAGTATCGTAGTATACTCATATTGCTTGAACTGGGTAGATGCTTGTTGGAGTTTTAACGAGCATCGCCTTACAGACTTTGAAGTTTTTAAGGTCCTTTCTCTTTAATGTTTGCCCATTGAACCTTCTTCCGCTATTAGTTGTCACTTCCAAGTATATTCGCATCACTCCCTCTTAGTCAATTGGGAAATGAAGTGGAAAAACTACTCTCAGTAGTACTATCACCAACGGTGAGGATTTGACAACCATTGTCTTCCATAAGCTTTCTTTAAAGGATCACTGAACTTGTGCAGAGCTCCCCTGCTTGGATAAGTAAGAGAACTGGGATACTTGACTTCACCCATTCTCTTCGTAGTTGAGAAGGTAAGGTTACTTGGCTTCGCTCACCTCCTCGAGTTAAGAGAACTGGGGTACTCGGTTTCGCCCATTCTCTCGAGTTAAGAAGGCAAAGGTTACTCAATTTCGCTTGGCAAAGGTTACTCGATTTCGCTTGCCTCCTCGAGTTTGTACTTCATGTATTAAGTCGGGTACTAACATTTCGGTCTTTGCTCACACTTCAAGCACTTGAAGTGGTTGCACTCCTTGCGTTGGGTTAGCTCGTGATTCGCCTTCCCACCGCCATTGAACTTCTAGAATGCAAGAAGTTTTGCAAAAGAGCAAAAGTTTACCCCAACTTGGAGTCCCCAACTTAGAGTAAGTCTTTGATAGATCCGTCGCCTTTGGGATTGTACCGCCTTCTCCATCACCTTTGCCGCCTACTCCTCTTGAGTAGAAAGGTACAATATCATGTCGCCTACTGCTCCTTGGTTGAGCACTCGCATCAACCCGAAGTCCCTTAATTTGCTATCTGGATGAGAAGCCCATCGACATCGGTCTTATGAAGTTTCTTGGCCTCGCCTTCTGCCTCGTCTTGGTACTTGGAGTTTGCCTCTGCATTCTCCACCTCCTTGGCCCCTTTTATAACCAATGTTGTCCCTTCATGAGAGTAAGGGATCGATGACTTCACAGAAGTCCCGCATTGGTGGTACCATGACGCTGCCAAGCCCATAGCACTACTATTTGTTACCTTGCATCTTCATCCCTTCCTTCGCGATCAGTAGATCTGCCTCTGTGGCACTGTGGAGCTTCTCCGAGTCCACCTCCTCTCTAACCGACGCTTTTCTTTTGGGTAGTTGAGCCCCTGACTCGCTTCCTCGCCTCTTTCGACCACCTGCTTGACATCATTGTGTCCTCCTAGCAGTTCTCCTTGATCGATGGAGAGACAGACTACAACTCTCATGCATGGTCTCCGCCATCTTGTTGCAGGGCTCGCGCCGATTCTGTTCTCCTTAGCTTCCTTGGTAGCAACGTTCACTTACTCGGTCTTGTCCTCTGACTTGGAGGGCTCCCTTAAGCGAATGTGAGCACTGAAGTAGTTCAACTCTCCAGCTACTCTGATTAATCAAGTCCCCTCCATGGGACTCACTGGTACTTGCAATCTGACTACTCTCTCGGTGGTACACAGCCCCCATATGCTGACGACCAAGGCTTTCATCTGATGCAAGCTTCGATACATACATACGGAAGACCCGCCTCTGTGGTACTATGGCATTCACTCCTTGAATCCACAGCCCTTCTTACCGTTGCATTGTTCACCAAAGTGGAGCTCCCAGCAGCTCCTGATCATTCACATGATCACGTCCCCCTCCATGGGACTCACTGGTACTTGCACTTGGACTTCTTCCTCGGTAGTATATAGCTCCCATACGCTGATGACTAAGGCTTTCATCCAATACAAGCTTCGATGCACACATGAAGACCCGCCTCTGCGGTACTACGGCATTCACTCCTTGAATCCATAGCCCTTCTTCTTGTTGTGTTGTACACCAAAGTGGAGCTCCGAGTAACTCCTGATCATACCTCCGTATGATCTTTGTCCCTCACGGGACAAGATTGCCTATATTGCATTACCACGAACCATTCCACTACGATCCGCTGCACCATGTCGCCTCCTGGTGACATCTCCATTGTATACAGATTCTCATGTGATGAACTCGGACTACGACTTCTCCACGTGTGGCCTCTGCCAACACATCATAGGGCCTCCGCCATCTCCGATTTTTAGTTCGCTCCCTTGGCAATTCCCCTTCGTCCCCCCTACTCTTGGGTTACACCTGGACGAAGCATAGCCTCCGCTCCATGTTCCATCTTCTATGTCAACTCCCTTCATGCGGCTTGGATACTTCAACGAGTTCCACCCAAGTCACTCTGCTCCTTGATTTGCACTGGGATGATAATGGCCCTCACGTCCACCATTCCACGGGTCAGCCCTCTGTTGAGTTCGATTTCTGCATCGACTCTAAGTGTGCCCTCATATGATGTTACCTTGGATTGCTCCCCCACTTGATCTCGAAATGCATCCACCAATGCATTACCTCCTTCGAGATCATGTGACAACTCTTCGTCGCTCACTCGATCCGTTGAGCTTTATGGAGATATAGCCTTGAGGAACTCTTCCTCAATATGTGCAGTCCATTGCACATGATTCTCCCACTAGAGAAATAGGACTTATCCCTCCTGGATATTTGTCCTGCCGGAGCAACTTTTCTCTTTACATACTTTCCACTGGAAGTTTCAGAGACCATCATCCCCTTTGGACTACTCCGTCTTGCTGAACTTGTGCTTTGTTCTGCCCCCACAAATGTACTTTCTAGATTACGACCCTTCTCCAATACAGTCTCCACTGCACCCTTCAAGGTCTAGCAACATGCTGAACTTGTTGCACATTTCAGCTGCCTACGGACATATCCTTCCCATATCGAAGAGAAAGTTCTGATGCTCAATGGCGCCGAGTTCTGATCGCGCCTTGGGATGGCCACGAACACTCTGTCATCCATATACAAGCCCTTGCATGAGTTTTGAATCCTTCGAGTTAGTAACTCCCCTCACCTCTGTGAGCTTTGCGCAACTCTTTCGGTTGTTACATAACACCTCCCACATTGCACGGTCTCATCTTTTACCAAGCGCCCCGCTTTGCCTTGAGCACCGTCAAGTTTAGTTGCTAATGTCGAGCTATAGCTCGAACTCAACCATCCCAATATTTGTGTGCTACACATTCTTCTTTGCTTGCTTGTCCTTGTGGTGCCTCTCACGCAAAGGGGTTGGCTATTCCTTGAATGCCGAACTAGGATGCTCGCTCCTCTGAGCGACTCCTTTCCCTACATCTCAATGTCTGTTTCCCCCAAACGGTTGCGCGTGCTGGCTGTCCTCCACACAGCCTAGCTAGGTCCCCCACGTTTGTATAGCAAGTGTTTCTGCATGTGCTTGTTCCGCTCTAATACCACATTGTCACGGGCTTAGCTGATTTTGCCTAAGCCGTGCGGCACCCATGAGTGTCCGTCCGCAAAGGTCAGCCTTCCCCGAGATCTCCTAAAGTCCCATAGACTTACAAAAAGAGAAAACGGGCCAAAAGAAGCAATTCCCACGGGATCCACAAGCAATTGCTCAAGAAAACACTTTATAAAGTCAAAATACAAATTACACCCATGGACATTACAAACTCAGAGAGATTGCACACAAAGAATAATGGTCCATTACAGACCGAAGTCCCCAAAGTGCTTATAAGACACACTTGCATTTACAAGCCAAACTTAGCCATAAAGCAAATCAAACTAGGGCTGCTAAGCCTACTGCAAGCCCGCTTCTTGTTGTACAAGATATGTACCTAAACGTCGGAGCCCCATGGTTGTATTCTAGCCAATTGTACCATCATATAGCATCTCCTTCAAGGTGAATGATAGTGGTGTCTACCATAGAATCCTATGGTATTTAGTGATGATAGAAGTAATGTTCGACATGTGAAATCCATCCCGTCGGGTCTCCTTCTTCCCATCGAGGAAAGTCCACCCTCATGCATGGCTGCACTATATCAATGGCTCGTTCTTCCTTCTTTAAAGGCCTCTTTGAACTTTTTTCTTCTTAGAATTTTGTTGGGCTCAAAGATCGGCCCAGTCCAAATTTGATGAATAGGGTTACTATTGATGGCAGCAATAGTTTGGTAAGGTTTGATAGCTGCGGAAGATAAGGATCGGTGGAAGGTTTTGTGGCTGTGGAAGACTACTATTTGGGCTATGGTTTTGGCTGCGACTTGGGTTGGCTATGGAAATCGAAAAAAAAAACTATAACAGATGCATCTTAAGGCTAGAGGAGTGACCAAAAGATAATGTGGGTGACAGTAAAAATTTTGGTAAGGATCAGATATGGGTGCAACAATAACACCGTAAGGTAGTGCTGCAGAATTCTACATCAATAGGTTATGATAGGTCACTATTTTGGGTGCTATTAGAGTTATAAAAATAGGTTATGATGGTTACATCTTAAGGCTAGAGGATTGTCATAAAGACATCTTGGTTAGTGGCAACAAGATGGTTGGGTTTCGGTGGCTTAAGAAGAAGAAGAAAGACAAAGGTGTAGCATTAAATTTTTCGTCAAAAAATTCCAATAGTGAAGACATAATTTTTTCTAGAAATTCTTGATGAAAATTTAAGTGAAATTCAAGGGAAATCTACTAATAAGGAAGAGGTAATATCATCAAAAATTTAGTGGAAAGAAACAACAGCAAAAGCTTCGACAAAATCAAATATTGTAAGAAGGTGTTGCTATAAAATTTATTTAGCAAAAGATTTTAGTAGTATAGTCAAATTTTTTTGCAGCAATTAGTAACAAGGAATTAAATAAAACTCAATGGGAATCTACTGACAAGGAAAGGTAATCCTATCAAAAAATTCATGGAAGAAATCGGCAATAAAAGTTTGGGCAAGATCAAGGAATACGAGAAGGTACTATGGTAGAATTGTTTCATCAAAAGATTTCAGTAGTATAGATGAGATTTCTTTTCAGTAATTCAAAACAAGGATTTAAGTAAAACTTAAAGAGAATATGCTGGCAAGGAAAAGTTAATGCTGACAAAAAATTTGTGGAAGAAATAGTAGCAAAAGGTTTAGGAAAATTGAAGATCACGGGAAGGTACTGTAGCATATTTTTATGTCTAAAGTGCAACAGATTGGATGTAAAAGATCAATAGTTTATATTGAGAATTTTTTGATAAAACCAAAAGAAAATCTGAAGATAGGAAGTGCTGAAACCATTGTAAAAATTTTGTAGAGATTGGATCAGTAAAAATGCAACAGCAAATCAAATAGTCAAGTGTGTGCGATTGGAATTCTGCAGCATAACTTTCATCGTAAAGATGGAAACTCCGCAATGAAAAGTTTGTGCACCAAATAGGAAAGTATTTTTTTTGAATTTTTTTAATAGGGTTAACTAAATTGCAGCAGTAGTAAGCTAGAAAACTAGAACCTGTTGTAATTCATGGGGAGATTAAAAGATAATCTGCGGTAATGGAGAAGACGGTAGAATTTGATGATGATCATCAAGCAATTGCGAGAATTGCTTTGGATGGCTATGGGGGGCTGATGGATGGCTGTGGAAGGGCAGCGAGACACCAAGAATGCTACTCTGATACCAAGTGATAGAATCCTTACGGATTCTAAGCTTGGGGTGATCTCTATAGGGGATTGGCCTCCTTGGAACTCTATAAGGGTTCCTCCCTACTTGGTTTTCTGCTACATAAGCTGAAAGATAATTGATCTATTGATGATGAAAGAGGGGAGAATACAAGGCTATTTATAAGGATTCTAAACCCCAGCTCCTAATATGATTCCTACTTAAGACTCCTCCTAACAACTCTTAACAACTCCTACTCTAACTCTAAGAAGCAACTCCTACTTCCAACAACTCCAACTCCAACTCTAAGAAGTAACCTCCAAACTAATCCTAATCCTATTCTAACTTAACCCTCCTCAACCAAGCCCTCTTTAACTAGGATAAGGGGTGGTTAATTAGGCTGATATATATCTTATTCTTCCCTCAGAATATCTTCCTCCAAACTAATCCTAACCTAGCCGGCCTCCTCACATCTTTAATAGGGGTCGGCTAAATAGGATTTACATGAATGCCTTTAGGATTTATATGTTTGCCCTCTTCAATGAAACTAAATTAGGACTCTCCTAGCTAGAGTCCTAACACGAGGGAGATTAAGCACTTACCTAGGGGGGTTGGGGGGGGTATCGCCAAAGGTGCAGTAGGAGTGTAGAGCCGTAAATGCCTGGCCTCCTATCGCCAAGGCCCGAGGAGCTCCTTCACAGAGGTACACGTGGGGCTTGCCTCCGCCTTTTCAGGAAGGGAGGAGGGGGCCCCTTCGCCTTAGACATTTGCCAAGAAGAGCGATAGAATGGTTTGCTTGTGACGCTCGACGCTCCTTCTAGTGCTAGAATGATGGTATCCTAAGTATTGTCGACTGATAATCGGCACGGTTGGTCCATTGCTAAGGGTGTAAGCTCACCCAAATGCCTCTTTAGGCTGACATGGGACACTTTGTGGGGTGTGATCGTATGGGTGGTCCAACCAAAAGTCATTCTATTGGTGAGGGCCTAGTTCAGGGTGGTCGGATGGGCGGACTAGGATCCTCCTCCGAAGGTTGGGTCTTCCGTGTATCCTCGATCATTTGGCTATCCTATATGATAGGCCAGCATTTGGGGTTGTCCGATGTAGCCCCTTTGATGCTTAAGTCAATGGAGGAGAGAAGACAATAATATAAGCTATATGATTGAGTTAGTGAGTAGAGAGGGAGTCCCCCTTCAGTGTGAGCTAATGGGTCCCTTTAATACCTGATCCTTGAGCCTCCCTGAGGATTGGCCTGGGATAAAATTAGGTTAACCACCTGATCATTCTAATATCTGGTCTTGATAAGGTAAGATGATTATTACTGATCATCAGGACATATTGTGGTGCCATTTTGGGGCTAGTGATGTGGAGCCCTACTAAGGTGTCGACCTCTATGGTAGATGAGCTAGCATGGGACAAAATCATCCCTATCAATAAGGTAAGACAATTATTATCGATCATCAAGAAGCATTGTAATATCATTTTGGGGCTGGTGGTATGGAGCCTTGCTTAGGTATCAGTCACTATGGAGGATGAGCTAGCATGAGATAAAATCATCTCTATCACTAGGAAAAAGTAGATTCGAATAAGTGCAACCAAAAGCAATAACTTTTATAGCATGCATGAGATCAACAAAACAAAACAATTAGGAAAACCAATAAAGCTACAATGCTCACAATACATCAATAGTGGAAACAGAAATCCTGAGATAATAACAGAAAAGCTATGATCTGTATGACAACTAAAGATCAAGAATGATTCTGGAGTGTTAGGATCGTAATGCACTTGGGGGGGTGAGATTAGTGTTCGTCAAAAAAAAATCCGATTTGAAATCATTCAAATGAAAATATAAATCAGAAATTTGTTTAGCTTAAAAGCATGAGTAGAAATAGTAACTAAAGTAAATTAGTAAACAAATGGCAAGAAAAAGCAAGAAAGAAATACAAACTAATTTATAATGGTTCGGTCATCCCAACCTACATCCACTCCCGATTCCTCTTCTCTCAAGGCCATCGACTTTAACTATTGATCTTCTTTCCAATGGACGAAGATCAATAATAGGAATCCTTAGGTTTTTATCGAAGAGGAAGAGGAATAAATGATCACTTCGAGGGGATCGGGCCTCCTTGATCACTTCGAGGGGATCTATTGAATCTCAGATTTTAATGATAAAATCAATTGATGAGATTATTGATCTAACATATGTTGTTAGAGTTGATTAATACAAGATTAATTACGATAAAAAGATTATTATAATCAGGATTGGCCAAGGTCAAGTCCATGCATTGGGCCGGGGTTTGGAAGATGCAGTTGGCAACTCGCTAGGAGTGCATCGGGAGCCCGCTGAGGGTATCGAGAGTTTGCTAGGATGGCACATGGGAGTTCGCTAGAAGAAGATTGAGACTCGCCAAAATATTATCGAGGGTAGACGAAAAGCTTGCCGAGAGTTGGGATAGTCTTGTAATGGATGTATTGGCCATTATAATTATATTTAATTAAGTCATAGTTAGCATCATGCAGGTTTAACCATGATGGGAGAAGGAGTTACAGATCAGACATGGACCCAGGATCAAGCTTAGGTATCGGGCTAAGGATTGGACGATGCGGTAGGAGCTCAACGGGAGTTCGCTAGGAGATTCGCCGAAGGGATCAAGAAGCTTGCTAGAAACACGTCGGGAGGTCATTGGAGGAAGACCGTGAGACTCGCTACTAGAGATTCTGAAGATTGCCAGAATACAGGAGTGAGGTTATTAAGCTTGGTGGTCATATTTGATTGTAATCTTCAAGTCATAGGTTAAGTGTGAGTCTGATTTGAGTGTGATTTGAAAATCAACTCAAAGAGGCAATAGGGTCCATTATGGGTTTTGATTGACTCAAGTTAAGCTCAATTGCTTGACCAAAGAGTTGGTTAACATCAGGTTCAAGCCGAAATTCGAAAAGTGGAGGGGACCACTTTTTCGGAGATTCCGATGGGTAAACCATCAGTGAATGGCCACCCAGGATTTCAGGTGGCTGTCAACGGTTGAACCACCCAGGCTGGGCGACTGAACTGCTCGTACCCAGGAATCTATGTACTTTCGGCGGTTGACCTGCCTAGGTCAGTGGGTGAACCGCCTATACCCGGATTTATCGGGTGAGTTTAAATTTTGGCTCCAAAATTCTAAAGTCATTTAGGGCTATAGATGCCCCAAGTTTTCTTGCATTCTATATCATAATTTGAGAGAAAAATTTTATGAAAAACTTATATGGATTGTAAGAAAAAGGAAAGGGGTAAGGGAGTGATCAAAGAGTTATAAATCTTATCTCCCTGATAGAACCCCAGAAGGAGCTTTATAGATTTTGATCCTTGAGGGGGATCAACCCTTGGAATGCTATAGGGGTTCCTCCCTCCTAGATTCAGCACAAGGCTGAAATAAAATTGATAATTGCTTGATAAAAGAGAGGGGGCGACTATATCATTATATAGGGTTGCAACCCCTAACCCATGGGGTGCTTACCTAACTAAAATTATCATTTTGCCCCTTCTATAGCCTACCTACCTTAAAGGGAACATGTGGTGACTAGGTTGGCTCTGTAGCCGACCTAAGTAGGGGGAAACCCAAGCCAACTGGCCCAGTAAAGGGGGCCGCAACCACTAAGCCTTATGGGATAGAAGTGACTAGGTGGGTTTTATTATAATCTCATAGGGTTCTTATTGATTACTTTAAAAGATTAGGACTCAACCCTACTGGAGTCCTATTAAACCCACCCTCTTCAAATCAGCCTTGTCCTTGAGGCTAAGGTTCCATGAGCTCCTCATATGATTCTTATGCTATCATCAACTAAACTTTGGCCTCTTTATTAGTTGGGGTGTTAGTTGGAAGGATTTGGGTTGAGTCATCTTCTTTAAATTTTTATTTATGGTGGGATACCTGGCGGATCAATTGTAATCTTAATCTGGTGCGCGAATCTGTTCTCCAGGTTAGGGCCCTAATGTGATTCCCAATTTTGCAAGCCCCAAAGAAATAGGGAGACCACTTCATTAAGGCTCGAGTTTCTTGCTGATCAGGCTGTAGGTGTAGAAAAACTCGATCTTTAATTTTTTATCCATTCTGAAGTTTGTTGGGAGGTCATTTCTTCTTTGCATGTGCTTTCATTTAGTTAGTCTTTAGTGATAGTCAATCTTTTTTCTGGAATGGTGACTGCCCTCTAGTATGGTTCAGGATAATGAGAGCCTAATCTGGCATGAGCATGAATTACAATTCTTCTAGTTTTACTCCTCTTTTGTGTCATGGACCTGTATCCAATTATATTTTAAATTTGGTAGTAATTAGTATCTCCTATAAAAACCTCGTGTAGAGTGTGGGGGAAGCCTCGGTATAAATTAGGAATTAATCATCTTGTATAAGAATAACCCTAATTCCAACTCATGATGTGTTGGCCTCAATGACAAAAGTGCAGCTGAAATTAGGTAGTGCTAGGGCCGGTGTCGTCGTCATTGCGACCTTGAGTCGATTGAAGGATGTAAAAGCTTGTTCCGACCACAAGAAGAAGTTTTTCTTTAGTATGGCACTAATCTTTTCATAATCTTTCACAAATTTATAGTAGTAGCCTGTGAGTCCAAGGAAGCCGCATAGCGATTTAACATTTGTAGGTTTCGGCCATCCTTGCATTACCTCGTTCTTCATCGGGTCTACCGCCACTCTATCCTTTGATATAATGTGTCCAAGATACTCCACTTTATGTTATAATAAGCTACACTTTGACTATTTAACATGAAGAGTATTCTCCTGAAGAATCGTTAGAATAGTTTGTAAGTGCTGAAAATGTATATCAAGTGTATGGCTATAAATGAGAAATCATCAAAGAACACCAATACAAACATACATAGAAAACTCTGGAAGATGTCATTCATCAGGCTTGGAAAAGTAGAAGGAGCATTTGTAAGTCCAAAAGGCATTACCAAAAACTCATAGTGGCCTTTATGCGTGCGGAATGCAGTTTTTGGAACATCTTCAGTGCATACCCAAATCTGATAATAACCGGAATGGAGATCCAATTTAGTGAAGACTCGGGCTCCTTTTAATTCATCCAAGAGCTCATCTACAACTAATATAGGATATTTGTCCTTGATGATGATAGCGTTCAAGGCCCGATAATTAATGTACATTTGTCATGTACCATCCTTCATGCGCATTAGCAACACCGGTGAAGAATAAGGACTACAACTCTATCAAATCACCCCAGTGTCAAGCATCTCTTTAATGATGTTCTCAATCTCATCCTTCTGCAAGTGAGGATAGTGGTACAAATATAAATTTGTTAGAGATTTGCTCGGCAGAATAGGAATACAGTGGTCATGCAGTCGGTTAGGGGGTAGCTCATGTGGCTCTATGAAAACATCTGTGAATTCATCCAGCAAGAGGGCAAGCTTAAGATCTGAATTTTGTATATTCTTCCCCTTAGATGGCTACTGGATATGCATTAAAAATCCATCATGTGCTTTATATAAAACTTTCTCCATTCGTTGCGACGAAACAGTGGAAATTTGGCTTCCACGCTTGCCTTGTAATATGACATGTCTCCCTTTATAATAAAATTTTATAATTAATTTAGAAAAATTTTAGGAGATATCACCTAGTGTTGTGAGCCATTCGATCCTGAGTATGGCTTCATAATCATCAATGGGTAGGAGGAAGAAATCAACTATCACTTCTTGGTCTTGGAGGAGTAGTTTCACCCACGGGCACCGTTGGTCGCAATTGAAGATTTGATCGTTGGCAACCTTTATGTCGAACTTGTTGCAACCTTCAATTTGAAGTGTCAAATATGCAGCAACCTTACTATTGAGAAAGTTATTTGTACTGCCCGTGTTAATGAGAATGGTGATGGGTTGCTGTTTTAGAAGTTCTCCAACCTTCATCGTCTATGGGTTGGAGTATCTGGCCAATGCGTGTACTGCATAGTCAGCCAGTTGGGACTCTTCCTCCATGGTGTCTTCTTCATGTTCAAGGACCTCTTCAGATATTTCATTGTACTCATCCTCCGCTGGTTTAATCATGAGGAGTAGGCCCTTCTTGCAGCGACGTTCGCGGCTCCACAGTTTGTCATAATGCCAACACAACCCCTTAGTCAATCATTTGTGAAGCTCGTCTCTTGTCAACTTTTTTGTTGTGGGGGCTTGAATGGCAGTAGAGGAGGTAGTAGGCCTTAGCATAGCTAGTCGGGGAGTAACCCTTATCCTTTCTACCTCATGATTTAATTGTTCTTCCTGGATACGCGTGAAGGAAATCACTGCTATAAGTCTGTACGGTTGTTGCGCCTTTACTTCTCCTCGGATCTCCAGCTTTAGGCCCTCAATAAAAGTACCTAAAAGTTATTTCCCAGACAAATTCTCAGTTTGGTTAGATAAACGCTCAAACCTTATTTGGTATTCTTGTATTGTAGAGGTTTGACAAATCTTTGCCAATTGTCCATCGATATTATCGAAATCGATCAGACCGAAGTGGTTTAGAAGTTCTTTCTTGAATCGTTGCCAAGAGAGTCCTCCATGGGTGTGTTCAAACTAATTAAACCACTGAATAGCATCTCCCTTAAGGTGTATGACAGTAATCTCCACCTATGTAGCGTCGGTGGTTCGGTAGAACCGAAAATAGCGCTCCGCGCGTGAGATCCATCTGATCAGGTATCCTTCTTCCCATCTTGGGAAGTCAACCTTCATACATGGATTGTTGGGATCAGAGGCGATGTGTCCGTGCTCTTGAGGATCATCTCACCGATCTGAAGTCTCTCCATTGTGTGACTTCCTCGGGCTTGATCGTTGGCCCATGCTGAATTCCGCGAAAATTGATCGCATCTTCTCCTCCATGCGACTTTCAAAGGCTTTGAACTTGGAGTTGATGGCCTCCTCTGATGCCATGGTATATACTCTAAATCTATAATATTGAGATCTCTTTTTTATTATCAGGTTAGTGGCATGAGAATTTTGGAGAAGGGGTGGTCGGTTGGAAGGTGAATCGGTTTGGATAGGAGTAGGCTGCGATTTATGGCTGATTTGGGTGGCTGTCTGGTTTCGATTTAGGGTAGAGTTTTGAAGATTTTTTTATGAGGATAGCAGGGTTTGGTGATAGTGAAAAGAGAGTCTGAAATCTCACAAAAAATAGCACTCAAATCCGATAGAATTCGATGAAAAAAAGTGTTGCGATGTGCAGTCCTGCCAAACAGATTTTATGTCAGAGAAATGATGACTTCTCGATATAATTTCTAGAGAAAATTTTAAGAAAATTATATAAAACCCTTGGTTTAGATGTTAGAAATAACAATAAAAAAATTGGTGAAATTTTGGTAGCATAATAGTAGGGAAATAGGGCAAAAGACGAAAGGTAGATCCTTAATCGTAAAAATTCTAGAACTGCGTACTAGTCAAAGATTGCACAAGAAAACTGGTTCCAAAAGGATTTTTTTCTAGAAATTAATCTTAGATAAAAGATAAGTTGATCTTTGGAATTGTATAAAACTTTAGCCAAAAAGGATGAATAAAAGTTTGGTTTCAAGAGGCCAATAGACAGAAGGTAGATTCTGCGTTATAAAATTTCAGTACTATACAATAAAGAATCCAAGTGCTATAAGTCCGTATTTAGGAGTTTTTTTCACGAGATTAGTCTTAGATGAAAGCTAAGATGATCTATGAAATTGTATAAAAGTTTTAGCCAAAAAGGATAATTAAAAGTTCAGTTTTAAGAAGCAAAAATCGACTAAAAATTTATGCAATGTTTTGCCTTCGCAATGATGACAACATTTGCAACAGTAAAATTTTACAGTAAGGAAAGTTTTGGATAAACTTCTTTAACGTGTAAGGTAAAGGATTTTGAAATATTGAAGAAGCGTGGGTAATAAAAATATACCAGATCTCTAGATAAAATGCAAGGGGCAGCGATAGATTAATTTGATCTATGGCTGGGGTGAAAGGTAGAGGCGCATGTCGCAGCAATTATGGGAATTGCTTGGGAAGGTGGAGGCGGTTGGGATGGCTACAGGAGTAGCAAGATCATTACTCTAATACCAAATGATAAAACCCCAGAAGGAACTCTATAGATTTTGATCCTTGAGGGGGATCAACCCTTGGAATACTATAGGAGTTCCTCCCTCCTAGATTCAGCATAATGTTAAAATAAAATTGATAATTACTTGATAAAAGAGAGAAGGCATCTACATTATTATATAGGTTATAAACCCAAGCCCATAAGGTGCTTGCCTAACTAAAATTATCATTTTGCCCCTTTTATAGCCTACCTGCCTTAGAGGAAATAGATGGTGGCTAAGTTGGCTCTGTAGCCAACCTAAGTAGGGAAAAACCCTAGCCGACTAGCCTAGTAAAGGGGGCGGCGGCCACTAAGCCCTAAGGTCCCAAAATAAACCCTAGTCACACTTCTTTATAGGATAGAAGTAACTATGTGGGGTTTTATTACAATCTCACAGGGTTCTTATTGATTACTTCTAAGTGATTATGACTCAACTCTGCTGGAGTCCTACCACTCCCTTATAAGCTCAAGTGTAAGGGTTTGGTCTTCACCCAAAGAAGATCGATAGAGAATGTCGATGTGCCTCAAGAAGGAGGACTCGAGAGTGGACGTAGGTCGGTTAAGGCCGAACCACTATAAATTGTGAGTGATCTTTTCTTACCTTGTTTACTTCTTTCTATTACTCTTAATTAGTTCAAGAAAATTATAAGCATTATTCCTATAATTTCTCTCAAATCAGTTTTAAATCGATTTTATCAAAATATCAAAAGAAGCTTCTGTTGTTAGCTTTTTACTTTACGAAAGAAAGTTTATAAACGAGCACTATTATACTTGCACTAATTCACCCCCCTTCTTAGTGCCAATTGATCCTAACAATTGGTATCAGAGCCACATTTTACTCATTTGGTTTAACACCTAAGAGGGTTTTTCTCTCGTTCGTCCTCCTATATTCAATGGGACGAACTACACTTGTTGGAAAACTCGGATGACAGTTTTCTTACTTTCTTTAGACCTTGATTTATGGACTATTATTAAAAACAGATTCAAAAAATCTTTTCTTCCAATGAACAATTGGAATGATTTGGAGAAGAAAACTTTCTCTTTAAATGCCAAGGCTATGAATGTCTTGTTTTGTACCTTAGATAAAAATGAATTTGACCGGGTTTCTCATTATGATTCGACTTTTGATATATGACATGCATTAGAAATGATACATGAAAGTACAACTAAATCAAGTAAATAATTAAATGAAATAATCTATAAAAATAAACTTGAAGAACACATTCCAAAGAACAAGAAGGATTGTGAACTAAGAATGATATGGGACTCCTTAAGTAAATCTCGAGTGATGAGAATCTTGGACATGAACTTTTGACAAATAAATCAAAAAAATTAATGAACTTGAACCTTAAAAATAATCTAAAGATGGACAAAACCTCTTGCAATGCATGTAAGAAACCGAGGAGCTCCAAAGATCAAATGTTCAACCAAAGAAGTAGAGAACCTTTCTCTTATGACCATCGATGATGAGGTCAGTAATTCATTTAGTAATTCTTTTTTTAAATTATTAAATATGCTTCAGGATTTATTTGATAAATTTAGAGAACTTAGTAAATCCTTTAATTTGCTTAAACATAAACATGATTTATTAGTTAGTAAAATTGATGAAATGCATAAGTTATTAGCATCATATAATCCTAGTTCTAAATGTAAAATGCTAGATAATATTAAAGAAGAAAATATCATGCTTAAGATAATGTTAAAAAAATTTAAAATTAGAAATAAATCCTTGAATATGATCCTTGCCAATAAGGGTCATATTAATAGAAGAAATGATATAGGCTTTGTTAGTAACATTCAACAAAAGCCAACCATGTTTGTGAATGGATGTACATTAAATTTGTCACCAAAAAATAAATATAATTTTTGTGGTAGATTAGGACATAAAGACTACAAATGTCCATTTAAAAATTTTACTCCACATAAATTAATTTAGGTTCCTAAAGGAACCATAAACAACCTTAAGCCATTAGAGAAAATGGAAAGAACATATTATGAATGACCCAAACTCAAATGGATACTTAAATCATAACCTCCCATAATATAAAGTTACCTCTTAATAAGGCTAGGAGCACTAAGTTATATTTTGAAAGTAGATACTCAATGCACATGACTTGAGATCTAATATCCTTTTAAAGCTCACTAGCCTAAGTAATAATAAAAAAATTATTGAAATTAAAATTATTGACAAATGAATCTTTTGATAGTTCATCATTATATAATTAATATTGATGATGCATATCTAGAGCATACAAGTATGAAAATGAACTAGAACAAAAGAATCTTATTTATTAAAAAATATATTTAAATTTGCATGAATGAGATTTTGATGATGATTAAATAATAGGTTCAAAATTATTAGTTTGGATTTTGGTTTAAATGTAAAGACTATTGTTAAATGGTTCAAATATTAACAAAGTCTATGGAATGATTGATTTACATTGATTGAAATGTTATGGTTGAATGATTGTGTTGAATGATAAAATTTTAGCATAGAACAATATAGAAAAGGGAGAGAAAAAATCATGCTTCATTGTTTAGTATTTTTATAAATTAAAAATATATTTAATGAGAATTAAATGAGCATAGTAACTCACTACACTAAGTCTAAAAATTATTGAAATTAAAATGAATCAAAGTTTTTGTTTAAAAATATTTTATTGCAATGATCTTGATAAAATTTTCATTTTTGACTTTAAAATGACATTGCATTCTTGAAATAAATTTCAAAACAATGACAATTATTCTTAAAAAAATTGTTATTATATTAATCCTTCAACAAGAGATAAAATAATACTATTATTGTTGAATCTCTTAAACTATAAAAATTGATTAGAGAACTTTAGTTATTGAAAAATAATCTATGATACCTTCATTGAATTTTTCAAAAAATAATTTTTTGATGAATCTATCCAATTATTTTGTTTCAAAAAGAGACCGATGAATCTATACAATATTATTGATATTTTTGATGATTTTATCATGATCTTGACAAGTTGAAAAATTACAACTTGAAATCTTTACATAAATCAAATTCATTTGGAGAAGTTTATAAATAAATCATAAGTTTATTTTTTTAAAACAATAACATGAATCTAAACAATGATCTTGATGATTTGAAATCATACATATAAGTTGAGATACAATATTTCCATATCTTATTTAGCAAAATCATACTTATAACTTGATAATTTTCATGTATTAAGATTTTGCTTACAAAATTGATCTCCTAAAATTTTTATTATCTAAGAGGAGATTTATTAAATTAAATCATGTCTTTAATATTGATGAATGTCTTTTGATATTAATATCTTTCTTGATATAATTTATTTTAAAACTCATGAATGACATAATTTATCACCAAAATTAGTATTTCTTAAATTTATGATAAGTTAAAAATTGAAAGAGATTTGTATTATCATGAATATTCCCTTAATTTCTTGATTTAACTTTTACATTATGAGAATCATGTTATTGATCTCTATGATTTTCTCTTTTTAATAAAAAGAAGATTTATGATCTTAATAATTCTAATTTTTTTATCAAGATCATTCTTCTTTTTTATTAAAAAAAATTATCTTGGATTGAGATTATCCTCTAAGACTCATTTTTATTATTTACAAAAAAACTTATTAAATGAAATCATATATTCTGATATTTAAAAATTTGATTTTATCTTTAATGACATGATCTTCTTGTCTTTTTTGGCATAAGTTTGGACATGGATGAAAAGAAATTTACCATCATATTTTATGATAATGACCAAAAAGGAAAAATAAAATTACCAATATGATTAGAAGAAAATTGGATATAATAACTTTGAACGAGGAACAAGTACTTAAAAGAAAATTAGAACTTTCTAAATACATGCCAAATATTGGATTTATAATTTGAGCTTAATCTACCATCATGTTTTCTTTTGGAATTCATGATGGTTATTATCAAAATCTACATGAGATATGATTTGCTTGATTTGCTATCTTGCTTGAAATTTGCATAAGATAAAATTTTAGAATCTATATCTATAAAATTTACATCAATAAAATTGAGTATTTTTATGATATTTTTCACTTCTCTATATTGATTTTAGTTTCTTATTCATACAAAATAGAGAAAGTAAATCACTAGCATTTCAAGAGATCAATAATACTATCAATATCATTTTGAATCCCTTGAAATTGATTATGATGATTTTGAAATTGAATTTGATGATTTTGAAATTGAATGAGTTCTTTACCTATATCGTGATTTTGATTTCTTGAAATTATAACTTAAAATCTTTTATGAATCAAAATTTTTTGTTATATGTTATCATATTATTTAAAAGGAGATTTTTATATAGATCATGAACTTGATAACTTGATATTTCTTATGAATGAATCAAGAGATTTTATTTGTTTCTCTTATGATTTATCTCTTGATAGTCATAATTTGTCTTCATGAATTGTACATCTCAGCACTATGTTAATTTTTCTTAATATATTTCATGTGATGATTTGAAAAATAATGTAATGGGAAAAGTTTTACACTATTGTAACTATCCCTTCTTTTTGACAATGACAATGGGGGAGCAAAACTTGTTAGCTTACATGATATAAAATTGCTAGCTTTAACATTGTAAAAGAAACAAAAATTTGCTAGCTTGCACTTCTCAGAAGAGAAGAAAGAATTCACTAGCTTGTATGTTCTAAAGTGATGAAAAATTTACTAAATTGCTAAGCTTTTTTATATCAAAAACTTACTAATTGCACTTCTCATTTTTGTTGATGACAAAGAGAGAGAATGTATGATGATGTGAAATCATATAGGATGATCATGCATATAATGATGATTTTAAAAATATGCATGAAGATAATGATTTATTATTGTTCAGATTTATTTACTATATTTTCTTAAAATTTACATGAGAATAATTTGTTGAGCTCATATTCAAAATTGTATATATAAAAGATTGAGGTTGAGACCTAGAAATGCTAAATCATGAAAATATATAAATTACTAATATAGATTTTATGAAATGAAGTCTTTTGTGATAACATTTTGGAAAACTTTCTCCATGATTTTATCTTATTATTCTCAAAAAAAAGAGAGAAAAATTGCTTGAAGATGTACCAAATTTGAAATTTACTAGAGATGACTTTTGCTGTATTTGAAATACATAAGTAGTCTTTAAATCTCTTAAACTTTTGAGCTCATCTTAGTATTGCTTTTAAAATTTATTAAGAGCTCTTCTCTATGATGAAATGATCCAACAATACCTCCCTTATTTCTTTCCTTATTAATCATAAAGGGAAAAAAAATTTATAATGCATATACTAAGGGGGAGTAATGTCATCATGTGCTTTGAAATTATTAGCTATACATTTTACCTTTTTGTTGATGACAAAAGGAAAGAAATATACATTGATGACACAAAATATTAATTAACGAATACATTAACACATGATATTATTTAAATATATGGATATCTTGATATGGATATGAATTGATATATCTTGGATATGGATATGAGTGCATAATTTTTTTTTACTCATGATTTGATAACTTAATGCAAATTTATGTTGAAATTTGCATTAAATGTTGATTGCTTGAATTTGATAGTGTGTGTTTCTCTTAAATTTAAGTGGTATGGATTTACGGAGAGTTAGGATTAACTCCTATCATCAATTAATTATCATCATCAAAAAGGAGATATTGTTGAATCTCAGATTTTGAAGATGAAATTAATTAATAGGTTATTGATCTAACATATGTTATTAGAGTTGATTGATGTAGGATTAATTACAATAAAATGATTATTACAATCAGGATTGGCCAAGGTCAAGTCCATGCATCGGGCCGGGGTTCGGACGATGTGGTTGGGAACTCGCCACGAGTGTGTCAGGAGCTCGCCGAGGGTATCGGGAACTTGCTAGGATGGTGCAAGGGAGTTCACTAGAAGAAGACCGAGACTCGCTAGAAGATTATCGGGGGTAGCCGAAAAGCTTGTCGGGAGTTTGGATAGTCTTGTAATGGATGTATTGGCCATTATGATTATATTTAATTAAGTCATAGTTAGCATCGTGTAGGTTTAATCACGACGGGCGAAGGAGTTACAGATCAGACATGGACCTAGGATCAAGCTTAGGCATCGGGCCAAGAATTGGACGATGCGGTGGGAGCTCACTAGGAGTTCACTAGTAGATTCACCGAAGAGATCGGGAAGCTCATTAGGAACATGTCGGAAGATCATCGGAGGAAGATCGTGAGACTCACCGCTGGAGATTCCGGAGGTTATCAGAATGCGGGACTGATGTCATTAAGCTTAGTGATCATGTTTGATTGTAATATTTAAGTCATAGGTTAAGTATGAGTTTGATTTGAATATGATTTAGAAATCAACTCAAAGAGGCAACCAGGTCCACTATATGGTTTGATTGAGCTCAAGTTGAGCTCAATTGGTTTATCAAAGAGTTGGTCAACATCAGGTTCAAACCAGAATTCAAAAAGTGAAGGGAACCACTTTTCTGAAGATTTCGATGGGTAAACCGTCGGTGAGCGATAGTTTAATCGGCATCGCCCAGGATTTCGAGCTGCTGTCAGTGGCTGAATGTCCCGTACCCAGGAATCTAGGCACTTTCAACGGTTAACCCACCCAGGTCGGTGGGTGAACCGCCCGTATCCAAAATTTTTGGGTGAGTTTGAATTTTGGCTCCAAAATTCTGAAGTCATTTGGGGCTATAAATATCCTAAGTTTTCTTACATTCTATACAATAATTTGGGAAAAAATTTCTGTGAAAAACTTATATGGATTGTAAGAAAAAGGAAAGGAGTAAGGGAGTGATCATAGAATTATAAATACTGTCTCCCTTGTAAGCACAAGTGTAAGGGTTTGGTCTTCACCCAAAGATGATCGGTAGTGGACGCTGGTGTGTCTCAAGAAGGAGGACTCAGGAGTGGATGTAGACCGGTTGAGGCTGAACCACTATTAATTATGAGTGCTCTTTTCTTACCTTGTTTACTTCTTTTTATTGCTCTTATTTAGTTCAAAAAAGTTACAAGTATCATTCTCACTATTTCTCTCAAATCAATTTTAAATTAGTTTTATCGAAATATCAAAAGAAGCTTCCATTGTTAACTCTTTACTTTACAAAAGAAATTTTTTAAACGAGCACTATTACACTTGCACTAACTAACCCCCCCCCCACCTCTCTTAGTTCCAATTGATCCTAACAAGATTTGCCTCCTTGATCTCTATAGAGGATCGACCCTCCTAGGGTTTTGCCTATTGGCTGAATCATAACTTCTTTATTGATTGCTTAAAATAAAAGAGTTTAAACTATTATTTATTGTATTCTATTAAGAGTCTAACTCAAAGTCGCACTAAACTTAGACTCTTAACTAATTGATAGACTCCTAATTGAAAATAATAACTAACTTTATCCTAACTAAAGATAGTAACTAACTTCAACCAACTCATAACTGATTCGATTGGGCTCACTCGACCTATAATTGACTCTAACTGAATAGATCAACATGACTCAACTTGAATTAATTATGAATCGATGGACCGGAGGGTCAGCTCTTCAAATCAGCCTTATCCTTAAGACTGAGCAGCATCAAACTTCAGGAGTACTTCAGTCCAGGATATTTATCATACATCATAACCCTTTGATCAATCAAGTAGGGCATCCACTTAGTGTAAGCAATGGGTCAATCTTCTTGTGTAGTAGTTATTGTAGTCTTATAAGGAACCCTTTTCATCTGATGGCTAGTGGTAGTACCGAGGATCACCACCTTGAAGTTTTCCTAGGGCATCAAAAAGAAGTCTACAAATAGTTATTTGCCCTGTATAATTAGCTTTACTTTTGAGCACCTGTTGTCACAAATTAGGATTCGCCCATTAGCAATCTTGACTTTGAATTTGTCACAACTTTTATGATTGGACTCCACATTGTTAATTTTTTATTCCTCATTAGTTGGCTCAATTGTTAGAAGTTTGTGACAGCCTTCATGATTAAACTTGATATTTTTAGTTTTTTATTCCTCTTTAGTTGGCTCGATCATCAGAAGCTGCTCTTGTTTATGATTGTCTATATTAACTACTTTTAAGTCTTATTTATTGAAGCTTCTATTTCGGCAAGTGTCCATATCGATTTTTCTTTCATGCACACTAGTGAATGATATGGTTGTTATCATAGTGCGGGAATGGTGAGCTTTAACTTCGCACCGAATCTCAGAATTAAGCCCCTCGATAATTTTTTCACCAATTATATCTCGGATAAATCTCGGGTTTGATTTGATAGGCGCTCAAATCTGTTGTGGTACTCTTGTACTGTGGAAGTCTAGTGAATTTTAGTGAGTTATCCATTAATGTTCTTATACTCTGATGGTCCAAAGAGAATCAAGAGCTCTCTCTTGAACTGTCCCCATGAAGGGACTTGTGATAGGTCTCATACAAATCATACCGCTAGATTGCATCGCTTTCGAATTAAGTGAAAGCTATCTCTACCATGGATTCCTTAGGAGTCCTATGAAAAGGAAAAAAACTTTTCAGCATGAGAGATCCAACCGATTGGGTCTCCATCTTTCCATCTGGGAAACTCCATGCGTAGGTATTATGTGTCTTGCTCATGCTCATACTTTTTATATCGGTTCCCCTTAAGGTTGGAACTTTCACCATGTTGAGATTTGATAGGGTTCTCCAATAGACTTCTTTTAAACTCATTGAAGATTTCTTGTGGTCTATTCTCCACACAAGCTTTAAAGGCTTCAAATCTTACATATATCGGTACTTGCTGCTAGGATGAGGTCGTCAAGGCTGCAGCTGCTAGGGCGATAGCAGGATGAGGTATTGTCGATGATAGCAAAGGAGGATGCAGGGGAGGAAACATGTAGCGGTGGCAAGCGACAAAGAGCAGTGACATTGCTGGTGCATGTGGAGAAGAAGGCAACAGCAATAGCAGGGATAGGACAATGACAATAGGGTCATATAGTTGTGACAGAGGAGGGCACAATTACTGCAGAGGAGGGCACGGTTGCAGTTGCGACTGAGGAGGAGGAAGGCAATGTGGCAAAGGCGGCAAGGGCGACGAGTAGAGGTTATGGGCAACAACTGCTACAAAAGAGGGTGTAGCTATGGCTATGATTGAGGAGGAGGAAGGCAGCGTGCCAGAGGCGACAGGGGTGACGGGTAGAGGTTTGAGGGTAATGGCTGCTATAGAGGAGGGTGTGATTGCGGTTGTGATTAAGGAGGAGGAAGGCAACGATGAGGATCCAATAGCGGATCTCTAATGGAGTTAAGGAAGAGGAAGCAGGGTGCGGTTGGAGCGACAACACTGAAGGAAGTAGGGTGAGGAAGTAGGGGATAGTAGTGGGAAGCAACAGGAAGCAGAGGAGAAGTAGAGGGCAGCATCGCTCGCTACAATTGGTGAGAGGCGATTGCGCGGTTGCAATTGCTGCTTGAAGGGGTGGTTGCATATGAGGCTAGGGGGTAGAGATGCTCGGTGTTGGGAGGCAATCGTATGGTAGTGGTTGGACCGAACTCTAGCGATCTTGCGGCTGGCAGCAAGTGGCCAGAGCAGTAAGATTGTGCAACGATAGAAGTTGTAGAGGTGGGGCTTTGACCAGGCAGCTGCTGTGGCAGGGGAGGACAATGGCCTCTAATCAGCGACCGAGGACTTGCGACAGTGTTCCCTACTTGCTCGAGATGTCGACAGCAAGGAAGGAAGGGATAGTGGTGATGGGGAAGAGTTGCAGACAATGGCCAATGGCAGTGGGTGGAGAGATGTTGGCGATGGATGCAGTGCCGATGGTGGCAACGATTCGTAGAGTGGGCTTATGGCAGTTGTGAAAAAGAGGGCAGTAGCGGTAAGGCACTATAGATGAAGAGGATGTGAGGAACGGGCAGCTGGGTAGCATCATTGATCTCAGATAGAACTAAAGGCAACAGATGAGAGCAGTGGCAGCAGCGGTAGGGGAGGAAGAGGGTCTGACGAGGGGTAGCTGCGGTTGATGTAGGAGATGGCAGGGAAGGGCCAACGGTGACTCGCAGCTGCGTGGCTGCAAGTGGCAGCATCGATGACCCACAACGATGGAACGCTACTGAGAGAGGAAGAAGAGGGCTGCCATGAGGGTCTAGCAACTACTGGCTGTGTGCTACCGAGGGCTAGCCGGTGACAATGGCAAGATGGGGCATGGCTATCATTTTAATCTTCTTCTTTTTCTTCTCTCTCTTTTCCCTTTCTTTCTCTCTTTTTTTTATGATTGCTGCAATAAAGGTGGTGAGAAACTACAGCAAGGTAACTAGAAAAGGTGACTGCAATCTAAGGTTGGATAGTAGCGATGACAACAGCAAGGTATGGAAGACGACGATGACAAAGATAATGGCGACGACAGTATGGATGGCAAGGGAAGCAGCGATAGTGTGGATGATGATGCGCAAGAACGCTGCCTTAATACCAAGTGATAGGAATTCTTAGGTTTCTATTGAAGAGGAAGAGGGATAAACGATCACTTCGAGGGGAGCGGGCCTCCTTGATTACTTCGAGGGGATCTGCCTCCTTGATCTCTATAGGAGATCGGCCCTCCTAGAGTTTTGCCTATTAGCTAAAACACAATTTCTTCATTGATTGCCTAAAATAAAAGAGTTTACACCATTATTTATAGTGTTCTACCAAGAGTCTCTCTAAGCGTAGACTTATAGTCCTACTAAACTTGGGCTCTTAACTATTGATAGACTCCTAACTAAAAATAATAATCGACTCCATCCTAACTGAAGATAATAACCAACTTCAACCAACTCATAACTGACTTGATTGGACTTACTCGATCTATAATTGATTCTGACTGAATAGACCAATATGACTCAACTTACGATGGACCCGACCTTGTTAGAGTATTATTAATCAACTACCCTTACAACCTTTTCTTCTTTTACTAGGCTCAAGAGAGAACCTTTATAAACTCTTCTCACAAGACCCCACACCTCCCTAGAATAACCGCTAATCTCAAGGAGGGAGAGATTCAAACACTAAGAATTTATAATACTTTTGGCTCAAGGATTCTATCACTTTTTCACCAATTTTTTCACACTTATTTGTGCTCTTTCATACTTTTGCAAGCAAGAATTAGTGGGGTATTTATAGATCCTAAATGGCTTCAAAATTAAAGCTAAAATTTAAATCTCCAATTTGTCGGGGTATGGGCGATATCACATTGTCACTGGGTGATACTACCACCGAAGAGATCTTGGGAAAATAAGTAGGATTGGCCCAATAAAATAATTATATATATTAGGTCATGATTTGACTTATTTTTTTACATATTATACATAATGGGTTTACTTGGACCAATACATGATATTCTTGTAGCATTTATGGGTTCGGTTATTATATTAAGCGGTCTGGGGGTAGTATTACTTACCAATCCTATTTAATCTACATTTTCGTTAGGATTGGTTCTTGTTTGTATATCCTTATATTACGTTACATCGAACTCTTTGTTTGTAGTGCCACACACCTACTTATTTATATGGGAGTTGTAAATGTCTTAACCATATTTGTGGTAATGTTCATGAATAGTTTAGAATATTCCAATGATTTATCTTTTTAATCTGGACTTTAGTGGTACTATTGCCAGACTGGGTGGTATACTTGTCGCTTGGTAGTACGGTCGTTAATTGGTGGTGGTACCACAGTCAGAAACTCCAATAAAGCACGAAATAATGCTTTTTGTAGCCTAGGTGGTACCAACGCCTAGACCTAGCGGTAACACCACCCAGGTCATTTTCAGGACAGCGAATTTGACTTTCTGTTAAGATAAATTGGCACTAAGAGGGAGAGAGTGGGGGGGGAGGGGGGGGAGCGGGGTGGCGCGGGTGAATTAGTACAAGTATAAATTTTTCTTTAAATAAAAACTTTTTAGCTTTAAGCAAGACAGGAAGATTCAAAGCTTTTTGTAACAACTGAATGATTCAAAGAAGATTGCTAAGTTATTGGCTTACAGATTACTTAAGAAAGAGCAAGGAAATCTGAAAAATAAGCAACATCATAAATGAAGTGTTTAATATGGAAGCCTTACTTTCAAAGAGTAAACGAAATCGAAAGTGTCAATATAAAATTGGTAAGCAAGGAAAGCAAATGAGGAACTCACAAGATTTATAGTGTTTCGACAACAATGGGCCTACGTCCACTCCCGAGTCCTCCTCCTTAAGACGCACCGGTATCCACTACCGATCTTCATTGGGTGAAAACCAGACTCTTACACTTTACTTACAATAGAGATAAGATTACAACTCTTTAATCACTCCTTTATGCCTTTCCTTTTTCTTTATAATCCACATAATTTTTCACATAATTTTACCCCCTGAATTATTGTATAGAATGTAAGAAAACTTGGGATATCTATAGACCCCAAATGACTTTATAATTTAGAGCCAAAAATCAAACTCACTCGAAAAATCTAGGTACGGGCGGTTCACCCACTGACCTGGGCAGGTCAACCGCCAAAAGTACCCAGATTCCTAGGTATAGGCGGTTCAACCACCCAACCTGGGTGGTTCAGTAGCTAACAATCACCTGAAATCCTGGGCGATGCTGGTTGAACCATCATTCACCGGCGGTTTACCCATCGGAATCTCCAGAAAAGTGGTTCCCTCCATTTTTTAAATTATGGCTTAAACTTGATATTAACTAATTCTTTGGTCAACTGATTGAGCTCAACCAGTCCCTCATAGTGGACTCGATTGCCTCTTTGAGTTGATTTGGATTTCTTCTAATTCACACTCATTTATGACTCAATCTTAATCTACAACTTAAAGATTACAATCAAGATATGACCACCAAGCTTATGACCTTACTCCCGTAACCTAGCAACCTTCGGAATCTCCAACAGCAACTCTCACGGTCTTCCTCTAGCGATCTCCTAGTAATATTCCTGGTACCTTTGGCGAAGTCTTAGCGTATGCTCAGCGAGCTTTCACTATATCATCTAAAACTTAGGCCTGATGCTTAGGCTTGATCCTGGGTCCATGTCTGATCTGTAACTCATTCTCCTGTCATGATTAAACTTGCACGATGCTAACTATAACTTAATTGATTACAATCATAATGGCCAACACATCCACTTCAAAACCTTCCTAACTCCCAGCAAGCTTTTCGACTACCTCGATAATCTTCCAGCAAGTCTTGGTCTTCTTCTGGTGAACTCCCTTGCGCTATTCTGGTAAACTCTCGATACCCTTGGCGAGCTCCCAACGTACTCCTAGCGAGTTCCCAACCACATCATCCGAACCTCAGCCCAATACTTAGACTTGACTCTGGCCAAACTTCTGATTATAATCTTCTCTCTGTCATAGTTAATCCTATATCAATTAAGTCTAACAACACATGTTAGATCAATAATCCATCAATTGATTTCATTATCAAAATTCAAGATTCAACAATCTCCCCCTTTTTGATGATGACAATCAATTGATGACAAGAGTTAATCCTAACTCCCCCTAAACCCATACCACTTAAATTTAAGAGAATCACATACTCTTAAATTTTAAGTATTTTTAGTAATCAACATTCCAAGCAAATTTTAATATGAATTTGTATCAAGTCATCAAATCATGAATTTCAAAAAGATTATGCATCCATATCCAAGATATCTAAGTATATCATCAATATCATGTGTAGTCAGCGTATATTATTAATATCATATATCATCATCATCAATACCATATATAATCAATGTGTATCATCATATATCATCAATGTATATTTCTCAATATCATGTGTCATCAATATATATTTCTCAATATCAAGTGTCATCAATGTATATTTCTCAATATTATGTGTCATTAATGTTTATTTTTTCCCATTTATCATCAACAAAAAGGTAAAATATAGGGCTAAGGATTTTAAGGCACATAAGTTTTTGCTCCCTCTTTTTAAAATACGATGTGAGTCATAAAAAAATTTTGAAAACAAAGGAGTTGTAAAACATCATTAAATATAGCTCTCAATTTTATAGAGATGAATTTCAAGAATGAGCTCAAAACTCCAAGATATTCAAGGAGATTCAAAAATTTAGGCGCTACTCATGCATTTAAAATCATCTCATGTAATTTTAAGCGTAGTAAATAAATATATAAAATAGCAAAACATTATGCAAATTTTCTCCCTTTTTTGAATAATAAGATAAAGAATATGGAGAAAGTTTTTAAAAATATTATCAAAAAAACCTTAATCTCACGAAATCTATATTAATATTTCATATATTTTCATGATCTAGCATTATTAAATCTCAATCTCAATCTTGAAGGTACAATATTTTAAAAGAAATTTTTAAATATGAGCTCAACAAATCTTTCTCATGTAAATTTCAAGAAAATATATCAAATAAATCCGAACAATCATTATCTTTATGTAGATTTCCAAAATCATCATTACATGTATGATCATCATACATGATTTCACATCATCATACCTTCTTCCCCTTTGTCATCAACAAAAAGAGAAGTGCAATTAGCAAGGTTTTGATATATGAAAGCTTAGCAATTTAACAAATTTTTCATTACTTTAGAACATGCAAGCTACTGAATTCTTTCTTCTCTTTTGAGAAGTGCAAGCTAGCAAATTTTTTCTTCCTTTGCAATGTTCAAGTTAACAATTTTACATCATGCAAGCTAACAAGTTTTGCTCCCCCTTTGTCATTATCAAAAAGAAGTGATAATTCCAATAGTATAAAACTTTTCCCATTACATCATTTTTCAAATTATCACATGAAATATATCAAGAAAAATTAACATGGTGATGAGATATACAATTTACGAAGACAAATTATAAATATCATGAGACAAATCATAGGAGAAATAAATAAAAATGATTCATATATAAGAAATCTCAAGATGTCAAGATAATGATTTATATAAACGAGAACATATAATAAGAGATTTTGATTCATAAAATATTTTAAGTTCTAATTTTGAAGAATTAAAATCATAATATAGGCAAAAACTCACTCAATTTCAAATAATCAAAATCATCAAAAGCACTTTCAAGAGATTCAAAATACATAGAAATACTAGTGATTTGCTTTCTCCTCTTTTTGGTTGTAAATCACGAAAATGAGTCTTAGGGGATTAAATAATCTTAATTTATTTAGGATAAATCTTAAGACATATAATTCATTTAGATAGATCATTTTTTTAATAAAATGGAAGAACAATCTTGCTAAAAAGTTTCAACTTATAATTGTCAAGATCATAAATCTCCTTTTTATTAAAATGAGAAAATCATAGAGATCAATAACGTAATTCCCATAACGTATAAGTCAAATCAAGAAATTAAGGGAATATTCATGATAATACAAATCTCCTTCAAATTTCAACTTATTATAAATTTAAAAATACTAATTTTGGTAGTAGGTTATGTCATTCGTGAGTTTTAAAATAAATCATATCATAAAAGATATTAATATCAAAAGGCACTCATAAATACCAAAGATATAGTTTAATTTAATAAATCTCCTCTTAGATGATAAAATAGAATCTTAGAACATCAAAGAAGAGTCTTTATTCATAAAGATATCAAATTATAGATATTATGATCATAAGTTAATTTTAAAGAAGAAAAAGTAAAAGATCTTGATTTATATATATGAAACTTTGAATTTTCAAGAATATGATTCATAAGAAGACTTTTAAGTTATAGATCCAAAGAGATAAATTATGATTCATTTATATGACTTTCTTTGAATGAATTTATATAAGGATTTCAAATTATAATTTTTTCAACTTGTCAAGATCATGATAAAATTATTAAAATATCAATAACATTGGATAGATTCATTAATCTCTTTTTAAAACAAAATTATTTGAAAACTTATTCAAAATCATCATCAAAAATTGCTTTTCAAAAAATTCAATGAAAGGCATCCTATTATTTTTTAATAACTAAAGTTATCTAATCCATTTTTATAGTTTAAGAGATTCAACAATAATAGTATCATTTTATCTCTTGTTGAAGGATTAATGTGATAAAAATATTTCCAAGTATAATTGTCCTTCTTTTGAAATTTATTTCATGAATGCAAAGTCATTTAAAGTCAAAAATAATATTTTATTAAGAACATTGCAATAGAATATTTTCAAAAAAAGCTTCGATCTATTTTAAATCCAATGATTTTTATATGTTAGAGGATTCTACCATGTTATCAAGAAGTTTTTCTTTTAAAGATAAATGACTTTGTATACGACTTTTTAAGTTCAAATTTAATATTTGATCATTTAATCTCAAGATAGTGTACATAAATACAAGTACATATATCAATATACTAATCATCATCAAAATCTCCCTTTTATGTTCATAATTTTTTATTAAAGATAGCTAACCTTTTATTATTCTAATTCTAGCATGCTCTATCTATGCATCATTAATGAATCATCCATAAGATTCATTACCAATAATTTTATTTTCAATAATTTTTCTTATTATTTACTTAGGCTAGTGAGCTTGAAAGATTGTTAGATCTCAAGTCATGTATCTTAAGCATCTAAAATATTATTTAATGCTCCTAACTTTTTTATGAGACAAATTTATAAGAAATATTTAAGTACCCATTTTACATTGGGACCTATATGAAGAACTTTATCTTTCTGATCTAATAGTTCTTGGTAGTTTGTTATTCCCTTAAGAACCCAAACTAACTTATAAGGACTATAATTTTTAAATAAATATTTGTTGGCTCTATGTCCTAATATGCCATAAAAAATTATATTTTATTTTTTGTGACAAATTTAACATAGGTCCTTTAACAAACATGATTGGCTTTTATTGAATGTTTTTAACAAAGCATATGTCATTTCTTTTATTAATATGACTCTTATTGGCAAGGATCATATTTAGGGACTTGTTCTCAATTTTAATTTTTTTAATATTGACTTAAGCATGATATTTTCTTCTTTAATGTTATCTAACATTTCACATTTAGAACTAGATTATGTGATGCATTTCATCAACTTTACCAACTAATAAATCATGTTCATTTTTAAGCAACTTAAAAGATTTGTTAAGTTTTATAAACTCATCAAACAAATCATGGAACATGTTTAATAATTCTGAAAAGGAAATGCTTAATGAATCACTAACATCATTGTCGATGGTCATAAGAGCGATGTTCTTCACTTCTTGGTTGTGCATTTTATCTCTAGAGCTCCTCGACTTCTTGCATTCATCGTAAGAGGTTTTATCCATCTTTAGATTATTTTAAGGTTCATGTCATTAATTTATCTAGTTCATTTGTCAAGGATTCCAAGTCTTCATCACTCGAGGAGTCATATGTTCTCAGTTTAAATTCCTTCCTGTTCTTTATAATGTGTTCTTCAAATTTATCTTTAGAATTATTTTTATTTAATGATTCATTTAGATTAGTTGTGCTTTCATATGTCATTTCTAATATATGTCATATATCAAAACCCAGATCAAAACAAGAAACTTGATCAAATTCATTTTTATTAAGTGCATAATATAAGGTATTCATAGCCTTTGCATTCAACGAAAATATTTATTTTTCGTAATCATTCCAATCATTGTTGGATTGGATGATTTCTAAAAAAAAATTCAATAATATACCACAAATCAAGATCTATCGAAATAAAAAAGATATGTATTCATATTTCCAAGATGTGTAGTCTGCCCCATTAAACATAAGAGAACTTGTGATGCATTGACACTTGTTAATACCAAAAAGAGTTATTTCTCTTAGGTGTCAAACTAAATGAGAAAAACATGGCTCTGATACCAATTGTTAGGATCAATTGGCACTAAGAGGGGGGTGGGGGAGAATTAGTGCAAGTGTAAATTTTTATTTTAAATAAATACTTTTTGGCTTTAAACAAGATAGGAAGATCCAAACTTTTCTGTAATAAGCGAATGATTCAAAGTAGATTGCTAAGTTACTTACTTACAGATTACTTAAGAAAGAGAAAGAAAATCTTAAAGATAAGCAACGTCGTAAATGAAGTGTTTAATGTAGAAGCCTTACTTTCAAAAAGTAAACGAAATCGGAAGCGTCAATACAAAATTAGTAAGCAAGGAAAGCAAATGAAGAAATCATAAGTTTTATAGTGGTTCGGTACCAACGAGCCTACATCTACTCCCGAGTCCTCCTCCTTGAGGCACACCAGAGTCTACTACTAATCTTCTTTGGGTGAAGACCAAACCCTTACACTTTGCTTATAAGGGAGATAAGATTACAATTCTTTGATTACTCGCTTACCCCTTTCCTTTTTCTTACAAACCATATAAGTTTTTCACAAAATTTTATCCCCCGAATTATTATATAGAATACAAAAAAACTTGAGATATTTACATATCACAAATGGCTTCATAATTTAGAGTCAAAAATCAAACTCACCTAGAAAATCTGAGTACGGGCGGTTCACCCACCGACCTAGGCGGGTCAACCATCGAAAAGTATCTAGATTTCTAGGTACGAGCAGTTTAGCCACCCAGCCTGGGCGGTTCAGCCACTCGAAATCCTGGGCAATGCTGGTTGAACCGCCGCTCATCAATGATTACTTGCCGGAATCTCCGAAAAAGTGATTCCCTCCACTTTTTGAATTCTGACTTGAACCTAATGTTGACTAATTCTATGCTCAATTGATTGAGCTCAACCTGAGCTCAACCAAACCCTTATAGTGGACCAAATTACCTCTTTGAGTTGATTTGGATTCCTTCCAAATTACACTCATTTAGGACTCAATCTTAACCTATAACTTAAAGATTATAATCAAGATATGACCACTAAGCTTATGACCTTACTCCCGTAATCCAGCATACTCCAGAATCTCCAACGGTGAGTCTCAAGGTCTTCCTCTAGCGATCTCCTGATGTGTTCCTAATGATCTTCTCGATACCTTCGGTGAAGCCTAGCGAACGCTTGACAAACTTTTACCGCATCATCCAAAACTTTGGCCCGATGCCTAAGCTTGATCCTGGGTCCATGTCTGGTATGTAACTCCTTCTCCCATCGTGGTTAAACCTGTATGATGTTAACTATGACTTAATTGATTACAATCATAATGGCTAACACATCCACTTCAAGACCTTCCCAAATCCTGGCAAGCCTTTCTGCTACCCCCAACAATCTTCTAGCGAGTCTTGATCTTCTTCCGGTGAACTTCCTTGTGCCATCCTAACAAACTCCTGATACCCTTGGCGAGCTCCCGACACACTCCTTCTAAGTTCCCAACCACATAGTCCAAACCCTGGCCTGATGCTTGGACTTGACTTTGGCCAAACTTATAATTGTAATCTTCTCTCTGTCTTAATTAATCCTGCATCAATCAACTCTAACAACATATGTTAGATCAATAACCCATTAATTGATTTCATCATCAAAATCTGAGATTTAACACTTTCATTAGGCCTAATTCAATCCTGGTATAAGCCCATTGGCCTCAAATCAAGTTGTCATAGTTACGACCCAATACTAGCTTAATTTGACTCTTAACAATCATGATTAAGACCTAACCATCTTAATTATAATCAAAGCATGTTGTCCAGCATTCCGACATGTCCTCTAATCATCCAGTACTCTGTTCGAAACTTTAGCACATCTTCCGACCCGATGCTCGAATCATGGCATGAAGTACCTTCATCGTCGATTATACTAGCCCGACATCTAATCTTTGACATGATGCACTTTGGCCCAATGTTTTGCTTCAATAAATTATCCTTTGATAGTTCAAGTCTATGATCAAAATTATTCCTACATTTCTTGTCTCGAAAGTATATTAGTTCATAAATTCATCAATTGATTTCATCATCAAAATCTGAGATTCAATAATCTCTCTTTTTTTTATGATGACAACTAATTGATGATGGAGTTTTAACTAAAGTCCCCCTGTCTATATACTATAATGAACTTGATTTTTTAAAAAAATATAATAACCTTTCAACTCTTGTATTCAAGTCAAGATAACTTTAATCATAAATCATAGCACAAGAATTATTTGCATAAAATCACATCATATCCATACATCTCAAATATTATAAATTAATATAATCAAATATCGTATGCCAATGAAGGATATTGTCAAAGAATTACTATTACTTATCCTCCTTTTCACCAAAAAAAAAAGAAAAAGAAATGAGTAAGCCATTACTTCTCTTCTTCTCCTTTGTTATTATCAAAAGGAAGAGAATAATATCATGTTACATCTTCATTTATATCATATGGTATAAATTTCATATCATTTATATAAGATAATAAATCAATGAGGAAAAAATAAGAAGAATCATTATTCATATATTTGAAAGATTCAACACATCTAATTCTCTTCTAATAAAATCTAATTGTTCCTGATTTAGTGGTTTAGTAAAAATATATGCTAATTGATATTTTGTGTCAATAAAATCTAAAGATATATCATGATTGCTAACATGATCCCTAATAAAATGATATATTATATTAATGTGTTTAGTCCTAGAGTGTTGAATAGGATTCTTTGATAATAATTTATACTTGTATTATCATATTTATGGAAATATTTTTTAAGTAAAGTCCATAATCCTCCAAAGTATTCTTTATCCAGATTACTTGTGCACAACATGCACCTGTCGCTATATATTCAGCATCGACTGTGGATAATGCAACAAAGTTTTGCTTCTTGGAAAATTAAAAATCAAATGCATGTCCTAGGATTTGACATGTTCCAAAGGTATTTTTTCTATCTATTTTGCATCCTGCAAAGTCAGCATCATCATATACAATCAAATCAAAATTTTTAGATTTTTGATACCATAATCCTAGATTTGGAGTTTCTTTAAGTATCTAAATATTCTTTTAACTACTTTATAATTAGATAGGTTTGAATCGAAATTTTACACAAAGTAACACTAAATATTATATTAGGTCTAGTTGCAATAAGATATAATAAGATCTCTATCATACCTCTATGAATCTTTTGATCAAGGCATTCACCTTCATTGTTCATATCTAATTTTGTAGAAGTGTTCATTGGTGTATTAATGGCCTTAGAACTATCCATGTAAAATTCTTTTAATAAATCCAAAGCATACTTGACCATTAAAAGTTTCATCATTTATTTGATTAATTTGTAATCCTAAGAAAAATGTCAAATTCATCCATCAAACTCATTTTGAATTCTTGGCTTATACTTTTGCAAATGATTAATATAAAAAGTCATTAGTAGAACAAAAAATGATATCATCAACATAAATTTGAATAATAAGATAATTATTTTAAAAATATTTAAAAAAATATTCTGGATCTTGCCTTTCATACAATTATTTTTTAATAAGAAAATAGCTAAGTTTCTCATACCAAGTCCTAGGGGCTTGCTTCATCCTATAGAAAGCCTTCGATAATTTGAAAACATGATTTGAAAAAAGTATTAATGAGTTAATTAGTTTATTAATTTTATTTGACCCAAGCCACTGATTAAAATGTTTAAGCTAAATGTATTAATAATACACTCATCAAACATTTATAAGCTAATCTTAATCTTGCCCACTTTCGATGTGGGCCTAATGGGGGTGTTACATAAGGTTTCTTCATAATCTATATTTTCTTTTTGATTGAAATCTTTGGTTACTAATCCAGTCTTGTTTTGAACCACAATACCATGTTCATCTTTCTTATTCCTAAATATCAATTTAGTATCCATCATAATATGATCACTAGGTCTAGGAACAAGCATCCAAACGTTATTTCTTTTAAATTGATTTAATTTTTCATGCATTGTCAAGAACCATTAGTCATAACCCATTAGTCATATTTAAGAGTATCTTTAATGTATTTGGGTTCAATTTGAGATAAAAAAAGTGGCATTTGCATAAATATTTTTAAGTGAAGAATGATTTTGAATACCTTTTGATGTATCTCCAATGATTAGCTCCTCAGAATAAGTATCTACATACTTTAATTTATTGGGTAAGATATCTTTAGAAGTAGATGTATCCGATTGCTTTAGAGAGAATTCTCATTCAAATTCAAAATCATTATCAAAATTATTTTCTTTAACTTCGAAAAACTTATTAAAAATATGGATATATTCCTTGGTAATTAAAGTTTTTTTATTAAAAACTCAAAAACTTTAGAAATAAAAAAATATCCAAGAAAAATGTCTTCATCGGATTTTGCATCGAATTTTCGTAAGGCATCCTTTCCATTTAAAATAAAAGATTTACAATTGAAAACTGTAAAATATGAGATGTTGAGTTTTGGATAGAAGAGGTCCTATAAGAATCCTATTCATGATATAGCATATCGTGTTAATAGCTTCGACCTAAAAGTATTTGTGTAGGCTATGTTTATTTCTTGCTATCTCTTGAAAACCTCTATTTTTTCTCAATAACTCTATTTTGTTGTAAATTTTTTAGAGTAAAAAAATTATGGTCATACCCATTAGAATCATAAAATACTTAAAATTATGATTTTTAAATTTATGATAAGAATCCCTATATTTCTATTGAATATGAAAAGTGAAAAAGGAGATAAAATCATCGGTAATTTGAGACTTGTCTGGCTCTCTTACGATCTTTTCACATGCATAAACATTCTCTTAGCAAATTCTATATTCAATAATCTCCATTTTATTTGTGATTGACCTAAATTTCTGAAACATTGATGCCGAAGAATTTTTCCTAAAGATTTGTTGTCTAATGATTTTTTATTCTCATCATTTGTTGCTTGCTTGATTTTTCTATGCTATAGTTTCTGGCAACTGGATATCTGATGTTAATATATCATGTTTAATTTGACGAGGAGAAAAAGGAAAAAGTCTAATGTTGATTGCTTGCACATATTTAGACATCTTTTTACAACATCTTCTCACTATTATTCTCTCAATATTTCAATGACAGAATGATTCAAGTAGGCAGGAAGGAGAATTTGTGGGGACTGTCTTTATACCCACCACAACAATGTTTCAGAACCCTGAAACAAATAGAAGACCACAAAACAATATCCTTGAAAGAAGGTAAAGAAGAACAAATAAGATTAAACAGTGGAGTGGACCACAGTAGGTTCTTCTGTCCTTCAGAAAACATATATAATTATTTCTTGGCCTCCGTATTTGCATAGGATTCCAACTGCTGCAATTTAATTCTCACAGGTGACTTCCTCAGATCTTTATTTCTACAGTATTCTCCTCAGTTAAGCATTTGCCATATATATATCATGCATTGCAAATCCAATAATGGAAGGCAGATAAGCATCTCACGAGGGGAAAATGACAATAGCATACTTCTTATAATACATTTTCCATTTGATGATGGGCATCTATGCATGGAGGCAACTGCAAAGAACTTCTTGAAATGAAAAGTTAACTGTGTTGTTGTCTCGGATCAAATTCTATCTTCTCTTCAAGGATGTTGCTGATATCGAACTTTATGAATTTATTGGAGAAATGTTCATCCAACTCAAGCTTTACATATGGCCCATTCAGCATGAAGAGATTAGCGCTCTAGTATGCAATCAAATCATATGTACAATAGTTTAATATAAAATATTGTTAAAATATTTATTTATATCGTAAAATATTCCTTCAACTAAATCAATTATAAAAAGTTTATTAGACAATAATAATCGAGGTCAGTCATTTAGTCATAATTTTCATTCCATTCTATTACTGGCTTAAATATTAGAAAAATCACATCAAGAATCTTATTTGATCTCGATCTATGTACAAATGATACCACATCTAATATGCATCATCCAAATGACACCACATCACTTGATCTGCTCTCGAAAGCATCTTGCTGACGTGGGTTCAAACCTAATGGACTGATTCTGCCGACATCATTCTAACATGATTGTTTAAAGGTGTTCATCCTGTTAGGACAAGGTTATGCAGGTCCCAAGTGTCATGGATAATTAAAGCTTGCATCATTAGTATTCTCACCAAACTTAAGGAATTGGCTACAAAGCTTAAAGCTTAGAAAGGCACATTGATTGAGCCTCTTTTTCATTTACTGCTAGAGTTTAATTCTTATGTTCCCTCTCCCCATACTTGAGCTTGTAAAAGAAATGATCTAAAGGTTACCTCAACCATTTGCACCCTCCATTAATGCATGTTACGCTCCATCATAGGAGAATCCAAAGCCTGGCCGCCTGCTTTCCTCTTCCTCCTTGTTCTCGCTGAGAAACCAGATGGGCAAGAAGCTTGGCTTGATCTCCTTCATCTTCAAGCTCAGGGTCGCACCAAAGCCTTGTTACTCTTCATGGCCTTGGCTTTCTTGTAAGGACCCGAAGACCGAGTCCTTCCGCGACATCGACGGCGACGCCACCTACAAGACTGTGAACTCGGCTTACTTCGATTCGACCGAGTCGTGCTCCACCCGTTCGTCGGAGGAGCAGGAGAGCTTCTGCACAGCGTCGGCGGACTCCGGTGGGGACTCCACGGAGACGGTGGTGCGCGGGCTACGGTCGGACAGGCTCTTCTTCGAGCCGGGAGGCACGAGTTCGATAGTGACTGAGGCGAAGGACCGCGAGCTCCCGTTCAGGGGAAGCGTCGCGCTAACGATGGAGTCGGAAGACCCGTACCGTGACTTTCGGATGTCGATGGAGGAGATGGTGGTGGCTCACGGCGTGAAAGATTGGCGGCGCCTGGAGGAGCTGCTTCTTTGGTATCTGAGGGTCAACCGGAAGAAGACTCATGGTGCCATAGTTGGTGCCTTCGTGGATTTGCTTCTAACCTTTGGTTCTCATTCTCCTCCTCCATCTTCTGCATCTTCTTCCAGTTCAATTCAGATTGAGGAAATGGAAGAGGAGTTAGGAAGTGTGTCAAGTTAACTTCAAGAGATATGTGCTTCTTTATGCTACATTTCTCCTCCTCTTTTTCCTCCTTCCTCCCTTCCAAAGCTCTCTTGTTCGAGGCCATGCTCTCAAATGCCCTCTAATGTCAAGTGTATGTTATGCAAGATACTTGTGAGCTTTCTGTAATATACTGACTAAGATGGATGATATTACTTGGAACAAAGTCATCTCTTCATTAATTACCTCAATCTAATATCCTTTTGTAGAGTAGATCAAAGGCAGATAACAGTTGTGGCCAATTATAGATGACAGCATGCTTGCCAGTGATTCTACTAGGGAAAGACAAATGCTCCTATAGATGAAATGGACACTACTGCTTTCGGCAGCTGATCATGACAACAACTTGGAACTGCATATGGAAGGATGCCTCACATCAAAGCACTGTGCTTACATCTTTCTCTAGCAGGAGCATGGGACTGAAATGTAGAACGTTGTTGGGAAGGTATAAGAAGAAGAACACATCCTCTATAGTACTGAGGGTAATTCTTCTTGTTATAGAAGCTACTGATTCCATGCAATGTCATGTTAGTTTCCTGCAGGAGAAAAGCATTTCTCTGTTATCTCAACATCATACTGACAACCGCCTCTAAATGAATAGCTGTCTAACCACTGGATTTTTAAAGCTTTTAATGTTAGATGTATGCAAGTCGGTTTCCAGCTTAAGCTAAATATCCAGCAGTCTGTGTACTCTGAGGAACTGGTTGCCCGACGCAATCTCAAAGGCCATCTCTTCTCTCACTCAAGTGGAACAAATTTAGTCGTTTTTAACAGAAAGAAACTACACAAGGCATACTGCAGTCAAGTAAACTGGAAGAGTAAATTGCTAGATAAGCATATTTGTTTTTGTTATCATTCATCTCCATCGTCAATGGGCACTAAAAGACACATCTAATGTCTTTATTCTTCTTGGTCGTCTTCCTTGGAAGCTAGCTAATTGGATTTCAAAATGTGCCTGCACGTATAGTAAGGATATTGCAAGTAATATGAGACATGATTGACAATAACAAAGAGTGATGAATGAGTCAAAGTAAGCAGACTTTATATGTAGGACAAAATTAAGTGTAATTAATGGTCGATCCAAAATTAACAAGCCTCCACATGCATGGAACAGTTAAAACTATTTTGTGGATGAATTCCTATAACCTTTTAACTTGAACGGCTGACAGTCTTACATACGACAAAAACCATGCAGATCTTTCCAGAGGAATTAATACTTCTTGGGATAACCAAAGCCAGTTGTGAGAAGTTTACCCATGACTGTGTTCCATATCGTAACTTACCCATGAGAAGAATTGATACTTCTTGGGATAAATGCTCCATCCTTTCATCGTTTGACATGCATTGTGTTGTGGGAGAGAAGATTTCAAAATAAATACGAAATATCAGAGACAAATAAATAAAAAAATATTTCAAAAAATTTATAGAAGATTATATAATTCGATATTATTATCTATATAGCACATAAATTTTTATTATATGAGAATAATTAAATATAAAGAATATCTCTCGAATCCCATTCTAAATCTGAGATCCTTTTATATTCTCTCACGTAAATTTTAAAAAAATTATCGACTCTAGATCAACGAGTGAAATTTCAATAATATTAAAATATTTATTTATTTATATCCCTTCCTCTTATTAAAATCTTGAGATATGATATATTTATAATGATATGTCCTAATTCACTATGGATTAGTCTTCCTACTTGAATTTCAAATTGAAACTTAAGATGCCTACCAACCCTAATACATTGGTCATATGATAGCAAGTGACCTGAGATTAAAGAATAATGATAATGTAGCCTTCACATTGCTTACCTTCTTTAAGAGGTCTATTAAACATTTTGCTATTTGTATTGTATAATTCTATTACGTCTATTATTTTAAGAACTTCTTGATAGCAAACTCTACTGCATTAAACTCTATCAATTTAGATTTATCATACAACTGATATGTCATCATGTGTCATCGTGACTATTTATAGATATGCAAACTTCAAACGATTAAGATAAATTGTCTTCCCATCTTTTTTCAAAATTTTACAACTTTATCTTATCAAAGATCTCATCTTATTGTCACATGCTTAGCTGATTTTGCCTAGGCCGTGCGACACTCATGCGTGTCCGTCCTGCAAAGATCAGCCCTCCCGAGATCTCCTAAAGTCTCATAGACTTATAAAAAAAGAAAACGGGCCAGAAGAAGCAATTCCCACGGGATCCACAAGCAACTGCTCAAGCAAACACTTTATAAAGCCAAAATACAAATTACACCCATGGACAATACAAACTCAGAGATGTTACACACAAAGGATAATGATCCATTACAGACCGAAGTCCCCACAAGTGCTTATAAGACACATTTGTATTTATAAGCCAAACTTGGCCATAAAGCAAATGAAACTAGGGCTGCTAAACCTACTGCAAGCCCGCTTCTTGTTGTACAAGATATGTAACTAAACTGAAGGATACAGACAAATATAAGCATTTCATCGAACACCTTGTTTATATTATTGCCCGTGACATTCTCCCCACTTATTCCTTCGACGTCCTAGTCGAAGCCACTGTAGACGTTGCATCTCCTCGCATTCTGTTGAATCTTCAATCTTCTTAACGCCTTTGGCTCCTAGCCGCCTCCGTCTTGTTGAGTAGTCGAACTTTGATCCGTTATGCCGCTTCAACTCACCAATGATGAATCTAGTGTGGGTTTGGTGAGTTGTCGATCCTTGTTGATTCGCGATGAAGGAAAAGACCCGCTTATTATGTGCTAGTATCGCAGTATACTCGTATTGCTTGAACTGGGTAGATGCTTGTTGGAGCTTTAACGAGCATCGCCTCACAGACTCTGAAGTTTTTAAGGTCATTTCTCCATAATGTTTGCCTATTGAACCTTCTTCTACTGTTAGTTGTCACTTCTAAGTATGTTCGCATCACTCCTGCTTTCGATTAGTCAATTGGGAAATGAAGTGAAAAATCTACTCTCAGTAGTACTGATCACCAACGGTGAGGATTTGATAACCATTGTCTTTCACAAGCTTTCTTTGAAGGGTCACTGAACTTGTGCAGAGCTCCCCTGCTTAGATAAGTAAGAGAACTGGGATACTTGGCTTCACCCATTCTCTTCGTAGTTGAGAAGGTAAGGTTACTTAGCTTCGCTTACCCCCTCGAGTTAAAAGAATTAGGGTACTCGGTTTCACCCATTCTCGAGTTGAGAAGGCAAAGGTTACTCGATTTCGCTTGCTTCCTCGAGTTTATACTTCATGCATTGAGCTGGTTACTAACATTCGCCCACTCTTTGCTCACACTTCTGAAGCACTTGAAGTGGTTGCAGTTCTTGTGTTGGGTTAACTACTGTTATTCACGTTCCTACTGCCATTGAACTTATGGAATGCAAGAAGTTTTGCCCGAAAAGAGCAAAAAGTTTACCCCAACTTGGAGTCCTCCAACTTGGAGTAAGTCTTTGATGGATCTGGTCGCCTTTGGGATTGTACCGTCTTCTCCATCACCTTTGCTGCCTACTCCTCTTGAGTAGAAAGGTATAGTACCATGTGCTGCCTACTTCGTTCATTGGTCAAGCACTCATGCATCAACCCGAAGTCCCTTAATTTTGGCTATCTAGATGAGAAGCCTATCGACATCGATCTTATGAAGTTTCTTGGCCTCTGCCTTTCTGCCCTATCTTGGTACTTGGAGTTTGCCTCTGCATTCTCTACCTCCTCAGCCCCTTTTATGACCAATGCTCTCCCTCCATGAGAGCAAGGGATCGATGACTTCACGGAAGTCCCACATCTGCGGTACCATGGCGCTGCCAAGTCCATTGCACTACTATCCGTTATCTTGCATCTTCATCCCTTCCTTCGTGATCGGTAGATCTGTCTCTACGGCACTGTGGAGCTCCTCCAAGTCCACCTCCTTTCTAACCGACACTTTTCTTTTGGGTAGCTGAGCCCTACAATAAGATGGCGGAGGCCATGCATGAGAGTTGTAGTCTGTCTTTCCATCGACCAAGGAGAACTACTAGGAGGACACAGTGGTGTCGAAGCAGGTGGTCAAAAGAGGCGAGGAAGCGACGACGAGTCCAGCGGGGCTCAGCTACCCAAAACCAGGATGCTCGCTCCTCTAAGCAACTCCTTTCTCTACATCTCAATGTCTGTTTACCCTAAACGGTTGCGCGTGCTGGCTGTCCTCCACCAGCCTAGCTACGTCCCCTACGTTTGTATGACAAGTGTTTCTGTGTGTGCTTGTCCCGCTCTGAGACCACATTGTCATGGACTTAGCTGATTTTGCCTAGGCCGTGTGGCACCCATGCATGTCCGTCCCACAAAGGTCAGCCCTCCCGAGATCTCATAAAGTCCCATAGACTTACAAAAAGAGAAAACGGGCCAGAAGAAGCAATTCCCACGGGATCCACAAACAACTGCTCAAGCAAACACTTTATAAAGCCAAAATACAAATTATACCCATGGACAATACAAACTCAGAGAGGTTGCACACAAAGGATAATGGTCCATTACAGACCGAAGTCCCCACAAATGCTTATAAGACATACTTGTATTTACAAGCCAAATTTGACCATAAAGCAAATCAAACTAGGGTTGCTAAACCTACTGCAAGCCCGCTTCTTATTGTACAAGATATGTAACTAAACCGAAGGACACGGATAAATATAAACATATTATCGAACATCTTATTTATATTATTATCCGTGATATTATTTACCTTATATACTCTTGATAAAATTATTGAAGACTATTTAAAGGATAATCCTTAGTTTTTTAACATATAAGAGTAGCTCATTGTGATGCATTATAAAACTCTCCACAATGTTTTACCTCTGCAATTGTTTTAGGTTACATAACAGACCTTGTTTTCTACTTCAATATTTTATTTCTATTCCATCACTATACTTGTCATTAAGATTAATAATACTCTGATACGTAGTCGCAATAATACATAAAACTCTTAGCCCCTTAGGAGCTAATGGGGAGGTTGGGAAGAGGATTGACAAAGCTCGCAAAGCTAAAAGTTGGGCATTAACGAGCATTGCCATGGGTTTCAGATCATGTCAGACAACTGCAACTTCCAATGGAGAACATTTATTGCTCGACTATATATTAGCATCACATGCAGCTACGAAGAATACAATGATAAGATGGATTTCATTTGGATGTTCATATCAAAAAAGAAAATTTTAAGTCTGTGATTGTATTGAGTTAATACAGACCTAATTGTATTACTACCGGGAAATCAGATGAATTTACACTAATCTTTTTAGGAATAAAATAGATTATGTGACTTATGAGAGTAGAATATGGTTTTTTTCATTTTGTTAGTAACATAAAGTACGATATATTTCTTTAGCAATATCAGTCAGATATGTGTGATATGTATATAATCAAAATTAAAGACTGAGATAAGATAGGTATAAGATCGGCCTAATACAATAAACATAGTTGTAATTAACATCAGATCATTATATCAAACCGTAATGTCAAATGTGCATACGTAATATATGGTCGATCATTTTGCTCGCCGAATCATGTAACACTAAAAGAATAATAATTATAGGTGACAGACGAAAAATATCTAAATTGCCAACATTTGTAATTGTAAGATTTAGTGACCAAACGATTCGTCAACATCCTTCGTTGGCTTAGATCCCATGGTTAAAAATTTTACTAATGAAAATTCTTAAATAATTTATTTTTATAACAAGAAAAGGTCAAATTACTTCGTCAGGTTGATTAACAGGCTAGTGTTGATATTCATTATATTAGTCAGATTTGATTATGGATATGGTGATATGGTTTCCGAGTCGGATGTTTTACACCTCTAAAAACGTATCAATCTGATATTATTGTTTTCTTTAATTCATGAGTGTTTTTTCATAAAGACTTGATATACATCTATTAAACTATGAGCACCAGAAATAAGACTCGGAATTTGGATTTTTTTTTTATTTTAGCGAAGGTTATAGCTGGAAGATAACATTTAATCACGTAATAGATTTGGATCGAACATCAATTAAATCGAGCCAAAAGACCTAATTGAATCAGAACTTAAATCGGTCTAGAACTAATTCAATTTGAACTGATTTATTAATAGTATGATTTTGATAAGCTTTAGTTTCGGGTACTATTCTTTGATTCGGTTAATCAATTCAGATCGATCAAATCAATTTTAATTAAAAATATTAATCTCATTAAATTTATTATATAAAATTATAAAATTCTTTTGCGCACTTGGATTCCACGAACTAGTAATTAAATTTGGCATACAATAACGAGGCTAGCTCATTTTTAATATTATAATTTTAACTAATGTGGATCTAATTTCATAAATTTTATCAATCTAACTAGATCAAGATTTTTTAGTTCGATTCAATTGAACTAAATCGATTCGTTTAATATATATATATAATTTAAATTAAAAACCTATTAATTGATTAATTAAACCAAATTAATTGGTTTTGAAACGGTTTAATTAGATAAGTCCTAATCGAATCAATTACTTTAATCGAATCATAGTTGGACTAGATTTCACCCTTAACCATTTGATTCGAATTGGTTTGAATACCTCTTAGGTTATTGGTTCACTAGTTGGGCATTGGGTCACTCATTGTCATTACATTTAAATAAAAACATATAAAAATATAAAAAAATTATGTTTATAAAAATATTAAAAATATAAAATTATAAAAATATTAAAAATATAAAATATTAAAAATATTAAAAATATGAAGTTATGATTGTGAAATGCCTTTTCATTATATAATAGATTAAAAATAACTATTTTGATTGCATTGAGAGATGAACATGAAAAAGCTATTCATTGAAAGTCTATGGACAAGTACAGCCCTCACACCCCACAACCCATCATCCGCTTCCAATCCACATTACCATCACATTACTATCTAAAAACACTTCACAAGTTACGCCACCTCCCTTTATATCTACAATTCCAAACTAAAGCATATCATTTCTTTATCAATACTTTCTCATAAAAAAAAGAAGAAAATTATAATAATAATTATTTTTATTACTATTCATTTTTTATGATTTTGTTGCGGTGTGAGATCGTGTCACATCCCGGTGACGTTTTTCCACGTCAATCTGGATGGTTGCAGGATCTCAACTCTCGTCTTCTCCTTCGCCCCAACTGTATCGTTCAAGGGAGTTCGGTCGTTGACGGCGGCGGTGCGAGAATGTGAGGTTGAGGTGGAGGCGGAGGACGGAGAAGGAGGCGCGAAGACGAGGTTCCATGCCTCGGCGAAGGCGCGGAGGATGAGGTGGTGGTGGCGGGGGGCGTTGAGAGCAAGGAAGTGATGGAGGAGGTCACCGAGGTCCTCGCACTCGTAGATCTCCATCTCAACGATCATCTGCAGCATCGAGTTCCGGAAGTCCAAGCACGGCTCCAACGATTCCTTCACCACTGCTACGCTCCCGTCCACCACTCTCATCCTCCCCGCCCTCGCATCCGCGCATTTGTTCCTCTTCTTCTTGTTCGTCCTCCGCTGTCCCCTAGCGGTCGTCTTCTTCAAGATCTCCGGCTGGTCGATCCCGATCGACGGAGAGGACGCGCAGTCGCCATAGCGGGAGGGAGAGGAGGAGGAGGAGGAGCTCACGGCGGCCTCAGTGGTGTTAGCAGTTGCGGTAATGCTGGTTTCCCATGATGAAGTGGTGGTGGAAGAGTAGGGGCGGCAAGGGCTCTTCGGTGGCTCGGTGGTTTTTGGCGAGGAGGTGAATAAAAATGGGAGCTTTGGCCGCCGGCAGCTGCACCCGACGTCGACCACCACAGGTTGCCGCATCACTAACATTCGCGGCCGGGAAGACATCGGGAACGCAGAAATCTCAGGTCTTTGTGTACAGGAGGAGGTTTCAGCAATGGCGGAAGCCCAAAAAAGGTTTCTCTTTGCTCGGGAGATCAAAGAGAAGGAAACCGGAATACACAGTCCTTCTCTTGGTTATTGAAGCAGCGAAAGTAGCTGAAGAGCTAAACTTCGGATTTTGGTGAAGTGGAGCAAAGAGGCTGATGGAGAGTGAAATGTCTTTGCAGTCAGAAGCAGAAGGGGGGGGTGGTGGTGGGGGGGGAAGAGAGAGAGAGATGATGCTGATGATGGAGGGATGGGAGAGAAGAGGTTTAGGAGAGACAGAGAGATATATGAGAGCTATTACAGAAGGGATGGTGAGAATGGGAGTTGGACGAAGATGAAGGAAAAGGATGTTAGTTGGGGACGCTCTTTTTATCACATTTGCCTCTCTGCGTTGTCGTATGCTTAAGGATGAAGAAGGCTCGGCCTTCAACAAGACAAGAGTGAGTGAAGAATCCAAGAATGCAACATCGTATGTTAACCGGTAAGATTAATGTAACAATTTTTAGCTAACCCGTTGAGAAAAATTCTTAATAGTTTTATCCTTCTAATATTTTATTTTTCTATATAAATAGGTATAAATAAAGAATATATGATGTATTTCTTTTCTTTATTTTCAATACATCTTTCCTTAATTTTTATTATGGTATCATAGCAGTAGAAGAAGAGACGATGCTAGAAGGTCGGTACCGATCTTGTAGGTTCCATCGACAGAGGAAAGACACAGTTGGATAGTATCGTTGGCAATGTCATCGCCGTAGGAAGTAGAAAGGCCTCTAGTTTGCTGTTATTTACGAGTGGAAGAAGCAATCGGAAGATGCGACAAGGTCCTGTCCAACAGAGGAAGAGGGTTGTGACTACGTAGCAACGACGGTGGTAGCGGCAGGCTGCCGACTGGAAGGAGCGGTTATAACTATTGATCGTGGTCGAAGATTTGCCGAAGGAATACGTCTCCAGCTTCCACAGATGCAGTTTTGCAAAAAAGGGACAAATGATGCCAAGAGATCAATGCCGATCTCATTGGTTCCTGTTGATAGAGGAGGCATATGTGCCGCGATGATAGATGGGTAGGAGTCGATGGCAGCTTCTGCACGCAGTTGGAAATGGTGGAAACTTACTGTCGTTTGACAGCGAGAAGAGCTATAGGCAAGTAGCAGATAAGGTTTCAGGCCCACCTATTACTGCTCAGGTGAGTCACAAATCAAAAAAGAAGAACAATCAACATTCTAAACCTATCAACAAAGGACTTGGACAAGCTATGTCCTAAGGAAGCAGCATTCATCACCAACAGCCTTGGCATCCTGCTCCCATGCCTCCAAGTAGCAACATCAACTATCAACAACCTTGGCGACCTGCTCCTATGCCTCAATAACGCATACTCTATCAGTTGTGTGATAAGGTTGGTTACTCCACTAAGGTCTGTCGGTCTCGTCCTCGACCTTCTCCTACCATGCCCCAAGCACATCTTGCTGCTACCCCGACTTCTGATCAACATTCCTGGGTTATGGACTCTAGCGCCTTTCATCACATCACCTCGGATCTTCAGAACTTGTCTCTTCACAACAGCTATGGTGGTACCGATGACGTCATCATCAGTGATGGTAAGCGACTTCCCATCACTCATATTGGTTCCACAATGCTTAATTCACATTCTCATACTTTTACACTCGGTGATGTGTTGTGCACTCCTCATATCAAACAGAATCTTATTTCTGTCTCTCAATTCTGTAAACAAAATAATACATCCATTGAATTCTTTTCTGACTCATTTCTTGTCAAGGATCTGAGCATGGGGGCATCGTTAGTTCAAGGCAAGAGTAAAGATAACATCTATTAGTGGCAATCGATCTCTCCGCCCACTGCCTACTCTTCTATTGCTGTTCCAATGGATGTGTGGCATCATCATCTAGGTCACCCTTCTTCCTCAACTCTCCAAAATTTTTTTTTACGTTATTCTCTTCCGTCTGTTAAAGCAAGCTCTAGTGTTACTCATTGTGATGCATGTTTTAGTAATAAAAGTCATAGATTACCTTTTGAACATTCTTCTATCTCTTGCTCACAACCGTTTGAAATTTATATACTAATGTTTGGGGTCCTGCACCAAGTATTTTATTTGACAAATTCAAAATTTATGTTATCTTTGTTGATTATTTTACCAAATATACTTAGTTGTATCCTCTTCAATATAAGTTTGAGGTCTCTAAAACCTTCATTACCTTAGAAAAAAAATGGTGGAAAATATCTTTCAGTCCACCATTAAAACAATTTACTCTGATAGTGGAGGTGAATACCAATTTCTAACACCATACTTGAATACATGTGGTATTGAATACCTCAAGTCTCCTCCGTACACTCCTCAGCTAGTTGGCTCAACCGAACGTAAATATTGGCATATAGTTGAAACTGGTCTTACACTTCTCCATCATGCTTCCATGCCAACTATTTTTTGGTCTGCAACCTTCCAGACCGTAGTCTATCTGATTAATTGCATGCCTACTCTAGTTCTCCAGGATTAATCACCTTTTGAAAAACTGTTTCATAAACCCGCAAACATTCAGAAACTTAGAGTCTTTGGTTGTATATGCTATCCTTGGTTACGTCCTTATGCATCACATAAACTAGCCCCATGCCCAAAACCTTGCACATTCATTGGTTACTCTCTTGAACATAATACTTACCGATGCTATGATCCTTTGACTCGCAAAGTCTTTGTGTCTCGTCACGTGGTCTTTGTGGAGTCTTCCTTTCCATTTCACCAGCCTAAATCTCTTAATGTGCCAACTACTCCGCTGAATGTACATCATTGGCACATGTTATTATCCAATGAGCCTCCACAAGAATCACCCACTCAAACTCACGTACATGAATGAAGCGCTTTTCCAATACAACATCTCGCTCCCTCTTTTTCCTCTCCTTCTTCTGCGTACATACCTTCTGCCTCAGACATCCAGTCTTTGGACACTCAATCACCAGCATTTCCCTCACCCGTACCTACTTCCACTACTGTTCATTAGTCCAACTCACCCTGTTCTATTGCTTCTCCAGCATCCATTCCGCCATTATCTCCTAAACCACTTAGACATCCCATGACAACCCGCTCTAAAAGTGGTATTTTCAAACCACGTCATGTTCTTGACCTCAATACAGTTGTGACTCCCTCTGTTGAGATTTATAAACTAACCACGGTTATTCAAGCTTAAAAGTCTTCTCACTGGCACTAAGCTATGTCTGATAAGTATGACGCCCTCCTTCATAACTCTACTTGGACACTTGTTCCATTTGATCCTGCATAAATGTTATCGGGTGTAAGTGGATTTTTCGAGTTAAGCGGAACCCTGATGGGTCCATTGCTAAGTATAAGGCCCGTTTAGTGGCTAAAGGCTTTCATCAACATCCTGGCGTTGATTTTACAGAGACATTCAGTCTACTTGTTAAATCTACAATAATCCGATTGATTCTAAGTTTAGCCATTTCAAAAGGTTGGCAACTACGACAACTTGATGTCAACAATCTCTTCTTACAAGGAACATTAACTGACGATGTCTTTATGGAACAACCTCTTGATTTTCTTCATCCTCAGTATCCAAAACATGTCTGTAAACTCCATAAGGCTATCTATGGTCTTCGGCAAGCTCCACGAGCTTGGTACAGAGAACTCAGCTCGTTTTTGATGTTAGTTGGCTTCTCTAACTCTAAGTCTGATACCTCCTTATTTCTCCGTCAACAACCGGACAGTATAATATATCTCTTAGTCTATGTGGATGATATCATTGTGACCGATAATAACTTTATGGGGGTTATAATATTCATTAAGAAGTTGGCCGTCAGATTCTCCCTTAAAGATCTTGGTCCCTTGAATTATTTTTTGAGAGTGGAAGCAATGTCTACATCTTTCAGACTCTTTCTCTCTCAATAGAAGTATACTCAAGACTTATTAGTCAAGATAAACATGAAGAATGCAAATATTATTTTCACTCCCCTTTCCACTAGTGAATCGCTTCGATTAAATGATGAAAGTCCTACTACGAATCCTATACAATATCGACAAGTAATTGACTCTTTACAATATTTGGCTATCACCTGCCTAGATATTTTATTTGTAGTTAACAAGCTGTCTCAATTCATGAATAGACCGTCTACTACATATTGGTCAGCAGTTAAATGAGTATTACATTATCTTAATGGTACTCTTGACTATGATATATTTCTCTACAAAAACTCTCCATTCCAACTTCATGCTTATGTTGACGCTGATTGGGCTAGAAACATTGATGATAGAACATCGACATCTGGGTACATTATTTTCTTAGGAGCTAATCCAATCAACTGGAGTTCCAAGAAACAAAAGACCATTGCTCAGTCAACCACTGAAGTTGAGTATCGCTCTATTGCAACTACAGTTGCAGAACTTAATTGGGTGATGAATCTGCTCACAAAACCTGACATCCGCTCTTCTGTCACTCCTACCATATATTGTGATAATATTGGAGCTACCTACGTCTATGCAAATCTTGTATTTCACTCTTATATGAAACATATAGCAATTGAATTTCATTTTGTACGAGATCAAGTGATCAACCGACAACTACGTGATTCTTATATTCATACGCAGATCAACTGGCAGACTCTCTCACGAAGCCACTTGCCCGTAAACTATTTTCATTTCATAGGTCCAAGATCGGTATCCTTAATAAGAGCACAATCTTACGAGGGCATGTTAAGCGATAAGATTACTGTAACAACTTTTAGCTAAGCTGTTGAAGGAAATTCTTAACATTCTTATTCTTCTAATATTTTATTTTCTTATATAAATATGTACAAATAAAGAATAGACAATGTACTTCTTTTTTTTGTTTTCAATACATCTTTTTTTAGTTTCTATCAATATGTTCATGTTATGTGATATTATTATGAGAAATTGAATGTAAAATTTGAATCTTGGGATCATGTCACAGGCCTCTACTGTGATGGAGATGGTTTCTGAACTTAAATGGAGTGTCCGTGTATTCACCACCTGCAGAGTTATTGCAGCAACAACAAGGTCTGTTGTTGAGTATATTGTCATCTGAGATCAAGACGATCTTATTAGTGAAGTAGTTGGATGAATCTACTTCAAGCGCAAGTAGGTTCTCTGCAATATTTTAGTGATGCAGTCAAAATAATCCAGATATAGTCTTGGAACTTAAAAGTCTCTCTCTTATTTCTGTTTTTTAATTCTATTAGAATTGAATCAGAAGGAGAACAGATGAAAATCTTCACAAAAATGGAAAGCCCGGTATAGGTTTCACGACATAGTCGCAGTGTCTCGGCAGAGAAAATAAATCATAAAGTGATAATAAATGCTCTAAATCGAGACAATAACTCCTTAAACAGATATAGCAATCCAAATTTGCATTTACTGCAATGGGTTACATGTAATATAAATATCTACCTTTTATAAACATCATATTTATATTTTTTATTTTAATATAATATTATTGAATTTCATATTTTGATAATAAAATTTTATGGACTAATATATTTTTGATAGAAGTGACGAAAAAAATATTTTAATCACCGACACGAACTATCACAAGACAAATTATCGAAATAGGAGAATCATAAAATTATCATGTTAGAGATTAGACATTAGGCTAAACGATTGGTCGACATATCAAATGATGGATTTCGAGCCATGAGTTCGAGTATCGGGTATTACACTAAAAGATCAAATATTTTGGAAAGTCTACATGTCGATAGATCGAGTGATATGTCAAAAAAAAAGATGATATGCTAGAGGTTCGAATAAAGTACTAGATGATCAGATGTCATGCCAGAATGCTAGACAACATACTAAAAGTTTCATGATTATATTAGATATATGATTGAGTAATTAAATCTTGATCAAGATTGTTTGGGGTCAAATTGAGTTGGTTTTGAGTAAAAATCATGCCAACTTAATTAGAAGCCCATTGGCCTGGAAGGACAATCGGTGACTTGAAGTTGGCCTGAGTGGTGGTACCGCCAAGCCAAGGCGGTGGTACTGCTTAAGAGCTGAAAAGCACTATTTGTGCTTTTTTGAGAATGCCGATAGTACTACCCCTGCCAATGATAGTACTGCCCAAGGCAACAATGGTACTGCTAGAGCCCCAATTTTCGAGCTCTATTTTAGCATAGTATCACCCAACGTTAAATGTAGCACCCCTAGTATCCCAAAATTTTGAAGATTTAAATTTTTTACTCCATTCTTAAAGCCCTTTGGGGTTTATAAATACCCCACTCATATTTGTTTGATTGAGCAAGAATTCTTAGAGATAAAGTATTGTAAACTCTCTTCGAGCATTAGACAAGTCTTTTTCTTCTTGAGTATAGAATTGCTTCTAAGTTGTGGGAGGGTTGAGGTCTCTTGTAAAAGAGATGTGTAAAGGTTCTATCCTAAGCCTATTAAAATAAGAAGAGTTGGTGTATAGGTTCTCTCTTGAGCCTTGTAAAAGGAGAAGAGTTACAACAAGGGTAATTGATCTTCGTCCATTGGAAAGAAGATCAATATTGAAAGTCATTAGCCTCGATGGAAGAAGATTCGAGAGTGGACATAGGCCGAGACTACCGAACCACTATAAATCGATTTATATCCTTCTCTTACTTTGCTTTATTATTGCTTACTGATTTACTCACTATCCTTACTTGTACTTTTAGTTAAACATATTTTTGATACAGATTTATCGATTAAAGTTTGAAAAATCAGATCCTTTTTGTTGAACTCCCACCCCCCCTTTCTTTTTTAGTACCACTACGATCCTAATAATTGGTATCAAAGCCTAGTTCTCTTAGTTGAATTAACACTCAAGAGAGATTTGATATATTTTTTATAATTAAAAGGGTCACTCTATCACTCGTCCTCCTATATTCAATGAGATATACTACACTTATTGAAATAAGCTGTAAACATTTTATTTTATACTTTAAATAAAATAAGTTTAATCATGTTTCCATATATGACACTACACATGATATTTGGCACACACTTGAAGTTAGTGAAGGCACAAATAAAGTAAAAGAATCTAAAATCAATTTTTTAGTACATAATTATGAATTCTTTAAAATAAAGCCAAGTGAAATCATTGGTGACATGTACACCTGTTTTAGATGTTATCAATAGTTTAGAAGCTCTTGGTAAAATCTATACTAATCTTGAATTAGTGAATAAGATTTTAAGATCTCTTTCAAAAAGTTAGGATCCAAAAGTAACGGTTATCCAAGAAACAAAGGACTTGAACAACTTTCCTTTTGAAGAACTCATAAGATCTTTAATAACCTATGAAAGAAGACTACTTGAGTGAAAGCTCAAGTGATGATAATGATGACATTACACTTCTTACAAGAAGACTTAAAAAATTTATGAAAATGAATAAAACTAATTTTATAAGACAAGAATGTAAAAATAAAAGTGAACCTAAAATGGATACAATAATATGTTATAAATGAAAAAAGTTATGGTACTTCAAAATGAGTATCCACAATTGAAGAAGAAGTTGCCAACCCCAAAAAAGAAAAAAGTATTCAAGATAACATGAGATGAATTAAGTACATCAGAAGATGAAGAGCAAATCAATAAAGATAAAGTGGCAAACTACCAATTGATGCTTTCAACGATAAATTATGTGACTCTTCCAAAACATCTTTATCTTATGATGGATTATTTGATGCATTTCATTATTTATATGATGAACCCAAAAAGATTAATAGAAATATTATTCAGTAAAAGGGATCATGCATTACTTGCTAATAAATTTGATACATTAAAAATTATGTATGAAACATCAATATTTTATACTCATTGCTCTAAATGTGAAGAGTTAGACTCACTAAAATGAAAAATATGTTATTACAACAAATATTAGAAAATTTTAAAATTAGAAATAAATCATTAAACATGATTCTTGCTAACTAAGGTTATGTATAAAGATTGGAAGAAATCTATTTTGTAAGTAGTAATACTCAACAAAAGCTAACAAATTTGTAAAAGAAACCACACTACATATTCCCTCTAAAGTTGAATATAATTTTTGTGGAAGATTTGGTCATTATGTTTATACATGCTCTTTTAAAAGATATAACTCTTATATATTAGTTTAGTTCATAAAGGCATAACAAATGATTTATTACCAAAAGTCAAGAAAGGAAGATCTTACCATGAAGGACCTAAAATTAAATGGGTATCTAGAGCAAACCCCTCTTTCTTATACATATGTCTCCATATAAGAGCTAGGAGCAAAAGATGATATTTTGACAATGGATGCTCAAGGCATATGACCGGAGATCCAACACATTTCTTAAAGCTCACTAGCCAAGACGGAGGATATGTTACCTTCAAACACTGATAGAAACTAAGGAAAGCTATATTGAAAACAAAGAAAAGAAGTACATCGTATATTCTTTATTTGTACCTATTTATATAGGAGAATAAAATATTGGAAGGATAAGACTGTTGAGGATTTCCTTCAACAGCTTAGCTAAAAGTTGTTACAGTAATCTTATTGCTTAACATGCCCCTGCAAGATTATGCTCATGTCAAGGACATCGATCTTGGACCTATGAAGTGAAAATAGCTTACGGGCAAGTAGCTTCGTGAGAGAGTCTACTAGTTGATCTGCCATATGAACATGAGAAACACATAGTTATCGGTTGATCACTTGATCTCGTATAAAATGAAAGTCAATTACTATATGTTTCATACGAGAGTGAAATACTGGATTTGCACATACGTAGGTAGCTCCGATATTATCACAATATATGGTAGGAGTGACAAAAGAGCGGATGTCAAGTTTTGTGAGCAAATTCATCACCAAATTAAGTTCTATAGCTGTAGTTACAATAGAGGGATACTCAGCTTCAGTGGTTGACCGAGTAATGATCTTTTATTTCTTGGAACTCCAGTTGATTAGATTAGTGCCTAGGAAAACAATATACCCAGATGTCGATGTTCTATCATCAACATTTCCAGCCTAATCAGCGTCAACATAAACATGAAGTTGGAGTGGAGAGTTTTTGTAGAGAAGTATGCCATAGTCAAGAGTACTATTAAGATAATGTAATACTCGTTTAACTGCTGACCAATGTGTAATAGATGGTCTATGCATGAATTAGGATAGCTTGTTGACTGCAAATGAAATATCTGGGCGGGTGATAGACAAATATTATAAAGAGCCAATTACTTGTCGATATTGTGTAGGATCCGTAGTAGGACTTCCATCATTTAATCGAAGCGATTCACTAGTGGAAAGAGAAGTGGAAGCAACATTTGCATCCTTCATGTTTGTCTTGACTAATAAGTCTTGAGTATATTTCAGTTGAGAGAGGAAGAGTCTGGAAGATGTAGACATTGCTTCCACTCCCAAAAAATAATTCAAGGGACCGAGATCTTTGTGGGAGAATCTGACGGCCAACTTCTTAATGAACATTGTAACCTCCATAGAGTTATTACCGGTCATAATGATATCATCCATGTAGACTAAGAGATATATTGTATTGTCCGGTTGTTGATGGAGAAATAAGGAGGTATCAGACTTAGAGTTAGAGAAGCCGACTGATATCAGAAACGAGCCGAGTTCTTTGTACCAGGCTCGTGGAGCTTGTCAAAGACTATAGATAGCCATGTGGAGTTTACATACATGTTTCAGATACTGAGGATTAAGAAAACCAGGAGGTTGTTCTATAAAGACATCATCAATTAATGTTCCTTGTAAGAAGACATTGTTGACATCAAGTTATCGCAGTTGCTAACCTTTTGAAATGGCTAAACTTAGAATCAGTTGGATTGTTGTGGATTTAATAACCAGACTGAATGTCTCTGTAAAATCAACACCAGGATGTTGATAAAAGCCTTTGGCCACTAAACGGGCCTTATACCTGGCAATGGACCCATCAGGATTTCGCTTAACTCGAAAAACCCACTTACACCCGATGACATTTTGTGTAGGATGAAACGGAACAAGTGTCCAGGTAGAGTTATCAAGGAGGGACGCCATACTCATCAGACATAACTTGACGCCAGTGAGGAGACTTTTGAGCTTAAATAACTATGGTAGGTTCACAGATCTCAACAGAGGTAGTCACAACTGTATTGAGGTCGAGAACCTGACGTGGTTTGAAAATACCACTTTTAGAGCGTATTGTCATGAGATGTCTAAGTGGTTTAGGAGATAATGGCGGAATAAGTGCTGGAGAAGTAATAGAACAGGGTGAGTCGGACTGAGGCACAGTAATGGAAGTAGGCAGGGGTGAGGAAAATATTGGTGATTGAGTGTCCGAAGACTAGATGTCTAAGGCTGGAGGTATGTATACAGAAGAAGGAGAGGAAAAAGAGGGAGCAAGATGTTGTATTGGAAAAGCACTCCATTCATGTTTGTGAGTTGGAGTGGGTGATTCTTGTAGAGGCTCATTGGATAATGGCATGTGCCAATGATGTACAATCAGTAGAGTAGTTGGCACAATAAGAGATTTGGACTGGTGAAATGGAAAGGAGGAGTCTACAAAGACCACGTGACGAGACACAAAGACTTTGTGAGTCAAAGGATCATAGTATCAGTAAGCATTATGTTCAAGAGAGTAACTAATGAAGGTGTAAGGTTTTGACCGTGGGGCTAATTTATGTGATGCATAAGGATATAACCAAGGATAGTAGACACAACCAAAGACTCTAAGTTTTTGAAGGTTTGCGGTTTATGAAATAATTTTTTAAAAGGTGATTGATTCTGGAGGACTGGAGTAGGTATGCGATTAATCAGATAGACTGTGGTCTGGAAGGCTGCAAACCAAAAAATAGTTGGCATGGAAACATGATGGAGAAGTATAAGACCAGTTTCAACTATATGCCGATGTTTGCCTTCGGCTGAGCCAACTAGCTGAGGAGTGTACGGGGGAGACTTGAGGTGTTGAATACCACATGTATTCAAGTATGATGTTAGAGATTGGTATTCACCTCCACAGTCAGAGTAAACTATTTTAATGGTGGACTGAAAGATATTTTTCATTATTTTTTTTGAAGGTAATGAAGGTTTTAGAGACCTTAGACTTATGTTGAAGAGGATACAACTAAGTATATTTAGTAAAATAATCAACAAAGATAATATAAAATTTGAATTTGTCAAATGAAATACTTGGTGCAGGACCCTAAACATCAGTATATAAAATTTCAAACGGTTGTGAACAAGAGATAGAAGAATGTTCAAAAGGTAATCTATGACTTTTATTACTAAAACATGCATCATAATGAGTAACACTAGAACTTACTTTAACAGACGGAAGAGAATAATGTAAAATTTTTTTTTAAAGAGTTGAGGAAGAAGGGTGACCTAGACAATGATGCCACACATCCATTGGAACAACAATAGAAGAGTAGGCAGTGGGCTGAGAGATCGCTGACCACTTGTAGATGTTATCTTTACTCTTGCCTTGAAGTAACGATGCCCCCGTGCTCAGATCCTTAACAAGAAAGGAGTCAGGAAAGAATTCAATGGATATATTGTTTTGTTTATAGAATTGAGAGACAGAAATAAGTTTCTGTTTGATATGAGGAACGCACAACACATCATCAAGTGTAGAAGTACGAGAATGCAAATTAAGTATTGTGGAACTAATATGAGTGATGGGAAGTCGCTTACCATCACCAATGATGACGTCATCGGTACTACCATACCTGTTGTGAAGGGACAAGTTCTGGAGGTCCGGGGTGATTTGATGGGAGGCGCCAGAGTCCATAACCCAGGAATGTTGATCAGAAGTCGGGGCAGTAGCAAGATATGCTTGGGGCATAGTAGCAAAAGTCGAGGACGAGACCGACAAACCTTAGCGGAGTGACCAACCTTATCACACAACTGACATACTATGCATTGTTGAGGCATAGGAGCAGGTTGCCAAGGTTGTTGATAGTGGATGTTGCTTCCTTGGGGCAGAGCTTGTCCAAGTTCTTTGTGGATAGGTTTAGAATGTTGATTGTTCTTCTTTTTTGATTTGTGACTCACCTGAGCAGTAATAGGTGGGCCTGGAACCTTATCTTCACGCTTTAGATATGACTCATAGTCATTCAACTTGTCAGACAACTCCTCAAATGATAGCGATGAGTCACGTGCCCATATTGCTGCTGCCAATTCTTTGTACTCAACTCCAAGACCATTAAGAGTGTGAACAATAATTTCATCATCACTGAGGTGGCGCCCTATTAATGCTAAATCATCGATTATAAGTTTTATATGTTGAAGATAATCACCAATGGTACTTCCCTCTTGTTTGGTGTTCATGAGTCATGAGAGGAGGCCGAGCATACGAGTGCGTGAACAATTAGCCAATGTAGTTTGCAACTTGCACCATGCTTCAATAGTAGTAACACATGAAGATATAAGTGGTGTGACGGAATCAGCAACAGAGGCTTAAATTGCTTGGAGAATGAGACGATCTTGACGTAACCATAACTTATGCTCCGGATTTGATACTGGACTTGGTGCCCCCGGGATGGTGATCATTTCTGGTAGACAATTGAAAGATCCATCAACATAGCCTAGTCAATCATAGCCAAAGAGGAGATTAGAAAACTGAGCACGTCAGGATGCGTAGTTTCCTCCTCTAGATAGTTTGACGGGGATGAGGGCTGCAACATTAATAGATACAAGCCCTGTATGTTGAGAAGTATTATTGCTTCCTACAGGAACAATAACTGGAACTTGAGAGGTAGAAGACGAAAACATTAGGGGAGAGGATACCAAGCACTATCGTTTTTAGATCCGAAAGATATGCGGTGGTGAACGACTTGTAGATCCGATGTGTGCCAGAAAGAAGACTGCAAGCTATGCAAATAGGCCACTATAGGAGGCAATAGAGATATGAGAGAAGGCTGTTGTTACCGGGTAGGCAGCTAGGAGCAAATGTAGCTAGCAGCTTCCTACTCTTCTCTTTAACTCTTTAATCTCGATCGGGAGCAAAGGCAGACAGTGAAGGGAGGAGTTAATCAGTCGTCGAAGAAGGGAATGAGCAACCGATGACTGCCGGCATTGGGAGATTGACGAGGCACTATCCACCGGAGGAAGAGGGCCGCAACTGTGTGGAAACTAGAGCAAGGTATAACAGCTTCGGTAGCAGGTAGCAGGACAACGATACAAGAAGATGGCGGTGCTCACTAGCACTGCCGAGGATGACCTCTACGGACAATCGTCCTCTCCTCCACAGGAGAGGTGGAGGAAGAGGCTGGGAGATTAAGAGCCGCGGTTGCAGCGTTAGCGAGGCCGCGCAGGCGATTAACAATGATCCGACTAGGCAGAACCGGTGCGGTACCAAGCTTGATAAGGCGACGAGAGTGCGCCCACGATCGGGGACCTTGGCCAGCTTCACGAGCAGTGGAAGAAGAGACGATGCTGGGAGGTCAGTGCCGTTCTTGTAGGTTCCATCGACAGAGGAAAGGGGTAGTTGGACAACACCGTCGGCAACGTCGTCACCGGAGGAAGTAGAAAGGCCTCTGGTTTGCTACTGTTTGCATGTGGAAGAAGCAATCAGAAGATGCGACAAGGTGCTGTCCAACAGAGGAAGAGGGTTGCGACTACGTGGTAGTGGCGGTGGTAGTGCAGGCTACCGACTGGAAGGAGTGGTTGCAGTTGTTGATCGCGGCCGAAGATTTACTGGAGGAATACATCTCCAACTTCCACAGATACGATTTTACAGAAAAGGGACAGATGATGCCAAGAGATCAATGCTGATCTCGTTAGTTCATGTCGATAGAGGAGGCAGATGTGCCATGATGGTAGATGGGTAGGAGTCGATGGCAGCTTCTGCACGTAGTTGGAAATGGTGGAAACTTGCTGTCGTTTGACAGCGAGAAGAGAGCTTGCTCTAGGCAAGCGGCTCTAATACCATGTTAAAGTAGGAAGAAGTAATGAAAAGCCCAATTGATTCATCGTTTATTTATACATATGAAGAGGAGGATTTCCCTCAACTAACCTACGAGATTTCTTCATTCAGTTAGGGAAATCATATCTAAATCTTAACTAAATTCTATATTCTATCATGCCCCCGTAAGATCAAGCTCCTATAAGGATGCCGATCTTGAACTAAAGACGTCGATCTTGAATCGATGTCAACGAATCTGAAGGAAGAAGGCCGTTGTATTGTTAACCGCGGTGAAAATCTGACGACAATTGACTTTGGCGACGATGTCAGCTTAGCTAAGAAGTTGGTGTGGCACGGGACAGGTGCAACATAATGGATGGTTGCCCACATTACTGGATCTTAAAGGGCTATCACTGATAGAGGAGAGGAATTGGCATCGACGACAAAGAGTTGGAATGGAGCCATCAATAGTGTCATCGAGGCCTCGATCGTTAGCAAGAGGCTGCCGTTTGATAGCAAGAAAAAGTAATCTCTCTTAAAAGAGAGAGAGGGCGAGGAAGAAGAAAGAAGCTGTCATTTGACAACAAGAAAAGATAATCTCTCTTAAAAGATAGAGAGTCTCTGATACCATGATAGAAACTAAGGAAAGTTGTATTGAAAAAAAAGAAAAGGATAAGACTGTTGACGATTTCCCTCAACAGCTTAGCTAAAAGTTGTTACAATAATCTTATCGCTTAATAGAGACATCATTAAAGGAAAACTTATAAATATTGGTAACAAATCAAATCTTTTAATTAAAGATATTCTTTTAGTAGATAGTTTAAAACATAAGTTATTAATCATCAGTCAACTTTGTGATAAAGGATATAATATTAAATTTAAATCTAATCCTTACATCATATAAATATCAAATGAGAATAAATCTATAATTGTCTTAAGAAACGATAATGCTTATACTATTGATTTTGATGATTTTTATGATGAAACTTACTTTTCGATTTTAAATGATGATACATGACTTTGACATAAGAGACGAGGACATACAAGTATGAAATTAATTTCATAAATTAGAATAAAAACTTGTAAAATAATACTTTAGGAAAATTTGATGTGAAATGCGATGAAGATATTTTTCTTGGATATTTCTATATTTCTAAAGCTTATTAAATTTTTAATAAAAGAATTTTAGTTATTAAGGAATCAATCCATGTTATTTTTAATAAGTCTCCTAAAATTAAGAAAAATAATTTTAATGATGATTTTGAATTTGATAAATTAAATTTAAATAAGAATTCTCCTCTTTAAAGTAACTTGGATATATCTACTTTCAAAGAAACCTTACGATGCACATCCAAATGAGCTAATTATTATAGATATATCAAAAGGTATTCAAACTCATTCTTTATTAAAGAATATTTGTTCAAATGAATGAATCAAGACCTGTTACTATTGTTCTTATATGATTTTTTTCATTTTACTAAATAGAAGATTTACTCATATGAATTATGATTTTTCACTTGATTTTTTAATATTCATGACTTGAAATTTATTTTATTTTCATTCTTCTATATGTTTTTTCTCTTCATGAATCACGATCTTTCACTTGACCTTTCGATGTTTACAACTTGAGATTTATTTTGTATGAAAATCTTTTATTATTTGTTCTCTTATGATTTTTCATTTGTATTCATGATCTTTCACTTGACTTATTAATGTTTACAACTTGAGATTTATTTTGTATGAATCAAGACTTTTTACTATTTTTCTCCTATGATTCTTTCTTTTTGTTAATGATTAAGGAGGAAATTTATCCAAATGAATCATGATATTTCAATATTCATAACTCGAGATTTATCTTGTATAACTTTTTGTATTCATGACTTGTATATCCTATTTTATTGATGACAAAAGAGAAGAAGTAACTTATATTTGTGTTGATGACAAAATTGAAGAAGTACCAATTCATGCCTAGCATATGTGTTGAACGAGGAGACTTGCTTTCTATTAGTAGTGACTCATGCTTAACTTCCATTAGTTATTTCTTTTAAATTTTGAAGCTTCATTAAGTAATTGGGCTTGAAATGATAATATCAATATCGAATTTATCTCAACTTGAATTCAAGTGTATTATTGAAAAAAATTATTTTGAAGTCAAGTTTATCACATTTTTAAGATGACATAGATAGGGGGAGTTTTATTAATACCTCATCTTAAATTGACCTCTTATTATTTGAACTTATTTTTGATATTAATATCTTTAATGTTATAATATCAAAGTAGTTTCTATTTTCACAATTGGAACATTGGTATAAAGGGAGAGAAGTAACCATGATACCACGATATCAAAGTAGTTTCTATTTTCACAATTGGAACATTGGTATAAAGGGAGATAAGTAACCATGATATCACGATATCATTCTCCTCTTTTTTATGATGATAAAGGATGGGAGAAAAGTAGTAGTATATGTCTTTTATTAATAAATGAGATGAGTATCTTTAACAAAAGGGGAGAAGTATATTTTTTTAACGAAGGGATAGAATCATGATGTCTTATGATTCTTTATTATCCAAATGGTTAACTTAAAGTTATATTTTGATTGATATTATACATTGATAACTATTAAAATTTAAAATTTATAAACTGCTATCAAAGATGCTCTAGTTGGTGATGACAACAAATCATTTGAAGTTAAATATTTTATATTCTCGTCGGCCCTTAAACCTCGTCACCTTTTCAACTATTAAATTATTATTTTTAATATCTTAAAAAATAAATTATAAAATATATTATCATTATATTACATTTTATGCTTTGTTATTACTCCATGATCCCCAAAACTAAATAAAATAAAATTTACTTTTATATTTTTAATAAAATTGATATAGTTGGATTTGATGTTGTAGAAAAATAATATAAATGAAATTAAAAGAATTATTTCTTCAGCAATTATGGATAAGCCATAGGCTATGACAAGATTTATTATTTCAAAGAGTGACTTCAAATTGATTTTTGTGCTACTAGAAATACACATTGGTTTTTCTATCGCTTGCAATAGGAACATCTAAGATTACTCAAAAGAAAGATGCACATCACTATTTCCTCATAAAATCTCATCATTTCAGTATGTCACAAAAAATAAGAAATGTGTACATGTACATAAAAAATAATATGACATAGGAGACATAGGAAAAAGTGCATATACTCATACACCATTAGTAAATATTTGTTTGTACCAATAGGTGCGGTGGTGGGTGGGTTGGGGGGCGGTCTCTAAAACCCGATGTTCGTAGGTTCAGATCCTACAGAGCATGATTTGAATATTTCAGAAAGAGTCGACAAGGTATTCTATTGATAATCGATCATTTTGATTCTTTTGAAAAACTCGATGAATTTAGTAAATCCTTTTAGGAGGCCTCCAATGACCATAGATCGAACCTATCCAATTCGAATCTAATCAATATTGATTTGGAAGGGGATCACGAAATCTTAGCGATCTTCTCTATCTAATGAAAGAGGAGTTCGCCCCGCACCCAAGGGTAGATTGATAAAAACCTTTGGTAAAGTACCCATAGCTTCTTTGTTCATAGACAAAGCTAATTCAGAATTCTCTTTCATTCTAAGGCATAACTTGTATCCATGTGTTTTATATTAGCCTGGAGTTCGCTCCCAACAATATAGTCATCCCTACCCTATCACGTAAATCCCACAAGCCTGTTATCACAAAGATGTAATATCAATAATTTTCTATTTATTGATCCCATCTTTTAAGGAATCGATTCCCTTTTTTGAATGTACAAAAATTTGCGGAGCTCAGAATGTTTAAAAGCACGGGAGAACGTCCTTTTGCTGATATTATTACCAATATTTGATATTGGGTCATTCATAGCATTACTATACCTTCCCTATTCATTGCGAGTTGGTTATTCGTTAGTACAGGTTTAGCTTACAATGTGTTTGGAAGTCCTCGTCCAAACGAGTATTTCAAAGAGACCGACAAGGTATTCCATTGATAACTGGCCATTTTGATTCACTGGAACAACTCGATGAATTTAGTAAATCCTTTTAGGAGGCCCCCAATGACCATAGATCGAACCTATCCAATTCGGATCTAATCAATATTGATATATCGAGTATCTTATCTGTTGATACAAAGTATTCTAGTAATCCCCACGATCCGAGTCCGAGCTGTTGGAATTGGAATAGGTTCAATAGGGGATCACGAAATCTTGGTGATCTTCTCTATCTAATGAATGAGGAGTCCGTTTGGACATCGTCCGCCCCGCACCTGCCCCCCAAGTATATGATTCAGGAGGAATCACACAAGGGTAGATTGATAAAAATCTCTGGTAAAATACCCATAGCTTCCTTGTTTATAGACAAAGTTGATTCGGAATTCTCTTTCATTCCAAGACATAACTTGTATCCATGTGCTTTATATTAGCCTGGAGTTCGCTCCTCGCAATATAGTCATCCCTATCCTGTCACGTAAATCCCACAAGCCTCTTATCATAAAGATGCAATATCATTAGTTTTCTATTTACTAATCCCATCTTTCAAGGAATCAATTTCCTTTTTTGAATGTACAAAAATTTGTGGAGCTCAATGTCTAGAAGCATGGGATAACATCATTTTGTTGATATTATTATCACTATTCAATACTGGGTCATTCATAGCATTACTATACCTTCCCTATTCATTGTGGGTTGGTTATTTGTCAGTATGCATTTGGCTTATGATATGTTTGGAAGTCCTCGATCAAATGAGTATTTCACATAGAGCCGATAAGGTATTCCATTGATAATTGATCATTTTGATTTTTTGGAACAACTCGATAAATTTAGTAAATCATTTTAGGAGACCCCTAATGACCATAGATCGAACCTATCCAATTTTACAGTGCGATGGTTGGCTATTCACGGACTAGCTGTACCTACCGTTTCTTTTTTGGAGTCAATATCAGCAATGCAGTTCATCCAACGATAAACCTAATTTGAATTATAAAGCTATGACACAATCAAACCCAAATGAACAAAATGTTGAATTGAATCGTACCAATCTATACTAGGGTTTATTACTAATTTTTTTACTTACTATTTTATTTTCCAATTATTTTTTCAATTGAAAGAAAGAAAGAGAATAGTAGGAATTCTCTTATCCCATTCAGAAAGATACCATCCTCATAATTATCCATGACTGTTTTTGTCTCTAGCATGACCATTTGGGAAAACGTGGAGAAAAGTAGGGGAAATGGCCGATACTACTGGAAGGATTCCTCTTTAGCTGGTTGGTACTGTAACTGGTATTTCTGTGATCGGTTTAATAGTTGTTTTCTTTTACGGTTCATATTCTGGGTTGGGTTTATCTCTCTAGTAATCGGATAAACCGGATTGTAGACATGAAAGAGTAAGAAAGGAACTCAACGGGACCTTATCACTCTAATTAGACAAAGGAGGGTAATGTCCCGTTGAGTTCTTTTCTTACTCTTATAGAAAGATTTTGATCTATTCCATAACATACAAATTGGCTAGTCAATATGATCAAAATATTATATTTGTAGAAATAAAATGGCAACACGGATCCTTTGGTCTGATGTTTCAAACCACTCTATTCTTTTGTTTCTTAATAATGTTTTTGAAGAATTGAATCTATTGATTGATTCATAGTCTTTGTTCTTCCTTTCCTCCATAATATTAATTCTTATGAAAAAATAAGAAAAGAGTAATCAATGGATTTTTTGAATAATATAATATTATATAAATTTCTACGCATGAGACATTCTGCAAATCATTTCTATACTAAACTACTAATAAAACTTACTTTATAAAACTCTATAATATAATTTAATTTGTTTGAATAATTTTTCTAAGTTAAAAGTTTAAGTTGATTAAAGAACCTCCATTTGCTCAATCAATTATTCCTCTAATCCTTTCTCTTTTTTTGTTTATCCACAGCTTTTTATGAATCTAACCAAAAGAGTTTCGGTGATCCAGAAAAGAAGGAATGATAATCTTTTACGAACAGGAGAAAAATCATTATTATTCCGATATAAGATGACACAAGAAAAAGGATTTTTCACCTTGTGTCGAATAGAAGACTCGTAAGACTAGTAATCCCTACTAAAAGGATTTATTTCTTTAATTTTTCCTATCCTTGCTCTGTATTCTCTTTCTTTGTTTTGTATATCTATTGTTTATTACTAAGAATACTATACAAGTAATGAATTCAAACTTAAAAAATATAAACAAAGCAACCAAAAAAGGTTTACAGATTTTTTGATCATAATAATTGTATGGATCAACAAAAATTCGGCACTTTTTACCAACTTGATGTTAAGGAATCTCTGCACCTATAAATTCATTTCGTACAATTGAACCTTTTCAAACTGTTTCTTTTTAAGAACCAAAACAACTTGTGCCAAAATAACATATGCCAACAAGAACTAAAGACCTTGAACCCGTAATGGGTCTTGAAGCACTATTTCTGCATCTCCCTCACCAAAGCCTCCCACATTGGGATTGCTTGTTAATGGCTAATCAAGCTTGATGGATTCACTCTCTGAAACAAGAAGTTTTGGTCCTGAACCTATAATATCAACCACTTGATGTCCATCCGATGCATCAACTATGGTTATTTCATATCTCCCCTTTTCTTTATGTACTATTCTATTTACTATACTTGCTGATGTAGCATTATAGATAGTATTGTTACTTTTGCCACCATCAGATAAATTTGACTCCTTCCTCTGTTCCCACCTACGTATATAGGATATTTTAAGAAGTGACCATCTTTCTTCGTAGCAGGGTCTGGGGAAAGAATGGGAAAGACAATTTCACTATATTTCTGATTGGGAACAGGACCTATCACAATAATATTTTTTTTATTGGGACGATAACTCTGAAAAGATAGATTTTCTATATTTTCTTTCAACTCAAGACAAATGCGATCAAGGGGGGCTAATTCAAATCTGTCGGGTAAAATGAGAACATCCCCCACATTCAAAGCCCCCCCTTTTACCATTAGCAAGAACTTGTTTCAGTTGCTTATCATAATGGATTCGAACAACTGCTTCAAATACAGTATCAGGAAACACAGCTTACGGAACTTCAATATCCATGAGTTTATTAGCTAAATGGCAATTGGCACATACAATTTGTCCTGTTGCTTCTCGTGGGTTTTCATAACCCTACTGCGCAAAAATGGGATATGCATTTGAAATAGATGCCCGAGTTATTATATATGTCATGATCAATACAGAAATGGATCGAGTCATCTCTTCCTTTACTCAAGAAAAAATATTTTTATTTTTCATATCCAATCATTGATCCTAGAATTTCTATAATAAATTAGATAGGTAGCTAGTATAGTTCCCTATACACGAGTCTGTCATTGTACTAGAATAATTGTACTAAAATATAGGACGAATACCTTGAACAGATAAAAGTACAAAGAATTAAGTCAAATTGAAAATGCTCTCTTTATATATGAAGAAAGATTCTAATTTGATTGATATAATAAGATCAAATGAGTTCTTTATTCATCCATTGAATGATAAATTACTACAAGCGAAGGAGATATACGATTAAAAAAAAGGAAGATCCAATATTTCACAATTGTATCTAGAATAACTGAAAAAGTAGAAACAATAATAGATATAATTTGATCATTATGATCCAATCCAAAATTATTGTAGACCGAACCAATTATTAGTTCCCAACCATGAGTCGAGTGAAATCCGATCCATAAATCAGTAACTAAAAGAATAAAAAAACTTTATTGTGTCACTTGAGTTATAGAGGATTCCTAAACCAAGAATTAAGAATGACAAGTTCTTCATTACTCAGAATAAAATGACCACTTAGAATAGCGAAACAGATTATATATGTCGAGAAATGCTTTGACTAATTGTATAGTTTCCTAGTGTATTCCTATATTAAGTTTTTGTATATGCATTTTTGGGTACTCATCATTTTGTCCAATAGGAATAGTTATTCTAATTATATGAATCTTTTCAGAACGTTTTTCTCTTGAATATGATTCAAAATTTTTTTGGATTATCTAGTGTTCTACCAATTAGTAACCCAAGGTTCCAAATATTTATTAAATGAGAAAGAGACCCACCAGGGCAAAAACACTATAGATGCGAAATATGGAAGGGAAACCGATGCTTTTTTTTTTTCATTTTTTCTATGAATTGAATTGTTAATGAACCTCTTCATTCGTTAACTCTATCTGATATGATATTTCTTTGAAGCACGAGTTGTATAACAAGATATTGACCCAAATTGACAAGATTCAGTCCCATTGGGTCTAGACAATCTTATTTTTTTGGACATGAAGAAATAAGGAAATCATTGCAATTGCCGAAAATATTAGGCCCACTAAAGGCACAAAAATAGAAGATAAGTTGGGATCTATCGTAGAATAGGTGCCTCAATTTAATATTTCAATTTGTTTTAATATTTCTATCTATTAGAAATATATCTTCTTATGATATATCTATTATAAGTAATATCAAGCTATTTATTATTATATTATAAATATATTATAATACATATATTATCAAAAATTTAATAAATATATTATAATATTATAATTATAAAAAATATAAAAAATATAAAAAATATTATTTATTTATACGTAAAAATTATTTATTTATAAGTAAAAATATTATTTATTTATAAGTAATAAGTAATATCAACTATAATTCTATATAATTAGTTAGAAACTATATATTCTATATTCTAAAATATTCTAAAAAACTTTTATATTATATTTTTATATTTTTTATTTTTATATTATTTATATTATAATTAGAAAATAATTATAAATAATATAATTATATATAATATAAAAATAAAAAATAAATAATAATAAAAATAAATATAATAAAATTAAATTATAATAATTAAAATATAATAAAATATAAAATATAAAATATAAAATATAAAATAAAAATTATCGGAAACCTCTGTCTCTTAGTACAAGGAGAACTTATGTCACTAAAGAAAACACTCGATTATGATGAATTAAATATTTGTTCGCTACAAAGAAAATAACTAAATCTAGTGCTATACTTTAGATTTTTGAACTTGAATTCAAGGGAAAGAAATCGTGGAACTAAAATAACTCACCCAGAACACATTTTAAAAGATTACATGGTACTATCGGATCGAATAAATCATTATGGAATAAATACTCGGACACTTGTGAACCTTTAGGTATTACCTTTTTTTAGTGTTTGTTCAATTACTCTTTTACCCGCAAAAGCAATGTAGGCGTTGGGTTCAACAATAATGATATCCCCCAACATACCAAAACTGGCTGTTACTCCACTAGTTGTAGGAGATGTAAGAATTGATACATAGAATAACTTTTTATCTGATTGATAATTAGATGAAGTGGAAGATATTTAGCCACTTGCATCAAGCTCAAACTTCCTTCTTGCATGCGTGCTCCTCCAGAAGCACACACAATAATGATCGGTAGAGATCGATTAGTAGCATACTTGATCAAATGATTAATTTTCTTACCTACTATAGATCCCGTACTACTTCCCATAAACTGAAAATCCATAACGCTTATTGTTACGGAAATGCCATTTAGTTGACCTATGCCTGTTTGAACAGCATCAACTAAACCTGTCCTTCTTTGATAAAAATCAATATGATTCCTATAAGGTTCCTCTTTTGAATTAAAATCAATGGGGTCCATAGATATCATGTCTTTATCTAGAGGATCCCAAGTTTTGGGATCAATTAAAAGTTCAATTCTATCCAAACTATTCATTTTCAAATGATATCCACACTATTCACAAATATTCATTTTTGACTTAAATTTTTTTTATAATTTAACCCATAACAATTTTCACATTGAACCCATAAATGTCTGTATTTTTTATTTATATCGAAATCATCAGACTCTACTTCTTCATAGAAATCAGACTCTACTTCTTCATGGAAATCATTGGATTCTACTTCTTCATAAAAATCATACTCTACTTCTTCATGAAAATCATTGAAAATTTTCCTAGTTCTTTTACTAGACCTACCTCTCTCAGTACACAAATCACTGTAATTGTTGGTACTACCTGAAATAGAACTATTAATACTGACTTCAAAACAAAGATAACTATCAGTGCAACTATTAATGTGATTATTCCAACTATATTGAGTATCATACATGTAATGATAATAGTAGTGAGTCTTTTTCTTATACCCCATACTCGAATAACTAGAAAGTTTTTTTTCTAGTTCACTCAGAAAAAAAAGTATCATTGTCAACCTCAAAAATCTGATTTTCAATATCAAAATATACAGAGTAACTGTCACCATTACTATCCCTAACTAAAAAATTGTCATCACAGATCAAACTCAAAATATCCTTGATTTCAAATAAGGAATCAACATTAGTGAAACTACAATTACTATTATGATTCCAACTAGGAATCTTTTTCTTCGTATCGTTTAGAATAGGTTGTTCATTTCTACTGGTATGTCCAATACCATCAAGATTATCCAATGATTTACTTAGCCCACACCTATGTTCTAACTTTTCATTGGACAACATCTAATGGAACCACCATTTTCTCATAGAGTCTTTCTACCCCTATTTGATGAAATACAATACATTCGATGGATAATCATTTTACTATCACTGTTTGATTTCTTATCAGAATTAAGTATACAAATCTAATCCTAATCGTTAGGATTGTTGATTAATAACGAGTAAGTATTGAAAGAAATGATTCTCTTTTGTAGAAAGCCGAGGTATCACTTCAATATACATTGATAGAATCTTTTTCTCAATTTTAAAATAGAAAGACACAGCTTTCTTCCATGTGATGTACAAATTTTCATCGAAAATAGAGATAGTTGTTTATTTCTATAAATAAATAATTTGTTCTTATATAATCAAATAATTAAGTTTCTATTTTAACATGGAACGAAAAATACAATATATAGGATGGGTAGAAGGATAGGATGGGTAGAAGGAGCCTTTCCCTTGGCTTGATCTATGGCCTGAAAGTAGGAGATATAAAAAAGTTCACCAATACCAAGGATCCATAATTAATCCAATCCTATCGATCCAACAACAAACAGTAGAAGTATTGAGTTGTTTAGTCTTCGATCTTATCTTGTATATATATATAGGTAAGATCTGTACTGTACATATAAAAGATATATGCAAATACATAATATAATATAGAATGCTCATTCTATCTTTTTTAAAGGAAAAGATTGGGCCGACTTTAATTGCAATCAATTAGGAGAACAAACAGGAATTACTGAATTATGCACATTTACTTTTTCTCTTTATCTAGCTTATCTATTGGTTCGAATTCGAATTTGATCTCGTTCTCACAAGCAGCGGCTAGTTCAGGGCTCCATTTGCCAGCTTTGCTGATAATTTCATTACCTTCATGAGCAAGATCACATCCCTCATTATGAGCTTATACACACGCTTCTAAAGTCACCCTATTAGCTACTGCACCAGGTGTATTTCCCCAAGGGTGTCCTAAAGTTCCTTCGCCAAACTGTAGTACGGAATCATCCCCAAAGATTTCGGTCAGAGCCGACATATGCCAAACATGAATACCCCCTGAAGCTACGGGCAGAACACCTGGCATAGAGATCCAATCTTGAGTGAAGAAAATACCACAACTTCGGTCTTTTTCAATATAATCATCACGTAATAAATCAATGAAACCTAAAATCATCTCACGTTCCCTTTCCAGTTTACCGACTACTGTACCGGCGTGAATATGATCTCCACCAGACATACGTAATGCTTTAGCTAGTACACGGATATGCATATCATGATTTTTCTGTCTATCAATAACTGCATGCATTGCATGATTAATGCATGATAGGAACTCCTAATTCTCTGGCACATATGACCCTTTTCATCATTTCTTCATATGTACCCACAATAGCATTCAAGTAATGTCCTTTCATTTCACTTGTTTTGGCCTGGGCTTTATAAATTGCTTTGGCACAAAATAAGAAATGGTCTCTCCAATGCATAAATGGTTGTGAGTTCACGTTTTCATCATCTTTGGTAAAATCAAGTCCACCACGTAGACATTCATAAACCACTCTACCATAGTTTTTGCAGATAATCCCAATTTTGGTTTAATAGGACATCCTAATAAGGGACGACCATACTTGTTCAACTTATCTCTTTCAACCCGAATGTGGTGAGGCAGGCCTTAAAAAGTTTTGGAATAAGAAGTGGGAATTCACAGATCCTCCAGACGTAGAGCTCATAAGGCTTTGAAACCAAATATATTACCCACAATAGAAGTAAACATGTTAGAAACAGAACTTCTTCAAAAAGGTCTAAAGGATAAGCTACATAAGCAATATATTGATTTTCCTCCCCAACAACGACCTCGATATGGTAGCATCGCCCTTTGTAATGATCAAGACGGGTAAGTCCATTAGTCCACATAGTTGTCCATGTACCTGTTGGAATTAAACTTGTGTAATTATCATGAAAAGATTAATTTCATCAGAAGAAAGGTTCATTTCTTCAAGAGAAAATATTTATGGAAATACAAGTCAAATTGGTTATTGATTCATGAAAGAGTTTATTGAAAGAAAGATTCATTCTTACTGTATAAATCTGTATAAATGTAATGTATATTAGAGAACTATATAAACCTCATATGTTGTGTTATGAAAAACATAGAGTTTGTGAAATTATAAAAATATTAAGAGAAATACAGAAGATCTAGCCTTCTCCTACTCTTCCTTAGTATGCTAACTCTATCATTTCTTCCTATCAACTTCAACAATTGGTATCAGAGCTATGGCTTCATCCTCAAGCACCTTCTAACTCCAAATCCCTAGATTGATAAAAGAAAATTATGACATATGGTGTATCCAAATGAAGGTTCTTCTAGGCTCCCAAGATGTATGGGAGTTTGTAGAAGATGGATTTGTTGAACCAAGTCCAGCAAAAGAAGGAGCGATGAGTGCAAAAGCAAAAGAGCAACTCAAAGATAGAAGAAAGAAGGAGAAAAAGGCCTTGTTCACAATCTACCAAGTGCTTGATGATACGATATTCGAGATTATCGCTCCAGTAGATACTTCAAAAGAGACTTGGGAAATGCTTTAAAAAATATTTGGTGGTATTGATAAGGTAAAAAAACTCCATCTACAAGTTTTATGAGTCAATTTTGAAAAATTACAACAAGGTACCTTTGAAATTATTTCTGATTATTTCACAAAAGTTATTTCTATTGTTCATCAAATGAGAAGAAATGGTGAACAAATAAGTGATCAAAGAGTGATAGAAAAGATACTAAGATCACTAGATTCAAAATTTGATTTTATTACTGTTGCAATTGAAGAGTCTAAAGATTTGGAAGAAATGTCTTTAGAACAACTTATGGGTTCCCTTCAAGTTCATGAACAAAGGATTACAAAAAGAGTAGAAGAAAGAATTGTGGAACAAGCACTACAGACCAAGCTTACTCTTGAAAATAAAGGTGAATCAAATTTTCAAAGAGGAAGAGGTCGTGGACAAAAGGAAGAGATAGCAGAAATCAGACCTATCAAGAATCTCCAAACAATGAAAGAGGTAGAGAAATTTCTAGCTTAAAGAGGCCAAGGTTATGGTTGAGAACGTGGCCGAGGCCGTCGACATAGTAGAATTTCTAAAAGGTCTGAAATACAATGCTATACTTGCAAAAGGTATGAGCATTACTTCTTTGAATGCTATTATAATCCTAACAATCAAGGTGATAATGTAAATTTTATTGAAAAAGAAGAGAATAATGAAAATCAAGTTTTATTAATGACTTATGATAATTTGAAGGAAGATCAGTCTATGACATGGTATCTAGATATAGGAGCTTCAAATCACATGTGTGACATTAAAGAATTATTTTCAGAAATAGATACAAGCTATTCTGGAAATATTACATTTGGTGATCTATCTCAAAGACCAGTAAGAGGTAAAGGTAAAATTGTTCTTGGACTCCATAATGACAAAGAGTTATGCATTTCAAATGTTTATTATGTGCCTGATATGAAAAATAATATTCTTAGCTTAGGACAATTACTTGAAAAAGATTATGATATTGAGATGAAAGATATAACTCTTTCAATTTATGATAAGACTAAGACATTAATCTCACATGTAAAAATGACAAAGAATAGAATGTTTCCTCTATATTTATGTATTGATCGATCAAGTTGTTTTAAGACTGATATTGAGGATATTTCTACATTATGGCATATTAGATATGCTCACTTAAATTTTGAAGTTTTAAAACTTCTAGAGAAGTTTAATATGGTGACAGGAATGCCAAGAATTGACCGCCTATCAAAATTATGTGAAATATGTGTTATGGGTAAGCAATAAAGAAAGTCTTTCAAAATCAACAGAATAAAAAGAGCATGGCATCGACTTAATCTGGTACACTCGGATGTTTGTGGCCCTATTAGCCCAGTATCACTTGGAGGAAGTAGGTATTTTCTTACCTTCACCGATGATCATAGTGGCAAAACTTGAGTCTATATTTTAAAGGAAAAGAAAGAAGTGTTAAACAAATTCAAAGAATTTAAAGACTTAGTTGAAAGACAAAGTAGTTGCAAGATTAAATGTTTACGAACAGATAGAGGTAATGAATATACATCAAATGAATTTGAAAGTTTTTATAGAAATAATGAAATTTTATATCAATTTACTATGTCAGACACACCTCAACAAAATGGTATTTTAGAAAGGAAAAATAGGACTATACTTAATATGGTCCGATGTATGTTAAAGGAAAGAAAGATTCATAAAGAATTTTGGGGGAATGCTGTTGCTTGTGCAGTTTATTTGCTTAACAGGTTTCCAACAAAGCGAATTGGTAATTCTACACCAGAAGAAGTATAGAGCCTGCAGAAACCAAGAGTTGATCATTTAAGAATTTTTGGAAGTGTTGCATTTGCCAAGATACCAAAAGAAAAAAGAACAAAACTTGAAGATAAAAGTCAAAAATACATTTTATTAAGTTATGCTAAGAATTCCAGTGGATACAAACTCTATAATCCTATCACAAATAAAGTTGTGATGTCAAGAGATGTTGAGTTTACTGAACAATAGATTTGGGACTGGAAAAGTAATGAACAACATAGGAAAGCTATATCATCAGAAGAGGATGATATAATACAAGCAAGTACAAAAGAGGCTTTACTAGAATTATCATCGAGATCAGCTAGGTCACATGATTCAAGAAGTCCGATTATAAGAAGGACAAGACCGATCCAGGAGCTATATGATGTGACTCAAAAAATTGATACTAACAATGATGAACTTTCTCTATTTTGTCTTTTTGTAGGATATAATCCATTAACTTTTGAAGAAGCTTGTAAAGAAGAAAAATGGAGACAATCTATGAAGGAGGAGATTAATGCAATCAATAAAAATGATACATGAGAGCTTACTACACTTCTAGAAGACCACCAAGCGATCGGTGTTAAGTGAATCTTCAAAACAAAAAAAAATACACAAGGAGAGGTAGAGAAATATAAAGCACGATTGGTCGCAAAGGGATATAAACAACAATATAAGATCGAGTATGAAGTAGTGTTTGCACCAGTTGCTCGATTGGAGATAGTAAGATTACTTATCTCCTTAGCAGCTCAAATGAAATGAAAAATTTTATAACTGGATGTCAAATCAGTATTCCTTAATGGAGTTCTTGAAGAAGAGGTATATGTTCAACAACCCCCTGGTTTTATTATTTATGAACAAGAAGCCAAAGTATACAATTTAAAGAGAGCTCTTTATGGGCTTAAATAAGCCCCACGAGCATGAAATTCTTAGATAGATGCTTATTTTATTCAAAATGATTTTTCTAAATGTCCACATGAACATGCTCTCTATACAAAATTTAACATTGATGGAGATATCATGTTTGTATGCCTATATGTAGATGATTTAATATTTACAGGCAGTAGTAGCTCCATGATTAAAGATTTTAAATACTCTATAAAGAAGGAGTTTGAGATGACTGACTTTGGGCTTAATGTCTTATTTTCTTGGTATCGAAATTACACAAAACAATGAAGGAATTTTTATTTCACAAGGAAATTATGCAAAAAAGGTTCTAAAGAATCTATGGAAGATTGTTATCTTACAGATACACCTATTGAGTATGACACCAAGTTGACCAAAGAAGGCGAAGGTAAATATATTAATCTAACTTATTACAAAAGTCTAGTTGGATGTTTAAGATATTTGACATCAACTCGACCTGATATATTATTTGGAGTTAGTTTAATAAGCAGATACATGGAATCTCCTAAAACTTCTCATTTAAATGTCGCTAAAGGAATTTTACGATATATTAAAGGATCAATTAAGTATAAAATATTCTATTTATCATCAAAAAGAGGATATAATGACAGTAATTGGGCTGAAAGCTACGATGATCGAAAGAGTACAATTGGATTTGTATTTTATTTTGGTGGAGCTACATTTACTTGGTCTTCAAAAGAACAACATATAGTTGCTCTATCAAGTTGTGAAGCAGAATACATAGCATCATCTTCTTGTGTTTGTCATGCAATATGGCTAAGAAGATTGCTTTAGGAACTTCATATGCCACAGGAGAAGTCAACTAAAATTTATATTGATAATAAATTAGCTATTGCCTTAGCCAAGAATCCAGTCTACCATGAAAGATCAAAGCATATCAACACAAGATTTCATTTTATAAGAGATCATGTCAAAAACAAAGAAGTGGAGCTACACTATGTCAAGACAAGTGAATAAGTGGCTGACATTTTTATAAAACCTCTCAAAATTAAAACATTTCAACATCTTCGAAGAAAACTTGGCATGTTGGATGGAACAAGTTTAAGGGGGGAGAATGTTGGAATTAAACTTGTGCAATTATCATGAAGAGATTAATTTCATCAGAAGAAAGGTTCATTTCTTCCATCTCAAGACCCTGGAGCCCCCCGGGTGGCACAGGGCTGGATGGGGCTTTCGTATAGCAGGGAAGGTGTGGGCCGTCGTTGGCTGTCCGCCGCCGCCGGGCGGCCCAAACGGCTTTGGCGACACGGCGACTCGCTCTCACCGAGCATGATCACGACAATGATGGGTTCGGGGCCGGGACCCCCGTGCCCAACCCTCATAGCCAATCCTTTTCCCGAAGTTACGGATCCGTTTTGCAAGAGAAAATATTTATGGAAGTACAAGTCAAATTGGTTATTGATTCTTGAAAGAGTTTATTGAAAGAAAGATTCATTCTTACTGCATAAATCTGTATAAATGCAATGTATCTTGGGGAACTATATAAACCCCATATGTTGAGTCATGAAAAACATAGAGTTTGTGAAATTATAAAAATATTGAGAGAAATACATAAGATTTAGTCTTCTCCTACTCTTCCTTAGTGAGCTAACTCTATCCTTTCTTCCTATCAACTTCAATAATACCAGTAGAAGATTCAGCATTTACCGCAGCCCTTGCTTCTTCGGGCGGAACTCCAAGTTGAGTTACTCGGAATGCTGCCAAGATATCAGTATCTTTGACTTCGTAGTCAGGAGTATAATAAGTTAATTTGTAATCTTTAACACTAGCTTTAAATCCAACACTTGCTTTAGTCTCTGTTTGTGGTGACATAAGTCCCTCCCTACAACTCATGAATTAAGAACTCTCACAATGACAAGGTCTACTAGATATAGATTATGTGTGAATGAAACTTTTGACAAAAAATTTTCAAAAAAAGAAAATAAAAAAGTATTTAACTAAATATTCAACCAATATTATCAACTAATTTCAATGTTATGTTAAAATGAAATGGTTCATTATTAGACCATGTATTTGATTCATCAAATACATCATTATTGTATACTCTTTGATATATATGGTGCAACCCAAGCCCAATGTTTGTTTTGCAAGTTTACAATGAAATCAAATGGATCTCCTTATTTTGAATCTAAATACTAAGAAAAATTCACTCTTAACAGTGATATATGTTATATATGTAAATCCTAAATGTGAAAATAGGCATAATTCATCCTAAAAGGGTATAAAGAATGGATAGGCGAAAATCCAATATCTATTAAAAAAAAGAACAATCACCAATTAGATCGAAATAATGAATCATAAATGGAGTTCGGGTTCGAATTCTATAGATAACCGAATCTAATATGGATGGTTTTTCTATTCTAATATGAATGATTTTTCTATAATGATAGAGAAATGAAAGAGACTTATGATTTCATGTACTTAATATTTCTTTTGTAAGAAAGAAGGATTGGTTGAACTTGAAAATTGACTCATTGAATGAGTAAACGCTTGAATCGTATTTGGTTGGGTGGTACCAACTAAATCAAGTGCTAACTCCTATTTATTTCTTTATTTTATTGAATTAATCAATCAACTTGCTATAAAACATTTATTTTCGACTTGGCATGGCACTATTCAAAAGAACTTTCAACATATTTCACTTTAACCAACATATTTCACCCTTTAATCGACATATTTTACTTTAATTATAATTATGAGAATCAATCCTACCCCTTCTAGTGTTGCAGTTTCTACACTTGAAGAACAAAACCTAGGGCGTATCGCTCAAATCATTGGACCAGTACTGGATGTTGTTTTTCCTCCGGGCAAGATGCCTAATATTTATAACACTTTGATAGTTAAAGGTTGAGATACTATCGGTCAACAAATTAATGTGACTTGTGAGTTACAACAATTATTATGAACTAATTGAGTTAAAGCTGTAGCTATGAGTGCTACAGATGGACTGATGAGAGGAATGGAAGTGATTGACACGGGAGCTCGTCTAAGCATTCCAATCAGTGGAGCTACCCTCGGATGAATTTTCAACTTTCTTGGGGAGCTTGTTGATAACTTAGGTCCTATAGATACTAGCACAACATCTCCTATTCATAGACCGACACTTGCCTTTATATAGTTAGAGATGAAATTATCAATATTTAAAATAGGAATTAAAGTAGTGGATCTTTTAACTCCTTATCACCGTGGAGGAAAAATCGAACTATTTGGAGGAGCTGGAGTAGGTAAAATAGTACTCATCATGGAATTGATTAACAACATTGCCAAAGTTCATGGAGGCATATCCGTATTTGGCGAAGTAGGCAAACGTACTCGTGAAGGAAATGATCTTTACATGGAAATGAAAGAATCCAGAGTAATTAACGAAAAAAATATTGCAGAATCAAAAGTAGTTCTAGTCTATGGTCAAATAAATGAACCGTCGGAAGATCGATCATGGTAAGACAAATCGATTAAAGTAGGAAGAATCAAATATTGGACTGAAATGGATCATATCAGAGATTGGATGTCAGACCAGAAAATTGGTCAATATATCGAAAGATAGACTTTATTTCATGAGTTCGGGCATCGGGCCAGAAAGATCATATATTATGCCACGAAGATCGAATATTGCAGGAGGTTAATATGCCCATTAACCGGGCAATACGTCGATGGAGATGACGATGCGTCGAAGGTTCGGACGAAGTGTTAGATGAACCGATGACATACCGGACAATATAGGATTCTTGTTTTGTAATCATTATGCTTTGATCAACGTAGTTTAGGTCTTAATTGAGTTAGTTTTGGGTATAATCATGATAACTCAATTAAGGGGCCATTGGGCCTTATTTAGGACTGATTTGGGCTCATTGGAAGGCCTATTCAATGACCCATAGATGGGTTAGGCGGTGGCACTATGAGACCAAGTAGTGGCACCGCTAAACCAAGTGATGGAACTGCCTATGAGCTGACAACATGGTCTCTCATTTTGTCAGGCGATAATATTGCCTAGATTGGGTGATGGTACTATAAGCAATTAATGCTACAGGTCATGGTATTGCCTAGGCTGGCGGTAATACCATTAGAACCTGATCTCTGAGGCTCTACTAGGCGATAGTACCGCCTAGTACAAGTGATGGTACCCCTAGTACTCTTAAAATCTAAAATTTTAAATTTTGGCTCCACTTTTTAAAGCCACTTAGGACCTATAAATACCTTACTTATTCTTGCTTGAGGAAGCAAGAAAAGTGAACAAAAATAGTGATTGAAAGTGTTGTAAAGCTCTAAGTGTTGAGTTCCCCTCCTCTTAATGTTTAGGTTTCATTCTAAAGGAGGTGTGAGACTTGTAAAAGTTCTCTCCTAAACCTGTGAAAAGGAGAGAAGAGTTGTAAGGGTAGTTGATCTTCGTCTATTGAAAGAAGATTATTAGTGTAAACTGATGGTCTTGATGAAGGAGGAATCGGGAGTGGACGTATGTCACTATAATCGAATTACTATAAATTTGATGTGCATTTCTTTTTATGCTTTTTATTATTATTGCTTTCTGATTTAATTGTTTATTACACTCCAAGTCAAGCACATTTTTTATATTGATTTTTATCGAATGAATTTTCAAATCATAACTTTTCTAAAGTACTAATTCACCCTCCCCTCTTAGTGCCGATATGATCATAATAGTTGGTATCAGAGTCAAAGTTTTTCTTAATTGGTTTAGCACCCAATAGAGAGTAAATGACTTTTTCCGACAATCAAAAGGGTCACTCTATCACTCGTCCTATTATGTTCAATGGAACACACTACACTTATTGGAGAACATGTATGAGGATTTTTTTTATTTATGTGGACTTTGATTTATGAAATATTATCGAATGTGACTTCCAAAAATATCTAGATCAATGAGTGAATTGAATGATTTAGAAAAAAAATATTTTCTTTAAATGCTAAAGCTACGAATGCTTTATTTTGTGCTTTAGACAAGAATGAGTTTAATCATGTTTCTGTATGTAAAACTGTATATGATATTTGGCACACACTTGAAGTATGAAGGCACAAGTAGAGTTAAAGAATCTAAGATTAATTTCTTGCTACATAGTTTTGAGTTATTTCGAATGAAGCCAAGCAAAACTATTTGTGATATGTACACTCATTTTATGGATATTGTTAATGGTTTAGAAACTCTTGGTAAATCTGTTACTAATCTTGAACTTGTTAATAAAACTCTAAGATCCATTTCAAAAAGTTGGGATCCAAAAGTAATTGTAATTTAAGAGGTAAAGGACTTGAACTATTTTTCGCTTGAATAACTTATCGAGTCATTAATGACCTACGAAATGACTTGTATGACACATGACAAACATGAGAACAACCTTCAATGAATATGAAGAATATTGTACTAAGAACAAAAGAAGACCACTCGAGCAAAAGCTCAAGTGATGAAGATGACTTGGCTCTCCTCATAAGAAAATTTAAAAAATTCATAAAAAGGAACAAAACAAATCTTGCAAAACAAGACACTAAGATAAAAAATGAAATAAAAAAGGACATCATCATCTGCTATGAATGCAAGAAGCTAGGACATTTCAAAAGTGAAAGTCTCCAACTAAAAAAGAAGTTACCAAAGAAAAAGAAAACACTCAAGATAACTTGGGATGAATCGAGTACATCGAAAGTTGAAGAACAAACCAATAAAGATAAAGTGGCGAACTATGCATTATAGCTTTTGGCAATGAAGTATATGACTCAAACGAATCTTCTTTACCTTATAGTGAATTATTTTATGCTTTTTATGATTTTTATGATGAGTTTAAATTGGCTAGTAAGAAATATAAATTACTGAAAAAAGATTATGATTCTCTTTCTAGTAAATTTAAATAATTAAAAATAAGCATGCTAATTATATATTAATCTCTTATACTAGATGTGAAGAGTTAGACTCAGTTAAAAAGGAAAATGTGGTATTACAACAAATATTATAAATTAAAAATAAATAATTAAATATGATCCTTGCAAACAAGGGTCATGTACATAAAAAAGAAGGAATTAGCTTTGTGAGTAGTAACACTCAACAAAAGCTGACTATATTTATTAAAAGACCCATGTTATATGTTTCCCGTGAAAATAAAGTTTTATGGTAGATGTGGACATTATGCTTATAAATGTTCATTTAAAAAATATAGCCCACATAAATTAGTTTGGGTTCATAAAGAAATCATAAATAACTTAATATCATTAGTTAGAATAGGTAGATCTTTTTGTTAGGATCGAGTTGGCACTAATAGGAAGGGTGAATTAGTGCAAAGTGAAAAACTTCGATTTAAAAAACTTTTCATTTGAAGAAAATCGATATTGAAAGTGCTTTAACTTGAAACTAGCTAATAAGCAATTAAATTTAAGAGCAAACCCTTGACCTACGTCCACTCTCGATTCTTCTTCACTTGAGGCCATCGGCTTTCACTCCTGATCTTTTTCAATAGGTAAAGATCAAACACCCCTCTTATAGCTCTATTCCTCTTTTTATAGGTTTAGGAGATAACCTTTATAATTCTCTTAACTCTCCCTTAAACAAAAACTACACAAGAAGAAATGATGGGGAGCTCTCAAGGAATTACAATAGCATTTTCACAAGTTTTTTGCTCTTGATTCTTGCATCCTTAAGCAAGAATGGATGAGATATTTATAGGCACCAAATGACTTTAAGAATGGTGTCAAAATTCTCGAAGACTATATCTTCTAAGAGACTATGTCTTCTCGGAGGCTATGTCTTCTAGGAGACTATGTTTTCTCAGAGATTATGACTTATAGGAGATTGTCTGCCCGGAGACTATATCTTTTAGGAAACTATGTTTTCTCGAAGACTATCTTCTAGGAGACTGTGTTGTCTTGAAGACTATGTCTTATCGGAGACTGTGTCTTTGAAGACCGTACCTTAAATAACCTTGGGTTACTGAAATGACCTTTCTAATAAGTCTAAATTAGCCCAAATAAGGCCTAATGACCTCTTAATTAAGTTAATAAATCTCTTAATTGAGTTAGTAAAACTAACTTTTATTATGATGCTAACTACGACACTTAACATATAAGCTTCATTGTCTGACCGTCAATTGATATCTTGACAAACTCCTGGTGAACTCTTGGTAAACTCATGGCATCCTTCCGGTAAACCCCTAGCGAGCTCTCGATTCCCTTCGGTGAACTTCAATGAACTCCTAACATCCTTCCGGTGAACTCTCAGCAAGCTCTTGATAATGTATCGGTGAGCTCCTAACGAACTTTCCGACAAAACTCTAGTGAGCTCTCCATGAGCTCCTGACAACATTGTCCGAACCTCGGTCGACCTTTGACAAACTCTCGGCGAGCTCCCACTACGTCGTCCGAACCTTGATTTGATGTTCGAACTTGACTCCGACCCTACATCTGATTGTAATGCCCTTCTATCGTTGTAAATAATCCTACATCACTTTCTCTAACACACAAGTTAGATCATAAAACCCATCAATTGATTTCATCATCAAAATTTAAGATTTAATAATCTCCCTCTTTCTGATGATATAACCAATTGAGAATGGGAGTAAACCTTAACTCCCCCTATATATATATATATATATATATATCATAGGATAAATAAAACAAACTTGAATTAAAAAGTACCATCACTTTTGAATTGAAGTATTTTGATAATTTTCATAATTTAACAATATATGATACTATACATGACAAAATTTTTAAACATTCATCTTTTTGGTATCATATAAAAATTTCAATCATTATGTTCACAAGATAATCATGTTATCAATCTTGATAAAACATCTATTTCAACCATTTCAAAGATCTCAAAATATTTCTTATGTCATCAATTATGCTATTTCTCCTCCTTTATCATCAATAAAAAGGAGAAATGCTCAACTTATATTTGAACATTCTTAACCATTTATCACATAAAAAAATTACTTTCTCCCTCTTTGTAAATAAAATAGAAGGAAAAAGGGGAGGGGCGGGGTGGGGTGGTTGTCAAAGATTCAGAAATTTAGTATAAAAACAATCAAATATTAAGTTGGGGGATACATAAAAATATTCATCAAGGATATAAAAAATTCATGAATCAAAATAATTTTTAAGAGATGATAAAAATGAATTTCATCTCAAAAAGAACTTTGAATCCTATTTTCCCTCTTGTAAATGTCAATTTCAAAGAGAATCATTTCGAAAGAGAGATAAAAAAATTGAGAAATCTGATAAAAATATAAGAGCTACTTATATAATCTCATGTAAATATCAAGAAATCCTCAAAGTTATGATAGCAAATCATGCATTTAGAAGGTTTAATGAACAAATAATGTTGTTATAAGATAGCAATTTAATCTTCCTCTCGATCATTGTCAAAAAGAAAGGAAGAATATAATAGTACAAATATATATAAAGGGGTTATATAATGAAAATCATGACATTAAGGATATAATATGTAAGATCAATTCAAAAGTACCAAAAGACATGATTTATTTTAATAAATCTCTCCCTTTTTCATAAATAACAAAAATGAGTCTTAGGAGAGTAAATAGTCTTGATTCATTCAAGATAAATCTTAAGATATATAATTTATTTAGATAATTCTTCTTAATAAAATGAAAGAATGATATTGATTAAAATCTCAAATTATAATTGTTAAAATTATAAATCTCCTTTTTATTAAGAAGAAGAAATCATAGAGGTTAAAAATAATTCCTATAAAGGATAAGTCAAGTGAAGAAGTCAATGGAAAATTTGTAAAAAACTCTCAAATTTTTGACTCATCACAAACTTAGGAAATATTAATTTGGTGATAAAGTATACCATTTATAAATATAAGGAACAAATAAATCATGTCATTGAAGATGTTAGTATCAAATCATAAATACCAAAAGACATGATTTAATTTGACAAATTTCCTTTTAGGTTAAAAAGAAATCTTGTGAGATCGAATAATAAGAAGGATCTTGTTTCATATAGATAATTTTCTTTAGTAAAATGAAAGAATCCTAGTGAACAATCTTGATTTATATAATAATCTCAAATTATGATTTTCAAGATATCAAGATTATGATAAAACATTTTCTATGGTAAGTTGCATTGGAGAAAAGATAAAAGATATTGATTCATGTATAAAAAATTTCAAGTTATCAAGATCATGGTTCTTAATGAAAATCTCAAGTTATAAGATCATAAGTCTCCTATTTAGTAAAATAAAAAAAATTATAGCAGTAAAAAGTTGATTCCCATAATAGATACCTCAAGTCAAAAAATTATGGGAAAGTTCATGATTTGGTTTGAAAAAAATCTCTTTCAAATTCCAATCATCAAAATCATTTTTGTAATTCAATAGATTCAACAATAATGGTATCACTTTATCTTTTATTGAAAACTTGATTGAAAAATTTTTAAAGAAATTTTTTTATCTTTTTAGTTATTTCAATTAATGTGATTTGTTTCATACGAAGGTTATCTTATAAGTGAGTCTAACTCTTTAGACTTAGTGAAATAAGTTACCACGCTCATTTTATTTTTTTTATTTCAAGCCCTAATTTAAGAATGATCTAACATTTAATCATACAATATTTAAACATATTTCAAATCAATCATTCAACATTAGCATTTGCATTTAAATCAACCAACATAACATCATCAAATCCCTTTTCGAAAAAATTCAACGTAGATAATTTTCTATTAACAATAACTAAAGTTTTTTAGTTCTAGTTCATTTTTGTACTAGCATCATAAAAAAAAATCAAGATTAATTATACAATAATGAACCATCAAAAGATTCATTGCCAATAATTTTAATTATAATAATTTTTCTTATTGTTGTTATTTAGGTTAGTGAGCTTGTTTTAGATTCAAGTCATATGCCTTGAGCAACCACTTTCAAGATACTATTTAGTGTTCTAGCCTTTATTAGGAGACAAATCTATAATATAAGGGGTTTTGATTTAGGTATCCATTTGATTTAAGGTCCCTCATGAAAAGCTCTACCTAATTTAACTAAAGGTATTTGATTGTTTATGGTTCTTTTATGAATCTAAATCAACTTATGTGAACTATACTTTCTAAACGAACACTTATAAGCAAAATGTCCTAATCTACCACAAAAAATATATTTGAGTTTGGGAGAAGAGTGTAATATAGGTCTGCTAACAAAGATAGTTGGCTTTTGATGAGTATTACCCACAAAGCCAATACCTTCCTTATGAACATGACCCTTATTAGGAAAGATCATTTTTAGAGACTTGTTGCCATCTTAAACTTTTCTAAAGTTTGTTTTAATATGATATTTTTCTTTTTAATTTCATCTAGCATTTCACATTTCGAGCAAGAAGTACATGGTGTTGATGCATCATTCATATTTTCAAATTTACTAGAAAATAATGCATGGACTTTTTTGAGTGATTTATATTTTTTACTAACTAATTTAAAATCATTAAACAAGTGATTAAATACATTAAATAAATTCATTATAAGATAAGGAAGACTCATTGGGTTACTTATCTTGTTGCCAAATGTTATTAAAGCATAATTTACAACTTCTTGCTTGTTGGTTGGCTCCTCATCTTCGGATAAACTTGAGTCATCCCGAGTAGCTTTGTGGTAGAACCCTAGAGGAATTATAATGCAGATTGATCTTTAAAGGGGGATCAACCCTTGGAATGTTGTAAGAGTTCCTCCTTCCTAGGTAGTTGGCCATAAGGCTGAAAGGAAATTGATCTCCTGTTTGATTAAAAGGGGGCGGCTACAAGTGCTTATATAGGGCTCAAAACCCTAACTCTAATGGAAGACCCTAACTTTTAGTGAAACTCGTACTCCTAAACCCTAGCCGCCACTTTCCCTAGACCTAGCCAACTCCCATAGGTAATAGTGGGTGGTGGCTAGATAGGGTGTAGATGCTTGGATTAGGGTTTGGTTACAATCTCTACTCAATTGACCCTATTCTGACTCTAACTCCTAATCAAACTCTGATTCAATCGAATCATAATCTTATCATGATTTGGATTGATTTATTATAATTAACTCAATCTCCACCTAGTCGACCTGATGTTGGGTCTAGGCAGCCAACAAGGCCTAGTCTAAGGACTTGACTTAACTAGATAGGACCTGACTCAGCTAAAGTCCTAATACACCCACCCTCTTCAAATCAGCTTTGTCCTTAAGGCTAAGACTCCATGACTCTAGGTCCTGATATGTAACTCTTCATGAGGCTTCCTTGTTGCATCTATGGTAGGCACATCACGATCTCATGATCTAGCTTTGTCTTGTATCTTTTCATCAGTGGTAATGTTTAGATGGTGATGCATCATGATCTTATGATGCAATGCAATCTCTAGTTGGAACTGGGCCTCCTCATTGACTTGGGTGTTGGGTGAATGGATCTGCACCGAGTCATCCCTTTTAAACTTCTATTTGAAGTAGGATGTTTGGAGGATCAATTGTATTTTTTATGTGCGCATATCTGATCTCCAAGTTACAGTTCCAATATGATCCCCAATTTTGTAAGGCCTAAAGAAATAGGGGGACACTTTCTTGAGGCTCGAGTTTCCTGCTGATAGGGCTAGAGGTGTAGAAAAACTCGATCTTTAAATTTTCTTCCATTCTAAAGTTTGTCGGGAGGACGTTTCTTCCTTGCATGGGCTACCACATGGTTGATCTTTAGTAGTAAGTAAGTTTTCTTATGGAATGTAGGCTGCCTTCTGATATGATCTACTCTAATCATGAACACCTTGCCATGATATGGAAATGGTAGCATCAATGTAGATGGCATCGTGGTTGTGGGAGCTGATATGTTACATAGCCAAAGGATGGCATCTTTCTCCATAGTGAGAGGGGTGATGATTTCGTTGTAGTGAATGGGGATGTCTGATGTAGCCATTACCATGTTTTGTTGAGCCCTGCACGTGATCCCTCTTTTACTCCTGTAGATGGTGATCTCCATCTAGTAAGCTTTGGCATCACAAATTCCATGCTGGTACTGTCGCTGGAGGAGCTTGATTTTCTTGTGATCGTGGGTTATGAATTGTAGGTCATCATCAGGGAAGACTTTGAGCATCATTTGTCTACTCCTTGGAGAAGTTGTGGAAGTAGCCCAAGATTTGGGAGTGCTATATCAAAAACCATAGCTGGTCCGGTTAGGTGGCACTTAAGGAATAGCTTATCCCTACAGATAAAGAGGTAAAGTATTGTTGTAGGGGAAAATCACAGCCGATTAATCTGTATCTCCTGTGTCTCTTGCACAATCCTCTCAGCTTTGACTTTTTTAAGACATGGATAATAATATGGCCAAATATGTACTGGGGGTTCCTCTTATAAGATCAGCATATGAAGATCGTGTAGCTTGATAGGAAGTAGTCGGCTTGGTTCGATGGAGGCACCCGGAATTTTAGCAAGCTTCTGCAAGTGCTATGTCATGATCATTATTACTTCACTCCCACATTTCCCACATAAGATCACTTATTTTCTTTCACCATTCATAAGGTTGTTGGTGAGGACTGTGATGGGTTATTGCTTGAGGGATTCTTCAACTTTTATTGTTTATGGGTTCGCAAGGCCAACTAGAGTGTGAGTCTGTAATCAACTAGCTGCAGGTCCTCCTTTGTGTTCTCCTCTTTAGGTTCAAGATCCTCTTCTTCAGATTCTTCAATAGATTCTATCATGGGAAACCTCCCCTTTTTGCAGCAATGATTATGACTCCAAGGTTTGTCGTAATGCCAGTATAAGCCCTTTACGGATTTATCACGAACTTCTTCTCTCATTAACTTCTTCGGCTGAGGTGATCAGCTAGTGGTAGATGGGGTTTGGGGTATCTGTGTTGCTGGTTTGCAATGGCTTTGGTCCTCTGAGCATCTTGGTTCAACCTATCTTCTTATAGTCATATGAAGAAGGTAGCTATCGTCATCGTATAGAGTCATCGTGCTTTGACTTCTTCTCGGATTTCTGGCTTCAACCTCTCAATGAAAGTCTCTAACAATTATTTTTTAGACTAGTATTTTGTTTGGTTAGAGAGTCTTTCAAACTTGGTTTGGTGCTTCTGGACTGTGGAGGTCTGGTGGAATTTTGTGAGTTGGTTGTCGATATTTTTGTACTTGTACGATTCGAAACAGAGTAGCAGCTCGCTCTTGAATTGTCTCTATGTCAGGACACCGTGTGTGTGCTTGTATCAATCATACCATTGAGTAACTTCTCTTCCTAGATTGATGACAATAATGTCAACCATAAAAGCCTATTGGGTCTTATGAAAGAGGAAGTATTGCCTCATATGTGAAATCCACCTAGTCAGGTCTCTGTCTTCCTATCAAGGGAAGTCCACTCTTGTGCATAGGCATGATGAGTTCATGACTTATTTCTTTGTTGGGTTCTCCTTGTGATCAAAACTCTCACTATGCTGTGATCTTCTTGGGGAAGCAGCAGAAGTAGAGGAGGTTAAAGGAAGAGTAGCAGTTGGAAGATTACCATAGAGAGAAGGGGAAGTACAGATAACAGCGATGAGCAGCAAGTGACAGAGTGTGAGATCGCTGCTGTCAGTGTTGTGTAGTGAGGGATCGCTGCTAGCCATGAGAGATTGCTGCTGGTAGTGTTGAGTAGCGAGCGATCGCTATTGGTTGTAAGCAAGGCAAATGCTGTTGGCTACAGGAGATTGCTGCTAGACGCGAGAGATCGTTGCTGGTAGCATTATCCAATGAGAGATCACTACTGGCTATGAGAGATTGTTGTTGGCAACATTGTACAGTGAGAGATCGCTATTGGTCACGAGAGATCGCTGGTGGTAGCATTATGGAATGAGAGATCGCTGCTGGTCATAACCAAATCTTTGTTGGCCATAAGCAAGGCATATATCAGAGAGAGATTGCCGCTGGCGGCCTTGTGTAGCAACGATGCTTGCTGCGGTTGAAGGGATAAAGGGAGATGGTGGCCGAAAAGATTGGCGGACCGAAGGATAAAGGCTATGGTTTTGGGCTTAATAGGTTGTTGTTCAAGGTGTGGTTTTGGCTACTGTTTGGAGGTGTTTTGGGGCTTTAATGGTAGTGGATGAAGGTTGGAAGGGTGGTCTAGGTTTGTTGTTGATGGCAGGAATAAGTTTGATAGGGATCGATAGGGGTATGCAGCAAATAGTTGCTGATTTGTAGAACTAGAATTTTTTATCGAAGAGACAATGGTTTCTTGACAAAATTTCTAGCAATAAACTGAGGTTCTTTGGAGAGAAATAACAACAAGATCTCAGTGTTGATAATAGCAAGGATGACAAAAATATTTTAGGGAGTCTTGGCAGCAAAACAACAAGAGTAACGGTGAAAGTTTCATAGCAGAATTCTCATTAAAAAATAAGTAGTTTATGACAAAGAGATGCATTAATGTAAGGACATTTTTAGAGATGATTCTAATGATAGATCAAATGTAGATCAAAGCTGAGATGACGTAGAAAGTGTATAAAATTTTTCGTTCAAAATAATGGCAGCAAGATCGGCCTTTAGGCAGCAAATAGGTGGTTAGAAATTTTCTGCAGCATTCCTTCATTCACAAAGATGATAACTTTACGATGATAAGAATTCAAAGCGAGGAATAGATGATAACTTCGCTTTAGGTTTTTTGGATAAGAAATTACAATAGTAATAAGGTATTTATGATATAATAATACTAGATCTTTGATACAATTGATAACAACGACAATATATTGATTTGATCTATGGCAAGGGAGATGACGGTGGAGATGGCATTGGCAATAGCAATTGTGAGAATTGCTTGGCTGATGGTGGGCGGCAGGAAGAGCATCAAGAGCACCAAGATCGATGCTCTGATACTAGATGGTGAAGATTGATCTTTTGAGGGGGGGATTAACCCTTGGAACACTGTAGGGGTTTCTCCCTCCTAGGTAGACGACCACAAGGCTGAAAGGAAATTAACCTCTTGCTTGATTAAAAGGGGGCGGCTACAAGTACTTATATAGGGCTCAAAACTCTAACCCTAATGGAAGACTCCAACTTCTAGTGAAACTCCTACTTCAAACCCTATCTGCCACTTTCCTAGCCCTAACTGACTCCTATGGGTAATAGTGGGCAGTGGCTAGGTAGGGTGTAGATGGTTGGATTAGGGTTTGGTTACAATCTCTACCCTAATTGGCTCCCATAGACAATAGTGGGTAGTGGCTAGATAGGGTGTAGATGCTTGGATTAGGGTTTAGTTACAATCTCTACTCGATTGACCCTAATCTGACTCTGACCTATAATCTAATTTTAATTTAGTCAAATCTTAATCTTACTGGGATTTGAGCTGATTTATTATAATTGACTCAATCTCCTCCTGGCCGACCTGATATTGAGTCTAGGTGGCTAATAAGGCCCACTCTAAAGACTTGACTTAATTAGATAGGACCTAACTCAGCTACGATTTTAACACTTTGAGCGTCATCTTCTTCTTTGATTGCTTCTTCTTCACTTGAGGACATTCATTTTTGAAGTGTCCTGACTTCTTGCATTCATAACATATTATTGAGTCCTTTTTTAGTTCACTTTTGTTCTTAGAATCTTGTATTGTTTTGATCATTTTTAAGAATTTCTTAAATTTTCTTGTAAGAAGTGTCAAGTCATCATCATCATCACTTGAGTTTTCTCCCAAGTGGTCTTCCTTGGTTTTAAGTGCCGTGTCTTTCTTATTCCTTGCAAGGTTGTTCTCGAGTTCATCATATGCTATATACATCATTTCGTAGGTCATCAAAGACCCGATTAGTTCTTCAAGCAGAAAATTATTTAGATCCTTTGCTTTTTGTATTGCCATTACTTTAGAATCCCAACTTTTTGGAAGAGATCTTAATATTTTGTTAACAAGTTTCAAATTAGAAAAATTTTTACCAAGTGCTTTTAGACCATTAACGACATTCGTAAAACGATTGTACATGTCTTCAATGGTCTCACTTGGTTTCGTGCGAAACATCTTATAGCTACACACCAAAAGATTAATTTTTGATTCTTTGACTTGACTAGTGCTTTCGTGTGTGACTTCGAGCGTTTGCCAAATCTCGTGCACAATTTTGTATATAGAAACTATTAGAAAATGAGAGAATAGATTGAAGAATGATGAATGGTATATTTTATTCTTTCACTTCAATACATATTTATACAAGTGAGAGGGAGATTAAGAGGATTAAGAGGGGAGGATTTCCCTCAATAGTCTAGCAATCTCTCAACAGTCTAGTAATCCTGCTAATGTTGTTACAACCAATTTTTTCTATTAACATGCCCCCGCAAGATCGTGCTCTTGTCAAGGATGCCAATCTTAGACCTATGCAGTGAAAATAATTTACGGGTAAGTGGCTTTGTGAGGGAGTCCGCCAGTTAATCTGCTATGTGAACATGAGAAACATGTAGTTGTTGATTGACCACTTGATTTCATACAAAGTAAAAGTCAATTGCTATATGTTTCATATTATAGTGAAAGACTAGATTGGCACATCAGTAGGTAGCCCCGACATTATCACAGTATATTGTAGGAGGAGTAGTAGATTAGATGTCAAGTTCCTTAAGCAGATTTATTACCCAATTAAGTTCTGCAGCAATAGTTACAATAGAGCGATACTCAGCTTCAGTGGTTGATCGAGCAACTGTCTTTTATTTCTTGGAACTCCAGCTGACTAGATTGGCTCCTAGGAAGATAATATACCTAGATGTCGATGTTCGATCATTAAAGTTTGTAGCCCATTCAGCATCAACATAAGCATAAAGGTGGAGTGGAGAGTGTTTATGTAGAAATATGCCATATTCAAGAGTACCATTAAGATATCATAATATTCGCTTAACTGATAACCAATGTATGGTAGACGGTCTATGCATAAATTGTAATAGCTTGTTAACTGCAAAGGAGATATATGGGCGGGTAAGAGCTAAATATTGTAAAGAGTCAATTACTTGTCGATATTGAGTAGAATCCTTAGTAGGACTGCCATCAGTTAACCAAAATGATTCACCAGTTGAGAGAGACGTTGAGACAGCTTTTGCATCATTCATGTGTATCTTCACTAATAAGTCCTGAATATACTTCCATTGAGAGTGGAAGAGCTTGAAGATGTAGACATTGCTTATACACCTAGAAAATAACTCAAGGGATTGAGATCTTTAAGAGAAAATCTATCGACTAACTTCTTAAGGAACATTGTGACTTCTAAAGAGTTATTACCTATCATAATGATATCATCCACATATACTAGAAGATATATTATACTGCCAGGTTGTTGAAGGAGAAATAAGGAGGTATCAGACTTAGAGTTAAAAAAGCCAACTGTCATAAAAAATGAGTCGAGTTTTTTATACCAGGCTCATGGAGCTTAAGGAAGTTCATAAATAGCTTTGTGAAATTTACATACATGTTGCAGATACTGAGGATGAAGAAAACCAGGAGGTTGTTCCATGAAGACATCATCAGTTAATGTTCCTTGTAAAAAGGCATTGTTCATATCAAGTTGTTGCATATGCTAGCCTTTTGAAATGGCCAAACTCAAAATAAGTTAGATTATCGTGGGTTTAACAATAGGACTGAATGTCTCTGTAAAGTCAACACCAGGACGTTGATGAAAGTCTTTTGCCACTAGTCGGGCTTTATACTTGGCAATGGACCTATCAGGATTCCGCTTAACTTGAAAAACCTACTTACATGCAATTACATTTTATATAGGATGAAACAGAACAAGTGTCCAGGTAGAGTTATGAAATATGATATCATATTCATCAGACATAGCTTAACGCTAATGAGGAGATTTTTGGGCTTGAGTGACCGTGATAGATTCACAGGTCTCAACAGAGGGAGTCACAACTATATTGAGGTCGAGAACCTAACGCGGTTTGAAAATACCACTTTTATAGCATGTTGTCATGGGATGTTCAAGTGGTTTAGGAGATGATGGTAGAATAAGTGCTGGAGAAGTAATAGAACAAGGTGAGTTGGATTGAGAAACATTAGTAGTAGTAGGCTGGGGTGAAGGAAACACTAGTGATTGAGTGTCCGAAGATTAGATGTTTGTGGTAGAGAAAGAGGGAGCGAGATGTTGTATTAGAGAAGTACTCCACTCGTGTATGTGGGTTGGAGTGGGTGATTCTTGTGGAGGCTCATTGGATAATAGCATATGCCCCTAATGTATATTAACTGGAGTAGTTAGTAGAAGATTTGTACTGTTGAAATGAAAAGGAAGACTCCACAAAGACAACATAACTAGACACAAAGACTTTGTGAGTCAAAGGATCATAGTATCGGTAAGCATTATGTTCAAGACAAGAGTAAAGATAACATCTATCAGTGGCCATCAATCTCTCAGTCTACTACCTACTCTTCTGTTGCTACTTCAATGGATGTGTGGAGATAGAACGACATCGTCTGGTACTGATGTGTGTGGGTAGCTTGCAGAGTATGCAGGCCACCTGCAGCTCCTCCTCTGTCAGATGCATCGCCGATGGTGGATATCCTCCCCGTCGGACGTAGATGTAGAGGGGTATCTGTAGTAGTTGCGTTGATGTTTTGGGGCTATATGCGGAAACTGATTAAAGAGCAGAGGACGGTGCCTGCTTGTTATGATTACTGAGTGGTCATCGTGCAGTAGGTAGAAGCGGTTGTGAGGGTGTCAAGGTCGAGGTCCGTGCAAGCAGGGTGGGGCCTAGCAATTGGCAGAGGTGCGACTATAGCTATGAAGTAGCGATGCTGCTGATGCAATAGGAGAAGCCAATTAAGGAGCAGTGGGCATCAGTGCTATTGCAGATGAATGCCAGAGGAAGCCAAGGAAGGAGGAAGGGGCGGGGGGAGCTCTGGCAGTGGGTCCGATGGAAGAGGCAACAACCCGTTTTGTGGTTTCAACAACAAAAGAAATAGAGGAACGATTGCTCTGTTTCAAGAGAAGAGGGCGCAGGAGTCAGTGCCAGCTAGCTCTCTACTGGAAAAGAAAGCATAGGAGGAAGATGCTTCATTGGTAAAGAGAAGCGGTTGCAGCTTTGTAGAAGAGGATTCAACTGATGGCTACTCTTCTGTTGCTACTTTAATGGATGTGTGGCATCATCATCTTGGTCACCCTTCTTCCTTAACTCTACAAAAGTTTTTATCTCGTTATTCACTTCCATCCTTTAAAGCTAGCTCTGATACTCTGTTAGAAAATGAGAGAATAGATTAAAAAATGATGAGTGGTATATTTTATTCCTTCACTTCAATACATATTTATACACGTGAGAGGGAGGTTAAGAGGATTAAGAGGGGAGGATTTCCCTCAACACTCTAGCAATCCTACTAATGTTGTTAATAAGCAATTTTATCAATTAATAGAAACCTGATTAAATTTACTTTTATTAAGAGCACAAAATAAAACATTCAACGCTTTAGCATTCAAAGAGAAAGTCTTATTTTTCAAATTATTCTATTCGTTCATCGATTTGGAAGACTTTTCAAAATCACTTTCAACAATATACTATAATTCAAAATTTATAGAAAGTAGTAAAATTCTCTTTCAAGTTTTCTAATATGTGTAATCCATCTCATTAAACTTGGAAGGACAAATGATAGAAAGTCCCTCTTGATTGCTAACAAAAGTTATCTCTCTTAGGTTTTAAACCAAACATAGAGAAACGTGGCTCTGATACCAATTATTAGGATCGAGTTGGCACTAAGAGGGGGGTGAATTAGTGCAAAGTGAAAAACTTCAATTTTAAAGAAAAATTCATTTGAAGAAAACCAATATTGAAAGTGCTTTAACTTGGAACTAGTTAATAAGTAATAAAAGGCAAGAAAGAGATGCACACCAAATTTTTATAGTGGTTCAGACTCCTTGACCTATGTTTATTCTCGATTCTTCTTCACTCGAGGCCACCGGCTTCAATACTTGATCTTTTTCGATAGGCAAAGATCAAACACCTCTCTTACAACTTTATTCCTCCTTTTACAGGTTTAGGAGATAACCTTTACAATTCTCTTAACTCTCCCTTAAACAAAAACTATATAAGAAAAATTGAGGGAGAGCTCTCAAGAAATTATAATAGTGTTTTCATAAGTTTTTTGCTCTTGATTCTTTCATCCTTAAGCAAGAATGGGTGGTAGTTATAGGCCCCAAATGGCTTCAAGAATGGAGCCAAAATTCTCGAAGTCTATGTCTTGTAGGAGACTATGTCTTCTAGGAGACTGTGTTTTCTCGGAGACTATGTCTTCTAGGAGACTGTCTTCTCAGAGATTGTGCCTTTTAGGAGATTATGTTTTCTTAAAGACTATGTCTTCTAGGAGACTGTGTCGTCTTAGGGACTATCTTCTAGGAGACTATGTTGTCTCAGAGACAATATCTTTTTGGAGACTATGTCTTCGAAGATCGTACCTTACATAATCTTGGGTTACTGAAATGACTTTTCTAATAACTCCAAATCAACCCCAATTAAGGCCTAATGACCTCTTAATTGAGTTAGTGAAACTAGCTATCATTATGATGCTAACTACGACACTTAACACATAATCTTTATTGTCCGATTGTCAATTGATCTCTCAGCGAACTCCTAGTGAACTCCCGACATCCTTCTAATAAACTCCCAGTGAGTTCCTAATTCCCTCCGGCGAACTTCGACGAATTCCCAACATCCTTCTAGCGAACTCCCGACAACCTGTCGGTGAACTCCTGATGAACTTTCTGGCAAACCTCTTGTGAGCTCCCAGCGAGCTCCGGACAACATCGTCCGAACCTTAGTCGACCTCCGGTGAACTCTCGATGAGTTCCCACTACATCATCCGAACCTCAATCCGATGCCCAAAATTGACTCCAGCCTAACATATAATTATAATGTCTTTTTATCATCATAGTTAATCCTGCATCACTTTCTCTAACACAGGTTTGATCATAAAACCTATTAATTGATTTTATCATCAAAATCTAGGATTCAATACTTTTCATGAGGGACTCAAAGCTAAATGGGTACCTAAAGAAAACCCTCCTTTCTTATAAATATGTTTACAATCAAAAGCTAAGAGTAATAGATGGTACTTTGATAGTATATGCTCAAGGCATATGACCGGAGATCTAACACATTTCTCTAAGCTCACTAGCCAAGACAGAGGATATGTTACCATCGGAGACAACAAAGGAAAGATTATTGATATTAAAAATATCAGTAATAAATCAAACTTATTAATTGAAGATGTTTTGTTAGTTTATGGCTTAAAACATAACTTACTAAGTATTAGTCAATTATGTGATAAAGGATATAATATCAAATTTGAATCTAATGCATGCATTATAGACATACCACGTAAGAATAAATCTCTTATACTGTTAAGGAACAATAACATTTATACCATTGATCTTGACGATTTTATGATGAAACCTATTTTTTAGTTTTAAACGATGATGCATGGCCTTGGCATAGGAGTTTAGGACATGCAAGCATGAAATCGATCTCACAAACCAGAACAAAAGAACTTATAAGAGGAATACCTATGGTTAAATTTGTCAAAGATAAGATTTGTGATGCATGTCAACTAGGAAAACAAATAAAGAGTAACTTTAACCCCAAAAATCAAGTGAGCACTTCTAGACCATTACAACTGATTCATATAGATTTATTTGGATCAATTGATATAACAAGTCTAATAGGTAGTAAATATGCCTTTGTAATTATTGTCGATTGCAGTAGATTTACTTGGACATACTTTTTGGTATATAAAAATAATTATTTTAAATATTTTATAAAGTTTTGCTATCAAATTCAAAATGAAAAAGGTTTTATGATTTCTTCAATTTGTAGTGATCATGATGGTGAATTTAGAAATCAGAATTTCTAAGAATTTTGTAATTCAAATGGGTATGACCATAATTTTTTACTCCAAGAAATCCATAACAAAATGAAATTATGGAGAGAAAGGATAGGAGTTTACAAGAGATGGCAAGAAACATGCTTAATGAACATGACCTACCCAAATACTATTGGGCTAAAGCCATTAACACGACATGCTATGTCATGAACAAGATTCTTATATGTCTTTTACTATCCAAAACTCCTTATGGATTATAAAACAACAAAAGACTTAAAATTTTATATATTAAAGTTTTCAGTTGTAAATATTTTATTTTAAATGAAAAGGATTCCTTAGGAAATTTTGATGTAAAATTAGATGAAGGCATTTTTCTTGGATATTCCACTATTTCTAAAGCTTCTCGTGTTTTCTATAAAAAAATCTTAGTCATTGAATCTATCCATGTTTTTTATAATGAGTTTTTAAATTTAAGAAAAATGATCTTGATGATGATTTTGAATTTAATAAGTTGAATTTGAATGAGAATTCTCCTCTCCCAAGCAATTTGCATATATCTACTTCCAAAAAATCCTTATCCAAGGAATGGAAGTATGTAGATACATATCCTAAGGAGCTAATTATTGGAAGTACATCAGAATGTGTTCATACTTATTTTTCTTTGAAAAATTTTTATGTGAATACGATCTTTTTGTCTCAAACTGAACCTAAATGTATTCATAATGCTCTTAAAGATGACTTATGAGTTTTTTTATAGGACTCTAGTAGGATTGAGTCCTAATCTCCCTAAGAAGTAATTAATAAAACCCTGCTAGATTGTAATAAAATCACTCCTATCTTATAAAGGAGTATGACTAGGGTTTAGATTAGCCCTTAGGGCTTAGTTGCCACCACCTCCCTTACTGGGTTGGTCGGCTAAGGTTTCCCCCTACTGAGGTCGGCTATAGAGCCAATCTAGCCACCCCCTATTCCTATTAAGGCATGTCGATTATAAGAGGGGCAAAGGAATAATTTTACTTAAGCAAGAACCCCCTTAGGCTAGGGTTTTGATCTATATATAATGATGTATCCGCCCCCTCTCTTGACTCAAGCAATCTATAATTTTAATTTAGCCTTGTGTCGAGTCTAGGAGGGAGGAACCCTTACAACGTTTCAAGGGTTGATCCCCCTCAAGGATCAAAATCTATAGAGCTCCTTCTGGGGGTTCTATCATCTGGTATTAGAGCAGCGATCTTGCTGCTCCTATAGCCATTATCCATGCCTCCACCTTCCTAAGCAATTCCCATAATTGCTTTTGAAGTCGCCTCCATCGTCGCCCACCAAACCGCAGATCCATCAATCTGCTGTCTTCCTCTGTGTCAACATCAAAGATCTAGTAAAAACTCCAAAGCCCACGCTTCTTGCTACTGCTATTTCTCTATTTTAAATATGAGAGAAGTTTTTCCAAAATTTTCTTACTGTAAAATTTTACCATTGCAAACATTATCATCATTATGAAGGTGAAATACTGCAGAAATTTTTAACTGATTATTGCTTCTTGGAACTGAACTTTTAATCATCCTTTTTGGTTGAAAATTTTGTATAATTTCGTAGATTGTCTTAGATTTCATCTAAGACTAATCTCATAAAAAAACTCCTTCTGGATCCGGACTTATAGCACTGTAATTCTTCATTGCGCAGTGCTAAAATTTTATAATAGAGAATCTGCCTTCTATATATTGGCCTCTTAAAACCAAACTTTTATCATCCTTTCTGGCCGAAATTTTTATATAATTCCAAAGATCAACTTGGCTTTCATCTGAGATTGATTTCTCAAAAAAATTCCTTCTGGAATTGGTTTTCTTATGCAATCTTTCACCAGTACGTAGTTCTGGAATTTTTACGATAAAGGATCTACCTTTTATCTTTTGCTATATTTCCCTACTGTTACGCTGCCAAAATTTTGCCAAACTTTTTATTTGTATTCCCAACATCTAACCAAGGGTCTCTATATAATTTTCTTAAACTTTCCTTTGTAAATTATATCAAGAAGTCATCGTTTCTCTAACGTAAAATTTGTTCAGTAGGACTGCACATCGCTACACTTTTTTTATCAAATTTTATCAAATTTTATCAAATTTGACTGCTATTTTTTGTGAAATTTTGGATTCTCTTTTCCTCATCACCAAACCCTACCATCCTTACCAAAAACCTTTCAAAACCCTACCCCAAACTGAAACCAAACAGCCACCCAAATCAGCCCTAACCGTAGCTTACTTCCTTATCGATCCACTTACCTTTTCAGTCAACTTTCCTTGTCGATACACCTACCTTTGCTGCCATCTATCCCATATCAAAAATCTATTTTCCTAACCTTCATCTACTACTATCACAGCCCTAAAATCACACCAATTTGTAGCCTAAATTCTATAAAACTACAGCCCCAAATTGCACCTAGAATAGCCACTAACTACACCAAAAAATCGAAGCCTTCGGTCCACTAATCTTTCAGCCGCCCAATCTCCCTTATCCCTTCAATCACAGCATGCATCTTTCACTGCCCAATGCTGCCAATAGCAACCTCTTGCTATCATCCTCCTTGATCGTAGCCAGCAGTGATCCTTGTGGCAAAAAGCTACCAGCAATGATCTTTCGCTGTAATTTGTTTACATCACAGCTCGCAACAATCGTTCACTGTCAACTATCTTAATCGCGGCCAACAATAAATTGAACATAACAGCAGCCATCTCTCGCTCCATACTACTGCTGCCCTCCTCCACAATAGCTGTGTAAATAGCTGCCCTGTCTTCCTCCTATTACAGCCGCACCCTTACTGCAACCGACGCCACTTGCAGCCATGAAGTCGTAGTGCAGTCATAACCAACGTTGCTACTGCCCTCTTCTTCCTCCACTGTTGCTGCTACCCTTGGCTGCCATCTTCCACTTGGAGACTTCACCTCCGCAGTCCTGACATTACTGCCATTCACTGCCTTCGACCTGAAAATTGTAGCTACACTTTTCAGTTGGTTTGTTTGACAGGTTGGAGATCCTTACGTCATGACATCACTGGGCTTATTCGAAGCCAAATTGGAGACTTTTGAGATGCGTATGGATGCTAAATTATGCACTCTTTTCGAGGAGTTTAGATTGGGCTGATCACTAAGCCCAAGAAGATCATAACATGGAGCAAATTCTGATTGCAAAAAGAATCCATCAAAGATAAGAAGTGAGGATAAGACATGGTAGCCCTACACCTCGACGATATTGATCTCCTTTATACAACTTCAAGAAGGGCACCTCAATCAAGATGCTCAGAGCATGAGAGCCACATCCCAACCAAAAGCATATAAACATTCAGCACCAATCAATTATAAGAACCTTGACGAAGAACTAACGAAGATCCGTTAAACCTCTACTATTCAAGAGTACCAAATTAGGTTTGAAAGGTTAATTAATTAAACTCATGATCAGTATGAAAAATAGATATTGAGGACTTTTATTAAGGGCTTGAAGCTGGAGATTCAAGAAGAAGTTAAAGCACGATAACCGTACACACTTAAGGTAGTCATCTCCTTCGCACGACTACATGAAGACAAGTTGAACCAAGATGCTCGAAGGACCAAAGTTGTTGCACGACCAGCAGCACAAAGACTCTCAGCCTCATCTACCACCAGTCGGTCATCTCAGTTGAAAAACTTAATAAGAGAAGAGTTTCGTGATAGATCAGCAAAGGGCCTATGTTGGCACTGTAATAAACTATGGAGCCGAGACCACCATTGTAAAAAAGAGAGACATTTATTAGTTAAGCCCACTGAAGAACCGAAAGTCCGAGGAGAAGGATATGAAGGAAAAATCATAATCAGCCGCTTGCACCTTTCATGCTCCACCATAAATATTAGACATTGATGGCTTCATCAAGCATTAACCTGTCACCATCCTCGCCGACACCAGGAGCTCTAATGACTTTATGACTGACAAAAGAAAATAGGTGACCTTATGTGGGAAACGAGAGAACGAAGAAAAGATGATCTTAATATAGTGCTTGGAGAAGCTCACTGAAATCTCAAGCACATCCACCATATCGACCCCGTATGTTGGTCCTACAAGGGCACCGCACATATTTCACTATATTGATATTTTCAAGGAAACTAACTTTGTTTGCAAGGATAAGCTCTTCCTAAAGTGTCATATTCAGCAGAACCAACTATGGGTTCTGATGCAGTGCTCCCTCATCTCGGGCTACTTCCACGACTTCACTGAGGAGTAGACCATGATGCTAAAAGTCTTCCCTGAAGATGACGTCAGATCCACGACCCACGATCGCAAGAAGGAACAGGAGAACGACATCCATATTACCTCCATAGCCATAATGTCATTTATATCGATGCTATCATTACCTGAATGTAGCAATGTGTTCGTACTTGGAGCAGACACATCCAGAGTTGGGATCGATGTCACTCTTATGCAAGATAGTCAACTCCTAATTCACACCGAGGCTTGGCACGAAAGAGGAGTAAGCCCAAACGAATTACAATTCATGTTCACGCCAGCACATACAAAAAAGAAATGGCCTCCCGACAACTTCAGAATAGACGAAAAATTAAAGATCGAGTTTTCTTACACCTCGAGCCCGATCAGCAGGAAACTCGAGCCTTAAGGAAGTGGTATCTTTATTTCTTTGGGCCTTGCAAAATTGGGGACCACATTGAAGCCCTAACCTGGAGATCAGATCTGTGCACTAGATCAAGATTACAGTTGATCCTCCAACTATCCCACCTTAAATGGAAATTTAAAGAAGATGACTCAACCCAAATCCTTCTAACTAACAACCCAGCTGATGAGGAGGCCAAAGTTCAGTTGATAATAGCATGAGAATCGTATGAGGAGTTGAAGACCTAGTTCCCCGAGTTCACGGAACCTTAGCCTTGAGGACAAGGCTGATTTTAAGAGGGCAGGTCTGATAGGACTCCAGTAAGATCGAGTCCTAATCTCCTTAAGACGTAATTAATAAAACCCTACTAGATTGTAATAAAGCCACTCTATCTTATAAAGGAGTATGACTAGAGTTTAGATTAGTCCTTAGGGCTTAGTGGCTGCCACCTCCCTTATTGGATTGGTCGGCCAAGGTTTCCCCCTGCTTAGGTCGGCTATAGAGCCAATCTAGCCACCCCCTATTCCTATTAAGGCATGTCGACTATAAGAGGGGCAAAGGGATAATTTTACTTAGGCAAGCACCCCCTTAGGCTAGGGTTTTAATCCCTATATAATGATGGAGTCACCCCCTCTCTTGAATCAGGCAATCTACAATTTTATTTCAGCCTTGTGTCGAGTCTAGGAGAGAGGAACCTCTATAGTGTTCCAAGAATTGATCCCCCTCAAGGATCAAAATCTATAGAGCTTCTTCTGGGGTTTTATAATTTTTGTAATGAATGAAGAATTAAATCAATTTGAGAGAAAAAGGTTTAGACACTTGTTCCTATACCTAGTGACGATCTTGTAATTGGCACTAAATGGGGTTTTAGAAACAAGCAAGACGAACTTGATATCATGGTTCGAAATAAGGTTAGATTAGTGGCTGAAAGTTTTAACCAAGAAGAAGGTATTGACTTTGAAGAAACCTTCGGTCCTGTGATAAGACTTGAAGCCATTAGGATACTTCTTGTCTATGCATATTGTAATAATTTTAAGTTATTTTAAATAGATGTCAAAAATACTTTTCTTAATGGCTTTATGAAAAAGTTTATGTTGAGAAACTACCCGGATTTGAGAATGTTTTTTTCTGAACCATATTTTTAAGTTATCTAAGACTTTCTATGAATTGAAGCAACCCCTAGGGCTTGGTATGAGAGGCTTAGTTCTTTCCTTCTTCAAATTGATTTATCAAAAGACATGGTCGATACAACATTATTTATTAAAAATTTTGAAAAGAAATTTCTAATTGTTCAAATTTATGTTGATGATATTATTTTTGATTCTATAAATAAATATTTATGTGAGTCATTTACCAAAAGTACGAGCCGATAATTCTAAATAAGTTTAATAGATGAATTAACATTCTTCTTAATATTACAAATTAGGCAACTAAATAATGAAACTTTTGTTAGTCAAACTAAGTATACTTTAGATCTATTAAAATAATTTAATATGGATAGTTCTAAGCCTATTAATGCCCCAACAAGCACTTCTACAAGATTAGATATGGACAATGATGGAGAATCTTTTGATCAAAAGACTTATAGAGGTATGATATGTAATTTACTATACCTCACAACAACTAGGCTTGATATTAAGTTTAGTGTTAGACTTTGTATTAGATTTTAATATAATCCCAAATAATCCCAAATAATCAAAAAATTTTAAATTGATTGTTTATGCTAATGCGGACATTGCTGCATGTAGAATAGATAGGAAAAGCACATCTAGAACATGTCAACTCCTAGGTCATGCACTTATTTCTTGGTCTTCCAAGAAACAAATTTTGTTGTATTATCTACAACCGTGGCTGAATATGTAGTAGCGGGTGTATGTTGTGCACAAGTTATTTAGCTGAAAAATATTTTAGAAGACTATGGACTATACTCTAAAAACATTCCTATAAAATATGATAACACTAGTGTAAATATGTTTAACAACGAATCTCATTCAATATTTTAGAACTAAATATATTGATATTAGACATCATTTTATTAGAGATTATGTTAATAATCATGATATATCTTTAGATTTTAGATACAAAATATTAATTAGCAAATATTTTTATTAAACCATTGAATGAGAAATAATTTGATTGCATTAGAAGAGAATTAGGCATGTTGAATTTCCCAAATGCATAAATCCTTATTATATATTTTTTTCGGATCATTATCTTGATTTCTCAATTTTCATGACTTCAGTTTTTTTTTTTTATCAAGATCATTTCCTGTCAATCCTTAGTCTTGCTATTTACAAAAGAATAAATTGTCAAAATGATTCATAGTTTCTCGGTATTCATGACTTGATCTTTCATTTTTTATATGATGACATTGATGTAAATTTTTGCACCATTGAATCCTTCCCTCCTCTTTTTATTTTTTCTATATAATGATGGAGGGGAAAAGCAAAATTTGCTAGCTTGACCATCTCAAGAAGCAAAATAAGTCCTAGCTTGTACAAACTCGAGAAACAAAAATTACTGTTTTACACATCTCAGGAGAAGTAAAATTTTGCTAATCTTTATATTCTAAAGTGATGTAAAAATGAATAAATATCTTAAAAATTTATTAGTTGCACTTCTTCTTTTTGTTGACGATAAAGAGGAAAAAGTTATATGATAATTTGAAATTTGAATCATGCATGGTATGATGTACTTTGATGTTTTAAAATTATGATGATTTGAAATTATACATGCAATACTCATGATTTTATAATGTGTGAAATTCATTCTTTCAACTTGAATTCAAAGGTTATTAGTCTTTTTGAATTTGAGTTTGCTTTATTATGATATGACATATAGATAGGGGGAGTTTAGTTAAAACTCTATCATTAATTGGTTGTCATCATCCAAAAAGGAGAGAATATTGAATCTCATATTTTCATGATGAAATCAATTATGAAGTTATGATTTAATGAGTATTTAAGTGATATAGGACTAACTTTGATCATAGAAAGGTAAATTGATTTAAGCACGAATAACCAAATGTTGGGTAGGAAAGGATCATGTCAGAGATTAGAAGTCAGACCAGAAGATTGGTCAATGTGTTAGAAGATAGACTTCATTCCATGAGTTCGAGAATCGAGCCAAAAGGATGGGACATTATGCCAAGAAGATCAGATATTGTGGGAGATCAATATGTTGATGAATCAGGTAATATGCTGAAGGAGAGGATGGTACGTCGAAGGCTCAGACGAAGTGCCAAATAAACCAATGATATGTCGGACAACATATGATTCTTATTTTGTAATCGTTATGTCTTGATCATCATAGTTTAGATTTAATTGAGTTAGTTTTACATGTAATCATGTAAACTCAATTAATGGGCCATTATACCTCATTTGGGGGTAATTAAGGCCCATTAGGAGGCTCATTCAGAGACCCATAGATGGGTCAGGCGGTGGCATCGTCAGACTAGGTGGTGAAACCGCCTTTAAGCTGGCAACATGGTCTCCCATGTTGCCTAGCGATAGTATTGCCCAAACTAGGTGGTGGTACTACTAGCAATTAATGTTGTAGGTGGTGGTACTATCCAGGCTAGCGGTAATACTGCCAAAGCCTGGTCTTCGAGGCTCTATCAGGCACTAGCACCTTGAAAATCTAAAAATTTCAATTTTGGCTCCACTTTTTATAATCATTTGGGGCCTATAAATACCGTACTCATTCTTGCTTGAGGAAGCAAAAAAAAGTGAACAAAAATTGTGATTGTAGATGTTGTAAAGCTCTAAGTGTAGAGAGTTCCCCTTCTCTTAAAGTTTAGATTTCATTTTAAGGGAGGTGTAAGACTTGAAAAGGTTTTCTCCTAAACCTGTAAAAAGGAGAAAAGAGTTGTAAGGGTACTTGATCTTTGCCTATTGAAAGAAGATCATTAGTGAATGTTGATGGCCTTGACGGAGGAGGAATCTAGAGTGGACGCAGCTCATGATAATTAAACTACTAAATATTTGATATGCATTTCCTTTTATGCTCTTCATTACTATTGCTTTCTGATTTAACTATAAATTACACTCTAAGTCAAGCACATTTGCAATATCGATTTTCATCGAACAAATATTCAAATAGTAATTTTTCGAAAGCACTAACTCATCCCCCTCCCCCACCCCCAACCCCATATCCCCCCGTGCCGATTCAATCCTAACACAAGGAAGGCAAGGAATATTTTATGAAAAATAAAAAATATTTTAGATATTCACACAAAATGAAAACATATAAAATTTTATAAAACCATAAATTTGCTTTAAAAATGTAAACTAAATATTTAATTTAAATATAAAAATTATAATATTTGCATGCCTTAACCACTTTAGGATTAACATTTTTTCTAACTTTATATCTTAATTTTCTAAAGTGAAATTATCCTTATATACGGACTTGGTTTCATTAAATGGTGTAAGGAATAAAAATTCTATAACTAAATCTAAGTGTATCTTGTAATTTAGAAAATTATACATTAGCCATTCAATCAACAATTTATGAATTGAGAGAAGCATCAGATTTTCATGTTAACCCTATAACTTAAGAAATGAAGGCTATTCATATCTTCTATATAGGATATTTTGTATACACTTATTCTTCCCTAAAATAAATAATTATTTCATTCTTAGTAATTATTCCTATAGGAAGATGAATATAGCTTTTTACATAATAGTATAGACATGAAATATTTTAATTTATAGGTGATTAACAAAATATTCTTTTATCAAATTAACCTTGTGGTATGATTTTACTAAAAGTTAATTTTAAAAATTTGGCGTACTTAAGTACAGAATATTAAACAATAAAGAGATGTATGAAAATCTTGATGAGAAAACCAAATAAGAAAATACTAAAGTATAAAAAAACTCTTTACTAAAAATTTATTAAAATGTAACTAGTGATACTTAGCTTAACTTTTTATGGTTTAGATCTATAATATAATGATAGTTTGATATATATTAAAAATATATAAAAGTTTAAGGCATTTCAATATGATGTGAATTATGTCATGCTAGATTTTGAATATGTTTGACTTATTAGATCAATCTTTTATATAATTTATTCTTAAAATTTATCTTTCTATTCAAAAATTTAACACTAAAGAGAAATTTAATTATTGCATATATATCTATCCATATAGTACTAACTCTACCATCGTGATAATAATATATATTGATTCAAATTATAGTTAGATACTTGATCCTTAATTAGAATATTTTATTCTTTTGATATAAAATAATTAACAAAGGCCTGAACAAGGTCATGTTAATAATCATTTCATTTAAATCTTAGAGACTTTTAACTTTTACAAAGAAGATTATCAGGTAAGTTATTGAATGAGATAAACTAGTGATCACTTGAATCATAAATTATCAACTAAAAGCATTTTTGTGCCATATTTAGGTTTTCTCATTGTATAGGAACACTAATTTGGGGCACAGAGAAAATAATTTGGTATACTTTCAAAATAAGATTTAATTATATTTATTATATTTTGTATCAAAAAGAATATAACATATTGAATTGTTTGAGGATTACTAGTTAATTCTCAAGGGAGATGATCATTCTATTTTTACTCAGATTTGCGCACGTGAAAGAGATGAAAGAGAATTTTTAATGTCATATAAAAATCTTCCTAGCGTGATTTTAAGACAAGTATAATGTTAAAAGGTAACGATAATTTTATATAATATAGAGTATGAGGGTTATATTTTATTATTTAGTTTGTCTACATTTTTCTTATTAAGAAATATGTTATTCTCTAATAACGTAATTTGACATATGCAATGAAGATTTAAGTTTGTAGTTGGCCAAGTAAGTTTAAAAGAAACAAACCATTATACATCTGTTTCAATTAGCTTCTAATCTTTATAATGACCCACTCTTACGATGGACAATCTAACAATCTAGATGTAAGTTTAAGATTGTATAATCTATTTTACTAAAAATAATTAAGTATTAGACTGTTATGGCTACAAGGTAACTCCTACTTAGCCTAACCATCTTCCTCCTTTTGATGACAATTCAATTCTCCTTAGTAGCATCTGAAAATATTGCTCCTATATTATCTTTTGCTTTAGAAGAGTTGGCTAAAATTCTAGGTCAACAATAATCTTTCTTCAATTGCCTTTAGAATGTGGAATAACATGCTAGCAACCATCATAATAGTTTCTATATTGTAACTAAGGATAAACGATAGTAAGTTTTTCAAGATGCGAACCATATAAGTAATAGTTTTGATATAAGTAATAAATGTCAACCATCTTTGGCTATTGTCCATGCCACCAAATAATTTGCTTAATTTACTTAATTTACTAGTTTTTGTACTTTAATCTTTGTTTTAGTTAGATTCCTATATTATAAAAATTTACATGATTTTCCTCTTATTCTAAAAATATTTTACTAACTTGAGTTATTTTTACTTTTTAGCCACTGCTATTAAAGAAGCTCTAGTTGGTGATGACATCGAACTATTTGAAGTTAAACCTTTTATCTTCTCGTCTGTCCTTAAATCTCATCACCCTTTCAACTATTAAATTATTTTTCTTAATATCTTGAAAAATAAACTATAATATATTATATATTATCATTATATTGTATCTTATGCTTTTTCTATTACTACATAACCAAAATTAAATAAAATAAAATTTACAACTATACTATCAATAAAACTGACATGGTTGGATGCCATCTTGAAGAAAAATGATATATATAAAATTAAAAAATTATTTCTTTAGAAATTATGGATAAGCCATAGGTTGTGATGCACATCACTATTTCCACATGAAATCTCATCATTTCAATATATCATAGAATTGTTCTAATAAAATGGATAGTTTAAAACGTTAATGTTTTATATTTTAAAATTTTTATTTGTAAATATTTTATTTTAATAGACGTTGATGTCTTAGGAAAATTTGATATGGGCATAATTTTTTTTATATCCTTCTACATCTAAAGTATATTAAGACTTCAATAAAATAACTTCAATTGCTAAAAGTTTCATTCATGTTATTTTTAATGAAGCTATACAATCTAAGAAAATTCGTAATGACTTGATTATATAATTTTATATTTCAATGATAATTCTTGAGTGATACTATGATTTATTATCTAAAAAATAAAAAATATGTGTGTACATCAAAAATAATTTTATATAGGAGACATAGGAAAAAGTGTATACACTATTAGACCTTTGGTAAATATTTTTACAAATATAAAGGGGAGGGGGGTGGGTTGGGTGTTTTTGCGACACAAGTTAGGTTGTAGATCATCATTGCATGGGGTCTCGGGAGCCGTCAGCACTGTAATGTTCTTGAGATAGTTTGTCAAGGGATCTTCCTCTAATATTATCTCACGGTACGTCACCTTATAGCATGCCAATACAACAAGGCACCCATAGTCATAAGATAAAGTCCTCAAACTCTTTTGTTGCTAGTTACAGGTGCCCTACAACCCAATCACATGAGTGATGGCACGTGTGACACACTACGCAACTCTTTTTGCTAATGATTAATATTGACATATTCTCACATTATATTATATGTCGCATATATATTGTGATGTCCTTGGTTTTGTACAATAGGAATCGGATCGTGATGAGATCACGATAATGAGATTGATTCACCTTTAAACACAGATTCTAAATAATTCTAGTCATAGGTTAGTCGAAAGGGACATCGAGATAATCAGATAGATCGGTGTACTATATACCCGTCCATATGATGGAGGTAGCTGGTCTTATAGCCATTTGTGTGGAGACACTAAGGATATAATACAGGTGCTCATTAGAGAAAGAGTTTACTAATTGATCTACTTATGAAATACTATATGGTTGATGATACCTAATGTCAAACAGTGATTTCATAGTCCTAGTTATATATCTGGTCATTTTATTTCAGACATCAAGGATGTCTTGTATGAGTATTCCTTTCTTTGACGCTAGACTTATAGTTTGGAAAGTTCTAGATCTAGTACTGGTTATCGGGATTGGTAGCCAACCTTATGAAGGCAATTGAGTATCAATAGAGGATCATCCACTTTCAATATCATGAGAGGAATATCTCATATGTGCTTGCTCAGACAAATCCCTGGCCAGGGTCATTCGGATTGAGAGAGAAAGAGTTCTCCGGTAGAATTCGATTAGAGTAAGACAAGCTGATTCTGTATGTGACCTGACAGCACCATGTCTAATATATGGTTCTCTGGGATATTAGTTAGATGAGGGATTATAAATACACAGTAACTATAGATAGATAAGTCTGATAGATTTGATCCCCCTGTACTATCTAGGGACTATAGAGTAGTGGCCTAGTACATCCATAATCGATGAGTCGAGTGAATTATTATAGGGATAATAATTCACTATATCAAAAGGATTTCTGATAGAAGTGACTCACGACCAGCTCGATATTAAGCATAGAGGGTCACACACATATGGTAGATGCTTCAGCAAATAGAGGATTGGATGAAGATCTAATTAACCCTTATTCTCATTAAATGAGACCTTATGCTGATGGGCTCCTTGATTGAGGTACAATTAGAGGCCTAAGTAGATTATTAGAGATCCAATAATGCAAGGTTAGTGGGTAATTGGATGAAGATCCAATACTCACTGAGGCAAGAGCCCTAGAGTTTTTTTGTGGCTCTCTATAAATAGGAGGGGAGACTTATGGTTGATCGGCTATAGCTTTGGCCTCCCCTTCCTATTCTCCTCCTCCCTCTGTGCAAGAGTTACGAGATTAGATTGGATGAGTTTTTGCTATAGAGATCCATCGTGTGGATACCGCTAGAGAGGAAGACGCTTGACTTTCTTCATCCTCTCCATCTAGATCTGGAATATAGGGATATACGGTCTCCCTTGATAACCAATCTCTCACATATAATGTAATTTTTTGGTTTTACATTTTATTCTCACGATGCCAATCTTTTGCACGATGATTTGATCTGCATGGGAAATCGATTTTTTGTTTTGATTTTTGCTACCAATGTGATGCACCCACTGAGGTTTCCCGACAGTGATACCAAAGCCAAGATTTTCGTATAAAAGATTAATTTTAAACTGCTTATGATGAGATTGAATCGTGTAGAATCGTTCTGTGTTCTTGCTGTAGTGAAAGCAGTGAGGCAAGGGGGCGGCTAGCCATGGCTCTGAAAATTTTGATGATTGTCCTCCCTTCTAGAATGCTAAAAATACCCTCAAAATTTTTAAATATTTTGAGTACTGTCCACTCATCTAGAATTATAAAAATACCCTTGATAATTTTAGAAATTATGAGCGTATCCTGATTTTCAAAAATAATTAATTAAATAATTTAATTAATTATTATATAGATCTAGTAATCCTACATATGATGTGATGTACATGTGATGTATGATGTGGATGGATGATCACGAGCCATGTGTTATGATGTGTGTAATTGTGATAATTATTATTATTGGGCCCTGCGAGCCTCCATTTTTCTCGTTTATTGTCAGGCACGTTTGCTTGTGATTATTTGTAATTACATGGAGAGACGCGGCGAGAGCATGGAGGTGACAGCAGGACCCACGATGCTATGGTGGGAGATTACAATGCATTGTGATGCAACGATCCGACGAAATCGATGATGATGAGATCAACAATCACAGGGCATGAAAATACGTCGATGCACACATAGATCCTATTGTGAGTAATTAGGCCCGTTGGCTCGGGCTTAATCATATTAGGTGACGGCTCATGATCATCCGGTATGGCTTGCATATGTGATGTGTTATACACCTACTAGATATATGTATATATATATATATATATGCAATGTAGATATATATTAAATATGTATGTGTGTGACATGACATATTAGGAGATCAATACGAAACAAAAACCCCTCCTACGATAATATTAAGTCAATAAGCATAAGGTAATAAGATTGACTCACGCGACATTCTATCATTATAAGAAGAAATTGAATCACGACATAGGTTGAGTTGGTCGAGTCCTTCGAGGCTCACCTATCTACGTAATCAAGATCTTGCCTATGACATAGAGATGTCACCGGTGACCTGAGGATATGGTATGCTTGATCGAGTCACTCGAGAGCATACCATCAAATCAGACTCATCTTGTAATGATGGTGATGACTTATTTGAATATTATGGTTGGTCGAGTTCCTTGAGACCATGATGATTTAGAGGCTGAACATGATGGGAATTATAAGGAGTTGTGATTGGTAAGAGTTGCCTACCTTTTAGGCATAATGTAATTGGTCCAGTCCCTCGAGGTTGCACTAAGATGCCGATTGGATCCTGATCCCCACTAGGAGTCTACCGGAGACTTTCGTCTCATATGTTGAGGGTGTTGCGTGATTCGCTAGGAAAATAGTGGGAGTATATTAAGATAGACGTCCATATCTTAATTAGTATTTTCTATAAAATTTACATGTTGTATATTTTTGCTATATCTTGTTTTATCAGAAACATATCGCTCGCAAACCTCCTGCGTGGCATACTTGATGCCAATCGCCTCATTGGTCTAATTTGAGAATTATTCTCACTGTGAAGAAAATCACATACATCCTTGACACAATTGTGCCTACACCGGAAGAAGGGACAAACAAGGAGGAGATCGCTCGCCATGTGAAGTATATAGATGATTCCACGTTTGTAAAATATTACATGTTGGCCTCCATGACTCTTGAGTTACAGAGACAACATGAGAACATAGATGTAGATTCTATCCTTCTTCATTTCTGCCAGTTATTTGAGAAACAGAGAAGAACTCAAAGATATGAGATATCTAAGAGACTCTTCCAAGCCAAGATGACAGAAGGGACATCAGTTGAGAACCATGTCCTAAAGATGATAGAGTGGATCGAGAAACTCACAGGTCTAGAAATAGTCCTCGAGGATAACCTGTGTGTTGATCTTATACTTCAGTCTATACCAGATTTCTTTTCTCACTTCATCATGAATTTTAATATGAGCAAGTTTAAGGTGACTCTCCCTGAGCTCCTCAATATGTTGAGGGAAGCTGAGAGTGCCACCAAGAAGGAGAAGCTAGTTCTCTATATTGATAAGACCAAAAAGAAAAGGAAGACTAGCAAGACCCTTAAGAAGGGCAAGGGCAAAGAAAGACTGGGTAAGGCGGGTAAGGCAAAGGTTACCAAGAAAAATCAGGCAAAGGATAAAGGATAATACTTCCACTACGGCCAAGACGGGCATTGGAAGAGAAACTATAAGGACTATAACTTTTAGGGACTTTTATTGAGGCCCTAAAACCAGAGATTTGAGGAGAAGTAAAAGCGCGACAACCGTATAGTCTTTTGGTGGCGATTTCCTTCGCGTGTATCTAAGAAGAATGATTGAACCATATGGTACAAAAGACAAGGGTCACTCCCTGACTAGCCATGCTGAGGCCTACAGCTCCCTCTACTGCTATCCGAGCCCCCGCACTAAAGAAATTAACAAGAGATGAGCTTGGTGAATGTTCATCTAAGGGGTTGTGCAGGCACTATGATGAACCATGGAGCCGAGAATATCACTGCAAAAAGGGTCGGCTCCTCATGATTGAACTAGTGGAGGATGAGGATAGCAAGCCATCTGAAGAAGTCCTCAAACCTAAAGAGAAGGCCACAAGGAAAAGCCCCAACCGGCCGACTACACAGTGCACGTATTGGTCGACTACTCCAACCCGCAGACAATGAAAGTTGGAGGACTTATAAAACAGTAACCCATCACCATTCTCATTGATACGGGTAGCATAAATAACTTCCTCAATAGTAAGGTTGACATATGTATGGTGCTGCAAATTGAAGGTTACAATAAGTTTGACGTAAAGACGGTCGAATCCTCAATTGCGACTAACGATGCCTGCGGGTGCAACTGCTCCTCCAAGACCAAGAAGTGATAGCTGATTTCTTCCTCCTACCCATCGATGATTATGAAGTCATGCTTAGGATCGAATGGCTCACAATGTTAGGTGATATCTCCTGAATTTTTTCTAAACTAATTATGAAGTGTTATTACAAAGGGAGACAGGTCACATTGGGAGGCAAGTGTGGGAGCCATATTTCTACCATCTCGACGCAACAGATGAAGAAAGTTTTGCACAAAGCATATAGAGGATTTTTGATACATATCCAACAGCCATCCAAGGTCGAGAATGTGCAAAATTCAGATCTTAAGCTTGCTCTCTTACTAGATGAATTCACGGATGTTTTCATGGAGCCGCGAGAGCTAGCCCCTAACCGGCATCATGACCACCGCATACCGATTATACTGAGCAAACCTCCATCAAATTTGAGACTATACCACTACCTTCACTTGTAGAAAGATGAGATTGAGAATATCGTTAAGGAGATGCTCAACACTAGAGTAATTCGACCAAGCTGCAGCCCTTACTCTTCGCCGGTGTTGCTAGTGCACAAGAAAGATGGTATGTGATGGATATGCATTGATTATCGAGCTTTCAAAGGCATCACTGTCAAAGATATATATCTTATACCAGTCATAGATGAGCTCTTGGAGAAATTAAAAGGAGCTCGAGTCTTCACAAAATTAGATCTCCATTTCGGTTACCACCAGATTCGGGTATGAGCTGAAGATGTCCCGAAAACTGCATTTCACACACATAACGACCACTACGAGTTTATGATAATACCTTTCAGACTTACGAATGCTCCTTCTACTTTTTAAAGTCTGATGAATGACATCTTCTAAAGTTTTCTATGTAATTTTATATTATATTTTTTGATGATATTCTCATTTATAGCACTACGCTTGATATGCATTTTCAGCACTTACGAACTGTTTTAACGATTCTTTAGGAGAATACCCTTTATGTTAAATAGTCAAAGTGTAGTTTTTTATAGGGTAAAGTGGAGTATCTAGGGTATATTATATCAGAGGATGGAGTGGCAATAGACCCGACGAAGATTGAGACAACGTAAGGATGATCGAGACCTACGAACATAAAATCACTGTGCGGCTTCATTGGACTCACGAGCTACTACTAAAAATTCATGAAAAATTATGGCAAGATTAGTGCCCCACTCATATCCCTACTAAAGAAAGACTCCTTCTTGTGGTCGGATAAAGCCTCTGCAGCCTTCGAACGACTCAAGACAGTCATGACGATGACACTTGTCCTAACGTTGCCCGATTTTAGCTGCACCTTCGTCATTGAGGCTGATGTGTTAGGAGTTGAAATTAGAGTCATTCAAATGCAAGATGGTCGACCCCTTACTTACACTAGTATTATCTCACTCATATATTAAAATATTTATGTATGATAAAGAAATGTTTGCCATCGTATACACCGTCATGAAGTGGAGACCCTACCTGGTCGGTCGATGCTTCCAGATTAAGACTAACCACCGAAGCCTTAAATATTTTTTGGAGCAGAAAATATCTTCCCTAGAGTAGCAACGATGGGTAACTAAACTTCTTGGCTTTGATTATGAAATTACTTATCAAAAGGGGCAAGAGAATGTTGTTGTAGATGCTCTACCACGACTACTGGGATAAACCAAAATTTTAGCCATCTCCCTTCCTTCCACCGACTTCCTCAAAGACATTATAGAGGAATGGAGGAATGGCTCAGAGACCCGAGATATCATAGAAAAATTAAAGAAGAATCCGGGTTTCATAAGTTACTACACGTGGGATTCGAAGGACTTATGTTACAAAGACCTTTGTTGTTGTTCCTTCTTCCCCTTACATTCAAGTTATCTTACATGAGATGCACTCTTCACCTTCAGCAAGGCACTCTGGATTTCTGAGAACTTACAAGAGGGTGAAACAAAACTTCTTTTGGAAGGGCATGAAAAAATTAATTTAAGACTATGTATCCAAATGTGATGTATGCCAGTAGCAAAAAGGTGAAACGATGGCAAATTCGGGCAAACTACAACCACTACCTATATAGGACTCAGCATGGACTGGCATCTCGATGGATTTTATCGAAGGGCTGCCATCATCTCAAGATAAAAGTATGATTTTTATGGTGGTAGATCGTCTAACTAAATATGTTCATTTCTATACTGTGAGACATCCTTATACCGCTACCAGCATTGCTCAACTTTTTATGGAAAATATTATAAAATTACATGGGATGCCAAGCTCGATTGTAAGCGACCGTGATAAGGTGTTTACAAGTAAATTTTAGACTGAGCTCTTCCAATTACAAGGCATCCGATTAAAGATGAGCATAGCCTACCATCCATAAACAGACGATCAAAAAGAAGTGGTGAACAAATGCCTCGAGACTTACTTACGGTGCTTCACCAACGACCAGCCCAAAGAGTGGACAATATGGCTTTCTTGGGCCAAATGATGGTACAACACAACTTATTATCCATCAACCAAATGTACCCCTTATGAGGTATTGTATGGTCGATCGCCCCCTGTAATATCAAAATATGTAATTGGTACGGCCAAAGTAGATCATATCAACCAAAATTTAACTGATAGGGACAAACTTCTATAGCTATTGAAGGACAACCTAACTACCGCTCAAGCCCGCATGAAGCAACAAGCAGATACTAACCAGAGTGAGCGAGAATTTTCAATAGGAGATTGGGTCTACCTTCACCTACAACCATATAAGCAGTTGTCAATCAACACCAGAGCATTGATGAAGATATCTCCATGATTATATGGACCATATCAGATTTTGGAGCGTATTGGGGCCGTGGCATACAAATTAAAACTTCCAGACAACGCTAAGATCCATCTCGTCTTCCACGTATCCTTACTAAAATCAAAATTGGGAGAATAAGAGTTGGCATAGACTCAATTGTCGAACACTATAACTAATGGTGAAATCCAAGCCTAACCTGAAGCTATACTTGATCAAAGAATTATGATACACCGACAATGCCCTTCAGCTTAAGTACTTGTGAAGTGGAGTAATTTACTATCTGAAAATGCAACATGGGAGTCGCATAAGGAGCTGAAGACGCGATTCCCAAAGATTATGGACCCTCAGCCTTGATTCTAAGAGGGTGAGCTTGATATGACTCCAGCAGGGTTGAGTCCTAATCTTCCTAGAAGTAGTCAATAAAACCCTATGAGATTGTATAAAATATCACCTAGCCACTTTTATCCTATAAAGAAATGTGGTTAGGGTTTAGATTGGGGCCTTAGGGTTTAGTGGCACCGCCCCTCTTTACTGGGTTGGTCAGCTAGGGTTTCTTCCTGCTTAGGTCGGCTATAGAGCCAACCTAGCCACCACCTGTTCCTACTTAGGTAGGTCCGCTATAGAAGGGGCAAAGGGATAATTTTACTTAGGCAAGTACCCCATGAGCTAGGGTTTAGAACCCTATATAATGATGTAACCACCCCCCTCTCTTTTATTAAGCAATTATCAACTTTTATTCAACCTTTTGCTGAGTCTAAGAGTGAGGAACCCCTATAACGTTCCAAGGGTTAATCTCTCTTAAGAGTCAAAATCTATAGAGCTCCTTCTGGGGTTTTATCAGGAAGCCAATATTCACTTTGTGCAAAACTTTCTCCATTCATTGCATGCAAATCGTCGTAATGTGGCACCTACGTTTCCTACATAGGATCACCTATTTCCCTTTGCTGTAAAATTTCATAAGTAATTTTGAGAAATTGCATGAAACATCACCTAATGTAGTCAACCATTCAATGCCAAGGACGGCCTCATAATCTTCGAGTGAGAGGAGGAAGAAATCTCCAATTATCTCATGGCTCTACATCAATAACTTCACCTATAGGCATCTACGGTCACACCTTAAAATTATCCGTCGGTGACCTTAACATCGAACCTGCTGTAATCCTTAATATGTAAGGCCATCCAAATAGCAACCTTGCTATTCATGAAATTATTAGTGCTCTCGGTGTCGATGAGGATGGTGATTGGTTGCTGTTTAAGTAGTCCTCCCACTCTCATTGTATGCGGGTTCACATAGCCAGTAAGAGCATGCATCATACAATCGATCAGCTACTATTCTTCCTCCATGACCTCCTCCTCTTGCTCTTAAACCTCCTCCTCTAAATCTTCAATGGGTTCAATTAGTAAAAGGCATCTCTTTCTACAGCAATGGTCATGGCTCCGCAGTTTGTCACAATGCCAACAAAGGCCCTTCGCTAATCTGTCACGAAGTTCGTCACTTGTCAATTTCTTTAGCAACGAAGGATGGCTGAGAGTGGGGGTGCTGAAGGCTTATATGTTGCTAGTCTAGGAGTGGTCCCCATCCTTCAAGCGTCTTAGTTGAGTCATTCCTCCTGGATTCGGGTGAAAGAGATTACAGCCATCAAGGTGCGGGGCTGTCGCGCTTTAACGTCTCCTCTTATTTCTGGCTTGAGTCCTTCAATGAATGTCCCTAATAATTATTTATCAGAACAATCACGAGTGAGGTTAGATAATCTCTCAAACTTGGTCTGATATTCTTGGATCGTGGAGGTTTATTGGATCTTCGCAAGTTGTCTGCCGATGTTCTCACACTCGGCCGGTCCAAAGTGGTTCAACAGCCCGCCTTTGAATTGTATCCATGTCGGGACTCCTTGGGTATATTTAAGCCAATTGTATCATTAAATTGCATCTCCTTCGAGGTGGATGACAATAATATCCACCATCGAAACTTCTAGTGTCCGGTAACAGTGGAAGCAAAGTTCGACGCACGAAAGTCATCCTGTTAGGTCTCCTTCTTCCCGTTGAGGAAAGTCCACCCTCATACGTGGCTGCATCACATCTTAGGCTTGTTCTTGCTTCTTTGGAGGCCTTTTTGGACTTTCACTTTGCTAGAATTTTGTTGGACTTGGAGATCATCCAATTCTGAATTCTGCGAATAAGGCACGCATTCTGTCCTCCATACATGATTCAAGCATCTCCAACTTAGCAGTGATCAAATCTTCATATGCCATTGCATAGGCCTCCAAATCTGAGATGTTTTGATCTTTTTTATATTGATGGGTCAAGGGCATAGGGTGGTGGAAGTTTTGGTGGATGTGGAAGATAGGATCGGTGGTGGAGGGTTATGATTGTGATAGGTCACTATTTTGGCCTGTGATTTTGGGTGATATTAGGGTTATAGAAATAGGTTATGATGGCTATGCCTAAGGCTAGAGGTGTGCTCTAAAGATGATGTGGTTGGTAGCAACAAGATTGATAGGGTTTTGGTGGATTACGAGAAGAAATACGACAAAAGGTGTAGTAGTACAATTTTTCATCGAAAAATTTCAACAAGATAGATGCAATTTTTTTGACAATTTGTGACAAGGATTCAAGTAAAACTCAAGGGAGATCCATTGGTAAGGGAAAACTAATATTGATAAAAAATTCATTAGAGAATACAACAGCAAGGAATTTGGCTTGATCAAGGAATACGAGAAGGTGCTACGGTAAAATTTTATGTCAAAGGTCCCGTAGAGTGGACGTAAAATATCAATGGTTTATATCAATAATTTTTGCATAAAACGAAAAGAAAATCTGCTGCTAAGGAAGGCCAAAGCTGTCGTAAAAAATTCATAGAAGATTGGGCAGAAAAATAATGGCAATAAGATCAAAACTAGGCAGTAGTATGCGATTGAATTCTGCAGCGTAACTTTCATCGTAAAGATGGCAACTTTACAATAATAAGTTCATACAGCAAAATAGGAACACTTTTTTTTTATTTTTTGGGTTAAGGATAACTAAATTACAACAGTAGTAAGGTAGAATACTAGAATCTGATGTAATTATTTGGGGACATCAAACTACGATAGTGGAGATGACGACGAAATTCGGTGACGATATAAGTAATTACGAGACTTGCTTGGACGACTGTGGAAGGATGATGGGTGGCTATGGAAGGGTAGCGAGATGCCAAGAACACTGCTTTGATATTAAGTATTAGAACCCTTATGGATTCTTAGCTTTGGTTGATCTCTATAGGGGATTGGCCTCCTTGGAACTCTATAGGGGTTCCTCCCTTAGTTTTCTGCATAATGACTGAAAGAAAATTGATCTATTGATGATAAAAATAGGGTCGAATACATGACTATTTATAGGACTTCTAAACCCCAAATCCTAATAGGATTCCTACTCAAAAGACTCCTCCTAATAACTCCTTAGCCGACTTCCACTTGGAGTGGTCGTTGGCTACAAGACTCCTAACTATAGTTAAACTCTAACCCTTACCCTAGTTGGCCTCTTTAACTATAGTGGGTGGCAGCTAGTTAGGTTTTTACATGGTGTATCCCCTATTAACCAAATTAAAATTAGGACTTAATTAGCTAGAGTCCTAATAAAGAGCACGTAGTCTGTCTTTCATATGCATTTCAAAGGCCTCCAACTTTGCATCGATCAGTTCTTCTTGTTGGGAAACCTATAATGGGTGCATCACATGCGCAGCGGAAATTAAAACAAAAATCAGTTTTCCATGCAGATCAAATCATCGTACAAAAGATTGGGATCGTGAGAAAAATATAAAAACCAAAAAACCACGATGTATGAGAGATTGATTTTACCTAGGGAGATCGTATATCCCTGTATTCTAGATCGGGATGGAGAAGATGAAGGAGGTCAAGCATCCTCCTCTTTAGCGGTATCCATACGATGGATCTCTGCAGCAAAACTCCTCCAATCTGATCTTACAACTCTTGCTCACAGGGAGGGAGGAGAATACGAGGTGGTGGCTAAAGTTGCAGCCTACCAACCAAGAGTTTCCCCTCCTATTTATAGAGAGCCACAAAAAAACTCTAGGGCTCCTGCCTTAGTGGGTATTAGATCTCCATCCAATTACCCACTAACCTTGTATTATTGGATCTCTATCCATTAATCTCCTTAGGCCTCTAATTGGGTCTTAATCAAGGAGCCCATCAGCATAGGGTCTCATCTAATGAGAATAGGGGCTAATTGGATCTCCATCCAATCCTCTATTCGCTGAAGCATCCACCATATGTGTGTGACCCTCTAGGCTCGATACCGAGCTGGCTGTGAGTTACTCCCATCAGAACTCCTTTTGATATAGTGAATTATTATCTCCATAATAATTCACTCAACTCATCGACTATGGACGTACTAGGCCACTACGCTATAGTCCCCAGACGGTATAGGGGGATCGAATCCATCGGACCTGTCTATCCATAGTTACTATGTATCTATAATCCCTCATCCAACTAATATCCCATAGACCGTATATTGGATATGGTACTGTCAGGTCACATACGGAATCAGTTTGTCTTGCTCTAATCGAATTCTACCAGAGAACTCCTCTCTCAATCCGAATGACCCTGGCCAAGGATTTGTCTAAGAAAGCATATATGGGATATTCCTCTTATGATAGTAAGACTAGATGATCCTCTATTGACACTCAATTTTCTTCGTAAGGTTGGCTACCAATCTTGATAACCAGTTGTACCAGATCTGGAGCTTTCCAAACCTGTAAGTTTAGCATCAAAGAAATGAATACTCATACAAGACATCCTTGGTGTCTCAAGTCTAAGGACCAGATACATAATTGGGACTATGAAATCACTGTATGATATTAGGTATCATTAACCATACAACATTCCATAAGCGGATCAATTGGTGAACTCATTCTCCAATGAGCACCTGTACTATATCCTTAGTGTCTCCACACAAGTGGCTATGAGACCAGCCACCTCCATCATATGGATGGGTATATAGTACACCAGTCTGTCCAGTTTATCTCGATGTCCCTCTCGAGTAACCTACGACCGAGATTATTTAGGATCTGTGTTTAAAGATGAATCAATCTTATTATCGTGATCTCATCACGATCCGATTCCTATTGCACAGAACCAAGGACATCATATTATATATGCTACATATAATATAATATGAGAATATGTCAATATTAATCATAAGCAAAAAGATTACGTAGTGTGTCACACATACCATCACTCGCGTGATTGGCTGGCAAGGCACTTGTAACTAGTAATCTCCCACTTGATCTAAAGCCAATCACTTATGTTTCTGATCCCCATCAGACCCCTGTGACGCTCAAATACAATCTGAGCCAGTAGCTTCGTCAGTGGATATGCAATGTTATCTTCAGATGGAACTCTTTCCATTGCTATGTCTTTACGGGCTATGATCTCTCTTATCAGATGGAACCCCCTTAGAATATGCTTAGACTTCTAATAAGACCTGGGTTCCTTCGCTTGAGCTATCGCCCCATTGTTGTCGCAATATATGGGAATTGGTTCTACACTTCTTAGTACAACTCCCAAATCTTTGATGAACTTATTCATTCATACCCCTTCCTTTGCTACTTCTGCTGCAGCAATGTATTCCGCCTTTGTGGTCGAGTCGATAGTAGTATCTTGCTTAGAACTCTTTCAGCTTACTGTTTCTCCATTCATGGTAAAAACATACCCTAAATTTGACTTTCTATTATCAATATCAGACTGAAAACTTGAGTTTGTGTAGCCCTCAACCTAGAGGCTACCTCCTCCATATACTAGTAAAAGATCCTTAGTCCTTCTTAAGTACTTAAGGATATACTTTACTGCCTCCCAGTATTCTAAACCTAGATCTGCCTAATACCTGCTCGTGACACTCAGAGTATGTGCTATATCAGGCCTAGTACATAGCATCACATATATGATAGATCATATCGATGAGGCATAAGATATCTTATCCATGCTTGCCCTTTCTTCAGGAGTCTTTGGGGACATACTCCTAGAAAGTGATATTCCATGTCTCATCGATATGAGACCTCTTTTGGGATTTTCCATGCCAAACCTTTTGACAATGGAGTCTATGTACCTAGACTGGGACAAGCCAAGCATCCTTTTAGATCTATCTCTATAGATCCTAATCCCCAAAATATAGGATACTTCCCCTAAGTGTTTCATGAAGAAGTTTCTAGATAACCAAGCCTTTACTGTGGACAGCATTCCTACATCATTCCCAATGATCAAGATGTCATCCACATATAGCACCAAGAAGGTGATAGCGCTTCCACTTACCTTCCTGTATACACAAGGCTCATCTTCATTCTTAACGAAGTCATAAAATTTGATCATCTTATTAAATCTTGTGTTCCAACTTTGGGAAGCTTGCTTCAATCCATAAATTGATCTAAGCAATCTACACACTTTATCTGGACTCTCTTTGGATATGAATCCCTTTAGTTGTATCATATACACCTCTTCCTCGAGGTTGCCATTGAGAAATATTGTTTTGACATCCATCTGTCATATCTCATAGTTATAGTGTGCTATAATTGCCAAAATAATTCTAATGGACTTAAGCATAGCTACAGGTGAAAAAGTTTCGTCATAGTCAACTCCTTGTCTTTGACGATATCCTTTAGCTACCAACCTTGCTTTATAGGTCTCTACCTTTCCATCCACTCTGATCTTCTTCTTGAAGATCCATTTGCAGCCGATGGGTACAACACCCTCATGTGCATCTACAAGGTTCCAAACCTTGTTAGAGTATATGGAATCCATCTCAGAATTCATGATTTCTTATCACTTTCCGAAGTCTATACTCATAATAACCTCCTCGTAGGTCTGAGGATCAACATCCTGAAAGTCATCTCCACTGATATATCCCACATATCTTTCAGGAGGGTGAGATATTCTACTAGACCTACGTAAATTTAGAATTTATGTGTTAGGTACCTGAACAGATTCGGGCTCTGGAATGGTGCTTGAGCTAGGTTGGCTCGAGCTCTGGAATGGTGCTTGAGCTAGGTTCTCCAACCTCGCTCAATTTTATCTTACTCCCACTGTTTCCACTAAGAATATGTTCCTTCTCAAGGAACACAGCTCTCTTGGCAACAAAGATCTTTCGATCCTTGGGATGATAGAAATAATACCTGCAAGTTTCCTTTAGGTATCCCACAAATGTACATTATTCTGTTCTTGATTCTAACTTATTGGGGTTGTGTTTTCTAATGTGGGTAGGATAGCCCCAAATCTTAATAATTTTAAGATCGAACTTCTTTCCTTTCCATATCTCATATGGTGTAGACACTATCGACTTTGATGGAACTCTGTTCAGAAGGTAAGCTATAGTCTCTAGGACGTACCCTCAAAATGAGATGGGTAGGTCAGCGAAACTCATCATGGATCGCACTATAGCTAATAGCGTGTGATTCCTCCTTTCTGATACACCATTGAGCTGAGGTGTATAAGGAGGTGTCCATTGGGATAGAATTCCATTGTCCCTGAGGAAATGGGTGAACTTCGTACTAAGTACTCTCCTCCTCGATCTGATCGAAGAGTCTTAATACTCTTTTCAATTTAGTTCTCTACCTCATTCTTATATTCCCTAAATTTCTCGAAGGCCTCAGATTTGTACTTCATTAAGTACACATGCCCATACCTAGAGAAATCATCAGTGAATGTAATGAAGTATGAGTAACCACCTATAGCTTGAGTCGATATAGGACCACATACATCACTATGTATGAGTTCCAATAATTCGATGGCTCTCTCTCCAGTTCCACTGAAAGGAGAGTTGGTCATCTTCCCACGAAGGCAAGGTTCATAAGTTGCATATATCTCACAGTCAAATAGATCTAAGTATTCATCTTTCAGCAACTTTTGAATCCTTCCCTCATGTATATAACCTAGCCTACAATGTCATAGGTATGCATTATTCACCTCATCTCTTTTCCTCTTAGACATATTTATATTCATGATATGTGGAGAAGTGTCTAACACATATAAGCCATTTATTAGGTCCCCCTAATGATGATCTTATCATCCATAATTATTGAACAACTATTATTCTCAAAAACTAATTTATATCCACTAATTGTCAAACAAGATATAGAAATAATGTTTTGATAATAGAGGGAATAAAATAGCATGCATCTAATGCAATAATAGCTCCACCAGGCATATGTAGGGTGACCTCTCCAACAACAACTGTAGCAACTCTTGCTCTATTGCCCATCTTGAGGTCCATCTCGCCTTTGGCCAATCTCCAAGGTATTGCCAGAACCTACAACAAATTACAGATATGATAAATACTTCCGGTATTCAATACCCATATATTATCATGAAAATCTGACAAGTGGAGACTGGTCATGAATATACCTGAAGCTTTTCCAAGCTTCTGTCTCACCTTCTCTGCAAGGTAGTATATACAGTTCCTCTTCCAATGTCCATCTTGGCTACAGTGGAAGCATTGTCGTTTGTCATTTGTCGAGTATTTCTTTACCTTAGCCTTACCTAGTATTTATTTGCCCTTGCCCTTCTTAAGGATCTTGTTGGTCTTCCTTTTCTTTTTGGTCTCATCAACATAGAGAACTGGCTTCTCCTTCTTGATGGCACTCTCAGCTTCCCTCACAATATTGAGGAGCTCAAGGAGAGTCACCTCAAACTTACTCATGTTAAAATTCATGATGAAGTGAGAAAAAGAATCTGGTAGGGACTAAAGTATAAGATCAACGCACAGATTATCCTCTAGGACTATTCCTAGACCTATGAGTTTCTCAATCCACTCTATCATCTTTAGGACATGGTTCTCAATCGATATCCCTTCTGTTATCCTAGCTTAGAAGAGTTTCTTAGATATCTTATATCTTTGAGTTCTTTCTTGTTTCTCAAACAGCTGGTGGAGATGAAGAATGATAGAATCTGCATCCATACTCCCATGTTGCCTTTGTAACTTAGGAGTCATGGAGGCCAACATGTAACATTTTGCTAACATGGAATCATCTATATACTTCATATAGCGAGCAATCTCATCCTCGCTTGCCCCTTCTTCCGGTGTGGGTATGATTATATCAAGGACGTATGCGATTTTCTCCGCTGTAAGAATAATTATCAAATTACAGAGCCAATCTATATAGTTTGGACCAGTGAGGTGGTTGGCATCAAGTATACCACATAGGGTGTTTGTGAGCGATATGTTTCTGATAAAACAAGATATAGCAAAAATAAATAACATGCAGATTTTATAGAAAATACTAATTAAGATATGGACTTCTATCTTAATGTGCTCCCACTATTTTCTTAGTGAATCACATGACACCCTCGACACGTGAGACGAAAGTCTTCAACAGATTCCTAGTGGGGATCGGAATCCAATTGGCATCTTAGTGCAACCTCAAGGGACTCGACCAATTGCACTAAGCCCAAAAGGTAGGCAACTCTTGCCAATCACAACTCCTTCTGATTTCAATCATGTTCGGCCTTTAAATCATCATGGTCTCGAGGGACTCGACCAACCATAACGTTCAGTTAAGTCATCACCATCATTACAAGATAAGTCTGATTCAATGATATGCCCTCAAGGGACTCGACCAAGCATACCATGTCCTCAGGTCACTGGTGACATCTCTATGTCGTAGGCACGAACTCGATCACATAGATAGGTGAGTCTCAAGGGACTCGACCAACTCAACCTATGTCATGATTCAATTTCTTCCTATAATGATGGAAGGCCATATGGGTCAATCTTATTACCTCATGCTTATCGACTTAATATTATCTTAGGAGGAGTTTTGGTTTTCTATCGATCTCCTAATATGTCGTGTCACACATATACATATTTAATATATATCTATATATATATATGTATTAGGTGCATAACATATCATATATACAAGCCACACCGAATGATCATGAGCCGTCACCTAATATGATTAAGCCCGAGCCAATGGGCCTAATCACTCACAATAGGATCTATGTGTGCATTAGCGCATCTCAATGCCCTGTGATTATTGATCTCGTCATCATCGGTTTCGTCAGATCATCGCATCACCATGCGTCATGATCTCCTGCCATGGCATCGTGGGTCCCGCTATAACCTCCACGCTCCCGCTGCGCCTCTCCATGTAATTACAAATAATCACAGGCATGTAGGCCCCAATAATAATAATAATAATAATAATAATAATAATAATAATAATAATAATAATCATAATTACACACATCACAACACATGGCTTATGATCATCATCCACATTAGACATCACATGTACATTACATCATAGGTAGAATTACTAGATATATATAATAATTAATCAAATTATTTAATTAATTATTTTTTAAAAAATCAAGATAAGCTCGAATTTTTCAGAATTATCAAGGGTATTTTTGTAATTTTGGATGAGAGGATAGTCCTCGAAATTTTTAGATTGTTGAGGGCATTTTTGAAAGTTTGCACATGAGGACAGTCCTCGAAATTTTTAAAAATCAGAGGGGCAGGATCATCCTTTTTCTTAAAAGGATGTCCTAGCCCTCTCCTTGCCCCCATCTGCGCCACTCGCCGCCACGCTCTATGCAGTCACAGCACTTGCCCATCGGGCCACGCCAGCTAGGGTCAGGCTATGGGCAGCGAGTCCCTCGGAGCACGCGCCGACCACCGCGGGTTGGCGCCCTGGGTTGGCCGCGCCTGCGTGGCCGCCCATGAGGGTTGTGGCCCTTGCGGTGGTCGCCTTGGGGGCCCGCTACGCCGCCCGCTCGACAGCCTGCGGAAGGCCTTGGATGTAGCCGGCCGCCCCTGCAAGGGGGTTGGCCGTGGCCATGCTCGGCTGCTCCTTGCACTCGCTTCTTTTGCTACGAAAACGTAGCAAGAACGCGTAGAACGATTCTACGTGATTCAATTTCATCACATGCAGTTTAAAAACAATCTTTCATACGAAAACCTGGCTCTGATACCACTGTTGGGAAACCTACAATGGGTTATCATATGCATAGCGAAAATCAAAACAAAAATTGATTTTCTATGCAGATCAAATCATCATGTAAAAGATTGGGGTCGTGAGAAAAATATAAACATCGAAAAACCACAATGTGTGAGAGATTGATTTTACCTAGGGAGATCGTATATCCCTGTATTCCAGATCTGGATGGAGAAGATGAAGGAGGTCAAGCATCCTCCTCTCTAGCGATATCCACATGATGGATCTCTGCAATGAAACTCCTCCAATCTGATCTTGCAACTCTTGCTAAGAGGGAGGGAGGAGAATAGGAGGTGGTGGCTAAAGTTGCAGCCTATCAACCAAGAGTCTCACCTTCTATTTATAGAGAGCTACCAAAAAACCCTAAGGCTCCTGCTTTAGTGGGTATTGGATCTCCATCCAATTATCCATGAACTTTGCATTATTGGATCTCTATCCAATAATCTCCTTAGGCCTCTAATTGGGTCTTAATTAAGGAGCCCATTAGCAAAGGGTCTCATCTAATGAGAATAGGGGCTAATTGGATCTCCATCCAATCCTCTATTCGCTGAAGCATCCACCATATATGTGTAACCCTTTAGGCCCGATACTGAGCTGGCCGTGAGTTACTCCATCAGAACTCCTTATGATATAGTGAATTATTATCTTCATAATAATTCACTCGACTCATCGACTATGGACGTATTAGACCACTACGCCATAGTCCCCAAACGGTACAAGGGGATCGAATCAATCAGACTTGTCTGTCCACAGTTACCATGTATTTATAATCTCTCATCCAACTAATATCCTAGAGATCGTATATTGGATATGATACTGTTATGTCACATATAGAATCAGTTTGTCTTGCTCTAATCGGATTCTACTAGAGAACTCCTTCTCTCTCAATCCGAATGACCCTAGCCAAGGATTTGTCTAAGTAAACACATATGAGATATTCCTCTTATGATACCGAGAGTGGATAATCCTCTATTGACACTCAATTGCCTTCGTAAGGTTAGCTACCAATCCCGATAACCAACTGTACCAGATCTAGAGCTTTTCATACCTGTAAGTCTGGTGTCAAAGAAAGTACTCATACAAGGCATCCTTGGTATCTCAAGTCCAGAATCCAGATACATAACTGGGACTGTGGAATCACTATCTGACATTAGGTATTATTAGTCATACAACATTCCATAAGCGGATCAATCAGTGAACTCATTCTCCAATGAGCACCTGTATTATATCCTTAGTGTCTCCACAAAAGTGGCTATAAGACCAACCGCCTCCATCACATGGACAGATATATAGTACACTGGTCTGTCCGGTTATCTCGATGTCCCTCTCGAGTAACTTACGATCGGGATTATTTAGGATCTGTGTTTAAAGATGAATCAATCTTATTATCGTGATCTCATCACGATCCGATTCCTATTGCACAGAACTAAGGACATCACAATATATATGCTACATATAATATAATATGAGAATATGCTAATTTTAATCATAAGCAAAAAGATTATACAATGTGTCACACATGTCATCACTCGCATGATTGGCTTGTAGGGCACCTGTAACTAGCACTTCTGATATCATGGTCATATTACTCCAGATCTATAAAATCGATGTCCTTATTTTGATGTCGGGTTAAGGGCATGGATCGATGGTAGAAATAGACAAGGATTAGGGGTGAAGGGCTGCGGTAGGTTGTTGTTTGGGTGCGGTTTGTGCTATTGTTTGAAGGTGTTATGGAGGCTATAAAAGGGGTTCAGTGGCAGTGTTATGGATAGCAGTTTTACGATGAAGGAATTCCAGTAGTGTGCCAAGGATTTTAAAAAAGTTTTTCTAGCAAGAAGTGTATGAGGATGGCAGTAAGTAAATAGAAATATTGATAGCAATTAAGTCAGCAAAGATAGGTTAGATATGTAGCAATAACACCGAAAAGTATGGCAGCAAAAATTTTTTCGAAGAGACAATAGTTTCATGATGAAAGTTCCAGCAATATGCCAATAGATTATGGATAGTTTGACAGCAAAAAATAGGTGATGGTGACAACAAAGTCGATGAAAATATAGATAGCAATTTGGCAATAAAACAACAGAGATGGAGCAAGAAACACTAATTTTTTTTGCAATAGAATTCTCATTGACATAAATAGTAGTTTTACGACAAGGAATTTCGGTAGTATGCCAATTATATGGATGATTTCAATAGTAAGGAATCCATAATAAGGATAGCAAAGCGGATGTAAATATTGAACGGAATATGGCTGCAAGATAGTATGCGACATATGTAGAAAAGTTACGTCGATGATGAAAGATCGTTGCAACAATTTTTACGATAAAGATAAGGACGATGCAATGAATTACAACAAAAGTAATAGCAATTTTTTGTATTTTTAATAAGTAATTACAGCAGTAGTAAGGTCTGCGAGATGGAGCAATACTAGATCTTGACTGTAGTTGTTGCGACGGCAATATATATTAGATCTATGGTAGAGGGTGATGATGGTAGAGTCGACAGCAAGATCAGCAGTTATGAAAACTGCTATGGATGATGGTGAGGCGATTAAAGATAGCAACGAAGGTGGAAGAGCAGTGGGACGCCAAGAACATCGCTTTGATACCAAATGATAGAACCCCATAAGATTCTATTGTTGGATTGATCTCTATAGGGGATCAGCCTCCTTGCTAGTCGGCCACAAAGGCTAAAGAAAAGTTGTATATTGCTTAATCAAAAGAAGGGTGTGGCTACATGCTTATATAGGACTCAAAACTCTAATTCCTAAAGAGACTCCAACTCCTACTCCCTAAACCCTAGTAGCCTCCTCTTAATAATTTAGTTGACTTCCATAATAGGGTGGGCAGTGCCTACAGCTAGGGTTTTATTCCTATGACTCAGGATTTTATTTACATGAATTAGTTGAATAGGATTGGACCCTGTTAGGATCCTATCGTTGATCCACTTTCGAAATGCTGATGGTTAATGATATCTAATGTCAAATAGCTATTCTATATTCTAAGTTGTGTGTCTGATCCCTAAATATGAGATACCAAGGATGTCTTGTATGAGTACTTCTTTCTTTGATGTCGGACTTACAAGTCTAGAAAGTTTCAAATCTGGTATACTCAATTATCGGGATTAGTAGCCAATCTTACGAAGATAATTGAGTATCAATAGATGATCATCCACTTTTTGTATCATAAGAGAAATATCTTGTGTGTTATCACTCAAGTAAATCCCTAACCAGGGTCATTTGGATTAAGAGATGATGAGTTCTCTCGGAGAATCCCATAAGAATGAAACTCTAATGGATTTTATATGTGACTTGACAGTACCATGCTAATATATGATCTCCGGGATATTAGATTGATCATATAGATATATGGTAATTGAGGACAAATAAGTCCTATAGATTAGATCTCATACACCGTTTAGGGACTATGTCATAGTAGCCTATTATGTCTATAATCGATGAGTTAAGTGAATTGTTAGGTGATAACAATTCACTGAGTCAGAAAGAGTTCTTATGGGTAGAACCCATGGCTAAACTGATATTGGGCTAGAGGGTCACACACATATGGTGGATAATTATAAGAAATAGAGGGTTGGATATGACTTATCCAATAAGCCCCTAGTGTCATTTGATGAGACCCAATATTAATGGACTCCTTGCATGAGGCCCAATTAGAGACAAATTCATATTATTGGTAGAGATTCAATAATATAAGAGATTAGGATAATTGGATAGAGATCCAATACCCACTAAGGCAAGATCCGTTAGGGTTTTGGGGCTCTCTATAAATAGGAGGCAGGGGCAGCCAACAAGGGTGATAAGCTACATCTTTGGCCACCCTCTCCTATTCTCCTCCCTCCTATCTCTTCTTAGCTGACCACAACTCTCCTTGTTGTGTGAGGACAGCGAAGACGAAATGAGTTCTTCTTCCATATTCGCTGCAAGGTGGTGCACAAAAGCTATGAAGAAGGTGCACAAAAGTTGTGAACTTTTTACTGCGATTTGAGGAGTAGTTCTGCATCGATCCACCATATGTTTATCGCTAGAGAGGATGACATCTGACCTCTCTAATTTTTATCTATTAGATTTAGAAGTTTCAAGAATATACGATCTCCCTAGGTGATATATCTCACACGATTCGTAGTTTTTGGGCTTTTTTTTTTTGCACACCAATCATTACATGACGACATGATAAATATAGAAATCTTTTTGTTTTATTTTTTCCTTACACATGTGATGCTCTCATGGTTTCCCAATAAAGACCATATCTCTACTTCTAAAAATTTTCTACTTTTCTAGATCCTAAAGCTTGAAACTAAATTAATCATATGAATAGCAAAGAAAAATATGTTCTTTCATCTTACTATCCAACTTGGACCTATCAATATTTAAAATATGTGCAAATGCACGATAGCCAAACACTCTCAAGTACTCTATAACATCACCATCTAAAGTTGTATAGGGTGACAAATGGATCACATCGTCTACAGTCCTCAAAGCCTTATCCCAAAACATTTTGGGTAGCTTGGCCTACGAAAGTATACATCTGATATTTTCCATCATGTTGTGGTTCATCTTCTCTATAACTGTATTATACTAAGTTGTACTAGGAACTGTTATCTCATGTTAGATGTTATGTGACCTACAATAATCATCAAGCAATCCAATATACTCGCCACTATTATCATATCTTATGTATTTCAATTATCATTTTGTCTTCCTTTAAACTCTAGCCTGAAACTCTTTGAAAATATTAATAATTTGATCTTTAGTCTTTATAGCATAGACTTAAACTTTTTTAGAAAAGTTATTTATAAAAGTGACAAAATAAAATGCATCACTAATACCATAAACATTAATAGATCCACTAGGAGTTTTTATCCTCAAAAAATCACATACATCTATATAGACACAGTCCTAAGCATGTATTTTTCTAGATAAAATAAGACTAGAAAAGGAAACTTTATATTATTTATCAGCTAAACAATTAGTACAAAGGTTCAAACGTATACCTCTGAGGTCTAACAAGACTTCTCTCTTAGAAAGAACTTGTAGCCCCTTCTCGCTCATGTGTCTCGGTCGCCTATGTCATAACTCCATACTGAAGTCTTTATTCGCCTATGCCACAACTCCCAGCTGAAGTTGTAACACCCCTTAATCCGACATTGGAAAAAGTAAGAACATATGAATGCCTTATAAGGGATGATGAGTGTACTATTGGTAACTCCTGGCTCGAGCATTTTGGCCAGTGGTTTGGCCAAACTGAAGCTATCAGGATAGTTAGCTCATCAACCCGGGTCGTGACATTTGGTATCAGAGCTGACCTCGTATTCGGGCATAGTGAGGGGACTTGTTACTTAGCTCATGGTGACAACTTCTACCAATGAATTAAGAAGTAAAAATACTTGCAACTCATCATCAAAAGATATTTTCAAAGAGGATAACTCTGTATTTTAATCAAATGCTCGATAACAGAAGCACCCTCTTTATATTTCAGGTTCATAAGTTTTCTGATCAACAAAACCTTGTTGCTAGCTATTTTTCACTCATAAAGACCTTCCAACTTTTTCCAAGAGAGTGTACCAAACTTTCAATAGGAACATAGTGAAAGGCAATGTCATCAAGCTATTGTCGAATAAACTTGATTATTTTTTGATCTAACTTTTTTCATTCATCATCTGTCACAGTTGTGTGCTTTGCACTATCTTATTGCAAAGGTCCATAAAAATCCTTACAATATAAGGTCTTTCATTCTTGATTTTCATATCATCCAATTATTTTCGTTAACCATGCGAGAAACACTACCGGCTTCTATGTTCAGACATAAAAAATTAAATGTCACCAAAATCTACTATGATACCAATTTATAGGATAAAAAAAACTTTTATATGAATAAATATGAGTAAGCCATAACACACAATGAAAAAATTAAACGAAAATCATAGTTGTTGAACCTTGAATTTTGATGATAAAATAAATTGATGAATTTATGAATTAATATGCTTTTAAGATAAGTGATATATGAAAGACTTTGATCATAGACACGAATCATCATAGGGCAAATTGACAAAGTAGGAGAATCAAATAGGCCGTAGGAGTATCATATTAAAGATTAGGCGTCGGGCATGAGGATTGGTTGACATGCCGAATGATAGACTTCATGCCATGAGTTTGGGCATTAGGCCAGAAAGATCATGTGTTGTGCTAAAAGATCGAATGTTGTGGAAAGTTAATATGTTGATAGATCGGGCGATATACCAAAGATAAGGACGATACGTCGGAGGTTCAAACGAAGTACTAGATGAACAGACGACATGCAAGAATGCTGGACAATGTGCTGATTGCTTCATGGTTGTGCTAGATATATGATTGAGTTGTTAGGTCTTGATTGTGGTCGTTTAGAGTCAAATTAAGCTAGTAGTGGGCCAAAACTATGTCAACTTAATTTGGAGCCTATTAGGCCTAAATCAATGTTGAATTAGGCCTGATGAAAGGCTATCAATGACCTAGAATTGGTTTGGGTGGTGGTACAACCAGCCCAGACGATGGTACTACACAAATTATCAAAAAGCACTATTTATGCTTTTCTGGGCATTCCGGTGATAGTACCGCCACCTACCGATAGTGGCACCTAGACCGATGGTAGTATTGCTAGAGCCCATATTCTCGAGCTCTGTTTGATGGTAGTATTGCTTGGTGCCGGTAGTGGTACCATCGGTACTCCTAAAACTTGAGGATTTAAAATTTTGACTCTAATTTTAAAGCCATTAGGGGTATATAAATGTCCCACTTATTCCTGCTTAAGGAAGCACAAATAAGTGTGAAAAAAAGGTGAAAAAGAGAAAGAATCCTTGAGGTTAAAGCATTGTAAACTCTTGAAAGTGTTTGAGTCTCTTCCTCCTTAAGTTTAGCAATTATTCTAATAAGGTGTGAAGTCTTATGTTAAAGAGTTTGTAAAGGTTCTCTCTTGAGCTTGGTAAAAGGAGAAGGATTATAACAATGATAGTTAATATTCACCCGTTAGAATGAAGATCGATAATGAAAGCCGATAGCCTCAAGAGAAAATGAATCGCGAGTGGATATAGGTCGGGATGACCAAACTACTATAAATCAATTTGCATTTTCTTATTATTGCTTATTGATTTACTTTACTCACTACTTCTATTTTTTACTTTCAAGTGAAATACATTTTTGATTCATATTCTCATTCAAATTTTTTCAAATCGAATCTTTTTGCGTTAGCACTAATTCACTCCTCCCCTCCCCCCCTCTCAGTGTCATTATGATCATAACAACAGTCACATAGAACATTTAGATTTATATAGAAAATTCCTCCAATGCAAAGGTGAAAAATCACGAGACAAGCTAGAGAATCAAATCCACTATAAAATAATAAATATATAAATCTCATAGTCTCTTACCAAAAAAATCCGCTCAATAATTATAAGAGAAAACAGGGATATAAGAATTATGTCACTGTGTACGTTGCCCTTATCTTCTTCCTTTTTCTTCTTCTCTTGTTCCTCAATCCTCAACTGTCATTACTGTAGTTTCTCCCGGCCATGTCCAGTCGCAAGCCTTCTTTCAATTCTAGTGTATCTACTACGAGACTAGGTTAAAAGAAAAAATGTATAGGATAAAGAAAATGATTTAATAGTTGATTTGGACTATGAATTATTAAGACTCATCATAAATAGATTGAATTAATGGATCATGTGATCAATACTATGTACAAAAACAATCATAAGAGTTTAATTTATACGAATTCTCTTGTGCTTTCTCCAACTAACCAGAATATAATTCAATCATTGTTAGTTTTTTAATTTGTTAAAAAAACTTATAACCAGATATATAAAAAGAAGCCTTATACATAATATGACGGAGATTGCTTGAGACACCTAACATATAGTAGCGGGCCTTTCATATTGACCACAAGTAATAAACTATAAGGGCTCTAAGCAACAAAGCAAAGACCTTCACTTTCTTGACCTAGGAATTATTTTTTTAATTAGTAAAAAAAATCAAAGGACACAATACGGTCCCAATTAAACTGGTGCCATACGTGTTGCAATGGACAATGAAAAAAAAAATCTTGTTCATCCACATCTTAATTATTTAACATAAATAGTAAAATATGATTAGGATAAATGTTCAATTTAGCTAATATATCAATGGTAGATAATTATTTATGAAGTAATTTCCAACCGAACACCTAAACTCCTGGAATGATAGAGATTTTTCACATTTAATTCTAACAGTTATCTGCATTAGTATTATTGTTGTTAGAGGTCTTGAACAAGCTATATGTTGATGCAGTAGATGGTTGTGTTTGGTACTAATACTTGTGAACAGACTACTGATGAGAAGAGCTTGCAGATTAAATACACCTAGACCACATCTATAATAACACAACAATGCCATTGGCAAACTACTGATAATATTTCCTGAATACCTACTGTACTTTCACGGCAACAAAAATTCTCAAACGAGAACTAATATCGTATAGATGTTGGCTAACTGCTATGGAGGATTACTCTTGACAAGGAATGACTGTATATGACTAATATTTCTATAAATATTGAGTTAACATTAGATATATTAATATTTTTATCTAAAGATTAAATATTAATGATATTAATAGTTTATCATATTTTGTTAAAACTCAAAGCATTAATATTATTTTATATTCTACGGTGGTATTTCCGTCCATATATTCTCATGCTTCTAGTGTCTCTGTATTCTCTGGATCAAATTATTCAGGATGGTTAGAGCATGTGCAATTTACATTGGGCGTATTAGATCTTGACTTGACATTGCTTATTGAAAAGCCCGCATAATTAACTGACAAAAGTACTGTGGAACAAGTCAATAAAATAAAGACTTTAGACAGATCTGATAGGCTCAGTTTAATGTTCATAAGGATGACAATTGTAAATAATATAAAGACTTTATTCCTGATTGCATCTAGCATACGTGAATATTTAAAGATTATTAAAGACAGATTTAAATCTACTGATAAGTCATTGGCTGGCACATTAATGATAGAATTGACTACAGCTTAGTATGATAGTACTTGAGGAATTCAGGATCACATCTTCAATATGGCTGACAAAGCTGTAAAACTTAAGGCATTAGGAATGAATGTTAATGAATCTTTCCTTATGTAGTTCATTCTTATTTCTCTTCCTTCTCAGTTTGGCCCATTCAAGATTCACTACAATACAAATAAGGATAAGTGGGACTTGAATGAGTTAACTAGTATATGTGTTCAGAAAGAATTAAGATTAAGGCAGGAAAGTTCATATAATATACTGACTACTACTCATGGAGTTAGTAATAAGAAAAGAAAATCGAAGCATCATCCATCAAAGATATTTGCCTGGTCTGGAAGTGTTAGATAGACTATTGAAAAGAAAGCTATTACAGTAAGGTACTTCTTTAGTGGCAAGAAAGGACATGTAAAGAAGGAATGTATTAAACGTAAGACTTGGTTCGAAAAGAAAGGTATAAATTCAACCTTTGTATATTTTAAATCAAATATTGTAGAAGTTCTTTTCAATATATGGTGGATTGATTCTGGCGCTTCAACTCATGTTACTAATAATATGCAAGGATTCCTTTCAGTCTTAAAACCAAAAGAACATGAAAGATTCATAATTATGAAAAATCATTTCAAAGCAAAAGTAGTATTAGTATGAACTTATTGCTTATGCCTAGAGACGGGTCATCTAATGGATCTGAAAGATACATGTTTTGTTTCTACAATTTCTAGAAATTTAATTTCTCTGTCTAGAATTGATAAGTTAGGATATTGTGTTTCTTTTAATAATGGTAAACTCAGCATATTTTATGATTCAATAAAAGTTAGTTCTAGAATTTTATGTGATGGTTTATACAGAATTAATTTAAAACTTGAGTTTGCAAATACATTATTGATCCTATAATCAAGTATTAGAATGAAACACAATTTCAATAATGAAAGATCTTCTATATTGTGGCATAGACGTTTGGGGCATATCTCAAAGGAAAGAATTGAAAAATTAGTGAAGGATAATATTTTAGAAAATTTAGACTTCACTGATTTTGATGTTTATATAGATTGCATTAAAGGAAAGCAAACTAAGCATACAAAGAAAAATGTCACAAGAAGTAAAGAACTTCTTGAAATTATTCATACTAATATCTACAGACCACTCCATATTTCTTGTTTTAGTGGAGAATGGTATTTCATCATATTTATAGATGATATATCCATATATGACTATGTTTATCTAATATATAAAAGGTCTCAAGCCGTTGACATTCTTGAAGTGTATATAAATGAAGTCGAGAGACAATTAGATAAAAAAGTTAAAATTATCAGATATGACGAGGGTGGTAAATTTTATGACAGATATGATGAATCCATCAGAATATTGGTCCTTTTACTAGATTCCTAGAATAGTGGGGTATTTATGCTCAGTATGTATTACCAGGTGTGCCACAGTAGAACGGTGTTGCTGAAAGGCGAAATCATACTCTTATAGATATGGTTAGGAGTATGATGAGTTATTCCTCTATACCTGAGTCAATGTGGGGTGATGCTCTTAGGACAGTTATGCACATCCTAAACAGGGTTTCTAGTAAGTCAGTTTCATCAACTCCATTTGAGTTATGGACTGGTAGAAAACTCAGTTTGAGACATTTACATATTTGGGGGTGTCCTGCAGAGATAAGAGTATTCAATCCACATGAAAAGAAATTAGATCCAAGAATAATTTTTGGATATTTTATTGATTACCCAGAAAGATTCGAGGGATACAGATTTTATTGCCCTAATCATAATATAATGATAGTAAAATCTGGTAATGTAAAATTCAGAGAAAATAACGAAATCAGTGGGAGTCAAAAGTCTCGAAGGATTAATTTTGATATTGAGGAGATTCAAGCTTCTTCTCCTATATTATCCCCTATTCGAGAAATTATTATTCCTCAAATCAATGAGAGAATTAATGAGGGTGAAAAATAAAATAATATTAATAAATTCTTACGTGATGTTGATATTGCCGATAATAGTCTTGTAGAACAATCACAATTGGAAGATTTGAGAATATCTTAAAGAAAAAAGAAACATCTCATTTCTAATGATTATGTGATATATCTGCAAGAATTAGATTTTGATATAGGAATTAAAAGTGACCATTTATCATTTTCACAAGCCATAGAAAGTAGTGATTCTGAAAAATAATATGATGCAAAAGATGAGTTAAAATCAATAGACCAGAATGGTGTCTGGGAACCCATTGAGTTGCCCAATAATTGTAAAAGAATCGGTTGTAAATGGATCTTTAAGACTAAATATAACTCGATGGATAATATCGAATGATATAAAGCCAGACTTGTGGCCTAAGGTTTTTCTCAGAAAGAAAGCATTGACTACCATGAGACCTTTTCTCCAGTTTCTCGGAAGGACTCATTAAGAATCATCATGACATTAGTAGCTCATTATGATCTTGAGTTACACTAGATGGATATTAAAACAGTATTTCTGAATGAGAATCTAGATGAGAAAATCTATATGGAGTGACCTGAAGGATTCATAGAAAAGGGAAAGAAAAGTTGAGCTTGTAAATTTAAGAAATTCATTTATGACCTTAAACAAGCTTCCAGACAATGGTATATAAAGTTTTATGATACCATTACTTCCTTCGGATTTAAGGAAAACACTGTTGATCAGTGTATATATCTAAAGGTTAGTGGGAGTAAGTTTATTATATTGGTCTTATATGTGGATGATATATTGCTTGCCAGTAGTGATCTTAGTTTATTGTACAAAACCAAGATATTTCTCAATAAAAACTTTAAGATGGTTGATATGAATGAGGCATCCTATGTTATTGGCATTGAGATATTCAGGGACAGATCTCAAGGTTTATTATGATTGTCTCAGAAAGGTTATATTAATCATATCTTGGAAAGGTTTAATATGTAGCTTTGTAAAGCTAATGATACAAATGAAGAATATTCCTTATGGGTGTTCAATTGGAAGTCTATTATATGCTCAAACTTGTACAAGGTCAGATATTAGTTTTGTAGTGGCAATGCTGGGTAGATACAAGAGTAACCCAGGAATGAAACATTGGAAAGCTGCAAAGAAAGTAATGAGATATCTACAAGGGATAAAAGATTATATGCTCAAATATAGGAAATCAGATCAGCTTGAAGTAACGAGATATTCATATGTTGATTTTACAAATTACCTCGATAGTAGGAAATTCACTTCTGGATTTTGTGTTCGTGCTAGCTGGTGGGGTAATTTCTTAGAAAAGTGTAAAACAATCACTTATTGCATCATCTATGATGGAAGCTGAATTTGTGGCATGCTTTGAGGCCACAAATCAAGCTTTATGGTTGTGAAATTTTATCTCAGGACTTGGTGTGGTCGACTCAATTGTCAAGCCATTAAAGATATTTTGTGATAATACTACAGCAATTTTCTTCTCTAAGAATAGCAAGTACTCTAGTGGTTTTAAGCACATTGAGATAAATTACTTGGTAGTTAGAGAAATAGTCCAGAAATAACAAGTGTCAATTAAAAATTTGAGCACCACTATGATGATTGCTGATCTATTTACTAAAGCTTTGTAATGCAAAATACTTAAAGAACATATTCTTAGAATAGGGCTTGTGAGCAAGCCATAAAGGATATAGTGATACATGTTTAAGTGGATGCTATTATTGATATTTCTTTTGCATAATTAAAGTTGTTTGTTTCTGCTATCCTGTTTGTGTTTATGATTATGCATATTATGATTGAATGCAAGAAATAGGATTGTCTTAACAAGACAAATTACAGGGGTCATTATAGACTATATAAGGAAAGACTAACAATGTTGTACTATATAGAAGGAAGTATGACATTGATGATATACAACAGCCATGACTCACATTAATAGTTGGACGAAATATAGTATTATTATGCTTATTTGACTTATTGGCTTATTTTTAAAATCATGGCTATGTATAAAATATTTTTTTAATTTTCAGAATCTAATTATATAAATTTATTTTTAAATAAATTTTATTTTATTTATTTTGATTTTAGATATCTTTTGTATCTTATTAATTAATGGGTCAAGTGAGAGAATATAAGATTATGTGATCATTTATTAATTAAATAAGATATATTATAGATTAATTAGATTCTGATAAAAGATATTAGTAAATATTCAATAAAGTCCATATTATATTGGGATATTTTAGGGGATGCCCTTGATGGAAAGAACTCTCATAATAACTTACTCTAGACCTTCTACTCTCCCCTATAAATAGACAGGACCTATTATAAATCTATTGTACAGAAAGACACAGTACAGTAATAGGGAATAAAGTTAGAGATTATGGTTATTCTCTCGATCTCTCCAAAATCATCAATTATAGTGATCCTATGAAAGCAAGAGAGGAGAAGGGGTTTAGATTTATTCTAGTTCTTCTTACAGATCAATATTCGGCGTTATTCAGATCTGACAGACGATGCTCTTGAAGATCTAATTGGATCTTAATCAGATAACATCTAAAGGTACGTATAGTAAATAAAAATCGTATTATTTAATTTTAAATTTTAACATAATAATTTTTTTATATAATAATTTATATAATTATAATCTATTATACCAACATTGCTTTTACTCCCTGAAATTATTGATGATCATCACCCGAAAGGTTGACGTAACTTAACCTAACCTCGACTACTTCACAAGAAAGAGAAAAACTTCGGAGGCATTGATGAGCGCTTAAAGACGCTTTGCCTGTCAGAAGACCTATATTGAAAGTGAATTCCATGACAAGTATCAAGTAGAATAGGTATAACAAAAAAGGAACGATTGAGCCCGTATATTGTGTGGACCAGCTTATTTTATATAGTCAAGTTTTCTTGACTACTTATGGTTTTAGAAATATGCCTCGGAACAGAATAATAATCAAAGAATACTTTTACCTTTTGATTCCATTTATATTATAGATTTTTTTTAGTTGGGTTTTGTCCTGTTCATTATTGTGGCGATCACGTACCAATTTATGGTTTTGAGTAAATATTTTTCATATCACTTATCGAGATTATAATTTGTGAAAGTATAGTGTTGCTGTGAATCTCTAAGATGGGATATGAAAACGATGAAGGTTATGTCTGGTTGTAGTTAACATCAGATGTTAGATGTCAAAAGCACAAATATTAAAGTGATGTAGTCTATCCAAGAACATTATGAATCATTATTATTAGTGATGACAAAAGATTAAGTACCCTTGCTACATAATTTTTTTAACATCTAAGTCAGCGTCCCTATTCCACAAGAGTTTATTGAGTTTTTCAATATATAAGGTCGGACCACCTACAGAAAGCATTTATCTAATTAATATATCAACTTTCTTATTAGTTTCATCTTTATTCCACATATACTAATTTTATGGTTGATTTTGATGATATGAATGTGGAAGATGTTTGGAACATTCCAGCTCGACTCTGAGTTATGTACGCAAGAAGTTTGAGGTGATCGAAAAAAGGATTTGAATATTTGCTCGACAGTTGAGGTGGACCTAGGTGTTTTCTCTAAGATAGATATGCACAAAGAGCAAGATTGGAGGAGTTTTTCAAGGTAATCCCTTTGATACAAATCCACTTACTAGGTTAAAGATTAAGAACTTAGGGAAGACAACAACAAGGAGTATCAAATTTATATGTTATCTTTTTTATCTTTATATTATCTCATATTCATACTTTTGTTATGCTATATTTTTACTATTTATGATTATTTATGTATTTCATTCTTACTTTTTGTATGATATATTCTATATTCTGATAGTGTGAGAGTTTTCTTCGGTAACATGTGATATATATATATAATTCATCGTATGAAAATTACGTTCTTGGTGGCCATATTAAAAGGGCCGGTCTTCGGCCCTTTTCACTGTTCGACCCAACGACTACCATTAGACCGAACTTGCCTTCGCTGTTCCTGTGCTCCGAACCATATGGGAGCCCCTCTCGACATCCCCTCCTATGCCGCCCTGCTCGACGCCGCCTCCGCCTCCCGCGACCTCGCCACCCTCCGCCGAGCCCACGGGCGTCTCCTCGTCCTACGTCTGGCTCACCATCGGTTCCTTCGTTCCAAACTTTGTGCCGCCTACGCACGCTGCTCCCGCCTTTCCGAGGCACGCCACCTCCTCCTACTCTGCCCCCGCCCCTCCGCCTTCCTCCTCAACTCCCTCCTACGCGCGGACGCCCCCCGCGCCGCCCTCCTCCTCTTCCGCCGGATGCTTTCCAGCCTCTCCCCGCCCCCGGACACCCGCTCCTTCGCCTCCGCCCTCCACCACGCCGCCGCCCTCTCCTCTCTCCGCGTCGGTCGCCTCCTCCACGCCGCTGCCTTCGCCTCCGGTCTCCTCCTCGACCCGGACCCCCTCGTCCCCAACTCCCTAGTCGCCATGTACTCCAAGTGCGGCGACCTCGTCTCTGCCCGCCGCGTGTTCGACCGCATGCCCCGCAGGAGCGTCGCCTCGTGGACGGCCATGATCGCCGCGTGCGGGGCCCACGGACAGGCGCCGGATGTCGTGGCGCTGTTGGGGGATATGGTGGCCGATGTGGGGGAGGCCGGGTTGGACGGGGCGGCAATGACAGCGGTCCTGGCGGCGTGCGCGAGGGGAGGCGCCGCGGAGGCGGAGGTGGGACGGCGGGTGTTCGAGATGATGAAGGAGGGTCGCTTCGGTGGGGTGCGGCCGGTGGTGGAGCACTACACGTGCATGGTGGACATGCTGGGGCGCGCGGGGCGGGTGGAGGAGGCGGAGGCGCTGATCGGAGAGATGGACGGGGAGCCCGACGACGCTCTGTGGGCAGCGCTCCTCGGCGCGTGCCGGGGGCATGGCCAGCTCGACGTGGCTGAGAGAGTGGCCGACCAGGTCTACGGGCACACTGGTTGAACCCGTCCAACCTACCAATTGATCAACTTCTGCGAGGCTACAGCCCACAGATCTCCTTTATTGAAGGCTTAAAGAAGCTGTCGCAGATGAGAGAAGCCAAAACAAAAGAAGTGTGAGAAGGTGGCAATTTGTAAGCACAATTCCCTGTTAATTATAGTCTTAATTATTACCATGCACGCTAATAGCAGTCTTGTCAAAGCTTTATGGAATCATCATATGATATCATAAGCTTACATGAGTCACTAATTAGCTCGATCATGAAAGGACTTATAGACAAAGGTACCGAGATATTTCTGCATGGTAAATGTCATATTTTTCTTGCTGTATTCCTCATTTTATGAGCAGATGCTACATTGACCATTTTTAAGAAGAGCTCCATAACCGATGTTAAAGCAATTTATATCTTAATAAAGGAAATAATGATAGATGTTTTTATTTTTCTAAAAAGAAATGCTAACACATAGTACAAGTTGTAGGACGGGACACCATTATACATCCCGCTCATATTCCCAAAATAAATAAGGTGATAAAAGGAAAAATTAATAAGCCTACCGTATTTTTAATCAACCAAGAGGAAAGTATATAAAATATACGTGAAATAAGTAAATAGATAAAATACGATATTGTCCCTCAAGTTATCCTATAAATATTGTTGTTATTAATTATAAATCTGTATCTAGTTAATGTAATTTAAATTCAAGCTTCAAATTCGTTATATCGACCGTTATATAAATTATAAAGGATTCTTTTTCTCCTCGGTCTCTTATCCAAAGTTATGTATGAAATAGATGTGGATATGGTTTTATATGCTGCTAGACAAAGTCAACCACTTGAAAGCGGACGCGTTCATCGTTGGACCGATCCATGTGTCCTCTTCGAGCTCTCCCGGCATCAACACGTACTACCTTCCTCCATTCAACGTGGGGATCTGCATGACAACGAGCTCACCGCTTCACAAGGTTTATATGCCATGAACATAACGAAACCCCGGACACAATTCTTGACAGTCTGCAAGCCAGAGATCGGTGTGAACAGTGAGTGCAACAAGTGCCGCCATGGCGTCCACTCATGTCGACGTTCCCGGAAAGCCCACCGAGACCGGCACCGCCCTCCTGGAGACGGCGGCCGCTGCCATCCAAGGCTTCGATCCCATCAACAAGATCCACCAACACCTCTGCGCGTAAGTCTCGTCAACCTCATAGGCCGGTTGGTTTTCTTACTCTCTGTCGCTGCTGTTAAGAAGGTTCCGGTGCAGGTTCCACTTCTACGGGGACGACATGACGCGGCAGGTGGAAGCGCACCACTTCTGCTCGCACCAGAACGAGGAGATGCGGCAGTGCCTGATCTACGACGACGAGGGGCCGGGTGCGAAGCTGATCGGCCTGGAGTACCTTGTATCGGAGGCTTTGTTCCTGGCGCTGCCGGACGACGAGAAGCCGCTGTGGCACTCCCACGAGTACGAGGTGAAGAGCGGGATGCTGTTCATGCCGCAGGTTCCCGGCGCCGTCCAGCGCCGGGACATGGAGCAGGTCTGCAAGACATACGGCAAGACTTACCATTTCTGGCAGGTGGACCGCGGCGATGAGCTCCCACTCGGCCTTCCCCAGCTCATGATGGCCTTCACCCGAGACGGGCAGCTGCGACACGAATTAGCTAAAGGTTTGCAGCAGTACTGTCGATCTCCTCATGACTTGTTCTTTAGGTCTATTAATTCGCGTATTGCTGCAGATATCGAACGCCGGTACGAGATCTCTTTTGAGGAGGAGAGGGAGAAGAAGAAGTACATGGCAGGTCCAGATCATGGCATTCACCCACTGGCTAATGGAGCAGGGAAAGGGCGGAGATTGGAGCTGAGAGAGGTGGATGTTCCTCCAGTTGGTTCTGTGCCAAGAGCCTTCTCTTGATATGAATGATACCTTGTTGGAGTCGGTAATCATCGGTCTAAGTTATTACATACCTGCTCTTTATTTAGTCTGTGTGGTGCAGTTTCTTCTCGTTGTTGGTGTGTCAAATATTTTGGTCTGTTTTTACAGTGGCAATAAAGTGCATGCTTTCAGAGATATAGTGAGGTTATCTGGGTAAGATGATGAAGATTTTTTAGCTATCAAACATGTATAACCCCATAATGTCAAGAGTATTAAACATGGTTTATATTCTTATTTTTCTATCAATCATTGATTGTTGTCACTTGATTTATTCTTTTGTATGAAATGAATTATCTCCCTCTCATTTTCTGATTCTGAGATGTCCCCGTCTCAAAATATTTTATAAAATTCTTTTGAATCTTCTCTGCCTCATCCTGAGATATCCGTCTCAAAATATGTAATAAAATTTATTCATACTTGTGATTGGAAAATATGATTTTCATGAAAAAAAATTTATGTTGTAATTTTTCAGAATTGTCATGTCAAGTGTTCATATGATCAATAGCATAATCTAATTTATTTTTTCTAATTTAATCTAAGATTAAGATTCATTTTAATCTATTATAATTTTGGTCATGGACGTTTTTCTGATTTATTTATATCTAAAATAATTTTTATATTTTTAAAAAATAATATATAAGTTATTTTTGTCAAGTTAATAGATGTTTGCATATTTGCATAAATCGTATGTTGATTTTATAATAAATTATTAATATAATAATATATATAATTTAATTTTTTTTAAAATATTATTTTAGTTCGTATAATTTTGGTGATGGATCTTGTATCTAAAATAATTTTTATATTTTAAAAATATAATATATAATTTTTTTGTAAAATGTGAGTTGATAAATATTAAAATTTGTTTATTTGATATGTTAATTTATAATAAATAATTAATATAATAATATATATATAATATAAATTAGAAAATATATATCTTGTTGAGGTAGAGGAAGCACTGGAGGTTTTGGTGACGGATAAAAACAGAGAAGTAGAGATAGGAGAAGTTGATGACAGAGGTGTGGAAAAGCTAGATCACTATGTCGTAGGTATGATAGGTGGGAACATAGGAAAGGATGGGGTAGGAGGTGGTAGGGATAAAAATATGAAGGAGGAAGATGGATAAGGATATCATTGATAGTGTTGAATTGATCGACACATGTTTACTTGAGGTAGGATCATAAGTTCTTGAGCTTGTCGTTAGCATGGGAGAGACTGCGTACGTATGACATTTTGCTAGACAATAATGATTCGGGATTAAAGTTAGTAATTACTAATAGGACTATGTATCCTCTTATCAATAATGGTGGTTATAATTTTTTAATTATAAATCAATATGTTACGTAAGTGAATTTTAATGTTTGTTAGCTCAAACTTAACGAGGAATAACGTCTGTTTGTTAAGCGATAAGATTATTATTAAGTGATAAGATTATTATAACAATTTGTAGTTAGGCTGTTGAGGAAAATCCTCAACAGTCTTATCCTTTCAATATTTTATTCTCCTATATAAATAGGTACAATTAAAGAATAATCGATGTACTTCTTTTCTTTGTTTTCAATACAGCTTTCTTTAGTTTCTATCATGGTACCAGAGCACCTTGCCTAGAGCAAGCTCTTTTCTCGCTGTCAAACGATAGTAAGTTTTCACCATTTCTAGCTGCGTGCAGAAGCTGTCGTCGACTCCTACCCATCTACTGTCGCGGCACATCTGCCTCCTTTATCGACAGGAACCAACGAGATCGACACTGATCTCTTGGCATCATCTGTCCCTTTTCTGCAAAATCATATATGTGAAAGCTGGAGACGTATTCCTCCAGTAAATCTTCGGTCGCGATCAACAGTTGCAACTACTCCTTCCAGTCGGCAACCTGCCATTGCCACCACCGCTACCACGTAGCCGCAACCCTCTTCATTCGGTGGACAGTGCCTCATCGATCTCCTAACATCGGTAGTCATCGGCTGCTCATTTCCTTCTTCGACGGCTGATTAACTCCTCCCTTCACTGTCTGCTTTTGCTCCCAGTCGAGGTTAAAGAGTTAAAGAGAAAAGTAGAAAGCTGCTACATTTGCTCCTAGCCGCCTACCCGGTAACAACAGCCTTCTCTGATATCTCTATTGCCTCCTATAGTGGTCTATTTGCATAGCCTACAGCCTTCTTTTTAGCACACATCAGATATATAAGTTATTCACCACCGCATATCTTTCGGAACCAAAAACGATAGTGCTTGGTATCATTTCCCCTAATGTCTTCATCTTCTACCTCTCAAGTTCCATTTATTGTTCTTGTAGGAAGTAATAGTGCTTCTCAACATACAGAGTTTGTATCTATTAATGCTGTTAGCCCTCATCCCCATTAAATTATCCAGAGGAGGAAACTACGCATCATAGCATGCTCAGTTTTCTAATCTCCTCTTTGGCTATGATTTAATAGGCTATGTTGATGGATCTTTCAGTTGTCTACTAAAAATGATCACCATCTTGGGGGCACCAAGTTCAGTATAAAATCCGGAGCACAAGTTACGGTTACGTCAAGATCGTCTCATTCTCCAAGCAATTCAAGCATCTGTTGTTGGGTCTATCGCACCACTTATATCTTCATGTGCTATTGCTGTTGAAGCCTGATGCAAGTTGCAAACTACATTGGCTAATCGTTCGCGCACTTGTATGCTCGGCCTCTTCTTACGACTCATGAACACCAAATAAGAGGGAAGTATCATTGGTGATTATCTCCAACATATAAAACTTATCATCGATGATTTAGCATTAATAGGGCACCACCTCAGTGATGATGGAATTGTTGTTCACACTCTTAATGGTCTTGGAGTTGAGTACAAAGAATTGGCAGCAGCAATACGGGCACGTGACTCATCGTTATCATTTGAGGAGCTGTCTGACAAGCTAAATGACTACGAGTCATATTTAAAGCGTGAAGATAAGGTTCCAGGCCCACCTATTATTGCTCAAGTGAGTCACAAATCAAAAAAGAAGAATAATCAGCATTCTAGACCTATTAACAAAGAACTTGGACAAGCTCTGTCCCAAGGAAGCAACATCCATCACCAACATGTCATGGGCTTAGCTGATTTTGCCTAAGTCGTGCGGCACCTATGCGTGTCCGTCCGCAAAGGTCAGCCCTCCCCGAGATCTCCTAAAGTCCCACAGACTTACAAAAAGAGAAAACGGGTTAGAAGAAGCAATTCCCACGGGATCCATAAGCAACTGCTCAAGAAAAACACTTTATAAAATCAAAATACACTATGGACATTACAAACTCAGAGAGGTTGCACACAAAGGATAATGGTCCACTATAGACCGAAGTCCTCACAAGTGCTTATAAGACACACTTGTATTTACAAGCCAAACTTGGTCATAAAGCAAATCAAACTAGGGCTGCTAAGCCTACTGCAAGTCCGCTTCTTGTTGTACAAGATATGTACCTAAATCGAAGGACACGGACAAACATAAGCATTTCATCGAACACCTTGTTTACATTGTTGTTTGTGATATTCTCCCCCACTTATTTCTTCGACGTCCTCATCGAAGCCACTGTAGACGCTGCATCTCCTCGTATTCTGTTGAATCTTTAATCTTCGCTTTTGCAACATGCCCTTTGGCTCCTAGCCACTCTCAGTTGTTGAGTAGTCGAACTCTAATCAATCCGCTTCAACTCACCAATCGAATCTGGTGTGAGGTTGGCTGAGTTGTGTTGATCCTTGTTGGTTCTCGCGATCCCTCTGATAAAGGAAAAGACCTGCCTTATTATGCGCCAGTATCACAGTATACTTATATTGCTTGAACTGGGTAGATGCTTGTTGGAGCTTTAACGAGCATTGTCTCACAGACTTTGAAGTTTTTAAGGTCCTTTCTCCATAATGTTTGCCCATTGAACCTTCTTCCGCTGTTAGTTGTCACTTTCAAGTATATTCGCATCACTCCCTCTTAGTCAATTGGGAAATGAAGTGGAATAACTACTCTCAGTAGTATTGATCACCAACGGTGAGGATTTGACAACCATTGTCTTCCATAAGCTTTCTTTGAAGGGTCACTGAACTTGTGCAGAGCTCCCCTGCTTGGATAAGTAAGAGAACTGGGATACTTGTCTTCACCCATTCTCTTCGTTGTTGAGAAAGTAAGGTTACTTGGCTTCGCTCACCTCCTCGAGTTAAGAGAATTGGGGTACTCGGTTTCGCCCATTCTCTCGAGTTGAGAAGACAAAGGTTACTCAATTTCGTGTGACAAAGGTTACTTGATTTCGCCTGCCTCCTCGAATTTATACTTCATGCATTAAGCTGGGTACTAACATTCACCTGCTCTTTGCTCACACTTCTGAAGCACTTGAAGTGGTTTCGCTACTTGCGTTGGGTTAGCTACTGTGATTCGCCTTCCCACTGCCATTGAACTTTTGGAATGCAAGAAGTTTTGCCCGGAAAGAGCAAAAAGTTTACCCCAACTTGGAGTCCCCCAACTTGGAGTAAGTCTTTGATAGATCTGATCACCTTTGGGATTATACCGTCTTCTTCATCACCTTTGTCGCTTACTCCTCTTGAGTAGAAAGGTATAGTACCATGTACTGCCTACTTCGTTCCTTGGTCGAGCACACTTGCATCAACCCGAAGTCCCTTAATGTCGGCTATCTGGATGAGAAGCCCATCGACATCGGTCTTATGAAGTTCCTTGGCCTCTGCCCTTCTGCCTTGTCTTGGTACTTGGAGTTTGCCTTTGCATTCTCCACCTCCTCGGCCCCTTTTACGACCAATGCTCTCCCTCCATGAGAGCAAGGGATCGATGACTGCACGGAAGTCCCGCATCTGCGGTACCATGGTGCTGCCAAGCCCATAGCACTACTATCCGTTACCTTGCATCTTCATCCCTTCCTTCGCGATCGGTAGATCTGCCTCTGTGGCACCGTGGAGCTCCTCAGTCCACCTCCTCTCTAACTTTTGGGTAGCTAAGCCCGTTGGACTCGTTGCTTCCTCGCCTTTAGACCACCCCCGACACCACCGTGTTCTCCTTGGTCGATGGAGAGACAGACTGCAACTATCATGTATGGCCTCTATCATCTTGTTGCAGGGCTCGCACAGATTCTGTTCTCCTTAGCTTCCTTGGTAGCAACGTTCGCTTACTCGGTCTTGTCTTCTGACTTGCCGGGCTCCCTTAAGCGAATGTGAGCATTGAAGCAATTCAACTCTCTAGCTACTCCGATTAATCAAGTCCCCTCCATAGGACTCACTAGTACTTGCAATCTGACTACTCTCTCGGTGGCACACAACCCCCATATGCTGACGACCAAGGCTGTCATCTAATGCAAGCTTCGATGCATACACACGGAAGACCCGCCTCTGCGGTACTGTGACATTCACTCCTTGAATCCACAGCCCTTCTTGCCGTTACATTGTTCACCGAAGTGGAGCTCCCAACAGCTCCTGATCATTCACATGATCACGTCCCCCTCCATGGGACTCACTAGTACTTGCACTTGGACTTCTTCCTCGGTGGTATACAGATCTCATATGCTGATGACTAAGGCTTTCATCCAATGCAAGCTTCGATGCGCACACAAAGACCCACCTCTGTGGTACTACGACATTCACTCCTTGAATCCATAATCCTTCTTCTTGTTGTGTTGTACACCAAAGTGGAGCTCCCAGTAACTCCTGATCATATCTCCGCATGATCTTTGTCCCTCATGGGACAAGATTGCCTGTATTGCATTGCCACAAACTATTCCACCACGATCCGCTGCACCATGTCGCCTCCTGGTGACATCTCCATTGCATACAGATTCTCGTGTGATGAACTCAGAGTACGACTTCTCCACGTGTGGCCTCTGTCAACACATCGTAGGGCCTCTGCCATCTCTGATTTTTAGTTCGCTCCCTTGACAATTCCCCTTCGTCCCCCCACTCTTGGGTTACACCTGGATGAAGCATAGCTCTAAGACAGTCCATCGCCTAAGAGCTCCTGAAGTCCCTTGACTTCGCTAGAGTTGGTGCATCATTGTCTGGATCTTGGGCCTCTATCCCCTACCAGCACAATCTTGCTATGCACCTCCTGTTCCTGACAACTCGAATGGCAACACTGTGGCATATTCTTCAAGAGTATCCGCCTCCGCGTCCTCTTGCCCCATACTAAGGTCTCATGATCCCAACTTTGCCTTCGCAAGTTGAATCACCTTAGTTACTCCATCAAATGCATCTCTGAGGTAGCTTGCATGTGCCTTGAAACTCCCTTCATCTTTGGCACCATGCAAAATAAGTCTGTCCCATCAGAATGGAGAACCCATAGAACAACATGATCCCACTCTTACCTCTACAAGAGTTCATGCCCTTGACCTCTGTCCAAGGAAAGCTCCGTGCCTCCGCTTCATGTTCCATCTTCTATGTCGACTTCCTTCATGCGGCTTGGATACTTCACCGAGTTCCACCCAAGTCACTCTGCTCCTCGATTTGCACTGAGTTGATAGTGGCCCTCACGTCCATCATTCCACGGGTCAGCCCTCTGTTGAGTTCGATTTCTGCATCGACTCTAAGTGTGCCTTCATATGATGTTGCCTTGGATTGCTCCCCCACTTGATCTCAAAATGCATCCACCAATGCATTACCTCTTTTGAGATCATGCGACAACTCTTCGTCGCTCACTCGGTCCGTTTAGCTTTGTGGAGATATAGCCTTGAGGAACTCTTTCTCAATATGTGCAGTCCGTTGCACATGATTCTCCCACTGGAGAACTAGGACTTATTCCTCCTGGATATCTATTCTGCTGGAGCAACTTTTCTCTTTACATACTTCCCACTAGAAGTTTTGGAGACCATCATCCCCTTTGGACTACTCCGTCTTGCTGAACTCGAGCTTTGTTCTGCCCCCATAAATGTACTTGCTAGATTGCGACCCTTCTCCAATATAGTCTCCACTGCACCCTTCAAGGTCTAGCAACATGCGGAACTTGTTTCATATTTCAGCCGCCTACGGACATATCTTTTCCATGTCGAAGAGAAAGTTATGATGCTCCATGACGCCGAGTTCTAATCGTGCCTTGGGATGGCCACGAACACTCCGTCATCCGTGTACAAGCCCTTGCATGAGTTCTGAATCCTTCGAGTTAGCAATTCCCCTCACCTCTGTGAGCTTTTGCACAACTCTTTCGGTCGTTACACAACACCTCCCACATTGCACGGTCTCATCTTTCACTAAGCACCCTGCTTTGCCTTGAGCACCGTTCCCACATTGCACGGTCTCATCTTTCACTAAGCACCCTGCTTTTCCTTGAGCACCGTCAAGTTTGGTTGCCAACGTCGAGCTATAGCTCGAACTCAACCATCCCAATCTTTGTGTGCTACGCATTCTTCTTCGCTTGCTTGTCCTCGTGGTGCCTCTCGCGCAAAGGGGTTGGCTATTCCTTGAATGCCAAACCAGAATGCCCGCTTCTCTGAGCGACTCCTTTCCCTACATCTCAATGTCCGTTTCTCCCAAACGGTTGTGCGTGCTGGCTATCCTCCACACAGCCTAGCTAGGTCCCTTACATTTGTATGGCAAGTGTTTCTGCATGTGCTTGTCCCGCTCTGATACTACATTGTCACGGGCTTAGCTGATTTTGCCTAAGCCGTGCAGCACCCATGCGTGTCCGTCCGCAAATGTCAGCCCTCCCCGAGATCTCCTAAAGTCTCACAGACTTACAAAAGGAGAAAACGGGCTAGAAGAAGCAATTCCCACGGGATCCACAAGCAACTGCTCAAGAAAAACACTTTATAAAGTCAAAATACAAATTATACCTATGGACATTACAAACTCAGAGAGGTTGCACACAAAGGATAATGGTCCACTACAGACCGAAGTCCCCACAAGTGCTTATAAGACACTTGTATTTACAAGCCAAACTTGGTCATAAAGCAAATCAAACTAGGGCTGCTAAGCCTATTGCAAGCCCGCTTCTTGTTGTACAAGATATGTACATAAACTGAAGGACACAGACAAACACAAGCATTTCATCGAACACCTTGTTTACATTGTTGTTCGTGACAAACAGCCTTGGCGTCCTACTCCCATGCCTCCAGGTAGCAATATCAACTATCAACAACCTTGGCAACCTGCTCCTATGCCTCAATAATGCATATTCTGTTAGCTATGTGATAAGGTTGGTCACTCCGCTAAGGTCTGTCGGTCTCGTCCTCGACCTTCTGCTACTATGACCCAAGCACATCTTGTTGCTGCCCTGACTTCTGATCAACATTCCTGGGTTATGGACTCTGGCGCCTCCCATCATATCACCTCGGACCTCCAGAACTTGTCCCTTCACAACAGCTATGGTGGTACCGATGACGTCATCATCGGTGATGTAAGCGACTTCTCATCACTCATATTGGTTCCACAATGCTTAATTCACATTCTCGTACTTTTACACTCGGTGATGTGTTGTGCGCTCCTCATATCAAATAGAATCTTATTTATGTCTCCTAATTCTGTAAACAAAATAATACATCCATTGAATTCTTTCCTGACTCCTTTCTTGTCAAGGATCTGAGCACGGGAGCATCGTTAGTTCAAGGCACGAGTAAAGATAACATCTACCAATGGTCATCAATCTCTCAACCTACTGCCTATTCTTCTATTGTTGGTCCAATGGATATGTGGCATCATCGTCTGGGTCACCCTTCTTCCTCAACTCTCTAAAAAAAAATTTTACGTTATTCTCTTCCGTCTGTTAAAGCAAGTTATAATATTACTCATTGTGATACATGTTTTAGTAATAAAAGTCATAGATTACCATTTGAACATTCTTATATCTCTTGTACACAACTGCTTGAAATTTTATATAATGATGTTTGGGGTCTGCACCAAGTATTTCATTTGACAAATTCAAATTTTATGTTATCTTTGTTGATTATTTTACCAAATATACTTGGTTGTATCCTCTTCAACATAAGTTTGAGGTCTCTAAAACCTTCATTACCTTCAAAAAAATGGTGGAAAATGTCTTTCAATCCACCAATAAAATAGTTTACTCTGACGGTGGAGGTGAATACCAATCTCTAACACCATACTTGAATACCTGTGGTATTCAACACCTCAAGTCTCCTCCGTACACTCATCAGCTAGTTGGCTCAGCCGAACGTAAACATCGGCATATAGTTGAAACTGGTCTTACACTTCTCCATCATGCTTCCATGTCAACTATTTTTTGGTCCGCAGCCTTCCAGACCGCAGTCTATCTGATTAATCGCATGCCTACTCCAGTCCTCCATGATCAATCACCTTTTGAAAAACTATTTCATAAATCCGCAAACCTTCAGAAACTTAGAGTCCTTGGTTGTGTCTGCTATCCTTGGTTACGTCCATATGCATCACATAAACTAGCCCCACGGTCAAAACCTTGCACCTTCATTGGTTACTCCCTTGAACATAACGCTTATCGATGCCATGATCCTTTGACTCACAAAGTCTTTGTGTCTCGTCAAGTAGTCTTTGTGGAGTCCTCCTTTCCATTTCACTAGTCCAAATCTCTTACTGTGCCAACTACTCCGCTGACTGTACATCATTGGCATATGCCATTATCCAATGAGCCTCCACAAGAATCACCCACTCCAACTCACATACATGAATGAAGCGCTTTTCCAATACAACATCTCGCTCCCTCTTTTTTCTGTCCTTCTTCTGCATACATACCTCCTGCCTACGACATCCAGTCTTCGGACACTCAATCACCAATATTTTCCTCACCCCTGCCTACTTCTACTACTGTTCCTTAGTCCAACCCACCCTGTTCTATTACTTCTCCAGCACTTATTCCGTCATTATCTCTTAAACTACTTAGACATCCCATGACAACACGCTCTAAAAGTGGTATTTTTAAACCACGTCAGGTTCTTGACCTCAATACAGTTATGACTCCCTCTGTTGAGATCTGTGAACCTACCACGGTTATTCAAGCCCAAAAGTCTTCTCACTGGCGTCAAGCTATATTTGATGAGTATGACGCTCTCCTTCATAACTCTACCTGGACACTTGTTCTGTTTCATCTTGCACAAAATGTCATCGGGTGTAAGTAGGTTTTTCGAGTTAAGCGGAACCCTGATGGGTCCATTGCAAGGTATAAGGCCCGTTTAGCTGCCAAAGGCTTTCATCAGCTTCCTGACGTTGATTTTACAGAGACATTCAGTCCGATTGTTAAATCCACAACAATCCAACTAATTCTAAGTTTAACCGTTTCAAAAGGTTGGCAACTGCGATAACTTGATGTCAACAATGCCTTCTTACAAGGAACATTAACTAACGATGTCTTTATGGAACAACCTCCTGGTTTTCTTAATCCTCAGTATCCGAAACATGTTTATAAACTCCACAAGACTATCTATGGTCTTCGGCAAGCTCCACGAGCCTGGTACAAAGAACTCGGCTCGTTTATGATGTCAGTCGACTTCTCTAACTCTAAATCTGATACCTCCTTATTTCTCCATCAATAACCTGACAGTACAATATATCTCTTAGTCTACGTGGATGATATCATTGTGACCGGTAATAACTCTATGGAGGTTACAATGTTCATTAAGAAGTTGGCCGCCAGATTCTCCCTCAAAGATCTCGGTCCCTTGAATTATTTTTTGGGAGTGGAAGCAATGTTTACATCTTCTGGACTTTTCCTCTCTCAACGGAAGTATACTCAAGACTTATTAGTCAAGACAAACATGAAGGATGCAAATGTTGTTTCCACTCCCCTTTCCACTAGTGAATCGCTTCGATTAAATGATGAAAATCCTGCTACGGATCCTACATAATATTGACAAGTAATTGGCTCTTTACAATATCTCACCCGCCCATATATTTCATTTGCAGTCAACAAGCTGTCCCAATTCATGCATAGACCGTCTACTATACATTGATCAGCAGTTAAACGAGTATTACGTTATCTTAATGGCACTCTTGATTATGGCATACTTCTCCACTCCAACTTCATGCTTATGTGGACGCTGATTGGGCTGGAAATGTTGATGATAGAACATCGATATCTGAGTACATTATTTTCCTAGGCGCTAATCCAATCAGCTGGAGTCCAAGAAACAAAAGACTGTTGCTCGGTCAACCACTGAAGCTGAGTATCGCTCTATTGCAACTACAGCTGCAGAAGTTAATTGGGTGATGAATATGCTCACAGAACTTGACACCCGCTCTTCTATCACTCCTACCATATATTGTGATAATATCGGAGCTACCTACGTATGTGTAAATCCAGTATTTCACTCTCGTATGAAACATATAGCAATTGACTTTCATTTTGTACGAGATCAAGTGATCAACCGATAACTATGTGTTTCTCATGTTCATACGACATATCAACTGGCAGACTCTCTCACGAAGCCACTTGCCCGTAAGCTATTTTCACTTCATATGTCCAAGATCGGCGTCCTTGACAGGAACACAATTTTGCGGGGGCTTGTTAAGCGATAAGATTATCATAACAACATGTAGTTAAGCTGTTGAGGGAAATCCTCAACAGCCTTATTCTTTTAATATTTTATTCTTTTATATTACATAAATAGGTACAACTAAAGAATAGACAATGTAATTCTTTTCTTTGTTTTCAATACAGCTTTCTTTAGTTTCTATCACTGTTAACTCAGACTTAACAAGAGGAATTTGTATATTATATTTTTAAAAATATAAAATTTATTTTAGGTACGAGTAAAATTATAAAAATTTAAATGATCTACGATTAAATAAAAAATAAAAAATATTTTTTAAAAATTATATATTATTATATTAATAATTTATTATGAGTGGTAAGTAAGTAGTATCTAATGTATGTTAATTTAAATTTGATAAGAGAGATTTATGTATTATATTGTTCGAAGTATATATTTTTAAAAATATATATTTTTGAAAGTATATGAGTTATCTTAGATATAAATAAATTATAAGAACTTGAATCATCTATGATCAAAATTATAAAAATTAAAATTAATCTTAATTTTTAAATTTATTTTAATATTTATTAGAATTAGAGGAAGAATATTTAAGATTTTAGAGAAAAATATATCATAGAAAAAAGACCGCTACATCAAATAAGAAATTGTAAAAGGTACCATCCGTTAGAGGTGTGGACGAAAATGATTTTATTAGGAGGCGTGGGTGATATGGGTATTTGAGATATTTTAAAAAATAAATATGTTAAATAAGAAATCTGAACTTCAGGATTTTTTTTTCAAAGAAATCATACCAAAAAGAGTTATCTTTTTTTTTATCACAAATGATAAAAATATTTATGAGCTTTAAAATCATGATTTAGTTCCCATGACAATTCTACCTAAATTTATGTTCTTAAGCATATATTGCTGTTCCAATCAATCTGTATGACATCACCTCGACTCTAATCCAGCGGACCTAAATTTATGTTCTTAAGAATATATTGCTGTCCCAATCAATTTGTATGACATTACCTCGACTCTAATCCAGCGGACCTAATATTGATTCACATGAATCGAGGCATATCAGTTGTGAAATGTCTTTTGTTTAGTAAACTATATTTTTGGCTCATGCAAAAGAGTTGCCACTGCCATCTAATTGGACGTAATGCCATAGACTTTATGGAACACATAATCATCAATTATTCCCTTTTAAACGAACGATATAAGAAAATAGTCTACACGCAGAATTCCCTTTTAAACGAATGATATAAGAAAATTGTTTAAAACCGGAAAATAATAATGGATTATATATTTTACTCTATAGTATCTTTAAAACGTTAGTAGTAATTAATGTCTTCACGTGTCATGAGGTGTCCTATACAGTGATGTAAAACAATACGTGTTTCATGAACAAATTTAAGTCCCAATAAATTTCAGAAGATAGAATTCTGTAAATTGCTATGTAAGATTTTACATAATTATGTTTATCCTAATTCTAGTAAAATATTAGACAAATTAACTTGCAATCTTCTGCATGGTCTCAAGCTATGTTTCATATATATTACGAGGTCTAGTTTATTTACTAATCTGATTACTTCATTTGTGCTAATTTAAAATATTTCATCTCCTAGATGCTTAGTTGCTGCATTTAATTGCTATAAGCAAAAATCTTAGACAAATTAAAAACTTTTAATTTAGGACTTTCTCTCAATATAAAAAACTTCACTATGTAGAATAAATGAAAGTTTAACACGAGGATGTAGAAATTTTAAACAAAGTAAATACTAATACAAAATGGATCATAAATAGAGTAGCTACAAGCAACATGTGGCAGGTTGTTCACTATTTAGTTTATATCTAGTTAAGAGAAATGTATAATAATCATATCAATAATAATAAATTTTATTCAGAAAAAAGAAAAAAATAGGAAATTGATTTTTTAAAAAATTTTCATGTATGTGACCTCAAGTTAGACATCTCAAAAATAATTTATTCAGAGTCCGCCATGTTAACTCCTAAAATATCATTCTTCTTAAAGTCCCTAATAAATGAATATTATAATTTTCTTAAAGACCAAAATAATTGAAAAGAAAATTGGTATTACATTTAATTCTGTATGAATTGGTGCTTCTAACATCTCCAATCAACTTTTTCAAGGGCAAATCCCACCAGAAAGTAAGAATAAACCAAACAATCACTTAGCTTCTTTTTATTCTTTTATACACCTAGAGATTAGAAAAATGACAAAAGATCATTGTAGGAAGCTATGTTCCTATGTCTTCCATACTCTCCATATGATTTTTCGAACTTACAGTCCACCTTTTTGGTGCTGCTAATGGCAACTCCTGGTATATATATATATATATATATATATATATATATATATATATATATATAATTTTCTTTAATTCGCCAAATTCATTCCATATCATTTTGCATGATGGAAATTAGAAAATTTTGAAAAATCATAAAAGTATCTATTTTTATCTTTTTTTCAAAAGGTAAATATTAAAGGTAGGTTTTGGTTGTAGGACTTTATGATGATTTGATAAAATCTTTACCAAGTAAGCTAATTAGCCAAACTAATTAGCACCTTTAAAATATATTGGATAAGCTTGTTTTTTCTCTTATTTTCAAAATAAGACCAAAAGTTACTCGCAGATGTATAGAAATATATGATGTTTATTGTATATTTTGTTGTATATAACCACCACAAAATTACAAATCCTTCCTTTTTACTGATATTAGGTGGTATTTCCATCTTTCTCCTATTTGGATAAGATCCAATGCATTCAGAACAGGAAAGTAGGTCACCAGTCAATTGGTTTTAATTCACGATAAAACTAGACAAAACTTGACTGTGGGTGCTGTCATATCATATGCCTTAGAAGCTAGGAGAGAGCAATCTGTCTAATTTAACTAGAGTGCTTATGGGGGAGCTCCTGGAAGACCAAGAGCATCATATTTCAAGCATCTTCCGCTGGTTATTAAGTAATATGGCAACAAACTGTTTTAAATGAACCCAAAGGGAAGTAGAAAGGGAACTTCAGAAACCCCAGAAATGATGGCCAGAATGTTTAGGCCAAAAAGCACAACAAAAGCTGATCACCTGCCAAAAAAATGAAGCAAAGTTAGGATGATTACAGAATAGAACTTACCAGCTCTACAACCAAAAAATGGCAGCAGTGGTACTGAGTGCCTTTTCCTCGTGCTACTGCATCAACCATCATGTTCAACACCCACATGTCTCTGTAGCTTCTCTATCAGCTTAGTATACACTTGCAAGTAAAAGACATCTCATACATCATCAGACAGCTAGCTATCATGAAGAAGAAGAAGATACTATGGTCATGAAAATGGTATCGAAACAACTCATATTTCTCTCAACTTTCAGTTCATCAAATGATTTCCACTAATGTGTTCAAGGTTATAAATGAAGCAATCAGTGGTGTATGAGTGTTTCACCAAAAGACACAGAGAAGAAGAGAGAGGGTACAGCATCTTCTCCCCTTCTGCAGACATACTGCATGTGCCGAGAGCCGAAGCTGTACTCTCTCTCTTCTCCCATGGGTCTTCGTGGGTTTGCGTCCTCCAATATAAGGCAGCCCCGAGTGGTACCTCCCACAGGCCGCGACCGATCTATTTATAGCGCAGCTTAGCCTTGCAGCAGCAGCAAGGAGAGCAGTCTCCTCCTTGCCGCCGGTAACTTTGACAGGGAGTGCACGCAGGAAATAGCTTACATGAGCACCAATAATTCACGGATTACCTTGCTAGCTCCATGACGTGATGGCTTAGCCCCTCCGCCATGAGCCCTCCTGTGCGTATGTGACCAATCAAGCAAAGAGACGATGGATGCAATGTGGATCCTTTTGGCGTTTCACGGAAACCCTGCAACGTGTATGAAGTAAAGCCATAAATATGTCGGCCGAGTTAAGTGCATGCACTCCTTTAGGGGCTCTCGTTTTGGCGTTTTCTTAGCTTGATAGCCATGGACTACAGCTCAAGACGGTGAATGACTTCAGCCATTGAAGGTTCTGTAGACGGCAGACACTGCTGTGGTGTCCCCTAGTCTCACCAGTTGTGGACAAGAAGACTCAATATACAAGCTTATCTCTTGCTTCTTTGGATCATGTATCACGTAGTCAAACTTTACTGCTTTTTTTACTGCTGCATATTTATCTTGTTCTTTTAGGTGAGCATTAGATACTAGTGGAAGTACTGCAACTCTAATCACCTCTTTTACATGCTAGCTTTGTGTTGTCCTTACGATCACCATGTTAAGATCTATGGAACCATCTCTGACATATGATGACAAACATTGAAATAGCTGGTTGTAGAGAATTTTTGATCAAATAAAACCATATTAAACTAACATAATCTAAAACTGTATGAGTTCATGTCTCTTGGGGTAACTACATCTATTTGTTGCTTAACATAACTTTCATCCTCATGCGTGGACACAAGAAGTCCGGCACTTGATCTCCTTTTACCGTTAGGTTCTTTTTATCATCTGAACTTTCTTGATGCTGAGATCTTTTTAGACTCCTTGATCGGCCCAATCTGAATCTTCCAAGAGAGCATGCAACTTGTCCTTCATGTGGGCCTCGACGGCTTCAAGCTTTGAATCGATTATATCATGTGAGGCCATCACATAGGATTGCTGATCTTAAATATTCAAGCTCTTCTTTTGTTGATAGATTAAGGGCATGAGATAGTTGTTACTGATGATGAAAGCAAAAGGGAATGATGGTAGCAGCTGTAACAGATGATGATAGCAATGGCAGCAATCAAGGAGGATGACAACGACAGCAATCAAGGAGGATGGTAGTAGCAGCAACCGAAGAAGATGGCAGCAGCAACAACCGAAAAAGATGACAGCGGTCAACCTTCGAGGAAAATGGCAGCGACAACAACCAAATAAGGTGGCAGCGACAGCGACCGAAGAAGATAGTAGTGGTAGCAACTGAGGAAGATGACAACGGTAGCAACCGAGGAAGATGATAGTGATAGCAACCAAATAAGGTGGCAGCGACCAAAGAAGATGGGTTGGCAGCAACAGGAGAAGGCAACAAGGGCAACGATCTATAGAAGAAGATTGTGATATGTGTTGCCGTTTGGGCCGTCTATAAGGGGGTAAAAGAGGACTACGATGATTATGTCTTAAGGTTAGAGGGTTGTCCTAGGGTTATTGTGTTAAGGGCATAGATCGGTGGATGGGTTGTCACTATGAAGAGGTAAAGATCTGGGGTAAAAGACTGTAGTAGGCTGCTGTTTGGGGTTACAATTTATGCTATTGTTTGGACCGGCTATAGAGGATGCAAGAGGGCTACAATGGCAGCGGCTTAAGACTAAATGGGTGCCCTAGAGTTGATGTTGATGGCAACAATAATTTTGGTAGAGATCGTTTGTGGATACAACAAGAAATACCAAAAAGTTGACAGTAGATTTTTTCATAAAAAATATAGTAGTTTTACGATAAAAGTTTCAGCAATATGGCAACAGTATTTTGATGATCACGACAGTGGATAAACGACAGCAACACCTCTAGGGTTGGCTCTAGTGGGTGATGATAGTAGAGTCAGCAGCAGTAATAGCAGATGTGGGATCGGTTGCAATTGATGATGGTGGGGATGATGATGGCAACGGTAAGAGTGGAAGAATAATGAGACACCAAGAATGTTGCTTTGATACCAAATGATAGAACCCCAAAGGATTCTAACACTAGATTGATTTTTATAGGGGATCAGCCCTCCTTGAAACTCTATAGGGGTTCCTCCCTCTTGGTATTCGGCTATAAGGCTGGAAAAAAAAAGATCTATTGCTTGAGAAAGAGGTGGGTGGCTACATGCTTTTATAGGACTTCCAAACCCTAACCCTAGAAAAACTACTACTCAAAGTAAAACACTTCTAGTGAGACCCCTACTCTAAGTGATCTTGACTTTGCTCCAACTCTTATTTCTAATCAAATCTCAATTTTGTTGAATCCTAATTCTACTAGCATCTTGATTGATTTATTTAAATTGACTCAATTCATCTCCTGGTCGACTCAATGTCAGATCTAGATCGATCAACAAAGCTCAATTTACAAACTCAACTCAATTGATTAGGACCCAACATAATTAAGGTACTATTAATGTCCTATAGTTATTAACAAGATACTTCAATTCTGACTTTGGATTTTAAATATATTAGGCATGCATTCCATATTCTGACCTAGTTCAAACTTATTACTGCACTGGATATGGGACTCTCATTCTCCGTCCCTTTCTTTCTCTAGAAATCTTTCTTCTAGTATCAATATATTATGAAATATTTTGATTATTCAATGTAGAGAAAGATTCTAAACTAACCAAGGCCCACTTCTGATTCGTATCAAGTTGAGGTGTTAAAAGACTCTTCATGTCAGAGCTATACCCGACAAGACTCTCCTAATACTTAAGATTTTAGAGATTCAAAGATTCAAAGACTTAGGTCAAATATGGATTCTTATAAGTTGTAATTAGCTAGAGAAAAATTATTAAAAGGATATTTACAACATTTTATAGTGTGATATAGGATTATTGGGTTGATGTTATGATTAATGCTAGGAAGAGTTATGCACTCAACGAAGTCATAAAATAATGCATCTAATCCAGAAAATATAAAGTAATGACTTGTCAAGTCAACTTCCTTGTTAATGATATGTGTCTGATCTCATGGAGTCGTATTGACCCCTTGATCGATGTCACTCTATCAGTTTTGTAAGTTTGGGCCTCCTTTGATATGTCAATCAGGTCAAGTATTAGCAAGCTAACATAATATCAAAATATCTAGCTTAACAAAAAAAAATCATGATAAAAAATATTATCACAGCCACTCATCCTATTTACAACCAATTTGCTACACAACTAACACGTGTTAGTCGGAGAGTTTGGCATCCTCAAAAAAATTCAACAAGAGAATAATATCATGAACATGTTGGAAATAATCCATAGAGTCTACACTTTGCCGAGATATGTTAGTAATTAAGTCCTGCTAGTTTTTTGTCTCTATCATCTTTTCTCCTGTCCTTTCTTATTTTGTTGGCTTAATCTAACATCCATTACAAATACAAGAATCCTTTCACTCTCTTAAATTAAAGCCTATCCCATCAATGGATATCAACTTATAAGACCCGACAATATTTAACGCCTACAACAAGATTAGTTTGATATATGAAGCACTTAGTTTGTTAGGAATAGAAGTGAAAAAGGTACACTTTATTAGTTGACGTAATAATTATTTATACACGATTGAGGAAAGATTTTCCTCAACTGATGAAAGATATATTTTCATTCAGTTACAGATCTATTCAGCTAACATGCCCCTGTAAGATCGAGCTCTTGTTAAAGATGTCAAATTTGGATCGATGAAAGGAAAAGAGTTACGAGCCAGAGACTTCATGAGGGAGTCGACGAGTTGATCAGCCGTGTGGACATGAGAAACACAGAGCTACTAGCGGATGACTTGATCTCGCACAAAATGAAAGTCAATAGCAACATACTTCATGTGAGAGTGAAAAACTAGATTGGCACAATGATAAGTAGCACCGGTATTATCATAATAAATAACAAGTATAAAGTAGAGTGAATGTGAAGCTCCTTAAGCAAGTTGGTGATTCAATTAAGTTTGATAGCAACAATGGCAGTAGTATGATATTCATCTTCAATATTTGACATGACAACTATCTTTTATTTCTTAAAACTCCAGCTAATCGGATTAGCACCCTGACATATCCTGATATACCCTGATATAGAGGTTCTATCATCAACATTTCTGGCCCAATCAGCATTGGCAAAGCATGAAGCTGAGAGGAAGAGTATTTTCGAAAAGAAATACCATGATCGATGGCCCCTTAAGATAACGCAAAATACATTTGACAATAGTCCAGTATAAAGTAGACGGTCAAAGCATAAACTGAGATAATTTATTAACTGCAAAGGAGACATCTGGACGGGTAAGAGCGAGATATTGTAAGGAGCCAACTACTTACCGATATTGAGTAGGATCTGTAGCAGGACTACCATCACATAACTTCAGTGATTTACTAGCAGATAAAAGAGTGGTTACCTCTTTTGCATCATACATGTTTATCTTCAAAAGCAAATCATAAATATACTTTCTCTATAAAAGAAAGAGGCTGGAAGATGTAAACGTAGCCTTGACACCGAGAAAATAATTCAGGTTACCAAGATTTTTTAAGAGAGAATCTATTGGTTAATTGCTTAATAAATACCTGAACCTCCATAGAGTTATCATCTGTGATAATAATATCATCTACATGGATCAGAAGATAGATGGTGCACCCATGTTGTTGACATAGAAATAGGAAGACATCAGATTTAGAGTTAATGAAGCCAATTGAAGATAGTATAGACCAAGTTAAGTATACCAGGCCTGTGGAGCTTGACGAAGTCCATAAATGGCCTTTTAAAATTTAAAGACATACTGTGGATATTGAGGATGTATAAAGCCTGGAGGTTGCTCCATGAAGACATCTTCAGTGAAAGTCCCTTATAAAAAGGTATTATTAACATCTAATTGACGTAAGCACTAGCCTTTGGATATTGCCAAACTTAGGATAAGTCAAATTATAGTAGGTTTGACAACATGACCAAATATCTCGGTGTAGTCAACACTAGGGCGTTAATGAAATCCTTTGGCCAAAAGTCATGCTTTATAGCAAGCAATCGAATCATCAGGGTTCCACTTAATTCGATAGATCCACTTGCACCCGATAATATTTTGTGTAGAGTGAGAAGGGGTAAGGGTCCATGTAGCATTATAAAGGAGAGTATCATACTCCTCACATATGGCTTTACGCTAATGTGGAGATTTTTGGGCATGAGTAAAAGATGTTGGTTTAGTAGAGTCGGGGGAAAGTTTGGTGCTAACATATAAGTCAAGTACTTGACGTGGTTTAAAGACACCACTCTTGAAATGAGTTTACATCGGATGTCGGGAGGCTATAATAGTACTAGAGGGTAAGGGCTGACGGTTATCACTGGTTAAGTCAAACGGAAGGACGACATAAATAACTTACCGAAGTTAGGACAAAGGTTGTGGTTCTAGAAGAAGAGGAGCCGGAGGAGAGGAGGGAGAAGGAAGCTGTGGAACAGAAGTAACAAGAGAGTGTGGATCTGGCAAAGATGCATGGGAGGATAAAGATATGTCGTAGGAATCTAATGAGATGACAGATTGCCCATGATCTCGAAAGGGAAAGACAGATTCCATAGAAGTGACATGTCTAGAAACAAAGACTTTAGCAGTGTGAAGGTCATAACATTGAAAAGTATTATGTTCAAGAGAGTATCCGATGAAAATACAAAGGCGAGATCGAGGCTACATTTTATGAGAATTATAGGGACATATCCATGGATAACATAGACAACCAAATACTTTTAATGTTTGTAGGTTGGAGCATTTTTGAAATAGCATTTAAAATGGTGATTGATATTGTAGGATAGGAGTGGGCATGTGATTAAGGAGGTAGACAATAGTTTGAAAAACTATGGACCAAAAGGTAGATGGCATGAAAGCCTAATAGAGCATTATTAGACCAGTTTCAACAATATGTCGATGTTTACGTTCGGCAGAGCCAACCAGTTGAGGAGTATATGGAGGGGACTTAAGATGTTGAATACCACAAGCGGATATATAAGATGCAAGGGCTTGATATTCACCCCATCATCAGAATAGATAGTTTTAATAATAGTCTAAAAGTAGTTCTCGACTAAGTCCTTAAAGTTGGAGAAGACAACAACGACACTAGACTTTTGATGAAGAGGATATAACCATATGTATTTTGTAAAATAGTCTACAAAGATAATATAAAATCTAAACTTGTCAAAGGAGATAACTGACGCAGGACCCCAAACATCAGTATAAACAACCTGACATGATTTAGAGTAGGAAAGAGAGGATGTACCAAAAGGTAGTTGATAACTCTTATTGCTAAGACAAGCATCACAGTAAATAATAACATTACTAAATTTAAAAATAAGAATAAAATAATGAGAAAGCATATATATTGATTAAGGTTGAGGGATGACCAAGATGTCGATGTCATATGTTAATTGGACAAGTAGTAGAAGAGTTAGCAGTAGGTCGAGTGAGATACAGGGCTGATGACATTCATATATATTATCTTTATTCGGGCCGTGAACCAAGAATACCCCCCATGCTCAAGTCCTTGACATAAAAATAATCAGGAAAGAATTCAATGGAAGTATGATTTTGTTGGCAGAATTGAGAGACAGAAATAAAGTTTCTTTTAATGTGGGGTGCATATAAAATATTATCGAGTGTGAAAGAAGTGTTATGTGAATTAAACTTTGTAGAACCAGTATGAGTAATAGGAATTCTTGTACCATCACCAATGATGATGTCTTCATGCCCACAATATTGTTGTAGATTGACATATTCTAGAGATCAGAAGTGATATGGTTGGAAGCACCAGAGTCCACAATCCAATTAGACTAACTATCAGACGGAGTAGTTATGACATTTACTTAAGGCCAAGTTGATGGAGTTGGGAGGCGAGGTCAGGATCGACAAACTTTGGCAGTGTGGCCAATTTTGTTACAACTAGTAGACGACCGGTTACTAAAACACAGATTGAAGTATAGAGGATGTGACGGGGTGGTGCTCATAGAAGTGGGAGGAAAATTGGCCACACCTTTTGAAGTATTCTTGTTGTATTTACGATTTTACCTTTTGGATTTTCAATTGAACTGAGCTGTGATGGGAGATCTTGGCAGCCTATCGTCACGATTTAGGTAAGCTTTATAGTTTGTTAGCTTGTCGTAAAGTTCTTTAAAGGAAATTAGAGAGTCACATGCTCGAAGTGCCATTGCTAGTTCTTTAAACTTTGGACTCAGTCTATTAAGCATGTGAACGAGTATTTCTTCATCAGTTAGTGAATGACCTATCAAAGCCAGTCATCAATAATCAGTTTAATATGTTGTAAGCAGTCGGCAACAGTACTGCCCTCTTGCTTGAAGTTCATAAGGCTGGAAAGTAGTCTGAGCATGTGAGTCCACGAGCGATTCGCTAAAGTAGTTTGTAACTTGGTCCAATCTTTCGCAACGGTAGCACAAGAGGACACAAGCGGGGCGATGGATCCAATGACAGAGGCTTGAATTCCTTGGAGAAATAGCCAATCTTAACGTAACCAAAGTTTGTAGGCTGAATTTAGTACTGGGCTGGGTTCGCCTGGAATGTGGATCATTATTGGTGGATAACTGAGTGAGCTGTTAATATAACATAATAAATCTAGCTAAATAAAATATTAGAGAATTGAGCATGCTAGGATGTGTAGTTACTGCATTTGAATAACTTGAAGGGGATTAGAGAGGAAAGATTTATAGAGATAAGTCCTGGATGTAAAGAAGGATTTCTAACATGGAAGATAGTTGGGACATCAGAGGTAGACAAAGAAGATATTAGGGAATCACCATGAAGAACAATCGAGGTGAATGCAAAAGAAGGAAAACCTCAAATCGTTACGATACTTCTTTCCTTGCAAGAGAAGAGAGAAATGCAGCTTTTGTTGGGAGGCACATGTTGAAGCCCGTCAATCAAGTAGACAGATGAGGGAAGCTGCAAAGAGGTTTGGCATCTGGCAATAGATCATATCAGATCTGCAGCTCCCACAAAAATTAGGGATGAAGGCAAACTGAGGATTACCACAGCTGCATATAGTAGTCCTCGAAGAATAGGAGCTCCAAAAGGTTGGAGCATGCAAAGCAAGTGGGGAGGCTAAAGGTTGGAGCTGCTGCTACTGCCTGTAAGAGGGGCAACAGCTAGAAGAGTTTTGTAAAGAGGTAATAGCCTCGACAGAAGCCAAATCGATGGAGTATAGATCTCAACACAGAGAGGACTCCGTCGAGAGGTGGATGAGCAAATTAGAGGAAGGTTGGAGTACTACAGAGCAGAGTGTTCTCACGGTTGGGGGGTGCCTATCGTAGGCGGCGTCAGTGAGCAGATTGTGAAGGTGACAGCAGCTTGTAGAAGCAGTAGGATGAGATTCTGTGTTGCAGATAGAGCACACTACAGGTTTGTAGTGAGCTGATGGCAGCGGTAAAGACGTTGATGTAGTTTGGCAGTAGTAGAAGACAGTCTAAGGTTACTGCAGAGGAAACTACTGATCAACATCGCCGAAGGTGGCAGTTTAACGTTGAAGAGGAGTGCTGCACTTATATAGGAAGTAGAGAAGCAGAATGCAGCACTGAAGGAAGGAGCTGCCTTACTCACGAATGTAGGTTGTCGGGTGAGAGAGGTCTGCTTCGTGCCGGTAGCAGCAAGCGCCTTCTTGGCTTCGGTAATGGTGCATCACACAGTGGTCTAAGAAGCTGGATGCAGTCGATGGAGTTAATAATAGGTTGCCAAATAATTGGTCTTTGGGGAGGGAAGAGGAAAGGCAGGCGCTGGTTGTAGGCAAGGTTCGTAGTACCGGTGGGAAGCAGATGAAGTAGCCACCTATAGAAGGTAATCACCATGCAGATCAGGCAGCAATAGGTGCGATTTGTCCAGGTTATAGAGTGATTACAGATCTGGGTCGCTGTAGAATTGGAGGATGCAGAAAATATCTCCTTCCAGTAGATTTGGAAAACGATTGGAAAAGTGGAAAAAGGAGTTCTCAGCAGAAGAAGCAACGACCAGAAGAGATTGATGGCGTAGATGTTGTGGTTGCTGATGAACAACAGATAGGGGGAGAAGCTGACTGCAAACCACGACCTGCTACTTCAACAGAGGAAGCAGAGGGTCCTCTGCTTCTGTCGCACTGCCGAGGAAGGGAAAAAGGGGATGATTCGCTGACCAGCAAACCTCAAAGATGGCAATACTAGCACGAGGCGAGCTGGTATGGCTAGCGAGTGGTTGATGTGTTATGGCTTATGTTGGGAAACCTCAGCAGCAGGTGCATCACATGCGCAACAGAAATTAAAACAAAAACTAGTTTTCTATGTAGATCAAATCCTTGTGCAAAATATAGGGGTCGCGAGAAAAACGTAAAAATTGATAAAACCACGATGTGTGAGAGTTTGATTTTACCTAGAGAGATTGCATATCCCTGTATTCTAGATCCGGATGGAGAAGATGAAGGAGGTCAAGCATCCTCCTCTTTAGCGGTATCTACATGATGGATCTCTATAGCAAAACTCCTCCAATTTGATCTTGCAACTCTTGAACAGAGGGAGGGAGGAGAATAGGAGATGGTGGCTAAAGCTGTAACCTATCAATCATGAGTCTCCCCTCCTATTTATAGAGAGCCACAAAAAAATCCTAGGGCTCCTGCCTTAATAGGTATTGGATCTTAATCCAATTACCCACTAACCTTATATTATTGGATCTCTATCCAATGATCTCCTTAGGCCTCTAATTGGGTCTTAATCAAGGAGCCGATCAACATAAAGTCTCATCTAATAAGAATAGGGGCTAATTGGATCTCTATCCAATCTTCTATTCGCTGAAGTATTCACTATATATGTGTGACCCTCTAGGCCCGATACTGAGTTGGCCGTGAGTCACTCCCATTAGAACTCCTTCTGATATAGTGAATTATTATCCCCATAATAATTCACTCAACTAATCGACTATGGACGTACTAGGCCACTATGCCATAGTCCCCAGACGGTATAAGGGGGATCAAATCCATCGGACCTGTTTGTCCACAGTTATCATGTATCTATAATCCCTCATCCAACTAATATCCCAAAGATCATATATTGGACATGGCACTATCAGGTCACATATCCGTCATAGTCTCGCTCTAATCGAATTCTCTTGGAGAACTCTTTCTCTCTCAATCTGAATGACCCTGGCCAGAGATTTGTCTGAGTAAGCATATATGAGATATTCCTCTCGTGATACCGAGAGTGGATAATCCTTTATTGACACTCAATTGTTTTTATAAGGTTGGCTACCAATCTCGATAACTAGTTATACCAGATCTGGAACTTTCCAAACCTGTAAGTCTGGTGTCAAAGAAATGAGTACTTATACAAGGCATCCTTGGTGTCTCAAGTCTAAGGACCAGATACACAACTGGGACTATGGAATCGATGTCTGATATTAGATATCATTAACCATATAGTATTTCAGAAGCGGATCAATCAGTGAACTCATTCTCCAAGGAGCACTTGTACTATATCCTTAGTGTCTCAACACAAGTGACTATGAGACCAACCGCCTCTATCATATGGATGGGTATATAGTACACCGATCTGTCCAGTTATCTCAATGTCCCTCTTGAGTAACCTATGACCGGGATTATTTATGATCTATGTTTAAAGGTGAATCAATCTCATTATCATGATCTTATTATAATCTAGCTCATATTGCACAGAACCAAGGACATTAACAAATAATATGAGAATATGCTAATATTAATCATAAGCAAAAAGATCACACAACGTGTCATACGTGCCATCACTCACGTGATTAGCTTGTAGGGCACCTGTAACTAGCAATCTGCCACTTGACCAAAGGCCAATCACCTATGTGTCTGATCCCCATCAGACCCCTATGACGCTCAAATACAATCTGAGCTAACGGCTTCATCAATGGATCTACAATGTTATCTTCAAATAGAACTTTTTCCATTGTTATATCTTTTTTGGTCATGATCGCTCTAATCAGATGGAATCTCCTTAGAATAATTCTGATGAGACTTGAGTTTTTTTGTTAGAGTTATCGCCCTATTGTTGTCACAATATGTAGGAGTCAGCTCCACGCTGCTTGGTATGACTCCCAAATCCTTGATGAACTTTTTTATTCAAATTCCTTCCTTTGTTGCTTTTGCTACAATAATGTATTCCGCCTCTATGGTCGAGTCAGCAATAGTATCTTGCATGAAACTCTTCCAACTTATTGCTCCTCCATTCAGGGTGAAAATAAATCCTAAATGCGACTTGCTATCATCAATGTCAGACCAAAAACTTGAGTTCATGTATCCCTCAACCTGGAGGCTACCTTCTCCATAGATCAGTAAAAGATCCTTAGTGCTTTTCAAGTATTTAAGGATACACTTTACTGCCTTCCAATGTTCCAAATCTAGATTTGCCTGATCCCTGCTCGTGACACTCAGAGCATGTGTTATATCAGGCCTAGTACATAGCATCACATACATGATAGACCCTATCGCTGAGGTATAAAGTATCTTATCCATGTCTGCCCTTTCTTCAAGAGTCTTTGGGGACATACTCCTGGAAAATGATATTCCATGTTTCATTGGTATGAGTCATCTCTTGGAATTCTCCATGCCAAATCTTTTGATAATGGAGTCTATATACCTAGACTAGGACAAGCCAAACATCCTTTTAGATCTATCTCTATAGATCCGGAGCCCCAAAATATAGGATGCTTCTCCTAGGTCCTTCATGGAGAAGCTTCTGGATAGCCAAGCCTTTACTGTGGAGAGCATTCCTACCTCATTCCCAATGATTAGGATGTCATCCACATATAGTACCAAGAAGGTGATAGCACTTCCATTTACCTTCTTGTACATACAAGGCTCATCTTCGTTCTAAACGAAGTCATAAGATCTGACCACCTCATCAAATCTTATCTTCTAACTTTAGGAAGCTTGCTTCAATCCATAAATAGATCTAAGCAACCTGCACACTTTATTTGGACTCTCTTTAGATACAAATCCCTCTGGCTGTATTGTATACACCTCCTCCTAGAGGTTGCCATTGAGGAATACCGTTTTGACATCCATCTGTCAGATCTCATAGTCATAGTGTGCTACAATGGCCAAAATAATTCTAATGGACTTAAGCATGGCTACAGGTGAAAAGGTTTCATTATAATCAACTCCTTGTCTTTGACGATATCCTTTAACCATCAGTCTTGCTTTTCTATCGACTCTGATCTTCTTCTTGAAGATCCATTTGTAGCCGATGTGTACAATACCATCAGGTGCATCCACAAGGTTCTAAACCTTGTTAGAGTACATGGAATCTATCTCAGAATTCATGGCTTCTTGCCACTTCCCGGAGTCTATACTCATAATAGCCTTCTCGTAGGTCTGAGGATCAACATCCTGAGAGTTATCTCCACTGATATGTCCCACATATTATTTAGGAGGGTGAGATACTCTACTAGACCTACGTAAAGTTAGAATTTGTGTGTCAGGTACCTGAACAGACTTGGGCTCTGGAATGGTGCTTGAGCTATGTTCTCCAACCTCGCTCAATTTTATATTACTCCCACCGTTTCCACCAAGAATGTGTTCCTTCTCAAGGAATATAGTTCTCTTGGCAACAAAGACCTTTCGGTCTTCGGGATGATAAAAATAATACCCCAAAGTCTCCTTAGGGTATCCCACAAATGTGCACCGTTCCATCATTAATTTCAACTTATCAGGGTTGTATCTTCTAACATGGGCAGGACAACCCCAAATCTTAACCACCTTAAGATTGAGCTTCTTTCATTTCTATATCTCATATGGTGTAGACACTACCAACTTTGATGTAACTTTATTCAGAAGATAAGCTGTGGTCTCTAGGGCGTACCTCTAGAATGAGATGAGTAGTTCAGCGAAACTCATCATGGATCGTACTATGTCTAACAACACACAATTTCTCCTTTCTGATACACCATTGAGCTAAGGTGTATAAGAAGGTGTCCACTGGGATAGAATCCTATTGTTCCTGAGGAAATGGGTGAACTCCATACTCAAGTAGTCTCCTCCTCGATCTGATCGAAGAGTCTTAATACTCTTTCCAATTTGGTTCTCTACCTCATTCTTATATTCCCTAAATTTCTCAAAAACCTCAGATTTGTACTTCAAAGTACATATGTCTATACGTAAAGAAATTATCAGTGAATGTAATAAAGTATGAGTAACCACATATAGCTTGAGTCGATATGGGACCGCATATATCACTATGTATGAGTTCCAATAATTTGATGGCTCTCTCTCCAGTTCCACTAAAAGGAGAGTTGGTCATCTTCCCATGAAGGCAAGGTTCACAAGTTGCATATGACTCATAGTCAAATGGATCTAATTATCTATCTTTCAGCAACTTTTGAATCCTTCCCTCATGTATATGACCTAGCCTACAATGTTATAGGTATACATTATTCACCTCATCTCTTTTCCTCTTAGACATATTTATATTCATAATATGTAGAGAAGTGTCTAACACATATAAGCTATTTATAAGGGTCCCTCTAGTGATGATCTTATCATCCATAATTATTAAACACCTATTATTCTCAAAAACTAATTTATATCCACTAATTATCAAACAAGAGATTGATATAATATTTTTGATAATAGAGATAACAAAATAGCATGTATTTAATGTAATAATAGCTCCACCAGATAAATGTAGGGTGACCTCTCCAATAGCAACTGCAGCAACTCTTCCTCCACTGTCATCTTAAGGTCCATCTCGCCTTTAGCCAATCTCTAGGTCTTACTAGAACCTACAACGAATTGCAGATATGATAAACACTCCCTGTATCTAATACCCATGTGTTATCATAAAAATCTGACAAGTGGAGATTGATCATGAATATACCTGAAGCTTCTCCAAGCTTCTATCTTGCCTTCTCTGCAAGGTAGTCCTGACAGTTTCTCTTCTAATGCCCATCTTGGCCATAGTGGAAGCACTATCCTTTCTCTTTTCTCGAGTATTTTTTGGTAACCTTTGCCTTACTTGGTCTTTCTTTGCCCTTGTCCTTCTTAAGGGTCTTGTTGGTCTTTCTTTTCTTTTTGGTCTCACAAATGTAGAGAACTGACTTCTCCTTCTTGATGACACTCTCAACTTCCCTCAACATATTGAGGAGTTCAGGGAGAGTCACCTCAAAATTGTTCATATTAAAGTTAATAATGAACTATGAAAATGAATCTGGTAGGGACTGAAGTATAAGACCAACATATAGGTTATCCTCTAGGACTATCTATATACTTTACAAAACGAGCGATCTCATCCTCGCTTATCCTTTCCTCCAGCGTAGGCATAATCATGTTAAGGACATATATGATTTTATCTTCCGCGAGAATAATTCTCAAAATGCAAAGCTTTTAGACCAATGAGGTAGTTGGCATCAAGTATGTCACGTAGGAGTTTTGCAAGCGATAAGCAAGATATAGTGTAAATTAAATAACATGAAGATTTTGCATGTTATTCATCTGAGCAAGCACATATGGGATATTCCTTCTCTCTCAATCCGAATGACCCTAGCCAGAGATTTGTTTGAGCAAGCACATATGAGATATTCCTCTCGTGATACTTAGAGTGGATGATCCTCTATTAATACTCAATTGCCTTCGTAAGGTTGGCTACCAATCCCAATAACTAATTGTACCAGATCTGAAACTTTTTAAACCTATAAGTTCGGCGTCAAAGAAAGGAGTACTCATATAAAGCATCCTTGGTGTATCAAGTCTAAGGACCAGATACACAACTGGGACTATAGAATCACTGTCTGACATTATGTATCATTAGCCATACAATATTCCATAAGCAAATCAATTAGTGAACTCATTCTCTATTGAGCACCTGTACTATATTCTTAGTGTCTCCACACAAGTGGCTATGAGACCAGTCGCCTCCATCATATGGACGGGTATATAGTACATCGATCTGTCCAGTTATCTCAATGTCCCTCTTGAGTAACCTGACTCAATGTTTAAAGGTAAATCGATCTCATTATCATGATCTCATCATAATCTGACTCTCATTGCATAGAACCAAGGACATCACAATATATATGTAACAGATAATATGAGAATATGCCAATATTAATTATAAGCAAAAAGATCACACAGCGTGTCACATGTGCCATCACTCACGTGATTGGCTTGTAGGGCACCTGTAACTAGCAGCTTCGGCTGGAGTAATAAGGCTACAATGGTCACATGATGAAATCATAAGGAAATCTTTACAGCAAGGCCCAGATGGGCAGATAGCAATGGTGGTAGATAGAAATCAGAGGGCCGATCGATGGACGTAATGACCACGAGAGAGATAGGACTCGAGGCGAAGTGCCGAGGTAGGGCCCCAATAGTCAAACGCAGGTGGAGAGTAGCAAGAGCAGAGGGGGGGATCCTTGAGGGCGTGGAATTGCGAGAGCGGAAAGGATTCTGGAATGCGTGGATCTACTTCTCCTTCTTGATAACGTGGTCAAGGGTGCGATCACAAACCCACGTCACTTGGGCATTGACGAAGGTGCACTGTGGCTGGGGAAGATTGGTGATCACTGGTGAAGATGGCCCTGGAGAAGGTCAAAGAGTAGCCGACGGTGAGGCACAATGAAGAGAAGCCGAATGGCGTTATAAACCTAGACGATTGCCTCTGGTTACGGCTTGGCAAGGAGACACTGGCTGCGGGTAGGAGGAAGTAGACACTAGTAGAGTCATCTCTAGTTGGATAGAGGGAGTGTTCTGCTAGTGCTGGTGGGCTGGGTGAGTTCCACGGCAGATGCCTATCACTGGGTGCCTAGGAGGGGAGCAATCGACATCGCTAGAAGCATCGAGGGTGCAATTAGGATAAGCATGAGGACGAGGCATGTGAAGGTTCAAATAAATTTGTGTCAGTCCAATTGTGACACAAATCTTGTACTGAAATAGTAGGAAGAATTATTGAGGCATGTAGGTTGATCATCTTCATCCCTACCACCACGCATGCATAGGAGGGGTGAAGGAGGTCAAAGAGCCTACGTATACGTGGCGGAAGGTGTCCATGTGAGGTGGGATGTATCGGGGAACTGAAACGGTTGCATACATGCACATTAAATGGGTATCATGAAATTATGGATATGAGAATTTTAAATTATTTTTGATAAAAATTATGAAGGTCTTAACTTAAAAGAATAAATATTTTATTTTATTTTTCCAATTTCTAAATATTTTAAAAGATCTTATAATATTTATAATCATCTATTATGAATGAATAATAATAAATAATAATAAAGCATTATTGCTATTAAATTTAAGACCAATTTAGCTCAAACTAGATTTTTACCATAAACCAGATTCTTAAATGGTATTTTCAACTTTTTACAAAAAGAGGAGCTCTTTTTGAGAAATATAGAAACGAGGGACAGTATGCGGCAAAATCCCAAAAATGGAAGTTTTTTCTAGGAAATTTCCAAAAGGATAAGGGCCTTTTATATTTCAAAGTTTGGAAATGGCATATTTTTCCTTCCCATGTACAAGTATAATGTAGCATATGTAATATTCATCCACATTTTTAGACCTTCTAATAAAATGATGTTAACCACTAACGACACTAGCTAAAAGTGGACTATAAAATATTAAAAGTTGAAAATGTTTAAAACATATTTTCGTTTTTTACCGAAAAATTAAATTTAAAGATGCAGTTACAAAATTACTATTTTATAGGAGTATCTATAATGTTATTTTTCAAGGATGTTAATATCGATTTTCTTTCAACGTTACTCACGTTAAAAGTTACTTGATGGAGATTAATGATATTTACATTAGTTTTTTAGTCAGATCATTGTGCACGTGATTTAATTAAAAATTCAAAATTAAAGGTGCAAAATATTGGATTATGGGTGTATTATTTTTAGGATATCAATGTTATTATGGGTGTATTTTCGTAATAATAACGTCATCATCCTCCTCTCTTGTCTTTTATGTCTCCTCCTCAACCTCTTTCTCCTTTCTTCCCTCAAAGGCGAGAAAGGGTTGAGGGGCAACAACAAATGGGGGAGGAGACAATGAACGAAGTAAAAATGAGAGAAGATTGAATAGGGCTGCACAAGTCCGATTTAGTCTGATCTCATCTAATATAAAACCACTTAATAAATCTGAAAGATAAAAAATATATTTGTTCCTTTATTTAAAAAATGTTAAAAATACTCAATATATTTGGTAAATTCTCAATAGACAAATGCTATCTAATAAAAAAAATAACTACTGGAGGATCTTGTTTGAGTGTTTTTCTAAAAAGACTCTCATTTTGGATTCTTTTTTCAAACAGTGCCCTCCCTTTCCTCGTTTTTCTCAAACATTGCCCCTAATTTAGACAATACCCTTCACAACTCTTTTGGCCAAATTTTTTTTGTTAGGTTTTTTCACTAGTTTTGAATGATTATAATGTTCTTATTTATTTTATTTGTAGTGTTTTCCAATTATGTCTATAGTGTTTTTATTGAGATACTAAAAACACTATAAATGTTATTTAAAATACTATAAGTTACATCATATTGTGTCTCTTTAGTTGTCATTATTTGTATATTACGATACTATAATTGAGGTTAGAATTCCATTTGGATTATTTACAATGTTTAAGGAGATTTTATAATGCTTTTATTATGATGGCCAAAACACTATAACAAACCAACTTTTGATTTTTATTTTGGTAGTGTTATTCATAAACTATTATAAATACCTATTTGAATCTTAGTATAACAGATCAAATAGTTTCTAATTTATTTTTATTTTACTTAATTCATTTATAGTGTTTTTAAGTATATTTTATGGTATTTTTATTGTTATAGCCAAAATTCTGTAATAGGTCAAAAAGACTATAACAGGCTAAAATACTATAACAGTCAATAAAAATTATAGTAATTTTTTTAGGACATAATATTTAAGAAAAATTAAAAGGGGAGTACTGGTTAAAAAATAACAAAATAAAAATATTTTTTAGAAACACCATCCATTTTGTATTGGATATATTTGTAGAATAATAAAGATTGATGAATTTGAAGGTACATTTGACTACATAGTTATTTATATATATTTGATTTGGTAACATCTGAACATGATCCTTAGGGATCTAATTTGAGAGAGAACTTCAAGATCGAATCTAAATATGATCTTTGAGGATTTGATATAAGTGAGATCTTAGAGATTTGATCTGTTAATATGCTTCTGCAAGATCAAGCTCTTATCAAGGACATCGATCTTGAACTGATACAAAGAAAAGTTTTTATAAGCAAGAGGCTTCGTAAGTGAGTCTGCAGTTGATCAACCATATGCATATGGAAAACCCAGAGCTGCTGGCGGACAACTTGATCTCGTACAAAATGAAAGGCGATAGCAACATGCTTCATATGAGAGTGAAACACTGGATTAGCGCAGAGGTAGGTAGCACCAATATTATCACAATAAATGGTAAGCATAAGAGCGGAGGTTATGTGAAGCTCTTTGAGAAGGTTTGTAATCCAATTGAATTCAGCATCAATAGTGGTAATGACATGATACTTAACTTCAATTGTAGACCAAGCAACTATCTTTTACTTCCAATAATGGTAATGACATGATATTTAACTTCAATTGTAGACCAAGCAACTATCTTTTACTTCTTGGAACTCTAACTAATAGGATTAGCACCAAGAAAAACAAGATTGTTGAATCTTAAATTTTTATGATGAAATTATTGATGAGTGTTTGATATAACAAGGTTGTTAAGTTGATTGATGCAAGATTAACTATGACAGAGAGATTATTATAACAAGAGGTTTGACTAGAGTTAAGTTCAAGCATCAGATCGGGGTTCGGATGATGCGGTTGGGAACTCACCTGGAGTGCGTCGGGAGCTCGCCGAGGGTATCGAGAGCTTGCCAGGATGGCACAAGGGAGTTTGCTGGAAGAAGACCGAGACTCATGGAAAATTGTCGGGAGTAGACGAAAGGCTTGCTGGGAGTTGGGAAGGTCTTGAAGTGGATTTGTGGCCATATTAATTATAATTAATTAAGTTATAGTTAGCATCGTGCAGGTCTAACTATGACGAAAGAATTGAGTTATGCCAGATGATGGGCCAAGATCAAGCTTGGGCATCGGGCTAGGGTTCGGACGATGCAGTGGAACCTCGCTAGGAGTTTCCTAGGAGATTCACCGAAGGGATCGGGAAGCTCGTTGGGAACACATCGAGAGATTGCCAGAAGAAGACCAAAAGACTCATCATAAGAATGCCGGAGGCTGCCGGATTAGCGGGAGTTAGGTCTTGGTTTAACTTGTTGGTCATTAAGAGTTGTAATCATTTCGTCGTAGTTAGGGATTGAGTCATAATTGAGTTTGATTTGGAAGAAATCCAAATCAACTCAATAAGGCAACCAAGTCCACTATGAGGTGTGATTGAGCTCAGGTCGAGCTCAATTAGTTGACTAGGGGATTAGTCAACTGGTGGTTCAAATCGGGATTAGAAAAGTGAAGGGAATCACTTTTCCGGGGTTCCCAACAGATAAACTACTGGTGTGCGATGGTTCAACCGGCACCGCCCAAGTTTTTGGGCGACTGAATCGCCTAAGACGGGTGGGTAAATCGCCCGTACTAGGATTTCAAGCAGTTGTCAGCGATTGAACCGTTGGCATCGGTAGGTGAACCGCCCGTACTCGGATTTTTTAGATACGTTTGATTTTTGGCTCCAAATTCTGAAGTCATTTGGGGCCTCTAAATGCCCTAAGTTTTCTTGCATTATATATAATAATTTTGGGGATTACATTCTGTGAAAATATTATCTGTGAATTATAGGAAAAAAAAAGGGGAAGGGAGAGAGCTTAGAGTTAGAAAATTCTTGAAGTCTCCCTTGTGAGCAAAGTGTAAGGGTTTGATCTTCACCCAAAAAAGATCGGTAGTGGACGTCGGTGTGCGTCAAGGAGGAGGACTCGGGAATAGACATAGGTCGATAGGTGTCGAACCACTATAATTATGAGTGTTTCTTTTCTTGTTGCATTTACTACTTGCAATTGTCAAGTTTTCAATCATTTTAAACTAAATATCATTAGACACTTCCGATTTTTAGTTACTCTTTGAAAGCAAAGTTTCAAGTCAAGTACTGCCCTTCGATGTTGCTTATCTTTCGGGTTTGCTTATTCTTTCTTAAGTAATTTTTAAGTAAGTAACTTAGCAATCTTTTTAATCACTCGTTTACTTGAATAAAAAACTTTGAATCTTTCTATCTTGCTTCAAATCAAAAGCTTTTTGTTAAAACAAAAATTTACACTTGCACTAATTCATCCCACCCCTCTTAGTGCCAATTTATCCTAACAATTGGTATCAGAGGCACGTTTTTCTTATTTGATTTCACACCTAAGAGAAATATCTATTTTCGGCTTTCAAGAGAGCTTTTCTATCATTCGTCCTCCTATGTTCAATGAGACAGACTACACTTATTGAAAAGCTCGGATGAGAGTTTTCTTACTTTCCTTGAACCTTGATTTATTGAATATTATTTAAAATAGATTTGGAAGGTCTTCTCTTCCAATGAATGATTGAAATGATTTGAAGAAGAATACTTTCTTTTTAAATGTCAAGACTATGAACGCCTTATTTTGTGCTCTTGACAAGAATGAGTTTTATCATATTTCCACTTGTGATTCGACTTTCGATATTTGGCATATATTGAAAATCACATATGAAATCACAACTAATCTAAATGAATCATTAAATAAAAATACTTCTAAAATAAACATTCGAGAGGTTTGACCATGTTATAAATCAATAATTTTATAATCATTACAATCCTCTAGGATCTAATCAAACATTTGAGGACATCGAGAAACATTAATACTTCAAAATTCACATATATAAATTCTATGTAATTTATAATCATACATCGCATCACTCAAATATTTATAAAACCCAAAGCTAACTTAATAGATATTAACCACACTTATAATTCATCAGCAAAGGAACCTATACAATCACCAAACCAACTATTTATTATAAATTCACTTCATTGTAGATAAAACTCAACATTCCAAAATATCTTCAAACGTAAGAGGTCATTTAAGACTTTTACATAATACATCAATCAAATTCATCGAGAACATTTCATTACACATGAAATATGCTTATACAAGAACCACAATAAATCATCGATAATACTTGCCAATAATTTGTATAGCTCTCCACTGCCTCAGCACAAACTTAACATTTAATGAGTGTCAAGATAACCTGAAAGATTTGATAATAAAGGAGTGAACTAAAAAGCTCAGCAAGCGTTTAACAAATCCAAGATAAGAGCGAATGACATACGAACAAGCTGGTATCAAGATACAAAACAGAAATACAAGAATTTATGGATACCAACTCATTAGATACAGGAGTTCAAATGTCACTTCATTCAAAACATATTTGGTTCATAATAAACAGAATACAAAGTAATTCGAGTATATCAATAACGTAAGAGGTATTTCGAAACATATCAAAGGCACATAGGGCATTTCAGAACATATCGATGATAAATGGAACATTTCGGAACATATCAATGACAAATGAAACATTTCGAATATATCAATGCAGGGTGAAATGTTTAGGAACATATCAATAGCAATTGAAACATTTTAGAATATAACAATGACATGTAGAACATTTCAAAGCATGTCAAGGACGTAAACATATTGCGAAGCATGTCAAGGACGTAAATATATTGCGAAGTATATCAATGGTGAATGAATAATCTCAAAGCTTATCAAGTAAACAAATGAGGAACATAAGTTTAATATCATATCAGACATAACATTCATTTCATTCTTATCCAAAGCACGTAAATAATTCAAAAACAATGCTTTGGATATCATATCAAAGATAATAAAGGTGAAGTGGGACCATAAGCATAATGTGGAACATCCATCGCTGAATGACCACCAAACATAAGTCTCCCACGTCTAGGAGCTCCATCTACCCACGTCTAAGTGAAGTCAATGGGCCGGCAAGAGCATAGTTGGCTCTAAACACAATACACTTTACCATTTCTGGCAAAGGTTCATAAATATCCCACAAACATTAGAGTACAAAAGGACATGAGCAATAAAAGTGGCATATCTCGGAAGCACATACGGAACAACGAAATATACATGTGCCAACATGAAGCAAGTACGGTGTCAACATAAACATTTATAATTTACATTCAGATAGAGAAAGCATAAAGAACAAGAGTGCATAAGAATTTAGAACAATAATGTAAGGCTCAATTGAAGAAACAGTTTTAATTGGATCATAGACAGAATATGATCCGATGACATATAAAAAAAACATAAATGATGAAGTGGGATCATAAATATAATGTGGTCCATTTGACCACCAAACATAATAGAGCATCACAGACTCCCAGTATAACATACCCTTTAACATTTCTGGCAAAGGTTCAGAAAGTATTCCATAAACACCTGAGTACAAAAGGACAAGTGCAATAAAATGGGCATGTATTGGAAGCACAGGCGGAATAATAAAAAATACATGTGCCAATATAAAATAATAAGATATAAACATAAACTTTAATATAGGGCATTCGAATAGGTAAGGAATAAGAGTTAAGAGTTCAAAGTTCAATTAAAGAAGAATCAATTTTCAAAAGGTAAACAAGAATAGGCAAAGATCAACAAACACATGATTCAAATAGAATTTAAGAGTCATATAACATGAAATATTTAGACAATCAATTATGCTCCAAATTACTCAAGATAGTATGGATAGAAGGGTACGCGAGTCTAGTTTGTCATGAAACAGATTTCGGATAAATCAAAATTTCCAACATAAAATTATAAGTAATTCAACGAACAAAAGTAAGAATCTCGAAACTAGACTCAAATCTTTACATCTAAGCAGGAAAGATACTAATTACAATGTTGTAACAATCAATTGAATCTTATCAAGATGAATACAAAGATTGAGATGTCAATACAAAAGGATTGAGACATTTGCAAGGTTATAATAGTTCAATTAATCATAATAAGATAGAAGTAAGACTAGAACACTTGCAATGTTATATTAATTCAGTCGATCATATCAATATAAAAGCAGGATAATAATACGAATGGATTGGAACAATTACAAGGTTATAACAATTCAGTTGATCAATAACAAGATAAAAGCAAAACTAGGACACTTACCTTTCAATAATTTCGATTCTAAGGCATTAAACTCAAATTATTCTGTTTCTTTTATTTCTTTACTTTCTTTCATTTTCTTCTTCCTGCGTTCCTTATCTTCTTTCTTCGTTCATAATAACAACTCGTGAAGAACACATGAGAGACACAATCACCTGCTCTCAATTCCTCTTTCTTCTCTCATTCTTTCTCCCACCGTTGCAAAATCAACCCTCTTTATCTTCATCTTTGTACTTCCTTCTTTTATTCTTTTTCTTTCCCCTGGCAACAACCTACTCTTCTTTTCCCCTTTATTTTTTCCCCTTCTATTCTTATATTCTTTCTTTTCTCCCAGCCGCAGCCCTAGCTGCAGCCTTCTCCCTCTTTTTCCTCCTTTCTCTTCTTTCTTTTCTCCTTTTGTTCCTCTTCCTTCCTCTTCTTCTTTCCTCTTCTTCTTATCCTGCCGCAGCTGCCACAGCCGCAGCCACCCCTTTCCTCTCCTTTCCCTTCTTTCCCGTCTTTCCCTTCTTCTCTTCTTCCTCTTCTTCTCGTCCTCGTTTCTCTTCCCCAACTCACTGCACCTCCTCTGTTTCCTCTGCAGGAAACAGAGGTGCAGCAACAACAGCTGCAACCTCCTTCCTCTCTTCCTCTTTTTCCCTCTCTTTTCCCTCTTCTTCTCCCCTTCTTCCCTTCTTCTTCTCTTTTAGCTACAGCCCTAGCCGCAGCTGCCATTTCCTTTTCTCTTCCTTTTTCTTTCTTCTCTTTCCTTTCTCCACCGACGCACCTCCTATGCAAAAGGCAGAGAAGATAAGCCCCATCTCTTCCTTCTCTTCTCTCTTTCCCTCTTCTTTTTCTCCTCCTCTCTTCCCTTCTTTTCTTCTACCTGCAGCCCCTTCTTTTCTTCCTTTCATCTTCTTTTCCCAGCCGCAGCTGCCACAGCCCGCTGCAGCTTCTTCCTCTCCTTCTTCTCTTCTTCCCTTCTCTTCCCCAATTCACTGCAGCCATCTCCGATCAGATGCTAAGTAAAAGCAAGACAACGTTACACATGGATGGCGGCCATCTCCTTCGCCTGAATCCAAGAAGAGTGGTCGAACAATAACACCCCAAGGATGAAGATCATAATCCGACCAACAACTTCTAGACCTTCGGCGTCCCCTACTACTAACCAATCTTAGAGATTAACTCCACGAGAGATTTGCGAAGGGGTTATATTAGCACTACGACGAGCTATGGAGTCACGAGCACCACTGCATAAAAGAAAAATTTTTGATGATCAAACTGATTGAAGATCTAGAACTCGAGGGTATAAATCTCGAACCTGAGGAGGAAGATGTGAGGGAAGAACTGTAGTCAATCGTTAGCACAGTGCATGCCTTTGCCATCTACACAAACCCATAAACCATGAAGATAAACGGGTCCCTCAAGCATTAGCCAATCACTATTCTTATTGACACTGGAAGCACTAATAATTTCATGACCAACAAGGTTGTTGCCTGATTAACTCTCATAATTGAAGATTATAGTAGGTTTGATATGAAAATCATTGATGGTTGAACCCTCAACTATAGCCATAAGTGTTCGCGAGTGAAGCTAATCATGTACGATAAAGAGATTGCCACGGATTTCTTCCTATTGCCGATGGACAACTATGAAGTGATACTCAGTATCGAATGCTATCCAATCTAGGTGATGTTTCCTTGAATTTTTTTCAAATTAATTATGAAATTTTTTAGCCATGGGAAACAGGTGATCCTACAAGAAAAACGTGAGGGCGAAGTATCGATTGTTTCAACACAATGCATGGAGAGGGTGTTGCATAAATCGCATATCGGTTTCCTAATATAACTTCAAGGGCTGTAGATAGAGGAACCAATAATGAATGAAGATCTAAACCTTCTTTTATTGCTTGCTAAATTTTTAGATACGTTTGCTGAACCGACAAAACTACCCCCTACCCAACCACATGACCACTACAAGTTCGTGATGGACGATGACAAGATCAGCGCTCCCCTCATGGTATTATTGAAAAAAGATGTCTTCCTCTGTTCAGATGAAGCTACAATAGCTTTCGATGCCCTCACGGCTGCGATGCCATCTACACTTATGCTAGCCTTACTCGACTATGACAAAGTATTTGTGATAGAATTTAATGCATCGAGAGCAATAGTTGGTGTTGTCCTTATACAAGATGGCTAACCCCTCACCTACATCAGCAAAGCCCTCTCTCAATTCCATCTAAAGCTATCAATCTACATGAGGAGATGCTGATTGTAGGTGAATTTGTAGCTTGGTGTGATACCAGTCAATGGCACAAAGGAGAGATGGTAGCAAACCCAAAAAAATTACAGCCTCTAACCACTCTAGACTCAGATTGGATTGACATCTCTATGGATCTCACTAGAGGGCTACCACCATCTTAGAGGAAAGTTTTTCAAACATTGAAGAACAACCATGCAGTAGCCCACACAAGAACAAAATAGCTACATGACAAACGCAAGAGCGAAAAGAAGTTTGCAAGAAAGACAACAGCAAAATCTCAACCCTACCCACTTCGGTTTTAGCTTGGACTAACATTCCCATGGACTTCATCGAGGGGCTCTGTCATCTCAAGAAAAGACTATTGAAGGACAACCCCACGGTAACCTAAGAAAAAATAAAACTGCAGGCTAACAAACACAATAGTCAAAAGAAGTTTGCTATTGAGGATCGAGTCTTCTTTTATCTTCAGCCCTACCATCATAACACCATGAAGATTCAAGCCTCAAAGGAAGTTGTCTCCTTGTTTCTTTGGACCATACAAAATCAGAGAGCACATCAGAGTTGTGCCCTACATATTAGATCTGCATGCCAACTCCAAAGTATACCTGATGCTCCACATGTCCTGCCTCAAATTGAAGCTTAGAGAGGATGATTGGCCTAAAGTCATCTATCTAACATCTCGATTGATGGAGACACCTAAGTTCAGCCGATAATTATATTGGATCATAGGATCGTGATGCACCGTTAATGCCCTTCCACAGGAGCACTGGTGCAGTGGACTCACTTGCCCATTGAGGATGCTGCTTGGGAGCCTTACGACAAATTGAAGCTGAAGCTTCCAGAGTATATAGAGGCTCAGCCTTGAGGATAAGGCTGATTTGAAGAGGGCGGGTCTAATAAGGCTCTAGCTGCATGCGGTCCTAATCCATTGAGTCGAGTCTGTAGATTGGGCCTTGTTGGCTAGCCTAGACCTGAGATTGAGTCGACTAGGAGATAAGTTTAGCCAATCTGAACAAATCAACCCAAGTCCTAGTATGAATAGGATTTGACTTAATTGGGGTTTGATTATAAATAAGAGTTGGAGAAGAGTCAAGATTCTAGTCATGATTTTAATCAACCCTAATTAGCCGTCCATCTTGATTGGGAAAGTCGGCTAGGGTTGGGATAGTAGTGCTTCACTTGGAGTAGGAATCTCACTAGGAGTGTTTTACTTGGAGTAGGAGTCTCTCTAAGGTTAGGGTTTAAAAGTCCTATAAGAGTATATAGCCACTCACCTCTTTCTCAACCAATAGATCTATTTTCTCTTCAGTCTTGTGGTCGAATACTAGGAGGGAGGAACCCCTATGAGTTCTAAGAAAGGTTGATCCCCTATAGAGATTAATCTAACGTTAGAATCCTTTGAAGTTCTATCAGACCCTACTACTTGATGGATTGGCAATGGGTTCATGCCCAAAAATACTAATAAAAACATAAATAATATACATATATTATTATCACTTAAAGATATTATTTTTAATATTTATCTTTATAAATATGATATATGACATGCTTATGTTGTCAGTATTTAAATTTAAAGTATATCCTTTCAAAAATGTTATGCACAATATTTTTTTAAATAATACTTGAAGTATATATAAGTAGTGATGTCTGTTTTTCGTTTAAGAAGGTTATATATACTTATAACCTATATATATATATATATATATATATATATATATATATATATATATATATATATATATATATATATATATATATATATATATATATATATATATATATATATATATATATATATATATATATACATAACATGTTCCATCTCAAGTAACATAATTCTTTTGGTAACAAAAACTTTCTGATACTCGGGATAATAGAAATAATACCCATAAGTTTCCTTAAGGTATTCCACAAATTTATATCATTTTGTCCTTGATTCCAACTTGTCAGGGTTGTCTTCTAACATAGGTAGGGCTGACCCAAATTTTAAAAACCTTAAAATCAAGCTTTTTGACTTTCCATATCTCATACGGTGTAGACATTAATGACCTAGATGAAACTCTATTCAGAAAGTAGGCTGCGATCTCTATGACATATCCCCAGAATGAGACGGGTAGGTCGATAAAACTCATCATGGATTGCACCATGTCTAATAGCATTTGATTCCTCCTTTCTGATGCACCATTGAGTTGAGGTGTATAAGGAGGTGGTCATTGGGATAGAATCCCTTGGTCCTTGAGGAAATGGGTAAACCTTGTACTCAAAAACTCTTCTCCTTGATCCAATTGAAAAGTCTTAATACTCTTTCCAATATGGTTCTTCGCTGCATTCTTATATTCCCTGAACTTATCGAAAGCCTTGGATTTATACTTCATCAAATACATATGTCCATACTTAGAGAAATTGTAAGTGAAGTAAGAGTAACCACCTATAGCCTGAGTCGACATAGGACCATATACATTGCTATATATGAGTTCCAACAACTCAATAGCTCTCTCTCCAATTCCACTAAAAGGAGAGTTGATCAACTTTCGATGAAGACAAGGTTCGTAAGTTGCATATGACTTATAGTCGAATGGATTTAAGTATCAATCTTGCAGTAACTTATGAATCATTCCTTCATGGATATGACGTAGCCTATAATGCCATAAGTATGCACTATTCATCTAATCTCATTTCCTCTTGGACGTATTTACATTTATGATGTGTGGAGAAATGTCTAGCATATATAGGCCATTAATCGATGTCCCTCTAGTGATGATCTTATTATCCAAAATTAATGAACAATCATTATTCTCAAAAACTAATTTATATCCATTAACTATCAAACAAGATAGAAATAATATTTTTGATAATAAGGAAAACATAATAGCATACATCTAATGCAATGGTAGCTCCACCATACAGATGTAGGGTAATCTTGCCAATAATAACTATAATAACTCTTGCTCCATTGCTCATTTTGAGGTTCATCTCACCTCTTTCTAGTCTCTTAGGCTTTGTCAGAACCTACAATGAATTACAGATATGATAAGCACTCCCGGTATTCAATACTTATATGTTATCATAATAATCTGACAAATAGAGACTCATCATGAATGTACCTAAAGGTTCTCCAAGCTTATGTTTCGCCTTCTCTGCAAGGTAATCCTTACACTTCATCTTTTAATGCTCGTCTTTCTCGTAGTGGAAGCACTAGCCTTTATTCTTTACTGGATCTTTCTTGGCAACCTTTGCTTTACCCGATCTACCCTTGCCCTTGCCCTTCTTAAGGGTCTTATTAACCTTCATTTTCTTCTTTGTCTTACCAATATATAGAATTAGCTTCTCTTTCTTGATGGTGCTCTCAACTTCTCTCAATATATTAAGAAGCTCAGGGAGAATCACTTTAACTTGCTCATATTGAAGTTCATGATTAACTGACAAAAGGAATCTGGTAGGGACTGAAGCATAAGATCAATACATATATTATCCTCTATCACTATTCATATACCTATGATTTTCTCGATCTACTTAATCATCTTCATGATATAATTCTGAACCAAACTCTTAGATATCTTATATTTTTAAGTTCTTCCATGTTCCTCAAACAGTTGGAGAAGATGAACAAGGATGAAATTGGCATCCATGCTCTTATGTTACCTTTGTAACTTAGGAGTCATGAAGGTTAACATATAACACTTTGCCAAAGTGGAATCGTCATTATACTTTACGTAGCGAGCAATCTCATCCTCGCTTGCCCCTTTCTATGATGTGAAATTATGTCAAGGACATATACAATTTTACAAAGCCAATATATGTAGTTTGGACTAGTGAAGCGGTTGGCATCAAGTACGCCACATAAGGGTTTGTAAGCGACATGTTTATAACAAATAAGATATAGTGTAAATGATTAACATATATATTTTGTAGAATACTAATTAAGATACAAACTTCTATTTTAATCTACTCCCACTAATTTTCTTGTGAGTCAGATGATACCCTAGGCACGTGAAATGAAAGTCTCCGATTGACTTATAGTGGGATCGGGATCCAATCGACGTCTTAGTGTAATCTCGAGGGATTCGACCAATCACACTAAGCCTAAAAAGGTAGATAACTCTTGCTAATCACAACTTCTTATAATTCCTATCCTTTTCGACCTCCGAACCATTATGGTTTTGAGAGACTCGACCAACCATGATATTTAGTTAAGTCATCAATCGTTACAAGATCAGTCTGATTTAATAATATGCCATCGAGAGACTCGACCAAGCATACCACGTCCTCAAGTCATTATGATATCTCTATGTCGCAGGCAAGATTTTGACTCGCGAAGATAGGTGAGCCTCGAGGGACTCGACTAACTCAACCTATATCGAGATTTAATTTCTTCCTATAACAATGGAAGGCCATGTGGGTTAATCTTGTTGTCTCACGCTTTATGACTTAATATTATCGTAGTAGAGATTTTTTATTTTGTTTCAGTCTCCTAATATGTCGTGTCACATATATATATTTAATATATATCTACATCGCATATATATATATATATATATATATATATATATATATATATATATATATATACCACATATGCATAATATATTGAATCTCAGATTTTGATGATAAAATCGATTGATGAGTGTTTAAATCTAATATGTGTGTTAGAGAAAGAATTACAGGTCTAACTATGACAGGAGCGATGGAGTTACAACTAGATGATGGGCCAAGATCAAGCTTGAGTATCGGGTCGGGTTTAGATGATATAGTGGGACCTTGTCGGGAGTTCGCTATGAGATTAATCGAAGGGATCTGGAAGCTTGCTGGGAATACGTCGGGAGATCATCGAAAGAAGACCGGAGGACTCACCGCAAGAATGTCGGAGGCTATTGGATTAGCAAGAGTTAGGTCTTGGTTTAGCTTTTTGGTCATTAAGAGTTGTAATCATTGAGTCATAGTTAGGGATTGAGTCCTAATTGAGTTAGATTTGGATGAAATCTAAATCAACTCAATAAGGCAACTGGGTCCACTATGGGATTTGGTTGAGCTCAGGTTAAGCTCAATTAGTTGACCAAAGAATTGGTCAATATCAGGTTCAAGCTAAAATTTAAAAAGTGGAGGGAATCACTTTTTCGGAGATTCCGATGAGTAAACCACTGGTGAGCGACGGTTAGACCACCCGTACCTTGGAATCAGGGAGGTTGCCAGCAGTTGTTAGCGGTTGAACCGCCTAGGACTGATAGGTAAACCACTCGTACCTGGTTTCTAAGTGGCTGACGGTGAGTAAACTACCTAGGTTGAGTGGTTGAACCGCTTGTGCTCGGGATTCTTGGTGCTTTTGGCTATTGACCCGCCCATGCCTATAGCTGAATCGCCCATACCCAGATTTTAAGGGTATATTTGAATTCTTGGCTTTAATTTCTGAAGCCATTTGGGGCTTATAAATACCCTAAGTTTTTTTTTTCATTCTATATAATAATTTTGGGGATAAAATTCTTTAAACAAAACTTGGGGCTTATAAATACCTAGAAAACATAATCAAGTCTCCTTTATAAGAAAAAAGAAGAGGAGGACTTGGGAGTAGACATAGGTCCGTTGGTGCAGAACCACTATAAAACTTATGAGTTCTTCTTTTACTTTTCTTACTTACTAATTTCGTATTGACTCTTTTGATTTAATTTACTCTTTGAAAGTAAGGTTTTCACGTCAAGCACTTCACTTATGACGTTGCTTATCTTTAGGATTTTCTTATTCTTTCTTAAGTAATTTTAAGTAAGTAACTTAGTAATCTTCTTTTAATCACTTACTTGCTTTTCTTGAATAAAAAGCTTTGGATCTTCTTATCTTACTTAAAGCAAAATTTTTTTGTTTAAAATAAGAATTTACACTTGCACTAATTCACCTGCCCCTTGCCACCCCCGCCCCCCCTCTTAGTGCCAATTGATCCTAACAATTGGTATCAGAGCAAGGTCATTACTCATTGGATTAATACCCACTTAAGTAAATGACTTATTTTGGCATGAATAAAGGATATTCTATTTCACATCCTCCCATGTTCAATGGGATGGATTACACATATTGGAAGATAAGGATATGTATTTTTCTTATTTTTTAGACCTTGATTTATGGAACATAGTAGAATATGTATTTGAAAAATCTTTCAATCCAATGAATCAGTGGAATGATTTGGAAAGGAAGAATTTTTCTTTGAATGCAAAGGCTATGAATGTCTTGTTTTATGCTCTTGACAAAAATAAATTTAATCATGTTTCCATTTATGAATCGACTTTTGATATATGACACACTTTAGAAATCATACATGATCACACACGAGGGGACTAGTAGAGTAAAAGAATCTAAGATAAATATTTTAGTTCATAATTATGAGTTGTTTCAAATGAAATCAAGTGAGTTCATTGGAGCCATGTATATCTATTTCACAGATGCCGTCAATGGCTTTAAGCACTTGGAAAATGTTTTTAAAAATTTGAATTAGTTAGTAAATTTTAAGACCTTTACCTTGAAATTGGGATCCTAAAGTAATCGCTATTCAAGAGGCCAAAGACTTAAATAACTTGATTCTTAAAGATCTAATTGGCTTTCTTATGATATAAAAACTAAATTATAAAGCTCATGATGAGCTTGATGAATCATTTCTAAAGAACAGGAAGGATGTAGCACTTCGAATAATAAATGACTCCTCGAGTGAAACCTCAAGTGATGAAGATTATGATATTATATTGTTATCAAGAAAATTTAAAAAATATTAAAAAAGAACAAAAACTCTAAAAGCACAAAAGAACTGAAGAAGGACAATGTCATATATTATAAATGTTAAAAACAGGATCTTTCATAAATGAATGTCCTCAATTGAAGAAGAAAACGATGCTTAAGAAGAATGCACTTTTGGCCACTTGGGATGATTCAAGTTCTTCGGATGATGAAGACCAATCCAAAGAAGAGATTACTAACTATGCTCTAATGATGATCAAAGATGAGGTTAGTAAGTCTTTAAGTATTTCTTTTTTAAAATTATTAAGTATGTTTTATGATTTATTTGATAAGTTTAGAAAACTTCGTAGATCTTTTAAGTTGCTTAAGAATGATGATGAATTGTTAGTTATTAGACTTGATGAAATGTATGATTCATTAGTATCACATAACACATGTTCTAAATGTGAGATACTATATAGTATTAAAGAAGAAAATATCATACTTAAAATAACACTAGAAAAATTTAAAATTGGGAATAAATCCCTAAATATGATCCTTGTTAATAAGAGCCATATTATTATAAGGAATGACATAGGCTTTGTTGGTAACCTTTAACAAAAGTCAACCATGTTTATTAAAGGACCAACCTTAAATATGTCACCAAAAATCAAGTGTAATTTTTGTGATAAATTAGGACATAAGGCAAACAAATATCTATTTGGAAAATATAGTCCATATAAACTTGTATGGGTTCCCAAGGGAACTCTATACAACAACAAACAATTAGAAATGAAAGATATAATTCTTTATGAAGGACCTAATATAAAATGAATATCTAAATCAAATATATTTTTCTTGTAGGTTTGTCTCCAAACTAAAGCTAGGAACACCAAATAGTATCTTGATACTGGATGCTCAAAGCACATGACTGGAGATCCAGGTTATTTTTCTAAGCTCACTAGCTTAAGTGAAGGAGTTGTTACTATCGGAGGCTACAACAAAGGTAAAATCATTGGAAAAGGAACAATAGGAAATATATCAAACCTCTTAATTGAAAATGTATTATCACTTGATGGCTTTGAAACATAATTTGCTTAGTATTAGTCAATTATATGATAAATAATATGTGATTAAATTTCAACCTAGTGCTTGCATAATTGAATTGCCACACAAAAATAAATCCTTAATTAGAAACAACAATGTATGCACCATAGATATTGAAAACACTTATGATAAAACTTATTTTTGGCCTTTGAATGATGATGCTTGGATTTGACATAAAAGGCTAGGTCATGACAACATTAAACTTCTAAAAAAAATTTCTACCAAGGAACTAGTAAGAGGCTTACCTAATCTTAAGTTAATCAAAGACAAAGTATGTGTCACTTGTCAATTAGGAAAATAAATAAAGAGTAGCTTTAAGTTTAAAAATCAAATAAGCACCTCTAAGCCACTTCAACATATGGATTTATTTGGACCAATTTACATTACAAGTTTAGGTGGTAATAAATATATATTTGTTATAGTAGATGATTTTAGTCGATATACTTGGACCTATTTTTGACACATAAAAGTGATATATTTAAATATTTTATAAAATTTTATAAAATTATTCAAAATAAAAAAGAATGTATGATTTCTTCAATACGAAGTGATTATGGCGGAGAATTTCAAAATAATAATTTTTAAAATTTTCATGATTCAAATGGGTATATCCATAATTTCTCTACTCAACGAAATCCACAACAAAATGAGGTAGTAGAAAGAAAAAATAGGAGCTTACAAGAAATGACTAGAACAATGTTGAATGAACATAGTCAGCCAAAATATTTTTGGGCCGAATCCATTAATACGACACGCTATTTTTTAAATAGGGTTCTCGTAAGACCATTACTCATTAAAACTTTTTATGAATTATAGAATGAAAAATCTAATATTTATTATTTTAAAATATCTTGTTACAAATATTATATTTTAAATGAAAAAGATATTTTAGGTAAATTTGATGTAAAATCCGTTGAAGCTATTTTTCTATGTTATTCTTCTATTTCAAAAGCTTATCATGTTTTTAATAAAAGAATATTAGTAATAGAAGAATCCATTCATGTTGTTTTTAATGAGTTTTCCAAATTTAAAAAGATTGATTTTGATGATGAAGTTGATCTTGGTAACTTGAATTTAAATGATAATACTCCTAAAAGTAACTTGGATTAATCTTCTTCCAAATCCTTACCCAAGGATTGAAAGTATATAAATGATCATCCTTAGGAGCTTATAATAGGATAAACATCAAAATAAGTTTAAACTCAATCGTCTTTTATAAATTTTTGTGCTAATATTATATTTCTTTTCGAAAATAGAGCCAAAGTGTATTGATGAAGCCCTGAGAGATGATTCTTGAGTTAATACAATGCATGAAGAGCTTAATCAATTTGAGAGAAATGAGGTACGAGAGCTTGTTCCTAGACCTAATGACCATTTAGTGATTGGTACTAAATGAGTCTTCAGAAATAAGCAAGATGAAAATGATATCATGGTTATAAACAAGGCTAGATTAATGGCCAAAGGTTTCAACCAAGAAGAAGGAATCGATTATGACGAAACCTTTGTTCCTATGGCTAGACTTGAAGCTAAAAGGATGCTCCTTGCCTTTGCATCTTTTAAAAATTTTATGTTGTTTCAAATGGATATTAAAAGTGATTTTCTAAATAATTTTATTTTAAAAAAGTTAATCTTCTTCATAATTATGTTTTTAAACTTACAAAAACTCTTTATGGATTAAAACAAGTCTCTCAGGCTTGGTATGAAAAACTTAATTCTTTTCTTATTTTAAATAAATTTTCAAAAGACAAGGTTGATACTATATTATTTTTTAAATATTTTAAAAATAATTTACTTGTTATTCAAATTTATGTTAATGATATCATTTTTAGATCTACAAATGAACCTTTATATGAGTCTTTTGCTAAAAAAATGAGCCAAGAATTTAAAATGAGTCTAATGGGTGAGTTAACATTCTTCCTAGGATTACAAATAAAACAACTTGATGATAGTATTTTTATTAGTTAAACTAAATACATATTGAACTTAATAAAACAGTTTGGAATGAAAAATGCTAAAGCATTAAACAGTCCCATGAGCATATCTACAAAGTTGGGCTTAGATAATGAAGGAGAAAACTTTGATAAAAAAACTTATAGAGGAATGATAGGAAGTTTATTATACTTAACTGCTATTAGATCGGATATCATGTTTAGTGTTAGATTGTGTGCAAGGTTTCAATCTAATCCTAAACTCTCTCATTTAAAAGCTGTTAAAATATTTAAATACTTAAAAGTAACATCTAAACTAGGATTATGATATCCAAAATAAATTTTTTTTGACTTGATTGCCTATTATGATGCCGATTTTGGTGGATGTAGAATAGATTAAAAAAGCACTATGGGAACATGTCAATTTTTAGGTTATGCACTTATTTCTTAAACTTCCAAGAAATAAAATTTAGTAGCTTTATCTACTGCGGAAGTAAAATACATTGCAGCTAGTGCATGTTGTGGCTAAGTCATTTGGATGAAAAACACACTAGAAGATTATGAAATAAAATTAAAAAATATTCCTATAAAGTGTGATAATCTTATTCAACATTTAAGAACCAAACATATTGATATTAAACATCATTTTATAAGGGATCATATAAATTATCAAGATATCTCATTGAAATTTATTAATACTAAGTATCAATTAATGGATATTTTTACAAAACCCTTAAATAAAGAACAATTTGATTTTCTTAGAACAGAACTTGGAATGCTAAATCATGAAAATATATGAATTACTTGATTTTCTGAGAATGAGTTATTTTTCTTTATAATAATATTTTTAGAATTATCTTATTGTTCCCATGAGATGATTATCTTATTATTCATAAAAAGGGACAAAATTTACATAATATTTTGCTAGTTTATGAAGTTATTTGCTAGAAATTAGATGAGATGATTTTAAATACATAAGTAGCTCTTAAACTTTTGAATCTCCTTGAATGTCTTAGAGTTTTGAATTTATCATCGAAATTCACCCTTACAAAATTGAGAGCCATGTTTAATGATGTTTTATAACTCCTCCCTTATTTTTCTTTTCTTTTTATTCTCAAGAGAAAATTTTTTTTTTATGATTCATATCATATTTTAAAAAGGGGGAGCAAAAACTCATATGCATTAAATGCTTAGCCCCACATTTCACCTTTTTATTGATGACAAAGGGGGAGAAATGGATATTGATAACTTATGTAATAACTTAAATGGAAATTTTTAAATGTTTTGAAGTTCATGAAGATCCTTGATGAGTTGAAATTTTCAAATGATTGAAGTTCATGAAAATCCTTGATGAGTTGAAATTTTCAAATGTTTTAAGTTCATGAAAATCCTTGATGAGTTAAAATTTTTAAATGTTTGAAATTCATGAAAATCCATGATGAGTTGATGACTTGATAATTTAAATGTAAATTTTTGTTGATATATGAGTATCCTTAAAATATGATTTGCTTGAAATATTAATTACCTTGATTTACTTGAATTCAAGAGTGTGTGATTTTCTTAAATTAAATCTGCTTTATTATGATATCAATTTAGGGAGAGTTAGGATTAACTCCCATCATCAATTGATTGCCATCATAAAAAAAGGAAAAATTGTTGAATCTCATATTTTGATGATGAAATTGATTGACGAGTGTTTAAATCTAACATATGTGTTAGAGAAAGAATTATAGGTCTAACTATGACAAGAGTAATGAAGTTACAACCAGATAATAGGCCAAGATCAAGCTTGGGTATCGGGCCAGGTTCGACCGATATAGTGGGATATTGTCGGGAGTTTGCTAGGAGATTCGCCGAAGGGATCGGGAAGCTCGTTGGGAACACACCGGGAGATTATTGGAAGAAGACCAGAAGACTCATCGCAAGAATGCCGGAGGCTACCGGATTAGCGGGAGTTAGGTCTTGGTTTAGCTTATTGGTCATTAAGAGTTGTAATCATTGAGTCGTAGTTAGGGATTGAGTCCTATTTGAGTTGGATTTAGATGAAATCCAAATCAACTCAATAAGGCAACCGGGTCCACTGTGGGGTTTGGTTGAGCTCAATTAGTTAACCAAATAATTGGTCAACATCAGATTCAAGCCGAAATTCAAAAAGTGGAGGGAACCACTTTTTTGAATATTATGACAAGTAAACTGTCGGTGAGCGATGGTTGGACCGGTCGCACCTTAGAATTAGGGTGGCTGCCAGCGGCTGCCAGCGGTTGTCAGCAACTGAACTATATAGGACTGATGGGTAAACTACCCCTACTTGGTTTTTGGGCAATTGACAGTGGGTAAACCACCCAGTTTATGCAGTTAAATCGCCCGTACCCATGATTCAGGGTTCTTTCGACGGTTGACCTACCCAGGCCTACGGCTGAACCGCTAGTACTAAGATTTTATAGGTATGTTTGAATTTTTGGATCAAATTTCTCAAGCCATTTGGGGCCTATAAATACCTTATATTTTATTACATTCCATACAATAATTTTGGGGATAAAATTCTGTGAAAAAACTTATGTGATTTATAAGAAAAAAGAAAAGGGGTAAGGGAATGATCAAATAGTTGTAATCAAGTCTTCCTTATAAGAAAAGTGTAAGCGTTTGGTCTTCACCCTAAAAAGATCAGTAGTGGACGTCGGTGTGACTCAAGGAGGAGGACTCGGGAGTGGACGTAGGCCCGTTGGTGCCGAACCACTATAAAACTTGTGAGTTCTTCTTTTACTTTCCTTGCTTACTAATTTTGTATTGACGCTTCCGATTTAATTTACTCTTTGAAAGTAAAGTTTTCACATTAGACACTTCACTTACGATGTTGCTTATCTTTGAGATTTCCTTGTTCTTTCTTAAATAATTTGTAAGCAAGTAACTTAGCAATTTTTTTTAATCACTCACTTGCTTTTCTTGAATGAAAAGCTTTGGATCTTCTTATCTTGCTTAAAACGAAAAGTTTTGTTTAAAATAAGAATTTATACTTGTACTAGTTCCCCCTCTTTTTAGTACTAATTGATCCTAACATAATATACCGGTTGATCATGAACCATCACATAATGTGATTAAGCTTGAGCCAATGGGCCCAATCACTCATAATAGGATCTATGTGTGTGCCTATGCATTTACATGCTCTGTGATCGTCTATCTTGTCATCATAAATTCCATTGGATCCTTTATACATTATTATGCGTCGCGATTGCCTATCATGGTATCATGGGTCCCATTGACATCTTCACGCTCTCATTATACCTCTTTATGTAATTACAATATAATCATAGGCACGTAGGCCCAATAATAAATGAGAAAAATAGATACCCGCAGGCCCTTATAATAATAATAATCATATATACACACATCATAGCATATGGTTCATGATTATCCATCAACATCATACATTACATGTACACATCATCATGTAAGACTACTTGATAATAAATAATTAATTAAACTATTTAATTAATTATTTCTAGAATTTTTAGGATACCCTATAATAGGGTTCCTAATATGGCAGGAAAAAGGACTCTTTATGCGGTTAGGTAACCTTAGCCACTAGGAGCCCCTTGTGGCCAAGAGTCCCTAGCTACAGGGGAACCTTGGGCGGCTAGGAAACCCCGGCCCCAAGGAGACCCTTTGCAGCCAACCCTTTGGTTGCAACCTGCCATGGGCAACCAACAAACCCTAGCCACCTAAAAATAGGGTTACCTTTGTTTAGCATAGCTAGGATCCCCATGCGCGGGACTCTTGGACACATGGAAAGTTGCCATGGTGAGAGCTTCGCCTCGACCATGTTGCCTTCTACTAGGCCGAGAGCAACATCCTTGCTCTCGACCAAGGCTGCAAGCAGCCTTTGGCCATGTTGTAGGGTAACAACAGTTCCTGCCCTTTCCCCTCCTCTTTGTATCATAATTTTTGACATTAAAGGACCTTAAAACACCTCTTCATAACACTACTCCACAGTAAGAAAAGGTGCTGTCTAAATATGAAAAAGAAAAGTCGTAGCAACATATGTAGAAAATAATTTACGCGTTTCAATCTCATCACACGTAGTTTAAAAGCTAATCTTTTGGTATGAGCAACTTGGCTCTGATACCACTATTGGAAAATCATCTAAGAATATCATATGTATATTATAAAATAAAATAAAATTGGTTTCCCACATTTATCATATTGTCGTGCAAAGATTGGTGCATTAAAAACCACAAAAATAAAAAACTGCGACTGGTATGAGATTGATTACTTAGGGAGATCATATATCCCTAAAATTTTAGATCCAATTAGAGAAGATAAATGAGATAAAATGTCCTCCTCTTTAATGGTATCCACACGATGGATTATTGTAGTGATGCTCCTCCAATCGTAGCCAAAATCCCTAACTCTTGCGCACCTTCTCACAACACTCGTGTAAGAAGATCTGCTATCTTCTTCACTATCCTCTCACAGTAGGGAGGGGCTGGTCAGCTGAGAAAATTAGAGAGGGAGGAGAATAGATGGGGGCGGCCAAATGTAGGCTATCATGCTATTATGCAGCCCTTGTCTCTTATTTATAGAGAGCCACCAAATCTCTAATGGATCCTATCTTAATATGTATTGGATCTCCATCCAATTACTCTCACTCCTTGGATTATTGGATCTCTATCCAATAATCTTAATTCACCTATAATAGGGCCTTATTCAAGAGATCCATCAATGTTTGGTCTCATCCAATGAGATTAGGGGCTAATTGTATAACTTATGTCCAATCCTCTACTCATTGTAATCACTAACTATATGTATGTGACCCTCTAAGCCCGATATTGAGCTGATAGTTAGTTCCTCCTTTCAAAACTCTTTCTGACTCCGTGAATTATTATCCCATAATAATTCACTCAACTCATCGACTATGAAAGTTCTAGGCTACTATGTCTTAGTCCCTATGTGGTACATGAGATCTAATCCATTGGATATATCTGTCATCAGTTATCGTGTATCTATAGTCTTGTATCCATCTAATATCCCAAAGACCATATATTGGACATGGTATTGTCAGGCCATATGTAGAATTCGTTTGAGTCCTGCTCTAATTGGATTCTCCTAGAGACCTCCTCTCTTAATTTGAACGATCCTGGCTAGGGATTTATCCGAGAAAGAACACATGTGATATTCCTCTCATGATACTAAGAATAGATGATCCTTTATTAACAATCAAACTTCGTAAGGTTGGCTGCCAATCCCAATAACCGACTATAACAAATCTAAAACTCTCTAGACCTAGAAGTCTAGCATCAAAGAAAGGAGTACTCATATAAGGCATTCTTGGTATCTCAATTCTAAGGACCAGATACACAACTAGGACTACGAAATCACTATATGATATTAGGTATCATTAACCATACAATATTCTGTATGTGGATCAATTAACTCATTCTACAATGAGCACTTATATTGTACCCTTAGTGTCCCCACACGAGTGGCTATGAGACCAATCACCTCTATCATATAGATGAGTATACAGTACACTGGTCTATGTCCCTCTCGAATAACCTATAATCGGTATTATTTAGGATATGTGTTTAAAGGTGAATCAGTCTCATTATCGTAATCTTATCACGATCTAATACCAATTATATAGAACCAAAGACATCATAATATATATGCAACATATAATATAATATGAAAAAATAGCGATAATAATAATAATACAGAAAGACTATGTAGCATGTCACACGTGTCATCACTTATATGATTAGCTTGTAAGGCAATTGTAACCAGCAATCCTGATGTAGGTTGAGTTGGTCAAGTCCCTTAAGGCTCATGCATCTCATGATTTGAGATCTTACCGATGACATAGAGATGCTATTGGTTATCTAAGAATATAGTATGATTGATCGAGTCTCTCGAGGGCATATCATCAAATCAGACTCATCTTGTAATGATGGTGATAACTTAACTGAACATCCTGGTTGGTTGAGTCCCTCGAGACCATGATGGTTCAGAGGCCAAACATGATGGGAATCACAAGGAGTTGTGATTGACAAGAGTTGCCTTCCTTTTTGGGCTTAGTGTGATTGGTCGAGTCTCTCGAGATTACACTAAGACACCGATTGGATTCCAATCCTCATTAGAAGTCTGCCAGAAACTTTCATTTCACGTACTAAGGGTGTCACATGATTCGTTAGAGAAATAGTATGAGTAGATTAATATAGAAGTTAGTATCTTAATTATTTACTTTTCTATAAAATCTACATGTTATTCATTTATGCTACATCTTATTTATCAAAAACATATCACTTGCAAACCCCTTACGTGGTATATTGATGTCAACTGCCTCATTAGTCCAAACTATACGGATTAGCTCCGTAACTTGAGAATTGTTTTCATGGTGGAGAAGATCGCATATGTCCTTGACATGATTTTACCTACACCAGAGAAAGGGACAAAAAGGATGAGATCGCTCATAATGTAAAGTATATAGATGATTCCACTTTGGCTAAGTGCTATATATTAATATCTATGACTCTTGAGCTATATAGGCAAGATGAGAGCATGGATGCTAATTCCATCATTCTTTATCTTCGCCAATTGTTTGAGGAATAGGGAAGAACTCAGTGCTATGAGATATCTAAGAGTCTCTTCCGAGCCAGGATGATAGTAGAAACATCGGTTCAGAACCATGTCTTGAGGACGATTGAGTAGATTGAGAAAATCACAGGTCTAAGAATGGTCCTACAGGATAACTTGTGTATTGATCATATACTTCAGTCCATACCAGATTCTTTTTCTTATTCGTTATGAACTTTAACATGAATAAATTTAAGGTGACTCTCCTAAGCTCCTCAATATATTGAGGGAAGCTCAAGACATGGTTCTGATACATTGGTGAGACCAAGAAGAAAAGGAAGACTGATAAGTTCTTGAAAAAGGCAAAGGCAAGGGCTAATCGGGTAAGGCAAAGGTTGCTTAAAAAGACCTGACAAAAGACAAATGTCAGTGCTTATACTATAGCAATGACATACATTGGAAGACGAACTGCATAGAGTATCTTGTAGAGAAGACAAAATAGAAGCTTGGAGAAGCTTTAGATATATTCATGATCAGTCTCTATTTGTCAAATTTTTATGATAACACATAAGTATTAGATATCGGGAGTGCTTATCATATATAAAATTCATTGCAGGTTCTGGTAAGGGCTAGGAGATTGGCGAGAGGAGAGATGATCATCAAGATGAGCAATAGAGCAAATGTTGCTTAGTGGCCGTAGGTGAGGTCACCCTACATTTGTTTGGTGGAGTTACTATTATATTAGATGCATATTATTATATTCCCTCTATTATCAAAAATATTATTTTTATTACATGTTTGACAGTTAGTGGATATAAATTAGTTTTTGAGAATAATAGTTGTTCATTAATTTTGGATGATGAGATCATCACTAGAGGAACGTTGTATAATGGTTTATATGCGCTAGATATTACTCCACACATCATGAATGCAAGTATGTAAAAAAAAAAAGAGATGATGTGAGTAGTGTATACCTATGGCATTATAGGCTAGGTCATATCCATGAGAGAAGGATTCAAAAGTTGCTTAAAGATGGATACCTAGATCCATTCAACTATGAGTCATATGTAACTTGAGAACCTTGGCTTTGTGGAAAGTTGACCAACTCTCTGTTTAGTGGAATTGGAGAAAGAACCACTGAGTTGTTGGAACTCATATTAGTAATGTGTGTGGTACCATATCAACTCAGGCTATAGGTGGTTACTCTTATTTCATTACTTTCACTAATGATTTATCTAGGTATGGATACGTGTACTTGATGAATTATAAGTTTGAGGCTTTTGAGAAATTCAGGCAATACAAGAATGAAGTAGAGATTCAGATTAGAAAGAGTATTAAGACTCTTCGATTGGATCGACGAGGAGAGTACTTGAATACAGAGTTCACCCATTTCCTTAGGGACAATGAGATTCTATCATAATGACCACCTCCTTATATATGTTTCATTAACTTACCCTTCTCATTATGGGGATATGCCCTAGAGACTGTAATTTACCTTCTGAACATAGTTTCATCTATGTTGATAGTGTCTAGACCATAAGATATAGAAAGGAAAGAAGCCCGATCTTAAAATTGTTGAGATTTAAAGCTGCCTTGCCCATATTAGAAGACATAACTCAGATAAATTGGAATCAAGGATGGAGTGGTGCAAGTACGTATGATACCCCAAGGAAACTTATTAGTATTATTTCTATCATCCTGAAGACCAGAAGATCTTTGATACTAAGAGAGCAATGTTCCTTAAGAAAGAACACATTCTTGGTGGAAATAGTGGGAGTGTGATAGAGTTGAGTGAGTTTGGAGAACCTAGCTCAAGCACCATTCGGAAAGGCGAGTCTGATTAGATACCTAACACACAAGTTTCAACTTTGGGTAGGTCTGACAAAGTATCTCATCCTCCTGAGAGATATATAGATATATTAGTAAAGAGGACACTCAAAATATTAATCTTCAGACCTATGAGGAGGCTATAATAAGTATAAACTCTGTGAAGTGGCAAAAAACTATAAATTTTAAGATGGATTTCATGTACTCTAATAAAGTTTGGAACCTTATGATGAGTGGAGACCTATAAGGTAAGGCTAGTGGCCAAAGGTATAGTCAAAGACAAGGAGTTGATTATAATAAAACTTTCTCACCCATAGCCACGTTGAACTCCATTAGAATTCTTTTGACTATTACAGCATACTATGACTATGAGATCTGGAATATAGATATGAAAATCACATTCCTCAACGACAACCTCGAGGAGGAGGTATATATTGTTGAATCTTGAATTTTGATGATGAAATCAATTGATGAATTATTGATCTAATAGGATTGTTAGAGTTGCTTGATGCATGATTAATTACAATAGAAGGATTATTATAATCAGGGTTGGCCAATATTAAGTCCATGCATCGAGTCAATACATTTGGAAATTCGCCAGGAGTATGTCCGAAGCTCGCCGAGGGTATCAGGAGTTTGCTAGGATGGAGCAAGCAAGTTTGTCAAAAGAAGACCAAGACTTACCGGAAGATTATCGGGGGTAGCCGAAAAGCTTACCAGGAGTCGAGATGGTCTTGTAATAGATATTTTGGCAATTATGTTTATATTTAATTAAGTCTTAGCATCGTGCAGGTCTAACTATGGTAGGATCAATAAAGTTACAACCAGATAATAGGCCAAGATAAAGCCTAGGCATCGGGCCGAGTTCAGATGATGTGGTGGGATCTCACCGGAAGTTCGCTATGAGATTCACCGAAGGATCAGGAAGCTCGCTGGAAACACGAAGGGATATCGCTGGAAAGAAGATCGGAGGACTTGCCACAAGATTGCCGGAGATTGCTGGCGTATGCGGGAGTTAAGTCTTAATTAGGCTTAATTAGTCATTAAGTATTATAATCATTAAGTCATAGTTAGGGTTAGAGTCCTAATTAAGTTGGATTTGGAAGGAATCCAAATCAACTCAATAAGACAACTAGATCCACTACTGGGTTTTGTTGAGCTCAGGTTGAGCTCAATCAGTTGACTAAAGAGTTGGTCGACATAAAAGTTAAGCCGGAATTCGAAAAGTGGAGGGAACCACTTTTGCGGAAATTTCAACGGGTAAACCGCCTAGGTGGCAGGTGAACTGCCCGTACCATAGAATCTAGGTGATGGCTAGCTGCTGACGACGAGTAAACCGCTCATACCCGGAGATTTTGGCTTTGGTTTTGAAGCCAATTTGGGGCCCTATAAATACCTCGAGTTTTCTTACATTTAGAACAATACTTTTGGGGGATTGTATTCTGAGAAAATATTATGTGAGAATTGTAAAAAAAATAAAAGGGGTAAGGGAGAGAGCTTAGAGTTATAAGTCTAGTCTCCCTTGTAAGCTCAAGTGTAAGGCTTTGATTTTTACCCAAAGAAGATTGATAGTGAATGCCGGTGTGCCTCAAGAAGGAGGACTTGAAAATGGACGTAGGCCGTTGATGCCGAACCACTATAAAATTGTAAGTAGTTCATACTTACATTACTTGAATGTTGTTGAATTGATGCTTCTAACTTAACTAAACTCCTTGAAAACAAGATGATAAGTTTTTTTCCTCAAGCGTGATTATCTTTTTAGCTTCCTTAACAATTTATTTTTAATCACCCACTTGTTTTATTAAAAATGAAAAGCTTCGGATTTCCTATTCTATCTTATTTGAAAAGCTTTTGCTTTAGAAAGAAAATTTTTAGCTTGCACTAATTCACCCCTCCCCTCCTTAATGTCAATTGATCCTAACAATTGGTATTAGAGCAAGGTTATTACTCTTTGGATTAACACCCACTTGAGTAAATGACTTATTTTGGCATGAATAAGGGACATTCCATTTTACGTCCATCCATGTTAAATGGGATGGATTACACATATTGGAAAACACAGATGCGTATTTTCCTCATCTCTTTGGACTTTGATTTATGGAATATAGTTGAAAACGGATTTGAAAAGTCTTCTCTTCCAATGAATAATTGGAATAATTTGGAGAATAAGACTTTCATGTTTTCAATGTCTTGTTTTGTGCTCTCAATATAAATGAGTTTAATCATGTTTTCGCTTTTAATTCAGATTTCGGTATTTGGCATACTTTGAAAGTCACATATGAAGTCACAACTAATATAAATGAATCAATTAACAAAATATATTATAAAAATAAACTTGAAGAACACATTTCAAAGAATAGGAAGGAATACGAACTAAGAATGACATATGACTCATCAAGTAAAATCTTAAGTGATGAAAACCTTGGACATGAACTTTTGAAAAATGAACCAGAAAAATTAATGAACTTGAACCTTGTAAAAATTATAGACACAACCTCTTGCTATGAATGAAAGAAGCCGATGAGCTCCAAAATCAAATGCTCAACCAAGAAGTGGAGAACCTTGCTTTAATGATGATCAAATGTGAGATTAATGAGTCTTTAGATTTTTTATTTTTATAATTATCAAACATATTTAATGATTTATTTAATTAGCTTAGAAAACTTAGTAAGTCTTTTAAACTACTTAAAGTTGATCATGATTTGATAGTTAAAAGACTTGATGAAATGCATGACTCCTTAGCTTCACCTAAACCATGTTTAAAATGTAATATGCTAGATAATGTTAAAATAAAGAATTGTATTCTTAAAACTACATTAGATAAATTTGAGATAGGGAATAAATTCCTAAATATGATCCTTGCCAATAAGGGTCATATCAATAATAGACATAGCATAAGCTTTGTTGGAAATATTCAACAAAAGCCAACCATATTCATAAAAGGACCTACATTAAATGTGCCACCAAGAGTTAAATATAATTCCTGTAAAAAATTGGGACATAATACCTACAAATGTTCATTTAGAAATTATAGTCCATATAAATTAATTTGGGTTCCTAAAGGAACCATAAACAACTTTAAGCTATTAGAGAAAATGGGAAGAACATATCATGAAGGACCCAATGTTAAATGAGTACCTAAATCAAAACCTGCCATAATATAAAATTGTTTCCTAATAAGACTATAAGCACTAAGTAATGTTTTGAAAGTAGATGCTCAAGACTTGAGATCTAATGCTCTTTCAAAGCTCACTAGCCTATATAACAATAACAAAAATAATTATTTGAATTAAGATGGTTGAAGCTTAATGATCATTGTTTCTATTATAATAAATCCTTTTATTGAAAATAGTTCATCATTATATAATTAATCTTGACAATGCATAGCTAGAGCTTTCTAAGACTAGAACTAAAAGAACCTAAGTTATTATTAATAAAAAATTACTCATGTTGAAATTTACATAAATGAGATTTTGACGATGATTGAAAAATTAGTTTAAATGTAAAAACTATTATTAAATGGTTCAAATATTGACAAAGTCTATGGAATGATTGATTTAAATATTATATTGATTGAAATGCTATGATTGATTTGAATGATAGAATTTTAGTATAGAACAATATAGAAAAAGGGAGAGAAAGAAATCACATGAAACAACTAAAAGGAGAATAATTAATCTTAAATGTCATTGTATTCTTGAAATAAATTTCAAAAGAAGGATAATTTTTCTTGAAAGAATATTTCTATCCTATAAATCCTTCAATAAGAGATAAAATGATACTATTGTTGAATCTCTTTAATTACAAAAATGAATTTAAAAACTTTTAGCTATTTTCTTTTAAAAATAATCTATGATGACTTTATTAAAATTTTTCGAAAAGTGATTTTTGATGATGATTTTGGATATGTTCTTAAATGATTTTGTTTTAAAGAATGAATATGTTTGAATCTATCCAACTTCATTGATATATTACTTTTGATTATTTTATAACTTAAATCATGATCTTGAAATCTTAAAAATTATAATTTGAGATCTTTTTATTTACTAAGATTTTTTTATCCTAAACATGATCTTGACTTCTCAAGATTTCTTGGTATTTATGATTTGATAATAATATTTTTTATGACATGATTATTTATGACTTTTTCTTGGCAAGGTTTTCTGTACCTTCCACGATGACGTCTTGGTCGATGGTTTCTTGACATAAGTCTGTCGGACGGTACTAACCATTATATGGTATATAATGGTCGTAATCGACCGTTACAGAAATATAACGGGCAAAATTGACCGATACCACTTGGTAACGATCGAATTTTTTATCGTTCGGTAACGATCAAAATCGATCGTTACAAACCCTATAATGGTCAAAATTGATCGTTATAAGACCCTGTAACAATCGAACTCGAATGCTACAGACCCTGTAACAGTCGAACTCAATTGTTATAGACCCTGTAACAATCAAACCTAATCGTTAGTGACCCTATAAAATGTCAAAATCGACCGTTACAAACTTTGTAACGGTCAAAAAATCCTTTCTAACTCTATTTAAATTCACTCTTTTCCCATTTCACTTCACGCACTCACTCTTTCTCAAACTCTTTCACTTTCTCAAAATGGTTCCTTAAAGCTCAAAAAAGATATATAATATTATTTTTACCTAATTTATATTGATTTTGTTGAATCTATACCAATTTCTATCTTACAAACCCTAACCCAACTTTTTTTCTAATTTTTCAGGTATTAAAAAATAATGTTTTTTAATTATTAAAATATTATTTATTTGTATCGTTCGGTACGTCCTAGCATACCGAGATGTACCGACATATCGTACCATACCGACCAAATCTCGATACGTCGGTACGGACCAATACGACGAACCTTACTTCTTAGTATAACTTATCACCAAAATTAGTATTTCTTAACATTGTGATAAGTTGAAAATTAAAAGAGATTTACATTATTATGAATATTCTCTTAACTTCTTGACTTGACCTATATATTATGGAATCATATTATTGATCTTTATGATTTTCTTTAAAAGGAGATTTATGATCTTAACAATAATAATTAAAATTTTTATCAAGATCATTCTTCTTTTCTATTAAAAGGATTTATTTTGGATAAATTAAGATTATCCCCTAAGACTCATTTATAATATTTGCAAAAGAGGGGAAATAAATCTTATTAAACAGATTTGAATTTTTAATGATATGATATCTCTTATACTTTTTGACATAAATTGAACATGGATGAAAAGAAATTATGCAATCATATTTCTCTCTTGACAATAACAAAAAGTAGGAGAGAAATTTTTAATATGATTAGAAGCAAACATTGAATGATGAACAAGTGCTTAGAAGAAAATTAGAACTTTCTAAATGCATACAAAATACTTGATTTAAAATTTGGCTTGATCTACCATCATGCCTTCTTATGAAATTCTTGATGCTTTTTATCTAAATTACATGAGATGATTTTAAATGCATGAGTAGCTCTTAAACTTTTGAATCTCCTTGAATATCTTAAATTTTGAGCTTAATTTCAAAATTCACATCTATAAAATTTACATCTTTAAAATTGAATATTTTTATGATATGATATTTTTCATTTCTCTACTTTGATTCTACCTTCTTATTCATATAAAATAGAGAAAGGAAATCACTAGCATTTCAAGAGACTAATAAGTCTATTAATTATATTCTGAATCTCTTGAAAGTGATTTTGATAATTTTGAAATTAAATGATATCATGATTTTGATTTCTTAGAATTATAACTTGAAATCTTTTATGAATCAAAATCTTTTGTTATGTGTTTTCGTATTATTTAAAAGGAGATTTTTATACAAATCATGAACTTAACAACTTAAGATTTCTTATGGATGAATCGAAAGATTTTATTTTAATTGTTTCTCCTACAAATTTGTCTCTTGATATTCACAATTTACCTTCATGAATTGTACATCTCATCACTATGTTAATCTTTCATGATATATTTCATGTGATGATATTGAAAAATGGTGAAATGAGAAAAGTTTTACACTATTGTAACCATCCCCTCTTTTTGACAATGACAAAGGGGGAGCAAAATTTGTTAGCTTGTAAAATTGCAAGCTTGAACTATGCAAAGGAAGCAAAAATTTGCTAGCTTGCACTTCCCAAAAGAGAAGAAATAACTTACTAGATTTATTTATTATATTTTTTAAAATTTACATGAGAAAATGTGTTGAGCTCATATTCGAATTTTATATATCTACAAGATTGAGGTTGAGACCTAAAAATGCTAAATCATGAAAATATATAAATTACTAATCTAGATTTCATGAGGTTAAGCTTTTTGTGATAACATTTTTGAAAACTTTCTCTATGATTTGGTATCTTATTGTTTTCAAAAAATGCATGAAGATGTGCCACATATGAAATTTACAAGAGATGATTTTATATATCAAGAGATGACTTTTGCTATATTTGAAATATATAAGTAGTCTTTAAATCTCTTGGACTTTTGAGCTCATCTTAATATTGCTCTTAAAATTTATTAAGAGCTCTTCTCATGATGAAATAATTCAATAACACCTCCCTTGTTTCTCTCCTTATTAATTAGAAAAGGTATGGTTGATGACTAGAGATTAATTTTTAAATATATTAAATTTATTAAGAAAGATATGCTCAATGACTTGAAAATTTTCTATGCTTATTGATCTGAAAATTTTCTATGCTTGATGATTTGAAGAAAAATTCTCAAATATTTTCAACTTAATGGCACTCCTTGAAAATTCTTGATAAGTTGAAAAGTTTAAAAAGTAAATCTTTATTATACTTGAAATGTTATATGCTTGAAATACTTATTACTTTGATTTACTTGAATTCATGAGGATGTGACTCTCTTGAATTTAAATTTTCTATATTAATGCATATAATAAGGGGGAGCAATGTCATCTTGTATTTTTTTAATTATTAGCTCTATATTTCACTTTTTTGTTGATGACAAAGGGGAGAAATATATATTGATGACACATGATATTGAAAAATATTCATTGATAACACTTGATGATATAACTTAGATATATTACAATTTATGATTTGATAACTTAATGCAAATTTGTGTTAAAATTTATATTAAATGATTAATTGCTTGAATTTAAGAGTAAGTGCATCTCTTAAATTTAAGTGATATGGTTTTAGGGGGAGTTAGGATTAACTGCTATCATCAATTGATTGTCATTATCAAAAAGGGAGAGATTATTGAATCTTGGATTTTGATAATGAAATCAATTGATGGATTATTGATCTAACATGATTGTTAGAGTTGTTTGATGTAAGATTAATTACGATAAAAGGATTATTATAATCAGGGTTGGCCAACATTAAGTCCATGCATCGAGTTAATGCGTTTGGGAACTCGCCAGGAGTGTGTCGGAAGCTCGCCGAAGGTATCAGAAGTTTGTCAGGATGGCGCAAGGGAGTTCACTAAAAGAAGACCCGAGACTCGTTGGAAGATTATCAGGGGTAGCCGAAAAGATTGTCGGGAGTCTTGGTGATCTTGTAATAGATATTTTGGTAATTATAATTATATTTAATTAAGTTATAATTAGCATCATGCAGGTCTAACTATGGCAGGATCAATGAAGTTACAACCAGATGATGGACCAAGATAAAGCCTAGGCATCGGGTGAGTTCGGATGATGCAGTGGGATCTCACCGGAAGTTCGCTAGGAGATTCACTGAAGGAATCAGGAAGCTCACTGGGAACGCGAAGGGAGATCCCAGAAAGAAGACTGGAGGATTTGTTGCAAGATTGTCGGAGGTTATCGGAGTATGCGAGAGTTAGGTCTTAATTAGGCTTAATTGGTCATTAAGTATTGTAATCATTGAGTTATAGTTAGAGTTAGAGTCCTAATTGAGTTGGATTTGGAAGGAATCCAAATCAACTCAATGAGGTAACTGGATCCACTACTGGGTTTGATTAAATTTAGGTTGAGCTTAATCAGTTAACCAAAGAGCTGGTTAACGTAAAAGTCAAGCCAGAATTTGAAAAATGGAGGGAACCACTTTTGCAAAAATTTTGACAAGTAAACCATCGGTGAGCGGCAGTTGGACCGCCCGTACTATAGAATCCAAGCGGCGGGCAATAGCTTTCGGTGGATAAACCGCCTAGGTGACGGGTGAACCAGCCATACCATAGAATCTGGGTGGTGGCCAACTGCTAACGATGGGTAAACCGCTTGTACTTGAATTTTCTAAATACAATTGGATTTTGGCTCTGGTTTCGAAGCCAATTTGGGGCCTATAAATACCCTGAGTTTTCTTACATTCAGATCAACACTTTTAGGGGATTATATTCTGAGAAAATATTATGTGAGAATTGTAAGAAAAAGAAAAGGGGTCATGGAGAGAGCTTAGAGTTGTAAATCTAGTCTCCTTTGTAAGCTCAAGTATAAAGGTTTGATCTTCACCCAAAGAAGATTGATAATGGATACCGGTGTGGCTCAAGAAGGAGGACTCGAAAGTGGACGTAGGCCATTGGCCCTGAACCACTATAAAATTATAAGTGTTTCATACTTGCATTGCTTTAATGTCATTGAATTAATTCTTCTAACTTAACTAAACACGTTAAAAGTAAGACAATAAGTTTTTTTCCTTAAATGTGATTATCTTTTCGGTTTCCTTAACAACTCAATTTTAATCACTCACTTATTTTATTAAAAATAAAAAGCTTCGGATTTCATATTCTATCTTATTCGAAAAGCTTTTGCTTTAGAAAGAAAAATTTTAGCTTGCATTAATTCACCACAACCCAAACCCACTCCCCCCCCTCCTGTACCAATTGATCCTAACCTAACATATATGATATAGCTTGAGAGATTTATATCTAAGGAGAGTCCAGATAAGATATTAAGTTTCTTAGGTCTATCTACAAACTGAAGCAAGCTTCTTGAAGTTAGACGATAAGATTTGATGGGGTGATCAAATTTATGATTTCATTAAGAATAAAGATGAGCCTGTGTGTACAGGAAGGTAAGTGGGAGCACTATCATCTTCTTGGTTCTATGTATGGATAATATCATCATCACTGAGAATGATGTAGGAATGCTCTCAACAATTAAGGCTTGGCTATCTAGACACTTCTCTATAAAGAACATAGGGGAAGCATCCTACATCTTAGGGATTTAGATCCATAAAGATAGATCCAAGAGAATGCTTAGCTTGTCCTAGTCCAGGTACATAAACTCCATTGTTAAAAGGTTTGGCATAAAAAATTCCAAGAGAGGTATCAAACCGATGAGACATAGAATATCACTTTTTAGGAGTATGTCATCAAAGACTCCTAAAGAAATGACATACATGGATAGGATATCCTATGCCTCTACTATAAGGTCTATCATGTATGTTATTCTATATACCAGGCCTGATATAGCGCGTGTTTTGAGTGTCAGGAGTAGATATCAGGCGGATCTATATTTGGAACACTGGAACGAAGTAAATTGTATTATTAAGTACTTGAGAATGACTAAGGATCTTTTATTGATATATAGAGGAGGTAGCCTCCAAGTTGAGGGCTATACAAACTTGAGTTTTTAATCTAATATCGATGATAGCAAGTTGAATTTAGTGTATATCTTTAGCCTAAATGGAGGAGCAGTAAGCTGGAAGATTTCAAGTAAGATACTATTATTGTCTCGATTACAAAGGCAAAATATATTGTTATGGTAGAAGCAACAAAGTAGGGGGTTTGGATGAAAAAGTTCATCATAGATTTGGGAGTAGTACCGAGCAGCAAGGAGTCGAACAAAGGAACCTAGGTCTCATCAGAAGCATGTTCTGAGGAGGTTTCACTTAATCAGAGAGATCATGGCTCATAGAGATGTAGCAATAGAAATAGTTCAATCTAAAAATAACATTACAAATCCATTAACGTAGTCATTGTCTCAGATTGTATTTGAGCATCACTAGAGTTTGATGGGGATCAAACACTTAGGTGATTGACTTTAGGTCAAGTAGGAGATTGTCGGTTATATGTACTATACAAGCCAATCACGTGAGTGATGACACATGTGACATATTGCATTAACTTTTTACATTATTATTATTATTGGCATATTTTCACTTTGTGTTGTATGTTGCATATATTGTAATATTCTTATATCTGTGCAATGGCAATTGGATCATGATAATAAGATCAATACACCTTTAAGCATAGATTATAAATAATCCTAGTCATAGGTTACTCGAGAGGGACATCAAGATAATCGGATAGGCTAGTGTACTATATACCTATCCATATAACAGAGACGGCTAGTTTCTTAGCTGTTCATATAGGGATGCTAAGGGTATGATACATGTTCTCATTAGAGAATAAGTTTACTAATTGATCCGCTTATAAAATATTGGATGGTTAATAATACTTAACATTAGATGATAATTCCATAATCCCAATTATATATGTGGTCTTTAGACTTGAGATACAAATGATATATTGTTTGAGTACTCCTTTCTATAATGTCGGACTTATAGTTCTAGAAGTTTTAGATATGGTATAGCCGGTTATCGGGATTAGTAGTTAACCTTACCAAGACAATTGATTATAAGTAGAGGATCATTTATTCTCAGTATCAAAAGAGGAATATCCTATGTGCTTCACTTAGACAAATCCCTAGTAAGGGTCATTTGGATTAAGAGAGGAGTTCTCTAGGATAATCCAATTAGAGTGAGACTCGGATAGATTCTGTATGAGGCCTGACAAGTACCATGCCTAATATATAATTTTTAGGATATTAGATGGATGAGAGTCTATAGATACATGCTAATTGTAGATAGACAAGTCTAATGAATTAGATTCTCCTGTACCATGTTGAGACTGACATAGTGGCCTAGTACGTTGATAGTCAATAAGTTGAGTGAATTATTATAAGGATAATAATTCACTATATCAGAAAGAGTTCGGAAAGGAAAGACTCACGACTAGCTTAGTATGGGGCCTAGAGGGTCACATATATATAGTAGACATTGCCACAAGTGAAGGTACAGATATAAGATATCCACAGAGCTCCTATATTATTGGATATATACATAAGCTTGTATTATTGAATCCTATGAATAAGATCCAATAAAAGTCAATAAAAGATTATTAGATAAAGATCTACTAGTCTAAATGGCTTGGTTAATTTGATAGAGATCCAATACCCAACAGGGTAGGATCCATTAGGGTTAAGCTACATGCACCTCTATAAATAGGAGGAACTTCAGGATTTATAAGCTAGAACCCCTGATGGTTGCCCTCCTATTCTCCTCAGCCTCCTCTCCTTCTCCTTAGCTCAACAACCTTATGGTGTGTGTGGAGAGGCAAATCTTACAACGATTTGAGGAGCATCATCGCTGTGTCTATCGTGTCGATCACCGCTAGAGAGGAGCACGCGGGTCTCCTTCATCATCTCCATTAAATTTATAAATTTCATGGATATACGATTTTGTGTGGTTTTCAATTTTATGATTTTGTTTGTGCACCAATCGTCGCACAATGACCAAGTACTTGACTTTAGAAAATTTGATTTTGTTTTTATTTTTCATTACACATGAGATGCCAATTGAAGATTTCCAAGTAGTAACATGGCTGACCCTTTTGCAAACGGGTGACAAAAGGATGTTTCATAAATTAGACAATCCCTGCTAAGTCTAAGACATTGACATAAGGGTACTCATGACTTAGGCAATCTCAGCTAAGTCTGAGATATTGGCGCATGGGTGTTTCACGACTTAGGCAATTTTGGCTAAATCTATGATTTTGTTGTAAGGGTGTCTCATAACTTAATCAATTTCAACTAAGTCCGTGACATTGTGGTATCAGAGCAGCCAAGTAATTTTGAGCAAACAGCGAAGGAGTTTGACAATTTCGTCATGACAAAGCATCATAGAAAATCTAGCAAGATGGGGCAAGCTGGACCTTTGCCCCAAGCGGTTGCAAGTGGGCTACAAGTGCAAACTTGCTCTTAAGCTATTGAAGCCACTTATTAAGAGCAGGACAATGAACAAGATGGGTGAGAAGTTGGGTATTCTCAGCGAGCGGAGGAGGTATGATCTGGAGCCTAACCGAGAAAAGAAGTCATAAGGAGAGACTAACAATGGCAGAAACCCATGTTGATGTTCTTGAAGCAAGTTTGAAGGAACTCTACTAAGACCTATGAAGGCTCCTTCGGGTAGAGAGCTTGTAAGGAGAAGCTCAATCTCGTATCGACAAGGTTGAGTCCCTAGTCAACCGACTGATGGAAGACACTAAAGACTTTATGCAACATCTACACAAAGTTATGGCGGAACTCACATCTAGGGTGATATTGCTCGTAAGGGCTCTTAATGTGGGAGGGAGCAACACCCCCGTTGCACTACCATAAAACTTGAGGGTGTTGAATCTCAAATTTTGATAATAAAATTAATTAATGAAGTTATGATCTAATGAGCATTTGAGTGATATAGGACTAACTTAAATCATAGAAAGGCAAATCGATTAAAACATGAAAGAATCATATGTTGGGCCATAATGAAATATATCAGAAGATTAGACATTAGGCCGGACGACTAGTCGATGTGTCAAAAGGACTTCATGCCATGAGTTCGAGCATTGGGACAGAAGGTTAGGGCATTACACCAAGAAGATCGGATGTTACGGAGGTCAACATGTCGATGAATCAGAAAGGAGAGGACGATGCACCGAAGGATCAGATGAAGCATCGAATGAACTAATGACATGCCAGATAACATAGGATTCATGCTTTGTAATTGGTTATGTCTTGATCGAAGTAGTTTAGGTTGTAATTGAGTTGGTTTTGGGTGAAAGCTTGCCAACTCAATTAGGAGCCCAATGGGCTTGATCTAGGGTTGAGTTGGGCCCATTGGGAGGTCTACAGTGATGTGAGTCTGGTCTGAGTTTGGAGTGAATAGAAGCTATAATTTCCCCAGGCTTATCTTCATTTCTACTTTGCGTCATTGTCTTGTATCATGCCAAGCCTCAATTTTAGCAATGACTAATATCTCCTCATTATAGATTGAAAGCTTCAGGTGAGGTGGAGAGAGGGCTTTACTAATATAGGCTAGGGGTCGACCATCCTACATGAGGATGGTGCCAATTCTAGCTCCCGATGAGTCTATTTCAATTACGGACACCTTGACAAAATCGGTTAGCGTTAGCACCAATGTAGATGGAATCGTGGCTATGAGGGCATCGAAGGTTGTTGCAGTTTCATTCAGCCAAAGGAAGACATCTTTTTTCAACAACGTAGTGAGGGGAGTGATGATCTTGTCATCGTCCTTCATGAACTTATGGTGGTACTGTAGTCAGGTAGGGGGTAGACCTTTCGATTCAGTGAAAACCTCTGAAAATTTAGCAAGCAGAGGGGGAAGTTTGGATCTTCATTCGCTATCAGTTCTTTCATTTGTAGCCTTTAAAGTTGTATTAAGAAGCCAATGTGTGATTGGTGCAGCACCTTCTCTATATGTTGTGTAGAAACTGTCGTTGCTTTGCCCCCATGTTTTCCTCGAAGGATTACCTTTTTTCCTTGGTTGAAAATTTTCATGAAGCTTGGAAAAATTTTAGAAAATATCACCTAACGAGGATAGTCATTCGATGTCAAGCACTACTTCATAATTTTCAAGTGGTAGGAGAAAAAACTCAACAGTGATCTCTTGGCCCTGCAAAACTAGTTTCACCCGTGAGCACCTTTGGCTACAATTAAGGATTCGGCCATCTGTGACTTTTACATTGAACCTGCTATAATCTTTAATTTGGAGTATCAATTGGGTAGAAATTTTGTTATCCATAAAGTTGTTAGTGCTCCCGGTGTCAATAAGGATGGTGACAAGTTACTGCTTGAGGAAACCTCCAATCTTCATCATTTACGGGTTCGCATAGCCGGCAAGAGCATGAACCATCTAATCGAACAGTTGTAGATCTTCCTTCATGTTATCCTCCTCATGCTTGAGGTCCTCCTCTTCTTGCTCAGATATTAGTGGGTTCAATTCAAAGAAGTCACCCCTTCTTGCATCGGTGGTTGCGGCTCCATGGCTTGTCATAATGCCTACACAAACCCTTCACAGATCTATCGTAAAGCTTTTCTCTCATAAATTTCTTCTATTGAGGGGGGGTTGGCTAGAAGTGGATGGGGCTAGAGGTTTGTATGCTGCTAGTCGTAGTGTAGGTCTTATCATCTGAACATCTTGATTAAGTCGATCCTCTTAAAGTCATGCAAAGGATATCACTGCTGTCAATGTATATGGCTGTCGTGCCTTAACTTTTGCTCATATCTTTGGCTTTAATCATTTAATAAAGGTTCCTAGCAATTGTTTTTCAAACCACTCATGGGCATGGTTAAATAATCTTTCAAACCTAGGATAGTATTTTTGGATAGTAGAGGTTTGTTGGATCTTCGTGAGTTATTTGTCGATGTTCTCGTACTCGGACGGTCCAAAGCGGATCATTAGACCACTTTTGAATTGCCTCCACATCGGGACTCATTGAGTGTGTTCAAACTAATTATACCACTATATGACATCTCCTTCAAGGTGGATGGTAGCGATGTCACCATGGAAGCCTCCGGGGGTTCGGTGATAACGGATGTAGCGCTCCGCACACGAAAGCGATCATGTCGGGTCTCCATCTTCCCATTGAGGGAAGTCTACCCTCATGCGTATAGATACTAGATCTGTCATGTGTTCTTCTTTCTTTGGAGGATTCTCCTTGTAATCTGGACTCTCGCCTTGCTGTGATCTCATCGGGCTTGGTGATCATCCTAAGCTGAATTCTGCGAAGAGAGAGTGCAATTTATTCTCCATGTGTGTCTCGAAAGCCTCCAACTTGGCATTGATCAAATCCTCTGATGCCATGGTATATATCTCTAGATCTGAGATATTATGATCCTTCTTTTGTTGACTAGTTAAGGGCATAAGTCAATGGAGAGATTGGTAGCCGTGAAAGATAAGAATCAGTAGTGAAAGGTTGTAGCTGTGGTAGGCTATTGTTTGGGTTGTAATTTATGCTATTGTTTAGGCTAGCTGTAGAGATTAAAAGTGGGCTATGGTGACTACGTCTTAAGGCTAAGGGCCTTAGGTTGATGTGGGTGATAGCAACAATCTCAGTAAGGATCGGGTATGGGTGCAGCAAAAGACACTGAAAGGTAGTGCTATAGAATTCTGCGTTGATAGGCTATTGTCAAAGGTGTAGTAGATATTGCAATTTGAGGCTACTGTGGAGGCTATAAGGGGGGTTTGGTGGCAGTGGTTTAAGGATAGGAAGATGGGTTAGGGTTGTTGTGGGTGGTAGCAATCGGTTTGGTAGGGATTGGTGGTCGTTTCAAGGTTATCGTTTAGGGTTGATAGCTTGTGGTTTAGGTTACTGTTGGTGCAACGGTTTGAGGGTGTTGTGGAGGCTGGAAAGGATTTTGGAGATAATGGTTTGAGGCTACGAAGAAAGGTTTGACTTGGTTGTTTCTAACCCGAATCCAACTCCGACTCCTAACCAGACTCCAGTTCAACCGAATCCTAACCCTAGTAAGATTTGGGCTGATTTATTACAATGAACTCAAATCTCCTCCTAGCTGACCTAATGTCAGGTCTTAGCTGGCCAACAAGGTCCAATCTAAGAACTCGACTTAATCGACTATGATCTGACCCAACTGAGGTTATACCAATAACCCAGTTATTCTTGCATGAGGAAGCAAGAAAAGAGAAGGAAAACTTATGATTTGTAGTGTGGAAATCCTGTTAGAAAGTTAAGTTCCCTCCTCTTCTAAGGGAGAGTGTGAGGGAATCCTTGTAAAAGATGATTGTGGATGATCTCTCCTAAGCTTGTGAAAAGGAGAAATCAAAGATTTATATTGGTGTGGCAATTAAATTATGTATGCAATAGGTTGAAATTTAACTACATAACCATTATCACATAGTTGACTAATGCTAAGCAAATTATGTTTCGAGTCATCAACTAACAACACAACTTCAATCAAAAGGTTTGATGTGTTATATATGATTCCTTTTCTAATGATTTTATCTTTGTTATTGTCTCCGAATGTGATAACTCCTTCACTTAAGCTAGTGAGCTTAGAAAAATAAGTTGGATCTCTGATCATATGCCTTAAGTATCCATTATCAAGGTACCATTTATTGCTTCTAGCTTTAGTTTGAAGACAAACCTACAAGAAAGATGGTTTCAATTTAGGTACCCATTTTACATTGGGTCATTCATGAAGAATTTTATCTTTCTTTTCTAATAGTTTTCAGTTCTTTGTAGTTCCTTTGGGAACCCAAACTAATTTATAAGAACTTTATATAAATATTTATTGACTTTATATCCTAATCTACCACAAAAGTTATATTTTATTTTTGATGACAAGTTTAGAATATGTCCTTTAATGAATGTAGTTGACTTTTGTTAGGTATTACTCACAAAGCTTATATCATTTCTTCTATTAATATGACCCTTAATAGTAAGAATTATATCAAGAGATTTATTTCCTATTTCAAAATTTTCTAAGGTTTGCTTTAGCATGATGTTTTCTTCTTTAACATTATCTAGTATTTTATATTTAGAACAAGGATTGTGTGATACTAATGAATCATGCATTTCATTAAGTCTACTAACTAATAAATCATATTCATTCTTACGCAACTTATAAGATTTACTAATTTTTCTAAATTCATCAAACAATTCATGAAACATATCTATTAACTTAGTAAAGGAAGCTTAAAGAATCACTAACCTCATCTTGTATCACTATTAGAGCATGGTTAGCAACTTCTTCTTTAAAGTGATCTTCTTCATCCGAAGGCTTGAGTCATCCCAAGTTACCCAAAGAGCTTTCTTCTTGTAGGATGTCTTCTTCTTCAATTGCGGACATTCATTTTTGAAACCTAATTTTTTACATTCAAAGCATATGATATTATCCTTTTTCGATTCATTTTTATTTTTATAGTTTTTATTCTTTTTTATAAATTTTTAAACTTTCTTAATAATAGTGTAATATCATGGTCCTTATCACTCGAGGTTTCACTCGAGGAGTCATTTATAGTTCTTAGTGCTACATCCTTTGTATTCTTTGGAAGGGGTTCATCAAGCTCATCATGAGCTTTATAGTTTAATTCATATATTATGAGTGAGCCAATAAGTTCGTCAAGAGGCAAGTTATTTTAAATCTTTGGCTTCTTGTATAGCAGTTATTTTATGATCATAATTTTTAGGTAGAGATCTTAAAATTTTACTCCACAAGTTCAAAATTTGAAAAATATTTTTCAAGTGCTTTAAGGCCATTGACTATATCCGTGAAACAGGTGTACATGTCTCCAATGGACTCACTTGGTTTTATACTAAATAATTTATAATTATGAATTAAAATGTTAATCTTATATTCTTTAATTTTACTAGTAACTTCATGTGTGATTTCTAGTGTATGCCAAATATCATAAGCATATTCATAAACAAAAACATGATTAAATTTGTTTTCATCAAGAGCATAAAATAAAACATTCATAGCTTTTATATTTAAAGAAAAATTATTCCTTTCCAAATCATTCCATTTGTTCATTGATTTGGAAGATTTTATAAATTCATTCTCTACAATATGTCATAAATCAAAATCTATAAAAAAAATATATATCCTTATTTTTCAATATGTGTAATCCGTCCCATTGAACATTGGAGGATATGAAATGGAATGTCCCTCATTCATACCAAATAAAGTCATTTACTTAAGTGGGTGCTAATCTAATAAGTACCTTGCTCTGAAACCAATTGTTATGATCAATTGGCACTAAGAGGAGGGGGGTGTGGGAGGGTGGTGGGAGATGGTGAAGTAGTGCAAGTTTAAAATCACATTTAAAAATAATTTCATTTAAATAAAACCAGAATCGGAAGAATTTCTTAGACTTAAAGGAGAATAAGTAAACGAGATACTCTTGCCTTTCTAAATAAGAATAATTGAAAGTAGCAAATAAGACAAGTAAAGAGAGTTCACAATTTTCTAGTGGTTCAGCCCCAATCTTGGCCTACATCCACTTCTGAGTCATCTTCGTCGAGGCCCACCTGTGTCCACTATCGATCTTCTTTGGGTGAAGATCAAACCCTTATAGCCTTTGAATCTTACAAGGGAGACCTTTTACAAGAATTACAACTCTTGGATCACTCTCTTCCCCCTTTTCTTTTTATTACACCTTTTTAGTACACACTTTTTTTTCACATATTTTTGCCGAATAACTTGTGTGAATACTTGTGCTAAATGTAAGAAAACTTGGGATATTAATAGACCCCATTTGGCTTCAAAAGAATAGGCCAAAATTCAAACACACCCGAAAAAATCAGGTACGGGTGGTACAACTGTCGATGTCGACGATACAACCACCGAAAGATACCCTAAAAATAGGGTATGGGTGGTACAACCATCGGTCTAGGTAGTCCAACCGTCACCTGTTGCCTGAAATCCTAGGTGGTGATGGTACAACCATCGACCTAGGTGATACAACCATCGCCAGCTGCCCGGATTCCTAAGCGGTAGCAGTACAACCGTTGCTCACCGACGGTACAATCGCCAGGATTTCTGAAAAAGTGATTCCCTTCACTTTTCCAATCCTGACTAGTACCTCCTGTTGATCAATTTTTAGGTCAATCAATTGAGCTCAACTTGAGCTCAATCTATCTCTTAGTGGACCCGGTTGTCTTATATTGAGTTGATTTGAATTCCTTCCAATCAAACTCATTTAGGACTCAATCCCTAGCTACAACTCACTAATTACAATCATAAGGACTATCAAGCTAAATAATGACCTAACTCCCACTAATCTGGTAGCTTCTGATATTTTTGTGATGAGTCTTACGATCTTCCTCCGATGATCTCCCATTATATTATCAAAACCTTGGCTCGACGCCCAAACTCAATTCTGGCCTATCATCTGGTTGTAACTCAATTCCTCCATCGTAGATAGACCTGTATTATTTCCTCCAACACATAAGTTAGGTTAAACACTCATCAATTGATTTCATCATCAAAATTCGAGATTCAACAGATGTAGGTCACGTGGATCAAACCACTATAAATCTCGTTTATATATCCTTTTCATGCTTTTCATTCTTATTACTTGCTGATTCACTTGCTTACTACTCTTATAAACGTTTTTAAGTTAAACTCATTTATGGTATAGGTTTGATCTTGTTAATAAAATTCTAAAATCCCTTCCTAAAAATTAAAACCTAAAAGTAACTATAATTTAAGAAGCAAATGACTTGAACTATTTTCCAATTGAAGAACTTAATGAGTCATTAATAACCTACGAGATGACTTGTATGACACATGACGAATATGAGAACAACCTTCCAAAGAACAGGAAGGACATAACACTTAGAACAAAAGAAAACCACTCGAGTGATAGCTCAAGTGACGATGATGACTTTGAATTCCTCACAGAAAAATTTAAAGAGTTTATAAAACAAGAATCTAAAAATAAAAATAAATTTAAAAAGGACACAATAACTTACTATGAATATAATCGATCGGGGTACTTCAAAAGAGAATGTCCTCAACTAAAGAAGAATAAGCTACTAAAGAATAAGAAAACACTCAAGGCAACTTAGGATGAATCGAGTGCATCCGAAGATGAGAAGCAAACCAAAGAAGATGAGGTGGCAAACTACACTTTGAGGGCTCACAATGAGGTATTTCATAATTTGTTTGATGAAAAATGTTAGTAAGAAATTTAAATTATTAAAATAAATAAATAAATAATAATTAAAGGATCATGCTTCTCACTATAGTAAATTAAAAAAAATAAAAACTAAGCATAACAAATGCATGGTTTTAGCATAAAATTTGGGCATGATTATATGAAATCAGTCACATAAATTTAAACTAAAAAAGGAATATATTTCTTGGAAATTTCTCTATCCCTGAAACTAATCTAGTTTTTCAATAAAAGATTAATGAATCTATTTTTGATATTTTTTAATCTCTTGAACTGAGAAGGTGATTTTGATGATTTGATAAATTGGAAGAGATTTTTCAAGCAAATCATGAACTTTCTCTCAATTTCTTAACTTGAGATTTCTTTTATGGAATTAAAATCTTTTTTATCTTCATGATTTCTTCTTTAGTCTATGTAAGCAAATCATGGTCTTGATAACTTGAGATTTCTTATGCATAAATTGAGATCTTTTACTATTTGATCCTCTAAGATTTCTTTTCATTATTTATTAAAGATGAGATTTGTCAAAATGAATCGTCTTTTGATATTCACGACTTGATCTTTCATAATCTTTGATATTAATATCTTTTAGATCATGATTTTCATTTGACTCCCTTGTATTCATGAATTGTATACTACATCACCAAATTAATTTTCATGATATCTTTCGTGTGATGATTGGAACATTGATGTAAAAGAAAAAATTATACCATTGTATTCTTCCCTCTTTCTGGCAATGACAAAGAGGGAGAAAGACTCACTAGTTTGCACATCTCAAAAGAGAAGCAAAATTGCTAGCTTGCACATTTCAAGAAGAAGCAAAAATTGCTAAACTTGCACATCTCAAGAGAAGCAAAGAATTACTAGCTTGCACATCTCAAAAGAGAAGCAAGAAGTACTATTTTGTATATCTCAAGAGAAGCAAAATTTTGCTAACCTTCATGTTCTAAAGTGATGTAAAACATACTAAATTGCTAGCTTGCATGTTTCCAAAACTTACTAGTTACACTTTTCTCTTTTTTGTTGATGACAAAAAGGGAGAAGTTATGATGATCATGCATGGTATGAGATGTACTTTGATATTTTGAAATTATGATGATTTGAAATTATGCATGCAATACTCATGATTTTATGATACATATTATGATATGATAGTCATTGTTTCGACTTGAATTCAAAGATTATCAATCTTTTTGAATTCAGAATTGCTTTATCTAAATATGTATTATTAGTAGGGAGAGTTTAGTTAAACTCTATCATTAATTAGTTACTATTATCAAAAAAGAAAAATTTATTGAATCTTGAATTTTGATAATGAAATCAATTAATGAAGTTATGATCTAATAAGCATTTGAGTGATGAAGAACTAACTTCGATCATAGAAAGGCAAATCAAGTAAAATAGGAAGAATCAAAGATATTAGGCCAGAATGGAACATGTCAAAAGATTGGATGTCGGGTCGGAGGATTGGTTGATGTGCTAGAAGGACTTCATGTCGTGAATTTGGGTATCGGGCCAGAAGGTTCAGGCATTGCGCCAAGAAGATGGGATGTTGTGGAGATCAACATGCCAATGGATCGAGTAATATGCCAAAGGAGAGGATGCGTCCAAGGGTCAAACGAAGTGTTGGATGAACCAATGACATGGCAGACAATATAGGATTCATGCTTTGTAATTGGTTGTCTTCGTCGAAGTAGTTTAAGTTATAATTGAGTTGATTTTGGGTGAAACCTTCCAACTTAATTAGGGGCAAATTGAGCCTAATCTAGAGCTAAGTTGGGCCCATTCAGTGACCCAAAAGTTGGGTCTGGCTATAGTACCACCAAGAAGACAGTCCTCAAGACTGTGTTAGGCAGTAGTATTGTCCAAACATAGTCTTTCAGATTATGTTAGGTAATGGTACCGCTCAGGCTAATGGTAGTACCGCTAGCATTAAATTCTGTCAGACGATAGTATTGTCAAATGCAGGCGATGGTACCGCTCGTACTTAGAAAATTTGAGAATTTAAATTTTAGCTTCAAGTTTTTGAAGCCATTTGAGGTCTATAAATAACTTAATTATTCTTGCTTGAGGAAGCAAGAAAAGAGGAGGAAAGGTTATGATTTGTAGTGTAGAAATCCTGATAGAAAGTCGAGTTCTCTCGTCCAAAAGCTTAGAGGTTGTTCTAAGGGAGAGTATGAGAGAATCCTTGTAAAAGAGGATTGTGATGGTTCTCCCCTGAGCCTATGAAAAGGAAAAAAAGTTGTAAAGGAGGTAGTTGATCTTATCCCATTAAAGAAAGATCGGTAGTGGAAGCCGGTGGACTCAAGTTAAGAGAAATCAGGAGAAGATGTAGGTCACGTGGACTGAACCACTATAAATCCAGTTTGCATATGTTTTTCATGCTTTTCATTCTTATTACTTACTGATTCACTTACTCACTACTCTTATGAATGTTTTTAAGTTAAACACATTTTCGATATGGTTTTGATCGAATGAGTTTTTAAATCGACATAATTTTTTGAAAGCATTAATTCAAAGCCATAGAAAGCAAGTGGGAGAGAATATGAAGACAAAGCCATAAAAAGCAAGGAGTAGCAAGTTGATGTATATGGACATCAAGCTCAACGGTCGAACAACCTGTGCAATAGTAGACATGGGTGCTACCCATAATTTTATTACCGATCGAGAAGCAAAGTAACTTAGACTAATCTTGGAGAAGAGCCCAAGTTGGATAAAGGTTGTAAACTTGATGGCCAAGAGAGTCTCAGAACTAGTAAAGGAGTTCTATCTCAAGATCTAAACATAGAGTGAGAGCATTAAAATGATGGTGGTACCATTAGACAACTTCCAAGTGATTCTCATAATGGAGTTCATACATATAGTAAAATTAGTGCTAATGTTATTCCTAAACTTTCTATGCCTAATAGGAGGTGATGACTCCTACATGGTTCTAGTTTCTTAATGAGAAACCGAGGATCCATAACAATTATCGATAATACAATTGAAGAAAAGGGGTACGAAAAAGCGAATTAACCTTTGTGGCCACTATAAAGCTAGAGGCACTTGATTGGGGATGTCATTTAAGAACCTATTATGGTGGTGAACATTATGACAGAGTTCTTAGATGTGATGCCAACTGAGTTGCTGAGAACTCTATGACTACGTAGTGGTGTGGATCATCATATTGAGTTAAAACTGAGAGTGAAGCCTCCAACAAGACCACTATACCCTATGGCCCCTTTAAAGTTGGCAAAAGCTATCAAAGTAGTTAGATGAACTGCTAAGTAGTACTCGCATTCATAATTCAAAAGCATCATCTAGAGCTCTAGTCCTCTTCCAAAAGAAACAAAATATGAGCTTTTGATTATGCATCGATTATCGTAGACTTGTTGTATGATCAGGTATGGAGCATTCAAGTTCCTAATAATATATTTTGGCTTAACCAATACTTTAGCTACATTATGCACTCTCATAAACCAATAATTTAAGGAGTACTTAAACAAGTTTATGGTCATATACTTGGATGATATTATCATCTATACAAAATATTCGAAGAGCATGTCGAGCACCTTTAAATAATTTCCAAAGTTCTCAAGGAGAACACCTTGTTCATGAAGAGGGAGAAGTGCTACTTTGCTCAGATGAAGATTCTATTATTGGAGCATCGAATTGGGGATGGTTTCATTCAAATAGACAAAGCAAAGGTGCAAGCTGCGGCAAAATGGTGAACAACAAAGAAGGTGATGAAGCTGAGATCCTTTGTTGGTTTCACTAACTATTATCAGCACTTCATAGCGGGATACTCAAATTGCACAGCTCCACTGATGGAGTTGTAGAAAGAGCAGTCTTGGCGATGGTCGGATAAATGCGAAGTAATATTCTAAGACCTAAAGGCTACTATGTTACAAGAACTAGTACTCAAATTGCTAGATTATAGAAAGCCCTTTGAAGTCCATACAGATGCTTCAGACTTCGTTATTGTAGGAGTACTTATGCAATAAGGTTATCTAGTGGCCTACTAGAGTAGCAACCTCAACAAGATCGAGCAGCGATATTCAGTGCACGAGAAGGAGATAACAATGGTGCTCTATAGTCTACGAGTTTAGCGATACTACCTTCTTGGTTCATGCTAAGAACGAATAACATCGTATTGAGTTACTTCCAAACTCAAAAGAAACTCTCTCCAAACCAAGCACATTGGCATGACTTCTTGGCCGAGTTCAACATAGTAATAGAGAATAAGCCCAGAAAATCAAACGTCATGGTCGATGCATTGAGTCGAAAAGTGGAGTTGGTGAACACCATATAATTGGAAGGCAGAGGCCAAGCCAGTTAGTTGTACTCTAACTTCCTCTCTAGGATCTGGGATGGATTATACAGTGATCCCCAAGTAGTAATTCTGATGCAATTGATAAAAAAGGGCAAGGCACGATGATTTTGGGTGTAGGAGGGACTCATCTATACCAAAAGGAACAAAGACTTTGTTTCTCGAATTGATAATTTGAGGCGTGAACTCTTGAGAGAGTGTTATAATTCTCTTTGGGCTAGACATTCGAGTATCCAACAAACATTAGCTCTCATTGAGAGGGTCTTATATTGGTTGAAGATGGGGACCATTGTGGAGAATATATTCGAACATACCTTACTTACTAACAAGATAAAGTAGAGCCGTGAAAGTCGCTGGGACTTTTGGAACTGCTGCCCATACCAAAAAGACCATGTGAGAGCATTTCCTTGGACTTTGTATCAACTTTGCCAATAGTAGGAAGACTTAAATCGATATTCGTGGTAGTCGATCAGTTTTCAAAGTATTCTACATTCGTTACTACACACCTACACTGTTCAGTAGAGGAGGCAACAAAGTTAATAATGAACAATGTGATGATGTATTGGGGAGCTTTGCACAACATTATTAGTGATCGAAATGCTCGATTCTTAGGATAATTTTGGACTAAACTATTCAAGCTGTTGAGATCTAAGTTATGCTTTTCCATAAGCCTCCACCCCTAGATAGATAGCTAAACTGAAAGAATCAAGTTGCTTTTGGAGTAATATCTTCGGCACTACGTGAGTGCCAACCAATGAGATTAAGTGAAGCTGTTGGACATTGCCTAATTCTCATACAACTTGCAATAGAGCTCTGCGTCAAATAAGAGCCCCTTTGAAATTATTATAGGACAATAATCATTGACTCATCATACTTTGGCTATCGATTATATGGGGAGTAGTCTGTCAGCATATCACTTTACAAAGGAATGATATAAAAATATAGATATGAGCGCGGGCTTACTTGGAGAAAGTGACCAAAAAGATGAAGAAGTGGGCAGACTTGATAGAAAGTATAACAAAGGAAATTTGTTGTATATACGAAGACGACCACAGGAGTTCAAATTTGGCTATTTGGTGTTGGTGAAACTCCAACTAGCATCACTCCAATTCTTTAGGTACAAAATATACAAATTAATTGATGAATTTAATTAATTAATATGTTATTAAGATAAGTGATATAGAAAATACTTTAATCGTAGATTTGAACTACCGATAACCTTTTAGTCGAAATTACACAAGTAAACATCTAGATCGAAAATGTTTGCTTCTATGTTAGGATCCTAAAAGTCAATACCACGGGATGAATTTCTCCTATGTTCTTCTACCCTAAGGAGTTGTTCATACTTGATAGCATACAAGATTAATTGATAGAGATCCTACGAATCCATGTCTTAGAATTTCTAAGTTAGAAATGAAGCCCCTTATGAGTCAGTTTCATGAAGTCCCTTACTAGACATTTTCCTTTTAGTCATCTATCTAGTTAACTACGAGGCAGACTCTCCCATGTCTTGTTTGAGTCTAACCAAGCCAACTATGGTTACTTCTGAATCTATCTTGTTAAATTAGCTGTGGAAGAGTTCTTCTAATTGCTCTATCTATTTTGTACAGAGTTTGGGTTTGTATACCAACTAAAAGCAACAGAAGTTGAAGAGTTACTGAAGAGCCATATTGTCACAAAATTATAGATAGCGTTGCTTTTGCATTGTGAATCATCCAATGTTTTTCATAGTGGACAAATTATCAGTGCCAGAGAATGTATAGAAGGAATCTCTTTCGTTCAGGAAGTCATTCCAAAAGCTCAGAAGAGGGTATCTTTTAACTTATCTAGAGATAAATACGAGGACCAGTAATAAGAACGGAGTAGAAAGGGATGGTCTCCACATCGCCAAAAAAAAGAGATCCTAATCCAGCAAAGCAAACAAATAGAAGCTAATTAACAAATACTATGAAATGAACAATATGTAGTGGTTAGTTGGTTATTTTTTCAAGGATGATTGAGTTTGTTGGGATGGAAAGAAAACCTTTGTATAAACATAACCGAAAGGAATGGATGGATACAGGAGCTACAAGCAAATTTGCATGACACCAGAAGATGAGGAATTCATTATCTTCAAGATGTGTAAAGGAGGATATTACTATATGATTTTGTCCTTCGGATTAAAAAATGCTTGGGGCTATACAACTTATTAACTTAAGGGCTATGACTGTAATATTAGGAGATCTCCCTTCATGATATTATTGAATCCTATATTGATGATCTCATGGTCAAGAGGGTTAACCACCTGTAGAAGATCTTTGATTGACAAAGGAAAGACAAACTAAAGATGAACTTGCTCAAATGTGCACTCGAGGTCACATCTGACAAATTTATCAAGATTGAATTGGCCTAGGATTCTATTTCCACATCAATCCAACCAGAAATAGAAATAAAGAGAAAGAGCTGGCTATTGACTATTATCTCATATGTCACCTCGACCTAGGGGCATCATTCGCTTGACTATTTTTTTTTTTGCTCCATATCCGAATCCTAGGAAAATATTTTTATTCCTCCTTTTGAAGAGGTCTTATTTAAGTTCCCTACACTGGTTCTGTTACGGGTGATTTTTTATTTTGTTATAGTCTTCCCATTTGAATCAAATCATATTCTATACTACGCAATCCCTGGAAAAGAACAAGAGTACATCAAACAAGAAGGCTGCTTTCTGGTAGATGCAGCACTTCCCTAAGAAAAGAGGACAGTGATCCTGATATTAGGTAAGGACATGGTAAGTCAAAGCGAAGAGAGTAAAAAAGGGAGTTGTTTTCTAAGATACTATTTATATTCAATCAGAAGTCTTCTTGACTACATAGAGAAAACGTTTTAATCAGGACTCTTTCATTAATAACTATTCCTTATCAGTAGATCTAGGAGGTGTTGAAGTTGATAGGAAGAAAGGATAGAGTTAGCACACTAAGAAAGAGAGAGTAGGAGAAGGTTAAATCTTTTATATTTCTCTTAATATTTTTATAATTTCATAAACTCTATATTTTTCATGACTCAACATATGAGATTTATATAGTTCCCCAAAATACATTACATTTATGCAGATTTATGCAGTAAGAATGAATCTTTCTTTTAATAAACTCTTTCAAGAATCAATAACCAATTTGACGTATCCTTCCATAAATATTTTCTTTTGAAGAAATAAACCTTTCTTCTGATAAAAAAAATTAATCTCTTCATGATAATTGTACAAGTTTAATTCCAACATTCTCCTCCCTTAAACTTGTTTCGTCTAATATATCAAGTTTTCTTCGAAGATGTTAAAATGTTTTAATTTTGAGAGGTTTTGTAAAAATGTAAGTCACTTGTTCACTTGTCTTGATATAGTGTAGCTCCACTTCTTTGTTTTTGACATGATCTCTTATAAAACGAAATCTTGTATCGATATGCTTTGATCTTTCATGTTAGACTGGATTCTTGGCTAAGGTAATAGTTGATTTATTATCAATATAAATTTTGGTTGACTTCTCCTGTAACATATGAAGTTCCTGAAGCAATCTTCTTAGTCATATTGCATGACAAATACAAGAAGATGTTGCTATGTATTCTGCTTCACAACTTGATAGAGCAACTATATGTTATTTTTTTGAAGACCAAGTAAATGTAGTTCTACCAAAATAAAATATAAATCAGTTGTACTCTTTCGATCATCGTAGCTTCCGGCCTAATCACTGTCACTATATCCAATAAGATCCAGTCCTTTTAATGATGAATAAAATATTTCATACTCTATTGAACCTTTAATATATCGTAAAATTCTTTTAACGACATTTAAATGAGAAGTCTTAGGAGATTCCATGTATCTACTTATTAAACCAACTCCAAATAGTATATCAGGTCGAGTGTATGTCAAATACCTTAAACATCCAACTAGACTTTTGTAATAAGTTGGATTAATATATTTACCTTCGCCTTCTTTGGTCAACTTGGTGCCATACTCAATAGGTGTATCTGTAGGATAACAATCTTCCATAGAAAACTTCTTTAGAACCTCTTTTGCATAATTTCCTTTTGAAATAAAAATTCCTTCATTGTTTTGTATAATTTCAATACCAAGAAAATAAGACATTAAGCCCAAGTCAGTTATCTCAAACTCCTTCTTCATAGCGTATTTAAAATCTTTAATTATGAAGCTACTACTGCCTATAAATATTAAATCATCTACATATAGGCATACAAACATGATATCTCCATCAATGTTAGATTTTGTATAGAGAGCATGTTCATGTGGACATTTAGAAAAATTATTTTGAATAAAATAAGCATCTATCTGAGAATTTCATGGTCGTGGGGCTTGTTTAAGCCCATAAAGAGCTCTCTTTAACTTGTATACTTTGTCTTCTTGTTCATAAATAATAAAACCAGGGGGTTGTTGAACATATAACTCTTCTTCAAGAACTCCATTAAGGAATGCTGATTTGACATCCATTTATAAAATTTTCCATTTCATTTGAGTTGCTAAGGAGATAAGTAATCTTACTGTCTCCAATCGAGCAACTGATGTGAACACTTCTTCATAGTCAATCCCATATTGTTGTTTATATCCCTTTGTAACCAATCGTGCTTTATATTTCTCCACCTCTCCTTGTGAATTTTTTTTTTTGTTTTGAAGATCCACTTAACACCGATCGCTTGGTGGTCTTCTGGAAGTGTAGTAAGCTCCCATGTATCATTTTTGTTGATTGCATTAATCTCCTCCTTCATAGTTTGTCTCCATTTTTCTTCTTTACAGGCTTATTCAAAAGTTAATGGATCATATCCTATAAAAAGATAAAATAGATCAAGTTCATCATTGTTAGTATCAATTCTTTGAGTCACATTATATAGCTCCTGGATCGGTCTTGTCCTTTTTATAATCGGACTTCTTGAATTATGTGACCTAGCTGATCTTAGTGATGATTCTAGTAAAGCCTCTTCTGTGCTTGCTTGTATTATATCATCCTCCTCTAATGATATAGCTTTCCTATGCTTTTCATTACTTTTCTAGTCTCAAATCTGTTGTTCATTAAACTAAATATCTCTTGACATCACAACTTTATTTGTGATAGGATTGTAGAGTTTGTATCCATTGGAATTATCAGCATAACCTAATAAAATATATTTCTAACTTTTATCTTCAAGTTTTGTTCTCTTTTCTTCTGGTATCTTGGTAAATGCAACACTTCCAAAAAATTTTAAATGATCAACTCTTGGTTTCTGCAAGCTCCATACTTCTTATTGGTGTAGAATTACCAATTCGCCTTGTTGGAAACCTGTTAAGTAAATAAACTGCATAAGCAACAACATCCCCCCAAAATTCTTTACGAATCTTTTTTTCCTTTAACATGCATCGGACCATATCAAGTATAGTCCTATTTTTCGTTTCTGAAACACCATTTTGTTGAGGTGTGTATGGCATAGTAAATTGATGTAAAATTTTATTATTTCTACAAAAACTTTCAAATTCATTTGATGTATATTCACCACCTCTATCTATTCGTAAACATTTAATCCTGCAACCACTTTGTCTTTCAACTAATTCTTTAAATTCTTTGAATTTGTTTAACACTTCTTTCTTTTCCTTTAAAATATAGACCCAAGTTTTGCCACTATGATCATCAATGAAGGTAAGAAAATACCTGCTTCCTCCAAGTGATACTGGGCTAATAGGGCCACAAACATCCGAGTGTACCAGATCAAGTCGATGCCATGCTCTTTTTGTTCTACTAATTTTGAAAGAATTTCTTTCTTGCTTTCCCATAACACATACTTCACATAATTTTGATGGGCGATTAATTCTTGGCATTCCTATCACCATATTAAACTTCTCTAGAAGTTTTAAAGCTTCAAAATTTAAATATGCATATCTAAGATTTCATAATGTAGAAATGTCCTCAATATCAGTCTTAAAACAACTTGATCGATCAAAAATACATAAATGTAGAGGAAACATTCTATTCTTTGCTATTTTCACATGTGAGATTAATGTCTTAGTCTTATCATAAATTGAAAGAGTCATATCTTTCATCTCAGGCACATAATAAATATTTGAAATGCATAACTTTATATCATTATGGAGTCCAAGAACAATTTTACTTTTACCTCTTACTGGTCTTTGAGATAGCTCACCAAATGTAATATTTCCATAATAGCTTGTATCCATTTTTGAAAATAATTCTTTAATGCCACACATATGATTTGGAGCTCCTGTATCTAGATACCATGTCATAGACTGATCTTCCTTCAAATTATCATAAGTCATTAGTAAAACTTGATTTTCATTCTTTTCTTCTTTTTCAATAAAATTTACCTTATCACCTTGATTGTTAGGATTATAATAGCATTCAAAAGAGTAATACTCATACCTTTTGCAAATATAGCATTGTATTTCAGACCTTTTAGAAATTCTGCCACGTCTACGGCCTCGGCCACATCCTCGACCATAACCTCGGCCTCTTTAGCTAGAATTTTCTCTACCTCCTTCATTGTTTGGAGATTCTTGATAGGTTTGATTTCTGTCACCTCTTCCTCTTTGTCCATGACCTCTTCCTCTTTGAAAATTTGATTCACCTTTATTTTCAAGAGTAAGCTTGGTCTATAGTGATTATTTCATAGTTCTTTCTTTCGCACTTTTTGTAATCCTTTGTTCAATGAACTTGAAGGGAACCCATAAGTTATTCTAAAGACATTTCTTCTAAATCTTTAGACTCTTTAATCACAATAGCAATAAAATCAAATTTTGAATCTAGTGATATTAGTATCTTTTCTATCACTCTTTGATCACTTATTTGTTCACCATTTCTTCTCATTTGATGAACAATAGAAATAATTTTTGTGAAATAATTAGACATAGTTTCAGAGGTACCTTGTTGTAATTTTTTAAAATCAGCTCGTAAAACTAGTAGATGGAGTTTTTTTACCTTATCAACACCACCAAATGCTTTTTGAAGCATTTTCTATCTAAGCCTCTTTTGAAGTATTTGCTGGAGCGATAATCTCGAACATCGTATCATCAAGCCCTTGGTAGATTGTAAACAAGGTCTTTTTCTCCTTCTTTCTTCTTTCTTTGAGTTGCTCTTTTGCTTTGCATTCATCGCTCCTTCTTCTGCTGGACTTGGTTCAACAAATCTGTCTTCTACAAACTCTCATTCATCTTGGAAGCCTAGAAGAACCTTCATTTGGATGCACCATATGTCATAATTTTCTTTTGTCAATCTAGGGATTTAGAGTTGGAAGGTGCTTGAGGATGAAGCCATAGCTCTGATACCAATTATTGAAGTTGATAGGAAGAAAAGATAGAGTTAGCACAATAAGGAAGAGTAGGAGAAGGCTAAATCTTATGTATTTCTCTCAATATTTTTATAATTTCATAAACTCTATACTTTTCATGACTCAACATATGGGGTTTATATAGTTCTCCAAGATACATTACATTTATGCAGTAAGAATGAATCTTTCTTTCAATAAACCCTTTCAAGAATCAATAACCAATTTGACTTCTACTTCCATAAATATTTTTCTTGAATAAATGAACATTTCTTCTGATGAAAATTAATCTCTTCATGATAATTACACAAGTTTAATTTCAACATGAGGCCCTTATCAAGAAATGGAGAAGAGATGAAAAAGAAGTAAAAACTAAGGGTGGCTGTTGTCTATCTATAATCTAATATGGTTCTAAGTAAGCAACCAAGAGTATTCTGTCATCTATAGTAAGTAAAAAATCAAGGCAAAAGAAAAGAACAAAATGTTCAAACCAGCTAGTAGAAATAATTCTAAAATCTACCAATAGTATGATTTGAGTATGTACTGTAAGAAATGATAGGCTCTCCACTAATTCTCCTGTGGTATCTGCTATTTCAGATCCATCGAATTCCTTCCTCTAAGCACCAAAAAGATCTTAGTTTGTATAAAGTAACTCCTTATTAGATTCTTACTTATATTTATATATATTTTATTATTTTATATGGTTCAAAGGCACTAGATCTCCCATTATTGGGAAGGTAACTTAAAATGACAACTACTACCACCTGTGGATCCAGGTTATTTGGTCTATCGATAGAAAGACAGCTAGAGAGTTTGTCTCAGTAAAAGCATGGCATGAAGACCCAAGCAAACAAATAAAAATCGGCAGAGCCATGCATGCAGAAGGCCCAAACGAAAAGGTCAAAATAGGAATCTACGAAGAATCCAGGAAAGAGCAGCAAAGGAAAAGAAAAGCATGATGAACAGTTATTGTCTCGAGATTTTCGAAGGAGCAAAATACATGGTGTCGTGTTGGAGCTGCATAAATGGTGTAGTCTTCTCACCAAGCGAAGAGCGGGAAAGTAATGGTAGCGGTGACGGCATATGAAATATTGGAGAATACAAAGCAGCTCTGGCTATTTTTACGAAAATAATTCATGTGATTAAAATTGATTTAAAAAGTTAGAATGAAATAAAATTAAAAATAAAAATTTAGATCTAATTTAGTTTAGATGATGATGAGATTAGTTTAAATGAGGATAAGATTTATTTACATATGATAGATTTTTAATATTTTAAAATATTTATATTTTATCTTTTAATCAAGATTAAATAGGTGTTCTTGGTTCATTCCAAAGCATTATATATTGCTGATTAAAAGTACTCCTGGATTGAAATGAAAACTCTACTTATTTTACAAGGATTTTGAAATTTGATAGAAAATTATTTTGTTGAGTATGACCGACAGGATTCTAATATTACTAAATATCAAAAAGATTAGATGAATGCAAATATGTAAAGAGATGCAAAAGCCCTCTATATGCTATAACAAGCAATATATGATTCTTTATTTTCTCGAATCATGATGGCATCAACATCAACAGAAGTATGGAAGATACTAAAAAGTGTATTTGGAGGCATAGAAAAGATAAAAATTTCAAAGCTTCAAATTCTTCGACGTGAATTTGAGACTCTTATGATGAAAGATTCAGAACTAATTACTAATTTCTTCTCAAAAGTTTCTTCTATTGTGAATCAAATAAGATCTTATGGTGAAAATCTAAAAGATCAAATTATAATAGAAAAAGTTTTACGAAGTTTATCTCCAAAATTTGATATGATCTTTAATGCTAATGAAGAAGTTAAAGATACAAGTACATTATCTATTGATGAATTAATGGGCTCTCTCTTATTTCATGAACAAAAAGTGAATAGATCTTCAGATGAGGTTTCAGAATATACTCTCCAAATAAAGATAGATCATAAAAAGGAATAGAAGAAAAATCTAGAAACCAGATCCCAAGGGAGAGATCAAAATGACAAAGGACGAGACCAATCAAATGAAGGTAATAAAGAAACTCGAAAATATTTTTGTTATAAAAAAATAAGATATATTGAAACAGATTGTTGGTACAAAAATAAAAATCTAAATGTTCTTCTATGTTCTTATTGTGGAAAATATAGACATCTTGAAAAAGATTGTTAGAACAAAAATCAAACAAACTATCATGAGAAAAATAATGATGACAAAAGAGATGAAGAAAGTATTTTCTTTATAACATCCGATGAATAAATTTTAGATATATTTAATTTTTGGATAGTAGATGCAATAATCATATGACAGGGGATAAAAGTCTATTTCAGAAGCTTGATAATTCGATCAGATTTAATGTGTATATGAGAAATGGTAGAAAGGTTCAAGTAAAAGGAAAATGAATAGTTGCTATGAACACAAAATATGGTAAAAAAATTATTGATGATGTGTTACTTATTCCTGATTTATAACAAAATCTATAGGACAACTAATGAGAAAAGGATATTATGTTATTTTTGATAATGAAAAATACTTGATTTAAGATAATAAAATTGATAAATTGATAGCAACTGCAATGATGACAAAAAATAAAATGTTTGCCTTATTATTTTCAAATTTTGCTACTCATATTGATGAATCAATATTTTGGCATAAAAATTATGATCATCTAAATTTGTGTGGATTTATACAAACTATCTCAGATGGTGTAGGTTATGATAATTTGAAAACTATAGTTGATAAAACATATCCACAAGAAAAGGATGATAACTTAAAATCTAAGGGCAATACTGAAGGTACATATACAAAGATGATAGAAGTTTCTGATCAAGTGAAGAAAGCCAAGAGAAAGAAAAGAAAAATGAAGCTTCCGCATTCAAGGGGATTCGATCCTACAAATACAAAACCACTATCAAATCATCAGAGATGGACATCAAAGAGAAAAAGATCAAATTATAGACCTAAGCAGAAGTATAAGACAACTGCTGCAATATCGAAGATTAGGCATCTTTACAAAAATTTTGACGAAGAAAATATTTCTTTGAAAATAATTTTAAATTATAACTACTTGAATTAAGGGAGTGTGTTGGAAATAATCTAAGTAGTTAAGATTGATTTAAGGAGTTAGGATTAAATAAAATGAAAGATAAAGATTTAGATATAATTTAATTTAGATAATGATGAGATTAGTTAATTTTTTAGTGTTTTAAATTATCTGTATTCTATCTTTTAATCAATATAAATAAATACTCTTGATTCATTCCAAATCATTGTTGATTGAAAATACTCATGCTGTCTTCTACTATTATTTCTTCTTATCTCTAAAGTTCAACAGAAAAATCAACATCTTCACCGTCCATAACCTATCGTCTAATCTCTTCGCCCCTTCTCTTGGTGCTAACTAATTCAGTTGCATCAAGCAAAATAGTGTCAATTTAATCCTTTATCTCTTCTCTAAGAATCAACGGTGTCAGCCTCTTTGCTCTTTCAACTTGATAAGTCAAAGAGTGGTGCTTACTTTCCTCTCAAAATAGGGACAATCAAGAAGTTAATTTACGTCATTTTACATGGGTTCAATGTTGCTTATGTCAAATCCCACACATTGGCCCCTAATGGTTCTTCTACTTCATTTTTTCTTAATGACATAACCATTACCCTTTCCTTTCGCTCTATCTCGATCCAAAACCTCTAGAGACTATCATCATTATTCTAAGAAAATATCCTTTCGATTTGGCTATCCTCAAGAGTAATCTCATCTATTCTATATTTATATGTGCATAGAACATAAGAAGGGTACCTCACTGCTTAAAAAGTATATTGGTGAGTTTATTGATTAATTGAAAGTCTACCTGCCTAAGACAAGACCATGCAGTGCCAAAGAACTCTTGTTGTGATTTTGATAGCCTGGATGTGTGTTTTCTGGGCATTTACCTTTTATGAAAGGTCATTGGATAATCAAGAGACTTATCCATTGTTTAGCATATTATGCTGCAACTAGTCATATGAGAGAGAAAGAATGGTCTGAATGAAATAAGTGATTCTAAAGTACTCTTACCTATAGAAAATATAAATTGAATATAGTCTTATGCTCTAGCTCCGGCTCCTTCTTTTGATTGACTTCTTTTCTTTCTTGCTCGGAGGAAATGCCCTCTTAGCAATTGAATCCACTCCCTACCAACTTCTCTCACTTGAAAAGCTCGTTAGTAACAAACACACTCCATATCTTGATAGGGTGGCTATAGCTCTTGGTATATGGTTAATGGAGGTTAATTAGAAAGTGGCTAAGGCTATTTTGTTCTTAAAGGGTGACGAGTGGGATCAATCATGTGAATGAGAAAAAAAGGTAGTGTCATCACTTATATAATATTTGCTTTGAGAGAGTGATGTTACTTTATTAACTACTATTATAGGTGCACTTCTCTTATGTTCTATGATAATAGAGTATTGGTACCCTAAGATAATAAGAAAGGAATGTAGGCACCTGTGAAATAAGAATGAGATAAAGAATAGTAGAGTAATAAGCGCTTTACTAATATGTAAGTAGTTAATAGTTTCGTTACTCAATTATATCATTGTGCACTTTATGAATACACAAGCAAACAATAAGATAAGGGAGTCTAGTATTTTATTAGTAAGATTTCTCAATATATTATATATGGTATCAATTTAGTAGAGTATAACAAAACACTGCTTATACTCTCAAGAAAGAATTAGATAACTTAGTAGGGTACCTTAATAACCTGCCTACGACACCCCTTCTTTTCAATATCTATTTGAATGATACTTGTAATTTGACTTGAACGAGATAAAGAATCGGTGTTTGGGCCAGATCTACCTGTTATCTTGGCTTGGCTACCCTTGATTTTACATAGCTACCCTATATTCTTATATTTATTCAATAAGTTAATAATGTATAGACTATTCTATAAATAATGTAAAAACAATGCTTTGCTTACTCCCACTATAACAAAGAATGTTGGCACCATTCTATGGAATCATGGATTCCTCTTCAAGTGACGCACCTTTAATCAAAATGGGTACTGATCCACATGTTAATTATTTACTTCCTTCCCTTAGGCAGTCACAAGCAAGCAATTCCAATCCGAAGTTGGTAAGACCTCTGGGTTGCTTTTGCATGTCGTAATCCTTTACGGCCATAATCAATAATATTATGGTATAGGTCATTCATAACAATAAGACTTTCGACTTGTTATATGAGTTTAAAAAACTTTAGTGAATTAATAATCTGGTCGAGCATCATCCATGAGTGTGCACCTCCTTTCTGGGGCAAAGAAGCTCAACCACGAGAATGAGGGGCTTTTCAAAATAACTCATATTCTAACTTGTTCAAGAGATATAATAATTATTAAAATTTTAAATTATTACTGTCAACACAATAGAAATTCGATTAGGAGCCGAATGCTTTTTTTCCGGCATAGACATAAGTAGGAGAGTTGAATCAGAAGAATACCTAGCTAGCCAAACTGGTTCACAAACATACGTTAGATTTTGTGTACTAATTAAAGAACTATAAAAGCAAGAAATGTTGGGGAGGGGTGAAAATCTCATTGTTGCTATTTATTTTCTTTTTTCCACTCACTTAACGGGTAAAGTAATCTTTAGTCCATTCAAAACCAAAGACATAGATAGCGAATCAAAGCTTTACACCACACTTTACAAGATAAAAACAAGAAGCTATACGTTTAGAGAAGGATCACTATCAGAGAAAAAGCTAAAGCCAAAGAGAGGCTGAAGAACAACTTATAGACAGGTGCCATCCATCATTTCTATCATGGGTATAAGATAGATGTTGCTGTAATTTAATTAAGATATAGGGATCGTGACTTGACAACCATTCTCTTGGTAATACAGATTGTTATCGTTCAAACGACAGACAAATATAAAGAGGAAAACCTCAAACATAGAGATAGTGGAAAGCATACAATTAAGTGATAAAGATAGATAAGAGAACAAAGTGAAGGTCACGGTATTAGCCTGTAAGAGAACAATTGGAAAGAGAAGCAATTCCCTTTGCATTGTAGGGGTTTAGTTGCTAAAGATAGATGAGACAGGATGAATAGACTATCAGAGGCAGAGTTGAGAAAAAGAGATGCCTTTAGTAAGTATAGACAGTATGGTTACTAAATTATAAAAGATATGGGTATTTACTTATATTCTTAATAAATTGGCACAGATTGAGGAGATCAATAGAGAATGTTATATCAGACAAGAGAGTAAGCAGTGAGGTTAAGAAATTACGTAATTGCTACACAATTAAAATGTATAATCATTGGGAATAGGCAGTGAGGTTAATGATTATATAAAGGGTATAATATTTCGAAAGAGTATAATAAAAGAGGGTAAGGAATCTTTGCAGAGATCTATATAGACAATTGTAATAAATGTTGAGAAAAATTATTGAATATGGAATAATATTTTTTCTTTAAGTATCAAATAAATTTTTCATCAAATTATTAATTTATTATCAAAAAATAAATATTAATCAAGATAAGATAAATAATAGAATAATAAATCAATCACAAAGTGAAACATCATATTTTAATGTGGAAAATCTAATATTGAAAAAATTATGGGACCGTAGTCCACTAAAACTTGCACTATCACCGAATAAGATAATATGTTTATAATAAAATTTCTCCAGAATAACTAGAGGATCACAACAATATCATGAACATATATCTTGGTTCACCAATGACATAGCATCATCAACATTAATGAATCTCATAGTAGGAAAGATCAAAACTCACTAAGTGGATATATCAAAAAATCATCATAGAGAGGGTAAACCACATATCAGTACTGTTAGGATTATAGATCTGGTTGTAAGGATTCTTTATATAAAATTGGGATCAAAACTGATGAAGTTTTACCATTTGATCATCTTGCCAAAGCTTTCTCTCGTTTTTTTCTCTTTCTCTCTTCTCCTTATTGTGCAGCTTCTTTGCACATTTCCACCGCTGTGCCAAAAAGCCACACTACCTCCTCTTAGATTAAGTTTTCCTCTTTTTTTTATAATAAATTAGATTTGGGTTAAATACCTAAATATCCAGTTCAAACCCACCTATAGGTTAGACCCAACAATTCTGCCCCTCCAGCTTATATGGTGAGCTATACTAAGCCCACTCTCCATCTATATGCTTCAAGCTTCTCTTTAGGTAAAGACTTCGTTAACATATCTGATCCATTCTCATTAGTATGCATATTTTCGAAATATAATTCTTTCATCTCAAGTAAATCACAAATCCAGTGATACCTTTACATCAATATGCTTGGATTTAGAATAATATGTCGAATTCTCGGAGAGGTGAATGACACTCTTACTGTCACAGTAAACAATGTATCCTTCTTATTTTAAACTTAATTCCTATAAAAAAAATTTCATCCATAAGGCTTTCTTACAAGCTTTAGTAATTGCTATATATTATGCTTCTGTGGTCGATAGAGCAACACAATTCTGTAACTTAGACTGACAATACAACATAAAAGTCATCAAGAATCCTAAAATGGATTTCTTGGAATCAATATCACCTGCTATGTTTGCATTTGTGTAACTCTTTAGCACAGGTTTACCAATGTCAAAACATAGACACAACCTAGTAGTACCTCTTAGATATCTTAATATTTATTCTATTGCTGTCCAATGTTCCTTACTAGGACTAGAGAGAAATCGACTGACAACTCCAACTGCATGAGCTATATCCAGCCTAGTGCAAACCATAGCATACATCAAATTGCTTACTACAAATGAGTAAGACACTCTAGACATATCTTCTTTTTCTTTCTCACTTGCGTGACATTGTTTCGAACTTAGCTTAAAATGACCTGTAAGTGGAGAACAAACTACTTTGGCCTTATTCATATTGAATCTTTCAAGAACCTTTTTAATATAAGCCTCCTGAGATAACCAAAAATTTTTATTCTTTCTATCATGAAGAATCTTATGCTAAGTATTTGTCTCGCCGATTCTTAATCTTTTATAGCAAAATACTTACTTAATTCCTTATTAAGCTTCTTAATTTTACTAACATTATGGCCAACAATTAGCATATCATCAACATAAAGCATGAGAATAATAAAATCATCATCTGAAAACTTCTTTATAAATACATAATGGTTAGATATGATTTTATTATACCTTTGGCTCATCATAAAAGAATCAAACTTATTGTACCACTATCTAGGTGTCTATTTGAGTCCATATAAGCTTTTCTTAAGCTTATACACTAGATTTTATTTTTCCTTGACTTTGAAACTTTCTGGTTGCACTATATAAATTTCTTCTTCTAAGTCATCATGTAAAAATATAGTTTTAACATCAAGTTGCTCAACTTCTAAATTCAAGTGGGCAGCCAAACCAAGAACAACTCTGATAGAGGATATTTTTACCACAAGAGAAAATATTTCTTCAAAGTCGATACCCCTTTTATGACTGAATCATTTCACAACTAATCGAGCCTTATATCTTTGTTGTGAGCTATTATTTTCAGTCTTTAATTTATAAACTCATTTATTCTTGAGAGTTTTCTTCCCTATATGTAACTTTACTAAGTTATAGGTGTAGTTCTCAAGCAAGGATCTCATCTCTTCTTGCATAGCTTTAACCCACTCATTCTTATGCTCATGTAAAATAGATTCTTGGTAAGTTTCTGACTCTCTACCATTAGTCACCATAACATACTCATGTGGAGGATATCTTGTAGATGGTCTTCGCTCTCTTTTAGATCTTCTTAGTGGAATCTTATCTTGTGATAGAGGTGCTTGCTCAGTTTGTTCAGTTGGTTCAGCTTCATCAACTGTAGGAGCATCATCATTAACATTCTCACTATTATCTTCTTGTCCATCTCCCTCATGATCATCATGAATTATAAGTGGAGGAACTGGGCCTAAACTCCAAGGAATATAAATAGAAGTATTTTGTTTCTCAACATTACCACCATCTTCAAACAATTGGTCTTTAAGAAACATGACATCTCTGCTTCTAATAATCTTCTTGTCCACTGGGATCCCATTATCTGTACCCAAACTCTTAATGATCATATCTCAAAAAAATACATGTTTTTGCCTTATTATCAAGTTTTGACCTCTCATCTTTAGGAATATGAACAAATATTTTATACCCAAAGATTCTCAAGTGATCATAAGATACATCTTTCCCTTTTCATACTCTCATTGGAACATCACCATTCAGAGGAACTCATGGAGAAAGATTTATCAGATCAACTATAGTTCTCATAGCCTCCTCCTAAAAAGACTTAGGTAACTTGGCATGGGAAAGCATACACCTAATCATTTCTTCAATAGTTCTGTTCATCCTTTCTACCACACTGTTCTACTGAGGAGTTTTAGGAACTATCTTCTTAAGCCTAATACCATGAAACCTACAATAATTATCAAAAGGACCCATATACTCACTACCATTATCGACTCTAACACACTTTAATTTTTTTTCTATTTCTCTTTCAACACTAGCATGAAGCTCTTTGACAACATCGAGTACCTAGCCTTTAGATTTTAAAGCAAAAGCCCAATTTTTTCTAGAATGGTCGCCAATAAAAGTAACAAAATAAAGAGCACCTCCAAGAATTCTACTTTATAAAGTACAAACATCAGTATGAATCAAGTCAATAACATTTAATCTTATAGATGATAGATAAGTATAAAATATAATTCTATGTATTTTTCCAGCTAAGCAATGATCACAAGATTTAAGAGATGTACCTTTCAACTTTAGTGAGGACTGCTTTCTAGCAAGAGTTTGAAGTCCTTTCTCACTAATATGACCAAGCTTTTTATGCCAAAGATCGATACTTTCATCCTTTTTTATTGTATTAATCTCTCCTTTATATAGCTTAGCCTCCATGATATAAAAAGAGTTCTATTTTTTTCCTCTCGTTACAACTAGAGAACCTTTAGTGAGTTTCCATTTACTTTCACCAAAATAGTGCATAAATCTCTCATCATCAAATTTCCCTATAGATATCAAGTTAAGATAAATATCTGAAATATGTCTTATATCTTTGAGTATCAATTTGTTCCTAATACTGGTCTCTAAACAAATACCTCCAATACCCACAATCTTAGATGTACCACCATTTTCCATTTTGACATTATCAAAATCACCAACAGTATAAGACCTGAAGAAATCACCATAAGAAGTAATATCAAAAGAAGCACTAGAGTCAATCACCCAATCATTGTCCTAAGCTGCAAGACTAACATATCCATCATCACAAATAATATCAATATCACCTTCAACAACAACTATATTGGTCTCTTTCTCATTTTTCTTTCTTTCATTTTATTCTCTCTTCCATAACCTACACTTTTTATTCATATGACTTGGCTTGTTACAGTAGAAACACTTGATATCCCTTATAGACTTGGATCTTTCTCTATAACCATGTGGATTTCTATTATGACTTCTTCCATGTCTTTATTGTCTTTCCTTCTGACATCTTCATTCAACAAACTATTTTTAACCATATCTATAATTAGATTCCCATCTGGCATGGAGTTAGAAATTATCACAACATATGTTTCCCAACTTCTGGTAAAGAACTGAGGAGTAATAATCCTTATATTTCATCATCTATATTCATTTTCATAGTAACCAACTTGTTTGCAAGACTTTGAAATAGGCTTATGTGCTCAATAATATTATCACTATCTTTATACTTTAAATTGATAAGCCTTCTAATGAGAGAAATTATGTTTCCCATTATCTTCTTTACAATGAGATTTTCTAGCCTATGCCAAATAACGTCAGCTCTGGTTTCATCAAAAATATGTTCATGTGAATTTATATTCATCTATCTTCTAATATAGGCAATAGCTTTTTTGTGTTGTACCTCTCATTCTTCATCATCCATAGTAGAATGTTTTACTTTAACTTTGATGGGCTTATACAAATCTTTGCAATAGAGCAAATCTTCCATCATCCGTCTCAAAGTAAAATAATTTGATGAGTTCAATTTAATCATACCATCTGACTCTTTTATTTCAATCACATAAGAAAAAATACACCAAATAACCTATGCTACCACTTGTTGGGAAAAATTATTGAATGCGGAATAATACTTTTCCTTCTTTGTGTATCAAAATGAGTTTCTCACCAAATTATTAATTTGTTGTCAAAAATATATATATTAACTAGAATAAAATAAATAGTAGAATAATAGAACAACACAAAGTGAAACACTAGATTTTAATGTGAAAGACCCAATACGAAAAAAACCACGGATCGTAGTCCATTAAAACTTCCAATATCACCAAATATGATAATAGGTTTACAATGAGACTTCTCCAAAATAACTAGAGGATCACAACAACATCAAGAACATATATCTTGGTTCATTAATGAGATAGTATTATCAACATTAATGGATCTCACAATAGATAAGATCAAAATTTACTAAGTAGATATATCATAAAATCATCATAGAGAGGGTAAATCATAAATCGGTACCGTTAAGATTAGAGATCTGATTGTAATGATTCTTCACATAAATTTTGGGTAAAAAATGATAAAATTTTAATGTTTGATTTTATTGTCAAAACTTTTTCTTTTTCTCTCTTTTTTATTTGTACGTTTCTGCGACTGATCGAAAAAGTCATGCTGCCTCCTCTTAGATTAGTTTTTTTTAATTAATTAAATTCAGATTAAATATCTAAATATCCAGTTAAATCCCACTTATCAACTGAACCCAACAACATGATAATAAACAGTATTTTTTACGTCTATTATGGTAGTTATGACTAATATTCAAATTCTAGTTTCGAGTGAAATAACTCGATTATGGACTCTGACAGTTTAAAGTATTTTATTCCATTACAGAATTTTTGAATAGGTATGCGATGCTTAACCTAAGCAAACAAAGGTAGCCGTTTGTTTACATTGTAGGGCGAGTGGGGCCAGTCAGCTGAGTTGTTATCCTCTAAATTTTATAATGTTCCCCAGAGCGAAAAACCATTGTTTATTTGTTTGATCGCTTGTTTCTTATCTTATTGTAAAATCTAGCTATCCTAATATTCAATGCATTAAACATAGATTGATTTATAATATATTATTATTATTGTCATATTTATTTATTTATTTATTCAAGAAGTGAGTGAGTTTTAAAGTTTTATTATTTTCTTTCCTTGAAGAACTAATGGCACTGGACTAATAGGACACTAAAAAATTCCCTCTTCTCTGTCATCTAGTACTAATCCAAGGCATATGTGGTATTATTCATGAGAGGTTATTCAATAGTCATAGATTTGAGAAAAAGAGAGGTCTGGATAGATAGACAGATGGCTCAAATTTAATTTATAATGGATTTTAGTGAAGTCTACAGTCTTAATCTTCATTTATCTTAATCTAAATCCTAGATTAGGTAGTTAGAGTTGTGAAAAAGACGATAATGATAATGATGGTTGAAAACATAGGAGAGAGAAAGAAGACTATAGATTGATAATAGAGGGCAGAAAATAAGAAATACAGTAAAGGAAAGAAGAAAATGACAGAGAAAGACTATTCTCAATCATCTATATCTGAGGTTAGATCAGTTTACAGTGGATTCTTACTATGATTACTTGGGAATGTTTTAGATATTGTGTATAGTAATATAGTTTTTGTACATTTGTGATTCTCTTATAGCTGTTACTTGGGTTTGGGCAAGAAGTCTTGATATCGGTATATTAATTATCTTGATAGTGGATTTTCTCTAGCTTGTTCCATAGTTTTTACCCTTCGAGTTGGAAGGATTTTTCATGTAAATCTTGGTGTTTATTTGATTATGATTTTTATTTGATTACGTTGTGTGTGATGGTCTGCTAGTATTTATTCGTAGACAAAGTTTATTCCTTATTTCCCATTAACTAGTATCAAAGCAAGGTTTTGGTGGCATTTAGCTTTTGTATTCGAATATAAAGGCCGGTAATCTTTCTTACATGATTAGCTTAAACGAAAATAATTAAATGATATGGAAACCAAGAATGAAGGTTCTCTTGTATTACAAGGACCTGTATGGATCTTTGTAAGAGAATAATGCAAAACCAACAACTATGATAGATGATGAGTGGAAGAGATTAGACTGAAAAATAGTTAGTTTTATTCGACAGTGGCTAGATGATAGTGTCTTTTACCATGTTTCTACTGAAATTTCTAATTACTCTCTTTGGAAAAAGTTAGAAGATCTTTATGAAGGAAAAATAGCTAGCAACAAAGCTTTTTTTTATCAGAAAACTTGTGAACTTGAAATATAAAGAGGATACTTATATTCCTGAGCATTTGAATGAAATGCGGAGACTAACCAGTTATCCTTAATGAAAATGTCTCTTGATGATGAGTTATAGGGATTATTACTTCTCAGTTCTTTACTAGAAAGTTGGGAGACAATGTTAGTTTCTCTCAATAATTCTGCACCAGATAGTGCTGTCACCATGAGTCAAGTAATAAGCAGTTTGTTGAATAAGGAGTTGAGAAGAAAGAATTCAGCAACTTCTCATATTGATTCACAGGCACTTGTCTCAGAGAACAGAGGAAGGTCAAAGTCAAATAATAGAAGTGGTTCACACATAGGTAGAAGCAAGTCAAGATCAAGAAAAAATATTATTTGCTACAATTGTGGTGAGAAAGGATATTATAAGAATTAGTGCAAGTAACCTAAGAAAAATAAGAAAAAGGGGAAAGAAGTGGAGCATATAGAATCAAAATAGAATATCATCAAAGTAGAATATCACAACTATAGTGCAAGATAGCGATTATTTGATTTTGTCTACTTCTGATAATATTTTTTTATGTATGTGCTAGGATCTCAAGTGGATAATTGATACATGTGCTTCTTATCATGCTACACCACGGAGGGAGTTCTTTGTTACTTATAGGTTTAAAAATTTTGGTGTTGTTAAGATGGGCAACTATGACACAGAGACATCATTAGCATGGGTGATATCTATATAAAGACCAACCTTGATTGTAAGTTGGTGCTTAAGGATGTGAGGCATGTGGTTGACTTATGGCTGAATTTAATTTCAGTTGGAAGGCTGGATGATAAATACTTTGATATCAGATTTCACAGAGGGTAGTGGAAGCTCAATAAGGGTTCTTTTGTTGTAGCTAATAGAAAGAAATGTCACATCTTATACATATTGCAGGCTAAATCTTATGGTGAGTAGTTGAATGCTATAGAGAAAGACTTCAGCATGGAGTTGTGGCATAGACGACTAGGATACATGAACGAGAATGGGCTGCAAGCACTTTCCAAAAGAGAGATATTACCAGACCTCAAAGGTACACGTCTGAATTCTTGTGTTGATTATTTGGTTAGCAAATAATATAGTTTCTTTTACTAGTTTTACTTTATCTAAAAAAATACATGTCTTGGACTGTATCTATATAGATGTGTATGATCCTTTGAGGATAAAAACTCCTAGTAGATCTATTAATATTCCTAGTACCAGTGATGCACTTTATTTTGTTATTTTTATATATGACTTTTCTAGGAAAATTTAGGCCTATACTTTGAAGACCGAAGATTAAGTTATTAATGTCTTCAAGGAGTTTCATAATAGTGTTGAAAGGGAGATAGAAAGATAATTAAAATGCATAATATTAGATAATGGTGGTGAGTACATAAGATTATTTAATGATTATTGCAGGTCACATAGCATCAAGCATGAGTTGACAGTTCCTGTTACACCTTAGCATAATACAATTATAGAGAGGATAAACTGCATAATTATAGAAAAGATCAGATGTATGCCTTCACAGGCCAAGCTACCCAAAAGTTTTGGGATGAGGCTTTAAGGACTACAGTTGATGTGATCAACTTGTCACCATGTACAACTATATATAGTGATGTTGCAGAGCATGTATAGTCAGGGAAGGATGTCTCCTATAAGCACTTAAGAGTGTTTTATTGTCATACATTTGTACATATTCCAAACAATATGAGGTCCAAGCTAGATGGTAAGACAAAAGAGTATATTTTTCTTAGCTACTCACATGATCAGTTTGGTTGTAGGTTTTGAGATCCAAAAAAGTAGAAGGTGATTAAAAGTAGAGATGTTATCTTTTTTGAGGATCAAACCATTGAGGATTTGAAGAAGGAAGCACCAGCTAAGACTTGTTCAGAGGGATTTGTAGATTGTGACCCAATTATTCCTCTAATATATCAGGGTGATGGGGGAGATGTATAGGAAGATGGTATAGAGCCAGATGTTGATCTACTTGTAGGACATATTGTGCAGAAAGAAGAAAGAGAGCAAGTTCCCATAAAATCTCAATTAAGAAGATCTTCTAGACCACGTCAACCTTCCAGAAGATACTCTACATATGAGTATGTGATGCTTACTGATGCAGGTGAACCAGAAAGTTACTAGGAAACAGTTGAAAGTAAGCAGAAAAAGAAGTGATTTTTTACTATGTAGGAAGAGATAGATTCTCTACAGAAGAATCATATATATGATTTGGTGCAACTACTAAAGGGAACTAAGATCTTGAAGAACAATTGGGTTTTTAGGTTAAAGACTTAAGAATATTATTCTTAACCAAAGTACAATACTAGATTGGTTGTGAAAAGCTTTGGTCAAAAGAAAGGTATTGACTTTAAAGAGATTTTTTCTTCTATTGTTAAAATATCTTCTATCTGTGTTACTCTTTACTCTTCATATTGCTACTAACCTAGACTTGGAGATTGAGTAGTTAGATATAAAAATAATTTTCCTTCATAGTGATTTGGAGAAGAAAATTTATATGGAGCAACCAGAAGGCTTCAAAGTCAAAGGGAAAAAAAATCTTGTCTGTAAGTTGAAGAAGAGCTTATATGGGTTGAAGAAAGCTCCAAGACAGTGGTATAAAAATTTTAATTTATTTATAATTGAAAATAAATATAAAAGAATAGCTTTAGATCATTGTGTGTACATCAAACGGTTTGGTAAAAATTTTATTATTCTCTTACTTTATGTTGATGACATATTTATCCTTGGGAAAGATATGTTTATCATTAATAAGTTAAAGAAAGAACCGAGTGAGTAATATATTAAGAATGTATTGGATAGGTTCAGTATGAGCAATACAAGACTAGTAGGTTCTCCTCTTATAGGTCACTTCAAGTTGTGCTCAGATCAAAGTCCGTCAAGTGATGATGAGAAGGAGAAAATGTAAAAAGTTCCTTATACTTCAGCAGTTGAAAGTTTAATGTACGCGATGGTATGTATGAGACCGGACATCACATATGTAGTGGATGTTACTAGTAGATTTCTTACAAATCTAGGCAAAAAATATTGGACAGCAATGAAATAAATTTTTAGATATTTTAGAGGAATTTCTAAAGTTTATTTAAGCTTTGGACTAGATGGACTATAATAATATAAGAATTTAGATAGCAAAGTACTTGAAAGTTGTGAGTTTATGATGTTAGGTTACTAATTTATAAAAGATGTGGATATATAATATCATTGAATAATCTTACCCCATTCATCTAATATACTCTACTCACTTATCTTTTTGCTTGTTGAGTATCATATTGGCAGTCAAACCCTATACACATTATGATAAAGCAATATTAGATTTATGGATTAGAGCCACCAATGAGATGAATACATAAGCATAATTCCTCTCTCAATGTCTTTGTTGTGATTTACCTTCCACTTGTTGGTCCCTAGGTTTATTTTTTAACTTGATCCTAAGCCTTTTTCTTTTAAGTGAGAGAACAAATCTAGATTGAAATGAACGAATTAGTTACTTCATCGTTAAGAAGAGCCCTAGACAGAACCCACACTCATTTAGTGAGAAAGAGTGAACCTTGAAATCCTCCATCTAGTCTTTGATCATCTGACTTTTTTTTCTCTCTCTCTTGCCAAAAAGTAGTATAGCTAGAGTTTAGAGATGAAGCTGTTGAGGTGTTGAATATTCAATTGCATCCTTGAAAGGTGAAGACTAGCTAAGTTTTTCTTGTTTTTCCTTTTTTTCGTTTTCTTCTGCACATTGGGCATCTCTTCCTCGAGTTTAGTGTTGTTCCATTCTTTCTTTAGACAAAAGAGAACAAGCAAAGGCTTCAAACAAGTAATGGCGAAAGAATAAGCAACAATTTTTGGAATTCTACTTCGGTGAAAGTACATAGAGCTATTGTTCCTATAGCCTTAACCTCAGAATGAGAAAAGAGCTTTCCGCTGCAATAAAATACTAAGCGCTTCGATGCCCAGTTGCTAATATATCTTTCCTGCTTTACCTTTAATTTAGGTTAAAAATTTTATTAATTTTTTTATTATATCTTAAAATCAAAGACACTTTATGTATTTTAAAACTCATCTAAGTAACTCCCTGTACTATAATTTCACATTAAAGTCATCCTCTATACTTTAAAACTAGTCTAAGTGACCCCTCGTATTATGCCTGAAAATCAAAATCATCATCCATACTTTAAAACTCGTCTAAGTGAATCCTCCGTACTATACCTCAAAATCAAAATTATCCCTCGTACTTTAAAACTCATCTAAGTGACCCCTCATACTATGATTTCACAGCAAAGTGACCTCCTCTGTTAGAAATAAGATTACGTTGTTAGGTAAAATAATTTAGAAAATTATTTTTATTTTAGGATTATAACTAAATAGTTCTAAAGCCCTAATTTATTTTACCCTCTCTTTCTTTTTTCTCTAACCTCTATCGGTGTTCTTTTCTACAACTCTGATTTCTACCTGTCTTCATTAACTTTTTTGTCAGCATTAATTTGTTCACTTTTTCACTATCTTTCTACTTTTCTTATTTTTTTTCAGCGTTAGTTTATTTGTCTTTCTAGTGTCCTTATGCTTTTTTTTTCCTTACTTGAGATATGTGATTTCTATAATTTTATTGATAAATAAATTAAAAATAAAAATATATATAATTTTTAGAGTTTTAAATTATTTTATTGATAAATAATCTCCTAAATTATTTTACCTAATAGCATAATCTTATTCAAACAAAGGGGGTCACTTTAATATGAAATCATAGTACAGGGGGTCACTTAGATCGGTTTTAAAATATAATGAATAACTTTAATTTTGAGGTATAGTACAGGAGGTCACTTAGATGGGTTTTAAAGTACGAAGGGTGATTTTGATTTTGAGGCATAGTACGCGGGGTCATTAGACGAGTTTTAAAGTATGGAGAGATGAATTTGATATGAAATCATAGTACGGGGGTCACTTAGATAAGTTTTAAAGTACGAAGGATCATTTTGATTTTAAGATATAATACGGGGTCAATAAAAATTTTAGCCTTTAATTTAAAGAACTCACTATGTGTGCTGGGTAATAAATTAAGCTTCGTGTTGATGTTTGGCTTGGTAACACCTTTGGGCTAGAAATAGAATTCTACCACTTATTGCCCTCGAAATAGAATTCTACCACTTATTGCCCTTAGCACCCTGAAACCAATTCAATTCAATCTCATGTATAATTAATATAAAAATAGGAAAAACACTGCTTATTGCTGACTGTTGGCTCTACTCTAATCTTTGCTTTGCGCTGTTTCCTTGCTTGGTCTCTAAATTGACTTATTGAGTTTTCATTAATGGCTCCTACTATAAACGTAAGTAACAAAATAGAGCATTGCTTGTTCCAATAATGCGTTAGGAGTGAGTTTTAAATAAGAAAGTAGTTTGTTTATGATATAGGATGTGTAGGACCAATAACCCAAGAATTAAATAGATCAGTAAACCAGCAATTAAATAAGTCGATACACCAGCAATTAAAGAAGAAAAATCAGTCTTTTATGATATAAGTGATCAAAGAATCTAGCGTTCATCATATATCATTGATTCACAAAACACAGCTTACTCCTCCAAAGCTCATGTGAGCACAATGTTTTTCTTGTTTTACTTGTTCTCCGTTACTCCTAAGAAGAATAGAAGGTATCTCTCTACCACGGAAAGTAACCTAACCTTACTGTTGGCTCTGCTTTACCTAACTCTTCCACTTATCTGCTTAAATCACAAATTTCGGCACTCCGAGTTGCTTGTTCACTGCCCTTACTGTTGTAAGCGAGCGGCTACCAAAGTCGAATCAACAAGCTGAGGTATGGTTTGTTCTATGTAGTGATCGGTGGTGTTGGGCAGATAAGCCAATGATCAGTTTACAGTGGGTTTTAATAAAGTTTATAATCTTAAGTCTTTTTTTTTAATTTAAATTCTAACCCTTTTAACCTAGACTCTTGAGGACTAGGGTTCAAAAAGAGGATAACAATGACTATAAATTGATTGAGAAAAAGGAAGAAGCACCAGTGGTAGTGAGTAAAAAAAATGAGAGGCGAAAAGTAAAGAAGACAAGGACAACGAAAAGGTTGTTCTCAATCATCCAAGCAATATTCTCACCTCAGGTTAGATTAGATTTGTAGTAGATTTTTAATATAATTACTTAAAATTTTTTTAAATATTATGCATAATGACGAATCCTTGTATCCCTATCATTCCCTTATGATTATTGCTTGGTTTTGGGCAAGACGCTTTGAGATTTATGCATTCATTATTTTTATAGTGGATTGTCTCTAGCTTGTCGCATGGGTTTTACCATTCGAGTTGGAGAGGTTTTACATGTAAATCTTAGTGTTTCATGTGTTATATTTAATTTTACTAAGTGTTATAGCTTACTAGTATTTGTTCGTATATAAAATATTTTTTTTATTCCCATCAACTAGTATCAGAGCAAGGTTTTGGTGGCATTTAATTTTTATGTTTGAACATAGAGGCCGGTAATGTTTCTCGTATGATTAGCTTGAATAGAAACAATTGGATGATATAGAAACCAAGAATAAAAGATATATTATATTGTAAGGATTTGTATGGACATTTAGAAGGGGATAGTGCAAAGCCCGCAACTATGACAAATGATGAGCGAAAGAGGTTAGACTGAAAAACGATCAGGTTCATTCGATAGTGGCTCGATGACAGTGTCTTTCACCATGTTTCTACTAAAAGTTCTGCATACTCTCTTTGGAAAAAGTTAGAATGTTTCTATGAAAAACAAAGACTGGCAACAAAGCTTTCTTGATTAGAAAACTTATTAACCTAAAATATAAAAAGGCACTTCAATTGTTGAGCATTTGAATGAAAAATAAAGTATCATTAACCAGTTATCCTTTATGAAAATATATCTTAATTATAAGTTTCAAGCATTGTTAATTCTTAGTTCATTGCTAGAAAGTTTGGAAGACACTAGTGGTTTCCCTAGTTATTGTCACAATGAGCTAAGTAACAAATAGTTTATTGAATAAGGAGTCAAGTAGAATAAATTTAGTAATATCTTAGATTGATTTAGAGGCAATTGTCTCAGAGAACAGTGGAAGGTTAAAATCCAAGGATAACAGTGGTTTATTTGGTATTTGGATATTATCCGTATCAACGACCTGGTAAATAATTTATAATAAATTTAGGCATAAAACAATACAATAGAAATGGAAGATATAATAGAAATGCTCTATAGATATAGAGATCAAGAGAGAAAAATATTCATGAATTCTTATTCTGAAATGCTCATGTAAGTTTCTGAAATGCTCATGTAAGTAGTGTAGTGGTTGAATCAATTCAGTAGTCAAAATTCTTATACTTTCTTCTTTTTCTCGGGATGTTTTTTATATGTATACATAGGGAAAGTCGTGTGCAATGAAAAATGCAAGCACGGTTTGGGGAGGGATTTTTTCCTCCATTGTAATAAGGAAAAATTATGGTTCATGCATGGATAGAAGCAAGTCAAGATCAAAAAAATATATTATTTAATATAATTATGGTGAGAAATAATATTTTAAGAATCAATGCAAGCAACCTAAGAAGAGCAAAAAAAAGGGGGAAAGAAGTGGAGCCTATAGAGTTAAAAAGAGAATACCACAGCTATAATGTAGGGTGGTAACTATTTGATTTTATTTACTTCGATAATATTTTTTTTTTGTGTGTCAGGATCTCGAGTTAGTGATTAATAAAAGTGCTTCTTATCATTCTACCACAAAGGGAGTTTTTTACTATTTATAGGTCTAAAAATTTTAATGTTATCAAGATGGGCGACTATGCCACAACAGATATTATTGGCATAGGTGATATTCACATAAAGACCAACCTTGGTTGCAAGTTGGTACTTAAGGATGTAAGACATATAGTGGACTTAACATTGAATTTAATTTTAGTTGGAAGGCTAGATGATGAAAACTTTGATATCATATTCTATAGAGGGCAATGAAAGCTCAGCAACGATTCTCTTGTTATAGCTAGTGGAAAGAAATGTCTCACTTTATACAGATTGTAGACTAAAGCTAGTGATGAGTAGTTAAATGCTAAATATAAAGACTTCAGCATAAAGTTGTGGCATAAACAACTTGGACACATGAGCAAGAATGGGCTACAAGTTCTTTCCAAGAGAGAGATATTGCTAAACCCTAAAGGTATTTGTCTAAACCCTTATATTGAATGTTTGGTTGGCAAACAACGTAGAGATTCCTTTGCTAGTCATGCTTTATTTAGAAAAATACAACCCTTGGACCATGTCTATACAGATGTATGTAGTCATTTGAGGATAAAAACTCCCAGTGGATTTATTAATATTTCTAATATTAGTGGTGCACTTTATTTTATCAACTTTATTGATGATTTTTTCATAAAAGTTTGAGCCTATGCTATGAAAACTAAAGATCAAGTTATTAATATCTTTAAAAGGTTCCATACCAGAGTTGAAACAGAGATAGAAAAGGTAATTAAAATATATAAGATCAGATAATGATGGTGAATACACATGATTGTTTAATAATTATTGTAAATCATATGACATCCATCATGAGATGATAGTTCCTACTATGCCTCAACATAATGCAATTGCAAAGAGGATGAACTACACCATCATAGAAAAGATCAGATGTATGCTTTCAAAAACCAAGCTACCTAAAAAGTTATAAGATGAGACTTTTGTTGAATCTCGGATTTTGATGATGAAATCAATTGATGGGTTTTATGATCTAACTTGTGTGTTAGAGAAAGTGATATAGCATTAACTATAACAGTGAAAAGGCAATACAATCTGATGTTAGGCTGAAGTCAAGTTCAAGCCTTGGGCCAAGGTTCGGACGATATAGTAAGAGCTCACCGGGAGTTCGCTAGGAGTTAGTCGAATGTGATCGAGAGCTCACTAGAAGCGTATTGAGAGTTCACCGAAAGATGATCGAGAGTCGCCGGAAGTTCATTAGAAGATGATCGAGAGACTCGTCAAGAGTTCGATAGAGGATGCTGAGAAGTTCATTGGGCCGGGGTTCAAACGATATAGTGGCAGCTCACTGAGAGTTCGCTAGGGGTTCACCGAAGGTGATCGGGAGCTCGTTGGGAGCATATAAGGAGTCCACCAGAAGATGATCGAGAGACTCACTAGGAGTTCAATGGAGGATGCCAAGAAGTTCACTAGGAGTTCAAAAAATCAATTGACGTTTCGAATAATAAGAACAATTGTAATTGTGTCTTAGTATGTCATAGTTAGCATCATATGTTTTAAGTCCTAATTGAGTTAGATTTGGAAAAATCTAAATTAACTCAATAAGAGGCAACCAGGTCTACTTTAGGTTAGATTTGAGCTTAGGTTGAGCTCATTTCGTTGACCTGGAAAGGGGTCAATAGGAGGTACAAGTTAGATATGAAATAATATGAGAAAAGTACTATTCTGAGATTCCTGACGGTAGTACCGTCGGTAGGCAACAGTGGTACCACCCAAGTGGCGGTAGTACCACTATTGCCCAGGAATTTTGGGTGCTTTTGACAATAGTACCATTGGTGCTAGTGGTAGTATTGCCCGTATCCTGAATTCCATGGGTTTTTTAGTTTTGGCTTCAAATTTTGAAACAAAATTGGGGTCTATAAATACCCCAACTTTTCTTGCTTGGGAGAGTAAAAAAGTGAAAGAAAAAGAGGTGAGAATAGTGGAAAAATACTATTAGAATTTGTTGAGAACTTCCCTTGTGTGTTTTAAGTTTAAAGTGAGGTTAAGGGAAAAGTGAAAAATTGTAAAGGTTCATCTTCTGAACTTGTGAAAAGGAGGTATAAAAGTTCTTCTCCTGAGCTTGGAAAAATGAGAAAGGTGTAAAGTGTTTTGATCTTCACCCACGGTAGAAGATCATTGGTGGACACCGACGAGCCTCGACGAAGGAAGACTCGGGAAGTGGATGTAGGTCAAGTTGGTGATCAAACCACTATAAATTTATGAGCCTTCATTTACATGTTCTCTTTTAAACTTATTTTCTCATTTTAGTAATCCTTAACTAAATCAAGATTTTCTTTCAAATTTGTTTTAAATTGCTTACTTATTCGCTTTTAGTAAATTCTAAAAAATGCTTCTGATTTCTTCTTTACTTCAAGCAAAATTTTCAAAATAAGTTATTTATGCACTTGCACTAATTCACCCACCCCCCTCTTAGTGCTAACTCGATCCTAATAGTTGGTATCAGAGTGAAGTTATATTCAATTGAATGAACACCCAAGCAAGTAAATGACCTTTTTTGGCATTAATGGTCAATGCATTATACGCCCTCCTATATTCAATAAGACAGACTATACCTTTTGGAAAACCAGAATACATATCTTTTTTATTTTGTTGGATTTTGATTTATGGAACATCGTCAAAAATGGATTTCAAAAGTCATCCAATTCTATAAATGATTGAAAGATCATTAAAGATAAATATTTTCCTTAAATACAAAGGTATGAATGCTTTATTTGTACTTTAGATAAAAATTAATTTAATTGGATTTTTTCTTATGATTCAACTTTTGATATATGACACACAGTAGAAAACTTGAAAGTTTGAATGATGCATCAACACCATATACTTCTTGCTCAAAATGTAAAATGCTAGATGAAATTTAAAAAAATATTATATTAAAACAAACTTTAGAAAAGTTTAAAATAGGCAAAAAAATCTCTAAATATAATCCTTATTAATAAGGGTCATATTCATAAGGAAGGTATTAGCTTTGTGGGTAATACTCATCAAAAATTAACTATCTTCGTTAGAAGACTCATATTGCATTCTCACCTAAAAACAAATGTAATCTTTGTGGTAGATGTGGACACTTAGCTCATAGATGTCTATTTAGAAAGTATAGTCCATATAAGTTGATTTGAGTTCCTAAAGAAACCATAAATAACTAAATACCTTTAGTTAAATTAGGTAAAACTTTTCATGGGGGACCCAAACTCAAATGGATACCCAAATCAAAACCCCATATATTGTAGATTTATCTCCGAACAATGGCTAGGAGCAAAAAATGATAACTTAATAATGGATGCTCATGGCACATGACTTGAGATCTAAAATATTTTTCAAGCTCATTAGCCTAAACAACAATAATAAAAATATTAGAATTAAAATTATTGGTAATAAATATTTTGATAGTTCATGATTACTTTTCGATGATGTATGCATAAACCATAATTATTGTTAATAGAAAATTATTTACATTGAAATTTTTTGTAAAAGGGATTTTGATGATATTATACTGGTTAATTTGAATGTAAATGCTAACGTTGAACAATTGAATTGAAATATGATTGAATGTTGTATGATTGAATGTTAAATTATTCTTGAAAAAAAAACTTTGAAATGAATATGATAACTCATTTCACTAAGTCTAAAGAGTTGAACTCACTTCAGAAAGAAAAATCATTAGAATTAAATCGAATCGAAGCTTTTGTTTGAAAATATTTTATTGTAATAATCTAGATGATTTCCTTTAGAAATGTTACTTAGTTTTTATTTTAAAATATTTAATAATATTTTACTTGGTTGAAAAATATTTTATTATAATGATCTTGATGATTTTCTTAAAAAAACTTGATTTTTGGTTTTAAATGACAATGCTTGAATTGCGCATAAAAGATAAAAGAATTTTTATATAAAACAAATCACATAAATTGAAACAAAAAAAGAAAAATTCTTCTTGAAAATACCTCTATCCTATCAAGTTTTTAAAAAGAGATAATATTATTATTGAATCTCTTAAACTACATAGATGATCTTGATGAGTTGAAAATTGAATGAGATTTTTTCATGAACTTTCCGTTGAATTTTTAACTTAACTTATCGTTTATAGGAATCATTTTTAACCTCTATAATTTTTTTTTTAATAAAAGAAGATTTATAAACTTAACAATTATAGTTTAGGATTTTTAATTAAATTATTCTTCTATTTTATTAAGAAGAATTATCTAAATGAATTATATGTCTTAAGATTTATCTTGAATGAATCAAGATTATTTTCTCTCCTAAAACTTATTTTCATTATTTACAAAAAAGAAGGAGATTTATTAAAATAAATCATATCTTTTGGTACTTGCAAATTGATCTTTCATATTATATCCTTAATGGCATAATTTTATTATATAATCCTTGTGTATATATTTGTCTAAGACTTAAAAATTAATTTTATACTTTTATATTCTTCCCTTCTTTTTGATAATGACTAGAAGAGATTAAATTATTATCTTAACAATAAAGTCTTTAAATGAAGAATAATTTGATTTTATAATAAAATAATTACATATGATAGATCTTCTAATATTGAACAAGGGATAATTAAATTAGACATGATAAACAACGAAGATAATTAGATATGATAAAATTGCTATCCTATAACAAATTCATGAGGAATGATTTGCTTAAAAAAATTAGGAATTTTAAGTTTTTTAAATGAATGAGAAATGCATGATTTGTAAATTGAGCTTGATTTTCTATCATATTTTTTGGATTTTTTAATTTTTATAAATTAAGCTTCTTATTAAGTCCAAATGCATGATTTTTGGTCATATTATTTTTTTGATTTCTTGAGCTTCTTCTTGATTTTTACATGAGACAATCTTTTAAAATGCAATGAGTAGCTCTTATATTGCTCTTGGATTTATTGACTTTTTGAGCTCTCTTTTCAAATGATTATTTCCTTTTAAAATTGATCTTTACAAAAGAGAAAATGTGATTCAATTTTTTTTTTTGATGAGATTCATTTTCATCCTCTTTCTCAAAAATTATTTTGATTCATGGATCTTTTAAATCTTTGATAAAATATTTTCAAATGTATCATACCTATTGATATTTGATTTTTTTTAGATACTTGATAAAATATTTTCAAATGTATCATACCTATTAAAATTTTTATGTGGTACCAAGAAGGTGGATGTTGTACCATGATTGATGACATGTTTATTATGTGAAACATATTTTTAGTTAAAATTATTTATCATATAATACCAAGAAGATAAATATTTTAAAAATTTTATCATGTATGGTATCATGTTCAATTGTGAAAATTTTAATATTATCAAATACATTACTTGAATTAAAAAGTGATTGGTTCTTTTGAATTCAAGTTTGCTCTGTTTATCCTATGACATATACATAGGGGGAGTTAAGGCTAACTATCATCATTGATTAGTTGCCATCATTAAAAAGGGGAGAGATTATTGAATCTCAAATTTTGATGATAAAATCAATTAATAGGTTGTATGACTAACTTGTGTGTAAAAGAAAGTGATGTAGGACTAACTACGACGATGAAAAGATAATAAAATTTGATGTTGGGTCGGATTCAAGTTCGGACATCGGACCGAGGTTCGAACGATGCAGTGGGAGCTCATCAGGAGTTTGCTAAAAATGATTGAGAGCTCGCCACCGAGAGTTCACCGGAGGATGTCGGGGAGTTCGTCGAGAGTTCAGAAGATCGATTGATATACCAAACAATAAGAATGATTATAATTGTGTCTTAGTATGTCATAGTTGGCAACATGTGTTTTGGGTCCTAATTGAGTTAGATTTGGAGAAATCCAAATTAACTCAATGAGAGGCAACCTGGTGCACTTTGGATTAGATTTGAGCTCACATTGAGCTCATTTTGTTGACTTAGAAAGGGATCAACAAGAAGTATAAGTCGGGTATGAAATAGTACAAGAAAAGTACTATTTTAGAATTCTTGATGATAGTACCACTGGTGGGCGATGATAGTACCATCGTCGCTCAGGAATTTCGGGTGCTTTCGGTGGTAGTACCATCGGTGCCGATAGTAGTACTACCAGTACCTTAGATTCCAGGGATTTTTAAATTTTAGCATTAAATTTTGAAGCCAAATTGGGGTCTATAAATATCTCAGGTTTTCTTGCTTGGGAGAGCAAGAAAGTGAAAGAAAAATAGGTAAAAATATTGAAAATACTGTTAGTATTTATTGAGAACTTCCCTTGTATGCTTCAAGTGTAAAGTGAAGTTAAGGGAAGAGTGGAAGAATGTAAAGGTTCCTCTTCTAAAACTATGTAAAGGGTTTTGATCTTCACCCGCGAAAGAAAATCATTAGTCGACACTAGTGGGCCTTAGCGAAGGAGGATTCATAAAGTGGATGCAGGTTAAGTTGTTAACTGAACCACTATAAATTTGTCAGCCTTCCTTTACTTGTTCTCATTTAAACTTGTTTTCTCATTTTAGTAGTCCTTAACTAAATCAAGATTCTTCTTTTGAATTTGTTTTAAATTGCTCACTTATTCATTTTTAACAAATTCTAAGAAATGCTTCTGATTTCTTCTTTACTTCAAGTAAATTTTTTAAAATAAATTTTTTGGCACTTGTACTAATTTACCCCCCCTAGTGTGAACTCGATCCTAACAACTTTGAGGACTGCAGTTGATGTGATCTACTTGTCACCTTATACATTTCTAGATTGTAATATTGTAGAGCATGTATGGTCAAGGAAAAATATCTTCTATAAGCACTTGAGAGTATTTAGTTGTTGTGCATTTGCATATGTTCCAAACAACGAGAGATCCAAGCTAGATGGTAATATAAAAGAGTATATTTTTCTTAGCTACTCACATGATCAGTTTGGTCATAAATTTTGGAGATCCATAAATGCTAAAAATGTTTAGAAGCAGAGATGTGGTCTTCTTTGATAATCAAACCCTTGAGGATTTGAAGAAAGAGGCACTAGCCAAGACTTATGCAGAAGGATTAGCAAATTGTAACCCAATTACACCTCCAGTACATTAGGGTGATGTGGGAGATATGCAGGAAGATGGTGTAGAGTCCGATATTGATCTATCTATAAGATATGTTGAGTAGGAAGAAGATATGGAGCAACTTTCCGTAGAACCTATTGGGACTCTAGTTAGGGGAGACCTAATTTAGTTTCATTGAAGAGGGCAAACATATAAATCTTAAGGGCATTCATGTAAATCATATCTAGCCAACCCCTATTAAAGAGGTGAGGAGGCCGGCTATGTTAGGATTGGTTTGGAGGAAGATATTTTGAGGGAAGAATAAGATATATGTCATCCTAATTAACCACCCCTTATCCTAGTTAAAGAGGGGTTGGTTGAGGAGGGGTTAAGTTAGAATAAGATTAGGATTAGTTTTGAGGTTGCTTCTTAGAGTTGAAGTAAGAGTTGTTAGGAGTATGAGTCAAAAGTAGGAATTCTATTAGGAGTTGGGGTTTAGAAGCCCTATAAAGAGCCTTGTATTCTCCCCTCTTTCATCATCAAGAGATCAATTATGTTTCAACTATAGTGTAGGAAAACCAAGGAGGGAGGAACCCCTATATAGTTCCAAGGAGGCTGATCCCCTATAGAGATCACCCAAAGCTTAGAATCTATAAGGATTCTAATACTTGATATCAGAGCAACTTTCTTGGCATGTCACTGCCCTTCCACATCCATCCATCAGCCCCCCTATAACCGTCTAAAGCAATTCCCACAAATGCTTGAAGATCGTCACCAAATTCCCCCATCATTTTCACTACAGCAAATCATTCTTTGATCTCCCCGTCAATTACAATATATTCTATTTTCCTACCTTACTGCTGCTGTCATTTATTATCCTTATTCAAAAAATTCAAAAAAATTTATTCCTATTTGCTGCATAAACTTTTCGTCAGAAAGTTCTCATCTTTACCCTGAAAGTTACGCTGTAGAATTCTAGTCGTATACCCTTGACTATTTAATTTGTTTCTGCGTTTTTACTAATCCAATCTCTATAAAATTTTTATGATAGCTTTACACTTCCTATCTTTAGATTTTCTTTTGGTTTCATTGAAAATTTTTTAATATAAACTACTGATCTTTTACATCTAACCTGCAGCACTTTAGACATAAAAATCTACTAGTACCTTCTCGTGATCTTCGATTTTGTCGAACCTTTGTTGCCATTTTTTTCCATAAATTTTTTGTTGGTGTTACCTTTTTCTTATCAGTAGATTCTCTATAAGTTTTACTTGAATCCTTATTTTGAACTGCTAAGAAAAAATCTCGTCTATGTTGCTGAAATCTTTTGATGAAAAAATTTTGCCACAGTACCTTCTCGTATTCCTTGATCTTGCCAAAACATTTGTTGCTGATTTCTTCCATGAATTTTTTGACAATATTACCTTTCTCTTGCCAGTGGATCTCCATTGAGTTTTAGTTAATTTCTTATTATGAACTACTATAAAAAATCTTGATTATACTATTAGAATCTTTCGCTAAAAAAATTCTACAACAACACCTCCTTGCATTCTTTAATTTTGCTAAAACTTTTGCTAACATTTCTTTCCACAAAATTTTTGATAATATTATCTCTCCTTGGTTAGTAGATTTCCCTTAAGTTTCACTTGAATTTTCATTGAGAATTTTTTAAAAAAATTATATTTTCACTACTAGAATTTTTTCGATGAAAAATTTGTTGTTCACTTGTCTTTCTTCTTCTTCTTAACCCACCGAAACCCACCACCCAAGACATCTTTAGGACATTCCTTTAGCCTTAAGTTGCAACCATCATAACCTATTTTGATAACCCGAACAACACCCAAAATCGTAGCCCAAAACAGTGACCTATCGTAACCTATCGACGTAGAATTCTGCAGCACTACCTTTTGATATTTTTTGTTGCACCCATATTTGATCCTTATTGAAATTGTTGTTGCCTCCCAAGTCATCTTTAGGGCACCCCTCTAGCCTTAAGATGCAGCCATCGTAACCTATTTCTAGAATCCATAGCCAACTCAAACCGCAGCCGAAATAGTAATCTTCCATAGCCACCATACCTTCCACTGATCCTTACCCTCCGCAGCCATCAATCCTACAAAATCGATTACTGCCATTAATAGCAACCCTAAGCCATCACTCTAACCCTAAACCTCTATCACCAAATCCTCCTTATAGCTCCTACAATAGCCCTAAATCACAACCCTAATAGCACCAAAAAAATAGCAACATGTTAGCCCCAAACTGTAGCCATCTACCCATGATCGACCATTTCTTTCGGCCACCAAACCATCCAACTATTTCATACCACTAACCCAATAGTAGGAGACCTGCATGAGTCCCTCGATGGGAAGAAGCAGACCCATGAGGATAGATTTTAGGCTTCAAACGTTACTTCCATCATCACCAAACACCGGAGGATTCCATGGTGAACACCACTATTATCCACCTTGAAGGAGATGCTATACGATGATACAATTAGCTTGAATATAACTATGGGACTCCAACGTAAATACAATTCAAGTATGTGCTACTGAACCGCTTTAGGTCGACCAAGTATGAGAATATCAATGGACAACTTGCCAAGATCCGACAACATCCACGATCCAAGAATACCAGACCAGGTTTGAGGAATTATCTTACTTTTTTCATGATTGATCTAACAGACAATTATTAGGGATATTCATCGAAGGACTCAAGCCAGAAATTAAAGGAGAGGTTAAAGCATGACAACCCTCCACCGTGAAGGTCATAGTCTCTTTCGCCTGAATCTAAGAGGAATGATTGAACTAAGATGCTTGGAAGATAAGAACCACTCTTAGACTAGTAGCATATAAACCTCCCTCTACTCCCAGCCATTCTTTGCTGCCAAAAAAATAGATGAGAGAAGAGTTACGCAATAGATCGGTGAAGGACCTTTGTTGGCATTGCAACAAACTTTGGAGCCACAACCATCACTACAAAAAATGGAAGCTTTCCATGATAAAATCTATTAAAAAATATGAAGAAGAGGTCCAGGAACCTACGGAGGAGAACATAAAGGAGGACCCATAGCTGGCTGATTGTACAACTCATGCTTTAGCTGGCCATGTGAAACCGCAAGCAATAAAAGTTGAATAATACTTTAAGCAGCAACCCATCACTATCCTCACTAACAATCTTATGAATGACAAGGGAGAACAAGTGACCTTATATAAGAAACATGAGAGCGAAGTAATGATGATCTCGACACAATACTTGCAGAAGCTTGCTGAAATTTCAGGCGACCGAATCGAGCCGACTTCTTCCTACCAGACTACACGACCTTTGTATGCTAATCTTGCAGGAAGAACCACTAGCACATATTTGGCCATATTGTTGTCCACATCATCAGAGGGTCGAAGCTAAAAAGACCGTCCAGGAGACGCAGGAGACACGGATCATTCGACTACGACCTTCCCTTACAATGACACTTTATGTCCAAAAGCTTTGCCTCTTTGTATGTAGGTATAAAATTTTCCTGAAGTGTCATATCCAACTGAACTAGCTATGGCTTCTGAAGCACTCCCAGATCCCGAACTACTTCCATGACTTCTCTAAGGAGTGGACCATAATTCTCAAAGTCTTTCCTGATGATGACCACCAATCCACGACTCACGACAATAAGAAGATTGAGTCCCTTCAGCGATAATACAGGCATGGAATCCGTGACACTAAACTTTATTGGATGGAGATTAAAATTCTAAAGGAACAGGAGGAAGGCATCCACATGTCCACCATCTACAGGATCCTCACAATCACGATGCCATCTATATCAATGCTAGCATTACTCGATCGTAACAATGTGTTCACAATTAGAGTAGATATATCAAGAATTGGGATTGGCACCACCCTCATGCAAGATGGCCGTCTCCTAATATACATCGAGGCTTTCTCTATATTTCATATGATGCTTTTAATCTGTAAAGGGATACTAATTGCTATTGAATTTGAAGTTTGGCATGATACAGGTCAACAGCATAAAGCAAAGATGAAAATAGGGTCGGTAAAATTATAACTCCTACCCTCCTCGAAATCAGAATGGGCTTATACCACCAAGGACCTTATCAAAGGGGAGAAATTATTTCAAAAGAATGCTTAGTTACTAGCTCTTGGTATTGCTACTAACTTGGACTTGGAGGTTGAATAGTTGGATGTAAAGTCAGCTTTCATTCATAGTGATTTGAAGGAGAAAATTTATATGAAGCAACCAGAAGGCTTTAAAGTTCAAAATAAAAAAATATATGTTTGCAAGTTGAGGAAGAGCTTGTATGGGCTAAAGCAAGCTCCAAGACAATGGTACAAAAAGTTTGATTCATTTATGATTAAAAATACATATAAAAGAATGGGCTCAAATTATTATGTGTACATTAAATAGTTTGGTGAGGATTTTATTATTCTCTTTATATTGATGACACACTTATCCTTAAGAAAGATATGTCTACAATTGATAGGTTGAATAAAGAACCAAGTGAGTCCTTCGCAATGAAGGACATGGGGCTAGCAAAGCAAATACTAGACATGCAGATTTCTCATGACAGAAAAAATAAGAAGATTTAGTTATCACAAAAGAAATACATTGAGAAAGTATGGAATAGGTTTGTATGAGCAATGTAAATTCAAGTGGTTCTCCTCCTTCAGATCACTTTAAGTTGTGCTCAGAGCAAAGTCCATCAAGTGATTTGAAGAACGAGAAAATGTAAAAGGTTCCTTATGCTTTAGCAGTTAGAAGTTTAATGTATGCGATAGTATATACGAGGCTAAACGTCATATATGTAGTGGGTGTTGCTAGTAGATTTCTTGTAAATCCAGGCAAAGAGCATTGAGCAGTAGTAAAGCGGATCTTTCGATATCTCAGAGGAAGCTTTAAAGTTTGTTTAAGCTTTAGAGGTGGACTATCTATGTTGGCAGGTTACACATATGCAGATATAGTAAGAAATTTTGATTTAAGAAAAACTATATAAGGTTTTATACTCACTTTTGCAGGGGAAGCTATATCATAACAATCCAAATTACAAAAGTATATTACTCTCTCCTCCACAGAGGCAGAATATATTACTGCTATTGAGGTTTGTAAAGAAATATTATAGATAAAAGAACTTTTACTAGAATTGGGGCTGAAATAAAAAAATTATGTGGTGCATTATAATAGCTAGAGCACCATCCATTTGTGTAAGAACCTAGCCTTTCATTCCAAGTCAAAGCATATATATGTCATATACCACTAGATTAAAAATATGCTTAAAGAAAAGCAGTTACAAATTTAGAACATTCATATAGATGATAATGAGGTAGACATGTTGACAAAGACTTTACAAGAAAAAAGGCAGGAGATATGTCAATGGATAGTCAACATGGCTTCACATTAAGGAGTTATGGGACAACGTCACTTATGAGCTAAAGGGGGAGGTTGTTGGGTAGATAGTCCATTGTTAAGCCCATAGTGGGCTTTAATAAAGCTCACAACCCTAATCCTTTTCTTTTAACCTAAACTATTATAACCTAGATTATTTATGGCTAGGGCTGAAAAAGAGAGCAGCAGTGACTATAAACGTCGTTAAGAAAAAGGGAGAAGCAACATTGGCACTTGAGGGCAAAAAAAACAAAAGAAGGAGAAAAGGGAAGAAGAGAAAGATAACAAAAATGTTTTTCTCAATCAACCAAGCAGTGTTCTCACCTCAGTTAGATCAAATTTGTAGTGGATTTTTATTATAATCACTTGGGGAGATTTTGGATATTGTACATAGTGGCATAATTTTTGTATCCTTGTCATTGACTTATGATTATTACTTGGGTTTTGGGCAAAAGGTTTTGAGATTTGTACATTCATTATTTTTATAGTAGATTTTCTCTAACTTGTCCTATGGTTTTTACCCTTCGAGTTTGAAGGGTTTTCCATGTAAATATGAGTGTTCTATATGATTGTGATTTTTGTTTAATTTCATTGTGTGTTATGGCTTACTAGTATTTGTTCATATATAAAGTCCCTTTTTTATCCTATCAGTCAGAAAGTATGGTAAGCTCTATTGTAGTGGCTAGATAATAATTACTCATATGCACTTCATATGATAGAAGAATGTCAACTCATTGAGTAGGAAGAGAATTGAGACCTTATGGCATTGTTTGTTTTGATTTCATTGCTATTATTTTACTTACTCACTGCATTGCTTTCGATGTGCCATAATTTGTTCTGAAAGTTTAATGCCTCAATTCAATTATTTTTATATTTATTATTTTTATAGTAGATTTTTTTTAACCTATAGTTTTTACCTTTTGAATTGGAGGGATTTTCTATCTAAATCTTAGTGTTCTATATGATTGTGATTTATATTTAATTTTATTATGTGTTATAGCCTGCTAGTATTTGTTCATATACAAATTTTTTTTTTTATCCCATCAGTCGAAAGGTATGGTAAGCTCTATTGTAATGGCTAGATAATAATTACTCATATGCACTTTATATGATAAAAGAAGAATGTTAACGCATTGAAGAGGAAGAGAATTGAGACATTGTGATGTTGCTTGTTTTAATTTCGTTGCTATTTTTTTGCTTCCTCACTGCATTGCTTCCGATGTCCCATAATTTGTTCTGAAAAGTTTAGTCCCATAATCATGACCCTTGATTATCTCAAGTGCAAGATGTCACTCCCCCCGAATATTTGTATTTGAAATGCATGAACCCATTATAAATCAGAAATATTATAACTCCTCCATTTCTAAATCCAAGATCCAAACTAACATTTAAGGATACTAAAAAAGTAGTCAAACACTGTTCCTAATTTATAAAATATGAGCAGTTTATGATCATATACTATATTACTCGAAATTCACGAAACTCAAAGCTAAGATAACAAAAATATTAACCACACTTATTAATCCACAAGCATCAGAAATCTATACGATTGTAAAACCCACCATTTACTCCAAATTCATATCATCATAGACTAAACTTAACATTCTAAAAACTTCAACGTGAGAGTTAATTTAAAGCTTTTATATGATATATTAAATCATACTCATTGACAACATTTCAATACATACATTTCATTTCATTTCACCCAATAAAACTTACTCAAAATCTAAATAGTTTTCCTCTGCCTTAGCCTCATTCTAACTTTTTCTAAGAGTGACAAGTTAACCTAAAAAATTTATATAGCAACGGAGTGAGCATATAAAGCTTAGCAAGTGACTAACATATCCAAGACAAAGGAGGCTAGTTTCAAATAAACTTAGTATCAAAATACAAGGCAGAGATATAAGAATTCACATATATCAGCCCATCATATAAAGAGTTTAAATGTTATTTTATTCAAAGCATATTTGATTCATAACAAATGAAATAAAGAGTAATTAGAGCATATCAATAACATAAGAAGTATTTCAGAGCATATCAAAGATGTATAGGATATTTCAGAGCATATCACTAGGAAACAAAATATTTCAAAACATATCAAAGGCAAATAAAATGTTTTGGAACATATCAATAGCAAATAAAATATTTCAAAATTTATTAAAGGCATACGAAATGTTTTGGAATATATCAATGGCATAGGAAACATTTTGAAGCATATCAAAGACATAAACATTTCATTGTATATCAAAAGTGTATGAGTTATTTCATAGTTTATCAAATAAACAAATAAGGAACAGAAGCTCAAATATCATATTAGACATAATATCCATTTCATTCTTATCCAAAGCGCACAAACAAACTTATAAATAATGCTTTAGATATCATATCAAATATATAGATAGTGAAGTAAGATAATAAATAGAATATGATCCAATATCATATCAAAAACATAGAGGGTGATGTGGGATCACAGACAGAATATGGTTCATCCATTTCTAGATGACCACCATAAAGAGTATAGCATCATGGGTTCTAAGCATAACTTCCTTCATCATTTTTAGTAAATGTTCATATTATCTCACAAACACTAGAGTATAAAAGGACATATGAGTAATAAATTTAGTACACATCGGAAGCACATGCGAAACAATGAACATGCATGCGCCTATACGAAACAATGTGATATAAACGTAAATGTCACATAATTGATTCCAGTATGTAAATTATCTAAGGATAAAAGTATTTTGGATTTCAAACCAATAATGTAAAGCTCAATAAAAGTAAGAATTTTAGCTAAAATCATTTTTAAAAAGAGTGAACAAAAATAGGTAAATTCAAAAAAAGCTTAATTTTAGCAGAATTTGAGAGACATATTTTATAATTATTTGAATAGCCAATCAAGCTCTGAATTACTCAAAAAAGGTGTCATTAAAAATCTAAATCAATCTCATTTCTGATAAAATAATTTTTATACAAATTAAAGTTTCTAACGAAGAGTTACAAATGATTTGGTAACCAAAGGTCATAGAACAAAAACTCTATTTTACAAAAATTTATAAGACCAACTTCAACAAATGACTAGTTATGTATTTTTATTCCAAATCATTAAATCTGACATCTAAAGTAACGTCTAGGTGTTTAGTTTCTAATAAAATATGTTTTGCTCAAATCAGAGTTCCCAATAGGAAGTTATAAGCAGTTTCATATTAAAAGGTCAGAAATCACGGTCTCTGCTTTGCAGAATCTACAATGTCAATTGAAATAGAAATCTGGATAGCCATTTCAACTCTAAATCTTTCAATCTAAGTATCACCATAAGAAATCATTCAAGGTAAATTGGGATGAATCAAGTGCATCAAAGAACAAAGAGCATTCAACGAGAGTTCGCCGGGAGTTCGCCAGAAGAATGCCACAAAGTTCAACGAGAGTTCGCCGATAGGTTATGGGGAGCTCATCGAGAGTTCACCGGAAGAATGCTGGAAGTTCATTGGGAGTTCACCAAAGGAAATTGGGAGTTCGCCAGTGGTTCATAAAAAAGATGTTGGGAGTTCACCGAAGAGACGATTGGATGATGAACATTATACGTTGAGTGTCATAGTTAGCATCATAATGAGAGTTAATTTTACTAACTCAATTAAGAGGTAATTAGGCCTTAATTGGGACTAATTTGGACTCATTATAAAAGTCATTTCAGTAACCCAAGGTCGGATAAGGAACGGTCTTCGAAGATACGGTCTCCAAGATGACACAGTCTTTGAAGGTGTGTCAGACGGTTAAACCACCTAGACTAGGTGGTTGAATCGCCCAGACATAGTCTCCCAGACTGTTAGGCAGTTGAACCGCCCAGAACATAATCTCACAAACTATGTCAGGCAACTGAACTACCCAAAACGCAGTCTTCGAGACTAGCATCTTGGGATTACTTAAAAATTAATTTTTGACTCCACTTTTGAAATCATTTTAGGGCCTATAAATACCCCACCCTTTCTTACCTGAGGTATGTAAGCAATTAAGAGAAAAAATATTATGTAAACGTTATTGTAATTGAGAGCTTCTCCTTATTTCGTCTTGTATAGTTTTTTATTTAAGGGAGAGCTTTGAGTCTTGTAAATGTTATCTCCTAAACTTGTAAAAGGAGAATAGAGTTATAAGAGGGTAGTTGATCTTCACCCATTGAAGGAAGATCAATAGTGGAAGTCGGTGGCCTCAACAGAGGAGGAATCAGGAAGTGGACATAGGTCACGAGACCAAACCACTATAAAATTGGTTTGCTTCCTCTTCTTTACTCTTTAACTTCATTGCTCTATTATTTAACTATCTATTATTTTTGCTTGTACTATTACAAATATCTCTACACTTAAACATATTTTTGATATGGTTTTTATTGAGTAAATTTTTCAAATCGATGAAGATTTCTCATCAACACATGACCAGAGATCTAACATAATTTTCAAAGCTCACTAGCCAAAATAGAATATATGTTAACTTCGGAGACAACAACAAAGGAAAGATTATCAGCATTTTGAAAATGGGTAACAAATCGAATCTTTTGATTAAAGATGCTACTTTAGTAGATGTTTGAAACATAACTCATTAAGCATTAGTCAATTATATGATAAAGGATATAATATTAAATTTGAGTCTAATGCTTGCATCATAGACATACCATATAAAATCAAATCTATGATTGCCTTAAGGAACAATACCGTTTATACTATTAATCTTGATGATTTTTATTTAAAAAACTTATTTTTGAATTTAAACGATGATGCATGGCTTTAGCATAGAAGATTAAGACATGCATGAATAAAATTAATCTCACAAATTGGAACTAAAGAAATTTAGTTTTTCTATCTATATTATTTTTAATGAATTTTTTGAAGGTAAGAAAAATAATTTTGATGATGATTTTGAATTTGATTAGATTTTTTTTAAAAGAATCAAGATCTTTCACTTGACTTCTTGGTATTTTTGACTTAAGATCTATCTCGTATAAATTATAATCTTTACTAATTATTCTCCTATGACTCCTTTTGGTATTTGTTAAGAAGATTTATATAAACAAATCATGATTTTGACTTCTTAATGTTTATAACTTGAGATTTATTTTATATGAATCAAGATATTTTACTATTTATTTTCTTATAATTTTTTCTATTTACTAAAGAGGAGATTTATCCAATAAATTATGATCTTTACTTAACTTCTCAATATTCATGATTTGAGATTTATTTTGTATTCATTCTCATATGATTCTTTCTTTTTGCTAATGATGAAGAATGAGATTTATTCAAATAAATTATGGTCTTAACTTCTTGATATTTATAACTTGAGATTTATTTTATATGAATCAAGATGTTTTACTAATTATTTTCCTATAATTTTTCTTTCCTTTTACTAAAACATAGATTTATCTCATTGGATCATTATCTTAATATTTATGATGTGAAATTTATATCATATGATTCCTTCAAATTAATATCATTCATGTGATATCAAAAGTAGCTTTACTATTGGCATATTAATATAATCAAAGAGAAGTAGTTCCATGTTAAAATGATATCTTTCTCTTCTTGTTTATACTGACAAAAGGGGAGAGAAAATGAGTAGCTTACACTTTTTTTTTCTCTTTTTATTGATGATAAAGGGGGAGAAGTAATGATAATTTTTTGATGACATAATACTCATATGGATGTTATATTTGATGACATTAACTTATAATATTTATTTTGAGATGTATAACTATTTTAAACAATGAATATAATGTGTATGATTCTTATAATAATCACTATTGAAAGTCGTTATGATTTATGATTTAAATTAAATTCAAAGAGACACGGGGGTTTAGTTAAAACTCCATCATCAATTGGTTGTCATCATAAAAAAAGGAAACATTGTTGAATACCAGATTTTAATAATGAAATCAATTGATGAATTTATGAACTAATATACTTTTAAGATAAGTGACACAGGAAAAACTTCAATCATAAACATGAACCATCACAAGGCTAATTATCAAATCAAAAGAATCAAACATTGGGCCGGAGAAGCATTATGTCAGAGATTGGATGTTAAGCCGGAGGATTGGTCAACGTACCGAAGAATGGACTTTACGCCATGAGTTTGGGCATCGGGCTGGAAGGATCGAGTATTGCACCAAAAGATCAAATGTTGTAGGAAGTCAACATACCGATATATCGAGCGATACATCGAAGGAAAGAATAATATGCTGGAGGTTCGGATGAAGTGCCAGATGATCAGATATATCAAAATGCTAGACAATGTGATGATTGTTTTATGATTATACTAGATATATGATTGAGTAGTTAAGTCTTGATTGCGATCGTTTAGAGTCAAATTAAACTAGTATTAGGCTGAAACTATACCAACTTGATTTGGAGTCTATTGTACCTAAACCAAGACTGAGTCGGGCCTAATGAAAGGCCAATTTAATGACTTGAAATTGGCTTGGGCGGTGGTACCACCAGGTCTAGGCAATGGTATCGCTCAGACAATCAGAAAGTATTATTTGTGCTTTTCTGAGTATTCTGATAGTGGTACCACCTCCAACTGATAATGGTATTGCCCAACGATGGTGGCACCATCTAGACTATAGTAGTACTAATAGAGCATAGATTCTTAGACTCTATTCGATGGTAGGACCACTTGGTGTCGGCGGTGGTATTACCAATACCTCGAAAAACCAAGGATTTAAAATTCTGGCCTCTGAAATTTTGAAGTCATTGGCGGTTTATAAATACTACACTTATTCTTGCTTGATAAGGTAGTAATAAGTGTTAAAAAAATAATGAAAAATATAAAAAAATACTTAAGGTTAAAGTGTTATAAACTCTTGAAAGTGTTTGAGTATCTTCTCCCTTTAATTTAGTGATTATTCTAAGAAGGTATGAGATATTGTGTGAAATAATTTGTAAAGGTTCTCTCCTGAGGCTAGTAAAAGGAGAAGGGTTCAAGGATAGTTGATCTTCACCCTTTGGAAAGAAGATCGGTAGTGAAAGCTGGTAGCCTCGAGAGAAAAGGAATCGAGAGTAGACATAGGTCGGGATGATTGAACCACTATAAATCGATTTGTATTTCCTTTCTTCTTATTGTTTCTTATTGCTAACTGATTTATTTCATTCACTACTTATATTCACACTTTCAAATTAAACGTATTTCTTATTTATATTCTCATTTGAACTTTTATAAATAAGATCTTTTTTTGATAGCACTAATTTACTCCCCTCTTAGTGCCATTACAATCTTAATATTTCTAACCTACATCCACTCTCAACTCTTCTTCTCTTGATGTTATTGACTTTTACTGTTGATCTTCCTTCTAATGGGTAAAAATCAACTAACCTTGTTATAATTTTCTCCTTTACCAAGCATAGGAGATAACTTTTACACTCACTCATTTATAAGAGATATCTCAACTCCTACAACTTAGTATTATTAATTAAACTTAAGAACAAGAAAGAGGCTTAAACAATGCTCAAGAGAGAGCTAAAATACTTCATAAACTTAGAAATGAATGCTCCATCAATCAAGCTCTAGTGGGATATTTATAGCCCCAAAGGCTTCAAAAATGATGCTAAAAATTTAAATACTAATATTTCGGATATAAACAATACTATCATTGACTTTAAGATATATTACTATCATAATCATGGACATAAAATTATAATATTATATAATACTTTCATCATAATTTTTGATACAGAGCCATAATACTAAACTTTTAATACTACCATCATAATTTTTCATACCATCATAATTTTTCATACGACATTATAAAATGTGACTTTAGTGGTACTACCACCACTATAGATAGTGGCATAGTTGGCCTAGGCAGTTTAGGTTATGTGTTTAGCCTTCTAATAGCCCAAATTAGCCCAACTTTAAGCCTAATGGCTCCTGCAAGCTTGGACTTTATTTCAATATGATATTATCTATAATTAGCCCAAAATAATATCAATCAAGATCTTGACTCATCAATAATTCATTTGGCACATCTTCAAAGCTTTAGGCATATTATTCAATCTTTTTGCATGTTGTTTGATCTTCCAATATTTCATTTAAACCTCAAACACATTATTCTATCTTCCAACATATTGCTCAATCCTTCGAGCATGTCAACTATACCATGATATCTGATCAACCTCTAGCATGATATTTATTTTCTAACACATTAATTAATTCTTTGTCTCAACATCCTAATTTCGACACGATAATCTTTTGATATAATGTCTGACTCGTCAACTCAATATTTGGCCTTTTGAGGTGAGTTTATGATCAATATTATATTAGTTCATCATATTTATCAATTGATTTCATCATCAAAATCTAGAAATTAATAGACATAATAGAATCAGTCATAAAGCATCTTAAGATAATAAGAAGGATGAATTGGTAGTGAAACATTATCCTATAATAATGACATAATCGAATCGATCATGAAGCACTATTCTATAATGATGATGCAATCGAATATGTCAGAAGCATGCTACAATAATAACATTCGACTCAACTAAAAAGTGTCCTACAATTATGATATAATCAAATAGGTCGTAAAGCACTCTTTGATAATTACGTGACCAAATCAACTACTAATCATCGAATAAGAGGCCTAACATGATCGATAGCTTATTGGATGGTTCATTATGTCCCAACCCTACTTTAGATGTAGGAACACGATGGGGGTAGATGACAAGCAATGTATGGCATATGGATGACAGCCAATATGCCATTTGCATCTTACCAACACCCAACCAACATGTCAGTTCCATTAGCTGACACTTCAACCTCACTTAGCCAACATGTTATGGGGAGCTAGACTCACAAGGTTGATAGTATTGCATCAATGAAGGGATTGTATCGACTCTACAAGGTCGGTCATGTTTGTTGATAAAAAAAATTGACTCAGCAAGTCATTACTCTCTATCCCTTGGATTCGGTGCATAATTTATGACCTCATTCATAGTCGAATGCATAATCTTCCTAATATTAATCATAACCTCAATCAAGTGGTCTCATGACTTCTAGTACTTGACATTTGATTGAACTCTTTGAATCTCTAATAACCGAAGTATTAAGAGAATCTTGTTGGGTATGTAGTCTAATAGAGTCTTAGTCCGGATCATTCAAACTCTCAGCACCTCAACCTGAGATGAAGTCGAAAGTGATTCTCAGTTAGTTTCAAATGTCTTACTATGTGAAACAACTCGAATCTATCATAACACATATACTACTTTAAAATAGTAATACAATTAATTTTTTCAAAAATATTTTTAATAAAAACTTATATAAATTCTTTCTTTTGGCCAAGACAAACAAAGTCCAACATCCCCTTCTTCATCATCTTTTATAAGGCACAAAGAATATTCTCAATTTCTTTAAATTATCCTCAAGAAATAGGTGTATCTGACAGTTAACTAATAGTCTCTCTGTCAAAGTTCTTGGGTTTCTGACAGGGTCATAAAACTTCGTTACTTGTGTAATATAATACCTAAACCATGAGGATAATTTGTATGTCAAAATTTACAGATACTAAAGCAAGACAGTAAATTACAGGCTTTAAAATGCTTTGGAGCAAACTCCCATTGCCACTCCTGTTGTGTGATGATCGGCGGAAGGAGTAAACTCTTGCTTCCTTCTATCATCACACAACATTAATCTCTTGTGCTTCCTTCCATCTGTTTTACAGATAGTTCAGATTGAATTCTTAATAAATTTTAGTGAATTTAATAGCTTAAAATTTTATTTATATTAATATAAATCTTAGATTAGGTGATTAGGATTAAAATTAAGAGGACAACGACGACTGAAAATATGGAAGAGTTGCAGATTGACAGTAGAGGAAGAAAACAACAGATCTAGGAAAAGGAATAAGATAAGGACAAGAAAAAAATATTCTCAATTATTCATATCTCAAGTTAGATCAATTTTCAATGGATTCTTACTATCATCCCTTGGGAATGTTTTAGATATTGTGTTTGGTATTATAGTCCTTGTATCTCTATGATTCTCCTGTGGCTATTGCTTGGACTTGGGCAAGAAGCCTTGAGATCTATATATTCATTATTTTGATAGTGAATTTTCTCTGGCTTATCCCGTAGTTTTTACCCTTCGAGTTGAAGAGGTTTTCCATGCAAATCTTGGTGTTCATCTGATCATGATTTCTGTTTGATTCTGCTGTGTATGATAGCCTACTAGTATTTGTTCGTATACAAAGTTTATTCCTATTTTATTCCCATCAACTAGTATCAGAGTAGAGTTTTGGTGGTATTTAATCTTTTGTATTTGAACATGGAGGCCGGTAATGTTTCTCGCATGATTAGTTTAAACTAAAACAATTGGATAATATGGAAACCAAGAATAGAAGATCTCTTGTATTACAAAGATTTGTATGGACCTTTGCAAGGGGATAGTGCAAAAATCACAACTATGACAGATGATGAGTGGAAGAGGTTAGATCAAAAAACTGTTGGCTTTATTCATCAATAGCTTGATGATAGTGTCTTTTATCATGTTTCTACTGAAAGTTCTGCTTACTCTCTTTGGAAAAAGTTAGAAGGTCTTTATGAAAGAAAAATGGCTAGCAATAAAGCTTTTCTGATCAAAAAACTTGTGAACTTGAAATATAAAGAGGGTACTTCTATTCCTAAGCATTTGAATGAAATGCAGAGTATTACTAACCAGTTATCCTCTATGAAAATGTCTCTTGATGATGAGTTGCATGCATTATTACTTCTCAATTCTTTGCTAGAAAGTTGGGAGACACTGGTGGTTTCCCTTAGTAATTCTATACCAGATGGTATTATCACCATGAGTCAAGTAACAAGCAGTTTATTGAATGAGGAGTTAAGGAGAAAGAATTCAGTAACTTCTCATATTGATTTACAAGCACTTGTCTCGGAGAACAGAGGAAGGTCAAAGTCAAAGGATAGAAGTGGTTCACGCATAGGTAGAAGTCAAGATCAAGGAAAGATATTGTTTGCTACAATTATGGTGAGAAAGGACATTACAAGAATCAGTGCAAGCAACCTAAGAAGAACAAGAAAAAAAGGAAAGAAGTGGAGCATACAGAGTCAAAAGAGAATATCACAACTACGGTGCAAGGTAGTAATTATTTGATTTTGTCTACTTCTGATGATATTTTTTCTTGTGTGTGCCATGATCTCGAGTTGATAATTGACACAGGTGCTTCTTATCATACTATACCATGGAGAGAGTTATTTGCTACTAACAGGTTTGAAAATTTTGGTGTTGTCAAGATGGGCAGCTATGACACAGCAGACATCATTAGCATGGGTGATATCTATATAAAGACAAACATTAGCTGTAAGTTGGTGTTTAAGGATGTGAGGCATATGGTTGACTTAATACTAAATTTAATTTCAGTTGGAAAGCTGGATGATGAAGACTTTGATGTCAGATTTCATAGAAGGTAGTGGAATCTCAGTAAGGGTTCTCTTATTATAGCTAATAGGAAGAAATGTCATACATTGTACAGATTGCAAGCTAAAGCTTATGGTGAGCAGTTGAATGCTATAGAGAAAGACTTCAGCATGGAGTTGTAGCATAGGCGATTGGGACACATGAGCGAGAAGGGGCTGCAAGAACTTTCCAAGAGAGAGGTATTACCAAACCTCAGAGGTACACATTTGAACCCTTATATTGATTGTTTAGCTGGTAAACAATATAGAGTTTCTTTTGTTAGTCCTACCTTATCTAGAAAAATGCATGCCTTGGACCGTGTCTATACAGATGTGTGTGGTACTTTGAGGACAAAAACTCCTGGTGGATCTGTTAATGTTCTAGTATTAGTGGTGCACTTTATTTTGTCACTTTTATAGATGACTTTTTCAGAAAAGTTTGGGCCTATGCTTTGAAGACTAAAGATCAGGTTATTAATGTCTTCAAAGAGTTTCATGCCAGAGTTGAAAGGGAGACAGAAAGGTAATTGAAATGCATAAGATCAGATAATGATGGTGAGTACATAGAATTGTTTAATGATTATTGCATGTCACATGGCATCCAGCATGAGTTAACAATTCCTGGTATACCTCAGCATAATGCACTTACAGAGAGGATGAACTGTACCATCATGGAAAAGATCAGATGTATGCTTTCACAGGCCAAGCTACCCAAAATATTTTGGAATGAGGCTTTGAGGACTGTAGTTAATGTAATCAACTTATCACCATGTACAGTTCTAGATGGTAATATTGCAGTGTATGTATAATCAGGAAAAGATGTCTCCTATAGGTATTTAAGAGTGTTTGGTTATCGTACATTTGCATATGTACTAGATAATGAGAGGTCCAAGTTGGATGGTAAGATAAAAGAGTGTATTTTTCTTGGTTACTCACATGATTAGTTTGGTTATAGGCTTTGGGATCCAGAAAAGCAGAAGGTGTTCAGAAGCAGAGATGCTATCTTTTTTGAGGATCAAACCATTGAGGATTTGAAGGAGGCACCAGCTAAAACTTTTATAGAGGGATTTATAGACTGTGACCCAGTTATTCCTTCAGTTTATCAGGGTGATGGGAGAGATATGCAGGAAGATAGTGCAGAGCTAGATGTTGATCTACCTGTAGGACATGTTGAGCAAGAAGAAAAAGGAGAGCAAGTTCCCACAGAACCTCAGTTAAGAAGATCGTTTAGACCATATCAACCTTCCAAAAGATATTCTACATATGAGTATGTGATGCTTACTGATGCAGGTGAACCAGAGAGTTACTAGGAAGCAATTGAAAGTGAGTAGAAAAAGAAGTGGTTTATTGCTATGCAGGAAGAGATGGATTCTCTGCAGAATAACCACATATATGATTTGGTGTAACTACTAGAGGGAAGTAAAGCCTTGAAGAACAAGTGGGTTTTTAGGTTAAAGACTCAAGTATATTGTTATCAACCAAAATATAAAGCTAGATTGGTTGTAAAAGGCTTTAGTCAAAAGAAAGGTATTGACCTTGAAGAGATTTTTTCTCCTGTTATTAAAATGTCTTCTATTCGTGTTGCTCTTAGTATTGCTGCTAACCTAGACTTGAAGATTGAGCAGTTAGATGTAAAAACAGTTTTCCTTTATGGTAATTTGAAGGAGGAAATTTATATGGAGCAACCAGAAGACTTCAAAGTTAAAGGTAAAGAAAATCTTATCTGCAAGTTGAAGAAGAGCTTGTATGGGCTGAAGCAAGCTTTAAGACAATGGTATAAAAAGTTTGATTTATTTATGATTAAAAATAAATACAAAAGAACAGCTTCAGATCATTGTGTATACATCAAACGGTTTGGTGAGGATTTTATTATTCTCTTACTTTATGTTGATGATATGCTTATCCTTGGGAAAGATATGTCTATAATTGATAAGTTGAAGAAGGAACTGAGTGAGTCTTTTGCAATAAAAGATATGGGGCTAGCAAAATAAATACTAGGCATGCAGATTTCTCATGATAGAAGAAAGAGGAAGATTTAGTAGGAGAAATACATTGAGAATGTATTGGATAGGTTCAGTATGAGTAATGCAAAGCCAGTTGGTTCTCCTCTTGTAGGTCACTTCAAGTTGTGCTCAGATCAGAGTCCGTCAAGTGATGAGGAGGAGACAATGCAAAAGGTTCCTTATGCTTTAGTAGTTGGAAGTTTAATGTACACGATGGTATGTACGAGGTCAAACATCGCATATGCAGTGGGTGTTGCTAGCAGATTTCTTACAAATCTAGGTCAAGAGCATTGGGCAGCAGTGAAGTGAATTTTTAGATATCTCAAAAGAAGTTCTAAAGTTTTTTTAAGCTTTGAAGGTGGACCACCTGTATTGACAGGTTATACAAATATAGATATGGCAAGAGATATTGACACAAGGAAGTCCACATCAGGTTTTATACTTACTTTTGCAGGAGGGGCTGTGTCATAGCAATCCAGATTGCAAAGGTGTATTACTCTCTCCACCACTGAGGCAGAATATATTGCTGCTACAAAGGTTTGCAAAGAAATATTATGGATAAAATGATTCTTACAAGAATTAGGGCTGAAATAGAAAACCTATGTGGTGTATTGTGACATCAAGAGTGCCATCCATTTGTGCAAAAACCTAACATCTCATTCCAAGTCAAAGCATATAGATGTTAGATATTACTAGATCAGAAATGTGCTTGAAGAGAAGTAGTTACAGCTTCAGAAAATTCACACAGATGATAATAGGGCAGACATGTCGATAAAGACTTTACCGAAAGAGAGATAGGAGATGTGCCGACAGTTGGTCGGCATGGCTTCACATTGAGGAGTTATGAGACAGTCTCCCTTATGGGTTAAAGGGGGAGGTTGTTGGGCAGATGGCCCAGATTCAGTCCATAATGGGCTTTAGTGAAGCCCATAGCCCAGAACCTCACTTATATTAACCTAAACACTAGATTAGGTTAGTAGGGTTAAGATTAAGAGGACAGCGATGGCTGAAAATATGAGAGAGAGAAAGTAGACTGCAGATTGATAGCAGAGGAAGAAAACAAGATATTTAGGAAAGGGAAGAAGATAAGGACAATAAAAGACTATTCTCAATTATTCATATTTCAGGTTAGATCAGTTTCTAGTGGATTCTTACTATGATCTCTTGGAAAGGTTTTGGATATTGTGTTTAGTATTATTGTCCTTGTATCCCTATAATTCTCTTATGGCTATTGCTTGGGCTTAGGCAAGAAGCTTTGAGATCTGTATATTCATTATTTTGATAGTGGTTTTTTTCTGGCTTGTCCCATTATTTTTACCCTTCGAGTTGAAGGGTTTTTCACATAAATCTTAGTGTTCATCTAATTATGATTTTTTTTAATTCTACTGTATATGATGGTCTGTAATTATTTATTCATATATAAAATTTATTCCTATTTTATTCTCATTATTATTATCCTTAAAACTCACCATTATCTTATAAAATTTCAAGATGTACTTGCACAGCTATATCCACTTTTCCTTTTGTTGGTATCTTCTTCGAAACTGCTGGATGAGTAGAAGATTTCAAAATAGATTAAGTGGCTTTTGACGATTTGAGTGACCACCATTTGGGAAGAAGCAAACAGATGATGAAGGGTAGTTTGTCTTCAAATTCTATTGAAGTGATCCTCTCACATGTGAAACCCAAACCCAAGAAACATGATTGTTCATAATAGAGCCATAGAGTGAAAATAAGTGCTAATAAGAATGCAACGAAGGAGTGTCAGGCTAATAGGTGAAATATAGAGTGAAAATAAGTGCTAATAAGAATGCAATGAAGGAGTGTCAGGCTAATAGGTGAAATATAGATTAGTGTATTAGTGTTTTATAATGAAATTAATGAGTTGTAGACCTAAACTTAAGACTGAAAGTGAAACATTTCATATGTCTTTGATATGTTCCGAAATATTTCATTTGCTATTGATATGTTTCAAAAGATTTTATTTGCTATGATACACTTTGAAATATCCTATGCTCCGAAATACTTCTTACGTTATTGATATACTCTAATTACTCTTTTATTTCATTTGTTATGAACCAAATATGCTTTGAATCAAATGACATTTATAATTCTGTATGAGTTAATATCTATAAATTTTTGTATCTCCACTTTGTATCTTAATATCAGGCTTATTTGAAGTCATCTGCCTTTGTCTTGGATATATTAAATGCTTGTTAAGATTTGTAACTCATTCCTTTATTATCAAAAATTTTCAGGTTAGCTTGACACTCATTGAACTATTATGATTGGACTGAGGCAATAGAGAGCTATTCAAATTTTGGGACAAGTTTTGTCGGATGATATATTGTAGTTTTTGTATAAGTATATTTTGTATATAATGAAATGTTGTCGATGAATCTGATTTGATGTATCATGTAAAAGCTTTAAATGATCTCTTAAGTTGGTGTTTTTAGAATGTTAAGTTTAATTTATGATGATATAAATTTAGAATAAATGGTTAGTTTTATAATCGTATAGATTTATGAAATTGATGGATTTATAAGTGTGGTTAATGTTTTTGTTTAGTTTACTTTGAGTTTTGTGGATTATGAGTGATGTAGTATATGATCATAAACTGTTCATGTTTTATAAATTATGAATAATTTTTTAATATTTTTTAGTATGCTTAAATGTTAGTTTGGATATTAGGTTTGAAAATAAAAAATTATAATATTTTTAATTTATGATAGGCTTATACTTTTTAACGAGAGAATGAGAAATAAAGAGAATGAGAAACAAATGGAGGAGGAGGTAAGGAGAGAAGAGGCCAGTTAGGAGAGAAGACGTGAATAAGTAGGCAACGTGTCAGCAAAGCAACGTAGGCAGCGGGGGCAATGCAAACAACGTAGGCGACAACGTAGGGAAATGACAGGGTGCATGCTAGTAGGGGCGAGGGAGAGGTGAGCAAGCAGCACATCTCGATTTAGCATATATTAATCAGTAGTCACTTAGCATATATTAATCAGTTAGAGTTCTGTGTCTCTGAATAATAATCAGAGAGGTGAAAAATAAGCAACGCGGAATCTGTTTCAGTTAAAAGGTTCGTTTGTAAATAGCAAAATGGGAGGCTCGCGTGGGAGAATTGATTTGAAAGAGATCGATTAACATGACCGAGCAAAGGCATTCTAACCCGAGAAATATTTGTTACTGACGCTTACCAGAGCAGAGGCAACTCAGCAGAGGAGAGCAGTGAGTAAAGGTAGCATTATACAAACACTAAGGATGGTGTTGGCAGCAATAAGCATCATAATAGCGCAGGAAAAGCATGCAGAGAAAGGGGATGGAGTGCAAAGGAAAGGTGCACACAGGATCTTCAGAAAAATCTTTCCAGAGTTCTAGGGGGCGCAACTCCAAATAACGTATCATAAGGCATGGGCTAGTGATAAAATTACATATATATATATATATATATAGAGAGAGAGAGAGAGAGAGAGAGCTGGTGTTGTATGTACCAATAATATTCCTAAAACTTATTTTTTATAAACAATATACAATCAATATAGATAACTATCTATTAAAATTCCTCTATTTCATATTTGATATAAGCTTTACTTTTTTTTTCTGAAAGAATTGGTTGACACCATCGTATCAGTATGCCATTGTAAATTTATTTGGTATAATTAAGACATAAACCTTTCTTTATAATTACTTCTCAAAACAAATATATACATGTTGCCCGGATTTTGTATACAAACTAATTATACTTTTACTCAATTATATATCAGAAAATACTCAAAATATATAGTTAATTAATTAAATCACCAATATTAGTGAATTGTAGGATTGGGATAGGCCAGTGACCACTATTCGGATGTCTCAAAAGTGATTCCTACTAAGTCACTACGGGGATACAATTACTACCAGCATCTTTATTAGTTAAATTAATTAATATTTTAAAACAATCTATCCGATAAGATTTAAAACCTTCAACTACTATAGATAGATCTATTTTATCATTATCAAGTTGATGCTTTAGATATACAATTTATCAAATAAAATTTTAAATTTTAAATTTTAAATTTTAAATATTTGAAATACTAATATTTAGTATGATTCAATTTGGTCTAAGGAATATGGTCCATTTCATCGGGTCCAATTTGATCAAAGGAGTTTGATCAAACTTAAACAAGAAAAGTGATGGATCCGAAGATAATACTAAGAATTTATTTGAGCTAATTTTATACAATAAATTTTTATGAGTGAATTTTTGAAAAAAAATCACTAAGTTTGTTTTTTTAGAAAAAGATAATATTAACCTTTGTTGTGAGTCTTCCACCGTGTCCAGTGGATTCGCACAACGGGATTCGGACCGCTAGCACGAGAGACGTTCTACGTTATTAATCCGCGATCAGTGGGTGTGAATGATCTAGTTGTAACTCTGATGCGGGACTTTCTACCCTCGCTAGGCTGTTCCTGTAAGACATGACCTCCCAGGTGGTGGGTTCCCGGGGAGGTCCCTTCAACAATCAAGTTATGGTTGATCGGAAGGGTGAAGTCCGACGTCCTGCTTGAGCATCGAAGCTTCTTCTCCTTTTGGATGGAAGTGGAGAAGGAGAGTGAGCATACCTCCTAGGAGACCTTGGGGTGTCACTTTTTATACATGTATGTTATCGATCGGTCAAGTCTAGGCTTTATCATTCCTCTGGCGTTCTCTGCCAGCCCGTTTAATGTCGCCGGCAGTGTCGACGATAATACGTGCTGCCGGTTGTGTGTTATTTTTGCCCTATTATCGTGTGGTTCCCTTAGGTTCTTATGAGACCCGATGGTGACTGCACGATATCCGATACTGTCAGACCTCAGGTTTGTCTGTATGTTTGTGACACATCGCTCATGTGCGTCAGAGGACGGGGTTGGCCTTGGGCCATGTCGTCCAATCTGGGAGGGGGACCACTATTATCTCTATCATCCCTCCCCCCCCCCCCCCCGAGAAGAGGGCTTCACTGAAGTCTTTTAGAAGGTGGGGGGGGTTATACAACGATGGGATCTATATGCGCTGGAGGCTGTGTTGCCTCGGCTGGCCCATGTTATGAGTAATCGGGCAAGGTCTAGTGCTCTGTTTCGAGTAGTCGGGTCTGAGAGCCTTTTGACGAGTGTCAGGAATGTAAGCCCTAGAGCAAAAACGAGAGCTCGCTCATTGATAGTCGGGACTGGAAGCCTTTGGGCGTGGCTGAGAGCTTGCTTGTAGATAATCGGGACTGAAAGTCCCTAAGCGAGGCTAAGAGCTTGCTTGTAGATAGTCGAGACAAAAAGCCCTTAAGCGAGGCTGAGAGCTCGCTTGTAGATAGTCAGGACTGAAAGCCCTTGGGCGATGCTGAGATCTCGCTTGTAGATAGTTAGAACTAAAAGCCCTTGGGCGAGACTGAGAGCTCGTCTGTAGATAGTTGGGACTGAAAGCCCTTGGGCAAGGCTGAGAGCTCGCTTGTAGATAGTCGGGATTGAAAGCCCTTGGGCGAGGTTGAGAGCTCCCTTGTAGATAGTCAGGACTGAAAGTCCTTATGTAAGGCTGAGAGCTCGCTTGTAGATAGTTGGAACTGAAAGCCCTTGGGCGAGGTTGAGAGCTCACTTGTAGATAGTCGAGACTGAAAGCCCTTGGGCAAGGTTGAGAGCTTGCTTAAAGGTAGTCAGGACTAAAAGTCCTTAAGCGATGCTGAGAGCTCGCATATAGATAGTTAGGATTAAAAGCCCTTGGGCGAGGCTGAGAGCTCGCTTATAGATAGTCAAGACTGAAGGCCCTTAGGCGAGGCTGAGAGCTCGCTTATAGGCAGTCAGAACTGAAAGCCCTTGGGTGAGGCTGAGAGCTCGCTTATAGATAGTCAAGGATATTATCCTTGGGATTGAGAAAGATTTGTTTGTTGATCAGAATCCCTCGCAGGGTGACGTATGTCCCATACGGTAACTCGTTGGGCACGGAGCGTGAGGCATCATGATGAGTTGTCCCACCTTTTTGGGGAAGGTGAAGTACCAACGGGCACTAGGGCAAGGTATTAGTTCCCCCACCCTTATTATTCCGCAGCCTTCTCTTATGCTACGCACTTCTACCCTACTGTCGCTACTTCTTCTTCATCATCTTCGTCACTGGCTGCACCTGCGTCTTTGACCTTCATCCCCTTCTTTTTCCCCTGATGGTCTCTCGAGCAGGTCGGATATCTTCGGCCTCCTCCCACTCTGAGTCCCGGTCGGTCAAATTTTCGACCCATAGGTTTAGGGTTTTGAGTCATCCCTTCGTGGACTCTATGTCAATGGTGGTTGTCCCGTCGACTAGTGCTTTGGGTGACTCGGGGACCGCTAAAACCTTAGTAGTGATGCGGTCTTTCTTCAATGTAGACTCGATCATGATAGCTCGTTAGTTGGTCGAGGTGAGGAAGAACTATTTCATTCCTTTAGAGTACGAACTTCATGTCCCTCTATTGAGGGAGCTTCCTTTTGACGCTTTTTTGTATAGCTTCAGAATGTCAACTGATGCCCTTGAGGTGGGATTATGATTCCTGTTACATCTTATGATCGAGGCGTGCCTTGACCAGTGGAGGATTTCTCCTTCCCAGATAGCTCCCAATTCGTGGTGATATCTGGTGGCTTTTCTATGGGAGTGTCAAGTGTCGGGTATAAGGGCTACCCAAAAGTTGTTTATGGCTTACTTCCGGCTAAGTTGGGGGCAAGCTAGGTATTACTTGGCCACTCGTAGTGGATTCTGCGTGAGTGGTGCGCCTTCCGGCAATAAAAGCTGGAAGTCATATTTTTTCTTCATTTCCTACCACCAGGGCTGGAGCTTCCCGATCGAGTGGACCTCTCGGATGGTGAGTAGTTCTATACCGACGTTGTCAGCTGGTGAGACCGAACTGGTCAAGATCCTCTAGAGGATCCTTTCCGTTTTGAGGGGGATGAAGGATATGAATGAGGCTTGGATGGTTGAAGCGGGTCTCAGCCCTGCCCCTGGGGGTATGTCTTTTATGTCTTTAGGTTGGATTTAGATTGTTTCCTAATTGTACCTTTTGTTGTGCATAGATGTTTAACCTCAGCAAGATGAAGTCCAATGGTGGAGCGGGTAGCGGTTCGGTGGCTCCGTCGGCAACCAACGCGCCTGCAGCAAGGGATGTTGGGGTGTCCGTAGTCGAGAAGCGTCCTAGCTCTAGCGCCGGAGGTGGGTTTGAGGAAATGCCTTTGGAAGGTGGTCGTTAAACAACCTGCGGACACTTCTGGGAGCACCACAAGAACCTTTGCCGACAAGGGCAAAGGGACGATGGAACTCGGGAATGCCCCCGAGCAGGGGTACACCATGAGGGAGCTGTGTAAGTTCGAAGATCGAGCGGGGGTGGATATATACTTCACCTCTATCATGACACGACTAAAATGCGCTAAGGGTGAGGACCCTTTGGTGTCGAGGTGGTCGACCATCTCTGGGTCCAGTCTATTTTGGACTGAGGGGCCACTATCTGAGGAATGTTAGGAAATCTCAGCGACTGCATCACATGTGCAGCGAAAATGAAAACAAAAACCAGTTTCCTACGCAGATCAAATCATCATGCAAAAGATTGGGGTCGCGAGAAAAATCATAAAAATAAAAAAAATACGATGTGTGAGAGATTTTTTTTACCTAGGGAGATCGTATATCCCTATATTCTAGATCTGGATGGAGAAGATGAAGGAGGTCAAGCGTCCTCCTCTCTAACAGTATCCACATGATAGATCTCTGCAGCGAAACTCCTCCAATTTGATCTTGCAGCTCTTACTCAGAGGGAGGGAGGAGAATAGGAGGTGGTGGCTAAAGTTGTAGCCTATCAACCATGAGTCTCCCCTCTTATTTATAGAGAGCCACTAAAAACCCTATGACTCCTGCCTTAGTGGATATTGGATCTTCATCTAATTACCTACTAACCTTGCATTATTGGATCTCTATCCAATAATCTCCTTATGCCTCTAATTGGACCTTAATCAAGGAGCTGATTAGCATAGGGTCTCATCTAATGAGAATAGGGGCTAATTGGATCTTCATCCAATCCTCTATTCACTAAAGCATCCACCATATGTGTGTGACCCTCTAGGCCCGATATCGATCTAGCCATGAGTCTCTCCCATCAGAACTCATTCTGATATAGTGAATTATTATCCCCATAATAATTCACTCAACTCATCGACTATGGACGTACTATGTCACTACGCCATAATCTCTAAACAGTACAGGGGGATCAAATTTATCGAACCTGTCTATCCTTAGTTACTATGTATCTATAATCTATCGTCTAACTAATATCCTAGAGACCTATATTGGACATGGGATTATCAGGTCACATACGGAATCTGTCATAGTCTCGCTCTAATCGGATTCTTCTGGAGAACTCTTTCTCTCTCAATCTGAATGACCCTAGCCAGGGATTTATCTGAGCAAGCACATACGGGATATTCCTCTTGTGATACCGAGAGTGGATGATCCTCTATTGACACTCAATTGCCTTCGTAAGGTTGGCTACTAATCTCGATAATCAACTATACCAGATTTGAAACTTTCCAAACCTGTAAGTCTTGCGTTAAAGAAAGAAGTACTCATACAATGCATCCTTGGTGTCTCAAGTTTAAGGACCAGATACATAACTAGGACTATGGAATTGCTGTTTGACATTAGGTATCATTAACCATACAACATTTCATAAATGAATTAATCAGTGAACTCATTCTCCAATGAACACCTATACTATATCCTTAGTATCTCCACACAAGTGGCTATGAGACCAACCGCCTCCATCATATGGATGGGTATATAGTACACCGATCTGTTCGGTTATCTCAATATCCCTCTTGAGTAACCTATGATCAGGATTATTTAGGATCTGTATTTAAAGGTAAATCGATCTCATTATCATGATCTCATCATGATCCGACTCCCATTGCACAGAACCAAGGACATCACTATATATATGTAACAAATAATGTGAGAATATATCAATATTAATCATAAGCAAAAAGATCACACAGCATGTCACACGTGTCATCACTCAAGTGATTAGCTTGCAGGGCATCTATAACTAGTAGGGAATACTTGCGGGGAGCCCTGCACCCTACCCTAGTGAAGCAAGTGTATGAGTGCTCCTCCGAGGAGCTCATGAATCAGGCTGGCAAGTCAGCTGTCTGGGTAAGGACCTCTGCCAGCCCTCCCTTTTCTTCATATCTTATTTTTTCAAGCATAATTTTTATCTACCTCCCGACAAGACATTGGACCTCCTTGATGGTTTGAAGTGATTTTATATTAGTGATGACCTTGATCTTCTCTGGGTTCACATCTATTCCCCGTTGGTGAATAAGGAAGCCGAGGAATTTTCTTGACTCTACGCCAAAGACACATTTAGCGAGGTTGAGCTTCATTCCGAACTTCTTGTGGGTCTGAAATGTTTCGACAAGATCCATGCAATGTGTCACCACTTTCTTGCTCTTGACAATCATGTCATCAACATAGGCCTCCATATTTATGCCTAACTGATCCTTGAATAGTTGATTGACCATTCTCTGGTAGGTAGCCCCTGCATTCTTTAACCCGAACGACATCACCCTATAACCCGAACAGTATCCTGAGAACACATCCATGAAGGAGAGGAGCTCATACCCCAAGGTGGAGTCTATCAGCTGATCAATCCTTGGTAGTGGATAACAATTCTTCGGGCAGACTCGATTAAGATCAGTATAATCAACACATATGTGCCACTTTCCATTAGCTTTTTTCATGAGAACTACATGTGCCACTTTCCATTAGCCTTCTTCTTCTTGAATGGCCTTCTGTCGATCTAGGGTGAACTTTCTTGGTTTCTGTTGCACCGACTGAGCTCTCGGGGTTGTGTTCAGTTGGCATTGTGCAATCTAGGGGTGTATGCCCAGCATGTCACTTGTTGACTAGGCGAAAATATTGGAATGATGTCCAAGAAAATCTATGAGTTGGACGCGTTGGTCCTCAGACAAAGTTGACTCGACCCGCACTGTCCTCTCTGGGTGAGCCTTTTCCAGTGGCTCTTCTAGTGTTAGTTCGGAGGGCTCGGGTCAAGTGTCAGGTCTATGGGGTTCACGAGGGTCGAGAATCGGAGCCTTCTTGCCTTTTCTAGGGATGGTTGTTGCCACCAAGTAGCATCACCTTGATTCTTGGGGGTCACTCTTGATGGCCCCCAGGCCTACGCTGGTCGGGAACTTCATACTACGATGGTTTGTGGAGACGACTGCCTTTAACTTATTAAGGGTTATCCACCCAATGGTTATGTTGTAAGCTAAGGGGAGGTCCACCACTATGAAATGAACCATGAGGGTCTTAGTTCTTGGCTCGTCACTAAAAGTCACGGGGATAGATGCGACACCTACTGGAGTTATTATGTCGCCGATAAACCCTGTTAAAGTTGAAGTCATGGGAGTGAGGTACCGGTTAGTCATTTCAAGCTTATGAAAAGTATCGAGGTATAATATGTCAATGGAGCTCCCTTTGTCTATCATGATGTATCTGACGTAGGCATTTGCAATGCGGGCTATGACCACTAAGGCATCATCATGGTTTGGGTATTCACACTCGGACTTGAAGGTGAATCCTGGTTCGCCTTGGGGTCGGGGCCTCTTCTGAACTTCTACATGGGCATATGCCTTCCTTGACGAGGAGCTGACGCCACCCGCGGCCGGGCTGCCCACAATGACGTCGATGTGTCATTACACGAGTCCCTTCGGGCGGAGGGATGGCTCGTGTGGCTTCCTTATGTATCGGTCGAGGTGGCCTTAGTGGATAAGGTCCTTGATCTGGTTCTTCAAGTCATAGAATTCCTTAATATGGTTCCCATAGTCACGGTGGAAGCGACAATAACATCGACTTTCTCGATCCTCGACTCGAGACCTTAATGGGTTGGGAGTCTTTAAGAGTCCCTTTTCTCATATCTAGAGGAAGATCTCTATTCGAGTGGAGTTGAGCAGAACATTAGGTGGCTGGGGCATGGTTTGTTCACCTCTCTCCACCCTCCTCCTTGAGAGGCTAGGGGGTGGACCCTGAGAGGGTTCACCTTGGGCGCGCTCTGATCTTCATGTTTCTCTACCACCAAAGTCTCAGCGGTGATATACTGGTTGGCCCTCTGCAACATCTCTGGTATAGTTGTGGGGGGTCACTCTACAAGCGACCAAAAAAGATGGGAAGGTCTAATCCTGATCATAAAAGCCTAGATGACCAATGATGGATGTGCATTGGGAATGGCCCTGACTTCATCTATAAAGCGGGTGAGGTATTGTCCAAGATGTTCCTCCTCTTTTTATCTCATCTTGAGGAGGGATGTAGCAATTGGTTTTGGTTGAGGGCTAGAAAGGAAGGTACCCTTGAACTCCCTTGCAAGTTAATTAAAGGAGTGAATAGAAGAGAGCGGTAACCGACTGTACCATCCTCAGGTGATTCCTCAGAGAGTCATCGAGAATGCCCGACACATTATGGCATCTGAGGTGCCATATAGAGTCATCTGCATATAGAACGCAACCACATGCTCTGTTGGATTAGAACTACTATCGTACACCTCCAGCAACGAAAGACAGAAGTGTGATGGAATATGTGCATCTTGAATTTCTTGGACGAAGGGAGAACCACGGAGGGGGCCCTCGGCATGCTCATCTTTCATCTTTAGGGTCCTTCGAACATCATCAATCCTCTGATTCACCAGGCATAGTTGCTCCCTTAGGGAGTCGGTGGAGCCAGAGGAGAGCGTATCAGGGTCCGAAAAGTTACGGGTTAACGTGTTAGGCATGGGCTCAGGTTGCTTAGTTATGTCTCCCAAGGGAGCTTGATCGGACACCGGGGAGAAATGGAGTGAGTTGTCTACAGAGCGAGTTGTCGGTGGTGGCTCATTTAGTGACGGTGTTGCTCTTATCTGAGGCAGAGGAGTTGTTGGGGGCCATGAGCTCAGTTGTTAGGCGAGTTGTGGGATATAGGGGATAACTGTTTGAATCATTCCCGCGATGGCTTGGACCTGATTGGTAAGTCTTTGAAATGCCTCAAGAGTTACCGCTGGGGTCCTTAGGTTTGGCGGGGGTGGAGTCAGCCCAGGATCGTTAAGTAGACTCCAGTATCGCCCCTGGGTGTGGGAAGGTATGTTACCATCACCGAATGGAGGGAATGGAGGCGAGGGTCGATAGGCTCCTCCAGAGGTTGGTTGGGTTGCGGGAGGGGCATCCTCTTCAGGATTGACAGGTGTTGAGTGTTCCGATGATATTGGCAGCCCTCCTTCTAGTGCTAAATATTATGAGTCCTCCATCGTGTCTAGTGGATTTGCACAACAGGGTTCAGACCACTAGCATGAGAGATGCTCCACGTTGGCAATCTAAGGTCAGCGGGTGTGGATGCTCTAGTTATAACTCTGATGCAGGTCTTTCTACCCTTGCTAGGCTGTTCCTACAAGACAAGACCTCCCAGGTGGTGGGTTTCCCGGGAGGTCCCTCTGACGATCAAGTTAGGTTGATCGAAAAGGTGAAGTCCGGTGTCTTGCTTGAGCATTGAAGCTTCTTCTCCTTTTGGATGGAAGTGGAGAGGGAGAGTGAGCATACCTCATAAGAGACCTTAGGGTGTCACTTTTTATACTTGTATGTCACCGACCAATCAAATCTCGACTTCATTATTCCTCTGGCATTCTCTGCTAGTCTGTTTAATGTCACCGGTAGCGCCAGCGGTTATACATGCTGCCGGTTGCGTGTTGTTTTTGTCTTGTTATCATGTGGTCCTCTTAGGTTCTTATGAGACTTATGGTAACTGCATGATATCCGATGCTATCAGACCTCAGGTTTGTCTACCTGTTTGTGACACACCACTCGTGTGCGTCAGAGGGCGAGGTCCGAAAAATTGGTCATCCGGCCCCGTCCTTCCATGTTGGTTAGTCTTGGTCCATGTCGTCCGGTTTAAGAACGGGACCACTATTATCCCTATCAATATTAAAATATCAACATTAAAATATCTCTTGGGTTTACATAGGATTAAATCATATATAAAAAATCCCTATTTCACATTTATCAATCAACTTGACTTCTGTTGTATAACCTTTCATCTTTGATCGCTTCCTATTCTATCGCCATTACCACAATGTACTCCATAGCCTACCAGTATCATCGTCTTTGTGCGTCATTGTATTTATTCCATCACCTATAAGCATCAAGTGCTATTAATGAAACCGACTTCTTTGAGCTTCTATTTTGTTGTTGCTACAAGGAGGGTTTTAGGATTCAAGTATTTTCAATTTCTAGGATTTCAAAACTACAAAGATAGCCAACATTATTTACAATAGGAGTTTCAAATATTTTTTAAGGCATGTCTCCGTAACAATATTTACTAAGAAATCAAAAATTTTGATTTATTATATAGCTAGGGTTCTAGGGTCATATTTATGAAAACTTATTATTTTATGGTCAATATTGTAATCATTTTTTATAAAATAAAATCTTTGTCCAGAATAGAATACTATTTTCATCTTCCACAATATACATAGAAAATTTGAAAATTTTTGCCTATTATTGGGAAAGAAATAAAAATAATATATCACAAAAATACATGATTCAAAATGATCTTAAATTTTAAAGATATTAATAGGACACTAATGGACACATACCACTAGTTTTCTATTTTAGAGGTTTTTTGGAATTTTTATGAATTTTTGAGCATTTGTACAATGTATCATTTTTAATTTTATTATTTTTATTTCTAAAAAATTATAGGGCATCCATACAATATTTTTTTATATGAGCTTCTAAATAGTTCAACAATATATGTAGAAATTTTGGTAAAAAAAATTCTAATAGGTGATATATTGTATTTGAGAAAAAAATAAAAATAATGCATCACATAGATGCACTATACAAAATGATGTCAAATTTTCAAGAAAGCTTTGAATAGGACACTTATAAATATATGTCATTATTTTTTTATTTTAGATAATTTTTAATATTTAAATAGACTTTTTATCATCTAAACAATATGTCAATTTTTTATATTTTTATTTTTATATTTTATATTTTTATATTTCTAACAAATTATAATCATCCATATAATATTTTTTTACATCAATAATACATGTATAAAGGTTAATCTAGAAAAGGAACTCCTAACAGGTGAGGCGCTATTTTTGAGAAAAAAAAATAAAAGAACTATGTATCGCACAAATGCACAATTCAAAATAATCTCAATTTTTTTTAAAAAAACTTTGAATAGGATACTTATAGACATATGTAATTGGTTTCACTTTAGAATTTATTTTTGATATTTTATGAATTTTTTAGCATCAAAATAGTGTCTTTATCTTTTTTCCTTATTATTTGTATTTCTAACATATCATAAGGTATCCATGAAATTTTTTTTTTCATATTTTAGCTTCTAAATAGGTCAATGATGTATATAAAAGATTTAAAAAAATGTAATAGGCGATTCACTATTCTTCTGAGGAAAAAACAAAAATGATGCATTCATAGATGCACTATTTAAAATATTATTTTTTTAGAAAATCTTTGGATAGGCCATTATAGACATGATTTTCCATTTTAGAGAATTTTTTATATTTTATAAATTTTTGAGCATTTGAACATTGTGTTATTTTTCTTTTTTTATTTTTATATTTCTAATAAATTGTAATGCATCATATAATATTTTTCAACATTTAGGCTTCTAAAAATTTGGTCTATAATTTTTTTAAAATAGGTGATGCATTGTTTTTTAGAAAAAGTAAAAAATAATGCATCATAAAATGCACTATTCAAGATTATCTCAAATTCTTAGAAAGTCTTTGAATATGATATTTTATTAACATATGTCACTGGCTTTTCATTTTAGAGATGTTTTTATATTTTTTATGAATTTTTTAGCATTTAAACTTTGTGTCTTTTTTATTTTTCTCCTTATTTTATTATTTCTAACAATTTATAAGCTATTCATTTAATATTTTTTTCACATTTAACCATCTAAATAGGTCAACAATATATATATATATATATATATATATATATATATATATATATATATATATATCTAAATAGGTCAACAATATATATATATATATATATATATATATATATATATATATATATATATATATATATATATATAAGATTTAATCTTAATAAAATTTCTAAGTGATGCACTTTTTTTGAGAAAAATTTAAAAATAGTGCATCACATAAATATACCATACAAAATGATCTGAGATATTTTTAAAAAATTTGAATATGACACTTAGGGACATATGTCATTAGGTTTCTATTTAAGAGAATTTTCTTTAGTATTTTATAAATTTTTTAGCATTAGAATGGTGTGTCATTTTTATTATCTTTATTTTTATTTCTAATAAATTATAATGCATCCATGTAATATTTTTTCATATTTGAGCTTCTAAATAGGTCAACAATATATTTATAAAATTTGGTCTACAAAAATAATTTCTAATATATAATGCATTGTTTTTGAAGCACTATTCAAAATGATATCAAATTTTTAGAAAAGCTTTGAATATGACACTTATGGACATATGCCATTAGTTTTCTATTTTAATTTTTTTTGTTATTTTTATAAAATTTTGAGCATATGAACAAGTGTCATTTTTCTATTTTCTCCTTATTTTTTCTAATTAGATAATTTTTTATTCGATTATTAACTCTAGTCCCTTTTGGCTGTAAACAAGAAATAATCATATCATCAAACGCTAATTATATGCATAAATTGTCTAAAGTTAGCTGTAAGAATATTGATTTAAGCAAAGATATGTCTATATTATATAAATAACTATTTAATTATCATTGATAATTTTAAATTTTATTTTTATAGTTCCGTTTGTTGATACCCATGGATTAGGTCATTCCAATGATGATTTTTGTCACTTCATTATGACATTACTAAGCATAGTCGAGCAAGATGTATTACTATGATTTTTGTCACTTCAGTAACAAGAATATTATTACTGAGGCAGTATCACTTGGATATTATAAAAAGTACTATATTTGATCATTTCTAAGATATCCTTGATATTCCAATATCTTGTGAATTAATATTCTTAATTATAGAATAATATTCTGTCGATAAGTTTCTAGTGAATAGAGTAGAACTATATTTTTCTATTTCAATGTATTTCTTTTGCTTAATTTACCAAATACTAGAGAAGTCCTTCATCTGAAAACATATAGATCCACAGGGTATTACACATAATTATTTGTTATCTAAAAGTCAACCCATAGGGATCTGAAAATATTGATGATAAATTTGCATCCAAGTGAAGATGAGGAATCAGTGATGAACTATATATTTTTGCTTGCATATTATTTTGATGATTTAAACATTTTAAATAAGTATAATTGACTAGCAATAATTTATTTATTTGTTTATGAGAGTATTCTAAAATAAGAGAGAGAATATAAAGATTCAAAAGAAATGAGAATAACAATTATATTCTAAAATTAGAGAGAGAAAATAATTGTTAGTTATATGAAAGTTTACCTATATTATAGGTAACTTATATATAGGTATTATTAGGATCAATTCATACTTGGGGATAAATTAGTGCAAATGTAAATTTTTAGTTTAGATAAAAAAATTTTGATTAAATAAAGATAGGAAATTTGAAACTTTTCATTCTCAGTGAAACGAGTGAGTGATTAAAAGAAAGTTGCTAAGTTTATAAGTAAACCGAAAAGATAATCAACTTTTGAAGGAAAGAATTTATCATGAAAAATTGAGTTGAGTTAAATCAAAAGCATCAATACAAAATATGTAAGTAATGAAAATAAGGAAACGCTCACAATATTTATAGTGGTTCGGCGCCAACGACCTACGTCCATTCCCGAGTCCTCCTTCTTGAGGTATACCAGTATCCACTCCCGATTTTCTATGAGTGAAAATCAAACCCTTTACACTTTGATTACAAGAGAGATAAGATTATACTCTTTGATCACTCCCTTATTTATTTTTTTTTTTCTTATAATTCTCACACAATATTTTCTCAGAATATAATCTCCTAAAAATTATTATCTAGAATGCAAGAAAACTTGGGATATTTATAAACCCCAAGTGGCTTTAGATTTTTTGAGCCAAAAATCAAACATACCTAAAAAAATTAGGTACGGGTGGTTTACCCACTGACCTAGGCAGCTCAACTGTCCGAACACTAGGGTACGGGCGGTTTACCTATCGGTCCTAGGCGGGTCAACCACCGAAAGTAACCAGATTCCTGGGTACAGGTGGTTCAACTGCCCAGTCTGAGTGGGTCAGCCACCATCAGTTGCCTGAAAGCCTAGGCGACGATGGTACACCCGTCATTCACCGACAATTTACCCATTTGAAATTTTCATAAAAGTAGTTCCCTCTACTTTTTGAATTCGGGCTTGAACCATCAGTTGACTATTCCCTTGGTCAATTAATTAAGCTCAACCTGACTCAACCAAACCCTATAGTGGACTTGGTTGCCTTATTGAGTTGATTTAGATTTCATCCAAATCTAACTCAATTAGGACTCAATTCCTAACTACGACTCAATGATTATAAAACTTAATGACTAACAAGCTAAACCAAGACTTAACTCTTGCCAATTCGGCAGCCTCCGGCATTCTTGCGATGAGTCTTCCAGTCTTCTTCTGACAATCTCCTAGCGTGTTCCCAGTGAGCTTCTCGATCCCTTCGGTGAATCTCCTAGCGAACTTCGCCGAGATCCCACTACATCATTTAATCCCGGCCTGATACTCAAGCTTGATCTTGGCCCATCATCTGATTATAACTCTATTGCTCCTGTCATAGTTAGTCATATACAATACTAATTATAACTTAATTAAATATAATCATAATTGCCAAACATCCATTACAAGTCCATCCTAACTCCCGATAAGCTTTTCGGCTACCCTTGACAATCTTCCAATGAGTCTCGATCTTCTTCTAGCAAACTCTCTTATGCCATCCTGACAAACTCTCGATACCCTCAGCGAGCTCCCGATGTACTCTTGGCGAGTTCCCAACCGCATCGACCCGATGCATGAACTTGACCTTGGCCAAACCTAATTGTCACATTCTCTTTGTTATAGTTAATCTTGCATCAATCAACTCTAACAATCATATTAGATCAATAACTCGTCAATTAATTTTATCATCAAAATCTGAGATTCAACAATCTCCCCCTTTTTTATGATGATAATCAATTGATGACATGAGTTAATCCTACTCCCCCTGACTCCATATCACTTAAATTTAAGAGAATCACACACTCTTAAATTTAAGCAATCAAAATTTTATGTAAATTTTAACATAAAGTTACATAAGTCATCAAATAATAAATTTTATAATGAATTTCATCAAGTCATCGAATCATAATAAGAATTATGCACTCATATCCATATCCAAGATGCCTAATCCATATCTATATCCATATCATGTGTTATCAGTGTATATCATCAATATCATAAGTCATCAATCAACATCATGTGTCATCAATATATATTTCTCCCCCTTTATCATCAACAAAAAGGTAAAATATAAGGTTAAGGATTTTAAGACACGTGAGCTTTTGCTCTCCCTTTATAAAATATAATATAATTCATAAATAATTTTCTTACTCTTATGAAAAAGAAGGAAAAAAAATAAGGGAAGAGTCGTAAAATATCATTAAGAAAAGCTTTTAATAAATTTTAAAAAAATATTAAGATAAACTCAAAAGTCCAAGTTCAAAACTAATTTAACCACATCATATGCAATACATTATATTATAAAATTATGATTATTATTCTAAATCATCATATATATTTTTAAAATCAACACGTATTTTCATCATATATGGTTTCACATTATCAAATCTTCTCCCCCTTTATCATCAAAAAAAAAAAAGAGAAATGTAATTAACAAGTTTTTGATATGTGAGAGCTTAGTAATTTAGTAAATTTTTTATCACTTTAGAATATATAAGCTAGTAAGTTCTTTCTTCTCTTTTGAGAAGTGCGATCTAATAAATTTTTGATTTATTTATAATATTCAAGCTAGTAATTTACATCATGTAAGCAAACAACTTTTGCTCCCCCCTTATCATTGTCAAAAAGAATAGATAGTGCAAAACTTTTCCCATTACATCATTTCAAATTATCATAGAAATATATCAAGAAAAATTAATATAGTGATAAGATATATAATTCATGAAGACAAATTATGACTATCAAGAGATAAATTATAAAATAAATAATAAAATAAAATCTCTTGATTCATTCATAATAAATCTCAAGTTGTCAAGTTCAAGATTTGTATAAAAATTTCCTTTCAAATAATACGAGAACACATAACAAAATATTTTGATTAATAAAAGATTTCAAGTTGTAATACCAAGAAATCAAAACTACGATATAGGTAAATCACTCATTCAATTTTAAAATCATCAAAATCACTTTCAAAAGATTCAAAATATAATTAATAGGCTTATTAGTCTCTTAAAATGCTAGTGATTTCCTTTTTCCACTTTGTGTGAGCAAGAAGGTAGATACAAGATAGAGAAATGAAAATCATCATATCATAAGAATGCTCAATTTTAAAAATATAAATTTTATAGATGTGAATTTTAAAATTAAGCTCAAAACTTCAAGATATTCAAGGAGATTCAAAAGTTTAAGAGCTACTAATGCATTTAAAATCATCTCATGCAATTTCAAGTATAGCAAAAAAATTATTTATAGTAAATTTTGATAAAATCATCAAGAATTTCATAAGAAGTCATGATAGTAGATTAAGCTCAAATTATAAATCTAGTATTTTGCATGCATTTAGAAAGTCCTACTTTTCTTCTAAGCAATTGTTCCTCATTCAATATTATCATATCCAAATTTACTTCTAATCATATTAATAATTTTATCTCTCCCCTTTTTTTTTTGTCAATGTCAAGAAAGAAATATGATGGCATAATTTCTTCTTAGTATTCATATTCAAATTACATCAAAAATTATAAGGAGATCATGTCATTAAAGATAAAATCAAAATTTTGAATATCAAAAGATATGATTTCATTTAATAAGTTTCTTTCCCCCTTTTTTCTGTGAATAATAAAAATGGGTTTTAGGGGATAATCTCAATTCATCCAAGATTCATCTTTCTAATAAGAAAAAAGAATGATCTTGATAAAAATTTTAATTATTATTGCTAAGATCATAAATCTCCTTTTTATTAAAAGAAAAAATTATAGAGATCAATAACGTGATTCCCATAATGTAAAAGTCAAGTCAAGAAATTAAGAAAATATTCATGATAATACAAATCTCTTTCAATTTTCAACTTATCATAAATTTAAGAAATACTAATTTTGGTGATAAGTTATGTCATTCATGAGTTTTAAAATAAATCATGTCAAGATGAATATTGATATCAAAAGATATTCATGAATATTAAAAACATAATTTAATTTAATAAATCTCTTCTTAGATAATAAAATAGAACTATAAGAGAATAAAGAAGAGTCTTCATCTCATAAAGATATCATATTATAGATATCAAGATCATGAGTTAATTTTAAGAAAGAAAAAAGCAGAAGATCTTGATTTATATATATGAAACCTCAAGTTTTTAAGAATATGGTTCATAAGAAGATTTTTAAGTTTTATTTTCTAAACTTACCAAAATCATGATAATAATTTATTCAAGTTTAAATAATCAAATCATCAAAATCACTTTTATAGTTAAGAGAGTCATAAAAATAAAGTTTATTTATTTATTTTTGTAGTTAAAGATATTCAATAATAAAAGTATCATTTTATCTTTGTTGAAAGATTCATAGGATAAATATTCTTTCAAGAAGAATCATCCTTTTTTTGAAATTTATTACAAGAATGCATTGGCATTTAAAGTCAAAAACAAAATTTTATTATAATCATTGCAAAAAAATATTTTCAAACAAAAGCTTCGATTCATTTTAAATCTGATAATTTTTATATGTTAAAAAATTATATTATGTTATCAAAAAGTTTTTCCCTTAAAGAAAAATAATTTTGTATATGACCTTTAAGTTCAAATTCAATGTTTGGTTATTTAATCTCAAGATAATATACATAAATTTAAGCACACAAATTAATACATTAGTCATTATCAAAATATTTATTTCATATATATGACTTTTATTTAAGATAACTAAACTTTCTTCTTTCTAATTCTAGTATGCTCTAGCAATGCAAAGATTATGCATCATTGAAAGCAATCAAGATTAATTATAACGACGAATCATTCTTAAGATTCATTACTAATACTTTTATTTTTAATAATTTTTCTTGTTATTTGCTTAAGGCTAGTGAGCTTTGAAAGAGTATTAGATCTAAGTCATGTGCCTTGAGCATCTACTTTCAAAACATTACTTAGTACTTCTAACCTTGTTAGGATGCAACTTTATATTATGGGAGGTTTTGATTTAGATACTCATTTGAGTTTGAATCCTTCATGGTATGTTCTTCCTATTTTTTCTAATGGCTTAAGATTGTTTATGGTTACTTTAGGAGCCTAAATTAATTTATATGAACTATAATTTTTAAATAAATATTTTTTTGTCCTAATCTACCACAAAAAATATATTTATTTTTAGGTGACAAATTTAATGTAGATCCTTTCACAAATATGGTTGGCTTTTGTTAAATGTTACCAACAAAGCCTATATCATTTATTCTATTAATATGATCCTTATTGGCAAGGATTATATTTAGGGATTTATTTCCTATTTCAATTTTTTTAATATTTATTTAAGCATGGTATTTTTCTTTTTAATATCATCTAGCATTTCACATATAGAGCAAAAATTGTGTGATGGTAAAGTATCATACAAGGTTTCATATTTGGTGCATATATTCTGTGATGGTGCTACTTCATGCATTTCATCAAGTTTACTAACTAATGATGTATGCTCTTCCTTAAAAATTTATAAGATTTGCTAATCTTTCTAAATTCATCATAAAGCTCATGAAAAGAAAATAATAACTTATTAAAAGTAAAATAGCTTTCGGGGTGGTTACTTACCTCATCATGGTTGGCCACAAGTGCGAGATCTTCCATTTCTTCTTGATTGTGTTCTTCATATTTGGAGTACCTCAACTTCTTACATTCATAGCAAGAGGTTTTGTCCATCTTTAGATTATTTTTAAGGTTCAAGTTCATTAATTTTTCTGATTCATTTGTCAAAAGTTATGTCCAGGGTTATCATCACTCGAGATTTCACTCAAGAAGTCATATGCCATTTTTAGTTCATAATCCTTCTTATTCTTTGAAAGGTGTTCTTCATATTCATTTTTGTGTGACATTTCATTTAATGAGTCATTTAAATTAAGTGTGTTGTTATGTGTTAATTCTAATATAAGCCAAATCACAACACAAAACCCGATCAAATTCATTTTTATCTAAGGCACAAAACAAGGCATTCTTAGTCTTAGCATTTAAAGAGAAAGTCTTCTTTTCCAAATCATTTTAATTGTTCATTTGAAGAGAAGACCTTTCAAATCTATTTTCAACAATAGTTCATAAATCAAGGTCTAAAAAGATAAGAAAAATTTGCATCTGAGTCTTCTGATATATGTAATCCGTCCCATTGAGCATGGAAGGACGTGAGATGGAATACCCCTCATTCATGCCAAAACATGTTATATACTCAAGTGGGTGTTAATCTAATGAGTAACTATGTTACTCTGATACTAATTGTTAGGATCAATTGACACTAAGAGGAGGAGGAGGAGGAGGGGGGGGGGTGGTGGGGGTGAATTAGTGCAAATATAAATTTTCAGTTTAGATAATTTTTAGATTAAACCAAGATAGGAAATCTAAAGCTTTTCGTTCTTAGTAAAACGAGTGAGTGATTAAAATAAAGTTGCTAAGTTAATAAGCAAATCAGAAAGATAAGCAATGTTTGAGATAAAGAACTTATCATGAAAACTATACTTTCAAAGAGTTGAGTTAAATCAGAAGCGTCAAGACAAAAATATATAAGTAATGAAAGCAAAGAAAAATTCACAATTTTTATAGTGATTTGATGCCAATAGCCTATATCCATTCTCGAGTCCTTCTTCTTGAGACACACTAGTGTCTATTATCGATCTTCTTTTTGTAAAGACCAAACCCCTTGCCTACAAGGGAGACAAGATTACACACTCTTTGACTAATCTCTTACCCTCTTTTTTTTTCTTATAATTCTCACACAATATTTTCTCAGAATATAATCTCTCAAAAATTATTGTCTAGAATACAAGAAAACTTAGGATATTTATAGGCCCCAAGTGGCTTCAGATTTTTGGAGCCAAAAATCAAACATGCCCGAAAAATTGGGTACGGGAGATTTACCCATTGACCTGGGTGGCTCAACCGCCCAAACACTAGGGTACGAGTGATTTATCTGCCGGTCTTGAGCAGGTCAACCACCGAAAGTACCCAGATTCCCGGGTACGAACGGTTCAACCACCTAGTCTAAGCAGGTCAATCTCCGTCAGCTACCCGAAAGCTTGGGCGGTGGTGATACACCCGTCATTCACTGGCGGTTTACCCATCAAAATTTTTGTAAAAGTGGTTCTCTCCACTTTTTGAATTTCAGCTTGAACCATCAGTTGACCATTCCCTTGGTCAACTAATTGAGCTCAACCTGAGCTTAACCAAACCTATAGTGGACCCGATTGTCTTATTGATTTGATTCGGATTTTATCCAAATCTAATTTAATTTTTAAATATGACTCAATGATTACAATACTTAATGACCAACAAGCTAAACTAAGACCTAACTCCCGCCAATCCGATATCCTCCAATATTCTTACGACGAGTCTTCCGGTCTTCTTTCAACGATCTTCCGGCATGTTTCTAGTGAGCTTCCTAATCCCTTCGACGAATCTCCTAGCAAACTTCAGCGAGATCCCACTACATCGTCCGAACCTGGCCCAATGCTCAAGCTTGATCTTGGCCCATCATCTAGTTGTAACTCCATTGCTCTTGTCATAGTTACTCCCGATACCATCGACGAGCTCTCGACGCACTCTTGGTGAGTTCCCAACCGCATTGACCCGAAGTATGGACTTGACCTTGGCTAAACCTGGTTGTCACATTCTCTTTGTCATAGTTAATCTAGCATCAATCAACTCTAATAATTATGTTATATCAATAACTCATCAATTGATTTTATCATCAAAATATGAGATTCAATATATATATAGTTTACAAATTACTATACTCTATTTTTTATATAATATGATTTGATCCTAACATGTATTTGAAATTTAATAGGGGTGGCTTTGTGAGCATGTCTCGTGCTCTAAGCCATCAAATGAAGTAGAATCTACAAGATTTTAGAAATAATCTATTCCCACATTGAATTGAAAACAATTAATATAATGATATCAACATTATCATCTTATAAAGTACTTTGTTTGGAATCAAATTCAATTTATTATTATAGCCTCTTTTCAAAAACTATCATAACAATCGCTTCTTATTATTTATAAATCATTAAAGAGTTAAATCCTTTGTCATGTGAGACATGAGTTATATCCTTTGTCATGTGAGACATGATTACATTCTTACGATGCACAAGATGAAAAGGTATCAGATGCACAAGTTGAAGAGTCACGACCCACTAAGCGACCATGTACGATTGAAATATGATTCTTTTATGAGCCACACCAATTGTAGCTTTCTTTAAGATAACTATTCTTATTCTACAGCAAGCAACTCAAACTTCTAATATTTGTACGGATGATATTTATTAAGAATAACCAAAACCATGTGTACTTCAACAGTCTAAATCCAAAATCTATCAGATATATCTTGAGACACTCGGAAGATTTGTGGTGTTAGTGCGGAAATGTGGTTTCACTGACACAAAAAGAAGAAATTTGAAGAAGAAAGAGAAGAGGCGTTATTGTGAAAATGCGATTTGAAAATGAAAGCTAAGAAGAAATCAAAAGAGAAAGACAAGGAAGTGGATTTAGAAGGATTTATGGATCTTCTCCATAATAAATGTCCAAGTGAAAGCCAAACATCGAAGAAAGAGATTGATCACTAGGAGATGACTATCATATTCAAAATAAGTTTTTAATAATTTTATAAGATATTAAAGATACTACAAAAGAGAACTAAAAGTTTTTTATCTTCTAAAGTATTGAGAAAGATAAAATTAGTCCAAATGAAGATTGACAATAATCTAATAAGGTTGAAGTCCTCATTGTGAGTTAATGTTCTTTTTTATTCAGAGATTCATTGTATATAATTAGTTTTCAATTTGTCTATTAAATATAAGATAACTGACTAAATTATGTTTATCAATCAAAATAATTTGGAGAGATGATTTATGCCACTTCAGCTTGCATTGCCTTATGAAGTTTATAGATTTCAATAGTATGATAGACGGCGATGTAATAGATACATATGTTAACATTCTAATTAGGAAGGCATGTGCAATGATGTCACTTTGAAGAATCTTGTGCTAACAATAACAATGTATTCAGGATTTGAAGTACATTTAGTATTCAATATTATTGATGTTTTTTTAATTTAGCATAGATTGTACAAGTTAGTAATTTATTTTTATTGTTTTAGAAATACTTCAAGATATATGACCCTGTAGTGTTTAGATAGTCTAGTAAGACTCATTAAGCAAAACCAATTAAATACATTTTTGTATCGCTGCATAATAAGAAAATGGGGCATTAACACCCTTTGGTTATCAATCTACATAAGAAGATTTTGAAGTACTATAATTCAATGTCCAATATAAGATATAAAATTAAAAGATATTATAAAGCTATAAGTGCTTAGTGGAGTCCTTTAAAAATCTTGTTTAGATAAACAAATTTTATAAAGCTTGTTTCAATGTTAATAGGTGAATACATTGAAGAATATGAGTGATGCAAATTTAGACTTATTATATCCCGGAATTATGCCAATCAAAGCTATGGTTATAGAAAAATATAGCCTGTCCTAAGCAAGTTGTCTCGTAAGTTACTATAAACATTATGAAATACCAGAAATAATCTGTCATTAATTAATTAATCAATTAGTAACTTTGTATGTTGCAAGAATGATTATTTTGTATTTGTTATAAAGTATATCGAGTATTTGTTATCTTGATTTTCTGGGTTATTCTTCCAGAGGGAAATGAAGCGGTTTCAATTAAAAATTGTAGGATCAATTTTGGATGATAAATATTTTTGCTGATAATTCACTTCTTAGTTTTCATAATAGTTATATGTATTTGGTCGAATTGTAGATATGACCTTGTAAATCCTGTGCAATATAGAATATCAGTGTATAAGTTTGATTTCGCGGAGAACCCAAAAATTTTGATATTTTAAAATTATACAGATTATTAAAGTTTTGGTCATGTAAAGAGAAATTTTATAATATATATCCTACTGTGTAAACAAAATTATATAAACCATGAATATATTCCAATATTTTGAGATAGAAAAGAGCATTTCTCTAGTTATGTCCTGTTTATTGTTTATTGTGTATCTGTGTAAATATATTGCATTCACAAATATTTTTTGACATCTGATCTTCTATTTAGGTTTCAAACACTTAGTGCTTTTTAGGACAGATTTACATTAGACTCAAATTGTGTATCTATTTTTTACTTTATATTTTTTTGATGTTTTTATAAACTATTTATCTTATGAAGTATGTGTCATTTTTTATTTTTGGTCAATTTCTTTATTTTCACAAAGATATCATGAATTCATATAATATTTTTTTATTTTTAAATTTTTAATTAGTAAAAAATACTTCGTAAAAAATTGGATCATAAGAAAATATTTCATAATATGTGATATACTATTTTTGAACAAAATCCAAAATTAGTGCATCTCTTTGAATGACTGCTCCAAAAGATCTAAACTTTTTAGTAAAGATTTGCATTGGACACAAATAGACATATGTCTTGATTTTTTTATTTTAAAAAATTTATTCAATATTTCTATAATATGTGTTATTTTTATTTTTAGCTATTTTTTCATTTTCACATAAATCTCATGAATTTATGTAATACTTTTTGATATTTGAGCTTCTAAATTGGTCCAAAATACTTGGTAAGAATTTGAGCCAAAGAAATATTTCATAATATGTAATTTACTATTTTTACTCAAAATAAAAAAATGATACATTACATTGAAGGACTAGTCCTAAGGACTTAAAATTTTTAGAAAATAATTAAATTTGGTCCAAATGGACAAATGCCACTGTTTTTCTTTTTTAAGGTTTTTTTGATACTTTTATTAATTAATCTAATAGACTTGAAAATTTTATGAAATGCTTGTATTAGACTTAAATTGACATATGTCATTGATTTTTATTTTAGAATTTTTAAATATTTTTATGAATTATTCAACTTGTAAATTATGTGTAAGGATTAAATTGGACCCAAATGAACATATGTCTCTGGTTTTTTATTTTAGAAATTTTATTTGATATTTTGATAATTATTCATCTTATGTGTGTTATTTTTTATTTTTGACTAATTTTTTATTTACATAGAAATATAATGAATTCATACAATATTTTTTGACTTTTTGAGCTTCATAATCCAAAATACATGATAAAAATTTAGAAATTTTATTTGATATTTTGGACCATTGCATGGATCCATCATTTCTCTGTGCAAATTAAAAAAAAAAGTTGGTCAAAAATAAAAAAAATGAGACAGAATTCATAAGCTGACTAATTAATAAAAATATCGAAATTTTAAAATAAAAAAACCAGTAACATATGTCTATTTGAGTCCAATGCAAGTCTTTTCTAAAATTTTAAGATAGACTAATCTTTCTATGTGATGCATTATTTTTAAATTTTGGGTACAATAGTGCATTGCATATTAGGAATTATTTTCTTTAATCTAATTTTTTTTCAATTATCTTGGACCAATTTAAAACCTCAAATGTATCATATTTATGTGAAAATATAAAAAATGACCAAAAATAAAAATAACATAGCTCACACACTAAATAATTTATAAAAATATCAAATAAATTTTTTGAAATATAAAACTAATGGCATATGTCCATTTAGATCTAATTTATTTTTTTCTAAAAATTTTAGATCATTTGGACTAGTCCTTCAATGTGATGCACTATTTTTTGGATAAAAACAATGCATCACATATTAGAAAATATTTTCTTTAGTCCAAATTTTTACTAGGTATTTTGGACTAATTTGGAAACTCAAATGTAAAAAAATATTGTATGGATTCTTGATATCTATATGGAAATGAGAAAATTTGGTCAGAATTAGAAAATGACATAGTTCATAAGATGCATAATTCATAAAAATATCATAAAAATTTTAAAAATAGAAAACTAATAATATATATCCTTTTAAGTCCAATATAGTTTTTTAAAATTTTTTAGATAATTTGGATCAATCCTTGAATGTGATATACTATGTTTGAATTTTAGGTAAAAAATAATGCATCATATATTAGGATTTTTTTTTAACCCAAAATTTTATGAGGTATTTTAGATCAATTTAGATGTTTAAATATTAAAAATATTATGTAAATTCATGATATTTATGTGAAAATAAAAAACCTAATCAAGAAATATAAAATGACACATAGTTCACAAGTTGAATAATTCGTAAAAATATCAAATAAATTTTAAAATAAAAAACTTTTTGACATATGCCTATTTGGGTCAATTTAACCCTTTACAAAATGTTTCATATCATTGGGACTACTTCTTGAATGTCATGCATTGTTTTTTAGATTTTGAGCAACAATAATGCATCGTATATTAAGAATTATTTTTTCTATCCTAAATTCTTATCAGATATTTTAGACCAATTTAAAAGTTTAAATATTAAAATATTATACAAATTCATAATATATATGCCACAAGCTGAGCACATGAACAGTATAATGTTCAGAAACTGCTTAATCTGCATAAGCATATAGTTTCTCATTTGACAATTATTGTCGAACCATGCTTAATTTATACAAGTCGAATAATTTATAAAAATATTTAATAAATTTTTAAAATATAAAATCAATGATATATGTCCATGTGGGTCTAATTTAATTTTTTTCATAAAAAATTTAAGTTATTTGGACCGATCCTTCAATGAAATGTACTATTTTCTAAATTTTAGATAAAATTAATACATCACATATTAAGAAATAATTTCTTTAGCCTAAATTTTTATTAGTGTTTATAATCTCATATAGAATCTCATATTTTTATAATAAAATCAATTGATGGGTTATTGATCTAATATGTATTGTTAGAGTTGATTGATGTAGAATTAACTACGATAGAGAGAATATGATAATCAGAGATTTGACCAAAATCAAGTCCATGCATCAGATCGAGATTCAAACGATGCGGTTGAGAACTCATCATGAGTGCATTGGGAGCTCACCGAGGGTATTAGAAGTTTACTAGGATGGCACAAGGGAGTTCATTGTAAGAAAACCAAGACTCGTCAGAAGATTATGAGGGGTAGCTGAAAGGCTTGCCGGGAGTTGAGAAAGTCTTAAAGTGGATGTGTTGGTCATTATAATTGTAATTAGTTAAGTTATAGTTAGCATCATATATATTTAACCATGATAGGAGAAAGGGTTACAGATCAAACATGGACCCAAGTTCAAGCTTAGGTATTGGGCTAAAGTTTTGGACGATGCAGTGAAAGCTCATCGGGCATCTGCTAGGACTTCGTCGAAGGTATCAGAAAGATCGCTAAGAACACACCGAGAGATCACCAGAGGAAGATTGTAAGACTCGCCGTTGAAGATTCTGGGGTTGTCGGATTACGGGAGTAAGGTCATAAGCTTAGTGGTCATATCTTGATTGTAATCTTTAAGTCGTAGGCTAAGATTGAGTCCTAAATGAGTGTAATTTGAAAGGAATTCAAATTAACTTAAAGAGATAATCGGGTCCACTATGAGGGTTTGGTTGAACTATGGTTGAGCTCAATTAGTTGACCAAAGAATTGGTCAACATCAAGTTTAAGCCGGAGTTCGAAAAGTGGAGGGAACCACTTTTTCAGAGATTCCGACGGGTAAATCGACGGTGAGCGGTGGTTCAACCTATTGAATCTCATATTTTGATGATGAAATCAAGTTATTGATATAACATATGTTGTTAGAGTATATAGGATTAATTATGATAGAAAAAATTATTATAATCAGGATTAGCCAAGGTCAAGTCCATGCATTAGGTCGAGGTTTGGACGATGCGGTTAAAAACACTTTAGGAGTGCATCGGGAGCTCCTCGAGGGTATCAGGATCTTGCTAGAATGGCGCAAGGGAGTTCGCTAGAAGAAGAATGAGATTCATCGGAAGATTATCGGGGGTAGCCGAAAAGCTTATCAAGAGTTGGAATTGTCTTCTGATAGATGTATTAGCCATTATGATTATATTTAATTAAGTTATATTTAGCATCCTATAGGTTTAAACATGACGGAATGAGATACAGATCAGACATGATCCCAGAATTAAGCTTAGGCATCGAGCCAAGGATTGGACGATGCGGTGGGAGCTCGCCAGGCGTTCACTAGGACTTCACCGAAGGTATCGGGAAGATCGCTAGGAACATGCCGGGAGATCTTCGGAGGAAGACCGTGAGACTTACCACTGGAGAAGCTAGAGGTTATCAGTTTGCAGGAGTAAGGTCATTAAGCTTGGTGGTCATGTTTTGATTGTAATTTTAAGTCATAAGTTAAGATTGAGTCTTAAATAGGTGTGATTTGGATGGAATCCAAATCAACTCAAAGATGCAACTGGGTCACTATGGGGTTTGATTAAGCTCAATTGGTTGACCAAAGAGTTGATCAACATCAGATTTAAGTCGGAATTTAAAAAGTGGAGGGAACCACTTTTGTGAAGTTTTTAGGGGGTAAACTGTCAGTAAGCAACGAGTAAACCACCACCACCTAGGTTTTCGGGTGGCTGCCGACGGGTAAACCACCCAGGGCTGGTGGGTAAACCGTTCGTACCCTGGTATTCGGGCGGTAGAGCTACCAAAGTCAGTGGGTAAACCGCCAGTACTTAGATTTTTCGGATGAGTTTAATTTTTAGCTCAAAAAATCTGAAGTCACTTGAGGTTTATAAATATCCTAAGTTTTCTTACATTCTATACAATAATTTGGGAGAAATATTTTGTGAAAATCTTGTGTGGATTGTAAGAAAAAGAAAAGGGATAAGGGAGTGATCAAAGAGTTGTAAATCTTGTCTCCCTTGTAAGCTCAAGTGTAAGAGTTTGATTTTCACCCAAAGAAGATCAGTAGTGGACGTTGGTGTGCTTCAAAAAAGAGAACTCAGGAGTGGATGTAGGTCGGTTAAGGTCGAACCACTATAAATTATGAGTGTTCCTTTCTTACCTTATTTACTTCTTTCTATTTCTCTTAATTAGTTGAAGTTGCAAGCATCATTCTCACAATTTCTCTTAAATCGATTTTATCGAAATATCAAAAGATGCTTCTGTTATTAACTCTTTACTTTTCAAAAGAAAGTTTTAAACGAGCACTATTACGCTTGTACTAATTCACCCTCCTCTTAGTGCTAATTGATCCTAACAATTAGTATTAGGATCACGTTTTTCTCATTTGGTTTAACACCTAAGAGAATGACTCTTTTTGACTTTTAAGAGGGTTTTCTATTGTTCGCCCTCCCATATCCAATGGGACAAACTACACTTATTGAAAAACTCGGATGAGAGTTTTCTTGCTTTCTTTAGACCTTGACTTATGGACTATTATTGAAAACAAAATTGGAAGTATTCTCTTCTAGTGAATGCCTAGAATGATTAGGAGAAGATCTTCTCTTTAAATACTAAGGCTATGAATGCCTTGTTTTGTGCCTCAGAGAAAAATGAATTTGATCAGGTTTCTTATTATGATTTGGCTTTTGATATATGGCATGGATTCGAAATAATACATGAAAGCACAACTAAATCAAATAAATCATTAAATGAAATAATCTATAAAAATAAACTTGAAGAACACCTTCCAAAGAACAGGAAGGATTGTGAACTAAGAATGAGATATGACTCCTTGAGTAAAATCTCAAGTGATGAGAACCTTGGACATGAACTTTTGACAAATGAACCGAAAAAATTAATGAACTTGAATCTTAAAAATAATCTAAAGATGGATAAAACCTCTTGCTATAATCTAAGAAGTCGAGAAGCTCCAAAGATCAAATGCTCAACTAAGAAGTGGAGAACCTTGCTCTTATGGCCATTGACGATGGGGTTAATAATTTATTAAGTAATTTTTTTTGAATTATTAAATATGCTTCATGATTTGTTCGATAAATTTAGAAAACTTAGTAAATCCTTTAATTTGCTTAAACATGAACATGATTTGTTAGTTGGTAAAGTTGATGAAATGCATGAGTTATTAGTATCACATAATCATAGTTCTAAATGTGAAATGCTAGGCAGAAAATACCATGCTTAAGACAATGATAAAAAAAATTTAAAATTAGAAATAAATCCTTGAAAATGATCTTTGCCAATAAGGGTTATATTAATAGAAGAAATGATATAGGCTTTGTTGGTAACATTCAACAAAAGCCAACCATGTTTGTGAAAGGACCTACATTAAATTTGTCACTAAAAAATAAATCTAATTTTTATGGTAGATTAGGACATAAAGCCTACAAATATTCATTTAAAATTATAGTACATATAGATTAATTTGGTTTCCTAAAGGAACCATAAACAACCTTAAGTCATTAGAGAAAATGAGAAGAACACGAAGGAACTAAACTAAAATGGGTACCTAAATCAAAATCTCCCATAATATAAAGTTGCCTCCTAACAAGGCTATGAGTACTAAGTTATATTTTGAAAGTAGATGCTCAAGGCACATGACAAGAAAATTATTGAAATTAAAATTATTGACAATGAATCTTTTGATGGTCCATCGTTATAAAATTAATATTGATGATGCATAGCTAGAGCATACAAGTATGAAAATAAAGTAAAACCAAAGAACCTTATTTATTAAAAAATATGTTAAAATTTACATGAAGGAGATTTTGATGATGATTGAATAATAGGTTCAAAATCATTAGCTTGGATGTTGGTTTAAATATAACGACTATTGTTAAATGGTTCAAATATTGATAAAGTCTATGGAATGATTGATTTAAATATTATATTGATTGAAATGCTATGATTGAATGATTGTGTTAAATGATAAAATTTTAGCATAGAACAATATCGAAAAAGGGAGAGAAAAATTATGCTTCATTGTCTAGTATTTTTATAAATTAAAAATATATTTAATGAAAATGAAATGAGCATAGTAACTTACTACACTAAGTCTAAAAATTATTAGAATTGAAATAAATTAAAATTTTTGTTTAAAAATATTTTATTGCAATGATCTTGATAAAATTTCATTTTTGACTTTAAAATGACATTGCATTCTTGAAATAAATTCAAAAGAAGGATAATTATTCTTGAAAGAATTTTTATTCTATTAATCGTTCAACAAGAGACAAAATAATACTATTATTGTTGAATCTCTTAAACTACAAAAATAAATTAGAGAACTTTAGCTATTGAAAAACAATCTATCATGCCTTCATTGAATTTTTCTAAAAGTGGTTTTTAATGAAGATTTTGGATAAGTTTTCAAATGATTTTGTTTTAAAAAGAGTTGATAAATCTATTTAATATTATTGATATTTTTGATGATTTTATCATGATCTTGACAAGTTGAAAAATTACAACTTGAAATCTTTACATAAATCAAGTTTGTTTGGAGAAGTTTATAAATGAATCATAAGTTTATATTTTTAAAACAATAACATAAATTTAAATAATGATCTTGATAATTTGAAATCACATATATAAGTTGAGATCCAATATTTCCATATCTTATTTTATAAAATCATACTTGTAACTTGACAATTTTTATGTATTATGATTTTACTTACAAAATTGATCTTCTAAAATTTTTATTATCTAAGAGGCGATTTATTAAATTAAATCATGTCTTTACTATTTATGAATATCTTTTGATATTAATATATTTCTTAACATGATTTATTTTAAAACTCATGAATGACATAAATTATCACTAAAATTAGTATTTCTTAAATTTATGATAAGTTAAAAATTGAAAGAGATATATCTTAATTTCTTTACTTGACTTTTACATTATGGGAATCACATTATTGATCTTTATGATTTTTTTCTTTTTATTGAAAAGGAGATTTATGATTTTAACAATTATAATTATTTTTTATTAAGATTATTCTTTTTTTATTAAAAATATTTATCTTGGATTGATATTATCTCTTAAGACTCATTCTTATTATTTACAAAAAAAATAAACTTATTAAATAAAATCATGTCTTTTGATATTTAAAATTTTGAATATATCTTAATGACATAATCTTCTTGTACTTTTTGGCATAAATTTGAACATGGATGAAAAAAAATTATGCCTTCATATTTTGTGACAATGACCAAAAAGAAAAAATAAAATTACGAATATGATTAGAAGAAAATTGAATATAATAACTTTGAATGAGGAATAAGTGTTTAGAAGAAAATTAGAACTTTCTAAATACATGCAAAATATTGGATTTATAATTTAATTGTAATCTACTATCATTTTTTATTTTGAAATTCATGATGATTATTATTAAAATCTATATGAGATATGATTTGCTACTTTGCTTGAAATTTGCATAAGATAAATTAAATTGCATGGATAGCTCTTGATTTTTTCTTAGATTTTGGAATGTACATATATAAAATTTATATCTATAAAATTGAGTATTTTTGTGATATTTTTCACTTCTCTAGCTTGATTCTACCTTTTTATTCACAAAAAATAGAGAAAGAAAATCACTAGCATTCAAGAGATCAATAAGACACAATATCATTTTGAATCTCTTAAAAGTGGTTTTGATATTTTGAAATTGAATGAGTTCTTTACCTATATCGTGATTTTGATTTCTTAGAATTATAACTTAAAATATTTTATGAAACAAAATCTTTTATTATGTGTTCTTGTATTATTTAAAGAGATTTTTATACAAATCATGAACATGACAACTTGATACTTCTTATGAATGAATCGAGAGATTTTATTTGTCTATCTTATAATTTGTCTCTTGATAGTCATAATTTGTCTTCATGAATTGTACATCTCATCACTACATTAATTTTTCTTGATATGTTTCATGTGATAATTTGAAAAATGATGTAATGGAAAAAGTTTTGCACTATTGTAACCATCCTTTTTTTTTACAATGATAAAGGGGGAGCAAAACTTATTAGCTTATATGATATAAATTTGCTAGCTTTCACTTGTCAAAAGAGAAGAAGAAACTCACTAAATTGCTAAGCTTTCATATATCAAAAATTTGCTAATTACACTGCTCTTTTTTATTGATGACAAAGAGAGAGAAGGTATGATGATGTGAAATCATGTATAATGATCATACATATAATGATAATTTTAAAAATCTACATAAAGATAATAATTTGTTATTGTTCGGATTTATTTGCTATATTTTCTTAAAATTTACATGAGAAAGATTTGTTGAGCTTATATTCAAAATATATACAAGATTGAGATTAAGACCTAGAAATGCTAAATCATAAAAATATATAAATTGATAATATAGATTTCATGAAATGAAGTCTTTTTTTATAACATTTTTGAAAACTTTCTTCATGATTTTATCTTATTGTTTTCAAAAAAAAAAGAAAAATTGCTTGAAGATATGCCACATTTGAAATTTATAAGAGATAATTTTTGATATTAAGAGATGACTTTTGCTACATTTGAAAAACATAAATAGTCTTTAAATCTCTTAAACTTTTGAGCTCATCTTAGTATTACTTTTAAAATTTATTAAGAGCTATTCTTTATTATGAAATGATTCAACAATACCTCCATTATTTCTCTCCTTATTAATCATAAAGGGGAAGAAAATCTTATAATGCATATACTAAGGGGGAGTAATGTCATCATGTGCTTTGAAATTATTAGCTATACATTTCATCATTTTGTTGATGACAAAGAGGGAGAAGTATATATTGATGACATATGATATTAATTGATGAATACATTAATGACACATGATATATTGATATGGATATGGATTGATATATCTTAGATATGGATATGAGTGCATAATTCTTTTTACTCATGGTTTGATTACTTGATGCAAATTTGTGTTGAAATTTACATTAATGCTGATTGCTTGAATTTAAGAGTGTGTTTCTCTTAAATTTAAGTGGCATGGATTTATGGAGAGTTAGGATTAACTTCTTTCATTAATTGATTATCATCATAACAAAGGGAGAGATTGTTGAATCTCAGATTTTGATGATGAAATCAATTGATGGGTTATTGATCTAACATATGTTGTTAGAGTTGATTGATGCAAGATTAATTATGACAGAAAAATTATTATAATTAGGATTGGCCAAGGTCAAGTCCATGTATCGGGTCGGGGTTCGGACGATGCGATTAGGAACTCAATAGGAGTGCGTCGGGAGCTCGCCGAGGGTATCAGGAGCTTGCCAGGATGGTGTATGGGAGTTCATCATAAAAAGACTGAGACTCGCTGGAAGATTATCGGGGGTAGCCAAAAAGCTTGTCGGGAGTTGAGATAGTCTTGTAATGGATGTATTGGTCATTATGATTATATTTAATTAAGTTATATTTAGCATCGTGTAGGTTTAATTATGATGGGATGAGTTACAGATCAGACATTAACCCAGAATCAAGCTTAGGCATCGAGCCAAGGATTAGACGATGTGATGGGAGCTCACTGGGCATTCACTAGGACTTCACCGAAGATATTAGAAAGATTGTTAGAAACACGCTGGGAGATCACCAGAGGAAGATTGTGAGACTCGCCACTAAAGAAGCCAGAGGTTGTCGGTTTGCGGGAGTAAGGTCATTAAGCTTGGTGGTTATGTTTTGATTGTAATTTTAAGTCATAGGTTAAGATTGACTCTTAAATGAGTGTGATTTGGATGGAATCCAAATCAACTCAAGGATGTAACCGGGTCCACTATGGGGTTTGATTGAGTTTAGGTTGAGCTCAATTGGTTGACGAAAGAGTTGATCAACATCAGGTTCAAGTCAGAATTTAAAAAGTAGAGGGAACCACTTTTGTGAAGTTTCCGATGGGTAAACTACCACTGCCCAGGTTTCTGGACAGTTGAAAGTGGGTAAACCGTCCAGGGTCGGCAGGTAAACCACCCGTACCCTAGTATTCAGGTGGCTAAGCCATCGAGGTGGTAGGTAAACCGCCTGTACCCAGATTTTTTAGGTGATTTTGATTTTTAGCTCCAAAAATCTGAAGCCATTTAGGGTCTATAAATAACACAAGTTTTATTGCATTCTATACAATAATTTGGGAGAAAAATTCTGTAAAAAACTTGTGTGGATTACAAGAAAAATGAAAGGGGTAAGAAAGTAATCAAAGAGTTATAAATCTTGTCTCCCTTGTAAGCTCAAGTGTAAAGGTTTAGTCTTCACCCAAAGAAGATCAGTAGTGGACATTAGTGTGCCTCAAGAAGGAGTACTTGGGAGTGGACGTAGGCTGGTTGGGGCTGAACCATTATAAATTATGAGTGCTCTTTTCTTTCCTTGTTTACTTCTTTCTATTGCTCTTAATTAGTTAAAAAAAATTGCAAGTATCATTCTCACAATTTCTCTCAAATCGGTTTTAAATTGGTTTTATCAAAATATCAAAAGAAGCTTCCGTTGTTAACTCTTTACTTTATGAAAGAAAGTTTTTAAACAAGCATTATTACACTTGCATTAATTTACCCACCCCCCCTCTTAGTGTTAATTGATCCTAACATAACTAGTGTCGCCCAGGATTTCGAGTGGCTGTCAGTGGCTGAACCGCTCAGGCTAGGCGACTAAACCACTCGTACCTAGAAATTTAGGCACTTTCGATGGTTGACCCACCTAGGTCGGCGGGTGAACCACCCGTACCCGAATTTTTCCGGTGAATTTAATTTTTAGCTCTAAATTCTGAAGTCATTTGGGGCTTATAAATACTCCAAGTTTTCTTACATTTCAAATAATAATTTGGGGGATAAAATTATGTAAAAAAACTTGTGTGGATTATAAGAAAAAAGAAAAGGGTATAGTGATCAAAGAGTTATAATCTTGTCTCCCTTGTAAGCAAAGTGTAAGGTTTGGTCTCCATCTAAAAAAGATCAGTAGTGGACACCGATGTACCTCAAGGAGGACTCATGAGTGTTTGTAGGCCCGTTAGTACTAAATTACTATAAAACTAATGAGTTCTTCATTTGCTTTCCTTGCTTACTAATTTTGTATTGACGCTTCTGATTTTGTTTACTCTTTAAAAGTAAGGTTTTCACATTAAACACTTTATTTACGACATTGCTTATCTTTCAAATTTCCTTGCACTTTCTTATATAATTTGTAAGCAAGTAACTTAGCAATCTTCTTTTAATCACTTGCTTTACCTGAACAAAAAGCTTTAGATCTTCCTATTTTGCTTAAAGCGAAAAGTTCTTGTTTAATATGAGAATTTACACTTGCACTAATTCACCCCCCCTCCAAGTACCAATTGATCCTAACAATTGGTATTGGAGCCACGTTCTTCTCATTTGGTTTAACACCTAAGAGAAATGGCTCTTTTTGACATTAACGAGGGTCAATATATCACAAGTCATCATATGTTTAATGGGAGAGATTACACATCTTGGAAAATATAAATGTGTTTCTTTTTTATTTCGATAGATCTTGATTTGTGGTATATTGTTGAAAAAGATTTTCAGAAGTCATCCAATCCAACAAATAATTAAAATAATTATAAAAAATAAATATTTTCGTTGAATGCAAAGGCTATGAATGTCTTATACTGTGCACTTGATAAAAAGGAATTTGATCGATTTTCTTATTTTGATTCAGATTTCAATATATAACATATATTAGAAATGATATATAAAAGCATAACTAATCTAAATGAATCATTAAATGAAAATACTTCTAAAAATGAATCTGAAGAACACATTCTAAGGAACAGGAAGGAATTTAAACCGAGAACATATGACTTCTCGAATGAAATCTCGAGTGATAAGGACTTTGAACCCTTGACAAATGAACTGGATAAATTAATGAACATGAATATTAAAAATGATCTAAAGATGGATAAAACCTTTTGCTATGAATACAAAAAGTCGAGGAGCTCCAAAGAAGAAATGCATAACTAAGAAGTGGAGAATCTCGCTCTTATGGCTATTGACGATGAGGTTAGTGATTTATTAAGCATTTCTTTTTTAAAATTATTAAATATGTTCTATGATTTGTTTGATGAGTTTAAAAAATATAGCAAATCTTTTAAATTGCTTAAAAATGAACATGATTTGTTAATTGGTAAAGTTGATGAAATGTATGAGTTATTAGCATCAGATAATCCTAGTTCTAAATGTGAAATGCTATATAATATTAAAGAAGAAAATATCATGCTTAAGTCAACAATAAAAATTTTTGAAATTGGGAACAAATCCCTAAATATGATCCTTACTATTAAGGGTCATATTAATAAAAGAAATGACATAGGCTTTGTTGAAAATATTCAACAAAAGTCAACCATGTTTGTTAAAGGACTTATCTTAAATTTATCACAAAAAATAAAATATAATTTTTGTGATAGACTAGGATATAAAGCTAACAAATATCTATTTAAAAATTACAGTCCTTACAAGTTAGTTTGGGTTCCCAATGGAACAATAAACTACCAAGAACTATTAGATAAGAAAGACAAAGTTCTTCATATAGGTCCCAATGTAAAATGGGTACCTAAATCTTCTTATAAATTTATCTCCTAACATAGCTAGGAGCACTAAACAAGGTTTAGATGCTCAAGACACATGATTTAAGATCTAACAATATTTCAAACTCACTAACCTAAGTAAGTAATAAGAAAATTTATTGAAAATAAATTTATTGGTAATAAATCTTATGATGATTCATTAATGATGCATAGATAGAGAATGATAGAATTAGAATAATGAAAGTTAAGCTATCTTTAATAAAAAATTATGAAGATGAAAGGAGATTTTTTATGATGATTAATGTATTGATTGTGTGCTTGTATTTGTGTATATTATCTTGAGATTAAATAACTAAATATTGAATTTGAACTTAAAAAGTCATATATAAAGTCATTTATCTTTAAAAGAAAATTTTCTTGATAACATGGTAGAATCTTTCAACATATAAAAATCATTGGATTTAAAATAAATTGAAGCTTTTGTTTATAAATATTTTATTGCAATGATCTTAATAAAATTTTATTTTTGACTTTAAATGACTTTGTATTCCTGAAATAAATTTCAAAAGAAAGACAATTATTCTTGAAAATATTTTTATCATATTAATCCTTCAATAAGAGATAAAAAATAATACTATTATTGTTGAATCTCTTAAACTATAAAAATGAATTAGAAAACTTTAGCTATTAAAAAATAATATATGACGTCTTCATTGAATTTTTTGAAAATCGATTTTTTATGATGATTTTAGATAATTTTTTAAATAATTTTATTTTAAAAAGAGATTAATGAATCTATCCAACGTTATTGATATTTTGATGATTTTATCATAATCTCGATAAGTTAAAAAAATTATAATTTGAAATATTTATATAAATTCATTCAAAGAAAGTCATATAAATGAATCCTAATTTGTTTCTTCGGATCTATAACTTAAAAATCTTCTTATGAACTATATTCTTCAATATCTTTTGATATTAATATATTTTTAGATATACTTTATTTTAAAACTCATGAATGACATAACTTATCACCAAAATTAGAATTTCTTAAATTTGTGATAAGTTAAAAATTAAAAGAGATTTGTATTATCATGAATATTTTCTTAATTTCTTGACTTGACTTATACATTATGGGAATCACATTATTGATCTCTATGATTTTTCTCTTTTTAATAAAAAGAAATTTTATGATCTTGATAATTATAAGTTGAAACTTTTTCTCAAGACCATTCTTTCATTTAATTAAACAAAAGATCATCTAAATGAATTATATGTCATAAGATTTATGTTGGGAAACATTAGCGGGAGCATCATATATGCAGTAGAAATAAAAACAAAAAATTGGTTTTCCATAGAGATCAAATCATCGTACAAAAGATTGGGGTCACGAGAAAAACATAAAAATCAAAAAACCACGATGCGCGAGAGATTGATTTTACCTAGGGAGATCGTATATCCCTGTATTTCCATATCCGGATGGAAAGAATGAAGGAGGTCAAGCGTCCTCATCTCTAGTGGTATCCACACGATGGATCTATATAACAAAACTCTTCTAATATGATCTTGCAACTCTTTCGCAGAGGGAGGGAGGAGAATAGGAGGCAGTGGCTAAAGCTATAGCTTATCAACCATGAGTCTCCCCTCCTATTTATATAGAGTCACCAAAACCCTAGGGCTCCTACCTTAGTGAGTATTAGATCTTCATTCAATTACCCACTAACCTTGCATTATTGGATCTCTATCCAATAATCTTCTTAGGCTTCTAATTGGGTCTCAACCACGGAGCCCATTTGCATAGGGTCTTATCTAATGAGAACAGGGGCTAATTGGATCTCCATTCAATCCTCAATTCACTGAAGCATCCACCATATGTGTATGACCCTCTAGGCCCAATACCGAGCTGGCCATGAGTTACTCTAATCAGAACTCCTTATGATATAATAAATTATTATCTCTATAATAATTCATTCGACTCATCGACTATGGACGTATTAGGCCATTACGCTATAGTCCCCAGACGGTACAAGAGGATCAAATCCATCGGACCTGTCTGTTCACAGTTACCATGTATCTATAATCTCTCATCCAACTAATATCCCAGAGACTTTATATTAGACATGGTATTGTCAGGTCACATACGGAATCAGTTTATCTTGCTTTAATCAGATTCTCCCGTTGAACTCTTTCTCTCTCAATCCAAATGACCCTGGCCAAAGATTTGTCTGAGCAAGCATATACGAGATATTTCTCTTGTGATATCGAGAGTGGATGATCCTTTATTGACATTCAATTGCCTTTGTAAGGTTGCTACCAATCCCGATAACCAGCTGTATCATATCTAGAACTTTCCAAACCTGTAAGTCTGGCGTTAAAGAAATGAGTACTCATATAAGGCTTACTTGGTGTCTCAAGTCAAAGGACCAGATAAACAACTAGGATTATAGAATTATTATCTGACATTAGATATCATCAACCATAAAACATTTCATAAGTGGATTAATCAGTTAACTCATTCTTTAATAAGCACTTGTACTATATCCTTAGTGTCTCTATACAAGTGACTATAAGACCAACTGTCTCCATCATATGGAGTGGTATATAGTATACCGATCTCTCTGGTTATCGCGATGTCCCTCTCGAGTAACCTATGATCGAAATTATTTAAGATATATGTTTAAATGTGAATCGATCTCATTATTGTGATCTCATCATAATCAGATTCCCATTGCATAGAACCAATGACATCACAATATATATACTACATATAATATAATATGAGAATATGCCAATATTAATCATAAATAAAAAGATCAACAACATGTCACATGTGCCATCACTCACATGATTCTCTTGCAGAGCACTTGTAACCAGCAATCTCCCACTTGACCTAAAGTCAATCACCTATGTGTCTGATCCCTATCAAACCCATATGATGCTTAAATATAATCTGAGCCAGCGGTTTTGTTAGTGGATATGCAATGTTATCTTCGGATGGAACTTTTTCCATTGCTATATCTTTTTAGGTCATGATCGCTCTAATCAGATTGAACCTCCTCAGAATAATTCTGATAAGACCTGAGTTCCCTTGCTAGAGCTATCGCCCTATCGCTGTCACAATATATGGGAATCAGTTCCATGCTGCTTGATACGACTCCTATATTATGATGAACTTCTTCATCTATATCCCTTCTTTTGCTACTTCTATCGCAATAATGTATTCTACCTCTATAGTTGAGTCAGTAATAGTATCTTACTTAGAACTCTTCTAGCTTACTGCTCCTCTATTCAGGGTAAAAAAATACCCTGAGTTTGACTTGCTATCATCAATGTCAAACTAGAAACTCGAGTCCATGTAGCCCTTAGCTTGGAGGCTACCTCCTCCATATACTAGTAAAAGATCCTTAGTCCTTCTCAAGTACTTAAGGATACACTTTACTACCTTCTAGTGTTCTAAATCTGGATCTGTCTAAAATCTGCTTATGACACTCAAAGCATATGCTATACCAGGCTTAGTACATAGCATATCATATATGATAGACTTTACTGTTGAGGCATAAGGTATTTTATCCATATATATCCTTTCTTCAGAAGTCTTTGGGACATACTCCTAGAAATTGATATTTCATGTCTCATCGGTGTGAGACCTCTCTTAGAATTCTTCATACCAAATCTTTTGACAATGGAGTATATATACCTGGACTAGGATAAGTCAAGCATCCTCTTAGATCTATCTCTATAGGTCCAAATCCCAAAATATAGGATGCTTCCCCTAAGTCTTTCATGGAGAAGTTTCTAGATAGCCAAGTCTTTACTATGGAGAGCATTCCTATATTATTCCCAATGATTAGGATGTCATCCATATACAACACCAAGAAGGAGATAGCACTCTCACTTACCTTCCTGTACACAGAAGACTCATCTTCATTCTTAACGAAGTCATAAGATCTGATCGTCTCATCAAATCTTATGTTCTAACTTCGAGAAGCTTGCTTTAGTCTATAAATGGACTTAAGTAACTTGCACACTTTATCTGGACTCTCTCTAGATAGCCAAGTCTTTACTATGGAGAGCATTCGTATATTATTCCCAATGATTAGGATGTCATCCATATACAACACCAAGAAGGAGATAGCACTTACCTTCCCTGCATACGTAAGACTCATCTTCATTCTTAACGAAGTCATAAGATCTGATCGTCTCATCAAATCTTATGTTCTAACTTCGAGAAGCTTGCTTTAGTCTATAAATGGACTTAAGCAACTTGCACACTTTATTTGGACTCTCTCTGGATATGAATCTCTCTAGTTGTATCATATACACCTCCTCATCGATGTTGCCATTGATGAATGTCATTTTAACATCGATCTGCCAGATCTTATAGTCATAGTGTGGTGCAATGGCCAAAAAAATTCTAATAGACTTAAGCATGACTACAAGTAAAAAGGTTTCATCATAGTCAACTCCTTGTCTTTCCTTTAGCTACTAGCCTTGCGTTATAGGTCTTCACCTTTCTATCTACTCCGATCTTCTTTTTAAAGATCCATTTGCAACCGATGGGTATGATACCCTCAGGTGCATCTACAAGGTTCCAAACCTTGTTAGAGTACATGAAATTCATCTCAGAATTCATGGTTTCTTGTCACTTCCCGGAGTCTATACTGATATGTCCCAAATATCTTTCAGGAGGGTGAGATACTCTGCTAGACCTATGCAAAGTTAAAATTTGTATGTTAGGTACCTAAATAGACTTGAGCTTTGAAATGGTGCTTGAGCTAGGTTCTTCAACCTCATTCAATTCTATCTCACCCCTACTATTTCCACAAAGAATGTGTTTCTTCGTAAGGAACACAACTCTCTTGGCAATAAAGACCTTTCGGTCCTCGGGATGATAGAAATAATACCCTAAAGTCTCCTTAGGGTATCCCATGAATGTGCACCATTCCGTCCTTAATTCAAACTTGTCGGGGTTGTGTCTTCTAACGTAGGCAGGACAGTCCCAAATCTTAACCACCTTAAGATCAGGCTTCTTTCCTTTCTGTATCTCATACGGTGTAAACACTACCAACTTTGATAGAACTCTATTCAGAAGGTAAGCTACAGTCTCTAGAGCGTTCCCCTAGAATGAGGGGTAGGTCGGTGAAACTCATCATGAACCACTCCATATCTAACAGTGTACGATTATTCCTTTCCAATACACTATTGAGTTGAGGTATATAAGGAGATATCCACTGGGATAGAATCCAATTATCCCTGAGAAAATGAATAAACTTCGTACTCAAGTACTCTCCTCCTCGATCTGATCAAAGAGTCTTAATATTTTTTCTAATTTGGTTCTTCACCTCATTCTTATATTCCCTGAATTTCTCAAAGGCCTCAGATTTGTACTTCATCAAGTACATGTGTCCATACCTAGAGAAAACATCAGTAAATATAATGAAGTATGAGTAACCACCTATAGTTTGAGTCAACATGAAACCACATACATCACTATATATGAGATCTAATAACTTAGTGGCTCTCTCTCCAGTTCCACTCCCACGAAGGCAAGGTTCGCAAGTTGCATATGACTCATAATCAAATGGATCTAAGTATCCATCTTTCAGCAACTTTTGAATTCTTCCCTTACATATATGACCTAGCCTATAATGTCATAGGTATGCATTATTCATCTCATCTCTTTTTCTCTTAGACATATTTATATTCATGATGTATGGAGAAGTGTCTAACACATATAAGCCATTTATAAGGGTCCCTTTAGTGATGATCCCATCATCCATAATTATTAAATAACTATTATTCTTAAAAACTAATTTATATCCATTAATTATCAAATAAGAGATGAAAATAATGTTTTTAATAATGGAAGTGATAAAATAACATGCATCTAATACAATAATAGCTCTACTAGGCATATGTAGGATGACCTCCCCATTAATAATTATTGCAACTCTTGCTCCATTGCCCATCTTGAGGTCCATCTCGCCTCTGGCCAATCTCCTAGGTCTTGCCAGAACCTGTAATAAATTACAGATCTGGTAAGCACTCTCGGTATCTAATACCTATGTGTTATCATAAAAATTTGACAAGTGGAGACTGATCATGAATATACTTGAAGCTTCTATAAGCTTCTGTTTCGCCTTATCTGCAAGGTAGTCCTTACAGTTCCTCTTCCAATGTCCATCTTGGCCGTAGTGGAAGCATTGTCCTTTATCCTTTGTCGGGTCTTTCTTGGCAACTTTTACCTTACCCAGTTTTTCTTTGCCCTTACCCTTCTTCAGGGTCTTGCTGGCCTTTCTTTTTTTTTTTGTCTCACCAATATAGAGAACTGGCGTCTCCATCTTAATGGCACTCTCAGCTTCCCTCAACATATTGAGGAGCTCAGGGAGAGTTACCTCAAACTTGCTCATGTTAAAATTCATGATAAAGTGAGAAAATGAATATAGTAGGGACTGAAGTATATCAACGCACAGGTTATCCTCTATGACTATTCCTAGACCTGTGAGTTTTTCAATCCACTCTATCATCTTTAGGACATGGTTTTCAACGGATGTCCCTTCTGTTATCCTGGCTTGGAAGAGTCTCTTAGATATATCATATCTTTGAGTTCTTCCCTATTTCTCAAATAGTTGGTGGAAATGAAGAATGATAGAATTTGCATCCATGCTTTCATGTTACCTTTGTAACTCAGGGAGTCATGGAGGCCAACATGTAATATTTTACCAATACAAAATCATCTATATACTTCACATGCCGAGTGATCTCATCCTCACTTGCCCCTTCTTCCAATGTGGACACAATTGTATTAAGGACGTATACGATTTTCTCCGTAGTGAGAATAATTCTCAAATTATGGAGCAAATCCATGTAGTTTGGACCAGTGAGGCGATTAACATTAAGTATGCTACGCAGGGGGTTTGCGAGTGACATATTTCTAACAAACAAGATATAGCAAAAATAAATAACATGTAGATTTTATAGAAAATACTAATTAAGATATGGACTTTTATCTTAATGTACTCCCATTATTTTCCTAGCGAATCACGCGACACCCTCGACACGTAAGATGAAAGTCTTCGGCAGACTCCTAGTCGGGATCATAATCCAATTGGCTTCTTAGTGCAACCTTGAGGGATTCGACCAATTACACTAAGCCCAAAAGGTAGACAACTCTTGCCATTCACAACTCCTTATGATTCTCGTCATGTTCAACCTCTGAATCATCATGGTCTCGACTACTTGACTAACCATAAAGTTCGATTAAGTCATCACCATCGTTACAAGATGAGTCTGATTCGATGGATATACTCTCGACTACTCGACCAAGTCATATTATATCCTCAAGTCACCAGTGACATTTATATGTCGTAGGCAAGAACTCGATCACGTAGATAGGTGAGCCTCGAGTGACTTGATCCACTCCACCTATGTCGTGATTCAATTTCTTCCTATAATGATGGAAGGTCATGTAGGTTAATCTTATTACCTCATGCTTACCAACTTACTATTATCGTAGGAAGGGTTTTTGTTTCGTATCGATCTCCTAATATATCGTGTCACACACATACATATTTAATATATATCTACATCATATGCAAATATATATACATATATCTAGTAGGTGTATAACACATCACATTTGCGAGCCACACTAGATGATCATGAGCCATTACCTAATATGATTAAGCCCGAGCCAATGGGCTTAATCACTCACAATAGGATCTATGTGTTCATCGGTGCATCTACATACCATGTGATTGTTGATCTCGTTATCATCGGTTTCGTTGAATCGTCGCATCACCATGCATTATGATCTCCCACCACAGCATTATGAGTCCCGCTGTCACCTCCATGCTCCTGCCGCACCTCTTCATGTAATTATAAATAATCAAAAGCACGTAGGCCTGATAATAAATAAGAAAAACAAAAGCTCGTAGGCCCCAATAATAATAATAATAATATAATCATAATTACACGTATCACAACATATGGCTTATGATCATCCATCTACATCCTATATCATATGTATATCATATCACATGTAGGATTACTATATATATAATTATTAATTAAACTATTTAATTAATTATTTTTTTAAAAATCAGAAAATGTTTAGAATTTCTATATTATTATTAAGGGTATTTTTATAATTTTGGATAAGAGGACAGTCCTCGAAATTTTTAAAATTATTGAGGGAATATCGAGAATTCTGTACACGAGGACAATCCTCAAAATTTCTTGAATTTAGAAGGGCAAAATAGTCCTTTTTCCAAAAAGAATGCCCTAACCCCTCTTGCCCCCTCTGTGTTGAGTGGGAGCCCTATAGTTAGCCGCCCTTGTGGGCGCCACGCTGCAAGTGGCTATGCCCACGAGCGGTTGTTGCCCCTGCGAGCTAGCTCTGGCAGCATCTAATCGCCCCCTTGCAGGAGACCTTGGCCACAGCTGGTCGCCCCTTTGTAGGGGAACTTGACCACAGTCGGTCGCCCCCTTGCAGGTAGCTAGGCCATGGTCGATCGCCCCTACAGGGGCCCTGGTCGTGGCCAACCAACCCTACAGATGGCTTAGCCATAGTCGGCTACCCCCTGTCCTCACTGCGTTTGGTGCAAAAACATAGCAAGAACATGTAGAACGATTCTATGTGATTCAATCTCATCACATGCAATTTAAAACCAATCTTTCACACAAAAACCTTGGCTTTGATACCACTATTGGGAAATCTCAACAGGAGCATTACATGTACAACGAAAATCAAAACAATAAACTAGTTTCTTATGCAGATCAAATCATTGTGCAACAAATTGGGGTCATGAGGAAAACACAAAAATAAAAAAATCATAATGAGTGAGAAATTGATTTTACCTAGGGAGATTATATATTTATGTATTTCCAGATCTGGATGGAGACAATGAAGGAGGTCAAGCGTCCTCCAATCTAGCAGTATCCACATGATGGATCTCTTCAGTAAAACTCATCTAATTTGATCTCGCAACTCTTGTGCAGAGGGAGAGAGGAGAATAAAAGGTGGTGGCTAAAGCTATAGCCTATCAACCATGAGTCTCTCCTCCTATTTATAGAGAGTCACCAAAACCCTAGGGCTCCTGCCTTAGTGGGTATTAGATCTTCATCCAATTACCCATTAACCTTACATTATTGGATCTTTATCCGATAATCTCCTTAGACCTCTAATTGGGTCTTAAGTAAGGAGCCTATCTGAATAGATCTCATCTAATCTGAATAGGGACTAATTGAATCTTCATCCAATCATCTATTCGTTGAAGCATCCACCATATGTATGTGACCCTCTAGGCCCGATACCGAGCTGGCCGTGAATCACTCCCATCAGAACTCCCTTTGATATAATGAATTATTATCTCCATAATAATTCACACGACTCATCGACTATGGACGTACTAGGCTACTATGCCATAGTCCCTAAACGGTATAGGGGGATCAAATCCATCGAATTTGTTTATCCATTATTACCGTGTATCTATAATCCCGTATCCAACTAATATCCCAAAGACCGTATATTAGACATGGTACCGTCATGTCACATACAGAATCAATTTGTCTTGCTTTAATCAGATTCTATCGGAGAAATCTTTCTCTCTCAATATGAATGACCCTGGCTAGAGATTTGTCTTTGCAAGCACATACGGGATATTTCTCTCGTGATACTGAGAGTAGATGATCCTTTATTGACACTCAATTGCCTTCATAAGGTTGGCTACCAATCTCGATAACCAACTGTACCAGATCTGAAACTTTCCAAACCTCTAAGTCCGACATCAAAGAAAGGAGTACTCATACAAGACATCATTGGTGTCTTAAGTTAAAGGACCAGATACATAATTGGAATTATGGAATCATTGTCTGACATTATGTATCATCAACCATACAGCATTCCATAAGCAGATCAATCAGTTAACTCATTTTATAATGAGCACCCGTACTATATCCTTAGTGTCTCTACACAAGTGGCTATGAGATCAGCCGCCTCCATCATATGGACGGGTATATAGTACACTGATATGTCTAGTTATCTCAATGTCCCTCTTAAGTAACCTGTGATCGAGATTATTTAAGATCTATATTTAAAGGTAAATCGATCTCATTATTGTGATCTCATTACGATCTGATTCCCATTGCATAGAACTAAGGACATCATAATATATATGCTACAGATAACATAATGTAAAAATATATCAATATTAATCATAAGTAAAAAGATCGCACAACATGTCATATGTGTCATCACTCACGTGATTGGCTTGCTAGGCACCTGTAACCAATAATTTATACTAAATGAATTAAGATTATTTAATCCCCTAAGACTCTTTTTTATTATTTATAACCAAAAGGGGGAGAAAGAAAATCACAGGCATTTCTATTTATTTTGAATATTTTGCAAGTGTTTTTGATGATTTTGATTATTTAAAATTGAATGAGTTTTTGTCTATATTATGATTTTAATTTCTCAAAATTATAACTTGAAATCTTTTATGAATCAAAATATCTTATTATATGTTCTCATATTATTTAAAAGGAGATTTTTATATAAATCATTATCTTGACAACTTGAGATTTCTTATGCATTAATCATTTTTATTTATTTTTCCTATGATTTATCTCTTGATATTCATAGTTTATCTTCAAGAATTATATATCTTATCACCATGTTATTTTTTCTTGATATATTTCATGTGATAATTTTAAAAATGACGTAATAAAAAAAGTTTTGCACTATTGTAACCATCCCTTCTTTTTGACGATGACAAAGTGAGAGCAAAACTTATTAGCTTGCATAATGTCAAATTGCTAACTTGAACATTGCAAATGAAGCAAAAATTTGCTAGCTTGCACTTATCAAAAAAGAAGAAAGAATTCATTAGCTTGCATGTTCTAAAGTAATAAAAAATTTGTTAAATAGCTTTCATATATAAAAAACTTACTAATTACACTTCTCTTTTTGTTGATGACAAAAGGGAAGAATGTATGATGATGTAAAATCATGTATGATGATCATGCATGTAATGATGTTTTTGGAAATCTACATGAAGATAATGATTTGTTATTGTTCGGATTTATTTGCTATATTTTCTTGAAATTTATATGAGAAAGATTTATTGAGCTCATATTCGAAATATTCTTTTCAAATTTTCTATCTACAAGATTGAGGTTCAAAGCTAGGAATGCTAGATCATGAAAATATATGAATTGCTAATCTAGATTTCATGAGATTAAGCTTTATGTGATAATTTTTTTGAAAACTTAATACATGTTCTTTATCTTATTATTCACAAAAGAGGAGAAAATTTATATTATGTTTTGCTATTTTATGAATTTATTTGCTACGCTTGAAATTACATGAGATGATTTTAAATGCATGAATAACTCCTAAAAAAATTTTAATCTCCTTGAATATCTTGGACTTTTGAGCTCATGTTTTAAATTCACCTCTACAAAATTCAGAGCTATATTTAATGATATTTTACAAATTCTCCCTATTTTTAGGTCCTTTTTCAAGAGAAAGAAAATTCTTTATGACTCATATTGTAACTTAAAAAGGGGGAGCAAAAATTCATGTGTCTTAAAATCCTTAGTCCCATATTTCACCTTTTTGTTGATGACAAAGGGGGAGAAATATACATTGATGACACATGATATTGAGAAATATACATTGATAACACATGATGATATACATTGATGATACATGATATTGATGATATACATTGATGATATATGATATTAATGATATACGTTGATGACACTTGATATTGATGATATACTTGGATATCTTGGATATTGATGCACAATCTTTTTGAAACTCATGATTCGATGACTTACTGTAACTTTGTATTGAAATTTACTTGGAATGTTGATTACTTAAAAATACTTGAAATTTAAGTGTGTGTGATTCTCTTAAATTTAAGTGACATAGATTTAGAGGGAGTTAGGATTAACTCTTATCATCAATTGATTGTCATCATAAAAAAGGGAGAGATTGTTAAATCTCATATTTTGATGATAAAATCAATTGATGAGTTATTGATTAACATATGTTGTTAGAGTTGATTGATACAGTATTAACTATGACAAAGAGAATATGACAATCAGAGGTTTGGTCAAAGTCAAGTCCATGTATCGGGCCGAGGTTCGGACAATGCGGTTAGAAACTTACCAGGAGTGCATCGGGAGCTCACTGAGGGTATCAGGAGTTTTCCAGGATAGCACAAAGGAGTTCGCCAGTGGAAGACCAAGACTCGCCAGAAGACTATCGAAGGTAGCCAAAAGGCTTGCTAAGAGTTGGGAAGGTCTCGAAGTGGATGTGTTGGCCATTATGATTATAATTACTTAAGTCATAGTTAGCATCATGTAGGTTTAACCATGATAGAAGAAGGAGTTACAGATCAGTCATGGACCTAGGATTAAGCTTAGGCATCATGCCAAAGTTTCAGATGATGTGGTGAAAGCTCGTCGAGCGTTCGCTAGGACTTCGTCGAAGGTATCGGGAAGATTGCTAGGAAGGTATCGGGAAGATCACTAGGACTTCTGATTTTGTTTTACTCTTTGAAAGTAAGGTTTTTACGTCGAACGCTTCATTTACGATGTCGCTTATCTTTCCGATTTTCTTACTCTTTCTTAAGTAATTTATAAGTAAGTAATTTAGCAATCTTCTTTTCATCATTCACTTACTTTACTTGAATGAAAATCTTTAGATATTCTTATCTTACTTAAAGTGAAATTTTTTATTTAAAATAAGAATTTACACTTGCACTAATTCCCCCACCCCCTAGTGCCAATTGATCATAACATCTCAAATGTTAGAAAATATTATATAAAGCCATCACTTTTTTATGAATATTAAAAAATAACCAAAAATAAAGAATAGCACATAATTCATAAAAATATTGGAAATATTTCCTAAAATAGAAAACTAATGACATAGGTTCATCTCAGTCCAATTTAAGTATTTTTAAAAAATTTTAGATCTATTAGATTAGTTCTTCAATGCCATATACTGTTATTAGACTTTGGGCAAAAATAATGCATCTTATACTAGGAATTATTTTTTTCCTTTGTTAAGTATTGTCCAACAATGCATAATGGAAAATTTTTCGCATATAAATACAAATTTGCTCATCTTGATAAGGCATGCATGCCATGTTTGGTCAACTTGATCAAGATAAACCTTCTTGATCAACTTGATGAAAGATAAGTCTTCTTGTATGAAATAATAACTCTAGATCTTTTAAAATATCAATAATAATTATATTTGGAGTATAATCAATATTTATTATAACTTAAATTTTGATTTGATGAGAACTATTGTATTCATTATGATCCGCATTGATAAATTACAATCACACTCTTTATGAAACTCGATAATTTGAAAAATATCAATTCCACCACCAGCTACTATCCTCCATCGGCAAACAAAAATTTTGTATTTTTTTAATCTTATAACTTTTAGCTGTAACATGTTTAATTTCAAATTTCTTCAAATGACATAGCTTTTCAAGACTTTTTGAAATTTGGCCCTATCTCAAAACACTTGTACGAAGATATTAATTGAGTTAGAAAATAATATTATTAAAAAATAATAAAATAACTTTAATATCATTCAAATATCATAGTTAACCAATAAACATATTATATGAACAACCATCAATAAACACCTGGTGTGTTTGACAACATACCATCATCTTGGTTACAATCGTATTTAGCAAATATTTGTTCAATATTATCATATATTTTTATTTAAAATAACTCGGTGACCAATAACATTTAATACATCATAAATATTAAGGTTTATATTATCTTGGACCTATTCTTGTAATCTTTCTTTAATAATTTTATTTTTAAAAATATCATCACTATCATTATCTTCGTCATAAAAAAATGGATCATTCAAGCTATTTGATAAATAATTTCCACATAAACTTGATATCTCACCTAATATATTATCTTTCAATATCATCAACTAAACATATTTATTCGGGAATAGGATCCACCCTACAATGAGATCATTGGATAATATTTTTAAACCAATATAATAGTAAAATAGGTTATAACATACTGGCTTCATGAAACTACAATATGTACATATATTTTTTGAAAGACATTAATATAGTTGCATGATTTTTGTCTTCTTGATTCAAGAAGAAAAGAAAACATAAAGAACAAGGAGATAAACAAGAAGAACAATAACAATCCACATATGAAAACAAAAGAGAAAACAGAAAAAATGAGATGGCCAGCAAGAAAAGTGACAAAAGAGAAATTTTTTACTTCTTCATTGAGATCAACATTCATATGATGATAGCAACTTATCGTATACTAGACCGACCACTTTGTAGGCCATTTTAAACAGAGAAAATATTAAACCAGCAGTGAATTATATTAATATGAACGGGTCAACAAAGTCTTATTGAACAGATAGTCCAAAAGTCACTGTTTTGGATGAAAAGATAATGACTTGGATGTCTAGGGTAAAAGGATAAAATAGCTGTGGTGATGTTCGAGTATTTTCTTTGAAAAGTCGGAATATTTTATTTTAAAAAAATTCACCTAATTTTTATTTGAGCTAATTTTATATTATTAATTTGCGCGGACGCGAAGCATCATGCCGAATGCTTCCCGCTGGGGAAACTGACAAATATAAGTCATCTCTCGGTGCTTCGCTACTGCATCGAGCTCAAACAAATAAATACCACCCTAAGCCAAAATTCGTCTCCACGCCCATCATTTTTGCTGCTGAATGACTTGATCAAGTAACGGGTGGCTTCTCCTCCCCCCTTCGTTCGAAAATCCTCAACAAATCGAATTCCCCTTTCTTCCTTCTTCTTCAGATGACATAGCCTTCTTGCTCCCAATTCGTCTGAGGAGATGGAGAGGAACGGGAGCAGCGGGTGCCCGGAGATGGCGTTCCGGTACAACGGGACGCTGTGCGCGTGCAACCCGGGCCGATACCTGGTGAACGGGAGCTGCGCGCTGTTCGAGACAGGCGGCGACTGGGTGGTCAGCTCCGGGGTGTCGCCCTCGCCCACCTTCCTCACCACCGTCCTCCCCATGGACTCCATCAAGCGCTTTACGCAGTCGCAGGCCGTGCTGCTGGAGGCCACCTTCGTGCTCCTCCTCGTCTGGCTCGCCTTCTGCCTCGCGCTGCGCTTCACCAGGTCCGATAACCGTCGCAACTTCTGGTTCCGGCTCCGCTGGTGGATCAGCCGCTTCGACACGTTCTACGATACCAAACATTGGCTGGTCAGCATATCTTTTTCATTTTTCACCTCTAATTATGTAGGTCGGAAACCTCAGATGCGTGTTCATATTCTATCTTCTGAATCTAATAATTTGATGTCTGCAACTGTGATGAAGTCAGGTTTGTTACAGAGTAAGACTACCTCAATCTGTCTGGTATGCACCTGACTATTTGGTTCTTGCTTTTCCCCTAATACTATGATGGAGTTTGTTGGCAGAAGTGGCATGTTCCCTAGTCACTTTGGACGACAGATTTAAGGATTAACCTGAAGAGTTTGCAGATTGCAATGAAATAAATGGACATTACTGTGCAGCTTAAGCTGCTATAAACAACTACCATCCTTTGGAGCCTTGGGTCTTGATGAAAAATATCATAAAGGAGGGAGACTGCTATTGGCAATCCCCTTTTTGCTATTGGCAGCCCCCTTACTTGATAAACCACATAAAGAAATAATAAAATATAATTTTACAAAATACAACCCCCCAATTATCAATCATACAATTATTTTCCACAACCACTCAATTACCATTACATTGTATAACACATTTCATCCGCCAGTCAATCATTCCTGCGAGCATCGACATCGGAACCCTTGTTGCATCCCCTTTGGCGATTAGGGGAAGAAAAAGAGGTTGTATGGAAGGAGTGGGAAGAGTTCATTAGAATTAAGTGATAAGTTGAGGGCATTTATGTCCATTTATTGAGGGGTATCTTAGGAATATATAGCAAAAAGGAGTCGCCAATAGAAATAAGGAGTAGTTTAACCATAGGGTTAGGCTGAAAGTGTAATGACTGAAAAGTTGCCTTGTTACCAAAAAATAGTTGAGATTGACTATGGTTAGGCTGAAAGTGTAATGACTGAAAAGTTGCCTTATTACCAAAAAATAGTTGAGATTGAAAGGCTTCTGTTAACATTGTTATTTTAATTTGTTGAAATGTTGAACCAGAGAATTATTTCGTGTAACTGCATTAAGCTTTTAAAGTGTAACTCATGAATATTAGGGCTCAGCATAACACAATATGGACTAGAAATTAAAGAGTACAAGGGCATTGATAGTATTGTGTGATAATTCTATGCCCCTTAAATTGAAAAAAAATATGATAATTTTTAACCCGGCCATACTTCCTAGATCAAAGTGTTGGACAATTTTAGAACATATGTAGAAAGTTTATGTAGCCAAGATAAAATGTTGAGATGAGTGTATGAACTTACTAGAAAATATGAAGGAATGTTTTTATTCACTAATAATAAACTGTGGCCCTGATAGAAGATAAAATAAGAGAAAACCATTTAAGATGTCATGAACATGTCCAAAAAAAACTGATGATGTTGTTATTAGATAAGATACTCAGAATTATTGGTGTGAGAAGATATAGAAATACCAATAAAAACTTCACTAACAGATCACAAAGAGATCTGAGTGCACTTCACATAACTACAATATTGCTTTATACAAGGATTAAAGATTCAGTTACAATATCGATTCCTGGACTGGGCAAGTATGGTATTGGTATGCACCCTGTACAGACCAATCAGTTCTGACTGAACTGTTTTTGGTTCAGTTTCTATTAATAAAAAAACTCTTTTTGTAGATGGAACATTTTCTAGTATCACTTTGGTCATTCCTTTTTGATATAGGATGACAACAAGGTGGTGATAAAAAGGAAAACAGAACTGGGTGGAACATTTTCTGTAGCAAGCTGGATACTCTTTGTTGGTCTATTATCTGCGTAAGTGACACATGACTTTCTCTACTTGAATATGTTCTTTCAAGGCTTATTGATTTATCAATCATGTTTAATTTTTTTATTGAAAAGTTTACACCTGTTTAGCATCACTGTAAGGTGACTCAACTGTTATGACAGGTTGCTGTCTCAGATTATTACCAAGCTGAGCATCGAAGTGCATAGAGTCAGACCTGCAAATGCTCCAGATCTACTTTCATTTGTCAATGACTTGGAATTTAATATAACCACTATTTCTAGCATGAGCTGTTCTCATTTACGTGGCCTTGATTCCCTGGTGATTGGAACTCTTGGTTCTGTTGACCACAGAGTTTATCCTTTGTCAATGTATGTAGAATATAATTGCCAAAACACAAGCAGTGGTCCTACTGTATCTCTTAAATGCAACAGTTGTCAGATTCCTCGAAGAAATCATTATATTTCATGGCAGTTTGTTGACCTCCCAAATGATCCTGCTATTGCTGTAGGTTTCCGGTTCAACCTTTCAGCAAAGGACCATGCTGATGGTAACCATGTTAGCTTTGTCACTGGTACAATGATATCAGATACATACACAAATGATAAGCCCAAAACCTTCAGAGGGCCAGATGTGAATGTATTGAGGATCCATTTGTTTCTTCAGGCATATAACAATTTGAACAACTTAAAACTCATACAGCCTCTCTTTCATGACTTTATCTCTGGATCATCTTTTTCTGAAGCTAGTGATCTCCAAGCTTCCCTTCAAGGTTCGAGGAATGGTTTAGTCAATACTACACTTTACATCAGTTATCTTTCTGATTATATTGTGGAGATCAACAAGGAAAATCTGACGGGAATTGGTAAGATAGTTATCTTTTGTATATGTATTTAAATGTTTTTTGATAAATTATCCATGCATGTTTCTGAACATCTCCCTTTTGTTTAAATCCTGCTGGAAGCTAACCACTTAAAAATATAATGTAAATTGCCCATTTGGTTTTGTAGCTTGATATATGTCATCATTATGGTTAGATGTAATGTCTTTCTTGTTTCCTTTCAATATGGTGAAATTATTCAGAATTTACTGTGCACTTCCATGAATGGGATGCAGATTTTCTTGCATCCTTGGACATTCAAGATAGCATGGAAAAATCCTACTAGTTTTAACTTTTAAAATATTAAAATCAGGGCTTCAGGGTGATTACAAGGAGGATTGTCTAAAAATATCTCTTTTACTAGTTGAAGAAATATGAATGCCAACTGCTGGTAAACAACTTTTACTTCAGATGTAAAATCAACTTCCTTCTAGGATTATGGATTTGTACAAATTTGTAGTATTTGGATTTTTGTATAAGCTAACAAATATTTTCATGAAATTTTTATCTAAATTTGAAGAATCAGAGATAAAAGAACTTTATATGGAAGGATGGTGGAACTAAGTAGAGGGACCTTGGAAGTGGGTCAACATTTTCTCAATGGTAGTTTGGCTTTGCCCCTTGAATCAGAGTTTCAGATGTAAAACATGGAAAAGATGTAAAACCTAATGCATAAACACAATAAGGCCAGGAAAAAGCAATTTAGGTAAAGTATGAGTGTAGAAATTTATTCTTTTAAATAATTTGCAGCATAGTTTCTTTTAACTTTCCAAGAACCTGAGAGATTACTTGAACGGATGATTACAATGAAAGCTAGATAAACTAGGTATTGTTTGAAATAAAAAAAATTAGTCAGTCAAATAAATTACATGAATAGCATAATTTCTGTAACTTATCAAAAACTTTATAGGTGACTTAATTATCTTGATAAAATTGTTTTAGTGCATAAAGTCAAAGGTTTATAACTGGCACCTTTGCCCATGATTGTACCAAAATCTTGTCTGATTGGTATAGGTACCAACTGTGCAGTATGGTATGCTTTAGTAGACCACTGATGATATAAAAATTTCTAATATGTCAGCATCGATAGGTACAGTTAGTACCCTCTACGGACTAGTATGGTGCAATTATTATGCTGCAGTTTTTTGAAACTATAGTAAAGTCTATAAATAGTTTCAAATTTAGTGTTCAAGAGTTCACTTCTAGGCCACTGGGATTAATATAACTGACATGCTAGCTCCATAGTTGAACTTAAAAATTGGTGGACTGCCTATTCAATTGTATAAAAGGTTCATTCAGCCAAAATTGAACATCTTGTTGATATATAGATATTGAACAATTTTGTAAGCTGGTAAGGTCAATGGAGGGTTGCTAGAGCTGAGAAATTGGTGGAGACTGGGACCCTACCTGCTGACAGCGAATAGTGTGTGTCACAGATAATGCCCCAGAATTTTGAAAGGGGTGGGTGGGAATATATGGGGTTTGGAATCTTTTTAAGTATAAGTTCTAATCATAGTGGAAGATAACAGCAAAATAGATGGCATAATTTAACTCCGTGTGGTTAAAAATTTCTAGCTATTCGGTAAAATTCTTTAAGTTCCTTTTTTTAGTTTTCATTTATTTATGTTCTACTAGCTTTTGTCTTCTTTATGTTTCTCTTATGTTTAATTTATTTTATTACCTTGTTCAAGTCGTTTATTTCCTAAGCATGTTAGTAATAATGTTGCTGAGAGTTTTGACCACAAAATAAGCATTATATATCTTTGATAACTCCATCATAGGCTTGAAACAACCACTAAAAGCATTGGTGAATAAAAAAAGCTTAATGTTGACTTAGCAAACACTTACTAAGCTTAATTCTCCTCGAATAGGCGGATCCATTTTCCTTGTCCATCTCATTTTCTTTTGATAATAGGACTCCTTAGAATTGTCAATTGTTTTTGTTTATTGTATCGATGACCCTAGTTAAAAAGTATTGATCACTATCTTATGTCTTATCTTAAGTTCATTAATCATGGAATTAAGTCTGACATTAAAGTAGGGACTGAGATGTAGACCACATGATGGAGAATCATCTGCCTTTATAAAGGATTTCGGAAAAGTTTATTCTAGATAAAGAAATCAACAAAAAGTCATCAATTAGTTGGTCTAGAAACTCTAGAAGTTGTATGGAAAATTGAAGAATGCTTTGGGTTTTCTAGGTGCTAACCTTGGGACTTTACTTTTGTATTAAGTATACTCTTGTATTAAGTGAACTCATTTTCTTCTAAGTTGTAATAAGTTGTTTTAAATCTGTTTACGTCTCCTAGAAGTCACATTTCCTTTCTTAAAAGCATATAAATTTCTTACGAGCTTACTCCTGGGATCATAGACTACATTGATTATACTAAGGCTCCTATGCCCCAATAAATCTTGTCAATAGATGAGACACTTCATGAATGAAAAGGAATTGCATCTTCTCTTCTAGTCTATTTCTCTCCTTTCTAATCTCTAACATCTAATCTCACTTCTCTCTTTCTCGCCTGTCTAATCTCTAATCTCACACCTCTCTTGCTCTCTCTCTATTTCTCTACCCTATTCTACATTACCACATTCTCAATAGCCTAATCATTGGTATTAAATCTCATTATGCATAACTAGTAGAAACTTTGGATACCTTAATTATGGTTTTAACTTCTAAATCATAATACCAGACACCATACCACCATAGGTGCAATATAAACTAGCATATTGGTCAACAATGTGAATGGGTTGGAGGATACACCAACACCAAGAAGCAATTGCAGAAGGAGAAAATGTGGAGGAGAAGAGGAGGAAAACAAGCAGAACAGGAGAAGGGGAGAACGAGGAGGAGAGGAGGAGAAAACCTACTAAGTGGGCAGCAACAGCAGTGGTAGTGATGAACAATGGGCAGTGTCAATAACAACCAGCTGTGACGAGCAGCAGGTAGCAAAAGACAAATCCTAAGAGAACCAGTGACAGATGTAGAAAGAGGTATTGATAAAAAGACAATAATAACAGTGTTAATAAAAAGACAGATAACTGTCGAAAGTCAAAACTTAAAGAAAAAGATAATTTCATGGGGGATGAGAGAGGGAGAGAATGAACCAGGGGTGGGCTTGCTGTAACAAGCCTGAACCGCGCGGAAGCGCAGGTTTTGCAGATTACCTTCTTGTCACGGGCTTAGCTGGTTTTGCCTAAGTCGTGTGGCACCCTTGCGTATCCGTCTGCAAAGGTCAGCCTCCCTCGAAATCTCCTAGGGTCCCTTAGGACCTACAAAAGCGAAAACGGGTCAGAAGAAACCTTTCCTATGGGGTCCACAAGCAATTGCTCTATGAAATACTTTATAAAATCAATACAAATTATAACCATGGACTTTACAAGCTCTGAACGGTTGCACACAAAGGATAATGGTCCATTATAGACCGAAGTCCCCACAAGTGTCTACATGACACAACTTGGATTTACAAGCCGAAATCGGCCACAAAAGCTAATCAAACTAGAGCTACCAAGCCTACTATAAGCCCGCTATTTGCTGTACAAAGTATGTACAAAAACCGAAGGACACGGACAAACTTGAGCATTATACCGAACACCTTATTTATATTTTTGTCCGTGATATTCTCCCCCCTTATTCCTTCGACGTCCTCGTCGCCGCCATAAACGTTGCATCTTTGAATCTTGATCTTCGCCGCAACACGCTCCTTGGCTCCTAACTATTATCTGCCGTTGTTGTTGAGTAGTCGAACTCTGATCTGCCATTCTGCTTCAACTCGCCAACGACTGACTCTTTTGTGGGGTTGGCTGAGCTATGCTGATCCTTGTTGATTTCTGCGGATCCTTCTGGTGAATAAAAAGACCTTCCTTATTATGCATCAGTATTGCAATAGTCTCATGTTACTTAAACTGGATGGATGCTTGTTGGAGCTTTAACGAGCATTGCTTCGCAGACTTTGAAGTTTTTGAGGTCTTTCCTCCACAAGATTCACTCATTGATCCTTCTTCAACTTTAGTTGTAACTTTCAAGTAGGTTCGCATCACTCCCGCTGTCTATTGGCATTTTATTGAGAAATGAAGCGCACAATCTACTCTGAATAGTATTGATCACTAGCGATGAGGATTTGATAACTTTTGTCTTCCATAAGCTTTCCTCGAAAGGTCACTGAATTTGTGTAGAGCTCCTTTGCTGGATAAATAAGAGAATTAGAGTACTAAGTTTCACCCATTCTCTTTGAGTTGAGAAGACAAATGTTACTTGATTTCGCCCGCCTCCTCGAGGTATGAGAACTGGGGTACTTGGTTTCTCCCACTCTCTTGAGTTGAGAAGGCAAAGGTTACTTGATTTCGCCCGCCTACTCGAGGTTGTACTTCATGCATCGAGTTGGTTACTAGCATTTCGCCTGCTTTTTGCTCACACTTCCGAAACACTTGAAGTGTTTGCACTCCTTGTTGAGTTAGCTACTGTAGTTCGCCCTCCCACTGCTATCGAACTTCCGGAATGCAAGAAGTTTTGCCCAAAAAGAGCAAAAGTTTACCCCAACTTGGAATCCCCCAACTTGGAGTAAGTATTTGATAGTTCTGGTCGCCTCTGGGATTGTACCGTCTTCTCCATCATCTTTGTTGCTTACTCCTCTGGAGTAGAAAAGGTACAGTATCGCGTATTGTCTACTTCATTCCTTGGTCGAGCACTCTTGCATCAACCCGAAGTCCCTCACTTTTAGCTATCTTGATGAGAAACCCGTCGACATCAGTTTTATGAAGTTCCTTGGCCTCTGCTCTTCCGCCTTGTTTTGATACTTGGAGTTTGCCTCTGCATTCTCCACCTCCTCAGCCCCTTTTACGGTTAACGCTCTCCCTCCATGAGAGCAAGAGATCGATGACTCCACGGAAGTCCTGCCTTTGCGGTACCATGGTGAAAATTGCTAGCCCATAGCTCTGCTATTTGTTGCCTTGCATCTGCGTTCCTTTCTTCGCGATCGGTAGGTCTGCCTCTATGACACTGTGGCACTCCTTTGAGTCCACCTCCTTTCTGACCGATGCTTTGCTTTTGGGTAGCTAAGCCCCTCTGGACTCATCGTCACTTCCTTGCCCCTTTCGACCACCTGCTTTAACAACTCTATGTTCTCCTAGAAGTTCTCTTTGGTCGATGGAAAGACAGACTGCAACTCTCATGCGTAGCCTCCGCCATCTTGTTGTAGGGCTTGTGCCGATTCTGTTCTCCTTAACTTCCTTGGTCGTTCGCTTACTCGGCTTTGTCCACTGACTTGCCGGGCTCCCTTAAGCGAATATAAGCACTGAAAAAGTCCAACTCTCTAATCGCTCCGATCATACCTCTGTATGATCAAGTACCCTCCATGAGACTCACTGGTACTTGCAATCTGACTTCTCCCTCGGTAGTACACAACCCTTATATGCTGATGACCAAGGCTTTCATCCGATGCAAGATTCGATGCATACACATGGAAGACTTGCCTCTGTGGTACCATAACATTCACTCATTGAATCCATAGTCCTTCTTGTCGTTGTGTTGTTCACCGAAGTGGAGCTCCGAGTAGCTCCTGATCATACCTCTGCATGATCGCGTCTCTCACGGGACATCTCCGTATGTGTTGTATTACTGCGAACTATTCCACCACGATCCGCTGCACCATATCGCCTCCTGGTGACATCTCCATTGCATTCAGATTCTTATGTGATGAACTCGGACTACGATCTCTCTATGTGTGGCCTCTACCAACACATCGTAGGGCCTCCGCCACCTTCGATTGCGTTCGCTCCTTTGGCAATTTACCTTCGTCTACCCATTCTTGGGTCACCGAAGTATCGCTCTAGAACAGTTCATCACCTAGTAGCTTTCGAAGTCCCTATACTTTGTTAAAATTGGTGCACCATTGTCTGGATCCTCCTGGGCCTCTATCCCCCACCAGCACAATCTCCCCTACGCACCACTTCCTTCATGATTACTCGAATAACAGCACTGTGGCATATTCTTCAAGAGTACCCGCCTCTGCGTCCTCTTGCCCCATGCTAAGACCTTCTAATTCCAACTTTTCTTTTGCAAGTTGAATCATCTTAGTTCCTTTGTCAAATGCTTCTATGAGATAAGGTGCATGTGCCTCAAAGCTCCCTTCGTCTTTGGCACCATGCAAAATGAGTCCGCCTCATTAGAATGAAGAACCCATGGAACGATATAATCCCACTCTTGCCTCTACAAGAGTTCATATCCTTGACCTATGTCCAAGGAAAGCTCCGAGCTTCCACTCCATGTTTCCATCTTCTACGTCGACTCCCTTTGTGCGGCTTGGATAATTCACCAAGTTCCACCCAAGTTGCTCTGTCTCTCGATTTGCATTGAGTTTATGGTGGCCCTCATGCCCACCATTCCATGGGCCAGTCCTCCGTTGAGTTCGATTTTCACATTGACTCTAAGTATGCCTTTGTATTATGTTGTCATTGCCGCTCCCCCACTTGATATCGCAATGCATCCACCAATGCATTTCTTCATTCGAGATCATGCAACGACTTCTCGCTGCTCGCTCAATCCGTCGAGCTTTGTGGAGATACTGTCTTGAGGTACTCCTCCTCAACATGTGCAGTCTGCTACACATGATTCTCCCTCTAGAGAACCATGACCTATCCCTCCTAGATATTTATACTGTTAGAGCAACTTTCCTTTTTGTATTCTTTCCTCTGGAAGTTTCGGAGACCACCATCCCCTTGAATTATTCCGTTTTACTGAACAATCTGTGCATTGTTCTGCCCCCTCGCGTAAATGCGCTTGTTAGATTGCGACTCTTCGCCAATACAGCCCCCGCTGCACCCTTCAAGGCCTAGCAATGTGCTGAACTTGTTGCACACTGTAGTCTCCTACGGATGTATCCATTCCATGTTGTCACATATAAAAATATAAACAAGGTGTTTGATGTAATGCTCGTGTTTGTCCGTGTCCTTCGGTTTTTGTACATTCTTTATACAACAAGTAGCGAGCTTGCAGTAGGCTTCGCGGCCCTTGTTTGGTTAGCTTTGTGGTCGGTTTCAGCATGTAAATGAGAGCTGTGTCATATAGGCACTTGTGGGGACTTCGGTCTGTAATGGACCATTATCCTTTGTGTGCAACCATTCAAAACTTGTAAAGTCCATAGTTGTTATTTGTATTAGCTATATAAAGTGTTTGCTAAAGCTGTTGCTTGTGGATCCCGTGGGAAGTGCTTCCTATAACCAATTTTCTCTTTTGTAAGTCCTAAGGGACCCTAAGAGGTTTCAGGGAGGCTGACATTTGCGGATGGACTCGTAAGGGTGCCGTACGACTTAAGCAAAACTAGCTAAGTCCGTGATATTTTGGTATCAGAGTAGGACAAGAACACGTATAAGCACTTGCCATGTAAACGTGGGGGACCTAGCTGGACTGCGTGGAGGGCAGCCAACATGCGTGACCGTTTGGGAGAAACGGACATGGAGATGTAGGGAAAGGAGTCGCTCAGAGGAACGGGCATCCTTGATTGACATTCAGAGGAATGACCAACACTTTGCGCGAGAGGCACAACGAGGACAAGCAAACTAGAAAGAATGTGTAGCGCACAAAGGTTGGGATGGCTGAATTCGAGCTACGGCTCGACGTTGGCAACCAAACTTGACGATGCTCAAGGCAAGCAGGGCGCTTGGTAAAAGATGAGACCGTGCAAAGTGGGATGTTGTTGCTCAACGACCGAAAGAGTTGTGCAAAGCTCACAGAGGTGAGGGGAATTGCTAACTCAAAGAATTCGGTACTCATGCAAGGGCTTGTATGCGGACGATGGAGTGTTCGTGGCCATCCCAAGGCGACAAACTCGGCGCTATGGAGCATTGAAACTTTCTTCAGATGGAAATGATACGTCCGTAGGAGACTGAAGTGTACAACAAGTTCAACATGTTGCTAGGCCTTGAATGGTGTAATGGGGGCTATATTGACGAAGAGTTGCAATCTAGCAAGCGTATTTATGGGGGCAGAACAATGCACAGATTGTTTAGTAAGACGTAGTAGTCCAAGGGGATGGTGGTCTCCGAAACTTCTAGAGGGAAGAATGCAAAGAGGAAAGTTGCTCCAACAGGACAAATATCTAGGAGGGATAGGTCCGAGTTCTCCAGAGGGAGAATCATGTGCAGCGGACCGCACATGTTGAGAAAGAGTTCCTCAAGACAATATCTCTACAAAGCTCAATGGACCGAGCGAGTAGCGAGGAGTCGTTGCATGATTTCGAATGAAGTAATGCATTGGTGGATGCATTGCGAGATCAAGTGGGGGAGCGACAATGATAACATCATACAAAGGCACACTTATAGTCGATGTAGAAATCGATCTCAATGGAGGGCTGACCCGTGGAATGGTGGGCATGAGGGCCACCATCAACTCAATGTAAATCGAGAGGCGGAGCAACTTGGGTGGAACTTGGTGAAGTATCCAAGCCGCATAAAGGGAGTCGACGTAGAAGATGGAAACATGGAGCGGAAGCACTGAGCTTTCCTTGGACATAGGTCAAGGACATGAACTCTTGTAGAGGCAAGAGTGGGATTATATCGTTCCATGGGTTCTTTATTCCGATAGAGCAGACTCATTTTGCATGGTGCCAAAGACAAAGGGAGTTTCGAGGCATATGTAACTTTTCTCAGAGAAGAATTTGATAGCGGAACTAAGGTGATTCAACTTGCAAAGGCGAACTTGGAATCAGAAGGCCTTAACACGGGGCAAGAGGACGTAGAGGCGGGTACTCTTGAATATGCCACAGTGTTGTTATTCGAGTTGTCATTAAGGAACCGGTGCATAGCGGAGATTGTGTTGGTCGGGGATAGATGCCCAGGATTACAATGATACACCAATTTTAACGAAGTTTGGGGACATCGAGAGCTAGTAGGCGATGGACTGTCCTAGAGCGATACCTCGTCCAGGGGTGACCCGAGAATGGGTGGGGGAAGGTGAAGTGCCAAAGGAGTGAATGCAATCAGAGATGGCGGAGACCCTAGGATGTGTTGGCAAAGACCACACATGGAGAGATCGTAGTCTAAGTTCATCACATAAGAATCTGAATGCAATGGGAATGTCACTAGGAGGCGACATGGTGCAGTGGATCATGGTGGAATAGTTCGCACAATACAATACATGCGGAGATGTCCCGTGAGGGACACATCTTGAGGAGGTATGATCAGGAGCTATTGGGAGCTTCATTTCGGTGAACAACACAACGACAAGGACTATGAATTCAAGGAGTGAATGCCATGTTACTGTGGAGACGGGTCTTCCATGTGTGCGTATCGAATCTTGCATCGGATGAAAGCCTTGGTTATCGGCTATGGGGTTGTGTACCACCGAGGGAGAATTCCGAGTGCAAGTACCAGTGAGTCTCATGGGGGACTTGATCAGAGGTATGATCGAGCGATGGAGAATTAGACTACTTCAGTGCTTATACTCACTTAAGGGAGCCCAGCAAGACAGAGGACGAGGCCGAGTAAGCGAATGTTGCTACCAAGGAAGATAAGGAGAACAGAATGGGCGCGAGCCCTACAACAAGATGGCGGAGGTCATGCATGGGAGTTGCAGTTTGTCTTTCCAACGACTAAGGGAAGCTGTTTGGAGAATAAAGAGGTGTTGAAGCAGGTGGTCGGAAGGGGCAAGGAAGTGACGACGAGTCCAGAGGGGCTTAGCTACCTAAAAACAAAGTGTCGATTAGAAAGTAGGTGGACTCGGAGGAGTGCCACATTGCCGCAGAGGCGGATCTACCGATTGTGAAGAAAGGGACGCAGATGTAATGCAATGGATAATAGGGCCATGGGCTCGGTAGTGCCATGGTACCGCAGAGGTGGGACTTCTGTGGAGTCATCGATCCGTTGCTTTCATGGAGGGAGAGCGTTGGTCGTAAAAAGGGCCGAGGACGTGGAGAATGTAGAGGCAAACTCTAAGTATCAAGATAGGGTGGAAGGGCAGAGGCCAAGGAACTTCATAAGACCAGTGTCAACAGGCTTCTCATCAAGATAGCCGAAAGTGAGGGACTTCGGGTTGATGTAGGAGTGTTCGACCAAGGAATGAAGTAGGCAGTACGCGATACTGTACCTTTTCTACTCAGAGGAGTAGGCGGTAAAGGTGATGGAGAAGACGATATAATCCCAGAGGCGACCAGAACTATCAAAGACGTACTCCAAGTTGGGGGACTCCAAGTTGGGCTAAACTTTTGTTTTTTTCGAGCAAAAATTCTTGTATTTCAGAAGTTCGATGGCAGTGGGAAGGCGAATCACAGTAGCTAACTCAATGTAATGAGTGCAAACACTTCGAGTGCTTCAGAAGTGTGAGCAAAGAGAAGACGAAATACTAGTAACCAACTCGATGCATGAAGTACAACCTCGAGGAAGCGGGCGAAATCAAGTAACCCTTACCTTCTTAATTCAAGAGAGTGGGCGAAACCGAGTACCCCAGTTCTTGTATCTCGAGGAGGCGGGCAAAATCAAGTAACATTTGCCTCCTCAACTCAAAACGAAAGGGCAAAACTTAGTACCTCGATTCTCTTATTTATCCAGCAGAGGAGCTCTGCAAAAGTTCAGTGACCCTTCGAGGAAAGCTTATGAAAGACAATTGTTGTCAAATCCTCACCCTTGGTGATCAGTACTACTGAGAGTAGATTGTCCGTTTGATTTCCCAATAAGATGCCAATCGACAGTGGGAGTGATGCGAACCTACTTGGCAGTGACAACTAAAGTTAAAGAAGGATCAATGAGCAAATCTTATGGAGGAAGGACCTTAAAATCTTCAAAGTCTGCGAAGTGATACTCGTTAAAGCTGCAACAAGCATCCACCTAGTTTAAGGAACATGAGACTATTGCAATACTGGCGTATAACAAAGGAAGGTCTTTTCCTTCACCTGAAGGATCCATAGAAATCAACAAGGATCAACATAGCTCAGCCAACCCCACACAAGAGTCAGTCATTGGCGAGTTGAAGCAGCACGGCGGATTAGAGTTCGACTACTCAACAATAGTGACAGAGCAACCAAGCGCGTGTTGCAAGCAAAAGAAGATCAAGATGCGAAAAGGCGAGGAGATCCACTGGCTTCGATGAGGACGTCGAAGGAATAAGTGGGGGAGAATGTCACGGACAAAAATATAAACAAGGTGTTTGATGTAATGCTCGTGTTTGTCCGTGTCCTTCGGTTTTTGTACATTCTTTATACAACAAGTAGCGAGCTTGCAGAGGCTTCGCGGCCCTTGTTTGGTTAGCTTGTGGGTTCCGCATGTAAATGAGAGGCGTGTCATATAGGCACTTGTGGGGACTTGATGGACCATTATGGAAGTGCTTCCTATAATCCGTAAGTCCTAAGGGACCCTAAGAGGTTTCAGGGAGGCTGACATTTGCGGATGGACTCGTAAGGGTGCCGTACGACTTAAGCAAAACTAGCTAAGTCCGTGATATTTGGGTATTAGAGCAGGACAAGAATACGTAGAAGCACTTGCCATGTAAACGTAAGGGACCTAGCTGGACTGCGTGGAGGGCAGCCAACATGCGTGACCGTTTGGGAGAAACGGACATGGAGATGTAGGGAAAGGAGTCGTTGAGAGGAGCGGGCATCGTTGATTGACATTCAGAGGAATGGCCAACACTTAGCGAGAGGCACAACGAGGAAAAGTAAGCTAAAAAGAATGTGTAGCGCACAAAGGTTGGGATGGCTGAATTCGAGCTACGGCTCGACGTTAGCAACCAAATGGCACTTGGTAAAAGATGAGACCGTGTAAAGTGGGATGTTGTTGCTCAACGACCGAAAGAGTTGTATAAAGCTCACAGAGGTGAGGGGAATTGCTAACTTAAAGAATTCGATACTCATGCAAGGGCTTGTATGCGGACGATGGAGTGTTCGTGGCCATCCCAAGGCGACCAGAACTCGGCGCCATGGAGCATTGAAACTTTTTCTTCAGTATGGAATTGATACGTCCGTAGGAGACTGAAGTGTGCAATAAGTTCAACATTTTCTAGGCCTTGAATGGTGCAATGGGGGCTGTATTGACGAAGAGTTGCAATCTAGGAAGCGCATTTGCGGGGGCAGAACAATGCATAGATTGTTTAGTAAGACGTAGTAGTCCAAGGGGATGGTGGTCTCCGAAACTTCTAGAGGGAAGAATGCAAAGAGGAAAATTGCTCCGACAGGACAAATATCCAGGAGGGATAGGTCCTAGTTCTCCAGAGGGAGAATCATGTGCAGCGGACCGCACATGTTGAGAAAGAGTTCCTGAAGACAATATCTCTACAAAGCTCAATGGTTCGAGCGAGTAGCGAGGAGTCGTTGCATGATTTCGAATGAAGTAATACATTGGTGGATGCATTGCGAGATCAAGTGGGGGAGCGACAATGATAACATCATACGAAGGTGCACTTAGAGTCGATGTGGAAATCGATCTCAATGGAGGGCTGACCTATGGAATGGTGGGCATGAGGGCCACCATCAACTCAATGTAAATCGAGAGGCGGAGCAACTTGGGTGGAACTTGGTGAAGTATCCAAGCCGCAAAAAGGGAGTCGACGTAGAAGATGGAAACATGTAGCGGAAGCACGGAGCTTTCCTTGGACATAGGTCAAGGACATGAACTCTTGTAGAGGCAAGAGTGGGATTATATCGTTTCATGAGTTCTTCATTCTGAAGGGGCGGACTCATTTTGCTTGGTGCCAAAGACGAAGGGAGCTTCGAGGCATATGCACCTTTTCTCAGAGAAGAATTTGATAGAGGAACTAAGGTGATTCAACTTGCAGAGGCGAACTTGGAATCAGAATGCGTTAACACGGGGCAAGAGGACGTAGAGGCGGGTACTCTTGAAGAATATGCCACAGTGCTGTTATTCGAGTTGTCGTTAAGGAACCGGTGCATAGTGGAGATTGTGTTGGTAGGGGATAGAGGCCCAGGATCCAGACAATGATGTACCAATTTTAGCGAAGTTTGGGGACTTCGAGAGCTACTAGGTGATGGACTGTCCTAGAGCGATACTTCGTTCAGGGGTGACCCGAGAATGGGTGGGGGAAGGTGAAGTGCCAAAGGAGCGAATGCAATCAGAGGTGGCGGAGGCCCTACGATGTGCTGGCAGAGATCACACATGAAGAGATCGTAGTCTAAGTTCATCACATAAGAATCTGAATGCAATGGGAATGTCACCAGGAGGCGACATGGTGTAGTAGATCGTGGTGGAATAGTTCGCACAATACAACATATGCGGAGATGTCCCGTGCGGGACACATTATGAGGAAGTATGATCAGGAGCTACTGGGAGCTTCACTTTGGTGAACAACACAACGACAAGAAGGACTATGAATTCAAGGAGTGAATGCCATGGTACTGTAGAGACGAGTCTTCCATGTGTGCGTATCGAATCTTGTATCGGATGAAAGTCTTGGTTATCGGCATATGGGGGCTGTGTACCACCGGGAGAATTCCGAGTGCAAGTACCAGTGAGTCTCATAGAGGGGACTTGATCATACAGAGGTATGATCGGAGCGACTGGAGAGTTAGACTACTTTAGTGCTTATACTCACTTAAGGGAGCCCGACAAGACAGAGGACGAGGCTGAGTAAGCGAATGTTGCTACCAAGGAAGATAAGGAGAACAAAATCGGCGCGAGCTCTACAACATGATGGTGGAGGCCATGCATGGGAGTTGCAGTTTGTCTTTCCAACGACCAAGGAAGTTGCTTGGAGAACAAAGAGGTGTTGAAGCAGGTGGTCGGAAGGGGCAAGGAAGTGACGACGAGTCCAGAGGGGCTTAACTACCCACAAGCAAAGCATCAATTAGAAAGGAGGTGGACTTGGAGGAGTGCCACAGTGCCGTAGAGGCGGATCTACCGATTGTGAAGAAAGGGACGCGGATGCAATACAACGGATAGTAGGGCCATGGGCTCGGTAGCGCCATGGTACCGCAGAGGTTGGACTTCCATGGAGTCATCGATCCGTTGCTTTCATGGAGGGAGAGCGTTGGTCGTAAAAAGGGTTGAGGAGGTGGAGAATGCAGAGGCAAACTCTAAGTATCAAGATAGGGTGGAAGGGCAGAGGCCAAAGAACTTCATAAGACCGGTGTCAACGGGTTTCTCATCAAGATAGCCGAAAGTGAGGGACTTCGGGTTGATGTAGAAGTGTTTGACCAAGGAATGAAGTAGGCAGTACGCAATACTGTACCGTTTCTACTCAGAGGAGTAGGCGGTAAAGGTGATAGGGAAGACGGTACAATCCCAGAGGCGACCAGAACTATCAAAGACTTACTCCAAGTTGGGGGACTCCAAGTTGGACTAAACTTTTGCTTTTTTCGAGCAAAACTTCTTGTATTCCAGAAGTTTGATGGCAGTGGGAAGGCGAATCACAGTAGCTAATTCAATGCAATGAGTGCAAACATTTCGAGTGCTTCAGAAGTGTGAGCAAAGAGCAGACGAAATGCTAATAACAAGCTCGATGCATGAAATACAACCTCGAGGAGGCGGGCGAAATCAAGTAACCCTTACCTTCTCAACTCAAGAGAGTGGGCGAAATCGAGTACCTCAGTTCTTGTATCTCGAGGAGGCGGGCAAAATCAAGTAACATTTACCTCCTCAACTCAAAACGAAAGGGCAAAACTTAGTACCCCGATTCTCTTTTTTATCCAGCAGAGGAGCTCTGCACAAGTTCAGTGACCCTTCGAGGAAAGCTTATGGAAGACAATAGTTGTCAAATCCTCACCCTTGGTGATCAGTACTACTGAGAGTAGATTGTCCGCTTGATTTCCCAATAAGATGCCAATCGACAGTGGGAGTGATGCGAACCTACTTGGTAGTGATAACCAAAGTTGAAGAAGGATCAATGAGCAAATCATGTGGAGGAAGGACCTCAAAAACTTTAAAGTCTGCGAAGCAATGCTCGTTAAAGCTCCAACAAGCATCTACCTAGTTTAAGCAACATGAGACTATTGCAATACTAGCGCATAACAAAGGAAGATCTTTTCCTTCACCTGAAGGATCCGTAGAAATCAACAAGGATCAACACAGCTCAGCCAACCCCACACAAGAGTTAGTCATTGGCGAGTTGAAGCAGCACGACGGATCATAGTTTGACTACTCAACAACAGCGACAGAGAGCGGCTGGGAGCCAAGAGGCATATTGCAGCCAAAACAGAAGATTGAAGATGCAACAAAGGCGAGGAGATGCAGCGTCTACAGTGGCTTTGACGATGACATCGAAGGAATAAGTGAGGGAGAATGTCACGGACAAAAATATAAACAAGGTGTTTGATGTAATGCTTATGTTTGTCTGTGTCCTTTGGTTTTTGTACATTCTTTGTACAGCAAGTAGCGGGCTTACAATAGGCTTGGCGACCCTCGTTTGGTTAGCTTTTGTGGCCAATTTCGGCTTATAAATGGGAGTTGTGTCATGTAGGCACTTGTGGGGACTTTGGTCTGTAATGGACCATTATCCTTCATGTGCAATCATTTAAAACTTGTAAAGTTCATAGTTGCTATTTGTATTAGCTATATAAAGTGTTTGCTAAAGCTGTTGCTTGTGGATCATGTGAGAAGTGCTTTTTATAACCCGTTTTCTCTTTTGTAGGTCCTAAGGGACCCTAAGAGGTTTCCGAGAGGCTGACCTTTGTGGATGGACTCGCAAGGGTGCCACACGACTTAAGCAAAACTAGCTAAGTCCGTGACAATGCCAAAGAGAAAGTTTCAGTGCTCCATAGTGTCGAATTCCGATCGCCTTGGGATGGCTACGGACATTCTATCGTCCGCATACAAGCCCTTGCATGAGTACCGAATTATTCGAGTTAGCAATTTCCCTCACCTTTGAGAGTTTTGCATAACTCTTTCGGTCGTTGAGCAACACATCCCACTTTGCACGGTCTCATCTTTTACCAAGCGCCCCGCTTGCCTTGAGCACCGTCAAATTTGTTGCCAACGTCGAGCCGTAGCTCGAACTTAGCCATCCCAACCTTTATGCGCTACACATTCTTACTAGTTTGCTTCTCGTTGTGCCTCTCACACAAAGGGTTGGCCAATCCTCTGAATGCCAATCAAGGATGCCCGCTCCTCTGAGTGACTCTTTTCCCTATATTTCCATGTCCGTTTCTCCCAAACGATCACGTGTGCTGGCTGCCCTCCATGCAGCCCAGCTAGGCCCCCTATGTTTGCATGGCAAGTGTTTCTGTGTGTGCTTGTCCCGCTCTGATACCAAAATATCATGGGCTTAGCTGGTTTTGCCGTGCGGCACTCTTGCATGTCCGTCCCAAAGGTCAACCTTCCCCGAAACCTCCTAGGGTCCCTTAGGACCTACAAAAGAGAAAACGAGTTAGAAGAAGTCTTTCCCATGGGATCCACAAGCAACTGCTATAGCAAATACTTTATAAAATCAATACAAATTACAACTATGGACTTTACAAGCTCTGAACGGTTGCATACAGGATAGTGGTCTATTACAGACCGAAGTCCCCACAAGTGCTTATATGACACAACTTGGATTTACAAGCCGAAACCGACCACAAAAGCTAACCAAACTAGGGCTGCCAAGCCTATTGCAAGCCCGCTTATTGCTGTACAAAGTATATACAAAAACCGAAGGACACGGACAAACATGAGCATTACATCGAACACCTTGTTTATATTTTTGTCCGTGACATTCCACTAACCTGCTTACCAGATCGGACTGGACAAAAGGCCATGGTCCACATGCTGGTTCAAGTCAGACTGATAAATATCATCCGATATGTATTGGAGCAAAATTTGTTACTCTAAGCCGAACATACCTTTAGTCTTTATTGGAATTGTAATCTTAAGCAGCCTTCCCTATAATTTCAATTTGTTTGATAAAGATTTGATAAAGACCTTGAGATCCATTATACTAATAACATACTGAAGTAATAATGTGATTTAATTCTCTTGTAGCCTGTTCTGGCTTCATTGCTTTTGGGTTTTCAGGCAATACCAGAATAATTTTTCAATGTATTAGCAGGTCGGTTGTTAGATTGTTTTCTCTTTGTGTTATTATCTGTTGAAAATTTGATATTTAACATCTCTGCTTGTTCAAATTATAAGAAAGAGCTACTCATCTAATTATTAGTCTGCCTGAAAATATTCATACCATATGCTTTGACACTGATAAATGCAATCCAATCTCAGGGTGTTGGTTCTTGAATTACTATTTTGCAGTATATTACCTATGTAGTAAGGAAAGTCAAAGAACTTCTGGTTTAGCCTTTTCTAAAATCTGATTTACTTGGTTTGTTTATTGGAAAAACAAAACCCTTCTGTTCTCATTTACATAGTCTATGCAAAGCTTGTAGTGTTTAAACCTGTTCCTTTGCAAAATTATACATCCTGCACAATCATAAGGTTGCTTTGTGTTTAATACTTGCAGTGGGCTTCCTTGCGGATGTTGGAGGTCTTTATGCTATTAGCCTTGCAATTTTTCTTTTCTTCTTGGTCCAGGTAACTTCTTCTCATTAGCGATTGATTTCAAATGTTTTTTTGTCAATTGCAAATGTGCAAGTTACAATTTTTTGCTGTCTATCATGCTAAATTTGGCTTAAATTCATTTTAAGCTCCTTGAAAGATTTCATTGTTCTCATGTAAAATAAACCTTGTAGCTAAACCTTGTAGCTAAACCTTGAATATGTCAATGTAATTCCTATTTTAAGTGTAACTGGAGTGGTAAATCATGTCATATAGACTAAGATGTCAATATATGTATGATTTTAAGATTTCAACAATTATATGCTCTACAGTGGACCAAAATGCCTGGTTGACACAGTCTTTTTCAAATTACAGTGAGATGTGCCTTATCAATGTAGTTGCACACTGTTAAAGCAGTACTTTTTGTGATGTTATGAACAATATTCCTGGTTAAATAAGATAATCTATATTTGACATTGCCTTAGATATATAAGAAACTGTTGCCAAAAGCACAATGCTAAAGTGTTAAGGTCTCTTATTGTCCAAGGCACTAGGCATTCACTTAGGTGCTTGATTGAGTAAAACTAAATGTTTACCCTACAAAAATATTTAAAATACAATTGAAATTAAATTTTCATTGAAACAAAATTTTCAAACAAAACACAAGTTTTATATCATTGCATCAACAAGAAAAACTTGATATTGTTTTGTTCAAGATACTCCACCTTTAATATTTTTATCACATATTATGCAAGTCATAGTAGTACCCTTTTGTGGATCCTTTAAATAATGATAATTCCATCCAAGATCCTTTTTAATGTTTTTTTGTGATGTTCTTCACATGTACCTTCAATTGTTATTGTCCTTGTAATGTAGTTTCAATTTCCATGTCAAATTGATTAAAAGAGCCATGGATATAGGAAAGGAGAGGGGAGGAAAGAAGAGGCAGCAGAGAGCAGATGAAAGAGGGCAGTGGAGGACAACTGTGACCTCTGTTGCTAGTTATGAAGAGGGGCGAGAGAAGGCAAAAAGAGGGCAACAACAAGTGGTGCCAGACATTGTAGAGGGGAGGAGAGAAGAGGGAGGGAAAAGAGAGGAGATAGAAAAAGGAAGAGAAGGCGACTACAGTGTGCGGTGCTGGTTGTCGTTGGAGATAGGGAGAGAAGAAGAGGAATAGGGAAGATAAAAGAAAAGGCTAAGATGGTAGAGCATGCACGAAAAGAAAAGAGAGAGAGAGAGAGAGAGAGAGAGAGGAAATAGAAGAGGGAAGGGCGAGATGAGGAGAGTACCAGACGGATAGAGGAGATGCAGCTGGCAGCAAAAAGCTGATGTGGATAGTCGATGCCTGGAATGTTGGATGTGGCTGGATGGAGGGCCTAATTGTGCTGTGTGGGAGATCACATTTAGATAGGGTTGTAAGGGGAGCTGGGAAAATTGGGTTCAGATCGGGTAGGGTGGTTTGGGTAATCAGAGCCGGCCTAGGCGAGCCCTTGGGTTCAGTTGAGGCACCCTGTACAGTGCCCATCAAAGTTGGCCCGCCTCTTTTCGCCTGAGCACATGGAGGATCGCCCAAATGTTTATTGACATAACTGATCTGACCATGAGTTTTCATGAGTTTGATATGAAGGTGATTGCATGTCTAATATTTATAGTGTTATTATCAGTTTTCTTGAATAATTGTTCTATCTAGATCATTGCAACCTTACATCCACCATTTAGTCTATTAAAGTTTTATGATAGCTGATCCTTGTCATACAATTGTCTGGGATGGAAATCATTGAGTTCCTCTATATGATTGCAATTTACATACATATACCTTGAATTCTTGATTACTGATTTGGTTACTGCCAACACTTACACATTTCATTCTGTGTCAGTGTGAGGCTAGAATTATTAAACTTCGCCATGAAGATACAGCAATGAGAAATATTATTAGACAAAAACAAGCACAGAAGAATTGGGATAAGGTATACACAGATTAGAGTTGCTGATTTAGATCTTTAGCATACTGCATACCTAACATTTGTTTTACACTAAACCAGCTGAGGAAATATGTTATGTACACATGGGGTCCAAACAACTTGATGGATGAGAACAAGTATAAAAGGCATGGAAGTTCGATGATTAATTCTATCCATGGAATTCAAACACTACACAGGAAGAAACAGACATGGAGAAATAATTCAAGATGCCCCAGCACTGCAAAAGGAACTTCTCTACATTCTGAGAGTAAACAGGTAATATGTGGTCTATGTTTGTCAGGATGGTGAACTTGGTCTGGCAATAAAGAGATGATATATTTCTTTTCAACATTGCCTAGCTAGTTATGGATCTTTAAGATTTTTTTTATTGGTTTTTCAATTAATATATTCTACTTGTATTGTTGCCCTAAACATAGCTCAATGGAGAAAAAAAATCCATGCTGCCCAACATTAGTTAACATTTGACAGCTTCACTTTGTTGTTGTGATGACACTTTGAGCGCATAGAGGACTTTGAGTCAAACAAAGGCTCTTTAAGCCTATATGTTGTGTCCTCTGTCCTCCACCCCTTCCTCCCAATTTTTGATTTAAGAATTGCATCAACAACTTATCAGGTGGAAGCTGTTCCTACTGCCATATCCTGGAATTGTTTCTTGGTTAGATGGCTTTTGTGGTCTAGAATAGTATTGGTGACCTATTTTAAAGCATGCCAATAGTCGGGGATAGACAAAATAGTTGATAAATTCAAGCAGCCCCACCAGCATATATGAAGCATTGACACCTCAAATTGTTCGTTGAGTTGACACAACACTAGTCAAACACTTTCCAACACTTGTCAGATAGTTCAGAACATTTATCATTTGCAGGTTATAAAGTATTACAAGCTTAGGAGACTTAAAATCATTTACATAAGACTTTAAGACGTCAATATAGATAATACGGATGTATTTTGGACTTTTGGCTTGCTATTTATTGTTAAATACTTGTGTTTGAGGTAAATTTTGTGAACATTTTTGCTGCTCTACTGAACTGTTATAATACATGTTTTGATATATTATGCAAATTGTCTATATCAAACATATGAATCTACAGAAAAAAAAATGTATGTGCTAGTTGCCACGTCCATCACATTGTTGTGTCCTTCATAGGCTTTACCAGGATAGCATCTTCTTGAGACTATTTTGTGTGAATGTCCATGCTTTATAGTAGTTAGTGAAATAGTATCATGTCTCAATCTGGTTCGAAGAACCTTTTCTTCATAAGAAGTCCTAATCTACAGCCCCATTTATGAGACACCAAGTCTAGAATAGAAATACCCCAGGGGAGAGGACAACAATTGTCTAATAGTATACCTAAAACTTTAGCTAATCCAGTCAGGAAAAAAGATAGAAGCTCTTCATTAGTGAACATTTTTTCCTTTGGCTATAATGGCCATATAATCCTTGAGGCTTGGTAAATGCTTATAAGAGTGTGAATTGACTCTGTATTTCCATTAGCATGTAGCACAAGTCAAACACAAAAAGGAGGTGTGTATGCACAGAGGTCTCTTTTGATCAGGATTTTCCAACCAAAAGTTTGTTGCAATTTCCACTTTCAAATACTTGATGAGATGTTTTAAATAATAAAACTATGTTTATGTTTCATATTAACTAAAAAATGTCTATCTTGTTAAATATCTTTGAAATTGGCTATTATCATGATGTTAATATTTTAACAAATTAATATATTGTTCATAACTAGCTGTGTATTCTACACGAGATTATTAGCTCATGAATGTGATATATTATAATTATTTATAGTTATTTTTGTTATTACATTTAATTGTATATTCTTTTATTGCATTTTTTGAAACATAAACATGTGATAAACTTAATTACTACAATTTAAATTACCAATATCTCTCTGGAGTTCATGAACCTAACGTGATAGGAATTTAGCTAAGTTACTGATCTTAATAAATTCCAGCTGATGAATATGACAATAAACTAAAACATTATTTAAATAAAATTGACATATGGCTATAGAACATGTTGGAATTCAATCATTTCTACTTCACTTTTTTGTAGTCTAGTAATTCTTTAATCATTTTTCAAAACTTCTCCAGGTCTTTGAATCGGAGAACCTTGGTATCGAATCAGAAGAGGAAATACAACAATCAAATATGTCTGGAACTTCTTGTAATGTGTGCTACTGACAACAGATTATTTTTATCTCAACATGGTAAGCAAGTAAAGAAATTCCTCTCTATAAGCTTGATTCTTAAGGATCTAATATAAGATCCTTAAGTTTGTGATTTAGACCAATGATGTCCCTCACTCTAACTGATGTGAGGTTAGTGTCCGTAGAAGAACAAGCCAACTAAGGATGTTTTGTGGATATAGATATCTCTACTCAATGCAATTACATTATTTAAATCAAGTTCTTGCAATATCATTATTTAAATCAAGTGCCATAAGATATCTTCTTCGGTTCTGATGAAATTTTTGTATGTCTTTCTCTACCTTTCCTCCTAACTCTAAATGATGTGCCACTAATTTTTCACAGATGTTGAATCAGGTGTTTGGTTAATCCAATGTTTGTCCAGGATTGATGGTCACAAAAATGCTCACACAAGTCGGTGATGACCTGGTAGTCTTTAGTTTTGCCGCATCCTTGACACCAATATCTGGAATAGGAGACGTGTCTCAGGAAATAACCACCAAAAGGCTTTCAGCTAGGCACACGATATTGTTCCAAGTCACCTTGTTCCGTCTATATACACATGCAGACCAGTACGAATCCGAAGGATGAAGTGGCCCTCCAAAGTTGCTACTGGTGTTGGTATAAGATGTTTCTAGCGAAAAGGGTTAACTCATTAAATTAATTCATTCTGCTTCTAGTGTAATGTCCCATATTCATAGGAACTGAATGTATCATAAGAATTTAAGATTGTCAAGATGATCCTCAAGATTATGATCACATCATCCTTGATCCAAATAATTTATGCATGAAGGTTAATTTTCCTAGATGGGAATAAGGAGATTCAATCGGATGGATCGTGCTCGCTGAGCGTTTTTTTCGGTTCTACCAAACCATCGATGCTACAAGGGTAAAGATTGTTGCCATTCACCTCGAGGGAGATGTTATTCAGGAGTTCAATTAGTTTAAGTACACCCATGGAGGTCTCTCTTGGCAGCGATTCATGGAAGGACTACTAAATCGTTTTGGACCAACTGATTTCGAAAACATCGATAGATAATTAGTGAAGATTTGGTACACCTCTACAATACACGAATACCAAACAAGGTTTGAACGTTTATCTAACCAAACTGTGGATTGGTCTGAAAAGCAACTTTTAGAGACTTTTCTTGAGAGCCTAAAGTCGAAGATTCGAGGAGAAGTAAAGGTGCGACAACTGTACACTATTATAGTGGCGATTTCCTTCACAAGGATCTAAGAAGAACGATTGAACCACGAAGTACGAAGGACAAGGGTCGCTCTCTGACCGGCCATGTCGAAGCCTTCAGCCCCCTTTATTGCCATTCGAGCCCTCGCACAAAAAAAATAATAATAATAAGAGATGAGCTTCATGAACGGTCGGCTAAGGGGTTGTGTTGGCACTGTGATGAACCGTGGAGCCAAGAACATCGTTGCAAAAAGGGTCAACTCCTCGTGATTGAACCAGTAGAAGATGAGGACAACGAACCATCTAAAGAAAGCCTCGAACCCAAGCTATAGAGGAAGAACCCCAATCGGTCGACTATGCAGTGCACACGCTGGTTGGCTACTCCAACCCGTAGCCGATGAAAGTTGGAGAACTCCTTAAACAACAACCCATCACCATTCTTATAGATAAGGGTAGCACTAATAACTTCCTCAACAACAAGGTTGCTGCACGTATGACGTTTCAAATCAAATGTTGCAACAAGTTCGACGTAAAGGTTGCCGACAATCGAATCCTCAATTGCAATCAATGGTGCCCGTGGGTGAAATTGCTTCTACAAGACCAAGAAGTGGTAGCTGATTTCTTCCTCTTACCCATTGATGACTATGAAGCCGTGCTTGGGATTGAATGACTCACAACATTAGGTGACATCTCCTGGAAATTCTCTAAATTAATCATGAAGTTTTATTGTAAAGGGAGATAGGTACATTGTGAGGCAAGCGCGGGAGCCATATCTCCACCGTTTCAATACAGCGAATGGAGAAGGTGCTACACAAAACAAATGGTGAATTTTTGATGCATATCCAGCAGCCATCAAAGGAGGAAAAAATACAAAATTCAGATCCTAAGCTTGCCCTATTATTGGATGAATTCACATATGTTTTCACGGAGTCGCATGGGTTGCCCCCTAACCGGCCGCATGATCATCGCATCCCTGTATTGCTGGGTAAACCTCCAACAAATTTGAGACCATACTGCTATCATCACTTGTAGAAGGATAAGATTAAGATCATCGTTAAGGAGATGCTCGACACTGGAGTGATTCGACCAAGTTGCAACCCTTACTCCTCGCCGGTGTTGCTAGTGTGCAAGAAGGATAGTACGTGACAAATGTTTGTTGATTACCGAGTTTTGAACGCCATCATCGTCAAAGACAAATACCCTATATCAGTAGTAGATGAGCTTTTGGATGAACCAAAAGGAGCTTGAGTCTTCACCAAATTGGATCTTCATTCCGGATACTATCAGATTCGGGTATGTACTGATGATATTCCAAAAACTACATTATGTATACATAACGACCACTACAAATTTTTGGTAATGCCCTTTGGATTTACGAATGCTCCTACTTTTTAAAGCTTGATGAACGATATTTTTCAGAGGTTTCTATGCAAGTTCGTGTTGGTATTTTTTGATGATATTCTCATTCATAGCCCTACACTTGATATGCATTTTCAGCACTTGCGAATTATTCTAACAATTCTTCAGGAGAATATCCTTTATGTTAAACAATCAAAGTGTAGCTTTTTACAATGTAAAGTGGAGTATCTAGGAGACATTATATCAAAGGATGGAGTGGCGGTAGACCCGACAAAGATCCAAGCAATGCAAGGATGGCCAAAACCTACGAACATAAAATCACTACATGGCTTCCTTGGACTCACGAGCTACTAATGAAAATTCGTGAAAGATTATGATAAGATCAGTGCCCCACTCACGTCCCTATTAAAGAAAGACTCCTTCTTATGGTTAGATAAAGCTTCCATAGCCTTTGAACAACTCAAGGTAGCCATGACGACGACGCTGATCCTAGCACTGCTCGATTTCAGCGGCACCTTCGTGATTAAGGCTGACGTGTCCAGAGTTGGAATTGGGGCTGTTCTAATGCAAGATGGCTGACCTCTTGCTTACACCATCAATGCTTTATCTCCCTCCCATCTTAAAATGTTCATGTATGATAAAGAAATGCTTGCCATTGCATACGCCATAATGAAGTGGAGACCCTACTTGATCGGCCGACGCTTCCAGATTAAGACCGACCACCGAAGCCTCAAGTATTTTTTGGAGCAAAAAATATCTTTCCTCAAGCAACAACGATGGGTAACTAAACTTCTTGGCTTTGATTATGAAATTATTTATCGAAAGGGTAAAGAGAATGTTGTTGTAGATGCTCTATCTCAACTATCGGGATAAGCAGAAATTTCAATCATCTCCCTTCGTTCCATCAACTTCCTCAAAGACATTAGAGAGGAGTGAAAGAGTGACCCAAAAACCTAAGGCATTATAGAAAGTTGTAGAAGAATCTGGGTTCCATAGACCACTACACTTGGGATTCGAATGACCTGCACTATAAAGATCGAATTGTGATGGTTCCTTCTTCCCCTTGCATCAAAAGTATTTTGTATGAGTTGCACTCTTCACCTTTAGTAGGGTACTCTGGATTTCTGAGAACATATAAGAGGGTGAAGCAAAACTTCTTTTGGAGAGGCATGAAAACGTTTGATTTATGATTATGTATCTAAATGTGATGTATACCAACAGCAAAAAGATGAAACGGTGGCAAGTCCGAAAAAACTACAACCACTACCTATATTGGACTCAGCATGGACTGATATCTCTATGGACTTCATGAAGGGCTGCCACCATCTCAAGGTAAAAGCATGATCTTTGTGGTGGTAGATCGTCTAACCAAATATGCTCATTTATGTGCTGTGAGACATCCTTATACTGTTGCCAGTATTGCTCAATTTTTTATGGAAAATATTATAAAAATTACATGGGATGCTAAGATCGATTATGAGCGATTGTGATAGGGTATTTAGAAGTAAATTTTGGATCGAGCTCTTCTGCCTACAAGGCACTAAATTAAAGATGAGCATAGCCTATCATCCACAAACGGATGACCAAACAGAAGTGGTGAATAGATACCTCGAGACTTACGGTGCTTCACTAGTGACCGACTTAAAGAATGGACAAGGTGGCTTCCTTGGGTCGAATGGTGGTACAACACAACTTATCATTCCTCAACTAAATGTACCCCCCTATGAGGCATTGTATGGCCTACCGCCCTCTATAATACCTAAATATGTAATTGGTGCGACCAAAGTGGATCAGGTCGATCAAAACTTAATTGACAGGGACAAGTTTCTACAGCGGTTAAAAGATAACCTAATTGTCGCCTAAGCTCGCATGAAGCAACATGCATACACTCACCGGAGCAAGCGAGAATTTTTGGTAGGAGATTGGGTCTACCTTCGCCTACAACCATACAAGTAGTTGTCAATCAACACTAGAGCATCGATGAAGCTATCTCAATGATTCTATGGACCATATCAGATTCTGGAGCATATTGGGGCCATGACATATAGATAAAGCTCCCAAATGACGCTAAGATCCATCCCATCTTCTACGTATCCTTGCTAAAATCGAAATTAGGAGAACATGAGTTGGTTTAGACTCAACTGCCAAGCACTACTAATGATGGCGAGATTTAAGCTTAACTTGAAGCTATACTTGATTGGAGGATTGTGATGCATCGTCGATGCCCTTCAACTGAAGTACTCGTGAAGTGAAATAATTTATCATTCAAAGATGCAACGTGGGAGTCTTACGAGGAGTTGAAGATCCGGTTCCCAGAGTTTATAGACCCTCAGCCTTGAGGACAAGGCTGATTGAAAGAGGACGGGCTTAATAGAACTTTAGTTGGCTTGAGTCCTCATTACCCTAAAAGTAGTCAATAAAAACATGTGGGATTGTAATAAAACCCCACATAGCCACTTCTATCCTATAAAGAAGTGTGGCTAGAATTTAGATTAGGGCCTTAAGGCTTAGTGGCCGCCACCCCCTTTACTGGGCTGGTTGGCCAGGGTTTTCCTCAGCTAAGTCGGCTATAGGAGGGTAAAGGGGTAATTTTATTTAGGTAAGCACCCCATGGGCTAGGGTTTAGAACCCTATATAATGATGTAGCGGCCCCCTCTCTTTTATCAAGCAAGATCAATCTTTTATTTAGCCTTGTGCTGAGTTTTAGGAGGGAGGAACCCCTATAGCGTTCCAAAAGTTGATCCCCCTCAGAGATCAAAATCTATAGAGCTCCTCTGAGGTTCTATCAGAAGAACGGTGATGGGTTGCTGTTTAAGGAGTCCTATAACTTTCATCGTTTGTGGGTTAGAGTAGTCGGCTAGTGTGTGCACTGCATAGTTGGCCGGTTGGGGCTCTTCCTCCGTGGCTTCATCTTTGGGTTCGAGGCTTTCTTTAGATAGTTTACTATCCTCACCCTCTACTGGTTCAATCATGAGGAGCCGATCCTTTTACAACGATGTTCTCGACTCTACGGTTCATCACAATGCCAACACAACCCCTTGGCAGATCGTTCACGAAGCTCGTCTCTTGTTATTTTTTTGGTGTGGGGGCTCGGATGGTAGTAGAGGTGGCTAAAGGCTTCAGCATAGTTGGTCGGGGAGTGAACCTTGTCCTTCGTACTTCATGGTTCAATCGTTCTTCCTGGATTCTTGCGAAGGAACTCGCTGCCATAAGAGTGAACGATTGCTGCACCTTTACTTCTCCTCAAATCTCCGGTTTTAGGCCTCAATAGAAGTCCCTAAAAGTTACTTTTCAAACTAATCCACAATTTGATTAGATAAACGTTCAAACCTTGTTTGGTATTCATGTATTGTAGAGGTTTGTCGAATCTTCGCCAATTGTCTGTTGATGTTGTCGAAATCGGTTAGTCTGAATAGATTTAGTAGTCCTTCATTGAATCACTACTAAGAGAGATCTCCATGGGTGTGCTGAAAATAATTGAACCACCGAATAGTGTCTCCCTCGAGGTGGATGGCAGCAATCTCCACCCTTATAGCATCGGCGGTTTGATAGAACCGAAAATAGTGCTCTGTGCGTGAGACCTATCCTATCGGATCTCCTTCCCATCTAGGGAAGTCAACCTTCATGCATGGATTGTTTGGATCAGGGATGATGTGACCATGCTCTTAAGGATCATCTTGCCGATCTGAAGTTTCTCCTTGTTACAATATCTTCGGGCTAGGTGGTTGGTCCATGCTGAATTCGACAAAATTGTATCTTCTCCTCCATGCAGCATTCAAAAGTTTCAAACTTAGCGTTAATGGCCTCCTCGGATGTCATAGTATAGGCCTCTGGATCTGTAATGTTGAGGTCCTTTTTCTATTGTCATGTTAGGGACATGAGAGGTTTTGAGGAAGAGGTGGTCGGTTATGTAGGTGGATCAATTTCATGGAAGTAGGCTACAGTTTAGGGCTAATTTGGGTGGTTGTTTGGGATCGGTTTAGGGTGTGGTTTGGAAGGGTTCTTGGCGAGGATGGTAGGATTTGCAGATGAGAGAAAGAGAGTCCAAAAACTCCTAAAAGACAACACTTAAATCCGATGAAATTCGACAAAGAAACGATGAATTCTAGACGTAAATCTCAGAGGAAAACTTGAGAAAAATATGTAAAACTCCTTGGTTCATATGTGGTTAATATCAGTAAAAAGTTTGACAAAATCTCAGTAGAGTAACGGTAGGAAAATAGGGGAAAAGACAGATAGCAGATTCTTTATCATAAAAATTCTAGCAATACGTGATGAAGAATTAGAGTACAATAGAACCGGTTTCAGAGAGAATTCTTTTTAGAGATCGATCTTAGATGAGGGCTAAGATGATCTCTGAAATCATATAAAAATTTTGGCCAAAATAGGGGAGCATAAAACCAGTTCTAAGAGGCAAATAGATGGCTGAAAATTTCTGCAGTGTTTCACCTTCGCAATAACGATAATGTTCGCGACAGTTAAAATTTGCAGCAATGAAAGTATGGAAAAATCTCTTCAACATGTAAGATAAAGGAATAGCAGTAGCAAATAGGCATGAGTGATGAAAATATACCAGATCTCCAATTTCAAATGCAGGGGGCAATATCAGATTGATTTGATCTGCGGCTTGGGTGGAAGGTGGAGGTGTGTGTCGCAACAATTTTGGGAATTGCTTAGGAAGATGGGGGCAGTAGAGATGGCAGCAAGGGTAGCAGGAATACTACTATGATACCAGATGATATAACTCCTGAAGAAGCTCTATAGTTTTGATCTTTGAGGGGGATCAACCTTTGGAACGCTATAGGGGTTCCTCCCTTCTAGAACTTGGCACAAGACCGAATAAAAAATGATCTTTGCTTGATAAAAGAGAGAGGTTGGTTACATCCATTATATAGGATTATAATCCCTAGACCATGGGGTGCTTGCTTAAGTAAAATTATCCCTTTGCCCTCCTATAGCCGACCTAGTTGAGGGAAAACCTGGCCGACCAGCCCAGTAAAGAGGGTGATAACGACTATGTCTTAAGGCCCCAATCTAAACCTTAGCCATACTTTTTTATAGGATAGAAGTCGCTAGGTGGGATTTTATTACAATCCCTTAGGTTTTTATTGACTACTTTTAGGGTGATTAGGACTCAATTCTATTGGAGTCATATCACTTAGGATCTGAATTTTGTTTGTTCTCCTCCTTTGATGGCTGCTGGATATGTATAAAAAATCTGCCATATGTCTTGTGTAGCACTTTCTCCATTTGCTATGTCAAAACGGTGGAGATATGACTCCCGCGCTTACCTCGCAAAGTGAGCTGTTTCCCTTTACAACAAAACTTCATGATTAATTTAGAGAAATTTCAAGAGATGTCACCTAATGTTGTGAGCCATTCAATTCCAAGCACGGCTTCATAGTCAACGATGGTAAGAGGAAGAAATCGGCTACCACTTCTTGGTCTTGTAGGAGCAATTTTACTCGCGGGCACCGTTGGTTACAATTGAGGATTCAACCGTCGGTGATCTTTACATCAAACTTGTTACAACCTTCGATTTGAAGTGTCATACGTGCAACAATCTTGCTGTTGAGGAAGTTATTTGTGCTGCCTATATCTATGAGAACGGTGATGGGTTGTTGTTTAAGGAATCCTCTAATGTTCATCATCTGTGGATTGGAGTAATCGGCCAACGCGTGCACTATATAGTTGGCTAATTGGGGCTCTTCCTTCGTGGTTTCATCTTCGAGTTCGAGGTCTTCTTCAGATGGTTCAGTGTCCTCATCCTCTTCTGGTATGATCATGAGAAGCCGTCCCTTTTTGCAACAATGTTCTCGACCATTGGGAAACCTCAGTGGGTGTATCACATGTGCAATGGAAATCAAAATAAAAACTAATTTCCTACACAGATCAAATTGTCGTGCAAAAGATTAGGGTCATGAGAAAAACCACAAAGACCGAAAAAATCGCAATGTGTGAGAGATTGATTTTACCTAGGGAGATCGTATATCTATGTATTTCAGATCCAGATGGAGAGGATGAAGAAGGTTAAGCATCCTCCTCTCTAGCGATATCTACATGATGAATATCTGTAGTAAAACTCCTCCAATCTGATCTCGTAACTGTTGCGTAGAGGGAGGGAGGAGAATAGAAGGGGGAGGCCAAAGCTGTAGCCTATGAACCATGAGTTTCCCCTCTTATTTACTAAGAGCTACCAAGAAAATCTAGGGCTCTTGCCTTAATCGGTATTGGATCTCCATCCAATTATCTACTAACATTGCATTATTTGATCTCTATCCAATAATTTCTTTGGGTCTCTAATTGGGCCTCAATCAAGGAGCCCATCAGCATATTGTCTCATCTAATGAGAATAGAGGCTAATTGGATCTCCATCCAATCCTATATTCGCTGAAGCATCCACCATATGTGTATAACCCTCTAGGCCCGATACCGAGCTGGCTATGAGTCACTCCCATCAGAACTCCTTCTGATATAGTGAATTATTATCCCCATAATAATTCACTCAACTCATCGACTATGGATGTACTAGGCCACTATGCCATACTCTCCAAACGGTACAGGGGGATCAAATCCATCGGACCTGTCTGTCCATAGTTACCGTATATCTATAATCCATCATCCAACTAATATCCCAGAGACCATATATTAGACATGGTACTGTCAGGTCACATATGAAATCAATTTATCTTGCTCTAATTGGATTCTACCGGAGAACTCTTTCTCTCTAAATCCGAATGACCCTGGCCAGGGATTTGCCTGAGCAAACACATACGGGATATTCCTCTAATGATATCGAGAGTGGATGATCCTTTATTGACACTCAATTACCTTCATAAGGTTGGTTACCAATTTCGATAACCAATTGTACCAGATCTGAAACTTTTTAAACCTGCAAGTCTAGCGTCAAAGAAAGGAGTGTGCATACAAGGCATCCTTGGTGTCTAAAGTCAAAGGACCAGATACACAACTGGGACTATGGAATCACTGTCTGATATTAGGTATCATCAACCATATAACATTCCATAAGCGGATCAATGAGTGAACTCATTCTCCAATGAGCACCTATACTATATCCTTAGTGTCTCCACATAAGTGGCTATGAGACTAGCCACCTCTATCATATGAATGGGTATATAGTATACTGATCTGTTTCGTTATCTCGATGTCCCTCTTGAGTAACCTATGATCAATATCATTTAGGATCTGTGTTTAAAGGTGAATCATCTCATTATCGTGATCTCTTCACGATCCGATTCACATTGCACAGAACCAAGGACTATATATATATATATATATTCAACATATAATATAGTGTGAGAAATGCCAATATTAATCATAAGCAAAAAGATCGCGTAGCGTGTCACACGTGCCATCACTCACATAAGTAGCTTGTAGGGCACCTGTAACCAGCAATCTCCCACTTGATCAAAAGCCAATCACCTATGTGTCTGATCCCCATCAGACCCCTATGGCACTCAAATACATTCTGAGCCAACGACTTTGTCAGTAAATCTACAATGTTATCTTCATTTTCCATTGCTATATATCATAGTCACTCTAATCCACTAGAATCTCATCATAACAATTCTGATGAGACCTTGGTTCCATTGCTAGAGCTATCACCCTATCATTGTTGTCGTAATATATGAGAATCGACTCCACGCTGCTTGGTACAACTCTTAAATCTTCGATGAACTTCTTCTACACTCCTTCCTTTGATGCTTCTACTGCAATAATGTATTCTGCCTCTATGGTCGAGTCAGCAATAGTATCTTGCTCGGAACTCTTTCAGCTTATTGTTTCTCTATTTAGGGTGAAAACATACCCTGAGTTTGACTTACTATCATCAATGTCGGACTGAAAACTTGAGTCCGTGTAGCCCTCAGCCTGGAGGCTACCTCCTACATATACTAGTAAAAGATCCGTAGTGCTTCTCAAGTACTTAAGGATACATTTTACTACCTTTCAGTATTCTAAACCTGGATCTGCCTCCTACATATACTAGTAAAAGATCAGAGCATATGCTATATCAGGCCTGGTATATAGCAAAGCATACATGATAGACACTATCACTGAGACAAAAGGTTGATAAAACCCCAGAAAGTGCCCTATAGATTTTGATCCTTAAGGGGGGATCAACCCTTTGAATGCTGTAGGGGTTCCTCCCTCCTAGATTCGTCACAAAACTGAAATAAAATTGATAATTGCTTAATTTAAGAAGGGGGGGGTGTGGCTATATCTTTAAATAGAGATCAAAACGCTAGTTTAAGAGGGTGCTTGCCTAAGTAGAATCATCCCTTTGCCCCTCCTATAGCCAACCTGCCTTAATAGGAACATGAGGCAACTAAGTGGCTCTATAGCCGACTTAAGCAGGGGGAAACCCTAGCCGACCAATCCAGTAAGGGATATAGTGGCTACTAAGCCCTAAGGGCTAATCTAGACCCTAGCCATACTTCTTTATAAGATAGGAGTGACTTTATTATAATCTAACAGAGTTTTTTATTGACTTGTATTAAGATGATTAAGACTCAACCTCGTTGGAGTCCTATCAAGTCCGCCCTCTTCAGATCAGTCTTGTCCTCATGGCTGAGGGTCCATAAACTCTAGAAACTGGATCTTCAACTCCTCATGTGACTCCCATGCTATCATTAACTGAACTTTGACCTCCTCATCAGTTGGGGTGTTAGTTGTAAGGATTTGGCTGAGTCGTCTTTTTTAAATTTCCATTTGAGGTGGGATACCTGGTGGATCAACTGTAATCTTGATCTGGTACACGAATTTGATCTCTAGGTTAGGGCCCCAATGTGATCATCAATTTTACAAGACCTAAAGAAATATGAAGATCACTTTATTAAGGCTCCAGTTTCCTACTGATCGGGCTGGAGGTGTAGAAAAACTCGATCTTTAATTTTTCATCCATTTTGAAGTTTGTCGGGAGGCTGTTTCTTCTTTGCATGTGCTGCTATATGGTTAGTCTTTAGTGATAGCCAATCTTTCTTCTGGAATAGTGACTGCCCTCTAGTATGGTTCAGGATGATGAGAGCCCAATCTGGTATGAGCATGGACCCATATTCAACCATATTTTAAATTTGATAGTAATTAGTATCTCTTGTAAAAACCTCGTATAAAGTATGGGGGAAGCCTTGATGTAAATTAGGAGTCGACCATCTTGCATAAGAATAACCCTAATTTCAACTTCTGACGCATCGACCTCAATGACAAAAGTACGGCTAGAATTGGATAGCACTAGGATCGACGTCATCGTCATAACTACCTTGAGTCATTCGAAGACTGCGGAGGCTTTATCCGACCACAAGGAGTCTTTCTTCAGTAAGGACGTGAGCAGGGTACTGATCTTGCCATAATATTTCGTAAAATTTTGGTAGTAGTCCATGAGTCTAAGAAAACTACGTAGTGATTGTACGTTTATAAGTCTCGACCATCCTTGCATTGTCTCGATCTTTGTTAGGTCCACCGCGACTCCATCCTTTGATATAATGTGCCCAAGATACTCCACTTTACATTGTAAGAAGCTGCACTTTGACTGTTTAACATAAAGAGTATTCTCTCGAAGAATCATTCGAATAGTTCGTAAGTGCAAAAACTCGTAGTGACCGTTATGCGTGCAAAATGCAATTTTCAGAATATCTTCAGTGCATACCCAAATCTGATGGTATCCTGATCGAAGATCGGATTTAGTGAAAACTCGGGCTCCTTTTAATTCGTCCAAGAGTTCATCATCTTTCTTGCGCACTAGCAACACCGGTGAGGAGTAAGGGCTACAACTCGGTCACCCTGGTGTCAAGCATCTCTTTAACAATATTCTCGATCTCATCCTTCTGCAAGTGAGGATAGTGGTACGATCATAAATTTGTTAGATGTTTACCTAGCAAAATAGGAATGCAGTGGTCATGCGGTTGGTCTGGGGGCAGCCTGTGCGGCTCCAAGAAAACATCCGCGAATTCATTCAGGTAAAGGGTAAGCTTAGGATCTGAGTTTTGTATGCTCTCCGCCATAGATGGTTGTAGAATATACATCAAGAATCCACCATGTGCTTCGTGCAAAACATTCTCCATTCGTTGCGACGAAACGATGGAAATTTGGCTCTCGCACTTGCCTCGTAACGTGACTTGTCTCCCTTGCAATAAAATTTCATGATTAATTTAGAAAAATTTCAGGAGATATCACCTAGTGTTATGAGCCATTCGATCCTGAGTACGGCTTTATAATCATTGATGGATAGGAGGAAGAAATCAGCTACCACTTCTTGGTCTCGGAGTAGTTTCACCCACGGGCACTGTTGGTCGTAATTAAAGATTCTACCGTCGGTGGCCTTTACGTCGAACTTGTTGCAACCTTCGATTTGAAGCGCCAAATGTGCAGTAATCTTATTGTTGAGGAAGTTATTGGTGTTGCCCATGTCGATGAGAATGTTGATGGGTTGCAGTTTTAGAAGTCCTCCAACTTTCATCATCTATGGGTTGGAGTAGCCGGCCAATGCGTGCACTACGTAGTTGGCCTATTCCTCTATGGCTTATTCTTTAGGTTCTAGGGCTTCTTCAGATGTTTTATTATCCTCATCCTCTGCTGGTTCAATCATAAGGAGCCGACCCTTTTTACAGTGATGGTCATGGCTCCACGGTTCGTCGCAATGCTAACATAACTCCTTGTCCGATCATTCACGAAGCTCATCTCTTGTCAACTTTTTTGGTGCAGGGGCTTGGATGGCAGTAGAGGGAGTAGTAGGCCTTGACATGGCTGGTCGGGGAGCGGCCCTTGTCCTTCATGTTGGAAAACCTCAGTGGGTGCATCACATGCATAGCGAAAATCAAAACAAAAACTGGTTTCCCAGGCAAATCAAATCATTGTGCAAAAGATTTGGGTCACGAGAAAAACTGCAAAAACCAAAAAACCGTAATATGTGAGATATTGATTTTACCTAGGGAGATCGTATATCACTGTATTCCAGATCCGAATAGAGAAGATGAAGGAGGTCAAGCGTCCTCCTCTCTAGCAGTATCCACACGATGGATCTCTACAATGAAACTCCTCCAATCTGATCTTGCAATTCTTGCTTAGAGGGAGGGAGGAGAATAGGAGGTGGTGGGTAAAGCTGTAGCCTATCAACCACGAGTCTCCTGTCATATTTATAGAGAGCCACCAAAACCCTAAGGCTCCTTCCTTAGTGGATATTGGATCTCCATCCAATTACCCACCAACCTTGCATTATTGGATTCTATCCAATAATCTCCTTAGGCCTCTAATTGGGCCTTAATCAAGGAACCTATAAGCATAGAGTCTCATCTAATGAGAATAGGGGCTAATTGGATCGTCATCTAATCCTCTATTTGTTGAAGCATCTACCATATGTGTGTGACCCTCTAGGCCCGATACCGGGCTAGCCATAAGTCACTCCCATCAGAACTCCTTCTGATATAGTGAATTATTATCCCCATAATAATTCACTTGACTCATCGACTATAGATATACCAGGCCACTATGCCGTAGTCTCCAAATGGTACATGAGGGATCAAATCCATTGGATCTGTCTGTATATAATTACTATGTATATATAATCCCTCATCCAAATAATATCCTAGAGACCGTATATTGGATATGGTACTATCAGGTCACATACGGAATCAGTTTGTCTTGCTCTAATCGGATTCTATCGGAGATCTCCTCTCTTAATTTGAATGACCTTGGCTAGGGATTTGTCTAAGCAAGCACATATGAGATATTCCTCTTGTGATACCGAGAGTGGATGATCCTCTATTGACACTCAATTGCCTTCGTAAGGTTGGCTACGAATCCCGATAACCAACTGTACCAGATCTAAAACTTTCCAAACTTGTAAGTCTGGCGTTAAAGAAAGGAGTACTCATACAAGGCATCCTTGGTGTCTCAAGTCTAAGGACCAGATATACAACTAGGACTATGGAATTACTATATGACATTAGGTATCATTAACCATACAACATTCCATAAGCGGATAAATCAGTGAACTCATTCTCTAATGAGCACCTGTACTATATCCTTAGTGTCTCCACACAAGTAGCTATGAGACCAACCGCCTTCATCATATGGACGGGTATATAGCAATCTGTCCGGGTATCTCAATGTCCCTCTTGAGTAACCTATGATCGGGATTATTTAGGATCTGTGTTTAAAAGTGAATCGATCTCATTATCATGATCTCATCATGATCTAACTCTCATTGCACAGAACTAAGGACATCATAATATATATGTAACAGATAATATGAGAATATGCCAATATTAATCATAAGAAAAAAGATTACCCAATGTGTCACACGTGCCATCACTCACGTGATTAGCTTGCAAGACATCTGTAACTAGCAATCTCCCACTTGACTTAAAACCAATCACCTATGTGTCTGATCCCTATCAGACTCCTGTAATGCTCAAATACAATCTAAACTAGTGACTTCGTCAGTGGATCGATAATGTTATCTTCGGATGAAACTCTTTCCATTGCTATATCTTTTTGGGTCATGATCACTCTAATCAAATGAAACCTCCTCAGAACAATTATGATGAGACCTGGGTTCCCTTGCTAGAGTTATCGCCCTGTCACTATCACAATATATGAGAGTCAGCTCCACGCTTCTTGGTGTGACTCCTAAATCCTTGATGAACTTCTTCATCCAAACCCCTTCCTTTGCTACTTTTGTTGCAGCAATATATTCCGCCTTTGTGGTCGAGTCAACAGTAGTATCTTGCTTGGAACTCTTCTAGCTTACTGTTCTTCCATTCGGGGTGAAAATATATCCTGAATTTAACTTGCTATCATCAATATCAGACTGAAAACTCAAGTCTGTGTAGCCCTCAATATGGAGGCTACCTTCTCGATATATCATTAAAAGATCCTTTAGTGCTTCTTAAGTACTTAAGGATACACTTTACTGCCTTCTAGTATTCTAAACCTGGATCTACCTGATACTTGCTTATGACACTCAAAGCATGTGCTATATCAGGCCTGATACATAGCATAACATACATAATAGACCCTATCACTGAGGTATAATGTATCTTATCCATGTCTACCCTTTCTTTAGGAGTCTTTGGAGACATAGTCCTAGAAAGTGATATTCTATGTCTCATTGGTATGAGACCTTTCTTGGAATTTTTCATGCCAAACCTTTTGATAATAGAGTCTATGTACCTAGACTGGGACAAGCCAAGCATCCTTTTGGATCTATCTCTATAGATCCGGATCCTAAAAATATAGGATGCTTCCCCTAAGTCTTTCATTGAGAAGTCTTTATATAGCCAAGCCTTTACTGTGGAGAGCATTCCTACATCATTCCCAATGATTAGGATATCATCCATATATAGCACCAAGAAGTTGATAGAGCTTCTACTTACCTTCCTTTGCACACAAGGCTCATCTTCATTTTTAACGAAGTCATAAGATCTTATCACCTCATCAAATCTTATGTTCAAACTTCGGGAAGCTTGCTTCAATCCATAAATGGATCTAAGCAACATGTGCACTTTATCCAGACTCTCTTTGGATATGAATCCCTTTGGTTGTATCATATACACCTCCTCCTAGAGGTTGCCATTGAGGAATATCGTTTTGATATCCATCTGCTAGATCTCAGAGTCATAGTATGCTACAATGGCCAAAATAATTCTAATGGACTTAAGCATGACGATATCCTTTAGTCAACTCCTTGTCTTTGACGATATCCTTTAGCTACCAGCCTTGCTTTATAAGTCTTTACCTTTCCATCCACTTTGATCTTCTTCTTAAAGATCCATTTGCAACTGATGGGTATAATACCCTCAGGTGCATCCACAAGGTTCCAAACCTTGTTAGAGTATATTGAATCCATCTCAGAATTCATGGCTTCTTGCCACTTTCCGGAGTCTATACTCATAATAGCCTCCTCATAAGTTTGAGGATCAACATCTTAAGAGTCATCTCTACTTATATGTCATACATATCTTTCAAGAGGGTAAGATACTCTATTAGACCTACATAGATTTGAAATTTATGTGTTATCCTAACCTGAACAGACTCAGGCTCTGGATGGTGCTTGAGCTAGGTTCTCCAACCTCACTCAAATCTATCTTACTCCCACTGTTTCCACCAAGAATGTGTTCTTTCTCAAGGAACACAGCTCTCTTGGCAACAAAGATCTTTCGGTCCTCGGGATGATAGAAATAATACCCACAAGTTTCCTTTGGGTATCCCACGAATATGCACCATTCTATCCTTGATTTCAACTTATCAGGGTTGTATCCTTTAACGTGGGTAGGACAATCCCAAATCTTAAGATCGAGCTTCTTTTCATTCCATATCTTATATGGTGTAGACACTACTAACTTTGATGAAATTTTATTCAAAAGGTAAGCTGTAGTCTCTAGGACGTACTCCTAGAATGGGATGGGTAGGTCAGCGAAACTCATCATGGATCACACCATGTCTAATAGCATGCGATTCCTCCTTTCCAATACACTATTGAATTAAGGTGTATAAGGAGGTGTCCACTGGGATAGAATCCAATTATCCTCGAGGAAATGGATGAACTACGTACTTAAGTATACTCCTCCTCGATCTGATTAAAGAGTCTTAATATTCTTTCCAATTTGGTTCTTCACCTCATTCTTATATTCCCTGAATTTCTCAAAGGCCTCAGATTTGTACTTCATCAAGTACATGTGTCCATACCTAGAGAAAACATCAGTGAATGTAATGAAGTATGAGTAACCACATATAGTTTGAGTCGATATGGGTCCACATACATCACTATGTATAAGTTCTAATAACTCAGTGGCTCTCTCTCCAGTTCCACTAAAAAGAGATTTAGTCATCTTCCTATGAAGGTAAGGTTCGCAAGTTGTATATGACTCATAGTCAAATGGATCTAAGTATCCATCTTTCAGCAACTTTTGAATTCTTCCCTCATGTATATGACCTAGCCTACAATGTCATAGGTATGCATTATTCACCTCATCTCTTTTCCTCTTAGACATATTTATATTTATGATGTATGGAGAAGTGTCTCACACATATAAGCCATTTGTAAGGGTCCCTTTAGTGATGATCTCATCATCCATAATTATTAAATAATTATTATTCTTAAAAACTAATTTATATCTACTAATTATCAAATAAGAGATGGAAATAATATTTTTGATAATGGAAGGGACAAAATAGCATGCATCTAATACAATAATAGCTCCACTAGACAGATGTAGGATGACCTCCCCAACAATAATTATAGCAACTCTTGCTCCATTGCCCATCTTGAGGTCCATCTCGCCTTTGGCCAATCTCCTGGGTCTTGCTAGAACCTGTAACAAATTACAGATATGATAAGCACTCCTGGTATCCAATACTCATGTGTTATCATAAAAATTTGATAAGTGGAGACTGATCATAAATATACTTGAAGTTTCTCCAAGCTTCTGTTTTGCCTTATATGCAAGGTAGTCCTTATAGTTCCTCTTCCAATGCCCATCTTGCCTGTAGTGGAAGCACTGTCCTTTATCCTTTGCCGGGTCTTTCTTGGTAACCTTTACCTTACCCGGTTTTTCTTTGCCCTTACCATTCTTAAAGGTCTTGCTGGTCTTTCTTTTCTTTTTGGTCTCACCAATATAGTGATTTGGCTTCTCCATCTTAATGACACTCTCAACTTCCCTCAACATATTGAGGAGCTCAGTGAGAGTTACCTCAAACTTGCTCATGTTAAAATTCATGATAAAGTGAGAAAATGAATATAGTAGGAACTGAAGTATAAGATCAACACACAGGTTATCCGCTATGACTATTCCTAGACCTATGAGTTTCTTGATCCACTCTATCATCTTTAGGACATGGTTTTCAAAAGATGTCCCTTCTGTCATCCTGGCTTAGAAGAGTCTCTTAGATATCTCATATCTTTGAGTTCTTCCCTATTTCTCAAATAGTTGGTGGAGATAAATAAGGATAGAATCTGTATCCATGCTTTCATGTTACCTTTGTAACTCAGGAGTCATGGAGGCCAACATGTAATATTCTACCAATGCAGAATCATCTATATACTTCACATGCTGAGCGATCTCATCCTCACTTGCCCCTTCTTCCAACGTGGGCACAATTGTATCAAGGACGTATGTGATTTTCTCTACAGTAAGAATAATTCTCAAATTATGGAGCAAATCCATGTAGTTTGGACTAGTGAGGTGATTGACATTAAGTATACTACGCACGGGGTTTGCGAGTGATATGTTTTTGACAATACAGGATATAGCAAAAATAAATAACATGTAGATGTTATAGAAAATACTAATTAAGATATGGACTTCTATCTTAATGTACTCCCATTATTTTCCTAGCGAATCATGCGACACCCTCGACACGTGAGACAAAAGTCTTCGGTAGACTCCTAGTGGGGATCGGAATCCAATTGGCTTCTTAGTGCAACCTCAAGGGACTCGACCAATTACACTAAGCCCAAAAGGTAGGCAACTCTTGTCAATCACAACTTCTTGTGATTCTCGTCATGTTCAACCTTTGAATCATCATTGTCTCGACTGCTCGACCAACCATAAAGTTCAATTAAGTCATCACCATCGTTATAAAAGTATAATCGGAGCAGCTGAAGAGTTGGACTGCTTCAGTGCTCACATTCACTTAAGGGAGCCCGGCAAGTCAGAGGACAAAGCCAAGTAAGCGAACATTGCTACCAAGGAAGCTTAGGAGAACAGAATCGGCACGAGCCCTGTAATAAGATGGCGGAGGCCATGCATGAGAGTTGTAGTCTATCTTTCCATCGACCACGGAGAACTGCTAGGAGGACATAGTGGTGTCGAAGTAGGTGGTCGAAAAGGGCGAGGAAGCGACGATAAGTCCAGTAGGACTCAGCTACCCAAAAGTAAAGTGTCGGTTAGAAAGGAGGTAGACTCATAGGAGCACCACAGTGCCGCAGAGGCAGATCTACCGATCACGAAGGAAGGGTTGAAGATGCAAGATAATGGATAGTAGTGTTATGGGCTTGGCAGCACCATGGTATCACAGATGCGGGACTTCTGTGGAGTCATCGACCCCTTGCTCTCATGGAGGGAGAGCATTGGTCATAAAAGGGGCCGAGGAGATGGAGAATGCAAATGCAAACTCCAAGTACTAAGACAAGGCGGAAGGGCAGAGGCCAAGAAACTTCATAAGACTGATGTCGATGGTCTTCTCATCAAGATAACCAAAATTTAGGGACTTCGGGTTGATGCAGGAGTGCTCGTCCAAGGAATGAAGTAGGCAGTACATGGTACTGTACCTTTCTACTTAGACGAGTAGGCGACAAAGGTGATGGAGAAGATGGTACAATCCTAGAGGCTACCAGATCTATCAAAGACTTACTCCAAGTTGGGGTAAACTTTTTGCTCTTTTCAAGCAAAACTTCTTGCATTCCAGAAGTTTAATGGCAGTGAGAAGGCGAATCACAGTAGCTAACTCAACGTAAAGAATGCAAACACTTCAAGTGCTTCAGTAGTGTGTGCAAAGGGCGACCAAATATTAGTAACCAGCTCAATGCATGAAGTACAAACTCGAGGAGGCAGGCGAAATCAAGTAACCTTTGCCTTCTCAACTCGAGAGAATGGGCGAAACCGAGTACCCCAATTCTCTTAACTCGAGGAGGTGAGCGAAGCTAAGTAACCTTACCTTCTCAACTACGAAGAGAATGGGTGAAGTCAAGTATCCCAGTTCTCTTATCTATCCAGCAGAGGAGCTCTGCATAAGTTCAATGACCCTTCAAAGAAAGCTTATGGAAGACAATAGTTATCAAATCCTTACCAGTGGTGATTAGTACTACTGAGAGTAGATTTTTCACTTCATTTCCCAATTGACTAATCGAAAGTGGGAGTGATGCAAACATACTTAGAAGTGACAACTAACAGTGGAAGAAGATTCAATGAGTAAACATTGTGGAGGAATGATCTTAAAAAATTGAAAGTCTGTGAAGCGATGCTCGTTAAAGCTCCAAGAAGCATCCATCCAGTTCAAGCAATATGAGTATACTGCGATACTAGCGCATAATAAGGCAGGTCTTTTCTTTCATTAGAGGGATCCGCGAGAACCAACAAGGATCAGCACAACTCAACCAACCCCACACCAGATTCAGTCATTGGTGAGTTGAAGCAGCATGGCAGATCAGAGTTTGACTACTCAACAACAACGGCGGAGAGCGGTTGGGAGCCAAAGGGGCGTGTTATAGCCAAAGCAGAAGATTGAAGATTCAATAAAAATGCGAGGAGATGTAGTGTCTACAGCAAATATATGAGGAGATGCAACATCTACAGTGGCTTCGATGAGGACGTCGAAGGAATAAGTGAGGGAGAATGTCACGCACAATAATGTAAACAAGGTGTTCGATGAAATACTCATGTTTGTCCGTGTCCTTCGGTTTAGGTACATATCTTGTACAGTAAGAAGCGGACTTATAGTATGCTTAGCAGCCCTAGTTTGATTTGCTTTATGGCTAAGTTTAGCTTGTAAATACAAGTGTGTCTTATAAGCACTTGTGGGGACTTCGGTCTGTAATGAATAATTATCCTTTGTGTGCAACCTCTCTAAGTTTGTAATGTCCATGGGTGTAATTTGTATCTGGCTTTATAAAGTGTTTACTTGAGCAGTTATTTGTGGATCCCGTGGGAATTACTTCTTCTGATCTGTTTTCACTTTTGTAAGTCTAAGGGACTTAAGGAGATCTCGGGGAGAGCTTACCTTTGCGGACGGACACACATGGGTGCCGTACGACTTAGGCAAAATCAGCTAAGCCCGTGACATGGTAGAGCTATCATTGCATTGGATGCTTGCTATTTTGTGCCCTATATTACCAAAAATATTATATCCATATCTTATTTGACAATTAGTGGATATAAATTAGTTTTTGAGAATAATAGTTGTTCAATAATTATGGATGATGAAATCATCACTAGAGGGACAGACTCATATATGTTAGACACTTCTCCACACATTATGCATATAAATACGTCTAAGAGGAAAAGAGATGGGGTGAACAATGCATACCTACGGCATTATAGGCTAGGTCATACACATGAGAGAATAATTCAAAAGTTGCTAAAAGATAGATATATTAGGATCAATTGGCACTAAGAGGAGGCGAGAGGGGGGGGGGGGCGTGGGGGGGTGAATTAGGGCAAGCTTAAATTTTTCTTTCTAAAGCAAAAGCTTTTCGAATAAGATAGAATAGGAAATCCAAAGCTTTTTATTTTTAATAAAATAAGTGAGTGATTAAAAAAAAATTGCTAAGAAAACTGAAAAGATAATCATGTTTGAGGAAAAAAACTTATCGTTTTGCTTTCAAGGAGTTTAGTTAAATTGGAAGCATCAATACAATAACATTCAAGCAATACAAGTATGAAACACTTACAATTTTATAGTGGTTCGGTGCCAACAGCTTATGTCCACTTCCGAGTCCTCCTTCTTGAGGCACTCTGGCTTCCACTACCAATCTTCTTTGGGTGAAGATTAATCCCTTACACTTGCTTACAAGGGAGGCTTAAGACAAACTTTCTATCTCTAGTCTTTCTCTCCTTCCTTTTCTTTTTCGTTACAAATTACTCATAATTTCTTTTATCTGAATTTAATTACCGAAAAGTATTTCTCAATTATAATAAGAATTTAAGAATACTTGGGTATTTATAGACCCCAAGTAGCTTCAGAAATTGGAGCCAAAAATTAAACATACCCAAAAAAATCGGGTATGAGCGATTTATCCGTCGACTTGGGCAGTTCACTTGCCGTCAACCGCTGGCCGTCACTACATTCTGTGGTACGGGTGGTTTAACCGCCACCTGAGCAATTGACCTGCCGAAAGTTACTAGTCGCCACACGGATTCTGTGGTATGGGTGGTCCAACCGCCGCTCACCGGTAGTTTACTCGCCAAAATTTTCGTAAAAGTGGTTCCCTCCACTTTTTGAACTCCGACTTTGGCTTAATGTTGACCAGCTCCTTGGTCAACTGATTGAGCTCAACCTGAGTTCAACCAAACCTAGTAGTGGATCTGGTTGCCTTATTGAGTTGATTTGGATTCCTTCCAAATCCAACTCAAATTAGACTCACTTTCTAACTACGACTCAATGATTATAACTCTTAATGACCACAAGCTTAATTACGACCTAACTTCCGCTAATCCGGTAACCTCTGGCATACTTATGATAAGTTTTCTAGTCTTCTCCCCGATTATCTCTCGGCATGTTCCCAGTAAGCTTCCCGATCCCTTTGACGAATCTCCTAGCGAATTCCCGGCGAAACCCACCGTATCGTCCGAGCCCCGGCTCGATGCTCAAGCTTGATCTTGGCCCATTATTTGGTTATAACTCTATTGATCCTGTTATAGTTAAACCTGTAATTCTTTCTCTAACACACATATTAGATAAACACACATCAATTGATCTCATCATTAAAATCCAAGATTTAACAATCTCTCCTTTTTTGATGATGACAATCAATTGATGACGGGAGTTATTTCTAACTCCCCCTAAATTTATGTCATCATATAGAAGATTTAATTTCAAGAGAGTCACATCCTCTTGAATTCAGGTAAATCAACACAATAAGAGTTTCAAGCATTCAACTATTCAAAAATTTTCAAGGATTGCCATGAAGTTGAAGTATTTTGACAATTTTCCCTCAAGTCATCAAGCATTAAAAATTTTCAAATCATCAAGCATACCTTTCTCAATAAATTTCATACATTTGAAATATTTAAAAAATAATATCTGGGCATCAACCATACTTTTCTCAATATATCTCATAAATTTGAAACATTTGAAAAAATAATATCTAGTCATTAACCATACTTTTCTCCCCCTTTGTCATCAACAAAAAGGCGAAGGGTAGGGTTATAAAAGAGTCATCATGAATTTTCCTCTTAAAGCAAAAGAGTTTTTACTCTCCCCTTTATAAAATACAACAAGAGTCATCATGATTTTTTCTTTTTCTTGCAAGGAAAGAAAATGGAGGAGGAGTTGTAAAACATCATTGAATTATAGCTCTCAATAGGATAATCATCTAAAAAATCCGAGAGATAAAGAAAAAAAAACTCATGCATTAAGGATTTCTCATGTAATTTTTGCAAGTAAACATAATCACAAAGATAAATAGCTCAATTTCATGAATTCAAATATTTTCATGATTTAGTATTCTAAGTTCTCTTCTAAGAAAATTAAATTATTCTTTATTTAATAATTTTATAAAGATATCTGCTAATTGATGCTTAGTATCAATAAATTCTACACGAATAAGTTTACAACATAAACTATTAGAAGATGCTTGTAAGTAGCAAAAGTTTATTACCAAGTAGGTTCATGCCAGAGGAAGGTGCAAATAAAAAAAGAGTGCATCATGAGTGTGTGATTAGTACAAAATATCAAGTTATACGGAATACAATCACTCAGATTGTTATAATCCAAATGGCTAGATAAAGCATAAAGCTATCTTTGGATCTGCTCCACCTTAGTCATTAACTCATCATGGCATTGCTCAATTCGTTCCATCCGGTTCATAATAGTCTTGATAGGAAAAGAAGGTTCTGGCTACATCATGTGTGGTGCCTTAAGAGGACTGGTAGGAAGAGATGGGCTTCTCCTAATGATAGGTGTCTCAGGTTCAGGTTCAAGTGGGGGAGACTCAGTCCTTCTAGGCAATCTAATCCATATACCATGTCTTTCAACACACCTAAATCTTCTTAACAGATTTCTATTAATTACATTGTACCTATCTATTTTAATAATTTCTTCATCTAGTAGAATGACTATGTCATGAGCATGCAATAGTCTAGTGATTAATCCACCATAAGGTAGCATCAAGTTCTTGTTTGCAAGATCAATTATGTTTTGCCTTATGAGAGACACAAAGCAATTATTTTGTTGCTTCATTATCTAATACATGGTTCCTAGTTTCATTTGATTCAGTTCATCATGATGGAATTATTTTGGAAGTAAGATGCTTCTTACTATATGATGAAGCACCTTTGTATTAAAAGGTAGCAGATGTTCATAACTTTTCGGTATAATAACTAGATGTGGATTTCCAAAAATAGTTCCTAAAGCTTCAGAGTATGTTATACTTATAGAGTTCATATCCCATTGTTCCCTAAAATAACAATTACTTCTTTTTTCGGGGATGCCTATTAGATTGTAAATTGGATTATTGGTAATATCAATGTGATGTCCCAAAAGATATGTAGAAGCTATTTCATTTTCTTCTATATGCATGTTGTTATAGAATAATCTTACTAATCTTGGGTAGATTGGCTCATTCATTTTGAGAATGGGAAGGGCTCCTAGATTTGCAAACCATTGGATTAGTTATATGTTTCCTAGGTCATCTAAATCAACATATTTTCCCTTATAGATACTTTTAAATTCAAGGTTTGGAAATTTTATAGCATGTTCATAGGAATAAAAAATATTGGTCTCATAAGTTTCGACTAATCTCCTCTTTCCCATGTCCCTTGAGGATTTTCTAGGGGCCATTCTATATAGATTATACAAGAAGAATGATATGAAAAAAATCTTAACAACTTGGGAGAAGTTTTAGAGAGTTACCTTTAGTTAGATAGGCAAAGATCCATAGTTTTGAAGAGTAGGAAGCCTTCCTTGATGTTTTAGAGGAGAAGGAAGGAGTGGAAGAAGTTTTAGAGAGAGCTGAGGGTGCTTAGGTTTGGTTTCACCGTCGGCCCTAAGTGGCCTTTACTATTATGGCTTTCGGTCGGTTGAACCGTAGACTGAGTGGTTCAGCCACGAGCGGTCTTGTTGTTCAGCCACTGAACCGATGGTTCATGGTTTCCATTTTTTTTTGTTTGGATTTTTAATCAAAATAATATATATGCTGTAACTCAGATCAATGCATTTAACTTGACTTTAATCATCAAGATTCCTCTAATGCATCATTAATTAAGATAATGAGAAACTCCATTTCACATGAAGTCATCACAATAATATAATTTTCAAACAAAAACCAATAGCTTTTCTATGTTGAACGATTCCATCATAATATTAAGAAATTTTCTTTTTAAAGAAAGATGATTTCATATTGATTTTTGCTAAAAACAACACAATTTATCAACACAAGTCAATACAATCATATAAGTCACTATAATCATCAAAATCTTCCTTTCATACATATGACATTTACTAACATTTCTTTGTTCTAATTAAAGTATGCAAGGGTCAAGTATCATCAAGATCAAACATAAAGAAAATTTATTTTTATTATTTTAACAATTTTGTTGATATTTAAGCTAGTGAGCTTGAAAGAGTATTAGATCTCAAATTATATATCTTGACATCTAAATCATTATTCAGAGCTCCTAGCTTTAATTTTGAAGCAAACTTACATGAAATATATATTTGGTTCAAGTACCCATTTTATATTGGGTCCTTCATAAAGATTTTTTATCTTTCTTTTCTATCCGATTTTCATTATATAGAGTTCTCTTTGGAACCCATACAAGATGATGAAGAGTATATTTTCTAAAAAGGAATTTGTTTGACTTATGTCCTAATTTATCACAAAAATTACACTTAATTCTTGATAGCATATTCAATGTAGTCCTCTTACAAAGATGGTTGGCTTTTGTTGAATACTTCCAACAAAGCCTATGTCATCTTTATTATTAATATGACCCTTATTGGCAAGGATCATATTTAGGGATTTATTCCCTATCTCAAATTTCTCAAGTGTAGTTCTAAGCATGCAATTTCTTCTTTAACTTTATCTACCATTTCACATTTCAAGCATGGTTAATGTGATGCTAAGGAGTCATGCATTTCATCAAATTTTTTAACTAACAAATCGTGATCAACTTTAAGCATCTTAAAAGATTTGTCAAGTTTCCTAAACTCATTGAATAAATCATGAAACATGCTTAATAATTCAGAAAATAAAATATCTAAAGATTCACTAACCTCATCTTTAAATGTCATTAAGGCATAGTTAGCCACCTCTTCTTTGGATTGGTCTTCTTCCTCCGATGAACTTGAATCGTCCTAAGTGGCCGAGAGTGCTTTCTTTTTTAGCGTCAGTTTCTTCTTCAGTTGGGGACATTCATCTTTGAAGGGTCCCGATTTTTTGCATTTATAGCAAATGATGTTGTCTTTCTTTAGTTCATTTTTGTTTTTATAGATTTTGTTTCTTTTTATAAATTTTTTAAATTTTCTTGATAAAAGTGCAATGTCATGATCCTCATCACTCGAGGTTTTACTCAAGGAGTTATTCATAATTTGAAGTGCTACATCCTTCCTATTCTTTGGAAGGAATTCATTAAGCTTATCATGAGCTTTACAGTTTAGTTCATAAGTCATAAGAGAGTCAATCAGTTCTTCAAGAGGCAAGTCATTCAAATCTTTGGCCTCTTGAATAGTGGTTATTTTAGGATCCCAATTTTTAGGCAAAGATCATAAAATCTTACTCACAATGTCAAAATTCAAAAAATATTTTCTAAGTACTTTAAGTCCATTGACGACATCCATGAAACAGGTGTACTGTCTCCAATAGACTCACTTGGTTTCATTCGAAATAACTTATAATTATAAATTATAATATTTATTTTAGATTTTTTTACTCTATTAGTCCCTTCGTGTGTGATTTCTAGTTTGTGCCAAATATCAAAAGTCGATTCACAAACAGAAACATGATTAAACTCATTTTTATCAAGTGCACAAAATAAGACATTCATAGCCTTTGCATTTAGAGAAAAATTCTTCCTTTCCAAATTATTTAGCTTATTCATTGGTTTGGAAGATTTTTCAAAACCATTTTCAACTATATTCCAAAGATCAAGGTCCAAAAAAATAAGAAAAATACACATCCTTGTCTTCCAGTATGTATAATATATACTACTGAATATGGGAGAACGTGAGATAGAATATCCCTCATTTATGCCAAAACAAGCCATTTACTCTAGTGGGTATTAATCCAAAGAGTAAGAACCTTGCTCTGATACCAATTGTTAGGATCAATTGGCACTAAGAGGGGGGGGGGTGAATTAGTTCAAGCTTAAATTTTTCTTTCTAAAGCAAAAGCTTTTTGAATAAGATAGAATAGGAAATCTGAAGATTTTTATTTTTAATAAAATAAGTGAGTAATTAAAAATAAGTTGCTAAGAAAATTGGAAAGATAATCATGTTTGAGGAAAATAACTTATCGTCTTGCTTTCAAGGAGTTTAGTTAAATTGGAAATATCAATATAACAACATTCAAGCAATGCAAGCATGAAACACTTACAATTTTATAGTGGTTCGACGCCAACAGCCTACGTCCACTTCCGTGTCCTCCTTCTTGAGGCACTCTGGCTTCCACTACCAATCTTCTTTGAGTGAAGATTAAACCCTTACACTTGCTTACAAGGGAGGTTTAAGACAATCTTTCTATCTCTAGTCTTTCTCTCCTCCCTTTTCTTTTTCGTTATAAATTACTCATAATTTTTTTTGCCAGAATTTAATCATCCAAAATTATTTCTTAGTTATATTAAGAATGCAAGAATACGTGGGGGTATTTATATACCTCAAGTGGCTTCAGAAATTGGATCCAAAATTTAAACATACCCAAAAAAATCGGGTACGGGCAGTTTACCCACCGACTTGGGTGGTTCACTCCCCGTCAACCACTGATCGTCGCTGCATTCTATGGTAAGGGTGCTTTAATCGTCACCTGGGCGGTGGACCCACCGTTGACCCATCGAAAGTTACTGGCCGCCGCCCGGATTCTGTGGTACAAGCGGTCCAACCGCTGCTCACTGGTGGTTTGCCCGTCAGGATTTCCACAAAAGTTGTTCCCTCCACTTTTCAAACTTCGGCTTTGATTTAATATTGACCAGCTCTTTAGTCAACTGATTGAGCTCAACCTGAGCTCAACTAAATCCAGTAGTGGATCCAGTTGCCTTATTGAGTTGATTTGGATTCCTTCCAAATATAACTCAAATTGGACTCACTTTCTAACTACGACTCAATGATTATAACTCTTAATAACCACAAGCTTAATTATGACCTAACTTCCACCAATCCAGTAACCTTCGGCATACTTGCGACAAGTCTTCTAGTCTTCTCCCTAGTGATCTCCCAATGTGTTCCCTTCCCACTCTCTTTGGCAAATCTCCTAGTGAACTCCCGGCGAAACCCACCACATCGTCCGAACCTCGGCCCGATGCTCAAGCTTGATCTTGGCCCATTATCTTATTGTAACTACATTAATCTTGTCATAGTTAGACCTATAATTCTTTCTCTAACATACATGTTAGATAAACACACATCAATTAGTCTCATTATCAGAATTCAAGATTTAACAAGATACTCTAGTTGACTATGAGTTGTATGCAACTTGCAAATCTTGCCTTCATGGGAAGATGATCAACTCTCCTTTTAGTGGAACTAGAGAGAGAGCCATTGAGTTATTAGAACTTGTACATAATGATGTATGTGGTCCCATATCGACTCAGGCTATAGGCGATTACTCATACTTTATTACATTCATTGATAATTTCTTCAAGTATTGACACATGTACTTGATAAAGTATAAGTCCGGCCTTTGACAAATTCAGGAAATATAAGAACGAAGTAGAGAACTAAATTAGAAAGAGTAGTAAGACTCTTTGATCAGATCAAGGAGGAGAGTACTTAAGTATGGAGTTCACCCATTTCCTCAAGGATAATGGGATGCTATCCCTATGGACACCTCCTTATAAACCTCAGCTCGATGGTGTCTCAAAAAGGAGGAATCATACGCTGTTAGATATGATGTAGTCCATGATGAGTTTCACTGACCTACCCATCTTATTCTAGGGATATGCCCTAAAGACTGTAGTTTACCTTCTAAATAGAGTTATATTAAAGTCGGTAGTGTCTACACCATATGAGATATGGAAAGAAAAGAAGCCTAATCTTAAGATAGTTAAGATTTGGGGCTATCCTACCTATGTTAGAAGACACAACCCTGATAAGTTGGAATCAAGGATGGAATGGTACATATTTTTAGGATACCCTAAATAGACTTTAGGGTACTATTTCTATCATCTCGAGGACCATAAAATCTTTATAGCTAAGAGGGCTATATTTCTTGAGAAGGAACACATTCTTGGTAGAAATAGTGGGAGTGAGATATAGTTGAGTGAGGTTGGAGAACCTAGCTCACGTACCATTCAAAAACTCGAGTCTGTTCAAGTATCGATTACACAAGTTTCAACTTTGTATAAGTCTAGCAAAATATCTCACCCTCCTGAAAGATATGTGGGATATATCAATGACTCTCGGGATGTTGATCCTCAGACTTACAAGGAGGCTATTGTGAGTATAGATTCCGGGAAGTGGTAAGAAGCCATGAATTCTAAGATGGATTTCATGTATTGTAACAAGGTTTGGAACCTTGTGGATGCACCTGAGGGTATTATACCTGTCAGATATAAGTGGACTTCAAGAAGAAGATCAGAGTGGATGGAAAGGTGGAGACATATAAGGAAGGTTAGTACCTAAAGGATATCATCAAAGACAATGGGTTGACTATGACGAAACCTTTTCACCTGTAGCCATGCTTAAATTTATTAGAATTCTTTTGGCCATTATAGCATACTATGGCTATTAGATCTGGCAGATGAATGTGAAAATAATATTCCTAAATGACAACTTCAAGGAGGAGGTATATATGTTATAACCAGAGGGATTCTATCCAAAGAGAGTCTAGATAAAGTATGCAGGTTGCTCAGATCTATTTATGGATTGAAGCAAGCTTCCTAAAGTTGGAACATAAGATTTGATATGGCGATCAGATCCTATAACTTTGTTAAGAACAAAGATGAGCCTTGTATGTACAAGAAGGTAAGTGAGAGTACATCACCTTCTTGGTGTTATATGTAGATAACATTCTAATCATTGGGAATAATGTAGGAATGCTCACTATAGTAAAGGCTTAGCTATCTAGAAACTTTTCTATGAAGGACTTAAGGGAAGCATCTTATATATTAGGGATCCAAATCTATAGAGATAGATCCAAGATGGTGCTTAGCTTGTCCCTGTCTAGGTACATAGACTCCATTATCAAAAGTTTGGCATAAAGAATTTCAAGAGAGGTCTCATACCGATGAGATATGAAATATTACTTTCTAGGAGTATGTCCCTAAGGACTCCTAAAGAAAGGGTAGACATAGATATGATACCCTATGCCTTAGCGATATGGTCTATCATATATATTATGCTATGCTCTAAGTGTCACGAGCATGTATTAGGTAGATCCAGGTTTAGAACATTGGAAGATAGTAAAGTGTATCCTTAAGTACTTGAGAAGGACTAAGGATCTTTTACTAGTATATGGAGGAGGTAGCCTCCAGGTTGAGGGCTACATGGACTCGAGTTTTTAGTCTGACATTGATGATAGTAAGTCAAACTCAAGATATGTTTTCACCCTAAATGGAGGAGTAGTAAGCTGGAAGAGTTCTAAGCAAAATACTACTGCTAACTCGACCACAGAGGTGGAATACATTGCTGTAGCAGAAGCAGCAAAGGAAGGGGTGTAGATGAATAAGTTCATCAGGGATTTGGGAGTCGTACGAGCAACGTGGAGCTGATTCCCATATATTGTGATAGCAACAAGGCGATAGCTCTAGCAAAGGAACCCAGGTCTCATCAGAATTATTCTGAGTAGGTTCTACTTAGTTAGAGAGATCATAGCCTAAAAAGATATAGCAATAGAAAGAGTTTCATATGAAGATAACATTGTATATCCATTGACGAAGTCATTGGCTCATATTGTATTTGAGTGTCATAGGGGTCTGCTAGGGATCAGACACATAGGTGATTGGCTTTAGGTCAAGTGAGAGATTGTTGGTTACAGGTGCCCTACAAGCCAATCACATGAGTGATGACATGTGACACACTACGTAATCTTTTTGCTTATGATTGTTATTGACATAATTTTCACATTATATTATTTGTTGCATATATATATTGTGATGTCCTTGGTTTTATGCAATAGGAATCGAATTGTGATGAGATCACGATAATGAGATCGATTCACCTTTAAACACAGATCCCAAATAATCCCGATCAGAGGTTATTCGAGATGGACATTGAGATAGTTGGACAGGCTGGTGTACTATATACCCATTTATATGATGGAGGTGGTTGGTCTCAGAGCCACTTATGTAGAGACACTAAGGATATAGTACATGAGCTCATTGAAGAATGAGTTCATTGATTGATCCGCTTATGAAATATTGTATAGTTAATGATACCTAATATTAGACAGGGATTCCATAGTCTCAGTTGGTGGACTCACAGCCAACTCGGTATCGGGCCTAGAGGGTCACACACATATGGTGGATGCTTCAGCGATTAAAGGATTGGATGAAGATCTAATTAGCCCATATTCTCATTAGATGAGCCCCTACACTAATGGGCTCCTTGCATGAGGTCCAATTAAAGGCCAAAGGAGATTATTGGATAGAGATCTAATAATGCAAGGTTAGAGGGTAATTGGTCAGAGATCCAATATCTACTAAGGTAGGAACCCTAGTGTTTTTGGTGGCTATTTATAAATAGGAGGGAGGTTCATGGTTGATATACTATAGCTTTGGCCACCCCCTCCTATCTCTCCCTCTATGCAAGAGTTGCAAGATCTGATTGGAGGAGTTTTGCTATAGAGATCCATCGTGTGGATACTACTAGAGAGGAAGATGCTTGACTTCCTTCATCCTCTTCATCCAGATCTGGAACACAGGGATATACAATCTCCCTAAGTAAAACAATCTCTCACTTGATGTAGTTTTTCAATTTTTACGGCTTTCTCGTGACTTAATCTTTTACACGATGATTTGATCTACATAGGACCCCTATTTTGTTCTGATTTTCCACTATACATGTGATCCTCCTGTTGAGGTTTCCCAATACCTCACCGAGAGTTCGCTAGGAGTTTGCGGAAGGGGATCAGAAATCTCACTATGAGCATGCTGGGAGTTCGCTAGAAGAAGACCGAGAGACTCACCGAAAGTTCACCGGAGGTTGCCAAGAAGCTTGCAGGGAGTTAGGAGGGTCTTGTTGGACTTGACAGTCATAACAATTATAATTAGTGAGTCATAGTTAGTATCAGTTTAGTTTAGAGTCCAACTTGAGTTAGATTTAGAAAGAATCCAAATTAACTCAAGTGAGGCAAACCAGATCCACTTTAGGTTAGGTTTGAGCTTAGGGTGAGCTCATTTGGTTGACTTGGGAAGGGGTTAACTGAAGGTATAAGTCAGGTATGCATAAGTACGAAAAAAGATACTTTTGTGGGATTCCTGGTTGTAGCACCGTTGAGATGACAGTAGTACCGCCATCATCCTATTTTCACAGTGCTTTCGGCGGTAGTACCATGCAAGAATTACAGAAGGTTTAAATTTTTAGCTCTATTTTTTAAACCAATTGGGGTCTTTAAGTATCCCAAATTTTTCTTGCTTGGTTAAGCAAGGGTGGAGACCAAAAAAGTGGGATAAAATTATGTTAAAGAGTTATAAAATTGGAGAGCTTCCCTTGAGTGCTTCAAATTATAAATCGAGTCTAAGGGAAGTGAGAAAAATATGTAAAGGTTTTCCTCTCCTGAATCTATGAAAAGGAGAGAGTGAGAAGTGTAAGGGTTTTGGTCTTCACCTGAAGAAGATCAGTAGTGGATACCGGTGGGCCTCGATGAAGAGGACTCGGGAAGTGGACGTACGTCAAGTTGTGGTCGAACAACTATAAACTATGAGCGTTTCTTAACTTTCCTTTTTGAATTTATATGTTCTTACTCGAGCTTTCTTAAAGCAAGATCATAACTTAGCATCATTCAATAGTTTACTTTCTCATTTACTCAGCTTGAATGAAACACTTACGATCTCAGTTTTACTTTAAGCGAAAGTTTTTTTAAACTAAAGTTTTCAACACTTGCACTAATTCACCCACCCCCCCCTCCCTCTAGTGCCAATTCATCCTAATAGACATATTGGTCAAATTGATTATATTTGTATACCTTATTATGTTGCAATTAGCATCAGTTTGGTTTAGAGTCCAAATTGAGTTAGATTTGGAAGGAATCTAAATTAACTCAATGTGAGACAATCGGGTCCACCTTAGGTTAGATTTGAGCTCAGGTTGAGCTTATTTTGTTGATTTGGAAAGAGATCAATAGGAGGTATAAGTCAGGAATGTAAAAGTATGATAATTGTATCGCCTAGGTCAATAATTGTACCACCGCTACCCTATTTTCACGTTGCTATTAGCAGTAATACTACCGACGTTGATAGTACTATCGCCCATATCCCAATATTTTGAAAAGCTTTAAATTTTGGCTCCAACCTGAAGCCAATTGAGGTCTATAAATACCACAAATTTTCTTACTTAGAGGAGCAAGGGTGGTGAATAAAAAAAGAAGAAAATTCTTATTAAAGTATTGTAAAATTTGAGAGCTTCCCTTGAGTGCTTCAAAGTATAAAAGTGAGTCTAAAGGAAGTGAGAAATTCTTGTAAGGAAGTTTCTCTCTTGAACCTGTGAAAAGGAGAGAGAGAAGTATAATGTTTTAGTCTTCACCCATGGAAGAAGATCGTTTAGTGGACTCCGTTGGGCCTTAACGAAGGAGGTCTCCAAAAATTGGACGCAGGTTAAGTTTTGACAGAACCATTATAAAATCTATAAGCATCTCTACTCTTACCTTTTCTATTAAATTTAATTATTGTTAATTAGTTTAAAGAAAAGAACGAGCATCATCTTTTGACTTTGTTTTAAATCTATGAGCATCTCTACTCAAGCAAGTTTTTCAAATAAGGTATTTTTACACTTGTACTAATTCAAACCCAACCCCCCCTCCCCACTTAGTGTCAACTTGATCATAGCAATTTTTATCCAAGTCACATTGTACTTATTAGATTAACACCCAAGTGAGTAAATGACTTATTATGACATTAACAAGGGTTAATGCATCACAAGTCCTCCTATATTCAATGGGACGAACTACACCTCTTATGTATTTTCTTAATTTCATTAGATTGTGATTTATAGTGTATTATCTAAAATAATTTTCAGAAGTCATCCAATCAAATACATGATTGGAAAGATTATGAAAAAATATATTTTCTTTAAATGCTAAAGCTATGAATTCTTTGTTTTCTACTTTAAATAAAGATGAGTTTAATGAGTGATTCGGCTTTTGAGATTTGGTATAAATTAGAAATGACACATAAAAGCATAACTAAACTAAATGAATCATTACATGAAAAGATTTACAAAAATAAATTTGAAGAACACTTTCCAAAGAATAGGAAGAAGTTACTTTAAGAACACAAGAACAAGACCTTCCAAAGAACAGGAATGATATTGAACTAAGAATAGAAGAACATTATCTTCTAAATGATAGGAAGGAACTCGAACTAAGAACGACATATGACTCCTCAAGTGAAACCTCGAGTGATAAGAACTTTGAACTTTTGATAAATGAATCAAAAAAATTAATAAATAAAAACTATAAATATGAACTTAAATTGGATAAAATCTCTTGCTATGAACTCAAGAAACCAAGACACTTCAAATATAAGGAGCACAAACAAGAAGGAAAAGTCTCGCGCTTGTGGCCAACCACGATGAGGTAAGTAAACAACTTGAAAGTATTTTTACTTTTAATGAGTTATTAAGTTCTTTTTATGAGCTTTATGATGATTTTAGAAAGATTAGTAAATCTTATAAACTACTTAAAGATGAACATGCATCACTAGTTAGTAAACTTAAAGAAATGCATGAAGTAGTACCATCACACAATTCACGCACTAAATATGAAATATTAGAAGAACTTAGAAAGGAAAATATTATATTGCAACAAATGTTAAAAAGATTTAAAATAGAAAATAAATTCCTAAAAATGATCTTTGCAAATAAGGGTCATATTCATAGGAAAGGTATTGACTTTGTAAGTAACACTCAACAAAAGTCAACTACCTTTATTAGAAGACCCATATTACACTCTTTGCCTAAAAATAATTATAAGTTTTGTAATAGATGTGGATACTTTACTTATAAGTGTTCATTTAGGAAATATAGTCCATATAAATTAATTTTGATTCCTAAAGGAATTATAAACAATCAAATACCTTTAGTGAAAATGAGTAAAGCTTTTCATAAGGACATAGAATCAAATGAATACCTAAACCAAAACCCCCCATACTATAAATTTGTCTCCTAATAAGGCTAGAAACACTAAATAATATTTTGGAAGTAGATGTTCAAGGCACATGACGTGAGATCTAACACTCTTTCAAGCTCACTAGGCTAAATAATAACAAGAAAAATTATTGAAAATGAATCTTTGGATGATTCATTATTATAATTAATCTTGATTGCTTTAACTTTAACATTCTAGTATAAAAATGAATTAGAATAATAATATACAAAAAAAGGAGAGACTTTAGCTATTTTTAATAAAAATTATAAACATTCAAATTTATAAAAGAGAGATTTTGATGATGATTATGCTTGTATGCTTGTATTGACTTATAATGGTTAAATGAGTTTACATTGTCTTGAGATAAAATTAAATGGAATGATTAAATGCTAAATTTGAATATAAAAATTATATATATAAAATCATGCTTTATTTTCTAATATAGTTTAAAAATTATTTTTTTTAAATGAGAAGATAAATTTCTTGGTAACATATTAGACTCATTTAACAAAGAAAAATTGTTGGATTGAAAATAAACTAAAAGATTTCATTTTAAAATATTTTACTTGTTTGAAAATGTTATACTATAATGACCTTGATGACGTGATATTAATGTTAGTGTTGAATAAGTGACTTGAAATATAATTGAATAGTTATTGTTGAATGTTAGAATTTGAGCATAGAATAAAATTAAAAAGGGAGAAAAAAATCATGCTTCATTTTGTAGTATTTTTAAAAAATTAAAAATCTTTGAAATGAGAATGAAATGAGCATGATAACTCATTTCACTAAGTCTATAGAGTTAGACTCATATAAGAATGAAAAATTATTGGAATTAAAATAGATCAAAGCTCTTGTTTGAAATTTTTTATTGCAATGATCTTAATGTTTTCTTTTTTAAATGAAACTCAGTTTTTGATTTTAAATGATAATACATAAAGGCATTCTTAAAACAAATTATTTGAAATAACTAAAAAGGATGATATTTCTTTTTGAAAATATTTTTATCATATCAAGTCTTCAATAATAGATAAAGTGATATCATTATTGTTGAATCTCTAAAACTACAAAAATGATTTAATGATTTAAACTTTAAAATAAGTTATTATCTAAATCATGATCTTGACATCTTGAAGATGACACTTGAGATCTTCATATAAATCAAGATCATTTACTATGATTCTTATGTAATATTCAATAAAATTATCCAAATGAACCATGGTCTTAATCTTTTATTTGTTCTCCTATGTCTCCTTTGCAACTTAAAAAAAGTTTTCATCCTAATCATAATCTTGACTTCTCAATATTTAAAACTTGATATTTCTATATAAATCAAGATCGTTCTTATTATTTAAAACTTTATTATCCAAAAGTTTTCAACCTCTTTGGCATTCATGATTTGATATTAATATCTTTCTTGACATGATTTATTTAAGACTTCATTTCATAATGGTATACTTCATCACCAAATTAATATTTCCTAAATTGGTGATGAGTTGAAAATTGAATGTGATTTTCTTGACTTCTTGACTTGACTTATCCTTTATGAAAAATTTTTTATCTTTATGATTTCCTATTTTTAATAAAAAAGAAACTTATATCTTAATAATTATAATTGAGATTTTTTTATCAAAATCATTCTTCTATTTTAGTAAAAAGATTTATCTAAATGAATTAGGTGTCTTAAGATTTATCTTGGATGAATCAAGATTAGACTCATTTTTATTATTTACAAAGAAAAAAGGGGAGAGATTTCTTAAAGAAAATTCATGTCTTTTGATACTTGCAATTTGATCTTTCATCCTTTATGACATGATCCCTTTGTACTTATGGTCGTAATTAGGATATGGATGTTGTTAGGATCAATTAGCACTAAGAGGAGGAGGAGGAGGAGGAGGAGGGGTTGGGTTGTGGTGTGGGTTTAATTAGAACAACGGTAAGAAATGTGGTTTAAGAAAAACTTTTCGTTTGGAGCAAATTTGAAAATCGAAAGCATTTCATTAAGTGAATTGAATGAAGTTAAGTTATAATCATGCTAAAGGAAAGCTTCATATAAGAACATGCCTAATAAAAAAGGTAAAGTAATGAGATGCTCATAGATTTATAGTGGTTCGACATAAACCTAGCCTACGTCCACTCCTCGAGTCCTTTTCTCCAAGGTCCACCAACATCCACTATCAATCTTCTTTTAGTGAAGATCAAACCCTTACATTTCCTACTTTCTCCTTTTCATAGGTTCAGGAGAGGAACCTTTACAATAGTTTCTCACTTCTCTTAGACTCGATTTACAATTTGAAGCACTCAAGGGAAGCTCTCAATTTTTATAACTCTTTAAAAGAATTTTAACCCAATATTTCATTCACCACTTTTGCTTCTCCAAGCAAAAAAACTTGGGGTATTATATAAACCCTAATTAGCTTCAGAAATAGAGCCAAAATTCAAATATATTCAAAAAATCTAGGTACAGGGGGTACAACCACTGAAAGTTGCTAGGAAAATTGGGCGGTAGCGATATAACCATCAACCTGGGTGGTACAACCATCTCCCACTGACAGTACAACCATCGGGAATCTCGAAAAAGTGATTCCCTCCACTTTTTCAATCTCGACTTTTATCTTCTATTAGCTAATTCTCAAGTCAATAAATTGAGCTCAACCTAAGCTCAATCCATCCCCATAATAGATCCAACATACCTCACATGAGTTAATTTGGATTCCTTCCAAATCTAACTCAAGTAGAACTCAAACTCAAATCGATGCTAACTACAACTTAATAAATTACAATCATGTGACCATCAAGTTCAACAAGACCCTTCTTATTCCCGAGAAGTTTTTCAACAACTCCTGATAATCTTCTGGCGAGTCTCTTGGTCTTCTTTTGACGAACTCCCAATGTCATCCTTGCAAGCACCCGATCACCTTTGGCAAGCTCCCGATGAACTCCCAATAAGCTTCTAATACCTTTGGCAAGCTTCTGATGAACTCTGTCAAGCCTCTGTGTTGAATCTCGAATTTTGATAATGAAATCAATTGATGGGCTATTGATCTAACATGTGTGTTAGAGATGATTGATGCAGGAATAACTACGATAGAGAGAGATTTACAATCAGATGTGGGCCATAGTCAAGTCTGAGGCATTGGGCTAGGGTTAGGACGATGCAGTAGGGAACTCATCGGGTGCTTGTCGAAGTGATCAAAGGCTTACCATGAGTTCATCGAAAGTTGGCCGAGGGTATCGGAAGCTTGCCGGGAGTTGACCAGGAGATCATCGAAAGAGATCGGGAGCTTGCTAGGATGGCGTCAGGGAGTTTGCCTAAGGAAGACTAAGAGACTCGCCAAAAGATCATAGGAGGTAGACAAAATGGTTGCTGGGAGTTAGGAAGGTCTTATTGGACATATTAGCCATGTTGCTTATAATTAAGTCATAGTTAGCATCAGTTTGAGTTTGAGTTCTACTTAAGTTAGATTTGGAAAGAATCTAAATTAACTCAAGTGAGGCAAACTGGATCTACTATGGGGATAGATTGAGCTTAAGTTGAGTTCAATTGGTTGACCTAGAAAGGGGTCAATATGAGGTACAAGTCGAGTACATAAAAGTATGAAAAAAGGGGCTTTTGCAGGATTCCTAATTGTAGTACCACCAGTGGGCGACGTGCTGGTTACAAGTGCCCTGCAAGCCAATCACATGAGTGATGGCACATGTGACATGCTGTGTGATCTTTTTGCTTATGATTAATATTGGCATATTCTCACATTATATTATCTGTAGCATATATATAGTGATGTCCTTGGTTTTGTGCAATAGGAACCGGATCATGATGAGATCATGATAATGAGATCGATTCGCTTTTAAACACAGATCCTAAATAATCCCGGTCATAGGGCACTCAAAAGGGACATCGAGATAACCGGACAGACCAGTGTACTGTATACCCATCCATATGATGGAGGTAGCTAGTCTCAAAGCCACTTGTATGGAGACACTAAGGATATAGTACATGTGCTCATTGGAGAATGAATTCACTAATTGATCTGCTTATGGAATACTGTATGGTTAATGATGCCTAATGTCAGACAGCGATTCCATCAGTTATGTATTTGGTCCTTAGACTTGAGATACCAAGGATGCCTTGTATGAGTACTCCTTTCTTTGACATCAAACTTACAGGTTTAGAAAGTTCTAGATTTAGTGCAACTAGTTATCGGGATTGGTAGCCAAACTTACGAAGGCAATTGAGTGTCAATAGAAGATCATCTACTCTAAGTATCATGAGAGGAATATCTCATATATGCTTTCTCAGACAAATCCCTAGCCAGGGTCATTTGGATTGAGAGAGGAAGAGTTCTCCAGGAGAATCCGATTAGAGCATGACTATAACAGATTTCGTATGTGACCTGATAGTACCATGTCTAATATACGATCTCTGGGATATTAGTTGGATTAGAAATTATAAATACACAGTAACTATGGACAGAGAGGTAAGATGAATTTGATCCCCCTGTACCATTTGGGGACAATGGCGTAGTGGCCTAGTATCTCTATAGTCGATGAGTCGACTGAATTATTATGAGGATAATAATTCACTATATCAGAAGGAGTTCTGATGGGTGTGACTCACGGCTAACTCAGTATCGGGCCTAGGGAGTCACATACATATGGTGGATGCTTCAGTGAATAAAGGATTGGATAAAGATCTAATTAGCCCCTATTATGAGACCCTATGCTGATGGGCTCCTTGATTAAGGCAATTAAAGACTTAAGAAGATTATTGGATAGAGATCCAATAATGCAAGTTAGTGGGTAATTGGATGGAGATCCAATACCCACTAAGAAATGAGCCCTATGGTTTTTTGGTGGCTCTCTATAAATAGGAGGGGAGACTCATGGTTGAGAGGCTACCGCTTTAGCCACCACCTCCTATTCTCCTCCCTCCCTCTGCTCAAGAGTTGTGAGATCAGATTGGAAGAGTTTCGCTATAGAGATCCATCATGTGGATACTGTTAGAGAGAAGAACGCTTGACCTCCTTCATCTTCTCCATCCGGATCTGGAATATAGGGATATACAATCTCCTTAGGTAAAATCAATCTCTCACATATCATGGTTTTTCAAGTTTTACGATTTTTCTCACGACTTAATCTTTTGTACGATAATTTGATCTGCATGGGAAACCATTTTTTGTTTTGATTTTTGCTATGCATGTGATGCACCCGCTGATGTTTCCCAATAGTGGTATCAGAGCCAAGGTTTTCATGCAAAAGATTGGTTTTAAACTATATGTGATGAGATTGAATTGCGTAGAATTGTTCTACCCATTCTTGCTACGTTTTAGCAGCAAACGTAGTAAGGAGGATGGGCGGCCAGCCATGCCCTTAATAATTCTAAAAATTTTGGGCATGTCCTAATTTCTAAAAAAAATAATTAGATAGTTTAATTAACTATTATATATCTAGTAATCCTACATACGATGTGATGTACATATGATGTATGATGTGGATGGATGATCATGAGCCATATTTTGTGATGTGTGTAATTATGATTATTAGGGCCTGTGAGCCTTCATTTTTCTCGTTTATTGTCGAGACTATATGTCTGTGATTATTTATAATTACATGGAGAGGTGCGACGGGAGCGTGGAGGTGGCAGTAGGACCCAAGATGCCATGGCGGGAGATCATGTCGTATGGTGATGCGACGATCCGACAGAACCGATGATGACGAGATTAACAATCACAGGGCATGGAGATGCGTCGATGCACACATAGGTCCTATTATGAGTGATTAGGCCCATTGGCTCGGGCTTAATCATATTAGGTGACGACTCATGATTATCCGATGTGGCTTGCATATGTGATATGTTATACACCTACTAGATATATGTATATATATATATTTGCATGCTATGTAAATATATATTAAATGTATATGTGTGTGACATGATATATTAGGAGATCGATACGAAACAAAAACTCCTCCTATGATAATATTAAGTTAGTAAGCGTGAGGCAATAAGATTGACCCACATGGCCTTCCAATGTTGTAGGAAGAAATTGAATCACGACGTAGGTTGAGTTGGTTGAGCCTCTTGAGGCTCACCTATCTATGTGATTGAGTTCTTAGCTACGACATAGAGATGTCACCGATGACCCGAGGACATGGTATGCTTGGTCGAGTCCCTAAAGGGCATATTATCAAATCAGACTCATCTTGTAATAATGGTGATGACTTAATTGAATATCATGGTTGGTCGAGTCCCTTGAGACCGTGATGATTCGGAGGCCGAACTATCACGGACTTAGCTGAATTTGCCTAAGCCATGCGGCACCCTCGCGGCACTCCCGAAGACTTAGCTAAAATTGCCTATGTCGTGGAGCAACCTTGCCCACTATTCCGGACTTAGCTGGAATTGCCTAAGTCATGAAATGCCCAACGTGTTATCTGTCTGCAAAGAGTCAGCTCTCTTACAACCTCTTAAGGTCTCGTAGGACCTGCAAAGAAGAAGTTGATTAGTTTAGAAGCGAGCGACGGACACGTCCTGACGTCTCGCAAAGCGGAAAGCTATACAAACAATTTATCGAACACCTTGAATGCAGCAAAGAAAAGAGAGAAAGAGAGCGAAATAGGACTTTGGAGGGTTGTAGGAATAGTCAAGAGAGCGAAATAGGACTTTGGAGGGTTGTAGGAATAGTCGTAAGTCCACAAACGACGGTTCCCAAGGTATCGGACGCAAGATAAGTTCAATTGCTGATGAACGCCTACGCCCGACATATACCGAACCCCATCTAGCCCGGTGCCACCTGGGGGGTTCCAAGGTGCTGAAATGGCTGAAATTTTGCACCGCTCAGAAAGGTTACCGCAGCACACGAAAAAGACCCAAAAACAAGGCTGTTTTGGGCTATTTTGGCTCCGTGCAGCAACCGATCATTCTGCAGCCTTCTACACTACTTTTGCTCACATTTCTTAGGTAAAAACACATAAACTCAAGGCAAAACAAGCTGCCAAACATATGTACAAGCAAGAAAGAGTGACGAACGGTTCAAGGATCAAAGGCATTGCGGTTGAGCGATGACCGTTCGTGACATTCTCCCCCACTTAAACTTAAACTGTTGGTAGGCTTTGACACGAGCTTCTTCATGTCGCAGGGCATCTTCTGGCTCCAAACTGGCTTCTGTTTGAGGAAGCTTTTGCCACTTCACCAAGTACTCTATTTGCTGCGCTCCATTGGGTAGCTTTATCTTATGATCCGCTAGAATAGTTTCAACTCGCTTCTCGTAAGAGGCTCTGGTGGGGGGTAGTCGAGTTGGAACATTTCGAGAATCATCTCGCAGATCTGAGTGGTAGGCTTTCAAATTGCTCGCATGGAAGACGTTGTGAATTCTGAACCATGCTGGCAGTTGCAACTTATATGAGTCATTGCCTACTCTACTGATGATTGGGAAAGGCCCTTCATACTTACGTACCAATCCTTTATGCACTTTGTGTCTAAAGAACTGGAGTGATGCTGGTTGGAGTTTCACCAACACCATGTCACTAACTTTAAATTTTTGTGATCGCCTTCCCAAGTCTGCCCACTTCTTCATCTTTTTGGCCGCCTTCTCCAAGTAAGCCCGTGTAATATCTGCATTGCGATGTCATTCCTTTGCGAAGTGATAGGCTGATGGGCTACTCCCTGTATAACCAATAACCAGGGTATGAGGAGTTGATGGTTGTTGTCCCGTAATAATCTCAAATGGGCTCTTATTAGATGTAGAGCTCCGCTGCAAGTTATAGGAGAATTGGGCTATGTCCAACAGCTTCACCCAATCTTGTTGGTTGGCACTTCCGTAGTGCCGAAGATATTGCTCCAAGAGCGAGTTAATTCTCTTTGTTTGGCCATCCGTTTGAGGGTGAAGGCTTGTGGAGAAGTATAATTTAGACCCCAACAACTTAAACAACTCAGTCCAGAATTATCCCAAGAACCGAGAATCCCGATCACTAATGATGTTGTGTGGGACTTCCCAATACTTAACCACATTCTTCATCATCAACATAGCCACCTCCTCTGCTGAGCAATGTAGGGGTGCCGCAATGAATGTTGCATACTTCGAAAATCAATCAACTACCACGAGTATCAATCCAAGTCACCCTACTGCGAGCAAGCTTGATATGAAGTCCAAAGAAATGCTCTCCCATGGCCTTTCTAGTACGGGCAGTAGCTCCAAAAGTCCCACTGGCTTTTGCTGCTCCATCTTGTCCTGTTGACAAGTAAGGCAAGTTTGAACATATTCCTCCACATCTGTCCCTATCTTCGGCCAATAGAAGGCCCTCTCCACGAGAGCCATTATTCGGTGGATACCCGGATGTCCAGCCCAAAGGGAATCGTGACACTCTTTCAAGAGTTCACGCTATCCGCTCATGGGACATAAACTCTATTCCCCTTGGTGTAGATGAGTCCCTCTTGGATCCAAAATCGTCATGTCTTGCCCTCTTTGATTTGTTGAATCAAAGTCACTGCTTGAGGATCTCGGTACAGTCCATCCATGATCCTGGAAAGAAAGTTGGAGCGCAATTGACTTGCTTGGCCTCCGCCCTCTAACTGTATAGCATTCACTAGCTCCACTTTTCGACTCAATGCATCGACCATGACATTTGCTTTTCTGGGTTTGTACTCCATCACCATGTCAAACTCAGCCAAGAAGTCCTGCCATCGTGCTTGCTTTGGGGAGAGTTTCTTTTGAGTTTGGAAGTAACTCAATGCGACATTGTCTGTCCTTAGTACAAATGGTGCTCCCAGAAGGTAGTGTCGCCACACTCGTAGATAGTGGACCACCGCTGTCATCTCCTTCTCATGCACAGGATATCGCCGCTCGGTCTCGTTGAGCTTATGACTCTCGTAGGCCACTGAATGACCCTCCTGCATAAGAACTCCTCTAATAGCAAAGTTAGAAGCATCGATATGGACTTCAAAAGACTTTCCATAGTCCGACAATCTGAGTATAGGTTCTTCTAACATAGCAGTCTTCAGGTCTTGAAATGCCGCCTCACATTTATCCGACCATCTCCAGGACTGCTCCTTTTTTAGCAACTCTGTCAATGGAGATGCGTGCTTCGAATATCCAGCTATGAAGCACCGATAATAGTTGACGAACCCAAGGAAGGATCTCAACTCTGGCACCTTCTTTGGTGTTCGCCAGTCCACCACAGCTTGCACCTTAGCCTTGTCCATTCGAATGGACCCATTCTCAATTCGATGCCCCAAGAATAAAATCTTCGTTTGGGTGAAGTAGCACTTTTCCCTCTTCACGAACAAGGTGTTCTCCCTAAGAACTTTAAAAATTGTTCGGAGGTGTCTAACATGCTCCGCAAGTGTTTGGTTGTAGATGACGATATCGTCTAAGTAGACGACTACAAACTTATCCAGATATTCTTTGAACAGTTGGCCGGAGCATTGGTTAAGCCGAAAGGCATCACCAAGAACTTTGAATGCTCCATACCTGGTTACACAGGTAGTCTTCGCCTTATCACCTTCTGCAATGCGCAGCTGCCAATACCCTGACCGAAGGTCGAGTTTGGAGAAGTACTTTACCTTCCCCAATTGATCGAACAAGTCCGCGATGAGCGGGATAGGGTACTTATTCTTCACCGTTATCTTGTTGAGGGCTCGATAATCAATGTATAATCGGAGGCTCCAATCTTGTTTCTTCTGAAAGAGGACTGGAGCTCCGAAATGTGCTTTGGACCTGCGGATGAGACCACCGCTTAGCAGTTCATCTAACTGCTTCCTCAGTTCTGCCAACTCTGGAGGGGCCATGCGGTATGGTGGTCTTGCTGGAGGCTTAACTCCCGGCTCTAGCTCAATCCGATGATCCACGCCTCTGCGTGGTGGTAGAGTTCTCGGCAACTCTGTTGGCATCATATCTGAGAACTCCTTCAGGATGTTCGCCACAATAGCAGGTTCCCGAATGGCCTCCCTGTCAAGTGTCTATAGCTTCATAGTAGCTACAAAGGTTAATTCACCTTTTCGCACCCCTTTATTCAATTGTAAAGCCGATATTTGTTGTAGGTCCTTGGTTCCTCCTCGAGAAACAGGAACCATGTAGGAATCATCGCCTCCCATTAGACACAAGAAGTTCAGGAACGGTATTGGCACCAACTTTGTTGCGTGCATAAACTCCATTCTGAGAATCACTTAGAAGTCATCCAATGGCACCGCCATCAAGTCTGTGCTCTCGCTCCATGTCCCGATCTTGATGGGGACCCCCTTTGCTTGTCCGGAGATCCGCTTGGCCTCTGAGTTCACCGCCTTCATACGACTTGGGCTCTTCTCCAAGATTAGTCCCAATCGCTTAGCTTCGCGATCGGTAATAAAATTGTGGGTCGCACCCGTGTCCACGATTGCACGGGTTATTCAGCCATTAAGCTTGATGTCCACATACATCAACTCGCTGCTTCCTGCCTTTGGTAGCTTTGCCTTTGTATTCTCCCCCACTTGACCCTGCAATGCATTTAACAAACGCATTGCTCCCATCCTGGGTCCTTGCGATGCCTCACTATTGCTACTGGAGCCAGAACTGCTCGAATTAAGTGCGATAGCTTTGCCCTTGTCTGACCTATGGGGTAGAATCGATGTCGTCAAAGCATTGAGTGCCTATTTTTTGTGGGCACTCCCTCACCATGTGCGGTCCTCCACACAAGAAGCATCTAGTAGGCTTTGGGACTCTACCTCTTGAGCCCCATCCCTTGTGGAAGTTCTTCTTCTTTTGCTCGCCCCTAGACTCCTTCGCTCGAGAGTATTTAAATAGGTGATTTCCTGAAGATTGTTTCTTCTTTCTCAAATCCTCCAAAGAAACAAAGTTAGTTAGCCTTTCCGCGGCTACAATTGCCCCGACTATGTCGATGACATTCCTTCGATGTAGTTCTTGTTGTGCCCATGGCTTCAAGCCATCGAGGAAGCTGAATAGCTTGTCTTTCTCAGACATGTCCCGTATATCCAGCATCAGTGCTGAAAATTATTTCACATAGTCTCGGATTGTTGTACTTTGGCGGAGTTGTCTCAGTTTCCTTCTTGCGATAAACTCTGTATTCTCGGGCAAGAACTGAGTTCTCAATTCTCACTTCAAGTCTCCCCATGTATCCACTTGACATCGGCCTTGTTGGATCTCTTCCCAATGGGTTCGCCACCAAAGTTTAGCATCCCCATTCAGATACATTGTTGCTATAGCAACTTTGGTTTCTTCAAAATCGAGACCTATAGCACTAAAATATTGTTCTATGTCGAACAAGAAATTTTCAAGCTCTTTGGCATCCCTCGCACCTCCGTAGCACTGCGGCTCTGGTGCCCTGAAGTTTTATGGTGGCGTAGCGTGGGTGTTGTTCCCTCCCACATCAAGAGTCCTTGTTAACACCATCACTTTAGCCGTGAGTTCTGCCATAACTTCATGTAGGTGTCGTACAGAATCTTTGGTGTCCTTTGTCAGTTGATCCATCAGAGATTTAACTTTCTCGATCCGAGATTCAGCTTCTTCTAGTGAGCTCTCTACCCTAAGTAGCCCTCGCTGGCCTTGGTAGAGTTCCTCCATGCTCGCTTCAAGAACATCAAGGGGGGTCTCCGCCGCTATAATTCTCTCCTTGTAGCTCTTTTTCCCGGTTGGCGCTCCAGATGGTGCCTCCTCCCCTCGTGGAGAATACCTAACTTCACGCTCATCTTGTTCACTATAGAGCTCCTCATGAGCGGCTCCCATAGTTTGTGAGTGAGTTTGCACTTGCAGCCCACCTGCGATCGCTTGAGCAAGGGTCCAGCTTGCCCCATCTTGCTCGATTCACCACGATGTTTCACCATGGCGAGATTGCGAATCTTCTTCGCTGTTCGTATGAATTGCTAACCTGCTCTGATACCACACTATCATGGACTTAGTTGAATTTGCCTAAGCCATGCAGCACCCTCGCGGCCTCCCGAAGACTTAGTTGAAATTGCCTAAGTCGTGGAGCAACCTTGCCCACTATTCCAGACTTAGCTGGGATTGCCTAAGCCATGAAACGCCCACGCGTTATCTGTCCGCAAAGGGTCAACCCTCTTACAACCTCTTAAGGTCCCGTAGGACCTGCAAAGAAGAAGTTGATTAGCTTAGAAGCGAGCGACTGACACGACTCGACGTCTCACAAAGCGGAAAGCTATACAAGCAATTTGTAGAACACCTTGAGTGCAGCAAAGAAAAGAGAGAAAGAGAGCGAAATAGGACTTTGGAGGGTTGTAGGAACGGTCGCAAGTCCATAAACGATGGTTCCTAAAGTATCAAACACAAGACAAGTTCAATTGCTGATGAATGCCTACGCCCGACATATACCGGAACCCCATCCAGCTCGGTGCCACCCGTGGGGTTCCAAGGTGCTGAAATGGCTGACATTTCACACCACTCAGAAAGGATGCCGCAGCACACGAAAAAGACCCAAAAATAGGGTTGTTTTGGCTCCGCGTAATGTGTGATCGTTCTGCAGCCTTCTACACTACTTTCGCTCATATTTCTTAGGTAAAAACACATAAACTCAAGGCAAAACAAGCTGTCAAACATATGTACAAGCAAGAAAAACTGACGAATGGTTCAAGGAGCAAAGGTATTATGGTTGAGCGATGACCGTTCGTGACACTACGCAGGTGACGGTTGCCCTTTACGGTTGGTAGCCACCCTGCCAAGGGGCGACCACCCCTGCGACCAACGCTACCGCCCCTACTGGTGGCAGGGCTGGCCACGGGCGGCAACCCCTTGCGGGCTGGCCGCAACCGGCCGTGCCCGTGGGTGGATGCTCCTTGCGGGGGCAGCAACCCCTTGTAGATAGCCAGGTCATGGCCGACCACCCCAATAAGGGGCCTGGCCATGGCCAGCCACCTCTGCATGCAGATATCATGCATGTGGCCGCCCCTCCCCCGCAGGCAGTGCCTACTTTCATTGCTAATCGCTGCAACAAGCTCGTAGAACAATTCTACACAATTTAATCTCATCACACGTAGTTTAAAACCAATTTTTCACACGAAAACCTTGGCTCTGATGCCACTATTGGGAAACCTCAGCGGGTATATCACATGCACAATGGAAACCAAAACAAAAACTGGTTTCCCACGTAGATCAAATCATCATGCAAAAGATTGTGGTTGTGAGAAAAATCGTAAAAATTGAAAAAATTACGATGTGTGAGAGATTGATTTTACCAAGGGAGATTGTATATCCCTGTATTCCAGATTCGGATGGAGAAGATAAAGGAGGCCAAGCGTCCTCCTCTCTAACGGTATCCACACGATGGATCTCTACAGTGAAAAACTCTTGTAACTCTTGCTCAGAGGGAGGAAGGAGAATAGGAGGTAATGGCTAAAGCTGCAGCTTATCAACCATGAGTCTCCCCTCCTATTTATAGAGAGCCACCAAAACTCTAGGGCTCCTTCCTTAGTAGGTATTGGATCTCTATCCAATAACCCACTAACCTTGCATTATTGGATCTTTATCGAATAATCTTCTTAGGCCTATAATTGGGCCTTAATCTAGGAGGTCATCAGCATATGGTCTCATCTAATGAGAATAGGGGCTAATTGGATCTTCATCCAATCCTCTATTCACTGAAGCATCCATTATATGTGTGTGACTCTCTAGGCCCGATACCGAGTTGGCCGTGCGTCACTCCCATCAGAACTCCTTCTGATATAGTGAATTATTATCCTCATAATAATTCACTCGACTTATCGACTATGGACGTACTAGGCCACTACGCTATAGTCCCTAGATGGTACAGGGGGGATCAAATCCATTAGACCTGTCTGTCCACAATTACCATATATCTATAATCCCTCATCCAAATAATATCCCAGAGACCGTATATTGGACATGGTCAGGTCATACACAGAATTAGTTCATCTTGCTCTTTTCAGATTCTACCGGAGAACTCTATCTCTCTTAATCCGAATGACCCTGGCTAGAGATTTGTCTAAGCAAGCACATATGGGATATTTCTCTCGTGATACCGAGAGTGGATGATCCTCTATTGACAATCAATTGCCTTCGTAAGATTGGCTACCAATCCCGATAACCAGTTATACTAGATCTAGAACTTTCTAATCCTATAAGTCTAGCGTCAAAGAAAGGAGTACTCATACAAAACATCCTTGGTGTCTCAAGTCTAAGGACCAAATACATAACTGGGACTATGGAATCGTTGCCTGACATTATGAATTATTAACTATACAGCATTCGATAAGCAGATCAACAGTGAACTCATTCTCTAATGAGCACATGTACTATATTCTTAATGTCTCCACACAAGTAGCTATGAGACCAATCACCTCCATCATATGGATGAGTATATAGTACATCGATCTATCCGGTTATCTCAATATCCCTCTTGAGTAACCTATGACCGGGATTATTTTGGATCTATGTTTAAAGGTGAATCGATCTCATTATCGTGATCTCATCACGATCCAATTCTCATTGCACAGAACCAAGGACATCACAATATATATGTAACAAATAATATAATATGAGAATATATTAATATTAATTATAAGTAAAAAGATCATACAACGTGTCACACGTGTCATCACTCATGTGATTGGCTTGCAGGATACCTGCAACCAACAAGGATAAGCTCTTCTTAAAGTGTCATATTCAGTTGAACTAGCTATGGGTTCTGATGCAGTGCTCCCTCATCTCGGGTTACTTCCACGACTTTATCAAGGAGCGGACTATAATGCTAAAAGTCTTTCCTAATGATGACCGTGGAATCACGGCCCACGATCGCAAGAAGGAACATGAGAAAGGCATCCACATGACCCCCATAACCATGATGCCATCTATATCGATGCTAGCATTACCTGAACGTGGCAATGTGTTCGTACTTAGAGCAGATACATCCAGAGTTTGGATCAGCATCACACTTATGCAAGATGGTTAACTCCTAATTCACACCGAGGCTTCCTCCACACTTCACACGAGATTTTTATAGGGGATACTTATTGCTTCCAAATTTAAAATTTAGCTGAATACAGGTCCATGGCATGAAAGAGGAGTAAGCCTAAAAGAATTACAATACATGCTCACGCCAGCACATGCAAAGAAGAAATGGCCTCCTGACAAAATTCAAAATGGATGAAAAATTGAAGATTGAGTTTTCTTACAACTCCAACACGATCAGTAGGAAACTCGAGCCTTAAGGAAGTGGTCTCCCTATTTATTTGGGCCTTGTAAAATTGAAGACCACATTAGAGCTGTATCATGGAGATCAGATCTGTACATCAGATCAAGATTACAGTTGATCCATCAGGTATCCCACCTCAAATGGAAATTTAAAGAAGATGACTCAACTCGAATCCTTCCAACTAACACCCCAGCTAACGAGGAGGCCAAAGTTTAGTTGATAATAGCATGAGAATCATATTAGGAGCTGAAGACCCAATTCCCCAAGTTCATGGAACCTCAACCTTGAGGACAAGGCTGATTTTAAGAGGGCGGGTTTGATAGGACTTCAGTAGGATTGAGTACTAATCTCCTTAAGAAGTAGTCAATAAAACTATGCTAAATTATAATAAATCCACTCCTATCTTATAAAGGAGTATGGCTAGAGTTTAGATTAACCCTCAGGGCTTAGTGGCCACCACCTCTCTTACTGGGTTAGTCGGCTAGGGTTTCCCCTTGCTTAGGTCGGCTATAGAGCCAACCTAGCTGCCCTCTGTTCCTATTAAGGTAGGTCGGCTATAGGAGGGGCAAAGGAGTAATTTTATTTAGGCAAGCACCCATTAGGCTAGGGTTTTGATCCCTATTTAAAGATGTAGCGACCCCCCCTCTTGAATCAAACAATTATCAATTTTATTTCAGCCTTAGTGCCGAGTCTAGGAGGGAGGAACCCCTATAGCATTCCAATGTTTGATCCCTCTCAGCGATCAAAATCTATAGGGCTCTTTCTAGGGTTCTATCACGTATTCCTAGAATGAGACGGGTATGTTAGTGAAATTCATCTTAGACTATATCATATTTAATAGCGTACGATTCCTTCTTTTTGATACATCATTGAGCTGAGGTGTATAAGGTGTTCATAGGGAAAGAATCTCATTGTCCTTGAGGAAATGGGTGGAGTCCATACTCAAGTACTCTCCTCTTCGATCTGATTAAAGAGTCTTAATACTCTTTCCAATTTGGTTCTCTACTTCATTCTTATATATCCTGAATTTCTCAAAGGCCTCAGACTTGTACTTCATCAAGTACATGTGTCCATACTTGGAGAAGTCATCAATGAATGTAATGAAGTATGAGTAACCACCTATAGCCTAAGTCGACATGGGACCACATATATCACTATGTATGAGTTCTAATAACTCAGTGGCTCTCTTTCTAGTTCTACTAAAAGAAGAGTTGGTCATATTCTCATGAAGGCAAGGTTCACAAGTTGCATATGACTCATAGTCAAATGGATCTAAGTATTCATCTGTCAGCAACTTTTGAATCCTTCCCTCTTGTATATGACATAGCCTACAATACCATAGGTATTCATTATTCACCTCATCTATTTTCCACTTAGACATATTTATATTCATAATGTATGAAGAAGTGTCTAACACATATAAACCATTTATAAGTGTCCCTCTAGTGATGATCTCATCACCTATAATTATTAAACAATTATTGTTCTCAAAAACTAATTTATATCCGCTAATTGTCAAACAAGAGATGGAAATGATATTTTTAATAATGGAAAGGACAAAATAGCATGCATCTAATATAATAATAACTTTACCAAGTAGATGTAGAGTGACCTCCCCAACAGTAATTGCAGTAACTCTTGCTCCGTTACCCATCTTGAGGTCCATCCACATGAAGTTGTGACGGAACTCATGACTAAGGTGATGGTATTAACAAGGACTCTTGATACGGGAGGGAACAACACCCGCACTACGCCACCAAGATCGGGACATGGAGCGGGAGCACAGACTTAATGGCAGTGCCATTGGATGACTTCCAAGTGATTCTCGGAATGGAGTTTATGCACACAACAAAGTTGGTGCCAATACCGTTCCTGAACTTCTTGTGTCTAATGGGAGGCGATGATCCCTACATGGTTCCTGTTTCTCGAGGAGGAACCAAGGACCTACAACAAATATCGGCTTTACAATTGAAAAAAAGGGTGCGAAAAGGTGAATTAACCTTTGTAGCTGTTATGAAGCTAGAGACACTTGACGGGGAGGCCATTCGAGAACCTGCTATTGTGGCGAACATCCTGAAGGAGTTCTCAGATATGATGCCAACAGAGTTGCCGAGAACTCTACCACCACGCAGAGGCATGGATCATCAGATTGAGCTAGAGCCGGGAGTTAAGCCTCCAGCAAGACCACCATACCGCATGGCCCCTCCAGAGTTGGCGTAATCGAGGAAGCGTTAGATGAACGCTAAGCGGTGGTCTCATCCGATTCAAAGCACCTTTCGGAGCTCCAGTCCTCTTTCAGAAGAAACAAGATGGAAGCCTCTGATTATACATTGATTATCAAGCCCTCAACAAGATGACGGTGAAGAACAAGTACCCTATCCCGCTCATTGCGGACTTGTTCGATCAATTGGGGAAGGCAAAGTACTTCTCCAAACTCGACCTTCGGTCAGGGTATTGGCAGCTGCGCATTGCAGAAGGTGATGAGGCGAAGACTATCTGTGTAACCAGGTATGGAGCATTCAAAGTTCTTGGTGATGCCTTTCGGCTTAACCAATGCTCCGGCCAACTATTCAAAGAATATCTGGATAAGTTTGTGGTCATCTACTTAAACGATATCATCATCTACAACCAAACACTTGCGGAGCATGTTAGACACCTCCGAACAATTTTTAAAGTTCTCAGGGAGAACACCTTGTTCGTGAAGAGGGAAAAGTGTTACTTCACCCAAACGGAGATTTTATTCTTGGGGCATCGAATTGAGAATGGGTCCATTCGAATTGACAAGGCTAAGGTGCAAGCTGTGGTGGACTGGCGAACACCAAAGAAGGTGCCAGAGTTGAGATCCTTCCTTGGGTTCGTCAACTATTATCGGTGTTTCATAGCTGGATATTCGAAGCGCATAGCTCCATTGACAGAGTTGCTAAAAAAGGAGCAGTCCTGGAGATGGTCGGATAAATGTGAGGCGGCATTTTAAGACCTGAAGACTGCTGTGTTAGAAGAACTTGTACTCAGATTGTCGGACTATGGAAAGTCTTTTGAAGTCCATACCGATGCTTCTAACTTTGCTATTGGAGGAGTTCTTATGCAAGAGGGTCATCTAGTGGCCTACGAGAGTCGCAAGCTCAACGAGACCGAGCAGCGATATCCTGTACATGAGAAGGAGATGACAGCGGTGGTCCATTGTCTACGAGTGTGGCGACACTACCTTCCGGGAGCATCATTTGTGCTAAGGACATATAATATCGCATTGAGTTACTTCCAAACTCAAAAGAAACTCTCCCCAAAGCAAGCACGATGGCAGGACTTCTTGGCTAAGTTCGACATGGTGATGGAGTACAAATCCGGAAAAGCAAATGTCGTGGCCGATGCATTGAGTCGAAAAGTGGAGCTAGTGAATGCTATACAGTTAGAGGGCGGAGGCCAAGCAAGTCAATTACGCTCCAACTTTCTTTCGAGGATCAGGGATGGACTGTACTGAGATCCTCAGGCAGTGACTCTGATTCAACTCATCAAAGAGGGCAAGGCACGACGATTTTGGGTCCAGGAGGGACTAATCTACACCAAGGGGAACAGAGTTTATATCCCACGAGCGGATAACTTGAGGCGTGAACTCTTGAAAGAGTGTCACGATTCCCTTTGGGTTGGACATCCGGGTATCCACCGAACAATGGCTCTCGTGGAGAGAGTCTTCTATTGGCCGAAGATGGGGACAGATGTGGAGGAATATGTTCGAACATGCCTTACTTGTCAAGAGGACAAGATGGAGTAGCATAAGCCAATAGGACTTTTGGAGCTGCTGCCCGTACTAGAAAGGCCATGGGAGAGCATTTCAGTGGGACTTTTGGAGCTGTTGCCTGTACTAGAAAGCCAGAGGGTGTCGCGTGATTCACTAAGAAAATAGTGGGAGTATATTAAGATAGAAGTCCATATCTTAATTAGTGCATGTTATTTAATTTATGGTATATCTTGCTTGTCGCTTGCAAAACTCTTATGTGGCATACTTAATGCCAACCACCTCATTAGTCTAAAAGCTCTGTAATTTAAGAATTGTTCTCACGGAAGATAAAATCATATATGTCCTTAACATGATTGTGTCTATGCTAGAGGAAAGGATAAGCGAGGATGAGATCACTCGCTTTATAAAGTATATAGATAGTCCTAGAGAATAACCTGTGTATTGATCTTATACTTCGGTCCCTACCGAATTCTTTTTCCCAGTTCATTATTAACTTTAATATGAATAAGTTTGAGGTGACTCTACCTGAGCTCCTCAATATGTTGAGGGGAGCTAAGAGTTCCATCAAGAAAGAGAAGTAAGTTCACTATATTGGTGAGACCAATAGGAAAAGGAAGGCTAGTAAAGACCCTTAAGAAGGACAAGGGCAAAGAAAGACCAAGTAAGGCAAAGGTTGCCAAGAAATACCCAGGAAAAAATAAAGGACAATACTTCCACTATGGCCAAGATGGACATTAGAAGAGGAACTGCAAGGACTACCTTCTAGAGAAGGTGAAACAGAAGTTTTGAGAAGCTTCAAATATATTCATGATTAGTCTCCACTAGTCAGATTTTCATGATAACACATGGGTATTGGATACTGGGAGTGTTTATCATATCTGCAATTCGTTGCAGGTTCTGATAAGACCTAGGAGATTGGCTAGAGGCAATATGGACCCCAAGATGGGCAATGGAGTAAGAGTTGGTGAAGTTGCTATTGGAGCGGTCACCCTACATCTGCCTGGTGGAGTTATTATTACATTAGATGCATGCTATTTTATTCTCTCTATTATCAAAAATATTATTTCTATCCCTTATTTGGCAATTAGTGGATATAAATTAGTTTTTAAGAATAATAGTTGTTTAATAATTATGAATGATGAGATCATCACTAGAGCGACCCTTATAACTGGCTTATATGTGTTAGACACTTCTCCACATATCATGAATATAAATATGTCTAAAAGGAAAAGAGATGAGGTGAATAATGCATATCTATGGCCTTATAAGCTAGGTCATATACATGAGGGAAGGATTCAAAAGTTGTTAAAAGATGGATACTTAGATCCATTTGATTATGTGACACATGCAACTTGTGAACCTTTCGTAGGAAGTTGACCAACTCTCCTTTTACTAGAACTGGAGAGAGTCATCGAGTTATTAGTACTCATATATAGTGATGTATATAGTCCCATATCGACTCAAGCTATAGGTGGTTACTTATACTTCATTACATTCACTGATAATTTCTCTATGTATGCACACATGTACTTAATAAAGTACAAATCATTTAGGGAATATAAGAATGAGGTAAAGAACTAAATTGGAAAGAGTATTAAGACTCTTCGATCAGATCGAGGAGGAGAGTACTTGAGTATAGAGTTCACCCATTTCCTAGTGGACACCTCCTTATACACCTCAGCTCAATGGTGTATTAGAAATGAGGAATCACATTCTATTAGACATAGTGCGGTCCATGATGAGTTTCACTGATCTACCCATTTTATTTTGGGGGTATGTCATTGAGACTGTAGCTTACCTTCTGATTGTTAAGATATGGAAAGGAAAGAAACCGGATCTTAAGATTGTTAAGATTTGGGGCTATCCTGCCTTCGTTAGAAGACACAACCCTGATAAGTTAGAATCAAGGATAGAATGGTGCACATTCGTGGGATACCCAAAGGAAACTTATGGGTATTATTTCTATTATCCCGAGGATTGAAAGGTCTTTATTGCCAAGAGAGTTGTGTTCCTTGAGAAGGAACACATTCTTGGTGGAAATAGTAGGAGTGAGATAAAATTAAGCGAGGTTGGAGAACCTCGCTTAAGCACCATTCCAGAGCCTGAGTCTGTTCAGGTACCTCACACATAAGTTCTAACTTTACGTAGGTCTAATAGAGTATCTTACACTCCTGAAAGATATGTGGGACATATCATAGGAGATAACTCTCAGGATGTTGATCCTTAGACCTACGAGGAGGCTATTATGAGTATAGACACCGAGAAGTGGCAAGAAGCCATGAATTCTGAGATGGATTCCATGTACTCTAACAAGGTTTGAAACCTTGTGGATGCACTTGAGGGTATTGTACCCATCAGCTACAAATAGATCTTCAAGAAGAAGATCAGAGTGGATGAAAATGTATAGACCTATAAAGCAAGGCTAGTAGCTAAAGGATATCGTCAAAGACAAGGAGTTGACTATAATAAAACCTTTTCACCTGTAGCCATGTTTAAGTCCATTAGAATTATTTTGGCCATTACAATACACTATGACTTTGAGATCTGGTAGATGAATATCAAAACGACATTCCTTAATGGCAACCTAGAGGAAGAGGTGTATATGATACAACTGGAGGGATTCATATCCAAAGAGAGTCTAGATAAAGTGTGTAGGTTGCTTAGATCTATTTATGGATTGAAGTAAGCTTTCCGAAGTTAGAACATAAGATTTGATGAGGTGATCAGATCTTATGACTTCGTTAAGGACAAAAATGAGCCTTGTGTGTATAGGAAGGTAAGTGAAAGTGCTATCACCTTCTTGGTGCTATATGTGGATGATATCCTAATTATTAGGAATAATGTAGGAATGCTCTCTACAATAAAGGCTTGGCTATTTAGAAACTTCTCCATGAAAGACTTAGGAGAAGCAACCTATATTTTGGGGATCCGAATCTATAGAGATAGATCCAAAAAAATGCTTGGCTTATCCCAATCTAGGTACATAGACTCCATTGTCAAAAGGTTTGACATGAAAAATTCCAAGAGAGGTTTCATACCGATGAGACATAGAATCACATTCTAGGAGTATGTCCCCAAAGACTCCTGAAGAAAGGACATACATAAATAAGATATCTTATGCCTCAGGGATAAGGTCTATCATGTATGCGATGCTATGTACTAGGCTTAATATAGCACATGCTCTAAATGTCACGAGCAGGTATCAGACAGATCTAGGTTTAAATCACTGAAAGGCGGTAAAGTATATCCTTAATTACTTAAAAATGACTAAGAATCTTTTATTGGTATATGGAGGAGGTAACCTTCAGGTTGAGGTCTACATGGACTCGAGTTTTCAGTCCAACATTGATGATAGCAAATCAAATTCAGGTATGTTTTCACCCTGAATGGAGGAGGAGTAAACTAGAAGAGTTCCAAATAAAATACTACTGCTGACTCGACCACAGAGGTGGAATATATTATTGTAGTAAAAGTCGCAAGACGAAGGGCTGTGGGTGAAGAAGTTCATCAAAGATTTGTGAGTCATACTAAACAGCATAGAGTTGACTCCCATATATTATGATAGCGATAGGATGATAACTCTAACAAAGCAACTCAGATCTCAACAGAATTGTTCTGAGGAGATTCAATCTGATTAGAGTGATCATGACCCAAAAAGATATAGCAATGAAAATAGTTCAATCCAAAGATAACATTACAGATCCACTAACGAAGCCACTAACTCATATTATATTTGAGCGTCACAAGGGTCTAATGAGGATCAGACACATAGATGATTGGCTTTTGGTCAAGTGAGAGATTGCTGGTTACAGGTGCTCTGCAAGCCAATTACGTGAGTGATGACACGTGTGACACATTGTGTTATCTTTTTGCTTATAATTAATATTGGTATATTATCATATTATATTATTTGTTACATATATATTGTGATCTCCTTGGTTCTGTGCAATGGGAATCAGATCATGATGAGATCACGATAATGAGATCGATTCACCTGTAAGCACAGATCCTAAATTATCTCGGTCATAGGTTACTCAAGAGGGACATTGAGATAACCGGATAGATCGGTGTACTATATACCCATCCATATGATAGAGGTGGCTGGTCCCATAGCCACTTGTATGGAGACACTAAGGATATAGTACAGGTGCTCATTAGAGAATGAGTTCACTAATTGATCCTCTTATAGAATGTTGTATAGTTAATGATACCTAATATCATACAGCAATTCCATATTCCCAATTATATATTTGGTCCTTAGACTTGAGATACCAAGGATATCTTGTATGAGTACTCCTTTCTTTGACGTCAGACTTACAAGTTTGGAAAGTTTCTGATCTAGTACAACTGGTTATCGGGATTGGTAGCTAACCTTACGAAGGCAACTGAGTGTCAATAGAGGATCATTCACTCTCGATATCACGAGAGAAATATCCCATATGTGCTTGCTCAAATAAATCCCTGGCCAAGGTCATTCGGATTGAGAGAGGAGTTTTCCGATATAATCCGAATAGAGCATGATAAACTGATTCTGTATATGACCTGACAGTATCATATCCAATATACGATCTCTGGGATATTATTTGGATAAGGGATTATAGATACATGGTAACTATGAACAAACAAGTTTGATGGATTTGATCTCCCCTGTACCATCTGGGGACTATGGCATAGTGGCATAGTACGTCTATAGTCGATGAGTCGAGTGAATTATTATGGGGATAATAATTTACTATATCAGAAGGAGTTCTAATGGGAGTGACTCACAGCCAGCTCATTAGATAAGACATATCTGGTGGATGCTTTAGTGAATAGAGGATTAGATGAAGATCCAATTAGCCCCTATTCTCATTAGAGGAGACCCTATATTGATGGGCTCCCTTATTAAGGCTCAATTATAGGCCTAAGGAGATTATTGGATAGAGATCCAATAATGCAAGGTTAGTGGATTATTGGATGGAGATTCAATACCCATTAAGGAAGGAGCCATAGGGTTTTGGTGGCTCTCTATAAATAGGAGGGGAGACTCATGGTTGATAGCTGCAACTTTAGCCACCACCTCCTATTCTCCTCCCTCCCTCTAAGCAAGAGTTGCAAGATCAGATTGGTGGAGTTTCGTTGTAGAGATCTATCGTGTAGATACTACTAGAGAGGAGGATGCTTGACCTCCATCTTTTCTATCTAGATCTGGAATACAGGGATATACGATCTCCTTAGGTAAAATCAATCTCTCACACATCATGGTTTTTTTGGTTTTTACAGTTTCTCGTGACCCCAATCTTTTGCACGACGATTTGATCTGTATGGGAAATCGTTTTTTGTTTTGACTTCCGCTGCGCATGTGATGCACCCACTGAGGTTTCCCAATAATCCTTATAGATAAGGAGGCAAAGTTTTTTGAGATAAAGTATCATTGCAAGGGGAGGTTATGGCCAAATAATTCATATCTCTCGTGTCTCCTAGACAATCTTTTTAGCTTTGGTCCTCTAAAAATGTGGACCACCATATGGTTGAATATGTGCTGGTGGTTCCCCTTGTAAGACCAACATACAGGGGTCATGCAGTCTGGTAGGAAGGAGTCGACTGTTCAGCGGACGTGCCTGAGATTTCAGCAAGCTTCTCTAAGCACTGTGTCGAGATCATCTTTTCTTCATTCTCTCCTTTCCCACATAAGGTCACCTATTTTCTTTTGTCATTCATAAGGTCGTTGGAGCTCCTGGTGTCGGTGAGGATGGTGATGGGTTGATGCTTGATAAAGTCATCAATGTCCAATATCTATGGTGGAGCATTAAAGGTGCGGGCAGCTAATTGTGATTTTTCCTTCATATCCTTCTCCACGGACTCGAGAGCTAGATCTTTGAGTTTAGGTTCTTCAGTGGGCTCAACCAATAGAGGTCTCTCTTTTTTATAATGGTGGTCTCGGCTCCACAATTTATTATAATGGCAACATAGGCCCTTTATCGATCTATCATAAAATTTTTCTCTTGTTAACTTTTTGACTGAGGTGACCGGTTGGTGGTAGATGGGGCTGAGAGTCTCTGTGCTGCTAGTTGTGCGACAGTTTTGGTCCTCCGAGCATCTTGGTTCAGCCTATCTTCGTGTAGTCGTGCGAAGGAGATGGTTGCCGTAAGTGTGTACGATTGTCGCACTTTAACTTATTCTTGAATCTTCAGCTTCAAGCCCTCAATGAAAATCCTTAATATCTATTTTTTAGACCAATCATGAGTTTGATTAGTTAACCTTTCAAACCTGATTTGGTACTCTTAGATGGTAGATGTTTGATAGATCCTCGTTAGTTCTTCGTCAAGGTTCTTGTAATTGATTGGTGCTGAAGATTTATATACTTTTGGTTCTGATGTGGCTCTCATGCTCTGAGCATCTTGATTGAGGTGCCCTTCTTGAAGTTATACAAAGGAGATTGACATCATCGAGGTATAGGGCTTCCATGTCATATCCTCGCTTCTTATCTCCAATGGGTTCTTTTTGTAATCAAAATTTGCTCCATGTTGTGATCTTCTTAGGCTTTGTGATCGGTCCAATCTAAACTCCTCAAAGAGAGCACATAATTTAGTATTTATATGCATTTCGAAAGCCTCCAATTTATCTTCGAATAAGCCTAGTGATGTCATGACGTAAGGATCTCCAACCTATCAAACAAACTAACTGAAAAGTGTAGCTGTAATTTTCAGGTTAAAGGCAGTGAATGGTAGCGTCGGGACTGCAAGGGTGAAGTATATAAGTGGATGATAGCAGCCAAGGATAGCAGTGATGGTGAAGGAAAAAGAGGGTAGCAGCAACGTCGGTTGCAACTGCACTGCAACTTCGTGGCTGCAAGTGGTGTCGGTTACAGCAAGGGTGCGGCTATAATAGGAGGAAGACGGGGTAGCGATGTACACAACTATTGCAGAGGAGGGCAGCAGCGGTATAGAGCAAGAGACAGCTGCTGTTATGTTCAATTTGTTGTTGGCCGCGATCAAGATAGTTAGCAGCGAATAATTGTTACGGGCTGCGACATAAACAAATTACAGTGAAAGATTGTTATTGATAGCTTTTTGCTACAAGGATCGCTATCAGCTGTGATCAAGGAGGATGGTAGCAAGAGGTCGCTATTGGTAGCATTGGGTAGCAAAAGAAGCATGTTATGGTTGAAGGATTGGGTGGCTGAAAGATTAGTAGACCGAAGACTTCAGTTTTTGGGTGCGGTTTGTGGATGTTTTGGTACGATTTAGGGCTACGATTTTATGGAGTTTAGGCTACAAATTGGTGTGATTTTAGGGCTATGATAGTAGTAGATGAAGGTTAGGAAAATAGATTTTAGATCTGAGATAGATGTCAACAAAAATAGGTGTATCGGTAAGGAAAGTTGGTTGAAAAGGGAAGTGGATCGATAAGGAAGTAGGCTATAGTTAGGGCTGATTTGGGTGGCTGTTTGGTTTTGGTTTAGGGTAGGGATTTTAGTAAGGATGGTAGGATTTTGTGATCAGAAAAGGAGAGTCTAAAATCCTATAAAAAATAGCACTCAAGTCCGATAGAATTCGATGAAAAAAAGTGTAGTGATGTGCAGTTCTGCCGAACAGATTTTACATTGGAGAAATAATGACTTCTTGACATAATTTCTAGAGGAAAGTTCAAGAAAATTATACAAAAACCCTTGGTTTAGATGTTGAGAATACCAATAAAAGGTTTGGTGAAATTTTGATAGCATAACAATAGGGAAATATAGTAAAAGACGAAAGGTAGATCCTTCATCATAAAAATTTTAGAACTACGTACTGGTAAAAGATTGCACAAGAAAACCAGTTTCAGAAGAAATTTTTTCAAGAAATCAATCCTAGATAAAAGCTAAGTTGATCTTTCAAATTGTATAAAAATTACGGCCAAAAAGAATGAACAAAAGTTTGGTTTTAGGAGGCCAATATATGGAAGGCAGATTCTCCATTGTAAAATTTTAGCACTACGCAATGAAGAATCACAGTATTATAAGTCTGGATCTAGAAGGAGTTATTTCATGAGATTAATCTTAGATGAAAGCTAAGATGATATATGAAATTGTATAAATATTTTAGCCAAAAAGGATGATTAAAAGTTTAGTTCCAAGAAGTAACAGTCAGTTGAAAATTTATGTAGTGTTTCGTCTTCGCAATGTTGATAACGTTTACGATGGTAAAATTTTACAGCAAGAAAATTGTGGAAAAACTTCTCCCACATATAAGATAGAGGAATAGCAGTAGTAAGAAGTATGGGCTTTGGAGTTTTTACCAGATCTTTGATGTTGACGCAGAGGAAGGCAACAGATTAATGGATCAATAGCTTGGTAGGCGATGATGGAGGCGACATCAAAAGCAATTGTGGGAATTGCTTGGGAAGGTGGAGGTGGGTTACAGGGGCAGCAAGATTGTTGCTCTGATACTAGATGATATAACCCCAGAAGGAGCCCTATAGATTTTGATTCCTGAGGGGGATCAAACCTTGGAACGCTATAGGGATTCCTCCCTCGTAGACTCGGCACAAAGGCTGAAATAAAATCGATAATTACTTGATTCAAGAGGGGGGGGGGGGGGGTGGGGGCAGCTACATCTTTAAATAAGGATCAAAACCCTAGCCTAAGGGGGTGCTTGCCTAAGTAAAATTATCTCTTTGCCCCTCCTATAGCCGACCTACCTTAATAGCAATAAGGGGCGGCTAGGTTGGCTCTATAGCCGACCTAAGCAAGGGGAAACCCTAGCTGACCAACCCATAAGAGAGGTAGTGTCCACTAAGCATTAAGGGTTAATCTAAACCCTAGTCATACTCCTTTATAAGATATGAGTGATTTTATTACAATCTAGCAGGATTTTATTGACTACTTCTTAGGGAGATTAGGACTCAACCCTACTGGAGTCCTATCAATATGCCCTAGAGACTATAGCTTACCTTCTGAATAGAGTTCCATTAGAGTCGGTAGTGTCTACACTATATGAGATATGGACAAAAAAGAAGCTTGATCTTAAGATAGTTAAGATATGGGGCTATCCTACATACATTAGAAGACACAATCATGATAAGTTAGAATCAAGGAAGAAATGGTACATATTTTTAGGATACCCTAAAGAGACTTTAGGGTGCTATTTCTATCATCCCAAGGACCAGAAGGTCTTTGTTGTCAAAAGGGTTGTGTTTCTTGAGAAGTAACACATTCTTGGTGGAAATAGTAGGAGAGATAGAGTTGAGCGAGGTTGGAGAACCTAACTCAAGCACCATTTTAGAGCCCGAGTCTGTTCAGGTATCTATTACACAAGTTCTAGCTTTGTATTAGTCCAGTAGAATATCTCACCCTCCTGAAAGATATGTTGGACATATCAATGACTCTCAGGATGTTGATCCTCATACCTACGAGAAGGTTATTATGAGTATAGATTCTAGGAAGTAGCAAGAAGTCATGAATTCTGAGATGGATTCCATGTACTCTAACAAGGTTTTGAACCTTATGGATGCACCTGAGGGTATTGTACATATCGGCTGCAAATGGATCTTCAAAAAGAAGATTAGAGTGGATGGAAAGGTAGAAACCTATAAAACAAGGCTAGTAGCTAAAGGATATTGTTAAAGATAATGAGTTTACTATATTTAAGTCTATTAGAATTATTTTGGCCATTGTAGCACACTATGACTTTGAGATCTGGTAGATGGATGTCAAAATAGCATTCCTCAATGGTAACCTCGAGGAGGAGGTATATATCATATAGCCAGAGGGATTTGTATCCAAGAAAGTCCAGATAAAAAGTGCAGGTTACATAGATCCATTTATGGATTAAAGCAAACTTCCCGAAGTTGGAACATATAATTTGATGAGATAATTAGATCTTATGACTTCGTTAAGAACGAAGATGAGCCCTGTGTGTACATGAAGGTAAGTGGGAGCGCTATCACCTTCTTGGTGCTATATGTGGATGATATCCTAATCATTAGGAATGATGTAGGAATACTCTCAACAGTAAAGGCTTGGTTATCCAAAAACTTCTCCATGAAAGACTTAGGGGAAGCATCCTATATTTTGGGGATTTGGATCTATATAGATAGATCCAAGAGGATACTTGGTTTTTCCTAGTCCAAGTACATAGACTCCATTATCAAAAGGTTTGGTATGGAGAATTCCAAGAGAGGTCTCATACCGATGAGACATGAAATATTACTTTATAGGAGTATATCCCTAAAGACTCCTGAAGAAAGGGTAGACATAGATAAAATACCTTATGCCTCAACAATATGGTCTATCATGTATATGATGCTATATACTAGGCCTGATATAGCACATGCTCTAAGTGTCATGAGCAGGTATTAGGTAGATCCAGGTTTAAAACACTGGAAGGCAGTAAAGTATATCCTTAAGTACTTGAGAAGGACTAAGGATCTTTTATTGGTATATGGAGGAGGTAGCCTCTAGGTTGAGGGCTATATAGACTCGAGTTTTCAGTCCGACATTGATAATAGTAAGTCAAATTTAGAGTATGTTTTCACCCTAAATGGAGGAGCAGTAAGCTAGAAGAATTCTAAGCAAGATACTACTGCTCACTCGATCACAGAGGCAGAATACATTGCTGTAGCAGAAGCAGCAAAGGAAGGGGTGTGGATGAAGAAGTTCATCAAGGATTTGAGAGTCATACCAAGCAGCATGAAGTTAACTCCCATATATTAGGATAGCGAAAGGGTGATAACTCTAACAAGGGAACCCAGGTCTTATTAGAATTGTTTTGAGGAGTTTCTATCTGATTAGAGCTATTATGACCTGAAAAGATATAACAATAGAAAGAGTTCTATCCAAAGATAATATTGTAGATCCATTGATAAAGCCGCTGGATAAGATTATATTTGAGCGTCACAGGGGTCTAATGGAGATCAAACACATAGGTGATTGGCTTTTGGTCAAATGGGAGATTGTTGGTTACAAGTGCCCTACAAGCAAATCATGTGAGTGATGGCACGTGTGACACATTGTGTGATCTTTTTTGCTTGTGATTAGTATTGGCATATTCTCATATTGTATTATCTATAGCATATATACTATGATATCCTTGGTTCTGTGCAATGAGAACCAGATTGTAATGAGATCATGATAATGAGATCGATTCACCTTTAAACACATATTCTAAATAATCCCGGTCATAGGTTACTCGAGAGGGATATTGAGATAATCGAACAGACCGGTGTACTATATACCCGTCCATATGATGGAGGTGGTTGGTCCCAAAGCCACTTGTGTGGAGACACTAAGGATTTAGTATAGGTGCTCATTTGAGAATGAGTTCACTGATTGATCCGCTTATAGAATGTTTTATGGTTAATGATACCTAATGTCATATAGTGATTTCATAGTCCCAATTGTGTATCTGGTTCTTAGACTTGAGATACCAAGGATGCTTTATATGAGTACTCCTTTCTTTGACGCTAGACTTATAGGTTTGGAAAGTGTAACACCCCTTAGTCCCACATTGGATATGTGAGAATATATGAATGTCTTATAAGGGTTGACGAGTGTATTATTGTAATCACCTGGCTCGAGCATTTTGGCTATTGGTTGGCAACACTAAAAGCTATCAGGATAATTAGCTTATCAACTCGGGTCGTGACATCTGGTATCAGAGCCGACCTAGTAGCTTTTATGGAGTGCATCTAAACTCCTGAGTGCTCTGAACTCGGGACGTCAAGTATATGTGGTGGGGAGTATATAACACTCCTTAGTCCCACATTGGAAATATGGGGATATATGAGTGCCTTATAAAGGTTGATGAGTGTACTATTGTTAATTACTCAGCTCAAGCATTTTGGTCATTTGATATAAGAGCTCAAGAGTCGAGATTCAGTTTTAGCCACCACCTCTTATTCTCCTCCCTTCCTTTGTGCAAGAGTTTTTTGGATTTTATGATTTTTCTCGCGACCCCAATCTTTTATAAATGATTGATCTACGAAACCAGTTTTTATTTTAATTTTCGTTACACATATGATGCACCCACTAAGGTTTCCTAATACTATGGTTATCCCCAAGCGGTGGTAGTACCACCGTAACCCTATTTTTAGGCATTTGATGGTGATATGATCGTTGGTTCTAGCGGTAGTATCGCTCATACGTAGAATTTATGAAAATATTTAAATTTTGGCTCCATTTCTAATGCCACTTAGGGTCTATAAATATCCTAAGATTTCTTATATTTAGCACAAACTTTGGGTTAGAAATTCTATGAAAAATAGTATGCTAAAATTGTAAGAAAAAGAAAAGGGGCAAGGGAGTGATGAGAAGTGTATTCTTGTAAAGTCTCCCATGTGAGTTTATAGGTTCATCTCCTGAGCCTATGAAAAGGAGAGGAGAAGGTGTAAGGGTTTGATCTTTATCCAAGTAAGATTAATAGTGGACACCAATGGACCTCGGAGAAGAGGACTCGGGAGTGGACGTAGGCTAGGTTGAGGCCGACCCACTATAATTGTGAGTGTTTCTTATTTTCTTTGCTTGCTACTTTTTATTGCTCTCAATTAGTCTATAGTTAGATACGAGATTCAATCTCTCGACTTCTCCTTAATTGGTTTCTTGATCATTTCAATGAAATACTAAAAGGTGCTTCAATTTTGTTTCGTCACTTTTCATAAACAAGGTTTTAGAATTATGCACTTTCACTCTTGCACTAATTCTCTATCCTTTCCCCCACCCCCCCCACCCCCACCCCCGCTTAGTGTTAATTGATCCTAATACTTTGATCCCTTTGGTGAGCTCCCGACGAACTCCTGACAAGCTTTTGATATTTTTGATAAGCTTTTGGTGAGTTTCCACTATATCATCTGGACCCCGGCCCGATGCCCGAACTTGACTATGGTCCAACATCTGATTGTAATTTTCTTTCTCTATCGTAGTTAATCCTGCATCAATTATCTCTAATACATATATTAGATCAATAACCTATCAATTGATTTTATCATCAAAATCTAAGATTCAATAATCTCCCTCTTTTTGATGATGACAATCAATTGATGATGGGAGTTAAACCTTACTCCCCCTAAATCCATGCCATAATCCAAATTCAAGAGGACCACACACTCTTCAATTCAAGTATCATAAAATAATTTTTAAGTAATTTTCATTAATATTTCAGGGATGTAATGAGACACTTATATATCAATTTCAGAAATGATATAACATCAATTTTAACAAAAAAAATGCTTTAAGTTATCAAGTCATCAACTAATCAAAGATTTTCAAAGTATATAACATGAATTTTAAAACTATGAATCAATCATACATTTGAAAATCTCTACATCATTTTCTCCCCTTTGTTTATCAACAAACAAAGAGAAATGCTAATGTTCAATTTTTTCTTATATGTGTCATCAATATTCATTTCTCCCCCTTTGTCATCAATAAAAAGATGAAATGTAGAGCTAATAATTTCAAGGCACATATGTCATTACTCCCCCTTAGTAAAATAGGATATGAGCAATAATTTTCTCATGAAAAATTTTCTTTCCTTTTGCCATATATGTGTCATTTTTCATATATGTGTTATCAATATACTATTTCTCCCCCTTTGTTATCAACAAAAAGATGTGAAATAATGAGCAAATAATTTCAAGATACATAAACTCATCATGCGTCAATTTTTTTATCTTTGTATAAAATAAATATTGATTAAATTTTGCATTGCTCCCCTTTAGTAAAACATAATTTTCTCATGAAAATTTTTCTTCCTCTTTGTGAATAAGAAATAGGGGGGGGGGTGTGAAATATCATACAACAACGAAAGTCTTTTAGTCTTAATCTTATAAACGTAAATTTTGAAAATATTATTTCAAGGTGGGCTCAAAAATCTAAGAAATCCAAGATCCACTTATGTAATCATCTTATGTAAAATTTCAAACATAATAGCAAATCAAGAAATCTGAAATATAGCAAATCATACATTTTAAAGATCATCTCATGTAAATTTTGATAAGAAGCATAATTTGTAAAAGTCATAAATTCCAAAAGAAAATATAATAGTAAATTAAGCTCAAATTATAAATCATGCATTTCACATGTATTTAGAATTCTAAATTTTCTTCTAAGCAAATTATTCTTCATTCAATGTTATAAGATTCATCATATCTAATTTTCTTCTAATTATATTGGTAATTTTATTTTCCCTTTTGGTCATTATCAACAAAGAAATATGATTACATAATTTCTTTTTAACATCTATATTAAAATTACACCCAGAAGTACAAGAAGATCATGTTATTACAGATAAAATTAAATCTTTAAGCACCAAAAGATATGATTTAAATTAATAAATTTACCCCTCCTATTTTTTTTGTAAAAAATAAGTCCTAGGGGATAATCTTAATTCATCAAAGATAAATATAATCATTTAGATAAATTTTCTTGATAAAATGGAAGAATAATCTTGATAAAAATCTTAATTATAATTATTAAGATCATAAATCTCCTATTTATTAAAAAGAGAAAATCATAGAGATTAAAGATGATTTCCATAAAGGATAAGTCAAGTCAAGAAATCAAGGGAATGTTCATAATAAAATAAATCTCATATAATTTTCAACTTATTACAAATTTAAGAAGGAAGTTATAAATAATCATATTATGAAGGATTTATTATCAAATCATGAATGTCAAAGGACATAATTTATTTTGGCAAATCTCTTCTTAAATAAGATTCAAAGCTTTAGAAAACTTAGGAGATCAAATAATAAAAGTATTTATTCATAAAATATCAAAATATAAATATCAAGATCATGAATAAATTGCAAAGAAGAAAAGATAGAAGATCTTGATTTGTATATAGTAAACTTCAAGTTGTTAAGTATATGGTTCATAAGAAAATTTTCAAGTTATAGTTCTGAAGAGACAAATTCTGATTCATTTATATAATTTTCTTTGAACAAACTTGATTTATATAAGGATTTCAAGTTATAATTTCAAGATATCAAGATCAAAATATCAATGAAGTTGGATAGATTCATCAATCCTTTTTATAAAAAAAATCATTTGAAAATATATCCAAAAATATTATCAAAAATTACTTTTCAAAAAATTTCATTTAAGGCAACATAGATTGTTTTCCAATAGCTAAAGTTCTCTAATTTATTTTTGTATTTTAAGAGATTCAACAACAATGGTATCATTTTATCTCTTGTTGAAGGACTGATAGGATAAAAATATTTTCAAGAATAATTATCCTCCTTTTTAGTTATTTCATTTGATTTTTTTCAAGAATGATTTTCAAATCAATGAATGTTTAAGACCGTGAACCAAAATTTATTTCAAAAAGAATCAATAAGATCATTAATACAAGACATTAAAATAATAAAATATCTTCAACCAAAAAATATGATTCATTTTAATTCCAATAATTTTTCTTTCTTAGCCGAACTATTTAGACTTAGTGAAAGGAGTTATTATGCAATCTTCATTTTCATTTCAAAAGTATTTTTAAAAACTTAAAAATGAAGCATTATTTTTTTTTCGCCCTTTATATATATATATATATATATATATATATATTATTCTATGCTTAAATTCAAGAATAATCTATCATTTAATAACACATATTCAATCTCAAAATACAACTATTCAACCATTTAAATCATTCAACAATTTTATAAGGTAACTTAGTAAAAAATATCATAATATTTAAATCATTCAATAGTAGCCTTTGCATCAACAAATATCCAAACTAATAATTTTGAACCTATCATTCAATCATCATCAAAAATTTATTTTCATAAAACTATATAAATAATTTTTTATTAACAATAACTAAGGTTCTTTAGTTCTAGTTTTAGAATGCTCTAACTATGCATCATCAAGATTAACTTTATAACCATGAATCATCCAAAGATTTGTTACCTATAATTTTATTTTCAGTAATTTTTCTTGTTATTTACTTAGGTTAGTGAGCATGAAAGATTGTTAGATCTCAAGTCATGTGCCTTGAGCATCTAATTCTAAAATATTATTTAGTGCTTCTAACCTTTTTAGGATAAATTTTTATAATATGGGAGGTTTTGGTTTAGGTACCCATTTGACTTTGGGACCCTCATGAAAATCTCTACTCATTTTCTCTAATAGCTTAAGGTTGTTTATGGTTCCTTTAGGAACCCAAATTAATTTATGTGGGCTATACTTTCTAAATGAGTATTTGTAGGCTTTATGTCCTAATTTACCATAAAAGTTATATTTAATTTTTAGTGTTAAGTTTAGAGAGGGTTCTTTGACAAAAATAGTCAGCTATTATTGAATATTGCCGACAAAGTCTATAACTTTTTTCCTATTAATATGACCCTTATTTGCAAGGATTATGTTTAGGGATTTATTCCCTATTTCAAATTTTTCTGAAGTTTATTTTAACATGATATTTTTCTTTTTAGCTTATTCTATCGTATCATATTTAGAGCAAGAATTGTGTGATAATAATGCATCATGCATTTGGACAAATTTACTAACTAAAGAATCATGCTCTTTCTTAAATAATTTATAGGATTTGCTAATCTTTCTAAAATTATCATAAAGCTTATGAAAAGAAAGTAATAACTCATTGAAAGTAAAAGAGCTTTCTAGTGGGTTATTTACCTCATCGTGGTTAGACACAAGAGCGAAATTCTCCACTTCTTGATTATGAACTTCATTTTTGGAGTGCCTCAACTTCTTACATTCATAGCAAGAGGTTTTATCCAATTTTGGTTCATTTTTTATTATTTTTATTTTTATCTAGTTTATTTATCAAAGGTTTAAAGTTCTCATCATCCGAGATTTTACTCGAGAAGTCATATGTCATTCTCAGTTCACAATCTTTCCTATTCTTTGGAAGATTTTATTCTTGTGTTTCCAAAGTTCTTTCCTTCCTATTCTTTAGAAGGTGTTCTTTAAGTTCATTTTTATAGATCATTTCATTTAATGATTCATTTGATTTAGTTATGCTTTCATATGTGATTTTTAATTTATGTCATATATTAAAACCTAAATCATAAGAAGAAACCCAATTAAACTTATTTTTCTTTAAAGCACAAAACAATGCATTCATAGCTTTGGCATTTAAAGAAAACATATATGTTTCATGATTATTCTAATCATTTATTTGATTAGATGACTTCTGAAAATCAGTTTCGACAATACACCATAAATCAAAATCTAGAGAAATTAAGAAAATGGGCCCAATCACTCACAATATGATCTATATATGTATTGGCACATCTCCATGCCCTGGAATCATCCATCTCATCTTCATCGTTTCCATCGGATCCTCAGCACATCACCATGCCATGCAATCGCTCGTCATGGCATTGTGGATCCCGTTGACACCTCCACTCTCCCACCGTACCTCTTCGTGTAATTACAACATAATACAAGCACGCAGGCCCGATAATAAATAAGAAAACATGAGAATCACATGCCCCAATAATAATAATAATGACATATACACACATCACAACACATAGTATATGATCATTTGTCCACACTATATATCATATATACACATCATCATATAGGACTACTAGAAAATTAATAATTAATTAATCTATTTAATTAATTATTTTTAGAATTTTTAGGATAGCCTACCATAGGGTTCCTAATATGGCAGGAAAGAGACTCCTTATATGGCTAGGAAACCCTAGTCGTAAGAAGCACCCCTATGGCCAGGAGTCCCTGGCCATAGGGTAACATTAGGTGGCCAAGAAACCCAAGCCCCCAACGAGTCCCTTTGCAGCCAACCTCTTGGTTGCAACCTTCCTTACAACTAGGACTCCTTGGTTGTAGTGTTACCTTTGGCAGCAAGGAAACCCTAGTCGCCAAGGTCCCTTGGAACTCTTAGTAGCATAGGAGGTTGTTGCCATGGCCAAGAGCTTGTTGCTCTCGACTATGCTGCCTTTGACCAGGCCGAGAGCAACACTCTTGCTCTTGGCTAAGGTTACAAGTAGCCTTTGGCCATGCCATAGGGCACCAACAGTTGTTACCCTTTCCCTTCCTCTTTATATCAACAATTTTGATATTAAAAGACCTCAAAAGACCTCTCTATTAACACCTCTCTATAGTGAAAAAAGGTGATGCTATTAAATCTTAGATTTTGATGATAAAATCAATTAATGGATTATTAATCTAATAAGATTGTTAGAGTTTATTAATACAAGATTAACTATGATAGATTATAATTAGAGGATTGGCCAAAGTCAAGTCTAAGCATCGGACCTGAGTGAGGACGATGCGGTTGGAAACTCGCCTAGAGCGCATCGGGAGCTCGCCGAGGGTATCAGGAGTTTGTCAGGATGGCGCAAGGGAGTTTGCCGTAAGAAGACCAAGACTCACCAAAAGATTATCCGGGGTAGTCAAAAAGCTTGCTAGGAGTTGGGAAGATTTTTAAGTGGATTTATTAGTCATGATTGTAATTAATTAAGTCATAGTAAGCATCATTAAGGTTTAACTATGATGGTAAAAAACAGTTATAGACCAGACATAGACTCAAGATCAAGCTTAGGCATTGGGCCAAGGTTTGGATGATGTGTCGCTAGGACTTCGTCAAAGATATCAGGAAGATCATTAGGAACATGTTGGGAGATTGCCGAAGGAAGACCGTAAGACTTGCTGCAGGGAATGCCAAGATTGCCAGATTACGGGAGTGAGGTCGTTAATTAAGCTTGGTGGTCATGCATGGTTATAATCCTTAAGTCGTTGGTTAAGTTTGAGTCCGAATTAATTATGATTTTGAAGAAATCTAAATCAACTCAAAGAGGCAACTGGGTCCACTATGCGATTGGATTGAGCTCAAGTCAAGCTCATTTAGTTTACAAGGGAAGTGCTCAATTGATGGTTCAAGTTGGGATTGAAAAAGTGAAGGGAATCACTTTTTCAGGATTTCCAGCAATTGTACCATCGTCGCCCACATTTTTGAGTGACTAGCAGCGGTTGAACCACCCAGGATGGTGGTTGTACTACCCATACCCTGGTTTCAGGGTTACTTTTGGCGGCTACACTGCTAGCCTCGGTGGGTGAACTGCTTGTACCTAGATTTTTCGGGTACGTTTAAATTTTGGCTCTAAATTTTAAAGTCAATTGGGGCTTATAAATACTCCAAGTTTTCTTACATTTGATACAATAATTTTGGGCTAGAAATTTTGTGATAAATTTATAAGAAAAAGAAAAGGGGGAAGGGAGTGATCCAAGTGTTGTAATCTTATCTCCCTTATAAGTTGAAAGGTTGTAAGGTTTGATCTTCACCCAAAGGAGATCGATAGTGGACACCGGTGTTCCTCAAGGAGGAGGACTTGAGAAGTGGACATAGGCCTAGATTGAGGCCAAACCACTATAAGTTATAAGTTCCCTTTGTTTATTTTATTTACTTCTTTATATTACTTCTAATTAGTTTATAGAAAAATACGATCTTCATCCTCATGATTTTTTAGTGGGGTTCTTAATCAGTTTTAACAAAATGCCAAAAGACGCTTCAGACATTATTTACTTTTGAAAGCAAGGCTTCCAAATCAAGCATTTCCCTTATGACATTGCTTATCTTTTTATTCAGATTTGCTTGTTCTTTCTTGAGTCGTCTTTAAGCTAGAAACTTAGCATTTCTTTATAAGGTTGAATTACTCACTTGAATGAAAAATTTTTGATTTTCTTATCTTGCTTCAAATAAAAAGTTTTTGTTAAAAGATCAATTTACACTTACACTAATTCATCCCCCCCTAGTGCTAATTGATCCTAACAGTTGGTATCAAAGCCATATTTTTCTTATTTGGTTTAACACCTAAGAAAAATGGTTCTTTTTGGCTTTCAAGAGAGCTTTTCTATCGTTCATCATCCTATGTTCAATGAGACGGACTACACTTATTGGAAAACTCATATGAATATTTTTTTGCTTTACTTGAACCTTGATTTATGGACTATTATTAGAAACAGATTTGAAATGACTTCTCTTCCAATGAACGATTGAAATGATTTGGACAAGAAGACTTTCTCTTTAAATGCCAAGGTTATGAATGTCTTGTTTTGCACCTTAGATAGAAATAAACTTAATCAGGTTTCTACTTGCGAAATCACTTTCAATATTTAGCACACTCTTGAAAACACACATGAAGGTACTAGTAGAGTAAAAGATTCTAAGATAAATCTTTTAATGCCTGATTTTGAATTATTTCGTATGAAACCAAATGAAATTATTGGAGACATGTACACCCATTTTATGGATGTTATCAATGGTTTAAAAGCACTTGGTAAAAGTTTTTTGAATCTTGAACTTGTTAATAAAATTTTATGTTCTCTTCCCAAAAATTGGGATCTTAAAGTAACAGCAATACAAGAGGCAGAAGAGTCAAACAAGTTTCCACTTGAAGAACTTATCGGGTCAATAATGACCTATGAAATGATGTGCAAGGCATATGATAAACTCTTTGAACATGAGAACAATCTTCCAAAGAACAGGAAGGATTTGGCACTTAGAACAAATGAAGGCCACTTAAGCGAAAGATCAAGTGATAATAATTTTAAACTCTTACCTATAAAGCTTAAAAAACTCTTAAAACAAGAATTAAAGAACAAAAATGAACCCAAAATGAAGAAGCTACAAAAGAAGAAGAAAACACTCAATGTGGCTTGGGACGAATCAAGTTCATCCAAAGATAAAGAAAACCCTTTTGCTTTATTTTGAAACCACTTAATGCTTTACATGAGTTATTAGTATATAAAATGCAAAATAATAGTAATAGTAATAAATAAATAAATAAATAAATAAAAGGGGATCATACTTTTCTTTCTAGTGATTCTGAAAAATTATATTGATCATGAAAATTATATGTTTTATGATAAAGGAATAAAATGTCAAACTTAAATCTAATGCTTAAGATAAATCCTATGTATGCTTTTAAGAAATAATAATGTATATCTTGATGATTTTCCTAATGCTTTTTTATTTTGATTGAAGATGTTTTATGTTCAATGAAACCATGCTTGATGATTTAATGATGTATAGTGATCATGCTTAATGAGTTTATATTTTAAAATTATGCATAATGATCTTTATGGTTTATGGCTTATTGATCTTTATTGTAATAAAAGTTATTTTTTGGTTTTAAATGATGATGCATGTTTTTATTTGGCTTAAAAGACAGAGGCATGCTTGTGTGAAATAAAAAGGGAATATATTTTTCTTGAAAAGTTTTCTATTTTATTAATTTTTAAAAAGAGATTAATGAATCGATTATATTATTTTTTATGAATCTCTTAAACTATAAAAGTGATTTTGATGATTTGATGATTTAAATTTAAATAAGTTTTTATCCAAATCATGATATTGATTCCTTGATATTTATAAATTGAGAGTTATTATGAGTCAAAATTTTTCATTCTTTATACTCATATGATTTCTTTAGCTATTCATTGAAAAGGAGACATATCCTAATAAACTATAATATGCTACTTGACATCTTGATAATTTATGACTTGAAGTTTTGTTATGTATTCTTCTTTTTTCTTATTTACAATAGCAAAGGGGAGAAAGGAAATCACTAGCATTTCAAGAGATTGATAAGTCTATTTATTTCATTTTGAATCTCTTGAAAGTGATGATTTTGATTATTTGAAATTGAATGAGTTTTTACCCATATCATGATTTTAATTTCTCAAAATTATAACTTGAAATCTTTTATCAATCAAAATATCTTATTATGCGTTTTCATATTATTTAAAAAAAGATTTTTATATAAATCATGATCTTGACAACTTGAGATTTCTTATGTATAAATCAAGATATTTTATTTGTCTCTCCTATAATTTGTCTCTTGATATTCATAATTTATCTTCATGAATTATATATCTCATCACCATATTAATTTTTCTTGATATATTTCATGTGATAATTTAAAAAATAATGTAATAGGAAAAGTTTTGTACTATTGTAACAATCCCTTCTTTTTGACAATGACAAAGGGAGAACAAAACTTGCTAGCTTACTCATCTCAAAAGAGAAGCAAGAAGTGCTATCTTGCAAATCTCAAGAGAAGCAAAAAAATTTGCTTAACCTCAAATTCTTAAAAAATATATACATACTAAGAGAAGTAACACTTGTCATCTTGTTAGCTTGTATGATGTAAAATTACTAGCTTGAACATTGTAAAGGAAGCAAAAATTTGCTAGCTTACACTTCTCAAAAAAGAAAAAACTCACTACCTTACATGTTCTAAAGTGATGAAAAATTTACTAAATTGCTAAGCTTTCATATATCAAAAACATACTAATTGCACTTCTCCTTTTTATTGATAACAAAGGGGGAGAAGGTATGATGATATGAAATCATATATGATGTTCATGCATGTAATGATGATTTTGAAAATATACATGATGATTTGGAATAATGCATGCAATACTCATGATTTTATTATGATGATATGATGTATTGCATATGATATGATTAAAATAGTTTCAACTTGGACTTTTGAGCTCATCTTAATATTCTTTTTAAAATTTATTAAGAGCTCTTCTGAATGATGTAATGCTTTCATAACTCCTCCCTTGTTTCTCTCCTCATTATTCAAAAGGAATAAAAATTTTATAATGCATATTCTATTTTACTAAGGGGGAGTAATATCATCATATGCTTTGAAATCATCAACTATACATTTCACCTTTTTGTTGATGACAAAGGGGGAGAAATGGACATTGATGACACATGGATATTGATACACATACTTGGATATTGATGCATAATTTTTTGAAATTCATGCTTTAATGACTTGATACAAATTTTTATTTGCTTAGAAAATTGATTGCATTAAGATATTTAAATTCAAGAGTGATTAGTTATCTTAAATTTAAGTTTTCCTTATTTGAAGTATGGCATGGATTTAGGGGGAGTAAGGTTTAACTCACGTCATCAATTAATTATCATCATAAAAAAAGGGAGATTATTAAATCTCAAATTTTGATGATAAAATCAATTGATGGGTTATTGATCTAATAAGGTTGTTAGAGTTGATTAATACATGATTAATTATAATAGATTACAATTAGAGGATTGGCCAAAGTTAAGTCCAAGTATCGGACAGGAGTGAAGATGATGCAGTTGGGAACTCGCTTGGAGTGCATCAGGAGCTCGCCAAGGGTATTAGGCATTTGCCAGGATGGCGCAAGAGAGTTCATCGATCAAGAGTCACCGAAAGATTATTGGGGATAGCCGAAAAGATTGTCGGGAGTTGGAAAAGTTTTCAAGTGGATTTGTTGGTCATGATTATAATTAATTAAGTCATAGTTAGCATCATTAAGGTTTAACCATGACGGTAAAAAAGAGTTACATACCATACATGGACACAAGATTAAGCTTAGATATTAGGCCAAGGTTTGGACGATACGGTGGGAGCTTGCCGGGAGTTCACTAGGACTTCGCTAAAGGTATCGGGAATATCACCAGGAACACACTGGGAGATCACTAGAGGAAGACCGTGAGACTCACTGCATGAAATGTCGGAGGTTGCCGGATTGTGGGAGTGAGGTTGGTAATTAAGCTTGGTTGTCATGTATGGTTGTAATCCTTAAGTCATAGATTAAGTTTAAGTCTGAGATGAGTGTGATTTGTAAGGAATCCAAATAAACTCAAAGAGGCAACCGAGTCTGTTTTTAAAATATTTTATTTGTTATTGATATATTATGAAACATTTCACATGCCATTGATATATTCTGAAATGTCCTAAGTATCTGTGATATACTCCGAAATGTTACATATGCCTTTCATATGTTTCGAAACACTTTATACATCTTTGATACACTCTGAAATATTTTGTATTTCCAATGATATGCTCAAACTACTCTTTCTCTACTGTTATGATTAAAGTATGTTTCGAATGAAATGATTTGTGATTATGTATCTATGAGATACTCTCTATGGATTCTTATAACTTCGCCTTGCTATCTGATATCAAGTTTGTTTTAAGAACTATTCTTCTTGGCCTTGGATATATTAGTTATTTGCTGAGCTCTATATGATCACCCTATTGCTATATAAATTTTACAAGTTAACTTGTCGCTTACAGAAAAAGTTAGAATTGAGCTGAGATAGTGGAAAGCTATATAGATTTTAGGCAAGTGTTGTTGGGAGATGTTGTTTAAGAATATTTTGTATGTAATGAGATATTATAGATAAATAAGAATTGATGTATCTTGTAAAAAGGTGGCATCTCTTACATGATGGTTTTGATGCAATGGGAGTCAGGTATAAGCATAATGCAATCTTTATAGCGTAGATCATTCGAATCCTAAGTGTAGTGAGCTATTGCGCTTGGATCTTCCTCTAATTTTTTTATGATGTTGCTGATCTCTGGATCCTTCTTTCATTCCTCCCTAATGTCCTCGAGGAAGTTGTTAGTAGGTAGGGAGATGGCTAAAAATTTGGTTTGCTTGAGTAACCGCGAAAGTGCATCTGCAACAATGTTTTTTTTTCCCTTTTGTAAATAATTTCATAATCAATTCTAAGAAGTTTGGTTACTCATTTTTGCTACTCAGGAGATGATATTTTCTACTCCAAAAACTATTTAAGGCTTCTATGGTCGGTTTTACTTTGAAAGTGTCAGTCGATCAGATAGGGCCTCCACTTTGTTCCTACGTGCACAATGGCGTGCATCTCCATATCATATATTAACATTTTTTGATAGGAGGGAGATAATGCCTTGCTAGTATATATGAGTGGTCAACCATCTTGCATGAGAATGACTCTAATTTTGACTCCAGATGTGTTAACCTTAATGATGAATGTTCAGCTGAAATCGGGTAGTGCTAGCACCAGCATCTTCGTCTTGGCTGCCTTGTGTTTATCGAAGGAAGTGGAGGCTTTGTCCGACCATTGAAAAGCATCCCTTTTCAGTAGGGAGATGAGGGGTGTACTGATCTTCCCATAGTCTTTCACAAACTTTAGGTAGTAGCCAGTTAGTCCAAGAAAACCACACAACAATTTTACGTTCTTAGGATTCAAGCAACCTTGCATTACTTCAATTTTTGATAGTCTACTGCCACTCTTTCTTCTGATATTATGTGCCCAAGGTACTAAAATTTTTGATGGAGGAAGCTGCACTTTGATGGCTTAACAAAAAGAGTATTCTCTCGAAGGATCATTAAAATAAACCACAAGTGCTAAAAGGAGCAACCGACTGTCCTAGAGCGATCATTCATCTAGGTGTGACCCAAGAATGGGTGGGCGAAGGTGAGTTGCTAAAGGAGCAACATAATCAAAGGTGGCAGAGGCCTTATGATGTACTGGTAGAAGCCATACATGGAGAGATCATAGTCTGAGTTCATCCCACAAGAATATGAATACATTGAAGATGTCACCATGAGACGACATAGTGTAGTAGATCGTGGTGGAATAGTTCATGGTAATACAACACATGTAGGAGAAGTCTTATGAGAGATGTGATCATGAGGAGGTATGATCAGGAGCTATTGTGAGTTCCACTTTGGTGTACAATACAATAACAACAAGAGTAATGAATTCAAGGAGTGAAGGCTATAGTACTGCAGATGTGGGTCTTCCGTGTATGCACGTCAAATCTTATATCGGATGAAAGTCTTAATCATCAGTATATAGGGGTTGTGTACCATTGAGAGAGAATTCAGATTACAAATACTAGTGAGTCCAATGAGGGGAACTTGGTCATATATAGGTATGATCAGAGTGGCTGGAGAGTTAAACTGCTTCAGTGCTTATATTCACTTAAGGGAGCTTGACAAGTCAAAGGACAAGACTGAGTAAGCGAACATTGATACCAAGTAAGCTAAGGAGAATAAAATTAGTGCGAGCCCTGCAATAGGATGGCGAAGGCCATGCATGGGAGTTGTAGTCTATCTTTTCATTGACTAAGGGAAACTACTCAGAGAATATATAGGTATTAAAGTAAGTAGTTAAAAAGGGCGAGGAAGTGACGATGAGTCCAGAGAGGCTCAACTATCCAAAAGCAAACGTCAGTCAGAAAGGAGGTGGACTCGGAGTAGTGTCATAGAAGCGGATCTACCAATCGTGAAGAAAGAAACGTAGATGCAAGGCAATAGATAGTAGAGTCATGGGCTTGGTAGTACCACGACACTATAGAGGTGAGACTTCCGTGGAGTCATCGATCCCTTGCTCTTATGAAGGGAGAGCATTGATTGTGAAAGGGGCTGATGAGGTGGAGAATGCATAGACAAACTCCAAGTACCAGGACAAGACTAAAGGGCAGAGACCATAGAACTTCACAAGACCGGTGTCAATAAGCTTCTCATCAAGATAGCCGAAAGTGTGAACTTTAGATTGATGCAAGAGTGTTCGACCAAGGAACAAAGTAGACAGTACATGGTGTTGTATCTTTTCTACTTAGAGGAAGATGAAGATTTCATACAAATGTTTTGGATAAATAAGATTCATGGGCTCTTTCCTATTTCTAAAAATTCTTAAGAATTTGAACATAAAAAGATTCTGCTTATGAGAAATCATAATTTAATTATATTATTAATTTATTAACATCAATGAATCTTTTTTATTTTTATTGGAAAAAGAAAGAAGAATTAATTTACAAAGTAAAGCAAAATCCTTGAGATTTGTATTCTATATAATGACAACCAATCCAAATGATAAAACAACAACTGGAAAAAAAATCCATTGGAATAGAATAAATGGCCGACATTCCAGTTAATTATAGAATTGGTTATTAATTAGAAAGGCCCTATGGTTCATTTTAAGGCCAGGATGCCCGTTAACCCCTGCCTTGTGTCGTCATATGCTTTAATGGCCTGCCCTAAGACTTCTTAGAAATTTGTTGGCTTCTACTTCTTCTCCTGATACAGCTTATACTTATAATCCAGTTTATAATCTTTATCCAGCTTAATATTTTTATTCAGATCTCGTAGACAAGGAGTCGGGACAGTCTGCAATAGTATAAATAGCATGGTGTACTGAATACGAGTAGATTCAACTCTTTGGTTACTTCTAGAAACAACCAACCTTGCTTACTAGTTTTTTTATTCCAATCCCAACTCTTTAACTTACTACATTAGAGTATGCCTCGCACTTATAGAGGTCTTCCTAGCACCTAAAGAGGTATGCCACCCATAAAGCTAGTTATTCAACTCTCATCTTAAAGTCTTTATTTCACCTTTGGCTCTTCCACTAAAAAAACAAATAATGAAACCCACCCTTCTAGCACTAAATGATGATAAAGAAGATGATACAATCCCAAAAGAGACCAAACCTATTAAGGACTTACTCTAAATTGAGATAAAATTTTACTCTTTTTGGATAAAACTTCTTGTATTCTAGAAATTCGATTGTAGAGAGAAGATGAATCATAATCGCTTGCTTAATGTGAGTGCAAACACTTCAGATGCTTTAGAAATGTAAGCAAAGAGAGAGCGAAGATCAGTAACCAACTCGATGCATAAAGTATAACCTCGAGGAGGCAAGCGAAGTGAAGTGACTTTGCATTCTCAACTCTTAAGAGAATGGGTGAAACCAAGTACTCAAGTTCTCTTATTTATCTAGTAGAGGAGCTCTGCACAAGTCCAAAAACCCTTCGAAAAAACCTAATGGAAGACAATAGTTGTCAAATCCTCACCATTAGTGATCGGTGCTACTGAGAATATATTGTCCACTTCATTTTCTAACTGAATATCAATCAAAAGCGGAAGTGATATGAACCTACTTGGAAGTGACAACTAAGTTGAAGAAAAATCGATGGGTGAATTTTGAGAAGGAAGAACCTCAAAAACTTCAAAGTTTGCGAGACGTTGCTCGTTAGAGCTCCAACAAACATCCACCCGGTTTAAGCAGCATGAGATGTTTAAGATACAGACATAAAACAAGGAAGATTTTTTCCTTTATTAAAATGATCCACAAGAATCAATAAAGATCAACACAACATAGTCGACCCCACACCTAGTAAGTCATTGACGAGTTAAAGCGGTATGGTAGATCAAAGTTCGACTACTTACCAATAGTATTGGAGAGCAGCTAGGAGCCAAGATGTGTGTTGTAGCCAAAGTAAAAAATTGAAGATTCAACAAAAGACAAGGAGATGCAGCATCTGCAGCAGCTTTGATGAGGATGTCGAAGGAATAAGTGGGGAAGAATGTCACAAACAAAAATATAAAGAGGGTGCTCAATGTAATGCTCATGTATGTCTGTGTCTTTCGGGTTTTGTTCATACATTGTATAATAAGTAGCGGGCTGAAAGTAAACTTGGTAACCTTATTTTGATTAGCTTTCGTGGTTGGTTTCGGCTTGTAAATAAGAGTTATGTCATGTGGACACTTATGGAGATCTCAATCTGTAATGGACCTTGTTCCTTTGTGCGCGACCGTTCTGAGTTTATAAAATCTATTGTTGTAATTTGCACTGGCTATATAAAGTGTTTGTGAAAGTGATTGCTTATGGATCTCGTGGGAAATGATTTCTCTAACTTGTTTTCTCTTTTGTAGGTCCTAAGAGATTATAAGAGGTTTCAAGGAGACTAACCTTTGCGGGTGGACATGCGATGGTGCCACACGAGTTAGGCAAAACCAACTAAGTTCGTGACATTGTGTTGACTTCCATGAAGGAGGGAACCCTTATAGTGTTTCAGGAGGGTTGATCCACTTCAGAAATCAACCCCAAACTTAGAATTTATAAGGGTTCTAACATATTCATGGTTTAAGAGTAATAATTCGTCAAAGGTACTATTAAAAATTTAAATAAAAATAATATTTTAGGATAAAAACTAAAAATAAAAAACTCATTATTATAAGTGTTTTCTAGTAATCCTTCCATATCCAACCTAAAAAAAAAAAAAGCAAAAAAAGAGAATCCATGTATCTTTATAATACAGTCTTAATTTAGCAATAATTAAGTTGAATATTACCTCCATTTATCCGATTTAAGATAAGCTGTGAGGAAAATAATCATCATAATAAACATGTAAATACCCTTCACTTAAAAATTGACGACCATCATAATTGTATTGCCATCGTCTATAAAAAAAATAAAAAATATTATCATTAAAAAAATATAAATTATATTTGAATAAACTTTTGACAAGACTTTTTTCTTGATTTTTTTTCAAAATATCTCTATTCATATTTCTCTACCTGTGTCCGCTTTATTATATTTCCTTAAATATAAGATACAACAACAACTCTTGCTTGATGGATCGATCCATAGGTGAATTAGTCTAATTTCTATTTATAATATTCTTGTAACTTATATTAAAATTTTCTATTTGATTATTATTATTCCTCAATTATACTTAAGTAAAACTCTGTTTATTATATATGAGGTTATTTCTATTAAGTTTTGAGCTAAATTACTGTTTTTAATAAAGACATTAGAAACATTATAACTAATATTATGAATGATCTGTTCAAACATCGATAAACATGGATACTCTTATGAAAATATAAAAGTGGATAATTTTAAAAAATAAAAAAGATATTTTTCGAAAATTCGTCCATTATATTTCGCTTCTTTTATTTTAATTTTTGGGATTAAATAGCTCATGTAAGAGCGAAAAAAGAAAAAACAAAAGAAAGGGAGGAAATAAACCAAACAGTGCGGGGAGAGACGCCACGCCACGCCACGCCACGAGTGGGAAAGGAAGAAGATCCGGTCAAACGCAAACGGAGTCCCGGAAAAGGACTCTCGCCCTTCAATTTTTCTGCCCACTCGTCAAAAGAAGAGACGAGAAGAGAGGGAGAACATGACATCCCGAAAACAAAGGCAAAACCGTGTCTTTTTACTGTTCCTCTTCCTCCTGCCTTCTTCGTCTGGAAATTCCACGCAGCCGTACATGAGGATCCCTCCCCTTCCTTTTTTTTTGTATTCTGCGTACTTTGGTGTTCTTGTTGATGTTGTTGTTGCTGTGATATTTTGTGTGTTCTGGATGGGATTCGCCTTGTAGCTTTTGCTTCCCCTTTCCTTGTTCCTCTTAGTCTTTTCCTCGAGATTTCTGCGGATCGAGGAAGAACAGTGAGGAATCGGATTTCTGCACCGGAAGCAATCTGAATTGTTGGCCGTAGCATCGTCGTTGATTATTCTCGGTCGGAATGGATCAAGCTGTGTGTTTCTGATCCTTCGAAGGGCTTGTTAGGGAGAGAGGGAGGGGGCGGTTGAGTTGGGGGGCGGCCTCGACGGAGCCGACAAGAAGGGAGGAGGGCGGGTGCGGCTGCCTGGCTGGTCTGGAGTGCATATTGGGCGTGGTCAGGGCCCTCCGAATGGGGTCCTGCCTGTCGTCGGATGGGCAGAGCAGCTCCTCCAGCCCGTCGTCCCCCTCGTCGCCGGCGCTGGGGGCGAAGCGGCCTCGGAGGGGGCAACGAAGGAAGCCGGCGCTGCGGAGCTACTCTAAGAAAGAGGAGCAGCTCCATCGGATCCCCGGGAGGATGTTTCTGAACGGGTCCAGTGGCGTCGCCTCGCTCTTCTCCCAGCAAGGCAGGAAGGGACCCAATCAGGACGCCATGATCGTTTGGGAGGTTCGAAACCCAATTTCTGCCATCTTTGATAGCTAAATCTTTGCAAGAATATGTCAAGATCGTTGGGTTATGGATTTCTAGCTTGAACATGGTGAATTCTCTTTGATGCGGTAACCATTTTCTCTTGTTTGCATGATCTTCTGATGCATTGCAGCGATTTAATTGAAACACTTATGTTTCTTTTCAATTGCAAGACTTTTTAACCAACTGACTTGTTGCATATTATAACGAGTTTCTGGTTTCACCAGGGTGTGTTTCTTTTTGATGTTAGATGACCTTTTTCTTTTGCATCCACTCTTTCCTGATGCATTGCAGTTATTCCATAATTCAAGCATGAAATTGACACCCTGCATGCCAGGCATAATTTCTTTCTATCACTCTTTCATATTTGCATTGGTTTCATGTGATGTACTATGATGAACCTTCTCATTAGCATTATTGCTATGGTAAATGTATCTTTTTCAGCCTCTGATTTGGTAGTTCGAAATTTCTCTTGTTCTTCTGATTTTTATAAACTTTTTGTTTCTAGCATCTCATTGGAATAGGAAGTTTTTCATGTTAATCCAGCCCTCTATCTAAGATGTCCACTATGCTCAGTGTGACCTTGGCATGTTTGCTTTAAGTATTAGCTGCTTTAGGATATCCATCCTTTCGCCAGGATTCTGATTGACATGATCAAGTTTCGAATATCTTAAGTACTTGTATCTGGAATTTTTGGATCCTACTAAATTCTTTGGGCTATGGCCAATTATTTCCTTAATTTTCAGTTTACTTTGAGGTTGTGATAAGTGAACATGACATATTTCTTCCTGTCACACTCTTTTTTCCCAAGATCTTATTTGAGTATGTTTTGCTTGTGAACTAATTTATTTCACTTTTGACATTACCAACCATTTGGCATCGACTTCTTTCTATGGTAACTATAAGTTCACATCAGATTACTAACTCTGGATAAGTTTTCTCTTCCTTGTTCAGAATTTTGGCTCTAGGAATGACTGTGTATTTTGTGGAGTATTTGATGGCCATGGTCCACATGGCCATATGATTGCTAAGAGAGTCAGAGATGTTCTCCCATTAAAGCTAAATTCCAATTGGGAAGGTGAGGAATGTAGAGAAACCACTGTAAGTAATTCGGGAAGCATCAATTCAGACACAAGTTCAACTGTTTCCCTCAAAGAGGACAATCACACTTCCATTGATTTTGAAGAACATGATGAGCATTCCCATATTTTAAGGACACTAAAAGATCCATTTCTGAAGGCTTTTAGAATCATGGATAAAGAACTGAGACAGCATTCTGATATAGATTGCTTTTACAGTGGGACAACAGCAGTCACTTTGGTCAAGCAGGTTAAACTCATTAACATCTTATTATTCATATATTTTGTGAAGCAGATACATGTTGGTTATGAAGAGTGCTACTTCTAATAAGTAACTATTTTAAATAACTGAGAAACAGTTTCCTGGAATTATTAGAACATCTTGTTTACAGGGTCAAGAACTTGTGATTGGAAATGTTGGAGACTCAAGAGCAGTACTTGGCACTAGAGATGAAAACAACTCTTTGATTGCAGTTCAATTGACTGTGGATCTTAAACCAAATCTTCCAAGTATGTTTGCCATCTCTTTTATTTTTCTTGATATATTTCAGTGCACATGTAGCTGTTCATTTTTGCTGTCATGTTAGGTATATCTAGTATGATTATGTATGAGATTTGCTCTTTATCTCATTGCAAGTAAACATAAGCCTCTTATTTGGGTAGGCATTAATTTAACCGTGTGAAGAAAATTATCGATGTCCGTTATTTATATGCGTGACCTTTCTACATGGTGGTATAAACCAAATATCACTATTAATTCAGTTCATCTGTTTTATTTTGGTCAAACCAGTATGATTTGCCTACTGCACAACAGATTTTACTCCCTTTGCTTGGACACTGCTGGGTCTTGTTTGCAAATTTTGTTAAGATTTCTGGTACACTTTCTTGTCTCATCAGAAATTGAAAGCATGTATACAGAGGACAACTTAGATCCTGTGCAATGGAAGGGAATTCTTCCTTGTAAAAAAATGTTTGCAGTTTCTAATTCTTTTTAAATCTCCAAAATCAATTGTTTTCCAATTTTCATGATTTATTGATGATTTCTTTACACTTGCAACCAAGATGATCAACTTAAATGTTCAAATATATTTAATTTTTTGGATCAGTTATTTGGCTAATTTTCTCTGAAGGGTATGTTATACTTGATGAAGTTAAGGTTGTCTGTCTTTTGAACTTGCTGACCAAGATTAGTACTAATTTAGACCCACTGATATATGGTGTATTGATACATTAGAGTCGCATACTTTCTGGATAACAGTCACCTTAAAACTAATAAGAAATATCATTTCGGAGAGACACACAAAATTCCTGTTGCATGTCAAGGGAAGCTGATACAGATCAAGGGTTAGTATTGATGATGATTGTGGTTTCTTAGTATACAAAGGGACTTTGTACAACCTGAAGTCTGGTCTAGTGATGGTGGTTTCATGGGAAACACTATGATGATGTTTTTGCTCTCTATGTCACTAAAAAATTTGGTTATAACAGTTCTGTGATTTCAGATTAAATATGAAGTTTCAGCCTTAAAGGCTTCAAAACTTATAAATGATGACAACAACAAACAACTGAATTAGTTTCTTTGTATTCTCTAATTGTTCTAAGCAACTTGTATAAAGAGCCATTAACCTTAAGCTGAAACAGCAAAATGTACTTCTCTCAACTCTGAATTTTACAACTGCAGATTAATGAAAAAGAGATCTATAATCACATGTTTGTCCTCTTTTGAATCTTGAATTTTATCGTTTCATGATATATGGCTTTATGCATTCATTTAAGGTTTCTTTTTGCTTGCATAAATTGAAAATTGAAGTAAATGATTTCGTTGACCATAAATAAATGTCTAATCTATGAAACCATTATTGACTTTCTATGAGAAATACTCAAAGTTTGCATTGTATACTGTGCCATATTAAGCTCATATCTGACATGTTCAATTATTCTAAGCAAATATCTAAATCTTGGCCTGATTCTAGCTCTGGTAATGGTCAGAATGGGACAATATTGGTATACCAGGCGGTATACAATCCATACCAACCAGTATCACTAGGAAAATAAAAAAATATGTATTGAGTGGCACTAACCTATGTGGTCCAGTACAGGTCTTTGATTGCATCAGTACATTGCTGTCCTCAATCAGATTGGTAAATATCAGCCTTTAACTGGGTCAGTAAATATTGGTTCTTGATCAGTTTGGTAAATATTGATCAGTATCGATTGGTAAATATGAGTCTGTACTGGCCAGTTCAACCAAACTTTGATTCCTTGATTGCAAAGATCTCTATGATGGTCCAGGCACCATAATGAAACCAGGTCCCTCAGGTCAAGGATGCAAATCAAATAACCCAGAACCAATATCACATCATAAAGCTTTCAAACTGAATCTGTTTTTGACAGAACGGGTCTAGTTTTTTCCTAAACCTTTGGCATGTTCACGATGTTAGGATATATTTATTACCTTGATACCTTGTTCTTAGTTGCCCATGTCTGTTTCTATTCCCCAATTTATCCAGTAATCTAAAGAATATAATCATCTTGATGATACCAAAAACTGCTGGTAGTTTGTGGAAATTATATGAAAAACCACAATGTCAAGGTCCTTTCCCCTTTGCATAGTGTTGGTTCTATGATCTCTCGCATGGTTCTCTTTATCTTTAACTCTGAGTTTGAACATTCTTTCCAATGAATTCTGTTGTTAAGGCTTCAACATTCTTCTCATCTTGCTTTAAACAGAAGCATCGGGCAGCTTCCTAATGATTATAAGACTACCGCTTCTGCTGGGTTAAGGTTATCTTTATGTTTTTGTCATCTATATTCAATAGAGTAGAGTTGGAGGATGTCCTGGATAGGAGCTAGCTAATCATCCTGCCTGTTTTTAAATATATGAGACTTCAATTTTAGTTAAAGTAGCCTTTGAAATATGTGCATTGCTGGATGCTTTATGTAGTTAATTGTTGATTACAAATTCCTAGAAGTTTTTATTATAAATTTTGAAACAATGTCATCAATTGCTTGTACAGGGGAAGCAGAACGAATTAGGCAGTGTAAGGGCAGAGTTTTTGCTCTTCGGGATGAGCCTGATGTGGCTCGAGTTTGGCTGCCTAACAATGATACCCCTGGCTTGGCTATGGCTCGAGCTCTTGGGGATTTTTGCTTAAAGGATTATGGGTTGATCTCTGTACCTGAGATTTCATATTGGAACATTACAGAAAGAGATGAATTCGTTGTCTTGGCCACTGATGGGGTAAGAAACAGATATTATTTCATTTATGTTCCTAGATCCTGCAAATTTCCTTGACTGTTAGTTCAATGGTTTCTTTAGTGTTTTGGAAATACATGCCAAGGATACTATTGAGTATTTCAGGGTTCTATTTTGAAGTTTATTCCCTGAACTCTGCTACTTAAACTATGACAGGTCTGGGATGTGCTATCCAACGAAGAAGTGGTAGACATTGTTGCCTCTGCTCCAGCTAGATCCTACGCTGCTCATTTACTTGTTGAGTCAGCTGTCAAGGCCTGGAGGTTCAAGTACCCAACTTCTCGAGTTGACGACTGTGCCGTAGTCTGCCTCTTCCTTGATTTAGATGCACCTAACATTTCCTCCTATCTCACATCCAATGAAGTTGATTCACCAAATGCGGCTGGGGCTGGCAGCGACGAGCAAGCAGCTTCCAGTCCAACTTCTTTGGACCGTCTTGGCACAATCCGCTCTAGCATTGCATTCACATGTGATGCAATCGAAGAATCTCCAAGGCAGCAGTTCTCTGGAACTCAGACCTTAGAAGGATCCTCCATTGACAATATCACCTCAATGCAAGGCAATGGTTGGTCTGTTCAACAGGGTGTCTCTCGAGTTGATACTCTGTTGTCATTGCCAAGGTTTGTTTCAGGGAGTAAGCAGCCGCCCAATACCAAGACTCAGAAAAGAGCATGACAAGTGGAGGATATATACAAAGAAGTCCGTGAGAAAACCGCTCCGACCTTTTAGTGTGGCCAGGTGTTCTCTCTCTCTCTCTCTCTCTCTCTCTCTGTGTGTGTGTGTGTGTGTGTGTGTGTGTGTGTGACATGCATTTGTTAGCATGAGTAGGATTGCGGCCTCTTCTTTTCTCAATCCCGATTTAGTATGATTTGTTGTAATTTGTGTTACAATTATTTTGTGGCTATTCGGTCATTTGAAAGCCCTCAATCCACGAATTGTTACTTGTGGCTTGAAAACATCTTTAGGACAAAGTAACCTATTTTCCTGAAAACATCTTTAGAAATTTCCATTATTAAGCTGCTGATATGATATCCAAATTTGATGCACAATTGGTAAAAATTAAGCTATCTGTTTGCATTTACTGTCATAACTAATTGAATCGACGGCTGGGATTTTAACATGAGACCACAATGCCACCGTTTGTTTCGAATGAACGGTTCCAATCACGCGCTTTCCCCTTGCTTCTAAAATCGATGGCCACAATCTATGTCAAGAATGACGTTTGTTTCGTTACGGTTGCTGTCATTACAGGGCTACGGCACGTGTAAAAGTAACGAGGGGATCGTAACGTTAGGGTTTCGGCTATATATATGTATTCGAGAGGGAGGAAAGGAAGAGGTCGCGGCGGCAAGTGGTGAAGACGAAAGCGACGCGCTGATTGCTACCGCTCGGCCAAAATGGGTAAAGCTCGGAAACCTTAGAAGGGAGATCCATCCCTCCTTCGTGATTTGTGACCTTCTACTCGTCGCTAACGTCCATGGCGCTCTTCTTCTTCTGCTTGCGCTCGCAGGTATTTCACGGGACTCCATGAGGCCCGCCACTGGAGGCAAGAAGAAGGCTTGGAGGAAGAAGAGAAAGTGAGATGCCTCTGCCGCTTCGGGAACTCCTTTTGTTTGATGCCCTCCTTCCCTCAACCTATTGTTTGGCACTACTGGTTAAACCCTAGATCGCCACATGTCGCATCTTTATGCTAAGTTATCGGATGCAAGTCTGCTTGTAGCTTGGTTGTCCTTGCACCTATTCGTTTTCTCTCTGTCTCTGACGAAAAGATTGGATTTTGACATTTATAATCGTTGGAGCTTTCCCCTCCATTAATTTAGTTTGGTTCTGTACTTCATTTTTTGGTGTTAGTGTCTCTACTTCCGTTGTTGTTATAGCACCCAAGTGGTCCATTAAATGACAATATTATCTTCGTTTTATTCTTGTTTTTCTTTGAAAGGTATGAAGTTGGGAAGACAGCCAGCAAACACAGCTTTCAAGCAACAAGACAGTAATGAGGGTGCGAGTTCGAGGAGGCAGTGTAAAGTGGAGGGCCCTTCGGTTGGATACTGGGAACTATTCATGGGGAAGTGAAGCTGTGACTCGCAAGACCCGTGTCCTTGGTGTGGTCTATAATGCTTCAAACAACGAACTTGTGAGAACACAGACCCTTGTGAAAAGTGCCATTGTGCAGGTTGATGCTGCTCCCTTCAAACAGTGGTACTTCCAGCATTATGGTGTCGAGATTGGCAGGACGAAGAAGGCTCCAACGGCTTCCAAGCAAGAGGCAGAAGAGGTATCTTTACTTGTTCTTTTAATTTACTCGTTTATTTCATATCCAATAATGCTCATAGCACATTCTCTCTTATGCTTTTTTATCCTGAATTCCTATCCGCTAGTCAGCGTTTATGCAGACAATCTGTTTTAGATATCTGCAAACTCATTTTCTGACATTAAGGATTAAAATTTTTGTTCATCATCAGAAATTTAGAAGATGTTGCCAGCATTTGTGGGGGAGCGAGAGAAGAACTTGAAATCAAAAGATTTTTAAAGATTAATAATAAAAAATATATCAGAAAGTTAAAGTAAGATTAATGTGGCTGGATAATTCTCTACCTACGTCCACGTAAAAAATTAAAATTTTAGTCGTGTGATCAATTACAAGATTCATGAGTTATCCCCATTCAAGTATAATCTCCTTATATACCCTCTTATATAAATTTAATGAATTTATATCTTTCTCTCACCTCTTTGGAAATCATAAAGAATATCCTTTCTAAACACCTTAGCGAGAATCTGATAGAACCCTAGGGTTCTATCGTGGAGGAAAAGGGTGGATAAGAGGGATAAATGATCTCTTCGAGGGGATCGGGCCTCCTAGATCACTTTGAGGGGATTTGCTTACTAGAGTTTTGCCTTTTGGCTAAAATTAATACTTCTCATTGATTTATTTTTATGAAAGAGTTTACTGTCTTATTTATAGGGCTCTGTCAAGAATCCCGTTAATCTTCGACTCTTAACTAACTTGATAAACATCTAACTAAAAATAATAACCGACTCCATCCTAACCGAAGATAAAAATCAACTCCAACCAACTCATAACTGACTCCGACTGGACAGATTAACATGACTCGACTCGATTTAATCATGAATTGATGGACCCGACTTAGCTAGGGTGCTAACAGACCCGCCCACTTCAAATTAGCCTTGCCTTCAAGGTTGAGCAGTATCAGATTTCGGGAGCACTTCAATATTTGTCAAATATTGAAGTAGGATCTCCACTCGGTGTAAGCAATGGTTTGGTCTTCTCGTGCAGTTGCCATTATAGTCTTCTGGAAAACCCTTTTCATCCGATTGTTAGTGGTCGTACCATGTCTTTTTTAGAGGATCGCCAATTTGAAGTCTTCCTGAGGCATTAAAAAGAAATCGACAAGTAGTTGTTTTACCTTTGAGCACCTTTTATCATAAATTAGGGTTTGCCCATTAGCAATCTTATCTTCAGATTTGGCATAGCCTTCGTGATCGGACTCCACATTAACAATTTTTTATTCCTCCTTAGCTGGTTCAATCGTCAGAAGTTTGTCACGGTCTTCATATTCGAGCTCTACATTGTTAGTTTTTATTTCCTCCTTAATTGTCTCAACCGTCAGAAGTTACTCTTGTTTGCGTTAGTCTATGTTGACTACCTTGAAGTCCTATCTATTGAAGCTTCTGTTTCGGCGAGTGTCTATAATGATTTTTTCTTCATGTACATTAGCAAATGATACAACTACTATCATGGTGCGGGGATGGCGAGCTTTAACTTCGTACTGAATCTTGGGATTAAGTCCCTCAATAAATTTTCTCACCAATTGTATCTCGAACCAATCTCGGGTTTGGTTTGATAGGTGCTTAAATATGCTCTGCTGCTCCTGTATTGTAGAAGGCTGACGAATTTTGGCGAGCTGTCCATTAATGTTCTTGTACTTCGACGGTCCAAAGTGACTCAAGAGCTCTCTCTTGAACTGTCCCCACGAAGGGAATCCGTGATAGGTCTTGTATAAATCATACCACTGGATCGCATCACCTTCGAGTTGTGTGGAAGTTATCTCCATCATTGATTCCTCCGGAGTCCTATGAAAATGAAAAAACTTTTCAGCACGTGAGATCCAACCGATTAGATCTCCATCTTCCTATCTAGGAAATTCCATTCTCATGCGTGTGTATCTTGTGTCCTGCTCGTGGTCATACTTTTCAGATCAACTCCCTTTGAAACTTTCATCATGTTGAGTTTTGTTGGGGCTCTCTGATCGGCTTCTTTTAATTTCGCAGAGGAGCTCTTGAAATCTGTCTTCCATGCGAGCCTCGCAAGCTTTTAACCTTGTATCAAGTGCATCATTTGTAGTCATCGCATAGGATTGTAGATCAGTGATGTTTAGTTTTTTTTTTTTTTGCTATCGAGTCAGGGGCATGAGTTTGCATCGTAGATGTGGTCGGACTTGGTGCAACGAGAGGAGAGAAAGATGGATGCGGTTGCTGGAACTTGGCTAGGTGGCAGCAACAGGATGAAGGTGGCTGCGGTAGATGCGGTTGTGGCAGAGGGAAGAAGATGATGGTTGGCCGGCGGTGAGGAGGAGGCAGCAGCGGGTGGCCGTGGTGAGGATAGCGATGGCGTGGTCGACGAGGGATGCCGCCACTACTACGACTACGTTTTTGGAGGAGGAAACGAGGCGTGATCGAGGAGGAGGTTGCGGCGATTGAGGGAAGATGGCGGAAGAAGAGAGGGAGGCGAAGCGAAGGAAGAGGCGGTCGAGGAGAGATGACCGGTGGTGCGATTGCGGAAAGGAGGAAAGAAAGATTACGGTAGTGGCGTAGTGGGTGGAAAAGCTGCGAGCGAGAGGAGATTAGAGGAGAGCGGCGGTTGTGGGCGGTGGCGGTGTGGGAGGAGGCGTGGGAGGCGGTGGCGTCGACCATGGGGAGGGAGGAAGAAGACAACGATCGGTTAAGGATGGCAGGCTGGCATGTGAGCTGACAGAGGGAAGAAAAGCGGTAGGGTCAGTGATGCGGCGTGGGTCCAGAAAGGTTGCGGAGGAGGAAGGTAGCAAGTGTGCAGAGGAGCCGTGGGAGCGATAAGCGCGGGGTGTGCGATGAGAGAAGGAAGGAGAGCAAGCGTGATGCATGGTGGTGAGGAGGCAACAACGGTGGCGTGGTGAGGACAATGACGATCGACGGAGGAGGCGGCAGGCAGGCGTGGTAGGGAGGCATGGGGGCGGTGGCAGGGAGGAAGGTGAGGAGGGCGCTGCTGGAGAAACGGTCGATGAGGGGTATGGTCGGTTGGAAGCGGCTACGGTTGTGGTTGAGGAGGAGAGGAGATGGTGGCCGACGACATTAGTAGGGGAGGAAGAATGGGGAAGGTGCGATTGTGGCCCCTTCTTCCCTCTCTCTCTATCTCTCTTCTTTCTCCCTTTTTTGGAAGATGAGGAGAAAGGAGGGGTGGCTATTGCCTTTTTTTCTTCTCTTTTTTTTTTTGTTTTATTACAATAAGGCGGCGACGACGATGTTGACGACGATGGTGGCGATGACGACGATGGCGGTAGTGACGATGATGACAAAAGGAGCGATTGCGGAATCACAGTAGGAACATCGAGGATCGTTGCTCTGATACTAATTAATAGAACCCCAAAGGTTTCTATTGATGCTCTGATACCAATTGATAGAACCCTAGGGTTCTATCGTGGAGGAAGAGGGTGGATAAGGGGGATAAATAATCTCTTCGAGGGGATCAGGCTTCCTAGATCATTTTGAGGGGATCTGCCTTTTAGGGTTTTGTCTTTTTAACTAAAACTAATACTTCTCATTGATTTATTTTCATGAAAGAGTTTATAGCCTTATTTATAGGGCTCTGCCAAGAATCCCGCTAATCTTCGATTCTTAACTAACTTGATAAACACCTAACTGAAAATAATAACTGACTCCATCCTAACCGAAGATAAAAACGAACTCCAACCAACTCATAACTGACTCTGACTGGACAGACTAATCATGAATGGATGGACCCGACTCGATTTAATCATGAATGGATGGATGGATGGGCCCGACTTAGCTAGGGTCTTACAGAATCCTTTCTCTCACCTCTCTAGAAACCCTAAAGAGTACCCAAAGAATTTGTCACATCATGTTCTCTCACATAAAAACCTAGAGATAATAGGCTTTTTAAAGAAGAATCAAATTCTTATTCTTAAGGTTTCCTTCATAATGATCTCCTCATACAATAATTTTTTGTCCACCAAGGATATTGGCTTCAAGAATCTCAAAATATTTGTCAGTCCTGATAATCTCTCTTGATGAGTATTTTGTTCACTTTTGTGTAGCTTAAAGAGAAAATATTTTTGTTTCACGCTCCTTTCAATCTTCATCGCTCATGCTTATGGAATTTTTGAGCATTTAGATCTTTTGGATGTTGATGTCACTTTGTTCAGAAAAAAAAAAAAGATGCTCTGAATCTGTAGATGTGACAAACATCATGTTGTTTTTCCTCTTTATGTGAATCAAACATTATATAATTTTAACACCAAATATGAGATTGTGGACAATTTATAAATGCATAGGTCAATCAAATAAGTGATAAGGTAATAACCAAACTACGAGATAACATTTACATTGTTCTTTTGTTTTCAGTGAAGTGTTTTCCATGTAAATTGTCTTGTAGTTTGCTTATTACTTTGTTACTTATTTGATTGGCTTGTGCACTGTCAAATTGTCTACGATAAATATTTGGTGTTAAAATTATATACTTTTTTTTATTCACATAAAAAGGAAAACGAGTCTCTAGTGTTTGCACTTCCACCACTTCAATAGATTCAGGACATCACTTTTTTCCCAACATATTGACTCAGCCAAGATGCATTGTTTGATATTTGCTTGGTTAGATGGTTTTTCCTCCGAGTACATTCTAGTCAATTGGAAGTTGTGATGCATTTTCTTTGTTGATTTGTTCAGACATATCAAGTTAACTGTAACATCTCAACCTACAAATCCTGTAGGTTTTCTGTTGGAATGGTTTGGTCATTTGGATTAGCCATGAGTGTAATAGAGCTTTTAAATTCTCATAGTAATGAGTTTAATAATTAAGAATTTAAAATGTTGAGCTGCTATATTAAAGAAAGAAAAAATGATGAAAGCAAGTCATTATTTTTTGTATTTGTTAGTGAATTTGTCCTTATTTTGTGGTGTTATACAAACTTTAGAAGCTAAAAGGTGGTTAAGTATGATAAAGACTAATTCAGATCTTATTGATCCTATATAGTTCATCCAGTCAATATCAATTGTGTAGTTGTTGGCTAATCCGGATCCTGATTTTGGATTTTAGGTCTATGCTAACTTTTTTGTTCTACCAAATTTTTATATGTTCTAATGCCTTGTGCTAAGTCCTTTAGTTCTGTATTGTGGATCTATAATTCTGCATAAACTTTATTTTAACATTTTTTCAGATACAATTTGTCGATGTAACAACATATTTGGCCTGCATGTGCCTCATTGTCAATGTTGTTCTGCAAGTTGGCCAGCATGTGTATTAATTTGGTGTAGATTCTTATACAAAACATGAGAATGGCTTTTTACTTATAGCTGTGCCGTTATTATAGATCTTTGTAAGTTAATTTGTCAACTTTTCTTTGGCCAGCTTCCTTGTCCGCATAATCCAAGTTTCATCAGATTGGATAATAAAGGTTGCCTACTTTAGTCATTTCTCCCGCTTTCGACTCTTATGTCACCTTTTTAATATTGACCTACATTGAGCAGCTGCCCAATGCTTTTAAAAGCGCTAGGTGTCAAGGTCCCAAAACAAGGCGTAAAAATAAAAATGACAAATATGGTTTCTACCAATAGAGTCATGCTAAATAGGTTTCTAACCAGTGCTAAATAGTTCTGAGTGGATCAATATGGTGCTAAATAGTATACCTCACCCGGAGGTTTTGTGAGGCACTTGAACCTCTCCTTGCCTCACCCAAGTGCCTTTTGACAACATTGTTGAGCAGTAAGTAGGGTTAATAACTTTTTAATTTTATAGGGTATAATTTAATCATGTTAATAAGGAAGGTAATAAAGTTCCAGATTGGCTGGTTAATCAAGAATGTCTAGTCAAGATTTATTTCCTCTTTTTTTTGTCTGAAAGTATTTATAACGAGTTGCATAGTTTTGTGTTTCAACATATGTTGGAACCTATAATAGTTTGATAAGTTGAACTACTTTGTCCAGGAAAAGAGTAATTTCTTACAACACTAGCAGGTAAATCTATTGTTTTATGTATACAAGGGTGTAATCTGATCTTCTCTGCACTTCTATATGCTTGGAAATTTTTTAACTTCTATGGTCCATGGCTTCTATAAGTTTGTCTTGTACTATCGGGAAAGCTGCTACTACCTTAGTGTGGATGTCCTAATGATGTTCTTCAGTAATTTTCTTACATGATTATCTTATGATTGGTTCCATATTTGGCTTATCTTTGCTTAACTGTTCTCAAGAGGTCTCCTAAGATTTATCAACAAATCATGGTAGCTGAAATTGATTGTCTGCTCTCTTATCCTTTTCTTTGTTGGTTCTGGTGAGGGCAGGAGGGTGAAGCTGCCACGGAGAATGGCAAGAAGAGCAATCACGTTACCAGGAAGCTGGAGAAGAGACAACAGGGATGCAAACTTGATCCTCACATCGAGGAGCAATTTGCCTCTGGAAGGTTGCTGGCTTGTATATCTTCCCGGCCTGGGCAGTGTGGAAGAGCTGATGGGTGATCAGATCACAATCAAACCACCATTTATCTACTGTTTGATATAGTCATCCAGTATTAATACCTTCTCTATTATCTGCTGATGGTACAGATACATATTAGAAGGAAGGGAGCTTGAGTTCTACATGAAAAAGATTCAGCGGAAGAAGGGCAAGTGCACAGGAGCTGCTGCTTAAGGGTTGAGGCCACTTCTATCTGGTGTTCCAAGGTTGGTTTCTCAGCGATATAGATGTGTTTCTCGTTTGTTTCAGTTTTCTTATCTTAAATTTAGACGGATGTTTGCTTATTGAAAATTTTGACATACACCAGCTATATGAGATATGATAACTATGAGAGATGATTACATTTACTTTATTGTACTTTTGACGATGATAATGACGATGGACCAGTCTCCAATGAGTCATTGCAATCAAGTGGTGAACCCACGTGGTCGGATCCAATTCGGTCCCGATCTGTGAAATCTGAGGATGTGTTTGCAATTTTGAGAGATTGATTGATTAATTAATTAATCAATTATATTTTTTGAGTTTAATAAACTATCTAACGATCTATTTATCATACTATCAATCCTTATGAGATTTAGATTTATTTAATGATGATGATGATTTTAGAAAAAAAATTGCCAAGTTATTTTTTGATGCCTGGAGGGTATGTTATAGCATCATAAGATAGCTATTTAATGATATATAAACTACTGTTACTAGAGCATGGATTATATGTCGCAATTGAATGTACAGCGCAATTACAATAATAAATTGGATGCAACATGCAACGCCATGATACCTGCAACATATGGATGTGCTATTCGAAACATAATCGATACCTTTTCACGATGATTTTTAGAATCTGGTTGTTTAGTACGGACTCGAGTAACAGAGTCCAACTTAATATGAGTAGCCTAGAGTCGGGAAGATAGAGGATTCTATGGGAAGGCCTGTCGGTAATTGGGAACACTTGGAATTATATTTTAGAACTATTGGTCAGTATGCGACTGTGAGGAGTTATTTAAATCATGCCTACCACATGGCGAGTTCACGGGCTTCTCTCATTCAATGTGTCAATTGAAGTGACGAGTTCTCAGGGTCACTTAATGTGTCAATTGAAGTGGCATGTTCGCGGGATTCGCACATTAAATGTGTCGATCGAAGGGGCGTGTGAGTGATATGGGGTTGGCTTGGTGTGGCACTCACTCGATGTGTCGATTGAGAAAGGGTGTTTGAGTGAATATAGGGTTAGTGATGATGTGATGTTTTGGTGTTCATATTTTGGAGTTTCTCATATCATCCACCTTAATTGTTTTTTAATATATGATGGGTGTGGAGACGCAATGTCTCCTTTACGATTTGTTGGTTGGTCTTGTTTTTTTGTGAAGCAAAAGTAAGTTGCGAGTTTGATCCACCGTTACATGGTCATTCTTGTATCATGGACTCGAGATGCTCCAGCCAAATATGATTATGTCACGGTTCATGATTGAATGTGATCATGTTGAGGATTTGGGATGCTTCCTGATCGTTGATTGATATGATGCTTTATGGTTGAAGCTGGTTATGTAAATCACCTTTTGTTTGCTTGGTTATGATGTCTAATATGTCTAATATAATTTGATTTAATTTTCATGATGTAGGATAAGTTCAAGATTTTTTTAATAGAAAAATAAAATGAGAAAAAAGAATAGTAATTTAAAAGATTATATTAAAAAAAATATGACTAGTAGATCACTCTAGCTCATGGGGAATACTTTTATAGTATCAAATCCTCTTGATGATAGATCGAGAATATAATTATGGATTCAATTGGCAAACTCATATTATCCACATATATATATATATATATATATATATATATATATATATATATATATAAAATCAAATGTACCATTTGATCTTTTCGTTTGAAGATAATAGTTTTTTTAACAAAAAGGTAAGAATTATATTGATAACAAAAATTGAGATAATATAACGTATCACTATAAAATATAGGGACTAAAAGATATAGAGCAAGGTAAATGGATTGAAGCCAACATATAATGACATAATATAATGTAGAATAATGACTCATTAACAATCCAGATAAGAGTATTGATTATAGAGAATGTCATCTAAGTTGTATTCTACTTGTTATCAATTGATAGAACCCCATAGGATTCTATCATGGATAGGGATGGAAAAGGGGGGGATAGATCACTTCTAAGGGATCGAGCCGCTTAGATTACTTCGAGGGGATCTACCTCCTAGGGTTATGTCTATTGGCTAAAACAAGACTTCTTCATTGATTGCTTGATAAAAGAGTTTACATCATTATTTATGGTACTTGGGTACTAATTGATAGTAATTCAAAGGTTTTTATCGATGCTTTGATATCAATTGATAGAACCCTGTTGGATTATATCATGGATGAAGATAGAAAAGGGGAATAAATGATCACTTCGAAGGGATCTGCCTCCTAAGTGTTTTTGCTTATTGGCTAAAACAAGACTTTTTCATTGATTGTTTGATAAAAAAAAGTTTACATAATTATTTATAGTGCTATGCCAAGAATCCCTCTAGACTTGGACTTAGAGTTCTACTAAACTTGGACTCTTAACTAATTCATAGAAATCAAATAAACTCCTGAAAATAATAACTGACTCCACCTTAAATAAAGATAATAATCAATTTCAACCAACTCATAACTCATTCGATTAGACTCACTCGACTCATAACTGACTTTAACTGAATAGACTAATCATGACCCAACTCAAATTAATTATGGATCGATGGATCCGACCTTAGTAGGATCCTAACATAGAGGTATAATAGTTTTTGACACTAAGTTAGATTTTGGATAAATTGAGACGTTCTACCCTATTCTACCTCCTCAAATTCATGAATCACATTAACACTCATGAGGGCGTCATACCTGTTAGAGCTTATCATGACTTTGATATTATTATGGTGACTTTGATATTATTAGTCATGATAGATGAGTGCTAGGCAAACCATTGGCAGCCCAATATCATATACAACTGAAGCAGAATGAGGAGGGACAAATTGCTAGGACTCGGGTGGCACAAGAATCACTAGCAGATCATGACCAATATTATGGATAGTTATCATAGACATTACCTTTGACTTAATTGGCACAAATATCATGTCCAAAACTAGGACAGAAGTAGAGAAATGCAAAACTAGCAGGACCAATATCATGTGCAAAACTAGCTCTGCTATTTCGGGATCCATTTAGTAGTGTGTATTTTGTAATTTTTGGTTGTCTTCAATTCATATAAATTTATGAATTAATATGCCTTTATACGATAAATTATTAAAGTAATAGAATCAAATGCTATGTCGAAAAATATATTGTTGAATCTCAGATTTTGATGATGAAATCAATTGATGGGTCATTGATCTAACAAGGTTATTAGAATTGATTGATGAAGGATTAACTACGATAGAGAGAAAATTACAATTAGAGGTTTGGCCAAGGTCAAGTCTAGGCATTGGGTTGGAGTGAGGACGATGCGGTTGGAAACTCGATTGGAGTATATTGGGAACTTGCCGAGGATATCAGGAGCTTGTCATAATGGCGCAAGAGAGTTCGCTAGAAGAAGATCGAGACTCGTAAGAAGATTGTTAGGGGTAGCCGAAAAACTTGTCGAGAGTTGAGAAGGTTTTCAAGTAGATTTGTTGATCATAATTGTAATTAATTAAGTCATAGTTAGCATCATTAAGGTTTAATCATAACGTAAAAAATAGTTATAGACTAGACATAGACCTAAGATCAAGCTTAGGCATCAGGCCAAGGTTTGGACAATGCGGTGGGAGTTCGTCGGGAGTTCGCTAGGACTTAACCGAAGGTATCAGGAAGATCACTAGGAACATGCCGGAAGATCGCCGGAGGAAGATCGTGAGACTACTTGTAGGGAATGCCGAAGGTTGCCAAATTGCAGGAGTGAGATCATTAAATTAAGCTTAGTGGTCATGTATAATTGTAATCCTTAAGTCGTAGGTTAAGTTTGAGTCTGAATTTAGTATGATTTAAAAGGAATCCAAATCAACTCAAAGAGGCAATCGGGTCCACAAAACGGAATTGATTGAGCTCAGATTGAGCTTAATTGGTTGACCAGAGAATTGGTCAACATAAGGTTTAAGTCGAGATTGGAAAAATGAAGGAAATCTCTTTTCCTGGATTGTACTGTCGCTGCCCAGGTTTTCGAGCGACTGAAGGCGGCTGAATCGCCCAGGACGATGGTTGACCCGCCTATATCCTAGTTTCAGGGACGCTTTTGGCGGCTGCACTATCGGCACCAATGATTGTACCGCTCGTACCCGAATATGTTTAAATTTTGGCTCTAAATTCTGAAGCCATTTGGGGCCTATAAATATCCCAAGTTTTTTTATATTTTATATAATAAGTTTTTAGATTAAAATTATTTAAAAAACTTGTGTGAATTATAAAAAAAAAAGGGAAGGGAGTGAGTTAAGAATTGTAAAATTCTTGTAAAGAGTCTCCCTTGTAAGCTCAAGTTGTAAGAGTTTGTCTTCATCCAAAGGAGATCGAAAGTGGACGTCGGTATACCTCAAGGAGGAGGACTCGGGAAGTAGACATAGGCCAAGGTTGAGGCCGAACCACTATAAGTTGTGAGTTATCTTTACTTATGTTGTTTATCACTTTCTATTGCGCCTAATTAGTTCATTGAAAAATACGATTATCATCCTTACGACTTTTTCTCTTAAATCAATTTCTTAATTGTGTTCAACAAATTACCAAAAGACACTTTTGATTTTATTTACTTTTTGAAAGCAAGGTTTCTAAGTCAAGCACTTCCTTTTTGTCGTCTCTTATCTTATTATTTGTATTTACTTGTTCTTTCTTGAGTCGTCTTTAAGCAAGAAACTTACTATTTATTTTTTCTATAAGATTGAATTACTCATTTGCTCTACTTAAATGAAAAGCTTTCGATTCTCTTATCTTGCTTTATACGAAAAGTTTTCGTTAAAATGAGATTTTACACTTGCACTAATTCACACCCCCCACCCATATCCCCTCTCCCTCTTAGTGTCAATTGATTCTAAACATATATCATATTAGAAATTAAATATCAAGTTGGAGAATTGATCAACGTGCCAAAGATTGGACTTCCTACTATCAATTTGGGCATCGTGTTAGAAGAATCAGGTACTATGTCAAAAGATCAGATATTATGGAAAAGTCAAAATGCTAATAGATTAGGTGATATGCTGAAGGAAAGGATGATGTGTCAGAGGTTCAGATGAAGTGCCAGATAACATATCAAAATGCTGGACAACGTGTTGAAAGCTTTATGATTGTGTCAAATATATGGTTGGATTATTATAGTCTTGATCGAGATCTTTTAGATCAAATTATATTGGTATTGGGCCAAAATTATGACAACTTATCGAGAAAGCTAATGAGCTTGGACTAGGACCGAATTGAGTCCATTCGAAGATTAAATTAATGGCCTTGAGCTGGCCTAGTCGATAGTACTGCCAGGCCCAAGCAATGGTACCCTTGAGATAGTCGACAAGCACTATTGGTGCTCATCAGCATTGTTGATGGTGGTACTAACATAGGTGTGCCTAATTTGCTACTGTCAGTTTAAGTAAGTCTTGTTGATCCTATGGTATTCTCTATAACTCACAATACTTATCTCATAGCTTTTAATCCAAACCTCTCAAATATGACAACTCATGAGTATTTTCACTAGATAAAGTTAAAGCTGCTTCCTTAATATATGGTTTGGAAGGTAGAAAGTTAAAGCTGTTTCAATGTGCTTTTCTTAATGACCAAGGAATACATTAAAGGGGTTAGTTACAAGTTATAAAGTGCTTAATTTTATAATTTTCTATGCATGGAGGGTTGTTTTATATAATAGTACTTATTTTAATGTTTTAGGATTAGAAATAAGTTTTAAAATCTGATTTGCATTGGCAGAAGCTGAGTTCTATCTAAAACTATATATCTCTTGGATACTTCCCTAAGTGGTATCTTTTGTTTTCAGTTCTGTATTCTTATTTATTATCGTTAGGGTGGTGAATTTTTCATATTCATTTGTGATTTTAAACTTAGTGGTGAACTATTTATTGATTTTATGCAAGTTATATCTTGAGTTTGTTTCTTTTCAATCCAAAAAATATTCTAGCAAATACAACTCGATTATTGATTTTTTTTCTTGAATTTCATTCCTCTTTTTTCTTTTCCCAGTATTAGTTTGGTATTAGAGTTAAAGGCTAGAGATCATGGCAAGACGGAATAGAAAAGAAGTAGTTGGTGAAGGTAGTGGCAATGAAGATTAAATTGAATCCTTGAGGTTGCAGCTACAAAGATTGCTACAAAGTCTATAAGAAAAAAATTAAATCATTGAAGAACTTTAAAGAAACAATCAGCGTGAAAATGAAGCCCAAAAGTTTGGTTCTAATGATGATACACCTCCTTACCCAAAGGAGTTTAATATATTTCAAGCAAGGCATAGAGACTAGGACGAGTGGCAGAACAGATACAACCCAAAGTTAGATATTTCAGAGTTTAAAAGTAAAATTAATGTTGATGATTTTAGTGATTGGCTTAATACGGTGGAAAGAATATTCAATTATCATGAATCACTAAAATAAAATAAAGTAAAACTTATTGGACTCAAACTTAGAATGAATGTATCTTTTTGGTGGGAAACTATAAAGAAGCAAAGAGAACGTGAGGGGAAGAGTAAGATTATGACATGGGAGAAAATAAAATGGGAGTTGAAAAGAAAATACTTATATGACAACTGTTGGGAAACCTCAGCGGGTGCATCACATGTGCAGCGAAAATCAAAACAAAAATCGGTTTTCCACACAGATAAAATCGTCATGCAAAAGATTGGGGTCACGAGAAAAATCATAAAAACCAAAAGAACTGTGATGTGTAAGAGATTGATTTTACCTAAAGAGATCATATATCTCTGTATTCTAGATCCGGATGGAGAAGATGAATGAGGTTAAGCATCCTCCTCTCTTGCGATATCCACACGATGGATCTCTGCAGTGAAACTCCTCTAATTTGATCTTGCAACTCTTGCTCAGAGGGAGGGAGGAGAATAGGAGGTGGTGGTTAAAGCTGCAGCCTATCAACAATGAGTCTCCCCTCCTATTTATAGAGAGCCACCAAAACCATAGGGCTCCTTCCTTAGTGGGTATTAGATCTCCATCCAATAACCCACTAACCTTATATTATTGGATCTCTATCCAATAATCTCCTTAAGCCTATAATTGAGCCTTAATCAAGGAGCCAATCAACATAGGGTCTCATCTAATGAGAATAGGGGCTAATTGGATCTTCATCCAATCCTTATTCGCGAAAGCATCTACCATATATGTGTGACCCTCTAGGCCCGATACCGAGCTGGCCGTGAGTCACTCTCATCAGAACTCCTTTTGATATAGTGAATTATTATCCTCATAATAATTCACTTGACTCATTGACTATGGACATACTAGGCTACTACGTCATAGTCCCCAAACGATACAAGGGGGATCAAATCCATTGGACTTGTCTGTCCACAAATACCATGTATATATAATCTCTCAACCAAATAATATTCTAGAGGTCGTATATTGGATATGGTACTGTTAGGTCATATATAGAATCAATTTGTCTTGCTCTATTCAGATTCTACTAGAGAACTCCTTCTCTATCTGAATGACCCTGGCCAGGAATTTATCTGAGCAATCATATATGAGATATTTCTCTCATGATACCGAGAGTGGATGATCCTCTATTGACACTCAATTGCCTTCGTAAGGTTGGCTGCCAATCTCGATAACCAATTGTACTATATATGAAACTTTCCAAACCTGTAAGTCTGGCGTCAAAGAAAGGAGTACTCATAGAAGACATCATTGGTGTCTCAAATCTAAGAACTAGATACACAACTAGGACTATAGAATTGATGTTTGACATTAGGTATCATTAACCATACAGTATTCCATAAGCGGATCAATCGATGAGCTCATTCTCCAATAAGCACATGTACTATATCTTTAGTATCTCCACATAAGTGGCTATGAGACCAGCTGCCTCCATCATATGGACGAGTATATAGTACATCGATCTGTCCAGTTATCTCAGTGTCCCTCTTAAGTAATCTATGACTGAGATTATTTATGATCTGTGTTTAAAGGTGAATCGATCTCATTATCGTGATCTCATCATGATCCGACTCCCATTGCACAGAACCAAAGACATCATAATATATATGTAACAGATAATGTGAGAATATATCAATATTAATCATAAGAAAAAAGATCATACAGCGTGTCACACGTGCCATCACTCACGTGATTAGCTTGCAGAGCACCTGTAACCAGCAACAATTATAGGCAAAAGATTTTTCTCAAAATCCATGATTTCAAGCAAAAAGATCTTAGTACGAAGGAGTACATAATAAAGTTTGACAATCTTATGTTAAAAGGAGAGCTTATGGAACTAGAAGAGCAAACCATTGCAAGATAATTATGAGGTCTAAAATATGAGATTGTTAAAGTGGTTCAACGCTAGCTATATTGGTCTTTGAATGATGTGAGCAAGCTAGTTTTAAAAGTAGAGAAGCAACAAAAGCTTGAAAAGGGTTTTTGATACAGGTCGAAAGATGATTATACAAGAGGAGAAAATTTCAAACCCACTCTCCAAAGTAAAGTATTATCGAGGGCGCAAGACAAAGGTGAAGGATTAGTTGGCAGCAAACAACCATCTAATTCTTCTACACCAAGTGGTCGAAAATGCTTCAAATGTTATGCTTTTGAGCATATTGCTTAAGATTATCCAAATAGAAGGATTATTATATTTGTTGAAGAATATAGTGATGGAGAAATGAAGCCAATGATGAACCAAAATATGATGATGATGATGAGAAAGAGGTTACTTATGCTGATCATGATTTATCTATTGTATTACATCATAGCTTATAAGTATCCTATGTGGCTGAGAATGAAAGTTGGGTGAGAAATAATGTGTTTCATACCAAATGTACTTCTCATGGCAATGTGTGCTTGGTGATCATTGACAGTGGTAGCTTTGAGAATATAATATCTTTAGATATAGTACAAAATCTAAAGTTGGACACAATCTCTCATATACATCCTTACCAATTATGTTGGGTACAAAAAGAAAATAACATCAAGATAACTAAAAGATGTTTTATTCTGTTTTCTATTGGCAAGTATTATAAAGTTGAAGTATGGTGTGATGTTACTCCTACGGATGTTTTATTTGTTGTTGGGTAAACCTTAACATTATGATAAGTGGGTGTTGTATGATGGTTGCAAAAGTACTTATTCTTTTAAGATGAATGAAAAGAAGATTATTTTAACTCTATTACAACCTTCTTAAATCAATGCACCAAAGAAGAAAGTTAACGCTTTTATGTTTTATGGTGAGGGTGAATTAAAAATGAGTGATCATGTTTTGGCTCTACTAGTGGTAGAGGAGAATGAACATCAAAAGGAGTCACCAACAAATATGAAATAAATCCTAGAGGAGTTTCAAGATATTGTACCGGAAGAGATCTACATTGTTTTTTACCTTTGTGAGACATCCAACATCACATTGATCTTATTCTGAAGGTAAATTCTATAAATCCTTTGGATTTAGTTCCTCCTTCCATAACTAAATAATTTAGTAAAAATACAGATGAGAGGGCTAAGCAGATAAAGAAGTTGCATAAGAAAGTTAAAATAACCATTGAAAAGCAAAATGAGAGGTACATGCAAGCTGCCAATAAATATAGAAAACATATGGAGTTTAATACAGGTGATTTAATATGGATTTATCTAAGGAAGGAAAGGTTACCACCAAACAAATTTGAGAAATTGATACGATGGTCCAATCAATATGCTTAAGAGAATTGACAAGAATGCTTATAAGATCAGGCTACCTGAAGATTATAAGATGTTCTCAATATTCAATGTAGTTGATTTTAGTCATTATCATGTTGTCAAAACAAATAAGGATTTGAGGACAAGTCTTTTTTAACTAGGGGAGATTGACACAGAAGTGCATAATTTGCTGCAGTTAGCTCAAGTAAATATTATTGATCCTATAGCATTTTTTATAGCTCACAATGCTTGTCTCATATCATTTAATCCAAACCTCTCAATGACAGCTCATGAGCATTTTCACTAGAGAAAATTAAAACTACTTCATTAATAGGTGGTTTGGAAGGTAGAAAGTTAAAGTTGTTTCAAGGTCCTTTTCTTCATGACCAAGGAATGCATTAAGGGGTTAGTTACCAGATATAAAGCACTTAATTTTATTATTTCCTATGCATAAAGGGTTGTTTCATGTAATAATATTTATTTTGGTGTTTTAGGGTTAGAAAGAATTTATAGAATCTGATTTGTGTTGGCAAAAGCTCATTTAAAGTTTTTTTTAAAACTTTATATCTCTTGGATACTTCCTTGAGTGGTTTGTTTTCAGTTCTGTATCCTTATTTAATATCCTTAGGGTGGTGAATTTTTTGTATTCCTTTGTGATTTTAAACATGATGGTGAACTATTTATTGATTTTATGTAAGTTTTATCTTAAGTTTATTTCTTTTCGATCCAAAAGATATTCCAACAAATACAACTCGACTATCGATTTTTTTTTCTTGAATTCTATTCATTTTTCCCCTTTCCTTGGTATTAGGTACCGCCTAGGTATATGGTGGTACCACCTAGGGTAGTGGTGGTACTACCCAGAATTAAAAAATTATGATGGTAGTATCGCCTGAAAATCAAAAATTGTGACATCAAAAGTTACAGTTGTAGTATCATCTAAAACCCAAAATTTTTAGTGATTTAATTTTTTTGGCTCCATTTTAAAGCTTTTTAGGGTCTATAAATATGCCACTAAGGCTTGGTTAGAGCATCAATCAAGTGGTGAAGTTTTGAAGGGTTGTAGCTATGCTTGAGCATTGTTTGTCTCTTCCTTTCCCTGTAAAAGAGTGAGAGTAGATGTTCTCTCATAAGCTTCTTAAAATGAGAAGAGTTGTAATAAGAGGTTAGTTGATCTTTACCCACTAGACAAAAGATCGGTAATGAAAGTCGATGACCTCGAGGGAAGAGGAATAAATAGTGGATGTAGGTCAGAAAAATCGAACCATTATAAATTTGGTTGCATTCTTTCTCTTACCTTTAATTTATTGTTGTTTACTCATTTACTTTACTCATAATCATTACTCGTACTTTTAATAATCATATTTTTTATACGAATTTATCAATCAAACATTAAAATTGGATAAAATTTGCTCTAGTACTAATTTATCCCCCACCACCCCCACACCCAAACTCCCCCTCCCCCGGTCTCCTCCTCCTCCTCCTCTTAGTACTAATTATGATCATAATAGTTGATATTAAAGCCTAGTTCTTCTAGTTCGTTTAACATCCAAGAGAGATCTAGTTGCTTTTTCAGGCAACCAAGAGGGTCACTCAATCACTCGTCCTCCTATGTTCAATAGAACATACTACAACTATTAGAAACATAAATGTATATTTTCTTGCTTTATATAAATTTTGATCTATTGAACATTGTTGAATTTGGTTTTTAAAAATTTTGTAAACTAATGAATGGCTAAAATGATTTTGAGAAGAAAATATTTTCTTTAAATGCTAAAGCTACAAATACTTTATTTTGTTCTTTAGATAAAAAAATAGTTTCATCAAGTTTCTACTTGTGATACCGTACATGATATTTGGTATCCACTTAGAGTTAATCATGAAGGTATAAATAGAGTAAAAGAATATAAAATTAATCTTTTGATACATAATTATTAATTATCTAAAATAAAGCCAAACAAATCCCTTGATGAAATATACACCCATTTTACGTTTATTATCAATGGTCTAAAAGCTTTTGGTAAAAGTTATACTCATCTTGAATTGGTGAATAAGATTTTAAATTCTTTCCTAAGAGTTGGGATCTAAATGTAACAACAATCCAAGAAGCCAAATACTTGAATAACTTTTTTCTTGAAGAACTTATAGGATCTTTTATGACCTATGAAATGACCTACAAAGTACATGATAAAGAAGAAAAAAGTATTCTAAAAAATATGAAAGATATTGTACTTAAATCCAACGAAGACTACTTGAGCGAAATCTCAAGTGATGATGATAACATAATATTAACAAAAAGATTCAAAGAGTTCATGAGGAGAAACAAGACAAATTCTATAAGATATTTGACTCTCTCAAAATATTTTTATCTTATGATAAATTACTTAATACATTTCATGATATCTATGACAAACTTAAAAAGATTGATAAAAAATATAATTTGTTAAAAATAATCATATCTCTCTCTCCAATAAGTTTGATAAATTAAAAAATAAGTATGACAATTATATGTCAACATCTCACTAAATATGACGGGTTAGAGTTACTTATAAAGGAAAACATATTCTTATAATAAACATTAAAAATTTTAAAATTAAAAATAAGTCACTAAACATGATTCTTGCTATTCAAGGTTGTGTATCAAGGAATTGGCTTCGTGAGTAGTAACATATATCAAAAGCTAACAAAATTTGTAAAATGACCCACACTACATATTCCTCATAAATATAATTTTTATAGAAAATTTGGTCATGATGCTTACACATGCTCTCTTAAAAAATATAATTCTAATAAATTAATTTGGGTTCCTAAGGAAACTATAAATGATTTGATATCAAAAGTCAAGAAAGGTAGATGTAACTATAAAGGACCCAAAATTATATTGTATCTAAAGCAAACCCTTCTTTCTTATCGGCTCATCTCCAAACAAAAGCTAGGAGCAAAAGATTGTATCTTGGTAGTGGATGCTCAAGGCACATGATCGGAGATCCAAAATATTTCTCAAAGCTTACTATCCAATATAGATAATATGTTACTTTCAAAGATAAACAATCAAGGAAAAAATCATTGGCATTAGAAATATTAGTAACAAATTAAATCTTTTGATTGAAGATATTCTTTTAGTGGATGGTTTGAAACATAACTTAATAAATATTAGTTAACTTTATAATAAGGGACATAATGTTAAATTTGAATCTAATGTTTACATCATAAAAATATGAAATAATAATAAATCTATGATTGTTTTAGGAAGCGATAATGTTTATATATTTATCTTGATAATTTTCATGATAAAACTTACTATTCGATTTTAAATGATGATATATGACTTTAACATAGAAGATTAAGACATGCAAGTATAAAATTAATCTCATAATTTGGAACTAAATAACTTGCATGCATAAAATTAAATTTGCTGTGATGCGTGCCAACTAGAAAAAACATATAAAGAGTAGCTTCAAATTTAAAAATCAAGTGAGTATATCTACACAATTACAGTTAATTCATATGAATCTATTAATACTTATTGATATCACAAGTCTAGGAGATAGTATATATGCTTTTATAATTATTGATGATTATAGTAGATATACTTGGACATACTTATTGACACATAAAAATGACTATCTTAAATATTTTACCAAGTTATGTGAATAAATTTAAAATAAAAAAGTTTTATATTTTTTTATTCGTACTAACCATAGTTGTGAATTAAAGATCATGATTTTTAAGAATTTTATAATTTGAATGGGTATTATCGTAATTTTTCTACTCCAAGAAATCCACAATAAAATAAAGTTGTTGAGAGAAAGAATATGAGTTTATAAGAGATGCCAAGAACTATGTTTAATAAATATAGCCTACCCAAATAATTTTGAGCTAAAACCGTTAACACGATATGCTATGTCATAAACATGGTTCTCATAAGACCTCAGCTATCTAAAACTCCCTATGTATTGTGGAACAATAAAAGACCCAACATTTTATATTTTAAAGTTTTTGGATGCAAATGTTTTATTTTAAATGAAAAGGATGTCGTTGAAAATTTTGATGTAAAATTTAATAAAGATATTTTTCTTGGATATTACACTATCTCTAAAGCTTATCCATTTTCAATAAGAGAACCTGAGGTATTGATGAATCTATCAATGTTGTTTTTAATAAACCTTAAAGAAACTGTACTTGAGGAATGAAAACATATAGATGCACATCCTAATGAGCTAATTATTGGAGATACATTAAAATGTATTCAAACTTGTTCTTCGTTAAAAAAAATATTTATACAAATACTATCTTTTTATCTCAAATTGAACCTAAATGCATTGATGATGCTTTCAAAGATGACTCATGGATCTCTACAATATATGAAGAATTAAATTAATTTAAAAGAAATAGAGTTGGACACTTATTCCTAACCTAGTGATTATCTTATGATTGGCACTAAATAGATCTTTAAGAATAAGCAATATGAATAAGGTGTCATGGCTTGAAACAAAGCTAGATTAGTGGCCAAAGGTTTCAACCAAAGAGAAGGTATAGATAATGAAGAAACCTCCGCTCTTGTGGCTAGACTTGAAGTCATAATAATACCTATGCATGCTTAAAAATTTTAAATTAAATGGATGTCAAAAGTATTTTTCTTAATGCTTTTATTTTCAAAGAAGATTTTATTGAGCAACCATCCAGATTTGAAAATAATTTTTTAAATCATATTTATAAATAATCTAAGGCTCTCTATAGGTTGAAGCAAGCCCCTAGGACCTAGTATAAGAGACTTAAGATTTTCTTAAGATTGATATTTTTCTAATGCTCTCTATCTAAGGCTCTCAATAGGTGAAGTGATATTTTTTTAGGATTATAAATTAAGCAACTAGATACTAAAATTTTTATTAGTCAAACTAAGTGTATTTTAGATCTATTAAAATAATTTCATATGGCTAGTGTTCAGGCTTTGATCAAAAGACTTATAGAGGTATGATAGGTAATTTATTATATCATACTAAATCTAAACCTAATATAATATTTAGTGTTGGGCTTTACATAAGATTTTAGTTTAATCCTAAACAATCTTATTATAAAGCAGCTAAAAAAATTTTTAGATACATAGAAGGAACTCCTAATATAGGATTATGGTATCCTAAATTTGAAAATTTTGATTTGATTGCTTATGCTGATGTTAACTTTGTAGGATATAGAATAGATTAAAAAGTACCATTGAAATTTGTAAATTCCTAGGTCATGTGCTTATTTTTTGGTCCTTCAAAACGTAAAACTCTATCACAACCAAAGCTGAATATGTTATGATAGGTGCATGTTATGGATAAAAAATACTTTAGAAGATTATGGACTCTGCATAAAAAACATCCTATAAAGTGTGACAACACCCATACAATATGCTTGTTAAAGAATCCTATTAAACCAAGCATGTTAATATTAGACATCATTTTAAGTAATAATGATATATCCTTAAAGCTAGTGGATATCTTTACTAAACCAATGAGTGATGGATAATTTGATTTTATTAAAAAGGAATTAGACATGTTAAACCTAAATGAATGAATCTTGATAAGCCTAAAACAAAATTTAGATGTCCTACATATTCTTCAAATTAGTGAACCTATCTACACTAGACTAATTAGATTATTCTATAACAATTTGCACATGGATGAATATGATAGAGTATCCACTTATCTTCTAGGGCATGATATAACTATTACATATGGCATAATTTGTAATCTTATAGAAATTATTAAAAAAAGATGAGGTTGATATTTTAATGGATAATGGAATATTGAGCCAGTTTGGGTTACATATTCGGAGTCAATTTGCTCTATTTTTTGAAATCCTAATCTATCTATTGTACCAAGAAGTCATTGACATCTTTTACCATTTAACACAAAAATACTTCACTATATCATGATTACTATTCTGCTTCCTAAACAATACCAATTTGAGGAAGTTAATACCCTAAAAATAGGTATCATGTATTGGATTATGATAGGACATAATAATTGCTTTGGATATCTGATAGGTCAAAATATGATTGATATATCTGAGAAAGATATGATGCTTCCATATGATAGCTTGATTACTAGACTCTTACATGCATATGACATAGCCATCCCAGCAAATGAATAAATTATAAAACTAGATAGATTCAATATCATCAATAAATACCTATAAAAAGATTGAGGTGCATTATAATGAATGAAATTTGGACTAAATTATCTAGGGGAACTAATCCTCTCTCACCTAAGCCTGAACCAGAAACACTTATACATAGGGGCAGTCCTTCTCTTACTAGTCCCCTTGAGGCAAGACCTCTAGCGGATTCAGTACCTTTTTCATTTTCTAATTTTATAGTAGCCCGATTGGATCATATTGAGTTTCATCAAGACCAATTTTTTATTGAAATGCAACAGATTTATCAAATGTACTCAAGACTAAATTTTAACTAAGATGCAGTATATTCATCAATATCCTGACACTTTTGATACACATTTTAATACTTTATTTAAGCATTTTGGATTATCAACACTTGAATAATTTGTATATTTCTCCTTTTTATTATTGATAAAGGGGGAGAAGTATATTGTACTCTTTGATGACATGAAAAAATTATGATGTTTTAACTTACGATAATATTTGAGAATTTAATTGAAATTATACATATTATGTAAGTAATGATTATTTTGATATTTTAACTGAAATTATGTATATGATTTGTATGATGATTATTTTAATATTTTAATTGAAATTATGTATATGATTTTTGCAATGATTACTATTGAAAGTCACTAAGAGCTATGATTAAAATTATTTGGACTTGAATTCAAAGACTAGCACCGAAAGATTATTATTTTCTGAATTTGAGTTCATTATATTTCAAAATGAATATAGATAAGGGGAACCTAGTTAATACACCATCATCAATTGGTTATCATCATAAAAAAAAGGGGAGATTGTTGAATCCTGGATTTTGATGATTAAATCAACTTATGAGTTTATACACTAAAATGCTTTTGAGATAAGTGACGTAGGAAATACTTCGACCATGGACTCGAACCATCGAAAGGTAAATTGTTGTGCTGAAAAAGATATTATGTCAAAAATTAGACGTCGAGTCAGAGGATTTATCGATATGTTAAAGATTGGACTTCGTACTATGAGTTCGAGTATCATGCTAGAATGATCGAGTATTGCATCAAAAGATTGGATGTTGTGAAAAAGTCAACATGTCGATAAATCGAATGATATGCCTAAGGAAATGATAATACACCGGAGGTTCGAACAAAGTGTCAGATAACATGTCAGAATGATGAACAACATATTAAAAACTTTATGATTATGTCAGATATATAGTTGGATTGTTAAAGTCTTGATCGAGGTCTTTTAGGATCAAATTATGTTGGAATTTGGTCGAAATCATGTCAAGCTATTGAGAAAGCTAATGGGATTGGACAATGGGCAAATTGGGCCCGTTAGAAGGTCAAATTAGTGGCCTCGAGCAGGCTTAGGTGGTAGTATCGATAGGCCCAACCGATGGTATCACTTGAGACAACCGACAAGCACTGTTTGCACTTGTTAGCACTACCAATGGTGGTACTACCTAGGGCGACAGTACCACCTAGAATTTAAAAATTACGATGGTAGTATCGCTTGAAAGTTTGAAATTACGATGTAAAAAATTATGTCTGTAGTATCATTTAAATCTTAAAATTTTCGATGATTTAATTTTTTTAGCTTCGTTTCGAAACCTTTGTGGCCTATAAATACCCCACCGAGGTTTGATTGGAGCATGAATCAAGTAATTAAGTTTGGGAATGGTTGTAGCTCTCCTTGAGCATTATTCATCTCTTCCTCCTTGAGTTTAGAGATGATTTTGAGCTGTAGGAGGCTAAGTTTCTTGTAAAAGAGTAAGAGTAGAGGTTCTCTCCTAAGCTTGTTAAAACGAAAAGAGTTGTAACAAATGTAGTTGATCTTCACTTATTGGAAAGAAGATCAATAGTGAAAGTCGATGCCTCAAGGAAAATGAATCAGGAGTGGACGTAGGTTGGGAAGACCGAACTATTATAAATTGATTTGTATTCTTTCTCTTGCCTTTGATTTGTTGTTGCTTACTCATTTACTTTACTCGCAACCCTTACTCTCACTTTTTATTAATCTCAATATAGATTTATTGATTAAACTTTGAAATTAGATAAGATTTATTATAGCACTCACTGACTCACCCTCCTCCACCTCCGAATGCATACTCGTGCAAATCTATTGATGAGCTAATCCATAAATAATTCTGCTAGCTATAGTATTGATAAGTTTAGAATAGCAAAAAAATTAATCCTTTCTAACTAAATATCATCGTCCTAAGGTTGGATAATAAGGAGCTTGTTCTGAATATATCATAAGTTTAGAATAGCAAAATCTTCTCAATCTATAAAGCAAATGTTGGGCACATGGCTCATTAATTCAGCCCATGGTGGGCCTTAATAACTCATAGCCCACATCAATCATTTAACCCTTTCTCTTTTTTAACCTAGACACTTTCTCTTTTAACCTAGTCTTATGGTGGCTAGGGCATGATTGAAAGAGGATTGCAATTGTAGATGTAGTTTAGAGAAACCACAACAACGGCAATTGAGGGCAAAAGAACAAGAGAAGAAGTAAAGGAAAGAAGACAAGGGCAACATGCACGTTGATATAATCCTTGAATCCCTATTATTCTCTTGTGATTGTTGAGCTAGTTTTTTGGGCAAGAGATTTTGAGATTTGTATATTTATTATTTTATAGTGGATTTGTTCTCTAGCTTGTCTTGTGATTTTTTTCCTTCGTGTTGGAGGGGCTTTTCATATAAATCATGGTATTTTATATTACTAATTTTTATTTAATTTTTGTACTACGTGTTATGTCCTGCACCTATTTGTTCATATACAAAGTTCTTTTATTATATCAACTAGTATCAAAATTAATTTTAATGGTATTTAATTTATGTCCAAACATAAAAGTTGATAGTGTTTCCCGTATGGTTAGCTTGAACTAAAACAATTGGATGATTCAGAAACCAAGAATGAAAGATCTCTTGTATTGCAAGGATTTGTATGGACCTTTGCAAGGGGAAAGTTGAAACCCCATAACTGTGACAGATGATAAGTGGAAGAAGTTAGATAAAAAAATGATCATGTTTATTCAACAGTGACTTGATGATAATGTCTTTCACTATATTTTTACCAAAAGTTCTGTACACTCTCTTTAAAAAAAGTTGTAAGGTCTCTATGAGAATAAACTAACTAGCAACAAGGCTTTCATGATCATAAAACTTGTGAACTTGAAATATAAAGAGGGCGCTTCTATCGATAAGCATTTAAATGAAATGTATAGTATTACTAACTAGTTATACTTTATGAAAATATTTCTTGATAATAAGTTACAGGCATTATTACTTCTTAGTTCATTGCTAGAAAGTTGGGAGACACTAGTGGTTTCCTTCTGTAATTTTGCACTAGATAGTGTTATCAACATAAGTCAAATAACAAGTAGTTTATTGAATGAAGAGTTGAGGAGAAAGAATTCAGCAATATCTCATATTGATTTAGAGACACTTGTCTCAGAGAATAGAGGAAGATCAAAGTCCAAGGATAAAGTGATTCACGCATTGGTAGAAGTAAGTCAAGATTAAGAAAAAATGTTATTTGTTATAATTTGGTAAAAACGACATTACAAGAATCAATGCAAGCAACCTAAGAAGAGCAAGAAAAAAGTGGAACCTACAAAGTCAAAAGAGAATACCACAGTTATAGTATAGGGTAGTGATTATATAATTTTGTCTACTTTTGATGATGTTCTTTCTTGTATATATTAGGATCTCGAGTGGGTGATTCACACAGGTGCTTCTTACCATGCTACACCATAGAGAGAGTTTATTACTACCTATGTGTGAAAATTTTGGTGTTGTCAAGATGAATAACTATGGCATAAAAAATATCATCGGCATAGGTGATATCAACATAAAAACCAACATTGTTTGCAAGTTAGTACTTAAGGATGTGAGGCATGTGATCGACTTGATGTTTAGTTTAATTTCAGTTGGAAGGCTAGATGATGAAGATTTTAATAGCAGATTTTATAGAGGGCAATGGATGCTCAATAATGATTCCTTCGTTATAGCTAGTAGGAAGAGAAGTCACACTTTGTACAGGTTAAAAACTAAAGCTTGTGGTGAGCAGTTGAATACTATAGAAAAAGACTTCAGATGGAGTTGTGACATAGGTGACTAAGGCATATGAGCGAGAAGGGGCTGGAAGTTATTTCCAAGAGAAAAGTCTTGTCATACCTCAGAGATACATGTTTGAACCATTATATTGATTGTTTTGCTAGCAAACAACATAGTCTCTTATGCTAGTCTTACTTTGTCTAGAAAAATGCATGCCATAGATCGTGTCTATACAGTTGTATGCGTTCCTTTGATGACAAAAATTTCTTGTGGATCTATTAATATTCCTGGTATCAATGGTGCATTCTATTTTGTTATTATTATAGATATTTTTTAGAAAAGTTTGGGCCTATGATATGAAGATTAAATATCAGGTTATTAATGTTTTTAAAGAGTTTCATGCTAGAGTTGAAAGGAAGTCAAAAAGACAATTGAAATGCATAAGATCAAATAATGATGGTGAGTACACAGGATTGTTTGATAGTTACTGCATATCACATGGCATCCAACATGAAATGTCAGTTCTTGGTATGCCTCAACATAATGCAATTATAGAGAGATAAATCGCATCATCATGAAAAAGATCAGATGTAAGCTTTCACATGCCAAGCTACCTAAAAGTTTTGGGATGAGTCTTTGAGGAATTTAGTTAATGTATTCAATTTGTCACCCTGTATAACTCTAGATTGTGATATTGTAGAGCATGTATGGCTAGAGAAAGATATTTCCTACAAGCACTTCAGAGTGCTTAGTTGTCGTGCATTTACACACATTATAGATATTAAGAGATCCAAGCTGGATGATAAGACAAAAGAATATATTTTTCTTGGCTATTCATATGATCAATTTAGTTACAAGCTTTGGGGTATCGAAAAATAAAAGATATTTAGAAGTATAGATGTGATCCTTTTTATGATCAAACCCTTGAGGATTTAAAGAAGAAGACATCAGCTAGGACTTCTGTAGATGGATTAGCAAATTGTGACCTGTTGTTCTTTCGGTACATCAGGGTGATCGGGGAGATGTGCAATAAAATGGTGTAGAGGTCGATGTTGATCAGCCTGCAAGACATGCTAAGCAAGAAGAAGATGGAGCAACTTCCTATAGAACCTCAGTTGAGAAGATCTTCTAGACCACATCAACCTTCTCGAAAATACTTCACAGATGAGTATATAATGCTTACTGATGTAGGTGAACTAGAGAGTTAACATGAAGCAGTTGAAAGTGAGTAGAAAATAAGGTTGTTAGTTATTATGTAGGAAGAGATGGATGTTCTACAAAAGAACCACACATATGATTTGGTGTAACTACCAAAGGGAAGGAAGTCCCTAAAGAACAAGCGGGTTTTCAGGTTAAAGACTCAAGAACAATGTTCTCAACTAAAGTACAAAGATAGATTAGTTGTTAAAGGCTTTGATAAAAAAAAATATATTGACTTTAAAGATATTTTTTCTCTTATTTTAAAAATATCTTCTATCTGTATTAGTATTGTTGCTAAGCTAGACTTTGAAGTTAAGCAGTTGGATGTGAAGATAGTTTTCTTTCATGGTGATTTGGAGGAAAATATTTATATAGAGCAATAAGAAGGCTTCAAAATCAAAGGTAAATAAAATTTTGTTTACAAGTTGAGGAAGAGCTGGCTTAAGCAAGCTCTAAGATATTGGTACAAAAAGTTTGATTCATTTATAGCTGAAAATGACTAAAAAAGAATGATTTCATATCATTGTGTGTACATCAAATGGTTTAATGAGGATTTTATTATTCTCTTACTTTATGTTCATGACATTCTTATCTGTGGGAAAGATATATCTACAATTGACAGGTTGAATAAGGAACTAAGTGAGTCCTTTGCAATGAAAGACATGGAGATAGTAAAGCAAACACTAAACATGCAGATTTTTCGTGATTGAGAAAATAAAAGGATTTAGTTGTTATAGAAAAAATGCATCGAAAAGGTATTAAATAGGTTCAGTATGAGCAATGCAAAGCCAGTTGATCCTCCTTTTTCAGATCACTTTAAGTTATGCTTAGAGCAGAACCCAGTAAGTAATGAGGAGAAGAAGAGAATGCGAAAGATTCCTTATGTTTAAGTAGTTGAAAGTTTGATGTATGTGATGATATGTACAAGATCGACATCGCATATGCAGTGGGTATTGCTAGTACATTTCTTACAAATCTAAGCACAGAGCAGTGAGCAGCGGTGAAGTAAATCTTTAGACATCTCAGAAAGAGCTCCAAAGTTTAAGCTTTGGAGATAGATAGCTTGTGTTGACAATACAAATTTAGCAAGATATATTAATATAAAGAAGTCTACATTAGGTTTCGTACTCACTTTTGTAGGGGGAGTTGTGTTATGACAATTCAGATTATAAAGGTGCATTGCTCTCTCCACCATAAAAGCAACATATATCACTGTTATAGAGGTTTGCAAAGAAATATTATGAACAAAAGAATTCTTACTATAATTAGGGTTGAAATAGAAAAATTATGTGATGCATTATAACAACCAGAGTACCATCCATTTTTGTAAGAATCTAACTTTTCATTAGATTTGAAATATATTTAAAGAAAAGTAATTGTAAGTTTAGAAAATTTAAACAGATGATAATAAGATAGACATGTTAATAAAGATCTTGCCAAAAAAAGGCCTGAGATAGGTCGACGACTGGTTGATATTCCTTTGCATTAACGAATCATGGACAACATCCATTATGGACTGAAAGGAAAGGTTGCTAGGCACATGACCCATTAATTCAGCCCATGGTAGGCCTTAATAACCCACAACCCACATCAACTATTTAACCATTTCTCTTTTTTAACCTAGACTTTTTTCTCTTCTTAATCTTATGGTAGCTAGGGTAAGATTGAAAGAGGGCTTGTGATTGTTATGGACGTGACTAGGAGAAATCATACCAGTGGCAATTTAGAGCAGAGGAACAAGAAAAGAAGAAAAGTGAAGAAGATGAGGGCAACGTGCATAGTGACGTAATCTTTGTATCTCTGTTATATTTTTATGATCGTTGGTAGGTTTTTTTTTTTGGGAAAAAAACTCCGAGATTTATATGTTCATTATTTTATAGTGAATTTGATTTCATGACTTGTCTCATCATTTTTTTCCTTCATGTTAGAAAATTTTTTCATATAAATTTTGGTGTTGTAAGTGACTGTGATTTCCGTTTAATCTTTTCATTGCATATTAAGATTTGCTCTATCTGTTCATATATAAGTTTTGCTCATCAACAAAATGTGAAAAATCAAACACCAACGGAGAGAACTTCAAGAGAATTAGACGGCTTTCACGATATGAATCCGGTTATTGTGAGGACGGGCGGACAAGAGCTGACGAAATAATCAACTATGGAATTATTTCAATACTCCTCCCACTCATGGATTTTTTACAGAACCCCATCAACAGGCGCATGGCACTGTAGAAGCCGGAGGCCAACACACGGGAGGAGGCCCACCCATGAAAGATGGACGCCTGCAGGAGCTCTCTGTGAGCCCACATATGGGTAATTGGAGGCTGGACCCACGTGACCTGGGCAACTGGCTGTGGGACCGTGAGGCCGGAATCACCGCGGTTCCCACCGAGGAATCCGCGCCGACAGTAGATCGTCGCTGTAAGCAGCATGGGACCCACGCGGATGGGTCCACCACCTGCGGCGAGGACAAGGCTGCACGAATAAGCGCGACTGCTCCGCCGTAGGAAGCCGCGAGCGGTTCCACCTGGAGGGTCAGCGAACAGGATTCACCTCGAGGGATCCGTCAGCGGCCCAATACACATCGCCACCGAGCGTGGACGAAGATCTGATTCACCGCCGGAAGCGAGACCGCGAGCGTCAGCGAACAGGATTCACCTCGAGGGATCCGTCAGCGGCCCAAGACACATCGCCACCGAGCGTGGACGAAGATCTGCTTGCGGCTGGAGAAGGGAGCAGCCGCACGAGAGCAGCACCAATCCGGGAACCCGAAGGCCGTGGGTCCCGTGAGGAACCACAGGTGGGGAGAGAGTGATCGGGGCGATTGATTAACGTCAAAGCCATCCCGCGACTGTCGCAGCCCCCAAAAGGCTCGACTCCGCGATAGGGTGCTTCGATACCAGGGCCGGAGTAACAGCCTCGCCAAAGGCTGCGATCAATTGCACTCCCGGAATATTTGCCAGCGGAGTACGCTCGATGTCCAAATACGGTGCCGGCACATGATCGACTGCAATCGAATCGGCTTGCGGAACGGAGTTGGCGTGAGAAGCGGAACAGGGCTGCGCTCCCACGCCAACAGCAGGAATCGCCGGCGATGGACCCCCAACGGATCAGGACTGACGCCGTTCGACATAGAAGAAGGAATCGGAGATCTAGGCGGGGAAGTCGTGCGGGACACCAGTGCTGATCGCCTCAACAGCGATGGGGACGCGCGGAGCCTTGGAAGGCAGGCGACTGCGGCGTACTCCAGCACCAGTGGCGGGACCAGCGGCTCGAAAGACCAGCGGACAAACGCAACCAACAACAGCGTCGCGACGTGGGAGGCATAGAGAAGAAGCTCGCGGCTCCTGTCCCATGGAGTCCGCGGGGAAGGGGAGGCAATGTGAGCAGGCATTGCCGCCGGCGAGGGATCACCCAGGAGCAGCCAAAAAGGAGGGTGCTACCGCCGGCGAAGGATCATCGGCGGCCATGAGAAACTCGCCTCCCAAACCTTAGCAGATTTTATTTTCCTCACAATCTTCAATCAAAAGGTGCAATCTTCGATTATAATAACAAATTTATTTTTTTCTATTTTTTATTTTTTATTTATTTATTTATTTTATTTTATTGAATAAACTAGGAAATTGGATTAGAATTATTTTGATATTGCTGTGTGATACCTTTTATGAAATTATTTAAATAAGTGGTCGACTAGATTGATCTCACATCTTTAACACCCAACATTCTTTATTAATAAGTCGCTTCTATGTCATGTGTTCACTCGAATCGAGAGAAATACCTACCAATGGTCATGCCCCAAAGGCTAATTGGTGCTCGAACCCCATAAGAAGTAAGCCTTTGGCTGATGTTCCTTTCTTACATGCTCGTTGAGAACTTTGAGCCTTTTAAACTTTCGAACTTCTATCTGAAACTTAGTTTGAACCCTTTTTTCAATTCAAAGGTCTAAGATGACGTTAATTCAGTTGTCCGATACTTGATCTCTTCACCCCCTTCTGCTCCTGTCGACCTCACTTCCTTTTCGGAAGGGAACAACGTTGTCACATTGGAGAATGTCATTCTTTTGGGGGCGACTTCTTCAGGTCGCGGAGCGTCACACACAAATCATGAAACACCTTTTAACTCAGACTCTAGGGTTCTACATACATTGATCCCTTAAGAACTCGATTCTTCATCCCACTTCAGTTTGGACAAGATGCTCTAGTTGAGGAAGGAATGGGATAAGTCTACACCGCTAATGCTTGGGCTGGTATTGTTACGGAAGGTGGGTCAGATGTCGAGGTAACACCAATTTTACAGTATTGGTGGGAACACTGGGTCTAACGATGAACTTTGAATTGGTAGTTCGAAATATTCTGATATAATAACACGTCAATGTGATTTTCTTGCAGCATTGGACCCTACCAATGTCTCTCGAATCATCAAATTTGAGTCCGTTAAGAACCTGATGCCAGAAATCAGAAAGACTCAATGGAGAATCTCGTAAAACCATGTCAAAGCGCACCCTAAAAACACACTTTTTTGCATCAAGAATTTGATGCTTTAGTATCCCTAATCACCGAAGTTATTCCACGAAAACATTTTTACGGAGTTATATTAAGTACCTCCAACGTGACAAGCCATCTGAATCATATCGAGCGCATCATGTCTATCATGTGATAAGCCTTCTAGCGGGTAATGTGCTCGTCAATGATCATATGTTATTGCATTGTGCTACACGCATATTACCCAACACTAATCGCAGTTCAAAAAAAATTCCATTTCATGTACAGTAATGTATTAGATTCAAGATTATGTTCTCTTATAAGATGTGATAACGGATTCCAAATGATGCCAATGCAGTCCGAGAATTGTGATCCACAAACCAATATGATCATAACACGAGAAACAAAAGTATATTCGTGCAAATAATGCAAAATAGCCAAACGAAATTTATTTGAACTCTAAAATGCTTCTAGCCTAATCAACGCAAAGCTTACCCTCAACGTTACTCCCCGAATTCAAAATGGAACAGACATCCTTCGGTAAATCAGCAACACCATCGATATCAACCATTTTTTATCAATAGCATCCTAATACCTGTAGTGAGCAGGCTTGTAGGGACCCTCGATGGGAACGCTAATGTACTCCGCCTGTGCTGGAGTAAGCTTGGTGAGCTTGGCTCCTAGCTTGCCAAGGTGAAGAGCTGCCACCTTTTCATCCAGATGCTTAGGCAATACATACACTTTCTTCTCATACTTTCCAGTCTTCCTCTCCTTCCACAACTCCAGCTGTGCTATCACCTGCAATGATCGAGATCGAATGTAAAATGTGATTTTGGCATTTCAATATAAACAGGAACCTACAACAGTAGATATAAGACCCCAGTTCCCTGTTGCACTTAAGGTCCATCCCAAGATTGCCCATGTATGCATCTCCTTGAGATGGGTTGGGCAACTTGCATGCACCTTGGACCTTCATTACAAGAGTAAACCCGTTCTGACAGATAGCATATTTGTCGAAATATTATACGCAGTACAACAAAAGCAAAACAAGAACCCAAAAAAATAAAATCTAAATTCTCCTCTGAAATATCTTTTAAAAAGGTGATCAATTTTAAATGTAGGACAGGCTGTTTGCTCTAATTTATAGTAGCTATGAAATAATATCAACAATAGGACTATACTAATCAAGCAAATAATAAATCAATAGACTTAAAAACCACAAAAGTAAACTGAATCCATGCAATTTCAATATATACATTTATATATATATGTATATATATGTGTATATATATAATAACCTAAAGCTTTTCTAGTTATTATTCATCTAATCAAAATCTATTCTATGGTATTAAGGCAGACATCTGTTTGAAGAATGAATAAGCCCTTTTTTATTTCATCTAATGTTTAGATAAAATGTTTGTACAACACATATTAACAATAGGACTACATATATATATATATGTGTGTGTGTGTGTGTGTGTGCGTGTGTGTGTGTGTGTGTATGTATATATATGTATCTATATATATATGTATATATATGTGTATATATATGATAACCTAAAGCTTTTGTAGTTATTATTCATCTAATCAAAATCTATTCTATGGTATTAAGGCAGACATCTGTTTGAAGAATGAATAAGCCCTTTTTTATTTCATCTAATGTTTAGATAAAATGTTTGTACAGCGCATATTCCTCATTTGGACTTGCATAACGCACTTAGCTTCAATTCCACTAGTCAATATTAATCTGATTTTAAGTGAAAGGGATGTTTGAAATTTTTAAACATGTCTACATATATATAGATGTATACATTTGTATACATAAAATATAAATGGTCATTTCCTAGCAATTTAAACTTTTTGAGATTATTGGTCCCTAAGAACAAGCAAATAATTAGAGAGAAGCTATTTAAAAGAGGATCGGTCTGTAAGAACAATTTTATATAAAGGTTCAACATCTATACCTGATTGGTGAATGAGCAGGACATGACGAAGCTGGGATGGCCAGTGGCACAACCAAGGTTCATAAGACGCCCCTCAGCAAGGACAATGATGCCAGTGTTGGTCTCAGGGAACACCCAGCGATCGGTCTGGGGCTTGATGGTGATGCGTTTGATGCCTGGGTAAGTCTCCAGCCCATGCATATCAATCTCATTGTCAAAGTGGCCAATGTTGCAGACGATAGCATTGTTCTTCATCTTCTTCATGTGTTCGACCATGATGATGTCCTTGTTCCCCGTGGTGGTCACGAAGATATCAACCTCAGAAACAACATCCTCCAGTGTGAGAACAGGAATTCCTTCCATGAGGGCCTGAAGAGCACAGATGGGGTCAATTTCGGTAACAATCACACGGGCACCAGCTTGTTTCAGGGCAGCAGCACAGCCCTTGCCCACATCGCCATAGCCACAGACCACAGCGACCTTGCCGGCAATCATAACATCTGTAGCCCTCATCAGGCCATCAGGGAGAGAGTGGCGGCACCCATACAGATTGTCAAACTGTTAACACGCACAAACACAATAGTAGGTATCTCCAAGCGTGGAAAGACGGGAAAAAAATAGGAAAAACTAGATCAAGATTGTTAAGCTAAATTCTCCGATTCTTAATATATCCAGATCTAAATCGAATAATAAAAAGATCAGCACAAAAAGAAGCACTTCCATGTCAATTTATATTAAGAACAGCAACACTAGATTTACTTACAAAGATGGAAATGTTGAACACTAGTAATCCATTAACTATTACAGTACGTAAATTAACACCGAAACTATACATCTGGATTGAGATCCAGATCCAGATCTAAGAATATGGGTACTAATGTCTGAGATATTATTTAATAGCCAACTGGAGGCTTCAATAATCATATCTCAACAACCAGATCAAGAACTAAACACACAAAAATAAACAAAAACGTGAGACCACATTATAATACCAATCTACACCAGTTGAAATCTAAGTTCTAAGTAAGAAATTTTAGATCTGGATTCAATCCATCAAAAATTCGTGAAGAAGAAGGAGAAATAAACTGATCTAGATCTGGATCCGGGTCCAAGCGGACGAGAAATTGAGCTGTCCTAAATTTTCGATCGTCAGAAAGGAACTCACCTTGCTCTTGGTCACGGAATCGTTGACGTTGATGGCCGGGAAGAGCAGGGAGCCGCTGGCCTGCATCTGGTAAAGCCGCTTAACACCGGTGGTAGTTTCCTCGGACACGCCCACCAGCCGCTCCTTCATCCGACGGTACTTCTTGGGGTCGACCTTGAGCCCGTCACGGATGAGCCCGAGCACGATCTGGAACTCGGCGTTGTCCGTTGAGGCCGGATCCGGCAGCTTTCCGGTCTTCTCGTACTCATCCTCAGCCTTGACGCCCTCGTGGATGAGCAGGGTCGCATCGCCGCCGTCGTCGACGATAAGGTCGGGGCCGCCGGCAGGGCCCCACTCGAGGCACCGCTCGGTGCACCACCAGTACTCGGCGAGGGTCTCGCCCTTCCAGGCGAAGACGGCAGCGGAGTCACGGGCGATCGCGGCGGCAGCGTGGTCCTGGGTGGAGAAGATGTTGCAAGAGCACCAGCGGACCTCGGCACCGAGGGCGGTGAGGGTCTCGATGAGGACGGCTGTCTGGATGGTCATGTGGAGGGAGCCGGAGATGCGGGCGCCGGCGAAGGGCTTGGACGGGCCGAACTCCGCGCGGCAGGCCATGAGCCCAGGCATCTCCACCTCCGCGAGCTCGATCTCGAGGCGGCCGAAGTCAGCCTGGGAGAGATCCTTCACCTTGTACTCGCGCCCCGTCGATGTCTTCTCCACCAGCAGCGCCATCTTCTGTCGATTGAAGAAATGGTGCGGCGAAGAGAGAGAGTGAAGGGAACAGAGGAAGCGGAGAGGAACGGAGTGGAAAGGGGTTGGGAATGTGTGTATATAGAGAGGAGGGAGAGGAAATGGACGGATGAGATGAGACGGTGCTCGAACTAGGCAGATGTGGAGCGTTGAATTTTTGTCGGTGATGTCGGTGTGGGTGGTTGTAGTGGCAGATGAGTGATCGAGAAATGATCATCTTGCTCTATATGTCATCATAGTTAATCTTCCTCTTCATTTGTTAATACAATCTATATGTCGTCATAGTTAATCTTCGTCTTTATTTGTTCAACAGTAACATTGAAATTTAAACCGACAGTAATGTTTCAAAAATATTAGTAGAGACTTTGTTGTCACCTCTTCCTGCAAGGGGTCCTCGCCCTCTCCGAGCGTTTTGACTCCAATTTGATGGCAAAAATTCGCACGGCCTCCGATCAATGGAACAACAGTCTTCTAGATTTATTTTTTTAAGATATGAATATATTAATCATTTTTGAGTTTCATAGTTTATCTTATTATTATATTTTTTAATCAACTTATCATTTATTTAAATATTAAGATTAGATTGAGACAGTAATATATTCAGATTCTGACCTATTAGATAACCTTAAAATCATCCCAATCCGTGAGTTCCATTGAGAACTATCCTCTATTGTGAGAGACCTCAACAGATCATCATCATTCCATTTATTTATATACTTAAACTCAATGGGTAGTCTCATCTTAGATCGCTCAAGCTACGTTGATCTTGATTTATTCATCATTATCAAGATAATTTGCATAAGTTTCTTCTATTTTTCTTTATCCTCTCTTCTCCATTTTATCCTTATTTTTTACTTCATTTATATTTCATCTGATTTTTGTGATAATTTTTGGATTTAAATCCACTATCTCATAGGAACGATTACGTATAGATTTTACAGAACGTGAGTTTACAAATGATTTCGTGAGTCAATTTTTTGTTTGTTGAAAACTTAGTAAACAAATCCTCATCTTTGAGTTTACTGATTTTTTTTGCATAACTATGTTTTCTCCTGTAATTATAGTTATAATTCCATAAAACACTCATTTTTCTAATTTTTTTTTTTACCTAAAACTACTTGTTTTGGACAAAAAGAATTTTTCTGTTTATCAATTTTATTTCTTTGATTCTATGTTGCATGACACTTTCATGAAGGAGATGAATTAAATTACTCTCCTGTCTATCTTTTTGCAAGCTTTTATTATCAATAATCTTTAACTCATTTGAAAATACAGAAGCAATTATTACTTTTGGGACTTTCAGTATTAAATCAAATTCATATGGCACAAAAAATTATTGTTCTTATAAATAATGATTTAGACTCCAAAACTCTCATTAGGGATCCATCCAACTTTCCAATTCTTTCTCTCGTTAGGGATCCATCCAACTTTCCAATTCTTTCTCACCCAACCCTCCCAATACACTTAACACTGTATTCTGTGATGGCTCATTTGATTCCTTTTTCCTTGCCGGTACTGGATTTCTCATTATTAATCAGTAAGATAGCAAAATTATCGTAGGTTATAATAATCACCAAATATGCAGTGCCCTCCAAACTGAATGATGCTATGTCATATTGGAGGGCCTGGCTGCTCAGCCGGACCAACTCACGTCTTAAAGTTTACATAGACTTTAAACCATGGTTAATATGCTTATCAATCTCTCAAATATTTTCACAGCGATGTTCTGTGTGATGACTATTGTTCCAAAATTTTAAAACAACAAATGTAACTTTAAAGAACCTTTTGTCTTTTTCTTACATCATTTCTCTCCTCGTTTTCAAATTCATTACATATATTTGAATGAAATCACTCAATTGAATTGATTCAACAAACTCAAAACTTGAACCGATTCCAAAGAAATCAACTTATTTATATTAATTCATTAAATAAAAAATGTTTAAATATTAAAAAGTTAATATTATAAAATTTTAAAAAAACAAATGTGTCACCTGTTTAGGTTTAGATTGTTGGCCAAGTGGAGCCACAATTTAAAAATGTACTAATTAAAAGCAAGCCACAATTTAAAGTTCTCCCATCAAAAATTTGGTCATTAGCATATTGACAGTAATATCCTATATTCTACTTAAGAATCTATATATAATTATAAATTTTATGAAGAACATATTTATAAAAATTAGAATCCTAATAGAAAAAAAATTATACAAGAAGGATTTTAAGGTTTGTTAATTGCTATAATCTATAAATCTCTATATGGTGGGCTATCTATATGGCGTAGAGAGGAACCTACCTATAGAAAGATTGAGCATGCGAATCAGAAATCGCTTTGGAGTATGAATGTCTTATTTCTAAAGATTAATCTTACGTATATTTTTTATTTTTAATGACCCATATCTGATAATCTGTGTATGTTCATATATCGTGATTAAAAGTTTTTTAAAAAATATTAAATTTTAGATGATGTGATAAGAATATATATTTATAAGATCTTGATCTGAATTTTTTGAATACAATATAGACCGAGAGAGAGAAAAAAAAAGAGAGGATTATGACCACGGCTTGCCGCAGTTCGCAGCATGCTGTCGTGGTTTGATCGGTGCGGTTGATGTGCACGGGAAGGATTTTTTCCGCGCAAGGAATCTGCTGCCGCAAGTTAAAAAGAAGTGAACAGTAAAAAAAATAAATAAAGGAAAAGGCTTCAGACAGTGAGAGGAAAGAGGAAAAAGAAAAAAAGATCACCTTGGCAAGCCAACCCAAGGCTTGTGCTGGTACGTGGCAATACCGAGCAAGAGGCGAGCAGATTATGATGCTGCTACCTTGCAGCGTGGATGGTCCAGGCCACAAGGCGCACGGGAAGATTGTGCCAACCATGTTACGAGGAAGATTAACAAGGATCAGCAGATGGGAAAAAAAAAAAAAAGAGATGGAATATAAGGAAAAATATATAAATGATACATGTTAAGATACGTTTAGATTATGATAGGAAAGTATCTTTGTCGATCGTCATATAATATACGACTTTCATATAATATTTAGGATTAATAAAAAATAAAAGTCATCCTCCTATAAGCTGTCCCCATTGTGGATAAAAAGTCCAAACTAAATTGTTAAAGGTGAATAGAGATTGCCTCATATAATATTTCATAATAAAATATTTTATCCTATTATGATTAAGTATGAAAGTTCATCTTCAACACTAGGAAAAATAAAGATCACATTTTGATCACTCGTATCTATACTCATCTATCTCAGATTACTAACTTAAGTATTAGAATGATCGGATCAGAAAATCTTTCTTGAGCTTGGTCTTTATACCAATGGTAACTCAAGAGCTTGACATTTCCACCTCGGATATACCTCAAACAATCATGCGCACACGTGTTCAAATTATTTAAGGCTGATTAGGATATCGACGTCTTCTTCCCATAATACTTTTGGTGCTAAAAGGAGAGTCTAATGTCACAAGAATATCTACCCAATGACCCTCTCAATGAACACTCGAGCGAAGAGGTTTTGCCCCTTACCTATAGTACTTTTACCTAATGAGGATAATAGCCACACTTTTCTATACATGGGTGCATCAATTTTGCTGCAAACGCTAATGTGATACTAGCATCTATTTAATAACCTAAGCCACCTGCTCATCCCTATCGATGAGTTCTTAAATCTCACTCGGCAAGTGTAGATGTTAACAGATATGATACAAGTCATCGCTCCTCTTTTTCCCTGGTTAGCCTAACAGGCAATGCGACTAGCTCAACAACGGTCATTGGCTCAACTACTATCGACACCATCACTTGTTGAGGATCCCTTACTCGATGTGGTACTAATATCCCAAGAGTACCCAAGACTCATTAAATCATTGGTCGAGGGGGCATTTTGGTTTCCAATAATGGAATTCGGCAGATCACACCATCACTTTACCCTGCTTGAATCCAAGGCCCAGTCGATAAATCCGATAGAAGATTCCTTGTGTCCAACTATGATAGATGGAACTAATGTTTGAAAGAGACGTGACAAGAATTCCAGCAATCAAAACACAAAGCGTTGGTTGACCCCACCTCAGATTTGTCATCGTTCACCTAGAAAATACATAAGGAACCAATTCTAACAAACTTTCACCTTTCATGCTTGGAGACAATTGATGATAATGCTGACCTGACGAAACACATTACAGGATTTTATGCCCAAATATTATTGTATGACACTTCATACATCCTAATCTACCACACCTTCCTAACTATGTCAAGAGGCTCAGTACGTAAATAGTATGCCCATTTGAAGCCGCTTTTCATCAGTCCTTTTTCTCATCTTGTGAGGAAGTTAAAACTTCATTTCCTCAAAAACATACACCTGTGGCCATCAAATGACAATGCTTCTTAGACTTAGTCAAAGGGTGGAGAAAATGCTTGCAGACTTTATCATTCGGTTCACGAATAAGATCCAAAGCATGGTAGATGCCCATCTGTCACTTATAATACAGACTTTCATGATGGAGCTCAGCTCTCTTGTCTCTTTTGGTCATTGATAGAGAGACCACCAATGACTATACTAGAGGCACTTCAAAGGGCCAATTAATATATTACTGTTGATGTAATATTCTCAAGCAAATGTGATGAGTCATGCAAGAGGCTAAAGTAGAAACAACCACAATTCACTCTGACCCTAAGGTCACCATGATAAAAGAGAAATGAATGACCCAAGTCATCTCACTCAAGATTCGAGTTGACCCTTAATAATATGAGTATAATAGAAGTTTTTCTACAAATAAAAGAGAAATGACTCTTAAAATACTCTTACCCGATGAAAACCTCATTGGTAAAAAGAGATAGGTCCAAATACTACCGTTCTATCGAGATTATAGTCATGATTTGGAGGCTTATCGTAACTTTAAAGAGTAGAATGAAGAACTCATATACTAAGGACACATCGAGAAGTTTATTTAAAAGCACAAGGAATGCTTGCTTTGACCTCAGGGGTCGATGAAGATTTAGATTGTCATCATTATTGGTGGACCTACCATAGGGGGAGACAACTTCTTGGGTTGTAAGGTTTATGCCTGAGCTACCACTGAAAAACACCCAAGGATGAGAACGGCTTAAATATAACACTCAAGGAAGAAGAGATGAAGCATCTTGACCCAAATTATAACGATGCCTTGATAGTTTTTGTGAGGATATCAATGCTCAAGTGAAGAGGGTTATGATTGACATAGGGAGCTCTCTTGATATCCTCTACTCTGATGCTTTTCAAAAGCTTAATCTGTGAACTAACAAACTTATCCCTATGACTTCTTCACTTTTAGGATTCATTGGTGACTCTATATTGTCTCTCAGGATCATAAACCTTCATGTCATATTTAGAGATGAACTTTGTTTCAAAATAAGACTAGCTAACTTTATGGTGGTATATCTTCCCTCAACATATAATGCGATTATAGGTCGACCCACATTGAATAGATTAAGGGCCATGGTGCGGACCTACCACATGGTGATGAAGTTCCTGATGAGGATCGATATTGGGGAGTTAAGAAGTAACACAAGAGAGTCGCACCAGTGTTACATGACGATGATCTCCCTACCGAAGAAGGCCTGACCTAAGGCACCACCTAGAGACCCTTAAGATTTCACCAACTCCATCACACATCCTAAGTCGATGGAGCCACTAACTGAAGCAGCCCTAGACAAGGCCTAACCCGATCGAGTTGTTAGAGTTGGGGTGACACTTCTTGAAGAGAGACAAGTGCAACTCATCAACATTTTTAGGAAAAATGCCAAGGTGTTTGTGTGGTTGTCGAGATACATGTCAAGAATCAACCATACATAGCTCAACATCATTTGAACATTGATCAGTGAGACAGAGACTTCATAAGTTTGTTCCAGATCGCTAGTAGATAATTAGTGATAAGGTAGACAAGCTATTAGGAGCAAAGTTTATTACCAAGGTGTAGTACTCCCAATAGCTCACCAACATTATACTCGTTAAAAAGTTAAATAAAAATTAGAGGATGTATATTGACTATACTGATCTTAACAAAGCATGTTCGAAGGACAGGTATCCCCTCTTTTGGATTGATTAGTTGGTTGATGCTACCTTAGATTATGAGTTCCTCACCTTTATAAATGCATTCTCAAGTTATAACTAAATTAGAATGACACTAGAGAATCGAGAACATACCTCCTTTATCATAGATTGATGCACATATTGCTATTGAGTCATGCCCTTCAATTTAAAAAATATGGGGGCGACATACCAAAGGATGGTTAACAAGATGTTCAAGCATTAGACAAGGAGAAATGTTGAAGTGTAGGTGGATAACATGATAGTGAAAAGCAAAATAGCCGACTCACATTTGTTGGATTTGGCCAATACATTTCAAGTTTGAAAAAGTTTAACATGAACCTCAATCCAACTAAATGTGCTTTCGGAGTCAACTTAGGAAAGTTTCTAGGGTTCATTGTGCACTGAAGGGGGATTGACACAAACCCAAAGAAAGTGCATGCTATATAGAGATGCACCCACCTGGGTCAGTAAGAGAAGTCCAATAGTTAATAGGTCAGACAACTACGCTCAATTGATTCTTATCTCAATATAGCATTAGATATCTATCTTTTATTAAAAACCCAAAGGGTTTCCTATGGATCAAGGAGTGCTAGGAAGCTTTCGAAAAGTTGAAAGACCAACTCACCTAGTTGTCGTAACTCACTTCCTCTACCTCAGGCCAAACTTTAAGCTTCTATCTCATTGCCACTGACCTAACTATTAGCTTGGTGTTCAGAGTCAACTAGGGAAAGTTCCTCGGATTCATTGTGCACTAGAGGGTAATAGACATAAACCTAGAGAAAATGAAAGTCATATTAGAGATGTGCCCACCTTGGTCTGTAAGGGGAGTCCAATAAAAGTCGAATAGCTAAAGGGTTTCCTATAAACTAATGAGTGCTAAGAGGCTTTTAAAAAGTTGAAGGACCACCTTTCCCAGTTATCATAGCTCACTTCCTCTACCTCGGGCAAAACTCTAAGCCTTTATCTAATTATAACTGACTTAGCTGTCAGCTCAATGTTGGTAAGGGATAACTTAGAGTTTATAAAGCCTATCAACTGTGTTAGTAATATTCTGAGCGGCTCTGAGGATCGATACCCCCCTTATCGAAAGGCTTACTTTTGCACTAGTCTTAGTGGCAAGAAAGCTCTGCCCCTATTTTTAAAAGTATGTTCTACAAGTATCATTAAGCAACCATTCAAACAAGTTCTCTTTCGATTTGATGTCTCGGGTCAACTATTGACGTGGTTAGTATAGCTAGGTGAGTTTGATATCTGGTATGTTCTAAAGACTATAAGAAAGACCCAAGCATTGACAAACTTTAACTTAGAATTAACTCCTTCGCTTGAGGTCGAGAAGCACACCACACTTGCATAGATGCTATTCATGGATGGCTCCTCCATCTCGGATAGAGGTGGTGTCAGACTCGTCTTGAAAGGTCCAAACAAATAAGTGTACGAGCAAGCTCTCTAGTTCGGGTTCAAAACCTCTAACAATGAAGCCTAGTTCTCTCGAGACTTCGGTTTGCTTGAGAGCTTCAAGTCTAGGACCTGACGATATTTAGTGACTCACAACTAGTCATGAAAGAAGGAGAACTATGAGGTCTAAGATGCAATCATGGCAAAGTACCTCCTCAAGGTGCAGAAATTAACCTATAGATTTTGCCAACTTAATATATTATAGGTTCCTCGTGAAGAGAATGACTAGGTTGATGTGCTTGCTAGGTTAGCATTGGTTCAGGTCGTGAAGGATGGCTAGCCGTTGGTTGAGACACTACCAACCTGAACCATAAACAAGCATGTTATGGCTATAGCCGAAAAAAAGCCTAGTTTGATGGACGAGATCCTGCACTATAAAAAAGATAAAATACTCCCGATGGACTCCATATCAACTCAAAGAGTTCAGCATCATCAAGCATGGCATTATATAAATAATGATAGATTGTATCACAACTCTTTTGGTCAACCATTACTTAAATGCCTAACACCTCAAGAGGTTGAGAGGGTATTGGTAGAGGTACATATACATGAGGGAAGGATTCAAAGATTGCTAAAAGATGAAAACTTAGATCCATTTGACTATGAGTCATAAGTAACTTACAAACCTTGCCTTCTTGGGAAGATGACCAACTCTCCTTTTAGTGGAACTGGAGAGAGAGCGACCGAGTTATTGAAACTTATACATACTGATGTATGTGGTCCCATGTCAACTCAGGCTATAGGTGGTTACTTATACTTTATTACATTCACTGATAATTTCTCTAGGTATGGACACATGTACTTAATGAAGTATAAATCTGAGGCCTTTGAAAAATTCAAGGAATATAAGAATGATGTAGAAAACTAAATTATAAAAGAGTATCAAGACTCTTCGATCAGACCGAGGAGGAGAATACTTAATTATGGAGTTCACCTATTTCCTCAAGGACAATGGGATTCTATCCCAATGGACACCTCCTTATACACCTCAGCTCAATGGTGTATCAGAAAGGAGGAATTGTACGCTGTTAGACATGGTGCAGTCTATGATGAGTTTTGCTGACCTACCCATCTCATTCTAGGATACGCCCTAGAGACCGTAGTTTACCTTCTGAATAGAGTTTCATCAAAGTCGATAGTATCTACACCATATGAGATATGGAAAGGAAAGAAGCCCAATCTTAAGATTGTTAAGATTTGGGGCTGTCCTACCCACGTTAGAAGATACAACCTTGATAAGTTAGAATCAAGGACAGAATAATGCACATTCATGGGATACCTAAAGGAAACTTGTAGGTATTATTTCTATCATCATGAGGACAGAAAGGTCTTTGTTCCCAAGAGAGCCGTGTTCCTTGAGAAGGAACATATTATTGGTGGAAATAGTGAGAGCAAGATAGAATTAAGTGATGTTGAAGAACCTAGCTCAAGCACCATTCCAGAAAGATAGTCTGTTCAGGTACCTAACACACAAGTTCCAACTTTGCGTAGGTCTAGTAGAGTATCTCACCCTCCTGAAAGATATATGGGACATATCAATGGAGATGACTCTCAGGATGTTGATCCTCAGACCTACGAGAAGGCTATTATGGGTATAGACTTGGGGAAGTAGCAAGAAGCCAAGAATTCTGAAATGGATTCCATGTACTCTAACAAGGTTTGGAACCTTATGGATGCACTTGAGGGTATTGTATCCATCGATTACAAATGGATCTTTAAGAAGAAGATTAGAGTGGATAGAAAGGTATCTAAAGGATACCTATAAAGCAAGGCTGGTAGCTAAAGGATATCGTCAAAGACAATGAGTTGACTATGACGAAACCTTTTCACCTGCAGCCATGCTTAAGTCCATTAGAATTATTTTGGCCATTGCAACACACTATGACTATGAGATCTAGCAGATGGATGTCAAAGCGACATTTCTCAATGGTAATCTCGAGGAGGAGGTGTATATGATATAGCCAGAGGGATTCATATCCAAAGAGAGTCCAAATAAAATATGTAGGTTACTTAGATCCATTTATGGATTGAAGCAAGCTTTCCGAAGTTTGAACATAAGATTTGATGAGGTGATCAGATCTTATGACTTCATTAAGAATGAAGATGAGCCTTGTGTGTATAGGAAGTTAAGTGGGAGCGCTATCACTTTCTTAATGCTATATGTGGATAACATCCTAATGATTGGGAATGATGTAGGAAGACTCTCAACAGTAAAGGCTTGAGTATCCAGAAATTTCTCCATGAAAGATTTAGGGGAAGTATCCTATATTTTGGGGATCCGGATCTATAGAGACAGATCCAAGAGGATGCTTGGCTTATCCCAGTCCAGGTACATAGACTCCATTATTAAAAGGTTTGGCATGGAGAATTCCAAAAGAGGTCTCATACCGATGAGACATGGAATATCACTTTATAGGAGTATGTTCCCAAAGACTCTTGAAGAAATGATAAATATAAATAAGATACCTTATGCCTCAGCGATGGGGTCTATCATTTATATGATGCTATCTACCAAGCCTAATATAGCATATGCTCTAAGTGTCATGAGTAGGTATTAGGCAGATCCAGGTTTAGAACACTAAAAGGTAGTAAAATATATCCTTATGTACTTGAGTAGGATTAAGGATCTTTTATTGGTATATGGAGGAGGTAGCCTTTAGGTTGAGGGCTACACATACTCAACTTTTCAATCTGATATTAATGATAGTAAGTCAAATTCAGGGTATGTTTTTACCCTAAATGGAGGAGCAGCAAGCTGGAAGATTTCCAAGTAAGATACTACTGTTGACTCGACCACAGATGTATAATACATTGCTGCGGCTGAAGCAGCAAAGGAAGGTATGTGGATGAAAAAGTTCATCAAGGATTTGGGAGTCATACCAAGCAATATGGAGCTAACTCCCATATATTATGACAGCAACAGGGCGATAACTCTAACTAGGAAACCCAAGTCTCATCAGAATTGTTCTGAGGAGGTTCAATCTGATTAGAGCGATCATGACCTGAAAAGATATAACAATGGAAAGAGTTTCATCTGAAGATAACATTGCAGATCTATTGACAAAATTGTTGGCTCAGATTGTATTTCAGCGTCATAGGGGTTTGATGGGGATCAGACATATAGGTGATTAGCTTTTGGTCAAGTGGGAGATTGCTGGTTACATGTGCCCTAGAAGCCAATCACGTGAGTGATGGCATATGTGACACGCTGTATGATTGTTTTGCTTATAATTAATATTGATATATTCTCACATTATATTATATATAGCATATATACTGTGATGTCCTTTGTTCTGTGCAATGGGAATCAGATCATGATCAGATCACGATAATGAGATCGATCCACTTTTAACATAAATCCTAAATAATCCCAATCATAGGTTACTCAAGAGGGATATCAAGATAACCGAATAGACTAGTGTACTGCATACTCGTCTATATGATGGAGGTGGCTGGTCTCATAGTCACTTTTGTGGAGACACTAAGGATATAGTATAGGTGCTTATTAGAGAATGAGTTCACTGATTGATCCACTTATAGAATGCTGTATAGTTAATGATACCTAATGTCACACAGGGATTCCATAGTCTTAATTGTGTATCTGGTCCTTAGATTTGAGAAACTAATGATGTCTTGTATGAGTACTCCTTTCTTTAACGCTAGACTTATAGGTTTGGAAAGTTTCAGATCTGGTACAACTGGTTCTCAGGATTGTTAGTCAACCTTATGAAGATAATTGAGTGTCAATAAAGGATCATCGACTCTCGGTATCACGAGAGGAATATCCCATATGTGCTTGCTCAGATAAATCCCTGGCCAGGGTCATTCAGATTGAGAGAGAAAGAGTTCTCCAGGAGAATCCGATTAGAGCGAGACTATGACGGATTCCATTTGTGACCTGAAAGTAGCATGTCCAATATACGGTCTTTGAGATATTAGTTGGATGAGAGATTATAGATACATGGTAACTGTGGACAGACAGGTCTGACAGATTCAATCCCCCTATACCATTTGGGAACTATGGCGTAGTGGCCTAGTATATCCATAGTCGATGAGTCGAACGAATTATTATGAGGATAATAATTCACTATATCAAAAGGAGTTATGATGGGAGTGACTCACGGCTAGCTCGGTATCGGGTCTAGAGGGTCACAGACACATGGTAGATACTTCAGCAAATAGAGGATTAGATGAAGATCTAATTAGCCCCTATTCTTATTAGATGAGACCCTATGCTGATGGGCTCATTGATTAAGGCCCAATTAGAGGCCTAAGGAGATTTTTAGATAGAGATCTAATATTGTAAAGTTAGTGGGTTATTGGATGGAGATCCAATACCTACTAAGGAAGGAGCCCTAAGGTTTTCGATGGCTCTCTATAAATAGGAGGGAAGACTCATGGTTGATAGGCTGCACCTTTGGCCTCCCCCTGCTATTCTCATCCCTCCCTCTGCGTAAGAGTTGCGAGATCAGATTGGAGGAGTTTCATTGTAGAGATCCATCATGTGGATACAGCTAGAGAGGAGGACACTTGACCTCCTTCATCTTCTCTATCCCGATCTAGAATACAGAGATATACGATTGCCCTAAGTAAAATCAATCTCTCAGACATCGTGATTTTTTTATTTTTACGATTTTTCTCGAGACCCCAATCTTTGTCACGACGATTTGATCTATGTGGGAAACCAGTATTTTGCTTTGATTTCCATTGCATATGTGATGCACCCGCTGAGGTTTCCCAACAGTTAAGAGTATAGATTCTGGGAAGTGGCAAGAAGCCATGAATTTTGAGATGAATTCCAAATACTCTAACAAGGTTTGGAACCTTGTGGATGCACCTGAGGGTATTGTACCCATCGGGTGCAAGTGGATCTTCAAGAAGAAGATTAAAGTAGATGGAAAGGTGGAGACCTATAAGGCAAGGTTGGTAGCTAAAGGATATTGTCAAAGATAAAGAGTTGACTATGATAAAACCTTTTCACCTATAGCCATGCTTAAATCTATTAGAATTCTTTTAAACATTGTAGCACGCTATGATTTTGAGACCTGATAGATGGTTATGAAAATGGCATTCCTCAATGGCAACCTCGAGGAGCTGTATATGATACAATCAGAGGGATTTGTATCCAGATAGAGTCTAGATAAAGTACGTAGGTTGTTTAGATCCATTTATAGATTGAAGCAAGCTTCCCGACATTGGAACATAAGATTCGATGAGGCAATCAGATCTTATGACTTCATTAAGAACGAAGATGAGCTATGTGTGTACAAAAAGGTAAGTGGGAGCACTATCACCTTCTTGGTGCTATATGTGGATGACATCCTAATAATTGAGAATGATGTCAGAATGTTCTCTACAGTAAAGGCTTGACTATCTAGAAACTTCTTCATAAAAGACTTAGGGGAAGCATCCTATATTTTGGGGATCCGGATCTATAGAGATAGATCCAAGAGGATGCTTGTCTTGTCTCAATCTAGGTACATAGACTCCACTGTCAAAAGGTATGACATAGAAAATTCCAAGAGATGTCTTATATCGATGAGACATAAAATATCACTTTCTAGGAGTATGTCCCTAAAGAATCTTGAAGAAAGGGTAGTCATGGATAGGATACCCTATGCCCCCGCGATAGGGTCTATCATATATGCTATGCTATATACCAGACCTAATATAGTGTATGCTCTAAGTGTCACGAGCAGGTATTAGGCAATCCAAGTTTAGAAAAATGGAAGGTAGTAAAGTATATCCTTAAGTGCTTGAGAAGGACTAAGGATCTTTTACTGGTATATAGAGAAGATAGCCTCCAGGTTGAAGGCTACATGGACTTGAGATTCAAGTCTGACATTGATGATAACAAGTTAAACTCAAGATATATTTTCATCATAAATAGAGGAGCAGTAAGATGGAAGGCAATTGAGTGTCAATAAAGGATCATCCACTCTCAGTATCACGAGAGGCATATCCCATATGTGTTTGCTCAGACAAATCCCTGGCCAAGGTCTTTCAGATTGAGAGAATAGGAGTTCTCCGGGAGAATCCAATTAGAACATGTCTCAGACAGATTTCGTATGTGACTTGATAGTACCATGTCCAATATATTGTCTCTAGGATATTTGTTAGATGATGGATTATAGGTACATGGTAACTACAGATAGATAGGGCCGATGGATTCGGTCTTCCCATACCATCTGGGAACTATAACATAGATGCTTAATATATTCATAGTAGATGAGTCGAGTGAATTATTATGAGGATAATAATTTACTATATCAGAAGGAGTTCTGATGGAAGTGACTAACGGCCAGCTCAATATTAGGTCTAAAGGTTCACATACATATGGTGGATGCTTTAATGAATAAAGGATTAAATAGAGATTCAATTAGCCTCTATTCTCATTAGATAAGACCCTATACTGATGGGCTCCTTGCATGAAGCCCAATTAGAGGCCTAAGTAGATTATTGGATTGAGATCCAATAATATAAGATGCGTCGTTAATTGGATGAAGATCTAATACCCACTAAGGCAGGACCCCTAGGGCTTTTAGTGGCTCTCTATAAATTGAAGGAATGCTCATAGTTGATAGGCTATAGTTTTGACTACCCCCTCCTATTCTTCTCCCTCCCTCTATGCAAGAGTTGCGAGATCAGATTGGAGGAGTTTTCACTATAGAGATCCATCGTGTGGATACCGCTATAGAGAAAGATGCTTGACTTCCTTTATCCTCTCCATCTATATTTGGAATAGAGGGATATATAATCTCCCTAGGTAATCAATCTATCACATGATGTGGTTTTATTGATTTTTGTAACTTTCTCGTGACCCAATCTTTTGCAGGACGATTTGATCTATATGAAAAACCTGTTTTTGTTTTGATTTTCACTGCACAAGTGATGCTTCTGCTGAGGTTTCCTAACAATAGAGACATCTAGGAAAATAGATGAGGTGAATAATGCATACCTATGACATTGTAGGCTAGGTCATATACATGAATGAAAGATCCAAAAGTTGCCAAAAGATGGATACTTAAATCCATTTGACTATGAGTCATATAGAGCTTGCTAACCTTGCCTTTGCGGGAATATAACCAACTCTCCTTTTAGTGGAATTGGAGAGAGAGCCACCGAGTTATTGAAACTCTACATAGTGATGTATGTGGTCCCATGTCGACTTGGGCTATAGGTGGTTACTTATACTTCATTACATTCACTATTGATTTCTCCAAGTTTGGACATATGTACTTGATGTAGTACAAGCCCGAGGCCTTTGAGAAATTTAGGGAATATAATAATGAAGTAGAGAATAGATAGGAGAAAGTATTAAGACTCTACGGTCAGATCGATGAGGAGAGCTCTTGAGTACGGAGTTCACCTATTTCCTTAAAGACAATGAGATTCTATCCCAATGGGCACCTCCATATATACCTCAGCTCAATGATATATCAAAAGGAGGAATTGCATGCTATTAGACATGGTGCGGTCCATGATGAGTTTCAACGACTTACCTATCTTATTCTAAGGATACATCTTTGAGGCTGACTACCTTTTCCCAGTTCCATCAAAGTCGGTAGTGTTTACACCATATGAGATATGGAAAGCAAAAAGTCGATCTTAAGGTGTTAAGATTTGGGGGTTACGCGACACAGAAGACACAATCTTGATAAAAAAAAAAAATAGATAGTATAGTACGTTCTTCTTGGGATAAAAAAAAAGACTTATTATTATTATTTTCATCCCGAGGATTTTTAATTTTTTTTATTGAGAAGAGAGCTATGTTTGAGAAGAAAACACATTCTTGTGAACCAAGCTCAAGCATCATTTAAAAGTTTGAATCTATTCAGTACCTAGCACACAAGTTCCAACTTCTAGAAAGATATGATATATGGGATCGGAGAAGACTCTCAGATTTTGATCCTCGAACCTACGAGGAGGCTATAGACTGGAAGTGGCAAGGATGCACCTGAGGGTATCGTAGCCATCGATTGTAAATGGATCTTCAAGAAGAAGAACAAAGTGGATAGAAATATGGAGATCTACAAGACAAGACTGGTAGCTAAAAGATATCATCAAAGACAAGGAGTTGACTATGACAAAACCTTTTCAGATTATGAGATCTCAGGAGATATGTGAAACATCATACCTCAATAGCAATCTCAAGGAGGAGGTGTATATGATATAGCAGAGGTGTATCTAGAGAGAGTCTAGATAAAGTGGAACATAAGATTTGATAAGGCGATCAGATCTTATGACTTCGTTAAGAACAAAAATGAGCATTGCGTGTAAAGGTAAGTGGAAATGTTATCACCTTATTGGTATTGTATGTAGATGACATCCTAAATATTGTGAATGATGTAGGAATGCTCTCTATAGTAAAGGTTTGGCTATCTAGAAAATTCTCCGTGAAAGACTTAGGGAAGCATCCTATATTTTAGGGATCCGGATCTATAGAGATATATCCACGAGGATGCTTGGCTTATCCCAATCTGGGTATATAAACTTTATTTTCAAAAGGTTTGGCATGGAGAATTCTAAGAGAGTTCTCATACTGATGAGACATGAAATATCACTTTCTAGGAGTATGTACTTAGGACTCATGAAGAATGGGCAAACATAGATAGGATACCTATGCTTCAGCAATAGGGTCTATCATATATACTATGCTATGTACTAGGCCTGATATAACACATGCTCTGAGTGTCACGAGCAAGTATTAAACGGATCTAGTTTAGAATACTATAAGGTAGAAAAGTGTATCCTTAAGTACTTGAGAAGGACTAAGGATCTTTTCCTAGTTTATGGAAAAGGTAGCCTCCAGGTTGAGGGCTACACGAGCTCGAGTTTTTAATCCAATATTCATGATAGCAAGTCAAACTTAGGGTATGTTTTCACCATGAATGGAGGAGCAGTAAGCTGGAACAGTTCTAAGCAAGATACTACTGCTGACTCGATTACAGAGGAGGAATACATTGCTGTAGTAGAAGTAGCAAAAGGAGTGTGGATAAAGAAGTTCATCAAGGATTTGTGAGTTGTACTAAGCGTGGAGCTTATTCCCATATACTATGACAGCGCAGGGCAATAGCTCTAGCAAGAGAACTTAGATCTCATCGAATTGTTCGAGGAGGTTCCATCTGATTAGAGATCATAGCCCGTAAAGATATAGCAATGGAAAGAGTTTTATCTGAAGATAACACTGTATATCCACTGATAAAGTTGTTGGCTTAGATTATATTTAAGCGTGCTTTTGGTTAAGTGGGAGATTACTGGTTACAGGTGCCTTACAAGCCAATCATAGCTAGTGGCAGTTCCACGTCTTCTTTTGAGGATCATCACTTTGATGTCTTCCAAAGGTATTAAAAAAAAAAACCACAAGTAGTTCTTTTCCCTATATGATCAGCTTTATCTTTGAATACTTGTTATCATAAGTTACGATTCGTTCATCAGCAACATTAACTTTGAATTTGTCATAGCCTTCAATGTGATAAGCCAATCCATTGATAAACTTTTTATCGATAAAATTATTAGTGCTACTAGTATTAATTAAAATAGTAATAGGCTAATATTTAAAAATTTCTTTAATTTTCATGGGTTACAGGTTAGAGTAGTCGGCTAATGCATGCATTGTATGTGTGATAGGTCTAATATCAGAACCATACCTTCATGATCGAATCCCACATCGTCAGTCTTTGATTCCTCCTTAGTTGGCTCAATCGTCAGTAGTTTGTCACAACCTTCATGATCTGACTCCACATTGTTAGTTTTTTATTCCTCCTTAATTAGCTCAATCATCACAAGTTGCCCTTATGTGCATTGGTTTTCATCATAACATGAACACAAATCCTTTGCTAATCTTTCCTTGGGTTCTTCTCAGGTCGACTTTTGGATATCTTGGTTTTGGCTGGGAATAGATGGGGTGGGCGGCTTGCTGATTACCTATCTGTTGAAGCTTCTATTTCGGAAAGTGTCTATATTGATTTTTTCTTCATGCACGTTGGATTCTTCTGGAGTTCTATGGAAGTGAAAGAACATTTTAGCCCATGAGACCCAATCGGTCGAATCTCCATCTTTCCATTTAGGGAACTCCACCCTCATGCGTGGGTATCCTATGTTTTGTCCTTGATAATATTTTTCAGATCGACTCCCTTTGAGGTTAGAAATTTCACCATGTTAAGATTAGTTAGGGCTATCCAATAAACTTTTTCTAAATTTGCTAAAGAGTTCTACAATCTTTCTTCCGTTCGGGCTTCGTAGGCTTCAAATCTTGCTTCCATTGAACCATGATAGCTATCATATAAAATTGTAGATAAGTAATGTTTAATTCATATTTCTAATATTGGGTTAAGGATGTCAGCACCGTCCTACTTGGTGTTTACTATTGTGACACTGTTGGTCAGAAGGGCGATGGTGTGGTGATGCTACAAGGATAAGGTTGTCGAGGCTACAGCGGCTACTACCGAGGTTGGAGGGCAGTGATGTGAGGGAAGAATTCATTATTGCAGTTTATTGGAAGGCAGTGTTAATCTATGCAGTAGATCAGTTGGGGTTGAGGGGTGTGCGTCGGCGGCTTCTTAGTGCCGAGGCTGGAAGGTAGCGACAACTACTACTATATGGGGAAGAGAAATCATTATTGTGGATCACTAGGAGGCAGCGTTAGTGGCTCTCAAGTGCTATCGGTCATGGTCACTGTAGTGGCAGCAGAGGAAGGAAGCCAAGTAGATGAGTCATAAGGAGAACACAAGCAGTGATAAGAGCAGGGAAGAAGAAGGGTAGCAATATCATCTCTAGTGAAGAAATCATTGTTGTGATTTACTGGATGGCAGCGATTGGTGCTAGGGTTGTGGTGGCAATCAAATGCAGAGGAAGGAAACAGTGTGGAACAGAGAAAGAAGGGGGCTGAGGGAGTGTCGAGGGCTATGATCCTAGTTGTGTGGCTAGTGATGCTTGCTACGGCTGCTGTGAAAGGGATCGCGAGGGAGTGTAGCGATACTACTGGTTACAGAGGAGGCAACAAATGCTGGGCTATCCTCGCGGCTAAGGAAGAGGATGACAGTAGAGGCATAAGCAGGGGTAGCTGGAGCAGAAGGCAATAGCGATGTGGCAGGTGCCATAAAAGTGAGGAAAGTATAGCTGTAGTAGGGTCATGTGGCTATGGTAGGGGGTTAGAAATGGTAGCACTGGGCAAAGGAAGTAGGGGGGTTGGAGCAGGTGACCGTAGCGGTAATGTAGCTAGGGAGCCAAATGCTGGCGTCTCGACTATGACTAGAGGCAATAGATGGGGCAGCGATAGTAGTGGCAGGGGAGGTGGCAATAACAAGGGATGGGTAGTGTTGGTTCGATCAGCGACTATGGCAGCAAGCCAGAAGTTGCAATTATAGTGGAGCAGGGAAAAAGGTAGAGGAGGTAGCAGTGTCAGTATGAGGAGCGATCAATGGTGGCTGTGGGTAAGGATGGTGCGACTGCATGGGCTGCAGGCGGATGATGAGGGCAGCGACAACAATGAAAAAAGAGGAAGAAGATGAGGGTAGTGGTTAGGGTCCAACAAGACTCTACAACAGATGCCGAGTGGGAGTAGGGGAGAAGGCAAAGGAGCGAAAAGGTGCTAGCGATGCAGCTAGGTAGCGGTACTAGCGGTGAGGGTTGGCAAGTATAGCCGGCAGAGGTGGCATTACTAGGGACTTCAGGTGTGGTAAGGAAGAGGTGGTGACTACATGGGGTGAGGGCAGCAGGGAGCAATAGTAAGATAGGGGTGATGGTAGGAAAAACTACAGTGATGAAAGCAAGATGGGGCTCAATATTATCTCTGCTGGAGGTGCAGGGGAGTTACAGTAGCGGGTGGCAGTAGTGGCAAGCGGTAGGGGAGAGAGCGCTAAATAAGAGGGGAGGAACAGTGGTGGCCAGCGGTAGTCCTTCCTTGCTCAAGCAGGATGGGACATGATTGTTGGCTTCAATCTCTTTCTTTTTTTGTTTCTTTTTTTTTTGTTGATGATATCTACAACAAAGATGGTGAGAAACTATAGCAAGGTGGCAGGTGCAATGATGATGATGACGATGGCAAGAGTGGTGACAGCAATGTAGATGGTGGCATCAATTGTAAGTAGCAAGGGGAGCAGTGGAGATGATGAACAATAGCAGCGAAAGTGCTAAGGAATGTTGCTTTAATATCAGATGATAGGAACCCCTAGGGTTCTTTTGCTGCTTTGATACCAATTGATAGGACTGTTAGGATTTTCGAAGAGGAAGAGGGAAAGGGGGGATAAAAGATCACTTTGAGGGGATCGAGCCTCTTTGATCTCTATAGGGGATCGACCCTCCTTGATCTCTATAGGGGATCAGCCTTCCTTGATCTCTATAGGGGATCGACCCTCCTAGGGTTTTGGCCTATTAGCTAGAACATATTTTCTTTATTGAATGCCTGAAAAGAAATTGTTACAACACTATTTATATAGACTCTTAACTAACTCCTAATTGAATTTGCACTCCTAAAATAGACTCCTACTTGGACTCTTAATCAAATATACTCTCACTTATACTAAGACTCCTAATTAAATAAAGTCAAACTCTTACTAGAACTCCTAATTGACTTGATTGGTGTGACCAACATGACTCAATAAAGAACATGACTCAATAGATGAAGACCCAACCCTATTAGGGTCCTTTCAATCCCATGGGGGAGGACTTGATCATACAAAGGTATGAATGGAGTAGTTGAAGAGTTAGACTACTCCAAAGCTCATACTCGCTTAAGAGAGTCTAGCAAGTCAAAGGATAAAGTCTAGTAAGTGAATATTATTACCAAAGAAGTAAAGGAGAACAAACTCGATGCGAGCTCTACAACATGATGGTAGCGGCCATATATGGGATTTATAGTTTATGTTTTTATCAACCAACGGGTGCTACTCAAAGAATACAAAGGTGTTAAAATAGGTGGCTAAAAGAGACAAGGAAGCGATGACAAGTCTAGAGGGACTTAGCTACCCAAAACCAAGCAACGGTTAGAATGGAAGTAGACACAGAGAAGTACTATAGTGCTATAGAAGTGGATCTATCGGTCATGAAGAAAGGGACATAGATACGATGTGACGAATAGTAGGGCCAAGGGCATGATAACAATATGGTACCACTAAGGTAGGACTTCTGTGAAGTCATTAATTTCTTGCTCTCATGGAGGGAGAGCACTTAGTCATGAAAGAGACCCATGAAGTAGAGAATGTAGAGGTAAACTTTAAGTACTGAGATAAGGTTGAAGGGAAAAGGTTAGAAAACTTCATAAGACTGGTATTAACATGCTTCTCATTAAAATAGTCGAAAGTGAAGAACTTTAAATTGATGTAAGAGTGCTCAACCAAGGAACAAAGTAAGCAGTACATGGTGCTATGCATTTTCTACTCAGAGGAGTAGGTAGTAGAGATGAATATAAATATGGTACAATTCTTAGGGGCAACCAAAACTATTGGAGACTTGCTCCAAGTCAGGGCAAAATTTTACTTTCTTTGGACAAAACTTTTTGTATTCCAAAAGTTCGATAGCACCAAGAAGGCGAATCACAGTTGCTAACTCAATATAAAAAGTGCAAATATTTTAAGTGCTTCATAAGTGTGAGCAAAGAGCAGACGACGGCTAGTAACCAGCTCAATGCAAGGAGTACAACCCTTGAGGAGGTGGGTGAAGTTGAGTAATATATGCCTTCTTAATTCTTAAGAGAATGAATGAAACAGAGTACCTTAGTTCTCTTATTTATCTAGTAGAGAATCTCTACATAAGTTTAATGACCCTTAAAAAAATTTAGTAGAAGATAACAATTGTCAAATCCTCACCAATAGTGATCGGTGCTATCAAGAGTAGACTATTTACTTTATTTTTCAATAGAATATTAATTGAAAGTAGAAGTGATGCGAACCTACTTGTATATAACAACTAAGAAGAAGAGGAATCGATGAGGAAAGACCCCAAAAAAATTCAAAGTCTGTAAGGCAATAATGGTTAAAGCTTCAATAAGCATTCACCCAATTCAAATGACACGAGACATGAGACATTTGAGAGACTAACATATAATAAGGAAGGTCTCTTTATTCATCTAAAGGATCTGTAAGAATCAATAAGGATCAATATAACTCAATCGACCCCACACTAGAGTCAAATTCAATGTGATAAGACCCCAGAAGAAGCTTTATATATTTTGATCCTTGAGGGGGATCAACCCTTGGAACGCTACAGGGGTTCCTCTCTCCTAGACTCGGAATAAAGGCTAAATTGAAGATGATAATTGCCTGATTAAAAGAGGAGGGCAGCTATATCTTAAATAGGGATCAAAGTCCTAGCCTAAGGGGGCACTTGTTTAAGTAAAATTATTATATTGCCCCTCCTATAGCCATCCTGCCTTAATAGGAATAAAGGGCGGCTAGGTTGGCTCTATAACTAACCTAAGCAGGGGGAAACCCTGGCCGACTTGTCCAGTAAGGGGGCGGTGACTACTATAATCTAAACCCTAGCCATACTCTTTTATAAGATAGGAGTGACTTTATTACAATCTTATAGGATTTTTATTGACTAGTACTAAGATGATTAGGACTCAACCCTGCTAGAGTCCTATTAAGTTCGCCCTCTTCAGATCAGCCTTGTCCTCAAGGCTTAGTGTCTATAAACTCTGGAAATTGGATCTTTAACTCCTCATATGACTCACATGCTATCATTAACTGAACTTTGGCCTCCTTATTAGCTGGGATGTTAGTTGGAAGGATTTGGGCTGAGTCTCTTCTTTAAATTTCCATTTGAGGTGGGATACCTGGCGGATCAACTATAATCTTGATCTGGTGTGTGAATTTGATCTCTAGGTTAGGGCCCCAATTTGACCCTCAATTTTACAAGGCCTAAATAAATAGGGAGACCACTTCATTAAGGCTCGAGTTTCCTGTTGATCGGGTTGGAGGTGTAGAAAAACTCGATCTTTAATTTTTCATATATTCTAAAGTTTATCGTGAGGTCGTTTTTTCTTTACATGTGTTGCCATATAGTTAGTCTTTAGTGATAGCCAATCTTTCTTCTGGAATGATGAATGCCCTCTAGTATGGTTCAGGATGATGAGAGCCCAATCTGGCATGAGTATAGATTGTAATTCTTCTAGTTTTACTTCTCTTTCGTGCCATGGACCTATATCCAACCATATTTTAAATTTGGTAGTAATTAGTATCTCTTGTAAAAACCTTGTATGAAGTGTGGGGGAAGCCTCGGTGTAAATTAGAAGTCGACCATCTTGCATAAGAATAGCCCCAATTTCAACTCCTGATGCATCGGCCTCAATGGCCAAAGTGTAACCGAAATCGAGCAGCGTTAGGACCAACATCATCGTCATGGCTACCTTGAGTCGTTCAAAGGCTGCGGAGGCTTTATCTGACCATAAGAAGGAGTCTTTCTTTAGTAAGGATGTGAACGGGGTACTGATCTTGCTATAATCTTTCATAAAATTTTGGTAGTAGCCCGTGAGTTTAAGGAAACCGCGTAATGATTATCCGTTTGTAGGTCTCGGCCATCCTTGCATTGCCTCGATCTTTGTCGGGTCTACCGCCACTCCATCCTCTAATATAATATGCCCAAGATACTCCATGTTATGCTGTAATAAGCTGTAATTTAATTATTTAACATAAGGAGTATTCTTCCAAAGAATCGTTTGAACAGTTTGTAAGGGCTAAAAATGTATATCAAGTGTAGGGCTATAATTGAGAATATCATCAAAGAATACCAATACGAACTTACATAGAAAACTCCGAAAGATGTCATTCATCAGGTTTTGGAAAGTAGAAGAGCATTCATAAGTCTAAAAGGCATTACCAGAAACTTGTAGTGGCCGTTATACGTGCGAAATATAGTTTTCAGAATATCTTCAGTGCATATCTGAATATGATGGTATCCGGATCAGAGATCTAATTTAGTGAAGACTCGGGTTCCTTTTAATTTATCCAAGAGTTCATATATAAATATGATAAGATATTTATCCTTGACGGTGATGGCATTTAGAGCCTGGTAGTCAACGCATATCCATCACGTACCATCTTTCTTACGCACTAGCAACACCGGTGAGGAGTAAGGGCTGTAGCTCGATCGAATCACCCCGGTGTCAAGCATCTCTTTAACAATACTCTCGATCTCGTCCTTCGATAAGTGAGGATAGTGGTATGGTCACAAATTTACTAGAGATTTGCCTGGTAAAATAGAAATGCGGTGGTCATGCGGCCGGTTACGGGGCAGCCCGTGCGACTCCATGAAAACGTCCGTGAATTCATCCCGCAAGAGGGCAAGCTTAGGATCTGAAATTTATATATTCTCCCCCTTAGATGGCTACTGGATATACACTTTGTGCAAAACTTTCTCCATCCGTCGTATCGAAATTATGGAGATATGGCTCCCGTGCTTGCCTTGCAATGTGACTAGTCTCCCTTTACAATAGAATTTCATAATTAATTTAGAAAAATTTCAAGAGATGTCACCTATCATTGTGAACTAATCATCAATGGGTAGGAGGAAGAAATCAGCTACCACTTCTTGGTCTTGGAGGAGTAGTTTCACCCGTGAGCACCGTTGGTCATAATTAAAGATTCGGTCGTCAGCGACCTTTACATCAAACTCATTGCAACCTTCAATTCAAAGTGCCAAACATGCAGCAACCTTATTGTTGAGGAAGTTATTGGTGCTGCCTGTGTCAATGAGAATGGTGATGAGTTGCTATTTTAGAAGTCCTCCAAATTTCATCATCTGCAGGTTGGAATAGCCGACCAATGCGTGCAATGCGTAGTTGATCGGTTGGGACTCTTCCTCCATGGCTTCTTCTTTAGGTTCAAGGGCTTCTTCAAATGTTTCATTATCCTCATCCTTCACTAGTTCAATCATGAGGAGTCGGCCCTTTTTACAGTAATGTTCACGGCTCCACGGTTCATCGTAATGCTAACATAACTCCTTGGCCGATCATTCGCGAAGCTCGTCTCTTGTCAACTTTTTTAGTGCAGGGGCTTGGATGGCAGTAGAGGGGGCAGTAGGCCTCGGCATGGCTAGTCGGGAAGTGACCCTTGTCCTTCATATCTCGTGGTTCAATTTTTCTTCCTGGATATACACAAAGGAAATCGCTGCCATAAGAGTGTACGTTTGCCACACCTTTACTTCTCCTTGGATCTCCAACTTTAGGCCCTCCATAAAAGTACCTAAAAATTATTTCTCAGACTAATTCTTAGTTTGGTTAGATAAACACACAAGCTTTGTTTGGTATTCTTATATTATAGAGGTTTGACGAATCTTTGCTAATTGTCCGTCGATGTTATTGAAATCAGTTGATCGAAAGCGGTATAGTAGTCCTTCCTTGAATCGCTACCAAGAGAGTCCTCCATGGGTGTGCTTAAACTAATTAAATCACTTAATAGCATCTTCCTTGAGGTGGATGGCAATAATCTCCACCCATGTGGCATCGGCGGTTTGGTAGAATCGAAAATAGCACTCCGCGCGTGAGATCCACCCGATCGGGTCTCCTTCTTCCCATCTAGGGAAGTCACCCTTCATGTGTGGATTATTGAGATCAGAGGTGATGTGGTCATGTTCTTAAGGATCGTTTCACTAATCTGAAGTTTTTCCGTGTTGTGATTTTCTCGGGTTCGACAGTCGGCCAATGCTGAATTCGATAAAAAGGGATCACATCTTCTCTTCCATACGGTTTCCAAAGGCTTCAAGCTTTGCATCGATAGCCTCCTCTGATGCCATAGTATACACCTCTAGATCTATAATATTGAGATCTTTTTTCTGTTATCAGGTTAGTGGCATGGGAATTTTGAAGAAGGGGGTGGTCGGTTGGAAGGTGAATTGGTTTAGATGGAAGTTGGTTGTGGTTTAGGGCAGATTCGAGGCTGCGGTTTAGGGCAGATTTGGGGCTATAGTTTTATGGAGCTTAGGTTACGAATTGGTGTGGTTTTAGGGCTATGATAGTAGTAGATGAAGGTTAGAAAAATAAATTTTAGATCTGGGATATATGGCAGCAAAGGTAGGTGTCTCGGTAAGGAAAGTTTTCTAAAAAGGTAAGTGGATCGACAAGGAAGTAGGTTGATTTGGGTGGCTAATTTAGGGGCTATTTGGATTCAGTTTAGGGTAATATTTATAAGAGTTTTTAGTGAGGATGATAGGGTTTGGTGATGAGGAAAGGAGAGTCCAAAATCCTATAAAAAATAGCACTCAAATCTGATAGAATTCGATGAAAAGAAGTGCTACGATGTGCTGTCCTATTGAACCAGTTTTTACGTCAAAGAAATGATGATTTCTCAATATAAATTCTAAGGGAAAGTTTAAGAAAATTATGCAGAAACCCTTGGTTTAGATGTTGTCAATACCAATAGGAATTTTGATGAAATTTTGGCAGCATAACGGTAGGAAAATAGGGCAAAAAATACAAGGCTGATTCCTTCATCATAAAATTTTAGAACTGCGTAATAGTGAAAGATCATACAAGAAAATGGTTCCAGAATGAGTTCTTTTGTGAAATCAAATCTAGATGAAAGCTAACTTGATCATAAGAATTATGTAAAGATTTCAGCCAAAAAGGATGAACAAAAGTTCAGTTTCAAGAGGCCAGTCGACGGAAGGCAGATGCTGCATTGTAAAATTTTAGTACTATGCAATAAAGAATCAAAGTGCTATAAGTCCAGATCCAGAAGGAGTTTTTTCATGAGATCAGTCTTAAATGAAAGCTAAGATGATCTATGAAATTATCTAAAAGTTTCAGCCAAAAAGGATGACTAAAAGTTTAGTTTCAAGAAGCAACAATCGGCTAAAAATTTTTACAGTGTTTCACCTTTGCAACGATGATAACGTTTGCAATGGTAAAACAATTGCAGTAAGAAAACTTCTCCCACATATAATATGAAGGATCTTATAGTATTGAAGAGGCGTGGGTTATAAAAATATACCAGAATTCCAAATCAAATGCAGGGGCAGCGGCAGATTGATTTGATCTGCGGCTGGGGTGGAAGGTGGAGGTGCATGTCGCAGTAATTATGGGAATTGCTTGGGAAGGTGGAGGTGTGGATGATGGCTATAGGGGCAGCAAGATCGCTACTTTGATACTAGATGATAAGATCCTTGAGGGGGATCAACCCTTGAAATGCTATAGGAGTTCCTCTCTCCTAGACTCGGCACAAAGGCTGAATTAAAGATAGTAATTGCTTGATTAAAAGAGGGGGGCAGCTACATCTTAAATAGGGATCAAAGTCCTAGCCTAAGAGGGCACTTATCTAAGTAAAATTATCCTTTTACCCCTCTTATAGCCATCATGCTTTAATAGAAACAAGGGGCGGCTAGGTTGGCTCTATAAGATAGGAGTGGCTTTATTATGATCTAACAAGGTTTTTATTGACTAGTACTAAGAAAATTAGGACTTAACCCTGCTAGAGTTCTATCACAATGGCGACTTGAAGCAGCATGACATATCAAAGTTCGACTATTCAATAACAATGACTGAGAGTGGTTGTGAGCCAAGAGGCATGTTATAGCTAGAGCTAGAAAATTAAAGATTGAGCAAAAGTGAGGAGATATAGCATCTACAAAGGCTTCAACGAGGACATTAAATAAGTAGGAGAGAATGTAACAGACAAAACTATAAATGAGATGTTTAATGTAATGTTCATGTATATCTATATTTTTTGATTTTGTTCATGCTTTACACAACATGTAGAGGGCTTGTAATAGGCTTGGCAGCCTCATTTTGGTTAGCTTTACTAGTCGTTTTAGACTTATAAATGTAGATTGTGTGTAGTCATCATATGGATACAAAATTGCTAAGAAATAAGCCATCCAAACAGCTAATTTGGGAATTTTCTAACCCTATAGAGTGGATAGAGTGTCAGCTAGTATAACATCTAAGAGCTGCCCAGGTGGCACATGTCTAGATGGGTTTTAGGATAATTTCTAGGGCTAGTTTGCTACCTTATTCTGTAATAGTATCAAGTGGGCACTTGTGAGGAGTTTGGGCCGCAATGGACCTATGCCCCATGATCATTTAAAGCTTGTGAAGTCTATGTTTGTTATTTGCATTGCTTGTCAAATGTTTGCTTAAATGGTTACTTGTAGATCCTAAGTTTAATATTTTTTTCTAACTCGCCTTCTCTTTTATAGGTACTTAAGGAACCAAAAGAGGTTTTGAGGAAGCTGACCCTTTGTAGACAGATACACAAGAGTGCCTCATAGCTTAGACAAAATTAGTTAGGTCCGTGACACAATGTAGCCCATCGGCTTGAAGGGAAAAGAAAAAAGGATGCATGCAGCTTGGGCAAAGATGAACCTCTCATTCGCTTGAGTTATAGATGTTGGGAAACCCGACCCCCTCCGCTACCCAAGGTGTGGTAGTTAAGAAACCTGACTCCCTCCTCCCTAGAGGTATGACAATCGGGAAGAAATGACCCCCTACCCTGCCCGAGGTGTGACAGTTAGGAAACCTAAATAGGTTAGAAAGAAATGACTCCCTCCTCCACCTAAGGCACAATAGTAGGGAAACTAGATTAGGTTATCCCTAAAAAAATCAGATCCAAAGGAAAGGATGAAGGAGGTCAGATGTCCTCCTCTCTAACGGTATCTACACGGTGGATATGGCGATGGAGCTCCTCAGATCGCTATAGGATCTCCCTCTCCACGTATAGCATACAAGAGCTGTTAGCCAAGGAGGAGAAGAGGATGAGGAGAATAGCAGGGGCTACCACCAGAAGCTTTAGCCTATAAACCCTTTAGCCTCCTATTTATAAAGCTCTCTATTAACTTAACCCTAATGCATCCTGCCTTATTGAGTATTGGAAATCTATCCAACTTCCCAAACCTCTTTGATTTGTGGATCACTATCCAATAATCTTTTATTGTATCTTATCCATAGGATCCAATAATACAAGGTCTCATTGGATATCCAATAAAATAATTGCTATATATATATATCTTATATTTGAATCTCTACTCATTGTAATATCCACCATATGTGTGTGATCCTCTCAACTTAATACTTAGCTGGTCGTGAGTTACACTTGTCAGAACTCCTTCCAACTCAGAACTCTTAACTTAGTGAATTAGTATCTTATAATAATTCACTCAACTTATCGACTATAGATGTATTGGGCCACTAGGCCAAAGTCCCCACATGGTATGGGGGGGGATCTAATATTAGACTTATCAGTCCATAGTTATCGTGTATCTATAGTCCCTCATCCATCTAATATCCTAGAGATCATACATCGAGCATGGTACTGTCAGGCCTCATATAGAATATAAGTCTTCCTCTAATTAGATTCTCTTGGAGAACTCATTCTCACTCAATCCGAACAACCTTAGTCAAGGATTTGCCTGAGCAAGAATATACGAGATATTCCTCTAATGATACCAAGAATTGACGATTCTTTATTGAGACTCAATTGTCTTTGTAAGGTTGGTTACCAATACTAATAACCAAATGTATTAGATCTAAAACTTTCAGACCTATAAGTTTGGCATAAATGAAAGGAGTACTCAAACAAGACATTCTTGGTGAACTCATCCTCTAATGTGCACCTGTATTATAACTTTAGTGTCCCCATATAAACGGCTATGAGACCAGTCGCCTCCATCATATAGATGGGTATATGATATACGGGTTTGTCCGATTTTCTCGATACCCCACTCGAGTAATCTATGACTCAGATTATTTAGGATCTGTGTTTAAAGATAAATTAGTCTCATTATTATGATCTCATCATGATCCAATTCTCACACTTGTACTATACCCTTACTATCCCCACATGAACAACTTTGAGACTAGTTGCCTCCATTATATGGACGAGTATATAGTATACCGATCTATCCGATTATCTCAATACTCTTTTCGAGTAACCTATGACCAAGATTATTTAGAATCTATGTTTAAAGGTGAGTTGGTCTCATTATTATAATCTCATCATGATCCAATTCTCATTTCATAGATCCAAGGACATCACAATATATGCAACAGGCAACATAAAGTGAGAAAAAAATATCAATAATATTAATATACAGAAACACTATAATCATGTCACATGTGTCATCACTCATGTGATTGGCTTGTAGGGCACCTATAACCAACAATCTCTCACTTGACCTAAAGTCAATCACCTATGTGTCTGATCCCCATAAGGCCCCTATGATACTTAAATACAATCTTTGACAATAGCTTCGTTAGTGGATCTATAATGTTATCTTTAATTGTAACTATTTCTATTGCTACATCTCTACGGGCTATGATGTCTTTGATTAGGTGGAACCTCCTCAGAACATGCTTCTGATGTGGCTTGGGTTTCTTTGTTCGATCAATCGTCTCATTATTGTCATAATATGAAGGAATCAACTCCTCAATGAACTTCTTCATCCAAACTCCCTCCTTTGCTGCTTTTATCGTAGTATTATATTCTGCCTCCTTTACTTGGAACTCTTCCAACTTACTACTTCTCCATTTTGGGTTAAGACATATTTTGAGTTTGACTTGCTATCATCAACATCAGACTGGAAACTTAAGTTCGTGTATCCCTCGACCTAGAGGCTATCTCCTTTGTATACTAGTAAAAGATTCTTAGCCCTTCTTAAGTACTTAAAGATGCACTTTATTGCCTTCAAGTATTCTAAACCTAGATCTGCCTGATACCTGTTCGTGACACTAGAGTATACGTTATATCATGCCTAGTACATAACATAGCATATATGATAGACCCTATCCCAGAAGCATATGATATTCTATCAATGTCTGTGCTTTCTTCACGAGTTTTGGGGATATACTCCTAGAAAGTGATATTCCATGTCTCATCGGTATGAGACCTATCTTAAAATTTTTTATGTCAAACCTTTTGACAATGGAATATATATACCTAGATTGGGATAAGCCAAGCATTTTCTTAGATCTATATCTATAGATCCAAATCCCCAAAATGTAGGATGTTGTTATGCCCCTCGAATTATCGCATTCGAGAGGGTTGACCTTGTCTTATAATTGATAACATTATAATTTAATAACAATCTAAATCCAGGATCCAAACTAACATTTGAGAATACTGAAAAAATATTCAAACATCCAAAATTCACAGCCATAAAACCTATGTAGTTTATAATCATACATCACATCACTCAAAGATTCATAAATCTAAGCTAACTTAACATAACAATAACCACATCATAAAATCCACAAGAGTGAGAATCTATATGATCACAAAACTAATCATTTACCACAAATTTATCTCATTATAGACTAAATTTAACATTCCAAAATAACTCTAAACGTGAGAGGTCATTTAAAACTTTTTCATGATACATCAATCAGATTCATCGATAACATTTCATTATATACAAAATATACTTAAAACAAAAACTACAACGATATCAACCAACAAAAACTTGCCCAAAATCTTAAAAGCTTTCCATTGCCTCAGCCCAAACTTAACATTAAGCTAACTTGAAATATATATATATATATAATAAAGGTGTGAGCTATAAAGCCCATCAAGCGTCTAATATATCCAAGACAAGAGTGGATGGCTTCAAATAAGCCTAGTATCAAGATATAAAGTAGAGATATAAGAATCCATGGATATCAGCTCATTAGGTATAAAATTTCAAATATCATTTCATTCAAAATGTATTTATACAAAGTAATTGGAGCATATCAAAGGAATATAGGACATTTCGGAACATATCAATGGCAAATGAAACATTTCAGAACATATCAATAGAGTGTGAAATGTTTTCGGAACATATCAATAGCAAATAAAAATTTTTGAAACATATCAATGACGTATGAAATGTTTCAGAACATATTAATAGCAAATGAAATATTTTAGAACATATCAATGATAAATTAAAACATTACGAAGCATGTCAAAAATATAAATATGTTTCGAAGCATATCAATTATGTATGAATAATCTTAAAGCTTATCAAATGAACGAATAAGGAATATAAACTCAAATATCTTATCAGACATCACATTCATTTCATTCTTATCTAAAGCGTACATATAACTCAAAAGCAATGCTTTGGGTATCATATAAAATACATAGAGGGTGAAGTGAGATACATATAGAATATGGTCCATCCATTTCTAGATGACCACTAGACAGAAGTTTCTCACATCTGGGAGCTCCATCGACCCATATTTAGGTGAAGTTAGAGGAGGCCGGTAGAGCATCGTGGGCCTTAAGCATAACTCCCTTTACCATTTCTAGCAAAGGTTTACATTATCCCACAAACACCAAAGTATAAAATGATATGAGCAATAAATTTGGCATATATTAGAAGTACATGTGGAACAACAAAGTGCTAATATGAAGCATTACGATATAAACATAAACATTCATAATATGCATTCAGATAGGCAAGGAATAAAGAACAAGAGTACATAAGAATTCAAAACAATAATATAAGGCTCAATTGAAGAAATGACTTTAGTTGGATTATAAATAGAATATGATCTGATATCATATCAATAACATAGATGATGAAGTGGGATTAAGCAGAATATGATCCATCCATTTTTAGATGACCATCAGACAGAAGTAGAGCATCGCGGGATCTAAGCATAACTCACTTTATCATTTCCAACAAAAGGTTCACATTATCCCATAAACACCAGAGTATAAAAGGATATGTGAAGAATGAAATTGGTATGCATCGGAAGCATATGCGAAACAATGAATCATGCATGCACCTATACGAAATAAATGACACAACATCTACTAACAAAAATATATTTAGATATAAAAGAAATTAAGGATAGGAGCATGAAAGAAGTTAAAGCAATTATATAAAGCTCAATTAAAGAAAGAACTCTAGAATAAATCCAATTTTCAAATGGATGAAGCAATAATAGGCAAAATTGACACAATCCCTATTCTGGTAGAATTAAGGATTGCATAAATTATCTAAACAATCAAATATGCTCTAAATTACTCAAAAAGAATATCATTAGAAAGATAAATCAATCTACTTTTAGATAAAATAAGTTTCATACAAATTGAAGTTTGTAACAAAAAGTTACAAATGATTTGGTAACCAAAGGTCAGGGAACATAATCTCTATTTCATAGAAATCTATAGGATCAAAATCAATAGATGACTGGGTAAGTATTCGTATTCCAAATCAATCAATCTGGGTATCCAAAGAAAGATATTAGTGTCTAGTTTTCAACACAATATGTTTTGCTTAAATCAGAGTTCCCAACATGAAGTTATAGATAGTTTAGTATCTAAAGATCAGAAGTTACAATCTTTGTTTTACAAATTTTGTAGAATCAATTTAAACATATATTTAGGTAGGCTATTATATTCCAAATTTCTCAATCTTGGTTTCAAAAGAAAGATCTATAAGTCTTTTTCAAATAAACTTGGTTTTGTCTAAATTAAAAGTCAGTACAAAAAGTTATAGCTAGAAAAATACAAAAAGGCCAAAGTCTCAAAATTTTTTGAAATTCAGAATTCTGTAACCAACAAGAGAGATTTCGGATTGCAAGGCTTGATTTATTCTAAAATTTTCATAATCAAGATAAAAATAAATATAAATTTTTAAAATAAAAAGGATAGAACACTTGACTTTCAAGCTTTTATTCCTAAATGTATGGATTTGATCAAAATCCCTAAACCCCCAAATCTATTCTTCTCCTCTTCCTTATCTTCTTCTTCTCCTTTTTTTTTCTTCCACTTTTATTCACCGACTCAGGTTCCCTAAGGGAGAAGGAAGAGATGCAGAGGTGGTGGGATTTGATATTTTGTATATTTTGTACTTTAGTTCATGTATTATTAATATTTATGATTAGGTCCTTTAGTTTTACAAATAGGTCCTCAAATTTTATAACTAGATCTTATAAACAACTCAAAATAGATTTCTTACCTTACAAATAAGTTTTTAAATTTTATTTTTTTTAATTTTAAAAATGAGGGATGTTACATATGCATCCCCTAAGTCCATGGAAAAGTTTCTAGATAACCAAGACTTAACTGTAGAGAGCATTCTGATATCATTCCCAATGATCAGGATGTCATCCACATATAATATCAATAAGGTGATAGCACTCCCACTTACCTTCTTATACATATAAGGCTCATGTTCATTCTTAACGAAGTCATAAGATCTGATTGCCTCATGAAATCTTATATTCCAATTTTGAGAAGCTTGCTTCAGTCCAAAGATGGACCTGAGCAACTTACATACCTTATCTGGACTCTCCTTGGACATAAATCCCTTAGGGTTATCATATACACTACTCCTCGAGGTTACTGTTGAGGAATGTGAGTTTCACGTCGATCTGCTAAATCTCATAGCCAATGTGCTACAATAGCTTAAAGAATTTTTATGGATTTTAGAATGGCTACGAGTGATAAGGTTTCGTTATAATTAACTCCTTTCTTTTGACGATGATACCCTTTGACCACTAGCCTTGCCTTATAAGCCTCCACTTGTCCATCTACTCCGATCTTCATCTTGAAGATCCATTTGCAATCGATGGGTATGATACCCTCATGTGCATCATCAATATCTAAAACCTTGTTGAAGTACATGGAATCCATCTCAGAATTCATGACTTCTTGCTGTTAGGATCAATTGGCACTAAGAGGAGGGGGGGGTGAATTAGTGCAAGCTAAGATTTTTCTTTCTAAAGCAAAAGCTTTTCGAACAAGATAGAATAGGAAATCCAAAGCTTTTAATTTTTAATAAAATAAGTGAGTGATTAAAAGTAAGAAGCCAAAAAGATAATCACGTTTAAGGAAAAAAAATTATCGTCTTGCTTTCAAGGAGTTTAGTTAAGTTGGAAGCATCAATTCAATAATATTCAAGCAATGCAAATATGAAACACTTACAATTTTATAGTGGTTCGACGCCAATGATCTATGTATACTTCCGAGTCCTCCTTCTTGAGGTACACTGGCATCCACTACTAATCTTCTTTGGATGAAGATCAAACCCTTACAGTTGCTTACAAGAGAGACTTAAGAAGTTACTATCTCTAAGCTCTCTCCCTTCCCTTTTCCTTTTCTCACAAATCACACATACTTTTCTTTTCATAGAATTAATTGGCCAAAAGAGTTGTTGGTAAATGTAAGAATATTTGGATATTTATAGACCCCAAGTAGCTTAAGATTTTTGGAGCCAAAAATCTAACATATCTAAAAAAACTAGGTACAAATGGTTTACCCACCATTCTGGGTAGTTTACCTGCTGCCAACCATTTGCCGCTGCCCGTAATCTGTGGTACAAGTGGTCCAACCGCCATCTAGGTGGTTTACCTGCCGACACCTGCTGGCCACTACCCAGATTCTATGGTATAAGTGGTCTAACCGTCGCTCACTGGCGGTTTACCCACCAGAATTCCCATAAAAGTGGTTCCCTCTACTTTTCGAATTTCGGGTTGACTTTTACATTGACCAACTGATTGAGCTCAACGTAGGCTCAACCAAACCCAATAGTGGATCTGGTTGTCTCATTGAGTTAATTTGGATTCCTTCCAAATCTAACTCAATTAGGACTCTAACTTCTAACTATGACTTAATAATTACAACACTTAATGATCAATTAAGCCTAATTAAGACCTAACTCCTGCATACTTCGACAATCTTGCGGTAAGTCCTTCGGTCTTCTTCCCGGCGATCTCCCTTCGTGTTCCCAGCAAGCTTCCTGATTCCTTCACTGAATCTCCTAGCGAACTTCCGGCGAGATCCCACCGCATCGTTTGAACTCGGCCCGATGCTTAGGCAGTATCTTGGCCCATCATCTGGTTGTAGCTTCATTGATCCTGCCATAGTTAGACCTGTAATATTTCTTCTAACACATATGTTAGATCAACAAACATCAATTGATTTCATCATCAAAATATAAGATTCAACCATCTCCCCCTTTTTGATGTGACAATCAATTGATTATGAGAGTTAATTCTTACTCCCCCTAAATTTATACTATCAAATATAAGACTTAAATTCAAGAGTCACATTCTCTTGAATTCAATTAAATCAAAGTAATAAGCATTTCAAATATTTAACGTTTCAAGTATAACAAAGATTACTTTTTAAACTTTTCAACTTATCAAGAATTTTCAAGGATTGTCATGAAGTTGAAAATATTTGAAAATTTTTCTTCAAATCATCAAGCATAGAAAATTTTCAAATCAATAAGCATATAATATTTTCAAGTCATAGAGTATGAAAGATTTTCAAGTCATTGAGCATATAAATTTTTCAAGTCATAGAGCATAGAAAATTTCAAGTCATAGAGCATAGAAGATTTTCAAATCATTGAGCATAGAAAATTTTCCAATCATAAAGCATAGAAAAATTTCAAGTCATTAAGCATACCTTTCTAAATAAATTTAATATATTTGAGAATTAATCTCTAGTCATCAACCATACATTTCTCAATAAATTTAATATATTTGAAAATTAATCTCTAGTCATCAACCATACCTTTCTCCCCCTTTGTCATTAAAAAAAAAAAGGTAAAGGGTGAGGTTAAACTTTTTAGCAAATGAGTTTTTATTCTCCCCTTTGTAAAATACAACAAATGAATTTTCTTTCTCTTATAAATCAAGAAGGAAAAGGAATAGAGGAGGAGTTTTAAAACAACGTCAAATGTAGCTCTCAATGTAAAATGAATTTTTTTAGAAGATTCAAAAATCTAAGACATAAATAAAGAAAAGTGCTACTTATGTATTTAAAACATCATGTAATTCTTTTTGTAAGTAAACATCACTTGAATTAATCACAAAGATAAATAGATTAATTTTATAAATTAGTATGATTTAGCATTCCAAGTTCCATTCTTAGAAAATCATATTGCTCTTCATTAAAGGGTTTTGTAAAGATTTCCTATAATTGATGCTTAGAGTCAATAAATTCCAATGAGATATCTTGACAATTTACATGATCACTTATAAAATAATGTCTAATATCAATATATTTCGTTATTGAGTGTTGAATAGGATTTTTGGTTACACAAATAGCACTTGTATTATCACATTTTATAGGAATATTTTTTAATTTTAATCCATAGTCTTCTAGTGTGTTTCTTATCCAAATGATTTGGGCACAACATGCACTAGCTGCAATGTATTCTGCTTCCATAGTAGATAAAGCTACTAAATTTTATTTCTTGAAAGTCCACAAAACAAGTGCATGCCCCAAAAATTGACATGTTCCAATAGTATTTTTTTTATCTATTCTACATCCACCAAAATTAGCATTAGAATAGGCAATCAAGTTAAAGTTTTTTGTTTTGGATACCATAAACCTAATTTAGATGTCCCTTTTAAGTATGTAAAGATTTGCTTAACCGCTTTTAAATGAAAAAGTTTTGGGTTAGATTGATATCTTACACATAATCCAATACTAAATATTATGTCAGGTCTAGTTGCAGTTAAGTATAGTAAACTTCCTATCATATCTCTAAGTTTTTTGATCAAAGTTTTCACCTTTATTATCTATGTCCAACTTAGTAGTGGTGCTCATGGGAGTGTTTAATGCCTTAGCATTTTCCAACCCAAATCTTTTTATCAAGTTTAGAGTGTATTTAGATTTACAAATAAAAATACCATCAATTAGTTGTTTTATTTTTAATCCTAGAAAGAATGTTAACTCACCCATTATACTCATTTCAAACTCTTGGCTCATTTTTTTAGTAAATGGCTCACATAAATATTCATTTGTGGATCCAAAAATGATATTGTCAATATAAATTTGAATAACAAGAATATAATTTTTAAAATACTTAAAAAATAAAATGGTATCAACCTTACCTTTAGAAAAATTATTTAAAATGAGAAAAGAACTAAGTATTTCATACTAAGCCCGAGGGGCTTGTTTCAATCCACAAAGAGCTTTTGTAAGTTTGAAAATATGATTATAAGGAAGATTATTTTCAAAATTTGGGGATTGTTCAACATATACTTTTTCGGAAATAAAAATATTTAGAAAAGTACTTTTAACATCCATTTAAAATAGTTTAAAATTTTTGAAGGAAGCAAAGGCAAGGAGCATCCTTGTGGCTTCAAGTCTAGCCACGGGAGTGAAGGTTTCATCATAACCGATTCCTTCTTCTTGGTTGAAACCTTTAGCCACTAATCTAGCCTTGTTTCTAACCATGATACCATTTTTGTTTTGCTTGTTTATAAATACCCATTTAGTACCAATTACTAAATAGTCATTAGGTCTAGGAACAAGCTCTCATACTTCATTTCTTTCAAATTGATTAAGCTTTTCATGCATTGCATTAACCCAAGAATCATCTCTTAGGGCTTCATCAATGCATTTTGGCTCGATTTGAGAAAGAAATGTGGCATTTGCATAAAAATCTTTAAAAGAAGACCGAGTTTGAATTACTTTTGTTGTTTCTCATATTATAAGCTCCTTAGGATGATCATTCACATACTTCGATTCCTTGGGTAAGGCATTGTAAGTAGATACATCCAAGTTGCTTTTAAGAGTATTATCATTTAAATTCACAATATCAAGATCAATATCATCATCAAAATCAATCTTTTTAAATTCGAAAAACTCATTAAAGACAATATGAATGGATTCTTCTATTACTAATGTTCTATTATTAAAGACACAATAAGTTTTTGAAATAGAAAAGTAACCAAGAAAAATGCCTTCATTAGATTTTGCATCAAATTTACCTAAAGCTTTCTTTTCATTCAAAATAAAACATTTGCATCCAAATATTTTAAAATAAGAAATATTGGGCTTTTTGCCATTCCATAATTCACAAGGAGTTTTAGTGATTAATGGTCTTACAAAAACCCTATTTAAAACATAGCATGTCGTATGAACGGCTTTGGCCCAAAAACATTTAGATAATCTATGTTAATTCAACATTGTTCTAGCTATTTCTTGTAAGCCCCTATTTCTTTTTTTCTACAACTCCATTTTGCTATGGATTTCATAGAGTAAAAAAAATATGAATATACCCATTTGAATCATAAAAATTTTGAAATCTTTATTTTGAAATTCTCCACCATGATCACTTCGTATTAAAGAGATCATGCATTCTTTTTCATTTTGAACAATTTTACAAAACTTTTCAAAACATTTAAATGTATCACTTTTTTGTGCTAGGAAATAGGTCCAAGTGTATCTACTAAAGTCATCTACTAAAACAAATATATATTTGCTACCTCTTAAACTTATAATATCAATTGGTCCAAATAGAATTAATTGGAGTGGTCTAGAGGTGCTAATTTGATTTTTTTTAACTTAAAGCTACTCTTAACTTGTTTTCCTAATTGACAAGTGTCATATACTTTGTCTTTAATAAACTTAAGATTAGGTAAACCTCTCACTAGTTCCTTAGTAGAGATTTTATTTAAGAGTTTCATACTAGCATGACCTAGTCTTTTATGCCAAATCCAAGTATCATCATTCAAAGCCGAAAAATAAGTTTTATTACAAATTTTTTTAATATCTATAGTATATATATTATTATTTCTTAAAGCAATTAAAGATTTATTTTTATGTGACAACTCAATTATGCAAGTATTAGGTTGAAATTTAATCACATACCTTTTATCACATAATTGATTAATGCTAAACAAGTTATGTTTCAAGCCATCAACTAACAACACATCTTCAATCAAAAAGTTTGATGTGTTACCTATTGTTCCTTTTCTAATGATTTTACACTTGTTATTGTCTCCGAAGGTGGCAACTCCTTCACTTAAGCTAGAGAGCTTGGAAAAGTGAGATGAATATCCAGTCATATGCCTTGAGCATCCACTTTCAAGATACACCTAGCTTTAGTTTAGAGACAAACCTACAAGAAAGATATTTTCGGTTTAGGTACTCATTTTATGTTGGGTCCTTCATAAAGATTTTTATCTTTCTTTTCTAATCGATTTTCATTATATAGAGTTTTCTTTGGAACCCACACAAGGTAATGTGGTGTATGTTTTTTAAAAAGGTATTTGTTTGCCTTATGTCCTAATTTGCCACAAAAATTACACTTAACTCTTAGTGGCACATTCAATGTAGATCCTCTTACAAATATGGTTGGCCTTTGTTGAATATTTTCAGCAAAGCCTATGCCATGTCTATTATTATTATGACCCTTATTGGCAAAGATTATATTTAGGGAGTTATTTCCTATCTCAAAATTTTCTAATATAGTTTTAAGCATACAATTATCTACTTTAACATTATCCAGCATATCGCATTTTGTACATGGTTTAGTTGAAGCTAAGGAGTCATGCATTTCATTAAATCTTTTAACAATTAAATCATAATCAACTTTAAACAGTTTAAAGGACTTGCTAAGTTTCTTAAACTCATTAAATAAATCATTAAACATGCTTGATAATTCTGAAAATGAAAAATCTAAAGACTCACTAACCTCATCTTCAAATGTCACTAAGACATAGTTAGCCACCTCTTCTTTGGATTGGTCTTCATCCTCGGAGGAACTTGAATCATCCCAAGTGGTGCAGAGTGCCTTCCTTTTTAGCATCAATTTCTTCTTCAGTTAAGGATATTTACTTTTGAAGTGTCTTGGTTTTTTATATTCATAGCAAAAAATGTTATCTTTCTTTGGTTCCTTTTTGTTTTTATAGTTTTTGTTCCTTTTTATAATTTTTTTAAATTTTCTTCACAGAAGTGCAATGTCATGGTCTTCATCACTCGAGGTTTCACTCGAGTAGTCATTTATTGTTCGAAGTGCTACATCTTTCTTATTCTTTGGAAGGGGTTCATCAAGCTTATCATGAGCTTTATAATTTAGTTCATAAGTCATAAGGGAGCCCATCAATTCTTCAAATGGCAGGTTATTCAAATCTTTGGCCTCTTGAATAGCGGTTACTTTAGGATCCTAATTTTTAGGCAAAGATCGTAAAATCTTACTCACAAGTTTGAAATTCAAAAAATATTTTCTAAGTACTTTAAGTCCATTGATGACATCCGTGAAACGGGTATACATGTCTCCAATAGACTCGCTTGGTTTCATTCGAACTCATAGTTATGAACTAGAATATTTATCTTTGATTCTTTTACTCTACTAGTCCCCTCGTGTGTGATTTGTAGTGTGTGCCAAATATTGAAAGTCGATTCGTAAATAGAAACACGATTAAACTTATTTTTATCAAGTGCATAAAATAAGACATTCAGAGCCTTTGCATTTAGAGAAAAATTCTTCCTTTCCAAATCATTTAACTCATTCATTGGTTTGGAAGATTTTTCAAATCCGTTCTTAACTATATTCCATAATTCCAAGTCCAAAGAGATGAGAAAAATACGCATCCATGTTTTCAAATCTGTGTAATCCGTCCCATCGAACATGGGTGGATATGAAATGGAATATCCCTCATTCATGCCAAAATAAGTTATTTACTCAAGTGGGTGTTAATCTAAAGAATAATAACCTTGCTCTCATACTAATTGTTAGGATCAACCAAACCCAGTAGTGGATCTGGTTATCTCATTGAGTTGATTTGGATTCCTTCCAAATCTAATTCAATTAGGACTCTAATTTCTAACTACGGCTTAATGATTACAACACTTAATGATCAATAACTCCTGCATACTCTAGCAACCTCCAGCAATCTTGTGGCAAGTCCTTCGGTCTTCTTCCGATGATCCCCCTTTACGTTCCCAGCGAGCTTCCTGATTCCTTCGGTAAATTTCCTAGCGAACTTCCAACAAGATCCCATCACATCATTCGAACTAAGCCCGATGCCTAGGTTGTATCTTGGCCCATCATCTGGTTGTAGCTTCATTGATCCTGCCATAGTTAGACCTACAATATTTCTTTTAACACATATGTTAGATCAACACACATCAATTGATCTTATCATCAAAATTTGAAATTCAACACTTGCCACTTCCCAAAGTGTATAATAGCCTCCTCATAGGTCTGAGGATCAACATCCTAAGTATTATCTTCATTGATATGTCCCACATATTTTTAAAGAGGGTGGGATACTTTGTCAGACCTATGTAAAGTTGAAACTTGTGTACTATGTACTTAGCAAACTCGGCCTCCGGAGTTGTGGTTGAGCTAGGTTCTCTAACCTTGCTCAACTTTATCATACTCTCACTGTTTCCACCAAGAATGTGTTCCTTCTCAAGAAACACTACCCTCTTTGTAACAAAGACTTTTTGGTCCTGAAGATGACAGAAATAGTGCCCACAAGTTACCTTGGAGTATCCCATGAACTTACATTGCTCCATCCTTAATTTGAACTTGTAGGGGTTGTGTCTTCTAATATGGGCAAGATAGCCTTAAATCTTAACAACCTTAAGATCAAGCTTCTTTCCTTTTCATACCTCATATGGTGTAGACACTACCAACCTCGATGAAACTCTGTTCAAAAGATAAGCTACAGTCTTCAGGTTATACCCTTAGAATGAGACGGGTAGGTCGGTAAAACTCATTATGGATTGCACCATGTCTAACAATGTGTGATTCCTCCTTTTTGATACACTATTGAGCTAAGGTATATAAGGAGATGTTCATTGGGATAGATCTCATAGTCCTTGAGAAAATGGGTGAACTCTGCACTCAAGTATTCTCCTCCTCAATCTGATCAAAGAGTCTTAATACTCTTTCCAATTTGGTTCTCTACTTCATTCTTGTATTCCTTGAATTTCTCGAAGGCTTTAGACTTGTATTTCATCAAGTACACATGTCCATACCTAGAGAGATCATTAGTGAAAGTAATAAAATAGGAGTAACCACCTATAGCCTGAGTCGATATGAGACCATACACATCGCTATATATAAGTTCCAATAACTCAGTGGCTTTCTCTCCAGTTCCACTAAATGAAGAGCTGGTTAACTTTCCATGAAGGCAATGTTTGCAAGTGATAGGACTCCAGCAGGGTTGAGTCCTAATCACTTAAAAGTAATCAATAAGAACCTTGTGAGATTGTAATAAGACCCCACCAAGTCACTTCTATCCTATAAAGAAGTATGGCTAGGGTTTATTTTGGGACCTTAGGGCTTAGTAGCTATCACCCCCTTTACTGGGCTAGTCGGCTAGGGTTTCCCCCTGCTTAGGTTGGCTATAGAGCCAACCTAGCCACCACTTGTTCCCTCTAAAGTAGGTAGGCTATAGAAGGGACAAAAGGATAATTTTAGTTAGGCAAGCACCCCATGGGCTAGGGTTTGTAACCCTATATAATGATGTAGCCGTCCTCTCTTTTTTATCAAGTAATTATCATCTTTTATTCAGCCTTTGTGTCGAGTCTAAGAGGGAGGAACCCCTATAGCATTCTAAGGATTGATCCCCTTAGCAATCAAAACCTATAGGGCTCCTCCTGGGGTTCTATCATCTGGTATCAAGGTCACGTTCCTGCTACCTTGTAGCCATCTCAGCTGCCTCCACCTTCCCAAGCAATTCTCACAATTGCTTTTGACGTCGCCTCCACCGTTGCCCACCAAGCTGCAGATCCATCAATCTGCTGCTATTCCTTGCATCAATAATATAAATCTAGTAAAAACCCTAAAGCCCACGCCTTTGTTATTGCTATTCCTTTATCTTATACATGGGTGAGGATTTTTCAAAAGTTTCCTTGCTACAAAATTTTATTGTCGCAAACGTTATCGAAGTCGAAGGTAAAATGCTGTAGAAATTTTTAGCCGACTATTGCCTCTTGAAACTAAACTTTTGTTCATCCTTTTTGGCCGAAATGTTTGCACAATCCAAGGATCAACTTGGCTTTCATTTGGGATTGATTTCTTAAAAAAATTCCTTTTGGAACTGATTTTCTTGTGTAATTTTTCACCAGCACGCAGTTCTCAAATTTTTACGATAAAGGATCTACCTTTCGTCTTTTGCCCTATTTCCCTACTATTATGCTGCCAAAATTTCGCCAAACTTTTTATTTGTATTTCCAACATCCAAACCAAGGGTTTCTGTATAATTTCCTTGAACTTTCCTTTGGAAATTATGTTGAGAAGTCATCATTTCTCTGACATAAAATCTATTTAGTAGGACTGCACATCATAACACTTTTTTTCGTCAAATTCTATCGGATTTAAGTGCTATTTTTTATAGGATTTTGGACTCACTTTTTCTTATCACCAAACCCTACCATCCTCACTAGAAAACTTTCAAAACCCTACCCTAAATCGAAACAAAATAGCCACCCAAATCATCCCTAAACTGTAGCCTACTCCCATCCAAACCGATTCACCTTCCAACTGGCCACCCCTTCTCCAAAATTCTCATGCCACTAACCTGACAACAAAAGAAAGATTTCAATATTACAGATCTAGAGGCATACACCATGGCATCAGAGGAGGCTATCAATGCCAAGTTTGAAGCCTTTGAAGGCCGTATGGAGGAGAAGATGCGATCCTTATTCGCCGAATTCAGCATTGGCCGACCATCAAGCCCGAGGAAGTCACACCATAGGGAGACTTTAGATCGGCAAGACAATCCTCAAAAACATGGATACATCACCTCTGATCCCAACAATCCATGCATGAAGGTTGGTTTCCCAAGATGGGAAGAAGGAGACCCGATCAGATGGATCTCGCGCGCGGAGTGCTATTTTCGGTTCTACCGAACTGTCGACACTACACGGGTGGAGATCACTACTATACACCTCGAGAGAGATACTATTCAATGGTTCAATTGATTTGAACATACCCATGGAGGACCCTTTTGGTAGTGGTTCAAGGAAGGACTACTAGACCACTTCGAACCAACCGATTTCGACAATATCGATGGATAATTGGCAAAGATTCATCAAACCTCTACAATACAAGAATACCAAATAAGGTTTGAGTGTTTATCTAACCAAACTGAGAATTGGTTTAAGAAATAACTTTTATTGAGGGCCTAAAGTGGGAGATCTGAGAAGAAGTAAAGGCACAACAACCATACACACTTATGGTGGTGATTTCCTTCGTGCGTATCCGGGAATAATGATTGAACCACGAGGTACGAAGGACAAGGGTCACTCCCTGACCAGCCATGCCGAGGCCTACTACCCGCTCTACTGCCACCAAGCCCCTGCACTAAAAAAATTGACAAGAGATGAGCTTCGCAAATGATCGACCAAGGGTTATGTTGGCATTGCGATGAACCATGGAGCCGCGAACATCGCTACAAAAAGGGCCAGCTCCTCGTGATTGAATTACTGGAGGATGGGGACAATGAAACATCTAAATAAGCCCTTGAACCTAAATAAAAAGCCATGGAGGAAGAGTCCCAACCAGCCGACTACGTAGTGCTCGTATTGGCCGACTGCTCTAACCTATAAACGATAAAAATTGGAGGACTTCTAAAATAGCAACCCATCACCATTCTCATTGACACGGGCAGCACAAATAAATTTCTCAATAGTAAGGTTGCTGCATGTTTGGTACTTTAAATCGAAAGTTGCAACAAGTTCGATGTAAAGGTCACCGACGGTCGAATCTTCAATTGCGACCAACAATTTCCGTGGGTGAAACTACTTCTCCAAGACCAAGAAGTGGTAGCTAATTTCTTCCTCCTACCCATTAATGATTATGAAACCATATTCAAGATTGAATGGCTCACAACATTAGGTGATATCTCCTGGAATTTTTCTAATTTAATCATAAAATTTTATTGTAAAGGGAGACAGGTCATGTTACGAAGCAAGCACGGGAGCCAAATTTCCACCGTTTCATCACAACGAATGGAGAAAGTTTTGCACAAAGCATATGGTGGATTTTTGATGCATATCTAGCAGGCATCTAAGGGAGAGAATATACAAAATTTAGATCTTAAGCTTGCCCTCTTGCTGGATGAATTCACAGACATTTTCACGGAGCCACACGAGCTGCCCCCTAATCGACGGTATGACCACTGTATTTCTATTCTGCCGAGCAAATCTCTAGCAAATTTGCATCCATATCACTACCCTCACTTGCAGAAGGACGAGATCGAGAACATCACTAAAGAGATGCTTGACACCGGGGTGATTTAACAGAGTTGTAGCCCTTATTCTTCACCGGTGTTGTTAGTGCGCAAGAAGGACGGTACATGGAGAATGTGCATTGATTATATGGTCTGAATGCTATCACCGTTAAGGATAAATATCCTATAGCAGTCATAGATAAGCTCTTGAATGAATTAAAAGGAGCCTGAGTCTTCATTAAATTGGATCTCCGTTCCGGTTATCATCATATTCGAGTTTGCACTAAAGATATTCTGAAAATTGCATTCTGCATGCATAACGGCCACTACGAGTTTCTGGTAATGCCTTTCGGACTTACGAATACTCCTACTTTCCCAAGCCTAATGAATGACATCTTCTAAAGTTTTTATGCAAGTTCGTATTTGTGTTCTTTGATGATATTCTCATTTATAGCCCTGCACTTGATATACATTTTCAGCACTTACGAACTATTCTAAAGATTCTTCGAAAGAATACTCTTTATGTTAAACAGTCAAAATGTAGCTTCTTATAGTGTAAAGTTGAGTATCTTTGGTGCATTATATCAGAGGATGGAGTAGTGGTAGACCCGACGAAGATCGAGGCCATGCAAGGATGGCCGAAACCTACAAACGTAAAATCGTTGCACGACTTCCTTGGACTCATGGGCTACTATCATAAATTTGTGAAAGATTACTACCCCGCTCACATCCCTACTAAAGAAAGGTTTCTTCTTGTGGTCGGAACAAGCTTCTATAGCCTTCAAATGACTCATGGCCGCCATGATGACGACGTCGGTCCTAACACTGCTTGATTTCAGTCGCACTTTTGTCATTGAGGTCGACGCATCAGGAGTTGGAATTAGGTCTATTCTTATGCAAGATGATCGACTCTAAATTTACGCTTAGGCTTCCCCCACACTCCATACGAGGTTTTTACAAGAGATACTAATTATTACCAAATTTAAAATATGGTTGGATACAGATCCATAATATGAAAGAGGAGTAAAACTAGAAGAATTGCAATTCATGCTCATGCCAGATTAGGCTCTCATCATCCTGAACCATACTAGAGGGCAGTCACCATTCCAAAAGAAAGATTGGCTATCATTAAAGACTAACCATATTATAGCATATGCAAAGAAGAAATGACCTCTCGATAAACTTTAGAATGGATGAAAAATTGAAGATCGAGTTTTTCTACACTTCCAACCCGATCAGCTGGAAACTCGAGCCTTAATGAAGTGGTCTCCCTATTTCTTTGGGCTTTGTAAAATTGGTGATCACATTGGGGCCCTAACCTGAAGATCAGATTCGTACACCACATCAAGATTACAATTGATTCGCCAGGTATCCCACCACAAATGGAAATTAAAAAAGACAACTTAGCCCAAATCCTTCCAACTAACACCCCAGCTAATGAGAAGGCCAAAGTTTAGTTGATGATAGCATGTGAATCATATGATTAGCTCATGGAACCCCAGCCTTGAGGACAAGGCTGATTTGAAGAGGATGAGTTTGATAGGACTCCAACAGTGTTGAGTCCTAATCACTTAGAAGTAATCAATAAGAACCTTGTGAGATCGTAATAAAATTCCACTTAGTCACTTCTATCCTATAAAGAAGTGTGATTAGGGTTTATTTTGGGGTCTTAGGATTTAGTGGTCGCTGCCCCCTTTACTGGGCTAGTCGGCTAGGGTTTCCCCCTGCTTAGGTCAGCTACAAAGCCAACCTAGCTACCACCTGTTCCCTTTAAGGCAGGTAGGCTATACAAGTGCAAAATGGTAATTTTAGTTAGGCAAGCACCCCATGGGCTAGGGTTTGCAACCCTATATAATGGTATAGCCGCCCCCTCTCTTTTATCAAGCAATTATCATCTTTTATTCAACCTTTGTGCCGAGTCTAAGAGGGAGGAACCCCTATAGCGTTCCAAAGGTTGATCCCCCTCAGCGATTAAAATCTATAGGGTTCCTTCTGAGGTTATATTAGTAAGTTACATATGACTCATAGTCGAATAGATCTAAGTATCTATCCTTCAACAACTTTTGAATTCTTCTCTCATGGATATGACCTAGCCTACTATGTCACAAGTATACATTGTTCACTATATATCATTTTCTTTTAGATGCACTTACATTCATGATTTGTGGAGCAATGTATAGCACAAACAAACCATTATGCAATATTCCTCTAGTGATGATCTTATCGTGTAGCATTAATGAATACATATTATTCTCAAAAACTAATTTATATCTACTAACTATCAAACATAAATGAAAATAATATTTTTGATAATAGAATGACATAATAACATGCATCTAATACAATAGTAGCTCCACTAGGCATATATAGGGTGACCTCGCCAAGAATAACTACAATAAGTCTTGCTCTATTACTTATCTTGAGGTTCATCTCATTTCTCACCAATCATCTAGGCCTTACCAAAATCTACAACGAATTACAGATATGATAAACACTTCCGGTATCCAATACCCATGTGTTACCATAAGAATCTAACAAATGGAGATTGATCATGAATGTACCTAAAGCTTCTCCAAGCTTTTATTTCGTCTTCTCTACCAGATACTATTTGCAGTTCCTCTTTCAACACTTGTCTTTGTAATAATGGAAGCACTCTCTATCGGGTCTTTCTTGGCAACCTTTGTCTTACCTAATTTGCCCTTACCCTTGTCCTTTTTAAGGGACTTATTAGGTTTCCTTTTCTTTTTGGTCTCACCAATATAGAAAATTGATTTCTCTTTCTTGATGATGCTCTCTATCTCCCTTAACATATTGTGGAGCTCAGGAAGAGTCACCACAAGCTTGTTTATATTAAAATTAATAATGAATTGAGAAAAAAAATTTGGTAAGGACTAAAGTATAAGATCAACACATAGGTTCTCATCTAGGATCATTCTTAGACCTGTGAGTTTCTCGATCTACTCAATCATCCTCAGGATATGATTCTGAACCGATGTCCCCTCTGTCATCCTAGCACAGAAGAGACTCTAGGATATCATATATCTTTGAGTTTTTCCTTGTTCCTCAAATAACTAATGAAGATGCAAAAAGATAGAATTGGCATCCATACTCTCATGTTACCTCTATAGCTCAAGAGTCATAGAGATCAACATATATCACTTAGCGAAAGTTGAATCGTCTATATATTTAAGACATATTTCTAATAAATGGAGATGTAGCATAAATAAATAATATACAAATTTTATAAAAAGTAAACAATTAAGACATGGACTTCTATCTTAATCTACTCTCACTAATTTTTTAGCGAGTCATATGATACTCTCATCACGTGAAATGGAAGTCTCCGGCAGACTTCTAGCGAGGATCGAGATCTAATCGACATTGTAGTGTAACCTCAAGGGACTCGACCAATCATATTAAGCCCAAAAAGGTAGGCAACTCTTGCTAATCATAACTCCTTATGATTTCTGTCCTATTCGACCTTCGAACCATCATGGCCTCGAGGGACTTGACTAACTATGATGTTCGGATAAGTCATCACTATCGTTACAAGATGAGTCTGATTTGATAATATGCCCTCAAGTGACTTGACTAAGCATACTATATCTTTAGGTCACCAGTGACATCTCTATGTCGTAGGTAAGATCTCGAATCACAAGATAGGTGAGCCCTCGAGGGACTCGACTAATTAAAATTACATCAAGATTCGATATCTCCCTATAACAATGGAAGGTCATGTGAGTCAATCTAATTGCCTCACACTTACCGACTTAATATTATCATAGGTGGAGATTTTCATTTGGTCTCCTAATATGATATGTCAAATACACACATATTTAATTTATATCTACATTGCATATAAATGTATATACATATCTGAAAGGTGTATAAGAAATTACATATCACATATACATAACTACCCCAGATAATCGTGGACAATAACCTAATGTGATCAAACCCGAGCCAGTAAGCCCAATCATTCACATCAAGATCTATGTATGTATCGATACATCTCCATGCTTTGTAATCATCCATCTCATCATCGTCGATTCTAGTAGCACCTCAACGCACCTCCATGTGTCGAGATCATCCATCTTGGCCTCATGGGACCCGTTGGCACCTTCACTCTCCCACTGTGCCTCCTCATATAATTACAATATAATCACAGACACATAGGTCCAACAATAAATAAGAAAAATCGGAGACTCACAGGCCCTAATAATAATAATCACATATATAAACATCACATTATCCATGATCATCCGTCTACATCATACATTACATATATACATTATATATCATATGAGGAATCATCTTGCCCTAATTCCCTTTGCTACGATCGCACCTTCTTGCGGTCGTCACCTTCTCGTAGGCTACCGCCTTCTAGTGCAACACCGCACCTACGTAGGTGGTCGCTAGTGCAACACCGTCTCCATTGGCATAGAGGTGGCTACCCATGCCACAAGTAGCTACCACATTTAGGCACAACCACCTGGCCTACAAGTGGCCTACCCATAGGCGGTAACCCCTGCTCACATGCGGCCTGCCAACAAGCGCTACCTTTGTAGGCAAGTGGCTCCTCTACAGTCTTGCGCATATGCCACCTCTCGGTATGCAGCCCCTGTAAGTATCTCCAGGTGTAGCAAGAACTTGCAAAATAATTTTATGTGATTCAATACAACACACACAATTTATAAGCCAATCATCGCATGATAGACTTGGCTTTGATATCACTATTGGGAAACCTGATAAGAGCATCACATGTACAATGGAAAAAAAATAAAACTAGTTTTACACATTTATCAAATCGTCATATGATGATTAGTGCATGAAAAATCGTAAAACTAAGAACTACGTAACAAGTGCTATATGTTTTACCTAGGGAGATAGTATATCCCTGGAAAACTAGATCCAAAGGAGAGGATGAAGGAGGTCAAATGTCCTCCTCTTTAGCGGTTCTATACAGAAGATGTGCTGATGATGCTCCTCAGATCACTATGTGATCTCCCTCTCCATGTGTAGCACACAATAGCTGTTGGCCAAGGAGTAGAGGAGGCTAAGGAGAATAGGAAGGACTACCACCAAAAGCTCTAGCCTATGAACCCTTTAGCCCCCTCTTATTTATAAAGGTTCTTATCAAATTAACCATAATAAATCCTACCCTATTGGGTATTGAATCTCTATCCTATTACCCAAGCCTCTTATATTAGTATATCTTTATGCAATAATCACTTATTAACTCTTGTTAGATCTCATCAATATGATCCAATAATATAAGGGCTTATTGGATATCCAATAAAAAGGGGCTCTACGGATATCTCATATTTGAATCTCTACTCGTCACAACATCTATTATATATGTGTGACCCTCTAGGCCTAATACCGAGCTAGTCATGATTTACAGCTGCCAAAAATCCTTGTGAATCAAAATCTTTCTGACTTAGTGAATTGTCATCATATAACAATTCACTCAACTCATCGACTATGGACATATTAGGTCACTACGCTATAGTCCCTAAATGGTATAGGGGTATCTAATCCATGGGACCTGTCTATCCATAATTATCGTTTATCTATATCTCTCATCCATATAATATCTCAGTTACTATATATCAAGCATGGTACTATCATGCCTCACACAGAATCCATCTAGGTCTTGCTCTAATCAGATTCTCCTAGAGAACTCCTTATCTTTCAATCTGAATGATCATGGCTAGGGATTTGTCTAAGCAATAATACACAGGATATTCCTAACATAATAGTGAGAGTGGATGATCCTTTATTGATACTTAATTACCTTCTTAAGGTTATTATTAATCTCAATAATCGGTTGTACTAAATTTAAAAATTTCAGATCTATAAGTCCGGTATCAAAGAATAAAGTACTCAAACAAGGTATCCTTAGTGTCTCAAGTCTAAGGACCAGATATACAACATGGACTATGGAATCGTTATCTGACATTAGGTATCATTAACCATTTAGTATTTCATATGCGAATCAATTAGTGAACTCATTCTCCAATGAGTACATGTACTATACCCTTAGTGTCCCCATATGAGCGGTTATGAGATCAGCCACCTCTATCATATGGATAAGTATATAGTACATTAGTCTATCTGATTATCTTAATATCCTTTTTTAGTAACTTATGATTGAGATTATTTAGGGTTTATGTTTAAAGATGAATTGGTTTCATTATCATAATCTCATAATGATCCAATTCCCTTTGTACAAATTCAAGGACATCACAAAATATGTAATAGGTAACATAAAGTGAGAAAAATATTAATAATAATATGCAAAATGATTGTGCAGTGTGTTACATGTGTCATCACTCACATGATTAGTTTGTAGGGCACTTGTAACCAACATGACCAAGACGGAAAGAGACGAGCCCCCTCTACCCGAGGTAGATCCCTTGACAATGGGAGGGGCAGGTCGATGATGGATCGTCGCCCCCTATCGAGCTAGGAAGGTCAGGAAATCCTAATCCCCTCCTTTACCTAAGGCTTAGAGATCGGGAAACCTAATCCCTTCCTTCACCCGAGGTGCGAGTTTAGGAAACTCGACTAAGTCGGGAAGAGACGAACCCCTTCCATCTGAAGTAGGCCCCTCGGTGATGGGAGGGGTAGGTCAGCGATGGACCGCTACTAGCAACGCTTGTGTTAAATCTTGGATTTTGATGATAAAATCAACTGATGAGTGTTTGATATAACAAGGCTGTTAGAGTTGATTAATGCGGGATTAATTATGATAAAAAGATTATTACAATCAGAGGTTTGGCTAGAGACAAGTCGAAGCATGAGCCGGGATTCAGATGATACAGTTGGAAACTTGCATGGAGTGTGTCGGGATCTCATCGAGGGTATCAGGAGCTTGCTAGAATGACACAAAGGAGTTCACTAGAAGAAGATCGAGACTCGCTAGAAGATTATTGGGGGTAGCCAAAAAGCTTGCCGAGAGTTGGGAAGGTCTTGAAGTGGATTTGTGGCTATGTTGATTGTAATTAATTAAGTTATAGTTAGCATTGTGCAGGTTAACCACGATAGTAAAAAGGAATTACAGACAGACATGGACCCAGGATCAAGCTTAGGCATCGGGCCAAGGACTGGACTATGCGGTGGGAGCTCGTTGGGTGTTCGCTTAAACTTCGTAGAAGGTATCGAGAAGAATGCTAGAAACTCACCAAGAGATCACCGGAGGAGGACTATGAGACTCGCTACAAGGAATGCCAAAGGTTACCATAGTGCGGGAGTGAGGTCATTAAGCTTGGTGGTCATGTATGATTGTAATCCTTAAGTCATAGGTTAAGGTTGAGTCATAAATGAGTATGATTTGGAAGATATCTAAATTAACTTAAAGAGGCAATTGGGTCAACTATGGGGTATGATTTAGCTCAGGTTGAGCTCAATTAGTTGACTAGGGGATTGGTCAACTGATGGTTCAAATCAAGACTGGAAAAGTGAAGGGAATCACTTTTTCAGGATTCCTAGCGGATGAACCACCAGTGAGCGACAGTTCAAACAACACCGCCCAAGTTTTTAGGCGACTAAACTGCCTAGGACGGGTGGGTAAACCACCCATACTAGGTTTTCGAGTAGGTGAACTGCTCGATGGTTATGGGTGAACAGCCTATACCTGTATTTTTCAGGTATATTTAAATTTTGGCTCCAAAATTCTAAAGTTATTTGGGGCTATAAATACCCCAAGTTTTCTTGCATTCCATACAACAATTTGGGGATTACATTATGTGAAAAAAATTATGTTTGAATTGTAAGAAAAAGAAAGGATGAAGGGAGAGAGCTTAGAGTTAGAAAACTCTTGAAGTCTCTCTTGTAACCAAAGTGTAAGGGTTTGGTCTTCACCCAAAGAAGATCGATAGTGGATGTTGGTGTGCCTCAAGGAGGAGGACTCGGGAGTGGACATAGGCCGGTTGGTGCTGAACCACTATAATTATGAGTGTTTTATTCTTGTCGTATTTACTACTTGCAATTGTCAAGTTCTTAATCACTTTGAACTAAATATCAATTATACACTTTCAATTTTTGGTTACTCTTTGAAAGCAAAGTTTAAAGTCAAGCACTTCCATTGGACATTGCTTATCTTTCGGGTTTGCTTGTCCTTTCTTAAGTAATTTTTAAGCAAGTAATTTAGCAATCTTCTTTCAATCACTCACTTGCTTTACTTGAACGAAAAGCTTCGGATCTTCCTATCTTGCTTCAAGCCAAAAGCTTTTTGTTAAAACAAATATTTACACTTACACTAATTCACCCTCCTCTCTTAGTGTTAATTGATCCTAACAATTGGTATTAGAGCTATGTTTTTCTTATTTGGTTTAACACCCAAGAGAAATGACTCTTTTCGGCTTTCAAGGGGATTTTTCTATCGTTCGTTCTCCCATATTTAATGGGACGGACTACACTTATCGAAATACTAGAATGAGAGTTTTCTTGCTTTCCTTAAACCTTAATTTATGAAATATTATTGAAAGCGAATTTGAAATGTCTTCTCTTCCAATAAACGATTGGAATGATTTGGAGAATACTTTCTCTTTAAATGTTGAGGTTATGATGTCTTGTTTTGTGCTCTTGATAAGAATGAGTTTAATCATATTTTTGCTTGTAATTTGACTTTCGATATTTGGCATACATTGAAAATCACATATGAAAGTACAACTAATTTAAATAAATTATTAAATAAAAATACTTTTAAAAATAAATAAGAAGAATATATTCCTAGGAATTTGACATTGAGAACCCAAGAATACCTTCTATAGAACAGGAAGGAATGTGAACCGAGAAGAACATATGACTCCTTAAGTAAAATCTCGAGTGATGAGGACTTTAAACTTTTGACACATAAACCAGATAAATTAATGAATATAAATCTTAAAATAGAGAAAACCTCTTGCTATGAACATAAAAGTAGGGGCACTCCGATGATAAAGTGCACAACCAAGAAGTAGAGAATCTCGCACTTATGGCGATCTAAGATGAGGTTAGTGATTCATTAAGTTTTTCTTCTTTGGAGTTATTAAATATATTTCATGATTTATTTGATGAGTCTAGAAAACTTAGTAAATCTTTTAAGTTGCTTAATAATGATTATGATTTGTTAATTGGTAGATTTGATAAAATGCATAATTTATTATCATCACATAACCCTTGTTCTAAATGTGAGATACTAGATAGTGTTAAAGAAGAAAATATCATACTTAACAATATTAGAAAATTTTAAAATTAGGAACAAATCCCTAAATATGATCATTTCCAATAAGAGTCATATTAATAAAAGAAATGGCATAAGCTTTGTTGGTAAAATTCAACAAAAGCCAACCATATTTGTTAAAGTACCTACCTTAAATATGCTACTAAGAATCAAGTATAATTTTTGTGAAAAATTAGGACATAAAGCCTATAAATATTCATTTAAAAATTATAGTCCATATAAATTAATTTGTGTTCCTAAAGGAACCATAAACAACCTTAAACCATTAGAAAAAATGAGAAGAACATATTATGAAGGACCCAAACTTAAATATGTGTCTAAATCAAAACCTCCTATAATATAAAGTGATCTCCTAGAAGGCTAGGAACACTAAGTAATGTTTTAAAAGTAGATGCTCAAGGCACATGACTTAAGATCTAATACTACTAGCCTAAGTAATAACAAAAATTATTAAAATAAAATCATTGGCAATGAATCTTTGGATGACTCATTAATCTTGATCGCTCTAACTTTAGCATGCTAGTATAAAAATGAATTAAAAATTTATCTAAACCCAAATTTATGAAAGAAAGATTTTTATGAGAGGTTCAAAATTATTGGCTTGAATATTTGTTGATTTAAATGCAAAGGCTATAATTAAATGACTTAAAATATTATGGCATTTTCAGTTAAGTAAAATATCCTTGTTGAATGATTGATTTAAATTTTACATGATTTAAATGCTATGATAGTGTATGGGTTGTATGAAAAATGATTATTGTTCAATGATAAAATTTAAGCATAGAAACAATATAGAAAAATGAGAAAAAAATCATGCTTTATTTTCTTGTGATTTTGAAAAAATTTATTGATCATAAAAATTACATGTTTTATGATAAAGAAACAAAATGTTAGACTTAAATATAATGCTTAAGATAAATCTTTTGTATGCTTCTAAGAAACAATAATGTATATCTTGATTATTTTCGTATTACTTTTTTATTTTGATTGAAGATGCTTTATATTCAATGAAATCATGCTTGATAATTTAATAATACATAGTGATCATACTTAATAAGTTTATATGTCGAAATTATGTATGATGATCTTTGTGATTTATGGCTTATTGATCTTTGTCATAATGAAAGCGCTTTTTTGGTTTTAAATGAAAAAATATATTTTTATTTGGATTAAAAGACAAAGGCATGCTTGTATGAAATAAAAAGAGAATACTTTTTTTTTGAAAATTTCTCTATCTTATAAAAATTTTAAAAAGAGGTTAATGAATAGATTATGTTATTTTTTGTGAATCTCTTGAACTATGAAAATGATTTTGATGATTTGAACTTGAATAAGTTATTATCATGATTTTGGCAAGTTTAGAAAATAAAACTTGAAATCTTTACATAAATTAAGTTCGTTTGAAGAAATTTATAAATGAATCATTAGTTTGTCTTTTTGGAACTATAACATGAATCTTTTTACAAATAATGATCTTAATAATTTAAAATCACATATATATATATATATATATATTGAGATCCTATATTTCCATATTACAATTTGCAAAGTTATAATTTTAAAACTTGGTACTATTATATTTTAATTATTACTTTGACAATAACTAAGGAGGAGACAAAAGTGATATTTTACAATAACGAATTTAAATACTTTGATTATGAAAAACCTTCATTGGATGAGGAGCAATTTGTTAAAAATAAAATTTTAAATTTTTAATACATAAGATTTCTTGATTACTTATGTTGAAATTTATAAACGATAAGGAGGGGCAAATTTATTAATTTAAATCATATATTTTGATACTTAAAGATTTGATTTTATGACATAATCTCCTTATACTTTGGGACATAATTTGAATATAGATGTTAAGAAGAAATTATGCAATTATATTTCTTTCTTGACAATTACAAAAAATGGGAGATAAAATTATCAATATGGTTAGAAGCATATTGGATATAATAACATTGAATGAGAAATAATTTACTTAGAAGAAAATTTAGAATTTTAAATTTTTTAAATACATGTAAAATGTATGAAGTGCTTAATTTGTTGCCTTGCTTGACTGATGCAGGATTAACTATAACAGAGAGATTATTACAATCAGAGGTTTGGCCAAAGTTAAGTCAAAGCATCGGGTTGGGATTCGGCCGATGTGGTTGGGAATTCACCTGTAGTGCATCGGGAGCTCGCCAAGATGTCACAGACAACAATATAAACAAAGTATTCGATGAAATGCTTGCGTTAGTCCGTGTCCTTCGGTTTAGGTACATATCTTGTACAACAAGAAGCGAGCTTGCAGTAGGCTTAGCAGCCCTAGTTTGATTTGCTTTATGGCCAAGTTTGGCTTGTAAATACAAGTGTGTCTTATAAGCACTTACGGCGATATCGGTCTATAATGGACCATTATCCTTTGTGTGCAACCTCTGAGTTTGTAATGTCCATGGGTGTAATTTATATTTTAGCTTTATAAAGTGTTTTCTTGAGCAGTTACTTGTGGATCCCATGGGAATTGCTTCTCCTGGCCCGTTTTCTCTTTTTGTAAGTCTATGGGACTTTAGGAGATCCCGGGAAGGGCTGACCTTTGCGGATGGACACGCATGGGTGCTGCACGGCTTAGGCAAAATCAGCTAAGCTCGTGACAATGTGGTATCAGAGCGGGACAAGCACATGCAGAAACACTTGCCATACAAACGTGGGGGACATAGCTGGGCTGTGTGGAGGACAGCCAGCACGCGCAACCGTTTGGGGGAAACAGACATTGAGATGTAGGGAAAAGATTCGCTCAAAGGAGCGGGCATCCTGGTTTGGCATTCAGAGGAATGGCCAAACCCTTTGCGCAAGAGGCACCACGAGGACAAGCAAACGAAGAAGAATGCGTAACACATAAAGATTGGGATGGTTGAGTTCGAGCTATAGCTTGACGTTGGCAACCAAACTTGACAGTGCTCAAGACAAAGCGGGGCGCTTGGTGAAATATGAGACCGTGTAATGTGGGAGGTGTTGTGTAATGGCCGAAAGAGTTGTGCAAAGCTCACAGAGGTGAGGGGAATTGCTAACTCGAAGGATTCAGAACTCATGCAAGGGCTTATATACGGATGATGGAGTGTTCGTGACCATCCCAAGGGGTGATTGGAACTCAGCACCATGGAGCATAAGAACTTTCTCTTTGACATAGAAAGGATACGTTCGTAGGTGGCTGAAATGTGCAACAAGTTCAGCACGTTGCTAGACCTTGAAGGGTGTAGTGGAGACTGTATTGGAGAAGGGTCACAATCTAGCAAGTATATTTGCGGGGGCAGAACAAGGCACAAGTTCAGCAAAATGGAGTAGTCCAAAGGGGATGGTGGTCTCCGAAACTTCCAGTGGGAAGTATGTAAAGAGAAAAATTGCTCCAACAGGACAGATATTCAGGAGGGATAAGTCCTAGTTCTCTAGTGGGAGAATCATGTACAACGAGTGCACATATTGAGAAAGAGTTCCTCAAGGCTATATCTCCACAAAGCTCAATGGATCGAGTGAGTGACGAAGAGTCGTCGCATGATCTCGAATGAGATAATGCATTGGTGGATGCATTTCGAGAACAAGTGGGGGAGCAATCCAAGGCAACACATATGAAGGCACATTTAAAGTCAATGCAGAAATCGAACTCAAGAGAGGGCTGACCCGTGGAATGGTGGACGTGAGGGCCACTATCAACTCAATACAAATCGAGGAGCAGAGCGACTTGGGTGGAACTCGGTGAAGTATCCAAGCCGCATGAAGGGAGTCGACATAGAAGATGGAACATGGAGCAGAGGCACGGAGCTTTCCTTGGACAGAGGTCAAGGGCATGATCTCTTGTAGAGGCAAGAGTGGGATCATATCATTCTATAGGTTTTTCATTCTGATGGGACAGACTTATTTTGCATAGTGCCAAAGATGAAGGGAGCTTCAAGGCACATGCAAGCTACCTCAGAGATGCATTTGATGGAGTAACTAAGGTGATTCAACTTACAGAGGTAAAGTTGGGATCATGAGACCTTAGTACGGGGTAAGAGGACGCAGAGGCAGGTATTTTTTAAGAATATGCCACAGTGTTGCCATTCAAGTTGTCAGGAACAAGTGGTGCATAGCAAGATTGTGCTGGTATGGGATAGAGGCCCAAGATCCAAATAATGGCGCACCAACTCTAGCAAAGTCAGGGGACTTCAGGAGCTACTAGGCGATGGACTGTCCTAGAGCTATGCTTCGTCCAGGTATGACCCAAGAGTGGGCGGACGAAGGGGAATTGCCAAGGGAGCGAACTACAAATTGGAGATGGCGGAGGCCCTACGATCTGTTGGCAGAGGCCACACATGGAGAAGTCGTAGTCCGAGTTCATCACACGAGAATCTGTATGCAATAGAGATGTCACCAGGAGGTGACATGGTGCAGCGGATCGTGGTGGAATAGTTCGTGGCAAGGCAATACAGGCAATCTTGTCCCGTGAGGGATAAGATCATGCGGAGGTATGATTAGGAGTTACTGGGAGCTCCACTTTGGTGTACAACACAACAAGAAGAAGGGCTATGGATTCAAGGAATGAATGTCGTAGTACCGTAGAGGCGGGTCTTTGAGTATGCATTGAAGCTTGCATTGGATAGAAGCCTTAGTCATCAGCATATATGTCACGCCCCTCCAAAATATCGACAATATTTAAAATTTTCCTCACAACTAATCCAGGATCCAAACACACATTTTGAGGTCACTAAGAAAACATTCAGATCAAATTTTCACCTCTATAGTCTACAAATTCATCACCTCATAAACATACCACGCATCACTCAATAATTCATATAATCTAAACTCAACTCTTCAAAATAATAACCACACATAAACTCATAAGTGGGGAAGTCTATGCAGTCACCAAATCAACGATTACCATAAATTCATATCATTACATGAATTTAACTTAACATTCCAAAATCCTATACATGAGAGATCCTTTGTCTTACACAAAATCCACAGGTTTAGATTCAACGTCACATTTCATAAGATGCAGAGTAGCTTATACAACAAAAACGAATATGCTAGCAAAGATCTGCCCAAAATCTTCTAAACTTTCCACCGCCTCAGCCCAATCTTAACAATTAAGCAAGCGATACGCTATCCTGAAAAATTTATCAACAAACGGGGTAAGCATAAGGAGCTCAGCAAGTGACTAACATATCCATATCAAAATAATACAATTTCCAAAGGGATACAGTTTCAAATTACAAGGCAGAATATACGATTTCGTAGACAAAATATCATTAGGAGCAGAAACATAATTGTCTTTTCAATCTTACATATTTGGTTCCTGACAGATGGGGCATAGAGTAATTGGAGCATCTCAAGAATAAAGGAAACATATCGGAGCTTATCGTGGCATACGAAATGTTACGAAGCATATCAACGGCATATGGAATATTTCAAGCAAAATCATCGATGAATGAAGCATTTGAGTATATCAAAACAAATATCGCAGAAGCTCAAACATCGCCCTTGACGTCAATCATATCATTCTTATCCGAGCATGAGCGAAACAACTCACCAAAACTCGGATGTCATATCAAACATATAGAAGGTGTAGTGGGATCTCGAATGTGATCCATCCATTTCGAATGACCACCGACAAATGTCTCCCACTGGGAGCTCCATCCACCCACGTCTAGGTGAAGTCGAGGGGCGCAGAGCATCGCAGCTCTAAGCACATACCCTTTACCATTTCGCAAAGGTCCGAATATCCGGCGGGACCCCACATAGCGGGCAATAAGCGCATACCCTTTACCATTTCTGACAAAGGTCCAGACAATCCCACACACCAGAGTACAAGAGGATAGTTTTAACAATAAGTAGCATATGTCGGAAACACACGCGGAACAATAAAACGTGCATGTGCCTTTTCGAGACAATACGAAACAAAGAACAAATCTCTCACAAATGTATTCAGATTTGGAATGAAATAAAAACAAGAGTGTACATGGATTCCAAGCAATCATATTTAGCTCAATTCCAATAAGAAGGTTAGACGAATCCAATATCCAAAGGAATGGAACAAAATACGCGAAATCGACCAAAGCTCGATTTGGACAATCGATGCAAATAAATATTTCAGAATATCAATTATGCTCCAATACCCATAAGAAAGCTATGGTCGAACCATATATCAATCTATATTTTGATGGAACAAATTTCGTATGAAACAGGTTCCCAACACGGAGTTACTTTTGATTTGGTAACCCAAGGGCAAAAACACAATCACTGTTTTGCAGAATTTATAGGGTCGGATTCAACAGATAATAGGGTAGGCAATTGAATTCCAAAATTTTCAAACTATATGTCAAAAGTTTCAAGTCTAGTTTCAAATAAAATCAGTTTGGTACAAATCAGAATTTTCAACAGGAGTTATAGGCATTTTAGTATTGATGTCGAAATCTTGAACCTGTTTACGTCTATAGGCTCATCTGAAACAGATGTTTGGTTAAGTATTCGGTGTCCAAAATCTACAAAATCAGTGTCAAAAGGAAGATATAAGAGTCTAATTTCAAACAAAATAGTTCCTGCCTAAATTCACATTTTGTACTGAAACTTGTAGCTGAAAGAGGTCGATAAAACTTCAGAATCCATGGTTCTATGTCCAAAGAGAGACATATCAGTTTCTAAATAGAAATCCTTCAATTTATTTTGAATCCACATAAAAACAGAGACTAAAGATTCTGTAGGATGGGGTTAGAATACTTGCCTTTGATAATTTTGACCCTAAGTGAAAAGATTTGAGCAAGAACCCTTAAAGCCCCAATTTTCTTCTTCTTCTTCTTCTTCTTCTTCTTCTTCTTTCTTTCTTTCTTTCTTTTTTTTCCCTGATCATCCACTTGCTTCTCTCGCTTCCTTAAGAACGAAGGAGAGAGGCTTAAACGGTAGAATTTGTCATTTTATATATTTTGCAATTTAGTCCTTGCATTTAGTACATTTAGGATTAGGTCCTCAGGGTTTACATATAGGTCCTCAGATTCTTTTTTTTTTTTGAACAGATCACCCAAATCTTACAAATAAGTTACCTCTGATTTATACTCTATTTCTTTTGTCAATTTAAAATGAATGCTTACATTATCACCAGAAATTTATACGAAAATTCAGAAATGAGGGGTGTTACAATATAGGAGCTGTATACCATCGAGGAAGAAGTCCAAGTGCAAGTACCAGTGAGTCCCATGGAGGGGGACGTGATCATGTGAATGATCAGGAGCTGCTGGGAGCTCCACTTCGGTGAACAATGCAACGGCAAGAAGGGCTGTGGATTTAAGGAGTGAATGCTACAGTACCGCAGAGGCGGGTCTTCCGTGTGTATGCATCGAAGCTTGCATCAGATGAAAGCCTTGGTCGTCAGCATATGGGGGTTGTGTACCACCGAGGGAGTAGTCAGATTGCAAGTACCAGTGAGTCCCATGGAGGGGACTTGATTATACTAAGGTATAATCGAAGCAGCTGGAGAGTTAGACTGCTTCAGTGCTTACATTCGCTTAAGGGAGCCCCGCAACTCAGAGGACAAGGCCAAGTAAGCAAACATTGCTACCAAGGAAGCTAAGGAGAACAGAATCGGCACGAGCCCTGCAACAAGATGGCGGAGGCCATGCATGAGAGTTGCAGTCTGTCTTTCCATCGACTAAGGAGAACTGCTAGAAGGACACAGTGGTGTCGAAGCAGGTGGTCGAAAGGGGCGAGGAAGCGACGATGAGTCCAGCGGGGCTCAGCTACCCAAAAGCAAAGCGTCGATTAGAAATGTGGACTCAGAGGAGTACCACAGTGCCATAGAGGCAGATCTACCGATTGCGAAGGAAGGAATGAAGATGCAAGATAACAGATAGTAGTGCTATGGGCTTGGCAGCACCATGGTACCGCAGATGCAGGACTTCCATGGAGTCATCGATCCCTTGCCCTCATGGAGGGAGAGTATTGGTCATAAAAAGGGCCGAGGAGGTGGAGAATGCAGAGGCAAACTCCAAGTACCAAGACAGGGCAGAAGGGCAGAGGCCAAGAAACTTCATAAGACCGAGTCGATGGGCTTCTCATCAAGATAGTCAAAATTAAGGGACTTCGGGTTGAAGCAGGAGTGCTCGACCAAGGAATGAAGTAGGCAGTACACGACACTGTACCTTTCTACTCAAGAGGAGTAGGGGACAAAGGTGATGGAGAAGATGGTACAATCCCAGAGGCAACCAGATCTATCAAAGACTTACTCCAATTTGGGGGATTCCAAGTTGGGGTAAACTTTTTGATCTTTTCGAGCAAAACTTCTTGCATTCCAGAAGTTCAATGGCAGTGAGAAGGCGAATCACAATAACTAACTCAACGCAAGGAGGTGCAAACACTTCGAGTGCTTCAGAAGTGTGAGCAAAGAGCGGGCGAATGTTAGTAACCAGCTCAATGCATGAAGTATAAATTCGAGGAGGCAGGCGAAATCGAGTAACCTTTGCCTTCTCATTCGAGAGAATGAGCGAAACCGAGTATCCCAATTCTCTTAACTCGAGGAGGTGACCGAAGCCAAGTAAACTTACCTTCTCAACTACGAAGAGAATGGGTGAAGTCAAGTATCCCGGTTCTCTTACTTATCCAGCTGAGGAGCTCTGCATAAGTTCAGTAACCCTTTAAAGAAAGCTTATGGAAGATAATAGTTGTCAAATCCTCACTGTTGGTGATCAGTACTACTGAAAGTAGATTTTTCACTTCATTTCCCAATTGACTAATCGAAAGCGGGAGTGATGCGAACATACTTGGAAGTGACAACTAACAGTAGAAGAAGGTTCAATGGGCAAACATTATGGAGAAAGGACCTTAAAATCTTCAAAGTCTGCGAGGCGATGCTCGTTAAAGCTCCAACAAGCATCTACCCAGTTCAAGCAATATGAGTATACTATGATATTAGCGCATAATAAGGCAGGTCTTTTCCTTCATCAGAGGGATCCGCGAGAACCAACAAGGATCAATACAACTCAGCCAACCCCACACCATATTCAGTCATTGGTGAGTTGAAGCAGCATGGCGGATCAGAGTTTGACTACTCAACAACAGTGGTGAAGAGCAGCTAGGAGCCAAAGGGGCATATTGCAGCCAAAGCAGAAGATTAAAGATTCAGCAGAATGCGAGGAGATGCAGCGTCTACAGTGGCTTTGACGAGGACGTCGAAGGAATAAGTGGGCGAGAATGTCACGGACAATAATATAAATAAGGTGTTCCATGAAATGCTTGTGTTAATCTGTGTCCTTTAGTTTAGGTACATATCTTGTACAACAAGAAGCAGACTTGCAATAAGCTTAGCATCCCTAGTTTGATTTACTTTATGACTAAGTTTGACTTGTAAATACAAGTGTGTCTTATAAGCACTTGTGGTGATATCGGTCTGTAATGGACCATTATCCTTTGTGTGCAACCTCTCTGAGTTTATAATGTCCATGGGTGTAATTTGTATTTTGACTTTATAAAGTATTTTCTTGAGCAGTTGCTTATGGATCCCGTGGGAATTGCTTCTTCTGGCCCATTTTCTCTTTCTGTAAGTCTATGGGACTTTAGGAGATCTTGGGGAGGGTTGACCTTTGCGGACGGACACGCATGGGTGCCGCACGGCTTAGGCAAAATCAGCTAAGCCCGTGACAAAGAGTATCGGGTGTTAGGATCAAAGCGGCCCTAAGAGAGAGGGGTGAATTAGTACTTATAAAATTTTTTTGTCAATTTAAATATTTACTCAATCAAAATCATATCGAAAATACGTTTAAGTATAGAGATATGTGTAAGAGTGCAAGCAAATGTAGTAGACAATTAAGCAATTAACATAAAGAGCAAAGAAAAGGAAGTAAACGGATTTTATAGTGGTTCAGTCTTGTGACCTATGTCCACTCCCGATCTCTCCTCCATTAAGGCACTAGCTTCTATTATAGATCTTTTTTCAATAGGTGAAGATCAACCACCTTCTTACAATTCTATTGTCCTTTTACAAGTTTAAGAGATAACCTCTAAGCTCTCTCTTAAACTAAAAACTACACAAGATGAAATGAGGAGAAAGATCTTAATTACAACAGTGTTTTCACAAGGTTTTGTCTCTTGATTGCTTGCCTTACTCAAGCAAGAATGAGTGGGGGTATTTATAGGCTACAAATGGCTTTAAAATTGTAGCCAAAAATTAATTTTTAAGTATTCCCAAGATGCTAGTCTCGAACATCATGTTTTGGGTGGTTCAACCGCCTGACACAATCTGAGAGACTATGTTCTATGACGGTTCAGCCGCCTGACAGTCTGGGAGACTGTGTTTGGGGGTTCAACTGCCCAGTCTAGGCAGTTCAACTGCCTAATAGTCTAGGAGACTATGTTTGGGGGTTCAACCACCTAACACACCTTCGAAGACTATGTCATCTTGGAGATCGTATCTTCGAAGATCGTGTCTCATCTAATCTTTGGTTTCTAAAATGACTTTTATAATAAGTTTAAATCTACCCTATTTAAGGCTTCATGGCCTCTTAATCGAGTTAGTAAAATGATAGAATCTCAAAAGGAGCCCTATAGATTTTGATCACTAAGGGGGATCAATCCTTGGAATGCTATAGGGGTTCCTCCCTCCTAGACTTGGCATAAAGGCTAAATTAAAGATGATAATTGCTTGATTAAAAGAGGGAGGACAGCTACATCTTAAATAAGGATCAAAGTCCTAGCCTAAGGGGGCACTTATCTAAAATTACCCTTTTGCCCCTCCGATAGCCACTTTACCTTAATAGGAATAAGGGGCGGCTAGGTTGGCTCTACAACCGACCTAAGCTGGGGGAAACCTTGGTCGACTTGCCCAGTAAGGGGGGCAGCAACTACTAAGCCCTAAGGGCTAATCCAAACCCTGGTCATACTCCTTTATAAGATAGAAGAGGCCTTATTACAATCTAGCAAAGTTTTTATTGACTTTTACTGAAATGATTAGGACTCAACCCTGCTAAAGTCCTATCATGTCCACCCTCTCAGAATCAACCTTGTCCTCTATGCTGAGGATCCATAAACTCTGAGAATCAGGTCTTCAACTCTTTGTGTGACTCCCATATTGCATCTTCAAATGGTAAGTTATTCCACTTCACAAGTACCTCAGTGGAGGGGCTTCGTCGGTGCATCACAATTCTTCAATCAATTATAGCTTCAAGTTGAGCTTAGATTTCACCTTCAATTGTAGTGCTCGGTAGCTGAGTCTGAGCCAGTTCATGTTCACCCAATTTCAGCTTCAGTAGGGATATGTGGAAGACGGAATAAATTTTGACATCATCTGGAAGCTTAAGTCGGTATGCCATGACCCCAATGCATTCCAAAATCTGATATAGTCCATAAAATCATAGAGATAGTTTCATCGATGCTCTGGTGTTGATGGATAGCTGCTTGTATGGTTGTATGCGGAGGTAAACCCAATCTCCTACTGAAAATTCTCGCTCACTCCGGTGATTGCTTGTTGCTTCATACGGGCTTGGGCGACAGTTAGGTTGTCCTCCGGTAGCTGTAGCAGTTTATCTCTATTAATTAGGTCTTGGTTAACTTGATCCACTTTGGCCAAACTAAGTAAGTACATATCTGGGAATTATAGGGGGTGATTGGCCATATAGTACCTCGTAAGAGGTACATTTAGTCGACGAATGAAAAGTTGTGTTGTACCACCATTCAGCCCAGGGAAGCCACCTTGTCCACTCTTTAGGCCGGTCACTGGTGAAGCATCGTAAGTAAATCTCGAGGCATTTTTTCACCACTTCTGTTTAGCTATTTGTTTGTGGATGATAGGCTGTGCTCATCTTCAATTGGGTGTCATGTAGATGGCAGAGCTTGGTCCAAAATTTACTTGTAAACACTCTATCACAGTCACTTACTATCGACCTTGGCATCCTATGTAATTTCATAATATTTTTCACAAAAATCTAGGCAATAATGGCAACAATATAGGGATGTCTCACAGTACAAACATGAGCATACTTAGTTAAGTGATCTACCACCACAAAGATTGTGCTTTTACCTTGAGATAGTGGTTGTCCTTCGATGAAATCCATGGAGTTGTCCGTCCAAGTCGAATCTGGTATAGGTAGAGGCTGTAGTTTACCGGGACTTACCATTATTTCCCCTTTATGCTACTGACATACATCACATTTAGATACATAGTCATAAATTAATTTTTTTATGCCCTTCCAGAAGAAGTTTTGCTTCACCCTTTTATAAGTTCTCAGAAATCCAGAGTGCCCTACCGAAGGTGAAAAGTGCATTTCATGCAAAATAACTTAAATGTGAGGAGAAGAAGGAACAACAACAATTCGGTCTTTATAGCGTAAGTCCTTCGAGTCCCATGTGTAGTGTCCTACGGAATCCGGATCCTTCTCCAATTTTTTTATGATGCTTCAAATTTTCGGATCATTCTTTTACTCCTCCCTAATGTATTCGAGGAAGTCGGTGGTGGGAAAGGAGATGGCTGAAATTTATGCTTGCTCCGAGAGCCGAGATAAAGCATCTGCAACAACATTCTCTTTTCCTTTTCGATAAGTAATTTTATAATCAAAGCCGCGAAGTTTAGTTACCCAACGTTGCTGCTCCAGAGAAGATATTTTTTGCTCTAAGAAATACTTAAGTCTTCGATGGTCAGTCTTAATTTAGAAGTGTCGACCGATCAGGTAGGGTCTCTACTTTGTGACGACATGTACAATAGCAAATATTTCTTTATTATATACCATCATTTTTAAGTGTGAGGGAGATAAAGCCTTGCTGGTGTAGGCGAGAGGTCATCTTGCATTAGAATAGCTCCAATCCCAACTTCGGACGTGTCGACTTCGATCACGAAGGTCCAGCTCAAATCAGGCAATGCTAGGACTAGTGTCATCATCATGGCAACCTTGAGTCGTTCAAAGGCTGTAGAAGCTTATTCCAACCAAAAGAATGAGTCTTTCTTTAGTAGAGATGTGAGTGGGGCACTGATCTTGTCATAATCTTTCATAAATTTTTGGTAGTAGCCTGTGAGTCCAAAGAAGCCACGTAGTGATTTTACGCTTGTAGGTTTCGGCCATCCTTGCATTACCTCAATCTTCGTCGGGTCTACCACCATTCCGTCCTCTGATATAATGTACCCAAGATACTCCACTTTACGTTGTAAGATACTCCACTTTACGTTGTAAGAAATTGCACTTTGACTGTTTCATATAAAGAGTATTCTTCCAGAGAATTGTTAGAACAGTTCGTAAGTGTTGAAAAAAAAAATATATCAAGCGCAGGGCTATAAATGAGGATATCATCAAAGAACACTAATATAAACTTACGTAGAAAACTCTGAAAGATGTCATTCATCAGGCTTTAGAAAGTAGAAGGAGCATTCGTAATACTGATAGGCATTACCAGAAACTCGTAATGGTCGTTATATGTGCGGAATGCAATTTTTAGAATATCTTCAGTGCATACCCAAATCTGGTGATAACCGGAATGAAGATCTAGTTTAGTGAAGACTCAGGCTCCTTGTAATTCATCCAAGAGCTCATTTACGATAGGTATAGGACATTTGTCCTTGACGGTGATAGCATTCAAGGCTCGATAATCAATGCACATCTGCCATGTACCGTCCTTCTTGCGCACTAGCAACACCGGTGAAGAATAAGGGCTACAACTCAATCGAATTACCCTGGTATCCAGCATCTCTTTGACGATGTTCTCCATCTTATCCTTCTGTAAGTGAGGGTAGCGATACAGATACAAATTTGTTGGAGGTTTGCCCGACAGAATAAGAATACGGTGGCCATGCTGCCGGTTAAGGGGCAGCCCATGCGGCTCCGTGAAAATGTCTACAAATTCATCCAGCAAGAGAGCAAACTTAGGATCTGAAATTTATATATTCTCCCCCTTAGATGGCTGCTAGATATGCATCAAAAATCCCCTATGCACTTTATGCAAAACTTTCTCTATCTGTTGCATCGAAATAGTGGAGATATGGCTCTCGTGCTTGTCTCGCAATGTGACCTATCTCCCTTTGCAATAGAATTTCATAATTAATTTAGAAAAATTTTAGGAGATGTCACCTAGCATTGTGAGCCATTCGATCCCAAGCATGGCTTCATAATCATCGATGGGTAGGAGGAAGAAATCGGCTACCACTTCTTAGTCTTGGAGGAGTAGCTTCACCTGCAGGCATCGTTGGTTGTAATTGAGGATTCAGCCATCGGCGACCTTTACGTCAAACTTCTTGCAACCTTCGAAAGGGGTGGCCGGTTGGAAGGTGGATTGGTTTGGTTAAAAGTAGGTTACGGTTTATGGCAGATTTGGGACTACGATTTTATGGAGTTGAGGCTGCAAATTAGTATGGTTTTAGGGCTGTGATAGTAGTAGATGAAGGTTAGGAAAATAGATTTTAGATATGGGATAGATGACAGTAAAGGTAGGTGTCTCGGTAAGGAAAGTTTTATAAAAAGGTAAGTGGATCGATAAGTAGGCTGATTTGGGTGGCGGATTTGGGGGCTGTTTGGATTTGGTTTAGGGTAATATTTGGAAGGGTTTTTGGTGAGGATGGTAGGGTTTGGTGATGAAGAAAGGAAAGTCCAAAATTTCATAGAAAAAAGCACTCAAATCTAATAGAATTCGGTGAAAAGAAGTGTTGCAATGTGCTATCCTGCTGAACCAGTTTTACGTCAGAGAAACGATAACTTCTCGATGTAAATTATAGAGGAAAGTTAAAGAAAATTATATAGAAATCCTTGATTCAGATGTTATTAATACTAGTAAAAAGTTTGACAAAATTTTGGCAGCATAACAGTAGAGAAATAGGGCAAAAGACAAAAGGCAGATTCCTTCATCGTAAAATTTTATAACTACGTGATGGTCAAAAATTACACAAGAAAACTAGTTCCAGAAGGAGTTTTTTTATGAAATCAAATCTAGATGAAATCCAACTTGATTTTGAGAATTGTGTAAAAGTTTCAATAAAAAAGGATAAACAAAAGTTTGGTTTCAAGAGGCCAATAAATGGAAGGCAGATTTTGCATTGTAAAATTTCAGTACTATGCAACAAATAATCATAGCACTATAAGTCCAGATCTAGAAAGAGTTTTTTCACTAGATTAGTCTTAATGAAAGCTAAGACAATCTATGAAATTATAAAAAATTTTAAGCCAAAAAGGATGATTAAAAGTTTAGTTTCAATAAGCAACATTCAGCTAAAAATTTCAGTAGTGTTTCGTCTTTGCAACGATGATAACATTTGCAACGAACGAATTTTTGTAGTGGAAAATTTTTTTAACATGTAAATTAAGGAATCTTGTAGTATTAAAGAGGTGTGGATGATAAAAAAATACCAGATTTCTAGATCAAACGTAAGGGGCACTGGCAGATTGATTTGATCTATGGCTGGGGTGGAAGGTGGAGGCGCGTGTCGCAGCAATTGTAGGAATTGCTTGGGAAGGTGGAGGCGACTGAGATAGCTACAGGGGCAGCAAGATTGCTGCTCTGATACCAGATGATAGAACCCTAAAAGGAGCCCTATAGATTTTGATCACTGAGGGGGATTAACCCTTGGAACGCTATAGGGGTTCCTCCCTCCTAGACTCGGCACAAAGGCTGAATTGAAGATGATAATTGCTTGATTAAAAGGGGGGGGGGTGGCTACATCTTAAATAGGGATCAAAGTCCCACTTCTTTCCTTCATAAAGGCTGAATTTGATTTATGGTTTTCTCAATACATTTTGGTTCAATTTGAGATAAAAATGTAGTGTTAGTACAAAAATTCTTAAATGATGAATGAGTTTGAACATCTTAATGTATCTCCAATTATTAACTCCTTAAGATGAGCATCTATATACTTCCATTCCTTAGGTAAGAATTCCTTGGAAGTAGATGCATCCAAGTTATTTTGGAGAGAAGATTTAAATTATCAAAATCAAAAATCATCATCAAAGTTAATTTTCTTCAAATTAAAAACCTCATCAAAAATAATATGGATGGATTCCTCAATTAAAAAAAAATTTATTAAAGATATGATAAGCTTTTGAAATTGAGGAATAACCAAGAAATATGCCTTCATCAGATTTTGCATCAACCTTTCCTAAGGCATCTTTTTCATTCAAAATAAAACATTTACAACTAAATACTTTGAAATATGAAATATTGGGTTTTTTATTTTTCCATAATTTGTAAGGAGTTTTGGAGAGTAATGATCTTACGAGAACCCTATTCATGACATAACATGTTGCGTTAACAGCTTCACTCCAAAAATATTTGGGTAGGCTATGTTCGTTTAACATGGTTCTGGCTATTTCTTATAAGTTCCTTTTTTTTCTTTCCACTGCTCCATTTTGTTATCGATTTCTAGGAGTAGAGAAATTATGATTATACTCATTTGAGTCATAAAAATTTTAAAAATTATGATTTTTAAACTCACCACCATGATCACTATGTATAGATGAAATCATAAAACCCTTTTTATTTGGAACAAGTTTACAAAAGTTTCAGAAACATTTAAAAGAATCACTTTTATGTACCAAAAAATAGGTCCAAGTGAATCTACTATAATCATCTACAATAACAAACATATATTTGCTACCTCCTATGCTTGTAGTATTAATTGGTCCAAATAAATCCAAATGGATCAATTGTAGCGGCCTAGAGGTGCTTATTTAATTTTTTGATTTAAAACTACTTTTTATTTATTTTTCTAGTTTACATACATCACAAACTTTGTCTTTTACGAAATTGATGCTAGGCATTCCTCTTACTAAATTTTTAGTTGAGATTTGGTTTAATAGTTTCATGTTAGCATGTCCTAGTCTCCTATACCAAATTCATGCATCATCATTTAAGGTTGAAAAATATATTTCATTATAAAAATTATTAATGTCAATAGTATACACATTATTGCTTCTTAAGGCAATCATATAACTATTTTTGTATGGTATTTCAATTATAAAAATATTAAATTTAAATTTGATAATGTATCCTTTATCACAGAATTGACTAATGCTTAGTAGATTATGTTTTAAACCATCAATTAATAATATATCTTCAATCAAGAGGTTTGATTTGTTACCTATGATTCCTTTCCCAATGATTTTTCCCTTGTTATTGTCTCTGAAGATGACAAATCCTTCATTTAGGCTAGTAAGCTTAGAGAAATGAGTTGGATCTTCAGTCATAAGCCTTGAGCATCTACTATCAAGGTACCATTTAGTGCTTCTAGCCTTTGTTTGGAGACATACCTACAAGAAAGAGGGTTTTGGTTTGGTACCCATTTACCTTTGGGTTCCTCATGAAAAATTCTACCTAATTTTACTAATAGCGTCCAGTTGTTTATGGTTCCTTTAGGAACCCAAATTAATTTTTGTGGACTATGATTTTTAAATAAACATTTATGAGCATAGTGTACAATTCTTTCATAAAAATTATATTTATTTCTAAGTGAAACATATAATGTAGGTTTTTTAGTGAAAATGGTTTGCTTTTGTTGAGTGTTACTCACAAAGTCAATTTCTTCCTTTCTATGAACATGACCCTTATTAGCAAGAATCATGTTTAAGGATTTGTTACTTATTTTAAATTTTTCTAATATTTCTTATAATAAAATATTTTCTTTCTTATGTATATCTAATTCTTCACACTTAGAGCAAGGAACTATCCTATGTTCATCATGCTCCTTTTTTAAATTTTCAAACTTACTAGAAAGTGAAGCATGATCTTTCTTTAAGAATTTATACTTATTACTAACTAATTTAAGATCATCAAATAAGTCATTAAATGTCTTAAATAATTCATCATAAGATAAAGAAGATTCGTTTAGATTACTTACCTCATTGGCAAATGCCATTAAAGCATAATTTGTAACTTCTTCCTTGTTGGTTGGCTCTTCATCTTTGGATGAACTTGAGTCATCCCAAGTAGCTTTGAGCACCTTCTTCTTCTTTGGTTGCTTCTTCTTCACTTGGGGACATTCATATTTGAAGTATCCCGGCTTCTTATATTTGTAACATATTATTAAGTCCTTTTTTAGTTCACTTTTATTTTTTACATCTTGTCTTGTTTTAGTCATTTTTAAGAATTTCTTAAATTTTCTTGTAAGGAGTGCGAAGTCCTCATCATCATCATCATCACTTGAGTTTTCTCTCAAGTGGTCTTCCTTGGTTCTAAGTGCTATATCCTTCCTGTTCTTTGGAAGTTGTTCTCGAGTTTATCATGTGTTATACATGTTATTTCATAAGTCATCAACGATCTAATTATTTCTTCAAGTAGAAAATAATTTACAAGTTTAGGAGATCAACTACCCTCTTACAACTCTATTCTCCTTTTACAAGTTTAGGAGATAACCTTTACAAGACTCAAAGCTCTCCCTTAAACAAAAAAACTATACAAGACGAAATAAGGAGAAGCTCTCAATTATAATAGCGTCCTCATAAGATTTTTGCTCTTAATTGCTTACATCCCTTAAGCAAGAAAGGGTGGGGTATTTATAGGCCCCAAATTGCTTCAAAAGTGGAGCCAAAAATTAATTTTTAAGTGATCCCGAGGTACTAGTATTGAAGACTGTGTTCTGGGCGGTTCAACCGCCTGACACAGTCTGGGAGATTATGTTCTGGGTAGTTCAACCACCTGACAGTCTGGGAGACTATGTCTAGGTGGTTCAACCGCTTGACACACCTTCGAAGACTGTGTCATCTTGGAGACCGTGTCTTCGAAGATCATATCTTATCTGACCATGAGTTACTGAAATGACTTTTATAGTGAGTCCAAATCAGCCCCAATTAAGACCTAATGGCCTCTTAATTGAGTTAGTAAAACTAACTCTTATTATGATGCTAACTATGACACTTAACGTATAATCTTTGTTGTCCGATCGTCTCTTCGGCAAACTCCTGGCATCTTTTCGATGAACCCCCGGCAAGCTCCCGATGAACTTCCTAGCATTCTTCCGACGAACTCCTGACAAACTTCCTAACAAACCTTTGGTGAGGTCTCGGCGAGTTCCCGATAAAATCGTCCAAACCTTAGTTGACCTCCGGCAAACTCTCAATGAGCTCCCATTATGTCATCTGAATCTCGGCCCGATGCTCGAACTTGACTCTGACTCAACATCTGATTGTACTGCCCTTTTGTTGTTGTAGTTAATCCTGCATTATTTTCTTTAGCATATAAGTTAGATCATAAAATCCATCAATTGATTTCATCATCAAAATCTGAGATTCAACAATCTCTCCCTTTTTTATGATGGCAACCAATGGATAATGGAGTTAACCTTAACTTCCCCTATGTATATGTCATAGGATAAATATAACAAACTTGAATTCAAAAGAATCCATCACTTTGAATTCAAGTATAGTATTTTCATAATTTAACCATTCTTGATACCATACATGACAAAATTTTCAAACATTCAGCTTCTTGGTATCATATAATAAATAATTTCAATCGATATGTTTCACATAATAAATATTTTAAACATTCATTTTATGTCAAAAATCATGATACCATACATGATAAAATTTTCAAAGTAATTATCTTCTTTGTATCATATAAAAATTTCAAAGATTTCAAAATACATATAAATTTTCAGAGTAATTATCTTCTTGGTATCATATAAACATTTCAAAGATTTAAAAATACATATTTCTCTTACGTCATCAATTATGTCATTTCTCCCCCTTTGTCATCAACAAAAAGGAGAAATGTTCAATTCATATATGAGCATTTATCATAAATATCCATCATTTGAATGTTTATCATTTTTGAATATTTATCAAAAAGGAGAAATGTTCAACATACTTTTTTTGAAACAATTATTCAAAACAAATATTCGTTACATGATAAAATTTTAAATACAACATTTATCATATGTCATCAATAATATCGTTTCTCCCCCTTTGTTATAAAAAAGAATAAATGTTCATCACATATTTGAATACTGAGTGTTTTAATACATATGTCAACATATTTATCATAAATATTCATTACACAAAGAAAGAAATCTAGTCCATTTCTCTCTCTTTTTGTAAACAATAAGGTAGAATCAAGGAGTGGGTTCTGAAAAGCATCATAAAAAAAATACTCAATTTTATAGATGTAAATTTTATATATATAAATTCTAAAATTAAGGGCTACCCATGCAATTTAGTTCATCTTATGCAAATTTCAAGTAATATAGTAAATCAATCAAATTATGCATTTTGAAGATTATCTCATGTATATTTTGATAATGAGCATTAAGAATTCTAAAAAAAATATGATAGTAAATCGAGCTCAAATTGTTATCAAGTATTATACATGCATTTAAAAAGTTCTAATTTTCTTCTAAGCAATTGTTCCCCATTCAATGTTCAAATTTTCTACTAACCAAACTAATTTTGATTCCTCCTCCTTTTTATTGTCAATAAGAAATATAATGATTTAATTTTTTAATACATCAATGTTTTAAATATAACCATGAGTAAAAGAGATCATGTCATGAAGAATTAAATTATAAGTATCAATAGACGCTATTTATTTTTAATAAATCTTCTTCTTTGATAAAAATTTTAGGAGATTAATTGTAAGCAAGATCTCAATTCGTGAAAATTGTCAAGTTACAAGTATCGAGAAACTAAGATCGTGATTTTAAAAAATAAGATATGAAAATATAGAATCTCAATCTTTATATATGATTTCAAATCAGCAAGATCATTGTTTTATATTCATATTATAGTTTCAAATAGATAAACTTATGATTCATTTATAAACTTCTTCAAACGAACTTGATTTATATAATGATTTCAAGTTTAATTTTCTAAACTTACCAAAATCATGATAATAACTTATTCAAGTTTAAATCATCAAAATCGATATTTCAAAAAAAATATCATGAATAGATTCATCAATCTTTTATTGAAATCTTAATAAGATAGAGATTGAGAAATTTTCAAAAGAGATTATCACAAATATTACAATAAGATATTTTCAAACATGATCGTTGGTTTATATTTGATTCAATGATATTTCTTTATTAAGTGTGTCTATCTCTTTTAGACTTTAGTAAAGATAGTTGCACTTGTCATGTGTCTTCAAATATATATTTTTTTGAAAGTATTAAAAGAAGAAATATGAAAATTTTGTTTAAAGTTTCAATTCAAAAATCATCATCCAATCATAGCTCATTTTAACCTACAACTATCATTATAACATTTAAATTATTTCACAAACTTAGTCAATAATATAATGTTTGAATCATCAAATTATAGTAGTTTAGGAGATTCAATAATAATGTTATCATTTTATCTCTTGTTAAAGGGATGATAGGATAAAAATAGTTTCAAGAAGAATTATCCTATTTTTGAGTTATTTTTAACTTATGAAATTTATTTCAATAATGAAATTTCATCAACATCATTGCAATAAAATATTTTCAAACAAAAACTTCAATTTATTTCAATTCCAATGATTTTTAGAGTGAGTTACCATGCTCATTTTATTCTTATTAAATATATTTTTAAAAATACTAGACAATGAAGCATGCTTTTTCTTTCCCTTCTTATAATGTTCTATGCTCAAATTCTATCATTCAATAATATCCATTTAATCATACAACCCATATTTCAAGTTACTTCTTTAATATTATCAAGGCTATTACAATAACACATCAAAATAATAAAACATCTTCAAAGTAAAAATTCAACCCATCTCAATTCCAACATGTAAATAAGTCTAACTCTTTACACATAGTGCAAGGAGTTGACAAACTCATTTCAAAATTTTTTATTTATTTCAAGTCTATCTAATATAACATTCAAATCATACAATTATTCAACCATCAACCGTTCATAACATTTAGATCATTCAACAATAGTCTTTCCAAATATTCGAACCAATGATTTTAAACTTATTATTCAATCATCATCAAAATCTAATTTATGTAAATTTCAACATATTTTTTAATAATTATAGTTCTTTGGTTCTAGTTCGTTTCATACTTATATGTTCTAGCTATGCATCATCAAAATTAATTATATAATGATAACTATTTTTAATAAAATAACTTATTATAATAGAAACAAAGATTATTAAGCTTCAAACATCTTAATTTAAATAATTTTTCTTATTTTTTACATTTTAGCTAGGAAGCTTGATAAGTAAGTTAGATCTTAAGTAAAATAGCTTGAGCATCCACAAGATATCATTCCATTTTGCTTCCAGCCTTAGTTTGGTGATAAACCTATAAGAAAGATTTAGGTACCCATTTTACATTGGGACATATATGAAGAAATTTGTCTTTCTTATCTAATGATTTTTGGTTATTTGTTATTCCCTTAGGAACCCAAACTAATTTGTGAGGACTATAGTCTTTGAATGGACATTTGTACGCCATATTTCATAATCTACCACAAAAATTATATTTAATTTTCGGTGGCAAATTTAAGGTAGGTCCTTTAACAAAAATAATTGGCTTTTGTTGAATGTTATTAACAAAGTCTATGTCAATTTTTTCTATTACTATGTGACAAAGATCATATTTAGGGATTTGTTTCTAATTTTAAATTTTTTTAATGTAGTCTTAAGCATGATATTTTCTTCTTTAACACTATTTAGTGTTTCACATTTAGAGCAAAAATTGTGTAATGGTAAAGTATCATGCAAGATTTCATGTTTGGTGCACGTAATGTGTGATGGTACTACTTCATGTATTTTATTAAGTTTACTAACTAATGATGCATGCTCTATCTTAAGTAATTTATAGGATTTGTTAATCTTTCTAAATTCATCATAAAGCTCATAAAAAGAAAGTAATAACTCATTAAAAGTAGAAGAGCTTTCGAGTAGGTTACTTGCCTCATCATGGTTGGCCACGAGCAGAAGAACTTCCACTTCTTCCTGATTGTATTCTTCATCTTTGGAGCACCTCAGCTTCTTGCGTTCATAGCAAGAAGTTTTATCTATCCTTAAATCATTTTTATGGTTCATGTTGATTAATTTATCCGGTTCATTTTGTTGAATCTCATATTTTGATGATGAAATCAATTAATAGGTTATTGACCTAATATGATTGTTAGAATTGATTGATGTAAGATTAATTACGACAGAATGATTATTACAATCAGGATTGGCCAAGGTCAAGTCCATACATTGGGTCGATACGGTTGGGAACTCGCTAAGAGTACGTCATGAGCTTACCAAGGGTATCGGGAGTTTGCTAGGATGGCGCAAGGGAGTTTGCCATAAGAAGACAAGACTCATCGGAAGATTATCGAGAGTAGCCAAAAAACTTGTAAGGAGTTAAGATGGTCTTGTAATGGATATTTAGTAATTATGATTATATTTAATTAAGTCATAATTAGTATTATGTAGCACTAACTATGATAGGAGCAATGGAGTTACAACCAGATGATAGGCTAAGATCAAGCTTAAGCATCGGGCCAGAGTTCGGACGATGTAGTGGGATCTCACCGAAGTTCGCTATGAGATTCACTGAAGGGATCGGAAAGCTCACTGGGAACACGTCGAGAGATCACTAGAAGAAGACCGGAAGATTTACTACAAGAATGTTGGAGGCTGTCGGATTGAGTTAGGTCTTGTTTAGCTTGTTGGTCATTAAGTGTTGTAATTATTGAGTCATAGTTAGGGTTTAAGTCCAAATTGAGTTAGATTTGGAAGGAATCTAAATAAACTCAATAAGGCAATCAGGTCCACTATTGGGGTTTGATTGAGCTCAGGTTGAGCTCAATTGGTTGACCAGAGGCTTGGTCAACATCTGGTTCAAGCCGGAATTCGAAAAGTGGAGGGAACCACTTTTCTGAAAATTTCGACGGGTAAACCATCGGTGAGCGACTGGTGTACCATCACCGCCCAGGTTTTTGGGCAGCTGATGGCGGCTCACCCATCCAATCTAGGCAGTTGAACCACCCGTACCCAGGAATTTGGGTACTTTGATTTTCCGGATACGGTTAGATTTTGGCTCCAATTTTAATGCCAATTTGGGGCCTATAAAATCTCAAGTTTTCTTACATTCTTGAAAATAATTTTGGGGATTATATTCTGAGAATATATTGTGTGAGAATTATAAGAAAAAGAAAAGGGGTAAGGGAGAAAGCTTAGAGTTAGAAATTTTCTCAAAGTGTCTCTTGTAAGCAAAGTGTAAGGGTTTGGTCTTCACCCAAAGAATATCTGTAGTGGATGCCAGTATACCTTAAGAAGGAGGACTTTGGAGTGGACATAGGCCATTGATGCCAAATCACTATAAAAATTGTGAGTACTTCTTTACTTTCAATTGCTTATATATTCTTGTATTAATGCTTCCGATTTAACTCAACTCCTTGAAAGCAAAGTTTTCACGATAAGTTATTTCTTTCAAATATTGCTTATCTTTCCAGTTTGCTCATTAACTTAGTAACTTTCTTTTAATCACTCACTCGTTTCACTAAGAATGAAAAGCTTCAAATTTCCTATCTTGGTTTAATCGAAAAGATTTTATCTAAACCTAAAATTTATATTTGCACTAATTCACCCCCCTCTTAGTGCCAATTAATCTTAACACATTTGTCAAATATTCAAAGTTCGCATCACTCGAGATTTCACTCAAGGAGTCATGTGTTCTCTTTAGTTCCAATACTTTGGAAGGTGTTTTTGGGTTTTCAATGTCAAATTTTTCTTACTCTTAGGAAGGTATTCTTCTTATACATTTTTAAGACATTTTGTTTAATGATTCATTTAGATTTAGTGTGCTTTCATGTGTTAAGTCTAATGTATGCCAAATCTCAAAAGCCGGATCACAAGAGGATATCTGATCAAATTCATTTTTCTTGAGAGCACAATATAAGACATTCATAGCCTTAGCATTTAAAGAAAATATTTATTTTTTAGAATCATTCTAATCATTTATTGGATTGGATGACTTTTGAAAATCTTTTTGAATAATAGACCACAAATCAAAATATATTAAAGTCAAAAAGATGCGCATTCAAATTTTCCAAGATGTGTAGTTTGTCCCATTGAACATAGGAGGACTTGCGATAGAAAATCCCTCTTAATTGTTATTAAAAGCCATCTTAATTATATTTTAAACTAAATAGAGAGAAACGTGGCTCTGTTACTAATTATTAAGATCAAAGCAGCACTAGGGGAGGGAATTAGTGCTGATAATAAATCTTCATCGATTTAAAAATTTTGCTTAATGAAAATCATATCAGAAATGTGTTTAAGTGTAAAGATATTTGTTATAGTGCAAGCAAAGATAATAGATAGTTAAATAACAGAACAATGAAGTTAAAGAGCAAAGAAGAGGAAGCAAACCGATTTTATAGTGGTTCGGTATCATGACCTACGTCCACTTCCCAATTCTTCCTCTGTTTGGGAGATAACCTTTACAAGACTCAAAGCTCTCCCTTAAACAAAAAACTACACAAGATGAAATGAGGAGAAGCTCTCAATTACAATAGCGTTTTCACAAGATTTTTGCTCTTAATTGCTTGCATCTCTCAGGTAAAAAGTGTGGGGTATTTATAGGCCCTAAATGGCTTCAAAAGTGGAGCCAAAAATCAATTTTTAAGTGATCCCGAGGTGCTAGTCTCGAAGACTATGTTTTAGGCGTTCAGTCACCTAACAGTCTGGGAGACTGTGTTCTGAGTGGTTCAGCCGCCTGACAATTTGGGAGACTGTGTCTGGATGATTCAACCACCCAATCTAGGTGGTTCAACCACTTGACACACCTTCGAAGACTGTGTCATTTTGGATACTATGTCTTCGAAGAGCGTGTCTTATCTAACCTTGGGTTACTACAATGACTTTTATAATTAGTCTAAATTAATCCCAATTAAGGCCTATTGAGTTCTTAAAAACTAACTCTCATTATGATGTTAACTACGATACTCAATATATAATCTTCGTTGTCCAATCGTCTCTTTGGCAAACTCCCGGCATCGTTTCGATGAACCCCCAGCGAGCTCCTGATTTCCTTCGATGAACTCCCAATGAACTTCAAACATTCTTTCGATGAACTCTCGGCGAGCTCCTGACAACCTGTTGGCGAATTTCTGACGAACTTCCCAGCATTCTTCCGACGAACTCTCGGCGAGCTCCTGACAATCTGTCGATGAACTCCTGATAAACTTCCCGACAAACCGCTGGTAAGGTTTTGGCAAGTTCCCGATAACATCGTCTAAACCTCGACCGACCTCCGGTGAACTCTCGACTGTTAGAAATTGAAATGAGAGAATGAAAACTTGATATTATTGATAAATGCATCGTCTATTTATACAGGGATGAGGAAATATTTTCCTCAACTAATGAAGATTTCCCTCAGATTTGACAGTAGACTTAGTCAAAAGATTTCCCTCAACTAATGAGGATTTCCCTCAACTAATGAACGAGAGTGGCTCGTTCAGTTATAGAGTTGGCGGTAGACTTAGTCAGCTAACATGCCCCGCAAGATCGAGCTCATCAAGGATGCCGATCTTGGATCGATGCAATAAAAGGGCTTATGAGCTAAAGACTTTGTGAGGGAGTCAAGTTGATCACCGTGTGAACATGAGAAACACGAAGCCGACGAGCAACTTGATCCCGCACAAAATGAAAATCGATAGCCACATGCTTCATGCGAGTGAAAACCGGGTTCGCAGAGGTAAGTTGCACCAAGGTTATCACAATAAATAGAGTAGAAGAAGAAACGTGAAGCTCCTTAAGCAAGTTGGAGATCCAAATGAGTTCAGCAGCAGCAGCAGCTATAGCTCGATATTCAGCTTCAGTCGTAGACCTGGCAACTGTCTTTTGTTTCTTAGAACTCCAGCTGATCGGATTAGCACCAAGAAAAACAATATAGCCAGATGTGGAGGTTCGATCGTCAACATTGCCGGCCCAATCAGCATCAGCAAAGACATGAAGCTGAGAGGGAGAATGTTTGCGAAGAAAAATACCATGATCAATAGTCCCTTTAAGATAACGCAAAACGCGTTTGGAGATCAATGGAGAGCGGATGGCGATGCATGCGAGAGCGCTTTATTAACTGCAAAGGAAATATCCGGTCGAGTAAGGGCAAGATATTGTAGGGAGCCAACTACCTGTCGAAACTGAGTAGGGTCCGTAGCAGGACTACCATCACATAACTTCAGTGATTCACTGGAGGATAGAGGAGTGACAACCTCTTTTGCATCCTGCATAGCCGTCTTGAACAACAAATCAAGAATATACTTTCTCTGTGAGAGAAAGAGACGAGACGTAGATGTAGCCTCGACTCAGAAAATAATTTAGGTGACCAAGATCCTTAAGAGAGAATCGGTCGGCCAATTGCTGAATAAATGCTTGAACCGCCATAGAGTTATCACCGGTAATAATAATATCATCCACATAAACCAGAAGATAGATAGTAAACCCATGTTGGTGGCGTAGAAAAAGAGAGACATCAGATTTAGAGTTAATGAAGCCAACCGAAGACAAGTAGAGACCAAGCTCAGTATACCAGGCTCGTGGAGCCTGACGAAGGCCATAAATGGCTTTTCGTAATTCTGACATCGGGATCGAGGATGTATAAAACACGGAGGTTGTTGCATGAAAACGTCTTCAGTAAGTGTTCCTTGCAAAAAAGCATTGTTAACATCGAGTTGGCGTATGCACCAGTCGTTGGAGACAACCAAACTCAGGATAAGCCGAATGGTAGTAGGTTTGACGACAGGACCAAATGTCTCAGTGTATTCAAGACCAGGACGTTGATGAAAACCTTTAGCCACAAGTCGAGCTTTATAGCGAGCAATCGAGCCATCAGGGTTTCGCTTAATGCGATAGACCCACTTACACCCTATAATGTTTTGCGTGGGGTGAGAGGGGGTGAGAGTCCATGTACCATTACGAAGAAGCGCATCATACTCGTCACTCATGGTCATGCGCCGGTGAGAATTTTGGGCTTGAGTAAAGATGATGGTTCGAGAGGCTAGAGAAGAGTTGGTCTGACATGTAAATTAAGAACTTGACGGGGTTTAAAGATACCACTTTTGGAGCGGGTTTGCATTGGATGGCTTGAGACGATAGGAGTAGCAGGGGTAAGGATTGAGGGTGATCACTAGTGGAGGTGGACACAGGACTACAGAGGAACCGGGACAAGGTGAGGACAGAGGCATTGGCTGGAGGAGAGGAAGAAGCGGAAGAAGAAGGAGGAATGTGTGGAATCGAAATAACAAGTGAGTGTGGATCTTGTAGAGGCACGGGGGAGGAGGAAGATGTAGTAGAGGAACTCAATGGGATGGCACAATGACCTTGATCTCGAAAGGGAAAGACAGACTCCACAAAAGTGACATGTCCGGAGACAAATACCTTAGTAGATAGAGGATCATAACACCGAAAAGTATTATGTTCAAGAGAATATCCGATGAAAATACAAGGGCGAGATCGAGGTTGCAGTTTATGAGAATTGTAGGGGCGTAACCAAGGATAACACAAACAACCAAAAACTTTTAATGTGTGTAGGTTAGGGCATTTTTGAAATAGCTTTTCAAATGGTGAATCAAGAAGAGAGTGGGCATACGATTAATGAGGTACCGCATTTGAAAGGCAGACGAGCGAAGGCATAGATGCTTGATGAAGCAGAGTTAGACCAGTTTCAACAATATGACGATGTTTACGTTCGGCAGAACCAACCAGTTGAGGAGTATACGGAGGTGACTTAAGATGTTGAATACCACAAGTAGATAGATAAGATGCAAGAGCTTGATATTCACCTCCGCCATCAGAATAGATGGTTTTAATAGTAGTTTGAAAATAGTTCTCAACTAAGTTCTTAAATTTAGAGAATACAACAACGACATCGATTTTTGACGAAGAGGATAGAACCATGTATACTTGTAAAATAATCTACGAAGACAACATAGAATCTAAACTTGTCAAAGGAAACAACCAATGCGGGACCCCAAACATCGGTATAAATAACCTCAAACGGCTTAGAGCAAGAAAGAGAGGAAGTACTAAAAGGTAATTGATGACTTTTATTACTAAGACAGCATTACATGAGTAAGAACATTCTTTGGATTTAAAACAGGAATAGAATAACGAGAAAGTAATTTTTGTTGAATAGAGTTTGAGGGATGACCAAGACGACGATGCCATATATCGACTGGAGCTGCAGTGGAAGTGTTTGCTGTGGGCTGGGTGAGAAACACGGTAGACGGCCATTCGTAGATGTTGTCTTTATTCGGGCCGCGAACTAGAGATGCCCCCGTGCTCAAGTCCTTAACAAGAAAATAATCAGGAAAGAACTCAATAGAAGTATGATTTTGTTGACAAAATTGAGAAACAGAAATAAGATTTCGCTTGATGTGAGGGGCACACAAAACATTATGAAGTGTAAAAGAAGAGTCGTTAGAATGGAATGTCTTAGAACCAACATGAGTAATAGGGATTCGATTACCATCACCAACGATGACGTCTTCATGGCCGCCATAGCCATTATGGAGTGATAAATTCTGGAGATCAGAGGTGATATGGTGGGAAGCGCCAGAATCCACAATCCAGTTAGACGGACCTTCAGAAGAAGCAGTCAGGATATTTGCTTGAGGCCAAGTTGATGGTGCTGGAAGACGCGATCGACAAACTTTAGCAGTGTGATCAATTTTGTCACACAATTGACAGACAACTGGTTGTAGATTCATAGGTGGGGGGCGACGAGGTGAAAAGGAAATATTTGGACGAGAATTGACGGACGAAGGATATGGAGGAAGAAGTGATGGATGAAAACTCATAGTAGTGGGAGATTGGGTGACTACACCTTTTGAAGTATTATTGTGGTATTTACGGCTGGGCTTTTTGAGTTTTTGGGTGAACTGAGCTGTGATGGGAGGTTCTGACAAAGGTCCCGATAGCTTGGTGTCCCGCTTTAAGTAAGCTTCATAATCCGTCAGCTTGTCATAAAGTTCTTCAAAGAGGATAGGAGAGTCACGCGCCCGAAGAGCAGCAGTAAGTTCTTTGTACTCAGGATTTAAGCCATTGAGTGTGTGAACCAGTATCTCTTCATCAGTAAGAAGATGACCTATCAAAGCCAGGTCATCGATAATGACTTTGATATTTTGTAAGTAATCAGCAATACAACTTCCCTCTTGCTTGAGAGTCATAAGATTGGAGAGTAGTCCAAGCATGCGAGTCCGAGAGCGGTTCGCGAGTAGTCAGAACTTATTCCATGCTTCAGTAGTGCAGGAGGTCACAAGCGGAGCGATGGATCCAGCAACAGAGGCCTGAATGGCTTGGAGGATTAGTCGATCCTGCCGAAGCCATAACTTGTAGGCAGAATTGGGTACTGGGCTAGGGTCTCCTGGGACATGAATCATGGCTGGTGGACAACTAAGTGAACCGTCAACATAGCCCAATAAATCATAACCAATCAAGAGGTTAGAGAATTGAGCACGCCAAGAGGCATAATTGCCATTTTTAGATAACTTAAAGGGGATTAAAGATGCAGCATTAATGGAAATAAGACCGGACGATGAAACAGAATTATTAGTAGGAAAAAGAGTAGGGACATCAGAAGTGGATGAGAAAGACATTAGGAAATCACAAAAGCTGTTGCACAGAGTTGAGAACAATAACACAAGTGACCAAAGGAAAAGAAGAAAAGAAAAAGAAAAGCAATTAATGGCTATAAAGTTGTAGGTAGTAGCATAGATCAAGGTGGCTAACAAAACTGAATCGAATAGTGTAGAAAACACACGGTAGATACGGAGTGAGTGGCGAATGAGAATATCCAACGGTACTCAATAGGTACAGTGCGCAGATGTGAATCCGCCTTCTTTGGAAACACCGAGGCGGAGAACGGTGGTAGCGTCGGCACGAGGAGAAGCGCTCTGCGTGAGCTATAAACCGTGGATCGGCTGGAGCTGTTTGCAGGTGATAGTAGATTTGAAAGATCCAGCAAGTAGCGTTGCCTCGGTAATGAGATAGCAGTAGAGGAGGCAGCATGTAATGGCAACTATTTTTTCTGTCGTTTGACAAAGAGAATAATTTCTCTTATGGCTCTGATACCATGTTAGAAATTGAAATGAGAGAATGAAAACTTGATATTATTGATAAATGCATCGTCTATTTATACAGAGATGAGGAAATATTTTCCTCAACTAATGAAGATTTCCCTCAGATTTGACAGTAGACTTAGTCAAAAGATTTCCCTCAACTAATGAGGATTTCCCTCAACTAATGAACGAGAGTGGCTCGTTCAGTTATAGAGTTGGCGGTAGACTTAGTCAGCTAACATCGACGAGCTCCCATTGCATCGTCCGAACCTCAGCCCGATGCTCGAACTTGACTCCAACCCAACATCTGATTGTACTGCCCTTTACTCTCGCAGTTAATCCTACATCATTTTCTTTAGCACACAAGTTAGATCATAAAACCCATCAATTAATTATATCATTAAAATTCGAAATTCAACAATATGACATACATTAGAAATGACATATGAAAGCACAACTAATTTAAATGAATCATTAAATGAATCATTAAATGAAAATACTTTTAAAAATAAATTTGAAGAACACCTTCCAAAGAACACGAAAGAATTTGAACGAAAAACATATGACTCCTCGAGTGAAATCTTGAGTGATGAGGACTTTAAACCCTTTACAAATGAACCGGATAAATTAATGAACATGAACCTTAAAAATGATCTACAGCTGAATAAAACCTCTTGCTATAAACGCAAGAAGTCGAGGAGCTCCAAAGATAAAATGCACAACCAAGAAGTGGAGAACCTCGCTCTTATGAGCATCGACGATGAGATTAGTGATTTATTAAGCATTTTCTTTTTGAAATTATTAAACATGTTCCATGATTTGTTTGATGAGTTTAGAAAATTTAGCAAATCTTTTAAGTTCTTAAAAATGAACATAATTTGTAAATAGTTGGTATAGTTGATGAGATGCATGAGTTATTAGCATAACATAATACTAGTTCTAAATATAAAATGCTAGATAACATTAAAGAAGAAAATATCATGCTTAAGTCAACATTAGAAAATTTTGAAATTGAGAACAAATCCCTAAATATGATCTTTGCCAATGAGGGTCATATTAATAAAAGAAATAACATAGGCTATTGGAAACATTCAACAAAAGCCAACCATATTTGTTAAAGGACCTATCTTAAATTTATTACCAAATATAAAATATAATTTTTGTGGTAGATCAGGATATAAAGCCAACAAATGTCTATTTAAAAATTATAGTCCTTACAAGTTAGTTTGGATTCCTAAGGGAATAACAAACTACCGAGAACCATTATATAAGAAAGATAAAGTTCTTCATATAGGTCCCAATGTAAAATAGATACCTAAATCTTTCTTATAAATTTGTCTCCTAACAAAACTAGGAGCACTAAATAACGTTCTAGAAACTCAAAATATATGACTTGAGATCTAACAATCTTTCAAGCTTACTAGCCTTCGTAAATAACAAAAAAATTATTAAAAATAAAATTAATGACAATGAATCTTTTGATGATTTATCATTATACAATTAATCTTGATGATGCATAACTAGAGAATGAACTAGAACCAAAAAACCTTATTTATTGAAAAATATGTTAAAATTTATATAAATAAGATTTTGATGATAATTGAATAAAAGCTTCAAAATTATTAGCTTGGATGTTGATTTAAATGTAAAGAATATTGTTAAATGGTTCAAATATTAACAAAGTTTATGAAATGATTGATTTAAATGTTACATTGATTGAAATGCTATGATTGAATGATAAAATTTTGGCATAGAACAATATCGAAAATGGAGAGAAAAATCATGCTTCATTGTCTAGTATTTTTGTAAATTAAAATATATTTAATTAAAATGAAATGAGCATAGTAATTCACTATACTAAGTTTAAAAATAATTGGAATTGAAATAAATCAAAGTTTTTGTTTAAAAATATTTTATTGCAATGATCTTGATAAAATTTTGTTTTTGACTTTAAATGACTTTGTATTCCTTAAATAAATTTCAAAAGACAATTATTCTTGAAAATATTTTTATCCTATTAATCCTTTAACAAGAGATAAAATAATACTATTATTGAATCTCTTAAACTACAAAAATGGATTAGAAAACTTTATCTATTAAAAAAATAATTTAGGATGCCTCCATTGAATTTTTTGAAAATTGATTTTTTATTATGATTTTGGATAAGTTTTAAAATGGTTTTATTTTAAAAAGATATTAAGGAATCTATCCAACGTTATTGATATTTTGATGATTTTATCAGGATCTTAACAAGTTGAAAAATTATAATTTGAAATCCTTATATAAATTCGTTCAAAGAAAGTCATATAAATGAATCATAATTTATCTCTTCATATCTATAACTTGAAAATATTATTATGAACCATATTCTTGAAAACTTAAAGTTATATATATATATATATATATATATATATATATATATATATATATATATATATCTTCTACTTTTTCCTTCTTGAAATTAATTCATCATCTTGATATTTATAATTTGAGATGAAGACTCTTCTTTGTTCTTTTAAGGTTCTATTTTATCATCTAATAGGAGATTTATTAAATTAAATTATCTTTAATATTCGTAAATGTCTTTTGATATCAATATCTATCTTGACAAGATTTATTTTAAAACTCATGAATAGCAAAAGTTATCACCAAAATTAGTATTTCCTAAATTTGTGATAAGTTAAAAATTAAAATAGATTCGTATTATCATAAATATTCTCTTAATTTCTTGACTTGACTTTTATGTTATGGAAATCACATTATTGATATATATGATTTTCTCTTTTTAATAAAAAAGAGATTTATGATCTTGACAATTATAAGTTAAAACTTATTATCAAGATCATTCTTCCATTTTATTAAAAAAAGAGGGATCTAAATGAATTAAGGTTATTTAATCTCCTAAGACTCATGTTCACTATTTATAAAAAAAAGATTATGCCATCAAATTTCTTTCTTGACAATGATAAAAAAAATTAGAGATAAAATTATTAATTTAATTAGAAGTAAATTGGATATGATAATCTTGAATGAGAAATAATTTACTTAGAAGAAAATTATAACTTTCTAAATGCATGCAAAATATTAGATTTATAATTTGAATTTAATCTACTATCATATTTTCTTTTAAAATTTTTAATGATTATTATCCAAATCTACATGAGATATGATTTGCTTGATTTACTATATTACTTGAAATTTGCATAAGATTGTTCCATTGTCGAGATTTTGAATTAACTTGCATGTGAAGCTCTTGATTTTACTTGGATACTGGAAATTTACATCTATAAAATTGAGTATTTTTATGATATGATATTTTTCACTTTTTTTCCTTGTTTCTATCTTCTTGTTTACAAAAAGGGAAGAAAATATATATGAAAGACGATCTGTAAAAATACATGATTTGCTATTTATATTAGAAAATCACATAATTTAGATTGATGAGTGGCTCTTAATTCTTGAAATTTACATGAGCCCTATTTTTGTGATACAATATCTTTCACACCTACCTTGTTTCTTATTTATTATTCAAAAAAGGAAAAATTTTCTTTCATAAGAAAATTATGTTTATATCATATCAAGGGAGAGCAAAACTTGTTAGCTTACATGATGTAAATTGATAGCTTAAATATTATAAAGGAAGCAAAAATTTGCTAGCTTGCACTTCTCAAAGGAGAAGAAAGAACTCACTAGCTTTATTTGCTACGTTTTTCTTGAAATTTACATAAGATGGATTTGTTGAGCTTATATTTAACTTTTTTTTAAATCTTATATCTATAAGATTGAGGTTGAGAGTTAAAAATGCTAAATCATGAAAATATATAAATTACTAATCTAGATTTCATGAGATTAAGCCTTTTTGTGAGACTTAAAAATGTTAAATCATGAAAATATATAAATTGCTAATCTAGATTTTATGAGATTAAGCCTTTTTGTGATAATATTTTTGAAAACTTTCTCTCTGTTCTTTATCTTATTATTCACAAAATAGGAGAAAATTTATATAATATTTTACTATTTTATGGATTTATTTGCTATGCTTAAGATTGCATGAGATGATTTTAAATGCATAAGCATCTCCTAAATTTTTGAATCTCCTTGAATATCTTAGAGTTTTTAGCTCATTTTTTAAATTCACCACTATAAAATTGAGAGCTATATTTAATGATGTTTTACAAATTCCTTCATTTTCAAGAGGAAGAAATTTTTTTATGACTCATATCATATCTTAAAAATGGGAACAAAAACTCATGTGACTTAAAATCTTTAGCCCTATATTTTACCTTTTTGTTGATGACAAAGGGAGAGAAATATACATTGATGACACATGATGATATACATTGATGATACATTATATTGATGATATACATTAATAACATATAATATTAATGATATATGTTGATGACACATGATATGGATGATATACTTAGATTACTTGGATATGGATGCATAATCTTTTTGAAACTCATAATTTGATCACTTGATGCAAATTTATGTTAAAATTTACTTGGAATGTTGATTGCTTAAAAATACTTGAAATTTAAGAGTGTTTGATTCTCTTAAATTTAAGTGGCATTGATTTAGGAGAGTTAGGATTAACTCCTATCATCAATTGATTGTCATCATCAAAAAGGGGGAGATTGTTGAATCTCATATTTTGATGATGAAATCAATTAATGGGTTATTGATCTAATATGTGTTGTTAGAGTTGATTGATGCAGGATTAACTATGATAGAGAGAAGATCACAATCAGAAGTTTGGCCAGAGTCAAGTCCAAGCATTGGGTCGAGGTTTAGACTATGTGATTGGGAACTCACAATAAGTACATCGAGAACTCACCAAGCGTATTAGGAGCTTGCCATAATAGTGCAAGAGAGTTCATCAAAAGAAGACCGAGACTCATTGGAAGATTGTCGAGGGTAGCCGAAAGGCTTGTCGGGAGTTGGGAAGGTCTTGAAGTGAACTTATGGCTATGATTGATTGTAATTAATTAAGTTATAGTTAGCATCATGCAGGTTAATCATGATAGGAAAAATATGTTACAGATTAGACATGGACCCAGGATCAAGCTTAGGCATCTGGCCAAGGATTGGACGATACGGTAGGAGCTCGCCGGGAGTTCGCTAGGAGATTCGCCGAAGGGATCGGGAAGCTCACTAGGAACATGCTGGGAGATCACTAGAGGAAGACCATGAGACTCACTGCTTGGAATGTCAGAGGTTGCCGAATTACGGGAGTAAGGTCATAAGCTTGGTGATAATGTCTTAATTATAATCTTTAAGTCGTAGGTTAAGTTTTAGTCATAAATGAGTATGATTTGAAGGGAATCCAAATCAACTCAAATTAGCAACCGAGTCTACTATGGGGTGTGATTGAGCTCAAGTCGAGCTTAATTAGTTGACCAGGGGATTAGTTAGCTGATAGTTTAAATTGAGATTGGAAATGTGAAGAGAATCAATTTTTTGGGATTCCCGACGACTGAACCGCTAGTGGGTAGCTATTCAACCGACCGTACTAGGATTTTGAGCAGTTGTCAATAGCTGAACTACCTAGGTTGGTGGCTGAATCGCTTGTACCTAGGAATCTGGGCACTTTCGTCAGTTGACCCACCCAGGTCGGTGGGTGAACTGCCCATACCCAGATTTTTTGGATGAGTTTAATTTTTGGCTCCAAATTCTAAAGTCATTTGGGGCCTATAAATATTTTAAGTTTTTTTATATTCCATACAATAATTTTAAGGATTGTATTCTGAGAAAATATTATGTGTGAATTATAAGAAAACAAAAAGGGGTAAGGGAGTGATCCAAGTGTGTAATCTTATCTCTCTCGAAATATTGTACAGATTTGATCTTCACCCAAAGGAGATCAATAGTGAATGCCAACATACCTCAAGGAGATGAACTCGAGAAGTGGACATAGGCTAAGGTTGAGGCTGAACCACTATAAATTATAAGTATTCCTTACTTGTTTCATTTACTACTTATAATTGTCGGGTTCTTAATTATGTTCAACAAAATATTAAGTGACGCTTCCATTTTTATTTACTCCTTGAAAGCATGGTTTCAAGTCAAGCAATTCTAAGAAACTTTACATTTTATTTTTAAATCATTCACTTGCTTTACTTAAATGAAAAGCTTTCGATTTTTTTATCTTACTTCTAGCGAAAAGTTTTTTACTTAAAACATTAATTTATTCTTGTACTAATTCACCCCTCCCTCTCTTAGTGTCAATTTATCCTAATAGTAGCCTCTATATAGTGGCTAAGGTGTAAGGAGAAGACAAAAGCTACTCTTCACCTATCTACCCATATGGACAAGACTCTATGACAAGTGATTATGGGCTATCCCCCATTATTGCCCATATGGATAAAAGGTCAAGGAGAGGTTATTGGAAATAGTCAAAGGTTGCCTCCTTGCTAAACATTTCATGAAATATTTTACATTTTTACAATCAGGTATAGAAGATCATCTTCAACACTAGAGAAAGAGGATCATTTTTTGTCCACTTGCGTCTACACTCATTTACCTTAGGTTATTAACTTGGATGTCAAAGGGACTGGATCGAGAAATTTCTCTCAACCTTAGTCTTCATATAGATGACACCTCAAGAGTTCAACATTTTAATCTTGGAGACATCTTAAACTATCTTGCACATAGATCTAGATCACATTGGGATGATTAGGATATATATATATATTTCAATTTATATTTCAATTTATATTTCTTATTTAGAAAAATATAAAAAATTCTCATGATTTGAGTTTTAATAGTCTAAGATAAACGTAAATATTGGAATAATAATTTTGATTGGATTGTGAAATATTTTATTATTCAGAAAGCATTGGATATGTTATGTCCGTTTGCAACAATTGGAAAAGTGTATGTTTGTCTTTCAAATATTATTTGAAATAGTTATTGACTTGTAAATTTTTTTATAGTTTAAATAAAATCTTTTAGAAAATGTGAAATGGTTTATAAAGATCTGTTCAAAAGTTTGACGTATGATACATGACGTCATAGTTGTCTGTTTAGTATGATTATGATTTGGACCCTATCAATAGGAGTTAAAAAGTCATGTTTATTCAGAAATTAGTTTCTTTTGGGCAGTGACACAGGAATAATTGCGTTACCTACAGTAGAGGATCAAATGGGATTCTGGGCCTTTTCATGGTGATATAGTGTGATATCGTCGTCATTGCTAAAACGACATCTATTCTTATATGTAACCTTAATTATGTATAGATTTTTTTTAAATATGTTCAAAATATATTGGTTTGAAAAAAAATTAATTGAAAGTTATTCCATTACAAGCATATGATTTGCACAACATATGAAGCTCAATTTTGGTTAGCTTATGTTATGATTTTTTATTAATGAAAAGAATTATCTATGTTATTATGTATTTGGAGTAAATATAGATTGACAAATAATTCAAAAGTTTTGATAAGAATATATATATTCTTATATCAGTTTTGCTGGTATGTGAGTTGTCGATGCCTACTGAGCTATTGTTTGCTCATAATCCTGTTACTTTTCGATATTAAGGAACAAGTCATATGTCAATATACTTGGAAGAGCTATTAAAGTATTACTCAATTTTTTTATTGTTATATGGATTTGGATATTATGGACCATTGAGTTATAATTAAATTTATTGAATATGTTATGGATATATGAGATAAATGATAAAGTTTTGTTCAAGTGTATGAATTTGGGATGATAAGTGATGTGTACAGTTGGCCTCACTCTCCTCATAAGAAAGCTTCTGTGGATTGCGGCGTTGTATCGCTTCTGGTTTTCCGTTGGGGGCGTTACATTGATATCATGAACAGAGAAGCATGCAGGATGTGGAGATGATGAGAGAAAAGAAATTGCAAATTACTTGCATTAGATGCTTTGAGAACAATTACAAAGAAAGACACAAAGTAGAAACAAAAAAGAGAGTATCCTTTTAGTTCTCTTTTCATTTTTCACACAACACTATTATTTTATTTAATTTTTTAATCTTATACATGTGAATATATATATATTTACAAAGAACTCCTTAGACCACAGTACCAGTAGATCGACCACTTTCAGATTCAGTATCATTTTTATCTCAATAGTTTCTCGGGTTGCCAGCTTTGCCTCCAAAATGGCTTTTGCTCGCATGCTACCTTGCTCTTGTATTCGGGTGTCTATTTTGAAGTTCATAGAAATAAAGAATAGAGTTAGCACACTAAGAAAGAATAGGAGAAGACTAAATCTTCTGTATTTCTCTCAATATTTTTATAATTTCATAAACTCGATAATTTTCATGACTTCACATATGGGGTTTATATAGTTCCCTAAGATACATTACATTTATGCAGATTTATGCAATAAGAATGAATCTTTTTTTTAATAAACTCTTTCAAGAATCAATTACTAATTTGACTTGTCCTTCCATAAATATTTTTTCTTGAAGAAATGAATCTTTTTTTTAATCAAATTAATCTCTTCATTATAATTGCACAAGTTTAATTTCAACATTCTTCCCCCTTAAACTTGTTTCATCCAACATGCCAAGTTTTCTTCAAAGATGTTGAAATGTTTCAATTTTGAGAGGTTTTGTAAAAATATCAGCCACTTGTTCACTTGTCTTGACATAGTGTAGCTCCACTTCTTTGTTTTTGACATGATCTCTTATAAAATGAAATCTTATATCGATATGCTTTGATCTTTCATGGGATTCTTGGCTAAGGCAATAGCTGATTTATTATCAATATAAATTTTGGTTGGCTTCTCCTATGACATATGAAGTTCCTGAAACAATCTTTTAAGCCATATTATATGACAAACACAAGAAGATGATGCTATGTATTCTGCTTCACAACTTGATAGAGCAACTATATGTTATTTTTTTGAAGACCAAGTAAATATAGCTCCACCAAAATACAATACAAATCTAGTTATACTCTTTCGATCATCTTACCTTCCAGCCCAATCACTATCACTATATCCAATAAGATCCAGTCCTTTTGATGATGAATATAATATTTCATACTCAATTGATCTTTTAATATATCGTAAAATTCTTTTAACGATATTTAAATGAGAAGTCTTAGGAGATTTCATGTATCTACTTATTAAACCAACTCCAAATAATATATCAGGTCGAGTGCATGTCAAATATCTTAAACATCCAACTAGACTTTTGTAATAAGTTGGATTAATATATTTACCTTTATATTCTTTGGTGTGTCATACTCAATAGGTGTATCTGTAGGATAACAATCTTCTATAGAAAACTTCTTTAGAACCTCTTTTGCATAATTTTCTTGTGAAATAAAAATTACTTCATTATTTTTTATAATTTCAATACCAAGAAAATAAGACATGAAGTTCAAGCCAGTCATCTCAAACTCATTCTTCATAGAGTATTTAAAATTTTTAATCATAGAGCTACTACTACCTCTAAATATTAAATCATCTATATATAGGTATACAAACATGATATCTCCATCAATGTTAGATTTTGTATAGAGAGCATGTTCATGAGGACATTTAGAAAAATCGTTTTGAATAAAATAAGCATCTATCCGAGAATTCTATACTCGTGGGGCTTATGTAAGCCCATAAAGAGCCCTTTTTAACTTGTATACTTTGTCTTCTTGTTCATAAATAATAAAACTAGAGGATTGTTAAACATATACCTCTTCTTCAAGAACCCCATTAAGGAATACTGATTTGACATCCATTTGTAAAATTTTTCATTTCATTTGAGCTGCTAAGGAGATAAGTAATCTTACTGTCTCCAATCGAGCAACTGGTGCGAACACTTCTTCATAGTCGATCCCATATTGTTATTTATATCCCTTTACAACCAATTGTGCTTTATATTTCTCCACCTCTCCTGGTGCATTTTTTTTTGTTTTGAAGATCCACTTAATACTGATCGCTTGGTGGTCTTCTGGAAGTGCAGTAAGCTCCCATGTATCATTTTTATTGATTGCATTAATCTCCTCCTTCATAGCTTGTCTCCATTTTTCTTCTTTACAAGCTTCTTCAAAAGTTAATGGATCATATACTACAAAAAGATAAAATAGAGAAAGTTCATCATTATTAGTATCAATTCTCTAAGTCACATCATATAGCTCCTGGATCGGTCTTGTCCTTCTTATAATCGGACTTCTTTAATCATGTGACCTAGTTGATCTCGGTGATGATTCTAGTAAAGCCTCTTTTGTGCTTGCTTGTATTATATCATCCTCTTCTGATGATATAGTTTTTCCTATATTGTTCTTTACTTTTCCAGTCCCAAATCTATTGTTCATTAAACTCAACATCTCTTAACATCACAACTTTATTTGTAATAGGATTATAGAGTATCCACTGGAATTCACAGCATAACCTAATAAAATGCATTTCTGACTTTTATCTTTAAGTTTTGTTCTCTTTTCTTCTAGTATTTTGGCAAATGTAACACTTCCAAAAATTCTTAAATGATCAACTCTTGGTTTCTGCATGCTCCATAGTTCTTTTGGTGTAGAATTACCAATTCGCCTTGTTGGAAACCTGTTAAGCAAATAAACTGCACAAGAAACAGCATCCCCCAAAATTCTTTAGGAATATTTCTTTCGTTTAACATGCATCGGACCATATTAAATATAGTCCTATTTTTCCTTTCTGAAACACCATTTTGTAGAGGTGTGTATGGCATAGTAAATTGATGTAAAATTTTATTATTTTCATAAAAACTTTTAAATTTATTTGATATATATTCACCACCTTTATTTGTTCATAAACATTTAATCTTGCAACCACTTTGTCTTTCAACTAAATCTTTAAATTCTTTGAATTTGTTTAACACTTCTTTCTTTTCCTTTAAAATATAGACCCAAGTTTTGCCACTATGATCATCAGTGAAGGTAAGAAAATACTTGCTTCCTCTAAGTGATACTGGGCTAATAGGGCCACAAACATCCAAGTGTACCAGATCAAGTCGATGTCATGCTCTTTTTATTCTACTGATTTTGAAAGGCTTTCTTTCTTGCTTACCCATAATACATACTTCACATAATTTTGATAGGCGGTCAATTCTTGGCATTCCTATCACTATATTAAACTTCTCTAGAAGTTTTAAAGCTTCAAAATTTAAATGTGCATATCTAAGATGCCATAATGTAGAAATGTTCTCAATATCAGTCTTAAAATAACTTAATCGATCAAAAATACATAAATGTAGAGGAAACATTCTATTCTTCGTCATTTTCACATGTGAGATTAATGTCTTAGTCTTATTATAAATTGAAAGAATCATATCTTTCATCTCAATATTATAACCTTTTTCAAGTAATTATCCCAAGCTAAGAATATTATTTTTTATATCAGGCACATAATAAACATCTGAAATGCATAACTCTTTGTCATTATGGAGTCCAAGAATAATTTTACCTTTGCCTCTTACTGGTCTTTGAGATAGATCACCAAATTTAATATTTCTAGAATAGCTTGTATCTATTTCTGAAAATAATTCTTTAATGTCACACATGTGATTTGAAGCTCCTATATCTAGATACCATGTCATAGATTGATCTTCTTTCAAATTATCATAAGTCATTAATAAAACTTGATTTTCATTCTTCTCTTATTTTTTAGTAAAATTTGCCTTATCACCTTGATTGTTATGATTATAATAGTATTCAAAGGAGTAATGCCCATACCTTTTGTAAATATAGCATTGTATTTCAGACCTTTTAAAAATTCTGCCACGGCCTCGGCCACGTCCTCGACCATAACCTCGGCTTCTTTGGCTAGAATTTTCTCTACCTCCTTCATTGTTTGGAGATTCTTAATAGGTCTGATTTCTGCCACCTCTTCCTCTTTGTCCACGACCTCTTCCTCTTTGAAAATTTGATTCACCTTTATTTTCAAGAGTAAGCTTAGTCTGTAGTGCTTGTTTCACAGTTCTTTCTTCTGCTCCTTTTGTAATCCTTTGTTCATAAACTTGCAGGGAACCCATAAGTTGTTATAAAGATATTTCTTCCAAATCTTTAGACTCTCCAATCATAACAGCAATAAAATCAAATTTTGAATGTAGTAATCTTAGTATCTTTTCTATCACTCTTTGATCACTTATTTGTTCACCATTTCTTCTCATTTGATGAACAATAGAAATAACTTTTGTGAAATAATCAGAAATAGTCTCAGAGGTACTTTATTGTAATTATTCAAAATCGGCTCGTCAAACTTGTAGATGGAGTTTTTTTACCTTATCAACACTACCAAATGCTTTTTGAAGTATTTCCCAAGCCTCTTTTGAAGTATTTGCTGGAGCGATAATCCCGAACATCGTATCATCAAGCCCTTGGTAGATTGTGAACAATGCCTTTTTCTCCTTCTTTTTTTTATCTTTGAGTTGCTCTTTTGCTTTTGCATTCATTGTTCCTTCTTCTGCTGGACTTGGTTCAACAAATTCATCTTCTACAAACTCCCATACATCTTGGGAGCCCAAAAGAACCTTCATTTGGATGCACCATATATCATAATTTTCTTTTGTCAATCTAGGGATTTGGAGTTGGAAGGTGCTTGAGGATGAAGTCATACTCTGATACCAATTGTTGAAGTTGATAGGAAGAAAGGATAGAGTTAGCACACTAAGGAAGAGTAGGAGAAGACTAAATCTTTTGTATTTCTCTCAATATTTTTATAATTTCACAAACTCTATATTTTTCATGACTCAACATATAGGGTTTATATAGTTCCCCAATACTTCCTGAACCGAGTATTTTCTTTTGCTCGATGTAGACACGACGGCCAAATATAAATTATGGGAGAAGCCTGAAATATCAGCACCATATCAGGAAACCAAAGTAGCAAATGGCAATACGTCAGCACAGTATACGAGATTAACCTTTATCGCACTTCGGGCGGAATCGGCCATCTCGAACTCTAGAAGCCATAACAAGGAGGATGTTCCTGGCACTAAAGTTGCACTCTTACATCATCATATATTGAAGAAGAACGATAAAGAGTGTTGAGAAAGCTACAGAAGATGGATAAGATAGGAGAGACCAAGCTTACTGGTTCTGACTTGGATGCCACCAGGCTTGATAGGACCAAACCTCTTGAAGTGCGCCTCGAGATGAGCCGGTGTTGCACTGAAGGGTATGTGTTTTTAATGCACACTGAGGTGTTGGAGATCGGCGCATCAGCTGTTGGCGTAGGGACTGCTTTAGATGGCGCCGCAGCTGATGCCTTCACAGCGCCACCTTTCTTAGCTTTCATCTGCGTCCATCATCACGTTTGTTGATTTCGAAGATGAATCCTTTTAACACACAGGAAAAGAAGACTTTCGCATCAAATCGAGGTTAAGCACTTACTACTTCGGCATATGTCCTTTTGTACATCTGTTGATCAAGAGTTGTATCAACCCGACAGCCATCAGAAGCTACATCAAGCACCTCATTGCTCGATTCTCTGTCCTGCACAGTCGAGCTCTCGCCATTGCTCACGGAATCACAGACCTCATTGCCCGGTTATTTCTCTTGGACAGTGCAGCTATCGCCATTGGTCATGGAATCACAGACTTCATATGCAGTAGCAATCACATCATCGATGGGCAATGGTACAGTGTCTTCTCGATCAGCAGGACAAACGGAAAAGATCAAATGGGGCCAACAAAAAGAACGATACACTTCAGGTGCTGAGGCACACGAAGGGAAACGTACCATTGGCAGAGCCCTGGTCGTCGATATCTCCCATAGTATGTCATTCAGCACAAAGTATCCCGCCTCCTGGGGAGCAAGGAAGAAGACCTGGAGGAAGCCCCTCTGGACATCGTCCTCCCTGATCAGACGCCGTGTCACGTGGACCAACACCCCACCATTGTGCGAGTCCTGGCTGTCCACCTTCCTTATCTCTGGTACGCCCAATCTTGTGGCCATTATCTTCTCCTTGATTCCCTATTTTCCATCAGTTTAGCAAATTAAAGATCCCGTTTTTCTCAAATTGAAAACTATTTTTTCCTACCGATCTGCATCAGATAGTGATTCGTCTTGCCAGAATCGTTTTCCCCTCTTTGATACTGAGATTTCGAGTACTCACATCGATGGTGGTGACCGATGTAACGTCGCAACGGTCATCAGGACGGCCAAGCTTGCTGCTTTTCTTGTAGAACTGGCGAACCATCTCCGGATGATGCCGAAGGACATAATAGTATTGCTCAATGAATGCTTTCCCGGCCTAAACGCACAGATTTGACATCGTAACCCAGGAAACACAACTAGTTTCTCCAATCGAAAGTAGTTCAACGCAGAAGAAAGAGAGACTCCTCATCACTTCGGCAGAAGGTTGTTGGTTCGCCATCTCAACATAGGAAACTTGTCCATCAAAAGAGAGAAACGATGGAAATGGAATCCAGGGTTTGACAGGCGATACCGAAGGTGAGAAGTCGAGCAAGAGCAGGGAGCAACATAGGAGTGTGGCAGCGAATTGTTTGCCTTTGCAGGGAGGCATGCAGCCCTCTTTATAGACCTCGGGTGTGGGTGTGGGTGTGGGTGTGGGTGTGCGGGATGTCCTCGTTTCGTAGTTTCACCCGGATTCGAATTCGGAATGGGACTGGGATTCGGAAATCGACAAGGGCGAGATTTCCTGTCCGGGCCACTAGCAACAAGATTTACAACAAGATTCTGGAGGTCACTAGCAATTCAAGTGGGTTTCACGTAAATAAGGAATCTGAATCCAACTAGCATTTGGAATGAGAATCTAACATGGAATCCAAATTCGAAAGTGTAATGCTTATTTTTTTTAACCTTTTTTATGTTTTAGTACCTAAGTCCACTGCTCTCTTTGATATAATTATCAAATACAATAATGTGCGGGCCATTTTAACTTTGATTTTATTTATTAATTATATTAGACATCGATATAGCTACAAGATGTGGCCAATATCCCGATATCACATGACCAACACTATAATAGTACGTAGGCTAATATTTTAATATCATATAACTAATACCTTGATGCTACACTGGTTAATGATTAACACCTCAATACTACACGAGTCAACAATCAATACCTCAGTGCCACATGAGTCGATGACTAATACCTCAACACTATATGAGACAAATCAACATCGTATGGCCAACACCTTAATGCCATACGATCAATATGTGGTTGACATGAGACTAACATATAGACCACAACAATAAGATTGAGTGAGTCAACAATAAGTTACTATATCCCGAATTAAACATGACACGAACGTGAATGAATTTAGGATAAATTCGTAATTACTCCTCACAATCAATCATGGGAGTAATGGTCTAAAGAGCCTACTGTAAAAATGATCTCTAGGTGTATTCCTTACACTATGAAATATCTCTCTCAAGCTTCATTAGAATTCTTTGAACTCCAAACTAATTTAAACATCAAAGGAGCATTTGTCACCAACACAATTTTACAGTGTTTAACACCTTCAAAATCAGATGAACAAGTCATTGCACAAGATTATATTAGGTTAGAGATGGAAAAAGGCCTCATTTAGCTCTGAATCAACATCCATTTCAAATGCAAGTCTCAGCCCCATGCCTCAGGGTTAGTATTTGATAAATGTAGGCTCACTCGAGCAGGACACCACGAGTGAGACTAGTGGTTGGTAGTGTGGTAAGAGCTTCCCCACTCTCGATCGGAGGTTAATCTCACATTTAATATTGCATCCAAACTAGATGGAGAGAAAATAATCTAAGTGCCTAAAGCACACGTTAAAACACATATACAATAGGGCCAATGTTGGGGTAATGTTGAGCCTTCATTGTTTACTAACAAAAGAAGCAAGATAATGCCAGGAGTTTGACACCATTTGTGTTGGTGAAGATTTCTAGTCCAAGAGAACTTAAACAAAAAGGAAAAAAGAATGGAGGGGAAATTATAGTCCTGACCATCAATGCATTAGTGGAGTACAGAAATAGTGATGTGACGTATAAAATCGATCATCTAGCCAAGAAGCAATTAGCTCAAGTTAGACTAGAATGGTAAATATTGCCTAATGTGCTCTAGGTCTAAATCAGAGATCTGAGAGTCAAAATTATAGGATCTTGATATTGACTTTGAGACCCAATTATGTGAGAGATTCATCTCTGAAGGGGTAATCTCCCTCGACGAAGGCAATTCGACCCCTTATGAGGAGGGGCAAATTGTTTTGTTTCTCTTGCTAACACCGAAGGTGATGACGAAATTAGCAATCCATCTGAGCCCCATATATGATAGAAAAAGGATTTGAATTCAGAAGTGGAAGACATATAAACCTTGAGTTGAAGATCGAAGGTCAAATTCAAATTTCTTTGTAGGTATAAAGGCTCAAATCATCTGAATGCAATAAAGTCCTATCAAAGTGTGAATTGAATAAAGGAAGGGTGTTCACTATTTATAAGAGCTGAATGACCCTTGGGCTCCTACCTAGCTATCTACCCAATTGTCTAATAGTTCAACTAACAAGCGACATGATAATATACCATTGCTCAAAGATGACACAAGCAAATCATGATGATCTTTCAAATTGTTGATGGTTCAACAAACCCACACGTGAATGACTTAGGAAAGGCCATGTGGGCATGATGTCAAGCCATCATTACGAGATTTTAGAAATTAGATATAGGCAGTAGTGAACCACTAAAATAATGTGCCCATTGGAGTTTGGGGTAAAAAAAGCATGTATATGTGCGCAAGACACACTCTTCAGGATGTGAAGCAATATGCAGGCATGATGGCACAAGCATGAACCACCTTACCTTATGAACTAATTCTTTGAACAACTCGAAGTAGATTGACTGCCTAAATTCGGTGATGCACGATCAAATCGGCCTAAAACACATTTTGTTGATACACAGTTGAATCGACTACAAGCATATTTTGATGATGTACAATGAAATTGGCCACAAGCACATTTTTAAGATGTGATCAACTAAGCTAAAAATTTATTCCAATGATGTGCAACCAAATTGACCTAAAGCGCACTTTGAAGCATGCAACTAAATTAGCCACAAGCATATTTTGATGACTCATAGCCGAATCAATCAAAAGCACATTTTGATGATGCACAGTCAAATCGACCTAAAGTGCACTCTAAAGATACATAACCAAATTAGCCTAATGCGCATGTAGTTGAGTTACACTTTGACTGTATGTAGTTGAGTTCACCAAACGTGCCCCTCTTAACAATTCCTCATATAATTTGCTTTGGTACATGTATCACTTCCCAACTCGATCTTGCTACACCTAACGATCTAAGAAGTGGGGAAGTGATGTTGGGAAATCTTATATTCCACATCATATGGATAGTGAAAAATAAAACTAAAAATTAGATTTTTTTTAAAAAAATATCAAATCATCATACGAGGATTAGTGAGTAAAATCGAAAAAACTATACATTGTGTATTAGATATTTTACCTAGAAAGATTGTATATCCTTAAAAAATTAGATCTATACGTGTAGATAAAGGATGTCAGACGTTCTCCTCTCTAGCAAGAATCCAAATAGCAGATGATGTGATGACGCTCTTCAAATCATAACACGATCTTCCTCTCCACATGGATAGAAAATGCTACACTTTCTCCAAGAAGGGGCTGACCCTTCTTGCTGTCCACATGTCTCAAATAGGGGCTGGTGTTAAGGATGAGAGGGAGAGAGGAGAATAGGAGAAAGCGACCAAAAGGTCTTTAGCTTATGAACCTTGTGGCCCCCTCCTATTTATAGAGATCCCTCTCAAATTAACTCTAATGGATCCTGTCATATTAGTACCAAATCTTAATCTAACTACCCAAGTCTCTTGGATTAGTAGATTTCTACCCAATAATATTTTATTAACTCTTATTGGATCTCATCCATAGGATCCAATAATATAGAGTCTTATTGGATATCCAATAAAATAGTGGCTTTGTGTATATCTCATATTTGAACCTTTACTCGTCATAACAACTATCATATGTGTGTGACTGACCCTCTAGGTCTAATACTAAGCTGGTCATGAGTTGCACCTATTAGAAGTCCTTCTGACTCAATAAATTATTATCTCATAATAATTCACTCAACTCATCGATTATGAATATATTAGGCCACTATACTATAGTTCCCACATGGTACAGGGGATCTAATCCATTGGACCTATCTGTCCTTATTTACCATGTATCTATAGTCCCTCATCATTTTTAGAGACTATATATCGAGCATGGTTTTTTCATGCCTCAAACGAAATCCATCCGAGTCTCACTCTAATCGAATTCTCTTAGAGAACTCTTTTCTCAATCTAAATGACTCTGGTTATGTATTTGCTTGAGCAAAAATATATGAGATATTTCTCTCATGATACCAAGAGTGGACGATCCTATATTGATACTCAATTATCTTTGTAAGATTAGTTGTCATTCATAATAATCTACTATACTAGATTTGAAACTTTCAGATTCATAAATCAGCCCACCCTTATTGATTAGTATAATTGATATCTATTGATTTATCGATTCATAAATCAACCCAAACCTTCCTCCCCACCACCTTTAATCAACATGTAGTAATTGATCAAGTTAAAGTTGCAAGTAAAGAGAATAAAACTAAATTATAAGCAAAGTGCAAGTACAGACAAACTTATTTACGAGTGGTTTGGTCCTCCTGACCTACATCCATTCATGATTCCTCTTCTCTTGAGATCATTGACTTTACTATTGATGTTCTTTCTAATGAGTGAAGATCAACCACCTATGTTATAACTTTCTCCTTTTCAAGGCTGAGGAGATAAACTTTATGATCTCTTTTTACATAAGATCTCTCACCTCCTATAACTTAGAATTATAACCAAACTCAAGAGGAGGATGAGATACAAACTATGCTCAAAATAAGAGTTTACAACACCTTAGTGCTCAAGAATAAGTACCCCATAAACTAAGCTTGAGTGGAGTATTTACAATCTTCAAAGGCTTCAAGAATAAAGCTAAAGATTTAAATAATCAAAATTTTAGGATACTGATGGTACTACCACCGTAACAGGACTACGAATTTTGGCTCTGGTAGTACTACCACTGGCCTAAGTAGTACAATTACTGCCCTGGGTGGTACTACCATCGAAAATATTAAAAAAGCATAAACAATGCATTTTTGACTGATTCAAGTGATACCATTACTTAGGCCTAGCTTAGGCCATCAATTTCACCTTCTAACATACATAATTTGACCTTGATTCAATCCTAATGAGTTCTTTGATAAGTTGGCATAGTTTTAACCCAATACCAACTCAAATTGACCCATAATGACCTTGATCATGTCTATGATAAATCAACCATGTATGCAACACATTAATGAAGCTTTCAGAACATTATACGCTATTCCAACATGTTGTTCATTCTTCTGACACTTCTTCTGAACCTTATATACATCGTTCTTTCCTTAGACATATCGCTCATTCCACTAGCATGTCAACTTTCCTATGATATCCAATCTTCTAATGCAATATCTAATCCATTTGACATGATGCACGAACCTATAGCATGGAGTTTGATCTCCGACCTATCGACCACTCCTTCAGCTCGACATCCATTTTTTGACACAATAGATTTTTAACGGAACGTTCGATTATCCGGCTCGATAGTTGGCTCTTTAATGATCTAAGTCCATGATTAAAGTATTTACTGTATCATTATCTCTAATACATATTTAGTTTAATAAACTTATCAATTAGTTTTATCATTAAAATTTGAGATTTAATAATTTTTTCCTTTTTGATGATGATAATCAATTGATGATGGAGTTTTAACAAGACTCCCTTGTTATTAGTCATTTTTAAATAGTATAATAAACCTAAATTCAAATGAGTATATATCCTTTTAAATGCATATATTGAATTCAAGTTAAAACAAATTTGATCTTATTAATATTATGATTTAATCATTCAGGTCTAAAAATGAATGTTTAATCAAGTTTCAAATTCCAAGTTATAATCATTTAAAGTTACAAATTTAAAGTTATATCATTTCAAATTTTAAAATTTAACAATTATCAAAATGTAATATCAATCAAAATATAACTATAAGTTAACCATTTGTATAACAAAAAATCATAAGTAAGATATCATGATTCTCCATGTTCAAACATGAGTCACCACTTCTCCCCTTGGTTAACAAAAAAAAATATGAGTTACTACTTTTCCCTTTTTGTCATCAGCAAAAAGAAGAGAGTAATAACATGGTATCATAGTACTACTTCTCCCTCTTTATATCAATATTCTAATTGTATAAAAAATAAAATTATTTTGATATTATTATACATAAATGATCTCAATATTATGTCATTGTTGATAAGTTCAAGTTATAAAGACTGTAAGGTCAATTGATGACGGGTCTTAACAAGGCTCTAGATACCATCTTAAGAATGAAACTTAAATTCAAAATAATATTATTTCAATTGTACTTTTAAATTAAAGTTGAGACTAATTCATTCTTAATATTATCATTGCAAGCCCAAATATTCAATCAAGTTTTAAATTTTAAAAAAATAATTAACAAAAATTAAGTATGAGTCACTATTAATAAAATATTATAAAAGTATTATAAGTCTCCTTTTTCAACACATAAGCTAAGCATGAATCACTACTCCTATTTTATCATTAATAAAATATGAGTTATCTTTTCTCCTTTGTTATTAATAGAACAGAGTATACAAATCATGAATACAAAAGAATCATACAAGATAAATCATAAGTTGTGAATACTGAAATATCATGATTCATTTGGATAAATCTCATCTTTAGTAATTAGCAAAAAGGATCTTAAGAGAATAAATAGTAAAAGGTCTTGATTCATATACAATAAATCTCAAGTAGTGAATACCAAGAAATATAGTGAAAGATCATAATTTGTTTGAATAAATATCCTCTTTAGTCATTAGCAGAAAGAATGAATCATAGGAGAACAAATAGCAAAAAATCTATAAAATAAATCTTAAGTCATGAATACTAAGAAGTCAAGTGAAATATTATGATTTGTTTAAATAAATCTCCTCTTTAGTCATTAGCAAAAAGAAAGAATCATATGAGAACAAATAACAAATGAACTTTATTCATGTATTTGAAAGATTCAACATATCTAATTCTTATCTAATAAAATCAAATTATTCCTCACATAGTGGTTTAGTAAAAATATTTGCTAACTGATGTTTTGTGTCAATGAAATCTAAGATATATTATGGTTGCTTACATGATCCCTAATAAAATGATGTCTAATGTAAATGTGCTTAATCCTTGAGTATCGAATATGATTTTTTGTCAAACAAATTATACTAATATTATCATATTTTATAAGAATATTTTTCAGGCAAAGTCCATAATCCTCTAAAGTGTTATTCATCCAAATTATCTATGCATGATATGCACCTGCCATAACATATTCAGCTTCAATTATAGATAGTGCAATAGAGTTTTGCTTCTTAGATGATAAAAAAAAAATACATGACCTAGAAATTAGCAAGTTTCATAGGTACGTTTTCTGTCTATTCTACATCCTGCAAAGTCAATATCAACATAAGCAATCAAATTAAAGTTATTAGATTTAGGATACTATAATCCTAGAGATGATGTTTCTTTTAAGTACCTAAATTTTTTTTTACTATTTTAAAGTGACATTATTTGGAATTAGACTAAAATCTTGTATATAGCCTAATACTAAATATTATATCAGGTCTAGTTGTAGTAAGGTATAGTAGATTATCTATCATGCCTCTATATATTTTTTGATCAAAACATTCTCCTTCTTTGTTTATATCCAATTTAGTAAAAATGTCCTGTGGATGTTGACAATCTTAACATTATCCATGTAAAATTGTTTTAATAGATTAAGAGTATACTTGATTTAACTATTAAAAATTCTATCTTTTAGTTGCTTAATTTGTAATCCTGGAAAAAAATATCAATTTACCCATTAAACTCATTTCAAATTTTTTGTTATAATCTTAGCAAATGATTCATCTAAAGATTCATTAGTAGAACTAAAAATAATATTATCAATATAAATGTAAATAATAAAAAAATTAGTATTAAGATATTTAATAAATAATATAGTGTTGACTTTGCTATTTAAAAAATATTTTAAATAAGGAGCTCAGCTTCCCAAACTAAACCTTAAATAATTTATAAACATAACTTGAAAAAAAATTATTTTTAATCTAGATGGTTACTCAATATAAACTTCTTCGAAAATAAAATCATTAAGAAAAGTACTTTTAATATTTATTTAAAATAATTAAAAATTTTAAACATGCATTGGTAATGAGTATCCTTATGGCTTCAAGTCTAGCCATATGAGCTATGGTTTTCTCAAAGTATATATATTCTTCTGAGTTGAAACATTTGACAACTAATTTAGTCTTATTTTGAACCACGACATATTGTTGATCTTGCTTATTCCTAAAGATCTATTTAGTACTAATTATAAAATGATCACTGGGTTTAGGAACAAGTGCCCAAACTTTTTTTTTTTCAATTGATTTAGTTCTTTATGTATTGTTGAGACCCATGAGTCATCTTTAAGAGAATCTTCGATACATTTAGGCTCAATTTGAGATTAAAAAATAGTATTTATATAAATATTTTTAATAAAGAATGAGTTTGAATACCTTTTGATGTATTTCCAAATAATTAGCTCCTTAAGATGTGTATCTATATATTTTAATTCTTTAGGTAATGTTTCTACAGAAGTAGATATATTCAAGTTGCTTTAGGGAGAATAATCATCATTCAAATTCAATTTATCAAATTTAAAATTATTATCAAAATAATTTTTCTTAGTTACGAGAAATTCATCAAAAATAACATGAATAAATTCTTCAATGACTAAGAATCTCTTATTGAATACTCAATAAGCTTTAGATATAGATGAATATCCAAAATATTTTATTAGATTTTGCATTAAAATTTTCTACGACATCCCTATCATTTAAAATAAAACATTTACATATAAAAACTTTTAAATATGAGATATTGGATCTTTTATTATTCCATAATTTATAAAGAGTTTTAGATATATAAGGTCTTATAAGAACTCTATTCACGACATAGCATATCGTCTTAATGGCTTCGGCCCAAAAGTATTTGAGTAGGTTATATTCATTAGGCATGGATTTTGTCATCTCTAGTAAACTCTTATTCTTTCTCTTAACAACTTCATTCTATTGTAGATTTCTTAGAGTGATAAAATTATGGTTATACCTATTCAAATCATGAAATTCTTAGAAAGTATGATTTTTAAATTCATTACCATGATCACTACAAATAGAAAAAATCATAAAACTTTTTTATTTTAAATTAATTTATAAATTTTGATAATATTTTTAAAATAATTATTTTTATATGCCAAGAAGTATGTATAAGTGTATCTATTGTAATTATCAATAATGTCAAAAGCATAATTGTTATCTCCTAAACTTGTGATATCAATAAGTCCAAATAGATCCATGTGAATTAATTATAATAGTCTAGAGGTACTTACTTAATTTTTAAGTTTAAAGCTACTCCTTATATATTTTTCTAGTTAACATGAATCACAAATTTTATCTTCAATAAATTTAATTTTAGGCATTCCTTTTTTGAGTTCTTTAGTTTTAATTTATGAAATTAATTTCATACTAGCATGTCTTTATCTCATTTGCCCAAACCATGCATTATCATTTAAAATCAAAAAATAAGTTATATCATGAAAATCATCAAGATCAATAGTATAAATATTATCACTTCTTAAAGCTATCATAAATTTATTCTTATTTAGTATTTCTATGATATAAGCATATAATTCAAATTTAACATTATACCCCTTATCATAAAGTTGGCTAAAGCTTATTATGTGTTAACTATCTACCAGAAGAACATTTTCAATCAAGAGATTTGATTTGCTATCAATATTTCAAATACTAATGATTTTTTTTTCATTATTGTCTCTGAAGGTAACATATCCTTCGTCTTGACTAGTGACTCATAAGATATCTGGTCATATGTCGTGAGCATCCACTATGAAGAAAGAGCTTCGGAGCATATCAAAGATGCATAGGACATTTCAAAACATATCAATGGTATGTTAAATATTTCAAAATATATCAATAGTAAATGAAATATTTCGAAAACATAACAATGACGTTTGAAATAGTTAGGAGAATGTCAAAGACATATGAAATATTTCAAAATATATCAATGGTAAATAAAATATTTCGGAGCATATCAAAGATATATAAAGAGTTTCAGAATATATCAACATAATGTGAAATGATTTAGAGCATATCAAAGGTGCATAGGACATATGTCGAAGCATATCAATGGTGTATAAATAATCTCAAACTTTATCAAATGAATAATTAAGGAACAAAAGCTCAAATATCATATCAGACATAATATTCATTTCATTCTTATCCAAAATACACAAATAAACACATAAGCAATACTTTAGATATCATATCAAAGACATAGATAGTGGTGTAGCATCATAAACATAAGATTTGTTTAGAGACATACCTACAAGAAAGAGAGATTTATTTTAGGTAGTCATTTAACTTTGGATCATTCATGATTAGATTTACCTTTTTTATCTTTTAGCTTTAAATCATTTATGATTTCTTTAAGAATCTAAAATAATTTATGATAATTATAATTAGTGCGTAGACAAAGTGATCGAACTTTCTAGAAAAGTTACATTTAACTTTAGAAGGAATATGTAGTGTGGATCATTTTATAAATTTAGTTGTCTTTTAATGTGTGATATTACTTATGAAACCAATACTTTCTTTCTAAATCCAACATTTTATTTAGCAAAAATTATATTAAGTGGCTTGTTTTTAATTTTAGATTTCTTTAATGTTTCTCATAGTCATATATTCTCCTTTTTAAGTGATAATATTACATCATTACTATTAATAGACTCCTTTAAGCAATATTTTAGTTTTTTATTCATTGCAAGTAAGTCATTCTTTAAATTTTGCAAGGAATGCAATTATAGTGTTTTTTGAGCTAACACATTTCTAAGTTCAAAGCTAGATGATTCTAAATCTTCAATAAATATAAGTGTTAGAACTCTTGTGGATTCTAAGAATAGGGTGATCTTTATAAGGGATCGGCCTCCTTGGAACTATATAGGGGTTCCCCCTCCAATTTGCTGCTCAAATGTTACAGAAAATATTTATCTATTCATGAAGAAAAGGAGATGGTTACAAGGCTATTTACAGGCCTTCTAAACCCTAACTCCTAATAATACTCCTACTCCAAGACTCCTACTCCTAACAACTCCTAATGCTTCTCTAAGAAGTAACTTCCAACCAGCTCATTTAGGGATGGTCGGTTGCTTATTAGTTCCTAATCCAACTCTAACTTAACCTCACCTCAACTAATTCCTCTTTAACTAAGATAAGGGGTGGCTAACTAGGGTTACACGTGCCCAATACTTCCCTCAAAATATCTTCCCTCAAAATATCCTAACCTAGCCGACCTCTTCATCTATTAATAAGGGTCGGGTAGATAGGATTTACATGTATGCCCTCTTTTATGAAACTAAATTAGGACTCCTCTAGCTAGAGTCCTAACAGACCCGTCCTCTTCAAATAAGCCTTGTCCTCGAGGTTGATACTACATGAATTATGGGAATTTAATCTTCAAGTCGTTATAGTTCTCCCAAGTGGCATCTTCTGCTGGTAGGTTCAGCCATTGTATTAGCACTTCAGCAGTAGGTCATCGTCGTTGAGTCATATCCATCGATCAATAATGGCACTCGGCTGGGTTTGGAACTCTCCTTGGGCAGTCATATTTGGTAGGTGACTTCGAGTTATCTCATTTTGTCCCAACTTGAGCTTCAAACACGACACATGGAAGATTGGGTGGATTTGGGAGTTGGCAGGTAACTCCAATCGGTATGCTACTGCTCCGATGCACTCTAGAATCTTGTAGGATCTATAGAACTAAGGTGAAAACTTCATGGATGCTCTGGTCTAGATCGATGTTTGCTTGTATGGCTAGAGCAGTAGAAAGACCCAATCTCCTACTGAAAATTCTCTTTCACCTTTACGTTGATTATATTGTTGTTTCATCCTCGCTTGAGCTGCAATGAGATTATCTTTTAGCAACTTCAGTATTTTTTCTCTATCTTGTAGTTCCCTGTCTACTTGTTCTACTTTAGAGGTACCCAATACATATTTTGGGATTATAAGGGGAGGTCGACCATATATAGCCTCATAGGGAGTACATTTTGTGGATGAATAATAAGTTGTATTATACCATCACTTAGCCAAGGGAAGCCATCTTGTCCACTCTTTTGGCCGGTCATTGGTGAAGCATATGAGGTATGTCTCCAATCACCTATTCACCACTTTAGTTTGGCCGTCAGTTTGTGGGTGATATGTCATACTCATCTTCAATTTAATACCCTGCATCTAGAATAATTTTATCCAAAATTTACTTGTGAAGACCCTATCATGATCATTTACAATAGATCTTAGCATCTTATATAATTTTATAATATTTTCCATAAAGATTCAAGCAATGCTAGAAGTAGTGTAGGGATTATGAACAGCGCAGAAGTGAGCATACTTTATAAGACGATCAACCACGATAAAAATTATACCTTTTTCTTGTGATGAGGATAGCCCTTTGATGAAGTCCATTGATATATTGGTTCATATTGAGTCTGGGATGGGTAGAGGTTGTAGCTTTCCGGGGCTTGCCACTATTTCGCATTTATGTTGCTGATATACATCATATTATGCTATAAATTCATAATAATATTTTTCATCTCTACCCAATAAAAATTTTGCTTAATTCTCTTATAGGTTCTAAGGAACCTAGAGTGGTCGACCATAGGTGTGGAATGCGTCTATTGAAGGATGGTCTTTATGTAAGTAGAATTCGGCACAAGCACAATGCATCCCTTGTAACACGTCTTTTGAGTCCCAACTGTAATGAGCCACAAAGCTTGGTTTTTCCTCTAATTTTTTTATGATCTTACTGGTCTCTGGATTATCTTGTCATTCCCTCCTAATATTCTTAAAGAAGTTGTTGGTCAGAAGTGAAATAGTCAAAAATTCAACTTGCTCGGGTAGCCACGAAAGTGCATATACAACAACATTCTCTTTTTTCTTTTTATAAGTTATTTCATAGTCATATCCAAGAAGCTTTGTTACCTATTGTTGCTATTCAGGGGAGGATATCTTCTACTCTAAAAAATATTTTAGACTCTTGTGGTCGATGCACATTCGTCATATTCTGTTCTTCTTTCGTACGAGGAGCACCGGTGAAGAGTAGGGGTTGCAACTTGGCTGAATGAATCCTATTTCAAGCATCTTCTTTATAATCATTTCTATTTCATCTTTCTAGAGATAAGGATACTGATATGGCCAAGTGTTTGCTGGAGGTTTGCCCAGAAAAATTGGGATATGATGATCATGCCGAGGGGTAGGAGGTAGGCCGAGCATTTTATCAAATATTCCTGAAAATTCAATAAGCAAGGGAAGTAGTTTTGGGTCTTCAAATTTGGTAGGCTCCTTCACATATTATTGCATAAGTTGTATTAAGAAGCCACTATATGTCTTGTGCAAAACTTTCTCTATTCGTTGTGTGCAAATCATTGATATGTCGCTCCCCCATTTGTTGCGCATCCTTTGCTGCAAAATTTCATGATTAATTTTAAAAAATTTCAGGAAACATCACTTATTATTGTCAACCATTCGATGTCAAGCATAGCCTTATAATCATCAAAAGTGAGGAGGAAAAAATCTATAATTATCTCTTGATCCTGTAGCAGTAGTTTCACCCACGGGCACCTGCGATCATACTCCAAAATTCATCCGTCAACGAACTTAACATCAAACCTACTGCAATCCTCTATAAGTAAGGCCATCTGGATAACAACCTTGCTATTCATAAAATTATTAGTACTCCTGGTGTCAATAAGGATGGTGATCAGTTGTTGCTTCAGAAGTCCTCCCACTTTCATTATTTGCGGATTTAGGTAGCCGGCAAGTGCATGCATTGTAATATCAATCGGCTATTGTTCTTCATCTGTGACCTCTTTCTCATGCTCCTAGACCTCCTCCTATACATCTTCAAGAGGTTCAATCTGCAGGCAGTAGCCCAGGCCGCGGGGCTACCCCTTGTGGCCTTGCAGTGGGCAGTTGCCCCCTGGCCTGGTGGTCTTGCCTCCTCGCGCCACCATGCCGCGGTGGCCACGCATGTGGCATGCCTGCAAGGGGCTTTGGCCATGGCTAACAGCCCCCTTGTAGGGGGCCTTGGCCGTAGCCGGCTACCCCTTACAGCCAGCCTAGCCGTGGGTGGCCGGCCTTGTATGAGGGTTGGCTGTGGCTGGCCGCCCCTCCTCCTCGCTGCCTTGGCTGTGAAAATACAGTAAGAACACGTAGAACGATTCTACGCGATACAATCTCATCACATGCAATTTAAAATTCACATGCGGCTGGCAGAAGGGAGGCCGGTGCTGTAAGGCGACAACGCTGCGGAGCACCACTGCGGGGTAGCATGCCCGTGGCAGCTGCGTGTGGCGCTCGTAAAGGGGCAGTTGGGCACCGCAGGGCCTGACCCCTACCGAGGGTACAGTGGCCAGCAGGTGGCCTGGTAGGCGACTACCGGCAAGGGTAGCCAGGCAGGGCGCCACCACGAGGCGTAGCGATGATGGCGGCAGTGCAGAAAGGGGAAAGAGGGGTTAGGGCATCCTTTGGAGAAAAGGATGATCCTGCCCCTATCAATTTAAAAAATTCCTAGGACCGTCCTCGTGTACATAATTTCTATAATACCCTCAATAGTTTTGTAGGACTGTCCTCTCATCCTGAACTATAAAAATGCCCTTGACAATTCTGAAAATTTCGAGCATTTCTTGATTTTCAAAAAAATAATTAATTAAATAGTTTAATTAATTATTATATATATTTAGTAATCTTACATATGATGTGATGTACATGTGATGTATGATGTGGATGGATGATCATGAGCCATGTGTTGTGATGTGTGTAATTATGATTATTATTATTATTATTATTATTATTATTATTATTATTATTGGGGCCTGCGAGCATTTATTTTTCTCGTTTATTGTCGGGTCTACATGCCTATGATTATTTGTAATAATATGGAGAGGCACAGCAGGAGTGCAGAGGTTACAATGGGACCCACGATACCATGGCGGGAGATCATGACGCATGATGATGCGACGATCCGGCATAATCGATGATGACGAGATCAACAATTACAAGACATGGAGATGCGTCAATGCACACATAGATCCTATTGTGAGTGATTAGGCCTATTGGCTTGGGCTTAATCATATTAGGTGACGGCTCATGATCATCCAATGTAGCTTGTATATGTGATGTGTTATACACCTACTAGATATATGTATATTTGTATGCGATGTAGATATATATTAAATATGTATGTGTGTGACACGATATATTAGGAGACGGATACAAAATAAAAACCCCTCCTATGATAATATTAAGTCGGTAAGCATGAGACAATAAGATTGACCACATGACCTTCCATCGTTATAGGAAGAAATTGAATCACGACATAGGTTGAGTTGGTCAAGTCCCTCGAGGCTCATATATCTATGTGATCGAGTTCTTGCCTACGACATAAAGATGTCATTGGTGACCTGAGTACATGGTATGCTTGGTTGAGTCCCTCGAGGGTATATCACCAAATCAAACTCATCTTATAATGATGGTGATGACTTAAATGAATATTATGGTCGGTTGAGTCCCTTGAGACCATGATGATTCGGAGGTCGAACATGACGGGAATCACAAGGAGTTGTGATTGACAAGAGTTGCCTACCTTTTAGGCTTAGTGTAATTAGTCGAGCCCCTCGAGGTTGCACTAAGATGCCAATTGGATCCCAATCCCCACTAGGAGTCTGCCGGAGACTTTCGTCTCACGTGTCGAGGGTATCGCGTGATTTGCTAGGAAAATAGTGGGAGTACATTAAGATAAAAGTCAATATCTTAATTAGTATTTTTCGTAAAGTCTGCATGTTATTTATTTACACTATATCTTGTTTTTCACTTGTAAAACCTCTTTGTGGCATACTTGATGCCAACCGCTTCATTAGTCCAAATGCTCTGCAATTTAAGAATTGTTCTCACAAAACAGAAAATTTTACATGTCCTTAACATGATTGTGCCTACGTTGGAGGAAAGGACAAGCGATGATGAGATTGCTCGCTTTGTGAAGTATAAAGATAGTCCTAAAGGATAACCTGTATGTTGATCTTATACTTTAGTCCCTACCAAATTCCTTTTCACTGTTCATTATTAACTTTAATATGAACAAGTTTGAGGTGACTCTACCTGAACTCCTCAATATGTTGAGGGGAGCTGAGAGTACCATCAAGAAAGAGAAGTCAGTTCTCTATATTGGTGAGACTAATAGGAAAAGGAAGGCTAGTAAAGACCCTTAAGAAGGACAAGGACAAAGAAAGATTAGGTAAGGCAAAGATTGCCAAGAGAGACCCGATAAAGGATAAAGGACAGTGCTTCCATTGCGGCTAAGATGGGCATTGGGAAAGGAGCTGTAAGGACTACCTTATAGATAAGGCGAAACAGAAGTTTAAAGAAGCTTCAAGTATATTCATGATCAGTGTTCACTTATCAGATTTTCATGATAATATATGGGTATTGGATATCGGGAGTGCTTATTATATCTGTAATTTATTGTAAATTCTGGCAAGACTTACGAGACTAGCCAGAGGCAAGATAGACCTCAAGATGGGCAATGAAGTAAGAGTTGCTGCAGTTGTCGTTGGAGAGGTCACCCTACATTTGCTTGGGGCTATCATTGCATTGGATGCATGCTATTTTGTTCTCTCTATTATCAAAAATATTATATTTATCTCTTGTTTGACAATTAGTGGATATAAATTAGTTTTTAAGAATAATAATTTCTCAAGAATTATGGATAATGAGATCATCACTAGAGGGACTCTTGTAAATTGCTTATATGTGTTAGACACTTCTCTACACATCATGAATATAAATATGTCTAAGAGGAAAAGAGATGAGGTGAATAATGCAAGCCTATGGTATTATAGGCTAGGTCATATTAATAAGACAAGGATTCAAAAGTTGTTGAAAGATAGATACTTACATCCATTTGACTATGAGTCATATGCAACTTGCAAACCTTGCGTTCGTGGGAAGATGACCAACTCTCCTTTTAGTGGAACTGGAGAGAGAGCCACCGAGTTATTGAAACTCATACATAGTGATGTATGCGGTCCTATGTCGACTCAGACTATAGATTGTTACTCATATTTTATTACATTCACTGATGATTTCTCTAAGTATGGATACATATACTTAATGAAGTATAAATCTGAGGCCTTTGAGAAATTCAGGGAATATAAGAATGAGATAGAAAACCAAATTCGAAAGAGTATTAAGACTCTTCGATCAGATCGAGGATGAGAGTACTTGAGTATAGAGTTCACTCATTTCCTTAGGGACAATGAGATTCTATCATAGTAAACACCTCATTATACACCTCAGCTCAATGGTGTATCAGAAAGGAGGAATCGCACGCTGTTAGATATGATGTGGTCTATGATGAGTTTTGTTGACCTACCCGTCTCATTCTGAGCGTACACCCTAAAGACCGTAGCTTACCTTCTGAACAGAGTTCCCTCAAATTTGGTAGTGTCTACGCCATATGAGATATGGAAAGAAAAGAAGTCTGATCTTAAGATTATTAAGATTTGGGGCTATCTGCTCACATTAGAAGATACAACCCTGATAAGTTGGAATCAAGGACAGAATAATGTACATTCATGGGATACCCAAAGGAAACTTTTGGGTATTATTTATATCATCCCGAGGACCGAAAGGTCTTTATTGCCAAGAGAGCTGTGTTCCCTAAGAAGGAATATATTCTTGGTGGAAACAATGGGAGTGAGATAGAATTGAGTGATGTTGGAGAATCTAGCTCAAGCATTATTCCAAAGACTGAGTCTATTCAGGTACCTAACACATAAATTCTAATTTTACGTAGGTCTAGTAGAGTATCTCACCCTCCTAAAAGATATGTAGGACATATCGGTGGAGATGACTCTCAGGATATTGATCTTCAGATCTACGATAATGCTATTATGAGTATAGACGCTGGGAAGTGACAAGAAGCTATGAATTCTGAGATGGATTCTATGTACTCTAATAAGTTTTGGAACCTTGTGGATGCACCTGAGGGTATTGTACCCATCAGCTGCAAATGGGTCTTCAAGAAGAAGATCGAAGTGGATGGAAAGGTAGAGACCCATAAAGCAAGGTTGGTAGCTAAAGGATATCGTCAAAAACAAGGAGTTGACTATGATAAAACCTTTTTACCTGTAGCCATACTTAAGTCCATTAGAATTATTTTGGTCATTGCAGCACACTATGACTATGAGATCTGGCAGATGGATGTCAAAACAGCATTCCTTAATAGCAACATCGAGGAGGAGGTGTACATGATACAGCCAGAGGGATTTGTATCTAAAGAGAGTCCAGATAAAGTGTGTAGGTTACTTAGATCTATTTATGTATTGAAGCAAGCTTTCTGAAGTTGGAACATAAGATTTGATAAGGTGATCAGATCTTATAACTTTATTAAGAATGAAGATAAGCCTTATGTGTATAAGAAGGTAAGTGGAAACGCTATCATCTTCTTGGTGCTATATATGGATGACATCTTAATCATTGGGAATGATGTAGGAATGCTCTTCACAGTAAAGGTTTGGCTATCCAAAAACTTCTCCATAAAAGACTTAGGGGAAGCATCCTATATTTTGGGGATCCGGATCTATAGAGATAGATCCAAAAGAATGCTTGTCTTATTCCAATCTAAGTATATAGACTCCATTATCAAAAGGTTTGACATGGAGAATTCTAAGATATGTCTCATACCGATGAGACATAGAATATCACTTTCTAGGAGTATATCCCTAAAGACTTCTGAAGAAAGGACAGACATAGATAAGATATCTTATGCCTCAGTGATAGGGTATATCATATATGCGATACTATATACTAGGCCTGATATAGCACATGCTCTGAGTGTCACGAGTAGGTATCAAGCAGATCTAAGTTTAGAACACTACAAGGCAATAGAGTGTATCCGTAAGTATTTGAGAAGGACTAAGAATCTTTTACTCGTATATGGAGGAGGTAGCCTCCAGGTTAAGGGCTACACTAACTCGAGTTTTCAGTTCAACATTGATTATAGCAAGTCAAATTTAGGGTTTATTTTCACCTTGAATGGAGGAGCAGTAAGCTGGAAGAGTTTCATGTAAGATACTACCGGTGACTCGACCATAGAGGCAGAATACATTGCTGTAGCAAAAGCAGCAAAGGAAGGAGTTTGGATAAAGAAATTCATCAAAGATTTGGGAGTCATACCAAGCAGCATAGAGCTAACCCCCATATATTATGATAGCGACAGGGTGATAACTCTAACAAAGGAACTCAAGTCTCAACAGAATTGTTCTGAGGAGGTTCCATCTGATTAGAGCGATCATGACCCGAAAAGATATAGCAATAGAAAGAGTTCCATCCAAAGATAACATTGTAGATCCACTAACAAAACCTTTGGCTCAGATTGTATTTGAGCATCACAAGGGTCTGATGGGGATCAGATATATAGGTGATTGACTTTTGGTTAAGTAAGAGATTGCTGGTTACAGGTGCCCTGCAAGCCAATTACGTGAGTGATGGCACGTGTAACATACTGTGTGATCTTTTTGCTTATGATCAATATTGATATATTCTCACATTATCTGTTACATATATATTGTGATGTCCTTGGTTCTATACAATGGGAGTCGGATCGTAATGAGATCATAATAATGAGATCGATTTACCTTTAAACACAGATCCTAAATAATCCCAGTTATAGGTTACTCAAGAGAGACATTGAGATAACCGAACAGATTGGTGTACTATATACCCATCCATATGATGGAGGCGGTTGATCTCATAGCCACTTGTGTGGAGACACTAAGGATATAGTACAAATACTCATTGGAGAATGAGTTCACTGATTGATCCCTTATGGAATGTTGTATGGTTAATGATACCTAATGTCAGACAGCAATTTCATAGTTCCAATTGTATATCTAGTCCTTAGACTTGAGACACTAGCGATTCCTTGTATGAGTACTCCTTTCTTTGACACCAGACTTATAGGTTTAAAAAGTTCTAGATCTGGTACAGTTGATTATCGGGATTAGTAGCCAATATTATGAAGGTAATTGAGTGTTAATAAAGGATCATCTATTCTCGGTATCACAAGAGGAATATCTCATATATGATTGCTAAGACAATCCCTAGTTAGGGTCGTTGGGAGTAAGAGAGAAAGAGTTCTCTAGGAGAATCTAATTAGAGTGAGACTATGAAGGATTCTGTATGTGGCCTGATGGTACCATGTCCAATATACGATCTCTAGGATATTAGTTGGATGAGGGATTATAGATACATAGTAACTATAGACAGATAGGTCCGATAGATTTGATCCCCCCTATACCATCTGGGAACTATGACGTAGTGGCCTAGTACGTCCATATTCGATGAGTCAAGTGAATTATTATAGGGATAATAATTCACTATATCAGAAGGAGTTCTGATAGGAGTGACTCACGGCCAGCTCGGTATCGGGCCTTGAGGGTCAAACACATATGGTGGATGCTTCAGTGAATAGAGGATTGGATGGAGGTCCAATTAACCCCTATTCTCATTAGATGAGACCCTAAACTGAAGTGCTCCTTGATTAAGGTCCAGTTAGAGGCCTAAGGAGATTATTGGAGAGAGATCCAATAATGCAATGTTAGTGGGTTATTGAATGGAGATCGAATACCCACTAAGGAAGGACCCCTAGAGTTTTGGTGGCTCTCTATAAATAGTAGGGGAGACTCATGGTTGATAGGCTGCAGCTCTAGCCACCACCTCCTATTCTCCTCTCTCCCTCTGTGTAAGAGTTGCGAGATTAGATTGGAGGAGTTTCGCTGTAGAGATCCATCGTATGGATACCGCTAGAGAGGATGACGCTTGACCTCCTTCATCTTCTCCATTCAGATCTGGAATACAGGGATATATGATCTCCCTAGGTAAAATCAATTTCTCTCTCACACATCGTAATTTTCTCAGTTTTTGCATTTTTCTCGCGACCCCAATATTTTGTACGACGATTTGATCTGCATGGGAAACTAGTTTTTGTTTTGATTTTCACTGCGCATGTGATGCACCCACTGAGGTTTCCCAACACAATCAGTAGGAGGTGGCCCTTTTTGTTGCGATGATCACGGCTCCATGGTTCGTCGCAATGCCAATAATGACCCTTTGTCAATCAGTGGTGTAGTTCTTCTTTCATCAATTTTTTTAGCAATGAAGGATGGCTGGGAACAGAAGGAGGTTTATATGTTGTGGGCCTAAGAATGGTTCTCATCCTCCGAGCATCTTGGTTGAGCCGTTTTTCTTGTATTCGGACAAAAGAAATTGTAACTGTTACAATACGGGGTTGTCGCGCCTTAACCTCCCCTTTAATATCTAGCTTGAGTCCTTCGATGAATGTCCTAATAATCGTCGATCAATCCAATCATGAGCAAGGTAGGATAATTTCTCAAACCTGGTTTGGTACTCTTGAATCGTGGAGGTTTATCAGATCTTTACGAGTTAGCCATCGATATTTTCACACTCCATTGGTCCAAAGCGGCTTAGTAGTGCGTTCTTAAATTGATTCCATGTTGGATCCCCATGATTATATTCCAGCCAGTTGTACCATTGAATTGCATCTCCTTCAAGATGAATGACAGTAATTTCCACCATAGCATCATCCGACATTTGGTAATAGCGGAAGTAACATTCGGCAAGCAAAATCCACCTCGTCGGGTCTCCTTCCCATTGTGGTAAGTCCACCCTCATGCATGGCTGGTGCATGTCTAAGGGCTGTCTCTCCTTCTTTGGAGGCCTCTCTGAACACTCTCTTTGTTGAAATTTGGTTAGACTTGACGGTTGTCCAATTTTGAACTTCATGAACAAAGCATGCAGTTTGTCCTCCAAGTGCGATTCAAGCCATAATTCGAGCCGAGATTCCAATACTTCAAATTTGGCATCAACTGGATCTTGAGAAGCCATGGCGTATACCTGTAAATCAGTGATGTCTTTGTCTTTTTTCTATTAAAGAGTCAATGGCATGGGGTGGTGGAAGGTTCGGATGAAAGATCGATGGTAGAGGATTATGGCTGCAGGGGTTTACTATTTTGAGTTACAGTTTTGGGTTGCTATTAGGGTTATGAAAATAGGTTATGACGGTTGCGTCTTAAGGCTATAGGGATGCCCTAAAGATGTCTTGGTTGGCGACAGTAATGTGGCTAAGGTTTGGTAGGTTACGAAGAAAAACAAGAGACAAAGGTGCAGTGTTAAGACTCTAGTTAAGTCAGGTCCCAGTCGATTGAGTCGAGTCATTAGATTATCTTTTGTTGGTCAACCTAGATCTGACATTAGGTCGGCTAGGAGAAGATTTGAGTCCATTGTAATAAAACACCCCAAATCTTAATAGGGTTAGGATATAACTGAACTGGAGTTAGGTTAGGAGTCAGAGTTAGATACAAGTTAAAGTCAATTAGGTCATGAATACAATAAACCCTAATATGGCCACCACCCTAGTAAAGAAGTGGTTGGCTACAGTTAGAAGGAGTCCTTATGGGATGAGAGTCTCCTAGCCGCCGCCTCCTCTTAAGAGAGGTCGGTTAGGGCAAGAAGGGGAGAGTTCCACTTAGCTTGGACTCTCTCTAGGGTAAAATAAAAATAAAATTAGGAGTTGGAGACCCCTATAGCCACCAGCCATATCATGGTTAGGAGTTGGCTAGGGGTTAGTAGTTGAGAGGAAGAGGAGTCTTGGTTTAGTAGGAGTCTTGGTTTACTTGGAGTAGAAGTTGATTAAAGGTTGGAGTTTGTTGGTGTATGAGTCCTATTAGGAGTTAGGGTTTAGAACCCTATAAATAACTTGTATTCTCCCCTCTTTTCATCATCAATAGATCAATTATGTTTCAGTCATAATGTGAAAAAATCGAGGGAGGAACCCTAAGGAGGTCGATCCCCTATAGAGATCACCCCAAGCTTAGAATCTGTAAGGGTTCTAACACTTGATCTCAGAGCAACATTCTTGGCATCTCGCTACCCTTCTACAGCCATCCATCATCCTTCCACAACTGTCTAAAACAATCCCCACAATTGCTTGAAGATCATCACTAAATTTTCTCGTCATCTCTACCTTCGCAGATCATCCTTTGATCTTCCTGTGAATTGCAATACGTTATGATTTTCTACCTTACTGCTATTATAATTTAGTTATCCTTATTCAATAAAAAAAAAGCATTCTTATCTTGTTGCACAAACTTTTCGTCGCAAAGTTTTCATCTCTACGATGAAAGTTACACTATAGAATTTCAGCTGCATAGCATTGCTTATTTGATTTTGCTGCTATGTTTTTCTTGTCCAAATCTCTACAAAATTTTTACGATGGCTTTGGCACTTTCTAATAGCAAATTTCCTTTGGACGAAAAATTCTACTGATGTTCATACTTGTGATCTTTGATTTTGCCAAATCTTTTGCTGTCGTTTTCTTCCACAGATTTTCTGTCAACCTTTCTATTACCATCAGATTCTCCTTGAGTTTTACTTAAATCCTTGTTTTGAATTGCTGGAAAAAAAATATCATCTATACTGCTGAAATCTTTCGATAAAAAAATTTCGCCGCAGCACCTTCTCATAATCTTTGATGTTGCTGAATCTTTTATTGCCATATTTTTTCATGAACTTTTTGATAGCATTATCTCTCCTTTACTAATGGATTCTCTTTGAGTTTTACTCAAATTCATGTTTCAAATTGCTAGGAAAAATTGCATCTATACTGCTAAAATTTTTTTGACGAAAAAATCTGTTGTTGTGCCTTTGTCTTTCTTCTTCTCTAAACCCACCAAACCCTATCTATCTTATAGCCACCAACTATGACATCTTTAGGGCATCCCTCTAGCCTTATAATGCTGCTATTATAACCTATTTCTAGAACCTAAACAATACCCAAAATCGTAGCTCTAAACGGTGACCTATCGCAGCCTATCGACGTAAAATTCTGCAGCACTACCTTTTGGAGTTTTTTGCTGCACCCATATCTGATCCTTATCGAAATTGTTGTTGTCACCCACATCATCTTTAGTGCACCCCTCTAGCCTTAAGATGTAGATGTTGTAGCCTATTTCCATAATCCATAGTAACCCCTAACAACCCCAAAAACAATTATAGCCCAAATAGCACCCTAAAATTGTAACCTTGATCCATCACCCTCTTGGCAACCAATCCCTACCAAACTGGTTGCTGCCATCAATAGCAACCCTAAGCCACATTTTTAACCTTAAGATGCAGCCATCATAGTCTATTTCTGGAATCCACAACTATCCCAAATAGTAGTAGCAACTGCAGTAAACAATAGTCTACCGCAGCCTTTCACCTTGAGCCATCTACCCTTTTCGAACATCAATCCACCCAACTATTTCATACCACTGATCCAATAGCAGGAGAAGAATTTTGACATCTCAAATATAAAGGCACATGTGATGGCATCTCAAGGTTTAATCGATGCCAAGTTAGAGGCGCTTGAATCATGCATGGATGACAGATTGCGTGCCTTATTTGTTGAATTTGAATTGGGCCAATCTTCGAGCCCAACAAAATTTCAACAAAGAGAAAGTTTAGAGAGGCCTTCATAGAAGGAGGGATAGCCCTTGGACAGGATACAACCATGCATGAGGGTATACTTCCCTCGATGGGAAGGAAACCCAATAGGGTTGATTTCACTCGCCGAACATTACTTCTGTTATTACCAAACACTGGAGGATTCCATAGTGGACACCACTGTCATCCACCTCGAAGGAGATGCAATTTAATGGTACAATTAGCTTGAATACACCCATGGGGCTCCGACATAGATACAATTCAAGAATGTGCTGTTGAACCACTTTGGGCTGACCAAGTATAAGAACATCAACGGATAACTTACCAAGATCCGACAAACCTCCATGATCCAAGAATACCAAACCAGGTTTGAGGAATTATCTTACTTTGCCCATGATTGGTCTGATATATAATTATTAGGGATGTTCATCGAAAGACTCAAGTTAGAAATTAAAGGAGAGGATAAAGTGTGATAGCCCCCCACCGTGAAGGTCACAATCTCTTTCGCGTGAATTCAAGAGGAGCGGCTCAACAAAGATGCTCGGAGGATGAGAGCTACTCCTAGACTAGTAGCATAAAAACCTCTATTACCCTCTACCCCCAGCCAACCTTCACTGCCAAAGAAATTGACGAGAGAATAACTACGCGACAGATCGGCGAAGGACCTTTGTTGGCATTGTAACAAATCATGGAGCCGTGATCATCGCTACAAAAAGGGGTGCCTCCTACTGATTAAACCCATAGAAGATATGGAGGAGGAGGTCCAGGAGCATGAGGAAGAGGTCACAGATGAGGAAAAGCAGCCAGCTGATTGTACGATGCATGCTCTTGCCGGCTACACAAACCCGCAAGCGATGAAAGGACTACTTAAGCAGCAACCAATCACCATCCTCATCGATACTAGGAGCACTAATAATTTCATGAATAGCAAGGTTGATATTCAGATGACACTACATATCGAGGATTGCAGCAGGTTTGACACTAAGGTCACCGACGGTCAAATTTTGAAGTGCGACCAAAGATGCCCATGGGTGAAATTGTTGTTGCAAGACCAAGAGATACTTGCTGATTTTTTCCTTCTCCCTCTTGATGATTATGAGGTCATACTTAACATCAAATGGCTAACTACATTAGGTGATATTCTCTGAAATTTTTCTAAATTTATCATGAAATTTTTTAGCCATAGGAAACAGGTGATTCTGTGTGGGAACACAGGAGCGACATAACGATGATTTGCATGTAGTGAATAAAGGAAGTTTAGCAGAAAGAATAGCAGCTTCCTGATGCAACTCTAGCAGCAATCTATGGGTGAGCTAACAAAAATTGAAGATCCAAACCTACTCCATTTGCTTGTTGAATTTTTAGATATCTTCGTCGAACCACGCAACCTTCCTCCTACCCGCCAGCATGATCATCAAATTCTAAATCTTCTGGGCAAATCGTTAGTGAACACTTGGTTATATCGCTATCATCACTTCCAGAAAGCTAAAATAGAGAGAACTGAAAATGAGATGCTGAAACAGGGGTCATCTAGCCAAGTTGTAGCCCCTACTCTTCGCTAGTGCTAACTTTCCCGACTTCGACAAAGTATTTGTGATTGACACATCGGGAGCTAAAATTTATATTATCGACATGCAAGATGGCCAACCCCTAGCCTACATCAGCAAAGCCCTCTCCCTATACCACATGAAGCTATCAATCTATGATGAGAAAATACTGACTAATGCTAAATTTGTGGCTTGGTATGATACAAGACAACAACACAAAGATAAGACCAAATTAAGTCCTGAAAAATTACAGCTTCTACTCCCTCCAAACTTAGATCGGGCCCACCTTACCATGGACTCTACTAGAGGGCAACCACCATTATGAAGGAAAGCCTAGCTACCATTAAAGAACAATCACACACCATCTCATGCAAGAAAAAAATAATCACCTGACAAACACCGGAGAAGAAGAAAGTTTGCTATTAAAGATCGAGTCTTCCTTCATCTTCATCCCTACTAGCAACAATTTATGAAGACTCGAGCTTACGAAAGTGGTCTCCCGGTTTCTTTGGACCCTAAAAAATTGGAGATCACATTGGAGCCATAACTTGTGGATCAGATCGGCACACTAATTCAAAATTACAATTGGTCATCCAAGAATCTCATTGCAAATTGAAGTTTAGAGAGGCTGGCTCAGCCCAGATCTTTCCACCTAACACTCAAGTTGATGAGGAGGCTAAGTTCAGCTGACGATTGTATGGGATCACAGCATCGCGACACATCACCGTCTAGTTATTACTACTAATGTTGGACCGCAGGAGCAGGATACGCCTACTTTAGGGGGCCACGAGTGAGCCCGCAAGGAGTTGCAAATCAAGACCCGAAGACATGGAGCTCAGCCTTAAGGACAAGGCTGATTTGAAGAGGATAGGTCTGTTAGGACCCTAGCTGAGTCAGGTCCTAGTCGATTGAGTCGAGTCCTTAGATTGGGCCTTGTTGGCCAACCCATACCTGACATTAGTTTAGCTAAGGAAAAATTTGAGTCCATTATAATAAATCAGTCAAAATCCTAGTAGGATTAGGATTTGACTGAATTAGAGTTGGATTAGGAGTTGAAGTTAAATACGACTTAAATTCAATTAAGTCATGAATGTAATAAACTCTAATTTAATCACCACCCCTAGTAAAGAAGTGGTTGGCTAGGGTTAGGGAGGAGTCCTTATGGGATGAGAGTCTCGTATGCGCCTCCTTCTCTTAAGAGAGGTTAGCTAGGGCAAGAGGGGGACAGTTCCACTTAGCTTGGACTCTCTCTAGGGTGGAATAAGAATAAAATTAGGAGTTAGAGACCCCTCTAGCTACCAACCACATCATGGTTAGGCGTTGGCTAGGGGTTAGTAGTTGAGGGGAGAGAAGTCTTAGTTTAGTATAAGTCTTGGTTTACTTATAGTAGAAGTTGATTAAAAATTGGAGTTTATTAGAGTAGGAGTCCTATTAGGAGTTAGGGTCTAGAAGCTCTATATATAGCTTGTATTCTCCCCTCTTTTCATCATAAATAGATCAATTATATTTTAGCTACAGTGTAGAAAAATCAAGGAGGAAGGAACCCCTATAGAGTTCTAAGGAGGCTGATCTCATATAGAGATCACCCCAAGCTTAGAATCTGCAAGGGTTGTAACATGCATCAGTATATTTTTTGTTAAAAAAATTATAGCAGTGAAGAAGCAATTTTTTCCTGTAATTCTTAATAAATATTTAAGTAAAAATTAGGGGGAATCTACTGGTAAGGGAGATATGATGTCGTCAAAAATTTTGTGGAAGGAAACAACAGCAAGAGGTTCGACAAAATTAAATATCACAGAAAGATACTACAGCAGATTTTTATGTCTAAAGTGTAGCAGTTTGGATATAGAAGATCAGTAGGTCATATTGATAATTTTTTAACAAAATCAAAGGAAAATCCGAAGTTAGGAAGTGCTAAAGCCATTATAAAAATTTTATAGAGATTTGGTCAGTAAAAATACAGTAGCAAGATCAATTAAGTAAGGTTATGCGACTTAAATTCTACATCGTAACTTTCATCATAGAGATTGTAACTTTGCGACAACAAGTTTGTGCATTAAAATAGGAACAATTTTTTTTTTGGGTTTTTGAATAAGGATATCTAAATTGTAGCAGTAGTAAGATAGGAAACCAGAACCTATTACAATTCACAGGGAGATCAAAGGATGATCCGTGATGGTGGAGATGACAGCGAAATTCAACGATAATCTTTAAGCAATTATGGGAATTACTTTGGGTAACTGTGGAAGGATGATGGATGGTTGTGGAAGGGCAGCGAGGCATCAAAAATGTTGCTCTGATACCAAGTATTAGAACCCTTACAAATTCTAAGCTTGGGGTGATCTTTACAGGGGATCAGCCTCCTTACAACTCTATGGGGGTTACTCCCTCTAAGTTGCTACTCAAAGGATGCAGAAAATATTCATCTATTTATAAAGAAAAGGGGATGGTTACAAGGCTATTTATAGGCCTTCTAAATCCTAACTCTTAATATAACTCCTAATGCTTCTCTAAGAAGCAATCTCCAATCGACCCATCTACGAGTAGTTGGTTGCTTATTAATTCCTAATCCAACTCTTACATAACCCCACCTCAACCAATCCCTCTTTAACTAGGATCAGGGGTGGCTAACTAGGGTTACACATGCCATATACTAACCTAGCCAGCATCTCTTAAAAGGGGTTGGCTAGATAGGATTTACATATATGCCCTCTGTTATGAAACTAAATTAGGACTCCTCTAGCTAGAGTCCTAACAAGAAGATGTTAATATATAATTGTTATACTTATTTTTCAATGTATAAAATTATTAGCAAGTGAAACATGATCCCTTTTTAGCAAACTATATTTTTTACTAATCTTTTTAAGTTCATCATATAAATCATGAAATGATTCAAGTAATTAATCATGTGATAAAGAAGTTTTGGGAGAGTCAAATACCTCATCATTAAAAGTAGTTAAGGCATAATTTGATATTTTTTCATTAATTTTATCTTCCACTTCTAACTCATTTGACTTGTTCCATATTGTTTGAGTGCTTTTTTATTCTTTTGGGCTGATGATTTTTTTTTCAATTGTGCACACTCATTTTTGAATAATCTCGGCTCTTTGTACTTATAGTATATGACTGCATCTTTCTTGGACTTATTTTATTATTATCTTCTCAACTTGCAAGATTTATCCTATTTCTCCTTATGAATTTTTTGAATCCTTTTGTAAGAAGTGTCATGTCTTCATCATTATCACCTGAGCTTTTGCTCAAATAATCTTATTTGGATTTGAAAGCAATATCTTTTATTTTCTTTGGAAAGTTTTTACCTTATTCATGCTTTGTATGTCAGTATATATGTTATTAAATATCTTATAAATTCTTCAAGAGGAAAGTTGTTCAAGTCATTAGCTTCTTGTATTATTGTTACCTTTGGATCCCAACTTTTAAGAAACAACCTTCAGATTTTACTCACCAATTCAATATTAGTATAAGTTTTATCATGAGCTTTTAATCCATTGATAACATCTATAAACTAGGTGCACATGTCATCAATAGATTCACTTATTTTTATTTTAAATAATTTATAAATATTAACTAAAAAATTAATTTTGAATTCGTTTTCTCTACTTGTGCTTTCGTGAGTGGCTTCAAGTGCATGTTATATATCATGTGCCAAGTGATAAGTAGAAACTTGATTAAACTTATTTTTATGTAAGGTATAAAATAAAGCATTTATAATTTTAGCATTTAAAGAAAACGTTCTCTTTTCAAAATCATTTCATATTTCTCTCGGTTTAGAAGATTTTTGAAAACCAAATTTGATAATATCGGATAAATCAAAATTCATAGAAAGTAAGAAAATCTTCATTCATATTTTTCAATAGGTATAATCTGTCCCATTGAACATGGGAGAATCTGAGATAGAGTATCCCTCTTAATTTCTTGAAAATATCATTCATTCTCTCTTAGGTATTAATCCAAATAAGAGAACCTGACATTGATACCAACTGATAGGATCTTAAAGGCATTAAAGGGGGTTAATTAGTAAAATAATATTTTTAATCGATTTAAAACTCGATCTATAAATCAACATATATCATAAACTCGATTGATCAAGTTAAAGTTGTAAGTAAAGAGAATAAAACTAAATCATAAGTAAAGTGTAAGTAAAGATTGGCAAACCGATTTATAGTAGTTCAATCTTTTGACCTACACCCACTCTTGATTTCTTTTTCCTCGAATAATCGATCTTCTTTCCAATGGCCAAGATCAACTACTCTTATTATAACTTTCTTTTTTTTTAAGGCTAAGGAGATAACCTTCACATTCTCCTTTTATACAAGATCTCTCACCACCTATAATTTATAATTATAACTAAACTCAAGAAGAGGAGGAGACTTAAACTATGCTAATAATAAAAATTTACAATATTTTTTTTGTCTCAAGAATAAGTGCTCTATCACTAAAGCCTGAATAGGATATTTATAGGCCCCCAAAAGGCTTCAAGAATGAAGCCGAAAATTTAAATATTCAAAATTTCGGGGTACCAGCGATACTACCACCGACACAGGTGGTACTACCATTATAACAGGACCATAAATCTTGGGTCTAGTGGTACTACCATTGACCTAGGTGATACTACCGCTATCATAGGTATTACTACCATCGAAATGGGTGGTACTACCATCGAAAACAACAAAAAAGGATAAACAATACCTTTTGGCTAACTCGAGTGGTACTATTGCTTGGGCCTAGCGGTACCATCAAACCACCGATTTGGTTCTTCTAATAGGACCAACTTGGTTCAAGCCTAATGGGTTCCTTAACAATTGCCATAGTTTTGGGTTAACACTAACTCAGATTGACCCATAATGATCTTGATCAAAACTATGATAAATCATTTATGCATATGGCATATTAACGAAGATTTCAACATGTACGCTATTCTGACGTGTCATTTGTTCCCAACACTTCGTATGAATGATCAGCACATCGTCCTTTCCTTTAGCATATCACTAATTCCAAGGCATATCAACTTTCCCATGACATCCAATCTTCCATTGCAATATCTGATCCTTTTAATACGATGTATGAACCTAAAGCATGAAGTTTGATCTCTAGCATATTGATCAATCCTTTAGCTTAATGTCCAATTTTTGGCATGATAGTTTTTCAATGCAACGTCTGACTGTCCTACTCAATAGTTGACCCTTTGGTAATCTAAGTCCATGATCGAAGTATTTCGTGTATCACTTATCTCAAAAATATAGTTAATCTAATAAATTTATCAATTAATTTTATTGTCAAAATTTAAAATTTAACAGTTAGTACATAGCTCTACCATGACAATAAGGTCAAGCAAGTTCATGAGACATTATTGCATCTTGGATTTCGTGTGACACAAACGTGATTGAATTTGGGATAAATGCGTAATCACTCCCTATAATTAGTGTTAATCTAGCGAACCAACTATAAAATGGTTCACTAGGTGGGTTCCTTGGACACTTTGGAATACTACTCTCAAGCTTAATCCAAATCCTTCCAAGTCTATATTAACATAAGCATCAAATAGGCATTTATTAGAAATGCCTCTGTTGTAATTTTACAAGGTTCGACACTTAAGAATTGGACAAAAAAACTATTAGCCGAGATTGAATTTTGAGACAAACACAGAAGGAGGCCTTGGTTGGCTCCAAATGAGTATCAACCTAAAACAACCAATGTATGACTTAATAGATATCATGAAATTTGAAGTAGAGGGTCTTATTTGAATTTATACCTATATGTGTGTTTATCTTTGATAATTGACTCTAACTTTAGAGAACAAACTATCATTTTAAATATTAAAATATTTAAAAAGATAATTTACAAAGAAAGTCCCCACTAATTAGTTTTTATAGGTTTATCCCTTTATTGAAAAATTAACTTGGGATGAGGGGAGGGGGGGGGGGGGGGAGGGTGTGTTTTAATGAATGAATAAGTATACTTTTGTATTTTTAAATTTGCTATGTGACTTTCATTGGGTTAATGTGAATCCCAAGATGACCAAATCAGATTGTCCAATTCGATCTTCTCCTATATCATTTTATCATTTTCCACTTCCTTTCTCTGTCCTGTTGTAGATGGACTCCTTTGTCACCCTTCATCGCCTTTTATTTCAAAGAGGAGAAAGAATAGAGGAGGGAAGGGAGGATTTGGAGGAGGGGGAAGAGACAAAGAAAATGGACAAGAAGGGAAGGGAGTATAAGCAGAAGGAGAAAAAGGTGGAGGAAGAGGAGGAGAGATTTTACTGAACTATTCTAAATCAATTTAGTAAAGTAGTTTAGAGAATTTTAAAAAAATTGATTTGAATAGAAAGGTAAAATTGAAATTTAGGGAAAAAAAAGGGCTGTCCTTAAGTAATTTCTCAATAGATGGATTTCATCGGGCAAAAACCAATTAGCAAGAGGTTTTTTTTAAGTAAATTGTGAAAAAAATACTGAGAAATAAGGTTCTTTTATGTAGTTATTGTTCGAGTCAAATTTTAAAAATTGATTTGACAAATTGATCAATCTCATAAGTTTTTCAAGAAATATCATGTCAAATTGGAATATATAATTCAATATGGGTAAATGAATGAACACTATGGAGTAGGCAATGATTTCAGTATGTGTAGTTTGTTGATTACTTGTAATAGAAGTGATAACATCGGTAAGAATATGCAACACTAGTTACACATGATAGGGAGAATATGACATATAGATAGTCGTCGACATGTCAACTTCACTTAGCTGACACCCAGTCAGTACATTAACCTCATTTAGTAGACACTTGGTTGGCACATCAACCCCGCTTGGCAAGCACTAGGCCAACAAATTACCTCTACTTGGTTGACACTACAATCCTACTTGGGAATGACATGTTAAGTGGCTTTTGAATTGCATAGCACAGCATTGATAGGGGTTTGAGAGTTAAGGTTGACCACATAGTATTGATAGAAAAGTTGACTCAATAAGTTGTTACTTGTTTTTGATATTTGACACATGATTCCATACATACACATTGATGGATAAGCAGTATGCATAATCATTTTCGATATTAACTATGAACTCAACTCAACAATCCTAAATCTCAAGTAGGCTATTAAGAGATCTAGCTCGATGCATTTTCTTTGACTTTGGTGGCACTTTATAAAATTCTTCAAACTCCTAACTAACTAAATTATATTATTGCAATCTTAACGGGCTTGCCCCTCATATATTTTGCATGGTCTTAATTTGGATCATCTTAACTCCTAATACCTTAATCTAAGATGAACTGAGAAGTAGATCCTAGTTGGTTATAAATCCCTAGGCATGTTAAGCAACTAAACTCTATCATAATAAACTAGCACTAAAAGGAGAGCTTCTTTCAAAATGTCTTAGGAAAATCATATTGAACCTTCATGGGTGAATCAAAGAATCCCTATTCTTTCAAACCTAGCTCTGGGAATCACTAGGAACAACTTTTTCCTTGTTCTCAAACTCCTTTGCCTTTTGACGTAGGTTAAATGACCCAAATGTGAATCCTCAACCATTCTTACACAACTAGCTAGCTTTCTAGCCACAACCACTATTCCTATTGAAGCCTTTAAAAACATAACTAAACATGCCTTGGCTATAATTGTACAAACCGTTATCCCTTTCCTATCTAGAGATCCGCCCCTTTGGTTGCACCATCTGTGCTCCTCTTGAACCAATACCCAATACTGTTGCTGCATCTCAACAAGTGCAATAAGAAACTCTTCACGAAGTGTAGTCACCGCACTGTGCTCCCATATAGGAGCCCGAGATGCCAAGAGGATCGGAAAGATGCACTACGATAAGGCTCTCCTGTAATGTCAGGAGCCCAAAGTCACAGATCAAGAAAGAAAAGTAGATTGAGTCTTAGCCCTACATGTAGTCACCTTATATCCTAAACATCATTGATTAATTCATCTTTCAAGATTTTGACTCCCCACACTCACACTAGAGACATATGATATGAATCTACATCCATCTAAATATCGGTTGACTGTTGAGAAAAATTATTAAAGCAGTATAATTTTTTTTTTCTCTTTGTGTATCAAAATGGGTTTCTCATCAAATTACTAATTTATTATCAAAAGTAAATATTAACCAGAATAAGATAAACAGTAGAATAATAAATCAACCACAAAGTGAGACACCATATTTTTAACATAGAAAACCTAATGCGGAAAAAACTACAAGACCGTAGTCGACTCAAACCTTCACTATCACCAATAATGATAATAGGTTTATAATAAAACTTTTTCAGAATAACTAGAGGATTATAATAACATCAAGAACATAGATCTTGGTTCATTAATGACTTGTCATAATCATAGATGGATTTTATAAAAAAAAAAAATCTAAACTCACTAAATTAATATATCAAAATACCATCATAGATAGAATAAATCATAGATCAATACCGTTAAGATTATAGATATTATTGCAAGGATTCTCCATATAAAAATTAGCTCAAAACTGATGAAGTTTTACCGTTTGATCTTATCACAAAAACTTACTTTCTCTCTATTCTTTTCTCCCTCTTCTTTCCTACATTGATACTATTCATATATGCATTTACCTCTGCCTCAAAATGCACCGCCTCCTTTCCACTTATGTTTTCTTCCCTTTTTCTTTTTTAACAATAAATCAAATTTAGGCTAAATGCTCAAATGTTCAGTTCAAGCCCACCTATGGGTTAGACCCAACAATTCTTCCCCTCCAGCTCATATGGTGGATTGTACTAAACTCGCTCGTTATCTACATGCTTTAAGTTTCTTCTTAGGTAAAAACTTTGTCAATATATCTGTTGCATTCTTATCAATTACCCAGTTAATGTCCTAAGTTCCAAAAGACTTACACATCCATTATAAAAAATAATAACAATATTACCTTCAACATCAACTGTATTAGTCTCTTTGTCATTTTTCTTTCTTTTATTTTGTTCTCGCTTCCAGAATATACACTCTTTGTTCATGTGACATGACTTGTTACAATGAAAACACTTGATATCTCTTCTAAACTTGGATATTCCTCTATAATTATGTAGATTCCTACTATGACTTCTTCTACGTCTTTCTTGTTTTTCAATAGCAAGTGAACCATAAAAAGATTCTCCTTATTCTTTCCTTCTAACATTTTCATTTAGCAAACTGCCTTTAGTCATATCTATGGTTAAAGTCCTCTCTGGCGTAGAGTTAAAAATTGTCACCACATATGTTTCCCAAGTTTATGGTAAAGAGCCGAGGAGTAACAATCCTTGCATCTTATCATGTATATTCATTTTTATAGTAACTAGCTTATTTGCAAGACACTAAAATAGGCTTATGTGCTCGATAATATTATCACCATCTTTATACTTTAAATTAATAAGTCTTCCGAGGAGAGAAATTCTATTTTCCACTGTCTTCTTTGTAAAGAGATTTTATAACCTATGCTAAACAACATCAACTATGGTTTCATTAGAAATATATTCATGCAAATTTACATCCATCCTTCTTCTGATATAGGTAATAACTTTTTTATCTTGTTCTTCTTATTCCTCATCTTCCATAGTAGAAAGTTTTACTTTAACTTTGATGGGCTTATTTAGATTTTTACAATAGAGCAAATCTTCCATCATATGCCTCTAAGTAGAATAGTTTGATGAGTTTAATTTTATCATACCATCTGATTTTTCCATTTCAATCACATAAGAAAAAAATTTGCATCGAACAACCTGTGCTCTGATACCATGTGTTGGGAAAAAAATTAAAGTAGAATAATTATTTTCCCTCTTTATGTATCAAAATGAGTTTCTCAATAAATTACCAACTTGTTATCCAAATAAAATATTAATTAGAATAAGATAAACAGTAAAATAATGAATCGACCATAGTGAGATACCATATTTTTAACGCGAAAAACTCAATACAGGAAAAACCATAGGACCGTAGTGATCAGTACTATTAGGATTATAGAGCTTGTTGCAAGAAATCTCCAGATAAAATTTGGGTCAAAATTGATAAAGTTTTATCGTTAGATCTTCTTGCAAAAGCTTACTTTATTTTTCTTCTTTTTCTCTCTCTTCTTTCCTGCCCTCTTACTGTTCACATTTACGTTTCCCTCTACCTCAAAATGCATCGCCTCACATCTACTTAAGTTTTCTTCCCTTTTTCTTTTTTTTAATAATAAATCAAATTTGAGCTAAATGTCCAAATATCCAGTCCAAGCCTATCTATGGGCTGGACCCAACAATTCTCTGCCTCCAACTCATATGTGGGTTGTACTAAGTCCGCTCATTATCTACATGCTTCAAGCTTCGCTTTAGGCAAAGACTTTGTCAACATATCTATTTCATTCTCATCGGTATGTATTTTTTCTAAGTATAATTCTTTTGTCTCAAGTATATCACAAATCCAGTTATACCTTACACCAATATGCTTGGATCTAGAATAGTATGTTGAATTCTTGGAGATGTGAATAATACTTTGACTATCATAGTAAATATTATATCCTTCCTGTTTCAAATCTAATTCCTATAGAAATTTTTTTCCTTGCAAGCTTTAGTAATTATTATGTATTATGCCTCTGTGGTTGATAGAGCAACACAATTATGTAACTTAGATTGCTAAAAGATTGTTCCCCTTGTAAAAGTCATCAAGAACCTCAAAGTGGATTTCCTGGAATCAGTATCACTTATCATGTATGCATTTGTGTAACCCTCTAGTACAGATTAATGCTAAAACATAGATACAACCTAGTAGTACCTCTCAGATATCTTAATATTCATTTTATTGCTATCTAATATTTCTTACCAAGATTAGAGAGAAATCGATTGACAACTCCAACTGCATGAGCTATATCTGGCCTAGTGCAAACCATAGCATACATCAAACTGTCTATTGTAGATGAGTAAGGCACTATGAACATTTCTACCTCTTTTTTCTCACTTGTAGAACATTGTTTTGATCTAAACTTGAAATGACCTGCAAGTGGAGAATAAACTGCTTTGGCTTTATTTATATTAAATCTTTCAAGAACCTTTTTAATGTAGGCCTCCTAAGATAATCAATCTTTTCATTCTTTCTATCACAAAGAATCTTCATACTAAATATTTGTCTCATTAATCCTAAGTCTTTCATGGTAAAACACTTACTTAGTTTCCTCTTAAGTATCTTAATTTTACCAACATCATGGTCAACAATCAGTATATTATCAACATATAGTAAGAAAATAATGAAATTATCTGACAACTTATTTATAAATATACAATGGTCAGATATAGTTTTATTATACCCTTGACTCATCATAAAGGAATCAAATTTATTGTACTACTGTCGAGGTGCCTATTTGAGTCCATATAAGCTTTTCTTAAGCTTACACATTAGATTTTCCTTTCCCTTGACTTTGAAACCTTCTGGTTGCTCCATATAAATTTTTTTCTTCTAAGTCACCATGTAAAAATATAATTTTCACATCAAGTTACTCAACTTCTAAATTTAAGCGGGCATCCAAATAAAGAACAACTCGGATAGAGGATATTTTCTCCACAAAAGAAAATATTTCTTCGAAGTCAATACAATTTTTCTGGTTGAATCCTTTCATAACTAATTGTGTTTTATATCTTTGTTATGAGCTATTGTTTTCAGTCTTTAATTTATAAACTCATTTATTCCTGCGAGCTTTCTTTCTGTATGTAACATTACCAAGTCATAAGTATTATCAAGCAAGGATCTCATCTCTTATGCTCATGTAAAATAGCTTCTCAGAAAGTTTTTAGCTTTCCCCTTTTGGTAAGCATAACATACTCATGTGGATGATATTTTGTAAATAGTCATCACGCTCTTGTGTATCTTCTCATTGGAATCTCATCTAATGGTGGAGGTGCTTACTCAATTTGTTCAGTTGGTTCAACTTCATCAACTGTAGGAGCATCATCACTAACATTCTCACCACTTTCTTGTCCATCTCCCCCATGATCATCATGAATTATAGGTGGAGAAATTGGGCTCAAACTCTAAGGAATATAAACAAAGGTATTTTGCTTCTCAACATTATCACCATCTTCAAATAATTGGTCTTCAAGAAATATGACAATCTTTGCTTCTAATAATCTTCTTGTTCATTAGATCTCATAATCTATACCCAAACTTTTCATAGCCATATCCTAAGAAAATACATACTTTTGTCTTATTATCAAGCTTGGACCTCTCATCTTTAGGAATATGAATAAATTCTTTACACCTAAAGACTTTCTAGTGATCATAAGATATATCTTTCCCTTTCCATACTCTCTCTAGAACATTACCTTTAGAGGAACTGATGAAGAAAGATTTATCAGATCAACTATAGTATAGCCTCCCCCCAAAATGACTTAGGTAACTTGGTATATGGGAAAGCATGCACCTAATACTTTTTTCAATAGTTATGTTCATCCTTTCTGCAACATCGTTTCGATGAGGAGTTTTATAAACTATTTTCTCAAGCCTGATATTATGAAACCTTCAATAATTCTCAAAATGACCCTTGTACTCACCACCACTATCTACTCGAACATACTTTAGTTTTTTTCTTCTTTCTCTTTCAACACTAGCATGAAACACTTTGAAAACATTGAGTATCTTATCTTTAGATTTCAAAGTAAAAGCCCAAACATTTCTAGAATGGTTATCAATGAAAGTAACAAAATAAAAAATACCTTCAAGAGTTCTAGTTTGCATAGTGCGGACATTAGTATGAACCACGTCAATAATATTTAATCTTCTAGATGGCAGATAAGTATGAAGTATAACTCTATATGTTTTCCAACTAAGTAATGATTATAAGATTTAAGAGTGTACTTTATAACTATGATAAGAATTGCTTTCTAGAAAGAGTTTGAAGTACATTCTTGCTGATATGATCAAGCCTTTTATGCTATACTTTCATCCTTTTGGGTTGCATTAATCTCTCCTTTGTGTAGCTTAGCCTCCATGACATAAAAAGAGTTTTTCTTCTTTACTCTCGCCACAACTAGAGAACCTTTAGTGAGCTTTCATTTGCTTTCACCAAAATAGTACATAAATCTCTTATCATCAAGTTTTCCTATAGATATTAAGTTAAGATGAATATCTGGAACATGCATTATATCGTTGAGTATCAATTTGCTCCTAATACTAGTCTCCAAGCAAATATCTCCAATACCCATAATCTTAGATGTAACATTGTTTCCCATTTTGACATTACCAAAATCATCAATAATATCTAAAGAAATCATCATGAGAAATAACATGAAAAGAAGTACTAGAGTCAATTACCTAGTTACTGAGCTGCAAGATTCGCACATCCATAATCACAAATAATAATAATATCACATTTAGCGGCAATTATATTAATCTATTTTTTATTTTTTTTTTTTCATTTGTTCTCACTTCCAGAACCTACACTCTTTCTTCATGTGTCATGGCCTAATGTAGTAGAAATACTTGATATCTCTTCTAGACTTGGATATTCCTTTATAACCATATGGATTCCTGCTATGACTTCTTCTACATCTTTCTTATTTTTTAATAGCAAGTGCACTAGAAGATTCTCCTTGTTATTTCCTTCTAGCATCTTTATTTAGCAAACTGTCTTTAATCATATCTATAGTTAGAGTTCCCTTTGGCGTAGAGCTAGAAATTATCACCATATATATTTTCCAACTTTCTGATAAAGAGCTTAGGAGTAATAATCCTTGCATCTCATTATGTATGTTTATTTTCATAATAACCAACTTGTTTGCAAGACTCTGAAATAAGCTTTTGTGCTCAATAATATTATCACTATATTTATACTTTAAATTGACAAGCTTTCTGATGAGAGAATTTATATTTCTCATTGTCTTCTTTGAAAAGAGATTTTCTAACATCTGCAAAACAGCATCAGCTTTGGTTTCATCAAAAATATGATCATGCAAATCTATATACATCCATTTTCTAATATAGACAATAACTTTTTTATGTTGTACCTCTCATTTCTCATCATCCATAGTAAAATATTTTACTTTAACTTTGAATATCTTAATGACTTATACAAATCTTTACAATATAGCAAATCTTCTATCATACATCTCCAAGTGGAATAGCTTAATGATTTTAATTTTATCATACCATTTGACTCTTCTATTTTAATCACAAAAGAAAATAAATTACATCAAACAACTTGTGCTATGATACCACTTGTTGGGAAAAATATTAAAGCGAAATAATTTTTTTCTCTTTATGTATCAAAATGAGTTTCTTACCAAATTACCAACTTATTACCAAAAGCAAATATTAGTCAGAATAAGATAAATAACATAATAATGAATCAATCACAAAGTGAGACACTAGATTCTTAACGTAGAAAACCCAATGTGGTAAAAACTACAGGGTCGTAATCCACTCAAACCTCCACTATTACCATTAATGATAATATATTTATAATAAATCTTCTCTAGAATAACTAGAAGATCATAATAACATCAAGAATATAAATCTTGATTTATCAATGAAATATCATCATCAATATAGATGGATCTCATAAAAAAAAATTTAAACTCACTAAGTGGGTATATCGGAAAATCATTATAAAGAGGATAAATCATAGATCAGTACTATTAGGATTGTTTCAAAGATTCTCTACATAAAATTTGTTTCAAAACATCTAATAACTCTTTATACAATATCAATGCACCTATATGTTGGTCATTTACCACCACCATTTTGGGATAGTACAAAAATGGTTCACATGGTTATCCTTAACTCAATCAATTCTTTTAAGTCAGCTAACAAAGGACTTAACTTCATCAGCTATGAACTCCTAAAAAAAAAACAAACCGTCATCTCTACTACTTATATAATAGGTTGATGGTGATCCCTTAGCTAATTATACAAAAATGTTCACTCAAGAAATAAGAATGATTTTAAATCCGAACCCATCCTCCCTCATCAACGCATTTATTAGAGGGCTCCATCGACCTCATTTCTTTTGGTCAATTATCAAAAAATCAACAACCATCTATCCAAAGCTCCTACAATAAATGAATCAATATATCGTGATCGATTTCATGATCGTAAGAGAAAACAAAGCTAAAGAAAAAAAGTCAACAAAGGTGAAATACTCTTCCCGACCAACTCTCAATGATCCACCACACGTTGATGTCACGAGGAAACCGCACCCGACCTCTAAGAGAGTTTACTCCCCTAAACACCTCTCCACAAGTGTTTCTTTGTATAAGAATTAAAAGAACTTATTCAAAGGGGACAAGTGGATCACTACCTCTCGTGAGCATGAGAGTTACCTTCACGATAATAAGACTCAATTTAAGACCAGATTAACATCATAGTTGGTGAACTAGGCTTACTAGATAGCAATATGACTTGAATGACGCATTTAAGGGAAGCTTTGACTAAGAGGTATTGAAATCCTAAGCACCATAATGCCTCGGTTGTATTGAAGATTAAATATTAAGTATTAACTTTTTTTAAGGAAGAGAAAATTAAATATTGAAATCCTAAGCACCATAATGCCTCGGTTGTATCACTCAGGATTATCAATGCCTTGGTCAAATAAATTTTAATTAATTTTAGTAGTTTCCATTGGTATCTTGTATTAGGATGCCCTTTCAAAAATTGATCAACTCTGAAGGAAATGTAATTTGATTTCTTTCACCCTTAGTGGCTTCATCAGAGGTTCTGTAGCTCTGAATGCTTAGTTGATTTCTTTCACCCTCATCAAGTCCATGCCTGTGCTCATCGAGTTACGCGACCAATTTACCCTTAGCAATCAAAGAAAGTTAGCAGCAGCCTCTTTCATATTGCAAACCAACTCCACGATTAGATAGAACCGGCTAAAGACAGACATGCTTCGACATCATCGTGATTCATCTACTACAACTACCTCGAATGCATCCTTAATAGTAGTAATTTTGTCTCCAACTCTGAAAAAGAGATTCTAGCATACACCGGCTAACACTTCATGTGAACATTCAACAAAGGAATGAGAGGATGATTTCGTGAGGGAACCGTTAGATCTCATGGAATAGTTCTTTTTCTCTAATACAAATATGTGCCCCTATACAAAAGCTACAATTTAATGTTCTCATTCCATGAACAGAAACACAGAAACATAAAAGTACAAACGAACAAAACAAGCCTGCGAAAAAAAAACAAAAAACAAAAACAAAAATTTGCACTCTGTGGAGAGTTCTGCAATCCTTTTATTAGATCAATATCTGCTTGTGAAATGAGCTCCTTAGTTCAACTTATGGTGGCTTCCAGATCCAGTACTGGCTAGCTCTATCTAATCGAGTCCCGTTCCCAGCCCTGCCTCCCAACATAGCCTCTGTTACCATGCTGCCTTGAGCCACTCTGCTGCCCATCCACTCCGCCAGGTGGAAATCTTCCTCCGTATTTATCTACTGCACAACATACATATTATTATTAAGTTGCATGGTTGATTTATTGCTGCAGTTCTATTATAATGAATTATAAACAGGTAAATCTCATTGGTGACGATGAAGAGTTTATGCCACACTTACCTCCTGGATTAAGTTTCTTTTTTGGCTCGATTTTGACTGATCGGCCAGACATAACTATGTGAGAAGCCTGAAATATGAACACAAGATCAATATATCTACGAGGAAATCAAAGTTGCAAACATCACTCAAAGAAATTGAAGATGTAAGCGCTAACAAAATTATGTTGATAACAGTATACGAGATTGACCTCTATCGCACGTCGGGCAGAATCGGATGTTTGGAACTCCACAAAGCCAAAACAAGATTGAGATTCCTGCAACTGAGAGGGAATTCTCTTGCATCATCAAAAAATGAAGAGAGATAGGGAGTCTTCGGAAAGCTACAGAAAGAAGATGGTCCGAGAGACCGACCTTATGGTTTCTAACTTGGATGCCACCGGGTTTAATAGGACCAAACCTCCTGAACTGCTCCTCGAGAAGCGCCGGTGTTGCACCGAGAGGTATGTTCTTGACGCAGATGGAACGTTCATCGACTGGATGCAAAAGAGCAAGTGAATTGAAAGAATTGTCTATGTAAATTTGAGGAATTTAAGGTGTTGCTTTCAGCACTACCAGAACTGGAGGTCGACTCCTCAGGCGTTGGAGCAGGGACTGGTTTAGACGGCGCTGCCACCACAGGAACCCATTCTGCAGTTGCTGTGTTCACAGGAACACCTTTCGCAGATTTGATCTGCGTCCATCATGACATTTTACGTATAAACATCAGCAACATTACGGCATGTACATATTGACCGAGTATTTTGGCATCATATCAAGATTAAGCACTTACCACTGACGCATATGTCCTCTTGGGCATCTGTTGATGAGAACTATCTGAAGCTACATTAGACACATCATTGTCCAGTTCTTTTTCTTGCACAGTCGAGCTCTCGCCATTGTTCATAGAATCCGAGACGTCAGTGCTGGGTTCCTTGTCTTGCACAGTCGAGCTCTCGCCATTGTTCACAGAATCGGAGACGTCAATGCTGGGTTCCTTCCCTTGCACAGTCGAGCTCTCGCCATTGCTCACGGAGTCGCAGACCTCATTGCCCGATTCCTTCTCTTGCACAGTCGAGCTCTCGCCATTGTTCACAGAATCACATACCTCATTGCCCGGTTCTTTCTCTCGCACAGCCGATCTCTCGTCATTGCTCACAGAATCACAGACCTCATTTCCCGGTTCTTTCTCTTTCACAGCCGAGCTCTCGTCATTGCTCACCGAATCACAGATTTCTTTTGCTGGAGCAACCACTACATCACTGGGCACTGACACGGTTTCTTCTTGTTCTACAGACCAATTACGACCAGATAAGCCAGCAAAACGAACTATGAACTCTCCAGAGTTAACGAGCACAAGAAGAGAATAATACCATTCGCAGAACCCTGGTGTTGCTGCTGTCCATCGATCTCTCCACAACCCTGGTGTTCTTCGATCTCATCCACATACTCTAGGATGTCATTCAGCACAAAATAGCCCATTTCCTGGGGAGCAAGGAAGAAGGACTGGGAGAAGTCCCTCCGGACGTTGTCCTCCCTGGTGAGACGCCCTGTTACGTGGACCAACACCCCACCATTGTGAGACTCCTGGCTGATCACCTTCTTTATCTCTGGTACGCCCAAGCTGGTGGCCAGTAACATCTCATTGATTGTCTATTTCCCATCAATTCAAGAAAAACAAGTTAAGGATCTCAAGAAAAAGGTTTGTTTTCCAATACCGCCCCTTAGTAATAGGATCTGGAGTACTCACAGCGATGGTGGTGACCGAGGTCACATTGCCGCGATCATCAGGACGACTGAGCTTACTGCTTTCTTTGTAGAACTGGTGAACCATCTCAGGATGATGCCGAAGAATAAAACAATATTGATTAATAAACGCATTCCCGACCTAAACACAAAGATCCCATATCATTAACCACGGAACACACAACTATCTGCTCCAATCGGAAATAGAACAACGAAGAACAAAGAGAGATCTTTTACCACGTCGGCAGAAAGTTCTTGGCTCGTCATCTCAGTACGAGATAGTAAGGGATAACCAATGGAGATGGACTCTAGGGATCGACAAGTGATGCCCAAAGACGAGCAGGATTGAGGTGGGATAAAAATGGATAACTGATGGATATGGACTCTGGGGATTTATCAGCGATATCGAAATCAAGAAGGCGAGGAAGAGAAGAGTAGGAGAGAACAAGCGAGGGTGGGGGGGTGGGGTTGCGGTGGGGTGGACGGATCGCGGTTTCGTAGTGAGCAACGAGGATTTAATAAATAGCGACCCCTTTCATAGACCGAAGGGTGTATGTGGGTGGGCGGGACGTCCTGCTTTCGTGGATTTGGAAACCTGCAATCGTCACATTTCCTTCTTGGATTGTACCCATAAGATTTAGAGGTTTGTAGGAGGGGCAAGCAAAGAATCCAAATATGAACTCGAATCCAATTTGAATATTCTTTATTTAAATTTGAGTGATTAATTTTCTACCGGCAAATTTCCTAAAATACCTCTAACTTCACTTTTTCTTTTCTTCCGCATATAGCTTAATTTCTAAAATATTAAAAATAACCTCAACAATTCATTTATGGTTTTCTAATCTCTCTTCTTCTTCCTCATATTTAACAACTTTCAAAAATAATGTAACTCAACTTTTTCTAAAACAAATTTGTGTCCTTAAAACTTTAAGAAAACCTGCTATAACAATATTCAACTGGTTTTTGTCTCGAAGAGATGGTAAATTCACCATAAATTAGGTAAAATTAAAAATTATATTTTAAAATGATTGAAATAAATAAAAATTATCTATTTTGGAAGGTTTAAAATAGAAAAATGGTTATTATGCCTTTGTAATTTATTTGAAAGGTATTCAGAAAATTTATAAGAATTTTTTTAAAAGAAAAATATGAGTTACGCTGTTTTTTTATAAGACCCAAAAATAATGCAACTTGATTCAATAACAATGTACCAGGTTTTCCACAATATTTTTGTGTCCTTAAAAATTTTGAAAAAAAATATTATAATAATATTTACAAGAATTTTATGGCCAAGGGGTGGCAAATTCACCTAAAATTAGGTAAAATTTTAAAAGAACGACATAATTTCATGTTTTCAAAATTTGAAATAAATAAAAATCTATTTTCATGGTTTGTAAGTTATTTTCAAGTTTTAAAGGAATTCTAAAATTTTTAGGAAAAGCAAAATATGAGTGACACTATTTTGAAGAAGATTCTAAAGATAGTATAAATCATTAAAAATAATCTAAAAGATAGTATAAATTATTTGAATATTCTTTTGTGTACTTAAAACTTTCATATTCAAATATTTTTGGTCAAAAGGGATGGTAAATTCAACTCAAATTAGGTAAAAATAAAAAGTAATATAATTTCATGTTTTTAAAGGATTGAAATAAATATAAAATAACTATTTTAAAGTTAAAAAATATAAAAATTGGTTATTTAGGCATTTTGTAAGTTTGTTGCATGGTTTCCTAGAAATTTGACAGTTTATGGAAAAAAAACGTATGACTTATACTATTTTTGAATAGGACCCAGAAATAGATTAAAAATAATATAACTCAAGCCTTGAAAAAAACATTTTGTGTCGTTAAAACAAAACCTACTATAATAATATTCAAAAAAAATTTATCCCAAAGGGATGTTTAATTTATCATAAAATTGGTAAACTCTAAAAAAATGACATAATTTATTTTTTTAAAGTTTGAAATAAATAAAACATATATTTTAAAGTATTAAAAACCGAAAAAACGATCACTTATGCCTTTTAAATTATATGCAAGATTTCTTAAAATTTGGGTATTTTTGAAAAAAGAAGTATGTGATTACATTGTTTTTTAATAGGACCTAAAAGAAAGTTAACCCTATCAAAACAGTGTAACTTAGGTATCGAAAACAATTTTTGTATCCTAAAAACTTTAGAGGTATTTTATAATGACTTTCAAGTGGGTTTTATCCCAAAGGGTTTGACATTCATAGTAAAATTGAAAAAATAACATAACTTCATGCTTTTACGATTTAAAATAAATAAAAATATTAATTTTAGAGGATTAAAAATAGAAAAATGGTCAACTAGACCAATTTCTAATATTTTCTAAAAATTTATTTTTTGGAAATGTGAAATGTGAATTATTCTTTTTTTGAATGATCTTATATTTTTTTAATAAAAGCCAAAAATAATATAATCCTAATAAAAAATAGTATATCTCCGGTATTCCCATTTTTTGTGTCATATTAGAAGACCTTCTACAATAATATTCAAGTGACTTTGTTTCAAAGCAGTTGTAAATTGACCTTAAATTAGGTAAAATTGAAATGACAGTTTCAAGTCTTAAAGGCTAAAATAAATAAAATACTGTTTTAATTGCCTAAAAATTATATAAAATCATCGTTTAGACTTTTATAAGCTGAAATTCATTAATTTAAAAAATATGAGTTACACTATTTCTGAAGGGGTTATCTTGTTTTTAAATAAGACCCAAAAATAGTATAACCCCATTAAGAAACAGTGTGACTTAGGTATCAAAAAAAAATTTCGTGTCCTCATAATTTTTAGAAGACCTTTTATAATAATATTCAAATGACTTTTATCCCAAAGGGTTGTAAATACAACTTAAATTATGTAAAATTTAATAAAATGTCATAATTTCAGGGTTTTAATGGCTGAAATAAATAGAAAATGCCTATATTAAAGTTTTAAAATAGAATCGATGGTCATTTAGACTTTTGTAAGTTATTTCTATGGTTTCATGAAGGCTTGATATCTTTTAGCATTAATATTTATCATTTATTGGTTTTTTAATGACTTCAATATTATATAAAATATTAATATTATATTATTTTCCTAATATTAATTAATGTGATTTTATTTCATTTTTATAATTTTATTATTTTTATAATACTCTATATTTAATTTTATTATAATTATTTTAAAATTTTGTTAATATAAATAAAAATATATTAATATTATTTTATATTATTGACTATTATTAATGGACTGGTCTATTACTAGGTTAAACTAATGCAATGTCATGGTTCATTTGGACTTGGCTTTCTGGAGGGAAAGGAGGAATGTCTTCTAATATTCTTTCGTGTAATATCTTATATCTTATTTTTCTATAATATTATCTCGTAAAGCCCTCCTTAGAGTGCTATTATGATATGGATATTTTTTGTCATTAATCCAACTTGATAAAATTGACTTGGCCTACCCATTTTTTGAAGTATTGTCGCATCTAAAATCAAAAAATAGTTAAAGGATTTGAAACTTGGCCTAGGTATAAAGCTTTGGGAAGGTAAAAAACACATGTATCGTGTATCCTTCTTCTCTAAAATGTTTGTACTATGTATCCTTTATCTCCTTCTGTTTGTCTAATAAAATATTTATTAAAATTTATATTTTTGATAATAAAATTAATTAATGAAATTGATAAACAAATGTGATATTGGGTTAAGTGATATAAAAAAATACTTTGATTATATATTCAAACCATCGAAGAACTAAATGTCAAGCAGGAGACTCAAATATTATGTTAAAAGATTGTTATGTCAAAAATTAGTTATTGAGTTTAAGAATTGATTGATGTGTCAAAAAATAAACTTTGTGCTAGAGGTTTGGACATTATGCCCAAAGGATTAAATATCATACTAAAAGATCGAATGTTGTTACAAAGTTAATATGCTGAAAGATAGGATTATGTGTCAGAGGTTCAAACAAAATGTTGAAAGATTGTAAGACATACCGGAAGACTAGACAACATGCCAAAGGCTACGAAGATATGCATGATTAGTAGTTGATGAGTCAAGGTCTTAGTTAATATAACTTTAAACCATTTGAGTTAGTATTAGGCTAAAACAGAGCTCACTCATCATGAAAAACCAATAGGCTTAATATTAGATTGAATTTGAGTTATTAGAAGGTCAAACACATGACATAACTACCTATGACAGTGGTAGTGCCACCAAAGTAAAGTTTTATGATATTGTGTCAAAAAATATGATGGTAGCATCGCCAAAATATAATATTGTGACTTCGTGTGAAAATTAAAAATTATATAGAAATATCGTAAGAGTCTAGAATTATGCCTATGTTTTAAAGATTATAATGGTATTACTATCCAAAATCAATGGTAATACTGCTCTATCCAAAAATGTTAGGAATTTAAATTTTTACTCCATTTTAGAAGTCTTTTGGAGGTTATAAATATCATACTCATGCTTGGTTGATAGAGCATCCATTTTTTAGTTTATGAAGTATTGTAGCTCTCACTTTGAGCATTATTTGAGTCTCTTCCTCCCTTTTGAGTTTAGTTGTGATACTAAGGGATAGAGGTGAGAGGTCTCTTATAAAAGAGTGCGAGAGTGGATGTTAATATTCTCTCATAAGCTTAGCAAGGATAAAGGCTATAAAGGTTTATTGATCTTCACCCATTCGAAGCAATATCGATAATGAAAGCTGATGATGTTAAGGATCTTGAATCTTAGATTTTGATGATGAAATAAATTGATGAATTTATGGACTAATATGCTTTTAAGATAAGTGACGCAGGAAAAACTTTGATAATGGACTTAAACCATCCGAGGGTAAATTGTTGAAGTAGGAAACTCAAATGTAGTGTTAGGAAAAGTATCATGTAAAAGAATAAACATCAGGTCAGAGGATTGGTCGATATGCTAAAGGATGGACTTCGTGCTATGAGTTTGAGAATCGAGCCGAAATGATCGGGTAATATGCTAAAAGATTGGATATTGTGAGAAGTCAACATGTTGATAAATCAAGTGATACACCGAAGGAAAGAATGATGCGTCAGAGCTTCATATGAAGTGCTAGATGAATAGATAACATACCTGAATGTTGAAGGCTTCGTAATTATAATTAGAGTTATCACACTAAGAAAGAATAGGAGAAGACTAAATGTTCTGTATTTCTCTTAATATTTTTATAATTTTATAAACTCTATATTTTTGATGACAACATAAGAGGTTTATATAGTCCCTCAACATACATTATATTTATGCACTAAGAATGAATATTTTTATTTCAATAAATCCTTTCAAGAATCAATAGTCAATTTGATTTGTTCTTCTATAAATATTTTATCTTGATAAAATTAATCTTTTTATGATAATTGAATAAGTTTAATTTCAATCAAAAAAAAAAAAAAGTATATGGGGAAAGATGTTTCCTACAGATGAAAATTCTATTGGTTTTTGCTATGTTGACAGCCCAATTGGCTGTTGGTTGCACTCCCTATAGCAATAGACAATTTTGTATGTGAGAAAAACCAAGGGGCTCCTATCATGTGAGTGGCTTAACAATTGTTGCAGAATCCATCTCTACAAGAACTCGTGTGTCGTGCTGGTCAATAGCATATTGTAGTCCTATTTTGACGGTCAGAGCTTCATATTGAAGGGCAGTTTTTCCTCCTTTGTATTGCAGTCCAGTAGCTTTACAGGTTCCTTCTTGATGCTTGATGATGAAGTCAACAACACCACCTTCCTGCAGAAGAGAGGAACAATCAGAATTCAACTTAAACCAGCCTACTGGTGGGTTTATTTCCAATTGAGTCAATTTTATTGATCAACTTATTTCCTTTAGATAATAGTGATATAGGATAGTAGCTAGTATAGGCTGAAACCTATGCCCAAGCCTAATGAATGGAAGGCTTCGTTTCTCATTTTCCAGTCGAACCAAAGCTAGTTTGCTATAGCAGCCCCTAGCATGTTTCCCATTCCACAGTAATTACCTTCCCTTAACCAATCCCCTAGAATCCATAATGCTCAGTATTCAAAAGTAATGACAAGCTTTGTTTCCCAAAGATTATATAGTTGAGAGGAGAAAGAACAAGTAAAGAAAAGATGGTCAATTGTTTCAGCATGTTCCAAGCATAAAGGACATAAATGGTTAATACTAAAATAAAATTGAAGAAATCTATCAGGGTAGATTAAGTGTTTATGTAGCAATTTCCAAGGGAAAGCTTGGATCCAAGGGATAGCAAGAATCTGCCAAAGATTGCGCCAGCCATAACAGCTATATTCTACTCCAGAATTAATAAGAAGATGATAAGCTCCCTTTGTCATTGTCTTCCCTAGAGGATGCCCCTTCCATATCTATCTATCATCACAAGAGTATTGGGCAATGTCAATAGACTCAGTAACTGAAACCAACTGTGATGTGCACATATCCAATAGCAACTAGGTATTTCAGCTACCAGATTGGACTAGATCATCAACCTTTAGCCCTGCAGGCAATAAATCTATATTTATATATGTAGTAGGTATTCTACTCGATGGCATGTTAAAAATCTAAGGATCAGTAATGAAATTAGTATGCTGACCATTACCAATTTGTTAAAAAACAAACCTTCTTTAAGGTCAGATAAGGCTTGGGTAAATAGGCACTAACTCCAGCTTACATTATTTTGTTTAGGGATGTTCTGAAGGTGTACATAGTTATACTTAGCATAGATAATAGAATTCCAAAGATAGATTATATTAGTCAAGTATTTACTGATACTAGATGCTTGTAAGGTAAATTTAAAAAGTATTCAGATCAAGAATGTTAAGACCACCATTTTCTTTAGGAGAAATGATAGTGTCCCATTTAACCAAATGAAGACCATTATTGGTTTTAGAGTTTTGCCAAAGAAAATTTTTTATTATAGTTTTAAACCTTATGTAATATGCTATTTTGGAACCAAGTGACTTGAAGTGTATAAAGGGATAGAATTTAGAACTGAGTTAATGATAACTATTTGACCAAATTCGGATAAGTGATTTACACTTCCAAGTTGCAGGTTTTGTTTTAATTCTCTGAAGACTAACCGCAGAGCAAATATTATATTTGATGGATCTAGGGGTATGTTTCAAAAATAAATATTTCAAATTGAGAAGCACTTACACTTTGATTAGTTAAATGTTCATATATTTCAAAATTTTCTTAATGATATGACAGGATTTAGTGTTAGCTCTAAGATAAAGCAATATATTATCTACAAACATTAGATGACTAACTTTCTAGTGAGGTCCAAAACTTAGAGGAGTATGTTTACCGTATATGGTTGCAAGCTGAGTTAAGACTTATCAAAGCAAGATGTATAGGCAAAGTGGAAGGGGCTAATCTTTGGAAAAAGAGGGTGATATTTCACCATTTATTAAGCAAAAAAATTAGAAGAACAAACATAAGCCTTTATTCAATCAATGAATTTAGAAGAAAAATTCATAGAAAAAAGAGAACCTGAAAGATAGCATCCCAAGATAGTTTGTCAAAAGCTATTTTTAAGGTCTAGTTTAACCAGGGTTTTTTTCTTTATTTTGAAGAACAAAGTGTGAGCGGCTTCTTGAGCTATTGGTCTATTATTATGTATACGACAACCAGTAATGAAGACAGACTGTTCTCCACTGATCAAATCAGTTAAGTAAGGTTTGACTCTATTGGCCAATACGTTAAAAAACAATATGATATTTGATATTTGACATGGCTATAGGGTAGAATTAAAAATTATTAATATGATTTTTAACTTTAGGTATAAATATTAAGAAAGTCTTGGTTGAATTAAGAGGTAAGTGTGCATGTTAATGAAAACGTTGAAAGACAGTAAAGCAATGAGAAGAGAGTGAAGGTCGATAGGCCATATAAAATTCTCCCGTGAATCGATCTAAGACCATAGCTTTTACCCATGCCCAAAGATTTAACAACTGAATGAATCTCATTTACAAAAAAGTCTTTTATATAAAATATATATATATATATATTAGAGGTTTCAGATGATAGATAGTCTGGAAAGAGAGCTTGAATTATTTAGATTAGAAAAAGAACTCTAATTTGGACTCCAAAGAGTGGTAAAGTGATCACAAAACAAGTTCATAATTGCTTTAGTATCTTCTTGTATTAATGTGCCATTGTTATTTATATAGATTCCTCTTATAAACTTTCTTCTTCTTTTAGCCACCAAACTATGCAAATAATTAACAGTATGGTCTCCATCAGTAAGCTATTTGCATTCGTTTGAGGTTAATTTGCTTAATCAAGGTAATTTGATAATTATAATAGGAAGTAAGGGTTGTGATGTCAAAGATAGAAGGGTCATTTGCATCAAATTAGGATTCAATTTGTAGGATATTTATTATATTCGACTTTTTTGAGATAAGTTCATGTGATGCATATTCTCTTATGACGTGGTAGAGATGTAAGCAACATGATATGACAAGCTAAGATGAAAGATTTTATTTTATTTTAAGTGAAAGATTATGAAGAGATAAAATTAAAAAAACATAGATAAATAGGAAGGTAATTGCAACCACGTTGCACCACACATGAGATGAGGTGCAAGGTGGCATGAATGAGATTTCTGCATCCTCCTCTGGTGCCTATATCAGACATCAAGATGTAAAGTGAAGGATCATCTAGTATCAGTGGAGTGCAGAGATGAGGAATAGAGGGAAAGAAAAGAGAAAAGTGAGAATATGAAGAATTATTCTTCTATTTCATTTGGTTTCTCCCTTTTATGATTTTGTTTTTTACCTTTGTTTCTCCTATTATAAGAGAGGTGTATTGTTTGTCCTTATATTAGAGAGAAATTTGTACTTTTATTTTTCACCATCGGATTTTTTTTTCTCAAGTAATTGAGAGGGCTTCACCATGTTATATCTTGATGTCATTATTCCGGTTAGTTTTAATCTTTGACTTTATTATTTTAGCTAGATACAAGTTATCCACCTCCGTTTATACATTTGTTCCTTTTTCCTTACACTTGCGACATTTAATCCAAAGATGAAGTAAACCAGCCAGCATCTTTTCACGAATGACATCTATATTGTTCTAAATGGATTAGGTTTGCTTAATGTTGACAGTTGCTAATTCTTGACTTGTTCTTCTATGCCCCACAATGATGGTTGCTCTTCTATTTGCAATAATATTATGTCGGTTGACTATTGACAATAGCTCTATTTGCAATAATATTTTGTCGGTTGACTATAGATAAGAGCTCCTCTCACTTGTAAAAAAGTTAATGGCTACTATCATTTTTGCCTTTCCTCTCTTGAATTAGAGTAGCTTTATATCCATTACATGGATTGGTACTCTTCTAGGAATTAGGGTTTGCCTTAGCTTGAACCAGAATAGCCTTTGTGCCTTAGATATGGATGGTTCTCTTATAGGAATTAGGGTTAACCAACCATGATTGACCCCCTTTTGAATGGAATTGTTATTAATAATAATGATATCTATCATCTATTAAAAAAATTAGGGATATTTCAAGAATTTACTCTTGTATCATAAGAATCACACCACTAAAATAGATTTTTTTTTTAATATAAATATGAGTTAAAAAAATTTCACTTAAGGTAAGTGACTCAAGTACTATATCATCACTACTAGTCAACTAATTTGCATTTCACCCGCTTGCAAAGGAGTGCTCATCCGTCTTCCCTATCTCAAATTGAATAGGATTTGGGACTTTAGTTTCCCTATCTCAAATTTGTTTAACTCTATTGTATTTTATTTAAATTTTACCACCTTCGCTAATCAGTCTATCTAAAACTCTTATCATATAAAACAAAATTCTTGAGATCTATTATATAAAAAGTAATACTCTAAACTTCTCTTATACAATAAATAAAACCTCTTATAAAAGGTTGTGATTTAGTCTCACATCAGCTCCCGGTATTCATCCTTGATTCCAAAGCTATTGCTCTTCCTTTTCGCCCACTTGTCCCCTACTTCTTACCCCACACGAACTAGTATCAAGATATCATCCACAAAATACCAATCCACTTCACATCTGGATAGCATCGACCCCAATCATCATTGAAATCAAACACATGCATACCGAACTATACCTAAATATAAATACGTTGTATATCAAAATAAGAATCTTTCCCTTAGGACAGACAGTATTATTTTATAACAAAGCTAAACGAGCTTATGACACTTGTGATTAATTTGCTGTATAATATAGTTGATAATAGGTGTATCTTCTTTTTACTATTAAGAACTTGGATTTTTCAAACCCTTAGTCTTTAACTAAGGGATTTTCCAAACCCCTTAAGTTAATTAGCTTATGACACTTGGCCAAAGATCGATGGTTCGTAGCCTCATTCAACGTATTAATACTTTAAAGACGCTACCATTCATTTCCATTTTGGAAGGTTCTACCGTACATATCCAAGGGGCTACCTCTATGTGAACCCTAGGTTGTGTCGACATGACATCAAAGCAACTCTATATCAATTCGAATGAATCCATAACGTATCATCCTCATACATCATCAACTTAAGCTACCACTAAATGTCATTATTGTTGATGAACAAGTTGGCAACCGATAACATTGGTTTCAGCGGACAGTAATATTGTCACACCAACATCATTCGTTTTTCTGTAGGTCTTGTAATCCTATCAGAACGCAGACATGATTGTTTCTAACGTGCAGACTTAGCCAAATCTATCTTTCCACTTGGGGGCTTTAAGCTAACGAAGATATATCCACATTATACAAAGATTATTGTGTTTTGCATTGGAAGATGCTTTGCTTTCATAGATAATTCCCACCTACTACTTCATATATATTCTTCAATATTGGATCACACGAACCTTTAAAAACTATCATTTTCGATGTGTCTTTTCCACATATATTGAATCGTTCAAATAATTGGAATTGAGAGAGAATTCTTGAATATAATCGTTGAAGAGAACGAAGGATGGCTTGGAATTAAAAACAGGACGTGCATGCACTCACTTTCATGCTGCGAACAGGCCAAATGCGTTAAGCAACATCCCTACTCCTCTCACCCTATCCCCAGCCTCCATTTGCTATCCATATCCATATGAGAGAGAGACAGAGAGATTGAATCTTCTCGAACGTGTTTAACTCTTGAATCTTGGTTAGTAGGTAGGATGCGGGATTGGGGAGGAATAAAAGGAACAAGTGATTACTGCCATGTTGCTACTCCTTTCATCCAATCCATATTTATATATATATATATATATATATATATATATATATATATATATATATATAAGCGAGACTGAATCATTTTGACCATGTTGTTTTTAATTCTTGAACAAGTTAAAACTATTGAATCTTGGTCAGTCCGTAGAAATGTGGGACAAGGAAGAAATGCAAGGAACGATGGAAGAAGTGATTACTACCACTAGCACTGTAGAATGCGCAGCCAAACCTTTAGATTCTCTCGATGTTGTGCATCGTGTAAAGATTACAATATCAATTAGTTGCCACCATCACAATAATATTTTTTATATTGATGATGAGTCTAATTAATACAAATCATATTCAACATCAATTCAATTCTCAGGAATATGTGACGAATGGAATAGGAAGGAAGGAAATAACATCTAAAATCTCACAAAGGATGATGAGTTAGTTTGCATTGTATTTTGAGTATTTATTCCTTAGTTATAATATTTTTAGAGGTTCCGAAAATATTATAATTCTTTTCGAAGACAGTATAAATGGATCGGGTCACGTTATTAGTTGATCTGATGCGTAGGACAGGAATCTATTTCGCTAATTCTATCCATAGCATTTTGGAAAACAATAGAAAAGACTTAATCGTAGAATGAATGGTTTGTGATTCTAAATTGCTCCTCTCAGCTTACTTGATAACGTTAGTCGTCTCTATGCCCAACCAAAACCTACCCATGCAGCTGCCGCCACGAGGCACGTCCGACGGCGTCCAAAGTAGCGGCCGGCGGTAGATGCACCGACGCACCACATCGGTGAGCGCCATAACATCGATGCATGTACGTACCAACCCCGATGACATGAAATAGCTTGTCTCCGGGACGTGTATTTTCTTTCTTTTATGCTTATTAGTATTATTTTTTTGTCGGTCTGTGTGTGTTCATTCGTTTGATGAATGGTCTGTGATTCTGAATTGCTCCTCTCAGCTTAAAAACCCACGTCAATTTAAAATAAATATACACCTTTTCTTTTCCTTATTAATTTGGACACTTTCATTATTACTTATCCCGTTTCTTTATTTTTTTTTTCTCATTTTGGCAATCTTGATCATGCATGGGAACTCTGAAAGTTAATAGGATTCCTCAACCAATAAAGAATTTTATTTGGGATTTAGAATTGATAAAAGATTTTACTATGTCAGATATTGTTTTCCTTGTTTAGAAAAATTATATTTGGTGGTTTTCATAATTAAAATATCAATAAAATAATTTTAAAAATCAACTATCTGATGATTATATAATTGTATAGCTATCTTTATAATTATTTATAGCTTTATATAAATTAAAACTATTAACTAATCTAACTAGTAAATATCTTTGATTTGTTGATCGCATATTATGTCTTAATTTATTGTTCCAACTAGTATGCATGCCACCTATTCTATATGGGTCAGTTAAACATAATTATATTTAATTGTCATCAACGTTGAAACATAATGGTTTGTTCTTTTAAACATTAATTATTATTAATCTAAATAAAAGAAATAAGCACAATAATTCTTTGGCTCCTTTCATGCTGACCATAAGCTTTGATTTTTCACACAAATTGATAATAAATCATAATAAATTAATGTTAATATTTTATAAATGAAAATTGTTCTAAATAGAAGTACCTTTCACCAAAGTTTACACTTGTGGAGATTTGATTCAGTATTCGCTCCATAATTACATAATTACTTCAACCATCTGAATACATAAGTACTTCCAACTTGTGAGAAGCTGCTAAGTTTGATTCCTCTATGGCTCCCACAGCAAATGTGAAGGACCTGACAAGTGATCTACACTAATGTTCATGTCAATGCTGAATTAATGCCCTAAAATGTAGAAATTTGTTACCTTTCTTATATAAGAAAAGCAAGGATATTGTGGCAAATAGAAGAAAAAGAGGTTCCAAGATTAATATTGTTGAAATCTAAGATGATGATAAGTCTGAGTCAAGGTTAATAATATATATTAAGTTTCACACTAGTTTAATCAAAAGTTTAAGCTTTTAAATACAGTATATATAACTCGGCTGTTTTTAATTATTGGTAACGTAGGACTATTCTCGTATGTTGATCCCTCTTCATCTCATATAAATAAAAAAATGTTTAACCAATATGATATAATCAAATTATTCATAAATTTATTCTTATAAATAAAATAAAAAAATCTTTTTTGTGGCTCTGAATATGATCATTGGTTCACAAAGAACAAACAATCTTACCACCACCACAACATTAAAAAAAAAAAAAAAATCCACTTGTTAATCTCAGCCTAGTTCTCTTCCTACATCAATCACCTAATCCTAGATGCTAGCTGGGAGTGTCAATGCGGTACCAACACATGTGAAAACCTCTCCACTATCTATGTTATCAAGAACCCACTAATCCCCCATTTACAAATAAAAAGAAAAGAGTATCCAATTCCTACAACCCAAGGAAATATCTCCAAGTGGGGGGGGGGGGGGGCGATAGGAATATATATAAATCTCAATGTACATGGAATGAGAATAAGAGGATAGCGTAGAGAGTTGGGAGTGTTATTGGAATTGGCTTTCTTGTTTCTAACAAGGAAATTAAAACCAAGACATAAGAACAGGTTGTCTCTATCAAGATGGGAACAATGCACGAACAAAAATCGGGGACAAGTGGAGGAATAAACAAATAGAGAAATGGTGCCTTTGACTCAACTAAGCACAAGTGATAATATTTGTTTATGGTGTTCTTTCCTGATCATGCAGATGGGATCAGGCCAGAAAGCTCCCGTTCTTCAAGGTGAAGTAACCAACTACTCCATTCCAATTTGTAAAGGTGTCGTAGATAGCTGTAGAAATGGTCAACCCTAGCTTGATGCAGTGGCAAAAAAGGTTTGACTAATATATTTACTCACATTTTACTACTCGTACATACTTTATATATCCATCATGATGGTTTAGTTAGCTGGATCCGAGAGAGAGAGAGAGTGAGAGCGAGAGAGAGAGAGAGAGAAAGCGAGAAATGGGAATGAAATTAAACAGAAGATAAATAATAGTCTCACCATGGGAGTAAAAACATCCCCCCTCCCCCCCCCCCCAAAAAAAAACAAAAAAAGTCTAACTAATGATATAGGGCTAATATGATCCGAACTTACTGAATCAATCATGTGTCATTAAAAAAAAAAAAAAATCCCAAAAACACTCGAATCGATTGCCTAATGTTGTGGAGGTAGCGGTTAGGTAGGATGAAGATGAAGAGGGCCCCGTGACAAAGGTAGAGGAGGAGTATGGCCTACATGGCAGATTAGGAGTGGCCGTCCAACCACCATCTTAATCCTTATCCACAATGCCATGACACACACACACATCTAATCCAATTGCAATTTCACTTTGTTCCTTGGGACCACCATCTACACTCGATATCATCCCCATGTTTTAATGTTTGTAACTCGTTTCAAACTAAATATTCTTATAATTTTAATTTTATATAGGAAATTTTGATAGCAAATAAGAAAAGAAAAAGAGTTGGGTCTGCCACATAACATTCATATGTATGTAAGCTGTGTCACATGGATATCCATCTTGAATTTAGATCACGAGTGCGAGATCTATTTATAGAGAGGAAGGCTTTCACAACACAGCAGCCAACAGCAAGCAAAGCAAACTCAGAAGAAAGCGTCACATTCGATCGAAAAATGAGGAAAGATGGAGGGAGCAACTTAGGAGTGGGATTAGACTGAGAGACACGGACACAACCCCCTCAGGCCTACAATTAATTAATTAATTACTTAATTTTATTTATATATATATATATATATATTAAAAAAAAATGGGTGGGTAGTATCACAAGACGATGCAATGGCCGGACAACAGTAAGATGGAAGACTTGTAAGGAATCCATCTGTCGGTGGTTGGTTGAGCCAAGTTATGAACCTTACCCACGCACCATGCTCCCAATCAGCAAAAGTATTTGTTGAAGGTTGCATTGAAAATTAACGGTAAGATTTCTTTTGATAATTCGTCCTCGTCCTCACCTACCTATCATCGGTGTGAACAAATAAATAGCATTCAGAAAAAATAACAAGTGAGGAAAAGAGTTGATGTGACAAATCTGTTAGGGTTGGCAAGTATCATGGAAATTTAAATCAGTTAAAAAGGAATTTTTTTATTCAATTAAATTAAGATTATTTTTTTAATATAAATATACGTGCCCCCCCGAGGGTGGTTTCTTAGACAGAATTAGAAAAAAACAAACAAACAAAAACCAACAAATTAAGAGAAGAATTTTCCAAAGAGGATATACAAGGGCCAGCCAACAGTGCTTGGATGGAAATAATTGAATCTTGTAATTGTTTCCTATATTAAGAAATTTAGTTTTACAATAAGTTACAAACCAAATTCATAAATTTGATCTCATGATATATTGAGAAAAGACTTTCTGATAGATATATTTGATACGTGGACTTCTTTTAGCTTTCTATTTTTATCTCCTCCCCACAACGTAATCACAGTATTGCACCCTCAATATTAACGTGTTGCAACATTGATCGTCGTGTCACATATGTGATATCGCCTTTTGTTACTTTAGACCGTCGTGACACCACGTCGGCGCCTGCCACTGCCGATCCTAACGACATTGCACTACATGTTTATATTAGTTGGATCAATATGCCTGGTAATATAATATATAACACGGAAAAAGATATAGCTATTATGTATGATTTTATCTTATTTAGTCAGATATACAATTATTATCCTCAGCTAATCAACACTAGGCATATGGATTTTTTTTTAGTTGTCTCATATATGAGAAAAGATAGATTAGTTATCTCATACGTGAGAAAAGATCGATCTAAATTCCACCTCAAATCCTCAAAAATGAAAAAGCACTAATATTTTATCATTAATTTCTTTTAATATTCTGGTTCTAAAACCAACAAGATATGAAACATATATTTTTAAAATATAATTTAGTTTTGAACTTATAAATTTATCTAATATGAGTATTGATTACCCATCGCAAGTGACACTATTGCTAGTTGAACTTTGAGTTTTCAACACAAATGGGCTCTAAACGTTTTTTTACCTTCGGATTAAATTATAAAATAAGATATTTATGTTTTATTCCCTTGGATTGAAATCGGATGCAAGATATAAAATACATGTGTTTTTTTTTTTTTTTTTTGGTCCTTCCACTAAAGCAGAATGTGATATTTGAATATATTTTTTCTTCCGGTTGCAAGAACACTTGAAAAAATGAGTCAAATTAGAACAACTTCATCATATTTGATTGATAATCAAAAAGTTATGATATAATTATAGAAGAAATCTATTAAGAATATAAATCGGATAATATCTCATCTACAAATGTAAATTTTTAGCCATGGTAAAAAAGGAAAATGATGATTCAAAACGAAAAATCAGGTGTGAGTCTAATGCTTTTCCCTTATTTTATTTTTTGTGAATTGACTTCAATTGAGCTGTCATGCTGCGCAGTAAGAACCCGAAATGTTAATGCACACAGCAGAGAATGCATTTATGTTTCCTTCCTTCCAAGTCATCTTTCCATATTGGATCCAACAGTAATAGCATTGCCCGAGTCTGGAAGTTTGACCGCTCATAGTGAGACTGAGGTTGTTTATGGCCATTTCTAATCCCTTGTTTAAGCAGCTGCAGTTACTTTGCCAAAGCCACAAGTGTAACAACAGCATCTCTCTCTCTCTCTCTCCATACGTTATCACTTGCCATCCACACCCGAATGACCTTTACCACCTTCACTGAAAAAGGATTTTACGTTGATCTCGTTTTCCTCTCAAATCATGAGGGAAGAAACGTATGTCCCTCATGGCTGAAGGAATAAGACAAGGTTGATGATCACAGGCGACTTAGTCTTGCAATTCTCCCTCTTTTTTTTTTGTATAAAAATTAAGTGATAAATATAATATATCGAGTGAGCTCTTCAACTCTCAACTAACGATATTATCATTTTTCTTTCCTTCTTACTAATCAATATGATGATATTGAATATATATATATATATATATATATATATATATATATATATATATATAGCAATTGACTTAGAGGATATTTTATGAGAGCCAGACATTGGTATATGACTACATTGAATATCTCTAATGACACATCGTTGTGCGCCTAATATACTTTAAACATTTGTTTCCATAGTTGCTTGATCCGTATACAATTTTAGTAGAAGTGAAAAAAAAAAGAAGAAAAAAAGCAGAGAAATTGAGAGAGACCACAGTCGGGGGATCAAAAGCAACACGAGTTACAAGCTTTTGAGCTTTAGGTCTTTTTAAGCGTGCTCCCACGGGCAGCAACCGGTCAACCCACTCTGACCGTGCGTTACACAACTGCCCCGATGGCAAAATCGTCATTTCATCCCAAATCTCTTTCTCTCTCTCCCCGCTGCTACAACTATATATGTAGACGGCAACCTTATCTCGGTGTCTTCCGCCCTGAGACTTCCGCAAGGCTCACCGCAAGGTTGCCGGATTGTAGGGAGCCATGCGAACGAGAAAAGGCCTCTGCTACCCCAGGACGCAGTGGGAAGCGCATTGGAGGGCGTCGGAGGAGGAGGAGAGAAGGAGGAGTAGGAAGAGGAGGCGGCGGCTTCCCCCCGGCGAAGCAGCGGTTGGAAGAAAGGACTTCGGCTTGAAGATGGCGACCGAGGCTGTCACGGAGGACAGCCCCGACTTCTTCGATGGCCTTCCAGACGACCTGGTCGTCTCTATCCTCTGCAAGCTTAGCGCCTCGGCCGCTTCTCCCTCCGATCTCATCAGCGTGCTCGTGACGTACTATTTCTTCCGTCTTCCTTTCTCCCTTTGCTTGAATCTTCCGCTCCTTTGTCTCTGTTTTCCTGATAAAAATCGGATTTTTATTGATTGATAGATGCAAGAGGCTGAACAGATTGGGCTTAAATCCGCTCGTTCTTCACATGGCGTCGGTGAAATCACTTGCAGTTCGAGCGAAGAAGTGGTCAGAATCCGCGCACAGGTTCTTGAAGCGGTGCGCCGACGCCGGAAACCTCGAAGCTTGCTATATTTTGGGCATGGTGGGCGTAGTCTCCCCTGTTTGATAGATTAATTTGGAGAAGATGAGCGGATCAGCATTTGTTTGACTGTGTTATTGTCTGGTTTGGCAGATCGGCTTCTACTGCCTACAGCACAGGGGAAGCGGCGCGTCGCTGATGGCCCAGGCAGCGATGGGCTCCCACGCGGGGGCGCTGTACTCCCTCGCGGTGATACAGTTCAACGGGAGCGGAGGAGCAAAGGGCGACAAGGACCTGCGCGCGGGCGTCGCCCTGTGTGCCCGGGCAGCCTTCCTCGGCCACGTCGATGCGCTGCGGGAGCTCGGCCACTGCCTCCAGGACGGCTACGGCGTGCGTCGGAACATCGCCGAGGGCCGCCGCTTCCTGGTCCAGGCCAACGCGCGGGAGCTCGCAGCCGTTCTCAAGTCCTCGGAAGCCCCCTCCGTGGCGTGGCACCACCACCGTCGCCACGCGCTGGTTTCCGGCTGCTCCCTCCTCAGCGATTTCGGCTATAACGTTCCGGCTCCCAAGCCGCACCCGGCCAACCGGTTCATGGTGGAGTGGTTCGCGGCGAGGGGTCATGGCGTGGGGCCTGGGGACGAGGGGCTGAGGCTCTGCTCCCACGGCGACTGCGGCCGGCCCGAGACGCGGCGGCACGAGTTCCGCCGCTGCTCCGTCTGCGGCGCCGTCAACTACTGCTCGAGGGCGTGCCAGGCGCTCCACTGGAAACTGGCCCACAAAGCCGAGTGCGCTCCCTTGGGGCGTTGGCTTGAGGCAGATGCCGTCTACGCCGCTGTCGGCGGAGCTCCGCCCGAGGTGGACAACGGTGGTGGTGGGGCGATGTATTGATCAGGTGGAGAGCCTAAGAGGTCCTTTCCTTTTTCCTTTTTTTATTATTTTTTATTTTTTTCTTCTTCATGAAATGTACAGTCGGAAATTTTGCTTCAATAGAGGGAAAAAAATCAAATAATTTATCGTAATTTGATATGTGATTCCACTAAACCTTATAAAAAAAATAATTGAATGTTTAATGTTGTATAGGTCGATAATTCTATATGAACACTTGTATTTTCTTATATTGAAGGAACCCTTTGATGTGCACTTATACTTGGTGTTCATCAATTTACATTACCTAAATACTATTTTGCCTTATCAAACTTGAATTATGTCGTCAAAGGGCTCGACCAATTTCTTTTCTTCTCCTACGTTATTTCTCTCCTTTCACTTGGGATTCTTAAGCACTAAGCGTTGAATAAAATGTGTAACCGATATAGAAATTAATGTACACAATAACAATTGACACCAAAGAAAAGGTAATTCGCCTATCTAATAATCATTTCATAGTAGTATACCAAACTATTTTAGGTTTTTATACAACAACAAAGTGTTTGACATTCCCAAATGTGTGAAAACAACGGTCAACATGTTGAAGACCATTTAATATTTTTGTCTAAGCAAGGGATAGTGTTGAAAGTGACATTTAATATGAGTATAATACTATGATTTGATAAAGTCTTTACCAACTAGCACCTACGAGCATGCTAAAATTTTACATCGCAACGTGTGGTGTTAGAATCGAAAATTTTAATGTTTTGTGAGTGGATTATTTCTTCGAATTAACTTTTTATTTTTACATAATGCCTTATTGTTGGTCGTTTTTAGAACATTGAGATATTAATAGATTTTTTATGAAAATAAATTCTATATCACATTTTATTCATATGAAAAATTAAAAAAAAAAAAAAAAGCTAGACTAGTTTGGTCCTACTTCGAACGTGGACAAAAATTTGAATTAACTTATAAAGACTCTTAGACATTTTGATAAGGTAGTGGAGGCTTATTGCATAGATAGATTTTTTTTATATATAATTTAAAAAATATTAAAAAAATAAATTAATACAACTTTTATTGAAAAAAATGGTTTTATTTACTTTCAACTTTTCCATGTGATCGACCAGATGCGGATATAAAATTTATTATATCATCAGGCTATATTTTTTTTTTATCAAATATAATTGAACTCATTTCTTGATATGGAACATAAAGTCTGCGTGGGACATTGTATCACCATTTATAACACAAAATTCTCAGGCAACATGATCTTGTGGAATCTATGAACAGTACATAGAGAGAAGAGAAAGAAAGTTTGGGCATGTGAGGCGCGGAAAGGAAGAACGCGTGAGTTGTTAGCAGCCTTTCTTTTCTACTATATATATGATGATTGATGATACTTCTTTGTGTATTGTTTCTTGTGATGGCCTTCCGTTCACTCACACGCGGTGGACCAGTTTAAAATCACCTTCGCGATGGGGTTAAGCTCGTTCCACCGGCGGCCGGAATAAACCTCTCTCTCTGTCTCTCTCTTCAATTTGATAACGCTCGACTGGTGTCGTCGATCCTTTGATTTCTATTAAGGTAGGGAAAACTTCTCTTTGTCGCTCCATTTTTATCTCACTTGAAAATGAAATATAATTATTAAAAAATATGTTGACCAAAATAGCTGAGCAATCGAGTTGATCAGAGAGAATCGTTAGGGTTGACAACTATTTTTAGAATCCTAAGTACTCTAGAAATTCAAGTACAAAGAGAATTACTCGTGAGTTAAAATTTATTTGTTCTAAAATTTACATAATAGAATATACGAGAGAGCTTAGTGTTTGTTGATTCAAGAGAAAATTTTATTTATTATATATTTGATTCTTAAATATATATTAAATAATTTATTTTTTTTTGGTGGATAATATAATAATGGTCAAGAGCATTTATGATGTACGATAAAATGATATTGCAATCTTACCACACTCTAAATGATGTACGATAAAATGATATTGCAATCTTCCTCATTGAGTTTAGAAGTATTCCTAAGTTATAGGAGGGTTGAGGTCTCTTGTAAAATAGAGGTGTAAAAGTTCTCTCCTAAGCTTATTAAAAGGAGAAGAGGTGTAAATATTCTCTCTTGAACCTGTTAAAATGAGAAGGGTTGTAACAAGTACTTGATCTTTGTCTGTTGGAAAGAAGATCGATAGTGAAAGCCGATGACTTCGAGGGAAGAGGAATCAAGAGTGGACATAGGTCGAGAGGATAAAACCACTATAAATCAGTTTGCATCCTTCTCTTGCTTTGTTTTATTATTACCTATTGATTTACTTCACTCACTATCCTTGTACTTTTTGTTAAACACATTTTTGATATAGATTTATCGATCGAAGATTGAAGAATCAAATATTTTTGTGATAACACTAATTGGTATCATAGCCTAGTTCTCTTAGTTTAATTAACACCTAAGAGAGATTTAATGATTTTTTTTGGTAATCAAGAGTGTCACTCTATCACTCGTCGTCTTATCTTTAATGGGATAGACTATACTTATTGGAAAACATGAATACAGATTTTCTTGCTTTCTATAGATTTGTGATCTATGGAACATTATTAAGTTTGGTTTTTAAAAATCCTCTAAACCAATGAATGGATGAAATTATTTTGAAGAAAATATTTTTCTTGAATGCTAAAGCCATGAATGTTTTATTTTATGCTTTAGACAAAAATGAGTTTAATCTTATTCTTACTTGTGACACTACACATAATATTTGGTACACACTTTAAGTTACTCATGAAGCACAAGTAGAGTAAAAGAATTTAAGATCAATCTTTTGGTACAAAGTTATAAATTATTTAAAATAAAACTAAGCGAAACTATTAGTGACATATATCCCCGTTTTATGGATGTTATCAATGGTTTAAAAGCTCTTAGTAAAAGTTATACTAATCTTGAATTGATAAATAAAATTTTAAGATCTCTTCCAAAAAGTTAAGATCCAAAAGTAATGACTATTCAAGAAGCAAAGGACTTGAACAACTTTCCTCTTGAAAAACTTATAGGATCTTTAATAACCTCTAAAATGATCTGCAAAGCACATGACGAACAAAATAAAAACTTTCCAAAGAACATAAAGGATATTGCACTTAGAACCAAATAAGACTACTCTAGTGAAAACTCAAGTGATAATGATGATGATATTGCACTTCTTACAAGAAGACTTAAAAGTTCATGAAAAGGAACAAAACTAATTATGTAAGACAAGAATATAAAAATAAAAGTGAACCTAAAAGGATACAATAATTTGTTATGAATGTAAAAAGTTATGGTATTTAAAAAATGAGTATCCATAATTTAAGAAGAAGTTGTCAATCCAAAATAAGAAGAAAGTATTGAAGGTAATATGAGATGAATCAAGTGCATCAGAAGATGAAGAGCAAATCAATAAAGATGAAGTAACAAATTTTGCATTGATGGCCTTCAACGATGAGGTATGTGACTCTTCTAAAACATATTTATCTTATGATGAATTATTTAATATATTTTATAATTTATATAATAAACTAAAAAAGATTAATAAAAAATAATTCACTAGAAAGGTATTATGTGTTACTTACTAATAAATTTGATACATTAAAAATAATGCATGAAATATCAATATCTTGTACCCCTTGCTCTAAATGTAAAAATTTAAAATCATCTAATGTTGAACTTAAAAAGGAGTCGTTTCAAAGATTTTAAACAAAATCTAATTACCAAGAATTAGAAACTAGAACATTGCTTAGAAGAATCTCTTAAAAAGTAAAACAAGTTAATACAACAAATATTAAAAAATTTAAAATTAGAAATAAGTCAATATGATTCTTTCTAAACAAGATTGTGGATTTAGAAATGAAGGAATTGGTTTCACAAATAATGATACATATCAAAAGCCAACTAAATTTGTAAAGGACCCATAGTACATATTCCCCCTAAAGTTAATATAATTTTTATAGAAGATTTGGTCAATATGCTTATACCTGCTCTCTTAAAAATTATAGTTCTTATAAATTAGTTTGAGTTCCTAAATGATCTATAAACGAGTTGATACCAAAAGTAAAGAAAGAAAATCTAATCATGAAAGACCTAAGTACCTGGAGCAAACCCCTCTTTCTTGTAGGTTTGTCTCCATATAAGAGCTAGGAATAAATGATAGTATCTTGATAATGGATGATCAAGACACATTACCAGAGATCCAATACACTTCCCAAAGCTCACTAGCCAAGACAGAGTATATGTCACCATTAGAAACAATAACAAATGAAAAATTATCAGTATTGAAAATATTGGTAACAAATCAAATCTTTTAATTGAAGATAATTTATTAAACATTAGTCAACTGTGTAATTAGGGATATAATATTAAATTTACATCTAATCTTTGAATCATAGAAATATAAAATAAAAATAAATCTATGATTGTTTTAAGGAGCGATAATGTTTATAATATTGATCTTGATGATTTTCATGATACAACTTATTTTTTGATTTTAAATGATGATGCATGTTTGAAATAGGAGATTAGGATATGCAAGTATGAATTTGATTTCACAAATTTGAACTAAAGAATTTTAGTTAATGAGGACTCTATTTATGTTGTGTTTAATGGGTCTCCCAAGTTAAGAATGATGATTTTGAATTTGATATATCAAATTTGAATGAGAATTCTTCTCTTCAAAGTAACTTAGATATATCTAATTCCAAATAAAACTTATCTAGTGAATGAAGGTATGTAGATGCACATCCTAAGGAGCTAATTATTGGAGATACATTCAAAAAATTTTTGGTAAAAAAATTTATACAAATATTATATTTTTATCTCAAATTGAATCCAAATACATTGATGACATTCTTAAAAATGACTTATGTGTCTCGATAATACATGATTAAAAAACTTTTACTGTTTGTTCTCCTATGATTTTATTTTATTTTTTGCTAATGACTAGAGAGAAAATTTGTCCTAATGAATCATCATGGATATCGTGACTTGATATTTATTTTATTTTCATTCTTTTATGATATTTTTTGTTATTTACTAAAGAGGAGATTTATGTAAATAAATTATGATCTTTCAATTGACTTTTTGATATTTATAACTTGAAATTTATTTTATTTGAATCAATTTATTTTGAATCTTTTGTTTTTATGAATTATGTACTCTATTTTAAAAAAGGGAAGAAGTAACTCATATTTATGTTGATGACAAAAATAGAAGAAGCAATGATTCATGCCTAGCTTGTGTGTTGAATAAGGAAATTTATGATGCTTTTATAATTTTTTATTAGAAGTGACTGATGTCCAACTTTTATTATTTGAAGCTTGATTGAAGATTTAGGCTTGAAATGATAATATCAAGATTGAATTTATCTCAACTTGAATTCAAAAATACTATTGAAAAAAAAGTTCTATTTTGAATTCAACTTCATCAATTTTTAAGATAGTATATAGATAGAGTGAGTTTTGTTAATACCCTATGATAAACTGATCTCTCATAACTTTGACTTATCTTCGATATTAATATCATTCATATTAGAGTATTATTTTTACATATTAGACATTGATGTAAAGGAGAGAAGTAGAACTATGATATTGTTGGAAAACCTTAATGGGAGCATCACATACGTAGTGGAAGATTAAAACAAAATTGATTTCCCACATATATCAAAATTGTCGTGCAAAGATTGATGCACAAGAAAAGCCACAAAACCAAAAATCACATCGTGTGAGAGATTATTTACTTAGGGAGATCATATATATCTATTTTTCCAGATCCGAATGGAGAGGATAAAGGAGGTCAAACATTCTCCTCTCTAATGATATCCATACAATAGATTGCTACAATGATACTCCTCCAATTGCAGTCCCAAGTCTCACAACTCTTACATAAATGGAGGGAGGAGAATAGAAGGGGACATCCAAAGGTGTACCCTATCATCTATGTACTAGTTACAAGTGCCTTGTAAGCCACTCATGTAAGTGATGGCATATGTGACATGCTGTGCGATCTTTTTGCTTATGATTATTATTAGCATATTCTCATATTATATTATCTGTTGTATATATATATATATATATATATATATATATATATATATATTATAATATCCTTGGTTCTGTGTAATGGGAATTGGATCGTGATGATATCATGATAATGAGATCGATTCACCTTTAAACACAGATCCTAAATAATCCCGGTCATAGGTTACTCGAGAGGGATATTGAGATAATCAGATAGATCGATGTACTATATACTCGTCTATATTATGAAGGCGATTGGTCTTGTAGCCACTTGTGTGGAGACACTAAGGATATAGTACAGGTGCTCATTAGAGAATGAGTTTACTGATTAATCCATTTATGGAACACTGTATGGTTGATGATATCTAATATCAGATAGCGATTCTATAGTCCAAGTTGTGTATCCGGTCTTTTGACTTGAGACACCAAGGATGTCTTATATGAGCACTCCTTTCCTTGACGCTAGACTTACAGGTTTGAAAAATTTTAGATCTGGTACAATTGGTTATCAAGATTGGTAGCCAACGTTACGAAGGTAATTGAGTATTAATAGAGGATCATCCACTCTCAGTGTCATGAGAGGAATATCTCATACGTGCTTGCTCAGACAAATCCCTGGCTAGGGTCATTCAGAATGAAAGAAAAAGGTTCTTCGGTAGAATCTGATTAAAGCAAGACAAACTGATTCTGTATGTGACCTGATAGGGCCTAATATACGGTCTTTGAGATATTAGGTGGATGAGGAATTATAGATACATAGTAATTATAGATAGACAGGTCTGATAGATTTGATCCCCTTATACCGTTGGAGATTATGGCGTAATGGCCTAGTACGTCTTAGTCGATGAGTCGAGTGAATTATTATGAAGATAATAGTCCACTATATCAGAAGGAGTTCTGATGGGAGCGACTCGCGACCAGGTTGGTATCAGTCCTAGAAGGTCACACATATATTGTGGATGCTTTAGCGAATAAAGGACTGAATGGAGATCCAATTAGCCCCTATTCTCATTAGATGTGACCCTATGCTAATAAGTTTCTTGATTGTGGCCCAGTTAGAGGCCTAAGAAGACTATTGGATAGAGATCCAATAATGTAAGGTTAGTGGGTAAGTAGATAAAGATCCAATACCTACTAAGGTAGGAGCTCTAAGATTTTTGGTGGCTCTCTATAAATAGGAGGGGAGATTCATGGTTGATAGGTTGCAGCCTTGGCCTCCACCTCCCATTCTCCTCCCTCCCTCTGCAAGAGGTGCAAGATTAGATTAGAGGAGATTCGCTGCAGAGATCCATCGTGTGGATATCGCTAGAGAGGAAAACACTTGACTTCCTTCATCCTCTCTATCCAGATCTGAAATATAGGGATATATAATCTCCCTATGTAAAATAATCTCTCATATAATATGATTTTTTTTATTTTTGTAGCTTTCTCGTGACCCCAATCTTTTGCACGATGATTTGATCTGTGTGAGAAACTAGTTTTTTGTTTTGATTTTCGTTGTACATGTGTTGATCCCACTAAGGTTTCCCAACAGTGGTATTATAGCTAAGGTTTTCTTGCAAAAGATTAGTTTTAAACTGCGTGTGATGAGATTACAATGCGTATACCTGTTCTATACATTTTTGCTATGTTTTCACACGAAGGCAATGAGGAAAGAGGGTGGTTGGTCACGGCCTGGCCACCTACAAGGGGGCGGTCAGTTGTGGTCAAGGCCCCCTACAGGGGCAGCCACTTGCAGGGGCAACCGCTTGCAGTGTGGTGCCTGCAGGAGCGACGACCTACAACGCGATGTCCACCTACAGCGATGGCCGCCTACAGGCACAGCACTCGTGGGCGGGCCTGCGGACCAAGTGGCCACGCGAGGCGGCACCGCTAGCTCGCAAGGGCTATCGCCCGAGGGCAGCAACGCCCGACCATGGATAAAGGCGGCCGCAGGATGAGGGCAAAAAAGGAGGGCTAGGATATCCTTTTTAAGAAAAGGATAGTTATGCCTCTCAGAATTTGAGAAATTTTAAGGTCTGTCCTATACCCAGAATATCGAAACACCCTCAATAATTCTGAAAATTTCAAGAACTATTAATAGAATCCTAGTAGATTCTAAGCTTGGGGGTGATCTCTATAGGGGATCGACCTCCTTGGAACTCTATAGGGGTTCCCTCCTCCAAAGTACTGCTCAAAGGCTGCATAAAAGACTCTTCAATTCATAATTAAAACTAGAGGATTATAAGGGTACTTATAGCCTTCTAACTCTAATTCCTAAGAGGACTCCTACTTCAAGACTCCTACCTTTAAGCAACTCCTAATGCAACTCTAATTCTAACTTCCAATCGGCCCAATTAGGGGTGGCCGATTGCTTATTGTTTTCCTAACCCTTTCCTAACTTAATCCCCTTCTTAACTAACCTCCTCTTTAACTAGGATAAGGATGGTTAATTAAGGTAACCAAATATCTATTGGGAAACCTCAGCGGGTGCATCATATACGCATTGGAAATCAAAACAAAAATCGATTTTCCATGTAGATCAAATCATCATGCAAAAGATTGGGGTCGCGTGAAAAATCACAAAAATAAAAAAATCGCAATGTGTGAGAGATCGATTTTACCTAGGGAGATCGTATATCCCTATATTCCAGATCCGGATGGAGAAGATGAAGGAAGTCAAGTGTCCTCTTCTCTATTGGTATCCATATGATGGATCTCTGCAGCGAAACTCCTTCAATCTGATCTCGCAACTCTTGCTCAGGGGAGGGAGAAGAATAGGAGGTGGTGGCTAAAGCTGCAGTCTATCAACCATAAGTCTCCCCTCCTATTTATAGAGAGCCACCAAAAACCATAGGGCTCCTACTTTAGTGGGTATTAGATCTCCATCCAATTACCCACTAACCTTGTATTATTATATCTCTATCTAATAATCTCATTAGGCCTCTAATTGAGCCTCTATTAAGGAGCCCATCAGCATAGGGTCTCATCTAATGAGAATAGGGGCTAATTGGATCTCCATCCAATCCTCTATTCATTGAAGCATTCACCATATGTGTGTGACCCTCTAGGCCCCATACCGAGTTGGCCATGAGTCACTCCCATCAGAACTCCTTCTGATATAGTGAATTATTATCTTCATAATAATTCACTTAACTCATCGACTATGAACGTACTAGGCTACTACGCCATAGTCCCCAGACGGTACAGGGGGATCAAATCCATCGGACCTGTCTGTCCATAGTTACCATGTATCTATAATCCCTTATCCAACTAATATCCTAGAGACTGTATATTGGACATGGTACTATCAGGTCACATACGGAATCCGTCATAATCTTGCTCTAATCGGATTCTTCCGAAGAACTCTTTTTCTCTTAATCCGAATGACCCTAGCCAGGGATTTATCTTAGCAAGCACATATAGGATATTCCTCTCATGATACCAAGAATAGATGATCATATATTGACACTCAATTGTGTTCGTAAGGTTGGCTACCAATCCCGATAACCAACTGTACCAGATCTAAAACTTCCTAAACCTGTAAGTCTGGCGTCAAAGAAAGAAGTACTCATATAAGACATCCTTAGTGTCTCAAGTCTAAGTACCAGATATACAACTGGACTATAAAATCACTATCTGACATTAGGTATCATTAACCATATAACATTCCATAAGCGGATCAATCAGTGAACTCATTCTCCAATGAGCATCTGTATTATATCCTTAGTGTCTCCACATAAGTGGCTATAAGGCCAGCCGCCTCCATCATATAGATGGTTATATAGTACACCGATCTGTCCGGTTATCTTAATGTCCCTCTTGAGTAACATATGACTGAGATTAATTAGGATCTGTGTTTAAAGGTAAATCGATCTCATTATCATGATCTCATCATGATCCGACTCATATTGCATAGAACCAAGGACATCGTAATATATATATAACAGATAATGTAAGAATATGCCAATATTAATTATAAGCAAGAAGAGCACATAGCGTGTCACACATGCCATCACTTACGTGATTGGCTTGCAGGGCACCTGTAACTAGCAATCTCCCACTTGACCAAAAGCCAACCACCTATGTGTCTGATCCCCATCAGACCCCTATGATACTTAAATATAATCTGAGCTAACGGCTTCGTCAGTAGATCTGTAATGTTATCTTCGGATGGAACTATTTTCATTGTTATATCTTTTCGGGTCATGATCGCTCTAATTATATGGAACCTCCTCTGAACAATTCTGATCAGACCTGGGTTCCCTTGCTAGAGTTATCGCTCTGTCGCTGTCATAATATATGGGAGTTAGCTCCACGCTACTTGGTATGACTCCCAAATCCTTGATGAACTTCTTCATCCATACCCCTTCGTCTTGCTGCTTCTACTATAGTAATGTATTTTGCCTTTATGATTGAGTCAGTAGTAGTATCTTGCTTAGAACTCTTCCAGCTTACTGCTTCTCCATTTATGGTGAAAACATACCCTGAATTTGACTTACTATCATTAATATCAAACTAAAAACTTGAGTCCGTGTAGCCCTCAACCTGGAGGCTACCTCCTCCATATACTAGTAAAAGATCTTAAATCCTTCTCAAGTAATTAAGGATACACTTTACTACCTTTCAGTGTTCTAAACTTGGATCTACTTGATACCTGCTCGTGACACTTAGAGTATGTCCTATATTAGGCCTGGTACATAGCATTGTATACATGGTAGACCCTATTGCTGAGGCATAAGGTATCTTATCCGTGTCTGCCCTTTCTTCAGGAGTCTTTGGGGACATACTCCTAGAAAGTGATATTCCATATCTCATCGGTATAAGACCTCTCTAAGAATTCTCCATGCCAAATCTTTTGACAATGGAGTCTATGTACCTAGACTGGGATAAACCAAACATCCTTTTGGATCTATTTCTATAGATCCAGATCTCTAAAATATAGGATGCTTCCCCTAAATCTTTCATTAAGAAGTTTATGGATAGCCAAGCCTTTACTGTGGAGAGCATTCCTATATCATTCCTAATGATTAGAATGTCATCCACATATAGCACCAAGAAGGTGATAGCGCTCCCACTTACCTTCCTGTACACATAAGGCTCATCTTCGTTCTTAACAAAGTCATAAGATCTGATCACCTCATCAAATCTTATGTTCCAATTTCGGGAAGCTTGCTTTAATCTATAAATGGATCTAAGCAACCTGCACACTTTATCTGGACTCTTTTTGGATACGAATCCCTCTAGTTGTATCATACATATTTCATCCTCGAGGTTGCTATTGAGGAATGTCATTTTGACAACCATCTACCAGATATCATAGTCATAGTGTACTACAATGGCCAAAATAATTCTAATAGATTTAAGCATAGTTATAGGTGAAAAGGTTTCGTTATAGTCGACTCCTTGTCTTTGACGATATCCTTTAGCTACCAGCCTTGCTTTATAGGTCTCTACTTTTCCATCTACTCTGAACTTTTTCTTGAAGATCCATTTGTAGCTGATGGGTACAACACCCTCAGGTGCATTCATAAGGTTCCAAACCTTGTTAGAGTACATGGAATCCATCTCAGAATTTATGGCTTCTTGCCACTTCCCGGAGTTTATACTCATAATAGCCTCCTCATAGGTCTGAGGATCAACATCCTGAGAGTCATCTCCACTAATATATCCCACATATATTAGACCTACACAAAGTTGGAACTTGTGTATTAGGTACCTTAACATACTCAGGCTTTGGAATGGCACTTGAGCTAGGTTCTTCAACCTCGCTCAATTCTATCTTACTCCCACTGTTTCCACCAAGAATGTGTTCCTTCTCAAGGAACATAGCTCTTTCGACAATAAAGACCTTTTGGTCCTCGGGATGATAGAAATAATACCCATAAATTTTCTTTGGGTATCCCACGAATATGCACAATTCTGTCCTTGATTCCAACTTATCGGGGTTGTGTCTTCTAATGTGGGCAGAAAAACCTTAAATCTTAAGAATCTTAAGATCGAGCTTCTTTCTTTTCCATATCTCATATGGTGTAGACACTACCGACTTTGATGGAACTCTGTTAAGAAGGTAAGCTGCAGTCTCTATGGCGTACCCCTAGAATAAAATAGATAGGTCAGCGAAACTCATCATGGACTGCACCATATATAACAATGTGCGATTCATCTTTTCTGATACACCATTGAGCTGAGATGTATAAAGAGGTGTCCACTGGGATAGAATCCCATTGTCCCTAAGGAAATGGATGAACTCCATACTCAAGTACTCTTGTCCTCGATCTGATCGAAGAGTTTTAATACTCTTTCCAATTTGGTTCTCTATCTCATTCTTATATTCTCTAAATTTCTCAAAGGCCTCAGATTTGTACTTTATTAAGTACATGTATCCGTACTTAGAGAAATCATCAGTGAATGTAATGAAGTATGAGTAACCACCTATAGCCTGAGTCAACATAGGACCGCATACATCACTATGTATGAGTTCCAATAACTCAGTGGCTCTCTCTCCAATTCCACTAAAAGAAGAGTTGGTCATTTTCCCATGAAGGTAAGGTTCGTAAGTTGCATATGACTGATAGTCAAATGGATCTAAGTATCAATCTTTTAGCAATTTTTGAATCCTTCCCTATATGACCTAGCCTACAATTCCATAGGTATGCATTTTTCACCTTATCTCTTTTTCTCTTAGATATATTTATATTCATGATATGTGAAGAAGTGTCTAACATATATAAGCCATTTATAAGGGTCCCTATAGTAATGATCTCATAATCCGTAATTATTGAACAACTATTATTCTCAAAAACTAATTTATATCCACTAATTGTCAAACAAGAAATGGAAATAATATTTTTCATAATAAAGAGAACAAAATAGCATGTATCTAATGTAATAATAGCTCCACTAGGCAGATGTAGGGTGACCTCTCTAACAGCAACTGCAGCAACTCTTACTCCATTGCCCATCTTAAGGTCCATCTCGCCTTTGGCCAATCTCTTAGGTCTTGCCAGAACCTGAAGCTTCTCCAAGCTTCTGTTTCGCCTTATTTGCAAAGTAATCCTTACAATTCCTCTTTTAATGCCCATCTTAGTCATAATGAAAGCATTGTGCTTTGTCCTTTGTCGGGTCTTTCTAAACAACTTTTGCCTTACCCGATCTTTCTTTGCCCTTGCCCTTCTTAAGGGTTTTACTAGCATTCCTTTTCTTATTGGTCTCACTAATATATAGAACTAGCTTCTCTTTCTTGATAGTGCTCTCAGCTTCCCTCAACATATTGAGGAGCTCAGCTAGAGTCACCTCAAGTTTGTTCATATTAAAGTTAATAATGAACTATGAAAAGGAATTTGATAGGGACTGAAGTATAAGATCATACATAGGTTATCCTCTTAGGTTATCTTCTAGGACTATCTATATACTTCATAAAGTGAGTGATCTCATCCTCGCTTGTCCTTTCCTCCAGCATGGGTACAATCGTATTAAGGACATATATAATTTTCTCTTTCATGAGAACAATTCTCAAATTACGGAGCCTTTGGACCAATGAGGTGGTTGGCATCAAGTATGCCACATAGGGATTTTACAAGCGATAAACAAGATATAGCGAAAATAAATAATATACAGATTTTATAGAAAATACTAATTAAGATATGGACTTCTATCTTAATATACTCCTATTATTTTCCTAACGAATCATGCGACACTCTCGACATGTGAGATGAAAGTCTCCGGCAAACTCCTAATGGGGATCGGGATCTAATTGGCATCTTAGTGCAATCTCGAGGGACTCAACCAACTACACTAAGCCCAAAAGGTAGACAACTCTTGTCAATCACAACTCCTTGTGATTCCCATCATGTTCGACCTCTGAATTATCATGGTTTTGACTGCTCGACCAATTGTGAAGTTTAGTTAAGTCATCACCATCGTTACAAGATGAGTCTGATTCGATGGATATGCTCTCGACTGCTCGACCAAGTCATACCATGTCCTTAGGTCACCGGTGACATATATATGTCGTAGGCAAGAACTCGATCACGTAGATAGGTGAGCCTCGAGTGGCTCGACCAACTCAATCTATGTCGGGATTCAATTTCTTCCTATAACGATAGAAGGCCATGTGGGTCAATCTTGTTGCCTCACACTTACCGACTTAATATTATCGTAGGAGGGGTTTTTGTTTTCTATCAGTCTCCTAATATGTCGTGTCACATATATACATATTTAATATATATCTACATCGCATGTATATATATATATATATATATCTAGTAGGTGTATAACACATCACATATGCAAGTCACACCAGATGATTATGAGCCATCACTTAATATGATTAAGCCCGAGCCAATGGGCCTAGTCACTCATAATAGGATCTATGTGTGCGTTGGCGCATCTCCATGCCCTGTAATTGTTGATCTCGTCATCATCGGTTCCATCAGATCGTCACATCACCATGCATCATAATCTCCCGCCATGGCATCATGGGTCCCGTTGTCATCTCTATGCTCCCACTGTGCCTCTCCATATAATTACAAATAATCACAAGCACGCAGGCCCAACAATAAATGAGAAAAATGCAGGCTCGTAGGCCCCAATAATAATAATAATCATAATTACACATATCACAACACATGGCTCATGATCATCCATCCACATCATACATCACATGTACATCACATCATATATAGGATTATTAGATATATATAATAATTAATTAAACTATTTAATTAATTTTTTTCTAGAAATTAGGACATGCTCGAAATTTTCAGAATTATCAAGGGTATTTTCATAATTCTGGATGAGAGGATAGTCCCTGAAATTTTTAGAATTGTCAAGGGCATTTTCATAATTTTGGATGAGAGTACAGTCATCAAAATTTTTAGAATTATTGAGGGTATTATGGAAATTAAATATACGAGGACAATCATCGAAATTTCTCAAATTCATAGGGGCAGGATCATCCTTTTCTCCAAAGGATGCCTAACCCCATATTCCCCTTTTGCACCGTCGCCGCTGTCGTTGCACATGTGGTGGCTGTCCTTGCCCGCTGGCAACCGCCCTTGCGGCCTCGCCACGGGCAAGCAGACTGCGGGCCGGGTCTGGCAGCAGATTGCCGTGGCGGCCTTCCTGGTGCCGCACTCACCGATCACCACGGGCTATTGCCCGCGGTGGCCGCCTGGGGGCCCGGCCGTAGTCGGTCGTGCAGCTTGCCGCCTCCGGGCGGCCACCGCCAGGGGCTGCCACGCCACCCCTTGCATGGGAGCCTTGGCCGGTCGCCCCCTTGCGGTGGTTGGGCCATGCCCGGCTGCACCTGCTCCTTGTTGCCTTCGCTGCGAAAATGCAGTAAGAATGCATAGAATGATTCTGTATGATTCAATCTCATCACACGCAGTTTAAAACCAATCTTTTGCATGAAAACCTTGGCTCTGATATCATTGTTGGGAAACCTTAGTAGGTGCATCACATGTGTAATGGAAATCAAAATAAAAATCGATTTCCCACGCAGATCAAATTATCGTGCAAAAGATTGGGGTCGCGAGAAAAATTACAAAAACAAAAAAATCGCGATGTGTGAGAGATTAATTTTACCTAGGGAGATCGTATATCCCTGTATTCTAGATCCAGATGGAGAAGATGAAGGAGGCCAAGCGTCCTCCTCTTTAACGATATCCACACGATGGATCTCTGCAGCGAAACTCCTCTAATCTGATCTCGCAACTCTTGCTTAGGGGAAGGAGGAGAATAGGAGGTGGTGGCTAAAGTTATAGCCTTATCAACCATGAGTCTCCCCTCCTATTTATAGAAAGCCACCAAAAACCCTAGGACTCCTGCCTTAGTAGGTATTGAATCTCCATCCAATTACCTAATAACCTTATATTATTAGATCTCTATCCAATAATCTCCTTAGGCCTCTAATTGGGCCTTAATTAAGGAGTCCATCAGCATAGGGTCTCCTTTAATGAGAATGGGGGCTAATTGGATCTCCATCCAATACTCTATTTACTGAAGCGTCCACCATATATGTGTAACCCTCTAGGCCCGATACCGAGCTAGCCGTGAGTCACTCCCATCAAAACTCCTTTTGATATAGTGAATTATTATCTTCATAATAATTCACTCGACTCATTGACTATGAACGTACTAGGTCATTACGCCATAGTCCCCAGATGGTACAGGGGGGATCAAATCAATTGGAGCTGTCTATCCACAGTTACCATGTATTTATAATCCCTCATCCAACTAATATCCCAGAGACCATATATTGGACATGGTACTGTCAGGTCATATACAGAATCCGTCTAAGTACCGCTCTAATTGGATTCTCCCAGAGAACTCTTTTTCTCTCAATCCGAATGACCCTGGTCAGGGATTTGTCTGAGCAAGCACATATAGGATATTCCTCTTATGATATCGAGAGTGGATGATCATCTATTGACACTTAATTGCCTTTATAATGTTATCTATCAATCTCGATAACCAACTATAGTAGATCTGGAACTTTCCAAACTAGTAAGTCTGGCATCAAAGAAATGAGTACTCATACAAGGCATCCTTAGTGTCTCAAGTCTAAGGACCAAATACACAACTGAGACTATGGAATTACTGTTTGACATTAGGTATTATTAATTATATAACATTCCATAAGTGGATCAATCAGTGAACTCATTCTCCAATGAGCACCTATACTATATCCTTAGTGTCTCCACATAAGTGGCTTTGAGACCAGCGACCTCCATCATATGGATGAGTATATAGTATATCGATCTGTCCGGTTATCTCAATGTCCCTCTTGAGTAACCTATGATTGGGATTATTTAAGATCTATGTTTAAAGGTAAATCGATCTTATTATCGTGATCTCATCACGATCCGACTCCCTTTGCACAGAAAAAAGGATATCATAATATATATGTAATAGATAATATGAGAATATGCTAATATTAATCATAAGCAAAAAGATCATACAGTGTGTTACACATGTCATCACTCACATGATTGGCTTGTAGGGCACTTGTAACTAGCAATATCTTCTTCAACTAATCCTATCCTAGCTGACCTCCATTCTTTCCTTAATTGGGGTCGACTAGATAGGATTTACATGAATGCCCTTTGATTTTATATGATTGTCCTCTTTAATAAAACTAAATTAGGACTCTCTTAGTTAGAGTAGTAACATACCCGCCCTCTTTAAATCAGCCTTGTCCTCGAGGCTGACACTCTATGAATTCTAGAAATTTGATTTTTAAATCGTCATAGTTCTCTCAAGTGGCCTCTTCTTTTGGAAGGTTCACCCACCATATTAGCACTTCAGTAGTAGGTCATCATCATCATGTCACAATCCTTTAGTCAATAATTGCACTAGACTAGGGCTGAGCTCTCCTTGGATAGTCATATTTGGTAGATGTCTTTGAACTGTCTCGTTCTGTCCTGACTTGAGCTTTAAGCATGACACATAGAAGATTGGATGGATTCGGGAGTCGACAGGTAGGTCCAATCTATATGCTACTGCCTCGATGTACTCCACAATATGATAAGGTCCATAGAATCAAAGTGAAAGCTTCATGGATGCTCTTGTTTGGATCGATGTTTGGCTATATGGTTGGAGTCATAAAAATACCCAATCTCCCACTAAAAATTATCTTTTGCCTTTGTGTTGATCATATTACTGCTTCATCCTTGCTTGAGCTGTAGTGAGGTTGTCTTTTAATAGCTTTAGCATTTTATCTCTGTTTTGTAGTTCCCTATATACTTGTTCTACTTTAGAGGTGCCCAATACATATTTTGGGATTACAGGGGGAGGCCGGCCATATATAGCCTCATAGGGTGTAACTTTTGTAGATGTATGATAAGTTGTATTATACCATCACTCGGTCCAATGGAGCCACTTTGTCCACTCTTTCGGTCGGTCACTAGTGGAGGATTTGAGGTAAATTTCTAAACACTTGTTCACAACTTCAGTCTGGCTATCGATTTATGGGTGATATGTTGTGCTCATCTTCAATTTAGTGCCTTACATTTGAAATAGTTATATCTAGAATTTGCTCGTGAAGACCCTATCACAATCGCTTACAATAGATCTTGGCATCCCATGCAATTTCATAATATTATCCATAAAGATTCGAGCAATGCTGGAAGTAGTGTAAGGATTGTAAACTGTACAAAAGTGAGCATTCTTTGTAAAGCGATCAACAACAACAAGAATCGTATCTTTTCCTTATGATGAGAGCAGCCCTTCGATAAAATCCATTAATATACTAGTCCATATCGAGTCCGGGATAGGTAGAGATTGTAGCTTTTCGGGGCTTGCCACTATTTCGCCTTTATGTTGTTGGCACACATCACATTGTGCCACAAATTTAGCAATAGCATTTTTTATCCATTCCCAATAAAAAAATTTGCTTAATTCTCTTAGCTTGACCGTGGGTGTGGCATGCATCTCTTGAAGGATGGTCTTTATGCAACTAGAATTTGGTGCAAGTATAATGCGTCCCTTATAACATAGGTCTTTTGAGTCCCAATTGTAATGAGCCACGGAACCTGATTCTCCCTCCAATTCTTTTATGATCTTGCTGGTTCCTGGATCTTCTTGTCATTCTCTCCTAATGTCTCCAAGGAAGTTGCTGATCGAAAGTGAAACGGTTGAAAATTCTGCTTGCTCGGGCAGTCGTGAAAGCATATCTGCAATAACATTTTCTTTTCACTTTTTATAAATTATTTCATAATCATATCTAAGAAGCTTTGTTACTCATTTTTGCTACTCAAGGGAAGATATCTTTGCTAGTTACAAGTGCCCTGCAAGTCAATCATGTGAGTGATGACATGTGTGACACACTGCATAATCTTTTTACTTATGATTAATATTAGCATATTCTTACATTATATTATATGTAGCATATATATTGTGATGTCTTTGGTTCTATGCAATGGGAATCAGATCATGATGAGATTATGATAATGAGATTGATTCATCTTTAAACACAGATCCTAAATAATTTCGATCATAGGTTACTCGAGAGGGATATCGAGATAACCGGATAGACCGGTATACTATATACCTGTCCATATGATAGAGGCGGCTAGTCTCAAAGCCACTTATGTGAAGACACTAAGGATATAGTACAAGTGCTCATTGGAGAATAAGTTCAATAATTGATCTGCTTATAGAATGCTGTATGGTTAATCATACCTAATGTCAGACAACGATTTCATAGTCCCAGTTGTGTATCTGATCCTTGGACTGGAGACACCAAGGATGCCTTGTATGAGTACTCCTTTCTTTGACGCAAGACTTACAAGTTTGGAAAGCTCCAGATTTAGTACAGCTAGTTATCGGGATTGGTAGCCAACCTTATGAAGGCAATTGAGTGCCAATAGAGGATCATTCACTCTCGGTATCACGAGAGGAATATCCCATATGTGCTTGTTTAGATAAATCCCTGTCCAGGGTCATTCAGATTGAGAGATAAGAAGTTCTCCGACAGAATCCAATTAGAGCAAGACAAACTGATTCCATATATGATCTGACAATACCATATCTAATATACGGTCTCTGGGATATTAGTTGGATGAAGGATTATAGATATATGGTAACTGTGGGCAGACAAGTCTGATGGATTCAATCCCCCTGTACCGTCTGGGGGCTATAGCATAATGGTCTAGTACGTCCATAGTCAATGAGTCAAGTGAATTATTATGAATATAATAATTCATTATATTAGAACGAATTCTGATGGAAGTAACTCATGGCCAGCTCGGTATTGGGCCTAGAGGGTCACACACATATGGTGGATGCTTCAACAAATAGAGGATTGGAAGGAGATCCCATTAGCCCCTATTTTTATTAGATGAGACCCTATGCTGATAGGCTCCTTGATTAAGACCCAGTTAGAGGCCTAAGGAGATTATTGGATAAAGATCCAATAATGCAAGGTCAGTGGGTAATTGGATGGAGATCCAATACCCACTAAGGCAGGAGCCCTAGGGTTTTTTGGTGGCTCTCTATTAATATGAGGGGGGACTCTTGGTTGATAGGCTGCAACTTTAGCCACCACCTCCTATTCTCCTTCCTCCCTCGGAGCAAGAGTTGCAAGATCAGATTGGAGGAGTTTCGCTGCAGAGATCCATCGTATGGATATCGCTAGAGAGGAGGACACTTGACCTCCTTCATCTTCTCCATCCGGATCTAGAATATAAGGATATACGATCTCCCTAGGTAAAATCAATCTCTCACACATCGTGATTTTTTGATTTTTACGGTTTTTCTCGCTACCCCAATCTTTTGCACGATAATTTGATCTGCATGGGAAACTAGTTTTTATTTTGATTTTCGCTGCGCATGTGATGCACCCGTTGTAGATTTCCCAATAGTGATATCAGAGCCAAGATTTTCATGCGAAAGATTGGTTTTAAACTACTTGTGATAAGATTGAATCGCGTAGAATCGTTCTCGCGTTCTTCTGCGTCAAGGAAGCTTGCAAGGCGGCTAGCCACTGCAAGAGGGCGTGCAGCCGCCCCGCAAGGGGCCCACCAGAGGGGCGCAGCCCGGGCACAACCGACTATGGCGAGGTCGCAGGACCTCGCCACGACCGCAAGGAGCGGCTCATGGCCATATGTGGCGGCCGCCGTTGCAAGGCGCAAGGGCAGCCTACAGGTGTCGCCGGCAAGAGCCGCGGCGGGCATGCGTGAGGCGAATCGCCACAAGGTGCCGCGGCGGCTGCGTAGGGGTGGCTTCCCACACCGACGACATGCAGCGTCACCACCTGCGCAGGGCAGTGACAGCGGTGGCGACATAGATGGGGACAAGGTGAGGGCTAGGGCATCCTTTTAAGAAAAAGGATGATCTTGCCCCTTTGATTTTCAAAAATTTTGAGGACTGTCCTCATGTGTAGAATTTCAAAAATACCCTCAATAATTCTAAAAATTCTAAGGACTGTCCTCTCATCTAAAATTATGAAAATACCCTTGATAATTCTAAAAATTTCGAGCATGTACTAATTTTTTTAAAGAATTAATTAAATAGTTTAATTAATTATTATATATCTAGTACTCCTACATATGATGTGATGTACATGCAATGTATGATGTGGATGGATTATCATGAGCCATGTGTTGTGATGTATGTAATTGTGATTATTATTATTATTAGGGCCTTCGTTGCTTTGTTTTTCTCATTTTTTATCGGGCCTGCGTGCCTGTGATTATTTGTAATTATATGGAGAGGCGCGTCGGGAGCGTGAAGATGACAACGGGACCCATGATGTCATGGCGGGAGATTACGACACATGGCGATACGACGACCCGACAGAACCGATGATGACGAGATCAACAATCATAGGGCATGGAGATACACTGATGCACACATAGATCCTATTATGGGTGATTAGGCCCATTGGCTCAGGCTTAATCATATTAGTGACAGCTCATGATCATCCGATGTGGCTTGCATGTGTGATGTATTATACACCTACTAGATATATGTATATATATATTTGCATACGATGTAGATATATATTAAATATATATGTATATGACATGATATATTAGAAGATCGATAGAAAACAAAAACCCCTCCTAAGATAATATTAAGTCGGTAAGCGTGAGGAAGTAAGATTGACCCACATGACCTTCCATCGTTATAGGAAGAAATTGAATCACGAGATAGGTTGAGTTGGTCAAGTCCCTCGAGGCTCACCTATCTACGTGATCGATTTCTTGTCTACGACATAGCGATGTCACCGGTGACCTGAGGACATGATATGCTTGGTCGAGTCCCTCGAGGGCATATCATTGAATCAGACTCATCTTGTAACGATGGTGATGACTTAACTGAACGTTATAGTTGGTCGAGTTCCTCGAGACTATGATGATTCAGAGGCCGAATGTGACGGGAATCACAAGGAGTTATGATTGGCAAGAGTTGCCTACCTTTTGGGCTTAGTGCAATTGGTCGAGTCCCTCGAGGTTGTACTAAGAGACCAATTAGATCCCGATCCCCACTAGGAGTCTGCTGGAGACTTCCGTCTCACGTGTCGAGGGTGTCACATGATTCACTAAGAAAATAATGGGAGCACATTAAGATAAAAGTTCATATCTTAATTAGTATTTTCTATGAAGTTTATATATTATTAATTATGCTATATCTTGTTTGTCGCTTGCAAAACCCTTATGTGGCATACTTGATGCCAATCGCCTCGTTAGTCCAAATGCTCAACAATTTGAGAATTGTTCTCACAAAAGAGAAAATTATATATGTCATTGACATGATTATGCCCACGTTGGAGGAAAGGACAAGCGAGGATGGGATTGCTCACTTTGTGAAGTATAAAGATAGTCCTAAAGGATAGTCCTAAAGGACAACTTGTATGTTGATCTTATACTTCAGTCCCTACCAAATTCCTTTTCTCACTTCATCATGAATTTTAATATGAGCAAGTTTGAGGTGACTCTCCTTGAGCTCTTTAATATGTTGAGGGAAGCTGAGAGTGCCATCAAGAAGGAGAAGTCAGTTCTCTATATTGATGAAACCAAAAAGAAAAGGAAGGCCAACAAGATCCTTAAGAAGGGCAAGGGAAAAGAAAGACTAGGTAAGATAAAGGTTGCTAAGAAATACCCGACAAAGGACAAAGGACAATGCTTCCACTGTGGCCAAGATGGACATTAGAAGAGGAATTGTAAGGATTACTTTGCAGAGAAGGTGAGGCAGAAGCTTGGAGAAGCTTCAGGTATATTCATGATCAGTCTCCCCATATCAGATTTTCATGATAATACATGAGTATTGGATATCGGGAGTATTTATCATATCTGAAATTCATTGTAATTTTTGACAAGACCTAGGAGATTGGCTAGAGGCAAGATTGAACTCAAGATGGGAAATGGAGCAAAAGTTGATGCAGTTGTTGTTGGAGAGGTCACCCTACATCTGCCTGGTGGAGTTATTATTGCATTAGATGCATGCTATTTTGTTCCCTTTATTATCAAAAATATTATTTCTATCTCTTATTTGATAATTAGTGGATATAAATTAGTTTTTAAGAATAATAGTTGTTTAGTAATTATGGATGATAAGATCATCACTAGAGGGACCCTAATAAATAGCTTATATGTGTTATACACTTCTCCACATATCATGAATATAAATATGTCTAAGAAGAAAAGAGATGAGATAAATAATGCATACCTATGACATTGTAGACTAGGTCATATACATGAGGGAAGGATTCAAAAGTTGCTGAAAGATGGATACTTAGATCCATTTGACTATGAGACATATGCAACTTGTGAACCTTGCCTTCGTGGGAAGATGACAAACTCTCCTTTTAGTGAAATTGGAGAGAGAGCCACCGAGTTATTGGAACTCATACATAGTGATGTATGTGGTCCCATGTCGACTTAAGCTATAGGTGGTTACACATACTTTATTACATTCACTGATGATTTCGCTAGGTATAGACATGTGTACTTAATGAAGTACAAATCTGAGGCCTTTGAAAAATTTAGGGAATATAAGAATGAGGTAGAGAACCAAATTGGAAAGAGTATTAAGACTCTTCGATCAGATCGAGAAGGAGAGTACTTGAGTATGGAGTTCACCCATTCAAGGACAATGAGATTCTATCCTAGTGGCCACCTAATTATGCATCTCAGCTCAATGGTGTATCAGAAAGGAGGAATCGCATGCTATTAGATATGGTGCGATCCATGATGAGTTTCGCTGACTTACCCATCTCATTCTGGGGGTACGCCCTAGAGACTGCAGCTTACCTTCTGAACAGAGTTCCATCAAAGTCGATAGTGTCTACACCATATGAGATATGGAAAGGAAAGAAGCCCAATCTTAAAATTATTAAGATTTGGGGCTGTTCTACCTACATTAGAAGACACAACCCTGATAAGTTGGAATCAAGGACAGAATGGTGCACATTTGTGGGATACCCAAAGGAAACTTGTGGGTATTATTTCTATCATCCTGAGGACCGAAAGGTCTTTGTTGCCAAGAGAGCTATGTTTCTTGAGAAGGAACATATTCTTGGTGGAAATGGTGGGAGTGAGATAGAATTGAGCGAGGTTAGAGAACCTAGCTCAAGCACCATTCCAGAGCCCGAGTTTGTTCAGGTACCCAACACACAAATTTCAAATTTACGTAGGTTTAGTAGAGTATCTCACCCTCTTGAAAGATATGTGGGACACGTGAAGATGATTCTTAGGATGTTGATCCTTAGACCTACAAGGAGGCTATTATAAGTATAGACTCCGGGAAGTGGCAAGAAGCTATGAATTTTGAGATGGATTCCATGTACTCTAACAAGGTTTGGAACCTTGTAGATACACCTGAGGATGTTGTACCCATCAGCTACAAATGGATCTTCAAAAAAAATATCAGAGTGGATGGAAAGGTAGAGACCTATAAAGCAAGGCTGGTAGCTAAAGGATATCGTCAAAGACAAGGAGTTGACTATGATAAAACCTTTTCACCTGTAGCCATGCTTAAATCCATTAGAATTATTTTGGCTATTGCAGCACACTATGACTATGAGATATGGCAGATGGATGTTAAAACAACATTCCTCAATAGCAACCTCGAGGAAGAGGTGTATATGATATAACCAGAGGGATTCATATCTAAAGAGAGTCCAGATAAAGTGTGCAGGTCACTTAGATCCATTTATGGATTGAAGCAAGCTTTTCGAAGTTGGAACACAAGATTTGATAAGGTAATCAGATCTTATGACTTCGTTAAGAACGAAGATGAGCCTTGTGTGTATGGGAAGGTAAGTGAAAGCACTATCACCTTCTTGATCCTATATGTGGATGACATCTTAATCATTAGGAATGATGTAGGAATGCTCTCCACAGTAAAGGCTTGGCCATCTAGAAACTTCTCCATCAAAGACTTAGGGGAAGCATCCTATATTTTAGGGATCAGAATTTATAGAGATAGATCCAAAAGGATCCTTGGCTTGTCCCAGTCTAGGTATGTAGACTCCATTGTCAAAAGGTTTGGCATGAAAAATTCCAAAAGAGGTCTTATACTGATGAGACATGGAATATCACTTTCTAGGAGTATGGCCCCAAAGACTCCTGAAGAAAGGGCAAACATGGATAAGATATCTTATGTCTCAGCGATAGGATCTATCATGTATGTGATGCTATGTGCTAGGCCTGATATAGCATATGCTCTGAGTGTCACGAGCAGGTATCAGGCAGATCCAGGTTTAGAATACTGGAAGGCAGTAAAGTGTATTCTTAAGTACTTGAGAAGGACTAAGGATCTTTTACTAGTATATACAGAATGTAGCCTCCAAATTGAGGGCTACATAAACTCAAGTTTTTAGTGTGACATTGATGATAGCAAGTCAAATTCAAGGTATGTTTTCACCATGAATGTAGGAGCAGTAATCTACAAGAGTTCCAAGCAAGATACTACTACCGACTCGATGACAGAGGCGGAATACATTGCTGCAGTAGAAGCAGCAAAGGAAGGGGTATGGATGAAGAAGTTCATCAAAGATTTGGGAGTCATACCAAGCAGTGTAGAACCAATTCCCATATACTGCGACAACAATAGGGCGATAGCTCAAGCGAAGGAACCCAAGTCTCATCAGAAGTCTAAGCAATTCTGAGGAGGTTCCATCTGATAAAAGAGATCATAGCCCGTAAAGATATAGCAATGGAAAGAATTTCATTCGAAGATAACATTGCAGATCTACTAACGAAGCCACTAGCTCAGATTGTATTTGAGCGTCACAGGTGTCTAATGGGGATCAAACACATAGGTGATTGGCTTTAGGTCAAGTAAGAGATTGCTAGTTACAGGTGCCCTACAAGCCAATCACGCGAGTGATGGCACGTGTGACACACTGCTTAATCTTTTTGCTTATAATTAATATTGGCATATTATCACATTATATTATATGTAGCATATATATTGTGATGTCCTTGGTTCTGTGCAATGAGAATCAGATCGTGATGAGATCACGATAATGAGATCGATTCATCTTTAAATACAGATCCTAAATAATCTCGGTCATAGGTTACTCAAGAGGGACATCAAGATAATTGGATAGATCGGTGTACTATATACCCATCTATATAATGGAGGCAACTGGTCTCATAGCCACTTGTGTGGAGACACTAAGGAGATAGTACATGTGCTTATTAGAGAATGAGTTAATTGATTGATCCGCTTATGGAATGTTGTATGGTTAATGATACCTAATGTCAGACAATGATTCCATAGTCCCAGTTGTGTATCTGGTCCTTGGACTTGAGACACCAAGGATGCCTTGTATGAGTACTCTTTTCTTTGATGCCAGACTTACAGGTTTGGAAAGCTCCAGATCTGGTACAATTGGTTATCGGGATTAGTAGCCAACCTTACGAAGGCAATTGAGTGTCAATAGAGGATCATCCACTCTCGGTATCATGAGAGAAATATCCTATATGTGCTTGCTTAGACAAATCCCTGGCTAGGGTCATTCAGATTGAGAGAGAAGGAGTTCTCTGGTAGAATCCGATTAGAGCAAAACAAACTGATTTCATATGTGACCTGACAATAGCATATCCAATATACGGTCTCTGGGATATTAGTTGGATGAGGGATTATAGATACATGGTAACTGTGGACAGATAGGTCTGATAGATTTGATCCCCCTGTATCGTCTGGGGACTATGGCATAGTGGCCTAGTACGTCAATAATCGATGAGTCGAATGAATTATTATGGAGATAATAATTCACTATATCAGAAGGAGTTCTGATAGAAGTAACTCACGGCCAGCTCGATATCGAGCCTAGAGGATCACACACATATAGCGGATGCTTCAGCGGGTACAGGATTGGATGAAGATCCAATTAGCCCTAATTCTGATTAGATGAGACCCTATGCTGATGGGCTCCTTGATTAAGGCCCAATTAGAGGCCTAAGGAGATTATTGGATAGAGATCCAATAATACAAGATTAGTGGGTAATTGGATAGAGATCTAATACCCACTAAGGCAGGAGCCCTAGGATTTTTTGGTGGCTCTCTATAAATAGGAGGGGAGACTCTTGGTTGATAGGCTATAACTTTAGCCACCACCTTTTATTCTCCTCCCTCCCTCTGAGCAAGAGTTGCAAGATCAGATTAGAGGAGTTTTGCTTTAGAGATTCATCGTGTGGATACCGCTAGAGAGGAGGATGCTTGACCTCCTTCCTCTTCTCCATCTGAATCTAGAATATAGGGATATCCAATCTCCCTAGGTAAAATCAATCTCCGTGGGAAACCAATTTTTATTTTGATTTCCGCTGCCATGTGATGCACCTCCTGTAGGTTTCCCAATAATCTTCTGCTCCAAGAAATATTTTAGGCTCTTATGGTCAGTCTTGATTTGGAAGCATCGCCCAATTAAGTACGATCTCTATTTAGCCACCGCGTGCACAATTGCTACCATCTCATTGTCATAAATAGTCATCTTGAGATGGGAAGGAGATAAAGCGTTACTTGTATATGCTAGAGGGTGGCCACCTTATATTAACACATCACCTATTCCCACTCTAGAGGCATCATCTTCAATAATAAAAGTCTTGTCGAAGTTGGGTAATACTGGCACAAGCGTTGTCATCATTGTAGTTTTTAGTTCGTCGAAGGTGGTGGAGGCTCTATCCGACCACTGGAAAGCATTTTTTTTTAGCAAGGAAGTAAGAGGTGCACTAATCTTCCTATAGTCTTTCACAAACTTGCGGTAGTAGCCTATTAAATCGAGAAAGTCACACTGTGATTTTATATTTCTTGGGGTCGACCAGTTCTGCATTGCTTCAATTTTGGAAGGGTCCACCGCCACTCCTTCCTTGATATAATATACCCAAGATACTCCACCTTCTATTGAAAAAAGCTACACTTCAACTCTTTGACAAAAAGAATATACTCTTGAAGAATCGTCCAGCTTAAAATAACTTTTAATAGAAGGGCTATAAATAAGGATGTCATCGAAGAAATGCTTAAATAAGGATGTCAACTCATTCATAAGACTTTAGAAAGTGGAGGGAGCATTGGTGAGGTCGAAGGGCATTACTTAAAATTTGTAGTTGCTATTATGTGTCAGAAAGGTGGTTTTCGATATGTCCTCTTCGCACACTCATGTCTAATGATATTCAAATTGAAGGTCCAGCTTTGTAAACATCCTTACTCCCTTTAGTTCATTAAGCAACTCATCTACTACTAGAATATGGTACTTATCCTTGATAGTTATACTGTTGAGAGCTCTGTAGTCGATGCACATTTGCCACGTTCCGTCCTTCCTTCGTACAAGGAGTATTGGTGAAGAGTAGGGGCTTTAACTCAGCCGAATAACTCCTGTTTCAAGCATCTCTTTCACAATCTTTTCTATTTCGTTCTTCTATAGGTGAGGGTATCGATATGTCACTTCCTCGTTTGCCATGTAGTACCACCTGTTTTCCTTGGTTGCAAAACTTCATGATTAATTTCAAAAAATTCTTGAAAACATCACCTAATGTCGTCAGCCATTCGATGCCAAGCACAGCTTCATAATCATCAAGAGGGAGGAGGAAAAAATCTGCAACTATTTCTTGATCCTGTAGTAAAGGTTCACCCACGGGCACTGGCGATCACACTTCAGAATTTGTCCGTCGATGACTTTAACATCAAACTTACTACAATATTTAATAGAAAAGGCCATATGGATAGCAACCTTGTTGTTCATGAAATTATTAGTACTCTCGGTGTCAATGAGAATGGTAATTGATTGTTGCTTAAGAAATCCTCCTATTTTCATCGTTTACGGGTTCGCGTAGCCGACAAAAGCATACATTGTAATATCAACTGACTGCTCTTCTTCATCCGTGACCTCTACCTCTTGCTCTTGGACCTCCTCCTCCACATCTTCAAGAGGCTCGATCAATAGGAGGTGGCCCTTTTTGCAGTGATGATCATGGCTCCACGGTTCATCGTAATGCCAACAAAGCCTCTTTGCTAATCGATCACGTAGTTCTTCTCTTGTTACGAAGGATGGCTGGGAATAGGAGGCTTATATGTCGTGGGTCTAGGAGCAGTTCTTATCCTCTGAGCATCTTGGTTGAGCCACTCTTCTTATATCTTGGCGAAAGAAATTACAGCAGCAATGGTACGAGGCTGTCGCGCATTAACCTCCCCTTTTATCTCCAGTTTGAGTCCTCGATGAAGGTACCTATCAATTATCAATCAGTCAAATCATGAACAAGGTAGGATAGCATCTCAAACCTAGTTTGGTACTTTTGAATTGTAGAGGTTTGCCAGATTTTTACGAGTTGGCCGTCGATATTTTCATACTCCATAGGTTCAAAGTAGTTCAATAGTGCATTCTTAAATTGATTCTATGTCGAGGCCCCATGATTATATTCTAGCCAATTGTACCATTGAATAGTATCTCCTTCAAGGTGAATGATAGTAAGTTCCACCATAGCACCATCCGATGTTCGATAGTAGTGGAAGTAATATTCGGCACGCGAAATCTATCCAGCGTGGTCTCCTTCCCATCATAGAAAGTCTACCCTCATGCATGGCTGACATATGTCTGAAGGCTGTCTCTCTTTTCATGGAGGTTTCTTTGAACTCTCTCCTTGCTGAGATATGGTTGGACTTAGTAGTTGTCCAATTTTGAATTTTGCGAACAAAGAGCACAGTTTGTCCTCCAAGCACGATTCGAGCCACGATTCAAGCTGAGATTCCAATGCTTCAAACTTGGCATCAATTGGATCTTGGGAAGCCATGACATATGCCTATAGATCAAATATGTCCTTGTCTTTTTTCTGTTGATGGGTCAACGACATGGGTGGTGGAAAATTTAAGACAATCAGTTGGTGATAGAAGGGTTTGATTGCAATGGTTTTCTGTTTTGGGCTATAGTTTTTGGGGGTGTTAGGGTTACAAAAATAAGTTATGATAGTTGCATCTTAAAGCTAGAGGGATACCTAAAGACATCTTAGGTGGTGACAGCAAAATGGTTGGGTTTTGGTGGGTTAGGAAGAAGAAGGAAGACAAACAAAAGTGCAACAGTAGATTTTTCATTGAAAACAATCTAGTAGAGAATATATAATTTTTTCCAGAAATTCTTAATGAAAATTTGAGTGAAACTCAAGGGGGATCTACTGGTAGGTAAGAGAATATACTGATAAAAATTTTGTGGAAAGAAATAACATCAATAGGTTTGGCAAAATCAAAGATCACGAAGAAGTGAGACAACATATTTTTTACTTCTAAACTACAGCAGTTTGGATGTAAAAGATGGGTAGGTTATCTTGATGATTTTTTGATGAGACCAAAGGGAGATCTGAGGATAGGAAGTTATAAAGCCATAGTAGTAATTTTATAGTAATTCAATTAGTAAAAACACAACAACAAATCAAATAGTAAGAAGTGTGTGGCTGGAATTCTGTGGCATATATTTCATTGTAAAGATGGAAACTTTACAACGAAAAAGTTTATGCAGCAATATGGTAATATTTTTTTTTAGGTTTTTTGGATTAAGGATAACTAAATTAAAAGTAGTAAGGTAGAAAACTAGAATTTGTTGCAATTCACAAGGAGATCAAAGGATGATCTACGATAGTTAAGATGATGACAGAGTTTGGTGACGATCTTCTAGCAATTGTGGGAATTATTTTGGATGGCTGTGGGGGCTGATGGATGGTTGTGGGGGCTGATGGATGGCTGTAGAAGGGCAGTGAGATGCTAAGAACACCACTTTGATACCAAGTGATAGAACCCTAGCAGATTCTAAGCTTGGGGGTGATCTCTATAGGGGATCGACGTCCTTAGAACTTTATAGGGGTTCCCTCCTTCAAAGGGCTGCTCAAAGGCCACATAAAGGACTCTTCAATTCATGATTAAAAGTAAAGGATTACAAGGGTATTTATAGGCCTTCTAACCCTAATTCCTAAGAGGACTCCTACTTAAAGACTCCTACCTTTAAGCAACTCCTAATGCACCTCTAATTCTAACTTCCAACCAACCTAACTAGGGGTGGCTGGTTACCTATTATTTTCCTAACCCTTTCCTAACTTAGTCCCCTTCTTAACCAACCCACTCTTTAACTAGGATAAGAGGTGGTTAATTAAGGTAACCAAATATCTTTCTCAACTAATCCTATCCTAGCCGACCTCCCTTCTTTCCTTAATAGGGGTCGGCTAGATAGGATTTACATGAATGCCCTTAGATTTTACATGATTGTCCTCTTAAATGAAACTAAATTAGGACTCCCCTAGCTAGAGTCCTAACAATTATTCTCTCATCTAAAATTCTAAAAATTCCCTTAATAATTCTAAAAATTTCGAGCATGTCCTAATTTTCAGAAAAATAATTAATTAAATAATTTAATTAATTATTATATATATCTAGTAATCCTACATATGATGTGATGTACATGTGATGTATGATGTGGATGGATGATCATGAGCCATGTGTTATGATCTGTGTAAATGTGATTATTATTATTATTATTAGAACCTACGAGCCTCCATTTTTTCTCGTTTATTATCGGGCTTGCGTGCCTCTGATTATTTGTAATTACATGGAGAGGCACGACGGGAGCGTGGAGCTGACAGTGGGACCCATGATGTCGTGACGAGAGATCACGATGTATGGTGATGCGATGATTTGATGGAACCAATGGTAACGAGATCAACGATCATAGGGTATGAAGATGCGCCGATGCACACATAGATCCTATTGTGAGTGATTAGGCCCATTGGCTTGGGCTTAATCATATTAGGTGATGGCTCATGATTATCCGGTGTGGCTTGCATATGTGATATATTATACACCTATTAGATATGTATATGTATATGTGTGTATATATATATATATATATATATATATATATATATATATATATATATATATATATATATATATATGCATGCGATGTAGATATATATTAAATATGTATGTGTGTGGCACAACATATTAGGAGACTAAAAATATTAAGTTGGTAAGCATGAGGTAATAAGATTGATCCACATGGCCTTCCATCATTATAGGGAGAAATTGAATCATGACATAGGTTGAGTTGGTCGAGTCCCTCGAGACTCACCTATCTACGTGATCGAGTTCTTGCCTATGACATAGAGATATTACTAGTGACTTGAGGACATGGTATACTTAGTTCTTGCCTACGTGATCGAGTTCTTGTAACAATGATGATGACTTAACTGAATATCATGGTTGGTCGAGTCCCTCAAGACCATGATGATTTGGAGGTCGAACATGATGGGAATCACAAGAAGTTATGATTGGCAAGAGTTCCCTACCTTTGGACTTAGTATAATTGGTCAAGTCCCTCGAGGTTGCACTAAGACGCCAATGGATCCCGATCCCCACTAGGAGTCTGCCGGAGACTTCCATCTCACATGTCGAGGGTGTCATGTTATTCTCTAGGAAAATAGTGGGAGTATATTAAGATAGAAGTCCATATCTTAATTAGTATTTTTTGTAAAATTTATATGTTATTTATTTATGTTATATCTTATTTGTCAGAAACATGTCGCTTATAAACCCCTTATGTGACATACTTGATGCCAATTGCCTCGCTTATCCAAACTACACAGATTGGCTCTGTAATTTGAGAATTATTCTCATGATGGAGAAAGTCAAATACGTCCTTGATACAATTGTGCCCACACTAGAAGAAGGGGCAAGTGAGGATGAGATCACTCGCCATATGAAGTATATAGATGATTCCACATTGACAAAATATTATATGCTAGCCTCCATGACTCTTGAGTTACAAAGGCAAAATGAGAGCATAGATGTAGATTTTATCCTTCTTCATCTCCGCCAATCATTTGAGAAACAGGGAATAACTCAAAGATATGAGATATCTAAGAGACTCTTCCAAGCCAAGATGAAGAAGGGACATCGGTTGAGGACTAGGTTCTAAAGATAATAGGGTGGATCAAATTTTAACATGAGCAAGTTTGATGTGAATTTTAACTTCATTCCTTACCAGATTCCTTTTCTCACTTCATCATGAATTTTAACATGAGCAAGTTTGATGTGACTCTCCCTGAGCTCCTCAATATGTTAAGGGAAGCTGATAGTACCATTAAGAAGGAGAAACTAGTTCTCTATATTGGCAAGACAAAAAAGAAAAGGAATGCCAACAAGATCCTTAAGAAGGGCAAGGGTAAAGGAAGACCGGGTAAGACAAAGGTTTCTAAGAAAGACCCAACAAAAGACAAAGGATAGTGCTTCTACTATGGCCAAGATGGGCATTGAAAGAGGAACTGTAAGACTACCTTGCAGAGAAGATGAAACAGAAGCTTGGAGAAGCTTCAGGTATATTCATGATCAATCTTCACTTGTCAGATTTTCATGATAACACATGGGTATTAGATATCGAGAGTGCTTATCATATCTATAATTCATTGTAATTTTTGATAATACCTAGGAGATTGGCTAGTGGCGAGATGGACTTCAAGATGGGTAATGGAGCAAGAGTTGTTGCAGTTGCCATTGGGAAGGTCTCCCTACATCTGCTTGGTGGAGCTATCATTGTATTGGATGCATGCTATTTTGTTCCCTCTATTATCAAAAATATTATTTCCATCTCTTGTTTGATAATTAGTAGATATAAATTAGTTTTTATGAATAATAGTTGTTTAATTATTATGGATGATGAGATTATCACTAGAGGGACCCTGATAAATGGCTTATATGTGTTAGACACTTCTCCACATACCATGAATATAAATACGTCTAAGAGGAAAAGAGATGAGGTGATCACTACATGCCTATGACATTGTAGGCTAGGTCATATATATGAGGGAAGGATTCAAAGTTGCTGAAAGATGGATACTTAGATCTATTTGACTATAAGACATATGCAACTTATGAACCTTACCTTCGTGGGAAGATGAGAAACTCTCCTTTCAGTGGAACTGAAGAGAGAGCCACTGAGTTATTAGAACTCATACATAGTGATGTATGTTGTCCCATGTCGACTCAGACTATAAGTGGTTACTCATACTTCATTACATTCATTAATGATTTCTCTAGGTATGGACACGTATACTTGATGAAGTATAAGTCCGAGATCTTTGAGAAATTCAGGGAATATAGAATGAAGTCGAGAACCTAATTAGAAAGAGTATTAAGGCTCTTCGATCAAATCAAGGATAGTGAGATTTTATCTCAGTGGACACCTCCTTATACACCCTTAATGGTGTATCAAAAAAGAGGAATCACACGCTATTAGACATGGTGTGATCCATGATGAGTTTCGCTGACCTACCCATCTCATTCTAGGGATATGTCATAGAGATCATAGCTTATCTTCTGAACAAAGATCCATCAAAGTCAGTAGTGTCTACACCATATGAGATATGAAAAGGAAAGAAGCCCAATATTAAGATGGTTAAAATTTAGGGCTATCCTACCCACATTAGAAGACATAACCCCGATAAGTTGGAACCAAGGACAGAATGATGCACATTCATGGGATACCCTAAAGAAACTTATGGGTATTATTTCTATTATCCCGAGGACCGAAAGGTCTTTGTTGCTAAGAGAGTTATGTTTCTTAAAAAGGAACACATTCTTGATAAAAACAGTGGGAGTGAGATAGAGTTGAGCGAGGTTGAAGAACCTAGCTCAAGCACCATTCCAGAGCCCGAGTCTATTCAGGTACCTAGCACACAAGTTTTAACTTTGTGCAGGACTAGTAGAGTATCTCACTCTTCTGAAAGATATGTGAGACATATCAGTGGAGAGGACTCTCAAGATATTGATCCTCAGACCTATGAGGAGGCTATTATGAGTATAGACTCTAGGAAGTAGCAAGAAGTCATACATTCTGATATGGATTTCATGTACTATAACAAGGTTTGTAAAAAGAAGATCGAAGTAGATGGAAAGATAGAGACCTATAAGGCAATGCTAGTAGCTAAAGGATATCATAAAAAATAAGGAATTGACTATGACAAAACCTTTTCACTTGTAGTTATACTTAAATCTATCAAAATTCTTCTTGCCATTGCAACACACAATAACTATGAGATCTAGCAGATGGATGTCAAAACAGTATTCTTCAATAGCACCCTCGAGGAGGAGGTGTATATGATATAACCAGAGGGATTCGTATCCAAAGAGAGTTCATATAAAGCGTACAGGTTGCTCAGGTCCATTTATGAACTAAAGCAAGCTTCCCAAAGTTGAAACATAAGATTTGATAAGATGATCAGATCTTATAATTTTGTTAATAATTAAGACGAGCTTGTATGTATAGAAAGGTAAGTGGGAGTGCTAGTACCTTCTTGGTGTTGTATGTGGATGACATTCTAATAATTGGGAATGATGTAAGAATGCTCTCTACAGTAAAAGCTTGGCTATCTAAAAACTTCTCCATGAAAGACTTAGGGCTAGCATTCTATATTTTAGGGATCTGAATTTATAAGGATAGATCTAGGAGGATGCTTGGCTTGTCCTAGTCTAAGTATATAGACTCTATTGTCAAATGGTTTGGCATGGAGAATTTCAAAAGAGGTCTTATATTGATAAGACATGAAATATCACTTTCTATGAGTATGTTCCTAAAGACTCCTGAAGAAAGGGCAGACATGGATAAGATACCTTATACCTCAGCGATAGGGTCTATTATATATATTATGCTATGTACCAAGCCTGATATAGCACATGCTCTGAGTGTCACGAGCAGGTATCAAGCAGATCTAAGTTTAGAACATTGGAAGGCAGTAAAGTGTATCCTTAAGTACTTGAGAAGGACTAAGGATCTTTTACTGGTATATGGAGGATGTAGCCTTCAAGTTGAGGGCTAAATGGACTCAAGTTTTCAGTCCGATATTGATGATAACAAGTTAAACTCAAGATATGTCTTCACCCTGAATGGAGAAGCAGTAAGCTGGAAGAGTTCCAAGCAAGATACGACTACTGACTCGACCACAGAGGTAGAATACATTACTGTAGCAGAAGCAGCAAAAGAAGGGGTGTGGATAAAGAAGTTCATTAGGGATTTGGGAATCATTCTAAGCAGCGTGAAGTCGATTCCCATATACAGTGATAGCGACAAGGCGATAGCTCTAGCAAAGGAACACAAGTCTCATTAGAATTATTCTGAGGAGGTTCCATTTGATTAGAGAGATCATAGCCCATAAAGATATAGCAATGGAAAGAGTTCCATCCGAAGATAATATTGCAGACCCATTGACGAAGCCGTTGGCTCAGATTATATTTGAGCTTCATAAGGGTCTGATGGAGATCAGACATATAGGTGATTGACTTTCGGTCAAGTGGGAGATTGTTGATTATAAGTGCCCTGCAAGCCAATCACGTGAGTGATGGCACATGTGATATGTTGTGTGATCTTTTTACTTATAATTATTATTGACATATTTTTACATTATATTATATATTACATATATATATTATGATGTCCTTAGTTTTATACAATGAGAATCAGATCGATATGAGATCACGATAATGAGATCGATTCACCTTTAAACACAGATCCTAAATAATCATGGTCATAGGTTACTCGAGAGGGACATTGAGATAACCGGAGAGACCGGTGTATATACCCGTCTATATGATGGAGTCGGCTGGTCTCATTGCCACTTGTGTGGAGACACTAAGGATATAGTATAGGTGCTCCTTAGAGAATGAGTTTATTGATTGATTCGCTTATGAAATATTGTATGGTTAATGATACCTAATGTCAGACAGCAATTCCATAATCCCAATTGTGTATCTGGTTCTTCGACATGGGACACCAAAGATGCTTTGTATAAGTACTCCTTTCTTTGACGCTAGACTTATAGATTTGGAAAGTTTCAGATCTAGTATAGCTAGTTATCGGGATTGGTAGGCAACATTACGAAGGCAATTGAGTATCAATAGAAGATTATCCACTCTCGGTATCATGAGAGGAATATCCCATTTGTGCTTGTTCAGACAAATCCTTAGCCAGGGTCATTTGGATTGAGAGATAAAGTGTTCTCCGGTCGAATCCGATTAGAGCAATACAAATTGATTTCATATGTGACCTGACAGTACCATATCCAATATACGGACTTTGAGATATTAGTTGGATGAGGGATTATAGATACACGGTAACTGTGGACATACATGTTCGATGAATTTAATCCCCCTATACCATCTAGGGACTATAGCGTATTAGCCTAGTACGTCCATAGTTAATAAGTCGAGTGAATTATTATGGAGATAATAATTCACTATATCATAAGGAATTTTGATAGGAGCGACTCATGACTAGCTCGGTATCAGGCCTAGAGGGTCACACACATATGGTAGATGCTTCAACTAATAGAGGATTTGATGGAGATCTAATTAGCCCCTATTCTCATTAGATGAGAACTTATGTTGATGGGCTCCTTGATTGAGGCATAATTAGAGCCCTAAGAAGATTATTAGATAGAGATCCAATAATGTAAGGTTATTGGATAATTGGATGAAGATCTAATACCCACTAAGGCGGGAGACCTAGGGTTTTTGGTGGCTCTCTATAAATAGGAGGGGAGATTCATAGTTGATAGGTTGTAGCCTTGGCCTCTTGCTCTTATTCTCCTCCCTCCCTCTGCAAGAGTTGCAAGATCAGATTGGAGGAGATTCGCTGTAGAGATCCATTGTATGGATACCGCTAGAGAGGAAGACGCTTGACTTCCTTCATCCTCTCTATCCGGATTTGGAATACAAGAATATATGATCTCCCTAGGTAAAATAATCTCTCACATGATATGATTTTTTTTTTATTTTTACAGCTTTCTCGTGACTCTAATCTTTTACACGATGATTTAATTTATATGAAAATTCGATTTTTTGTTTTGATTTCTGCTATGCATGTGTTGCTCCCACTGAGGTTTCTAAACACTTGTGCCTCCCCTCCTATTTATAGAGAGCCACCCATATAACCCTAATAGATCATGCTTTAGTAGGTATTGGATCTCCATCCAATTACCTACTAACTTTGGACTATTGGATCTCTCTCCAATAATATCCTTTGGCCTCTAATTGGGCCTCATGCAAAGAGCCCATCAATGTAGGGTCTCATATAATGAGAATAAGGGCTAGTTGGATAACTCATATCAAATTCTCTATTCGTTGAAACATCTACCATATGTGTGTGACCCTCTAAGCCCAATACTCAATTGGCCTTGAGTCATACCTATCAAAACTCTTTCTAAATTAGTGAATTATTATCTTATAATAATTCACTCGACTCATCGACTATGGATGTACTAGGCCACTGCCCCATAATCCCTAGCCGGTATAGGAGATCTTATCCGTTGGACTTGTTTGTTCTCAGTTACTATAATCCCTCATCCATCTAATATCTCAAAGACCATACACTGGGCATGGTACTATCAGGCCACATACAAAATCCATCTAAGTCTCGCTCTAATCGGATTCTCCTGGAGAACTACTCTCTTAATCTGACCAACCTAATCAGAGATTTACCTGAGTGAGAGCATACGAGATATTCTTCTCATGGTACCAAGAATGGATGATCCTCTATTGACACTCAATAGCCTTTGTAAGGTTGGCTACCAATCCCAATTGTCGACTATACCAGATCTGGAACTATCCAAACCTATAAGTCCGACGTCAAATAGAGGAGTACTCAAACAAGACATCTTTGGTGTCTCAAGTCTAAGGATCAGATACACAACTGAGACTACAGAATTGCTGTCTGACATCAGATATCATTAATCATACAATATTCTGTAAGTGAATCAATTAGTAAACTCATTCTCCAATGAGTACTTGTACTGTATCTTTAGTGTCTCTACACAAGTGACTATGAGACTGGTTGCCTCCATCATATGGATAAGTATACAACACAAGATCTATTCAGTTGTCTCGATATCCCTCTCAAGCAACCTATGACTGAGATTATTTAAGATCTGTATTTAAAAGTGAATCAGTCTTATTACCATGATCTCATCATGATCCGATTCTTATTGCACAGAACCAAGGACATCAAAATATATATATTCAACAGATACTATAATATGAGAATATACTAATAAATAATAATGTAAAGAGACTATGCAGCGTGTCATATGTGCCATCACTCATGTAATTAGCTTGCAGGGCACCTGTAACTAGCAAACTCTTACTTGGCCTAAAGGTAATCACTCATGTGTCTGATCCCCATCTGACCCCTATGATGCTCAAAGATAATCTCAGCCAATGGTTTTGTTAGTGAATCCACAATGTTATCTTTGGATGAAACTATATCCATTGCTATATCTTTATGGGCTATGATCTCTTTAATCAATTAGAACCTCGTCATAACACTTCTGATGAGACTTGGATTCCCTTGTTATAGCTATTATCCCGTCAATGTCATAGTATATGGGAATCGACTCCACGCTATTTGGTATGAGTCCTAAATCCCTGATGAACTTCTTCATCTACACCTTATCCTTTGTTGCTTTTGCTACAATAATATATTCTACCTCTTTGGTCAAGTCACCAATAGTATCTTGCTTGGAACTCTTCTAGCTTACTACTCCTCCATTCAGGGTGAAAATATACCTTGAGTTTGGCTTGCTATCATCAATGTCGAACTATAAACTTGAGTCCATGTAGCCCTAAACTTTGAGGCCACCTTCTCCATATGCTAATAAAAGATCCTTAGTCCTTCTTAAGTACTTAAGGATATACTTTACTGCCTTCCAGTGTTCCAAACCTGGATCTGCCTGATACCTCCTCGTAATACTCAGACCATGAGCTATATTAGGCCTGGTACATAGCATACATGATAGACCCTATCGCTGAGGCATAGGGTATCTTATCCATATCTGCCCTTTCTTTAGGAGTATTTGGGGGCATACTCCTAGAAAGTGATATTTCATGTCTCATCAGCATGAGACATCTCTTGAAATTCTCCATACCAAATCTTTTGATAATGGAGTCTATGTACCTAGACTGAGACAAGCCTATTGAATCCAAATTTTGATGATAAAATCAATTGATGGGTTATTGATCTAACATATGTTGTTAGAATTAATTGATGCAGGATTATTTATGACAGAAAGATTATTACAATCAGGATTGGCCAAGGTCAAGTCCATGCATCGGGCCGGGGTTCGGACAATACGGTTGGGAACTCGCTAGAATTTGAGCTTAATTGGTTGACTAAAGAGTTTTCAACATTAAGTTCAAGCTAGAATTTGAAAAGTGGAGGGAACTAATTTTGTAGAGTTTTTGACAGGTAAACTGTCCATAACCTATGAGATTGGCGAGTAAACCGCCCATACCCATATTTTCTAGGTGAATTTGATTTTTGGCTCAAAAAATCTGAAGCCACTTGGGGTCTATAAATACTCTAAGTTTTCTTGCATTCCACACAACAATTTGGTAGAAAAATTTTATGAAAAACTTATGTAGATTGTAAGAAAAGAAAAGAGGTAAGGGAGTGATCAAAGAGTTGCAAATCTTGTCTCCCTTGTAAGCTCAAGTGTACGGGTTTAGCCTTCACCCAAAGAAGATTGATAGTGGATGCTGGTGTACCTTAAAAAGGAAGACTCGGGAGTGGACATAGGCCAGTTGAGGCTGAACCACTATAAATTGTGAGAGCTCTTTTCTTGCCTTGTTTATTTCTTTCATTGCTCTTAATTAGTTCAGAAAAGTTACAAGATTCATGTTCACAATTTCTCTTAAATCGATTTTAAATCGATTTTATCAATATATCAAAAGAAGCTTTCATTGTTAACTCTTTATTTTATGAAAGAAAGTTTTTAAATGAGCACTATTATACTTGCACTAATTCACCCCCCCTCTTAGTGCCGATTGATTCTAACAATTGGTATTAGAGCCATGTTTTTCTCATTTGGTTTAACACCCAAGAGAATGACCCTTTTAGCTATCTAGAGAGTTTTTCTATCATTCGTCCTCCTATATTCAATGGGACAGACTATTCTTATTGGAAAACTCGGATGAGAGTTTTTTTGCTTTCTTTAGACCTTGGTTTATGGACTATTATTAAAAATAAATTCGAAAAGTCTTCTCTTCTAATGAATGATTGGAATAATTTAGAGAAGAAGACTTTCTTTTTAAATGCCAAGGCTATGAATGCCTTATTTTGTGCCTTAGATAAAGATAAATTTAATCAGATTTCTCATTATGATTCAGCTTTTGATATATGGCATGTATTAGAAATGATACATGAAAATATAACTAAATCAAGTAAATCATTAAATGAAACAATCTATAAAAATAAACTTGAAGAACACCTTCTAAAGAATAGGAAGGATTATGAACTAAGAATGACATATGATTCTTCAAGTAAAATCTCAAGTGATGAGAACCTTGCACATGAACTTTTGACAAATGAACCAGAAAAATTAATGAACTTGAACCTTAAAAATAATCTAAAGATGGATAAAACCTCTTGCTATGAACGTAAGAAGCTGAGGAGCTCCAAAGGTCAAATGCTCAACCAAGAAGTAGAGAACCTTGCTCTCATGGCCATTGATGATGAGGTTAGTAATTCATTAAGTAATTCTTTTTTTGAATTATTAAATATGCTTCATGATTTGTTTGATGAATTTAGAAAACTTAGTAAATGATAAAACCCTGGATGGAGCCCTATAGATTTTGATTCTTGAGGGGGATCAACCCTTAGAATGCTATAGGGGTTCCTCCCTCCTAGACTCAGCACAAAGGCTGAATTAGAGATGATAATTGCTTGCTTAAAAGAGGGGGGCAACTACATCTTAAATAGGAATAAAAGTCCTAGCCTAAGGGGGCATTTATCTAAAAGAAATTACCCTTTTACCCCTCTTATAGCCATCCTGTCTTAATAGGAACAAGGGGCGGCTAGAGTGGCTCTATAGTTGACCTAAGTAGGAGGAAACCCTAGCTGACTTGCCCAGTAAGGGGGGCGGCGACTACTAAGCTCTAAGGGCTAATCCAAACCATGACCATACTCCTTTATAAGATAGAAGAGGCCTTATTACAATCTAGCAGAGTTTTTATTGACTTCTACTAAAATAATTATGACTCAATCTTGCTGGAGTCCTATCAAGTACGCCCTCTCAGAATCAGCCTTGTCCTCAAGGCTAAGGATCTATAAACTCTGAGAACTAGGTCTTCATCTCTTCGTGTGATTCCCATGTTGTGTCTTCAGATGGTAAGTTATTCCACTTCACAAGTACTTCGATGGAGGGGCTTCGTCGGTGCATCACAATTCTTCGATCAAGTATAGCTTCAGGTTGGGCTTGGATTTCACTTTCAATTATAATGCTCGGTAGTTGAGTTTGAGTCAATTTATGTTCACCCAATTTTGGCTTCAGTAGGGATACGTGGAAGACGGGATAAATTTTGGCGTCATCTGGAAGTTTAAGTCAGTATGCCACGACCCCAATGCATTCTAAAATCTTACATGGTCCATAAAATCATGTTGATAGTTTCATCAATGCTCTGGTGTTGATAGATAGCTGCTTATATGGTTGTAGGCAGAGGTAAACCCAATCTCCTATTGAAAATTCTCGCTCAATCCGGTGATTGTCTCTTGTTGCTTCATGCGAGCTTGAGCGACATTTAGGTTGTCCTTCAGCAGCTATAACAGTTTATCCCTATTAATTAGGTCTTGGTCGACCTGATCTACTTTGGCCGAACTAAGTATATATCTGGGAATTACAGGGGGTGATCAGCCATACAGTGCCTCATAAGGGGTACATTTAGTCGATGAATGAAAAGTTATGTTGTACCACCATTCGGCCCAGGGAAGCTATCTTGTCCACTCTTTGGGCCATACGCTGGTGAAGCATCATAAGTAAGTCTCGAGGCATCTGTTCATCACTTCTGTTTAACTGTTTGTTTGTGGATGATAGGCTATGCTCATCTTCAATTGGGTGCCCTGTAGATGGAAGAGCTCGATGCAAAATTTACTTGTAAACACCCTGTCACGGTCACTTACTATCGACCTTGGCATCCCATGTAATTTCATAATATTTTCCATAAAAATCTGAGCAACAGTGATAGTAGTATAGGAATGTCTCACAGCACAAAAATGAGCATACTTCGTTAGGCGATCTACTACCACAAAAATCATGCTTTTACCTTGAGATAGTGGTAGTCCTTCGACAAAATCTATGGAGATGTCCATCCAAGTTGAATCTGGTACAGGTAGCAGCTGTAGTTTACCGAGACTTGCCATTGTTTCACCTTTATGCCTCTAACATACATCACATTTGAATACATAGTCATATATTGATTTTTTTATGCCCTTCCAGAAGAAGTTTTGCTTCACCCTTTTATAAGTCCTCAGAAATCCAGAGTGCCCTACCGAAGGTGAAGAGTGCATTTCATGCAAAATAACTTAAATGTGAGGAGAAGAAGAAACAATAACAATTCGATCTTTATACCGTAAGTCCTTCGAGTCCCACATGTAGTGCCCTACAGAATCCGGATCATTCTCCAATTTTTCTATGATGCTTTAGATTTCTGGATCATTCTTCCACTCCTCCTTAATGTGTTCAAGGAAATCGATGGTAGGGAGGGAGATGGCTGAAATTTTAGCTTGCCCCAAGAGCCGAGATAGAGCATCTGCAACAACATTCTCTTTTCCTTTTCGATAAGTAATTTCATAATCAAAGTCGAGAAGTTTAGTTACCCAATGTTGCTGCTCCGGGAAAGATATTTTTTTACTCCAAGAAATACTTAAGACTTCAGTAGTCAGTCTTAATCTGGAAGCGCCAACCGATCAGGTAGGGTCTCCACTTTATGACGATATGTACAATGATAAACATTTCTTTATCATATACCAATATTTTTAAGTGTGAGGGAGATAAAGCCTTGCTGGTGTAGGCGAGAGGTCAGCCATCTTGTATTAGAACAGCTCTAATCCCAACTCTGGATGTATCGACCTCGATCACAAAGGTGCGACTAAAATCAGGCAACACTAGAACTGACATCGTCGTCATAGCGCCCTTGAGTCGTTCAAAGGCTGTAGAAGCTTGTTCAGACCATAAGGAGTCTTTCTTTAGTAGGGACGTGAGTGGGGCACTAATCTTGCAGTAATCTTTCACGAATTTTCAGTAGTAGCCTGTGAGTCCAAGGAAGCCACGTAGCATTTTACGTTTATAGGTTTCAGCAATCCTTGCATTGCCTCGATCTTCATCGGGTCTACCACCACTCCATCCTCTGATATAATGTGCCCAAGATACTCCACTTTATGCTATAAGAAACTACACTTTGAATATTTCACATAATGAGTATTCTCCCGGAGAATTGTTAGAATAGTTTGTAAGTGCTGAAAATGTATATCAAGCGTACGGCTATAAATGAGGATATCATCAAGGAACACTAATACAGACTTGCATAGAAAACTTTGAAAGATATCATTCATCAGGCTTTGGAAAGTAGAAGGAGCATTCGTAAGTCCAAAAGGCATTACCAAAAACTCATAGTGGTCGTTATGCAGTTTTCAGAATATCTTTAGTGCATACCCGAATTTGGTGATAACCAGAATGGAGATCCAGTTTAGTGAAGACTCAAGCTCCTTTTAATTCATCCAAGAGCTCATCTATGATGGATATAGGATATTTGTCCTTGACGGTGATAGCATTCAAGGCCTGATAATTAATGCACATCCACCATGTACCATCCTTCTTGTGCACTAACAACACTGACGAAGAATAAGGACTACATCTCGGTCGAATTACCCCAGTGTCAAGCATTTTTTTGATAATATTCTTGATCTCATCCTTCTACAAGTGAGGGTAGTGATACAGATGCAAATTTACTGGAGGTTTGCCCAACAGAATATGAATATGGTGGTCATGCTGCCGATTAGGGAGTAGCCCGCGCAGCTCTGTGAAAACGTCAACGAATTTATCCAGTAAGAGGGCAAGCTTAGGATCTGAAATTTGTATATTCTCCCCCTTAGATGGTTGCTAAATATGCATAAAAAATCTCTCATGTGCTTTGTGCAAAACTTTCTCCATCCGTTATGTTGAAACGGTGGAGATATGACTCTCGTGCTTGCCTCGCAATGTGACCTGTCTCCCTTTGCAATAGAATTTCATAATTAATTTAGAAAATTTTTAGAAAATATCATATAACATTGTGAGCCATTCGATCATAAGCACGGCTTCATAATCATCAATGGTTAGGAGGAAGAAATCGGCTACCACTTCTTGGTCTTGGAGGAGTAGCTTCACCCACGGGCATCGTTGGTCGCAATTGAGGATTCGGCCGTCGGAGACCTTTACGTCAAATTTCTTGCAATCTTGGATTTGAAGTACTAAACATGTAAGAACCTTACTATTGAAGAAGTTATTTATGCTACCGGTGTCGATGAGAATGGTGATGGGTTGCTGCTTTAGAAGTCCTCCAACTTTCATCATCTACGGATTGGAATAGCCGGCCAACGCATGCACTACGTAGTCGGCCAGTTGGGGCTCTTCCTCTATGGCTTCCTCTTCAGGTTTGAGGCCTTCTTTAGATGGTTCATTGTCCTCATCCTCCACTGGTTCAATCATGAGGAGCCGGCCCTTCTTGCAGCGATGTTCGCAGCTCTATGGTTCGTCGCAATGCCAACATAATCCTTTGGCCGATTGTTTATGAAGCTCGTCTCTTTTCAATTTTTTTGATGCGGGGGCTCAAATGGCAGCAGAGGGGGCAGTAGGCCTTGGCATGGCTGGTCGGGGAGTGACCCTTGTCCTTCATGCCTCATGGTTCAATCGTTCTTCCTGGATACGTGCGAAGGAAATTACCGCCATAAGGGTGTATGGTTGCCATGCTTTGACTTCTCCTCAGATTTTCGGCTTTAGGCCCTCAATGAAAGTACTTAAAAGTTGTTTCTCAGACTAATCTTTAGTTTGGTTAGATAAAAGCTTAAACCTTGTTTGGTAATCTTGTATTGTAGAAGTTTGATGAATCTTTGCTAATTGTCCGTCGATGTTGTCGAGATCGGTCGGACCGAAGTGGTTTAAAAGCCCTTCCTTGAACCGCTGCCAAGAGAGTCCTCCATGGGTGTGTTCAAACCAATTGAACCACTGAATAGCATCTCTCTCGAGGTGTATGGCAGCGATCTCCACCCGTGTGACATCAGCGGTTCGGTAGAACCGAAAATATCACTCCACATGCGAGATCCATCCGATCGGGTCTCCTTCTTCCCATCTTGGGAAGTCAACCTTCATGTGTGGATTATTGGGATCAGAGGTGATGTGTCCATGCTCTTGAGAATCATGTTGGTGATTTGAAGTCTCTCCATGGTGTGACTTCCTCGGGCTTGATGGTCGGCCTATGCTGAATTCAGCGAATAAGGATCGCATCTTCTCTTCCATGCGATTTTCAAAGGCTTCAAGCTTTGCATCGATAGCCTCCTCTGATGTCATAGTATATGCCTCAAGATCTGTAATATTGAGATCTTTTTTCTATTATCAGGTTAGCGACATAGGAATTTTGGAGAAGGAGTGGCCGATTGGAAGGTGGATCGATTTTGGTGGAAGTAGGCTACGGTTTAAGGCAGATTTGGGGTTGTGATTTTATGGAGTAGTTTCAGTTTAGGGTAGGGTTTTGAAGGGTTTTTGGTAAGAATGGTAGGGTTTGGTGATGAGGAAAGGAGAGTCTAAAATCCCACAAAAAATAACACTCAAATATGATAGAATTCGATGAAAAGAAATATTGCGATGTGTTGTCCTGCTAAATTAGTTTTTGTGTCAGAGAAATGATGATTTCTTAACATAAATTCCAGGAGAAAGTTTAAGAAAATTATACAAAAACCCTTGGTTTATATGTTGTCAATACTAGTAAGAATTGTGACAAAATTTTGGCAGCATAACGGTAGGAAAATAGGGTAAAAGATGCAAGGTTGATTCCTTCATTGTAAAATTTCAAAACTATTGATGGTGAAAGATCATACAAGAAAACCAGTTTCAGAAGGAGTTTTTTCATGAAATCAATTTCAGATGAAAGCTAACTTGATCAGAAATGATTAACAAAAGTTCAGTTTCAAGTAGTAACACTCAGCTGAAAATTTTTTACAACATTTCGCCTTCGCAATGATGATAACGTTTGCGACGGTAAAAAAATTACAGCAAGAAAACTTTGGAAAACTTCTCCCATATATAATATGAAGGATCTTGCAGTATTAAAGAGGCATGCGTTATAAAAATATACCAGAATTCCAGATCAAACGCAGGGGGCAACGACAGACTGATTTGATCTATTGCTGGGGTGGAAGGTGGAGGCGCATGTCATAGCAATTGTGGGAATTACTTGGGAAGGTGGAGACGGCTGAGATAGCTATAGGGTAGCAAGAATATGGCTCTGATACCAGATGATAAAACCCCAGATGGAGCCTTATAGATTTTGATCCTTGAGGGGGATCAACCCTTAAAACGCTATAGGGGTTTCTCCCTCCTAGACTCGGCACAAAAGCTAAATTGAAGATGATAATTACTTGCTTAAAAGAGGGGGGACAGCTACATCTTAAATAGGGATCAAAGTCCCCTAGCCTAAGGGGGCACTTGTTTAAGAGGAATTATCCATTTGCCCCTCCTATAGCCATCCTACCTTAATAGGAACAAGGGGCGGCTAGGTTGGCTCTATAGTTGACCTAAGCAAGGCGAAACCCTGGCCGACTTGCCTAGTAAGGGGAGCGACGACTACTAAGCCCTAAGGGCTAATCCAAACCTTGGCAATACTCTTTTATAAGATAGGAAAGACCTTATTACAATCTAGCAGAGTTTTTATTGACTTCTACTGAAATGATTAGGACTCAATCCTACTGAGTCCTATCAGTAAATCCTTTAATTTGCTTAAACATAAACATGATTTGTTACTTGGTAAAGTTGATGAAATGCATAAGTTATTAATATCACATAATCCTAGTTCTAAATGTGAAATGCTAGACAACATTAAAGAAGAAAATATCATGCTTAAGACAACGTTAGAAAATTTTGAAATTAGAAATAAATCCTTGAATATGATCCTTGCTAATAAAGGTTATATTAATAGAATAAATGATATAGGTTTTGTTGGTAACATTTAATGAAAGTTAACCATATTTATAAAAGGACCTAAATTAAATTTGCCATTGAAAAATAAATATAATTTTTGTGGTAGATTAAGACATAAAGTCTACAAATGTCTATTTAAAAATTATAGTCCACATAAATTAATTTGGGTTCCTAAAGGAACCATAAACTACCTTAAGCTATTAGAGAAAATGGGAAGAACATATCATGAAGGACCCAGATTCAAATGGGTACCTAGATTAAAACCTCCCATAATATAAAGTTATATCCTAACAAGGCTAGGAGCACTAAGTTATGTTTTGAAAATAGATGCTCAAGGTACATGACTTGAGATCTAATATTCTTTCAAAGCTCACTAGCCTAAGTAATAATAAGAAAATTACTGAAATAAAAATTATTGACAATGAATCTTTTAATGGTTCATCATTATACAATTAATATTGATGATGCATAGCTAGAGTATACAAGTATGAAAGTAAACTAGAACCAAAGAACCTTATTTATTGAAAAATATGTTGAAACTTACATGAATGAGATTTTGATGATGATTGAATAATATGTCCAAAATCATTAGTTTGGATGTTGGTTTAAATATAAAGACTATTATTAAATGGTTCAAATATTAACAAAGAGTATGGAATGATTGATTTAAATATTACATAGATTGAAATACTATGATTGAATGATTGTGTTGAATGATATAATTTTAGCATAGAACAATATAGAAAAGAGAGAGAGAAATCATGCTTTATCGTATAGTATTTTTATAAATTAAAAATATATTTAATGAGAATGAAATGAGCATGGTAACTCACTACACTAAGTCTAAAAATTATTGAAATTAAAATAAATCAAAGTTTTTGTTTGAAAATATTTTATTGCAATGATCTTGATAAAATTTTGTTTTTTGACTTTAAAATGACATTATATTCTTGAAATAAATTTCAAAAGAAGGATAATTATTTTTGAAAGAATTTTTATTCTATTATTCCTTCAATAAGAGACAAAAGAATACTATTATTGTTGAATCTCGTAAACTATAAAAATGGATTAGAGAATTTTAGCTATTGAAAAATAATCTATGATGCCTTCATTGAATTTTCTAAAAAAATATTTTTTGATAATGATTTTGGATAAGTTTTGAAATGATTTTATTTTAAAAAGAGATTGATGAATCTATCTAATGTTATTGATATTTTTGATGATTTTATCATGATCTTAACAAGTTGAAAAAATGTAACTTGAAAACTTTACATAAATCAAGTGAAATAATAATATGAATCTAAACAATGATCTTGATAATTTGAAATCACATATATAAGTTGAGATCCAATATTTCCATATCTTATTTTGCAAAATCATACTTGTAACTTGACAATTTTCATGTATTAAGATTTTGCTTACAAAATTGATCTCCTAAAATTTTTATTATCAAAGAGGAGATTTATTAAATTAAATTATGTCTTTAATGTTCATGAATGTCTTTTGATATTAATATCTGTTGAAAATAAGAAAAAGCTGCTGTGTTGTTAACCGTGGTGAAGACCTGACGGTGGTTGACGTTGACGATAATAGTTGACTTTGACGATGATGTCAGCGGCAAAGAGCAATGGTTGTAACAAAGGACGGCGAACGCGGTTGCGTGGCAGCAATGGTGGCAGCGAGAGAAGCGCTACGATCGTAGATTTACTGTCGTTTGACAGCGAGAAAGAACTTGTTGTGCCCTATCTATAGAGCACTGAGAGGCGATAAGCGACGACCGTGCGGTACTCTCGAAAGAGCAGAGCTGCGGGATGGATGGCGGCGGCGAGCAGGTGTAGAAGCCATCGTCTACTATAGATGGGGTAGGCAAGGTGTCGTTGCTTGTTGGAGCTTATGCGATAGTGGTGGTGCATAAGGAAGATGACCTCGTGTAGAAGAATACCTCGATAGAGGAATTGAGAAAGCCAACAAGGTCCAATGGAGGAAGAGAAAGTCGATGCACTAGAAATCTCTAGTTTCGACATCGACGAGGCTGTTTGATTAGAAGAGATAGATCTGCACCGATGAGGAGAGAGTTACCTTCGGAGCAAAGGAAGCAAAAGATGTCTGAGAGGATGGCGGTGGATGACCCTTGGGTATCTGTGGTTTCACAGCGGAGTTGTCCACGAACAAATGATAATAGAAGCTGTCGTTTGACAGTGAATAAAAAAAAGAAAGGTAATCTCTCTTATAGAGAGAGGGGCTCTGATACCATGTTGGAAATAAGAAGAAGTAATGAAAAAATGCCCACTTGATTCATTGATTCATCGTTTATTTATACATAATAAGAAGAAGGATAAGAAAAAGTAATGAAAATGCCCAATTGATTCATTGATTCATCGTTTATTTATACATAATGAAAAGGAGGATTTCCCTCAACTAACATACGAGATTTCCTCATTCAGTTGGGGAAATCATATCTAAATCCTAACTAAATCATATCTTTTATCATGCCCCCGCAAGATCGAGCTCCTGTAAGGACGCCGATCTTGAACTAAGGATGTCGATCTTGAATCAATGTCAATGAAACTGAAGGAAGGAAGCTGTTGTGTTGTCAACCGCGGTGAAGACCTAACGGTGGTTGACGTTGACAATAGTTAACTTTGACGGTGATGTCAGCGGCAACGAGCAAGGGTTGTAGCAAAGGGCGAACGCGGCTGCGTGGCGTGATAGTGGCGGCGAGAAGCGCTACGATCGTAGATTTCTTGTCGTTTGATAGCGAGAAAGAACTTGTTGTGCCCTCTCGAGAGCGAGGCGATGACGGACCGTATAGGTACTCTCGGCAAAGAGGACGAGCAATAGAGGTTGCGGGAGGGATGGCGGCGGCGGTGTAAAGCCATCGTCTGCGGATGAGGGCAATGTGTCATTGCTTGTTGGAGCTGCGATAGTGGTGGTGCACAAGGAAGATGACCTCGTGCGAAGAATGCCTCGATTGAGAAAGCCAACAAGGTCCAACGGAGGAGAAAGTCGATGCACTAGAAATCTCCGCCGACATCGACGAGATCGTTTGTGATGAAGAGATAGATCTGCACCGATGAGGAGAGAGTTACCTTCGGAGCAAAGGAAGCAAAGGATGTCCGAGAGTATGGCGGTGGATGACCCCTGAGTATCTGTGGTTTCACAGCGGAGTTGTCCACGAACAAATGATGATAGAAGCTATCGTTTGACGGTGAATAGAAAAAGGGTAATCTCTCTTATAGAGAGAGGGGCTCTGATACCATGTTAGAAATTGAAATGAGAGAATGAAAACTTGATATTATTGATAAATGCATCGTCTATTTATACAGGGATGAGAAAAGATTTTCCTCAACTAATGAAGATTTCCCTCAGATTTGACAGTAGACTTAGTCAAAAGATTTCCCTCAACTAATGAGGATTTCCCTCAACTAATAAACGAGATTGGCTCGTTCAGTTATAGAGTTGGCGGTAGACTTAGTCAGCTAACATGCCCCCACAAGATCGAGCTTCTGTCAAGGATGCCGATCTTGGACCGATGCAATAAAAAGGGCTTGCGAGCTAAAGACTTTGTGAGGGAGTCAGCAAGTTGATCAGTCGTGTGAACATGAGAAACACGAAGCTGCTGACGAGCAACTTAATCCCGCACAAAATGAAAATCGATAGCCACATGCTTCATGCGAATAAGAGAGATTACCCTTTTTTTATTCACTGTCAAACGATAATAAATCTACGATCGTAGCGCTTCTCTCGCTGCCACTATTGCTGCCACGCAGCCGCGTTCGCCGTCCTTTGCTACAACCCTTGCTCGTTGCCGCTGACATCACCGTTAAAGTTAACTATTGTCAACGTCAACCACCGTCAAGTCTTCACCGCGGTTGACAACACAGCAGATGAGGTAGGCAATGTGTCGTTGCTTGTTGGAGCTTATGCAATAGTGGTGGTGCACAAGGAAGATGACCGCGGAAGAATGCCTCGATTGAGAAAGCAAGGTCCGGAGGAAGAAAGTCGATGCACTAGAAATCTCCCCGACATCGACGAGATCGTCGTTTGATGAAGAGATAGATCTGCACTGAGGAGAAAGTTACCTCGAGCAAAGGAAGAGAGGATGGCGGTGGATGACCCGACAGCCGAGTTGTCCACGAACGTCGACGTGAATAAAAAAGGTAATCTCTCTTATAAAGAGAGGGGCTCGATACCATGTTGAAAATAGGAAGAAGTAATGAAAATGCCCATGATTCATTGATTCATCGTTTATTTATACATAATAAGAAGGAGTATTTCCCAACTAACACGATTTTCTCATTCGGTTGAAATCATATCTAAATCGACTAAATCTTATCTTTTATCATGCCCCGCAAGATCGAGCTCATGTAGATATGATTTAGTTAGGATTTAGATATGATTTCAACTGAATGAGGAAATCTCGTATGTTAGTTGAGGGAAATCTTTCATTATGTATAAATAAACGATGAATCAATGAATCAATTGGGCATTTTCATTACTTTTTCTTATTTTCAACATGGTATCGAGCTCTATAAGAGAGATTACCTTTCTTTTTTATTCACCGCCTTCTATCATCATTTGTTCGTGGACAACTCGTGAAACCGATATGGGTCATCCACGCCATCCTCTCGGACTTCCTTTGCTCCGCTCTCATCGGATTTATCTCTTCTAATCCAAACGCAGCCTCTTATCGATGTCGGCCGGAGATTTCTAGTGCATCGCTTTCTTCCTCCGTTGGACCTTGTTGGCTTTCATTCCTCTACCAAGCATTCTTCGCATGAGGTCATCTTCCTTGCACCACCGCCGGCTCAACAAGCGGACCTGCCTACCCTATCTGCAGAGACGATGGCTTCTACACATGCTCCGCGCTATCCCTCCCGCACCTCGTTGTTCTTTTTTGCCGAGAGTACCAGACGCCATCGCTTATCGCTCTCGGTTCTCTGAGAGGGCACAATAAGTCAAACGACGAAATCTACGATCGTAGCGCTCGCCGCCACCATTGGCCACGCACGCGTCGCCGTCCTTTGCTACAACCCTTGCTCTTTGCCGTTGACATCACCGTCAAAGTCAACTATCATCAACGTCAACCACCGTCGGTCTTCACCGATTGACAACACACTTCCTTCCTTGCCATTGACATTGATTCAAGATCGACATCCTTAGTTCAAGATCGACATCCTTACAGGAGCTCGATCTTGCGGGGGCATGATAAAAGATATGATTTAGTCAAGATTTAGATATGATTTCCCCAACTGAATGAGGAAATCTCGAATGTTAGTTGAGGGAAATCCTCCTTTTCATTATGTATAAATAAATGATGAATCAATGAATCAATCGGGCATTTTCATTACTTCTTCCTATTTTCAATATGGTATCAGAGCCCCTCTCTCTATAAGAGAGATTACCTTTCTTTTTTTTTATTCACTGTTAAACGACAGCTTCTATTATCATTTGTTCGTGGACAACTCCGTTGTGAAACCACAGATACTCAGGGGTCATCCACCGCCATCCTCTCGGACATCCTTTGCTTCCTTTGCTCCGAAGGTAACTTTCTCCTCATCGATGCAGATCTATCTCTTCTTCTCAAACGAGCCTCGTCGATGTCGAAGCTGGAGATTTCTAGTGCATCGGCTTTCTCTTCCTCCGTTGGACCTTGTTGGCTTTCTCAATCGAGGCATTCTTCTGCACGAGGTCATCTTCCTTGTGCACCACTACTATCGCATAAGCTCCAACAAGCAACGACACCTTGCCTACCTCATCTGCAGTAGACGATGGCTTCTACACCTGCTCGCCGGCGCCATCCCTCCTGCAGCCTCTATTGCTCTGTCCTCTTTGCTGAGAGTACCTGTACGGGTCGTCGCTTATCGTCTCTCAGTGCTCTACAGAGAGGGCACAACAAGTTCTTTCTCGTTGTCAAACGATAGTAAATCTACGATCTTAGCGCTTCTCTCGCTGCCACTACTGTTCCCACGTAGCCGCATTCGCCGTCCTTTGCTACAACCCTTGCTCTTTGCCGCTGACATCACCGTTAAAGTCAACTACCGTAAACATCAATCATCGTCAGGTCTTTACCGAGGTTGACAACACAACAGTTTCCTTCCTTCAGTTTCATTGACAGTGATTCAAGATTGACATCCTTAGTTCAAGATCGTCATCCTTACAGGAGCTCGATCTTGCGGGGGCATGATAAAAGATATGATTTAGTTAGGATTTAGATATGATTTCCCCAACTGAATGAGGAAATCTCGTATGTTAGTTGAGGGAAATCCTCATTTTCATTATGTATAAATAAACGATGAATCAATGAATCAATTGGGCATTTCATTACTTTTTTTTATTTTCAATAAAAAAAAAGAAAAAAAAAAGAATGGTAATCTCTCTTATAAAGAGAGGGGCTCTGATACCATGTTGAAAATAAGAAAAAGTAATGAAAATGCCCAATTGATTCATTGATTCATCGTTTATTTATACATAATGAAAATGAGGATTTCCCTCAACTAACATACGAGATTTCCTCATTCAGTTGGGGAAATCATATCTAAATCCTAACTAAATCATATCTTTTATAAATATCTTCCTTGACATGATTTATTTTAAGACTCATGAATGAACTTATCACCAAAATTAGTCTTTCTTAAATTTATGATAAGTTGAAAATTGAAAGAGATTTGTATTATCATGAATATTCCCTTAATTTCTTGACTTGACTTTTACGTTATGGGAATCATGTTATTGATCTATATGATTTTTTTAATAAAAAGAAGATTTATGATCTTAACAATTATAATTATTTTTTTATCAAGATCATTCTTCTTTTTTATTAAAAAAATTTATGTTAGATTGAGATTATCCCGTAAGACTTATTTTTATTATTTACAAAAAGGAGAAAGAAACTTATTAAACAAAATCATGTCTTTTGATATTTAAAAATTTGATTTTATTTTTAATGACATGATCTTCTTGTATTTTTTGGCGTAAATTTGAACATTGATGAAAAGAAATTATGCCATCATATTTCATAAAAATTATTAAAAAGAAAAAATAAAATTACCAATATGATTAGAAGAAAATTGGATATAATAACTTTCAATGATGAACAAGTGCTTAGAAGAAAATTAGAACTTTCTAAATGCATGCAAAATATTGGATTTATAATCTGAGCTTAATCTACTATCATGTTTTCTTTTGAAATTCATGATGATTATTATCAAAATCTATATGAGATATGATTTAATAGATTTCCTACCTTGCTTGAAATTTGTATAAGATAAATTAAATTACATGGGTAGCTCTTAATTTTTTCTTGGATTTTGGAATCTACATCTATAAAATTAAGTATTTTTGTGATGTTTTTCACTTCTCTATCTTGATTCTACCTTCTTATTCACACAAAGTAGAGAAATGAAATCATTAACATTTCAAGAGATCAATAAGACTATCAATATCATTTTGAATCTCTTGAAAGTGATTTTAATGATTTTGAAATTGAATGAGTTCTTTACCTATATCATGATTTTGATTTCTTGGAACTATAACTTGAAATCTTTTATGAATCAAAATATTTTATTATGTGTTCTCATATTATCTAAAAGGAGATTTTTATATAAATCATGAACTTGACAACTTGATATTTTTTATGAATGAATCAAGAGATTTTATTTATTTCTCTTATGATTTGTCCCTTGATAGTAACAATTTGTCTTCATGAATTGTACATCTCATCACTATGTTAATTTTTCTTAATATATTTCATGTGATGATTTGAAAAATAATGTAATGGAAAAAGTTTTGCACTATTATAACCATCATTTCTTTTTGACAATGACTAAGGGGGAGCAAAACTTACTAGCTTGCATGATGTAAAATTACTATCTTGAACAATACAACGGAAGCAAAAATTTGCTAGCCTGCACTTCTCAAAATAGAAGAAATAACTCACTAGCTTGTATGTTCTAAAGTGATGAAAAATTTGCTAAATTTCTAAGCTTTTATATATCAAAAACTTGTTAATTGTACTTCTCCTTTTCGTTGATGACAAAGAGGAAGAATGTATGATGATGTAAAATCATGTATGATGATCATGCATGTAATGATGATTTTGAAAATCTACATAAAGATAATAATTTTTTAGTGTTTGGATTTATTTGCTATATTTTCTTGAAATTTACATGAGAAAGATTTGTTGTGCTCATATTCAAAATTTTATATATATTCAAAATTTTATATATACAAGATTGAGGTTGAGGCCTAGAAATGCTAAATCATGAAAATATATAAATTGCTAATATAAATTTTATGAAATGAACCATTTTTGTGATAACATTTTTGAAGACTTTCTCCATAATTTTATCTTATTGCTTTAAAAAAAGAGAATAATTACTTGAATATGTGCCACATTTGAAATTTACAAGAGAATTTTTTATATCAAGAGATGTCTTTTGCTACATTTGATACATAAGTAGTATTTAAATCTCTTGAACTTTTGAGCTCATCTTAGTATATTATTTTTAAAATTTATTAAGAGCTCTTCTTTATGATGAAATGATTCAATAACACTTTCCTTATTTCTCTCCTTATTAATCATAAAGAGGAAGAAAATTTTATAATGCATACACTAAGGGGGAGTAATGTTATCATGTGCTTTGAAATTATTAGTTATACATTTCACCTTTTTGTTGATGACAAAGGGGGAGAAATATACATTGATGCATATGATATTAATTGATGAATACATTAATGACACATGATATTGTTGAAATATATGGATATGGATTGATATATATTGGATATGGATATGAATGCATAATTCTTTTTACTCATAATTTTATGATTTGATGCAAATTTGTATTGAAATTTACGTTTAATGTTGATTTCTTGAATTTAAGAGTGTGTGTTTCTCTTAAATTTAAGTGACATGGATTTAGGGGGAGTTAGGATTAACTCCTGTTATTAATTGATTGTCATCATCAAAAAGGAGGAGATTATTAAATCTTAAATTTTGATGATGAAATCAATTAATTTTTTATTGATATAACATATATTGTTAAAGTTGATTGATGCAGGATTAATAACGATAGAAAGATTATTACAATCAGGATTAGCCAAGGTCAAGTCCATGCATCGGGCCGAGGTTCGGACAATGCGATTGGGAACTCGCCAGGAGTGCGTCGGGAGCTTGCTAGGATAGCGCAACGAAGTTCACTATAAGAAGACTGAGACTCACCGAAAGATTATTTGGGGTAGTCGAAAAGCTTACCGAGAGTTGGGATGGTCTTGTAATGGATGTATTAACCATTATAATTATATTTAATTAAGTTATATTTAGCATCGTATAGGTTTAACTATGATGTGATAAGTTATAGATCAGACATGAACCTAGAATCAAGCTTAGACATCGGGCCAAGGCTTAGAAGATGCGGTGAGAGCTTGCCAGGCATTCGCTATGACTTCATCGAAGGTATTAGGAAGATCACTAGGAACACACCGGGAGATCGCAGGAGGAAGACCGTGAGACTCACCACTGGAGAAGCCGGAGGTTGTCGGTTTATGAGAGTAAGGTCATTAAGTTTGGTGGTCATGTTTTGATTATAATTTTAAGTCATAGGTTAAGATTGAGTCTTAAATGAGTATGATTTGGATGGAATCCAAATCAACTCAAAGATACAACCAAGTCCACTATGGGGTTTGATTGAGCTCATGTTGAGCTTAATTGGTTGACCAAAGAGTTGATAAACATCAAGTTCAAGTTAGAATTCGAAAAATAGAGGGAATCACTTTTGTGGAGCTTTCGGTGGGTAAACCATCAGTAAGTGATGGGTAAATCGTCATTGCCCATGTTAACGGGCAGTTGACGGCGGGTAAACCACCCAGGACCGATGGGTAAATCACCCGTACCCGAATTTTTCAGGTGAGTTTAATTTTTGGCTCCAAAAATCTAAAGCCACTTTGGGTCTATAAATACCCCAAGTTTTAATTTGGGGAAAAAATTCTGTGAAAAACTTGTGTGGATTGTAAGAAAAAGAAAAGGGGTAAGGGAGTGATCAAAGAATTGTACATCTTATTTCCCTAGCAAGCTCAAGTGTAAGGGTTTGGTCTTCACCCAAAGAAGATTGGTAGTGGACGCTAGTGTCCTCAAAAAGGAGGACTCGGGAGTGGACGTAGACCGGTTGAGGCTGAACTTGTATAATTTGTGAGTGTTCTTTTCTTTACTTCTTTCTATTGCTCTTAATTAGTTCAAGAAAGTTACATGCATCATTCTCATAATTTCTTTCAAATCGGTTTTAAATCGGTTTTATCGAAATATCAAAAGAAGCTTCCATTGTTAACTATTTACTTTACGAAAGAAAGTTTTTTAAACGATCACTGTTACACTTGCACTAATTCAACCACCGCCCCCCCACTTTTAGTGCTAATTGATCCTAACAAAGTTAGACATCCTCTTGAATCTATCCCTATAGATCCATACCCCCAAATATAAGATGATTTTCCTAAGTCCTTCATGGAGAAGTTTCTAGATAACCAAGCTTTTAATGTGAAAAACATTCCTACATCGTGCTCAATGATTAGGTTGTCATCCACAAACAATACCAAGAAGGTGATAGTGCTCTTACTTACCTTCCTATACACACAAGGCTCATCTTCATTTTTAACAAAGTCATAAGATATGATTGCTTCATTAAATCTTATGTTCTAACTTTGAGAGGCTTGCTTCAGTCCATAGAGGGACTTGAGCAACCTACATATTTTATCTGGACTCTCTCAGGATATGAAAACCTTTGGCTATATTATATACACCTCCTCCTCGAGGTTGCTATTGAGGAATACAATTTTCACATCCATCTGCTAGATCCCATAGTCATAGTATGCTACAATAGCCAAAAAAATTATGATGGATTTAAGCATATCTACAGGCTAAATGGATTTACGCATAGTCAACTTATTGCCTTTGATGATATCCTTTAGCCACCAGTATTGCTTTATAGGTCTCCACCTTTCTATCTACTCTAATCTTCTTCTTGAAGATTCATTTGCAACTGATTTGTATAATACCCTTAGGTGCATCCACAATATTCTAATCCTTGTTGGAGTACATAGAATCTATCTTAGAATTCATAGCTTCTTATCACTTCCTAGAGTCTATACTTATAAGAGCCTCCTTGTAGGTCTAAGGATCAACATCCTAAGAGTCCTTTCCATTAATATGTCTCACATATTTTTCAGGAGGGTGAGATACTCTATTAGACCTGCAAAAAGTTGGAACTTGTGTGTTAGGTACTTGAACAGACTCAGACTCTAAAATGGTGCTGAAGCTAGGTTCACCAACCTTACTCAACTCTATCTCACTCATACTATTTCCACTAAAAATATGTTTCTTCTTAATAAACACAGCCCTGTTGACAATAAAGATCTTTTGGTCCTCAGGATGATAGAAATAGTACCCACAAATTTCTTTAAGGTATCCCATAAACTTGGACCATTTTATCCTTGATTCCAACTTGTCGGGATGGTGTCTTTTAATGTGAGCAAGACAACCCCAAATCTTAACAATCTTAAGATCAGACTTCTTTCCTTTCCATATCTCATATGGTATAAACACTACCGACTTTGATGTAATTCTTTTCAAAAGGTAAGCTGTGGTCTCTAGGGCATATCTACAGAATGAGATGAGTAGGTCAGCGAAACTCATCATGGATCATACCATGTATAAGGAGGTGTCCATTGGGATAGAATCCCATGGTCCCTAAGGAAATGGGTGAACTCTGTACTCCAATATTCTTCTCTCGATCTGATCGAAGTATCTTAATACTCTCTCCAATCTAGTTCTTTATTTCATTCTTATATTTCTTGAATTTCTCAAAGGCGTTAGACTTGTACTTCATTAAGTACACATGTCTATACCTAGAGAAATCGTTAGTGAATGTAATAAAGTATGAGTAACCACCTATAGCTTAAGTCGATATAGGACCATATACATCACTATGTATGAGTTCCAGTTGCTCAGCGGCTCTCTCTCTAGTTTCACTAAAAAGAGAGTTAGTCATCTTTCCACGAAGACAAGGTTCACAAGTTGCATACGACTCATAATCAAATGGATCTAAGTATTCATCTTTTAGTAACACTTGAATCCTTCCATCATAGATATGACCAAACCTATAATGCCACATGAATGCATTTCTTACCTCATCTTATTTCCTCTTGGATGTATTTACATTCATGATATGTAGAGAAGTGTTTAACATATATAAGCTATTTATCAAGGTCCCTCTAGTGATGATCTCATCATCTAAAATTATTGAACAACTATTGTTCTCAAAAACTAATTTATATCCACTAATTGTCAAACAAGAAATAAAAATAATATTTTTAATAATAGAAGGAACAAAATAGCATGCATCCAATGCAATGATACCTCCATTAGACAAATGTACGGTGACCTCCCCAATGACAAGTGCAACAACTCTTGCTCTATTGTAAATAAATAATAATATAAAAAGACTGTGTAGCATGTTACATATGCTATCACTTAGGTGATTGACTTGCAGGGCACCCGTAATAAATAGATACCATGATATCCTTTTATTCTTTTTTATGATCATAAGGGGGGGGAGAGAAATAGTAGCTTGCACATTTTTACCTTTTGTTGATAATAAAGGGGGAGAAGTAATGATAACTTTTGTTGACACTAACTTATGATATTTGTTTGAGATATATAACGATTTTGACATTCTAATTATGAATATTATGTGATTATTTAACTAAAATTATGTATATGATTCTTGCAATGATTACTATTGAAAGTCATTATGATTTCTTATTAAAATTATTTTGACTTGAATTCAAAGAGTAATATTGAAAGGTTATTTTTTTAATTCAAGTTAGTTATAATATTTTAAAATGACATATCGATTGGGAGAGCTTAGTTAAAACTTCATCATCAATTGGTTGTTATCATAAAAAATAGAGAGATAGTTGAATCATGAATTTTGATTATGAAATCAATTAATAAATTTATGGACAAATATGCTTTTGAGAAAAGTGACACAAGAAATACTTTGATCACGAATACAAACCATCATATAGTAAATTATCAAAGCAGGATAATTAGACATTGGGCAAGAGAAGTATCATGTTAGAGATTGGATGTCGGGTTGGATGATTGGTCGACGTGTTGAATGATGAATTTTGTGCTAGGAGTTCAAGCATCGAGCTGAAAGGATCAAGTATTATGCTAAAATATTAGATGTTATGGGAAGTCAACATGTCGATAGATCAAGTGATATGCAAAAGGAAAAGATGATATACTAGAGATTTAGACGAAGTGCTAAATGATCAAATGACATGTCAGAATATTAAACATGAAAAAAGCTTCGTGATTATGCTAGATATATGATTGATTGTTTATGCTAGAATGTTGAACAAATTGAGTTGCGTTTGAGTCTCTTCCTCCTTAATTTTAGAAGTGTTTCTAAGTTATAGGAAGGTTGAGGTCTCTTATAAAAATGAGTTGTAAAGGTTCTCTCCCAAGCCTATTAAAAGGAGAGGGGTTATAACAAGTATAGTTGATATTTGTCTATTGAAAAGAATATTGGTAGTAAGGCCGGTGGCCTCAAGGGAAGAGAAATCGAGAGCAAGTGTAGGTAAGGAGGACCGAATGACTATAAATCAGTTTACATCTTTCTCTTTCTTTACTTTGTTAACTTACTGATTTACTTCACTCACTATCCTTACGCTTCTGGTTAAACACATTTTCGATATTGACTTATTGATCGAAGTTTAAAAAATTAGATATTTTTGTGATAGCACTAATTTACCCCCTCTTAATGCTATTATGATCCTAATAATGTATAATTAAATGTGTTAATAATCTGAAACATTATATAAATTGGATATATATAGTTATATCTTAATAGGGTAATTATAAAGATGATAAAATGTCTCTCTCCATAAAAAATAAAAACATTGAGTGACCCATAGATATAACCATAGTCTATAAAACTATATTTCATCCTAATATTTAATTACAAGTATTGAGAAACCAAACGGGAGCATTACATGCATAGTGAAAGATCAAAACAAAATAGATTTCCCACATAGATCAAAATCATTGTGCAAAAGATTAGATCGCAAGAAAAAATTGCAAAGCCAAAAAAATATATTAAGTGAGAGATTATTTACCTAGGGAGATCATATATCTCTGTTTTTCCACAAGATAGATCGCTATAGCGATACTCCTATTTATCCATAATTATCATATATCTATAGTCTTTCATCTAACTAATATTCCAAAAACCATTATTGGATATGGTACTGTTAGGCCACATACGGAATCCATCAGAGTCTTGCTATAATCAGATTCTCTTGAAGAACACATTCTCTTTCAATCGAAATGACCCTGGCCAGGGATTTATCTGAGTAAGCACACATGAGATATTCCTCTCGTGATACCGAGAGTGGATGATCCTTTGTTGATACTCAATTGACTTCATATTGTTGGCTGCTAATCTCGATAACTAATTATACCAAATCTAAAACTTTCTGGACATGTAAGTCCAACATAAAAAAAAGTACTCAAACAAGGCATCCTTGGTGTCGCAAGTCTAAGGACCAGATACACAACTGGGATGACAAAATCACTATTTGACATTAGGTATCATTAACCATACAATATTTCTTAAGTGGATCAATTAATGAACTTATTCTCCAATGAGTACATGTACTATATTCTTAGTATCTCCATATAAGTGGCTATGAGACCAACCACCTCCATCATATTACAATACATTGGTCTATCCGATTATCTCGATATCCTTCTCGAGTAACTTATGACTTGGATTATTTAGGATTTATATTTAAAAGTAAATTAATCTCATTATCGTGATCTCATTCTGATCTGATTTCCATTGCACAAAACCAAGGACATCATAATATATATATAATATATAATATAATGTGAGAATATGTCAATAATAATCATAAATAGAAAAGGTCCCGCAGTGTGCCATACGTGTCATCACTCATGTGATTGGCTCATAGAGCACCTGTAACCAACAATAAGATCATTCTAAACTTAATATTTATATTAATTTTTTATAGACCATCATACAAAATTTTAAAAAATAACATTTATTAAATTATACTAAGTTTACAACCGTGAAGAGAGAAATAATATCTTGACAATTCTATGTGAAAAATCTAAATTTTTAGAATTGTAAGAATATAGCATTTATTTATAAGGTTAATTAAATAAATTCTCTCTATGCGTAGATGATAAGTACCAATTATTATCTCTTTCACTTTAAGATGATTTCTTATACAATGAATATTTTATTTAGTTTTTATATTAAAAAAATTATTATTGGTAACATATGTTGAAGTATCAAAATCAATCCATCAAGTATTAGAAAAGAATTTCTATAATATTTAATGCAAAACATACAAAGGTCAGACTTATATCTTTCCTTTTAAAATCAAACTCTATACTCCTCCATATAAACTTTCTTACCACAAAGTAGCATGTAAAAAAAATTATTTTATGAGTTTATATAATATTTATAAACTTAGATGATTTATATTTAAACTTTTTTTTATTATGACCCACTCTTTAGGTAGTACTTAAAATATTATGAGTCTTTTCTAATTTTAATTTTTTCTAACTATATATATTATTAGTTATAGGTACCCTACAAGCTAATCACATGAGTGATGACACATGTGACACACTATATAATTTTTTTCTATCATTATTATTATTGATATATTCTCATATTATATTATCCACTACATATATATTGTGATATCCTTAGTTCTATATAATAAGAATCGAATCGTAATGAGATCACGATAATAAGACTGATTCGTGTTTAAACACAGATCCTAAATAATCTCAGTCACGAGTTACTCAAGAGAGGCATCGAGATAATCGCATAGACTAGTGTACTATATACCTATCCATATGATAGAGGTGACTAGTCTCATAGCCACTTGTGTGGGGACACTAAGGCTACAGTGTAGGTGCTCATTGGAGAATTAGTTTACTAATTGATCCGCCTATGAAATATTGTATAATTAATGATACCTAACGTTAGACAGTGATTATGTAGTTATAGTTGTGTATCTGATCCTTAGACTTGAGACACCAATGATATCTTGTTTGAGTACTCCTTTCCTTAATGCTAGACTTACAGGTCTGAAAAGTTCTAATAAAGGCAATTGAATGATCCTTTCTTTAATACCAGACTTATATCTGATTATTAGATTGTTAGCCAACCTTATGAAGACAATTGAGTGTTAATAAAGGAGCATTCATTCTTGGTATCGTTACAGGAATATCTTGTGTGTTATCGCTCTAGCAACTCCTTGGCTAGGGTTATTTGGATTGAGAGAGAAAGAGTTCTCCAAGAGAATCCAATTAGAGTGAGACTCGGATGGATTCCATATGTGGCTTGACAGTATCATGCCTAATATATGATCTTTATGATATTAGATAGATGAGGGACTATAGATACATAATAATTGAGGATAAATAGATCTAATTGATTAGATTCTTTGTACGTTTGAGGACTACAGTGCAGTGGCCTAGTACGTCCACAGTTGATGAGTTGAGTGAATTGTTATAGGATATCAATTCACGAAGTCAGAAGGAGTTTTGAAAAGTAGGACTCACAGCCAGCTCGATATTGGGCTTAGAGGGTCACACATATATAATGGATGATTTAACTAGTAGATGATTGAATATAAGTAATTCAATTAGCCTCTGATCTCATTGGATGAGACCCAGCATTAATAAGCTCTTTGTATGAGGCCCAATTATATACCAATTAAGATTATTAGATAGAGATCCAATAATCTAAGAGGGGTAGGTAATTGGATGAAGATCCAATACCTACTCAGGTAGAATCCATTAGGGTTTTTGGTAATTCTCTATAAATTGGAGGCAAGGGCGGTACAATAGTGATAGGTTGTACCTTTGGCAGCCCCCTCCTATTCTCCTCCCTCGCTCATCTTCTTAGCCGACTAACCCTTCCCTACTATAAGAGTATAGCAAAGAAGATAGCATATCTTCTTTCATGAGTGCTGTGAGAATGTATGCAAGAGTTACGAGTTTTTGCACTACGATAGGAGGAGCATCGCTACAACGAACCATCATGTGGATACCACTAGAGAGGAGGATACTTGATCTCCTTCATCCTCTCCATCTGGATCTTAAATTTCAGAGATATATGATCTCCTTAGGTAATCAATCTTACCATAGTTGTAGTTTTTAATTTTTATAATTTTTCGTGTAATAATCTTTACATAATGACATGATAAACATGAGAAATCGACTTTGTATTATTTTTTCACTGTATATGTGATGCTCTTTCGTGGTTTCTGAACTATGGTATCAGAGCTAGGTTGCTCATGCAAAAGATTAGTTTTTAAACTGCTTGTGATTAGATTGAATCATGTAGAATTGTTCTATGCATTCTTGCTGCACTTGGCGGTGAAGGCAGCATGGTGCGGGAGGCCGCCTGCGGCTAGACCCCCTGCATGCATGGTGTTAGGACCCTAATTGAGTTGAGTCCTTAGATTGAGCCTTATTGGCCAACCTGGACCTAACATTATGTTGGCTAGGAGAAGGTTTGAGTCTATTGTAATAAATTAGCCTAAATCCTAGTAGGGTTAGGATTCGACTGAATTGGAATCTGATTAAGAGTCAGAGTTCGTCAGAGTCAATAAAGTCATGAATATAATAAACCTTAATCTAGCCACCACCCCTGGTAAAGAAGTGATTGGCTAGGGTTAGGGAGGAGTCGTCATGTAATGGGAGTCTCCTAGCTGCCTCCTCCTTTTAAGCAAGGCCAACTAACTAGGGCAAGAGGGCTCTTTAGGGTAGAATATGAATAAAATTAAGAGTTGGAGACCCCTATAGCCACCAACCACATCATGGTTAGGAGTTGGCCATGGGTTAAGAGTTGAAGGGAAGAGGAGTCTTGGTTTACTTGGAGTAGAAGTTGATTAGAAGTTGGAGTTTGTTAGAGTAGGAGTCCTATTAGGAGTTAGGGTTTAGAAGACCTATAAATAGCTTATATTCTCCCCTCTTTTTGTCATCAATAGATTAATTACTTTTCAATCTTTGTGCAGAAAACCAAGGAGGGAGGAACCTCTATAGAGTTCCAAGGAGGTCGATCCCATATAGATATTACAACAAGCTTAGAATCTACAAGGATTCTAATACTTAGTGTCAGAGCAACGTTCTTGGCATCTTACTGACTACAACCATCCATCATCCTTCTACAGCTATCCAAAGCAATTCCTACAATTGCTTGAATATCATTACTGAATTTTACCGTTATCTCCACTATCGCAGATCATCCTTTGATCTCCTCTTGAATTGTAATAGGTTCTGGTTTCCTATCTTACTATACTGTAATTTAGTTATCCCTATTCAAAAAAACCCAAAAATTTATTCCTATTTTGCTACACAAACTTTTTGTCACAAAGTTTCCATATATATGACGAAAGTTGCATTGTAGAATTTTAACTATATAGCACTACTTATTTAATCTTGCTACTATATTTCTTCAGTCCAAATCTCTTTAAAATTTCATGACAGCTTTAGCACTTCCTAACAGTAGATTTTTTTTTTAGTTTCATCAAAAAATTATCAATATAAACTACTAATCTTTTATGTCCAAGTTGTTGCACTTTAGATGTAAAATTTTATCGTAGTTCATATCCGTGATCTTTGATTTTGCCAAACCTTTTGCTACAGTTTTCTTTTATGAATTTTTTGTTAGCATTAATTTTTCCTTACCAATAGATTCTCTTTTTGTTTTACTCAAATCCTTATTTTGAACTACTGGAAAAAAATCTCGTCTATATTGCTGAAATCTTTCGATGAAAAAATTCTACCGCAGCATCTTCTCATAATCTTTGACCTTGCCAAATCTTTTACTACCATAATTTTCCTTGAATTTTTTATAGCATTATCTCTCTCTTACTAGTGGATTTCTCTTAAGTTTTACTTGAATCCTTATTTTGAATTGCTAGGAAAAATTACATTTATACTGCTAAAATTTTTTTGACGGAAAAATATGTTGTTGTGCCTTTGTCTTTCTTCTTCTCTAAACTCACCAAACCCTAACCATCTTATTGCCACCAACTATGATGTCTTTAGGGCATCCCTCTAGCCTTATGATGCCACTATCATAACCTATTTCCAAACCCCAAATAGCACCCAAAACCATAGCCTAAAATAGTGATATATCGTAGCCTATCGACGTAGAATTCTATAGCACTACATTTCAGTGTTTTTTGCTGCACCCATATCTGATCCTTACCAAAATTGTTGCTGCCACCCACATCATCTTTAGGGCACCCCTCTAGCCTCAAGATGCAGCTATCATAATCTATTTTCATAATCCACAGCCATCCCAAATAGCAGCAGCAACTGCAGCAAACAATAGCCTGCCGCAGCCTTTTGCCTTGAGCCATCTACCCTTTTCGAACACCAACCCACCAAACCAATCCATACCAGTGATCCAACAGCAAGAGAAGAACCTTATCATAATAAATTTGGAGTTTTACATCATGTCATTAGGAAATATATTCAGAGCCAAGTTGGAGGCACTTGAATCATGGCTTGAATCATGCATGGAGGACAGATTATGCACCTTATTTGCCGAATTCAGATTGAGCCAATCTTCGAGCCCAAAAAAATTTCAAAAAGAAGAAAGTTTAGAGAGACCATCAGAGAAGGAGAGATAGCCCTCGGACATGATGCAGCCATGCATGAGGGTGGACTTCCCTTGATGGGAAGAAGGAGACCCGACGGGATGGATTTCTCGTATCGAACATTACTTCTGCTATTATCGAACACCGAAGGATTCCATGCGGACACCATTGTCATCCATCTCGAAGGAGATATAATTCAATGGTACAATCAGCTTGAATACACCCATGGGACTCTGACATGGATATAATTCAAGAAAGCACTACTGAACCGCTTTGTGCCAACCAAATACTAGAATATCAATGAACAACTTGCCAAGATTCGAAAAACCTTCACAATCCAATAATACAAGACTAGGTTTGAGGAATTATCTTACCTTCCTCGTGATTGGTCTGATAGACAATTATTAAGGACATTTATCGAAGGACTCAAGCCAAAAATTAAAGGAGAGTTTAAAGCGCTGCAGCCCCACACCATGACGGTCACAATCTCTTTCACCCGAATCCAAGAGGAACGGCTCAACCAAGATGCTCAAAAGATGAGAACCACTCTGATAGAGCCCCACAAGGAGCTCTATAGATTTTGACCCTTGAGGGGGATCAACCCTTGGAACGTTGTAGGGGTTCCTCCCTCCTAGACTCGACACAAAGCTGAAATAAAGTTAATAATTGCTTGATAAAAAGAGGTGGAAGCTACATACTTATATAGGGCTCCAAACTCTAGCCCTATAGGGTGCTTACCTAACTAAAATTATCATTTTACCCCTTTTATGGCCTACCTGCCTTAGAGGAAATAGGTGGTGGCTAGGTTTGCTCTATAGCTGACCTAAGTAGGGGGAAACCCTAGCCAACCAGCCCAATAAAGGGGACGATGACTACTAAACCCTAAGACCCCAATCTAAACCCTAACCACACTTCTTTATAAGATAGAAGTGTCTAGGTGAGTTTTATTATAATCTCATAGGGTTTTATTGATTACTTCTAGGAAAATTAGGACTCAACCCTGTTGGAATCCTATTAACCCCGTCCTCCTAAAATTAGCCTTATCCTCAAGGCTGAGGGTCCATGAACTCTAGGAATCGGGTCTTCAGCTCCTCATCAGCTTGAGTGTCAGTTGAAAGAATTTGAGTTGAGTCACTGTCTTTAAATTTTTATTTGAGGTGGGATACCTGGAGGATCAACTGTAATTTTGATCCAGTGTACAGATCTTACCTCCATGTTAGGGCCCCAATTTTGCAAGGCCCAATGAAATAAGAAGACCACTTTCTTTAGGCTTGAATTTTAAGTTGGTAGAGTTGGAGATGAAAGGAGACTTGATCTTTCCAAAGAAACTTTCTTCTTCTACGACGTTTGTCAATGGGTAGTTTCTTCCTTGCATGGGCTATTATATGGTTGCTTTGTAATAGTAGTCGTACCTTCTTTTAGAGTGAGGGCTGTCCTATGATAAAATCTCTACTGGTGTGAGCCTGATCTAAGTCTGAGGTGGGTAGGAGTGGTGATTTTTTGGGGCCCATTTTCACTTCTTCGTGCTTTTAACCATCTTGGATGAGGATGGTGCTGACCCCCACTCTAGATGTGTCTGCTCTAATAATAAATATCTAGCTACGATTTGGTATGGACGATATTATATCGTGAGGGCTATAGTTCAACTCAGCCAAGGTAGTGTATCTTTCTTTATAATGAGAAGGATGATGTTCATGCTTCGTTGAGTCCTGCGAATGATCCTTCCCCTTTTCTGATTCCGCCACTGGAGGGGCTCAATTTTCTCATAGTCTTGGGCCGTAGATCAAAGGTCATCATCAAGGAAGTCTTTAAGCATCATAGTCTGATCCTGGGAAAAGTTATGGAAGTCACCTGAGATCAGCAACCATATTGAGTTCGACGGGATGTAACACTTTAGAAGCAGCTTATCTCTAGGGAAAAGGATGTAGGGATGTGTCATAGCAGGAAATAAGCATGGCCAAATAATTCATGTCTCTATTATCTCTTAGACAGCCATTTTATCTTCAACCTTTTGAGGTTATAGGAAGTAATCTGACCAAGTAATAATTGGTAGAAGTTTTGGCTTGTTCAGCATAGGGCGGTCAGACTGCTTCAGAGGAGGTAATCGGCTAAGTTTGGTGGAGACGCCCAAAATTTCATCAAGCTGTGGGATAGGGTTCTTATCTTCAATCTCATGAAATCATTAAATTTGAATTGGGAAACCATTGGATTTTTCTTTTGGTACCCCTTCCAAGTGTTGAGTTGTGGTTGTAGTCGCTGGGTTCTTTTGTAGAATCGCCTGCCTTCCTTTTCTGAAAAATTTCATAGTTAGCTTCAAAAAATTCTAGAAAATATCTCCAATCATGGACAACTAATCAATGGCAAGCACTATATCAAAACCATCAAGAGGGAGGAGGAAAAAATCAATGACTATGTCTTGCTCCTGTAGGATCAGTTTTACCTACGGGCACTTCTGGTTGCACTTCAAAATTTGGCCATTAGCTACCTTGACTTTGAAACCATTGTAATCTTCTTTTTGGAGTATTAAGTGGGTAGCAACCTTACTACTCATGAAGTTGTGTGTGCTCCTGGTATCAATGAGGATGATGACGGACTACTGCTCGAGAAATCCTTCGATCTTCAATTTTTGTAGGTTGGTGTAGCCGGCTAAGGTAGGGACCATGTGGGTGGCTGGTTGTGGTGTATCCTTCTCCTTAGGCTCGAGAGTCATATCTTCAAGTTTGAGTTCTTTACTATGAGAAATCATCAGCGGTGTCTCCTTTTTACATTTATGTTCTAGGCTCCACAGTTTATCACAACACCCACATAGGCCCTTTGTCGATCTGTCATTAAGATCTTCTCTTGTTAATTACTATGGCTGAGGGGTCGGTTGATAGTAGGAGGAGGTGAAAGCTTTGGTGCCACTAGTCGGGGAGTAACTCTAGTCTTCCGAGCTTCATAGTTTAATCGCTCCTCTTGATGTTGTGAAAAGGATATGGCTACCTTAAGTGTGTACGACGGTCACGCTTTAACTTCTTCTTGAATCTCCAGCTTCAAGCTCTCAATAAAAGTCCTTAATATTTATTTTTCAGACTAATCATAAGTTTGATTATATAATCTTTCAAACCTGGTTTGGTACTCTTGGATGGTGGAGGTTCGATGGATCATCGCTAGTTCTTTGCTAAGTTTTTTTTACAATCCAAATTTGCACCACATTATGATCTTATTGGGCTTGGTGATCAGCCCAATCTAAACTCTTCAAAGAGAGAGCATAACTTAACATCCATACGTATCTCAAGAGCCTCCAATTTGGTTTCAAATAAGCCCACTGATGTCATGATCTAAGGATCTCCAACCTATCGAATCAAACCGATTAAGGAGTATAGCTGCAATCTTCAGGTTGAAGGCAACAATGGCAGTGATGTCGGGGCTGTGGTGGTGAAGTCTCTAAGTGAAGGATGGCAGCCAAGGGTAGCAGCAATGATGGAGGAAGAAAATGACAGTAGTAATGTCGGTTGCGGTCGTTCGGTGATGCTGTAATGTCATTGAGGCTGCGATTTTTCAGGTGGCTAGTACTTATTGAAAGATGGCAGCCAAGAGATTTGAGTCGGAAGGCAGTAGTGATGGCAAAGAAAGAAGATGGTAGTAGCAACGTCGGCTACGACTTGGTGTGACTTCGTGGTTGCAGGTGGCGTCGGTTGCAGCAAGGGTGCGGCTGCAATAGAAGGAAGATGGGGCAATAATGTACACGATTATCGTAGAGGAGGGCAGTAACAGTATAGAGTGAGAGATGGTTACCGTTGTGTTTAATTTGTTGCTGACCACAATCAAGATTGTTGGCAGTGAACGATTATTACATGATGTGATGTAAACAGACTATAGCGAAAGATCGCTACTGGTAGTTTTTTATCGCAAGGATCACTACTAGCTGTGATCAAGGAGGATGACAACAAGAGACAGTTGTTGGCAGCATTGGGCAGCGAAAGATGCATGTTGTAGTTGAAGGGATAAGGGAGATTAGGCAGCTGAAAGGTTAGTAGACCGAAGGCTTCGGTTTTTGGGTGCGGTTTGTGGCTATTTTGGGTGTGATTTGGGGCTATAGTTTTCTAGAGTTTAGACTACAAATTGATATGGTTTTAGGGCTGTGATAGTAGTATATGAAGGTTAGGGAAATGGATTTTATATCTGAGATAGATGGCAGCAAAGGTAGGTGTATCGGTAAGGAAAGTTGGCTGAAAAGATAAGTGGATCGATAAGGAAGTAGACTACAGTTAGGGCTGATTGGGATGGCTATTTGGCTATGGTTTTGTTAGGGTTTTTTGGGGAGTAATAGTAGTAATTGAAGATAAGATAGGGAGTCCCAAATCTATAAAAGATAGCAGCGAGATCCGATAAAATTTTGATGAAAGATCGCTGCGGTATACGCTATACTACCAAACATAATTCCCATCGAAGAAGCAGCAGTTTCTCGACATTAATTTCAGTAAAATTCTGATAAATTTATGGAGAATTTCAATATCAGAATCTTAGTTTAGATGGTGATAGTAGTAGTAATGTGGATCAAGAAATTTTCAGCAGTTGAACAGTAGAAAAATTGTTGCAAACAAGATCACAGAATTCTTATTGTAAAATTTTAATACTGCATGATGAAGGATTGCAACACTATAAGTCTAGATCCAAAAGGAGTTTTTTTTAGAGATTAATATTAAATGAAATCTAAGATGATCTATGAATTTGTGTAAAAATTTCAGCCAAAAAGGATGAACAAAAGTTTGGTATCAAGATGCCAATATGCGGAGGGCAGATTCTTTGTCATAAAAATTCCAACACTACGTGATAATGAAAGAAGGCACAATAAAACTGGTTCTAGAAGGAATTTATTTTAGAAATTAATCTCAGATGAAAGCTGAGTTAATTTATAGAATTGTACGAAAATTTCAACCAAAATGGAGAAGAAATAACCTGGTTTCAAAAGGAAAATAAGCGATTGAAAATTTTTATAGTGTTTCGCCTTCTCAACAACGATGATGTTTGCGAATGAAATTTGGAGAAATTCTAAAAACATGTAAGGTAAAGGATCTTACAGTATTGAGAAAGTGTGGTGATAAAAATATACCAGATCTCCAAGTCAAATGTAGGGGGCGGCAGCAGATAGATGGATCTGTGGCTTGGTGGGGGACGGTGGACGGAGGCGACGTCAAAAGCAATTATGGGAATTGCGTGGAAGATGGAGACATGGATGATGGCTACAAGGCAACAGGAATGTAGCTCTGATACCAAATGATAAAACCCCAGAAGGAGCTCTATAGATTTTGACCCTTGAGGGGGATCAACCCTTGGAACGCTATAGGGGTTCCTCCCTCCTAGACTTGGCACAAGGCTAAAATAAAGTTAATAATTGCTTGATAAAAAGAGGTGGAGGCTACATGCTTATATAGGGCTCCAAACCCTAGCCCTAGGGGTTACTTACCTAACTAAAATTACCTTTTTACCCCTTCTATAGCCTACCTGCCTTAGAGGGAATAGGTGGCAGCTAGGTTGGCTCTATAGCCGACCTAAGCAAGGGAAAACCCTGGCCGACCAGCCCAGTAAAAGGGGTGGCGGCTACTAAACCCTAAGGCCCCAATCTAAGCCCTAACCATACTTTTTATATGATAGAAGTGATTAGGTGGGTGATATGACTCCAATAGGATTGAGTCCTAATCATCTTAGTACTAGTCAATAAAAACTGTTATATTATAATAAACTCACTCTTGTCTTGTAAAGGAGTATGGCTAGGGTTTAGATTAGCCCTTAGGGCTTAGTAGTCATCGCCCTCCTTACTAGGTTGGTAGGCTAGGGTTTCCCCCTTTTAGGTATAGAGCCAACTTAGCCGCCCCCTATTCCTATTGGGGTAGGTCGGCTATAAGAGGGACAAAGAGATAATTTTACTTACACAAGTATCCCCTTAGGCTAGGGTTTTGATCCTTATTTAAAGATGTAGTCGTCCCCCTCTTGAATCAAGTAATCATCTATTTTATTTCAGCCTTGTGCCGAGTCTAAGAGGGAGAAACCCCTACAGCATTCCAAGGGTTGATCCCCTTAAGGGTCAAAATCTATAGAGCTCCTTTTAGAGTTCTATCATCTAGTATTAAAATGACATTCATACTGCCCAGTAGTCATCTTATCTGCCTCCACCTTCTAAAGCAATTTTCATAATTGCTTTTGACATCACCTCCATCCACCATAGCCCACCAAGCCGCAGATCCATCTATCTACTGTTGCCCCTTGTGTGATCTATAAATATAGTATATTTTTATCATCCATGCCTTTTTAGTACTACAAGATTCCTTATTTTACATGTTGAAGATTTTTCTCAAATTTTATCCACTGTAAATTTCATTCATCGAAAACATTATCGTTGTTGCGAAGATGAAACACTACATAAATTCTTAGCCATATTTTTTCCTCTCGAAACCGATTTATTTCTTTTTCTTTCTGGCCAAAATTTTACACAATTCTAAGTATCAACTTGGCTTTCATCTTGGATTGATTTCTGGAAAAAAAATCCTTTTAGAACCCATTTTTTTGTGCAATATTTCACCATCACGTAGTGTTGCAATTTTACGATGAAGGATCTGCCTTTCGTCTTTTGCCCTATTTTCGTACTGTTACGTTACTAAAGTTTAGTCAAACTTCTTACTGGTATTAACAACATCTGAACCAAAGGTTTTTGCATAATTTTCTTAAACTTTCCTTTGGAATTTACATTGAGAAGTCATTATTTCTCTGACATAAAATCTGTTCGGTAGGACAGCACATTACAACACTTTTGTCGCTAAATTATATCAAATTTGAGTGCTATTTTTTGTGAGATTTTTGACTCACTTTTCTTCATCTCAAAACCCTACCATCTTCATTAAAAACCTATCAAAATCTTACCTAAATTGAACCCAAATAGCCACCCAAATTAGCCCTAAATCATAGCCTACTCCCATCTAAACCGATTCACCTTCCAACCGACCACCGCCTTCTCCAAAATTCTGATGCCACTAACTCGATAATAGAAAAAAAGACCTTAATATTACAGATCTAGATATGTATACTATAGTATCAGAGGAGGCTATTGATACAAAGCTTGAAGCCTTTGAAAACGTATAGAAGAGAAGATGCGATCCATTTTCACCGAATTCAGCATTGGCCGACCATCGAGCCCGAGGAAATCATAGCAAGGAGAAACTTCAGATTGGTGAGATGATCCTCAAGAATGTGGCCACATCATCTCTGATCCCAACAATCCATGCATGAAGGTTGACTTCCCTAGGTGGGAAGAAGGAGACCCGATTGGGTGGATCTCGCTTGCGGAGCGCTATTTTCATTCTACTGAACCGTCGATGCCACACGAGTGGAGATTGCTGCCATCCACCTTGAGGGAGATGCTATTCAGTGGTTTAATTGGTTTGAGTACACCCATGGAGGACTCTCTTGGCAGCGATTTAAGGAAGGACTACTGAATCGTTTCGGACCAACAGATTTTGACAACATCGATGGACAATTGGCAAAGATTCATTAAACCTCTACAATACAATAATACCAAACAAGGTTTGAATGTTTATCTAACCAAACTATAGATTAGTCTGAGAAATAACTTTTAGGGACTTTCATCGAGGGCCTAAAGCTGGAGATTTTGGGAGAAGTAAAGGCACGACAATCGTACATTCTTATGGTGGCGATTTCCTTTGTGTGTATGCAAGAAGAATAATTAAACTAAGAGGCACGAAGGACAAGGTTCACTCTCTGACTAGCCATAATGAGGCCTACAGGCCCCTCTACTACCATCTGAGGCCCCGCACCAAAAAAATTGATAAGGGATGAGCTTCATAAATGATCGGCCAAAGGATTGTGTTGGCACTATGATGAACCGTAGAGCCGAGAACATTATTGCAAGAAGGGTCAGCTCCTTGTGATTGAACTAGTGGAGGATGAGGACAATGAACCATTTGAAAAAGCCCTTAAACTTGAAGAAGAAACCATGAAGGAAGAGCCCCAAACGGCCAACTACGTAGTGCATGTATTAGTCGGCTAATCCAACCCGCAGACGATGAAAGTTGGAGGACTTCTAAAACAACAACTCATCACCGTTCTCATCAACATGGGCAGCACAAATAACTTCCTCAACAGTAAGGTTACTACACGTTTGGCACTTCAAATTGAAGGTTGCAACAAATTTGACGTAAAGGTCGCCGACAGCAGAATCCTCAATTGTGACCAACGGTGCTTGCGAGTGAAACTACTCCTCTGAGACCAAGAAGTGGTAGCTGAATGCTTCCTCCTATCCATCGATGATTATAAAGTCATACTTAGGATTGAATGGCTTATAATGTTAGGTGATATCTCCTGAAATATTTCTAAATTAATCATAAAATTTATTGCAAAGGGAGATAGGTCATATTATGAGGCAAGCACAGAAGCCATATTTCTACAGTTTCGTCACAATGAATAGAGAAAGTTTTGCATAAAGCACATGGTGGATTCTTAATACATATCTAGCAGCCATCTATGGGGGAGAACATACAAAACTTAAATCCTAAGCTTGCCCTTTTGCTGGATGAATTCGTGAATGTTTTCTCAGAGTCGCGCGGGTTGCCCCCTAACCGACCGCATGGCCACCGCATTCCTATTTTTCCAGGCAAACCTCTAGCAAATTTGTGATGTACCACTATTCTCACTTGTAGAAGGACGAGATCGAGAATATTGTTAAAGAGATGCTTAACACCTGGGTGATTCGATCGAGTTGCAACCCTTACTCCTCACCGGTGTTGCTAGTGTACAAGAAGGATGGTACATGGCAGATATGTGTTGACTACCAGGTTCTAAACACTATCACTATTAAGGACAAATATCCTATTCCAGTTGTAGATGAACTTTTGGATGAATTAAAAGGAGTCTGAGTCTTCACTAAATTGGATCTCTGATCCGGATACAATCAGATTCAGGTATGCACTAAAGACATTCTGAAAATTATATTCCGCATGCATAACAGCCACTATGAGTTTTTGATAATGCCCTTCGGACTTACAAATGCTCCTTCTACCTTTCAAAGATTGATGAATGACATCTTCCGAATGTTTCTATGTAAGTTCGTATTGGTATTCTTTGATAATATTCTTATTTATAGCCCTACGCTTGATATACATTTTGAGCACTTACGAACTGTTTTATCATTCTTCGAGAGAATACTCTTTATATTAAATAGTCAAAGTGCAGCTTCTTATAGCATAAAGTGGAGTATCTAGGGCACATTATATCAGAGGATGGAGTGGTAATAGACCCGACAAATGTTGAGGCAATGCAAGGATGGCTGAGACCTATAAACGTAAAATCACTATGTGGCTTCCTTGGACTCACGGGCTACTACCAAAAGTTCATGAAAGATTGTAGCAAGATCAGTGCCCCACTCACATCCCTACTCAAGGACTTATTTTTATGGTCAGACCAAGCCTCCGCAGCCTTTGAAAGACTCAAGGCCACCATGACGATGACATTGGTCCTACCGCTACCCAATTTCAACCGAACTTTCGTAATTGAGGTCGAGCGTCTGGAGTTGGAATTGGGGCTATTCTAATGTAAGATTGCCAACCCCTTGCCTACACCAGCAAAGCTTTATCTCTCTCACATCTTAAAATATTCGTGTATGATAAAGAAATACTTGCTATTATACATGCAGTTACGAAGGAGACCCTACTTGATCGGCCAGTGCTTCCAGATTAAGACCAACCACCGAAGCCTTTAATATTTCTTGGAGCAAAAAATATCCTTCCTAGAGCAGCAACAATGGGTAACTAAACTCTTTGGCTTTGATTATGAAATTACTTACCGAAAAGAAAAAGAGAATATTGTTACAGATGCCCTATCTCGGCTACCGGGACAAGCCGAAATTTCAGCCATCTCCCTTCCCTCCACCAACTTCCTCGACAATATTAGGAAGGAATGAAAGAATGATACAGAAGCTCGAGCCATCATAGAAAAATTAGAGAAGGACCCGGGGTCCATGGGTTACTACTCGTGAGATTCGAAGGAATTACACTACAAAGACCGAATTGTTATTGTTCCTTCTTCCTCTTGCATTCAAATTATTTTGCATGAGATGCATTCTTCACCCTCAGCAGGGCACTCCGGATTTCTGAGGACTTACAAAAGGGTGAAGCCAAACTTTTTTTGGAAAGGCATGAAAAAATTAATTTATGATTATGTATCCAAATGTGATGTATGTCAGCAGCAAAAAGGCGAAACAGTGGCAAGTCCGGGGAAACTACAACCACTACCCATACCGGACTAAGCATAGACTGACATTTCTATGGACTTCATTGAGGGGCTACCACTATCCCAAGGTAAAAGCATGATCTTTGTGGTGGTAGATCGCCTAACCAAGTATGCTCACTTTTGTACTGTGAAACATCCCTATACTGTTGCTAGTATTGCTCAACTTTTTTATGGAACATATAGTAAAACTGCATGGGATGCTAAGGTCGATTGTGAGCAACCATGACAGGGTATTTACAGGTAAATTTTGGATAGAGCTCTTTCATCTACAAGGCACCTAGTTGAAGATGAGCATAGCCTATCATCCCCAGACAAACGATCAAACAGAAGTGGTGAACAGATGCCTCGAGACATACCTACAGTGCTTCACCAGTATCGACCTAAAGAGTGGACAAGGTGGCTTCCTTGGGCTGAATGGTGGTACAACATGACATTTCATTCATCAACTAAATGTACCCCTTATGAGGCATTATATGGTGGACCAGCTCCTATAATACTCAGATATGTGCTTGGTTCAGCCAAAGTAGATCAGATTGACCAAAATTTAATTAATAGGGACAAACTGCTATAACTGCTAAAAGATAACTTGAATGCTTCTCAAGCTCGCATGAAGCAACAAGCAGACAACCATCAGAGTGAGCGAGAATTTGCAGTTGGAGATTGGGTCTACCTTCGGCTCCAGCCATACAAGCAGCTATTAATTAACGCAAGAGCATCAATAAAGCTGTCTCCATAATTTTATGGATCATACTATATCCTAAAGTGTATTGGGGCCATGGTATACAAATTAAAGCTTCCAGATGATGCTAAGATACATCCCGTCTTCTATGTATCCTTATTAAAGCTAAAGTTGGGAGAATATAACAAGACCCAGACTCAACTATCAAGCACCACTAATGATAGCAAAATCAAAGCCCAAATTGAAGCTATACCTGGTCAGAGGATTATGATACACTGACGACGCCCTTCAACCAAAGTACTTATAAAATGGACTAACTTACCATTCGAAGATGCAACATGGGAGTACTAGTCAATAAAAACCCTATTAGATTATAATAAAGCACTCTTATCTTATAAAGGAGTATGGCTATGATTTGAATTAGCCCTTAGGGCTTAGTAGTCGCCGCCCCGCTTACTGGGTTGGTAGGCTAGGGTTTTCCCCTCTTAGGTTGGCTATAGAGCCAACTTACCCACCCCTTGTTCCTATTAAGGCAAGTCGGCTATAGGAGGGGCAAAGGGATAATTTTATTTAGGCAAGCACCCCCTTATGCTAGGGTTTTGATCCCTATTTAAAGATGTAGCCGCCCCCCTCTTGAATCAAGCAATCATCTATTTTATTTCAGTGAGGAACCCCTACAACGTTCTAAGGGTTGATCCCCCTCAAGAGTCAAAATCTATAGAGCTCCTTCTGGGGTTTTATTAGTGAAGTTTTATTACAATCTCATAAGGTTTTATTGACTACTTCTAGGGAGATTATGACTCAACCCTGCTGGAGTCCTATCACACTCTTAGACCAACAACATATAAACATCCAGTGCCCCCTATCCCTAGCCATCCTTTGTTGCCAAAGAAAATGATGAAAGGAGAACTACGTGACAGATCGGTGAAGGACCTTTGTTACAATGAACCATGGAGCCACAATCATCGCTATAAAAAGGGATGTCTCCTACTGACTAAACCCATAGAAGATATGGAGGAGGAGGTCGAGGAGTATAAATAAGAGGTCACGAATGAAGAACAGTAGTCGATCAATTGTACGATGCATGCTCTTGCCGGCTATGCAAACCCCAGATGATGAAAGGAGGACTACTTAAGTAGCAACCAATCACCATCCTCATTATTACCGGGAGCACCAATAATTTTATGAATAGAAAGGTTGCTGCTCGGATGGCCCTATATATCAAGGATTATATCAGGTTTGATGTTAAGGTCACCGATGGCCAAATTTTGAAGTGCGACCAAAGATACCCGCGGGTGAAATTATTGCTGCAGGACCACGAGATACTTGCTGATTTCTTCCACCTTCTTCTTGATGATTATGAGGCCATGCTTGACAACAAATGGCTAACTATGCTAGGTGATGTTCCTTGAAACTGTTCTAAATTTATCATGAAATTTTTCATCCATGAGGAACAGGGGATCCTACGCAGGAAACGTAGGAGTGACGTAATGACAATTTGCATGCAGCAAATAGAGAAAGTTTTGAACAAAGTGAACAACGGCTTCCTGATGCAACTTCAACAGCATTCTATAGGGGAGCCAACAAAAATTGAAGACCCAAACCCTCTCCAATCACTTGCTAAATTTTCAGACATTTTCGTCGACCCATGCAACCTACTTTCTACCCACCAGCATGACCACCTAATTCTGATTCCCTCGGGAAAACTAGCAATAAACACTTGGCTATGTCATTATCCTCATCTCTAGAAAGCTAAAATAGAGAGGATTGAAGAAGAGATGCTTGAAATAGGGGTCATCCGGCCAAGTTACAGCCCCCTACTCTTCGCCGGTGCTAGCTTTACCCAACCTCGATAAAGTGTTTGTGAATGATGCATCAGGAGCTAGAATTTGTGTTATCCACATGCAAGATGGCCAACCCCTAATATGCACCGAGACTCTCCCTATACTTCACACGATGCTTATTATCTGTAAAAGGGTACTAATTGCTACTGAATTTAAAATTTGGTATGATACAGGTCAATAGCAACGAAGAGAGATAAAAACAGGCTTGGTAAAATTATTGCTCCTATCCATCTCAGACTTAGAACGGGCTCACACTACTAGGGACCTTATCAAAGGGCAGCCATTATTCTAAAAGAAGACTTGGTTAATATTAAAGAACAACCAAGTGGCAGCGCATGCAAGAAAGAAACAGTCTCCCGATAAATATCCAAGCAGAAGAAAGTTTGCTATTGAACATCGAGTTTCCCTTCATCTCCAACCCTACCAGTAGGAAATTCGAGCCTTAAGGAAGTGGTCCCCCTCTTACTTTAACCTTTGCAAAGTTAGAGATTACAATAGAGCCGTAATTTATGGATCAGATCGGTGCACCAAAATATAATTGATCCTCCAAGTATCTTATTGTAAATGAAAGTTTAGAGAGGACGACTCAACCTAGATCCATCCACCTGACATCCCGACTGATGAGGAGGTTAAAGTTCAGCTAATGATCATATGGGATCGTAGGATCGTGATGCACCACCATATAGATACTACTACCCCTGATGGATAGATAAAGACAATACTCGATCGTCATACCATGGTGCGCCTACCATAGAAACCACGAGGAAGCTTCAAGTAGAATTGCAAACTAGGACCCAAAGATCATAGAGCCTCAACCTTGAGAACAAGGCTGATTTGAAGATGGCGGGTCTGTTAGGACCCCAGCTAAGTTGGGTCATAATCGATTGAGTCGAGTCCTTAGATTGGGCCTTGTTGGCCAACTTATACCTAACATTAGGTCGGCTAGGAGAAGATTTGAGTATGTTATAATAAATCAGCCTAAATCCTAGTATGGTTAGAATTCGACTGAACTGAAGTCTGATTAGGCCACCACCCCTAGTAAAGAAGTGGTTGGCTAGGGTTAAGGAGGAGTCCCTATGGGTTGGCAGTCTCTTACCCACCTCCTCCTCTTAAGAGAGACCGACTAAGGCAAGAAGGGGAGAGTTCCACTTAGCTTGGACTCTCTCTAGGATAGAATAAGAATAAAATTAGGAGTTGAAGACACCTATAGCCACCAACCACATTGTGGTTAGGAGTTGAGGGGAAGAGGAGTCTTGGTTTAGTATGTGTCTTGGTTTACTTGGAGTAGAAGTTGATTAGAAGTTGGAGTTTGTTGGAGTAGGAGTCCTATTATGAGTTAGGGTTTAGAAGCCCTATAAATAACTTGTATTCTCCCCTCTTTTCATCATCAATAGATCAATTATTTTTCAGCCTTTGTGTAGAAACCAATCAGAGAGGAACCCTTATAGAGTTCCAAGGAGGCCGATCCCCTATAAAGATCACCCCAAGCTTAGAATTTGTAAGAGTTCTAACACATTGCCCCGCGGGTAGGCCCCTACAAGGGTGACACCTACCCGTAGAGGTGGTGTTAGCCCGTAGGGGCGACGCCCGTCTGCCCATAGGGCCGACACTCACCCGTACGAGTGGCCGCCCATAGGCAAGGTGCCGGCGATAGTGACCCATTAGAAGGGGGTAGAAGGTTAGGGTTTTTCTTAACAAAAGGATATTTCTGCCTTTGAGAATTTAAGAAATTCTTAGTTTTGTCCTTTTTTTCAGAATTTCAAAAATACCCTTAATAATTCTAAAAATTTCTTATATGTCTCGAATTCTAGAAAAATAATTAATTAAATATTTTAATTAATTATTATTTATCTAGTAATCCTACATGATGATGTGTGTACATATGATGTATGATATGGATGGATGATCATGGACTATGTGTTGTGATGTGTATAAATGTGATTATTATAATCATTGGGCCTGTAAGCCTTCGTTTTTCTCATTTATTATCAGGCCTACATACTTGTGATTATGATGTAATTGCACGAAGATATTAGAAATGATTGTAGAAACAAAAAGGCATACTTGTTATTGAGGTTTAGCATCTATTTATATAGTGATGAAAGGCAGATTTCCCTCAACTGATGAACGAGATCATCTCGTTCAGTTCGGGAAATCTACTCATCTAACATGCCCCCGCAAGATCAAGCTCCTGTCAAGGACGCTGATCTTAGATTGATGGAAGAAAAATAGTTTACGAGCCAGAGACTTCGTGAGGGAGTCGGCCAGTTGGTCAGCTGTGTGGACATGAGAGACTCGGAGCTACTTGATCTCAGACAAAGTGAAAGTCAATAGCAACGTGCTTCATGCGGGAGTGAAAAACCGGATTTGCACAAAGGTAAGTGGCCCCGATGTTATCACAATAAATAACAGGCATATAAACATAGTAAATTTAAAGTTCCTAAAGCAAGTGGCTAATCCAATTGAGTTCAGCAGCAGTGGCAGCAACAGCCGTCGATATTCAGCCTCGATAGTAGATCTGGCAATCGTCTTTTGCTTTTTAGAACTCCAGCTTATCGGATTAGCACTAAGAAAAATAATATACCTTGATGTAGAGGTTCTATCATCAACGTTACTGGCCCAATCCGCATCAGCAAAGGTATAAAGCTGAGAGAGAGAATGTTTGCGAAGAAAAATGCCATGGTCAATAGTCCCCTTAAGATCACGCAGAATGCATTTGACAGTAGTCCAGTGCAAAGCAGATGATTGATGCATAAATTGGGATAATTTATTAACCAGAAAGGAGATATCGGGATAAGTGAGTGCTAAATATTGTAAGGAGCCAACTACCTGTTGATATTGAGTAGGATCGGTAGTAGGACTACCATCACAGAGTTTCAACGATGCAACTTGGAGATAGAGGAGTGGAGACTGTTTTAGCATCTTACATGTTTGTCTTCAACAGTAAATCATGAATATACTTTTGTTGTGACCAAGTTTAGTATACCACGCTTGTAGAGCTTAACGAAGTCTATAAATTGCCTTTTTAAGTTTACAAACATGCCGCGGATATTAAGGATGTATAAAGCCTGGAGGTTGTTCCATAAAGACATCTTCAGTGCGGGTCCCTTATAAAAAGGTACTGTTAACATCTAATTGATGTAAGCACCAGTCTTTTAATATTGCCAGACTTAGAAGAAGTCGAATGGTAGTAGGTTTGACAACAGGACTAAATGTCTCAGTATAGTTAATGCCAGGTCGTTGATGAAATCCTTTGGCCACAAGTCGTGCCTTATAGCGAGCAATTGAACCATCGGGATTCTGCTTAATTCGGAAAACCCACTTGCACTCGATAATGTTTGTGTTAAGAGAGGAGAGGTGAGAGTCCAAGTAGCATTGTGAAGAAGCGTATCATATTCCTCACACATGGCTTTTCGCCAATGGGGATATTTCTAGGCCTAAGAGAAGGAAGTTGGTTCAATAGAGTCGAAAGAGGGTTTGGTGCTAGCATGCAAATCGAGAATTTGATAAGGTTTAAAGATACCACACCTGGAACGAGTTTCCATAGGATGCTACGAGGGAACAGTAGGACCAGGGGGTAAGGGTTGTAGGTCAGTACTGGTTGAGGCAGATGGAGGGACAATAGAAGTATCCGGGCGAGGTGAGGACAAAGACATTGGTGGGGAGGAACCAGAGGAGAGGAGGTAGAGGGAAACTATGGAACATAAGTAACAAGAGAGTGTGGATCTAAAGAAGACAAAATGGAAGAGGAAGATTATTCATAGAGATCCAATGGAACGACAAATTATCAATGATCCCGAAAGGGAAAGACAGACTCCACAAAAGTAACATGTCTAGAAACAAAGACTTTAGCAGAGTGAGGGTCATAACATCGATAGGTGTTATATTCAAGAGAGTACCCTATAAAAACACAAGGTCGAGATCGAGGTTGCATTTTATTAGAATTATAGGAACGTAACCATGGATAACATAAACAACCAAAAACCTTTAAGGTTTGTAGGTTGGGGTGTTTTTGAAATAGTCTTTTCAAATGGTGAATGATATTGTAGGAGAGGAGTGGGCAAGCGATTAATAAGATAAACAGCAGTTTGAAAAGAGACGGACCAAAAGGTAGAAGGCATGGAAGCCTCATAGAGCAATGTGATACCAGTCTCAACAATATGACGATGCTTGCGCTCAGTAGAGCCAATCAGTTGAGGGGTATATGGTGGGAACTTGAGATGTTGAATACCAGAGGTAGTGAGATAAGATGCAAGGGCTAGATATTTACTGCCACCATCAGAATAGACAGTTTTAATAGTAGTTTAAAAATAATTCTTGACAAAGTTCTTGAAGTTAGAGAAGACAACAGTAACCTCTGATTTTTTATGGAGAGGATATAACCATGTGTACTTTGTAAAATAGTCTACAAAACAATATAGAATCTAAACTTGTCAAAAGAGACAACTAATGTAGGACCCCAGACATCAGTATAAATAACCTCAAATGGTTTAGAACAGAAAACAAAAGATGTACCAAATGGTAACTGATAACTCTTATTACTAGTACAAGCATCACAGTAAGTAATAGCAGTATCGGATTTAGAGACAGGAATAGAGTAGCGAGAAAGTAAATTTTGTTGAACAAGAGGTGAGGGATAACCAAGACACTGATGCCACATGTCGATTGGAGCAACTGTAGAGGCGTTAGCAGTAGGCTAAGTGAGATACAAGGTGGACGGTCATTCATAGATGTTGTCTTTATTTGGACTGCAACCAATGATGCCCCCATACTCAAGTCCTTGACAAGAAAATAATCATGAAAGAATTCAATAGAAGCATGATTTTGTTGACAGAACTGAGAGACAGAGATGAGATTTCTTTTAATGTGCGGTGCACACAAAACATTATCGAGTGAAAAAGAAGTAGCATGTGAAGTAAGCTTCATTGAACCAAAATGAGTAATAGGAATTCTATTACCATCACCGATGACAATATCTTTATTTCTGCCATAGTTGTTGTGGAGCGGCAGGTTCTGGAGATCAAAAGTAATATGGTGGGAAGCACCATAATCCACAATCCAATTAGATTGACTGTTAGAGGGAGTCGTCATGACATTTGCCTGGGGCCAGGCTGACTGAGGTGGAAGGCGAGGTCAAGACTGACAAACCTTTGCTGAGTGACTGAATTTATCACATAATTGGCAGACAACAGGTTGCTGAAGCACGGAAGGAGGACAATGTAGCTGACAGGCAGTGTTCTTTATCCACTTGATTCATTAATCTATCGTCAATTTATATAGGTGAAGATAGGAGGATTTCCCTTAACTAACCTACATTATTTCCTCATTCAGTTGAGAAAATCATATCTAAATCCTAATTTAATCTTATTTAAATTATATCTAAATCCTAACTTAATCTTATCTTCTATCATGCCCCCGCAAGATCGAGCTCTTGTAAGGACGTTGATCTTGAACTAAGGATGTTGATCTTGAACCGATGACAATGAATCTAAAGAAAAGAGTAGACGATTCTGCTGGAGCCAAATTCGACAATCTGATTAGATCGAACTATCATGCCCCTGTAAGATCAAGCTCCTACGAAGGACGCGGATCTTGACCCGATGTCAAGGAGACTACTGTGTTGTCAGCTGCGGTGAAGGTCTAACGACGATTGACTTCGGCGAAGGAGATGTTGCTACAGCTAGGGTGATCAGTAGATTTGAAGGGCAGCGAGAGAAGTGCTACGGTCGTAAATTTGTTGTTGTTTGACAGTGAGAAAGAACTTGCTATTGATGGGGTAGGGAAGGCATTGCTTGTTGGAGCTAATGCAACAGTGGTGGTGCACAAGGAAGATGGCCTCATGTAAAAGGATGCCTCAGTAGAGGAATTGAGAAAGCTAACAGGTCCAACAGAGGAAGAGAAAGCCGATGCACTAGAAGTCCAATGGAGGAAGAGAAAGCTGATACACTAGAAGTTTCCAGTTTCGATGTCAACAAGAGACTACCGTTTGACAGCAAGAAGTGATAGATCTAAGGAGAGGGCAGTAGTTGTGGCCAACGAGGGCTGCGGTTGCAGCTGCAATTGTTGGAGTAGGGGGACAGTGAGCAGAGTAACCGCCGAAGGAGAAGATGAGGAAGCCGTTGTAGTGAAGGTGTGCTTCCCTTTCTCCCCTAACTTTAAGACCACAATGTTGCGATCCCATCTTTGGAGGTGTCGAGATGATGCAGAGAGGGATCTGCACCGAAGAGGAGAACCGACCGAGTTGTTGCTGTGACGGTAGCAGCAATGAGCGAACGGTGAGCCGATGGTAGGCAACAATAAGGCTAATAGTGTCACTGATGCCAGCGATAGCAGAGCAAGTGCCGGTGAGGTTGAGCAAGAGGGCTGCCAGACCAGCGACATGGACGTCAATTATAGAATAGGACCCAAATCTTCAGATCCTCGAATGAAAACGGCGCTGGTGATGGGTGTGACAGCGATGCTCTATTTTTTTGTCGGGAAGCAGGTATCACGGCTTTATAGAAGAGGAGTCGACTGACGGTTATGGCTTCACAATAAGGCAGTCAACGGGGTGGGGATTTGCTGTCATTTGACAGTGAGAAGGAACTTGTTATGCCCTCTCTACAAAGCACCGAGAGACGATGGCAGTGGCCCTTACAAGTGTTCTTGGCAGAGAGAACAAAGGTTGGAGGAGGGACAATGATGGCGAGCGGGTGTAGAAGCCGTCATCTACTGCAGATGGGGTAGGGAAAGTGTCACTACTCGTTGGTTTTAACGTTGAAGAAAAGATGTCATTTGATAGTAAAAAGAGATATAAACTGTCGTTAGACAGTGGATAAAAATCTCTCTTATAGAGAGAGAGGCTCTGATACTATGTTGGAAATAGGAAGAAGTAATGAAATGCCCAATTGATACATTAATTCATCATCAATTTATATAGGTGAAGATAGGAGGATTTCCCTCAACTAACCTACATGATTTCCTCATTCAGTTGGGAAAATCATATCTAAATCCTAATTTAATCTTATTTAAATGATATCTAAATCCTAACTTAATCCTATCTTCTATCATGCCCCCGCAAGATCGAGCTCTGTAAGGACGTCGATCTTAAACTAAGGATGCTGATCTTGAACCGATGACAATGAATTTGAAGAAAGGAGCAGACGATTCTGCTGGAGCCAAATTCGACAAGTCGATTAGATCGGACTATCATGCCCCCGCAAGATCAAGCTCCTATGAAGGACGCAGATCTTGACCCGATGTCAAGGAGACCGCTGTGTTGTCAACCGTGGTGAAGGTCTGACAGCGGTTGACTTTGACAGAGGAGATGGTGTTATGGCTAGGGTGATCGGTAAATCTGAAGGGTAGTGAGAAAAGTGCTGCGATCGTATATTTACTATCGTTTGACAGCGAGAAAGAACTTATTGCACCCTCTTTGTAGAGCACTGAGAGACGATAAGTGGTGGCCTGTATAGGTACTCTCGGCAAAGAGAACAGAGCAAAAAAGGCTGTAGGAGGGATGGCACCGGCGAGCAGGTGTAGAAGCCGTCATCTGCTGCAGATGGGGTAGGGAAGGTGCCACCACTTGTTAGAGTTGATGCGATAGTGGTGGTGCACAAGGAAGATGGCCTTGTGCAGTAGAATGCCTCAGTAGAGGAATTGAGAAAGCCAACAGGGTCCAACAGAGGAAGAAAAAAGGCAACGCACTAGAAGTCTCCAGCTTCGATGTCGACGAGAGACTATCATTTGACAGCAAGAAGAGATAGATCTGCACTGATGAGGAGAGAGTTACCTTCGGAGTAAAGGAAGCAGAGGGTGTCCGAGAGGGTGGCGGTGGATGATCCCTGGATATCTACGATTTTGTAGCGGAGTTGTCGAAGGACAAATGATGATAGAAGCTATCGTTTGACAGTAAATAAAAAAAAAAAAGGTAATCTCTCTTATAGAGAGAGGCTTTGATACCATGTTAGAAATAATTATAGAAACAAAAAGGCATACTTGTTATTGAGGTTTAGCATCTATTTATACAGTGATGAAAGGCAGATTTCCCTCAACTGATGAACGAGATCATCTCGTTCAGTTAGGAAAATCTGTTCAGCTAATAGAAGAGACGTAGCGAGAGTGTGAAGGTGTTAGTGGGACCCACAATGTGATGACGGGTGATTACGGTGTATGGTGATGCATTGAGGATCCGATGATAATGAGATGGACGATCGCAGAGCATGGAGATGGGTCGATACACACACACATTATATATATATATATATATATATATATATATATATATATATATATATATATATATATATATATATATATATATATATATATATATATATATATATGATGTAGATATATATTAAATATGTATATATGTGACATGACATATTAGGAAATTAAAACAAAACAAAAACCCCTTCAATGATAATATTAAATCTGAAAGCGTGAGGCAATAAAATTAATCATGTTGCCTTCTATTATTATTAGAAGAAATTGAATCGCGTTATAAAAATATCACTCATCAGTGACCTAAGGACGCGATATGCTTGGTCGAGTCCCTTGAGAGCATATTATCAAATCAGACTCATCCTGTAATGATAGTAATGACTTAACTGAACATCATGGTTAGTTGAGAGGTCGAGACCGTGATAGTTCGAAGGATGAACAAGACATGAAGGAATCACAAGGAGTTATGATTGGTAAGAGTTGCCTACCTTTTTGGGCTTAGTTGATTGGTCGAGTCCCTAAGGTTATACTAAAACGTCAATGGTATCCCGATCTGTACTAGAAGTCTGTTGGAGACTTTCATTTCGCATATCGAGGGTGTCGTATGATTCGTTAAAGAAATAATAGACATAGATTAAGATAGAAGTCTGTATCTTCATTAGTTTTCTATAAAATCTGCATATTATTCATTTACGCTACATCTTGTTTATCAAAAATAGGTCGATTACAAACCCTCTATGTGACATACTTGATGTCAACTGTCTCACTAGTCCAAACTACATGGATGGGCTTTATAATTTTGAGAATTGTTCTCACGATGGAAAAAATCGCGTATGTCATTGACATGATTCTACTCAAGAAAGAGAAGTCATTTCTCTATATTGGTGAGATCAAAAAGAAAAGGAAGGTTGATAAATCCCTTAAGAAGGGCAAGGGCACCGGCAATAAGAAAGACCCGACAAAGAATAAAGACGAATATTTTCACTACGATAAAGATAAATATTGAAAGAGGAATAATAAGGATTACCTTAAAAAAAGGCAAAATAAAAGCTCGTAGAAACTTCTGATACATTTATTATCCGTCTCTGTTTATTAGATTATTATGATAATATATATATATATAATGAGTACTTATGATATCTATAATTTTGATGGCCAATGTACATAAAAAGTTGAAAGGTAATTGGAATATACTTAGACCCATGTAATTTGCTACTTGGAACGCCAAGGTCCCGGATCAGCGTAAACCCAATATCGTGTCCCATACAGGACTTGTATTGCAAAGATATAGGATTGTACATGCATATTAAGTGGTTTTTCTTTAAAAAAAAATATTTTTTACTTTTTCCAGAATTTTTTTTTTTCTGAAACCAAAACGTGTACTTAGCACTCGGTACACCTGTCCACGCACTGATCAGTAACTACAATACTAGTGTCCGAAATTATGATCCAAATAGATATTATAAACATACCATCAATAAAATGGATCAACAGATTTAACGAAAGACATCCACACAATTGAATGCTTAAAATTTGAAAAAGTAGTAATCGAGAGAAAACTCTAACAAAAGGGTAAGATTGAATTGCACGTAAATCAGATACTGAAGCAACCAAATCCCGATCCATTTTCTGTCAGTTGACACAAAATTCATATTAGATATTAAAAGGATACCAAATACTGAAACCCTATTTGTTTTAAGTGAAACCAGATATGAATCTACGAGATGATTTTAACATAGGCAAATTTAGATGCCAATGTTAATGAACTAGTTCATATATATATATACCAATTACATTTCTTTGGACTGGAACTTGCAGAAAGAGATGCAGAAGGGGAAGGAAGAACAGGAAAGAGAGATATCATAAAACACAGAGAAAAAGCAAACAAATAATTTCCCCTTTTGTTGATATAGGCAAGTCAAATACTTTTATGCTATATTTGTATAGCCAAAATGTTGGATATTCCGATAGAAAAAGTAGAGATGGAAATAAACCAAATTTTAATCAGCTTGACTGGGATAGAGAAGACATCTGACTCCCTCAACATCGTGGTTGTAGTAACTAGCAAGAAGAAACCCGGCATTTCACAAATGTACTACTCTTCACGTGCACGCAATGAACATAATAATAGTATTCAAAGTTCTGCTTCGGGGAGGCTGTGGAGAAGAGCAGATGCATTACCCTCATCACTCACATCTGTAGCAACCCTCCTGCTAGAATCCTTGTATTTGAAAGATTTGAAGAGAAGGCCCTAATACATAATTGGTAGCGCATATTGGAGCTAACCCAAAACAAACTAGTAGGAATCCTTTCTATGTTCAGCTGCCGAAGGTCCAACAGCAGAAGCATTCACCCGTGTGTTTTGTGAGGTGGTCTCTGAATCAGATGGCTCCTCATGAAGAAATCTTGAAGGAGGAATGACGAATAAATATTTTGAGGACACAAACTTAACTTTTCTTTATATTTCCAAATACTGATGCATTCAAAGAAATTCATCTGGTATTATAATAAATTTCACTTGTTTGCAAAAAAAAAAAAAAACTCTTTTTTATTTGTCATTAGTAGTAGGAAGAAGCAAAAGAAGAGCATTCTGCGTTCACATAGTTGAGGTGGTGATGATAATGATGATGAAGATAAGAGAGTGTTTACTGTTTCTATTTCATAAGCCTATACTACACATATAATTTTATACAATACAATAACTGCAAAATATAACCCAAAAAAAAAAAAGGGAAAATTACTATATCGTTTGAACATGGCATACAACATTGTCTTCTGCCAGGTCTCCAACGCTCCATAACACTTGATTTACAATTTGTTAATAATTATTATCTCATCTATGCCACATGCAACAATATTAGAAAACACAGAGAATATTGAAACATGTGATCCAATCCACAGATACCCTTCAATGTGATCACAATTGCATTCATTTACCACCAAACTTGAAACCTACTACATCTGATATAACCTTATACAATTTCTTTGCTGAATATAGACAATCCCAGATCTTGGCGACATCAAACATAACAGAAAAACTGAGAACTATTCTTACTCCACAAATTTCTTACTACATCAAATGAAATAAAAAAACTGAAAACTATTCTTACTATAGTTTCTCTGAAACTGTTCTCACTACATAAGTTCTTACTATATCCTACTTTTATCTAATCAAAAGAACAATTTTGATGCAATTTTTTCCTTACCACAGATGTATAAAGCATTTATTGAAGCAAATTATTTATAAATAAACATTTGATAAAAATATTTTTTTCTTTATTATCACTAGTTATTACGGAATGCATGAAGTTATTAGGAAAGGCAAGAAAAAAAATATTCTTATTTATGAATAATGAGTTCCAATAAATTTTTCATTCATGATCAAATCAATCAAAGAAATGTTTCATTTTAATCCAAAAGGCTTTAAACAACAAAAGTTATAGATAGAGTAACTATATTACCTTTTGCAAAGCTTTTTACACAATTTGTACATGCATTTTTTTGTAATGTAATCCTAGATAAACACTTAAGAGATATCTATGAAATTTTCCATAGAATTTGATAGATATAATCTCAAGGCATGAAACTGCTGAAGATCTTCTTTTTTTTTTTCTATGAACTCCTTTTCATTTTCCCATGAAAACCTCTATCACTTATCATTACATATTATGATCATATGTTTGCTTTGTGCTATATGTTACATCTGATCGTAAGAAACTTCTTGAGTGCCACTATCTTTAGGAACAGAGCCAACAACATCAGCCAAAGCAAGCATTCCGTTTTGTTCTTGTTGGATAGGGTACCCAGCTGCTCCAACTATATCAACTGGATGAAGAGAGGAAGGTAAGCAACTTCTGTCTTCAGGCAGAGATTAGCCAGATTGCAAAGGAGCTTGACTGCAACACCCACCCATCAAACAGGGACAAAAGTAGACCTTAGTGATTTGACGGTGTTGAGTGAACTGTCTAAATCAAGTTAATAGACTTGAACTGAGAGACAGACAAATGTTCATTCTCATGCAGAAAGAAATAGCTGCATGAAAAAAAACAGTGTTAGCTTCAGTTTTGGAACGAGGAACTAATAAATCCAGCATGAACTTGAAGCACCTTGCAAACTTGAACGCCAATGGGAAGAGTTAAATCCAGATTGTGGTCTCATTCTATTACGTCTCTCATGTAGTGGAGAAATAATTCTGTTGAGAAAGAACTCCAGAGTGCTCTGTAAATCAGCAGCAAGTACAAGTAAATTTAATGTTGCCACATCAACCATAGTAAGGTTTTAATGAACTTCTATACCATGTAAACTTCCGAATACAAGTATTTGCATGTTAATTGGGCATGTATTTGTTTTCACAAGACTCGTGTTGACCAGAGTAAATTTGAAGTATTAGTAACTGACAGGATTGGCTGAGCATGTACTTGTACCCATAGGACAAATTTGTAAGACAAGTCACATTTAATTGTCTCAAATCATGTTTCCCTAACTTACTGATCCTTTCTTTGAATTAACAGACTAGAATAGTGCAGATATCAGAGTACAACAGTGAGAACTTAACAATCAAATGCACTTAAACAAACTTGTAACATGTATTTACAGTTGGATATTAATGTTACAGTGATTCTAAGTTGAGTGGAAAACTAAAGGTCTAAGATAATCTAACATCATTGAATAAGTATCATGGTAGATACCATCTGGTACAGTTGCTTCTTTGCACCTGCTCTCAAGGGTGTCAATCTATAAAAACAATCTCTCTACTTGTGAATATAGGGATAGGCTAAAGAGACTGGTCCTCCCCAGAACCTGCAGTAACAGAAGTTTCATGCACAGCTCTTTCTCATAACACCTGGTACAAGTTATTCCTAATGGTTTGAAATTGGACAAGTTCATGGAGTGCCCCATACAAACCTGTGCACCATGGATCAGTCCAAAGACACTCATCTAGTGCACAAAAGTTGCTGTTCTAGTTAAATTTATTGTGTTTGAAATGGTTTTAGCTCAATCTAAATTTGTCCAAGTAATATAAAAGGTTTGTAATAATAAATTATAAAAACGATGCAGCATATGAATCACAACAGATGCCTGGTGGTCTTAGTACTAGACAACAAAATTAATCTATAAAGAAACTAGAGCAGGGGATTCTGAAGCAAATTCTGATGCAAAGTGAAGATAAACCATCAGGTATATTTAGATGCAAATGTTCCATGAAATGTGAATGGCTTATGTTCTTGAATAACAAGAAATTTCTTACGATAACACAATGTTCTTGAACATCAGTTACATTTTGTCGGTAATATAAAGTTTCACATTATTTTGCCAAGCAAGAAATAAAAGTTAAGATTCATTTTAGCTCTTATGATTTTAGTTATGGACCACTTAAGCCCTTATGTTTAACTCGTGTCTAAAATAACCTAATACTTTAAAAAAACGTAGCGTATAAACCCCTCCCGTTAAGTCTAAGTTAACAAAATTAGAGTCTACTTACGTGACATGCTGACTCATAATAAACAATTAGTATAATGACACATGTAATTTAAGTTTAAAAAAAAGGTTCATTTTAGTCCCTATGGTTTTGATCATGGATCACTTAAGCCCTTATAGTTTTAATCGTGTCTAAAACCCTTATACTTCAAAAACATAGCATATAAGCCACTCCTGTCAAGTCTAAATTAACAGATGTTAAAGTCTGCTAACATAACATACTAACTCATAATAAATAATTAATATAATAATACATAATTTAAATTAAAAAATTGAAACCACCATCAATGGCGGGAGGATGCATTGTCGTGGAAGCGACCACCAGCAGCAGCACCGAACCGCTGCTACCTAGCAAGGTATCGTATGCAAGTAGCCTCTCCCGTGCTGGCAAAAAGCTCAGGAGCTTCCGGCCCTACCTTAGGTGGATGTACATTGACTAGTCCGACGTTGGGCATGCAATAGTCTTCTGGTCTCTCTTCCTCTTAGGCGTTTTTGTCCCCATCGCCTCTCACTTTGTCCTCTCCTATGCCCCCACCCATCGTGCCTACTACGTGGTGGTTTAGCTCTTCCTCACCTTCACCTCCGGCCTCTCCTACCTCTGTCTCTCCGCTTTCGTCCACCGCTACAGCCTCCACCGCTTCCTCTTCCTGGACAAGATAGATAAACTTAAATTACACGTGTCATTATATTAATAATTTATTATAAGTCAGCATACCACGTAAGTATATCTAATATTTGCCAACTCAAACTAGACAAGAAGAGATTATATGCTATGTTTTTAAAGATATAGGGGCAATTTTAGAAACAAGCAAAACCACAAGGGCTTAAATGGTTCATGACCAAAAACGCAAGAGCTAAAATGGGCCCTGTTTTTTAACTTAAATTATACAGTATATTAATATTTTATTATGAGTCAATATGCTACATAAGCAGACTCTAGCATTTGTTAACTCAGATTCGATGAGAGGGACTTATATGCTACGTTTTTGAAAGTATAGGGGTTATTTTAGACATCAGTAAACCGTAAAGGCTTAATTGGTCTATGACCAAAACCATAAGGGTTAAAATGAACCTTAACCCAATAAATAATGGTTTGAGAAAAAGAAATCGTAATCAAAAGCTCTATAGACTCAAAACTGCATAATCGTACACCATATTTCTCTAGCAAAAATGACAAGAATTAAATCATCAAAAACATGTAATCTTTCAATTTCACTTATTAAAAATGTAGCATGATATACCTCTCATAACGGGAGGTCCGTGCAGATCAAGTATAGTGTCTTTTTTGCTCCACAAGGATCAAGATCAAATGAATGTTTATTCTTTTTCTGTCAAAGAAAGATATATCTCTGACCTATCAATGGCTAATGGTCGAATAAGACATAAATTGTTGGATACTTCTGGTAAAAAAGATAAGAAAATTATTGACTATTCAATAAGACCTGATCAAACGATATCTAATGGTCATTGGAATTTCATATATCCTTTTATTATCCAAGGGAATTCTTATCTCTTAGCGAAAAAGCGAAGAAATAGATTCATTATCCCATTACAATATGATCAAGAACGAGAGAAAGAACTAATACCCTGTTTTAGTATTTCGAAGCAACTCAGAGTTTAAGAATATTAAATTTTATTTTCTCAAGAAACATATGAACTTAATAGAACTTATATGTGGATATAGTATTATACGTTAAAGCTAATAAAACTCTGAAGCAGTATTTGTACTTGTGGCTTCTCAAGAATAGTGGTTTTTCAAGAATAGGAGATCCTCAAGTAAACATGAGCAGGTAGACAAAACAACTAAGTTAGCACATATTACTTTGAAAACTATTTCCGGCTGTTCAATCTGAAGCTTGTGTACTATTTCTATTAGTTCACGACTACTATTCTGAAAACAAATATCTTTACCAGTAATCTCCACAAGAGCAAAGTCGATTCCTAAAATGGTGGAACCTTTTCACATCCCTTACAACTATCTCTCGGTTTACTATCTCTGAGATATACTTTATTGCGTCATGACAATCTCCGCATATCCTTAAGTTTTTTATGATAACAATTCTTGTCCCTGGACTAGTGGTCAACAACCCAAAGGCAATAGCTAATTTTTCACTGTGATTGCCAAGCATTCTCTCTTTCACTTCCTCATCAAGGTCATGGAACACAAACTCCGTCTTTGGTTTGTAGCCCAATTTCCTCATCTCGATATCCAATCTCTTTAACAACTCCATGATCTTTTCATATTCGGGATGGCTCCTATCCTCCATTCGAAAAGCATGAAGCTTTCCTTCAACTTCCACTAAGCTAAACCCTGGTACTTTCCTTGTCCCCATATTCTTCATTCTCCTTCGCACCTCAACTACCTTATCCCAATTCTTAGCCACGGCAAAAACATTTGAGACCAAGGAATATATGCCTAAGTCATCAGGGCATAGCTCAAGAACCTTTCCTGCCGCATACTGACCCAACTCCAACTTTTTGTGATTGTGACAACCAGAAAGGAGTGCAACCCAGACTGCTACTCCTGGTTCATCTGGCATGGACTGGATGAGCTCATGGGCTTCTTCAACATGACCAGCACGAGCTAAAAGATCTACCATGCAAACATAGTGCTTGTCACTTGTATCAACCCTGTATTCCTGTCTCATGAGATTGAACCAGTGACGCCCTTCTTCCACAAGACCCGAGTGACTGAAAGCAGATAACAGGGAAGCAAATGTGGCATGATCAGGCTTCAATTCAGTTTTGCTCAATTCTAGGAAGGTCAATAGTGCTTCCTTCCCATGTCCATGAACACCGTAACTAGCAATCATTGTGTTCCATGAGATCAGGTCTCTTTCACAAACCCTATCAAAAAGTTCACGAGCACTCAAGAGGGAGCCACACTTGGAGTACATGTCAATAACTGCAGTACCCAGGATATGATCAAAATCAAACCTCCTCATTATGAACCCATGAATGGACTTGCCCAATTTCAAAAACCCAATGTGAGAACATGCCAAAATACCACTCACAAGTGCAACTGAATCAGGACAGAAACCAAACTCCTGCATCTTGATCAACATCCATAGTGCATCACTAGCAAATCCATTTTGAGCATAGCCCGATATCAATGCACCCCATGACACAACATTTTTAGAAGACATTTTCTCGAAGACAATGTGTGCAGTTTCCAAGAAACCATTTTTGGCGTACATGTCCACAAGACTAGTCTCAACAACAACACCTGTTTCAATGTGATGCCGCAACATATACCCATGAACAGACTGACCGATCCCCATGTCTCCAAATGCCGCACATGCTTGCAACAGGCTAACCATCACGATTCCATCTCCCTCAACACCCTCCGCTTGCATCTTCCTATAAACCTCTATTGCTTCCAAAGGATTCCCAGCGTTTACAAACCCCGTGATCATTGTGGTCCAAGAAACGATATCCTTCCTAGGCATTTCGTCGAACATCCTCATAGCATCATTCATGTTCCCACATTTTGCATACATATTAAGTACCGAAGAGCAAACAAACACATCATGCGAGTATCCGAGATCCGAGGCATGGGCTACAACCTCCTGTCCGGACCTGAGATCAAACAATTGAGCGCAAGCCTTAAGGGTCACGGTGAACGTGGAACTGTCGGGCCGCGGCCGGCCCTGGGAGACAAGGAGGCGGTAAAAGCGGAGGACTTGTTCGGGAAAACCTCGTCGGGAGTGGGCAACAATGAGGGCGTTCCATGCGAAGATGTTGGGGTTGGAAGTCCGGAAGACGGAGTGGGCGGCGACGATGTCGCCGACCCGGGCGTACGCAGCGATCAAATGGCCAGAGGAGTGAGGGTAGGACAGAGATCCGGTGACGACAATGAAGGCGTGGATTTGGACCAACGCTTGAGCGTCGTTGCATGATCTAAGGAGATGCTTCAAACTTGGACGGGACAATGCCGAGAGCATCTACCTGCCGCTATGTCACATTAATTGTGGAACGCGAAAATGCTGGGCTTATATAATGCAGCAGGGGTAATTATAGATTAGTATCCTAGTTTTTATACTTTAAAAAAATAAATATATAATTTTATTATTTTTAAATAATTAATTTTATATAAACTTTTTCAATCGATTTTTTCTTCCTCTGCTCGTTTCAACCTACTCACCTAATGCTCGACGCTCGATGCACCTATTGCCCGTCACACCTGTTTGCTCGTCGCTTGTTTGTCACACTTGCTCACTCGTCGCTCGCTCGTTGCCCTCTTCTAACTTGCTCATGATACGAATCCAAAAGTTTCTATTGAAGATAAACGATCACGGTAGGGGCGACGATGGAGTGGATGAATAGTAAGATGCCAAGAACATCGCTCTGATACTAGATGATAGGAACCCCAGGGTTCTACATGGATGGAGACAGAAAATGAGTGATAAATAATCACTTTGAGGTGATCGACCTCCTTGATCTCTATAGGGGATCGACCCTCCTAGGGTTTTGGCTACTAGGGTAAAACATATTTTCTTCCTTAATTGCTTAAAAGAAATAGTTATAGCCCTATTTATAGAGACTCTTAACCAACTCTTAGTTAAACTTGGACTCCTAAAATAGACTCCTACTTGAACTCCTAATCAAATAGACTCCAACTCCTATTAGGATTCCTAATTGACTTGACTGGACCAACATGACTCAATAAAGAACATGACTCAATAGATGAGGACTCAACCCTGTTAGGGTCCTATCAGACCTACCCTTTTCAAATCAGCCTTGTCCTCAAGGCTGAGCAGCATCAAATTTTGGGAGCACTTTAATATTTATTATGCATCACAACCCTTTGATCAATTAAGTAGGATCTTTACTTGTTATAAGCAATGGACTAGTCTTCTCGTGTAGTAATCATTGTAGTCTTCTGAAGAATCTTCTGATGGCTAGTGATAGTTCCATGTGTTCTTTTGAGGATACCACTTCGAAGTCTACTAAAGGTATCAAAAAGAAATCCACAAGTAGTTCTTTGCCCTATATGATCAACTTTATCTTTGAGCACTTGTTATCATAAGTTATGATTCATTCATTAGTAACCTTGACTTCGAATTTATCACAGCCTTCAATGTGATAGGCTAATCGGTCAACAAGCATTCTATCTATAAAATTATTAGTGCTACCAGTATCAATTAAAATAGTAACAAATTGATGTTTCAAAATTCCTTTAATTTTATAGGTTGCTGGTTAGAGTAGCCAACTAATGCATGCACTATATGTGTGATAGGTTCAATATCTTCATCATAATCTATACCTTCATGATCATATCCCACATCGTCAATCTCTGATTCCTCCTTAATTGGCTCAATCGTCAGAAGTGTGTCACAACCTTCATGATCAGACTCCATATTGTTAGTTTTTGATTCCTCCTTAATTAGCCCAATCATCATAAGTTGCCCTTGTGTGTAACGTGAGCACAAATCCTTTGTTGATCTTTCCCTGGATTCTTCTCGGGTCGGCTTTTGGATGTCTTGGCTTTGGCTGGGAATAGCTGGGGTGGCGGCTTGCTGATTACCTGTTTATTGAAGCTTCTATTTCAGTGAGTGCCCATATTGATTTTTTCTTCATGCACGCGAGTGAATGACATGACAGCCATCATGGTGCATGGGTTGCAACCTTTAACTTCGCAACGAATCTTAGGATTAAGTCCCTTGATAAATATTCTCACAAATTATTTCTCTGATCAATCTCGGGTTTGGTTTGACAAACGCTCAAATCTGCTTTGATACTCCTGTACTGTGGAAGTATGACGGATTTTGACGAGCTGTCCATTAATATTCTCGTACTCTGATGGTCTAAAGCAAATCAGGAGTTCTTGCTTGAACTATCCCCATGAAGGGACTCCGTGATAGGTTTCGTATAAATCATACAACCGGACCGCATCACTATATTAAGTTGATTTAAAGCTACTTCTACCTTGGATTCTTCTAGAGTTTTATGGAAGTAAAATAACTTTTCAGCTTGTGAGACTCAACTAGTCTGATCTCCATCTTCTCATCTGGGGAACTCCACTCTCATATGTAGGTATCTGGTGTATTGCCCTTGATCATATTTTTTAGATCGGCTCCCTTTGAGGTTGTAACTTTACCATGTTGAAATTTATTAGGGCTATCTAATATATTTATTCTGAATTTGCTAAAGAGTTCTTGCAATCCTTCTTCTGTTCAAGCTTCGAAGGCTTCAAATCTTGCTTCCATTTAATTATTAATAGCCATCGTATAAGACTACTCAGTGTTGCTGTTATGATGTTGTTGTTGGTGGCTCTATGGATATGAAGAATCATTACGTGGATGTTGACGAGATGAAAGATGACATCACCGAGGACTGGATCACTAGGTTAGATGTGATCTACTGATTGTTGATCTTGGTTGGGATCACTTGCTGTTGTGCTAGTGGCCAGGAAGGGTAGTGGTGCGATGATGTTGTAAGGATGAGATCGTCGAGGTTGCGGCGACGACGACTAGAGGGCAATGATATATGGGAAGAAATTGTTGCTACAATTTGTGGGGAGGCAGCGTTGATCACTGTAACACATCAGGGGGCAGTGTTGGTATAGTGCAATGGACAGAAGAAGGGGGCAGCTCTAGTGCAACCAACGAAGGATGAAGATGACAGCTATCATGGACGGTTGACGCTTCACCGCAACACCTTCACTCAATGGACCGTTTATCATTTTTACTTACTTGTATAGATGTTTGGTAGCTTGTTTTGCCTTGTTTTTATATGTTTTTGTCTAAGAAATATGAGCAAAAATAGTCTGGAACACTGTAGAATAATCGTTGACTATGCAGAACCAAAACAGCCCAAAATGGCCTAGTTTTGGGTCATTTTCACGTGTTGCAACATGTATTTTAAGTGGTGTAGAGTGTCAGCCATCTCAGCCCCTTAGAACTACCCAGGTGGCACAGGGGAGACAGAGCTTTGGGATGGTATCAAGCATGAGCATTCATCAATAGTTGAACTCAACTCATGTCTGATACCCTGTGAACCGTTGTTTGTAGACTTATGACCATTCATACAACCTGCTAAAGTCCTATTTAGCTCTCTTTCTCTACTTTCTTTATTGCACTCAAGGTCAAGGTGTTCGATGAATTGTTGGTAAAAGCTGCCCTCTTTGCGAGACGTTGGGACTTGTTTGCCGCTCGTCTCCAAAACTAATCAACTTCTCTTTTTGCAAGTCCTTCGGGACCCACACAAGGTTGTAAGTAGGCTGACCCTTTACGGATAACTAATATTTTGGTGTTTCATGACTTAGGCAATCCCAACTAAATCAGAAACATGGAGCAATGTTGCTTCATGACTTAAGCAATTTCAGCTAAGTCTTCAAGTTTACAACTAGGGTGTCGCATGACTTAGGCAAATTCAGCTAAGTCCATGACATTATAGTATCAGAGCAGGCAAGCAATTCAAACAAGCAGCGAAGAAGATTCGTAATCTCGCTATGGTGAAGCACCTGGTGAATCGAGCAAGATGGGGCAAGTCAGACACTTGCCCTAAGCAACCGTAGGTGGGTTGCAAGTGCAAACTTGCTCGCAAGTTGATGGAGCCTCTCATGAGGAATGCGACAACGAATAATATGAGCGTAAAGTTGAGTACTCTCCGCGAGCGAAGGAAGCGTAATTTGGTGCGCCAACTAGGAAAAGGAGCTACAAAGATAGACTTATAATGGTAGCAACCCACCTTGATGTTCTTGAAGCGAGCTTAGAGGAACTCAACCAAGGGCAACAAAGGCTCCTTGTGATACAAAGCTCAAAAGAAGCTGAATCTCAGAAAGACAGGGTTAAGTCCATAGTCAACCGATTGACAGAGGATACCAAAGACTCGATACAACATCTACCTGAAGTTGTGGCGAAACTCACGGTAAAGGTGATGTTGTTGAATCTTAAATTTTGATGATAAAATAAATTAATGACTATTTGATCTAACAAGGTTGTTAGAGTTGATTGATGCAGGATTAACTATGACAGAGAGAAGATTACAATCAGAAGTTTGGCCAGAGTCAAGTCTATGCATCGGGCCAAGGTTTGGATGATGCAGTTGGGAACTCGCCAAGAGTGCATCGAGAGCTTGGCGAGGGTATCGGGAGCTTGCCAGGATGGCGCAAGAGAGTTCGTTGGAAGAATACCAAGACTCACCGGAAGATTATCGAGGGTAGTCGAAAGACTTGTTAGGAGTTGGGAAGGTCTTAAAATAGTTGTGTTGGCCATTATGATTGTAATTAATTAAGTCATAGTTACCATCATGAAGGTTTAACCATGACGGGAGAAGGAGTTACAGATTAGACATGGACACAAGATCAAGATTAACCATGACGGGAGAAGGAGCTAAAGTTTTGGACGATTTGGTGAAAGCTCATCGGGCGTTCGCTAGGACTTCGCTGAAGGTATTGGGAAGATCGCTAGGAACACGCCAGGAGATCGGAAGACTGTGAGACTTGCTGTTGGAGATTCCGGAGGTTGTCAGATTGCAGGAGTAAGGTCATAATCTTGGTGGTCATGTCTTGATTGTAATCTTTAAATCGTAGGTTAAGATTGAGTCCTAAATGGGTGTGATTTAGAAGGAATCTAAATCAACTCAAAAAGACAATCGAGTCCACTATGAGGGTTTTGTTGAGCTCAATCAGTTGATCAAAGAATTGGTCGACATCAGGTTCAAGTGAGAATTCGAAAAGTGGAGGGAACCACTTTTCCAGATATTCCGATGGGTAAACTACCAGTGAGAGGTGGTTCAACTAGTGCCACCTAGGATTTTAGGTGGCCATCAGTGGCTGAACCGCCCATACCTAGGAATCTGAGCACTTTTGGCGGTTGACCTACCCATATTGACGGGTGAATCGCCCGTACCTGGATTTTTCGAGTGAGTTTAATTTTTGGCTCCAAATTCTAAAGTCATTTGGGGCCTATAAATATCTCAAGGTTTCTTGCATTCCACACAATAATTTTGGGGATTATATTATGAGAAAATATTGTATATAAATTATAAGAAAAAGAAAAAGGATAAGGGAGTGATCAAAGAGTTGTAATCTTATCTCCCCTTGTAAGCTAAGTGTAAGGGTTTGGTCTTTACCCAAACAAGATCGGTAGTGGATGTCGGTGTGTCTCAAGAAGGAGGACTCGAGAGTGGACGTAGGCCCGTTGGTGCCGAACAACTATAAAAACTTGTGAGTTCTTCTTTTGTTTTCTTTGATTACTAATTTTGTATTGACGCTTCCAATTTCATTTACTCTTTGAAAGTAAGGTTTTCATGTTAAACACTTCACTTACGATGTTACTTATCTTTCAAATTTCCTTGCTCTTTCATAAGTAATTTGTAAACAAGTAACTTAGCAATCTTCTTTGAATTATTCACTTATTACAAAAAGCTTTGGATCTTTCTATCTTGTTTATAGCCAAAAAAGTTTTTATTTAAAATAAAAATTTACACTTGCACATATTCAACCCCACCCACCCGCCCGCCCGCCCTCCTCCTCCTCCTTTTAATGCCAATTGATCCTAATAATTGGTATCAGAGATATATTTTTCTTATTGGTGTAATACCCAAGAGAAATGACTCTTTTCGGTATTAACGAGGGTCAATGCATCACAAGTCCTCCTATGTTTAATCGGACAGGCTATACATCTTAGAAAATATGAATGCGTATCTTTTTTATTTTGATATATCTTGATTTATGGTGTATTGTTGAAAAAGGTTTTAAGAAGTCATCTAATCCGACAAATGATTTGAATGATTATGAAAAATAATTATTTTCATTGAATGCAAAGGCTATGAATGTCTTATATTGTGCACTTGATAAAAATGACTTTGATCGGGTTTCTTATTTTGATTCGACTTTCGATATATATGACATATATTAGAAATGACATATGAAATCACAACTAATCTAAATGAATCATTAAATGAAAATACTTCTAAAAATGAATTTGAAGAATATATTCTAAAGAACAGGAAGAAATTTGAACTGAGAACATATGACTCCTTGAGTGAAATCTGAAGTGATGAGGACTTTGAACCCTTGACAAATGAACCAGATAAAAATAATCTAAAGATGAACAAAACCTCTTGCTATGAACGTAAAAAGTCGAGGACCTCCAAAGATGAAATGCACAACCAAGAAGTGGAGATCTCGCTCTTATGACCATCGACGATGAGGTTAGTGATTCATTAAGCATTTCTTTTTTAGAATTATTAAACATATTTCATGATTTATTTAATGAGTTTAAAAAACTTAACAAATCTTTTAAGTTGCTTAAAAATGAATATGATTTGTTAGTTAGTAAAGTTGATGAAATGTATGAGTTATTAGCATAATATAATCTTAGTTCTAAATGTGAAATGCTAGACAATATTAAAGAAGAAAATATATGTTGCTTAATTTAATATTAGAAAATTTTGAAATTGGAAACAAATCCCTAAATATGATCCTTGCACTTACCCAAAAAAAAAAAAGATCCTTGCCAATAAGGGTCATATTAATAAAAGAAATGACATAGGCTTTGTCGGAAACATTCAACAAAAGCCAATCATGTTTGTTAAAGGACCTACCTTAAATTTACCATCAAAAATAAAATATAATTTTGGTGATAGATTAGGACATAAAGCAAACAAATGTTTATTTAAAATTATAGTCCTTACAAGTTAGTTTAGGTTCCTAAGGGAACAACAAACTACCAAGAACCATTAGATAAGAAAGATAAAATTCTTCATATAGGTTCTAATGTAAAATGGATCCCTAAATCTTTCTTATAAATTTGTCTCCTAACAAGGAGCACTAAATAATATTTTAGATGCTCAAAACATATGACTTGAGATCTAATAATCTTTCAAGCTCACTAGCCTAAGTAAATAACAAAAAAAATATTAAAAATAAAATTATTGGTAATGAATCTTATGGATGATTCATTAATGATGAATAGATAGATCATGCTAGAATTAGAATAATGAAAGTTTAGCCATATTTAATAAAAAATTATGAACATGAAAGACAGATTTTGATGATGATTAATGTATTGATTTGTGTGCTTTTATTTGTATACATTATCTTAAGATTAAATGACCAAATATTGAATTTGAACTTAAAAAGTCATATATAAAGTCATTTATTCTTAAAAGAAAAACTTCTGGATAACATGGTAGAATCTTCCAACATATACAAATAATTAGATTTAAAATAAATCGAGGCTTTTGTTTGAAAATATTTTATTGCATTGATCTTGATTAAATTTTATTTTTAACTTTAAATGACTTTGCATTCCTGAAATAAATTTTAAAAGAAGGACAATTATTCTTGAAATATTTTTATCCTATTAATCCTTCAACAAGAGATAAAATAATACTATTATTATTGAATCTCTTAAATACAAAAATGGATTAGAGAACTTTCGCTATTAAAAAAAAAAAATCTAGGATGCCTTCATTGAAGTTTTCAAAAAGCAATTTTTGATGATGATTTTGGATAAGTTTTCAAATAATTTTGTTTTAAAAAGAGATTGATGAATCCATCCAACATTATTGATATTTTGATGATTTTATCATGATCTTGACAAGTTAAAAAAATTACAATTTGAAATCCTTATATAAATTCATTTAAAGAAAGTCATATAAATGAGTCATAATTTATCTTTTTGGATCTATAACTTAAAAATCTTCTTATGAACCATATTCTTGAAAACTTGAAGTTTCATATATATAAATAAAAAACTTCTACTTTTCCTTAAAATTAACTTATGATCTTGATATCTATAATTTGATATCTTTATGAATGAAGATTCTTCTTTGATATCTTAAGATTTTATTTTATCATCTAAGAAAGGATTTATTAAATTAAATCATGTCTTTAATATTCATAAATGTCTTTTTGATATTAATATATTTCTTAACATGATTTATTTTAAAACTCATGAATTACATAACTTATCACCAAAATTAATATTTCTTAAATTTGTGATAAGTTGAAAATTGAAAGAGATTTGTATTATCATGAATATTCTTTTAATTTTTTTGACTTAACTTATATGTTATGGGAATCATGTTATTAATCTCTATGGTTTTTTCTTTTTATAATCTTGATAATTATAAGTCAAAACTTTTTATCAAGGTAGTTCTTCCATTTTATTTAAAAAAAAGGATCTATCTAAATGAATTATATGTCATAAATAAATTAAGATGATTTAATTCCCTAAGACTCATTTTTATTATTTATAACCAAAAAGGAGAGAAAGGAAATCACTAGCATTTCTATTTATTTTGAATCTCTTGAAAGTGTTTTTGATGATTTTGATTATTTAAAATTGAATCAGTTTTTCCCTATATTATGATTTTGATTCCTCGAAATTATAACTTAAAATCTTTTATGAATCAAAATCTCTTATTATGTGTTCTCATATTATTTAAAAGGTTATTTTTATATAAATTATTATATTGATAACTTGAGATTTCTTATGCATTAATCATTTTTATTTATTTCTCCTATGACTTGTCTCTTGATATTCATAATTTATCTTCATGAATTGTATATCTCATCATCATATTAATTTTTCTTTATATATTTCATGTGATGATTTGAAAAATGATGTAATAAGAAAATTTTTACACTATTATAACCATACCTTCTTTTTTTTTTACATTGACAAAGGAGGAGCAAAACTTGTTATCTTGCATGAATTGCTAACTTGAACATTGCAAAGGAAACAAAAATTTGCTAGCTTGCACTTCTTAAAAGAGAAGAAACAATTCACTGGCTTACATGTTCTAAAGTAATGAAAAATTTGTTAAATTACTAAGCTTTCATATATCAAATACTTGCTAATTGTAGTTCTCCTTTTGATGATGACAAAGGGGGAGAAGGTATGATAATGTGAAATCATGTATGATGATCATGCATGTAATGATGATTTTGAAAATCTACATGAAGATAATGATTTGTTATTGTTTAGATTTCTTTGCTATATTTTCTTAAAATTTACATGAAAAGGATTTATTAAGCTCATATTCGAAATATTCTTCTCAAATTTTCTTTCTACAGGTTGAGAGCTAGGAATGCTAGATCATGAAAATATATAAATTGTTAATCTAGATTTCATGAGATTAAGTTTTTTTTATGTGATAATGTTTGTAAAAACTCTCTTCATGTCTTTATCTTATTGTTCATAAAAAGGGGAGAACATTTACATAATATTTTGCTACTTTATGAATTTATTTGCTACACTTGCTTGAAATTACATGAGATGATTTTAAATGCATGAGTAACTCTTAAACATTTAAATCTCCTTGAATATCTTAGAGTTTTAAGCTTATTTTTGAAATTCACCTCTACAAAATTGAGAGCTATATTTAATGATGTTTTATAACTCCTCCCTTATTTTCTTTCCTTCTTTTTCATAAGATAAAAAAAATTCTTTATGACTCATATCATATTTTAAAAAGGGGGAGCAAAAACTCATGTGCCTTAAAATCCTTAGCCCTATATTTCACCTTTTTGTTGATGATAATGGGGGAGAAATATATATTGATGACACATGATATTGATCATATACATTGATGACACATGATATTGATCATATACAATGATGACATACGATATTGATCATATACTTGGATATTTTGGATATAGATGCATAATTATTTTTAAAATTAATGATTCAATGACTTGATGCAAATTCATGTTGAAATTTGCTTGAAATGTTGATTGCTTAAAAATATTTGAAGTTAAGAGTGTGTGATTCTTTTAAATTTAAGTGGCATGAATTTAGGGGGAGTTAGGATTAACTCCTATCATTAATTGATTGTCATCATAAAAAAGGGGAATATCGGAGTTTGATGATGAAATCAATTGATGAGTGTTTGATCTAACAAGGTTTTTAGAGTTGATTAATGCATAATTAACTACGACAAAGAGAAGATTATAATCAAAAGTTTGGCCAGAGTCAAGTCCATGCATTATGCCGGGGTTCGGACGATGCGATTGGGAACTCACTAGGAGTGCGTCGAGAGTTCACCAAGGGTATCGGGAGTTTGCCAGGATGGCGTAAAGGAGTTCACTGGAAGAAGACTAAGACTTGTCAGAAGATTGTTGGGGGTAGCTGAAAGACTTATCAAGAGTTGGGAAGGTCTTAAAGTGGATGTGTTGGCCATTATGATTGTAATTAATTAAGTTATAGTTAGCATCGTACAAGTTTAACCATGACGGGAGAAGAAGTTACAGATCAGATCTAGGATCAAACTTAGGTATTGGGCTAAAGTTTTGGATGATGCGGTGAAAGCTCACCGAGCGTTTACTAGAACTTTGCCCAATGTATCGAGAAGATCATTAGGAACATGCTGGGAGATCACCAGAAGAAGACCATGAGACTCACCGTTGTAGATTCCGGAGGTTGCCGGATTTCGGGAGTAAGGTCATAAGCTTGGTGGTCATGTTTTGATTGTAATCTTTAAGTCATAGGTTAAGATTGAGTCCTAAATAAGTGTAATTTAGAAGGAATCTAAATCAGCTTAAAAGAGCAATTAGGTCCACTATAAAGGTTTGGTTGAGCTAATGTTGAGCTCAATCAATTGAATAAAGAATTGATCAACATCAGGTTTAAGCCGAAATTTGAAAAGTGGAGGGAACCACTTTTTCAGAGATTCACATGGGTAAACTGTCGATGAGCGACGATTCAACCAACATCACCCAAGATTTCAGTGGTTGTCAATGGCCGAACAACCCAAGCTGGGTGGGTGAACCGCCCGTATCTAAGAATTTGGGCACTTTCGATAGTTAACCCACTCAGGTTGGTGGGTGAACCGCCCGTACCCGAATTTTTTGGGTGAGTTTGATTTTTGGCTCCAAATTCTAATGCCATTTGGAGCCTATAAATACCCTAAGTTTTCTTGCATTCCACACAATAATTTTAGGGATTATATTCTGAGAAAATATTACGTGTGAATTGTAAGAAAAAAAAAAGGGTAAGGGAGTGATCAAAGAGTTGTAATCTTGTTTCCCTTATAAGCAAAGTGTAAGGGTTTGGTCTTCACCTAAAGAAGATTGGTAGTGGACACTGGTGTGCCTCAAGAAGGAGGACTCGAAGTGGACATAGGTGTTGGAAAACCTCAGCGGGAGCATCACATGCACAGTAGAAATCAAAACAAAAACAAGTTTGTCACATAGATCAAATCATCATGCAAAATATTGGGGTCGTGAGAAAAATCGTAAAAACTAGAAAACCATAAAGTGTAAGAGATTTACCTAGGGAGATCGTATGTCCCTATATTCTAAATCTGGATAGAGAAGATGAAGAATGTCAAGTGTCCTCCTCTCTAGCGATATCCATACGATGGATCTCTGCAATGAAACTCCTCCAATCTGATCTCGCAACTCTTACACAGAGGGAGGAAGGAGAATAGGAGGTGGTGGCTAAAGCTGTAGCCTATTAACCATGAGTCTCCCCTCCTATTTATAGAGAGCCACCAAAAATCCTAGGGCTCTTGCCTTAGTGGGTATTGGATCTCCATTCAATTATCCACTAAGCTTGCATTATTAGATCTTTATCCAATAATCTCCTTAGGCCTCTAATTGGGTCTTAATCAAGGAGCCCATTAGCATAGAGTCTCATCTAATGAGAATAAGTCTCTAATTCACTCCTATCAGAACTCCTTCTGAGATAGTGAATTATTATCCCCATGATAATTCACTCGACTCATCGATTATGGATGTACTAGGCAACTACGCCATAGTCCCCAAACAGTATAGGGGGATCAAATCCATCAGACCTGTTTGTCCATAATTACCATGTATCTATAATCCCTCATCCAACCAATATCCCATAGACCATATATTAGACATGGTATTGTTAGGCCACGTACAAAATCCGTCATAGTCTTACTCTAATGAGATTCTCTCGGAGAACTCTTTCTCTCTCAATCTGAATGACCCTGGCCAGGGATTTGTCTGAGCAAGCACATACGGGATATTACTCTCATGATATTGAGAGTGGATGATCCTCTATTAATACTCAATTTCCTTTGTAAGATTGGCTACCAATCCCGATAACCAATTGTACCAAATCTGTAACTTTCCAAACCTATTAGTCTGGCATCAAAGAAAGGAGTACTCATAAGACATCATTGGTGTCTCAAGTCAAAGGATCAGATACACAACTGGGACTATGGAATCATTGTCTGACATTAAGTATCATCAACCATACAACATTTGATAAGTGGATCAATTAGTGAACTCATTCTTTAATGAGCATCTATATTATATCCTTAGTGTCTCCACACAAATGGCTATGAGACCAGTCATCTCTATTATATGGACGAGTATATAGTATACCGGTCTATCCAGTTATCTCGATGTCCCTCTCGAGTAACCTATGACCGGGATTATTTAGGATATGTGTTTAAAGGTGAATCGATCTCACTATCATGATCTCATTACGATCCGATTCCCATTGTACATAACCAAGGACATAATAGTATATATGCTACAGATAATATAATATGAGAATATACCAATATTAATCATAACCAAAAAGATCATACAACGTGTCACACATGTCATCACTCACGTGATTGGCTTGCAAGGCACCTGTAACCAGTAGTAGGCTCATTGGTGCTGAACCACTATAAAACTTGTGAGTTCTTATTTTGCTTTCCTTGCTTATTAATTTTGTATTGATGCTTCTGAATTCATTTACTCTTTGAAAGTAAGGTTTTCACGTTAAACACTTCATATATGACATGACGTTGCTTATCTTTCAGATTTTCTTGCTCCATCTGAAGTAATTTGTAAGTAAGTAACTTAGCTATCTTCTTTGAATCATTCACTTGTTATGAAAAGCTTTGAATCTTCTTATCTTGCTTAAAGCTAAAAAGTTTTTATTTAAAACAAAAATTTACACTTACACTAATTCATACCCCCCGCTCTTAGTGCCAATTGTTCCTAATCGATGTTACTTACAAGAACTCTTAATGCGGGAGGTAACAATACCTATGCTACACCACCACAAAGATTCAGGGCACTTGAGCCGCATTACTATGATGGTGCCAGAGATGCCAAGGTGCTCGAAAATCTTTTGTTCGACATGGAACATTATTTTCATGCTATGAGACCCGATTCAGAGGAAACCAAAGTTTTCATAGCAACAATGTATCTAAATGGAGATGCAAAACTTTGGTCGCGAACCCGTTGGAAAGAGATCTAGCAAGGTCGATGTCATGTGGATATATAGGAAGACTTGAAGTGAGAGTTGAGAATTCAGTACTTGTCTAAGAATACAGAGTTTGTCGCATAAGGGAAATTGAGACAACTTCATCAAAATACATCCATTAGAGATTATGTGAAGTAATTTTCGACCTTGATATTGGATATATAAGATATGTCCGAGAAGGACAAACTATTTAGCTTCCTCAATGACCTAAAGCCATGGGCACAACAAGAACTATATCGGAGGAATGTCACTAATGTGGTCAGGGCAATTGCAATTGCAGAAATGCTGACTGACTTTGTTTCTTTAGAGGACTTGGTAAGAAGAAACAATCATTGAGAAATCACCCAATAAAATACTCTCGAACAAAGGAGTCCGGGGGTGAATAAAAGAAGAAGAATTTTAATAAGCGACAAAGCTCAAAAGACAAGGCCCTGAAGTCTGGCGAATGCTTCTTATGCGGAGGACCACACATGGTGAGGGAATGCTCGCAAAAGTAGACACTCAATGCTTGATCTGTATCAATACACCCCACAAGTCAGACAAGGGCAAAGCCGTCGCCCTTAGTTCAAGTAGTTCTGAATCTAGTAGCAATGACAAGAAGTCACAAGGACCCTGAATGAGAGCAATGCATTTGTTGAATGCATTACAGGATCAAGTGGGGGAGAACACAAAGACAAAGCCATCGAAGGTAGTGAGCAACAAGCTGATGTATGTGGACATCAAGCTAAATGGTCGAATAACTCGGGCAATGGTGGACACGGGCGCTACCCACAATTTTATTACCGATAGAGAAGCTAAGTGACTTGGACTAATCTCGGAGAAGAACTCAAGTTGTATGAAGGCTATGAACTCGAAAGCCAAGCAGATCTCCGAACTAGCAAAGGGGGCCCCCATTAAGATCGGACTATGGAGCGGGAGCATGAACATGATGGCGGTGCTTTGGATGACTTCCAAATGATTCTTAGAATGGAATTCATACACACAGCAAATTTGGTGCCTATGCCATTTTTGAACTCCTTATATCTAATGGGAGGCGACAACCCCTGCATGGTTCCAGTTTCTCGAGGAGGAACCAAGGATCCACAACAAATATCAACATTACAATTAAAGAAGGGGGAATAAAAATGTGAATCAACCTTTGCAGCAGCCATAAAGCTAGAGATACTTGACGGGGAGGCCATTCAAGAACCTGTTGTGGTGGTGAACATCATAAAGGAGTTTTAGATGTGATGTCGATTGAGTTACCAAAAACTCTACCACCACGTAGAGGCGTAGATTATCGCATTGAGCTAGAGCTAGGAGTTAAGCCTCTAGTGAGACCACCATATCACATGGCCCCTCCAGAGTTAGCAGAACTCAGGAAGCAGTTAGACGAACTACTAAGCGGTGGCCTCATCCGCAGTTCAAAAGTACCATTCGAAGCTCCAGTCCTCTTCCAGAAGAAATAAGATGAGAGCCTCCGATTATGTGTCAATTATCGAGCCCTGAACAAAGTGACAGTGAAGAATAAATACCTCATCCTGCTCATCGCATATTTGTTCAATCAACTAGGCAAGGCCAAGTGCTTCTCCAAACTCGACCTTCCGTCGGGGTACTGGTAGGTGCGTATTGCAAAAATTGACGAGGCGAAGACTATCTATGTCGCTAGGTATGGAGCATTTGAGTTCTTGGTGATGCATTTCGGCTTAACCAACGCTCCAACCATATTTTGTACTCTAACGAACCAACTGTTTAAAGAATATTTAGACAAGTTTATGGTCGTCTACCTAGATGATATAGTCTTCTATAGCCAAACTCTTGAGGAGCATGTTAAGCACCTTTGGACAATCTGAGAGAGAAATGTTACTTTACTCAGAAGAAGATTCTATTCTTAGAGCATCGAATCAGTAATGGTTTTATCTGGATAGATAAATCAAAGGTACAAGCTGTGGCAAACTGACAAACACTAAAGAAGGTGCTAGAGTTGAGATCCTTCCTTAGGTTTGTCAACTAATTGATACTTCATAACTAAATACCTGAAGCGTGCAACTCCACTAACGAAGTTGCAAAAGAAGGAGCAGTCTTAGATATGGTCAGATAAGTGTAAACTAGCTTTCTAAGACTTGAAGACTACTATGTTGGAGGAACCAGTACTTAGATTATGGGACTATAGGAAGTCTTTTAAAGTCCATACCGATGTTTCTAACTTCGCTATTGGGGGCGTACTTATACAAGAAGGTCATTAGTGACTTATAAGAGTCACAAGCTCAACAAGACCGAGCAGCGATACCTAGTGCATGAGAAGGAGATGACAGCGGTGGTCCACTATCTATGAGTCTGGCGACACTACCTTTTGGGAGCACTATTCATGCTGAGGACGGACAATGTCACATTGAGTTACTTCCAGACTTAAAAGAAACTCTCCCCAAAACAAGCACGATGGCAACACTTCTTGGCCGAGTTCTACATGGTAATAGAGTATAAACCCAAAAAGGCAAATGTCATGCTGACATATTAAGCCGCAACGTAGAATTGGTAAATGCTATACAATTGGAGGGCAGAGGCCAAACAAGTTAATTACACTCCAACTTCCTTTCTAGGATCAGGGATGGGTTGTATAGTGATCCTGAGGCAGTAACCCTGAGCAACTCATTAAAGATGGAAAGACACGATGATTTTGGGTCTAGGAGGGACTCATATATATAAAGGGAATAAAGTTTATATTCCGCGAGTAGACTATTTGAGGCGTGAACTTTGAAAGAGTGTCAGGACTCCCTTTGAGCTACATATCCAGGTATCCACCGAACAATGGCTCTTATAGAGAGGGCCTTCTATTGGCCAAAGATGGAGACTGATGTGGAGGATTATGTTCGAACATGCCTTACTTACCAACAAGATAAGGTAGAGCAACGAAAGCCGGTGGGACTTCTGGAGCTACTACCTGTACCTGAAAGGACTTGGGAGAGCATATCTTTGGACTTCATATCAAGCTTGCCGACAGTAGGGGGACTCGAATCGATATTAGTGGTGGTCGATCAATTTTCTAAGTATGCAACATTCATTGTTATACCCCTACATCGTTCAACTGAAGAGATGACTAAGTTAATGATGAAGAATATAGTGAAATATTGGGGAGTCCTGTAAAACATCATTAGTGATCGTGATGCATGATTCTTGCGATGATTCTAGACCCAACTATTTAAATCGCTGGGGTCCAAGTTATACTTCTCTACAAGCCTCCACCCCCAAACAGATGGCCAAATCGGAAGGATCAACTCGCTCTTGGAGCAATATCTCCGATACTATATGAGTGCCAACCAACAAGATTGGGTGAAGCTATTGGATGTAGTCCAATTCTCCTACAACTTGTGGTGGAGCTCTATGTCCAATAAAAGCTACTTCGAGATTATCATGGGACAACAACCGTTAACTCCTTACACATTGGCTATTGGTTATATAGGGAGTAGTCTGTCAACATATCATTTTGTGAAGGAATAGCATCAGAATATAGACATTGTGAGGGCTTACTTGGAGAAGGTGGCAAAAAAGATGAAGAAGTGGGCCGACTTGGGGAGGAGACATCAGGAGTTCAAAGTAGGCGACTTGGTGTTGGTAAAGGTCTAACCAGCATCCCTCCAGTTCTTTCGGAATAAAGTACACAAAGGATTAGTGCGCAAGTATGAGGGACCCTTCCCAATCATAAATAGGGTAGGCAATGTCTTATACAAGTTACAATTGCTAGCATGGCTCAAAATCCATAATATTTTCATGCAAGCAACTTAAAAGCCTACCACTTAGATCCGCAAAATGCTTCTCAAAATGTTTCAACTCAACTATTCCCCACCAGAGCCTCCTATAAGAAGTGGGTTAAAGCTATTCTAACTGATCATAAGATAAAACTACCTAACGGAGTGGACAAACCGAGTACTTAGTGATGTGATGAAAATATCCTTAAATCGAAGCTAGTTAGGAGCCCAAAGACGCCCTATGACATAAAGAAGAAATCGTCAAAGCCTATTAAAAAGCATCGATGAGGGCATTGGCAGTTTAAATGGGGGGAGATTATCACGGACGATCGACACTTAATCGTAACACCTTCGCTCAATGGACCGTTCATCGTTATTGCTTACTTTTATAGATGTTTGGTAGCCTATTTTACCATATTTTTATATGTTTTTACCTAGGAAATACAAGTAAAAATAGTTTGAAATAGTGTAGAATGATCGTTCACTATGCATAACCAAAATAGCTCAAAATGGCCCAGTTTTGGGTCAGTTTTGCATGTTACGGAATGCACTTTGAGCGGTGCAGAGTATCAGCCATCTCAGCCCCTTAGAACCACTCGGGTAGCACAGGGGGAGATAGGGCTTTGGGATAGTATCACACATGAGCATTCATCAATAGTTGAACTCGAATTGCATCTGATACCCTGTGAACCGTCGTTTGTAGACTTGAGACTATTTATATAGCCCTCCAAAGTCCTGTTTCACTCTCTTTCTCTCATTTCTCTATTACACTCAAGGTGTTCAATAAATTACTTGTAAAAGCTACCCTCTTTGTGAGACATCGGGACTTGTCCATCGCTCATCTTCAAAACTAATCAACTTCTCTTTTTGTAGGTCCTTCGGGACTCACATGAGGTTGTATGTGGGATGACCCTTTGCAGACAACTAACGCTTCGACATTTCATGACTTAGGCATTCCCAACTAAGTCCGAAATATTTAGCAAGGTTGCTTCATGACTTAAACAATTTCAGTTAAGTTTTCAAGTTTGTTGATAGGGTGCTGCATGACTTAGGCAAATTTAGCCAAGTTCGTGACACAGCAGTGGACAAAGGCAAGGGGGCAACATTGGTGCGACCGACAAAAGAGGCAACAGTGGACAAAGGCAAAGGGTAATGTTGGTGCGACCGACGGAGGAGGAAGATGGTAGTGGCTGAGGGCTAGGTTGCCCTGTTTCAGTCACAGCAAGGAGGGACGGTTGCTACCCTATTTCTGTTGCTGTGCGATTGAGGACAAGGCTGCATGGCTGTTGGGAAGGAGATGTTATAGAGGGTTGAGGCTACTGCGATTGAAGGGGGATGGCATCAGCGTGGAGAGTATTGGGAAACTAAGAGGGAGCATCACATGCGTAGCAGAAGATAAAAAAAAATAAGTTTCCTATGCAGATCAAATCATCGTGCAAAAGATTGGGTCACAAGAAAGCCACAAAATCAAAAAATCGTATTATGAGAAAGATTGTTTAGCTAGGGAGATCGTATATCACTATTTTTCTAGATCCAGATGGAGAGGATGAAGGAGGTCAAGCGTTCTCCTCTCTAGCGGTATCCACACGATGAATCGCTATATCGATACTCCTCCAATTGCAATCCTAGGTTTCACAACTCTTGCACAGAGGGAGGGAGGAAGGAGAATAGGAGAGGGTGACTAAGATACAACATATTAATTATGTGCCTCCCCTCATATTTATAGAGAGTCACCAAAAGCCCTAGGGGCCTTAGTGGGTATTGGATCTTCATCCAATTACCCACTATCCTTGCATTATTGGGTCTCTATTTAATAATCTCCTTTGGCCTCTAATTGGGCCTCATGCAAGGAGCCCATCAATGTAGGATCTCATTTAATGATAATAGGGGCTAATTGGATCTCTATCAAATCCTGTACTTGCCGAAGCATCCACCATATGTGTGTGACCATCTAGGCCTGATACCCAGCTGGCCATGAGTCGCTCCCATCAAAACTCTTTTTAATATAATAAATTTTTATTTCCATAATAATTCACTCGACTCATCGATTATGGACATACAAGGCCACTACACCATAGTCCCTAGACGGTACAGAGGGATAAAATGTATCGAACCTGTCTATCCACAATTACCATTTATCTATAATCCCTCATTTAACTAATATTCTAAAGATCGTATATTGGATATAATACTGTCAGGTCACATACAGAATCCGTCTGAGTCTTACTCTAATTGAATTATCTTTGAGATATTCCTCTCATGATATCGAGAGTGATTAATCCTTTATTGACATTCAATTGCCTTCGTAAGGTTGGCTACCAATCCCGATAACTAGCTGTACCAATTCTAGAACTTTCCAAACCTATAAGTCTGGTGTCAAAGAAAGTACTAAAATAAGGTATCTTTGGTGTCTCAAGTCTATGGACCAGATGCACAACTGGGACTATAGAATCACTATCTGACTTTAGGTATCATTAACCATACATCATTCCATAAATGGATCAATTAGTAAACTCATTCTCCAATGAGTATCTTTATTATATCCTTAGTGTCTCCACATAAGTGGCTATGAGACCAGCCACCTCCATCATATGGACGAGTATATAGTACACCAATCTGTCTGGTTATCTCAATGTCCCTCTCGAGTAACCTATGACTAGGATTATTTAGGATTTATATTTAGAGGTGAATTAATCTCATTATTGTAATCTCATCATGATTTGATTTTCATTGCACAAAACCAAGGACATCATAATATATATATATAACAGATAATATAATGCGAGAATATATCAATAATAATCATAAGCAAGAAGATCACACAGTATGTCACACATGCTATCACTCACATGATTGGCTTATAGGGCACTTATAACCAGTAATCTTTCACTTGATCGAAAGCCAATCACCTATGTGTCTGATCCCCATCAGGCCCTTGTGACGCTCAAATATAATATGAGCCAACATCTTCATCAATGGATCTGCAATGTTATCTTTGGATGAAACTCTTTCCATTGTTATATCTTTATGAGCTATGATATCTTTAATTAGATGGAACCTCCTCAAAATAATTTTAATGAGACTTGGGTTCACTTACTAAAGCTATCGCTCCATTATTATCGCAATATATGGGAATATGCTCTACGCTGCTCGGTACGACTCCTAAATCCCTAATGAACTTCTTAATCCATATCCCTTCCTTTGCTACTTCTGCTAAGCAATGTATTCTGCCTCTTTGGTTGAGTCAGTAGTAGTATTTTGCTTAGAACTCTTCTAGCTTACTGCTCCTTCATTCAGGGTGAAAACATACCTTGAGTTTGACTTGTTATCATCAATGTCGGACTGAAAACTCGAGTCCGTATAGCTATCAACCTAGAGGCTACCTCCTCTATAGACTAGTAAAAGATTCTTAGTCCTTCTCAAGTACTTAAGGGTACACTTTATTGCCTTTCAGTGTTCTAAACCTGGATCCACCTGATACTTGCTCATGACACTTAGAGCATACACTATATCAGGCCTGGTACATAGCATAGCATATATGATAGACCCTATCACTCAGGCAGAGGGTATCATATTCTATGTATACTCCTTTCTTCATGAGTCTTTGGGGACATAATCCTAGAAAGTGATATTCTATGTCTCATCGGTATGATGTTAGGATCCTGGTTGAGATGAGTCTTAGTCGATTAAGTCGAGTCCTTAGATTAAGCCTTGTTGACCAATCTAGACTTAGCATTAGGTCAGCCAGGAGAAGATTTGAGTTCATTGTAATAAATTAGCTCAAATCCTAATAGCGTTAGGATTTGGCTAATCTGGAGTCGGATAGGAGTTGGAGATATATATGGGTTAAAGTCAATTATATCATGAATGTAATAAGCCCTAATCTAACTGCCACCCCCTAGTAAAGAAGTAGTTGGCTAGGGTTATAGAGGAGTCCTTATGGGATGGGAGTCTCCTAGCCTCTCCACTTAAGAGAGACCAGCTTTTGGGGTTGCTTCTTAGAGAAGGGATTGTAGTTGTTAGAAGTAGGAGTTGCTTCTTAGAGAAGGGATTGTAGTTATTAGAAGTAGGAGTTGCTTCTTAGAGTTGGAGTTAGAGTTGCTAGGAGTAGGAGTCTTGAGTATGAATCCTATTAGGAGTTATGGTTTAGAAGCCCTATAAATAGTCTTATAATCAACCACTTCTTATCATCAATAGATCAATTATTTTTTAACCTTTGTGCAGAAACCCAAGGCGGGAGAACCCCTATAGAGTTCTAAGGAGGCCGATCCCCTATAGAGATCACCCCAAGCTTAGAATCTAAAAGGTTCTAACACTTGGTATTAGAGTAGCATTCTTGGGGTCTTGCTGCCCTTTCAGAATCACCCATCATCCTCTCACAGCCACCCAAGAAATTCCTATAATTGCTTAGATCATTGTCGACTTCCGCCATCATCTCCACTACCACATATCATCTTCTGATCTCCCCATGAATTGTAATAGGTTCTGGTTTCCTACCTTATTGCTACTGCAATTTAGTTATCTTTCATCCAAAAAACTAAAAAAAAAATGTTCCTATCTTGCTGTATAAACTCTTCGTCACAAAATTTCCATCTTTACGATAAAAGTTGCACTGTAGAATTTAACCACATACCAGTACTTGTTTTGATCTTGTTGCTATAATTTTTCTATTCAATCTTCCACAAGTTCTTTACAACATCTTTGGCACTTCCTATCAATAGATTTCCTTTTTGTTTTATGCAAAAATTATTGATAAAAACTACTGATGTTTTATGTCTAAACTGCTGCACTTTACAAGAAAAAATCTATCGTAGAACCTTCTCATATTCCTTGGTTTGCCAAATTTTTTGCTGCCATATTCTTTTATAAATTTTTTAATAGCATTAACTTTCCTTAAACTCCAACCATCATACCCCCTATACAACCCCTATAGCAGCCCTAAATCACTGCCCCAATAGCAACAAAAAATAATAATCTTTCAGCTCTAAACCACAGTCATCTACCCTTGATTCACCATCTCTTTCAGCCATCAATCCACCCAACCAGTAAGAGAAGAACCTTGACATCTCAGATCTAGAGGCACACATAATGGCATCTTAAGGTTCAATCGATGTTAAGTTGGAGGCATTTGAATCACACATAGAGGACAAATTGCACGCTTTATTCGCTGAATTCGGATTGGGTCGATCTCCGAGCCCAACAAAATTCCAACAAGGTGAAAGTTTGGCAAGGTCTCTCAAAAAGGAAGAACAAGTCACTGATATGATGTAGTCATGCATGAGGATGGACTTCCCTTGATGGGAAGAAGGAGACCCGACAGGATGGATTTCACGCGTCGAATGTTACTTCCACTACTATCAAACACTGAAGGATTCCATGGTGGACACCACTGGAATCCACTTAGAAGGAGATGCTATACGATGGTACAATTAGCTTGAATACACCTATGGGGCTCCAACATAGATATAAATCAAGAAAGCGCTGCTGAACCACTTTCCAAGATTCGATAAACATCCATGATCCAAGAATACTAGACCAGGTTTGAGGAATTATGTTACCTTGCTTGTGATTGGTCTGATATACAATTATTAGGGATGTTCATCGGAGGACTCAAGCCGAAAATTAAAGGAGAGGCGATAGCCCTGCACCATGAAGGCTGTAATCTCATCTGCCAGAATCCAAGAGGAATAGCTGAACCAAGATGCTCGAAGGATGAGAACCACTCTTAGGCCAACAACATATAAACCTTCCTCTACTCCCAGCCATTCTTCGTTGCCAAAAAAAATTGACGAGAGAAGAGCTATGTGATAGATCGACAAAGGGCCTTTGTTGGCATTGCAATAAACTTTGGAGCTGCAATTATCTCTGCAAAAAGGGGGAGTTTTCCATGATAAAATCTATTAAAGAATTTGAAAAATAGGTCTAGGAACTTAAGGAGGAGAACATGAAGGAAGACATGCAGTCGACCGATTGCACGACTCATGCTTTAGCCGGCCATACAAACCCGTAAGCAGCAAAAGTTGAAGAATCTCTTAAGCAGCATCCCGTCATCGTCCTTATCAAGACTAGGAGCACTAACAACTTTATGAATAGCAACGTTGCTACCCAATTGATGCTCTAAAATGAAGATTGCAGCAGGTTTGACGTTGAGGTCGCTGACGACCAAATTTTGAAGTGCGATAAAAGTTACCACGAGTAAAATTATTATTAACAGATCAAGAGATCTTTACTGAATTCTTCCTCCTTCCTCTTGATGATTATGAGGCCATGCTCAACATCAAATAACTGACTGTGCTAGGTGATATTATCTGAAATTTTTCTAAATTTATCATGAAATTTTTCAGCTATGAGAAACAGGAGATCCGACGCAGGAAACGCAGGAGCGACATATCGATGATTTGCACACACCAAACGGAGAAAGTTTTGAACAAAGTGAATAATGACTTCCTGATGCAATTTCAGCAGCATTCTATGGGGGAACCAACAAAAATTGAAGACCCAAACCTTCTTCAATCGCTTATTGAATTTTCAGACATTTTCGTTGAACCGTACAGCCTACTTTCTACCCACCGACATGACCACCGAATTCTGATTCTTTCAGACAAACTAGCAGTAAACACTCGGCCATGTCATTATCCTCATCTCTAGAAAGCTGAAATAGAGGATTGAAGAAGAGATGCTTGAAACAGGGGTCATCCAACCAAGTTGCAGCCCCTACTCTTTGTCGATGCTAGCTTTTCCTGACTTCAACAGTGTTTATGATTGATGCATCAGGAGCTAGAATTTGTGTTATTCACATGCAAGATAGTTGACCCCTAGCTTACATCAATAAAGCCCTCTCCCCGTACTACATGAAACTATCAATATACAATGAGGAAATGCTGACTAATGCTGAATTTGTGGCTTGATATGAAACAGGACAACAACATAAAGAGATAAAATTAAGTCCTAAAAGTTTATAGCTTCTACTCCCTCTAAACTTAGATTGGGCTCACCTTACCATGGACTCTGCTAGAGGGCAACCATCATCATAAAGGAAAGCCTAACTACTATTAAAGAACAACTACATGCCAGCCCACACAAGAAAGAAACAGTTGCTCGATAAATGTCGGAGTAGAAGGAAGTTTGCTATTAAAGATCGAGTCTTCCTTCATCTTCATCCCTACCAACAGGAATTTATAAAGACTCGAGCCTTACGAAAGTGGTCTCCTAGTTTCTTTGGACCCTATAAAATTGGAGATCACATTGGAGCCATAATTTGTGGATTAAATAGGCACACTAATTCAAAATTACAATTGATCCTCTAGGAGTCTCATCACAAATGAAAGTTTAGAGAGGATGACTCAGCCTAGATCTATCCACCCAACACCTAAGTTGATGAGGAGGCCCAGGTTAAGGAGGAGTCCTTCTGGGATGGGGTCTCCTAGCCCCTCCTCCTTTTAAGAGAGGCTGGCTAGGGGTTGCTTCTTAGATAAGGGATCAGAGTTGTTGGAAGTAGGAGTTGCTTCTTAGAGTTGGAGTTGGAGTTGTTGGAAGTAGGAGTTACTTCGTAGAATTGGAGTTAGAGTTATTAGGAGTATGAGTCTTGATTAGGAATCCTATTCAGAGTTATAGTTAAGAAGCCCTATAAATAGTCTTATAATCAGCTATTTTTCATCATCAATAGATTAACTATTTTCAGCCTTTGTGCAAAAAACCAAAGAGGGAGGAACCCCTTTAGAGTTCTAAGGAGGTTGATCCCTTTAGAGATCACCCCAAGCCTATAATCCACAAGGGTTTTAACAATGAGACATCTCTTGGAATTCTTCATGCTAACCTTTTGACAATAGAGTCTATGTACCTGGATTGGAATAAGTCAATCATCCTCTTGGATCTATCTCTACAGATCCGGATCCCGAAAATATAGGATGCTTCCCTTAAGTCTTTTATGGAGAAGTTTTTGGATAGCTAAGCCTTTACTGAGGAGAACATTCTTACATAATTCCCGATGATTAAGATGTCATCCACATATAACACCAAGAATGTGATAGTGCTCCTATTTACCTTCTTATATACACAAGGCTCATCTTCATTCTTAACAAAGTCATAAGATCTGATTGCCTGATCAAGTCTTATGTTCTAACTTCAGGAAGCTTGCTTCAATCTATATATGGACTTAAGTAATCTGAATACTTTATCTAGACTCTTTCTAGGTACGAATCCCTTTGGTTGTATCGTATACACCTCCTCCTTGAGGTTACTATTGAGGAATGTTATTTTTCATATCCACCTATCAGATCTCATAGCCATAGTGTGCTACAATGGCCAAAAAAATTCTGATAGATTTAAGCATGGCTACAGGTGAAGTTTCATCATAGTCAACTCCTTACCTTTGATAATATCGTTTAGCTACCAACCTTGCCTTATAGGTCACCTCCTTTCCATCCACTCCAATATTCTTCTTAAAGACCCATTTACAATCGATAGGTACGATACCCTCAAGTGCATCTACAAGATTTTGAATCTTATTAGAGTACATAGAATCTATCTTAGTATCCATAACTTCTTGCTACTTTCTGTAGTCTATACTCATAATAGCCTCCTCGTAGGTCTGAGGATCAATATCCTGAGAGTCCTCTCCACTGATATGTCCCATATATTTTTTAGGAGGATGAGATACTCTGCTAGACCTGCGTAAAGTTAGAACTAGTATGCTAGGTATCTAAACAGGCTCAAACTCTAGAATGGTGTTGAGCTAGGTTCTCCATCCTCGCTCAACTCTATCACACTCTAACTGTTTCCTCTAAGAATATATTCTTTCTTAAGAAACATAGCTCTCTTAGCAATAAAAATCTTGTGATCCTCGGAATAATAGAAATAATATCTCAAAGTCTCCTTAGGGTATCCCATGAACGTGCACTGTTCCGTTCTTGATTCCAACTTGTTGGGATTGTGTCTTTTAATATGGGTAGAATAGCTTCAAATCTTAACCACCTTAAGATCAGGTCTTTTTCCTTTCCATAACTCATATGGTATCGACACTATCAACTTTGATATAACTCTGTTCAGAAGGTAAGCTACGATCTCTAAGGCGTATCCCATGAATGAGACAGATAGGTCAGCGAAACTCATCATAGACTGCACCATGTCTAACAACCTGCAATTCCTCCTTTCTGATACATCATTGAACTGAGGTGTATAAGGAGGTGTTCATTGGGATAGAATCCCATAGTCCTAGAAGAAATGGATGAACTCCCTACTCAAGTATTCTCATCCTCGATCTGATCAAAGAGTCTTAATACTCTTTCCTATCTTATTCTATACTTCATTCTTATATTCCCTGAATTTCTCAAAGGCCTTAGACTTTTACTTCATCAAGTACATAAGTCCATAGAAATCATCAGTGAATGTAATGAAATATGAGTAACCACCTATAACCTAAGGCAACATGGGATCGCATACATCATTATGTACGAGTTCCAATAACTCAGTGACTCTCTTTCTCTCTAGTTCCACTAAAAGGAGGGTTGGTCATCTTCCCATGAAGGTAAGGTTCGTAAGTTACAGATGACTCATAGTCAAATGGATCTAGGTATCCATCTTTCAGCAACTTTTGAATCATTCGCTTATGTATATGACCTAACCTATAATGTCATATGTATACATTGTTCACCTCATCTCTTTTCCTTTTAGACGTATTTATATTCATGATATGTGGAGAAGTAGCTAATATATATATATAAGTCATTTATCAGGGTCCCTCTAGTGATGATCTCATTATCCATAATTATTAAATAATTATTATTCTTAAAAACTAATTTATATCCACTAATTGTCAAGCAAGAGATGAAAATAATATTTTTATAATAGATAAAATAAAATAGCATACATCTAATACAATAATAGCTCCACCAAGCAGATGTAGGGTGACCTCCCCGACAACAATTGCAGCAACTCTTACTTTATTATCCATCTTGAGGTCTATCTCACCTCTGATTAATCTTGTAGGTTTTATTAGAACTTGCAACGAATTATAGATATGATAAGCACTTACAGTATTCAATACCCATGTGTTATCATGAAAATCTGATAAGTGGAGACTGATCATTAATGTACCTGAAGCTTTTCCAAGCTTCTGTTTCGCCTTATCTACAAGACATTCCTTATAGTTCCTCTTTCAGTGTTCGTCTACGATGCAGTGGAAGCTTGTCCTTTGACCTTTATCGGATATTTCTTGATAAGCTTTATCTTACCCAATCTTTCTTTGCCCTTGCCTTTCTTAGGAGTCTTACTGGCATTCCTTTTCTTTTTGGTCTCACCAATATAGAGAACTGACTTCTCTTTCTTGATAGTGCTCTCAACTTCCCTCAACATATTGAGGAGCTCAGATAGAGTCACCTCAAATTTGTTCATATGAACTGTGAAAAGAAATCTGGTAGGGTCTGAAGTATAAGATCACCATATAGGTTATCCTTTAGGACTATCTATATACTTCACAAAGTGATCGATCTCATCCTTGCTTGTCCTTTCCTCTAACATGGGTATAATCATATTAAGGACATATATGATTTTCTCTGCAATAAGAACAATTCTCAAATTATAGAGCTAATTTATGTAGTTTGGATTAGTAAGGCGGTTAGCATCATGTACACCATATAAGGGGTTTGCAAGCGACAAACAAGATATAGCGTAAATTAATAACATACAGATTTTATAGAAAAACTAATTAAGATATAAATTTCTATCTTAATGTACTCCCACTGTTTTCCAAGTGAATCACGTGACACCATCGACATGTGACACAAAAGTCTCTCGTAAATTCGTAGTGGGGATCAGGATGCAATCGACATCTTAATGCAACCTTGAGGAACTCGACCAATTACACTAAGCCCTAAAGGCAGGCAACTCGTACCAATCATAACTTCTTATGATTCCCATCATGTTCGACCTCTAAAGTCTCAAGGTCTCGACTGCTCGACCAATCATGAAGTTCAGTTAAGGCATCACCATCGTTACAAGATGAGTCTGATTCGATAATATACTCTCGACTGCTCGACCAAATTTATAATTTCTCTCATTTCTAAAATATTTATAATGATATATTTTAAATTATTTATGAGGACTCATTTGTAAATTTAAGGATTTATTTATTAATTCTTTTGATTAAAAATTTTATATTAAAAATTGATTGCTAAGGACCTAAATGTGAATCTTAAAATATAAAATAAATTATGAAAGATTTATATTAAGTTAATAATAAAAATAAAGAAAATATGATGAGAATATATGTCACCACATTGTTTAAAGTAGTGCCACTTGTGCATGTGTATAGGTAACACATAATCACATTGCATACATATTTACCACCTATCAACTCATATGTTAGCTTAAATAATTAACACTTAGAGGAAAAAAATGGGTTTTGGTTGCAACGTGAACTTGAGGAGAAGAATAAAAAAGAAAAAAAAATGAAGAAGAAGAAGAAGAAGTGGGAATTTTGAGATTGTGATCTAATCCTTTGAGATCAAAATTTGTAAAGGCAAGTGTTCTAACCCCATCCTATATAATATCTTCTATCATTTTTATACTGAAATTTATCTTTGTTCTTACTTTGATTATGAGAAAAATTTAGGATAAAACCGAAATCCCTTTTGTTGGATGCCTAAGTATGAATCTGTAGTATTGTTAAGATTATAACCTATCTGTCTTATTCTTGTTGTAACTTTTAGTAAAGACCTCTGATTTGGATAAAACTTAATTTTTTCAAAAATAGATTCACATATCATTCTTTTGAAACTAAGTCTGAAGAATTTAGAGTTCATTTGCTAGCTCAAAAGTTTGTTTCAATTGGGTATATAAAATCTGTAAAATAGAGTCTATATCTCCTAACCTTTCATCACTATATTACATATATCTTCATGTTAGAGTTTCTGATTTATATAAAGCTTAATTTTTTAGAAAAAAAGGCTCTTATATGTTTCTGTTGAACCTAAGATTGAAAGATTTAGCGTCCAAATGACTATCAAGAACCCTATTTTGATGGACTATATGAATTCTATAAAGCAGGGACTATGATTTTGGACCTTTGGTTGCAAAATCATCAATAACACTTTATAGAGACCTTTAATTTATATAAAAATTATTTTATATAAACCTAGATTGATTTAGCTTTTAAACAACACATTTCTTGAGTAATTTGGAGCATGCTTGATCATCTAAATAACTTTGTAATTTTGCCTTCAAAATTCTACCAGAATAGGGATTGTATCAATTCTGCCTATACTTGCTTCATCTATTTCAAAACTTAAATATCTAAGGCTTGTCCTTGACTTCCTTATATATTAGAATATATTATGTATTAATTGATATTACATTATATTATTTTGTTTAGGCATATATATGATTTATTATTTAGTATGTGCTTCCAATATATATCACTTTCATTGCTTATGTCCTTTTGTACTTTGGTGTTTGTGGGATATTCTAGACCTTTGCCAGAAATGGTAAAGGGTATGTTATGCTTAGAGCTTGTGATGCTCTACTATGTTTGGTGGTCAGATGGACCACATTATATTTATGATCCCACTTCATCATCTATGTTTTTAATATGTTATCGGATCATATTCTATCTATGATCCAATTAAAGCCCATCCTTTAATTGAGCCTTCCAGTATTGCTTAAATTTTTATGCACTCTTGTTCTTTATTCATACGCCATTGACATGTTCTAAAATGTCCTAAGTAATCATGATATGCTTTGAAATGTTACATATGCCTTTGATATATTTCGAAACACTTTATACATCTTTGATACGCTATGAAATGTTTTGTATTCCTAATGATATACTCCAACTACTCTTTCTCTATTGTTATGATCAAAGTATGTTTTGAATGAAATGATTTGTGATTATGTATCTACCAGATACTCTCTATGGATTCTTACATCCTTGCCTTGTCATTCGATATCAAGTTTGATTTGAAAGCTATCATTCTTTGTCTTGGATATGTTAGTCACTTGCTGAGCTCTATATGCTCACTTTGTTGCTATATAAATTTTACAAGTTAATTTGTGACTTATAAAAAAAGTTAGAACTGAGCGGAGATAGTGGAAAATTATATAGATTTTGGAAAAGTCTTGTTGGGAGATGTTGTATAAGAATATTTTATATGTAATAAAATATTATAGATAAATATGAACTGATGTATCTTGTAAAAAGGTTAGAATACTTCTTAGTGTAGAATCTTTGAATGTTAAGTTTTACAATCATATGAAGCAGTGGAAAATGATTGGTTTCGCATTTGTATAGATTTCTGATACTCTTGGTTTTATATGTATGGTTAATATTTTTGGTTATGTTAATCTTCGAGTTTTGTAGATTATCGAGTGATGTGGTGTAAGATTTATGAAATGCATAGGTTTTTTAAATGAATATAAATAATCTTTAAAAATGTTTAATCAATATCTTCAAATTTAGTTTGGATCCTAGGTTTAGTTTGTGGACGAATTATATTACATTTCTGATTAAGACAGGTCACCCCTTTCAAATGCAATATAATTCATGGGAGATGGAGCATGAATTGAGGATTATTGATATTTGATATATTGGATGCGCCAAGTAGATTGAGGCTTTATTAATTATATAGTGATGGATGGAGGTATGATAAATTTAGATGACTAATTTTTTTTTTAAGGGGGGGAGAGTGTAATATTCCTCATTTCTGAAATGTTGATAATGATATATTTTAAATTATTTATGAGTACCCATTTATAAATTTGAGGATTTATTTATTAATCTTTTAATTAAATAATTTATTATTAAAAATTGATTGCTAGGGACCTAAATACGAATCTTAAAAATATGAAATAAATTATAAAATATTCATATTTAGTTAATAAAAAAAATAAAAAAACATGATGAGGACATGTGTCACCACCTTGTTTAAAGTAATGCCACTTGTGCATGTGTATAGGTGACACAAAATCACATTGCATGTATATTTGCCACCTATCAACCCATATGTTAGCTTAAATAATTAATAATTAAAGAAAAAAAAGGGTTTTGACTACAACATGAACTTGAGAAGAAGAAGAAGAAGAAATAAGAAGAAGAAGAAGAGAAGGAAAGTAGTGAGAATTTTGAGATTATGATCTAATCCACATCATTGGGATCAAAATTCGTAAAGGTAAGTGTTCTAACCCATCCTATATAATGTCTTCTATCCTTTTTCTACTAAAATTTATCCTTGTTCTTACTTTGATTATGAGGAATATTGGGATAAAATCGAAATCCTTTTTGTTGGATACCTAAGTATGAATCTGTAATATTGTTAAGATTATGACCTATGTGTCTTATTCTTACTGTAACTTTTAGTAAAGACATCTGATTTGGACAAAACTTAGCTTTTTAAAAAATAGATTCATATATCTTTCTTTTGAAAGTAAGGTTGAAGAATTTGGAGTTCATTTTCCAGCCCAAATATTTATTTCAATTGAGCATATAAAATATGTATAATAGAGTTTGTACCTCATAATCTTTCATCACTATATTGCTTATATCTTCCTGTTGGAGTTCTTGATTTATGTAAAACTTAATTTGTTAGAAAATAAGCTCTTATACCTTTCTTTGAACCTAAGATTGAAAGATTTAGAGTCCAAATGACTATTAAAATTCCCGTTTTGATGGACCATATAAATTCTACAAAGCAGGGACTGTGATTCTGGACCTTTAATTACAAATCATCAATAACTCTTTGTAGAGACCTTCAAATTATATGAAACTTATTTCTTAATAAACTAGATTAATTTAGTTTTTAAATAACACCTTTCTTGAGTAATTTGGAGCATGTTTGATCATCTAAATAACTTTGTAATTTAACTTTCAGAATTCTACCAAAATAGGGATTGTATCAATTCAGCCTATACTTGTGTCATATATTTCAAAACTAAAATATCTAATGCTCTTATCCTTAACTTCCTTATATATCAAAATATATTATATATTAATTAATGTTATATTATATTATTTTATTTAGGTGCATGTATGATTTATTATACTGCATGTGCTTCCGATATAAGCCAAATTCATTGCTTATGTTCTTTTGTACTCTGGTGTTTGTGGGATATTCTGGACCTTTGCCAGAAATGGTAAATGGTGTGTTATATTTGGAGCTTGTGATGCTCTAGTATGTTTGGTGGTTAGATGGACCACATCATGTTTGTGATCCGACTTCACCATCTATGATTTTGATATTTTATCAGATCATATTTTGTCTATGATCCAATTAAAGCCGATCCTTCAATTGAGCCTTATAGTATTGCTTAAATTCTTATGCACTCTTGTTATTTATTCTTTGGCTATCTGAATACAAATTATGAATGTTTATATTGACATCGTATTGCTTCATATTAGCACATATATATTTCATTGTTCCGTATGTGCTTCCGATATATGCCACTTTTATTGCTCATGTCCTTTTGTACTCTGGTGTTTGTGGGATATTCTGGACCTTTGCCAGAAATGATAAAGGGTATATTATGCTTGGAGCCTGTGATGCTCTACTATGTTTGGTGGTCAGCTGGACCATTTTATGTTTATGATCCCACTTTACTATCTATGTTTTTGATATGTTATCGGATCATATTATGTCTATGATCCAATTAAGGTCTATCCTTCAATTGAACCTTATAGTATTGCTTAAATTCTTATGCACTCTTGTTCTTTATTCTTTAACTATCTGAATACAAATTATGAATGTTTATGTTCACATCGTATTGCTTCAAATTAGTATATGTATATTTCATTGTTCCTCATGTGCTTTCGATATATGCCATTTTTATTGCTCATGCCCTTTTGTACTTGGGTGTTTGTGAGATTTTCTGGACCTTTGCCAGAAATGGTAAAGGGTATTATGTTCAGAGCCAGCTATGCTCTTGTCGGCCCTACTAACTTCACTCAGATGTGGGTGGATGGAGCTCCCAAACGTGGGAGACTTATGTTTGGTGGTGATTCAGTGATGGATGATCTATATTTTGCTTATGGTCCCACTTCACCATCTATGTCTTTGATATGATATCCAGAGCATTGCTTATGAGTTTGTTTATTCGCTTTGAATAAGAATGAATGAATATTATGTTTGATATGATATTATGATTCTATTCGTTAATTGTTCATTTGATATGCTTTGAGATTATTCCAACACTATTGATATGCTTTAAAATATGTTCTATACACCTTTGATATGCTTTGAATCATTTCACATTTTGTTGATATATTCTGAAAATCTTTATGCATCCTTGATATGTTCGGAAATGTTTCATTTACCATTGATATATTCTGAAATATTTCATGCGTTTGACATGCTCCTAACTGTTTCGAATGTCATTGTTATGTTTCTGAAATGTTTCATTTGCTATTGATATATTCTGAAATATTTCACATGCCATTGATATTTTCTGAAATATCCTGAGCAATCGTCATATGCACTGAAATGTTACATATGCCTTTGATATATTGTGAAACACTTTATATATTTTTGATACACTCTGAAATATTCTGTATTTCTAATGATATACTCCAACTAATCTTTCTCTACTGTTATGATCAAAATATGTTTTGAATGAAATGATTTGTGATTATGTATCTACGAGATATTCTCTATGGATTCTTACACCCTTGCCTTATCATTCGATATCAAGTTTGATTTGAAAGCTATCATTCTTTGTCTTGGATATGTTAGTCACTTACTGACCTCTATATGCTCACCCTGTTGCTAAAAACATTAACTTGTCACTTATAGAAAAAGTTAGAATTAAGCTGAGATAGTGGAAAACTATATAGGTTTTGGACAAGTCTTGTTGGGAGATAAATATAAATTGATATATCTTGTAAACATGTTAGAATACTTCTCATTGTGGAATCTTTGAATGTTAAGTTTTACAATCATATGAAGTAGTGGAAAATGGTTGGTTTTGCATTTGTATAGATTTTTGAGACTGATGGTTTTATAAGTGTAGTTAATGTTTTTGGTTACGTTAATCTTCGAGTTTTGTAAATTATTGAGTGATATGGTGTAAGATTTATAAAATGCATAGGTTTTCTAAATGGATATAAATGATCTTTGAAAATGTTTAATTAGTACCCTTAAATTTAGTTTGGATCCTGGGTTTGATTTGTGGACGAATTATATTATATTTCTGATTAAGACAGGGTCACCCCTCTTGAATGGAATATAATTCGGTGGGCATGAAAGAGATGGTATCAGAGTATAAATTGAGGATTGATGATATTTGACATGTTGGATGTGCTAAGTAGATTGAGGCTTTATTAATTATATAGTGATGGATAGAGATATGATAAATTTAGAGGACTAAACTTTTTGGGGAGAGTGTAATAACCCTCATTTATAAAATATTTATAATGATATATTTTAAATAATTTATGAGGACCCATTTAGAAATTTAAAGATTTATTTATTAATTCTTTTGATTAAATAATTTTATATTAAAAATTGATTGCTATGGACCTAAATGTGAATCTTAAAAATATAAAATAAATTATAAAATATTTATATTAGGTTAATAAAAAATAAAAAATATGGGGAGGACATGTGTCACCACCTTGTTTAAAGTAGTGCCACTTGTGTATGTGTATAGGTGACACAAAATCACATTGCATGCATATTTGCCACCTATCAACCCTTATGTTAGTTTAAATAATTAACAATTAGCAAAAAAATGGGTTTTAGATGCAATGTGAACTTGAGGAGAAGAAGAAGAAGAAAGAAGAAGAAGAAGAAGAAGAAGAAGAAGAAGAAGAAGAAGAAGAGAAGGAAAGAAGTGGAATTTTCAGATTGTGATCTAATCCACACTTTGGGATTAAAATTTGTAAAGTCAAGTGTTCTAACCCCATTCTACATAATGTCTTATATCTTTTTTTACTAAAATTATCCTTATTCTTACTTTGATTTTGAAAAAAATTTGGGATAAAACCAAAATCCCTTTTGTTGGATGCCTAAGTATGAATCTGTAATATTATCAAGATTATGACCTATCTGCCTTGTTCTTATTGTAACGTTTAGTAAATACCTCTGATTTAGACAAAACATATCTTCTTCATAATAGATTCATATATCTTTCTTTTGAAACTAAGGTTGAAGAATTTGGAGTTCATTTGCTAGCCCAAACATTGTTTCAATTGAACATATGAAATCTGTAAAATAGAGTCTATACCTCCTAAGCTTTCATCACTATATTACTTATATCTTCAAGTTAGAGTTCCTAATTTATATAAAACTTAATTTGTTAGAAAGTAGACTCTTATACCTTTCTATTGAACTTAAGATTGAAATATTTGGAGTCCAAATGACTATCAAAACCCCCATTTTGATGGACCATATGAATTCTACAAAGCAGGGACTGTGATTCCAGACCTTTTGTTGCAAAATCATTAATAACTCTTTGTAGAGACCTTCAATTTATATGAAACTTATTTCATATGAAAATAGATTGATTTAGCTTTTCAACAATATCTTTCTTGTGTAATTTAGAGTATATTTGATCATCTAAATAACTTTATAATTTTACCTTCAGAATTTTACTAGAATAGGGATTATATCAATTCTGCCTATACTTGCTTCATCCATTTCAAAACTCAAATCTCTTTATGCTCTTATCCTTGACTTTTTTACATATCAGAATATGTTATATATTAATCGATGTTACATTATATTATTCTATTTAGGTGCATGTATGATTTATTATTCCGTATGTGCTTCCGATATAAGCCAAATTCATTGTTCATATCCTTTTGTACTATGGTGTTTGTGGGATATTTTAAAACTTTGCTAAAAATGGTAAAGAGTATGTTATACTTAGAGCCAGTGATGCTCTACTATGTTTGGTAGTCAGAGAGACCATATGATATTTGTGATCCCACTTCACCATCTATGATTTTAATATTTTATCAAATCATATTCTGTCTATGATCCAATTAAAGCCCATCCTTCAATTGAGCCTTAGAGTATTGCTTAAATTATTATGCACTCTTGTTCTTTATTCTTTGACTATCTGAATATAAATTATAAATGTTTATGTTGACATCGTATTGCTTTATATTAGCACATGTATATTTTATTGTTCCGCATGTGCTTCCGATATAAGCCACTTTCATTGCTCATGTCCTTTTGTACTCTTGCGTTTGTGGGATATTTTGGACCTTTACCAAAAATAATAAAGGGTATTTTATGCTTGGAGCCTGTGATGCTCTACTATATTTGATGGTCAGATGGAACACATTATATTTATGATCCTACTTCACCATCTATGTTTTTGATATGTTATCAGATCATATTTTGTTGATGATCAAATTAAAGCCTATCATTCAATTGAGCCTTACAATATTGCTTAAATTCTTATGCACTCTTGTTCTTTATTATTTGACTATCTGAATATAAATTATGAATGTTTATATTGACATCGTATTCCTTCATATTAGCATATGTATATTTTATTGTTCCTCGTGTGCTTTCGATATATGCTACTTTTATTGCTCATGTCCTTCTGTACTCTGGTGTTTGTGGGATTTTATAGACCTTTGCCAGAAATGGTAAAGGATATTATGTTCAAAGCCATCTATGCTCTTGCCAACTCCACTTACTTCACTCAGACGTGAGTGGATGGAGCTCCTAGATGTGGGAGACTTATGTTTGGTGGCCATTCAGTGATGGATGATCCATATTCTGTTTATGGTCTTACTTCATCATCTATATCTTAGATATGATATATAGAGCATTGCTTATGAGTTTGTTTTTGCACTTTGAATAAGAATGAATGAATGTCATGTCTGATATAATATTGAGCTTTTGTTCCTTAATTGTTCAATTGATAAGCTTTGAGATTATTCCTACACCATTTATATGCTTTGAAATATGTCCTATGCACTTTTGATATGCTCTGAATCATTTCACATTCTGTTGATATATTTTGAAACTCTTTATATATCCTTGATATGCTCCGAAATGTTTCATTTACCATTGATATATTCTTAAATATTTCATATGTGTTTGACATGCTCCTAACTGTTTCGAATGTCATTGTTATGTTTCCAAAATATTTTATTTGCTATTGATATATTTCGAAATATTTTACACGCCATTGACATGTTCTGAAATGTCCTAAGTAATCATGATATGCTCTAAAATGTTATATATGCCTTTGATATATTCTGAAACACTTTATACATCTTTGTTACACTTTGAAATGTTTAGTATTTCTAATGATATGCTCTAACTACTCTTTCTCTACTGTTATGATCAAAGTATGTTTTAAATGAAATGATTTGTAATTATGTATCTATGAGATACTCTCTATAGATTCTTACACCCTTGCCTTATCATTCGATATCAAGTTTGATTTGAAAGCTATCCTTCTTTGTCTTGGATATGTTAGTCACTTGTTGAGCTCTATATGCTCACCCTATTGCTATGTAAATTTTATAGGTTAACTTGTCGCTTAAAGAAAAAATTAGAACTACGTTGAGATAGTAGAAAGCTTTATAGATTTTAGACAAGTCTTGTTGGGAGATGTTGTATAAGAATATTTTGTATGTAATGAAATATTATAGATAAATATGAACTGATGTATCTTGTAAAAATGTTAGAACACTTCTTAGTGTGAAATCTTTGAATGTTAAAGTTTTACAATTATATGAAGTGGTGGAAAATGGTTGATTTTATATTTGTATAGATTTCTGAGACTGATGGTTTTATAAGTGTGGTTAATATTTTTGGTTAAGTTAATCTTTGAGTTTTGTAGACGAGTAATGTGGTGTAAGATTTATAAAATGCATAGGTTTTCTGAATGGATATGAATGATCTTTGAAAATGTTTAATCAGTATCCTCAAATTTAGTTTGGATCCTGGGTTCGATTTGTGGACGAATTATATTGTATTTTTGATTCAGACAGGGTCATCCCTCTCGAATGCGATATAATTCGGGGGGGGGGGGGTGACAATGTCATACCATGTCCTTAGGTCACCAACGACATCTCTATGTCATTGGCAAGAACTCGATCACGTAGACAGGTGAGCCTCGATGGACTCGACTAACTAAACATATATCATGATTCAATTTCTTCCTATAATAATGGAAGGCCACGCAGGTTAATCTTATTGCTTCACGCTCATTGTAAGAGGGGTTTTTTATTTTATATCGATCTCCTAATATGTCGTGTAACACATATACATATTTAATATATATCTACATCACATGCAAATATATATATATATATATATATATATATATATATATATATATATATATATATATATATATATGTATGTATATATATATATAGTAGGTGTATAACACATATTACATATGCACGCTACACCGGATGATCATGAGCCATCACCTAATATGATTAAGCCTGAGCCAATGAGTCTAATCACTTAAAATATGATCTATGTGTGCATCGGTGCATCTCCATGCCCTTTGATCATTGATCTCGTCATCATCAGTTTCGTTGGATCCTCGTCGCATCACCATATGTCGCGACCTCATGCCACGGCATCGTGGGTCTCGCTGTCACCTCCACGCTCCCATCATGTGTTTTCATATAATTACAAAATAATCACAAGCATGCAGGCACTACAATAAATGAGAAAAATGAAGGCTCGCAGGCTCAAATAATAATAATAATAATCATAACTATACACATCATAACACATGGCTCGTGACCATCCATCCATATTATACATAACATGTACACATCACATCACATATAGGATTACTAAATATATAATAATTAATTAAATTATTTAATTAATGATTTTTTAGAAATCAGGATAGACTCTAAATTTTCAGAATTGCCGAGGGTATTTTGAAAATTCTAGACAAGAGGACAGTCCTCAAAATTTCTAGAATTATTAAGGATATTTTAGGAATTCTAGAAAAGGATAAACCTAAGAATTTCTCAAATTCTGAGGGGTAAAATCATCCTTTTATCAAAATAGAAACCCTAACCCCTTGCCCTCCTCTTGCGGAGGCGATCATCGCCACCCTTGCACAAGTGGCGATTGCTCTTGCCCGTAGGTGGCTGCTACTACCCTTGGGCGGTCACCCCTAAGGGCGAGTGCCGTGCCCGCAAGCGGCGCCTCCATGGGAAATGCCCCTGCGGGCGCTGCCCCTGATGGTGGTCGCTCCTACGAGCAGTAGCCCTGGCCATAAGCAAGCATCACCCCTTACGGGCTGGTCGCGGGTGGCTACCCGTACCTACCGCAACCTGGTCGCCCCTTGTAGGGTGCCCTGGCCACCCCTATAGGGGGCCTAGCCATGACTAGTTGCCCTTATCCTCACTACGTTCACTGTAAAAATATAGTAGGAATGTGTAGAACGATTATTTACGATTCAATCTCATCACATGTAGTTTAAAACTAATTTTTCGCACGAACATCCTTGGCTCTGATACCACTGTTGGGAAACCAAGCAGGAGCATCACATGCATATTGGAAGATTAAAACAAAATATGTTTCCCACATTAATCAAATCATTGTGTAAAATATTGGGTCATAAGAAAGCTAGAAAACTAAAAAACTAAAAAACCACATCGTATGAGAGATTATTTACCTAGGAAGATCGTATATCCCTGTTTTTCCATATCTAGATGGAGAGGATGAAGGAGGTCAAGTGCCCTCCTCTCTAGTGGCTCCAATTGCAATCCCAGGTCTTACAACTTTAGCACAGAGGGAGGGCGAGAGGAGAATAGGAGGGGGTAGCCTAAGATGCATCCTATCAACTATATACCTCCCATCCTATTTATAGAGAGCCACCAAAACCTCTAGGGATCCTGCCTTAGTGGGTATTGGATCTCATCCAATTACCCACTATATTTGTATTATTGGATCTCTATCTAATAATCTCATTTGACCTCTAATTAGGCCTCATACAAGGAGTCTATCAATGTAAGGTCTTATCTAATAAGAATAGGCGTTAATTGGATCTCTATGCAATCCTCTATTCATTGAAGTATCCACCATATGTGTGTGATCCTCTAGGCCCAATACCGAGCTAGTCCTGAGCTGCTTCCATTAGAACTCCTTATGATATAGTGAATTATTATCTCCATAATAATTCACTCGATTCATCGACTATGTGTTAGAATCAATTAGCACCGGGAGGGGGGGGGGGGGGGTGAATCAGTGTAAAATTGGAAGTGCTCAATTTAGAAACTTTTGTTTGCAGAAAATAAAGAAATATAATCGGAAGTGTCTTTTGTATTTTATTGGAAATGATTAAGAAACCAATTTAAGAGAACTCGTGAAAATGATACTCGTATCTTTCTATGAACTAATTAAGAGCAATATAAAACAGTAAACAAGATAAGTAAAGAGCACTCACAATTTATAGTGGTTTGACCATAATCTTAGCCTATGTCCACTTCCTAGGTCCTCTTCATTGAGGCCCACCGAATTATAATATATTCAAGCAGGGTGACCCTGTCTTAATCAGAAATACAATATAATTTGTCCACAATCCGAACCTAAGATCCAAACTAAATTTGAGGATACCGATTACACATTTTCAAAGATCATTCATATCCATTTAGAAAGCTTGTGCAATTTATAAATTTACACCACATCACTCGATAATCCACAAAACTTGAAGACAAACTTAACCAAAATATTAACCATACTTATACTCAGAAATATATACAAATGTAAAACTAACCATTTTCCACCACTTCATATGATTGTAAAACTTAACATTCCACTTCATATAATTATAAAACTTAACATTCAAAGATTCCACATTGAGAAGTATTCTAGACTTTTTTACAAGATACACCAGTTCATATTTATCTATAATATTTTATTACATACAAAATATTCTTATACAATATTTCCCAACAAGACTAGTCCAAAATCTACATAGCTTTCCATCTCAGCTTAGTTCTAACTTTTTTTGTAAGCGACATGTTAACCTGTAAAATTTATATAGCAACAGGGTGAGCATATAGAGCTTAGTAAGTAACTAACATATCCAAGACAAAGGATAGCTATCAAATCAAACTTGATATCAAATGGCATGACAAGGGTGGAAGAATCCATAGAGAGTATCTCATAGATACATAATTATAAATTATTTCGTTCGAAATCTACTTTGATCATAACAGTAGAGAAAGATTAGTTGGAGCATATAATTGAGAATACAAAATATTTTAGAGCATATCAAAGATGTATAAAGTGTTTCAGAACATATCAAAGGCAAATAAAATATTTTGAAAACATAGTGATGACATTCAAAATAGTTAGGAGCATGTCAAACACATATGAAATGTTTCAGAACATATCAATTGTGTCAGAATAATCTCAAAGCTTATCAAATGAACAATTAAGGAATAATAGCTTAATATCATATCAAACATAATATTCATTCATTCTTATCCAAAGCATAGAAATAAACTTATAAACAATGCTCTGGATATCATATCAAAGACATAGATAGTGAAGTGGGATCATAATACAGAATGTGGAACATCCATCACTGAATGACCACGAACCATATGTCTCCCATATTTGGGAGCTCCATCCACCCATGTCTAAGTGAAGTCAGTGGGGCTGGCAAGAGCATAGCTGGCTCTAAACACAATACCCTCTACCATTTCTAGCAAAAGTCAAGAATATATCCCACAAACACCAGAGTACAAAAGGACATGAGCAACAAAATTGGCATATATAAGAAGCGTATGCGGAACAAAGAAATATACATGTGCCAAATATGAAACAATATGATGAATACATAAACATTCATAATATGCATTCAGATAGGTAAGGAATAAGGAATAAGAGTACATAAGATTTTAAAGCAATAATATAAGGTTCCAAAGAAGAAAGGCTTTACCTAGATCACTAACAAAATATGATATGATATTATATCAAAAATATAGATGATGATGTGGGATCACATATATAATATGATCCATCCATTTATGGATGACCATCAAACAAAAGTAGAGCATCACAGGCTCTAAGCATAATACCCTTTATCATTTCTGGCAAAGGTCCAAAATATCACAGAAACACCAGAGTATAAAAGGACATGAGCAATGAATTTAACTTATACCGGAAGCACATATAGAATAATAAATTATGCATGCATCTAAATGAAATAATATGATATAACATCAATTGATATAAAATATATTTAGATATCTAAGGAAATCAAAGACAAGAATAATTTAGTTTTGAAATATATGAAGCAAGAATGGGAAAATTGATACAATCACTATTCTGGTAGAATTCCAAAGGCACATCTTAAAGTTATTTTGAATAATCAAATATACTCCAAATTACTCAAAAAGGGTATCTTTGGAAAGCTAAATCAATATACTTTTAAATGAAATAAGTTTTATACAAATTAGAGGTCTCTACCTGAAGTTATTGATGATTTGGAAACCAAAGGTCAAGAATAAAAAAAATAGAAATTTTGATAGTCATTTGGTCTAAATCTTTCAATCCTAACATCAAATAAAAGATCTATTAGTCTATTTTCTAATGACACTAGTGTTGCATAAATCAGAGACTCTAACAAAAAGATATAAGCAATATAGTAATGAAAGGTCAGGAGGACATACTCTATTTTATAGATTTTATATGCTCAATTGAAACAAATGTTTGGGTTAGCAAATGAACTATAAATTTGTTAGACTTAGTTTTAAAAGAAAAAAATATGAATCTATTTTTAAAAAAGCTAAGTTTTGTCCAAATCAGAGGTCTATACTAAAAGTTACAGTAAGAACAAGGCAGATAAGTCTTGACAATATTATAGATTTATACTTAGGCATCCATGTATGAATCGACTATGACCTGACTTAGCTAGGGTCCTAACAGACCCACCCTCTTTAAATCAGTCTTGTTCTCAAGGTTGAGCTCTATGTCTCTAGGTCCTGATCTACAACCCCTCATGAGGCTCCCTCGTGGCCTCTACAGTCATCCTGCTCCTACGGTCCAGTGTCAACAATGGTGGCTGGATGATAATGTGACGTGATCCTATGATCCCATGCAATCATCAGCTGAAACTGGGCCTCCTCATTAACTTGGTTGTTAGGTGGATAGATCTAGGCTGAGTTATCCTCTCTAAACTTTCATTTGAAGTGAGATTCCTAGAGGATTAATTATAATTTTGAATTAGTGTACCGATTCAATCCACAAGTTACGGCTCCAATGTGATTTCCAATTTTGTAGGGTTCAATGAAACTAGGAGACCACTTTTGTGAGCCTCAGTATTTATAAATTCCTATTGGTAGGGATGAAGATGAAGGAAGATTCGATCTTTATTAGCAAACTTCCTTCTACTCCGATATTTGTCAAGCGACTGTTCCTTTCTTGTATGGGTTGGCGTGTGGTTATTCTTTAATAGTAGCCAGGCTTTCCTTTGTGATGGTGGTTACCCTATAGTAGAGTCTATGGTAAGATAAGCTTGATCTGAGTTTGGAGGTTGTAGAAGCTGCAATTCATGACTTAATTTTATCTCCTCTTTGTGCTGTTGTCCTGTATCATACCAAGCTACAAATTCAGCATTAGTCAGAATTTCCTCATCGTAGATTAATAGCTTCAGGTGGTATAGGGAGAGGGCTTTGTTGATGTAGGCTAGGGGTTAGTCATCTTGCATGTGGATAATACATATTCTAGCTCCCGATGCATCAATCCCAAACACTTTATCGAAATCAGGTAAAGCTAGCACTGACAAAGAGTAGGGGCTGCAACTTGGCTGGATAACCCCTATTTCAAGCATCTCTTCTTCAATCCTCTCTATTTCAGCTTTCTTAAGTGAGGATAATGACATGGCTAAGTGTTTGCTATTGGTTTTCCTAGGAGAATCAGAATTCTGTGGTCATGCTGGCATGTAGAAAGTAGGCTACGCAGTTCGACGAAAATGTCTGAAAATTCTGCAAGCGATTAGAGAAGGTTTGGATCTTCAATTTTTGTTGGTTCCCCAATAAAATGCTATTAAAGTTGCATCAGGAATCAGTTATTCACTTTGTTCAAAACTTTCTCCATTTGTTGCGTGCAAATCATCGTTATGTCATTGTCGCATTTCTCGCGTAGGATCTCCTGTTTCTTATATCTGAAAATTTCATGATAAATTTAAAAAAATTCTAGGGAACATCACCTAGTAGAGTCAGCCATTTGATATTGAGAATGGCCTCATAATCATCAAGAAGGAGGAAGAAATCAGTAAATATCTCTTGGTCATGCCATAATAATTTCACCCGCGGGCATCTTTAGTCGCACTTTAAAATTTGGTCGTCGGCGACCTTAACATCAAACTTGCTGCAATCTTTACTTTTGGAGTATCAATTAGGTAGCAACCTTGCTATTCATAAAGTTGTTGGTGCTCCTAGTCTTGAAGAGGATGGTGATAGGTTGTCGCTTAAGAGATTCTTTAACTTTTTCTGCTTGTGGGTTCGTATGGTTGGCTAAAGTGTGAGTCATGCAATTGACCGGCTACAGTTTTTCCTTTGTGTTCTCCTCCTTAGATTCCTAGACCTCTTCTTTAGATTCATCAATAGGTTTTATTATGGAAAGCTTCCCTTTTTCATAGCGATGGTTTCGGCTCCAAAGTTCATCGCAATACCAATAAAGTCCCTTTGTCGATCTATCACAAAGTTCTTTTTTCTTCAATTTCTTTAGCAGCAAAGGATGACTGGGAGAAGGGGGTGCTGAAGGTTTATATGTTGCTGGTCTATGAGTGGTTCTCATCCTCCAAGCATCTTGGTTGAACTACTCCTCTTGAATTCAGGTGAAAGAGATTACGACCTTCATGATGCGGGGCTGTTGCGCTTTAACCTCTCATTTAATTTTCAGCTTGAGTCTTTCAATGAACATCTATAATAATTTTCTGTTAGACCAATCACAAGTAAAATAAGATAATTCCTTAAACCTGGTCTAGTATTCTTAGATCATGAAGGTTTATCAAATCTTGGCAAGTTGTCAGTTGATATTCTCATACTTGGTCAGCCCAAAGTGGTTCAACAGCACATTCTTGAATTGTATCTATGTCAAAGCTTCATGGCTTTATTCAAGACAATTGTACCACCATATAGCATCTCCTTTAAGGTGGATGACAGTGGTGTCCACCATGGATTCCTCCGGTATTTGATAGTAGTGGAAGTAACATTTGGCGTACGAAATCCATCCCATCGGGTCTCCTCCTTCCCACCGAGGGAAGTCCAGCCTCATGCATGGTTGTATCATATATGAGGCTTGTTCTTCTTTTTAATTCATGATTTAATTGCCTCCAACTTAGCACCAATCAGATCTACCGATGCCATGGCTTAAGACCCTAGATCTGTTGTAATTCATGGGGAGATCTGCGGTAGTGGAGATGACCGTGAAATTCAATGATGATCTTTAAGCAATTATGAGAATTGTTTAAGCTATTATGGAGGGATGATGAACGATTGTGGAAGGACAACGAGATACCAATAACGTTGCTCTGATGCCAAGTAGTAGAACCCTTACGGATTCTAAGCTTGGGGTAATCTCTATAGGGGATTAGCCTCCTTGAAACTCTATAAGGGTTCCTCCTTCCTTGGTTTTCTGCACATAGGTGACAAAATAATTAATCTACTAATGATGAAAAGTGGCTAATTATAAGGCTATTTATAGGGCTTCTAAACCCTAACTCCTAATAGGATTCATACTCAAGACTCCTACTCCTAACAACTCTAACTCCAACTCTAAGAAGCAACTCATATTTCCAACAACTCAAACTCCATCTCTAGGAAGTATTTCCTCCTTCCAACAACTCCAACTCCAACTATAAGAAGTAACTCCTACCTCCAACAACACCAATCCTTTCTCTAAGAAGCAACCCCTAGCCAACCTCTCTTAAGAGGAGGAAGGGCTAGGAGACTCCCATCCCATAAGGACTCCTCCCTAACTGTAACCAATTGACTTTAAACTGTATCCATCTCTGACTCCTAGCCCGACTCCAAATCAACCGAATCTTAACCCTACTAGGATTTGGGCTAATTTTTTATAATGAACTCAGATATTCTCCTAGCTGACCTAATGTCAGGTCTAAGTTAGCCAACAAGGCCTAATCTAAGGATTTGACTTAATCGACTAGGACCCGACTCAACTAGGGTCCTAATACAAGCTTAATAAATAACCTAACCCCCATCAATCCGGCAACCTCCGGCATTCTTGCGGTGAGTCTTACGGTCTTCCTCCAGCGATCTCCTAATGTGTTCTTAGCGAGCTTCTCATTTCCTTCGGTGAACTCCTAACGAACTCCTGGCAAACTCTCACTACATCGTCTGAATCTTGGCCCGATGCCTAAAATTGATCTTGGCCCAACGTCTAGTTATAACTCCTTTTCTCCGTCATAGTTAAACCTACGTTACTTCTTCTAACACATATATTAGATTAAATACTCATCAATTGATTTCATCATTAAAATATGAGATTCAACAATCTTTCCCTTTTCTATAATGACAATCAATTGATGATGTGAGTTAAACCTTACTCCCCCTCAGTCCATGCTATAGTAAGAAAAACTTAAATTCAAGTGAATTACACACTCTTGAATTCATGTATCATGATTTATCAAGAAATTACTATTTTAAGGATGCAACGAAACACTCATACATCAATTTCAACAAAAACTTGCTTTACATTATCAAGTCATCAACTCATTAAAGATTTTCATGAAATAATTATGCATCAGTTATATATTTAAAAATCTCTCCTTAAGTCATTAATCATTTCTTCCCTTTGGTTATCAACTAACAAAGAGGAATGCCCATGTAAAAATTTACATATGTCATCAATATCCATTTATCCCCCTTTGTCATCAATAAAAAGGTAAAATGTAGAACTAATAATTTCAAGCTATATGTATTATTGCTCCCCCTTAGTAGAATAGGATATGAGCCATAAAGATTTCCACTTCTCTGTGAGTAAAGAAGAAAAAAAAAACAAGGGAAGAGCTCAAAAATTTAAGAAATCTAGGAAGATTCAAAAATTTAAGACCTACTTATATATTTAAAATCATCTCATGTAAATTTCAAGCAAATGTAGTAAATAACTTCAAAAATAGCAAATCATCATCTTCATGTAAATTTTCTTCCCTCTTTGTAAATAAGAAAACAACAAAGGAGATTTGAAAAACATCATCAAAAATAGATCTTAATCTAATAAAATTTGAAATCTAATTATTCATGCAATTTTATACATTTTAAACAAATGTATAAATCAAACATTCATGTAACTTGATTTAAAATAGTAAATCAAATGAATCATGCATTCTTATGGTTTAACATTCCTAGCTCTATTCTAATAAAATCAAATTGCTCTTCATTTAATGGTTTTCTAAAAATATCCACTAATTCATACTTAGTGTTAATAAATTTTAAATATATGTACTAATTGTTTATATGATTCATAATAAAATGATGTCTAATATGAATATGTTTAGTTATTGAGTATTAAATAGATTTTTGGTTAAGTATATTATACTTATATTGTTACATTTTATAGGAATATTTTTTAGATAAATTTTGTAATCTTCTAATATGTTTTTCATCCAAATGACTTGAGCACAACAAGCACTAGCTGCTATTCAGCTTCAGTAGTAGATAAAGCAATAGAATTTTGTTTCTTGGAAGACCAAGAAATAAGTGCATACCCTAAAAATTGATATGTCCCAGTAGTACTTTTCTATCTAATCTTTATCCTCTAAAATCAGCATCTGAATAAGCAAGTCAAAGTTCTTGGATTTTGGATCCCATAATCCTAGGTTTGAAGTTCCTCTTAAATATCTAAATATTCGTTTAACTATTTTAAGGTAAGAAAGCTTAGGATTAGATTGAAATCTTGCATATAATCCAACACTAAATATGATATCTGGTCTAGTAGCAGTTAAGTATAACAAACTACCTATTATTCCTCAATAAGATTTTTGGTCAAAATTTTCTCTATCATTGTCTAAGTCTAAATTTATAAATATACTCATGGGAGTGTTTATAGCTTTAGCATTTTTCATACCAAAATAATTTAATAAGTTTAATATGTATTTAGTTTGACTAATAAATATTCCATCATTTAATTATTTTATTTGTAGTCCTAAGAAAAATGTTAACTCACCCATTAGAATCATTTCAAATTCTTGGGTCATATTTTTTACAAAAGATTCACATAATGATTCATTTGTTGATCTAAAACTAATATCATCAATATAAATTTGAACAAAAAGAAAATAATTTTTAAAATACTTAAAAAATTATATGGTATGAACCTTGGCTTTCAAAAAATTATTTAAAATAAAGAAAGAACTAAGTCTTTTATGCCAAGCCCGAGGAGCTTATTTTAATTCATAAAGAGCTTTAAAAGGTTTGAAAATATGATTAAGAAGAAGACTATTTTCAAAACCAAGGGGTTGTTCAACATACATTTCTTCGGAAATGAAACCATTAAGAAAAATACTTTTAACATCCATTTGAAACAAATTAAAATTTTTCAAAGATGCAAAGGCAAGGAGCATCCTTATGGCTTCAAGTCTTACCACAGGAGAGAAGATTTCTTCATAATCGATTCATTCTTCTTGGTTGATACCTTTGACCACTAATCTAGCCTTGTTTCTAACCATGATACGATTTTCATCTTGCTTATTTCTAAAGACCCATTTAATACCAATCACTAAATGATCATTAGGTCTATTGGGAAACCTATAGTGGGTGCATCACATACACAGCAGAAATCAAAACAAAAACTAGTTTTTCACATAGATCAAATCGTCGTGCAAAAGATTGGGGTCGTGAGAAAAACCGTAAAAACTGAAAAACTGCGATGTGTGAGAGATTAATTTTACCTAAGGAGATCGTATATCCCTGCATTCCAGATCTGGATGGAGAAGATGAAGGAGGTCAAGCGTCCTCCTCTCTAGCAGTATCCACACGATGGATCTCTGCAGCGAAACTCCTCCAATCTAATCACGCAACTCTTGCACAGAGGAGGGAGGAGAATAGGAGGGGGTGGCTAAAGCTGTATCCTATCAACCATGAGTTTCCCCTCCTATTTATAGAGAGCCACCATGAAACCTTAGGGCTCCTGCCTTAGTGGGTATTGGATCTCCATCCAATAACCCACTAACCTTGCATTATTGGATCTCTATCCAATAATCTCCTTAGGCCTCTAATTGGGCCTTAAGCAAGGAGTCCATCAGCATAGGGTCTCATCTAATGAGAATAAGGGCTAATTGGATCTTCATTCAATCCTCTATTTACTGAAGCATCCACCATATATGTGTGACCCTCTAGGCCCGATACCGAGCTAGTTGTGAGTTACTCCCATCATAACTCCTTTTGATATAGTGAATTATTCTCTCCATAATAATTCACTCGACTCATCGACTATGGACGTACTAGGCCACTATGCCATAGTCCCCAGATAGTATAGGGGGATCGAATCCATCGGACCTGTCTGTCCATAAGTTATCATGTATCTATAATCCCACATCCAACTAATATTCGAGAGACTATATATTGGATATGGTACTATCTGGTCAAAAACAGAATCAGTTTGTCTTGCTCTAATCAGATTCGATCAGAGAACTCCTCTCTCAATCCAAATGACCCTGGCTAGGGATTTGTCTAAGCAAGCATATATGAGATATTCCTCTCATGATACAAAGAGTGGATAATCCTCTATTGGCACTCAATTGCCTTCGTAAAGTTGGCTACCAATCCTGATAACTAGCTGTACCAGATCTGGAGCTTTCCAAACCTGTAAGTCTAGCGTCAAAGAAGGGAGTACTCATATAAGGCATCCTTGGTGTCTCAAGTCCAAGGACCAGATACACAATTGGGACTATGGAATCGCTGTCTGACATTAGGTATCATTAACCATACAACATTTCATAAGTGGATCAATCAGTGAACTCATTCTCCAATGAGCACCTGTACCATATCCTTAGTGTCTCCACACAAGTGGCTATGAGACCAGCCACCTCCATCATATGGACATGTATATAGTACACCAGTCTATCCGGTTATCTCGATGTTCCTCTCGAGTAACCTATGACCAGGATTATTTAGGATCTGTGTTTAAAGATGAATCGATCTCATTATCGTGATCTCATCACGATCCGATTCCCATTGCACAAAATCAAGGACATCATAATTTATATGCTACATATAATATAATATGAGAATATATTAATATTAATCATAAGCAAAAATATTATGCAGTGTGTCACATGTGCCATCACTCGCGTGATTGGCTTGCAGGGCACCTGTAACTAGCAATCTCCCACTTGACCTAAAGCCAATCACCTATGTGTCTGATCCCCATCAGACCCCGGTGACGCTCAAATATAATCTGAGCCAGTGGTTTTATCAGTGGATCTGCAATGTTATCTTCAGATGAAACTCTTTCCATTTATATATCTTTACGGGCTATGATCTCTCTTATCAGATAGAACCTTCTCAGAACATACTTAGACTTTTGATGAGACCTGAGTTCCTTTGCTTGAGCTATCGCCCCATTGTTGTCGCAGTATATGGGAATTGGTTCTACGCTACTTGGTACGACTCTCAAATCTTTGATGAACTTCTTTATCTATACCCCTTCCTTTGCTACTTCTGCTACAGCAATGTATTCGGCCTCTGTCGTCGAGTCAACAGTAGTATCTTGCTTGAAACTCTTCCAGCTTACTGCTCCTCCATTCATGGTGAAAACATACCCTGAATTTGATTTGCTATCATCAATGTCAGACTAAAAACTTGAGTCTGTGTAGCCCTCAATCTTGAGGCTACCTCCTCCATATACTAGTAAAAGATCATTAGTCCTTCTCAAGTACTTAAGGATACACTTTACTGCCTTCCAGTATTCTAAACATCGCGATACACCGCTCATGACACTTAGAGCATGTGCTATATCAGGCCTAGTACATAGCATCACATACATGATAGATCCTTTCGCTGAGAAATAAGGTATCTTATACATGTTTGCCCTTTCTTTAGGAGTCTATGGGGACATACTCCTAGAAAGTGATATTCTATGTATCATCGGTGTGAGACCTCTCTTGAAATTTTTCATGCCAAACCTTTTGATAATGGAGTCTATGTACCTAGATTGGGACAAGCTAAGCATCCTTTTGGATCTATCTCTATAGATCCTGATCCCCAAAAGATAGGATGCTTCCCCTAAGTCTTTCATGGAGAAGTTTCTAGATAGCCAAGCCTTTACTGTGGAGAGCATTCCTATATCATTCCTAATGATTAAGATGTCATCCACATATAGCACCAAGAAGGTGATAGCGCTTGCACTTACATTCCTATACATACAAGGCTTATCTTCGTTCTTAACGAAGTCATAAGATCTGATCACCTCATCAAATCTTGTGTTCCAATTTCGGAAAGCTTACTTCAATCCATAAATGGATCTAAGCAACCTACACACTTTATCTGGAGTCTCTTTGGATAGAATCCCTCTAGTTGTATCATATACACCTCTTCATTGAGGTTGCCATTGAGGAATATTATTTTTACATCCATCTGCCAGATCTCATAATCATAGTGTCCCACAATGGCTAAAATAATTCTAATGGATTTAAGCATGGCTATAGGTAAAAAGGTTTCGTCATAGTCAACTCCTTGTCTTTGACAATATTCTTTAGCTACCAGCCTTCCTTTATAGGTCTTTACCTTTCCATCCACTCAGATTTTCTTCTTGAAGATCCATTTGCAGCCTGATAGGTACAATACCCTTAGGTGTATCCAAAAGGTTCGAAACCTTGTTAGAGTACAAGGAATCCATCTCAGAATTTATTGCTTCTTGCCACTTCCCGGAGTCTATACTTATAATAACCTCCTCGTAGGTCTGAGGATCAACATCCTAAGAGTCATCTCTACTGATATATCCCACATATCTTTCAGGAGGGTGAGATACTCTATTAGACCTACGTAAATTTAAAATTTGTGTATTAGGTACTTGAACAGACTCGGGCTCTGGAATGGTGCTTAAACTAGGTTCTCCAACCTCGCTCAATTTTATCTCACTCTCATTGTTTCCACTAAGAATATGTTCCTTCTCAAGGAATACAACTCTCTTGGCAACAAAGACCTTTCAGTCCTTAGGATGATAGAAATAATACCTACAAGTTTCCTTTGGATATCTCATGAATATGTACCAATCTGTCCTTGCTTCCAACTTATCGGGGTTGTGTCTTCTAACATGGGCAGGACAGCCCCAAATCTTAACAATTTTAAGATCAGGTTTCTTTTCTTCCCATATCTTATATGGTGTAGACACTACCGACTTTCATGGAACTCTGTTCAGAAGGTAAGCTGTAGTCTCTAGGTCGTACCCCCAGAATGAGATGGGTAGGTCAACAAAACTCATCATGGATCGCACCATATCTAACAGCATGCAATTCCTCCTTTCTGATACACCATTGAGCTGAGGTGTATAAGGAGGTATCCACTGGGATAAAATCCCATTGTCCCTGAGGAAATGGGTGACCTGCGTACTCAAGTACTCTCCTCCTCGATCTGATCGAAGAGTCTTAATACTCATTCCAATTTGGTTCTCTACCTCATTCTTATATTCCTTGAATTTCTCGAAGGCCTCAGATTTGTACTTCATTAAGTACACGTGTCCATACCTAGAGAAATCATTAGTGAATGTAATAAAGTATGAGTAACCATCTATAGCTTGAGTCGACATGGGACCACATAATCACTATGTATGAGTTCCAATAACTCGGTAGCTCTCTCTTCAGTTCCACTAAAAGGAGAGTTAGTTATCTTCCCACGAAGGCAAGGCTCACAAGTTATATATGTCTCATAGTCAAATGGATCTAAGTATCTATCTTTCAGTAACTTTTGAATCCTTCCCTCATGTATATGACCTAGCCTATAATGTCATAGGTATGCATTATTCATATCATCTCTTTTCCTCTTAGATATATTTATATTCATGATATGTGAAGAAGTGTTTAACACATATAAGCCATTTATTAGGATCCCTCTAGTGATAATCTTATCATCCATAATTATTAAATAACTATTATTCTTAAAAACTAATTTATATCTATTAATTATCAAATAAGAGATAGAAATAATATTTTTGATAATAGAGGAAACAAAATAGGATGCATCTAATGCAATAATAGCTCCACCAGGTAGATGTAGGGTGACCTCTCCAATAGCAACTGCAACAACTCTTGCTTCATTGCCCATCTTGAGGTTCATCTCGCCTCTAGCCAATCTCCTAGGTCATGCCAGAACCTCCAACGAATTGTAGATATGATAAACACTCTCGGTATCCAATACTCATGTGTTATCATAAAAATCTGACAAGTGGAGACTGACCATGAATATACCTGAAGCTTCTCTAAGCTTCTGTTTCACCTTATTTGTAAGGTAGTCGTTATAGTTCCTCTTCCAGTGTCTATCTTGGCCACAGTGGAAGTATCGTCCTTTGTCCTTTGCCGGGTATTTCTTGGCAACCTTTGCCTTACCTAGTCTTTCTTTGCCCTTGCCCTTCTTAAAGGTTTTGCTGGCCTTCCTTTTCTTTTTGGTCTCACCAATATAGAGAACTGGCTTCTCCTTCTTGATGGCACTCTCAGCTTCCCTCAACATATTGAGGAGCTCAGGAGAGTCACCTCAAACTTGTTCATATTAAAATTAATAATGAACTACGAAAAGGAATCTGGTAGAGACTGAAGTATAAGATCAACACATAGGTTATCCTCTAGGACTATCTATATACTTCAGAAAATGAGCAATCTCATCCTTGCTTATCCTTTCCTTCAGCATGGGCATAATCATGTTAAGGACATATACGATTTTATCTTCCGCGAGAGCAATTCTCAAAATATGAAACTTTTGGACCAATGAGGCGGTTGGCATTAAGTATGCTACGTAGGGGTTTTGCAAGCGACAAACAAGATATAGCGTACACTAAATAACATGCAGATTTTACAGAAAATACTAATTAAGATATGGACATCTATCTTAATGTACTCCCACTATTTTCTTAGCGAATCATGTGACACCCTCGACATGTGAGATGGAAGTCTCCGGCAGACTCCTAGTGGAGATCAAGATCTAATTGGCATCTTAGTGTAACCTCAAGGGACTCAACCAATTAATTTAAGCCCAAACGGTAGGCAATTCTTACTAATCACAACTCCTTGTGATTCCCATCACATTTGGCCTCCGAATTATCATGGTCTCAAGGGACTCGACCAACCATGATATTCAGTTAAGTCATCACCATCGTTACAAGATGAGGCTGATTTAATAATATGCCCTCGAGGGACTCGACCAAGTATAACATGTCCTTAGGCCATTGATGACATCTCTATGTCGTAGGCAAGAACTCGATCACATAGATAGGTGAGCCTCGAGAGACTCGGCCAACTCAACTTATGTCGTGATTCAATTTCTTCCTATAACGATGGAAGGCCACGTGGGTCAATATTATTACCTCACGCTTATCGACTTAATATATTATCTTAGAAGGGGTTTTTGTTTTCTATCGGTCTCCTAATATATCGTGTCACACACATATATATTTAATATATATCTACATCCCAGACAAATATATATATAGCAGGTGTATAACACATCATATATGCAAGCCACACCGGATGATCATGAGCCATCACCTAATATGATTAAGCCTGAGACAATGGGCCTAATCACTCACAATAGGATCTATGTGTGCATCGACGCATCTCTATGCCCTGTGATTGTTAATCTCGTCATCATCAGTTCCGTTGGATTGTCACATCACCATACGTCGTAATCACTCGCCACGGTATCGTGGATCCAACCGTCACCTTCACGCTCCCGCTGGGCCTTTCCATGTAATTACAAATAATCACAAGCACGCAAGCCCAATAATCAACGAGAAAAACGTAAGCTCGTAGGCCCCAATAATAATAATCACAATTATACACATCACGACACATGGCTTATGATCATCCATCCACATCATACATCACATGTACATCACATTATATGTAGGATTACTAGATATATAATAATTAATTAAACTATTTAATTAATTATTTTTCTGAAAATCAGGATATGCTCAAAATTTTCATAATTATTAAGGGCATTTTTATAATTCTGGACAAGAGGACAGTCCTCAAAATTTTTAAAAGTGTTGAGGGCATTTTCAGAATTCTATCCATGAGGATAGTCCTTAGAATTTTTGAAAATCAGAGGGGCAAGATCATCCTTTTCTCAAAAGGATGCCCTAGTCCTCTCCTTGCCCCCATCTACGCCGCCGCCACTGCCACTGCCACTGCCCTGCGTAGGTGGTGACACTCCATGCCATCGGTGTGGGCAGCCGCCCTTGTGGTAGGCGCTACTACCTTCGAGCGGCACCTCGCGGGTTGGCGATGCCACCTCACGCAGGCGTTGCCCCTACTAGCGGTCGCTCCTGCCAACAGCCGCCCTTGTAGGTGGTAGCCCTAGCCGCGAGGCTACCCTTTGACCGGTGACCGCCACTTGCAGGCAGCGGTGGCCTGGGTGCGGCCCTGGCCAGCCATTGGTGGCGCTTGCGCGGCTAGCGATCGTGCCGTGGGCTGCTGCCCCTACAAGTGGCCGCCTCCTGCAGGGGGGCCTGGTCGTAGCCGGTCGCCCCTTTGTAGGGGGACCTTGGTTGCAGCCAGCCGCCCCTTGTATAGGGTTGGCCACCCCTGCAAGGGGGCTGGCCGTGGCCATGCCCGGTTGCCTATTGCAAGGGCTTCCTTCGTTACCAAAATGCAACAAGAACACGTAGAACGATTCTATATGATTCATCTCATCACACGTAGTTTAAAACTAATCTTTCGCATGAAAACCTTGGCTCTGATACCATTGCTGGGAAACCTACAGTGGGTGCATCACATGCGCAGTGAAAATCAAAACAAAAATCAGTTTCCCACGTAGATCAAATCGTCATGCAAAAGATTGGGGTCACGAGAAAAATCACATAAATAAAAAAATCGCGATGTGTGAGAGATTGATTTTACCTAGGGAGATCGTATATCCCTTTATTCCAAATCTGGATAGAGAAGATGAAGGAGGTTAAGCGTCCTCCTCTCTAACGGTATCCACCGGATAGATCTCTGCAGTGAAACTCCTCCAATCTGATATCGCAACTCTTGCACAGAGGAGGGAGGAGAATAGGAGGTGGTGGCTAAAGCTGCAGCCTATCAATCATGAGTCCCCCCTCCTATTTATAGAGAGCCACCAAGAAACCCTAGGGCTCCTGCCTTAGTGGGTAGTGGATCTCCATCCAATAACCCACTAACCTTGCATTATTGGATCTCTATCCAATAATCTTCTTAGGCCTCTAATTGGGCCTTAAGTAAAGTGCCCATTAGCATAGGGTCTCATCTAATGAGAATAAGGGCTAATTGGATCTCCATCCAATTCTCTATTCGCTGAATCATCCACCATATGTGTATGACCCTCTAGGCCCATACCGAGCTGGCCATGAGTTACTCCCATTAGAACTCCTTTTGATATAGTGAATTATTCTCTCCATAATAATTCACTCGACTCATCGACTATGGATGTACTAGGCCACTATGCTATAGTCTCCAGATGGTATAGGGGGATCAAATCCATCGGACCTGTCTATCCACAGTTACCATGTATCTATAATCCCTCATCCAACTAATATCCCAGAGATCGTATATTGGATATGTTACTGTCAGGTCACATACGAAATTAATTTGTCTTGCTCTAATCGGATTCTACCGGAGAACTCATTCTCTCTTAATCCAAATGACCTTGGCTAGGGATTTGTCTAAGCAAGCACATATATGATATTCCTCTCATGATACTGAGAGTGGATGATCCTCTATTGACACTCAATTGCCTTCGTAAGATTGACTACCAATCCCGATAACCAATTGTACCAGATCTGGAGCTTTACAAACCTGTAAGTCTGGCGTCAAAGAAATGAGTACTTATATAAGGCATCCTCGGTGTCTCAAGTCTAAGGACCAGATACACAACTGGGACTATAGAATCACTATCTGACATTAGGTATCATTAACCATATAATATTCCATAAGCGGATCAATCAGTGAACTCATTCTTCAATGAGCACCTGTATTATATCCTTAGTGTCTCCACACAAGTGGCTATGAGACCAACCGCCTCCATCATATGGACGGGTATATAGTACACCGATCTATCCAGTTATCTCGATATCCCTCTTGAGTAACCTATGACCAGGATTATTTAGGATCTATGTTTAAAGATGAATCGATCTCATTATCGTGATCTCATCACAATCTGATTCCCATTGCATAGAACCAAAGACATCACAATATATATACTACCTATAATATAATGTGAGAATATGCCAATATTAATCATAAGCAAAAAGATTATGCAGTGTATCACACGTGTCATCACTCGTGTGATTGGCTTGCAGGGCACCTGTAACTAGCAAGGTCTAGGAACAAGCTCTCATACCTCATTTTTCTCAAATTGATTTAATTCTTCATGCATTGCAATAACCCAAGAGTCATCTCTTATAGCTTCATCAATGCATTTTGGTTCAACTTGAGAAAGAAATGTGGCATTAGCACAAAATTTTTTAAAAGAAGAACGAGTTTGAACACCTCTTGATGTATCTTCGATTATAAGCTCCTTAGGATGAGCATTTACATACTTCCATTCCTTGGGTAAGGATTTTAAAGTAGAATCATCCAAGTAGCTTTTAGAAGAGTTATCATTTAAATTCAAAGTGCCAAAATTAAATTCATCATCAAAATCAATTTTCTTAGGTTCAAAAATTTTATTGAAAATAACAAGAATAGATTCTTCAATTACTAAAGTTCTTTTATTGAACACACAATAAGCTTTTGAAATAGAAGAATAACCTAGAAAAATTTCTTCTTCGGATTTTGCATCAAATTTTCCTAAAGCATTCATTACATTCAAATAAAATATTTTCAACCAAATATTTTAAAATAAAAAATATTAGTTTTTTTTACCATTCCATAATTCATAAGGAGTTTTAGTAAGTAATAGTTTTACAAGAACACTATTTAAAATATAGCATATAGTATTAACGGCTTCGACCCAAAAATATTTGGGTAGGCTATGTTCATTTGACATGGTTTTAGCCATTTCTTATAAATTCATATTTTTTCCTTTCTACTGCTCTATTTTATTATGAATTTCTTGAAGTAGAGAAATTATGGATGTACCCATTTGATTTACAAAATTTTTTAAAGTCATTGTTTTGAAAACCACCATGATCACTACGTATTGATGAAATCATAAATCCTTTTTTATTTTAAATAATTTTAATAAAATTTTATAAAATATTTAAATATATTACCTTTGTGTGCTAAGAAATAAGTCCAAGTATATCTACTATAATCATCTACTATAATGAATGCATATTTGCTTCCACCTAAACTTATAATGTCAATTAGTCTAATTAAATCTATATGGATAAATTAAAGTGGCATAGAGGTGCTTATTTGATTTTTCAGCTTCAAACTACTATTTATTTGTTTTCCTAATTGACAAGTATCACATACTTCATTTTTGATAAATTTTAGCCTAGGTAATCCTCTTACTAATTTTTTAGTTGAAATTTAGTTTAAAAGTTTGATGCTAGCATGGCCTAGTCTTAAATGCCAAATCTAAGCATCATCATTCAAGGTCGAAAAGCAAGTTTCATCACAAAACTTTTCAATATCTATGGTATACACATTGTTATTTCTTAAGGCAATTAAAGATTTATTTTTGTATGACAATTCAATTACGCATGCATTAGGTTAAAATTTAATAACATAACCTTTATCACATAATTAGCTAATGCTAAGCAAATTGTATCTCAAGCCATCAACTAATAACACATCTTCCGTCAATAGGTTTGATGTGTTACTTATGGTTCATTTTCCAATGATTTTACCATTGTTGTTGTCTCCGAATGTGACAATTCCTTCACTTAAGCTAGTGAGCATAGAAAAATAAGTTGGATCTTCAGTCATGTGCCTTGAACATCCACTATATTTTGGTGCTCCTAGCTTTAGTTTAGAGACAAACTTACACGAAAGATGATTTTAATTTAGGTACCCATTTTATATTGGATCCTTCATAAATAACTTTATCTTTCTTTTATAATGGTTTTTGATTGTTTGAAATTCTTTTGGGAACCCAAACTAATTTGTGAGGATTATAATTTCTAAATGAATATTTGTTAGATTTATGTCCTAATTTTTCATAAAAATTACATTTAACTTTTGATGGTAAATTTAAGGTAGGTCCCTTAACAAAAATGATTGAATTTTGTTAAATGTTACTAACAAAGCCTATACCATTTCTTCTATTAACATAACCCTTATTAGCAAGGATCATATTAAGGGATTTATTTCCTATTTCAAAATTTTTTATTATTTATTTATCATGATATTTTTCTCTTTAACTTCATCTAGCATTTCACATTTAGAGCAAAGATTGTGTTATGGTAAAGTATCATGCATGTGATTAAATTCACTAATTAAAGAATCATGTTCCTTTTTAAGTGACTTATAAGATTTACTAATTTTTAAATTCATCAAATAATTCATGAAATATATTTAATAATTTTAAAAAGTAATACTTAAATATTCACTAACCTCATCTTGGATGGCCATTAAAGCGTAGTTGGCTACTTCTTCCTTGAAGTGGCCTTCTTCATCCAATCAGCTTGAGTTATCCCAAGTTGTCGAAATAGCCTTCTTCTTTTAGGGTGCCTTCTTCTTTGATTGAGGACATTCACTTTTGAAATGTCCAGGCTTATTGCGTTCAAAGCATATGATGTTGTCCCATTTTAGTTCATTTTTATTTTTATAATTTTTATTCTTTTTCATGATTTTTTTAAATTTCTAGATAATAGTGCAATGTCATGGTCCTCATCACTTGAGGTTTCACTTGAGTAATCATCTATAGTTCTTAGTGCTACATCATTCATGTTCTTTCGAAGGGGTTCATCAAGCTCGTCATGAGTTTCATAGTTTAATTCATATATTATAAGAGATCAAATAAGTTCTTCAAGAGGTAAGTTATTAAGATCTTTGGCCTCTTATATAGCAATTACTTTAGGATCCCAACTTTTAGGAAGAGATCTTAAACTTTTACTCACAAGTTCAAAATTCTAAAAATATTTTTTAAGTGCTTTAAGACCATTGACGACATCTATGAAATGGGTGTACATGTCTTCAATAGACTCACTTGGTTTCATTTTAAATAATTCATAACTATGAACAAAAATGTTAATCTTAGATTCTTTAACTCTACTAGTAACTTCATGTGTGATTTCTAGTGTATGCCAAATATCATAAGCAATTTCATATATAGAAACTCGATTAAATTCGTTTTTGTCGAGAGCACAAAATAAACCATTCATAGCCATTGCATTCAATGAAAAATTCTTCATTTTCAAATCATTCTATTTGTTCATTGGTTTGAAAGATTTCTCAAAACATTCTCTACAATGTGTCATAAATCAAAATCCATAAAAATAAAAAAATACGCATTCTTGTTTTCCAATATGTGTAATCCGCCCCATTGAACATGGGAGGACGTGAAATAGAATGTCCCTCATTCATGCGAAACAAAGCCATTTACTCAAGTGTGTTCTAATCCAATAAGAAAGACCTTGCTTTGATAGCCATTATTATGATCAATTGGCACTAGGGTGGGATGTGAATTAGTGCAAAAGTGAAAGTGGTCGATTTGAAAACCTTTGCTTTTGAAAAATGAAGAGATAAAATCGGAAGCATCTTTTGTATTTTATTAAAAATGATTAAGAAACTAATTTAAGAGAAGTCATGAGAATGATGCTCATATCTTTCTATGAACTAATTAAGAGCAATAGAAAGTAGTAAACAAGATAAGTAAAGAGCACTTACAATTTATAGTGGTTCAACCGCAATCTTGGCTTATGTCCACTTCCCGAGTCCTCTTTGTCGAGGCCCACTGGTGTCCACTACCTACCAATCTTCTTTGAGTGAAGATCAAACCTTTACAGCCTTTCTACTTACAAGGGAGATTTTTTACAAGAATTACAACACTTGGCTCACTCCCTTCCTCCTTTTCTTTTTCTTACACACTTTTTTTCATAAATTTTTACCCAATGACTTGTGTGAATACTTGTGGTAAATGCAAGAGAACTTATGGTATTTATAGACCCCAACTGGCTTTTGAAGAATAGAGTCAAAATTTAAATATATCCAAAAAAATTGGGTACGGGTAGTACAACTGCCAACGCCGACAGTATAGTTGTTGAAAGCTACGTGAAATCATGTATGATAATGATACAACTGCCGGCCTGAGCACTATAGTCACCACTCACCGACAGTACAACCACTTGTTATTCCAGTAAAGTGATTCCCTTTACTTTACCAATCCCGACTTGTTCATCCTATTAACCAATTTCTAAGTTAACTAATTGAGCTCAACCTGAGCTCAATCCATCTCCTTAATAGACCCTGTTGCCTAACATTGAGTTGATTTGGGTTCCTTCCAAATCAAACTCAATTATGACTCAAACCTAACTATGACTCATTGATGACAATCATATAGGACCATCAAGCTTAATAAATGACCTAACATTGGTCAATCCGGTAACTTTCGACATTCTTACTGCGAGTCTTATGGTTTTCCTCTGGTGATCTCCCGAAGTGTTCCCAGTGAACTTCCTGATTCCTTCGGCGAACTCCTAACGAACTCCCGGTGAGCTCCCACTATATCGTCCGAACCTTAGCTCGATGCCTAAACTTGATCCTGGCCCCACATCTGGTTATAACTTCTTTTCTCCATTGTAGTTAAACCTGCATTACTTCCTTTAATACACATGTTAGATTAAACACTCATCAATTGATTTCATCGTCAAAATATGAGATTCAATACTATGGATGTATTATGCCACTATGTCATAGTTCCCAAATGATATAGGGGATCAAATCCATGGGACCTATTTGTCCACAGTTAGCGTGTATCTATAACCCCTTATCCAACAAATATCCCAAATGCCATATATTGGATATGGTACTGTCAGGTCATATATGAAATTTATTTGAGTCTTGCTCTAATTGAATTCTCCCGGAAAACTCCTCTCTCAATCCGAATGACCTTGGCCAGAGATTTGTTTGAGTAATCATATATGAGATATTCCTCTCATGATACCAAGAGTGGATGATACTTTATCAACACTCAATTACTTTCGTAGGGTTGACTACCATTCCCAATAACCAATTGTACTAAGTCTGGAACTTTCCAAACATGTAAGTCTGGTGTCAAAGAAAGGAGTACTTAAACAAGGCATCTTTGGTGTCTCAAGTCTAAGGATTAGATGCACAACTGTGACTATGGAATCACAATATGATATTAGGTATCATTAACCATACAACATTCTACAAGCAGATCAATCAGTGAACATATTCTCTAATGAGCACCTGTACTATATCCTTAGTATCTTTACACAAGTGGCTATGAGACCAATTGCCTCCATTATATGAATGAGTGTCCAGGATTATTTAGGATCTGTGTTTAGAGGTGAAGCGATCTCATTATCGTGATCTCATCACGATCTGATTCCCATTTCGCATAACCAAGGACATCACAATATATATATGTAATAGATAAATATAATATAAGAATATGCCAATAATAATCATAAGCAAAAAGAACACTTAATGTGTCACACATGCTATCACTCATATAATTGACTTGTAGGGCACATATAAATAGCAAAGAGTAGATTGCAACAACGAGGGCTGTGGTAGTGGCGGCGAGGCATTAGAGATTAAGAGGAGGTGCAGAGTGTGGTCGGAGGGGAGCAACGACGATAGTGAGAGTAGGGAAGAAGTAGGGGAGGAAGAAGGCGATTGTGGCGATCTAAGGTTGGGAGGCAGCAGTGGCAACAACACAAGATAAGGGCGCATCAGTAATGGCAGAGGAGGAAGCAGGAGTCGGCAACAGTAGTGAGTGCTATACCAGGGAAGAAGAGATGTGGTAGTGGGTGAGGAGGGAGATGGCTTCTAGGTGGTTATTGCGATGATGAAGGAGAGGTAGCGACCGTTCGCATGGGCAGTGACACTTGCTATGACGCTTGTGGAAGGGATCATATGATTGAGGAAGAGGATAGTAGTAGAGGCAGAAGCATGGGCAGCTAGAGCGGAAGGTAGCAGCAGTGTGGCCAATGTCAGAACAATGGGAAAAGGACAACGATAGTAGTGTCATGCAGCTACGGTAGTGCACTGGACATGGTGACATTAGTTAGAGGAAGAAGGAGAGTTGGAGCAAGGACTGGACAACAGCACGAAGAGAAGGAAGAGGGTAGTGGCAAGGGTCTGGCTAGCACTTGTTGGGAAACCTCAGCGGGTGCATCACATACGTAGCGAAAATCAAAACAAAAACTGGTTTCCCATGCAGATCAAATCATCGTGCAAAATATTGGGGTCACGAGAAAAATATAAAATCGATAAAATCATGATATGTGAGAGATTGATTTTACCTAGGGAGATCGTATATCCCTGTATTCCAGATCCGGATGGAGAAGATGAAGGAGGTCAAGCGTCCTCTAGCAGTATCCACATGATGGATCTCTACAGCAAAACTCCTCCAATCTGATCTCGCAACTCTTGCACAAAGGGAAAGAGGAGAATAGGAGGTGATGGCTAAAGCTGCAACCTATTAACCATGAGTCTTCCCTCCTATTTATAGAGAGCAACCAAAAACCCTAGGGCTCCTACCTTAGTCGGTATTGGATCTCTATCCAATTACCGACTAATCTTGCAGTATTGGATCTCTATCCAATAATCTCTATACGCCTCTGATTGGACCTTAATTAAGGGTCCCATCAGCATAGAGTCTCATCTAATGAGAATAGGGGCTAATTGGATCTCCATCCAATCCTCTATTCGCTGAAGCATCCACCATATGCGTGTGACCCTCTAGGCCAGATACCGAGCTGGCCATGAGTCACTCCCATCAGAACTCCTTCTGATATAGTGAATTATTATCCCCATAATAATTCACTCTACTCATCAACTATAGACGTACTAGGCCACTATGCCATAGTCCCTAGATGACATAGGGGGGATCAAATCTATCGAACCTGTTTGTTCACATTTACCATATATCTATAATCCCTCATCTAACTAATACCCTAGAGATCGTATATTGGACATGGTACTGTCTAGCCACATACAAAATCTGTCATAGTTTTGCTCTAATCGGATTCTCTCGGAGAACTCTTTCTCTCTCAATCCGAGTGACCCTAACCAAGGATTTGTTTGAGTAAGCACATATAAGATATTCCTCTCATGATACAAAGAGTGGATGATCCTCTATTGATACTCAATTACCTTCGTAAGGTTGGCTACCAACCCTGATAACCAATTGTACCAGATCTGGAGCTTTCCAAACCTGTAAGTCTAACGTCAAAGAAATGAGTACTCATACAAGACATCCTTGGTGTCTCAAGTCAAAGGACCAGATACATAACTGGGACTATAGAATCGCTGTCTGACATTAGGTATCATCAACCATACAACATTCCATAAGCAGATCAATCAGTGAACTCATTCTCTAATGAGCACCTATACTATATCCTTGGTGTCTCCACACAAGTGGCTATGAGACCAGTCACCTCCATCATATGGATGGATATATAGTTCATCGGTCTGTCTGGTTATTAAGATGTCCCTCTCGATTAACCTATGATCGGATTATTTAGGATCTATGTTTAAAGGTGAATCAATCTCATTATCATGATCTCATCATGATCCGATTTTCATTGTATAGAACTAAGGACATCACAGTATATATGCTACAAATAATATAATATGAGAATATGCTAATATTAATCAGAAGCAAAAAAATCATATAGCGTGTCACATGTGTTATCACTCACGTAATTGACTTGCAGGGCACCTGTAACCAGCAGGACCATGGTGTCGTCGAGGCCCATTGTCAGTAGATGTAGGAAACAATGAAGTCGACAACTGAGTGGCTGTAGGCGGCTACATCGGCAACTAACAACGACTGCTATCAATTGGCAGAGGAAGAAGAGGGTATTAGAAAGCAGGGGAAGTGGCGACGTTGGGACAAAGATTGCTAGTTACATGTGCTCTAGAAGCCAATCACGTGAGTGATGGCACGTGTGACACATTGCATGATCTTTTAACTTATGATTATTATTGTCATATTCTCATATTATATTATCTGTTGTATATATATTGTGATATCCTTAGTTCTATGCAATGAGAATTAGATCGTGATGATATCATGATGATGAGATTAATTCACTTTTAAACATAAATCCTAAATAATCCCAATCATTAGTTACTCGAGAGAGACATCGAGATAACCAAATAGACTGATATACTATATACCCCTCCATATGTTGGAGGTGGCTAGTCTTATAGCCACTTGTGTGCAGACAATAAGGATATAATCTAGGTGCTCACTTAAGAATGAGTTCATTGATTGATTTGTTTATAGAATACAGTATGGTTGATGATATCTAACGTCAGACAGCAATTTCATAGTCTCAGTTATATATCTAGTCCTTAAATATGAGACACCAATAATGCCTTATTTAAGTACTCCTTTATTTGACGCCAGACTTATAGATTTGGAAAGTTTCAAATCTGATACAGTCGATTATCGAGATTGATAGCCAATATGGTCAGACCCTTAGGGTTTTTGGTGGCTCTCTATATATAGGAGGAGAGGCACATAGTTAATAGGCTGTAGCTTTGGTCACCCCCTCCTATTCTTCTCCCTACCTCTGCGCAAGAGTTACAAGACCTGGGATTATGATTGAAGGAGTATCGCTGTAGCGATCCATCGAGTGGATGCTACTAGAGAGGAGGATGCTTGACCTCCTTCATCCTCTCTATCTGAATCTGAAAAAATTAGGATATACGATCTCCCTAGGTAAATAATCTCTCATATAATATAATTTTTTGGGTTTGCGGCTTTCTCGTAACCCAATCTTTTGCACTACGATTTAATCTGTATGGGAAACCTATTTTGTTTTGATCTTCCACTATGCATATGATGCTCCTACTTAGTTTCCCAATAGTGGTATCAAAGCTAGGTTATTCATGCGAAAAATTGGTTTTAAACTGTATATGATGAGATTGAATCACATAGAACTATTCTATGCATTTGTTTCAATAATTGGCAGTGAAGGATGTATGTGGGCCAAGGGTGGCCACCTGCATGTTGTTTGTATGCAGGGGCGACCGGCCATGGCCAGGTCGCCAATAAGGGAGGTTACATGCGCTAGGGCTGCCTGCAAGAGCGGCCGCCCACGGCCAGGCCCTATGTAGGGGCGGCTAGGCCGTAAGGGGAAGCACCCACCATCAGGGCAGCCGCCTGGGCGCAGGGGCAGTCGCCCGAAGGTGCGGGTCAAGTGGCCACATGCAACCACGACGGCGCCCTCCAGTGGCCATGCCGCCAGCAGGGGTGACTGGCTATAGGCGTGGTACCTGCAGGAAGGCCTCCTACAGTTAGAGGCAACGCCTGTAGGGTCGGTTGCCCGTAGGCAAGAGTAGTTGATGCTAATGCAGGGGTGGCGGCGGCGACCCGCTGGAGGTGGGCAAGGGCTAGGGTTGTTTTTTAGAGAAAGGGACTATTCGACCCCTTGACATTTGAGGTCTATCCTTTGTCTAGAATTTTAAAAATTGCCTTAACAATATTATAAATTTTGAGGTCTGTGCTCAAGTCCAGAATTCCAAAAATACTCTTGATAATTTTAGAAATTCCTAGCATGTCTTGATTTCCAAAAAAATAATTAATAAAATAGTTTAATTAATTATTATATATCTAGTAATCCTACATATGATGTGATATGTATATGTGATATATGATATGGATGGATGATCATGAGCTAAGTATTATGATGTGTGTAAATATGATTATTATTATTATTAGAGCTTGTAAACCTGCGTTTTTCTTATTTGTTGTTAGGCTTACATGTATGTGATTATTTTGTATTACATGGAGAGGCACGATGAGAGCATAGAGGTGACAACGAGACCCACCATGTTGTGGCGGGAGATCATGATACATGGTTCAACGATTATAGGGCATGGAGATATATTGAGCACACATGACCATATTGTGAGTGATTAGGCCCATTGGCTCAAGCTTAATCATATTAGGTGATGACTCATGATCATCTAGTGTGGCTTGCATATGTGATATGTGTTATACACCTACTATAATATATATATATATATTTGCATACGATATAAATATACATTAAATATGTATGTGTATGACATTACATATTAGGAGACCGATACAAAATAAAAAATCCTTCCGACGATAATATTAAGTCGATAAGCATGAGGCAATAAGATTGACTAACGTGGCCTTTCATCGTTATAGGAAGAAATTGAATCACGACATAGGTTGAGTTGGTCGAGTCCCTTAAAGCTCACCTATCTACGTGATCGAGATCTTGCCTATAACATAGAGATATCATCAGTGACTTGAGGACCTGGTATGACTTGGTCGAGTTGTCGAGAGCATATCATCAAATCAGACTCATCTTACAACGATGGTGATGACTTAATTGAACTTCATGGTTGGTCGAGCAGTCGAGACCATGATGATTCAAAGGTCGAACATGATGGGAATCATAATGAGTTGTGATTGGCAAGAGTTGCCAACCTTTTGGGCTTAGTATAATTGGTCAAGTCCCTCGAGGTTGCATTAAGACGCTGATTGGATCCCGATCCCGACTAGGAGTCTTCCAGAGACTTTCGTCTCACATGTCGAGGGTGTCACATGATTCGCTAGGAAAATAATGGGAGTAGACTAAGTTAGAAGTCTATATCTTAATTAGTTTTTATGTAAAATCTATATATTATTAATTTACACTATATCTTTTTTTGTCATTTGCAAGCCCCCTGTTGAGTCCAACCCATAGGTGGGCTTGGATTGGATATTTGGGCATTGAGCCTAAATTTGATTTAGTGAAAGAGAAAAAAAAAGGAAAAATGTTGAAAACCTAATCTGTACAAGGCAGAGGGCGCATGCTGGAAAGGCGTAGTAACATGAACATTAAACGTATAGTAAGGAGAAGAGAGAAAGAGAAGAGAGAAAGCAAGCTTGGGCAAGAGGATCGAATAACAAAACTTTGTTAGTTGTGACTTAAATTTTATGTGGAGAATCCTTGCAACAAGTTCTATAATCCTATCGGTACCGATATGTGATTTATCCTCTCTATGATGGTTTTCTGATATATCCACTTAGTGAATTTTGATCTTTCTTATTGTGAGATCCATCTATATTGATGATGCTATGCTAATGGTGAACCAAAATATATGTTCTTGATGTCATTGTGATCCTCTAGTTATTATGGAGAAGTTTCAATGTAAATATATTATCCTATTTAGTGATAGAGGAAGTTTGGGTGGACAACAGTCCCATGGTTTTTTCCCGCATTGAGTTTTCTACATTAAAAACTGATGTCTCACTTTGTGGTTGATTTATTACTCTGCTATGTATCTTGTTCTGGTTAATATTTACTTTTAACAAAAAATTAGTAATTTTGGTGAGAAACCCATTTTGATATACAAAGAGGTAAAAATATTATTCCACATTCAATAGTTTTTCCGAATAAGTGGCATCAAAGCATAGGTTATTTGGTGCAAATTTCCTTGTGTGATTGAAATGGAAGAGTCAGATAGTATGATTAAATTGAACTCATCAAATTATTCCACTTTGAGGTGGATGATGAAAGATTTACTCTATTGCAAAGATTTGTATAAGCCCATCAAAGTTAAAGTAAAACCTTCTACTATGGATGATGAAGAATGAGAGATACAAAATAGAAAAGCTATTGCCTATATTAGAAGATGGATAAATATAAATTTGTATGAGCATATTTCTGATGAAACTAGAGCTGATGTTGTTTGGTAGAAGCTAGAAAATCTCTTTGCAAAGAAGATAGTGAGAAACATAATTTCTCTCCTCAGAAGGCTTGTCAATTTAAAGTATAAAGATGGTGATAATATTATTGAGCACATAAGCATATTTCAGAGTCTTGCGAATAAGCTGGTTAATGTAAAAATAAATATAGATAATGAAATACAAGGATTGCTACTCCTTAGTTCTTTACTAGAAAGATAGGAAATATATGTTGTGACAATTTCTAACTCCATGCTAGAGGGGACTCTAACTATAGATATGGTTAAAGATAATTTATTGAATGAAGATGGTAGAAGGAAGGAATAAGGAGAATCTTCTTATGGTGCACTTACTATTGGAAAACAAGAAAGACGTGGAAGAAGTCATAGTAGGAATCCACATGGTTATAGAGGAAGATCCAAGTCTAGAAGAGATATTAAGTGTGATAGGACTCCAGCAAGGTTGAGTCTTAATCACTTAGAAGTAATCAATAAGAACCCTGTGAGATTGTAATAAAACCCCACATAGTCACTTCTATCCTATAAAGAAGTGTGGCTAGAGTTTATTTTGGGGCCTTAGGGCTTAATGGTGACTACCCCCTTTACTGGGCTAGTCGGTCAGTGTTTCCCCTTGCTTATGTCAGTTATAGAGCCAACATAGCCATCGCCTGTTCCCTCTAAGGCAGGTAGGCTATAGAAGGGGTAAAAGGATAATTTTAGTTAGGCAAGCATCCCATGGGCTAGGATTTACAACCTTATATAATGATGTAGCCTCCCCCTCTCTTTTTAGCAAGAAATTAATCATCTTTTATCAGCCATGTTATCACGGACAATAATGTAAACAAGGTATTCAATGAAATGCTTGTGTTTGTCTGTGTCCTTCAGTTTAGGTACATATCTTGTACAGCAAGAAGCGGGCTTGCAGTAGGCTTAGCAGCCATAGTTTGATTTGCTTTATGGCCAAGTTTGGCTTGTAAATACAAGTGTGTCTTATAAGTACTTGTGGGAACTTCGGTCTATAATGGACCATTATCCTTTGTGTGCAACATCTCTGAGTTTGTAATGTCCATGGGTGTAATTTGTATCTAGCTTTATAAAGTATTTTTTTGAGCAGTTGCTTGTAGATCCCATGGGAATTGCTTCTTCTAGCCCGTTTTCTCTTTTGTAAGTCTAAGGGACTCTAGGAGATCTCATTGAGGGCTGACCTTTGTAGACGGATACACATGGGTGCCACACGGTTTAGGCAAAATCAGCTAAGCCAGTGACAATGTGGTATCAGAGCGGGACAAGCATATATAGCAACACTTGCCATACAAATATGGGGGACCTAGTTGGACTGTATGGAGGACAGCCAGCACGTGCAACCGTTTGGGGGAAAATAGACATTGAGATATAGAGAAAGGAGTCGCTCAAAGGAACGGGGATCCAGTTTTGGCATTCAGAGGAATGGCCAACCCCTTTGCATGAGAGGCACCACAAGGACAAACAAGTGAAGAAGAATGCATAGCACACAAAGATTGAGATGGTTGAGTTCAAGCTATAGCTCGACGTTGGCAACCAAAACTTTATGGTGCTCAAGGCAAAGCGGGGCACTTGGTGAAAGATGAGACCGTGCAAGGTGGGAGGTGTTGCATAACGACTGAAAGAGTTATGCAAAGCTCATAGAGGTGAGGGGAATTGCTAACTTGGGATTCAGTACTTATGCAAGGGCTTATACATGGATGACGGAGTGTTTGTGGCCATCTTAAGGTGCGGTCGAAACTCCACGTCGTGGAGCATCAGAACTTTCTCTTCAACATAGAAAGGATACGTCCATAGGCGGTTGAAATATGTAATAAGTTCAGCATATTGCTATACCTTGAAGGGTGCAGTGGAGACTGTATTAGCAAAGGGTCACAATCTAGTAAGTGCATTTGCAGGGGCAGAATAAAGCACAAGTTCAGCAAGATGGAGTAGTCCAAAGGGGATGTTGGTCTCTGAAACTTCCAAAAAGTTACTCTAACAGGACAGATATCCAGGAGGGATAAGTCCTAGTTCTCTAGAAGGAGAATCATGTGCAATGGACTGCACATATTGAGGAAGAGTTCCTTAAGGCTATATCTCTACAAAGCTCAACGGACCGAGTGAACAACGAAGAGTCGTCGCATGATCTCGAATGAGGTAATGCATTGGTGGATGCATTTCGAGATCAAGTGGGGGAGCAATCCAAGGCAACATCATATAAAGGTACACTTAGAGTCGATGCATAAATCAAACTCAACGGAGGGCTGACCCGTGGAATGGTGGACCCGAGGGCCACTATTAACTCAATGTAAATCGAGGAGCCGAGTAACTTAGGTGGAACTCGATGAAGTATCCATGTCGCATGTAGGGAGTCAACATAGAAGATGGAACATGGAGCAGAGGCACGGAGCTTTCCTTGGACAGAGGTCAAGGGCATGAACTCTTATAGAGGCAAGAGTGAGATCATGTCATTCCATAGGTTCTTCATTCTGATGGGACAGACTTATTTTGCATGGTGCCAAAGATAAAGGGAGCTTCGAGGCACACATAAGCTATTTCAGAGATGCATTTGACAAAGTAACTAAGGTGATTCGACTTGCAGAGGTAAAGTTAGAATCAGGAGACCTTAGCACAGGGCAAGAGGATGCAGAGGCGGGTAACTCTTGGAGAATATGCCACAGTGTTGCCATTCGAGTTGTCAGGAATAGGTGGTGCATAACAGAGATTGTGCTGGTAGGGGATAGAGGCCCAGGATCCAGACAATGGTGCACCAATTCTAGCGAAGTCATAGGGACTTCATGAGCAACTAGGTGACGAACTGTCCTAGAGTTATGCTTCGTCCAAGTGTGACCCAAGAATGGATGGACGAAGGTGAATTGCCAAGGGAGTGAACTACAAATCGGAGATGGCGGAGGCCCTGCGATGTGTTGGCAGAGGCCACATGTGGAGAAGTCGTAGTCTGAGTTCATCACACGAGAATTTGTATATAATAGAGATGTCACCAGGAGGCGACATGGTGCACCGGATCGTGGTGAAATAGTTCGTGGCAATGCAATATAGGCAATCTTGTCCCGTGAGGGACAAGATCATGTGGAGGTATGATCAGGAGTTACTGGGAGCTCCACTTTGGTGTAATACACAACAAGAAGAAGGGCTATGGATTTAAGGAGTGAATGCCATAGTACCGCAGAGGCGAGTCTTCGTGTGTGCATTGAAGCTTGCATTGGATGAAAGCCTTAGTCATCAGCGTGTTGGAGCTATATACCACGGAGGAAGAAGTCCAAGTGCAAGTACTAGTGAGTCCCATGGAGGCGGACATGATCATATGAATAATCAGGAGCTACTGAGAGCTCCACTTCGGTGAACAATGCAATGACAAGAAGGGCTGTGGGTTCAAGGAGTGAATGTCACAGTACCGTAGAGGCGCATCTTCCGTGTGTATGCATCGAAGCTTGCATCAGATAAAAGTCTTGGACATCAGCATATGGGAGCTATGTACCACCGAGGGAGAAGTTAGATTGCAAGTACTAGTGAGTCCCATAGAGGGGACTTGATTATACAAAGGTATGATCAGAGCAGCTAGAGAGTTGGACTACTTCAGTGCTCACATTTACTTAAGGAAGCCTGGCAAGTTAGAGGACAAAGCTGAGTAAGCGAACGTCACTACCAAGGAAGCTAATGAGAATAGAATCGACGTGAGCCTTACAACAAGATGGTAGAGGCCATGCATGAGAGTTATAGTCTGTCTTTCTATTGACTAAGGAGAACTACTAGGAGGACACAGTGGTGTCGAAACAGGTGGTCAAAAGGGGCGAGGAAGCGATAACGAGTCCAGCGAGGCTCAGCTACCCAAAAGAGAAGTGTCGGCTATAAAGGAGGTGGACTCGGAGGAGCACCATAGTGCCGTAGAGGCAGATCTACCAATCGTGAAGGAAGGGATGAAGATGTAAGATAACAGATAGTAGTGCTATAGGCTTGGCAGCACCATGGTACCGCAGAGGTAGGACTTCCATGGAGTCATCGATCCCATGCTCTCATAAAGGTAGAGCATTGGTCGTAAAAGGAGGCAAAGGTGATGGAGAAGATGATACAATCCCAAAGGCGACCAGATCTATCAAAGACTCACTCTAAGTTAGGGGACTCCAAGTTTGGGTAAACTTTTTGCTCTTTTCGGGTAAAATTTCTTGCATTCTAGAAGTTCAATGGTAGTGAGAAGGCGAATCACAGTAGATAACTCAACGCAAGGAGTGCAAACACTTCAAGTGCTTCAGAAGTGTAAGTAAAGAGCGAGCGAATGTTAGTAACCAGCTCAATGTATGAAGTACAAACTCAAGGAGGCAAGCGAAATCGAGTAACCTTTGCCTTCTCAACTCAAGAGAATGGGCACCCCAATTCTCTTAACTCGAGGAGGTGAGCAAAGCCAAGTAACCTTACCTTCTCAACTACAAAGAGAATGAGTGAAGTCAAGTATCCAAGTTCTCTTATCTATCCAACAGAGGAGCTCTGCATAAGTTCAGTGACCCTTCAAAGAAAGCTTATGGAAGACACTAGTTGTCAAATCTTCACCATTAGTTATCAGTATTGCTGAGAGTAGATTTTCCACTTTATTTCCCAATTGACTAATCGAAAGTGGGAGTGATGCGAATCTACTTGGAAGTGACAACTAACAGTGGAAGAAGGCTCAATAGATAAACATTATGGAGGAAGGAGCTTAAAAACTTTAAAGTCTGCGAGGTGATGCTCGTTAAAGCTCCAACAAGCATCTACCCAGTTCAAGCAATATGAGTATACTATGACATTAACACATAATAAGGTAGGTCTTTTCCTTCATCAGAAGGATCCGCGAGAAATAACAAAGATCAACATAACTCAGCCAACCCTACACCAGATTCAGTCGTTGGTGAGTTGAAGCAGTATGACGGATCAGAGTTCGACTACTCAACAACAGAAGTGGAGAGCAGTTGGGAGCCAAAGGGGCGTGTTGCAGCTAAAGCAAAAGATTAAAGATTCAGCATAATGCGAGGAGATGTAGTGTTTACAGTGGCTTCGATGAGGACGTCGAAGGAATAAGTGGGGGAGAATGTCACAGACAATAATATTTGTCCGTGTCCTTCGATTTAGGTACATATTTTGTACAGCAAGAAGCAGGCTTGCAGTAGGCTTAGCAGCCCTAGTTTGATTTGCTTTATGGCCAAGTTTGGCTTATAAATACAAGTGTGTCTTATAAGCACTTGTGGGGCCTTCGATCTGTAATGGACCATTATCCTTTGTGTGCAACCTCTCTGAGTTTGTAATGTCCATGGGTGTAATTTGTATCTGTCTTTATAAAGTATTTTCTTGAGCAGTTGCTTGTGGATCTCGTGGGAATTGCTTCTTCTAGCCCATTTTCTCTTTTGTAAGTCTAAGGGACTCTAGGAGATCTCGGGGAGGGCTGACCTTTGCGGACGGACACGCATGGGTGCAACACGGCTTATGCAAAATCAACTAAGCTCATGACAATGTGCCCAGTCTAGGAGGGAGGAACCCCTATAGCGTTCCATGGTTTGATCCCCCTTAATGATCAAAATCTATAGGCCTCCTTCTAGGGTCCTATCATTTAGTATCAGAGCAGTGATCTTGCTACCCCTGTAGCTATCTCAGTTGCCTCCACTCTTCCAAGCAATTCCCACAATTGTTGTGACACACGCCTCCACCTTCCACCCCAGCCGCAGATCAAATCAATTTGTCGTTGCCCCCTACGTTTAATCTAGAAATCTAGTATATTTTTATCATCTACACCTCTTCAATACTACACGATTCCTTACTTTACATGTTGAGGATTTTTCTAAATTTTATTCGCTGCAAATTTCGTTTGTCGCAAATGTTACCCTTCTGGCGAAGGCAAAACACTGTAGAAATTTTCAACCGCATTTTTGCCTCTTGAAACTGGTTTATTGCTTCTCCTTTTAGGCTGAAATTTTTTACATAATTTTATAGATTGTCTTATCTTTTATCTAAGATTGATCTCTATAAAACATTACTTCTGGAACTAGTTTTATTTTGCCTTCTTTTGTTATCACGCAGTGCTAAAATTTTACAACGAAAGAATCTGCCTTTAGCCGATTATTGGTTCTTGAACTTGAACTTTAGATCATTCTTTTTGGCTGAAAATTGTATATAAGTTCCTAGATCATCTTAGCTTTTATCTAAGACTGATCTTTGGAAAAAATTCCTTCTGGATCCGGACTTATAGTGCTGCAATTCTTTATTGTATAGTGCTGAAATTTCATGATGAAGAATTTGCCTTCCACTTATTGGCCTCTTGAAACCAAACTTTCGTTCATTTTTTTTGGCTGAAATATTTACACAATCCCAAGGATTAACTTGGCTTTCATCTGGGATTGATTTCTCAAAAAATTCCTTCTAGAACCAGTTTTCTTGTACAATCTTTCACCATCATGTAGTGCTGGAATTTTATGAGAAGGATCTGCCTTTTGTCTTTTGCCCTATTTCCCTACTGTTATGCTACCAAAATTTTGTCAAACTTTTTATTAGTATTAACAATATCTGAACCAAGGGTTTCTATAAAATTTTCTTGAACTTTCCTCTGGAATTTATGTCAAGAAGTCATCGTTTCTCTGACGTAAAATCGGTTCGGCAAGATAGCACATCGCAACACCTTTTTTTGCCAAATTCTATCAGATTTAGGTGTTGTTTTTTGTGGGATTTTGGATTCTATTTTGCTTATCTCAAAATCGTACCATTCTCAATAAAAACCCATCCAAACCTTACCCTAAACTGAACCCAAATAGCCACCCAAATCAACCCTAAACCACAGCTTACTCCCATCCAAACTGATTCACCTTCCAATTGGCCACCCCCTTCTCCAAAATTCTTATGCCACTAACCTGATAACAGAAAAAAGACCTCAATATTACAGATCTAAAAGTATATACTATGGCATCAGAGGAGGCTATTGATGCAAAGCTTGAAGCATTTCAAAATCACATGGAAGAGAAGATGCGATCCCTTTTCGCCGAATTCAACATTGGCCGACCATCAAGCCCGAGGAAATCATAGCATGGAGAAACTTTAGATCAGTGAGACAATCTTCAAGAACATGGCCACATCACCTCTGATCTCCACAATCCATGCATGAAGGTTGACTTCCCTAGATGGGAAGAAGGACACCTGATCGAGTGGATCTCACACGCGGAGTACTATTTTCGGTTCTACTGAACCGCCGATGTCACATGGGTGGAGATTGGTGTGATCCACCTTAAGGGAGATGCTATTCAATGGTTTAATTAGTTTGAGCATACCCATGAAGGACTCTCTTGGCAATGATTCAAGGAAGGGCTATTGAACCTCTTCGGACCAACCGATTTCGATAACATCGACGGACAATTAGCAACGATTCGTCAAACCTCCACAATACAAGAATACCAAACAAGGCTTGAATGTTTATCTAATCAAACTATGGATTAGTCTAGAAAATAACTTTTAGTGACTTTCATCGAGGGCCTAAAGCCAGAGATTTGGGAAGAAGTAAAGGTGCCACAACCGTACACTCTTATGGTGGCAATTTCCTTTGCGCATATCTAGGAAGAACGATTGAACCATGAGGTAAAAAAGATAAGGGTCACTCCCCAACCAGCCATACCAAGGCCTACTACCCTCTCTACCACCATCCAAGCCCATGCACCAAAAAAGTTGACAAGAGATGAGCTTCGTAAACGATCGGCCAAGGGGTTGTGTTGGCATTGCAATGAACTGTGGAGCCACGAATATCATTGTAAAAAGGATCGGCTCCTCATGATTGAACCAGCAGAGGATGAGGACAATGGAACATCTAAAGAAGCCCTTGAACCTGAAGAAGAAGACATGGAGGAAGAGTCCCAATTGGCTGACTACGCAGTGCACACATTGGCCGGCTTCTCTAACCCACAAACGATGAAAGTTGGAGGACTTCTAAAATAGCAACCCATCACTGTTCTCATCAACACGAGCAGCACAAATAATTTTCTCAATAGGAAGATTTTTGCATGCTTGGCACTTCAAATCAAAGGTTGAAACAAGTTCAACGTAAGGAGATGCTCAACACCAGGGTGATTCGACCAAGTTGCAGCCCTTATTCTTCACCGGTGTTGCTAGTACGTAAGAAGGACGGTACATGGCGAATGTGCATTGATTATCGAGCCTTGAATGCTATCACCGTCAAGGACAAATATCCTATACTAGTCACAGATGAGCTCTTGGATGAATTAAAAGGAGTTGAAGTCTTCACTAAATTGGATCTCCATTTTGATTATCATCATATTCGGGTATGCACTGAAGATGTTTCAAAAACTACATTTCACACGCATAACAACCACTGCGAGTTTCTAGTAATGCCTTTCGGACTTACGAATGCTCCTTCTACTTCTAAAGCCTAATGAATGACATCTTCTAGAGTTTTCTATGTAAGTTCGCATTGGTGTTTTTTGATAATATTCTCATTTATAGCCCTACGCTTGATATATATTTTCAGCACTTATGAACTATTCTAACGATTCTTCGGGAGGATACTCTTTATGTTAAATAGTTAAAGTGTAGCTTCTTACAGTATAAATTGGAGTATCTTGGGCACATTATATCAGTGGATGGAGTAGCAGTAGACCTGACAAAGATCGAGGCAATGTAAGGATGACCGAGACCTACAAACGTGAAATCACTATGCGGTTTCCTTGGATTCACGGGCTACTACAAAAAAATTATGAAATATTATGGCAAGGTCAGTGCCCCACTCACATCCTTACTAAAGAAAGACTCTTTCTTGTGGTCAAATAAAGCCTCTGCAGCCTTCGAATGACTTAAGGCAGCCATGATGATGACGTCGGTCCTAGCGCTACTCGATTTCAGTCGTATTTTTATCATTGAGGCCAATGCATCAGGAGTTGGAATTGGGGTTATTCTTATGCAAGATGGTCAACTCCTAATTTACACTAAGGCTTCCCATACACTCCAAAAGAGATTTTTACAAGGGATACTAATTACTACCAAATTTAAAATATGGTTGGATACAAGTCCATGTTACGAAAGAGGGGTAAAACTAGAAGAATTACAATCCATGCTTACACCAGATTAGGCTCTCATCATTCTGAACCATACTAGAGAGCAGTTACTATTCCAGAAGAAAGATTGGCTATCACTAAAGATTAACCATATGGCAGCACATGCAAAGAAGAAACGACCTCCTAACAAACTTCAGAATGGATGAAAAATTAAAGATTAAGTTTTTCTACACCTTCAGCCTGATTAGCATAAAACTTAAGCCTCAATGAAGTGGACTCCCTATTTTTTTGGGCCTTGCAAAATTGACGATCATATTGGGGCCCTAACCTAGAGATCAAATTTGCACACCAGATCAAGATTACAATTGATCCACCAGGTATCCCACCTCAAATGAAAATTTAAAGAAGATGACTCAGCCCAAATCCTTCCAACTAACACCCCAAAGGATAAGGAGACCAAAGTTCAGTTAATGATAGCATGAGAATCATATAAGGAGCTGAAGACCTGGTTCCCTGAGTTCATGAAACCTAAGCCTTAAGGACAAGACTGATTTTAAGAGGGCGGGTTTGATAGGACTCCAATAGGGTTGAGTCCTAATCACTTAGAAGTAATCAATAAGAACCCTATGAGATTGTAATAAAACCCCACCTAGTCACTTCTATCCTATAAAGAAGTGTGGCTAGGGTTTAATTTAGTGTCTTAGGGCTTAGTGGCCACCGCCCCCTTTACTAGTCGGCCAGGGTTTCCCCCTACTTAGATCGGCTATAATACCAACCTAGTCACCACCTGTTCCCTCTAAGGCAGGTAGGCTATAGAAGGGGTAAAAGGATAATTTTAGTTAGGCAAGCACCTCATGGGCTAGGATTTACAATCCTATATAATGATGTAGCCACCCCCTCTCTTTTAGCAAGTAATTAATCATCTTTTATTAGCCTTGTGTCGAGTCTAGGAGGGAGGAACCACTATAGTGTTCCAAGGGTTGATCCCCCTCAATGATCAAAATCTATAGGCCTCCTTCTGGGGCCCTATCAAAGTGTTTCCACTACAATAGGCCAGGTCATATGAAGAAAGAGTGTAGGTTCTAGAAGCGGGAACAAAATGAAAGAAAGAAAAATGAGAAAGTGACCAATACAGTTGAAGGTGATATTGTCATTATTTATGATGATGGATATGTCAGTCTTGTAGCTCAGGATAGTAATTGGGTAATTGACTATGGTGCTTCTTTTTATGTTACTTCTCGTATTGATTTCTTTAGGTCATACGCTATTGGTGATTTTGGTAATGTCAAAATGAGAAATAGTGATACATCTAAGATTGTGGGTATTGGAGATATTTGCTTAGAGACCAGTATTGGGAGCAAATTGATACTTAAAGATGTAAGACATGTTCCAAATATTCATCTTAACTTGAAATCTATAGGGAAACTTAATGATGAGAGATTTATGCACTATTTTGGTAAAAGCAAATGAAAACTCACTAAAGGTTCTCTGGTTGTAGTGAGAGGAAAGAAGCAAAACTCTTTTTATGTTATGGAGGCTAAGCTACATAAAGGAGAGATTAATGCAATTAGAAAAGATGAAAGTATAGATCTTTGGCATAAAAGGCTTGGTCATATTGGTGAGAAAGGACTTCAAGCTCTTGCTAAAAACCAGTTATTACTAAAGTTGCAAGGCACATCTCTTAAATATTATGATCATTGCTTAGTTGGAAAAACACATAGAGTTGCTTTTCATACTTATCCATCATCTAGAAGATTAAATGTTATTGACTTGATTCATACTAATATCTGTAACTCTTAGAGGTGCTCTTTATTTTGTTACTTTTATTGATGACTTGTCTAGAAAAGTTTAGGCTTTTACTTTGAAATCTAAAGATCAGGTACTCGATGCTTTCAATGAGCTTCATGCTGGTGTTGAAAGAGAAACGGGAAGAAAACTAAAATGTGTTAGAGTAGATAATGGTGGTGAGTATAGGAGTCTTTTTGAGAATCATTATAGGTTTCATGGTATCAGGCTTGAGAAGACAGTTACTAAAACTCCTCAACAGAACGATGTGGTAGAAAGGATGAATAGAACTATTGAAGAAAGGATTAGGTATACGCTTTCTTATGCCAAGTTACCTAAGTCATTTTGGGGGAGGCTATAAGAACTATAATTGATATGATAAACCTTTCTTCATCAGTTCCTTCGAATGGTGATTCCAGAGAGAGTATGGAAAGAGAAAGATGTATCTGATGATCACTTGAGAGTCTTTGGGTGTAAAACATTTATTCATATTCCTAAAGATGAGAGGTCCAAGCTTGATAATAAGGCAAAAACATGCATTTTATTGGGATATGATCATGAAAAGTTTAGATATAGCTTATAGGATCTAGTGGATAAGAAGATTGTTAGAAGCAGAGATGTCGTGTTTCTTGAAGATCAATTGTTTAAAGATGATGATAATGTTGAGAAACAAAATATCTCTATTTACATTCCTTGGAGTTTGGGCACAGTTCCTCCACCTATAGTTCATGATGATCAAAAGAGAGATGGGCAAGAAGATGGTGGTGAGAATATTAATGATGATGCTCCTATAATTGATGAAGTTGAACCAACTGAATAAACTGAGCAAATACCTCCACCACAAGATAAGATTCCACTGAGAAGATCTATAAGAGAGTGAAGGCCATCTGTAAAATATCCTCCACATGAGTATGTTATGCTTACTAATGGGGGAGAGCCAGAAACTTACCAAGAATCTATTCTACATGAGCATAAGAATGAGTGGGTTAAAGCCATGCAAGAAGAGATGAGATCCTTGCTTGAGAATCACACCTATGACTTAGTAAAGTTACCTATAGGGAAGAAAGCTCTTAAGAATAAATAGATTTATAAATTGAAGAATGAAAATAATAGCTCATAACAAAGATATAAGGCATGATTAGTTGTGAAAGGATTCAATCAGAAAAAGGGTATTGATTTTGAAGAAATATTTTCTCCTATGATAAAAATGTCCTCTATCTAAGTTGTTCTTAGTTTGGTTGCTCGCTTGAATTTAGAAGTTGAGCAACTTGATGTGAGAATTATATTTTTATATAGTGACTTAGAAGAAGAAATTTATATGGAGCAACCAGAAAGTTAAAGTCAAAGGAAAAGAAAATCTAATGTGTAAGCTTAAGAAAAGCTTATATGGACTCAAACAGGCACCTAGATAGTCGTACAAGAAGTTTGATTCATTTATGATGAGCCAAGGGTACAATAAAACCACATTTGACTATTATGTATTTATAAAGAAGTTTTCAGATGATGATTTTATTATTCTCCTACTATATGTTGATGATATACTGATTGTTGGCCATGATTGTAGTAAAATTGAGAAGCTTAAGAGGAAACTAAGTCTTTTGCTATGAAAGACAGGATTGGCCACACAAATATTTGGTATGATGATTCTTTGTGATATAAAGAATGGAAAGATTTGGTTATTGTAGGAGGCTTATATTGAAAGGTTCTTGAAAGATTCAATATGAATAAGACTAAAGCAGTTTGTTCTCCACTTGCAGGTCATTTTAAGTTAAGTTGAAACAATGTCCCCTAAGTGAGAAAGAAAAAAAAGAAATATCTAGAGTACCTTACTCATCTGCAATAGGAAGTTTGATGTATGCTATGATTTGCACTAGGTTGGATATAGCTCATACAGTTGGAGTTGTCAGTCGATTTCTCTCTAATCTTGATAAGAAACATTAGGTAACAGTAAAATATATATTAAGATATCTAAGAGGTATTACCAGGTTGTGTTTATATTTTGGTATTGGTAAACCTGTGCTAGAGGGTTATACAGATGCAGACATGGCAGACGATACTAATTCCAGAAAATTCATTTCAAGGTTCTTGATGACTTTTATAGGGGGAGCAGTCTCTTTGGCAGTCTAAGTTACAGAATTGTGTTGCTCTATCGATCACAAAAGCAGAATATATAGCAATTACTGAAGGTTGTAAGGAAGCTTTTTGGATGAAAATATTTCTACAAGAATTAGGTTTGAAACAGGAAGGATATATTGTTTACTGTGATAGTTAGAGTGTCATTTACCTCTCCCATAATTCATCATACCATTCTAAATCCAAGCACATTGATGTAAGATATCATTAGATTCATGATGTGCTTGAGATAAAAGAACTATATTTAGAAAATGTGAATACTAATGACAATGGATCAGATATATTGACGAAGTCCTTACCTAAAAAGAAGCTTGCAGCATGTAAACGGAGAGAGGGCTTAGTATAGCTCACCATATGAGCTGGAGGGGAAGAATTGTTGGGTCCAGCCCATAGGTGGGCTTGGACTAGATATTTGGGCATTAAGCCCAAATATGATTTATTAAAAATAATAATAAAAAAAGAAAAATGGTTAAAAACCTAATCTATGCAAGGAACGCGACGCACAATGGAAAGGCGTAGTAACATGAATAGTAATCGAACAGTAAGGAGAAGAGAGAAAGAGAAGAGAGAGAGTAACCTTGGGCAAGATGATCGAACGATAAAACTTTGTCAGTTTTGACTCAAATTTTATGTGAAGAATCCTTACAATAAACTCTACAATCCTAATAGTATTGATTTATGATATATCCTATCTATGATGGTTTTCTGATATATCCACTTAGTGAGTTTTGATCTTTATTATTGTGAGATCCATCTATGTTGATGATGCTCTAGTGATGAACCAAGATATATGTTCTTGATGTCATTTTAATCCTCTAGTTATTTTAGAGAAGTTTTATTGTAAACCTATTATCTTATTTGGTGATAGTAGAAGTTTGAGTGGACTATAGTCCTATGATTTTTCTCGTATTAGGTTTTCCACATTAAAAACTAGTGTTTCACTTTGTGGTTGATTTATTACTCTACTGTGTATCTTGTTTTAGTTAATATTTGCTTTTAGCAACAAGTTGGTAATTTTGGTAAGAAACTCATTTTGATATACAAAGAGGGAAAAGTATTATCTTATATTCAATAGTTCTTCCCAACACCCTCTATATGGCATACTTGATGCTAACCACCTCATTGGTCAAAACTACACAAATTGGCTTTCAAAATTATTCTCATGACGGAGAAAATCATATAGGTCCTTAATACGATTATGCCCATGCTAGAGGAAAGGATAAGTGAGGGTGAGATTGCTTGTTTTGTGAAGTATATAGATAGTCCTAGAGAATAACTTGTGTGTTGATCTTATACTTCATTTCCTACCAAATTTCTTTTCATAATTTATTATTAACTTTAATATGGACAAGTTTGAGGTGACTCTCCCTGAGCTCCTTAATATGTTGAAGGAAGCTAAGATTGTCATCAAGAAAGAGAAGCTAGTTCTCTATATTGGTGAGACCAAGAAGAAAATGAAGGTTAGTAAGACTCTTAAGAAGGGTAAGGGTAAAGAAAGACCGGGTAAGACAGAAGTTATTAAGAAAGACCCGACTAAGGTTTCCACTATAGCCAAGGTTGACACTGGAAGAGGAACTATAAGGACTACCTTACAGATAAGGCAAAATAGAAGCTTAGAGAAACTTTAGGTATATTCATGATCAATCTCCACTTGTCAGATTTTCATGATAACACATGGGTATTAGATACTGGGAGTGCTTATTATATATGTAATTCATTGTAGATTCTAGCAAGAACTAGGAGATTGGCTAGAAGCGAGATAGCCCTCAAGATGGGTAATGAAACAAGAGTTGCTGTAATTGCTATTAGGGAGGTCACCTTATATCTTCCTGGTGGAGTTATTATTGCAATAGATGCCTGCTATTTTGTTCCCTCTATTATAAAAAATATTATTTACATCTCTTGTCTGATAATTAGTGGATATAAATTAGTTTTTGAGAATAATAATTGTTCAATAATTATGGATGATGAGATCATCACTAGAGGGACCCTGATAAATAGCTTATATATATTAGACACTTCTCCAAACATCATAAATATGTTTAAGAGAAAAAAAGATGAGGAAAAAATACATACCTATGGCATTGTAGGCTAGGTCATATACATAAGGGAAAGATTCAAAAGTTGTTGAAAGATGGATACCTAGATCTATTTGACTATGAGTCGTATGTAACTTACAAACCTTGCTTTCATGGAAAAATGACCAACTCTTATTTTAGTAGAACTAGAGAGAGACCCACTGAGTTATTAGAATATGTACATAATGATGTATGTGGTCCCATGTCGACTCAGGCTATAGGTGGTTACTCATACTTTATTATATTCACTAATGATTTCTTTAGATATGAAAACATGTACTTGATAAAGTACAATCCAAAGCCTTTGATAAATTCAGGGAATATAAGAATAGTAGAGTGATAGAACTCCAGCATGGTTGAGTCCTAATCACCTTAGAAGTAGTCAATAAAATCCCTGTGGGATTGTAATAAAACCCTACCTAGCCACTTCTATCCTATAAAGTAGTGTAGCTAGGGTTTAGATTATGACCTTAGGGCTTAGTGGCCATCGCCTGCTTTATTGGGCTAGTCGGCCAGGGTTTCCACCTGCTTAGGTCGGCTATAGAGCCAACCTAGCCGCAGCCTACACCTACTAAGGCAAGTCGGCTAGAGGAGGGGCAAAGGAGTAATTCTACATAGGCAAGCACCCCCTAAGGCTAGGGTTTGAGTCCTATTTAACAATGTAGCTACCCTCTCTCTTTTATCAAGCAAGATTAATCTTTTATTCAGCCTTGTGCCGAGTTCTAGGAGGGAGGAACCCCTATAGCGTTCTAAGGGTTGATCCCCCTTAGAGATCAAAATCTGTAGGGCTCCTTTTGGGGTTCTATCATATGGTATCAGAGCAGCATGCCTACTACCCCTGTAGCCATCTCGGCTGCCCTCACCTTCCTAAGCAATTTCCACAATTGCTGCGACACGCCCCTCCACCTTCCACCCAAGCCGCAGATCAAATCAATCTGCCACTGCCCCCTGCATTTGATAAGGAGATTTGGTATACTTTCTTCACTCTCACCTCTTCAATACTCCAAAATCTTTTACATTACATGAAGTGTTTTTCTATATTTTATCTGCTGTAAATTTCGACCATTGTAAACATTCTCATTATTACAAAGGCGAAACACTGTAGAAATTGTTAGTTGCATATTTGCCTCTTGATACCAGTTTATTATTTCTCTTTTTAGCCAAAATTTTTACATAATTTCATAGATCATCTTAGCTTTCATCTAAATTGATCTCTGGAAAGAATTCCTTCTAGAACCAGTTTTATTATACCTTAATTCATTATCACACGATGTTAGAATTTTACAATGAAGGATCTATCTTCCGTCTTTTACCATATTTTCCACCGTTACTTTACCAAAATTTTATCAAACTTTTTATTAATATTGATGAACTGAGGGTTTCTGTATTTTTTTAATTTTTCTCTAGAATTAATGTCAAGAATTCATCGTTTCTCCGATGTAAAATTTGTTCGGCAGGACAACAAATCGCAACACCTTTTGTTTATTGAATTCCATCGGATTTGAGTACTATCATTTATGGGTTTTTGGACTCTCTTTCTCTCATCTACAAACCCTAACATTCTCACCAAAAACTCTTCTAAACTATATACTAAACTGATCCCGAACAACCACCTAAATTAGCCCTAAACCGTAGCTTACCTCATCTACACTGATCCACCCATCCAACCGGTCATCCCCTCTCCAAAAATTTTTATGCCCCTAACCTGATAACAGAAAAGAGATTTTAATATTACAAATCTAGAGGCATACACCATGGCATCAGAGGAGGCCATCGACGCCAAGTTTGAAGCCTTTGAAAGCCGTATGGAGGAGAAGATGCGATCCCTTTTCACTGAATTCAGCATAGGCTGACCACCTAGCCCAAAGAAGTCGCAACAAGAAGAAACTTTAGATCAGGTAGATGATCCTCAAGAGCATAGCCACATCATCCCTAATCCAAATTCATACATGAAGGTTGACTTCCCTAGATGGGAAGAAGGAGACCTGATCAGATGGATCGTGCGCATAGAATGCTATTTTTTATTCTACCAAACTATCGATGCTAGAAGGGTGGAGATTGCTGCCATCTACCTCGAGGGAGATACTATTCAGTGGTTTAATTAGTATGAGTACACTCATGGAGGTCTCTCTTGGTAGCGATTCAAGGAAGGACTACTAAATCACTTCGGACCAACCGATTTCGATAATATCGATGGACAATTGGTGAAGATTTGATAAACCTCGACAATACATGAATACCAAATAAGGTTTGAATGTTTATCTAACTAAACTATGGATTGGTTTGAAAAGCAACTTTTAGGGACTTTTATCGAGGGCCTAAAGCCAGAGATTCGAGGAGAAGTAAAGGCACAACAACCGTACACTCTCATGGCGTTCTTCATGAGAATCTAAGAAGAATGATTGAACCATGAAGTACGAAGGACAAGGGTCACTCCATGACCAGCCGAGAACATCGCTGCAAAAAGGGTCGACTCCTCATGATTGAACTAATAGAGGATGAGAATAGTGAACCATTTGAAGAAAGCCTCGAACCTGAAGATGAAGCCATAGAGAAAGAGCCCCAACCAGCTGACTACACAATGCATGCATTAGCCGACTACTCTAACCTGCAGACAATAAAAGTTGTAGGACTTCGATACAGGCAACACAAATAACTTCCTCAACAATAAGGTTGCTACACGTATAGCACTTCAAATCAAAGGTTACAACAAGTTCGATGTAACGGTCGCTGACAGTCAAATTCTCAATTGCGGCCAATGGTGCCTGCGGGTAAAATTGCTCCTATAAGACCAAGAAGTGATAGCCAATTTCTTCCTCCTACCCATCGATGATTATGAAGTTGTGCTTAGGATTGAATGACTCACAACATTAGGTGACATCTCCCAGAATTTCTCTAAACTAATCATGAAGTTTTATTGTAAAGGGAGACAAGTTATATTGTGAGGCAAGCGCGAGAGCTATATTTCCATTGTTTCGACGTAGCAAATGGAGAAGGTGCTACACAAAATAAATTATGGATTTTTTATGTATATCCATCAGCCATCAAAGGAGAAAAAAATTTAAAATTCATATCCTAAGCTTGCCCTCTTGTTAGATGAATTCGTAGATATTTTCAAGGAGCCGTGAGGGCTTCTCCCTAACCGGCTGCATGACCACCATATTTTTATTTTGTCGAGCAAACCTCTAGCAAATTTGAGATCATACCACTATCCTCACTTATAGAAGGATGAGATTGAGAACATCATAAAGGAGATGCTCGACACCAGGGTAATTTGACTAAGCTGCAGCCCTTACTCCTCGTTGGTGTTGCTAGTGTTCAAGAAGGGTGGTACATGGTGGATATGTGTTGATTACTAGGCTTTGAACCAAGACAAATATCCTATGCTAGTCATATATGAGCTCTTAGATGAACTAAGGGAGTCCGAGTCTTCACTAAATTAGATCTCCATTCCGGTTATCATCAAATTCGGGTATGCACTGAAGATGTTTCAAAAACTGCATTCCACACACATAACGGCCATTACGAGTTTTTGATAATGCCCTTTGGACTTACAAATGCTCCTTCTACTTTTTAAAGCTTGATGAATGACATCTTCCAGAGGTTTCTATGCAAGTTCGTGTTAGTATTTTTTTAATGATATCCTCATTTATAGTCCTACACTTGATATACATTTTCAGCACTTACGAACTATTCTAACGATTCTTTGGGAGAACACCCTTTATGTTAAACAATCAAAGTATAGCATAAAGTGGAGTATCTAGGGCATATTATATCAGAGGATGGAGTGGCAGTAGACCTGATAAAGATCGAAGTAATGCAAGGATGACCGAAACCTATGAACATAAAATTACTACGTGGCTTCCTTGGACTCACGGGCTACTATCAGAAATTCGTGAAAGATTATGGCAAGATCAGTGCCCCACTCATGTCCCTACTAAAGAAAGACTCCTTCTTATGGTCGGATAAAGCCTCTGCAGCCTTTGAATGACTTAAGACAGTCATAACGACGACGCTAGTCCTAGCGCTACCTGATTTCAGTCGCACCTTCATGATTGAGGCTGATGCTTCCGGAGTTGGAATTGGGGTTGTTTTAACTCAAGATGGCTGACCCCTTGCTTACACCAGTAAAGCTTTGTCTCCCTCTCATCTCAAAATATCCATGTATGATAAAGAAATATTTGCCATCGTACATGTTGTCACGAAGTGGAGACCCTACCTGATCGATTGACGCTTTAAGATTAAGACAAACGACCAAAGTGTTAAATATTTTTTGGAGTAGAAAATATCTTCCCCAGAGTAACAACGATAGGTAACTAAACTTCTTGGCTTTGATTATAAAATTATTTATCGAAAGAGAAAAGAGAATGTTATTGTAGATGCTCTATCACAGCTAACGGGACAAGCCAAAATTTTAGTCATCTCCATGGATTTCATCAAAGGGCTGCCAATATCTCAAGGTAAAAGTACAATTTTTATGGTGGTAGATCATCTAACCAAATATACTCATTTCTGTATTGTGAGACATCCTTATACCGCTGTTAGTATTGCTCAATATTTTATAAAAATATTATAAAACTGCATGGGATGCCAAGATCAATTATGAGTAACCGTAATAGGGTATTTACGAGTAAATTTTTTATCGAGCTCTTCCAACTACAAGGCACCCAATTGAAGACGAGCACAACCTATCATCCATAGACAGATGGCCAAAATAGAAGTGGTGAACAAATGTCTCAAAACTTGCTTATGGTGCTTCACCAATGACCGGCCAAAAGAGTGGACAAGGTGGTTCCCTTAGGCCGAATGGTGGTACAATACAACTTATTATTCATCAACTAAATATACCCCTTATGAGGCATTATATGGCTGATCACTCCCTATTATATCGAAATATAGAAGGAGCTCTATTGATTTTGATCCTTGAGGGGGATCAACCCTTGGAACACTGTAGGGGTTCCGCCCTCCTAGATTTAACACAAGGCTGAAATAAGATTGATGATTGCTTAATAAAAAAAGGTGGAGGCTACATGCTTATATAGGGCTCCAAACCCTAGCCCTAGGGAGTGCTTGCCTAACTAAAATTATCCTTTTGCCCCTTCTATAGCTTACGTGCCTTAGAGGGAATAGGTGGTGGCTAGGTTGGCTCTATAGCCGACCTAAGCAGGGGGAAACCCTAGCTTACCAACCTAGTAAGGGGGGCGACAGCCACTAAGCCCTAAGGGCTAATCTAAACCCTAGTCATACTCCTTTTTAAAATGGGAGTAGTTTTATTATAATCTAGTAGGATTTTATTGACTACTTCTAAGGAGATTTGGACTCAACACTACTAGAGTCCTATCAAACCCGCCCTCTTAAAATCAGCTTTATCCTCAAGGCTAAAGTTCTATGAACTTAGGGAACCATGTCTTCAGCTCCTCATCAGCTTGGGTGTTAGTTAGAAGAACTTGAGTTGAGTTGTCATCTTTTAAGTTTAGGATCAACTGTAATTTTAATCTAGTGCACAGATCTGATCTCTAGGTTAAGGCCCCAATGTGATCCCCAATTTTGTAAAGCCCAAAGAAATAAGGAGACCACTTTCCTGAGGCTTTAATTTCGTGTTGGTGGAGCTAGAGATGAAGGGAGACTTGATCTTTCTTAGAAAATTTTCTTCTGCTCCGGCGTTTATCGAGGGAAGTTTCTTCCTTGCATAAGCTGCCACGTGGTTGCTCTGTAATAGTAGTCATGCCTTCTTTTGGAGTGATGGCTATTCTTTGATAAAATCTCTAGTGGTGTGAGCCTGATCTGAGTTTGAGGTGGGTAGGAGTGGTGATTTTTTAGGGCCCATTTTTACTTCTTCATGTTGTGACCATCTTGCATGAGGATAGTGCTCATCCCCACTCTGGATGTGTCTGCTCCAATAATAAACACATGGCCATGATTTGGTGTTGTCGACATTATGGTCGTGAGGGCTATAGTTCTACTCGACTAAGGTGGTGCATCTTTCTTTATAACGAGAGGGATGATGTTCTTGCTTCGTTGAGTCCTGCGAATGATCCTTCTCCTTTCTTGATTTCACCACTGGAGGGGCTCAATTTTCTTGCGATCTTGGGCCACAGATCGGAGGTCATCATCAAGAAAGTCTTTAAGCATCATAGTCTGATCCTGAGGAAAGTCATGGAAGTCACTTGAGATCAGCAACCATGGTGAATTTGATGGGATATAACACTTTAGAAATAGCTTATCTCCGGAGAAAAGGATATAGGAATGTGTCGTAGTGGAAAATAAGCATGGCCAAACAATTTATGTCTCTATCATCTCTTGGACGACCCTTTTATTTTTGACCTTCTGAGGTTGTAGGAAGAAATTTGGTCGAGCAACAACTAATAGAAGTTTTGGCCTATTCATCATAGGGTGGTTGAATAGCTTAAGAGGAGGTAATCGACTTAGTTTGGTGGAGATGCTCAAAATTTTAGCAAGTTATGGGAGAGAGTTCTTATCTTCAATCTCATGAAACCCTTTAATTTGAATTGGGAAACCACTGGATTTTTCTTTTGATACCCCCTCCAAGTGTTGTGTTGTGGTTGTAGTCACTGGACTCCCTCATAGTCACCTGCTTTCCTTTTCTGAAAAATTTTATGGTTAACTTCAAAAAATTTTAGAAAACATCTCCAATCGTGGACAACCAAGCACTATATCAAAACTATCAAGAGGGAGGAGGAAAAAATCAACAACTACGTCTTGCTCTTACATGATCAATTTTACCCGCGGGCACTTCTGGTAGCACTTCAGAATTTGGCCGTTAGCTATCTTGACTTCGAACCCATTATAATCTTCTTTTTGGAGCATTAAGTGGGAAGCAACCTTATTGCTCATGAAGTTGTGTGTGCTCCTGGCGTCAATGAGGATGATGACAGACTCTTGCTCGAGAAACCCTTCGATCTTTAATGTTTGTAGGTTGGTGTAGCCGACTAAGGTAGGGACCGTGTAGGTGGCCAATTATGGTGTATCCTTCTCCTTGGGCTCGAGAGTTATATCTTCAAGTTTGGGTTCTTTAGTGGGCGTAATCATCAGCGGTGTCTCCTTTTTACATTTGTGTTCTAAGCTCCATAGTTTATCACAACACCCACATAGGCCCTTTATTGATTTGTCATAAAGGTCTTCTCTTGTTAATTTCTATGGCTGAGGGGGTTGGCTGATAGTAGGAGGAGGTGAAAGCTTTAGTGCCACTGGTTGAGGAGCAACTCTAGTCTTCCGAGCTTCAGAGTTCAATCGTTACTCTTGATGTCGTGCAAAGGAGATAGCTGCCTTAAGTGTGTATAGCTGTTGCGCTTTAACTTCTTCCTAAATCTATGACTTTAAGCCCTTAATAAAAGTCCTTAATATCTAATTTTCAGACCAATCATAAGTTTAATTAGATAACCTTTTAAAGCTGGTTTGGTACTCTTGGATGGTGGAGGTTTGACGGATCATCGCTAGTTCTTCGCTAAGGTTCTTTTTATAATCCAAATTTACACTGCCTTGTGATCTTATTGGGCTTGATAATTGACCCAATCTAAACTCCTCAAAGAGGGTGCATAATTTAACATCTATACGCGTCTCAAGAGCCTCCAATTTAGCTTCGAATAAGCCCACCGATGTCATGACATAAGGATCACCAACTTGTCAAATCAAATCGATTAAAGGGTGTAGCTGCAATATTCAGGTTGAAGGCAGTAATGGCAGTGATGTTGGGGCTACGATGGTCAAGTCTCCAAGTGGAGGATGGCAACCAAGGGTAGCAACAATGGTGGAGGAAGAAAATGGTAGTAGTAACATCGGTTGCGGTCCTTCAGTGATACTGCAATATTGACACTGCAATGTCGTCGAGGTTATGATTTTTTAGGTGGCTGATATTTGTCGAAAGTTGACAGCCAAGAGATCTGAGTTGGAAGGCAGCAGTGATGGCGGAGGAAGAAGAGAGCAGCAGCAATGTCGACTACGACTGCGGTGTGACTTTGTGGCTACAGGTGGCGTCGGCTGCAGCAAGGGTGCGACTACAATAAGAGGAAGACGAGACAACGATGTACACGGCTGTTGTGGAGGAGGGCAGTAGTAGTATGGAGTGAGAGACAGCTGTTGCTATGTTCAATTTGTTGCTAGCTACGATCAAGATAGTTGGTAGCGAATGATTATTGCGGGCTATTCGCTGTTGGTAGCTTTTTACCGCAAGGATCGTTATTGGCTACGATCAAGGAGGATAGCAGCAAGAGGTTGCTATTGACAGTGTTGGGTAGCGAAAGATGTATACTACGATTGAAGGGATAAGGGAGATTGGGTGGCTGAAAGGTTAGTGGACCAAAGGCTTCAGTTTTTGGGTGCAGTTTATAGCTGTTTTGGGTGCGATTTGGGGCTACAATTTTGTGGAGTTTAGGCTACGAATTAGTATAGTTTTAGGGCTGTGATAGTAGTAGATAAAGGTTAGGGAAATAGATTTTAGATCTGGGATAGATGGTAGCAAAGGTAGGTGTCTCGGTAAGGAAAGTTGGCTAAAAAGATAAGTGGATCGATAAGGAAGTAAGTTGATTTGGGTGACTAATTTAGGGGGCTGTTTGGATTTGATTTAGAGTAATATTTGGAAGGCTTTTTAGTGAGGATGGTAGGATTTAAAGATAAAAAAAAGAAAGTCTGAAATCCCACAAAAAATAGCACTCAAATCTAATAGAATTCGGTGAAAAGAAGTGCTGTGATGTGCGGTCCTGCTAAACTGGTTTTTACATCAGAGAAACGATGACCTCTCAATGTAAATTCCAAAGGAAGGTTTAAGAAAATTATATAGAAACCCTTGATTTAGATGTTGTCAATACTAGTAGAAATTTTGATGAAATTTTCGCAGCATAACAGTAGGGAAATAGGACAAAAGATGCAAGGCAGATTCCTTTGTTGTAAAATTTCAGAATTATATGATGGTGAAAGATTGCATAAAAAAACTAGTTCAAGAAGGAATTTTTTTATGAAATCAAATCCAAATAAAAGCCAACTTGATCTTGAGAATTATATAAAAATTTCAGCCAAAATGGATGAACAAAAGTTTGGTTTCAAGAGGCCAATAGGCAGAAGGCAGATTCTGCATTGTAAAATTTTAGTACTGTGCAATGAAGAATCACAGTGCTTTAAGTCTATATCCAGAAGGAGTTTTTTTAAGAGATCAGTCTTAGATGAAAGCTAAGATGATCTATGACATTGTATAAAAGTTTCAGCCTCAAAGGACAATTAAAAGTTCAGTTCAAGAAGCAACAATCAGCTGAAAATTTCTATAGTGTTTCGCCTTTACAACGATGATAACATTTGCGACAAACAAAATTTACAGCAGATAAAATTTGAAAAAAATCTTCAATATATAAAGTAAAGAATCTTATAATATTGAAAAGGCGTGGATGATAAAAATATACTAGAATTCCATATCAAACATAGGGGGCAACATCAGATTAATTTGATCTGCTGCTCAGGTGGAAGGTGGAGGCGTGTGTCGTAGAAATTATGGGAATTGCTTGGGAAGGTAGAGGCTGCTGAGATGACTATAGGGGCAGCAAGATCACTGCTCTGATACTAGATGATAAGACCCCAGAAGGAGCTCTATATATTTTGATCCTTGAGGGGGATCAACCCTTGAAACACTAAGGCTACATGCTTATATAAGGCTCCAAACCCTAGCACTAGGGGGTGCTTACCTAATTAAAATTATCTTTTTACTCCTTTTATAGCCGACCTAAGCATGGGGAAACCCTAGCCTATCAACCTAGTAAGGGGGGCGGTGGCCACTAAGCCCTAAGGGCTAATCTAAACCCTAGTCATACTCCTTTATAAGATATGAGTGACTTTCTTATAATCTAGTAGGGTTTTATTGACTACTTCTAAGGAGATTAGGACTCAACCCTACTAGATTCCTATCAGTTGATCAGGTCGATCAAAACTTAATTGACATGAACAAGCTTCTACAACTGCTGAAAGATAACCTAACTGCCGCTCAAGCCTACTTGAAGCAATAAATAGACACTTATCGGAGTGAGCGAGAATTTTTAGTAGGAAATTAGATCTAACTTCACCTACAACCATACAAGTAGCTGTCAATCAACATCAGATTGTCAATGAAGCTATCTCCATGATTCTATAGACCATATCAGATTTTGGAGCATATTGGGGCCGTGACATATAAATTAAAGCTTCCAGATGATGCTAAGATCTATCTCATCTTCCACGTATCCTTGCTAATATTGAAATTAGGGGAACATGAGCTGGCGCAGACTCAGCTACCGAATACTACAAATGATGGCGAGATTCAAGCTCAACCTGAAGCTATACTTGATCGGAGGATTGTGTTGCGCTGTTGATGCCCTTCAACTGAAGTACTCATGAAGTGGAATAACTTACTATCTAAAGATGCAACGTGGGAGTCTTATGAGGAGCTAAAGACCCGGTTCCTAGAGTTTATGAACCCTTAACCTTGAGGATAAGGGTGATTTTAAGAGGGTGGGCTTGTAATAAAACATCACCTGATAAAGTACAAATCTGAGGCCTTTGATAAATTCAGAGAATATAAGAATAAAGTAGGGTGATAGGACTCTAGTAGGGTTAAGTCCTAATCAACCTAGAAGTAGTCAATAAAAATCCTATGGGATTATAATAAAACCCCACTAAGCCACTTTTATCTTATAAAGAAGTGTGGCTAGGGTTTAGATTGGGGCCTTAAGGCTTAGTGGTCACCACCCCCTTTACTGGGCTGGTTGGCCAGGGTTTCCTCCTGCTTAGGTTGATTATAGAACCAACCTAGCCACCGCCTACACCTACTAATGCAGGTCGGTTAGAGGAGGGGTGAAAGGATAATTTTACTTACACAAACACCCCATAAGGCTAGGGTTTAAATCCTATTTATTGATGTAGTCGCCCTCTCTCTTTTATCAAGCAAGATTAATCTTTTATTCAATCTTGTGCCGATTTTTAGGAGGGAGAAACCCCTATAGCGTTCCAAGGGTTTATCCACCTCAGAGATCAAAATCTATAGGGCTCCTTCTAGGGTTCTATTATAGAGAACCAGATTGGAAAGAGTATTAAAACTCTTCGATCAGATCGAGGAGGAGAGTACTTGAGTATGGAGTTCACCCATTTCCTCAGGGACAATGGGATTCTATTATAGTGGACACCTCCTTATGGTGTATCAGAAAAGAGGAATCACACACTGTTGGATATGGTACGGTCTATGATGAGTTTCACTAATCTACTCATCTTATTCTGGGGATATGCCCTAGAGACCATAACTTACCTTCTGAAGAGAGTTCCATCAAAGTTAGTAGTGTCGACACCATATGAGATATAGAAAGGAAAGAAGTCTGATCTTAAGATGGTTAAGATTTGGGGCTATCCTACCTACGTTAAAAGACACATTCCCGACAAGTTGGAATCCATGAGAGAATGGTGTAAATTCATGGGATACCCCAAGGAAACTTGTGGGCACTATTTCAATCATCCCGATGACTAAAAGGTCTTTGTTGCCAAGAGAGCTATGTTTATTGAGAAGGAACACATTCTTGGTTGAAACAATAGGAGTCAGATAGAGTTGAGCGAGGTTGAAGAACCTAGCTTAAGCACCATTCTAGAGTCTTTATCTATTCAGGTACCTAGTACACAAGTTCCAACTTTGTTCAGGTCTAATAGAGTATCTCACCCTCCTGAAAGATATGTGGGGTATATCAGTAGAGAGGACTCTAAGAATGTTAATCCTTAGACCTATGAGGAGGCTATTATGAGTATAGACTCTGGGAAGTGGCAAGAAGCCATGAATTCTAAGATGGATTTCATATACTTTAACAAGGTTTGGAACATTATAGATACACCTAAGGGTATCGTACCCATCGATTGTAAATGGATCTTCAAGAAGAAGATCAGAGTGGGTAGAAAGGTGGAGACCTACAAGGCAAGGCTGGCAGCCAAAAGATATCATCAAAGGTAAGGAGTTGACTATAATAAAACCTTTTCACCAGCAACCATACTTAAATCTATCAGAATTCTTTTGGTCATTATAGCACACTATAATAATGAGATCTGACAGAGGGATGTGAAAATGACATTCCTTAATGATAACCTGGAGGAGGAGGTGTATATGATATAACCAAAGGGATTCTTATCTAGAGAGAGTCCAGATAAAGTGTGCATGTTGCTCAAGTCCATTTATGGATTGAAGCATGCTTCCCAAAGTTAAAACATAAGATTTGATAAGGAGATCGGATCTTATGACTTTGTTAAGAATGAAGATGAGTGTTATGTGCACCAGAAGATAAGTGGGAGAGCTATAACCTTCTTGGTGTTTAATATAACCCTAGAAGGAGCCCCATAGATTTTGATTTTTGAGAGTGATCAACTCTTGGAATGCTATAGTGGTTACTCCCTCCAAGAACTCAGCATAAGGCTGAATAAAAGATTAATCTTACTTAATGAAAAGAGGTGGAGGCTACAAGCTTATATAGTACTCAATCCTAGCCCTAAGGGGGTGCTTCGTAAGTGAATTGTTCTATTTACCCCTCCTATAGCCGCCCTACCTAAATAAGGGGGGCGACGGCCTAAGTGGCTGCACAAGTCGCAGGCCTCTACTAGAAACCCTAGCCGACCAATCCAGTGAAGGGGGCGATAGCTAGGAAGATGAGAACCATGCATGTAATAGTAGGAGTAGAAAATTATTTTTGGCTATTTTTCATGTTACTAAATAAATTGTTTCTTTTATTAATTTTAATATATTAATATATGTTTTAGTTAGTTTCCTTTATTGTAAAGATTCATATGATTTTTTTTTAGTTTAAAAATTTTTCATTAACTTGAGTTACTTATTTTTTTAGCCACTACAATCGAAGAGGCACTGATTTGTGCTGGCAACGAACCATTTGAAGTTAAACCTTTTATATTCTCGCCTGCCCTTAAACCGGTTTACCCTCCTCATCACCATTCCAATTATTAAGTTATTTTTTTATATTTTTGGAAATAAATTGTAATGCATTATTATATTATCATTATATTGTATCCTATGATTTGTTGTTACTCCATGAATAATAAAAAATAAATAAATAAAATTTGATAATTGCATAATTTTTGTGTATCCTTTCATGTCTAAAGTATATAGAGCCTTCAATAAAATGATTTTAATGAAACTATATATTCTAAGAAAGTTTTTGATTATTCGGTTATATAATATTATATTTCAAAAATAATTCTAGGATGATGCCATGATTTATTATCTAGAAAAAATATAAAAATGTAAATATCAAAATTAATTCGAGACATGGGAAAAAGTGTACACAATAGCACATATTTGGTAAATATTTCTACCATGGGCCAATCTCCGTTTATATAAAATATTCAAAAGAATTTATCATTATGTTTGATTACCAATCTTGGATATATTTAATGGTGGTACAGATTCGACTAAAATATCACGATCTTCCTTTTAAATATATAAATTCTAGCATATCACATGAAATGCTATCTATTACTAATATATGGATCTTATTATATATTTTTTAAGGTATGATATTTTGTATCCTCTGATAACATAAATAATTATCTAAATATTAAATATAGTGAGATGAATTTAAGGTGATGTCAAGGAAGGAAAAGAATCTGTTTTAAAAATAAAAAATATTTTAGATATTCATAAAAATATAATGATGTATAATTTAATATTTTTTAATAATATAAATTTGCTTCAAAAAATATAAACTTATAATTTAATTTAAATATAAAGATTCTAATATTAAAAAAATTTATCCTTATGTTTGATTACTAATATTGGAGATATTTAATAGTGGTGCAGACTCGACTAAACATATCACGACCTTCCTTTTAACTATATAAATTCTACCATATCAGAAGATATGGTATATATTACTAAGTTATGTATCTTATCATATTTTTTTTAGATATGACATTGTATATGATCTTATGACATAAATAATTATCTAAATATTAAATATAAAGTGATGAATTCATTGTGATGTCAAGGAAGGAAAATAATCTTTAATAAAAATAAAAAATATTTTAGATATTTATAAAAATACAATGATGCATAATATAAAATTTTATAATACTATAAATTTGCTTCAAAAAATATAAACTAATAATTTAATTTTAATATAGAGATTCTAATATTTACATCACTTAGCCACTTTGGGAGTAATTATAAGCATATTTTTATTTTGGTTTTGTAAAGTGAATAAATTGTTATACACTAACATGGTTTAATCAAATTGTGCAAGAAATAAAAATTTTGTAACTAAATTCAAGTGCATCTTATAATATAGAAAACTAAAAATAATATATCTATTAAATATTTAAAAAATAAGAGAATCATCATATGGTAATATAATTGCTTAAAAAATAACTATTTTTGAATAGTAATTATTATTATATGATAATAAATATATCATTTTTCATAATAGTATAAAAATGAAATATTTTATTTATAAGTGCTCATTAAGATGTATGCTTATCATATTAATAGCACATATTTTGTAAATATTTCTACCATGGGCCAATCTCCGTTTATATAAAATATTTTAAAAAATTTATTCTCATGTTTGATTAACAATCTTGGAGATATTAAATGATGGTGCAGACTCGACTAAAAGGTCCCGACCTTCCTTTTAAATATACAAATTCTAGCATATCATATGATATGATATATATTACTAATATATGGATCTTATCATATATTTTTTAAGTTATGATATTATGTATGATCTTATAACATAAATAATTATGTATGATCTTATAACATAAATAATTATCTAAATATGAAATATAGTGTGATGAATTTAAGGTCATGTCAAGGAAGGAAAAGAATATTTTTTTAAAATAAAAATATTTTAGATATTCACAAAAATATAATGATGTATAATCTAAAATTTTATAATACTATAAATTTGCTTCAAAAAATATAAACTTATAATTTAATTTAAATATGAAGATTCTAATATTAAAAAAATTTATCCTAATGTTTGATTACTAATCTTGGAGATATTTAATGATGGTGCAATCTCGACTACACAAGTCACGACCTTCCTTTTAACTATATAAATTACACCATACCAGAAGATATGATATCTATTATTATGTTATGTATCTTATTATATTTTTTTTAGATATTACATTGTATATAATCTTATGATATAAATAATTATCTAAATATTAAATACAAAGTGATGAATTCAAGGTGATGTCTAGGAAGGAAAAGAATCTTTAATGAAAAATAAAAAATATTTTAGATATTTATAACAATAAAATGATGCATAGTATAAAATTTTATAATACTATAAATTTTCTTCAAAAAATATATACTAATAATTTAATTTTAATTTGAATATTCTAATATTTACAATACTTAACCACTTTGGGAGTAATTTGTAAGCCTAATTTTATTTTAGTTTTGTAAACTGAAAAATTGTTATACACTAACCTGGTTTAATTAAATGGTCTAAGAAATAAAAATTCTGTAACAAAACTCAAGGGCATCTTCTAATATAGAAAACTAAAAATAATATATCTATTAAATATTTAAAATAAGAGAATCATCATATGGTAATGTAATTGCTTAAAAGATAATTATTCCATTCGAATAGTAATTATTATTATAAGATAATAAATATATTATTTTACATAATAGTATAAATATGAAATATTTTTATTTATAGGTGCTCAATAAAGTATGCACTTATTAGATTAACCTTGAGGATTGAATTTTTTTAAAAGCTAATTTAACAATTTAGTGTACTTAAGCATACGATATTAAATAACAAAGTGATGCTCGGAAATTTTGATGAGAAAATGAAATACAAAAATATCAAACACTCTTTGCTAAAAATTTGTTAAAATTACTTTATCGATACTTGGCTTAACTTCCTTTGGTTTAAATCGATAATATAGTGATAGTTTGATACATATTAAAAAATATAAAAGTTTAAGGTATTTTAATATAATGAGAATTATATCATACTAGATTTGAATATGTCTGATTTATTAGATTATTTTTTATATAATCAATTCTTAAAATTGATATTTTTAGATTCAAAAATTTTACTCTAGAAAGAAATTTAATTGTTGTAAGTATTCTAGTAACATAGTACAATCATAATAATAATATATGTCGATTCAAATTATAGTCAGACACTTAATCATTAATTATAATATTTTATTTTTAATTAAAATAAATAACAATAGCTTCAACAAGGTTATGTTAATGATCATTTGATTTAAATTTGGAAGACTCTTATCTTGTAAAAGAGGATTATCAACTAATTTGCTAAATGAGGTAAATTGGTGATTACTCGAATTATAAATCTTAAGAGTTTGTATTTCTTTATCACATTTAGGTTTTCTCATTATATAGGAAAACTAATTTGGGGTTTCGATATAATAATTTGATGTACTTTTCAAAATAAGATTTAATCTTATTTGTTATATGTTATATCAAAAAAAGTATCACATATTAAATTATTCGAGAATTACTAACTAATTTTCTAGAGAGATACTCATTCATATTTATGCAGGTGATAGAGAATTTTTAATGTATTATTTAAAATCTTTCTAAAGTGATTTTAAGATATAAGCATAATGTTAAAAGCCAATGATACTTTTATATAATAAAGAGTATTAGAGTTACATTTTCTTGTTCAGTTTTTCTATATTGTTTTATTATGAAATACGTTATTCTCTTGTATGGTAATTTGGCATATACAAAAAAGATATAAGTTTCTAGTAAAACAAAGTAAGTATTAACGCTAAAACCATTATGCAACAGTTTCGATTAATTTTAAATCTTTATATTGTCTCATTGACGATAAACAATTATGCAATCTAGATATAAGCTTAAAGTTGGAAAATCTATTTTACTACAAATAATTAAGTGTTAGACTATCATGACTACCAACAAACTCCTCGTCGGCCTAGCAATCTTCCTTCTTTCGATGACAGTTTAAGTTTCTATTGTAGCATCTGAACAGATTGCTCCCACATCATCTTTTGCTCTAGAAGAATTGACTAAAATTTTAGGTTAGTAACAATTTTTCTCCATTGCCTTTAGAATTTGGAATAACATGCTTGCTACCATAATTGTAGTTACAAAACTGAAACTAAGGATAAGTGATAGTAAGTTTTATAAGATGAGAACCATGCATGTAATAGTAGGAGTAGAAAATTATCTTTAGCTATTGTGTATATTACTAAAGAATTTATTTCTTTTATTAATTTTGATATAATAATCTAAGTTTTAGTTAGTTTCCTTTATTGTAAAGATTTATATGATTTTTTTGTTTAAAAATATTTTATTAACTTAAGTTACTTATGTTTTTTAGCCACTGCTATCAAAGAGGCTCTAGTTGGTGCTGGCAACGAACCATTTGAAGTTAAACCTTTTATATTCTCGCCTGCCCTTAAACCGGTTTACCCTCCTCATCACCCTTCCAATTATTAAGTTATGTTTTATATTTTTGGAAAAAAATTGTAATGCATTATTGTATTATCATTACATTGTATCCTATGCTTTGTTATTACTCCTCGAATAATAAAAAATAAATAACAAAAAATTTGATAAGGGCATAATTTTTTTAACTATATAAATTCTATAATATCATAAGATATGGTATCTATTGCTAAGTTATGTATTTTATCATATTTTTCTTTAAATACGACATTGTGTATAATCTTATGACATAAATAATTATCTAAATATTAAATATAAAGTGATGAGTTCAAGGTGATGTCAAGGAAGGAAAAGAATCTTTAATGAAAAATAAAAAATATTTTAGATATTTACAAAAATATAATGATGGATAATATAAAATTTTATAATACTATAAATTTGCTTCAAAAAATATAAACTAATAATTTAATTTCAATATTAAGATTCTAATATTTACATCACTTAACCACTTTGGGAGTAATTTGGAAGCCTATTTTTATTTTGAATTTGTAAAGTGAAAAAATTGTTATACACTAACCTGGTTTAATCAATAGTGCAAGGAATAAAAATTCTGTAACTAAACTCATGTGCATCTTGTAATATAGAAAACTAAAAATAACATATCTATTATATATTTAAAAAATAAGAGAATAATCATATGATAATGTAATTGCTTAGAAGATAACTATTCTATTCGAATAGTAATTATTATTATAGGATAATAAATATATCATTTTACATAATAGTATAAATATGAAATATTATTTTTTATAGGTGCTCAATAAAGTATGCGCTTATCAAATTAACCTTGAGGACTGATTTTTTTAAAGCTAATATAAATATTTAGTGTACTTAAGCACATGATATTAAATAACAAAGTGATTCTCGGAAATTTTGATAAGAAAATGAAATACGAAAATATCACATTCTTTGTTAAAAATTTGTGAAAATTACTTTATCGATACTTGGCTTAACTTCTTTTGGTTTAGATCGATAATCCAGTGACAGTTTGATGCATATTAAAAAATATAAAAGATTAAGATATTTTAATATAATGAGAATTCTTAAAATCTATATTTTTAGATTAAAAAATTTTGCATTAAAATGAAATTTAATTGTTATAAGTATTCTAGTAATATAGTACAATCATGATAACAATATATGTCGATTCAAATTATAGTTAGATACTTAATCTTTAATTATAATATTTTATTTTTAATATAAAATAAATAACAAAAGCTTCAACAATGTTATGTAATGATCATTTGATTTAAATTTGGAAGACTCTTATCTTCTAAAAGAGGATTATCAACTAATTTACCAAATGAAGTAATTAGTGATTACTCGAATTATAAATTTTCAGAGTTTGCATTTCTTTATCACATTTAGGTTTTCTCATTGTATAGGAATACTAATTTGGGGTTTCGATATAATAATTTGATGTACTTTTAAAAATAACATTTAATCATATTTGTTATATGTTATATCAAAAAAAGTATCATATTGAATTATTCAAGAATTACTAACTAATACTCTAGAGAGATACTCATTTATGCATGTGACAGAGAATTTTTAATGTATTATTTAAAAATCTTCCTAAAGTGATTTTAAGATATAAGCATAATATTAAAAGCTAATGATACTTTTATATAATAAAGAGTATTACGGTTATATTTTCTTGTTCAGTTTGTCTATATTTTTTATTATTAAATACGTTATTCACTTATATGGCAATTTGGCATATATAACGAAGATATAAGTTTCTAGTAGAGTAAAGTAAGTATTATAGCTAAAACCATTATGTAAGCTTTGAATTAGCTTTGAATCTTTATATTGTCTCATTGACGATAAATAATTATACAATCGAGATATAAGTTTAAAATTGGAAAATTTATTTCACTATAAATAATTAAGTGTTAGACTCTCATGACAACAAAGCAACTCCTCGTCAGCCTAGCAATCTTCCTTCTTTTGATGACAATTCAAGTTTCTATTGTAGCATCTGAACAGATTGCTCCAACATCATCTTTTCCTATGGAAGAATTGACTAAAATTGTAGGTTAGTAACAATTTTTCTCCAATTTCCTTTAGAATTTAAAATAACATGCTTGCTACCATAATTATAGTTACGAAACTGAAACTAAGGATAAGTGATAGTAAGTTTTATAAGATGAGAATCATGCGTGTAATAGTAGGAGTAGAAAATTATCTTTGGTTATTGTCCATATCACTAAATAATTTGTTTCTTTTAATAATTTTAATATATTAATCTAAGTTTTAGTTAGTTTCCTTTATTGTAAAGATTTATATGATTTTTTTAGTTTAAAATATTTTATTAACTTAAGTTGCTTATGTTTTTAGTTTAAAACTATCAAAGAGGCTCTGGTTGGTGCTGGCAATGAATCATTTGAAGTTAAACCTTTTATATTCTCGTCTGCCCTTAAACCGGTTTACCCTCCTCATCACCCTTTGAATTATTAAATATTTAAAATAAGAGAATCATCATATGGTAATGTAATTGCTTAAAAGATAATTATTCCATTAGAATAGTAATTATTATTATAGGATAATAAATATATTATTTTACATAATAGTATAAATATGAAATAGTTTTATTTATAGGTGCCCAATAAAGTATGCACTTATCAGATAAACCTTGAGGATTGAATTTTTTAAAAGATGATTTATACATTTAGTATACTTAAGCATACGATATTAAATAACAAAGTGATGATCGAAAATTTTGATGAGAAAATGAAATATGAAAATATCAAATACTCTTTGCTAAAAATTTGTTAAAATTACTTTATCGATACTTGGCTTAACTTCCTTTGGTTTAGATCGATAATATAGTGACAGTTTGATACGTATTAAAAATATAAAAGTTTAAGGTATTTTAATATAATGAGAATTATATCATACTAGATGTTGAATATGTTTGATTTATTAGATTATTTTTATATAATCTATACTTAAAATTGATATTTTTAGATTCAAAAATCTTACACTAGAAAGAAATTTAATTGTTGTAAGTATTCTAGTAACATAGTACAATAATAATAATAATATATGTCGATTCAAATTAAAGCCAGACACTTAATCATTAATTATAATATTTTATTTTTAATTAAAATAAATAACAATAGCTTCAACAAGGTTATGTTAATGATTATTTGATTTAAATTTGGAAGACTCTTATCTTGTAAAAGAGGATTATCAACTATTTTGCTAAATGAGGTAAATTGGTGATTACTCGAATTATAAATCTTAAGAGTTTGTATTTCTTTACCACATTTAGGTTTTCTCATTGTATAAGAATATTAATTTGGGGTTTCGATATAATAATTTGATGTACTTTTCAAAATAAGATTTAATCTTATTTGTTATATGTTATATCAAAAAAAGTATCAGATATTGAATTATTTCGAGATTTTTACTAATTTTCTAGAGAGATACTTTCTTCATATTTATGCACGTGAAAAAATTTTTTAATGTATTATTAAAAATCTCCTAAACGTGATTTAAGAGATAAAGCATAATGTAAAAAGCAATGATTACTTTATATAAATAAAGAGTATTATGTTATATTTTTCTGTTTTTTTTTTTATATTATTTTATTATGAAATACGTTATTCTCTTGTATGGTAATTTGGCATATACAAAAAGATATAAGTTTCTAGTAAAACAAGTAAAGTATAAACGCTAAAACCATTAAGCAATTTCATTAGCTTTTTTTCTTTATATTTTTTCATTGACGATAAACAATTAATATATCTAGATATAAAAAAAAAAAAAGAAAAAATATTTTACTACAAATAATTAAGTGTTAGACTATCATGACTACCAACAAACTCCTCCCGCCAATCTTCTTTCTTTTTCTTCTCAATTTTCTATTGTCTATTGTAGCATCTCTAAAATTTTAGGTTAGTAACAATTTTTCTCCAATTTTCTCTAAAATTTTAGGTTAGTAAGAATTTGGAATAACATGCTTGCTACCATAATTATAGTTACGAAACTAAAATTAAGGATAAGTGATAGTAAGTTTTATAAGATAAGAACCATGCATGTAATAGTAGGAGTAGAAAATTATCTTTGGCTATTGTTCATATTACTAAATAATTTGTTTCTTTTATTATATTAATGTAAGTTTTAGTTAGTTTCCTTTATTTTAAAGATGTATATGATTTTTTTAGTTTAAAAATATTTTATTAACTTAAGTTACTTATGTTTTTTAGCTACTGCTATCAAAGAGGCTCTAGTTGGCAACGAACCATTTGAAGTTAAACCTTTTATATTCTCGCCTGCCCTTAAACCGGTTTACCCTCCTCATCACCCTTCCAATTATTAAGTTATTTTTTATCATTACATTGTATCCTATGCTTTGTTGTTACTCCATGAATAATAAAAAATAAATAACAAAAAATTTGATAAGGGCATAATTTTTTAACTATATAAATTCTACGATATCAGAAGATATGGTGTCTATTGCCAAGTTATTTATCTTATCATATTTTTCTTTAAATATGACATTGTGTATAATCTTATGACATAAATAATTATCTAAATATTAAATATAAAGTGATGAGTTCAAGGTGATGTCAAGGAAGGAAAAAAATCTTTAATGAAAAATAAAAATATTTTAGATATTTACAAAAATATAATGATCCATAATATAAAATTTTATAATACTATAAATTTGCTTCAAAAATATAAACTAATAATTTAATTTCAATATTAAGATTCTAATATTTACATCACTTAACCACTTTGTAGTAATTTGTAAGCCTATTTTTATTTTGGATTTGTAAAGTGAAAAAATTGTTATACACTAACCTGGTTTAATCAATAGTGCAAGAAATAAAAATTTAGTTTAATCAATAGTGCAAGAAATAAAAATTATGTAACTAAACTCAAGTGCATCTTGTAATATAGAAAACTAAAAATAACATATCTATTATATATTTAAAAAATATGAGGATAATCATATGATAATGTAATTGCTTAAAAGATAACTATTCTATTCGAATAGTAATAATTATTATAGGATAATAAATATATCATTTTACATAATAGTATAAATATGAAATATTATTTTTTATAGGTGCTCAATAAAGTATACGCTTATCAAATTAACCTTGAGGACTGATTTTTTTTAAAGCTAATTTAAATATTTAGTGTACTTAAGCACATGATATTAAATAACAAAGTGATTCTCGAAAATTTTGATTAGAAAACGAAATACGAAAATATCACATTATTTGCTAAAAAAATATTAAAATTACTTTATCGATACTTGGCTTAACTTCTTTTGGTTTAGATCAATAATACAGTGACAGTTTGAGGCGTATTAAAAATATAAAAGATTAAGGTATTTTAATATAATGAGAATTCTTAAAATTGATATTTTTAGATTCAAAAATTTTACATTAAAATCAAATTTAATTGTTATAAGTATTCTAGTAATATAGTACAATCATGATAACAATATATGTCATTTCAAATTATAGTTAGATACTTAATCTTTAATTATAATATTTTATGTTTTAATATAAAATAAATAACAAAAGCTTCAACAATGTTATGTTAATGATCATTTGATTTAAATTTGGAAGACTCTTATCTTGTAAAGAGGATTATCAACTAATTTACTAAATGAGGTAAATTAGTGATTACTCGAATTATAAATTTTAAGAGTTTGCATTTCTTTATCACATTTAGGTTTTCTCATTATATAGGAATACTAATTTGGGGTTTCGATATAATAATTTGATATACTTTTAAAAATAACATTTAATCATATTTGTTATATATTATATCAAAAAGAGTATCATATTGAATTATTCAAGAATTACTAACTAATACTGTAGAGATACTCATATTTATGCATGTGACAGAGAATTTTTAATGTATTATTTAAAAATCTTACTAAAGTGATTTTAAGATATAAGCATAATGTTAAAAGCTAATGATACTTTTATATAATAAAGAGTATTACGGTGGCATTTTCTTGTTCAATTTGTCTATATTTTTTATTATGAAATACGTTTGGCAATTTGGCATATATAACAAAGATATAAGTTTCTAGTAGAATAAAGTAAGTATTATAGCTAAAACCATTATGTACAGTTTCAATTAGCTTTCAATCTTTATATTGTCTCATTGACGATAAATAATTCTACAATCTAGATATAAGTTTAAAATTAGAAAATCTATTCTACTATAAATAATTAAGTGTTAGACTCTCATGACTACAAAGTAACTCCTCGTCAGCCTAACAATCTTCCCTCTCTTGATGACAATTCAAGTTTCTATTGTAGCATGTGAAGAAATTGCTCCCACATCATCGTTTGCTCTAGAAGAGTTGACTAAAATTTTAGGTCAGCAAAATTTTTCTCCAATTGCCTTTAGAATTTGGAATAACATGCTTGCTACCTTAATTATAGTTAGGAAACTGAAAGTAAGGATTTCATGATAGTAAGTTTTATAAGATGAGAACCATGCATGTAATAGTAGGAGTAGAAAATTATTTTTGACTATTTTTCATGCTACTAAATAATTTGTTTCTTTTATTAATTTTAATATATTAATATATTTATTAGTTAGTTTCCTTTATTGTAAAGATTTATATGATTTTTTTAATTTTAAAAATATTTCATTAACTTGAGTTACTTATTTTTTTCGCTACTACTATCAAAGAGGCTCTTTCTAACGAACCATTTGAAGTTAAACTTTTATATTCTCGCGTGCCCTTAAACCGATTTACCCTCCTCATCACCATTCCAATTATTAAGTTATTTTTTTATATTTTTGGAAATAAATTGTAATACATTATTATATTATCATTACATTGTACCCTATGCTTTGTTATTACTCCATGAATAATAATTAATAAATAAATAAAATTTGATAATTGCATAATTTTTGTGTATCCTTTCATGTCTAAAGTATATAGAGCCTTCAATAAAATGATTTTAATGAAACTATATAATCTAAGAAAGTTTTTGATTATTCGGTTATATAATATTATATTTCAAAAATAATTCTTAAATGATACCATGATTTATTATCTAGAAAATAAAAATATAAATGTATATATCAAAATTAATTCGATATATGAGACATGAGAAAAAGTGCACACAATAGCACATATTTGGTAAATATTTCTACCATGGGCCAATCTCCGTTTATATAAAATATTCAAAAGAATTTATCCTTATGTTTGATTACCAATCTTGGATAGTACATTGTATATAATCTTATGATATAAATAATTATCTAAATATTAAATACAAAGTGATGAATTCAAAGTGATGTCAAGGAACGAAAAGAATCTTTAATGAAAAATAAAAAATATTTTAGATATTTATAACAATACAATGATGCATAATATAAAATTTTATAATACTATAAATTTACTTCAAAAATATATACTAATAATTTAATTTCAATTTGAAGATTCTAATATTTATAATACTTAACCACTTTGGGAGTAATTTGTAAGCCTAATTTTATTTTAGTTTTGTACAATGAAAAATTGTTATACACTAACCTGGTTTAATTAAATACTGCAAGAAACAAAAATTCTATAACAAAACTCACGGGCATCTTGTAATATAAAAAACTAAAAATAATATATCTATTAAATATTTAAAATTAGAGAATCATCATATGGTAATGTAATTGCTTAAAAGATAATTATTCCATTCGAATAGTAATTATTATTATAGGATAATAAATATATTATTTTACATAATAGTATAAATATGAAATATTTTTATTTATGGGTGCTTAATAAGGTATGCACTTATCAGATTAACCTTGAGGATTGAATTTTTAAAAGCTAATTTAAAAATTTAGTATACTTAAGCATACGATATTAAATAACAAAGTGATGCTCGGAAATTTTGATGAGAAAATGAAATACGAAAATATCAAACACTCTTTGCTAAAAATTTGATAAAATTACTTTATCGATACTTGACTTAACTTCGTTTTGTTTAGATCGATAATATAGTGACAGTTTGATACGTATTAAAAAATATAAAAGTTTAAGGTATTTTAATATAATGAGAATTATATCATACTAGATTTTGAATATGTTTGATTTATTAGATTATTTTTTATATAATCTATTCTTAAAATTGATATTTTTAGATTCAAAAATTTTACACTAGAAAGAAATTTAATTGTTGTAAGTATTCTACTAACATAGTACAATAATAATAATAATAATATATGTCGATTCAAATTATAGCCAGACACTTAATCATACTAATTATAATATTTTATTTCAACAAGGTTATGTTAATGATTATTTGATTTAAATTTGGAAGACTCTTATCTTGTAAAAGAGGATTATCAACTAATTTGCTAAATGAGGTAAATTGGTGATTACTCGAATTATAAATCTTAAGAGTTTGTATTTCTTTACCACATTTAGGTTTTCTCATTGTATAAGAATACTAATTTGGGGTTTCGATATAATAATTTGATGTACTTTTCAAAATAAGATTTAATCTTATTTGTTATATGTTATATCAAAAAAAGTATCCGATATTGAATTATTCGAGAATTTTTACTAATTTTCTAGAGAGATACTTCTTCATATTTATGCACGTGATAGAAAATTTTTAATGTATTATTTAAAAATCTTCCTAACGTGATTTTAAGAGATAAGAATAATGTTAAAAGCCAATGATACTTTTATATAATAAAGAGTATTATGGTTACATTTTCTTGTTCAGTTTTTTATATTATTTTATTATGAAATACGTTATTCTCTTGTTTGGTAATTTGGCATATACAACAAAGATATAAGTTTCTAGTAAAACAAAGTAAGTATTAACGCTAAAACCATTAGGCAACAGTTTCAATTAGCTTTCAATCTTTATATTGTCTCATTGACGATAAACAATTATACAGTCTAGATATAAGCTTAAAATTAGAAAATCTATTTTACTACAAATAATTAAGTGTTAGACTATCATGACTACCAACAAACTCATCGTCGCCCTAGCAATCTTCCTTCTTTCGATGACAGTTCAAGTTTCTATTGTAGCATCTGAACAGATTGCTCCCACATCATCTTTTCCTCTAGAAGAATTGACTAAAATTTTAGGTTAGTAACAATTTTTCTCCAATTGCCTATAGAATTTGGAATAACATGCTTGCTACCATAATTATAGTTACGAAACTAAAATTAAGGATAAGTGATAGTAAGTTTTATAAGATGAGAACCATGCATGTAATAGTAGGAGTAGAAAATTATCTTTGGCTATTGTTCATATTACTAAATAATTTGTTTCTTTTATTATATTAATCTAAGTTTTAGTTAGTTTCCTTTATTGTAAAGATTTATATGATTTTTTAGTTTAAAAATATTTTATTAACGTAAGTTACTTATGTTTTTTAGCCACTGCTATCAAAGAGGCTCTGGTTGGTGCTGGCAATGAACCATTTGAAGTTAAACCATTTATATTCTCGCCTGCCCTTAAACCGGTTTACCCTCCTCATCACCCTTCCAATTATTAAGTTATTTTTGTATATTTTTGAAAATAAATTGTAATGCATTATTGTATTATCATTACATTGTATCCTATGCTTCGTACTTAATCCATGAATAATAAAAAATAAATAACAAAAAATTTGATAAGGGCATAATTTTTTTAACTATATAAATTCTATAATATCAGAAGATATGGTGTATATTGCTAAGTTATGTATCTTATCATATTTTTTTTAAAAATGACATTGTGTGTAATCTTATGATATAAATAATTATCTAAATATTAAATACAAAGTGATGAATTCAAGGTGATGTCAAGGAAGGAAAAGAATCTTTAATGAAATATAAAATATATTTTAGATATTTATAAAAATACAATGATGCATTATATAAAAGTTTATAATACTATAAATTTACTTCAAAAATATATACTAATAATTTAATTTCAATTTGAAGATTCTAATATTTATAATACTTAACCACTTTGGGAGTAATTTGTAAGCCTAATTTTATTTTAGTTGTGTACAATGAAAAATTGTTATACACTAACCTGGTTTAATTAAATACTGCAAGAAACAAAAATTCTATAACAAAACTCACGGGCATCTTGTAATATAAAAAACTAAAAATAATATATCTATTAAATATTTAAAATTAGAGAATCATCATATGGTAATGTAATTGCTTAAAAGATAATTATTCCATTCGAATAGTTATTATTATTATAGGATAATAAATATATTATTTTACAGAATAGTATAAATATGAAATATTTTTATTTATAGGTGCTTAATAAGGTATGCACTTATCAGATTAACCTTGAGGATTGAATTTTTTAAAAGCTAATTTAAACATTTAGTATACTTAAGCATACGATATTAAATAACAAAGTGATGCTCGAAAATTTTGATGAGAAAATGAAATACCAAAATATCAAACACTCTTTGCTAAAAATTTGATAAAATTACTTTATCGATACTTGGCTTAACTTCATTTCGTTTAGATCGATAATATAGTGACAGTTTGATACGTATTAAAAATATAAAAGTTTAAGGTATTTTAATATAATGAGAATTATATCATACTAGATTTTGAATATGTTTGATTTATTAGATTATTTTTTATATAATCTATTCTTAAAATTGATATTTTTAGATTCAAAAATTTTACACTAGAAAGAAATTTAACTATTGTAAGTATTCTAGTAACATAGTACAATAATAATAATAATAATATATGTCGATTCAAATTATAGCCAGACACTTAATCATACTAATTATAATATTTTATTTCAACAAGGTTATGTTAATGATTATTTGATTTAAATTTGGAAGACTCTTATCTTGTAAAAGAGGATTATCAACTAATTTGCTAAATGAGGTAAATTGGTGATTACTCGAATTATAAATCTTAAGAGTTTGTATTTCTTTACCTCATTTAGGTTTTCTCATTGTATAAGAATACTAATTTGGGGTTTCGATATAATAATTTGATGTACTTTTCAAAATAAGATTTAATCTTATTTGTTATATGTTATATCAAAAAAAGTATCAGATATTGAATTATTCGAGAATTTTTACTAATTTTCTAGAGAGATACTTCTTCATATTTATGCACGTGACAGAAAATTTTTAATGTATTATTTAAAAAGCTTCCTAACGTGATTTTAAGAGATAAGCATAATGTTAAAAGCCAATGATACTTTTATATAATAAAGAGTATTATGGTTACATTTTCTTGTTCAGTTTTTTATATTATTTTATTATGAAATACGTTATTCTCTTGTATGGTAATTTGGCATATACAACAAAGATATAAGTTTCTAGTAAAACAAAGTAAGTATTAACGCTAAAACCATTAGGCAACAGTTTCAATGAGCTTTCAATCTTTATATTGTCTCATTGACGATAAACAATTATACAATCTAGATATAAGATTAAAATTAGAAAATCTATTTTACTACAAATAATTAAGTGTTAGACTATCATGACTACCAACAAACTCCTCGTCGCCCTAGCAATCTTCCTTCTTTCGATGACAGTTCAAGTTTCTATTGTAGCATCTGAACAGATTGCTCCCACATCATCTTATCCTCTAGAAGAATTGACTAAAATTTTAGGTTAGTAACAATTTTTCTCCAATTTCCTTTAGAATTTGGAATAACATGCTTGCTACCATAATTATAGTTACGAAACTAAAATTAAGGATAAGTGATAGTAAGTTTTATAAGATGAGAACCATGCATGTAATAGTAGGAGTAGAAAATTATCTTTGGCTATTGTTCATATTACTAAATAATTTGTTTCTTTTATTATATTAATCTAAGTTTTAGTTAGTTTCCTTTATTGTAAAGATTTATATGATTTTTTAGTTTAAAAGTATTTTATCAACGTAAGTTACTTATGTTTTTTAGCCACTGCTATCAAAGAGGCTCTGGTTGGTGCTGGCAATGAACCATTTGAAGTTAAACCATTTATATTCTCGCCTGCCCTTAAACCGGTTTACCCTCCTCATCACCCTTCCAATTATTAAGTTATTTTTGTATATTTTTGAAAATAAATTGTAATGCATTATTGTATTATCATTACATTGTATCCTATGCTTCGTACTTAATCCATGAATAATAAAAAATAAATAACAAAAAATTTGATAAGGGCATAATTTTTTTAACTATATAAATTCTATAATATCAGAAGATATGGTGTATATTGCTAAGTTATGTATCTTATCATATTTTTTTTAAAAATGACATTGTGTGTAATCTTATGATATAAATAATTATCTAAATATTAAATACAAAGTGATGAATTCAAGGTGATGTCAAGGAAGGAAAAGAATCTTTAATGAAATATAAAATATATTTTAGATATTTATAAAAATACAATGATGCATTATATAAAAGTTTATAATACTATAAATTTACTTCAAAAATATATACTAATAATTTAATTTCAATTTGAAGATTCTAATATTTATAATACTTAACCACTTTGGGAGTAATTTGTAAGCCTAATTTTATTTTAGTTGTGTACAATGAAAAATTGTTATACACTAACCTGGTTTAATTAAATACTGCAAGAAACAAAAATTCTATAACAAAACTCACGGGCATCTTGTAATATAAAAAACTAAAAATAATATATCTATTAAATATTTAAAATTAGAGAATCATCATATGGTAATGTAATTGCTTAAAAGATAATTATTCCATTCGAATAGTTATTATTATTATAGGATAATAAATATATTATTTTACAGAATAGTATAAATATGAAATATTTTTATTTATAGGTGCTTAATAAGGTATGCACTTATCAGATTAACCTTGAGGATTGAATTTTTTAAAAGCTAATTTAAACATTTAGTATACTTAAGCATACGATATTAAATAACAAAGTGATGCTCGAAAATTTTGATGAGAAAATGAAATACCAAAATATCAAACACTCTTTGCTAAAAATTTGATAAAATTACTTTATCGATACTTGGCTTAACTTCATTTCGTTTATATCGATAATATAGTGACAGTTTGATACGTATTAAAAAATATAAAAGTTTAAGGTATTTTAATATAATGAGAATTATATCATACTAGATTTTGAATATGTTTGATTTATTAGATTATTTTTTATATAATCTATTCTTAAAATTGATATTTTTAGATTCAAAAATTTTACACTAGAAAGAAATTTAACTATTGTAAGTATTCTAGTAACATAGTACAATAATAATAATAATAATATATGTCGATTCAAATTATAGCCAGACACTTAATCATACTAATTATAATATTTTATTTCAACAAGGTTATGTTAATGATTATTTGATTTAAATTTGGAAGACTCTTATCTTGTAAAAGAGGATTATCAACTAATTTGCTAAATGAGGTAAATTGGTGATTACTCGAATTATAAATCTTAAGAGTTTGTATTTCTTTACCTCATTTAGGTTTTCTCATTGTATAAGAATACTAATTTGGGGTTTCGATATAATAATTTGATGTACTTTTCAAAATAAGATTTAATCTTATTTGTTATATGTTATATCAAAAAAAGTATCAGATATTGAATTATTCGAGAATTTTTACTAATTTTCTAGAGAGATACTTCTTCATATTTATGCACGTGACAGAAAATTTTTAATGTATTATTTAAAAATCTTCCTAACGTGATTTTAAGAGATAAGCATAATGTTAAAAGCCAATGATACTTTTATATAATAAAGAGTATTATGGTTACATTTTCTTGTTCAGTTTTTTATATTATTTTATTATGAAATACGTTATTCTCTTGTATGGTAATTTGGCATATACAACAAAGATATAAGTTTCTAGTAAAACAAAGTAAGTATTAACGCTAAAACCATTATGCAACAGTTTCAATTAGCTTTCAATCTTTATATTGTCTCATTGACGATAAACAATTATACAATCTAGATATAAGCTTAAAATTAGAAAATCTATTTTACTACAAATAATTAAGTGTTAGACTATCATGACTACCAACAAACTCCTCGTCGGCCTAGCAATCTTCCTTCTTTCGATGACAGTTCAAGTTTCTATTGTAGCATCTGAACAGATTGCTCCCACATCATCTTTTCCTCTAGAAGAATTGACTAAAATTTTAGGTTAGTAACAATTTTTCTCCAATTGCCTTTAGAATTTGGAATAACATGCTTGCTACCATAATTATAGTTACGAAACTGAAACTAAGGATAAGTGATAGTAAGTTTTATAAGATGAGAACCATGCATGTAATAGTAGGAGTAGAAAATTATCTTTGGCTATTGTCCATATTACTAAATAATTTGTTTCTTTTATTATATTAATCTAAGTTTTAGTTAGTTTCCTTTATTGTAAAGATTTATATGATTTTTTAGTTTAAAAATATTTTATTAACATAATTTACTTATGTTTTTTAGCCACTGCTATCAAAGAGGCTCTGGTTGGTGCTGGCAATAAACCATTTGAAGTTAAACCATTTATATTCTCGCCTGCCCTTAAACCGGTTTACCCTCCTCATCACCCTTCCAATTATTAAGTTATTTTTGTATATTTTTGAAAATAAATTGTAATGCATTATTGTATTATCATTACATTGTATCATATGCTTTGTTATTACTCCATGAATAATAATAAATAAATAAGAAACAATTTGATAAGGGCATAATTTTTTTAACTATATAAATTCTATAATATCAGAAGATATGGTGTATATTGCTAAGTTATGTATCTTATCATATTTTTTTTAAAAATGACATTGTGTGTAATCTTATGATATAAATAATTATCTAAATATTAAATACAAAGTGATGAATTCAAGGTGATGTCAAGGAAGGAAAAGAATCTTTAATGAAATATAAAATATATTTTAGATATTTATAAAAATACAATGATGCATTATATAAAAGTTTATAATACTATAAATTTACTTCAAAAATATATACTAATAATTTAATTTCAATTTGAAGATTCTAATATTTATAATACTTAACCACTTTGGGAGTAATTTGTAAGCCTAATTTTATTTTAGTTGTGTACAATGAAAAATTGTTATACACTAACCTGGTTTAATTAAATACTGCAAGAAACAAAAATTCTATAACAAAACTCACGGGCATCTTGTAATATAAAAAACTAAAAATAATATATCTATTAAATATTTAAAATTAGAGAATCATCATATGGTAATGTAATTGCTTAAAAGATAATTATTCCATTCGAATAGTTATTATTATTATAGGATAATAAATATATTATTTTACAGAATAGTATAAATATGAAATATTTTTATTTATAGGTGCTTAATAAGGTATGCACTTATCAGATTAACCTTGAGGATTGAATTTTTAAAAGCTAATTTAAACATTTAGTATACTTAAGCATACGATATTAAATAACAAAGTGATGCTCGAAAATTTTGATGAGAAAATGAAATACCAAAATATCAAACACTCTTTGCTAAAAATTTGATAAAATTACTTTATCGATACTTGGCTTAACTTCATTTCGTTTATATCGATAATATAGTGACAGTTTGATACGTATTAAAAATATAAAAGTTTAAGGTATTTTAATATAATGAGAATTATATCATACTAGATTTTGAATATGTTTGATTTATTAGATTATTTTTATATAATCTATTCTTAAAATTGATATTTTTAGATTCAAAATTTTACACTAGAAAGAAATTTAACTATTGTAAGTATTCTAGTAACATAGTACAATAATAATAATAATAATATATCGATTCAAATTATAGCCAGACACTTAATCATACTAATTATAATATTTTATTTCAACAAGGTTATGTTAATGATTATTTGATTTAAATTTGGAAGACTCTTATCTTGTAAAGAGGATTATCAACTAATTTGCTAAATGAGGTAAATTGGTGATTACTCGAATTATAAATCTTAAGAGTTTGTATTTCTTTACCTCATTTAGGTTTTCTCATTGTATAAGAATACTAATTTGGGGTTTCGATATAATAATTTGATGTACTTTTCAAAATAAGATTTAATCTTATTTGTTATATGTTATATCAAAAAAGTATCAGATATTGAATTATTCGAGAATTTTACTAATTTTCTAGAGATACTTCTTCATATTTATGCACGTGACAGAAAATTTTAATGTATTATTTAAAAAGCTTCCTAACGTGATTTTAAGAGATAAGCATAATGTTAAAAGCCAATGATACTTTTATATAATAAAGAGTATTATGGTTACATTTTCTTGTTCAGTTTTTTATATTATTTTATTATGAAATACGTTATTCTCTTGTTTGGTAATTTGGCATATACAACAAAGATATAAGTTTCTAGTAAAACAAAGTAAGTATTAACGCTAAAACCATTAGGCAACAGTTTCAATGAGCTTTCAATCTTTATATTGTCTCATTGACGATAAACAATTATACAATCTAGATATAAGATTAAAATTAGAAAATCTATTTTACTACAAATAATTAAGTGTTAGACTATCATGACTACCAACAAACTCCTCGCTAGCAATCTTCCTTCTTTCGATGATTCAAGTTTCTATTGTAGCATCGAGCAGATTGCTCCCACATCATCTTTTCCTCTAGAAGAATTGACTAAAATTTTAGGTTAGTAACAATTTTCTCCAATTGCCTTTAGAATTTGGAATAACATGCTTGCTACCATAATTATAGTTACTGAAACTAAAATTAAGGATAAGTGATAGTAAGTTTTATAAGATGAGAACCATGCATGTAATAGTAGGAGTAGAAAATTATCTTTGGCTATTGTTCATATTACTAAATAATTTGTTTCTTTTATTATATTAATCTAAGTTTTAGTTAGTTTCCTTTATTGTAAAGATTTATATGATTTTTAGTTTAAAAGTATTTTATCAACGTAAGTTACTTATGTTTTTTACGCTATCAAAGAGGCTCGTTGGTCAATGAACCATTTGAAGTTAAACCATTTATATTCTCGCCTTAAACCGGTTTACCCTCCTCATCACCCTTCCAATTATTAAGTTATTTTGTATATTTTGAAAATAAATTGTAATGCATTATTGTATTATCATTACATTGTATCCTATGCTTACTTAATCCATGAATAATAAAAATAAATAACAAAAATTTGATAAGGGCATAATTTTTTAACTATATAAATTCTATAATATCAGAAGATATGGTGTATATTGCTAAGTTATGTATCTTATCATATTTTTTTAAAAATGACATTGTGTGTAATCTTATGATATAAATAATTATCTAAATATTAAATACAAAGTGATGAATTCAAGGTGATGTCAAGGAAGGAAAAGAATCTTTAATGAAATATAAAATATATTTTAGATATTTATAAAAATACAATGATGCATTATATAAAAGTTTATAATACTATAAATTTACTTCAAAAATATATACTAATAATTTAATTTCAATTTGAAGATTCTAATATTTATAATACTTAACCACTTTGGGAGTAATTTGTAAGCCTAATTTTATTTTAGTTGTGTACAATGAAAAATTGTTATACACTAACCTGGTTTAATTAAATACTGCAAGAAACAAAAATTCTATAACAAAACTCACGGGCATCTTGTAATATAAAAAACTAAAAATAATATATCTATTAAATATTTAAAATTAGAGAATCATCATATGGTAATGTAATTGCTTAAAAGATAATTATTCCATTCGAATAGTTATTATTATTATAGGATAATAAATATATTATTTTACAGAATAGTATAAATATGAAATATTTTTATTTATAGGTGCTTAATAAGGTATGCACTTATCAGATTAACCTTGAGGATTGAATTTTTTAAAAGCTAATTTAAACATTTAGTATACTTAAGCATACGATATTAAATAACAAAGTGATGCTCGAAAATTTTGATGAGAAAATGAAATACCAAAATATCAAACACTCTTTGCTAAAAATTTGATAAAATTACTTTATCGATACTTGGCTTAACTTCATTTCGTTTATATCGATAATATAGTGACAGTTTGATACGTATTAAAAAATATAAAAGTTTAAGGTATTTTAATATAATGAGAATTATATCATACTAGATTTTGAATATGTTTGATTTATTAGATTATTTTTTATATAATCTATTCTTAAAATTGATATTTTTAGATTCAAAAATTTTACACTAGAAAGAAATTTAACTATTGTAAGTATTCTAGTAACATAGTACAATAATAATAATAATAATATATGTCGATTCAAATTATAGCCAGACACTTAATCATACTAATTATAATATTTTATTTCAACAAGGTTATGTTAATGATTATTTGATTTAAATTTGGAAGACTCTTATCTTGTAAAGAGGATTATCAACTAATTTGCTAAATGAGGTAAATTGGTGATTACTCGAATTATAAATCTTAAGAGTTTGTATTTCTTTACCTCATTTAGGTTTTCTCATTGTATAAGAATACTAATTTGGGGTTTCGATATAATAATTTGATGTACTTTTCAAAATAAGATTTAATCTTATTTGTTATATGTTATATCAAAAAAGTATCAGATATTGAATTATTCGAGAATTTTACTAATTTTCTAGAGAGATACTTCTTCATATTTATGCACGTGACAGAAAATTAATGTATTATTTAAAAATCTTCCTAACGTGATTTTAAGAGATAAGCATAATGTTAAAAGCCAATGATACTTTTATATAATAAAGAGTATTATGGTTACATTTTCTTGTTCAGTTTTTTATATTATTTTATTATGAAATACGTTATTCTCTTGTATGGTAATTTGGCATATACAACAAAGATATAAGTTTCTAGTAAAACAAAGTAAGTATTAACGCTAAAACCATTAGGCAACAGTTTCAATGAGCTTTCAATCTTTATATTGTCTCATTGACGATAAACAATTATACAATCTAGATATAAGATTAAAATTAGAAAATCTATTTTACTACAAATAATTAAGTGTTAGACTATCATGACTACCAACAAACTCCTCGTCGCCCTAGCAATCTTCCTTCTTTCGATGATTCAAGTTTCTATTGTAGCATCTGAACAGATTGCTCCCACATCATCTTATCCTCTAGAAGAATTGACTAAAATTTTAGGTTAGTAACAATTTTTCTCCAATTTCCTTTAGAATTTGGAATAACATGCTTGCTACCATAATTATAGTTACGAAACTAAAATTAAGGATAAGTGATAGTAAGTTTTATAAGATGAGAACCATGCATGTAATAGTAGGAGTAGAAAATTATCTTTGGCTATTGTTCATATTACTAAATAATTTGTTTCTTTTATTATATTAATCTAAGTTTTAGTTAGTTTCCTTTATTGTAAAGATTTATATGATTTTTTAGTTTAAAAGTATTTTATCAACGTAAGTTACTTATGTTTTTTAGCCACTGCTATCAAAGAGGCTCTGGTTGGTGCTGGCAATGAACCATTTGAAGTTAAACTATTTATATTCTCGCCTTAAACCGGTTTACCCTCCTCATCACCCTTCCAATTATTAAGTTATTTTTGTATATTTTGAAAATAAATTGTAATGCATTATTGTATTATCATTACATTGTATCCTATGCTTGTACTTAATCCATGAATAATAAAAATAAATAACAAAAATTTGATAAGGGCATAATTTTTTAACTATATAAATTCTATAATATCAGAAGATATGGTGTATATTGCTAAGTTATGTATCTTATCATATTTTTTTTAAAAATGACATTGTGTGTAATCTTATGATATAAATAATTATCTAAATATTAAATACAAAGTGATGAATTCAAGGTGATGTCAAGGAAGGAAAAGAATCTTTAATGAAATATAAAATATATTTCAGATATTTATAAAAATACAATGATGCATTATATAAAAGTTTATAATACTATAAATTTACTTCAAAAATATATACTAATAATTTAATTTCAATTTGAAGATTCTAATATTTATAATACTTAACCACTTTGGGAGTAATTTGTAAGCCTAATTTTATTTTAGTTGTGTACAATGAAAAATTGTTATACACTAACCTGGTTTAATTAAATACTGCAAGAAACAAAAATTCTATAACAAAACTCACGGGCATCTTGTAATATAAAAAACTAAAAATAATATATCTATTAAATATTTAAAATTAGAGAATCATCATATGGTAATGTAATTGCTTAAAAGATAATTATTCCATTCGAATAGTTATTATTATTATAGGATAATAAATATATTATTTTACAGAATAGTATAAATATGAAATATTTTTATTTATAGGTGCTTAATAAGGTATGCACTTATCAGATTAACCTTGAGGATTGAATTTTTTAAAAGCTAATTTAAACATTTAGTATACTTAAGCATACGATATTAAATAACAAAGTGATGCTCGAAAATTTTGATGAGAAAATGAAATACCAAAATATCAAACACTCTTTGCTAAAAATTTGATAAAATTACTTTATCGATACTTGGCTTAACTTCATTTCGTTTATATCGATAATATAGTGACAGTTTGATACGTATTAAAAATATAAAAGTTTAAGGTATTTTAATATAATGAGAATTATATCATACTAGATTTTGAATATGTTTGATTTATTAGATTATTTTTTATATAATCTATTCTTAAAATTGATATTTTTAGATTCAAAAATTTTACACTAGAAAGAAATTTAACTATTGTAAGTATTCTAGTAACATAGTACAATAATAATAATAATAATATATGTCGATTCAAATTATAGCCAGACACTTAATCATACTAATTATAATATTTTATTTCAACAAGGTTATGTTAATGATTATTTGATTTAAATTTGGAAGACTCTTATCTTGTAAAAGAGGATTATCAACTAATTTGCTAAATGAGGTAAATTGGTGATTACTCGAATTATAAATCTTAAGAGTTTGTATTTCTTTACCTCATTTAGGTTTTCTCATTGTATAAGAATACTAATTTGGGGTTTCGATATAATAATTTGATGTACTTTTCAAAATAAGATTTAATCTTATTTGTTATATGTTATATCAAAAAAAGTATCAGATATTGAATTATTCGAGAATTTTTACTAATTTTCTAGAGAGATACTTCTTCATATTTATGCACGTGAAAATTTTTAATGTATTATTTAAAAATCTTCCTAACGTGATTTTAAGAGATAAGCATAATGTTAAAAGCCAATGATACTTTTATATAATAAAGAGTATTATGGTTACATTTTCTTGTTCAGTTTTTTATATTATTTTATTATGAAATACGTTATTCTCTTGTATGGTAATTTGGCATATACAACAAAGATATAAGTTTCTAGTAAAACAAAGTAAGTATTAATGCTAAAACCATTAGGCAACAGTTTCAATGAGCTTTCAATCTTTATATTGTCTCATTGACGATAAACAATTATACAATCTAGATATAAGATTAAAATTAGAAAATCTATTTTACTACAAATAATTAAGTGTTAGACTATCATGACTACCAACAAACTCCTCGTCCCTAGCAATCTTCCTTCTTTCGATGATTCAAGTTTCTATTGTAGCATCCAGTTGCTCCCACATCATCTTATCCTCTAGAAGAATTGACTAAAATTTTAGGTTAGTAACAATTTTCTCCAATTTCCTTTAGAATTTGGAATAACATGCTTGCTACCATAATTATAGTTACGAAACTAAAATTAAGGATAAGTGATAGTAAGTTTTATAAGATGAGAACCATGCATGTAATAGTAGGAGTAGAAAATTATCTTTGGCTATTGTTCATATTACTAAATAATTTGTTTCTTTTATTATATTAATCTAAGTTTTAGTTAGTTTCCTTTATTGTAAAGATTTATATGATTTTTTAGTTTAAAAGTATTTTATCAACGTAAGTTACTTATGTTTTTTAGCCACTGCTATCAAAGAGGCTCTGGTTGGTGCTGGCAATGAACCATTTGAAGTTAAACCATTTATATTCTCTTAAAGGTTTACCCTCCTCATCACCCTTCCAATTATTAAGTTATTTTTTATATTTTTGAAAATAAATTGTAATGCATTATTGTATTATCATTACATTGTATCCTATGCTTCGTACTTAATCCATGAATAATAAAAAATAAATAACAAAAAATTTGATAAGGGCATAATTTTTTTAACTATATAAATTCTATAATATCAGAAGATATGGTGTATATTGCTAAGTTATGTATCTTATCATATTTTTTTTTAAAATGACATTGTGTGTAATCTTATGATATAAATAATTATCTAAATATTAAATACAAAGTGATGAATTCAAGGTGATGTCAAGGAAGGAAAAGAATCTTTAATGAAATATAAAATATATTTTAGATATTTATAAAAATACAATGATGCATTATATAAAAGTTTATAATACTATAAATTTACTTCAAAAATATATACTAATAATTTAATTTCAATTTGAAGATTCTAATATTTATAATACTTAACCACTTTGGGAGTAATTTGTAAGCCTAATTTTATTTTAGTTGTGTACAATGAAAAATTGTTATACACTAACCTGGTTTAATTAAATACTGCAAGAAACAAAAATTCTATAACAAAACTCACGGGCATCTTGTAATATAAAAAACTAAAAATAATATATCTATTAAATATTTAAAATTAGAGAATCATCATATGGTAATGTAATTGCTTAAAAGATAATTATTCCATTCGAATAGTTATTATTATTATAGGATAATAAATATATTATTTTACAGAATAGTATAAATATGAAATATTTTTATTTATAGGTGCTTAATAAGGTATGCACTTATCAGATTAACCTTGAGGATTGAATTTTTTAAAAGCTAATTTAAACATTTAGTATACTTAAGCATACGATATTAAATAACAAAGTGATGCTCGAAAATTTTGATGAGAAAATGAAATACCAAAATATCAAACACTCTTTGCTAAAAATTTGATAAAATTACTTTATCGATACTTGGCTTAACTTCATTTCGTTTATATCGATAATATAGTGACAGTTTGATACGTATTAAAAAATATAAAAGTTTAAGGTATTTTAATATAATGAGAATTATATCATACTAGATTTTGAATATGTTTGATTTATTAGATTATTTTTTATATAATCTATTCTTAAAATTGATATTTTTAGATTCAAAAATTTTACACTAGAAAGAAATTTAACTATTGTAAGTATTCTAGTAACATAGTACAATAATAATAATAATAATATATGTCGATTCAAATTATAGCCAGACACTTAATCATACTAATTATAATATTTTATTTCAACAAGGTTATGTTAATGATTATTTGATTTAAATTTGGAAGACTCTTATCTTGTAAAAGAGGATTATCAACTAATTTGCTAAATGAGGTAAATTGGTGATTACTCGAATTATAAATCTTAAGAGTTTGTATTTCTTTACCTCATTTAGGTTTTCTCATTGTATAAGAATACTAATTTGGGGTTTCGATATAATAATTTGATGTACTTTTCAAAATAAGATTTAATCTTATTTGTTATATGTTATATCAAAAAAAGTATCAGATATTGAATTATTCGAGAATTTTTACTAATTTTCTAGAGAGATACTTCATATTTATGCACGTGACAGAAAATTTTTAATGTATTATTTAAAAATCTTCCTAACGTGATTTTAAGAGATAAGCATAATGTTAAAAGCCAATGATACTTTTATATAATAAAGAGTATTATGGTTACATTTTCTTGTTCAGTTTTTTATATTATTTTATTATGAAATACGTTATTCTCTTGTATGGTAATTTGGCATATACAACAAAGATATAAGTTTCTAGTAAAACAAAGTAAGTATTAACGCTAAAACCATTAGGCAACAGTTTCAATGAGCTTTCAATCTTTATATTGTCTCATTGACGATAAACAATTATACAATCTAGATATAAGATTAAAATTAGAAAATCTATTTTACTACAAATAATTAAGTGTTAGACTATCATGACTACCAACAAACTCCTCGTCGCCCTAGCAATCTTCCTTCTTTCGATGACAGTTCAAGTTTCTATTGTAGCATCTGAACAGATTGCTCCCACATCATCTTATCCTCTAGAAGAATTGACTAAAATTTTAGGTTAGTAACAATTTTTCTCCAATTTCCTTTAGAATTTGGAATAACATGCTTGCTACCATAATTATAGTTACGAAACTAAAATTAAGGATAAGTGATAGTAAGTTTTATAAGATGAGAACCATGCATGTAATAGTAGGAGTAGAAAATTATCTTTGGCTATTGTTCATATTACTAAATAATTTGTTTCTTTTATTATATTAATCTAAGTTTTAGTTAGTTTCCTTTATTGTAAAGATTTATATGATTTTTTTAGTTTAAAAATATTTTATTAACTTAAGTTACTTATGTTTTTTAGCTACTGCTATCAAAGAGGCTCTAGTTGGTGCTGGCAACGAACCATTTGAAGTTAAACCTTTTATATTCTCGCCTGCCCTTAAACCGGTTTACCCTCCTCATCACCCTTCCAATTATTAAGTTATTTTTTTTATATTTTTGGAAATAAATTGTAATCCAATATTGTATTATCATTACATTTTATCCTATGCTTTGTTGTTACTCCATGAATAATAAAAAATAAATAACAAAAAATTTGAGAATGGCATAATTTTTTTAACTATATAAATTCTACGATATCAGAAGATATGGTGTCTATTGCCAAGTTATGTATCTTATCATAATTTTCTTTAAATATGACATTGTGTATAATCTTATGACATAAATAATTATCTAAATATTAAATATAAAGTGATGAGTTCAAGGTGATGTCAAGGAAGGAAAAAAATATTTAATGAAAAATAAAAAATATTTTAGATATTTACAAAAATATAATGATCCATAATATAAAATTTTATAATACTATAAATTTGCTTCAAAAAATATAAACTAATAATTTAATTTCTATATTAAGATTCTAATATTTACATCACTTAACCACTTTGGTAGTAATTTGTAAGCCTATTTTTATTTTGGATTTGTAAAGTGAAAAAATTGTTATACACTAACCTGGTTTAATCAATAGTGCAAGAAATAAAAATTCTGTAACTAAACTCAAGTGCATCTTGTAATATAGAAAACTAAAAATAACATATCTATTATCTATTTAAAAAATATGAGGATAATCATATGATAATGTAATTGCTTAAAAGATAACTATTCTATTCGAATAGTAATAATTATTATAGGATAATAAATATATCATTTTACATAATAGTATAAATATGAAATATTATTTTTTATAGGTGCTCAATAAAGTATACGCTTATCAAATTAACCTTGAGGACTGATTTTTTTAAACCTAATTTAAATATTTAGTGTATTTAAGCACATGATATTAAATAACAAAGTGATTCTCGGAAATTTTGATTAGAAAACGAAATACGAAAATATCACATTCTTTGCTAAAAAATTATTAAAATTACTTTATCGATTCTTGGCTTAACTTCTTTTGGTTTAGATCGATAATACAGTGACAGTTTGAGGCGTATTAAAAAATATAAAAGATTAAGGTATTTTAATATAATGAGAATTCTTAAAATTGATATTTTTAGATTCAAAAATTTTACATTAAATTGAAATTTAATTGTTATAAGTATTCTAGTAATATAGTACAATCATGATAACAATATATGTCGATTCAAATTATAGTTAGATACTTAATCTTTAATTATAATATTTTATTTTTTAATATAAAATAAATAACAAAAGCTTCAATAATGTTATGTTAATGATCATTTGATTTAAATTTGGAAGACTCTTATCTTGTAAAAGAGGATTATCAACTAATTTACTAAATAAGGTAAATTAGTGATTACTCGAATTATAAATTTTAAGAGTTTGCATTTCTTTATCACATTTAGGTTTTCTCATTATATAGGAATACTAATTTGGGGTTTCGATATAATAATTTGATGTACTTTTAAAAATAACATTTAATCATATTTATTATATATTATATCAAAAAGAGTATCATATTGAATTATTCAAGAATTACTAACTAACACTCTAGAGAGATACTCATATTTATGCATATGACAGAGAATTTTTAATGTATTATTTAAAAATCTTACTAAAGTGATTTTAAGATATAAGCATAATGTTAAAAGCTAATGATACTTTTATATAATAAAGAGTATTACGGTTGCATTTTCTTGTTCAGTTTGTCTATATTTTTTTATTATGAAATACGTTTGGCAATTTGGCATATATAACAAAGATATAAGTTTCTAGTAGAATAAAGTAAGTATTATAGCTAAAACCATTATGTACAGTTTCAATTAGCTTTCAATCTTTATATTGTCTCATTGACGATAAATAATTCTACAAACTAGATATAAGTTTAAAATTAGAAAATCTATTTTACTATAAATAATTAAGTGTTAGACTCTCATGACTACAAAGTAACTCCTCGTCAGCCTAACAATCTTCCTTCTCTTGATGACAATTCAAGTTTCTATTGTAGCATGTGAAGAAATTGCTCCCACATCATCGTTTGCTCTAGAAGAATTGACTAAAATTTTAGGTTAGCAAAATTTTTTCTCCAATTGCCTTTAGAATTTGGAATAACATGCTTGCTACCTTAATTATAGTTAGAAAACTGAAAGTAAGGATAAGTGATAGTAAGTTTTATAAGATGAGAACCATGCATGTAATAGTAGGAGTAGAAAATTATTTTTGGCTATTTTTAATGCTACTAAATAATTTGTTTCTTTTATTAATTTTAATATATTAATATATTTATTAGTTAGTTTCCTTTATTGTAAAGATTTATATGATTTTTTTAATTTTAAAAATATTTCATTAACTTGAGTTACTTATTTTTTTAGCCATTACTATCAAAGAGACTCTGGTTGGTGCTAGCAACGAACCATTTGAAGTTAAACTTTTTATATTCTCGCCTGCCCTTAAACCGATTTACCCTCCTCATCACCATTCCAATTATTAAGTTATTTTTTTATATTTTTGGAAATAAATTGTAATACATTATTATATTATCATTACATTGTACCCTATGCTTTATTATTACTCTATGAATAATAATAAATAAATAAATAAAATTTGATAATTGCATAATTTTTGTGTATCCTTTCATGTCTAAAGTATATAGAGTCTTCAGTAAAATGATTTTAATGAAACTATATAATCTAAGAAAGTTTTTGATTATTCCGCTATATAATATTATATTTCAAAAATAATTCTTAAATGATACCATGATTTATTATCTAGAAAATAAAAATATAAATGTATATATCAAAATTAATTCGATATATGAGACATGGGAAAAAGTGCACACAATAGCACATATTTGGTAAATATTTCTACCATGGGCCAATCTCCGTTTATATAAAATATTCAAAAGAATTTATCCTTATGTTTGATTACCAATCTTGGATAGTACATTGTATATAATCTTATGATATAAATAATTATCTAAATATTAAATACAAAGTGATGAATTCAAGGTGATGTCAAGGAAGGAAAAGAATCGTTAATGAAAAATAAAAAATATATTAGATATTTATAAAAATACAATGATGCATAATATAAAATTTTATAATACTATAAATTTACTTCAAAAATATATACTAATAATTTAATTTCAATTTGAAGATTCTAATATTTATAATACTTAACCACTTTGGGAGTAATTTGTAAGCCTAATTTTATTTTAGTTTTGTACAATGAAAAATTGTTATACACTAACCTGGTTTAATTAAATAATGCAAGAAACAAAAATTCTATAACAAAACTCAAGGGCATCTTGTAATATAGAAAACTAAAAATAATATATCTAATAAATATTTAAAATAAGGGAATCATCATATGGTAATGTAATTGCTTAAAAGATAATTATTCCATTCGAATAGTAATTATAGTTCTAGGATAATAAATATATTATTTTACATAATAGTGTAAATATGAAATATTTTTATTTATAGGTGCTCAATAAAGTATGCACTTATCATATTAACCTTGAGAATTGAATTTGTTAAAAGCTAATTTAAACATTTAGTATACTTAAGCATACGATATTAAATAACAAAGTGATGCTCGGAAATTTTGATGAGAAAATGAAATACGAAAATATCAAACACTCTTTGCTAAAAATTTGTTAAAATTACTTTATCGATACTTGGCTTAACTTCCTTTGGTTTAGATCGATAATAAAGCGACAGTTTGATACGTATTAGAAAATATAAAAGTTTAAGGTATTTAAATATAATGAGAATTATATCATACTAGATTTTGAATATGTCTGATTTATTAGATTATTTTTTATATAATCTATTCTTAAAATTGATATTTTTAGATTCAAAAATTTTACACTAGAAAGAAATTTAATTGTTGTAAGTATTCTAGTAACATAGTACAATCATAATAATAATATATGTCGATTCAAATTATAGCGAGACACTTAATCATTAATTATAATATTTTATTTTTAGTTAAAATAAATAACAATAGCTTCAACAAGGTTATGTTAAATGAGAAAAATTGGTGATTACTCGAATTATAAATCTTAAGAGTTTGTATTTCTTTATCACATTTAGGTTTTCTCATTGTATGGGAATACTAATTTGGGGTTTCGATATAATAATTTGATGTAGTTTTCAGAATAAGATTTCATCTTATTTGTTATATGTTATATCAAGAAAAGTATCACATATTGAATTATTCGAGAACTACTAACTAATTTTCTAGAGAGATACTCATTCATATTTATGCACGTGATAGAGAATTTTTAACGTATTATTTAAAAATCTTCCTAAAGTGATTTTAAGATATAAGCATAATGTTAAAAGCCAATGATACTTTTATATAATAAAGAGCATTAGGGTTACATTTTCTTGTTAAGTTTTTCTATATTGTTTTATTATGAAATACGTTATTCTCCTGTATGGTAATTTGGCATATACAACAAAGATATAAGTTTCTAGTAAAACAAAGTAAGTATTAACGCTAAAACCATTATGCAACAGTTTCAAATAGCTTTTAATCTTTATATTATCTCATTGACGATAAACAATTATACAATCTAGATATAAGATTCAAGTTTCTATTGTAGCAAATCCTGACTCCACATCATCTTTTACTCTAGAAGAATAGACTAAAATTTTAGGTTAGTGACAATTTTTCTCCAATTGCCTATAGAATTTGGAATAACATGCTTGCTACAATAATTATAGTTACGAAACTGAAACTAAGGATAAGTGATAGTAAGTTTTATAAGATGAGAACCATGCAAGTAATAGTAGGAGTAGAAAATTATCTTTGGCTATTGTTCATATTACTAAATAATTTGTTTCTTTTATTATATTAATCTAAGTTTTAGTTAGTTTCCTTTATTGTAAAGATTTATATGATTTTTTAGTTTAAAAATATTTTATTAACATAATTTACTTATGTTTTTTAGCCACTGCTATCAAAGAGGCTCTGGTTGGTGCTGGCAATAAACCATTTGAAGTTAAACCATTTATATTCTCGCCTGCCCTTAAACCGGTTTACCCTCCTCATCACCCTTCCAATTATTAAGTTATTTTTGTATATTTTTGAAAATAAATTGTAATGCATTATTGTATTATCATTACATTGTATCCTATGCTTCGTACTTACTCCATGAATAATAAAAAATAAATAACAAAAAATTTGATAAGGGCATAATTTTTTTAACTATATAAATTCTATAATATCAGAAGATATGGTGTATATTGCTAAGTTATGTATCTTATCATATTTTTTTAAAAATGACATTGTGTATAATCTTATGATATAAATAATTATCTAAATATTAAATACAAAGTGATGAATTCAAGGTGATGTCAAAGAAGGAAAAGAATCTTTAATGAAAAATAAAAAATATTTTAGATATTTATAAAAATACAATGATGCATTATATAAAAGTTTATAATACTATAAATTTACTTCAAAAATATATACTAATAATTTAATTTCAATTTGAAGATTTTAATATTTATAATACTTAACAACTTTGGGATAATTTGTAAGCCTAATTTTATTTTAGTTTTGTACACTGAAAAATTGTTATACACTAACCTGGTTTAATTAAATGGTACAAGAAATAAAAATTCTGTTACAAAACTCAAGGGCATCTTGTAATATAGAAAACTAAAAATAATATATCTATTAAATATTTAAAATAAGAGAATCATCGTACGGTAATGTAATTGGTTAAAAGATACTTATTCCATTCGAATAGTAATTATTATTATAGGATAATAAATATATTATTTTACATAATAGTGTAAATATGAAATATTTTTATTTATAGGTGCTCAATAAAGTATGCACTTATCATATTAACCTTGAGGATTGAATTTTTTAAAAGCTAATTTAAACATTTACTATACTTAAGCATACGATATTAAATAACAAAGTGATGCTTGGAAATTTTGATGAGAAAATGAAATACAAAAATATCAAACACTCTTTGCTAAAAATTTGTTAAAATTACTTTATCGATACTTGGATTAACTTCCTTTGGTTTAGATCGATAATATAGTGACAGTTTGATACGTATTAAAAAATATAAAAGTTTAAGGTATTTTAATATAATGATAATTATATCATACTAGATTTTGAATATGTCTGATTTATTAGATTATTTTTTATATAATCTATTCTAAAAATTGATATTTTTAGATTCAAAAATGTTACCCGAGAAAGAAATTTAATTGTTGTAAGTATTCTAGTAACATAGTACAATCATAATAATAATATATGTCGATTCAAATTATAGCCAGACACTTAATCATTAATTATAATATTTTATTTTTAATTAAAATAAATAACAATAGCTTCAACAAGGTTATGTTAATGATTATTTGATTGAAATTTGGAAGACTCTTATCTTGTAAAAGAGGATTATCAACAAATTTGTTAAATGAGAAAAATTGGTGATTACTCGAATTATAAATCTTAAGAGTTTGTATTTCTTTATCACATTTAGGTTTTCTCATTGTATAGGAATACTAATTTGGGGTTTCGATATAATAATTTGGTGTAGTTTTCAAAATAAGATTTCATCTTATTTGTTATATGTTATATCAAAAAAGTATCACATATTGAATTATTCAAAAATTACTAACTAATTTTCTAGAGAGATACTCATTCATATTTATGCACGTGATAGAGAATTTTTAACGTATTATTTAAAAATCTTCCTAAAGTGATTTTAAGATATAAGCATAATGTTAAAAGCCAATGATACTTTTATAATAAAGAGCATTAGGGTTACATTTTCTTGTTAAGTTTTTCTATATTGTTTTATTATGAAATCCGTTATTCTCTTGTATGGTAATTTGGCATATACAACAAAGATATAAGTTTCTAGTAAAACAAAGTAAGTATTAACGCTAAAACCATTATGCAACAGTTTGAATTAGCTTTCAATCTTTATATTGCCTCATTGACGATAAACAATTATACAATCTAGATATAAGCTTAAAATTAGAAAATCTATTTTACTACAAATAATTAAGTGTTAGACTATCATGACTACCAACAAACTCCTCGTCGGCCTAGCAATCTTCCTTCTTTCGATGATTCAAGTTTCTATTGTAGCATCTGAACAGATTGCTCCCACATCATCTTTTACTCTAGAAGAATTGACTAAAATTTTAGATTAGTAACAATTTTTCTCCAATTGCCTATAGAATTTGGAATAACATGCTTGCTACAAATAATTATAGTTACAAAACTAAAACTAAGAATAAGTGATATTAAGTTTTATAAGATGAGAACCATGCATGTAATAGTAGGAATAGAAAATTATCTTTCGCTATTGTTCATATTACTAAATAATTTGTTTCTTTTATTATATTAATCTAAGTTTTAGTTATTTTCCTTTATTTTAAAGATTTATATGATTTTTAGTTTAAAAATATTTTATTAACATAATTTACTTATGTTTTTAGTAATACTATCAAAGAGGCTTTGAAACCATTTGAAGTTAAACCATTTATATTCTTCGCTTTAAACCTTTACCCTCCTCATCACCCTTCCAATTATTAAGTTATTTTTGTATATTTTTGAAAATAAATTGTAATGCATTATTGTATTATCATTACATTGTATCATATGCTTTGTTATTACTCCATGAATAATAATAAATAAATAAGAAACAATTTGATAAGGGCATAATTTTTTTAACTATATAAATTCTGCAATATGGTGTCTATTGCTAAGTTATGTATCTTATCATATTTTTCTTTAAATATGACAATGTGTATAATGTTATGACATAAATAATTATCTAAATATTAAATATAAAGTGATTAGTTCAAGGTGATGTCAAGGAAGGAAAAGAATCTTTAATGAAAAATAAAAATATTTTAGATATTTACAAAAATATAATGATGCATAATATAAAATTTTATAATACTATAAATTTGCTTCAAAAATATAAACTAATAATTTAATTCTTTGCTAAAATTTATTAAAATTACTTTATCGATACTTATTTTTTTGGTTTAGATCGATAATACAGTGATAGTTTGATGTGTTTTAAAAATATAAAAGATTAAGGTATTTTAATATAATGAGAATTCTTAAAATTGATATTTTTAGATTAAAAATTTTACATTAAAATGAAATTTAATTGTTATAAGTATTCTAGTAATATAGTACAATCATGATAACAATATATGTCGATTCAAATTATAGTTAGATACTTAATCTTTAATTATAATATTTTATTTTTTAATATAAAATAAATAACAAAAGCTTCAAAAATGTTTTGTTAATGATCATTTGATTTAAATTTGGAAGACTTATATTGTAAAGAGGATTATCAACTAATTTACTAAATGAGGTAAATTAGTGATTACTCGAATTATAAATTTTAGGAGTTTACATTTCTTTATCACATTTAGGTTTTCTCATTGTATAGGAATACTAATTTGGGGTTTCGATATAATAATTTGATGTACTTTTAAAAATAACATTTAATCATATTTGTTATATATTATATCAAAAAGAGTATCATATTGAATTATTCAAGAATTACTAACTAATACTCTAGAGAGATACTCATATTTAAGCATGTGACAGAGAATTTTTAATATATTATTTAAAAATCTTTCTAAAGTGATTTTAAGATATAAGCATAATGTTAAAAGCTAATGATACTTTTATATAATAAAGAGTATTACGGTTGCATTTTCTTGTTCAGTTTATCTATATTTTTTTATTATGAAATACATTATTGACTTATATGGCAATTTGGCATATATAACGAAGATATAAGTTTCTAGTAGAATAAAGTAAGTATTATAGCTAAAACCATTATGTAACAGTTTCAATTAGCTTTCAATCTTTATATTGTCTCATTGACGATAAATAATTCTACAATCTAGATATAAGTTTAAAATTAGAAAATCTATTTTACTATAAATAATTAAGTGTTAGACTCTCATGACTACAAAGCAACTCCTCGTCATCCTAACCATCTTCCTACTTTTGATGACAATTCAAGTTTCTATTGTAGCATGTGAAGAGATTGCTCCAACATCATTGTTTTCTCTAAAAGAATTGACTAAAATTTTAGGTCAGCAAAAATTTTTCTCCAATTGCCTTAAGAATTTGGAATAACATGCTTGCTACCTTAATTATAGTTATGAAACTAAAAGTAAGGATAAGTGATAATAAGTTTTATAAGATGAGAACCATGCATGTAATAGGAGTAGAAAATTATTTTTGGCTATTTTTCATGTTACTAAATAATTTGTTTCTTTTATTAATTTTAATATATTAATCTATGTTTTAGTTATTTTCCTTTATTGTAAAGATTTCTATGATTTTTTTAATTTTAAAAATATTTCATTAACTTGAGTTTCTTATTTTTTTAGTCACTACTATCAAAGAGGCTCTGGTTGGTGCTAGCAACGAACCATTTGAAGTTAAACCTTTTATATTCTCGTCTGCCCTTAAACCGGTTTACCCTCCTCATCACCATTCCAATTATTAAGTTATTTTTTTTATATTTTTGGAAATAAATTGTAATGCATTATTATATTATCATTACATTGTACCCTATGCTTTGTTATTACTCCATGAATAATAATAAATAAATAAATAAAATTTGATAATTGCATAATTTTTGTGTATCCTTTCATGTCTAAAGTATATAGAGCCTTCAATAAAATGATTTTAATGAAACTATATAATCTAAGAAAGTTTATTATTATTCGGTTATATAATATTATATTTCAAAAATAATTCTTGAATTATACCATGATTTATTATCTAGAAAATAAAAATATAAATGTATATATCAAAATTAATTCGATATATGAGACATGGGAAAAAGTGCACACAATAGCACATATTTGGTAAATATTTCTACCATGGGCCAATCTCCGTTTATATAAAATATTCAAAAGAATTTATCATTATGTTTGATTACCAATCTTGGATATATTTAATGGTGGTACAGATTCGACTAAAATATCACGATCTTCCTTTTAAATATATAAATTCTAGCATATCACATGAAATGCTATCTATTACTAATATATGGATCTTATCATATATTTTTTAATGTATGATATTATGTATCCTCTGATAAAATAAATAATTATCTAAATATTAAATATAATTTGATGAATTTAAGGTGATGTAAAGAATCATTTTAAAAAATAAATTTTTTTTAGATATTTATAAAAATATAATGATGTATAATTTAATATTTTATAATACTATAAATTTGCTTCAAAAAATATAAACTTATAATTTAATTTAAATATAAAGATTCTAAGATTAAAAAAATTTATCCTTGTGTTCGATTACTAATATTGGAGATATTTAATAGTGGTGCAGACTCGACTAAACATATCACGACGTTCCTTTTAACTATATAAATTCTACCATATTAGAAGATATGGTATCTATTACTAAATATGTATCTTATCATATTTTTTTTAGATATGACATTGTATATGATCTTATGACATAAATAATTATCTAAATATTAAATATAAAGTGATGAATTCATGGTGATTTCACGGAAGAAAAATAATCTTTAATAAAAAATAAAAAATATTTTCGATATTTATCAAAATACAATTATGCATAATATAAAATTTTATAATACTATAAATTTGCTTCAAAAAATATAAACTAATAATTTAATTTTAATATAGAGATTCTAATATTTACATCACTTAGCCACTTTGGGAGTAATTTATAAGCCTATTTTTATTTTGGTTTTGTAAAGTGAAAAAATTGTTATACACTAACATGGTTTAATCAAATGGTGCAAGAAATAAAAATTCTGTAACTAAATTCAAGTGCATCTTATAATATAGAAAAAAAAAATAATATATCTATTAAATATTTAAAAATAAGAGAATCATCATATGGTAATATAATTGCTTAAAAGATAACTATTCCATTCGAATAGTAATTATTATTATAGGATAATAAATATATAAAATATTTTATTTATAAGTGCTCATTAAGATATATGCTTATCAGATTAATAGCATATATTTTTTAAATATTTCTACCATAGGCCAATCTCCGTTTATATAAAATATTTAAAAAATTTATTTTCATGTTTGATTACCAATCTTGGAGATATTGAATGATGGTGCAGACTCGACTAAAAGGTCCCGACCTTCCTTTTAAATATATAAATTCTAGCATATCATATGATATGAAATCTATTACTAATATATGGATCTTATCATATATTTTTTAAGTTATGATATTATGTATGATCTTATAACATAAATAATTATCTAAATATGAAATATAGTGTGATAAATTTAAGGTAATGTCAAGGAAGGAAAAGAATTTTTTTTAAAAAAAAAATATTTAGATATTCACAAAAATATAATGATGTAAAATCTAAAATTTTATAATGCTATAAATTTGCTTCAAAAAATATAAACTTATAATTTAATTTAAATATGAAGATTCTAATATTTAAAAAATTTATCCTAATATTTGATTACTAATCTTGGAGATATTTAATGATGGTGCAATCTCAACTACACATGTCACGACCTTTCTTTTAACTATATAAATTATACCATATCAGAAAATATGATATCTATTATTATGTTATGTATCTTATCATATTTTTTTTAGATAGTACATTGTATATAATCTTATGATATAAATAATTATCTAAATATTAAATACAAAGTGATGAATTCAAGGTGATGTCAAGGAAGGAAAAGAATCGTTAATGAAAACTAAAAATATATTAGATATTTATAAAAATACAATGATGCATAATATAAAATTTTATAATACTATAAATTTACTTCAAAAATATATACTAATAATTTAATTTCAATTTGAAGATTCTAATATTTATAATACTTAACCACTTTGGGAGTAATTTGTAAGCCTAATTTTATTTTAGTTTTGTACACTGAAAAATTGTTATACACTAACCTGGTTTAATTAAATGGTGCAAGAAATAAAAAGTCTATAACAAAACTCAAGGGCATCTTGTAATATAGAAAACTAAAAATAATATATCTATTAAATATTTAAAATAAGGGAATCATCATATGGTAAGGTAATTGCTTAAAAGATAATTATTCCATTCGAATAGTAATTATTATTATAGGATAATAAATATATTATTTTACATAATAGTATAAATATGAAATATTTTTATTTATAGGTGCTCAATAAAGTATGCACTTATCAGATTAACCTTGAGGATTGAATTTTTAAAAGCTCATTTAAATATTTCGTATACCTAAGTATACGATATTAAATAACAAAGTGATGCTCGAATATTTTGATGAGAAAATGAAATACGAAAATATCAAACACTCTTTGCTAAAAATTTATTAAAATTACTTTATCGATACTTGGCTTAACTTCCTTTGGTTTAGATGGATAATATAGTGACAGTTTGATACGTATTAAAAAACATAAAAGTATAAGTTATTTTAATATAATGAGAATTATAACATACTAGATTTTGAATATGTCTGATTTATTAGATTATTTTTTATATAATCTATTCTTAAAATTGATATTTTTAGATTCAAAAATTTTACACTAGAAAGAAATTTAATTGTTGTAAGTATTCTAGTAACATAGTACAATCATAATAATAATATATGTACATTCAAATTATAGCCAGACACTTAATCATTAATTATAATATTTTTATTTTTAATTAAAATAAATAACAATAGCTTCAACAAGGTTTTGTTAATGATTATTTGATTTAAATTTGGAAAACTTTTATCTTGTAACAGAGGATTATCAAATAATTTGCTAAATGAGGTAAATTGGTGATTACTCGAATTATAAATCTTAAGAGTTTGTATTTCTTTACCACATTTAGGTTTTCTCATTGTATAAGAATACTAATTTGGGGTTTCGATATAATAATTTGATGTAGTTTTCAAAATAAGATTTAATCTTATTTGTTATATGTTATATCAAAAAAAGTATCACATATTGAATTATTCAAGAATTACTAACTAATTTTCTAGAGAGATACTTCTTCATATTTATGCACGTGATAGAGAATTTTTAACGTATTATTTAAAAATCTTCCTAAATTGATTTTAAGATATAAGCATAATGTTAAAAGCCAATGATACTTTTATATAATAAAGAGCATTAGGGTTACATTTTCTTGTTCAATTTTTCTATATTGTTTTATTATGAAATACGTTATTCTCTTATATGGTAATTTGGCATATACAACAAAGATATAAGTTTCTAGTAAAATAAAGTAAGTATTTACGCTAAAATCATTATGCAACAGTTTCAATTAGCTTTCAATCTTTATATTGTCTATTGACGATAAAAAATTATACAATCTAGATATAAGCTTAAAATTAGAAAATCTATTTTACTACAAATAATTAAGTGTTAGACTATCATGACTACCAACAAACTCCTCGTCGGCCTAGCAATCTTCCTTCTTTCGATGACAGTTCGAGTTTCTATTGTAGCATCTGAACAGATTGCTCCAACGTCATCTTTTCCTCTAGAAGAATTGACTAAAATTTTAGGTTAGTAACAGTTTTTCTCCAATTGCCTTTAGAATTTGGAATAACATGCTTGCTACAATAATTATCGTTACGAAACTGAAACTAAGGATAAGTGATAGTAAGTTTTATAAGATGAGAACCATGCATGTAATAGTAGGAGTAGAAAATTATATTTCGCTATTGTCCATATTAGTAACTAATCTGTTTCTTTTATTATATTAATCCAAGTTTTAGTTAGTTTCCTTTATTGTAAAGATTTATAAGATTTTTTTAGTTTAAAAATATTTTATTAACTTAAGTTACTTATGTTTTTTAGCCACTGCTATCAAAGAGGCTCTAGTTGGTGCTGGCAACGAACCATTTGAAGTTAAACCTTTTATATTCTCGCCTGCCCTTAAACCGGTTTACCCACCTCATCACCCTTCCAATTATTAAGTTATTTTTTTATATATTTGGAAATAAATTGTAATGCATTATTGTATTATCATTACATTGTATCCTATGCTTTGTTATTACTCCATGAATAATAAAAAATAAATAACAAAAAATTTGATAAGGGCATAATTTTTTTAATTATATAAATTCTACAATATCAGAAGATATGGTGTCTATTGCTAAGTTATGTATCTTATCATATTTTTCTTTAAATATGACATTGTGTATAATCTTACGACATAAATAATTATCTAAATATTAAATATAAACTGATGAGTTCAAGGTGATGTCAAGGAAGGAAATGAATCTTTAATTAAAAGTAAAAAATATTTTAGATATTTACAAAAATATAATGATGCATAATATAAAATTTTATAATACTATAAATTTGCTTCAAAAAATATAAACTAATAATTTAATTTCAATATTAAGATTCTAATATTTACATCACTTAACCACTTTGGGAGTAATTTGTAAGCCTATTTTTATTTTGGATTTGTAAAGTGAAAAAATTGTTATACACTAACCTGGTTTAATCAATAGTGCAAGAAATAAAAATTCTGTAACTAAACTAAAGTGCATCTTGTAATATAGAAAACTAAAAATAACATATCTATTATATATTAAAAAAATAAGAGAATAATCATATGATAATGTAATTGCTTAAAAGATAACTATTCTATTCGAATAGTAATAATTATTATAGGATAATAAATATATGGTTTTACATAATAGTATAAATATGAAATATTATTTTTTATAGGTGCTCAATAAAGTATACGCTTATCAGATTAACATTGAGGACTGATTTTTTTTAAAGCTAATTTAAATATTTAGTGTACTTAAGCACATGATATTAAATAACAAAGTGATTCTCGGAAATTTTGATTAGAAAACGAAATATGAAAATATCACATTCTTTGCTAAAAATTTATTAAAATTACTTTATCATACCTGGCTTAACTTCTTTTGGTTTAGATCAATAATACAGTGATAGTTTGATGTGTTTTAAAAAATATAAAAGATTAAGGTATTTTAATATAATGAGTATTCTTAAAATTGATATTTTTAGATTAAAAAATTTTACATTAAAATGAAATTTAATTGTTATAAGTATTCTAGTAATATAGTACAATCGTGATAACAATATATGTCGATTCAAATAATAGTTAGATACTTAATCTTTAATTATAATATTTTATTTTTTAATATTAAATAAATAACAAAAGCTTCAACAATGTTATGTTAATGATCATTTGATTTAAATTTGGAAGACTCTTATCTTGTAAAAGAGGATTATCAACTAATTTACTAAATGAGGTAAATTAGTGATTACTCGAATTATAAATTTTAAGAGTTTGCATTTCTTTATCACATTTAGGTTTTCTCATTGTATAGGAATACTAATTTGGGGTTTCGATATAATAATTTGATGTACTTTTAAAAATAACATTTAATCATATTTGTTAGATATTATATCAAAAAGAGTATCATATTGAATTATTCAAGAATTACTAACTAATACTCTAGAGAGATACTCATATTTATGCATGTGACAGAGAATTTTTAATGTATTATTTAAAAATCTTCCTAAAGTGATTTTAAGATATAAGCATAATGTTAAAAGCTAATGATACTTTTATATAATAAAGAGTATTACGGTTGCATTTTCTTGTTCAGTTTGTCTATATTTTTTTATTATGAAATACGTTATTGACTTATATGGCAATTTGGCATATATAACGAAGATATAAGTTTCTAGTAGAATAAAGTAAGTATTATAGCTAAAACCATTATGTAACAGTTTCAATTAGCTTTGAATCTTTATATTGTCTCATTGACGATAAATAATTATACAATCGAGATATAAGTTTAAAATTGGAAAATTTATTTCACTATAAATAATTAAGTGTTAGACTCTCATGACAACAAAGCAACTCCTCGTCATCCTAACCATCTTCCTACTTTTGATGACAATTCAAGTTTCTATTGTAGCATGTGAAGAGATTGCTCCAACATCATTGTTTTCTCTAAAAGAATTGACTAAAATTTTAGGTCAGCAAAAATTTTTCTCCAATTGCCTTAAGAATTTGGAATAACATGCTTGCTACCTTAATTATAGTTATGAAACTGAAAGTAAGGATAAGTGATAGTAAGTTTTATAAGATGAGAACCATGCATGTAATAGTAGGAGTAGAAAATTATTTTTGGCTATTTTTCATGTTACTAAATAATTTTTTTTATTAATTTTAATATATTAATCTATGTTTTAGTTAGTTTCCTTTATTGTAAAGATTTATATGATTAAATGTATATAACAAAATTAATCCGATATATGAGACATGGGAAAAAGTGTACATAATAGTATATATTTGGTAAATATTTCGACCATGGGCCAATCTCCCTTTATATAAAATATTCAAAAGAATTTATCCTTATGTTTGTTTACCAATCTTGGAGATATTTAATGGTGGTACAAATTCGACTAAAATGTCACGATCTTCCTTTTAAATATATAAATTCTAGCATATCACATGAAATGCTATCTATTACTAATATATGGATCTTATCATATATTTTGTAAGGTATGATATTATGTATCCTCTGATAAAATAAATAATTATCTAAATATTAAATATAGTTTGATGAATTTAAGGTGATGTCAAGGAAGGAAAAAAAATCTTTTTTAAAAATAAAAATATTATATATATTCATAAAAATATAATGATGTATAATTTAATATTTTATAATACTATAAATTTGCTTCAAAAAATAGAAACTTATAATTTAATTTAAATATAAAGATTATCATATTAAAAAAATTTATCCTCATGTTTGATTACTAATATTCGAGATATTTAATAGTGGTGCAGACTCGACTTAACATATTACGACCTTCCTTTTAACTATATAAATTCTATCATATCAGAAGATATGGTATGTATTACTAAATATGTATCTTATTATATTTTTTTTAGATATGACATTGTATATGATCTTATGACATAAATAATTATCTAAATATTAAATATAAAGTGATGAATTCATAGTGATTTCAAGGAAGGAAAATAATCTTTAATAAAAAATAAAAAATATTTTAAATATTTATAAAAATGCAATGATGCATAATATAGAATTTTATAATACTATAAATTTGCTTCAAAAAATATAAACTAATAATTTAATTTTAATATAGAGATTCTAATATTTACATCACTTAGTCACTTTGGGAGTAATTTATAAGCCTATTTTTATTTTGGTTTTGTAAAGTGAAAAAATTGTTATACACTAACATGGTTTAATCAAATGATGCAAGAAATAAAATTTTTTTAACTAAATTCAAGTGCATCTTATAATATAGAAAACTAAAAATAATATATCTATTAAATATTTAAAAAATAAGAGAATCATCATATGGTAATATAATTGCTTAAAAGATAACTATTCCATTCGAATAGTAATTATTATTATAGGATAATAAATATATAAAATATTTTATTTATAAGTGCTCATTAAGATATATGCTTATCAGATTAATAGCACATATTTTGTAAATATTTCTACCATGGGCCAATCTCCGTTTATATAAAATATTTATAAAAAATTATTCTCATGTTTGATTACCAATCTTGGAGATATTGAATGATGGTGCAGACTCGACTAAAAGGTCCCGATCTTCCTTTTAAATATATAAATTCTACAATATCATATGATATGGTATCTATTACTAATATATGGATCTTATCATATATTTTTAAGTTATGATATTATGTATGATCTTATAACATAAATAATTATCTAAATATGAAATATAGTGTGATCAATTTAAGGTGATGTAAAGGAAGGAAAAGAATATTTTTAAAAAATAAAAAATATTTTAGATATTCACAAAAATATAATGATGTATAATCTAAAATTTTATAATACTATAAATTTGCTTCAAAAAATATAAGCTTATAATTTAATTTAAATATGAAGATTCTAATATTAAAAAATTATCCTAATGTTTGATTACTAATCTTGAGATAGATATTTAAATTGACTACACATGTCACAACCTTTCTTTTAACTATATAAATTGTATCATATCAGAAGATATGATATCTATTATTATCTTATGTATCTTATCATATTTTTTAGATAGTACATTGTATATAATCTTATGATATAAATAATTATCTAAATATTAAATACAAAGTGATGAATTCAAGGTGATGTCAAGGAAGGAAAAGAATCTTTAATGAAAAATAAAAAATATTTTAGATATTTATAAAAATACAATGATGCATAATATAAAATTTTATAATATTATAAATTTACTTCAAAAATATATACTAATAATTTAATTTCAATTTGAAGATTCTAATATTTACAATACTTAACCACTTTGGGAGTAATTTGTAAGCCTAATTTTATTTTAGTTTTGTACACTGAAAAATTGTTATACACTAACCTGGTTTAATTAAATGGTGCAAGAAATAAAAATTATATAACAAAACTCAAGGGCATCTTGTAATATAGAAAACTAAAAATAATACATCTATTAAATATTTAAAATAAGAGAATCAGCATATGGTAACGTAATTGCTTAAAAGATAATTATTCCATTCAAATAGTAATTATTATTATAGGATAATAAATATATCATTTTACATAATAGTATAAATATGAAATATTTTTATTTATAGGTGCTCAATAAAGTATGCACTTATCATATTAACCTTGAGGATTGAATTTTTAAAAGCTAATTTAAACATTTAGTGTACTTAAGCATACGATATTAAATAACAAAGTGATGCTCGAAAATTTTGATAAGAAAACTAAAAATATCAAACACTCTTTGCTAAAAATTTGTTAAAATTACTTTACCGATACTTGGCTTAAGTTCCTTTGGTTTAGATCGATAATATTTGATACGTATTAAAAATATAAAAATTTAAGGTATTTTAATATAATGAGAATTATATCATACTAGATTTTGAATATGTCCGATTTATTAGATTATTTTTATATAATCTATTCTTAAAATTGATATTTTTAGATTTAAAATTTTACACTAGAAAGAAATTTAATTGTTGTAAGTATTCTACTAACATAGTACAATAATAATAATAATATATGTCGATTCAAATTATAGTCAGACACTTAATCATTAATAATAATATTTTATTTTTAATTAAAATAAATAACAATAGCTTCAACAAGGTTATGTTAATGATTATTTGATTTAAATTTAGAAGACTCTTATCTTGTAAAAGAGGATTATCAACTAATTTGCTGAGGTAAACTGGTGATTACTCGAATTATAAATTTTAAGAGTTTTTATTTCTTTATCACATTTAGGTTTTTTCATTGTATAGGAATACTAATTTCGGGTTTCGATATAATAATTTGATACTTTTTAAAATAAGATTTAATCTTATTTGTTATATGTTATATCAAAAAAAGTATCACATATTGAATTATTCGAGAATTACTAACTAATTTTCTAGAGAGATACTCACTCATATTTATGCACATGATAGAGAATTTTTAATATATTATTTAAAAATCTTCGTAAAGTGATTTTAAGATATAAGCATAATGTTAAAAGCCAATGATACTTTTATATAATAAAGAGTATTAGGGTTATATTTTCTTGTTCAGTTTGTCTATTTTTTTTATTATGAAATACGTTATTCTCTTATATGGTAATTTGGCATATACAACAAAGATATAAGTTTCTAGTAAAACAAAGTAAATATTAACGCTAAAACTATTATGCAACAGTTTCAAGTAGCTTTCAATCTTTATATTATCTCATTGACGATAAACAATTCTACAATCTAGATATAAGCTTAAAATTGGCAAATCCATTTTACTACAAATAATTAAGTGTTAGACTATCATGACTACAAACAAACTCCTTGTCATCATAGCAATCTTCCTTCTTTTGATGGCAGTTCAAGTTTCTCTTGCATCTGCTTGCACATCATCTTTCTTTTAGAAGAAAGAACTACAATTTTAGGTTAGTAACCAATTGCCTTTAGAATTTGGAATAACATGCTTGCTACCATAATTATAGTTACGAAACTGAAACTAAGGATAATTGATAGTAAGTTTTATAAGATGAGAACCATGCATGTAATAGTAGGAGTAGAAAATTATCTTTGGCTATTGTCCATATTACTAAATAATTTGTTTCTTTTATTAATTTTAATATATTAATCTAAGTTTTAGTTAGTTTCCTTTATTGTAAAGATTTATATAATTTTTAGTTTAAAAAAATTTTATTAACTTAAGTTACTTATGTTTTTTAGCCACTACTATCAAAGAGGCTCGATTGGTTTTACAAACCATTTGAAGTTAAACCTTTTATATTCTCGCCTGCCCTTAAACCGGTTTACCCTCCTCATCACCCTTCCAATTATTAAGTTGTTTTTTTATATTTATGGAAATAAATTGTAACGCATTATTATATGATCATTACATTGTAACTTATGCTTTGTTATTACTCCATGAATAATAATAAATAAATAACAAAAATTTGAGAAGGGCATAATTTTTAGCTATATAAATTCTACAATATAAGAAGATATGGTGTCTATTGCTAAGTTATGTATCTTATCATATTTTTCTTTAAATATGACATTGTGTATTATCTTATGATATAAATAATTATCTAAATATTAAATATAAAGTGATGAGTTCAAGGTGATGTCAAGGAAGGAAAAGAATCGTTAATGAAAAATAAAAATATTTTAGATATTTACAAAAATATAATGATGCATAATATAAAATTTTATAATACTATAAATTTGCTTCAAAAATATAAACTAATAATTTAATTTCAATATGAAAATTCTGATATTTACATCACTTAACCACTTTGGGAGTAATTTGTAAGCCTATTTTTATTTTAGATTTGTAAAGTGAAAAAATTGATATAAAATAACCTGGTTTAATCAATAGTGCAAGAAATAAAAATGGTGTAACTAAACTCAAGTGCATCTTGTAATATAGAAAACTAAAAATAACATTTCTATTAAATATTTAAAAATAAGAGAATAATCATATGATAATGTAATTGCTCAAAAATAACTATTCCATTCGAATAGTAACTATTATTATAGGATAATAAATATATCATTTTACGTAATAGTACAAATATAAAATATTATTTTTATAGGTGCTCAATAAAGTATGTGCTTATTAGATTAACCTTGAGGACTGATTTTTTTAAAGCAAATTTAAATATTTAGTGTACTTAAGCACATGATATTAAATAACAAAGTGATTCTCGGAAATTTTGATTAGAAAACGAAATACGAAAATATCACATTCTTTGCTAAAAATTTGTTAAAATTACTTTATCGATACTTGGCTTAACTTCTTTTGATTTAGATCAATAATATAGTGATAGTTTGATGTGTATTAAAAATATAAAAGTTCAAGGTATTTTAATATAATGAGAATTCTAAAATTGATATTTTTAGATTCAAAATTTTACATTAAAAAGAAATTTAATTGTTGTAAGTATTCTAGTAATATAGTACAATCATGATAACAATATATGTCAATTCAAATTATAGTTAGATACTTAATCTTTAATTATAATATTTTATTTTTTAATATAAAATAAATAACAATAACTTCAACAAGGTTATGTTAATGATCATTTGATTTAAATTTGGAAGACTCTTATATTGTAAAAGAGGATTATCAACTAATTTACTAAATGAGGTAAATTGGTGATTACTCGAATTATAAATTTTAAGAGTTTGCATTTCTTTATCACATTTAGGTTTTCTCATTGTATATGAATACTAATTTGGGGTTTCAATATAATAATTTGATGTACTTTTAAAAATAACATTTAATCATATTTGTTATATGTTATATCAAAAAGAGTATCATATTGAATTATTCAAGAATTACTAACTAATACTCTAGAGAGATACTCATATTTATGCATGTGACAGAGAATTTTTAATGTATTATTTAAATTAATAACAAAGCATAGGATATAATGTAATGATAATATAATAATGCATTACAATTTATTTTCAAAATTATAAAAAACTAACTTAATAATTAGAATGGTGATGAGGAGGGTAAAACGGTTTAAGGGCAGGCGAGAATATAAAAGGTTTAACTTCAAATTGTTCGTTGCTAGCACCAACCAGTGCCTCTTTGATTGTTGTGGCTAAAAAAATAAGTAACTCAAGTTAATGAAATATTTTTAAACTAAAAGAAAAATCATATAAATCTTTACAATAAAAGAAACTAACTAAAACATAGATTAATATATTAAAATTAATAAAAGAAAAAAATTATTTAGTAACATGAAAAATAGCCAAAAATAATTTTCTACTCCTACTATTACATGCATGGTTCTCATCTTATAAAACTTACTATCACTTATCCTTAGTTTCAGTTTCATAACTATAATTAAGGTAGCAAGCATGTTATTCCAAATTCTAAAGGCAATTGAAGAAAAATTTTTGCTAACATAAAATTTTAGTCAATTCTTCTAGAGTAAAAGATGATGTGGGAGCAATCTCTTCAAATGCTAGAATAGAAACTTGAACTTTCATCAAAAGAAGGAAGATTGCCAGGCTGACGAGGAGTTGCTTTGTAGTCATGAGAGGCTAACACTTAATTATTTATAGTAAAATAGATTTTCTAATTTTAAACTTATATCTATATTATAGAATTATTTATCGTAAATGAGACAATATAAAGATTGAAAGCTAATTGAAACTATTACATAATGGTTTTAGCTATAATATTTTATATACTATTGACATACTTTAAAATATTTCACATACCATTCATATGCTCCGAGTTGTTTCATACGATATTGTTATGTTCCAAGATATTTCACGCTAATGATATGATTCAATTATTTTTCCTCTATTATTATGAACAAAGTGTGTTTCGAATGAAATGATTTGTGATTCTATACCTAACGAGATGCTATTTGCAAATTCTTGTATACTTGCCTTGTAATTTGATACCAATTTCATTTAAAACCATCCACTCTTGTCTTAGATATGTTAGTTGCTTGCTACGATTTATAATTCACCCTGTTGCTATATAATTTTTTTAGGTTAGCTTGTTCCTTATTGAAACATTTGAATTCAGTTGAGGAAATGAAGAACTATTAAAATTTTGGGCAAGTCTTATAGGTTGATAAGTTGAGGATGTTGTATAAGTATATTTTGCATATAATGAAATATTATCGATAAATTTGAATTGATGCATCTTGTAAAAGTTTAAAAGATCTCTCATGTTTCGAATTTTGTAATGTTAAGTTTAGTTTTATAATGATATACACTTATTTGTATATTCTCTTACTTATGGATTTATAAGTGTGGTTAATGTTTTTGTTAAGTTGGCTTTGGGTTTTATGGATTATCGAGTGATGTGGTATATGATTGTAAACTACACAAGTTTTATGAGTTATGAATAATATTTGAATGATTTTTTAGTATCATCAAATGTTAGTTTAGATCCTAGATTTGGATTATGGATGAATTATAATATTCTTGATTTTAGATAGATTCACGCCTCTTGAATGCGATAATTTAGAGGGTGTGACATAAGTCTACCAAAAAAAGAATAGAAAAATAAAAGTGAGCTTAAAAAAGATGCAAGCTATGAGTCTCAAAAGTCAAGATACTTCAAAAATGTGTCTACATTTGAAAAAGAAGACTTCAAACTAAAAGAAGAAAAAAGTATTCAAAGCAACATGAGATAAATGAAGTGAGTTAAAAGTGGAAGAACTAATCAATTAAGGAGAAGTGACAAATTGTGCCTTAATGGATTCTGATAATAAGATAATAAATTCTCCCAAAACTTTCTTATCATGTGAAGAATTACTTGATACATTTATGATTTATATTTATGAACTTAAAATGATTGGTAAGAAATATAATTCACTAAAAAAGGATCATGCATTATTTACTAATAAATTTGACATGTTAAAAATTATGCATGACAAATATATATCAACATCTTATACTCTTTTCTCTAAATATGAAGATTTAAAATAATCTATTCTTGAACTTAAAAAAGAGTTATTTCAAAAGTCACATGCTTTAAAAAATATAAAAAAAAACCTAATTACCATGAATGAGAAACTAGAACATTACTTACAAGAATCAGTTGATAGTAATAATACAATAAAATCTTTTAAAAAGGAAAACATATTTGTATGATATATATTAAAAAATTAAAATTAAAAATAAGTCACGTGATTCTTACTAAACAAGATTATATATTTAGAAAAGAAGGCATTGATTTCGCAAGTAGTAGCATATATCAAAAACTAACTAAATTTGTAAAAGTACCCACACTACATATTCCTCCTAAAGTTAAGTATAATTTTTATAGAAAGCTTGATCATTATGCTTACACATGCTCTCTTAAAAAATATAGTCATCTTAAATTATTTATGTTCCTAAAAAAATAAATAATTTGATGTCAAAAGGCAAGAAAGATAGATTTAATAAGATAGAGGATATGCTACCTTCAGAGACAATGATAAAAAAAAATATTGGCATTAAAAATATTGGTACAAATCGAATCTTTTAATTAAAGATATTTTTTGGTAGATAATTTGAAACACAATTTCATAAGCATTAGCCAACTTTGTGATAAGAGATATAATATTAAATTTTGAATCTCATGCTTGTATCATAGAAATATCATATAAGAATATATCTCTAATAGCTTTAAGAAGTGAAAATGTTTATACTATTGATCTTAATGATTTTTATGTTGTAAATTCTTTTTTTTTGAATGATGATGTATAGCTTTGGCATAAAAGGCTAGCGCATGATAGTTTGAAATTAATTTCATAAACTAGAACTAAAGAACTTATAAGAGGAATGTCTAAAATTTAATTTATTAAATATAAAATTTGTGATGCATGCCCACTAGAAAAATATATAAGGAATAGCCTCAAACCCAAAAATCAAGTACCTCTAGATCATTACAACTAATTTACATAGATTTATTTGGACCTATTGATATCATAAATCTAGGAGATACAAATATGCTTTTATGATTCTTGATGATTTTAATAGATATACTTAGACATACTTCTTAGCACATAAAAATAATTGTTTTGAATATTTTACTAAATTTTTATAAATAAATTTAAAATAAAAAATATTTTATGATTTTTTATTCTGATTATGGTGGTGAATTTAAAAGTTATAATTTTTAAGAATGCTATGATTTGAATGGCCATGACTAGAATTTCCTACTCCAAGAAATCCACAATAAAAATAGAGTTATTGAGAGAAAAAAATAATAAGAGATGACAAAGATCATGCTTAATAAACATAGCTTATCCAAATACTTTCGGATCAAAGTCGTTAACACGACATGTTATATCATGAACAAGATTCTTATAATACTTCATCTATCTAAAATTCCTTAAGAATTATGGAACAATAAAAGACCCAACATATCGTATTATAAAGTTTTTTGTTGCAAAAATTTTATTTTAAATGACAATGATGCCTTAGGAAAATTTGATGTAAAATCTGATAAAAATATTTTTCTTGAATATTCCTCAATCTCTAAAGCCTATCGAGTTTTTAGTAAGAGATCCTTATTCACTAAAGAATCTATTCATATTATTTGTTATGAATCTCTCATAATTAAGAAAAATAATTTTGATAATAATTTTAAATTTGATAAATTGAAATTGAATTATAATTATTCTCCCTAAGTAACTTGGGTATATCTATTTCTAAAATAATCTTACATAAGGAATGGAAGTTGCACATCATAGAAAGCTAACTATTATAGATACATCAAAAGAAATTTAAACTCTTTCCTCGTTAAAAAAATATTTATGAAAATACTACTTTTATCTCAAATTGAGCTTAAATACATTGATTATGTTCTAAAAGATGTCTCGTGGGCCTCAAGAATGCATGAAGAATTAAATTAATTTGAAAATATTAATGTTTGGAAGCTTGTTCTTATGCCCAGTGATCATCTTCTAATTAAAACAAAATGGGTCTATAGGAATAGCAAGATGAACAAGATGTCATGGTTCAAAATAAAGTTAGATTAATGACCAAATATTTCAACCAAGAAGAAGGTATAGACTATAAAGAAGCATTCACTCTTGTAGCTAGACTTAAAGCATAAGGATATCCTTGCTTATGCATGTTTTAAATGTGTTTTTCTTAATGATTTTATTTTTGAATAAGTTATATTGAGCAACCACCTAGATTTGAAAATAATTTTTTTTCAAACCATGTTTATAAATTATCTAAGACTCTTTATGGGTTGAAGCAAGCTCCAAGAGCTTGGTATGAGAAGCTTAGCTCCATTCTTATTCAAAATATTTTTTTAAAACATAAGCTTGACACGATATTATTTATTATATATTAATAATATTTTTTATTATTTAAATTTATAATGATGATATTATTTTTTATTCTCTAATGAATATTTATATGAATCATTCGTTAAGAGTATAATTCAAGAGTCTGAAATGAGTTTAATAGGTGAATCGGTATTCTTCCTATGATTATAAATTAAGCAACTAAAAGATTTGGTTTTTATTAGTCAAACTAAGCATAATCTTAATCTATTAAAACGACTTTAGATAGGCAATACTAAGACTATCAATACACCAATGAGCATTTTTACTAGATTAGATATGTATAATGAAGGAGAAATTTTGGATCAAAAATCATACAAGGCATGATAGGTATTTTATTATACCTTACTGCAACTAGTCTTAATATAATATTTAATGTTGAGTTTTATACAAAATTTCAGTCTAATCTCAAACAATCTCCCTTTAAAGTAATAAAGAAAAGTTTAGTTACTTCAAATTAACATAATCTCTAGGAATATGGTATCATATATCTAATAACTTTGATTTAGTTGCTCATGCTAATACTAACTTTGTAATATATAAAATAGATAGAAAAAGAATCTTTAGAACTTATTGATTCCTAGGTCATGCAATTGCTTCTGAATCATCCAAAACTCTATCGGACTATCTACCACTAAAGTTGAATATGATGTGGCAGATGCATCCTGTCTGCAGGTAATTTAGATAGAGAACATTTTAGAAGATTATAAACTTTATCTAAAAAATATTCCTATAAAATATGATAACACTAGTGTAATTTATTTGACAAAGAATCATATTCAATACTCTAGTACTAAACACATTGATACTAGACATCATTTTATTAGGAATCATGTTAGCAATCATAATATATCTTTAGATTTCATTAATATAAAATATTAGTTAGTAGATATTTTACTAAACCATGAGGAATAATTCAGTTTTACTAAAAAAAGAATAATCATGTTGTATCTTTAAATGTATGATTAAGGACCTTTTGTTATTTATTCTCGTATGATCCTTTCTTTTTGCTAACTACTAAAGGAAAAATTTTTCCAAATGAATCATATCTTTCATTTGATTTCTTGGTATTCATGACTTTAGATTTATTTATGACTTTAATATTCATGACTTGTATACTCTATTCCTTTTGTTGATAATAAAAGGAGAACATAAGTAACTTATCTTTTGTTGTTGATGACCAAGAGGGGAGGAGTGATTCAATGTCCAGTTTATGTATTGAATAAGGAGACTTATGATGATTTTATAACTTTCCAGTAGTAATGACACATGCCTATTTTTGGTTAATTATTTTTTAATATTTAAAACTTGATTGAATATTTAGGTTTGTAATGATAATATTAACAAGAACGAATTTGTCTCAACTTGAATTAAAAACTATCATATTTTTAAATAAAGACTTATCCAAAAGACTTGTCTTTTCATTATACAACCACTAAAACATAAAAAAAATTAAATCAAATATTTCCCTTATAAAACTTAAACTGCTTTTAAACATAAAAACAATTAATGAACAAAATGAAATAACAAAGTGGCTACTGGATGTTTATACTATGTGGTTAATAAGTATTTTATAAATTTTGAACTTCACTTAACGTAAATAACTTTCAACAGAAGGAAACTGAGTGAGTTAAATCTTAAACTAAGTTCTTTTGATCCATTTATACTAATACACATAATAAAGATGATTAGTTGTGCGATTGTACATTAATGGTTATACGTGAATTTTGTCAATTCCCTAGCCATGGCCATATGAGAGCCCATTTGAGAGATTTTGTCAATTTCAGGTTAAAACTCTTCGTTATCTATTACACGAGCAGTGAATATTCACCATAGGGATAGGGGTTGAAATTGAACTTTATTAATGCACTCATAGATTTTTTTTTATTTTTTATTTTTTATTTTTTAATATGCTCTTTGACTGATCAATTAGTTTATTATTACCACATTGAACATCTTTCAAGCGATATCGTATCACAAAAGTTACCCATTATAGGCTAACCTATCTCCCTTAATAATACTAAGCAATAGTCTTTTTATTTATGCTTTTATTAAGGCTATCATGAAAAATTATATAGTCATGTTTTTTTTAATGTTTGGCATCCATAATAGAAATAAACATGTAATCATGAATCATGCATTTAATTAATTAACAAATATACTAAAATGACAATAATAGACATGTCAAAAAAGTGTAAACAAATTCATATATACAAATAACATATGTAACGCCACAAATTTCCAATAAAATTATAACATGAAGGAATTAATCATTTATTCATGATATTGATTATATAATTTTTATAAATATCATAAAGATATTAAATAATATAAATATTATTATTAACATCAATTGAAGCTCTCACAATTCTAGGAAAATTTAAATTGAATATTGTAGTTTTAGTATTTTTATAATTTTACATATGCATCATATTTTATTATAACTATTTATGTATATAATATTTTCTTATAAAAAAAGTTGTATATTCATATATCACCACAACCCCACATTTCAAGTTTATTGTAAGAAAAAATCTAATATCAATATCATGCATCATAAATAATAATTAAGTGATTAAAATATTATAACCAATAGATGAGTTGATAATATTATTAGGTCTTAAATTTTGATGGTAAAATCAATTAATAAATTTGATAAACTAATCTTATGCTAGGTAATGCATGAAATATTTTGACCATGGACTAGGACCACTGAGGGGCAAATGTTAAGTTTGAGAGTTGGGCGTTGTGCCGAAAGATTATCACATAAAATTAGATATCATGCTAGAGGTTCAAACATCGTACTAAATGATCGGATAGCATAATGAAAGATTGAATGTCATAGTAAAGTTAACATATTAAAGGATTAAGAGACATGTCAAAGAATGATAATATGTCAGAGGTTCAAATGAAGTGTTCAAGATCAAATGATATATCAAAAAGTGAATAACATGTCGAATATTAAAGATATTTTGGGCTGAAATTTGGCTTTAATTAGGTTATATTTGTGCTATATTGTATTAAGGTTGAAGTGGTCAAATTTGGGTAGAATTCAAGCTCGATTTTGGCCCTTACTAGGCCAAATTTGTGTATGAATAGTGATAGCACCTAGAGTAGGCAATGATATCACCTAATGCTAGTATGGTATTTCCCTAGGATAATAGTATCACCCATTCTCAATGGTGGTACCGATGGTTTAGGCAATGCCATTTTAGAGTATTGGCAATAGTATTGTTAGCACCCTTATATTTTTTTATGATTTGTAATATAGTTTAGGACTCTTTTGCGGTTATAAATACCTCACTTCATGTATGACTGAGAAACAATAATTCATGAGCTTTCAAGTATTGAAATCCCCTTTAGAGCTTTACTTGAGTTTCACCTTCTTAAGTTTCTTGTTAAGTTACCTAGTTTCGAAGGTGCGAGATTCTTGAGAGTAATCAATTGTAAATATTTTCTCGTGAGCCTTAAAAAGTAAAATACTATAAAGAGTTAATGATATTCGATCGTTAGAGGTAAGATCGATAGTGAAAACCGATAGCATCAAGAAAAGAGGAATCATGAGTGATTATAGATTAAGATAACCAAGCCACTATAAATTAATTTGCTTTTCTATCTTTACTTACCTATCTATTTGTGTATATTTCTTAATTGATTTAGCTTTTGATACTTGTTTCTTTTCTTAATCAAACTTTTAGATTTTTTAAAGTTTAGAATTAATATTAGAGCAAGGTTCTTTTATTTAACATCGAAGAGATTGTTGAAAAACTTTAAGGAGCATTGTTAGGATCTTAATGACACTAAGATAGGGGGGTGAATTAGTGCTATCACAAAAAGATTCGTATTTGAAAAAGGTTCATATATGAATCAGAAATGTGTTTAACCAAAATTGCAAGTAAGGATAGTAAGTAAAATAAGTTAGTAAGCAATAATATGTCAAAACAAGAAAGGAAATACAAACTGATTTATAGTGATTCGGCCATCTCGACCTATGTCTACTCCCGATTACTCTTCACTTGAGGCCACTGACTTTCACTACCAATCTTCTTTCCAATGGGTGAAGATCAACTACCCTTGTTATGATCTCTCTCCATTTTTAATGAGTGAAGATCAACTACCCTTGCTATAATTCTTCTCATTTTACCAAGCTCAGGAGAGAATCTTTATACAAACTCTTTTACACAAGACCTCACACCTTAAAATAATTGCTTAATTTAATGAGGAAGAGACTCAAATACTTTCAAGAGTTTATAATACTTTTAATCTCAAAAATTATTTCTTATTCACACTTGCATCAAGCAAGCATGATTGGGTATTTATAGACCCCCACAGAATTGAAACTAAAATTTTAAATCCTCGAGTTTTCGGGATACTAGTAGTACCACCGTTGGTGTCGAACAGTACTACCATCAAATAGAGCCTGGGAATCTGGGCTCTATTGATACTACGCTGTTATTGGTGGTACCATGGTCGGAATACTTGAAAAAATATAAACAGTACCTTTCGACTATTTAGGTGGTACCATCGCCCGGGCTTGGTGGTACCACTGCCTAGGCCAATTTCAGGTCATTGAATTTACCTTCCATAGGCACAATTCAGTCCTGGTTCAATCCTAATAGGCTCTTAAGTAAGTTGGCATGATTTTAACCCAATACTTGCTTAATTTGACTCTAAACGATCACGATCAAGACTTAACCATTTTAATTACAATCACGAAGCTTTTAGCATATTGTCCAGTATTCCGGCATATCATCTGATCACCTGACACTTCATTCGAACTTCCGAAGCATCATCCTTTCCTTCTAACTCGATGCTTGAATTTATAGTATGAAATCTATCTTATGGCACGTCAATCAATCCTCCAGTCTGATGTCCAATCTTTGACATGACACTTTTTGACCAATGTTTACTTTGGCAATTTGCCCTCTGATGGTTCGAGTCCATGATCAAAGTTTTTCCTGCATTACTTATCTTGAAAGTATATTAGTCTATAATATCATCAATTAATTTCATCATCAAAATCTGGGATTCAATAAGCATCACATCCATAGTGGAAGAATAAAAATAAAATTAGTTTTCCAAAATTAGAATATCAGATCTTTGAGTGATGATTGAGAGTGAAAACTCAAAAAACCTAAAATGACATAAGTGTGTGTGAGATGTTCTCACCTAGGGGAGATCGTGTACCCCCGAAATTGTAGATCTAAGAACATAAAAGAAGGAGATCTCATGCTCTCCTCTCCAATGGTGATCCACACAGTGGATGAAGCAGTGAAGCACCTCCTTTTGCAGCACATCCTTTTCCTTGCTTTTGCGCACAACAATGTAGCATTAATACTATAAGAAGTCGACCCTTCTTTATTTCCTCACGTACCAAATAGGGATGATGGCAAGGGAAAAAAAGGAGGGATGAGAATAGGAGGTAGGCGGCTAAAGGAGTCCAATCTATAACCCTTCGGGCCCTCTCCTATTTATAGAGACCACTCTTAACATAACCCCAATGGATCCTACCTTATTGTCTATCCAATTGCCCCAACATAATGGATATTTGATCTTCATCCAACTATCCAAAGCTTAATGAAAATTTGATCTCTATCCATATATTCACTCTAACCTATTATTGGGTTTCACCCAATAAATCCAATAAAATATGGGCTTATTGTATATCTTATATTCAATCCTCTATTTATCGTGTCATCCACCATATGTGTGCGACTCTCTGGGCCCAATATCGAGCTATCCATGAGTTATACTTTTTAGAACTCATTTTGACATAGTTAATTATCATCTTATAATAATTCACTCATAATTTATCGACTATAGATATTAGGCCATATGTCATAGTCCCCAAATGGTACAAAGGGATCTAATCTATTAGATTTATTTGCCTTCAATCACTATGTATCTATAGTCCCTCATCCATTTATTATCCCAAAGACCATATATCATGCTTAGTACTATCAGACCCACATATAATATATTTGAGTCTTACTCTAATCAGATTCTTTTGGAGAACTCTCTCAATCCAAATTAGTGATTATAAAAAATTTACATTGATTTAAATATTCACTTAATAAAAATCATATCGAAAATACATTTAAGCGTAGAGATGTTTGTAGTAGTGCAAGCAAAGATAGTAGTTAGTTAAATAACAAAGCAATGAATATAAAGAGCAAAGAAGAGGAAGCAAACCGATTTTATAGTGGTTCGGTCTCAAGACCTACATCCACTCCTAATTCCTCCTCCGTTGAGGTCACTAGCTTCCACTATTTATCTTCCTTTAATAGATGAAGATCAACTACTCTCTTACAACTTTATTCTCTTTTTACAGGCTTAGGAGATAACCTTTACAAGTCTCTAAGCTCTTTGTTAAACAAAAACTACACAAAGGAAAATGAGGAGAAGCTCTCAATTACAACAACATTTTTATAAGATTTTTGCTCTTAATTGCTTGCATACTCCAGCAAAAATGAGTTGGGTATTTATAGGCCCCAAATGGCTTCAAAAGTGGATCCAAAAATTAAATTTTAAGTATTCCCGAGGTGCTAGTCTCGAAGACTGTGAGCTGGGCAGTTCAACCACCTAGCACAAGCTGGGAGATTGTGTCAAGATGGTTTAGCTACCTGACATAGTCTGGGAGACTTGTCTCTGGGCAGGTCAACCACTTGACACGTCTTTGAACACTATGTCGTCTTGGAAATCATGTCTTTGAAAATCGTGTCTTACCTGACATTGGGCTATTGAAATGACTTTTATAATAAGTCCAAATCAGTCATAATTAAGGCCTAATGGCCTATTAATTGAGTTAGTAAAACTAATTCTCATTATGATGCTAACTATGACTCTCAACACACAATCATCATTGTCCAATCATCTCTCAGTGAAATCCCAGCATCCTTTTCGATGAACCCCGATGAGCTCTCAATTTCCTTCAGTGAACTCCCAATGAACTTCTAGCATTCTTCCGACGAGCTCCGACAACAACTCCCGATGAACTTCCCAACAAACTTGGTGAGTTCTCGGTGAGCTCCCGACAATATCGTCTGAACCTCGGCCGACCTCCAGTAAACTCTCAGTGAGTTCCTATTGCGTCATTTGAATCTTTACCCAATACTCGAACTTGACTCCGACCCAACATCTGATTGTATTACCCTTTACTGTCATAGTTAATCCTGCATTACTTTCTTTAACACATAAGTTAGATCATAAAACTCATCAATTGATTTCATCATTAAAATCTGAGATTTAATAAACTCCCCCTTTTTTATGTTGACAACTAATTAATGACGGGAGTTAACTATAACTCCCCCTATATATATGTCATAGGATAAATACAACAACTTGAATTCAAAAGAACCCATCACTTTGAATTCAAGTATAGTATTTTCATAATTTAACCTACTATATATAATAAAATTTTCAAAGTATTCTTTTTCTTGGTATCACATGATAAATAACTTCAATTGATATGTTTCGCATAATAAACATTTTAAACATTCATTTTATGTCATTGATCATGATACCATATATGATAAAAGTTTTAAAATAATCATCTTCTTCGTATCACATGAATATTTCAAAGATTTCACATTTCTCTTACATTATCAATTATGTCATTTCTCCCCCTTTGTTATCAATAAAAAGGAGAAATATTCACCACATATTTGAATACTAAGTATGCAATACATATGTCAACACATTTGTCATAAATATTCATTACATAAAGAAAAAAATATAGTCCATTTCTTCCCCTTAGTAAAATAAGAATAAAAAATAAAATAAAATTTAATCCATTTCGTATCAAATTGATTTCTTCTTCTTTGTAAATAAAATAGAAGAAGAAGAAGCGGAGGGGGGTGTCAAATATCTAAAAATCGAGTATCCCAAAATAAAATAAATTATTAAGAGGGGGGATACATATTCATGAATCCTAGAACTATTTTGAAAGAGATTTCAAAAAGTCAAGAAAAATCTTAGAAAAATACAAGAGCTACTCATTGTATTTAAAATATCATCTCATATAAATATAAGTTCAAGATATCCGAAAAGCAACATAACAACAAATCATGCATTTGGAAAATTTAAAATCATCTAATGTAGATTTTAATAAAAAGATCAATTTGTAAAAATCAAGGAATCCAAAAAATATGATAGCAAATCAGGCTCAATTTGCAAATCATGCATTTACCATGTATTTAAAAATTTTAAAATTCTTAATTTTCTTCTAAGCAAATTATTCCTCATTTAATAATTTTTTTGTAAGATAGCAATCTTATCATATCTAATTTAATTATTTCTCATTAAATGTTGAAAGATTTATTATATTCAAAACTCTTCGTTGTTGCAAGATAGCAATTTTATCTCCCCATTGGTCATTATATAAAAAAAGAAAAGAATATTAATGATAAAATTAATTTTTAAGTCATTGACAAATATATATAAAGGAGTTATATGATGAAAATCATATCATTAAGGATATAATATGAAAGATCAATTTACAAGTACCAAAAGATATTATTTATTTTAATAAATATCTTTTTTTCAATAATGAAAATGAGTCCTAGGAGAGTAAATAATCTTGACTCGTTCAATATAAATCTTAATATATATAATTCATTCAAATAATTTTTCTTAATAAAAAGAAAATGATCTTAATTAAAAATCTCAAATTATAATTGTTAAGATCATAAATCTCTTTTTTATTAAAAAGAAGATATCATAGAGATTAAAAATAATTTTCATAAAGGATAAGTCAAGTGAAGAAGTCAACAAAAAGTAAAAAAAAATCTCATTCAATTTTCAATTCAACATAAATTTAAGAAATATTAATTTGGTGATATACCATACATAATAAAAGGAAGTCATAAATAAATCATATTATGAAAGATATTAATATTAAATCATGAATACCAAAAGAGATTATTTAATTTGATAAATTTTCTTTTAGGTCAAAAAGAAATTTTATGAGAACAAATAATAAGAAGGATCTTATTTCATATAGATTTTTTTTAATAAACAAAAATGTCCTAGTGAATGATCTTGATTTATATAAAGTTCTTAAATTATGATTTTCAAGATATTAATATCATGATAAGACCTTTTTTATAGTATGTTGCATAGGAGAAAAGATAAAAAATATTGATTTATATATAGAAAATTTCAAGTTATCAAGATCATAGTTCTTAATGAAAATCTCAAGTTATAATATCATAAATCTCCTCTTTCATAAAAAGATTATAGAAGTAAAAAAAATTAATTGCCATAAAAAATGCCTCAAGTCAAAAAATATGGGAAAGTTCATGATTTGGTTGGAAAAAAAAATCTCATTCAAATTTTAATTATCAAAATCATTTTTGTAGTTTAAGAGATTCAATAATAATCGTAACACTTTATCTCTTACTGAAAACTTGATTGAGAAATTTTCAAAAAAAACTTTTCCTCTATTTAGTTATTTCAATTCATGTGATTTGTTTCATACAAAAATTCCTAGTTTCATCTAAAACAGAAATCATTAAGATCATTACAATAAGATATTTTCTAATAAGTAAAATATTTTTATCTTTTTAAAACTGAAAATCAAGTATCATTTCCAAAAAAAATCATAAAACATTTTTCAAACAACATCTTCGATTTATTTTAATTCTAATAATTTTTCTTTCTTAAGTGAGTTTAACTCTTTAGACTTAGTGAAATAAGTTATAATACAATTTTTCTTCTCATTTCAAAAGTATTTTTAATTTTTTAAAAATATTAGAAAATGAAGTATGTTTTCTCTCTTTTTTTATTTTATTTTAAACTTAAATTCAAGAATAATCTAACATTCAAAAGCAAACAACTTATTTCAACATTCAACCATCATAACATTAAAATCAATCATCATTCAACCTTTACAAGTTAATCATTCAACATTAGCATTTACATTTAAATCAACCAATATAATATCATCAAAATCTCTTTTTCAAAAAACTTCAATGTAGATAATTTTTCATTAATAATAACTAAGGTTCTTTAGTTCTAGTTTATTTTTATACTAGCATCACTGAAAAACAATCAAGATTAATTGTATAACAATGAACCATCAAAAGATTCATTGTGAATAATTTTAATTCCAATAATTTTTCTTATTATTGTTGTTTAGGCTAGTGAGCTTGAAATTTGATCTTCTTCCAACCATCCCAAGCTTAATGGAAATTTGATCTCTATCCAAATATCTACTCTAACCTATTATTGAGTTTCACCCAATAGATCCAATAAAACAACGGCTTATTATATATCTCATATCCAATCCTCTATTCATCGCATCATCCACCATATGTGTGTGACCCTTTGGGCCCAATATCAAGCTAGTCGTGAGTTATTTTTTTTAGAACTTATTTTGACTTAGTTAATTATCATCTCATAATAATTCACTTACAACTAATCGACTATAGATATATTAGGCCCTATGCCTAGTCTCCAAATAGTACAAAGGGATCTAATCTATTAGATTATTTGCCCTCAATCACTATATATCTACAATCTCTTATCTATTTATTACCCCAAAGACTATATATCAGGCTTGGTACTGTCAAGCCCAAACAGAATCTATCTGAATCTTACTCTAATTATATTCTTTTAAAGAACTCCTTTCTCAATATAAATGACTCTGGTAAGAGATTTGTCTGGGCAAGAATACATGTGATATTCCTCTCATGATGCTAAGAGTAGATGATTCTATATTAACACCCAATTGCCTTCGTAAGGTTAGTTGTCATTCCTAGTAACCAATTGTACAAAATATGAAACTTTCAAACCATAAGGTCGGTATAAAAAAAATGAAGTACTCAAATAAGTTATCATTGATATCTTAAGTCAAAGGACTATATGCATAACTTGTTAGGATTAAAGCGACACTAAGAGGGAGGGGTAAATTAGTACTTATAAAAAATTTACATCGATTTAAATATTCACTCAATAAAAACTATATCATAAATGAGTTTAATCATAGAGATGTTTGTAATAGTGCAAGCAAAGATAGTAGATAGTTAAATAACAAAGCAATGAAGATAAAGAGCAAAGAAGATGAAGCAAATCGATTTTATAGTGGTTCGATCTTATGACCTACGTCCACTCCCGAATCCTCCTCTGTTGAGTTTACCGACTTTCACTATTGATCTTTCCTCAATGGGTGAAGATCAACTACCCTCTTACAACTCTATTCTCCTTTTACAGGTTTCAGAGATAACCTTTATAAGTCTCTAAGCTCTCCCTTAAATATAAACTACATAAAGCGAAATGAGGAGAAGCTCTCAATTACAATAGTGTTTTCATAAGGTTTTTACTCTTAGTTGCTTACATACTCCAACAAGAATAGGTGAGGTATTTATAGGCCCCAAATGACTTCAAAAGTAGAGCTAAAAATCAAATTTTAAGTGTTCCCGAGGTATTAGTCTCAAAGACTGTGTTATGGACAATTCAGCTGCCTGACACAGGCTGGAAGACTGTGTTTGGGTGGTTCACCCACCTTCCATAGTTTGGAAGACTATGTCTAGGCGGGTCAACCTCTTGACACGTCTTTGAACACTGTGTCATCTTGGAGACCATATCTTCGAAGACCATGTCTTATCTAACCTTGGGCTACTTAAATGACTTTTATAATATGTCCAAATCAATCATAATTAAGGCCTAATAGCCTCTTAATTGAGTTAGTAAAAATTAACTATGACTCTCAACACATAATCTTCATTGTCCGATCGTCTCTCAATGAACTCCCAACATCCTTCCGATGAATCCCCGACGAGCTCTCAATTTCCTTTTGTGAACTCCCAACAAACTTCTAGCATTCTTCCGATGAACTCCTGACGACCTCCCAACAACTTGTCGGTGAACTCCCGATAAACTTCCCGACAAACTTCTAGTGAGTTCTCGGTAAGCTCCTAACAACATTGTCTAAACATCGATTGACCTCCGGCGAACTCTCGATGAGCTCCCATTGTATCATCTGAATCTCGGCTCTATGTTCGAACTTGTCTCAGGCCCAACATCTGATTGTATTACCCTTTACTATCGCAGTTAATCTTGCACCACTTTCTTAAACAAACAAGTTAGATCACAAAATCCATAAATTGATTTCATCATCAAAATCTGAGCTTTAACATATATGGGACTATGGAATCGCTATTAAGCACATGCATTATATTCCTAGTATCTCCACACAAGTAGCTATGAGACCAGCTGCCTCTATTATGTGGATGCGTATATAATACATCGGTATTTTTGATTATCTCAACGTCCCTCTCGAGTAACATATGACTAATAATATTTAGGGTACGTGTTTAAGGGTGAATTAGTTTCATTATCATGATTTAATTCCTATCAAACAGATTCAAAGACATCATAATATTTTTATCATCCAATATAAAGTGAGAAAATATAATAATAATAATAATAAAGATTGTGCAATATGTCATATGTGTCATCACTCATGTGATTAGCTTATAGGCACTTGTAACTAGTAGAGATAATTAATGATGTTTTTAAGCAATCTAGAAAGAGACTCTGTTAAACATCCTCCCATGCTCAATGGGATGGATTATTAGAAAACATGAATAGAAATTTTTTTCTATGTATTATAATTTTTATAATATTATTGAATTTGATTTTTAAAAATCTATAAATCCAATAGATAAATTGATTTATTCGAAAAATGAATGTTTTGCTTAAATGCTAAAACCATGAATACTTTGCATTGTGTATTAAGTCCAAATAGATTTGATAAGATTTATATATATGAAACCACTTTTGATATTTGGTACAATTTAGAAATTATTAATGAAGGCATAAATTTATATGAGTTTAATTTTGGGTCTTTTAGTATGATGCCAAAAGAACTGGTTGATGATGTTGTTTACCTGACTTTTGGATATTGTAAATGGATTAGAATCTCTAAGCAAATTTTATTCTAATCATGATCTATCAAGAAATTTACTAAGGTCACTTCTAAAAAACTTGGATACAAGGGTAATCATAATTCAAGAAGAACATGACATAAGTGATCTTATGCTTAAGAGCTTATAAGGTTAAAAATGACCCATGAGATGATGTTATAAGTATATGAAAAAGAAGAAAAAAATTTGTTAGAAGAATGCTTAAAATAAGAAAGCCCTAGTGGGTCAGAGGTGAAAGAGTAAACGATTGAAGAAGAAGTATCAAACTATACCGTTATGACTTTTAACAATAAGATAACAAATTCTTTAGAAACCTTTTTATCACAAGAAGAAATAATTGAAGCATTTCATAATTTATATGATTAACTTAAAAAATAAAAAATATAATTTATTAAAAAAATTATATTTTACTTATTAATGAGTTTGATATACTAAAAAATGCTCATGATAAATGCAACTTCAAATTTGTTATTCCTTACACTAAATTTGAAAACTTAAGAATCATGTTATCTTGAACTTGTAAAGAAAAATAACCTCATAAAGCAATCTCTAGTTAAATTTGATATTAGAAATCAGTCACTTAATATAATTTTCACTAAAAAAATGTTGTATATTTAGAAAAATATATATTAATTTCACATATAGTAGCATTCATCATAAGCCAGCTAAATTTTTATATGTTCATACATCTCCTATAATTAAATATAATTTTTATGAAAAATTTAATCACTTTTCTTATTCTTATTATCTTAAGAAATATATTATAAAATATGTTTGCTTTCCAAATGAACCATTTTAAATAAAGAGGCTAAAGACAAGAAAGGTAATTTTAACCTTAAAACACCTAAAATTAAATGGGTATCAAAATCAATATTTTCTTCCTTATAGGTATGTTCTCCAAAATAAAGCTAAGAGCACAAAAGAATACTTGAAAATGAATGCTCAAGACATATAATCAGAACTCCTACATATGATTTAAAGTTTCTTAGTCAAGATTAAGGAGATAAAGACAACCAAGGAAAAAATATTTGTACAAGAAACACATCCAACATTATTATATGATCTAGAATACTTGGTACAAGTTCACTAAAAGCAATTGATAGTATATCATTAAGCTTGTTAGTTCATCATACATAGCTTGGCAAAAACAACATAAATAATTAAATTAGGACATAAACACATCTTTTAGATGATATATTTGATCCACTTCTTGTTACATAAACATGAGAGCATAAAATGTCTTATCAAGTTTTATAATCCAGTAAAATATATAGATTTTTAAATTTCATTATGGGGATAAATCGATAGTATTACTCTTGGTTTTCTTTGCAATGAAACATGGATTTACTAGCACTTCTTCTCTCTAAGAATCCCCAAACATATATATCTTAAAATGTTCATATGCAAATATTTTGTGTTTAATATCATTTGGGATTATTTTATCTATGCTCTATCTTAAGAAACTCATGGTTGTAAAAGAGATGATTCATGTCTTTGGTGTATCTATTTTCCATTACATAAGAAGCATTCTGATGATGAAATAAGTGAAGATTATAACATGATAAAGTTGTCACTCAATGCATATGATTTAAAGGGAGACTAATGTTTCACATATTATGGTGATTATTTTATACATTGTTTCTTATTTTTCTTTTTTATAATGATAGATTGGAGGAGTATCTTGGTGATCTAAATGTGAATAACCTACTCCTTCATGTCTTACTTGATTTTTCTTGATATCTTACTTAGGTTGAATATTTTGATTTCATTGATATCTTACTGACAATTGTTGAGACTTTTGGTCTACTTCATGAGTATTTACAAAGTCAATATCATACTTGGAAAATCATGGACAAGCTAAGTCAATATTATATTTGGAAAATCATGGAAATAGCTTGTCACATGATGAAATAAAAGTTTATTTGTATGCTTCTTTCCTTAATGATAAAGATGTTGAATCATATATTTTGATGATGAAATTAATTGATGAATATTTGATCTAATATGGTTGTTAAAATTGATAGATGCATGATTAACTATGATAGAGAGATTATTACAATCATAAGTTTGTCCAGAGTCAAGTCCAAGTATCGGGCCGGGGCTCAGACGATGTGATTGGGAACTCACTAGGAGTGCGTCGGGAGCTCACTGAGGGTATTGGGAGCTTGCTAGGATGGCGCAAGGGAGTTCGTCGGAAGAAAGAATACTGAGACTTACTAGAAGATTATTAGGGGTAGCCGAAAGGCTTGCCAAGAGTTGAAAATGTCTTGAAGTGGACTTATGGCTACAATTGATTGTAATTAATTAAGTTATAGTTAGCATCGTGCTGGTTAATCACAATAGAGAAAATGTGTTACAGATTAGACATGGACCAGGATCAAGCTTAGGTATTGAGCCAAGGATTGGACGATGTAGTGGGAGCTCATCATGAGTTCGCTAGGAGATTTACCGAAGGGATCAGGAAGTTCGCTAGGAACACGTCGGGAGATCGCCGAAGGAAGATTATGAGACTCACTGCTTAGAATGCCAGATTTATCAGATTCCGGGAGTAAGGTCATAAGTTTGATGGTCATGTCTTGATTGTAATCTCCAAGTTGTAGGTTAAGTTTGAGTCCTAAATGAGTATGATTTGGAAGGAATCCAAAGCAACTCAAATTGGAAACTGGGTCCACTATGGGGTGTGATTAAGCTCAAGTAGAGCTCAATTATTTAAATTTAAAATATTTAAATTTCATATTTATACTATTATGTAAAATAATATATTTATTATCCTATAATAATAATTACTATTCGAATGGAATAGTTATCTTTTAAGGAATTACATTACCATATGATTATTCTCTTATTTTTTAAATATTTAATAGATATATTATTTTTAATTTTCTATATTACAAGATGCAATTGAATTTAGTTATAGAATTTTTATTCCTTGCACCATTTGATTAAACCAGGTTAGTGTATAACAATTTTTTCACTTTACAAAACCAAAATAAAAATAGGCTTACAAATTACTCCTAAAGTGGTTAAGTGATGTAAATAATAGAATCTTCATATTAAAATTAAATTATTAGTTTATAGTTTTTGAAGTAAATTTATATTATTATAAAATTTTATATTATGCATCAATGAATTTTTGTAAATATCTAAAATATTTTTTTAATTAAAGATTCTTTTCCTTCCTTGACATCACCTTTAATTCATCACTTTATATTTAATATTTAGATAATTATTTATGTCATAAGATCATATACAATGTCATATCTAAAAAAAATATGATAAGATACATAACTTAGTAATAGGTACTATATCTTCTGATATGGTAGAATTTATATAGTTAAAAGGAAGTCGTGATATATTTAGTCGAGTCTGCACCACTATTAAATATCTCCAATATTAGTAATCAAACATAAGGATAATTTTTTTTAATATTAGAATCTTCATATTTAAATTAAATTATAAGTTTTTTATTTTTTAAAACAAATTTATAATATTATAAATATTAAATTATATATCATTAAATTTTAATGAATATCTAAAATATTTTTTATTTTTAAAAAAGATTCTTTTCCTTCCTTGACATCACCTTCAATTCATCACACTATATTTAATATTTAGATAATTATTTATATTATAAGAAGATACATAATATCATATCTTAAAAAATATATGATAAGATCCATATATTAGTAATAGATAACATATCATATGATATGCTAGAATTTATATATTTAAAAGGAATGTCGTGACATTTTAGTCGAATATGCACCACCATTAAATATCTCCAAGATTGGTAATCAAACATAAGGGTAAATTCTTTTGAATATTTTATATAAATAGAGATTGGCCCATGGTACAAATATTTATAAAATATATGCTATTGTGTACACTTTTTCCCATGTCTCATATATCGAATTAATTTTGATATATAAATTTATATTTTTATTTTCTAGATAATAAATCATGGTATCATTCAAGAATTATTTTTGAAATATAATATTATATAACCGAATAATCAAGCACTTTCTTATATTATATAGTTTCAGTAAAATTATTTTATTGAAGGCTCTATATACTTTAGACATGAAAGGATACACAAAACTTATGCCATTATCAAATTTTATTTATTTATTTATTATTATTCATGGAGTAATAACAAAGCATAGGATACAATGTAATGATAATATAATAATGCATTACAATTTATTTCTGAAAATATAAAAAAATAACTTAATAATTGGAAAGGTGATGAGGAGGGAAACCGATTTGAGGGCAGGCGAGAATATAAAAGGTTTAACTTCAAATGGTTCGTTGCCAGCACCAACCATAGCCTTTTTGATTGTAGTGGCTAAAAAAATAAGTAACTTAAGTTAATGAAATATTTTAAATTAAAAAAATCATATAAATCTTTACAATAAAGGAAACTAACTAAAACATAGATTCATATATTAAAATTAATAAAAACAACAAATTGTTTAGTAACACGGAAAAGAGCCAAAAATAATTTTCTACTCCTATTACATGCATGGTTCTTATCTTATAAAACTTACTATCACTTATCCTTAGTTTCAATTTCATAACTATAATGATGGTAGCAAGCATGTTATTCCAAATTCTAAAGACAATTGGAGAAAAATTATTGCTGACCTAAAATTTTAGTCAATTCTTCTAGAACAAACGATGATGTGGGAGCAATCTCTTCAGATGCTATAATAGAAACTTGAACTGTTATCAAAAGAAGGAAGATTGCTAGGTTGATGAGGAGTTGTTTTGTAGTCATGATAGTCTAACACTTAATTATTTATAGTAAAATAGATTTTCTAATTTTAAACTTATATTTAAATTGTAGAATTATTTATCGTCAATGAGACAATATAATGATTGAAAGCTAATTGAAACTGTTACATAATGGTTTTAGCTTTAATACTTACTTTGTTCTACTAGAAACTTATATCTTCGTTGTATATGCCAAATTACCATATAAGTGAATAACATATTTCATAATAAAAAAATATAGACAAACTCAATAAGAAAATGTAACCCTAATACTCTTTATTATATAAAAGTATCATTAGCTTTTAACATTATGCTTATATCTTAAAATCACTTTAGAAAGATTTTTAAATAATACATTAAAAATTCTCAGTCATATGCATAAATATGAGTATTTCTCTAGAGTATTAGTTAGTAATTCTTGAATAATTTAATATGTGATACTCTTTTTGATATAACATATAACAAATATGATTAAATGTTATTTTTAAAAGTACATCAAATTATTAGCTCTTAAAAAAATCAATCCTCAAGATTAATCAGATAAGCGTATACTTTATTAAGCACCTATAAATAAAAATATTTTATATTTATATTATTATGTAAAATGATATATTTATTATCCTATAATAATAATAATTACTATTCGAATGGAATAGTTATCTTTTAAGCAATTACATTATCATATGATGATTCTCTTATTTTTTAAACATTTAATAGATATGTTATTTTTAGTTTTCTATATTACAAAATGCACTTTAGTTTAGTTACAGAATTATTTATGTTATAAGATCATACATGATATCATATCTTAAAAAATATATGATAAGATCTATATATTAGTAATAGATAGTATATCATATGTATGTTAGAATTTATATATTTAAAATGAAGGTCGGGACATTTTAGTCGAGTTTGCGCCACCTTAAATATTTCCAAGATTGGTAATCAAACATAATGATATATTCTTTTGAATATTTTATATAAACAGAGATTGACCCATGGTATAAATATTTACAAAATATGTGCTATTGTGCATACTTTTTCCTATGTTTCATATATCAAATTAATTTTGATATATACATTTATATTTTTGTTTTCTAGATAATAAATCATGGTATCATTCAAGAATCATCTTTGAAATATAATATTATATAACCGAATAATCAAGCATTTTCTTAGATTATATAGTTTCATTAAAATCATTTTATTGAAAGCTATAGTTATTTAGACATGAAAAGATACAAAAAAATTATGCCCTTATCAAATTTTCTTTTATTTATTTATTATTATTCATGAAGTAATAACAAAGCATAGGATACAATGTAATGATAATATAATAATACATTACAATTGATTTTAAAATATAAAAATAACTTAATAATTAGAATGGTGATGAGGAGGGTAAATCAGTTTAAGGGCAGGCGAGAATATAAAAGGTTTAACTTCAAATGGTTCGTTGTCATCACCAACTAGAGCCTCTTTGATAGTAGTGGCTAAAAAACATAAGTAACTTAAGTTAATGAATTATTTTTAAATAAAAAAAATCATATAAATCTTTACAATAGAAGAAACTAACTAAAACATAGGTTAATATAATAAAATTAACAAAAGAAACAAATTGTTTGGTCACATGGATAATAGCCAAAGATAATTTTCTACTCCTACTATTACATGCATTGTTCTCATCTTATAAAACTTTCTATCTCTTATCCTTAGTTTCAGTTTCAAAACTATAATGATGGTAGCAAGCATGCTAATTCAAATTCTAAAGGCAATTGGAGAAAAATTATTGCTGACCTAAAATTTTAGTCAATTCTTCTATAGCAAAAGATGATGAGGCGGCAATCTCTTCAAATACTACACTAGAAACTTGAATTGTCATCAAAAGAAGGAAGATTGCTTAGTTGATGAGAAGTTGTTTTGTAGTTATGATAGTCTAACACTTAATTATTTATAATTTATAGTAAAATAGATTTTTCAATTTTAAACTTATATCTAGATTGTATAACTGTTTATCGTCAATGAGATAATATAAATTTTGAAAGCAAATTGAAACTGTTGCATAATGGTTTTGGCTTTAATACTGACTTTGTTCTACTAGAAACTTATATCTTCGTTGTATATGCCAAATTACTTTATAAGAGAAAAACATATTTCATAATAAAAAAATATAGGCAAACTAAACAAGAAAATGTAACTCTAATACTCTTTATTATATAAAAGTATTATTGGCTTTTAACATTATGCTTATATCTTAAAATCACTTTAGGAAGATTTTTAAATAATATATTAAAAATTCTCTATCACATGCATAAATATGAATGAGTATCTCTCTAGAGAATTAGTTAGTAATTCTCGAAAAATTCATTATGTGCTACTCTTTTTGATATAACATATAACAAATATGATTAAATCTTATTTTAAAAATATATTAAATTATTATATCAAAATTTCAAATTAGTATTCTTATATAATGAGAAACCTAAATGTAATAATGAAATGTAAACTATTAAAATTTATAATTTGAGGAATCACCAGTTTACCTCATTTAGCAAATTAGTTGATAATCCTCTTTTACAAGATAATAGTCTTTCAAATTTAAATCAAATGATCATTAACATAACATTGGTGAAGCCATTGTGATTTATTTTATATTAAAAAATAAAATATTATAATTAAAGATTAAGTATCTGACTATATATTGAATCAACATATATTGTTATCAAGATTGTACTACATTACTAGAATACTTGCAACAATTAAATTTCTTTTTACTGTAAAATTTTTTAATACTTACTTTGTTCTACTAGAAACTTATATCTTCGTTGTATATGTCAAATTGCTATATAAGTGAGTAACATATTTCATAATAAAAAAATATACACAAACTGAATAAGAAAATATAACCCTAATGCTCTTTATTATATAAAAGTATCATTTGCTTTTAACATTATGCTTATATCTTAAAATCACTTTAGCAAGATTTTAAATAATATATTAAAAATTCTCTGTCACGTGAATAAATATGAATGAGCATCTCTCTAGAGAATTAGTTAATAATTCTCAAATAATTCAATATGTGATACTCTTTTTGATATAACATATAACAAATATGATTAAATCTTATTTTTAAAAGTATATCAAATTATTATATTGAAACCTCAAATTAATATTCCTATACAATGAGAAAACCTAAATGTGATAAAGAAATGCAAACTCTTAAAATTTATAATTCGAGTAATTACCAATTTACCTCATTTAGCAAATTAGTTGATAATTCTCTTTTATAAGATAATAGTCTTCCAAATTTAAATCAAATAATCATTAACATAATCTTAATAAAGCCATTATTATTCATTTTATATTAAAAAATATAATATTTTAATTAAAAATTAAGTATTTGACTGTAATTTGAATCGACATATAATGTTATCATGATTGTACTACATTACTAGAATACTTACAACAATTAAATTTCTTTTTAGTGTAAAATTTTTTAATCTAAACATATCCATTTTAAGAATAGATTATATAAAAAATAATCTAATAAATTAGACATATTCAAAATCTAGTATGATATAATTCTCATTACATCAAAATATCTTAAACTTTTATATTTTTAATACGCATCAAACTATCACTGTATTATCGATCTAAACCAAATGAAATTAAGCTAAGTATCGATAAAGTCATTTTAACAAATTTTTCGTATTTCGTATTTCGTATAAAGAGTGATTGATATTTTCGTATTTCGTTTTCTCATCAAGATTTCCGAGCATCACTTTGTTATTTAATATCGTGTGCTTAAGTACACTAAATATTTAAATTAGCTTTTAAAAAAATCAGTCCTTAAGGTTAATCTGATAAGTGCATACTTTATTGAGCACCTATAAAAAATAATATTTCATATTTATACTATTATATAAAATAATATATTTATTATCCTATAATAATAATTACTATTCGAATAGAATAATTATCTTTTAAGGAATTACATTACCATATGATTATTCTATTATTTTTTAAATATTTAATAGATATATTATTTTTAGTTTTCTATATTACAAGATGCACTTGAATTTAGTTACAGAATTTTTATTTCTTGTACCATTTGATTAAACCAGGTTAGTGTATAACAATTTTTTCACTTTACAAAACCAAAATAAAAATAGGCTTACAAATTACTCCTAAAGTGGTTAAGTGATGTAAATAATAGAATCTTCATATTAAAATTAAATTATTAGTTTATATTTTTTGAAGCAAATTTATAGTATTATAAAATTTTATATTATGCATCATTGTATTTTTATAAATATCTAAAATATATTTTATTTTTTATTAAAGATTCCTTTCCTTCCTTGACATCACCTTGAATTATCACTTTATATTTAATATTTAGATAATTATATATGTCATAAGATCATATACAATGTCATATCTAAAAAAAATATAATAAGATACATAACTTAGTAATAGATACCATATCTTCTGATATGGTAGAATTTATATAGTTAAAAGGAAGGTCGTGATATGTTTAGTCGAGTCTGCACCACTATTAAATATCTCCAATATTAGTAATCAAACATATGGATAAATTTTTTTAATATTAGAATCTTCATATTTAAATTAAATTATAAGTTTATATTTTTGAAACAAATTTATAGTATTATAAAATATTAAATTATAGATAATTATATTTTTATGAATATCTAAAATATTTTTTATTTTTTAAAAAGATTCTTTTTATGAATATCTAATTATATTTTTATGAATATCTAAAATATTTACAAAATATGTGCTATTGTGTATACTTTTTCCTATGTCTCATATATTGAATTAATTTTGATATATATATTTATATTTTTGTTTTCTAGATAATAAATCATGGTATCATTTCAGAATCATCTTTGAAATATAATTTTATATAACCGAATAATCAAGCGTTTTCTTAGATTGTATAGTTTTATTAAAATCATTTTATTGAAGGCTTTATATACTTTAGACATGAAAGGATACAAAAAAATTATGCCCTTATTATCGAAGGCATAAACATAGTTTAGAGCATATCAATGACATATGAAATATTTTGGAGCATATTAAAGGCGTAAACATATTTTGGAGCATATAAGTAGCATATGAAATTTTTTGGAGTATATCAAATATGTAAATATGTTTCGAAGCATATCAAAGGCGTAAATATATTTCAGAGCATATTAGTGGTATATGAATCATTTCAGAACTTATCAAATAACAAATAAGAATCAAAAGCTCAAATGCCATATTTAATGTCGTATTCATTTCATTCTTATCTAAAGCGCACATATATGTTAAATTTCAGATTTTAATGATGAAATTAATTGATGGTTTATTGATCTAACATATGTTATTAGAGTTGATTGATTCAGGATTAATTATGATAAAAAATTATTATAATCAAGATTTGCCAAGGTCAAGTCCATGCAACGGGCCGGGGTTCGGACGATGTGGTTAGGAACTCACAAGGAGTGCATCGGGATCTCACCGAGGGTATCAGGAGCTTGTTTGGATAGCCCAAGGGAGTTCGCTAGAAGAAGATCGAGACTCACCGAAAGATTGTTAGGGGTAGCTGAAAAATTTACCGGGAGTTGGTATGATCTTGTACTGGATGTTTGGCCATTATGATTATATTTAATTAAATCATACTTAGCATCGTGTAGGTTTACCATGACGGGATGAGTTACATATCAGACATGAACCAAGTGTTAAGCTTAGGCATTGGGCCAAGGATTGAACCATGTGGTGGGAGCTCGTTGGGTGTTCACTATGACTTTATCGGTGGTATCAGGAAGATCGCTAGGAATATGTCAGGTGATCATCGAAGGAAAGTGAGACTCATTGCTGGAGAAGCCGGAGGTCGAAAAGTGGAGGGAACCAAGAGTTTTCGATGGGTAAACCGTTGGTAAACGACAGGTAAGCCACCGTCGCCCAAGTTTCCAAGCAATTGACGGCGGGTAAACCGCTCAAGGCTAGTGGGTAAACCACCCATACCTTGGTATTCGGGCAACTGAGCCACCCAGGTCAGTCGTTAAACTGCTCGTACCTGTATTTTTCAGGTGAGTTTGATTTTTGGCTCCAAAAATCTGAAGCCACTTGGGATCTATAAATACTCCAAGTTTTCTTACATTCCATACAACAATTTGGGGGAACAATTCTATGAAAAACTTATATGGATTGTAAGAAAAAGGAAAGGGGTAAGGGAGTGATCAAATAGTTATAAATTTTGTCTCCCTTGTAAGCTCAAGTGTAAGGGTTTGGTCTCACCTAAAGAAGATTAGTAGTAGACATCGGTGTACCTCAAAAAGGAGGACTCGGGAATAGACGTAGGCCGGTTGAGGTCGAACCACTATAAATTGTGAGTGCTCTTTTCTTACCTTATTTACTTCTTTCTATTACTCTTAATTAGTTTAATAAAGTTACAAGCATCATTCTCACAATATCTCTTAAATCGATTTTAAATCAATTTTATTGAAATATTAAAAAAAGCTTCCATTGTTAACTCTTTACTTTACAGAAGAAAGTTTTTAAACAAGCACTATTACACTTGCACTAATTCACCCCCCCACCCCCTAGTGTCAATTGATCCTAACAATTGATATTAGAGCCACGTTTTTCTCATTTAGTTTAACACCCAAGAGAATGACTCGTTTTCGCTTTCAAGAGGGTTTTTCTATCGTTTGTCCTCCCATATCTAATCGAACTGACTACACTTATCCGAAAACTCGGATAAGAGTTTTCTTGCTTTCTTTAGACCTTGATTTATGGACTATTATTGAAAACGGATTCGAAAAGTCTTATCTTCCAATGAACAATTAGAATGATTTGGAGAATAAGACTCTCTTTAAATGCCAAGGCTATGAATGCCTTGTTTTGTGCCTTAGATAAAAATAAATTTGATTAGTTTCTCATTATGATTCGACTTTTGATATATGGTGTGCATTAAAAATGATACATGAAAGCACAACTAAATCAAATAAATTATTAAATAAAATAATCTATAAAAATGAACTTGAAGAATACCTTCAAAAGAATATGAAGGATTGTGAAATAAGAATGATATATAACTCCTCGAGTAAAATCTCGAGTGATGAGAACATTGGACATGAATTTTTGACAAATGAACTAGAAAAATTAATAAACTTGAACCTTAAAAATAATCTAAAGATGGACAAAACCTCTTGCTATGAACACAAGAAGCTGAGGAGCTCTAAAGATCAAATGCTCAAACAAGAAGTGGAGAACCTTGCTCTTATGGCCATCGACGATGAGGTTAGTAATTCACTAAGTTATTCTTTTTCCAAATTATTAAATATACTTCATGATTTGTTTGATGAATTTAGAAAACTGAGTAAATCCTTTAATTTGCTTAAACATGAACATGATTTGTTAGCTGATAAAGTTGATGAAATACATAAATTATTAGTATTACATAATCCTAGTTCTAAATGTGAAATGCTAGACAACATTAAAGAAGAAAATATCATGCTTAAGACAACGCTAGAAAATTTTGAAATTAAAAATAAATCTTTGAATATGTATGATCCTTGCCAATAAGGATCATATTAATAGAAGAAATGATATAAGCTTTATTGGTAACATTCAACAAAAGTCAACCATATTTATAAAAGGACCTACATTAAATTTGTCACCGATAAATAAATATAATTTTTATGATAGATTAGGACATAAAGCCTATAAATATCCATTTAAAAATTATAGTCCACATAAATTAATTTAGATTCCTAAAGTAACCATAAACAACCTTAAGCCATTAGAGAAAATATGAAGAACATATCATGAAGGATCCAAACTCAAATGGGTACCTAAATCAAAACCTCCCATAATATAAAGTTACCTCCTAACAAGGCTAGAAGCACTAAATTATGTTTTGAAAGTAGATGCTCAAGGCACATGACTGAGATCTAATATTCTTTTAAAGCTCACTAGCCTAAGTAATAATAAAAAATTATTAAAATTAAAATTATTGATAATGAATCTTTTGATGGTTCATCATTAAATATTTTCATGATTTAGCATAAGCACTGTTGAGAGCATTCCTAAATCATTCCCAATGATTTGAATGTCATCCATATACAATATCAAGAAGGTGAATAGCGCTCTCACTTACCTTTTTGTACATAAAAGGCTCATCTTCGTTCTTAACAAAGTCATAAGATCTGATCGCCTTATGAAATCTTAGGTTATAACTTCATGAAGTTTGATTTAGTCTATAAATCGACTTGAGCAACCTGCACACTTTATTTGGACTCTCTCTAGATACGAATCCCTCTGGTTATATCATATACACATCCTCCTCGAGGTTGCCATTGAGGAATATTGTTTTAACATCCATCTATCAGATCTCATAGTTATAGTGTGATGTAATAGCCAAAAGAATTCTAATGGATTTAAACATAGCTATAAGTGAAAATATTTCATCATAGTTAACTCCTTGTCTTTAACGATATTCTTTAGGTACTAGCCTTGCTTTATAAGTCTCTATCTTTTCATCTACTCTGATCTTTTTTTTGAAGATCCACTTATACTCGATAGGTACTATACCCTCAGGTGCATCTATAAGGTTCCAAACCTTGTTAGAGTACATGGAATCTATCTCAGAATTCATGGCTTCTTGCCACTTCCTGAAATTTATACTCATAATAGCCTCCTCATAGGTCTGAGGATTAATATCCTAAGAGTCCTCTCCACTGATATGTCCGATATATCTTTTAGGAGGGTGAGATACTCTATTAGACCTATGCAAAGTTGGAAATTGTATGCTAGGTACCTGAACAGACTCAGATTCTAGAATGGTGCTTGAGCTAGGTTCTTCAACCTTATACAACTCTATCTCACTCCTACTATTTCCACTAAGAATGTGTTCCTTCTCATGGAACATAACTCTCTTGGCAACAAAGACCTTTCGATCTTCGGGATGATAGAAGTAGTACCGTAAAGTCTCCTTAGGGTATCTCATAAACATGCACTGTTCTGTCCTTGATTGTAACTTATCGGGGTTGTATCTTCTAACATAGTTAGGACAGCCTCAAATCTTAACCATCTTAAAATCGGGCTTCTTTCATTTCTATATCTCATTTGGTATAGATACTACCGACTTTGATGGAACTCTATTCAGAAGGTAAGTTGCGGTCTCTAGGGCGTATCCCCAGAATGAAATGGGTAGGTCAATGAAACTTATCATGGATCGTACCATTTCTAATAGTGTGTGATTCCTCCTTACTGATACACTATTGAGTTGAGGTGTATAAAGAGATATCTACTAGGATATAATCCCATTATCCTTGAGGAAATGGGTGAACTTCGTACTCAAGAACTCTCATCCTCGATTTAATCGAAGAGTTTTTAATACTCTTTCCAATATGATTCTCAACTTTATTCTTATATTGCTTGAATTTCTCAAAGGTCTCGGACTTATACTTCATCAAGTACACATGTCCATACTTAAAGAAATCATCAGTGAATGTAATGAAGTATAAGTAACCACCTATAGCCTGAGTCGACATGAGACCATATACATCACTTTGTACAAGTTCCAATAATTTATTGGCATTCTCTCCAGTTCCACTAAAAGGAGAGCTGGTCATCTTCCCATGAAGGCAAGGTTCGCAAGTTGCAAATGACTCATAGTCAAATGGATCTAAGTATCCATCTTAGATATATGACCTAGCCTACAATACCATAGGTATATATTATTCACCTCATCTCTTTTTCTCTTAGATATATTTATATTCATGATATGTGGAGAAGTGTCTAACACATATAAGTCATTTATCAATGTCCCTCTAGCGATGATCTCATCATCCATAATTATTGAACAACTATTATTCTCCAAAACTAATTTATATCCACTAATTGTTAAACAAGAAATGAGAACAATATTTTTTATAATGGAAGGGATAAAATAGCATGCATTTAATATAATAACTCCACCAGATAGATGTAGGATGACCTCCAACAATAATTACAGTAACTCTTGCTCCATTGCCCACCTTAGGGTCCATCTCACCTCTAACCAATCTTCTAGGTCTTGTCAAAATCTACAATGAATTACAGATATGATAAGTACTCCTGGTATCCAATACCTATGTGTTATCTGAAAATCTAATAAGTGAAGACTGATAATGAATATAACTAAAGTTTCTCCAAGCTTCTATTTTGCCTTCTCTACAAGGTAGTCTTTATAGTTTCTTTTCCAATACACATCTTGGCCACAGTAGAAGCACTATCCTTTATCCTTTGCTGGGTATTTCTTTGCAAACTTTGCCTTACCCGATCTTTCTTTGCCTTGCCCTTCTTAAGGATATTGTCAGCCTTCCTTTTCTTTTTGGTCTCACCAATATAGAAAACTAGCTTCTCCTTCTTGATGACACTCTTAGCTTCCCTCAATATATTGAGGAGCTCAGGGAGTGTCACCTCAAACTTACTCATATTAAAATTTATGATAAAGTGAGAAAAGAAATCTGGTAAAGACTGAAGTATAAGATCAATGCACAGATTATCCTCTAGGACTATTCCTAGGCCTATGAGTTTCTCGATCCATTCTATCATCTTTAGGACATGGTTCTCAACCGATGTCCCTTCTGTCATCCTAGTTTTGAAGAGACTCGTAGATATATTATATCTTTGAGTTCTTTCCTGTTTCTTAAACAACTGGCGAAGATGAAAAAGGATAGAATCTATATCCATGCTCTCATGTTACCTCTATAACTCAGGAGTCAAGGAGGCCAATATATAATATTTTGCCAATGTGGAATCATTTATATACATGCTCTCATGTTACCTCTGTATCTCATCCTCGCTTGCCACTTTTTCTGGTGTGGGCATAATTGTATCAAGGACGTATGTAATTTTCTCCATAGTGAGAACAATTCTCAAATTACGGAGCCATTCCGTGTAGTTTGGACTAGTGAGACGGTTGGCATCAAGTATGCCATGCAGGGGGTTTGTAAGCAACATGTTTTTAACAAATAAGATATAGCATAAATAAATAACATGTAAATTTTACAGAACAAACTAATTAAGATATAGACTTCTATCTTAATGTATTCCCACTATTTTTCTAGTGAATCACTTGACACCCTCGACACGTGAAACGGAAGTCTCCGGTAGACTCCTATTGGGGATCGCGATTAAATTGGCATCTTAGTGCAACATCGAGGGACTCGACCAATTACACTAAGCCTAAAAGGTTGGCAACTCTTGCCAATCATAACTCCTTGTGATTTCCATTATGTTCGGCCTCTGAATCATCATGGTCTTGAGGAACTCAACCAACCATGATATTCAGTTAAGTCATCACCATTATTACAAGATGAGTTCGACTTGATGATATGTCCTCGAAGGACTCAACTAAGCATACCATGTCCTCAGGTCACCAGTGACATCTTTATGTTAAAGGCAAGAACTCGATCATGTAGAGAGGTAAGCGTCGAGGGACTCGACCAACTAAACTTATGTCATGATTTAATTTCTTCCTATAACGATGGAAGGCCATATGGGTCAATCTTATTGCCTCATGCTTACCATTTTAGTATTATCGTAGGATAGGTTTTTGTTTCATATTGGTCTCCTAATATGTTGTGTCACACACATACATATTTAATATATATCCACATCGCATATAGATATATATATAAACATATATCTAGTAGGTGTATAACACATCACATATGCAAGCCACACCAGATTATTATGAGTCATCACCTAATATGATTAGCCTCGAGCCAATGTGTCTAATAACTTATAATAGCATCTATATGTACATCGACGCATCCCCATGTCATGTGATCATTGATCTCATCATCATTGATTCCGTCGGATCGTCGTATCACCATGCATCATTATCTCTCGCCACAGCATCGTGGGTCCCGTTATCACCTTTATGCTCTCGCCGCGCCTCTCCATGTAATTACAAATAATCACAGGCACGTAAGCCTGACAATAAACGAGAAAAATAGAAGCTCGCAGGCGTCAATAATAATAATAATAATAATAATAATAATAATAATAATAATAATATTCACAATTACACACATCACAACATATGACTCATGATCATCCATCCACATCATACATCACATATACATCACAACATATGTAGGATTACTAGATATATAATAATTAATTAAACTATTTAATTAATTATTTTTCTAAAAATTAGGACATACTCAAAATTTTTAGAATTGTCCAAGGCATTTTCAAAATTCTGGATGAGAGGATAGAGTTAAAATTTCTCAAATTTTGAGGGACATAATCATCTTTTTCTTAAACAGATGCCCTAGCACTCCTTCACCCTCACTGTGCCGTTGTCGTCGCCACTGCCCCTGTGCAGGCAGCGGTTGCCCTTGCTCGTCGGTAGCCACCCTGCCAAGGGGCGGCCACCCTTGCGGCTGATGTCGCGGCCCCTACTAGTGGTAGGGTTGGCCGCGGACAGCAGCCCCTTGCGGGTGGGCGGCTGCTGACAGGCTGCTGCCACTACGAGCGACCGCCTTTGGGCATCCAGTCGTCCCCTTGCAGGGAGCCTTGGCCATAGCCGGCATGGCCGTTGGTAGCCACCCCTGCAAGGGGCCTGGCCATGGTCGGCTACCCCTGCAAGGGATCTGACCATGGCTGACCACCCCTCCCCACTGCGTTTACTACAAAAATGCAGCAAAAATATGTAGAACAATTCTACGTGTTTCAATCTTATCACACATAGTTTAAAACCAATCTTACGTATGAAAACCTTAGCTCTGATATCATTATTGGGAAACCTCAACGGGAGTATCACATGCATAGTGAAAATTAAAACAAAACAAGTTTCCCACATAGATCAAATCATCATGCAAATATTGGGTCACGAGAAAGCCACAAAAATTGATAAAACCATATCATGTGAGAGATTATTTTACCTAGGGAGATCGTATACCCCTGTATTTTAGATCCAGATAGAGAGGATAAAGGAAGTTAAGCATCTTCCTCTCTAGTAGTATTTACATGATGGATCTCTACAGCGAATCTCCTCTAATATGATCTTGCAACTCTTTAAGAGGGAGGGAGGAGAATAGGAGGGCGAGGCCAAGGTTGCAGCCCATTAACCATGAGTCTCCTCTTCTATTTATAGAGATCCACCAAAAACCCTAGGACTCCTGTCTTAGTGGGTATTGGATCTCCATCCAATTACATATTAACCTTACATTATTGGATCTCTATCTAATGAGCCTTAAGCAAGGAGTCAATCAGTATAAGGTCTCATCTAATGAGAATAGGGGCTAATTAGATTTCCATCCAATCCTCTATTCACTGAAGTATCCACCATTATGTGTGTGACCCTCTAGGCCCGATATCAAGCTGGTCGTGAGTTGCTCCTATCAGAACTCCTTCTGATATAGTGAATTATTATCTCCAAAATAATTTACTCAACTCATTAAATATGAACGTACTAGGCCACTATGCCATAGTCCCTAAACAGTATAGGGGGATTAAATCTATTAGACTTATCTGTTCATAGTTACCGTGTATCTATAATTCCTCATCCAACTAATATCCTAGATATCGTATATTGGACATAATACTGTCAAGTCACATACAGAATCAGTTTGTCTTGCTCTAATCGGATTCTACCAGAGAACTCTTTCTCTATTAATCTGAATGACCCTAGCCAAGGGTTTGTCTGAGCAAGCACATATAAGATATTCTTCTCGTAATGTCGAGAGTGGATGATCCTTTATTGACACTCAATTACCTTCATAAGGTTCGCTACCAATCCCGATAATCAGTTGTATCAGATCTGAAACTTTCGAAACTTATAAGTCTAGCATCAAAGAAAGGAGTACTCAAACAAGATATCTTTGGTGTCTCAAGTCTAAGGACTAGATACATAACTGGGACTATGGAATTGCTATTTGATATTAGGTATTATTAACCATACAACATTCCATAAGCAGATCAATAAGTGAACTCATTCTCTAATGAGCACCTATACTATATCCCTAGTGTCTCCATACAAGTGGCTATGAGACCAGTCACCTCCATCATATAGATGGGTATATAATACATCGATCTGTCCAATTATCTCGATGTCCCTCTCAAGTAGCCTATGACCTTGATTATATAGGATCTATGTTTAAAGGTGAATCGATCTCATTATCGTGATCTCATCATGATTTGATTCCCATTATACAGAACTAAGGATGTCACAATATATATACTATAGATAATATAATGTGATAATATGCTAATATTAATCATAGGTAAAAAGATCGCATAGCATGTCACACATGTCATCACTCACGTGATTGGCTTACAGGGCACTTGTAACCAGCACTATGACTATGAGATTTGGTAGATGGATGTGAAATGACATTCCTCATTGGCAACCTCAAGGAGGAGGTATATATGATACAATTAAAGGGATTCGTATCCAGAGAGAGTCTAGATTATGCAAGTTGCTCAGGTCCATTTATGGATTGAATCAAGCTTCCTGAAGTTGGAACATAAAATTTGATGAGGCTATCAGATCTTATGACTTCGTTAAGAACGAATATGAGTCTTATATGTACAGGAAGATAAATAGGAGCACTATCACCTTCTTGGTGCTATATGTGGATAACATCCTAATCATTGGGAACGATGTAGGAATTCTCTCCACAGTTAAGACTTGGCTATCAAGAAACTTCTCTATGAAGGACTTAATAGAAGCATTTTATATTTTGGGGATCTGGATCTATAGAGATATATCCAAGAAGATGCTTGACTTGTCCCACTCCAGGTTCATAGACTCCATTATTAAAAGGTTTGGCATGGAGAATTCCAAGAGAGGTCTTATACCGATGAGACATAAAATATCACTTTCTAGGAGTATGTCCCCAAAAACTTTTAAAGAAAGGGCAAACATAGATAAGATACCATATGCCTCAATGATAGGGTCTATCATGTATGTTATGCTATGTAACAAGCCTGATATTGTGCATGCTTTGAATATCACAAGCAAGTATCAGGCAGATCTAAGTTTGTAATACTAGAAGGTAATAAAGTGTATCCTTAAGTACATAAGAACAACTAAGGATCTTTTACTAGTATATAGAGGAGGTTGCCTCCGAGTTGAGAGCTATACGGACTCGAGTTTCTAGTCTGATATTGATGATAATAAGTTGAACTTAGGGTATATTTTCACCTTAAATGGATGAGCAGTAAGCTGAAAGAATTCCAAGCAAGATACTACTACTGACTCAACCGTAGACTTAGAAGACATTGCTACAGCAGAGCAAAAGAAGGGGTGTGGATGAAGAAGCTCATTAGGGATTTGGGGGTCATACTTAGTAGCATGGAGCTGATTCTCATATACAACGACAACGACATAGTGATAACTCTAGTAAGGGAACCTATGTCTCATCAAAATTGTTCAAAGGAGGTTCCACTTAATTATAGTGAGTATTGATGCAGAGGCTGAGGGGCAGGAGTTGTGGGAATGATTTGTTTTTGAGTTAAAACAAAATGCTTTTAGGCATACTATGATTCTTATCCTCAATGATAGAAATCTAGGAATTTTTATAATAGTGATGGAAATATTTTCAGAGACATATTATGGTTACTACATAGTTCATCTTTTGAAGAATTTAGTAACATGCGTGATAGGGAAGCAGCTAGACTTTTTTGGGCTACTACCCTACCAAGTTCAAGTTTTATGAATGCATGTGAAAACTAATGAAAAAATATATACAAATTTGTTAATAAATAGTTCTAGAAGTATGAATTCATTATCAAAATCAAAAGATAAGATAAGATTTTATGTTATCACCCTTACTAGAGTAATAATTTTCAAGTTCAAACATCTATCTATTATGATCATAATGGCAATAGAAGGGGGGATGAATTAGTGCTTATAAAAAAAGATTCAATTCGAAAAATCCAAACAAGGATATGAATTAAAAATGTGCTTAACTTGAAAATATGAATAGAGGTAGCGAGTAAAGTAAATCAGTTAGCAATAATAAGAAAAAAGTAAGATAGAAAATGCAAACCGATTTATAATAGTTCAATCATCCCGACCTATGTCCACTCCCGATTTCTCTTTTCTTGAGGCCATCAGCTTTTACTATTGATCTTCTTTCGAATGGGTGAAGATCAACTACCCTTACAACCCTTTCTCCTTTTACCAGGCTTGGGGAGAGAACCTTTAAAAACTTTTTCACATAAAACCTCACACCTCCTTAGAATAACTGCTAAACTCAAGGAGGAAGAGACTAAAGAGCTTACAATACTTTATCCTCAAGGATTATTTCTCTTTTTCACCCTTTTTCTCACTCTTATTAATGTTTCATTAAGCAAGAATGGGTGGGATATCTATAGACCCCTAATGACTTCAAAATTGGAGCCAAAATTATAAATCCCTAATTTTTCGGGGTACTAGCGGTACCATCGTCGGCACTGGGCGATATTACCATCGAGCAAAGCTTAAAAATCTAGGCTCTGGTGGTACCACTGCCACCTGGCAGTACCACTGCTTGAAACCTTAGAAAAGCACAAATAGTGCTTTCCGATAGTCTGGACGGTACCATCGGCCAGGTCAAACTTAGGTTGCTAATTTGGCCTTTCATTAGGTCTAACTCAGCCCTGGTTCGGGCCCAATTAGCCCCAAATCAAGTTGGCATGGTTTTGGCCTAATACCAGCATAATTCAACTCTATTGAACCATGATCAAGATCTAACCACTAAATCATATATCTATCATAATCACGAAGCAATCAGCATGTTGTCCAACATTTCAACATGTCATCTAATCATCCGACACTTCGTCCAAACCTTCGATTTATCATCCTTTCCTTTAGTATATCATTTGATTTATCGATATGTTGACTTTCCACAATATCCAATCTTTTGGCGCAATACTCAATCCTTCCGATCGATGCTTGAACTCATGGTATGAAGTCTATCCTTCGGCATGTCGACCAATCCTCCAACCCGACATCCAATCTCTGATATGATACTCATTCGACCCAATGTTTGATTCTCCTATTTTGACAGTTTGCCATGTGATAGTTCGTGTCTATAATTGAAGTCTTTCCTATGTCATTTATCTTGAAAATATATTAGTCCATGAATTTATCAATTGATTTCATCATCAAAATTCAAGATTCAACAATCTCCCCCTTTTGATGATGATAACTAATTGATGATAGAGTTTTAATTAAACTTCCCCTATTTATATACCATAATGGACTTAAATTTTTTAAAAAATATGATAACCTTCCAATTCTTTGAATTAAAGTAAAAATAACTTTAATCATAAATTATAGCAACTTTCAATAGTGATTATTGTAAGAACCATATGCATAATTTTACATCATATCTATATATCTCAAACAAATATCATAAGTTGATATCATCATAATTCAACATGCATATGAGTGCTATAACATCACAAAATTATCATTACTTCTCCCCTTTTGTCATTCACAAAAAGAGTAAAAAGAAATGAGTAAGCCATTACTTTTCTCTCCTCCTTTGTTATTATCAAAAGGAAAAGAATGATATCGATGCTACTTCTTAATTTATATTAATGTGCCAATGAATGATATTAATATGAAGAAGTCATATGACTTAAATCCCATATCATTCATGTATTTGAAATCAAGATAATGATTAATGAGATGAATATCCTCTTTAGTAAAAGGAAAGCAAAACTATATGAGAGTAAATTGTAATAGATCTTAATTCATATAAAATAAATCTCAAGATATAAACATCGAGAAGTCAAAATCATAATTCATTGGATAAATCTCCTCTTTAGTAAATAGCAAAAAGAATTATAGGATACAACGTATCTTGATTCATATAAAATAAATCTCAAGTTATAAACATTGAAAAGTCAAGATTTGAATAAATCTCCTTAATAAATAGTAAAAAGAATTACAGGAGAATAAATAATAAAAGATCTTTGATTTATATAAAATAAGTCTTAAGTTAAATGTTGACAAGTCAATATCCTAATTTGTTTGAATAAATCTCCTTCTTAATAGATAGCGAAAAGGAGTCAAAGTAGAATAATTAGTAAATGGTCATGATTCATATGAGATAGATCTTAAGTCAGGAATATCAAGAAGTCAAGTGGAAGATCATAATTCTTTTCAAAAAATCTAATCAGATTTAAAATCATCATCAAAATCTTTTTTCTTGCCTTCAGAAAATTAATTGAAAACAATATGGATAGAAATAACTAAACTTCTTTAGTTCCAATTTGTGAGATTAATTAATACTTGCATGTCTTAATCTCTTATGCTAAAGCCATGCATCATCGTTAAAAACTTGAAACAAAAGTTTTGTTATGAAAATCATCAAGATCAATAACCTAACTGTTATTGCTCCTTAAGGTAATCATAGATTTATTCTTATGTGGTATGTTATGAGACTCAAATTTAATATAATATACTTTGTCATATAATTGATTAATGCTTAATGAGTTATATTTCAAATCATCTACTAAAGGAGCATCTTTAATCATAAGATTCGATTTATTACCAATTTTAAATTTTTCTAAAGTTTATTGTAATAACATATTTTCGTTTTCTTTAAGTGAATCTAACTCTTCACATTTGGTTCAAAATGTTAACATATAATTATCATTCTTATTTTTCAACTTATCAAATTCGTTAGAGAGACACATGATCCCCCCCCCCCCCCCCGCCCCTCTTTTTTTTTATAATTTATATTTCTTACTAATCTTTTTCATCAAATAAATCATAAAATGTATAAGTAATTCATCATAAGAAAAAAATGTTTCGAGTGAGTCACATACCTCATCATTGAAAGCCATCAATGCATAGTTCGACATGTCATCTTCATTGATTTGCTCTTCGTCTTCAGATGCACTTGATTCATCCCATATTGCCTTCTTCTTCTTTTGGGTCGACAACTTCTTCTTAAGTTGTGGATACTCATTTTTGAAGTGTCCTAACTTCTTGCATTCATAACATATTATAGTATCTTTTTTAGTTTCATTCTTATGAGTTTTGTTTCTTTTCATGAACTTTTTAAGTTTTTTTGTAACGAGTTCTATGTCATCATCATCACTTGAGCTTTCGCTCGAGGAATCTTCTTTTGATTCTTAGTGCAATATCCTTCCTATTCTTTGGAAGGTTTTCCTTTTGTTTATCATATGCTTTATAAGTAATTTCACAAGAAGGTTTTCCTTTTGTTTGTCATGTGCTTTATAAGTAATTTCATCCCATATTGCCTTGAATGTTTTCTTCTTCTTTTGGGTCGACAACTTCTTCTTAAGTTGTGGATACTCATTTTTGAAGTACCCTAACTTCTTGCATTCATAACATATTATAATATCCTTTTTAGTTTCACTCTTATAAGTTTTGTTTCTTTACATGAACTTTTTAAGTTTTTTTGTAACGAGTTCTATGTTATCATCATCATCACTTGAGCTTTCGCTCGAGGAATCTTCTTTTGATTCTTAGTGTAATATCCTTCCTATTCTTTAAATGGTTTTCCTTTTGTTTGTCATGTACTTTATAAGTAATTTCATAGGTCATTAAAGACCCTATAAGTAATACCAGATAAGATCTCCCTCAACTGCATGAGGAAATCTCGTTGCTCAATCGAGGGAAATCCTTTTCCTCAATAACTTTCTCAACCTATAAATAGAACTGATGTACACATGAACAAATCAATGAAATCAATTCTTATTTACTTTAACATGGTACCAGAGTATCTCTCTCAAAGGAAAAGGCCTGATCTCTTCTTCTCAGTCTTGCTTTAGAGGAAGCGGATGCTTGGAGGAAGCCATCTTTGGCATGCAGCGCCTGTTTCCTCCTCCACCTACTCTACCGTGACTTCGGCCGCTTCCCCACATATCCTACTGCCTTCCTCCTCTTCGGCCTCATCATGCCTATCATCTTCTTGGTAAAGAGAAGATGCCTCTTCCATTGTGACCGGTTGAGGAAGGTATTAGCGATATGACCACCCCTGTTCCATCGCCATTACCTGCTGCTACCGCACTCGCCTCTGTGACTTCGGCTGATTCACTTTAGAGCAAGCTATCATCAACCAAGGGAGGTGGCTTATCTTCCCCTCTATGTTGTTGCTGGTTTCCCAGGGAGCTTGCCCCACCGCCTCGTGCCGCTTGACTTCTATAGAACATCCAGAACAACCACCGCCTCCAGAAGTGTTAAGCGGCTTTCACTATCAGGCTTCCTCTGCTTTAGTCCATATCCTGTGATATTGATATGAGTCACCGCCTTCTTCTCGCTCTCCCTCGCTACAATAAGCATGACACCTATTGTTGCTTGTCTTTGTCTCTACTGTCGGCACCAGCATCTTCATCATCACCGACCATGAACGACACTGAGAAAGCACTCTGTTTTCCTACTCCAGTGTCATTGTCTTCACCTTTTTCTTCCAGAGCAACCTCATCATTCCCCTTGTCTGTGACCGCCCCAACCCCATCCTCTACAGCTAGTACATCCCCTAGGTTGTGATCTCTTTGACTGTGATCACTTCCCCGACCCTTCTTCTCAGTCGGCTTCCTCCTCCCGTGCCAGATCCACCGTTGTAAGCTTCCTCCTCCTTGCCCGACACCGACATCTGTAACGCCGATGGCTGTCACTGGTCCCTCCTTAACTGAACAAGCAATTTCTTGATCGGGCGGCCGACCCTCTCTCTTGCTCTTCCTGCGGCCGCTCCTCTTCCTTCGGCGGTTGATCCCCCTACCCCCCCTTCGCTGTTCTATCAGTGACATACAACGACTACTTCCCTCCTTGTTCAGTCTAGTAACCTCTATCGAGGGCTCCTCTTCCTCATCAAGAACCAACAAGGAAGGCATTTCTTCCTTGTGCCATAGCCCTCATCTTCCATATCCAACTGCTTCCATTGCCCTCCTCACTTCTTCACAGCCTAGCAGCTGATAGACCTCCTTTGCTCGGCTGCTATGCCCTTGAGATAGTGAAGGCAGAGGGTCAGTGATCACTAGAGTCGTGCCTTTTTTGACTTGGACAATGCTAGAAAATAGGTCTTTCTTCATCCCCCTATTCAACTCCTCTACCCCGGACAAGAAGAACCAGTTTGTCATCATCATCTTCTTGAAGCTGACATAGTGATTGATATTTTTCCTCCTAATTTCTTCATCATCTACCTCTTATGTTCATGTCATTGTTCCCGCAGGGAGCCATAGCACTTCTCAGAATATAGGGCTCATCTCCATCAATGCTACAACACTCATCCCTTTCAAATTATCAAAAGGAGGCAACTACACATTTTAGCATGCTCTATTTTCTAATCTTCTCTTTGGATATGATTTATTAGGTTATGCTGACGGATCTTTAAGTTGTCCACAACAATAATCAACATCTCGGGGTTAGCAAGTCTAATACCAAATCGAGAGTATAAACTATGATTACGTCAAGATCATCTCATTCTTCAGACAGTTCAAGCCTTCATCATTGGATTTATCGCCCCACTCATATCATCTTGTGCTACTACTACAGAGGCATGGTGCAAGTTACAAATTACATTAGCAAATTATTAGTGTATTCACATGCTCAGCCTCCTCTCTAATCTGATGAACATAAAGCAAGAGGGAAGTACTATCATTGATTATCTACAAAATATCAAAGTTATCATTGGTGACCTGGCTTTGATAAGTTACTCTCGAGGAAGTCCTCATCCACACTCTCAATGGCCTAAGAGGTGAGTTCAAGGAATTGGGAGCAACAATTCAAGAACGCAACTCACCGATGTCATTTGAAGAACTTCATGACAAGTTGACTGATCACAAGACATATTTGAAGCGTAAAGAGAAGGTGTCAGGATGAACCTTCACATCTCAGGTCAATCAAAAATTCAAACAAAAAGGCGATCAGTATAATAAGAAAGCAAATAAAGGTTTAGACATGCTACCTCCTGCCTCTATGAACAACAATCCACCCTCGCCTCCTCCACAACTCAACCCCAACATCAACAACTATCCTGGGGGCATCTTTTAGCTATAGTGTCCTGCCCACATAAACGAACAATGAGTCATTTGTCAGTTGTGTGATAAAGTCAGACATTCTGTAAAAGTCTATCGATCTCGACCCCAACTTTCAGCTCCATCCAATTGGCCTCAAATGAATCTCATAACTACTCTGCATACTAATCAACCTAAGTGGAGCGTGGAATCTAGGGCTTCTCATTATATCACCTCTGACTTACAGAATCTATCCATCAACAACAACTATAGAAGGAATGAAGACATTATCATTAGTGATGGTAAAGGACTCCCCATTACTTATACTAGTTCCATAATGCTTAATTCACACACTACTACTTTTACACTCGATGATATTCTGTGTGCACCATATATTAAACGAAACCTCTCTCAATTCTATAACCAAGATAATGCTTCAATTGAATTCTTTCCTGACCTTCTTTCTTGTTAAGGATTTGAGCATGGGGGCATCCTTGGTTCGCAGCCAGAATAAAGACAGTATTTACGAGTGGTCGTCTGCTCCATAAATAATTAAGCCTACTATTAACTCTTTTATTGTAGCTCCGGTTGACGTATGACATTGTCATCTTAGACATCCCACATCCACTATTCTATAGAAATTATTCTCTCATTATTCTCTTCTTATTTTTATTTCCCGTGGCAGCATAACTCACTGTGATGCTTATCTTAGTTCTAAAAGTCATTGCCTGCCTTTTGGAAACTCTTTTATCTCTTATTCTCAACCTTTTGAAATTATTTATATAGATGTTTGGGGTCCTGCTCCAATAAATTCTTTTGATAATTTCTGATTTTATATTATTTTTATAGAATATTTCATTAAGTACACATGGTTATATCCTTTTCGTCATGCATCTGAGGTTTCAATGGTCTTTACCAATTTTTGAAAGTTATAGAGAATTTCTTTGAGACTACAATTAAAACAGTCTTATGGTGGTGGTGAATTTCAAGCTCTCACCTTATGCTTGTCTGCTTGTGGTATTCAACACCTATAGTCGCCTCCATATACTCTTCAACTAGTTGGCTCTATCGAATGCAAACATCGACACATAGTTGAGACTAGTTTGAACACCAAGCCTCCATACCACCAACCTTTTCATCAGTAGCCTTTCTACTGGTTATAGATGCCCTATAAGCCAATCATGTTAGTGATAACATGTGTGACACGTTGCGCGATCTTTTTATTTATGATTATTATTGGTATATTTTAACATTATATTATCTTTTGCATATATATATATTGTGATGTCCTTGGTTTTGTGCAATGGGAATCAGATCATGGTGAGATAATGATAATGAGATCGATTTACCTTTAAACGTAGATCCTAAATAATCTCGATCATAGGTTACTCAAGAGGGATATCGAGATAACCAGATAGACTGATGTACTATATACCTATCCATATGATGGAGGCGGTTGGTCTCATAGCCACTTATGTGGAGACACTAAGGATATAGTACAGGTGCTCATTAGAGAATAAGTTCATTGATTGATCCACTTATGGAATGCTATATAATTAGTGATACCTAATGTTAGACAGCGATTCCATATTCCCAATTGTGTATCTAGTCCTTAGACTAGAGACACTAAAGATGCTTTATTTAAGTACTCATTTCTTTGATGTTGAACTTATAGGTTTAGGAAGTTTCATATTTGGTATAATCGGTTATCAGTATTGGTAGCCAATATTACGAAGGTAATTGAGTGTCAATAAATGATCGTCCACTCTTGGTATTACAAGAGAAATATCTCACATGTGCTTACTCAGACAAATCCCTAGCCAAGGTTATTCGGATTGAGGAAGAAGGAGTTCTCTAGGAAAATCTGATTAGAGTGAGACTCAGACGGATTCCGTATGTAGCATGGCAGTACCATATACAAAATATGGTCTCTAAGATATTAATTGGATGAGGGACTATAGATACATAGTAACTGTGGACAGATAAGTCTAATGAATTTGATCCTCTTGTACCATCTAGGGACTATGGTGTAGTAGCCTAGTAAGTCCATAATCGATGAGTCAAATGACTTATTATGGAGATAATAATTCTCTATATCATAAGGAGTTCTGATAGAAGCGACTCACGACCAGCTCGGTATCGGGCCTAAAGGGTCACACACATATGGTGGATGATTCAAAGAATAGAGGATTAGATAGAGATCTAATTAGCTCTCGTTCTTATTAAATAAGACCTTACATTAATGGGCTTCTTACATGAGTCCCAATTAGAGGCCAAAGGAGATTATTGGATAGATATCTAATAATGTATGGTTAGTAGGTAATCAGATGGAGACCAATACCCACTAAGGCAGGACATATAGGATTTATGGTGACTCTCTATAAATAGGAGGGGAGGCCCATAGTTGATATGCTACATCTTTGGTCGCCCCCTCTTATTCTCCTCTCTCTCTCTCTCTATGCAAGAGTTGCGAGACTTGGGATTGTGATTGGAGGAGTATCGCCATAGCGACTTTGTGTGGATAACACTAGAGAGGAGGACACTTGACTTCATTCATCATCTCCATTCAGATCTAGAAAAAGAGGGATATACAATCTCCCTAGGTAAACAATCTCTTACACGATGCAGTTTTTTGGTTTTGTGGCTTTCTTGTGACCCAATCTTTTGGATAATGATTTGATCTATGTGGAAAACCTATTTTATTTTTTTAACTTCCATTGCGCATGTGATGCTCCCACTTAGTTTCCCAATAGTGGTATCAAAGCCAGGTTGTTTGTGCGAAAGATTGGTTTTAAATTGCATGTGATGAGATTGAATCACGTAGAACTATTCTACGCATTCTTGTTAAGATTCGCAGTGATGGTAGCAAGGATAGGGGCAGCCACCTATGGGTAGCCGACCACGGCTAGGGCCCTGCAAAGGGAAGCCGCATGCAAGTGCGGCCTCCTGCGACAAGGCTACAAGGGGTAGGCGCACTAAGAGGGGGGTGGGGTGGGTGGTGTAGGGGCGGGGGGCGGGGAGGAAGGGTGGTGGTGAATTAGTGCAAGTGTATATTTTTATTTTAAATAAAAACTTTGTCTTTAAGCAAGATAGGAAGATCCAAAGCTTTTCGTAACAAGTAAATGATTCAATGAAGATTGCTAAGTTACTTGCTTACATATTATTTCAGAAAGAGGAAGGAAATTTGAAAGATAGGCAATGTCATAAATGAAGTGTTTTACGTGGAAACCTTACTTTTCAAAGAGTAAACGAAATCGGAAGCATCAATACAAAATTAGTAAGCAAGGAAAGCAAATGAAGAACTCACAAGTTTAATAGTGGTTCAGCACCAAAGGGCCTACGTCCACTCTCGAGTCCTCCTCCTTGAGGTACACCAGCGTTCACTATTGATCTTCTTTGGGTGAAAACTAAACCCTTACACTTTACTTACAAGGGAGATAAGATTATAACCCTTTGATCACTCCCTTACCCCTTTCCTTTTTCTTACAATACACGTAAGTTTTTCATAGAATTTTATCCCCCAAATTATTATATAGAATGTAAGAAAACTTAGGGTAGTTATATACCCCAAATGACTTTAGAATTTGGAGCCAAAATTTAAACTCACCTGAAAAATCCAAGTACGGGCGATGCATCAGCCGACTTGGGCAGGTCAATAGCCGAAAGTGCATAGATTCCTAGGTACGGGCGGTTCAGGCGCCCAGCCTAGGCGGTTTAGTTGTTGACAACTATCCTAAATCTTGGGCAGCATCGGATGAACCACCATTCACCGACGATTTACCCGTCGGAATCTTCGAAAAAATGGTTCCCTCCTCTTTTTGAATTTTGGCTTGAATATAATGTTGAGCAATTCTTTGGTCAACTGATTTAGCTCAACTTGAGCTCAACCAAACCCTTATAGTGGACCTGATTGCTTCTTTAAGTTATTTTGAATTGCTTCCAAATCACACTCATTTAGGACTCAATCTTAACCCATGGCTTAATATTACAATCAAGACATGACCACCAAACTTATTACCTTACTCCCGCAATCCAACAACCTCTAAAATCTCTAACGATGAGTCTCACGGTCTTCCTCTGGCGATCTCCTAACGTGTTCCTAGCGATCTTCCCGATACCTTCAGCGAAGTCCAAGCGAATACCCAACGAGCTTTCACCGTATCGTCCAAAACTTTGGCCTGATGTTGAAGCTTGATCCTGCGTCTATGTCTGATCTGTAACTCCTCCGATTATGATTAAACATGTATGATGCTAACTATGACTTAATTAATTATAATTATAATAGCCAACACATCCACTTCAAGACCTTCCCAACTCTCGATAAGCCTTTCGGCTACCCTTAATAATCTTTCAATGAATCTTAGTTTTTTTCTATCGAACTCCCTTGTGCAATAATGGCAAACTCTAAATACCCTCCGCGAGCTCCCAATTGCATCATCCGAACCTCGACCGATGTATAGACTTCAATTTGGCCAAACCTCAGATTGTCATATTCTCTCTGTCATAGTTAATATTGTATTAATCAACTTTAACAACACATGTTAGATCAATAACCCATCAAATGATTTAATCATTAAAATCCAAGATTCAATAATCTCCCCCTTTTTTATGATAATAATCAATTGATGATAGAAGTTGATCCTAACTCCCCCTAAATTCATGCAACTTAAATTTATGAGAATCACACACTCTTAACTTTCAAGTATTTTTAAGCAATCAACATTTCAAGTAAATTTCAACATAAATTTACATCAAGTCATCGAATCATGAGTTTCAAAAAGATTATATATCAATATCCAAGATATCCAAGTATATCATCAATATCATGTGTCATCAACGTATATCATTAATATCATATGTCATCAATGTATATCATCAATATCATGTATCATCAATGTATATCATCATGTGTCATCAATGTATATTTCTTAATATCATGTGTTATCAATATATATTTCTCCCCCTTTGTCATCAGTAAATAGGTAAATATAGGGCTAAGGATTTTAATGCACATGAGTTTTTGCTCCCCCATTTTAAGATACGATATGAGTCATAAAGATTTTTTTTCCTCTTGAAGAAGAAGAAAATAAAACTAGGGAAGATTTATAAAACATCATTAAATATAGCTCTCAATTTTGTAGAGGTGAATTTAAAAAATAAGCTTAAAACTCCAAGATATTCAAGGAGATTAAAAAATTTAGGAGCTACTCATGCATTTAAAATCATCTCATGTAATTTCAAGCGTTGCAAATAAATCTGTAAAATAGCAAAATATTATGTAAATTTTCTCCCCTTTTGTGAATAATAAGATAAAGAACATAGAGGAAGTTTTCAAAAATATTATCACAAAACGATTAATCTCATGAAATCTAGATTAGCATTTCATATATTTTCATGATTTAACATTCTTAAATCTCAACCTTAATCTTGTAAATATAAGATTTAAAAATTTTTTTGAATATGATCTCAACAAATCTTTCTCATGTATATTTCAAGAAAACATAGCATATAGATCCGAAAAATAGCGAAACATCATGTTTATGTAAATTATTTCCCTTTTTTGTAAACAAAAAGGTAAGAATCAAGGTAGAGAAGTGAAAAACATCATATCACAAAAATAATTAATTTTATAGATGTAATTTTTTATAGATGTGAATTCCAAAATCCAAGAAAAAAAATCAAGAACTACCCATGCAATTTAATTTATCTTATGTAAATTTCAAGCAAGATATCAAATCAATCAAATCATGCATTTTGAAGATTATCTCATGTAAATTTTGACAAAAAGCATCAAGAATTTCAAAAGAAGACATGATAGTAATCAAGCTCAAATTATAAATCAAGTATTTTGCATGCATTTAGAAAGTTCTAATTTTCTTCTAAACAATTATTTCTCATTCAATGTTATCATATCCAAGTTACTTATAATCCCCATTTTTTCTTTTTGGTCATTGTCATGAAAGAAATATGATAGCATAATTTCTTCTTAATATTCATATTCAAATTATGTCAAAAAATACAAGGAGATCATATCATTAAAGATAAAATCAAATTTTTGAATATCAAAAGATATGATTTTATTTAATAAGTTTCTTTCCCCTTTTTTTGTAAATAGTAAACATGAGTCTTAAGAGATTAAACAATCTTGATTCATCTAAGATAAATATTAAAACACTTAATTCATTTAGATAGATTCTTTTTAATAAAATATAAAAAACATCCATTATAATCGTTAAGATTATAAATCTCCCTTTTATTAAAAAGAGAATCACAGAGATTAAATATGATTCCATCAAGGATCAAATCTCTTTCAACTTATCATAAATTTAAGAAATATTAATTTCATGCTAAGTTATACCATTCACGAGTTTTAAAATAAATCATGTTAAGAAAGATATTAATATAAAAAAAAACTCATGAATACCAAAAGATATAATTTAATTTAATAAACCTCCTCTTAGATAATAAAAATTTTAGGAGATCAATTTGTAAGCAAAATCTTAATTCATAAAAATTGTCAAGTTACAAGTACGATTTTACAAAATGAGATATGAAAATAAAGGATCTCAACCTATATATGATTTCAAATTATCAAGATCGTTGTTTAGATTCATGTTATAGTTCCAAAAAGATAAACTTATGATTTATTTATATAAGGATTTCAATTTTTGATTTATGAAGATGTCACAATCAAGATTTAGGTTTCGAAATCATTAAAATGTCAATAAGGTTGGATGGATTCATCAATCCCTTTCTTTCAAAAAATAAAATCATTTAAAAATATATCCAAGATCATCATTAAAAATATCTTTTCAAAAAATTTCAATGAAGGCAAAATAAATTGTTTTTCAAATAAAGATAGCTAAAGTTCTTTAATTCATTTTTGTAGTTAAAGAGATTCAAAATAAATATATTATTTTATCTTGTTGACGGATTCATAGGATAAATAAATTTTCAAGAATAATTATCCTCCTTTTGGTTGTTTCATGTGATTTCTTTTAAGAATGATTTTAAAATCAATGAATTTTTGGTTAAGATCGAAAGTCAAATTTCATTCTATACATCAAAATAATAAAACATCTTTAAAGCAAAATTTTCGGCCTATCTCAATTTTAACTTTTGAATAAGTGTAACTCTTTACACATAGTGCAAGGAGTTGACAAACTCATTTTCAATAATACCTAAAAATAAAGTATATATTTTTTTATGCTTAAATTCTAACATTCAACATAATCATTTAATCATCATTTCAATCAATATAATATTCAAATTAATCATTCCATAGACTTTGTCATAATTTGAACCATCTAACAATAGTTTTTACATTTAAATCAACACCAAAGCTAATAATTTTGAACCTATTATTCAATTATCATCAAAATCTCCCTTATATAAATTTCAATATATTTTCAATAAATAAGTTTCTTTGGTTCTAGTTCATTCTCTAGCTATGCATCAACAAGATTAATTATATAATGATGAACCATTAAAAGATTCATTGTCATTAATTTTAATTTCAATAATTTTCTTGTTACTACTTAGGCTAGTGAGCTTTTGAAAGGGTGTTAGATCTTAAGTCATATGTCTTGAGCATCTACTTTCAAAACATTACTTAGTATTCTAGGAGACAACTTTATATTATGAGAGGTTTTGATTTAGGTACCTATTTGAGCTTGGGTACTTCATGATATGTTCTTTCCTTTTTCTCTAATGGCTTAAAGTTGTTTATGGTTACTTTAGGAACTCAAATTAATTTATGCAGAATATAATTTTTGAATGAACATTTGTAGTCTTTATGCCCTAATTTTTCATAAGAATTACATTTGATTTTTGGTGACATATTTAAGGTACGTCCTTTTACAAAGATGGTTGGCTTTTGTTGAACATTACCAACAAAGCCTACATCATTTCTTCTATTAATATGACACTTATTGCCAAGGATCATATTTAGGGATTTATTCTTAATTTTAAAATTTTCTAATGTTGACTTAAGCATGGTTCTTTAATGTTGTTTAGCATTTTATATTTAGAACTAGGATTATGTGATGCTAATAACTCATGCATTTCGTCAACTTTATTAACTAACAAATCATGTTTATTTTTAAGTAACTTAAAAGATTTGCTAAGTTTTCTAAACTCATCAAACAAATCATAGAATATGTTTAATAATTTTAAAAAAAATACTTAATGAATCACTAACCTCATTGTCGATCGCCGAAGTTCTCCACTTCTTGATTGTGCATTTCATCTTTGAAGCTCCTTAGCTTTTTGCAAGAGGTTTTGTCGATTTTTAGATCATTTTCAAAATTTATGTTCATTAATTTACCGGATTATTTGTCAAGGGTTCAAAGTCCTCATTACTCGAGATTTCACTTGAGGAGTCACATATTCTTAATTCAAATTCATTTCTGTTCTTTGGAAGATATTCTTCAAATTTATTTTTTGAAGTATTTTTATTTAATGATTCATTTAGATAAGTTATGCTTTCATATATCATTTCTAATATATGCCATATATCAAAGGCTGAATCAAAATAAGAAACCTGACCAAATTTATTTTTATCAAGTGCATAATATAAGGTATTCATAGCCTTTGCATTCAACGAAAATATTTATTTTTTAAAATCATTCCAATCATTTGTTGGATTGGATAACTTCCGAAAACTTTCTATAACAATACACCATAAATCAAGATCTATCGAAATAAAAAAGATATCCATTCGTATTTTTCAAATGTGTAGTCCGTCCCATTAAACATAGGAGAACTTATGATGTTGACCCTCGTTAATGTTGAAAAAAACCATTTCTCTTAGGTGTTAAACCAAATGAGAAGAATGTGGCTCTGATACAAATTGTTAGGATCAATTGGCACTAAGAGGGGGGGGGGGGGGGGGTTGGATTTTCATCTTAAACAAAAACTTTTTGGCTTTAAGCAAGATAGGAAGATCCAAGGCTTTTCGTAACAAGTGAATGATTCAAAGAAGATTTTAAGTTACTTGCTTACAAATTACTTAAGAAAGAGCAAGAAAATATGAAAGATAAGCAACATTGTAAATGAAGTGTTTAACATAGAAACTCTAATTGCAAAGAGTAAACGAAATCAAAAGCGTTAATACAAAATTAGTCAGTAAGGAAAGCAAATAAAGAACTCACAAATTTTATAGTGGTTCGGCACCGACGGTCCTATGTCCACTCCCGAGTCCTCCTCCTTGAGGCACACCGGCGTCCACTACCGATCTTCTTTGGGTGAAGACTAAACCCATACACTTTGGTTACAAGGGAGACATAACTCTTTGATCACTCCCTTACCCCTTTCCTTTTTTCTTACAATCTACATAAGTTTTTTACATAATTTTATCTCTTAAATTTTTGTATATAATATAAAAAAACTTGAGATATTTATAGACCCCAAATGGCTTCAGAATTTTGAGCCAGAAATCGAACTCACCCAAAAAATCTGGGTACGGGCAGTTCACCCATCAGCTTGGGTGGGTCAACCACCGAAAGTGCCTAGATTCCTAGGTAAGGGCAGTTTAGCCACCTAGCCTAGGAAGTTTAGCTGTTGACAACCGCTCGAAATCCTGGGTAGCACCGATTGAACCACTGCTCACCGGTGGTTTACCCGTCAGAATCTTCGAAAAATCGGTTCCCTCCACTTTTCGAATTTCGACTGAAACCTGGTGTTGACTCATTCTTTGGTTAACTGATTGAGCTCAACCAAACCCTCATAGTGGACCCGATTGCTTCTTTGAGTTAATTTGGATTCCTTCTAAATCACACTTATTTATGACTCAATCTTAGACTATGACTTAAAGATTATAATCAAAACATGACCACCAAGCTTATGACCTTACTCCCATAATCTGGCAACTTCCGGAATCTCCAACGGTGAGTCTCACGGTCTTTCTCTAGCGATCTCCCAGTGTGTTCTTAGTGATCTTCCCGATACCTTCGGCGAAGTTCTAGCGAATGCTCGGCGAGCTTTCACCGCACCATCCAAAACTTTGGCCTGATGCCTAAGTTTGATCTTGGGTCCATGTCTGATTTGTAGCTCCTTCTCCTGTCATGGTTAAACTTACACGATGCTAACTATAACTTAATTAATTACAATCACAATCGCCAACACATACCCTTCAAGACCTTCCCAACTCCCGACAAGCCTTTCGGCTACCCCCGATAATCTTCCGGTGAGTCTTGGTCTTCTTCCGATGAACTCTCTTACGCCATCCTAGCAAACTTTCAATGCCCTCGGCAAGCTCCCAATGCACTCCTGGCGAGTTTCCAACCGCATCGTCCGAACCCCAGCCAGATGCATGGACTTGACTTTAGCTAAACCTCTGATTGTCATATTCTTTTTATTGTAGTTAATCATGCATCAATAAACTCTAACAACATATGTTAGAGAAATAACCCATAAATTAATTTCATCATCAAAATCTGAGATTTGACATATAGGCGGCCACTCGTACGAATAGTCGCAAGCAGGGGCAGCACCGGTGTAGGCGACGCCTACAAGCAGAGGCACTGCTCGCTAGGGGGGGGCTGCCCACAAAGGCACCGCTTGTGGGCACGGTGCCCGACTTCCCACCTAGAGGTGCTGCCCAAGGGCAATGGTGCCTATCGTAAGGGCAACTGCCTATGGGCAGGGCGGTCGCCGGCGACGTGTAGTGTTGTCGCCTACGTAGGGGCAGCGACGGCGATCGATGGAAGGGGCAAAGGGTTAGAGTTTTCTTTTCTATGGCAAAAAGATGATTCCACCTCTCGGAGTTTGAGAAATTCTAAGGTCTATCCTATGCCTAGAATTCTGAAAATGCCCTTAACTATTCTAGAAATTTCGATGTCTGTCCTTCTGTCCAGAATTTTAAAAATACCCTTGACAATTCTGAAAATTCTTAGCATGTTCTAATTTTCAAAAAAATTAATTAATTATTATATATTTAATAATCCTACATGTGATGTGATGTGTACAAATGATGTATGATATAGATGGATGATTATAAGTCATGTGTTATGATGTGTTTAAATGTGATTATTATTATTATTGGGGCCTATGAGCCACCACCTTTTCTCATTTATTGTTAGGCTTGCGTGCCTATGATTATTTTGTAATTACACAAAGAGGTACAACGGGAGTGTGGAGGTGACAATGAGACCCATGATGTTGTGGTGGGAGATCATGATATATGATAATGCGGTGAGGATATGATGAAAGATTCATACTTAGATCCTATTATGAGTGATTAGGCCCATTGGCTTGGGCTTAATCATATATATATATTAAATATATATATGTGTGACATGATATATTAGGAGTTTGATACAAAACAAAAACCCCTCCTATGTATGTGACATGACATATTAAATATTGTAATGATGGTGATGACTTAATTAAACATCATGGTTGGTCAAGTCCCTTGAGACCATGATGGTTCGGAGGCTGAACATAACGGAAATCACAAAAAGTTGTGATTGGTAAGAGTTGCCTATCTTTTGGATTTAGTGTAATTGGTCGAGTTCCTCGAGGTTATATTAAGATGTCAATTTGATCCCGATCCCCACTATGAGTCTATCGGAGACTTCTGTTTCACGTGTCGAGGGTGTCACGTGATCTACTAGGAAAATAGTAGGAGTATATTAAGATAAAAATCTATATTTTAATTAGTTTTTTATAAAATCTATATGTATTATTAATTTATGTTATATCTTATTTGTCACTTGTAAACCCCCTACATGGCATACATGATGACAACCGCCTCACTAGTCCAAACTACACAGATTGGCTCCGAAATTTGAGAATTATTCTCACGACGAAAAAAATCATATATGTCCTTAACACGATTATACTCACACCGGAGGAAAGGACAAGCGAGGATGAGATAGCTCGCTTGTGAAGTATATAGATAGTCATAGAGGATAACCTGTGTGTTGATCTTATACTTCAGTTCCTACTAGATTTCTTTTCATAATTCATTATTAACTTTAATATGAACAAGTTTAAGGTGACTCTACTTGAGCTCCTCAGTATATTAAGGGAAGTTGAGAGTGCCATCAAGAAAGAGAAGTCAATTCTCTATATTGATGAGACCAAGAATAAAAGGAAGGCCAGTAAGACCCTTAAGAAGGGAAGGACAAAGAAAGACCGGGTAAAGTAAATATTGTTAATAAAGATCAAACAAAAGATAAAAGACAGTACTTCCACTACGGTCAAGACGGGTACTAGAAGAGGAACTGTAAGGACTACCTTGTAGATAAGACAAAATAGAAGCTTGGAGAAACTTTAGGTATATTCATGATCAGTCTCCACTTGTTAGATTTTCATGATAACACATGGGTATTGGATACCGAGAAAGCTTATAATATCTGTAATTCATTGTAGGTTCTGACAATACCTAGGAGATTGGCTAGAGGCGAGATAGACCTCAAGATATGGAATAGAGCAAGAGTTACTATAGTTATTGTTGGGGAGGTCACCCTATATCTGCTTAGTGGAGCTATTATTACACTAGATGCATGCTATTTTGTTCCCTCTATTATCAAAAATATTATTTCTATCTTTTGACAATTAGTGGATATAAATTAGTTTTTAAGAATAATAGTCGTTCAATAATTATAGATGATGAGATCATCACTAGATGGACCCTAATAAATGACTTATATGTGTTAGACACTTCTCTACACATCATAAATATAAATACATCTAAGAGAAAAAGAGATGAGGTGAATAATGCATACCTATGACATTGTAGGCTAGGTCATATACATGAGGGAAGGATTCAAAAATTGTTGAAAGATGGATACTTAGATCCGTTTGATTATGAGTCGTATGCAACTACGAACCTTACCTTTATGGTTATATGTGGTTACTCATATTTCATTACATTCACTAATGATTTCTCTAGGTATGGACACATGTACTTGATAGAGTATAAGTTTTAGGCCTTTGAGAAATTCATGGAATATAAGAATAAGGTAGAGGACTAGATTAAAAAGAGTATTAAGACTCTTCGATCAGATCGAGGACGAGAATACTTGAGTACGAAGTTTATCTATTTCCTCAGGGATAATGAGATTCTATCCCAATAGACACCTCCTTATACACCTCAGCTTAGTGGTGTATCAGAAAGGAGGAATCACCCACTGTTAGACATGGTGCGGTCCATGATGAGTTTCATTAACCTACCCGTCTCATTCTGGGGATATGCCATATAGATCGTAGCTTGCCTTCTGAATAGAGTTCCATTAAAGTTGGTAGTATCTACATCATATGAGATATGAAAAGGAAAGAAGTCCAATCTTAAGACGGTTAAGATTTGGGGCTATCCTACCGATGTTAGAAGACACAACCCCAACAAGTTGGAATCAAGGATGGAACGATGCATGTTCGTAGGATACCTTAAAGAAACTTGTGGATACAATTTCAATCATCTTGAGGACCAGAATATCTTTGTTGCCAAGAGAACTATGTTTCTTAATAAGGAACACATTATTGGTGGAAACAGTGGAAGTGAGATAGAGTTAACTAAGGTTGGAGAACCTAGCTCAAGTACCATTCCGAAGTCCGAGTCTGTTCAGGTACCTAGCACATAAGTTCCAACTTTGTGTAGGTCTAGCAGAGCATCTCACTCTCCTGAAAGATATGTGGGACATAGCAGTGAAAAGGACTCTCAAGATGTGGATCCTTAGACCTACGAGGAGGCTATTATGGGTATAGACTTTGGGAAATGACAAGAAGCCATGAATTCTGAGATTAATTTCATGTACTTTAATAAGGTTTCGAACCTTGTGGATGCACCTGAAGGTATTATACCCTCAGCTACAAATGGATCTTCAAGAAAAATATCAGAGTGGATGGAAATATTGAGACTTATAAGGTAAGACAGGTAGCTAAATGATACAATGGCAAGGAGTTGACTATAATGAAACCCTTTCACTTGTAGTCATGCTTAAATCCATTAGAATTCTTTTGGTTATTGTATCATAATATGACTATGAGATCTGACAAATAGATGTAAAAATAATATTCCTTAATGGCAACCTCGAGGAGAGGTATATATGGCACAACTAGAGGGATTCATATCCAGAAAGAGTCCAGATAAAGTGTGCAGGTTGCTCGGGTCCATTTATGGATTGAATTAAGCTTCCTGAAGTTGAAACCTAAGATTTGATGAGACGATCAAATCTTATGATTTCATTAAGAATGAAGATGAGTCTTGTGTGCTCAGATTTTCTTGGTGTTATATGTCGATGACATCCTCATCATTGGGAATGATGTAGGAATACTCTCCACAGTAAAGGCTTGGCTATCCAAAAACTTCTCCATGGAAGACTTAAGGGGAGCATACTATGTTTTGAGAATCTAGATCTATAGAGATAGATCCAAGAGGATGTTTGGTTTATCTTAGTCCAGGTATATAGACTCCATTAAGGTTTGGCATAGAGAATTCCAAGAGAGTATATATACCTTAGCGATAGGATCTATCATGTATGTTTTGCTATGTACTAAGCCTGATATAGAACATTCTTTGAGTATCACGAGTAGGTATCAGGCGAATCCAGGTTTGAAACACTAGAGAAGGATTAGGGATCTTTTATTAGTATATAGAGGAGGTAGCCTCCAAGTTGAGGGCTACATAAACTCGAGTTTTTAGTCCAACATTAATGATAGTAAGTCAAACTCATGGTATATTTTCACCTTAAATGGAGGAGCAATAAGTTGAAAGAGTTCCAAGCATGATACTACTACTGACTCGACGACAGAGGCGGAATACATTGCTGCAACAAAAGCAACAAAAGAAGGGGTGTGATGAAGAAGTTTATCAGGGATTTGGGAGTCATACCAAGCAGCGTGGAGTCGATTCCCATATACTGCGATAGTGATAGGGCGATAGCTATAGTAAGGGAACCCAAGTCTCATCAGAATTATTCTGAGGATGTTTCACTTAATTAAAGAGATCATAACCCAAAAAGATATAACAATAGAAAGAGTTCCATCCGAAGATAAAATTGTAAATCCAATAATGAAGTCGTTGACTCAGATTTTATTTAAGTGTCACAGGGGTCCGATGAGGATCAAACACGTAGGTGATTGATTTTAGGTCAAGTGAGAGATTGCTGGTTACAAGTGCTTTGCAAGCTAATTATATGAGTGATGGCACGTGTGACATGTTGTGCGATCTTTTTGCTTATAATTATTATTGACATATTCTTACATTATATTATCTATTGGATATGTATATTATGATGTCGTTGGTTCTGTGCAATGAGAATCAAATAGTAATGAGATCATGATAATGAGATCGATTCATCTTTAAACATAGATCCTAAATAATCATGGTCATATGTTACTCGAAAGGGACATCGAGATAACTAGACAAACCGGTGTACTAAATACTCATCCATATGATAAAGGCAGCTAGTCTCATAGCCACTTATGTAGAGACACTAAGTATATAGTATAGGTGCTCATTGGGGAATAAGTTCACTGATTGATCCGCTTATGGAATGCTATATGGTTAATGATATCTGATGTTAGATAATGATTCCATAGTCATAGTTGTACATCTTGTCCTTAGACTTGAGACACCAAAGATGCCTTGTTTGATAAAGTCGGTCAGGGTTTCCCCTTACTTAGGTCAGCTATAGAGCCAACCTAGCCGCCCCTTGTTCCTATTAAGGTAGGATGGCTATAGGAGGGGTAAAAGGATAATTTCATCTAGATAAGTGCCCCATTAGGCTAGGACTTTGATCCCTATTTAAGATGTAGCTACTCCCCTCTTTTAATCAAGTAATTATAATTTTTAATTCAGCCTTTGTGCCGAGTCTAGGAGGGAGGAACCCCTATAGCGTTCCAAGGGTTGATCCCCCTCAAGGATCAAAATCTATAAGGCTTCTTTTGGGGTTCTATCATATTTTCATCAAATACTCTCTTGACCATAATGCCTTCAAATACTATAAGCCCCATTCTTGTAAAGTATTTATTTCACGTCATGTTACCTTTGTTGAGTCTTATCTTTCCTTTTCACAACACCAAGTCTCCTACCATATATCCAACTCCACCAAATATGCATTAATGGATTACACCTTTGAATTCATTAACCGAGCCTCCATCCACACCATCTAGTTATTCCCTAATGGATCGACACTCTTTTGTTACTCTAGTTCTATAGGTCCTCACTCCCTCCTCTACCTTACCACATGTTTCTCTTGTTGCTACAATGTTACCCTTAGAGGTACAAGCACCTTCACGTAGACCTAGTATCACTGAAGCTCCTTAATTTAACTTGAACCATGTTCATGACTCTTCTAATATCCCAAAAGTGGTATTTTTAAACCACATCATGTTCTCGATCTATATGCTAGCAAATAATCTTCACTTGAGGCTGTTGAACCAACTTTATTTACTCAAGCTCAAAAATTTTCACACTAACGTAAAGCCATGTGTGAGGAATATGATGCTCTCCTCCATAACTCTACATGTACCCTTATTCCTTGATATTATACATAAGATATCATCTAGTATAAATGAGTCTTTCAAATTAAGCAGAGCCCCGACGGATCAATTGCTAAGATCATCCAATGGCCAAAGGGTTTTATTAATGACTTGGTGTTGACTTCATGGAGAAATTTAATCCCATTGTAAAACCTACCACAATCCAACTTATCTTGAGTTTGACTATCTCAAAAGGCTAGTGCTTAAGACAATTGGAGGGCGGTGGGGTGTGAATTAGTGCAAAAGCTAAAAAAACTCAATTTAAAAAATATTGCTTGAAGTAAAACTAAAATCAAAAGCGATTTTATTAAAATTCATTAAGAGAAAATTATAGAGCGATTTAAAACAAAGCCAAAAGAAGACGTTCATGCTTTTTTCAGAATTAGATAATAGTAACTAAGGTTAAGATCAAACTTAAAGAGAGACAAAAGAGAAGTACTCATAAAATTTATAGTGGCTAGGTCAAAAATTGACCTACGTCCACTTCCCGAGTCCTCCTTCATCGAGGCCCACTGATGTCTACTAATGATCTTTCATGGGTGAAGACCAAACACCCCTTTACATTTTTCCTTTACATAGATTCAAGGGAGGAACCTTTACAATCTTTCACTCTTCCCTTAAACTCACTTTACACTTGAAGTACATAAGGGAAGCTCTTAAATTTATAAAATTTTATATAAGATTTTAATCACTTTTCTTGTACTTTCCTACTTTCCCATGCAAGAATACTTGAGGTATTTATAGACCCTAATTTGGTTTCAAAAAATTTAACCATTGCCAAAAAACCTGGGTACGGGCAGTACTACCATTGGCACCAATGGTACTACTGCTAAAAGTGCCTGAAAACTTAGGCAACGATAGTACCACCATTAGGCAGTCAGAAATAATACTTTTCTATTTTATTTTATACCTGAGTTATACCTTCTGTTGACCCCTTTCCAAGTCAATAAAATAAGCTCTATCATGAGTTCAAATCTAACCAAAATAGACCCAATTAGCCTCCAATTGAATTAGTTGGATTTCACCAATCCTAATTAAAATTAAGACTCAAAACGTAATATTAACTATGATATATTAAGATAAATAATTATAATCATTCTTGTTGTCTAGCACGTCAATCTATCTTCCAAACACTTGGTCAACTTCCTAGCATTCCTTCGGTGAACTCCCAGTGATCTCTTGATCATCTTCCGATGAACTCTCGATGTACTCCCAATAAGCTCCCACTGCATCGTCCAAACTCTGACTCGATGCCCGATCTTGACTCCGACCCAACATTAGATTGTATTACCTTTTCACAATTGTAGTTAATCCTGTACCATTTATCTCAAACACATAGGCTAGATCATAAATTCATCAATTGAGTTCATCATCAAAATCTAAGATTCAATAAGCTCATGTTAATACAGATATGAATGATAACCTATGGGCATTTTATGTATAAATTTTAGATATATTATGTTTGTGATTTTCTTTTGGTTGAATGTATTAGTGTAAATAATACTATGGATGGGAAAACGTCTATCATGTTATTTAGAAAGTCAATATATTTTAATTTTAAGATTGCCTATTTTTTATGTGCTCCTATTAATAGCAATAATAAAAATTGAAATATGACATCCACCTTTACTTATGCATATAAGGCATGAGAAGAACTAGCAGTAGGGTATTATAGTTGTGATATCAGAGTCTTGGTCATGAATCTTATATACTATATGAATATGTAAAAGTATGGGGCACAATGCTCAACTATCTTGTAAGTCTTAATAATTGAGTTACAATAGTTTCTTTATTATTATTTGATGTCCTTATACTTGGTAGTTAAGGTGTGAACAACTTGAAATTAATTAGGAAGATATCATGAGAACTAGAGGGTAACCTATAGTTAATAATATTCAAGAGGAGACTCCCAATGATAGAAAGGCATCCACATAGGAAGATTAGAGATATGTAGTGATTAATAGGCTAACAGAGATAGTAAAGAGACAATCTAGATAATTATAGTTATTGGGCTAAGGATAAAAGTAAATACTAATAGTAATTCGAGAACAATGTTATAGAATCATCAATCGAGAGGTTTAGAAAGAATGATCTACTAATCTTTAAAGGTGATATAGATCCTCTAATGGCTAATAAGTTGATAACTAGTATTGAGAGAATCTTTGAGTATACAAGAGTTTTAAATTAAGAAAATTATTTGTATACCTTATAGAGTGCAAAAAGATGCTTCGTCACTAGTGAGATACAAGGAGGACTGTAGATGCTTGATAAATGACTTGATAAAAATTCAAGATCTTTTACCAAAAGTATTATAGTGTAACTCACCAATTAGCCAAAATGATAAAATTTATTAGCCTCAAGCAAAAAAGTCAATTGATGATGGATTACATCATAAAGTGAAGTTATCCCAATTGGTTAGCACTAATGCCCTGAGGGTGAATTAATTTCTATAAGAACTCAGAGTAAAAATTTATCAAGATATAAAGATAATAGTGAATGTTTTAGATACTCTCTATATATTAGTAGCAAAAAAGGTCTTGGAAGTAGAAGAGACCGAGTGAAGAATTTTCTAAGCCCAATAGATGCGCCACAGCCATGATATGCTAATGAAGTATATTTTGAGTTAGGAGGGTTTATGGTGTATAATGATGTATTAAAAATGATCTGGGATGTATTTTAATGCAGAATAGCATAGTTATAGCTTATGTCTCAAGATAATAGAAAATTATAAGAACAATTGTCCTACCCATAATTTAAAGTTGGCATGACGGTGTTTACCCTAAAAGTTTGCTGATATTATCTTTATGGAGAGAAATACAAAAACTGATCATAAGAGTTTGAAATATCTTTTTACTTGAAAAAAATCTAAATTTGAGATAGAGGAGATGGTTGGAGTTAGCAAAAGATTATGATTGTGTGATCATTTACCATCTTGGGGAAAGCAAATATAGTTATTAATGCATTGAGTAGAAACTCAATCAATTTAGTTGCTTTATCAATGATTCAAAGACCTCTCTATATAGAAGTATAAAAAATTTGAATATGTGATGATCCTTAAAATTTTAGTTGGGAGATTAAGAACACTATCACTATAGCTAACCCTTTGGGGGATAATTAAAGAGTTATCGATTAGGTCGAGAAATTTTAATAGAAGCATATTCATGTTTATATTTAGTGCACCGTGGAATATCCAAAATATATAGGAATCTAAAAGAGCACTATTGGCGATCATGAATGAAGATAGATGTGATCCAATTTGTTGAAAAATTTTTCACATGTCAACAAATTAAAATAGAACATCAAAGGTTAACAGATACTTTGAGACCATTATAAATATTCTAATGGAAATGAGAAGATGTCAATATAGATTTTATCATGGGTTTGCCTAAACCAATAAGGGACAATAAAATTTGGGTTATTGTGGATAAATTGATCAAGATAGCCCACTTCTTACCTATTCATTCTAACTACATGGATCAATATGCTCAATTATGTATCCAAGAGATAATTAGATTCCATGGTGTGTAGGTGTCCATTGTGTAAGATAGAGATTCGCATTAGGATTTTGGAGGAGTCAACATAAGGCATGTTGGAAAACTATGAAAGAGTATCACATATACAACGGAAGAATAAAATAAAATCAGTTTTTTATGTTTATCATATCGTCGTGCAAAGATTGATGTGTGAAAAATCATAAAAACTGAAAACTACAACTAGTGTGAGATTGATTACCTAAAGAGATCATATATCTATGAAATTTTATATTTAAATGGAAAGGATGAAGGAGGTCAAAGTTTCTCCTCTCTGGCAGTATCCATACAATGGATCATTGCAGCAATGCTCCTCCAATCGCAGCCCAAAAACCTATTAGTCTTGCACACCATCTTGTAGCACTTATGGAAAAAGATCTGATATCTTCTTTACTATCCTTTAATAGCAGGGAGGGCTAGTCATCTGAGAAGATGAGAGAGAGAGGAGAATAGGAGAGGGCAACTAAAAGTGCAGCCTATCACTATTGTGCCACATTTATCTCCTATTTGTAGAGAGCCACCAACACCTTAATGGATCCTACCTTAGTAAGTATTAGATCTTTATCTAATTATCTACACTTCTTGGATTATTGTATCTCTATCCAATAATTTTAGTTGACCATTAATTAGGCCTCATGCAAAGGATTCATCAATGTTGAGTCTTATCCAATGAGTTCAAGAGTCAATTGGATAACTCATACACAATCCTCTACTCGTTGCAATCATCCACCATATGTGTATGACCCTCTAGGCTCAATATTAAGCTGGTCGTGAGTTCTTCCTATTAGAACTCCTTTTGACTCAGTAAATTGTTATCTCATAACAATTTACTCAACTCATCAATTATGGACGTATTAGGCCATTATGCCATAATCCCCAAACGATACAGGAGATCAAATTCATTGGACCTATTTATCCTCAATTATCATGTATCTATAGTCCCTCATCCATCTAATATTTTAGAGATCATATATTAGGCATGATATTATCAGGCCATATGCAAAATCCATCAAAGTCTCGCTCTAATCGGATCCTCCTAGAGAACTCATTCTCTCTCAATCCAAATGACCCTAGCTAAGGATTTGCCTAAGCAATAATATATAGGATATACCTTCATAAGATTGGTTACTAATCCCGATAACTAACTATACTAGATCTAAAATTCTCCAGACTTATAAGTCTGGCGGTAAAGAAAGAAATACTCAAACAAGAAATCCTTAGTATCTTCAGTCAAAGGACCAGATATACAATTGAGACTACGGAATCGCTATATGATATTATGTATCATTAACCATATAATATTCCATAAGTAGATCGATCAGTGAACTCATTCTCTAATGACACCTTAGTATCTTCATAAGAGTGGTTATGAGACCAACCGTCTCTATTATATGGATAGGTATATAGTATACCGGTCTATATAGTTATCTCAGTGCTCCTCTTGAATAACCTATGGCTTGAATAACCTATGGCTGAGATTATTTATGATTTATGTTTAAAGATGACTCAATCTTATTATCATGGTCTCCTCACAATTAGATTCTCATTACATAAAACTAAGGATATCATAATATATATGTAATATATAATATTAATGTAAAAAATATTAAGAATAATAATAATACAAAAGACTATACAACGTGTTACACGTGTCATCACTTATGTGATTAGGTTGCAGGGCACTTGTAACCGGCAAGGTATTAGGAATAAAATTAACTTTAGCATTACCTTTCATCCTCAAACAATTGGTTAATAAAAAAGAATCAAAGGATATGCTAAGAAATTATGTCTTAGACTTTTAGGGATTATGGAGCAAATTTTTATCTTTGATAGAGTTTGTTTACAATAACAATTATCAGATAACCATTGAGATGGCACCATACTATATAGTCAAAGTGTAAATCCTATTCATTGGGATAAGATGGACAAAAGAAAATATTTAGGACTAGATTTGGTGAGAGAAATATCAAAAATAGTATAAAATATTCCCTGAAGTATGCAGCACAAAGCAAGCATAAATTTTATTTCTTATGATAGGAGGAGAGCTTTAAATTTTAAAATAGGTGATAAAGTATTCTTAAAAGTGGCTCCAACAAAAGGAGTTAAAAGACAAGCTAGTCCTCAGTCTATAGGATAATATGAAATTTTTTATAAGATTGATGATGTGGCCTATAAACTACCATTACCTCCTACAATAGCAAAGGTGCATGATGCATTTTGTATATCAATATTGAGAAAGTACATTTAGATTCTTCTCATGTTTTGGAAGAAAAACCAATGGAACTGAATGAAAATTTGATGAAATGAGCATCACAGAATCATAATATAAAAGAGAGAGAGCTTCTTAATGGAAAAAGCAACTTAGAAAAGAGAATAAGAGATGTGAGAGAAATATCCAGAGTTATTCAGAAATTTTAAGGATGAAACTTTTATTTGGAGAGAAGGATTATAGTGCACGAGTCTCACATATATAATCCACTTAGTAATATGATTTGTGATATTTATGTTTCTACATGCTTTCCAAAAATAGCATTATCAATGTTATACAAAATGTTAGTTGAGTATGTATAAGCATTAAATTTTATGTTAAGCATAGCATAATAAGCTAAAGTATGCTAGTGGACTTGAATATGTGGGTAAGTTATGGTAATAAGCATAGATATAGTGACTAGAAGTGATATAAAAATTTTAATTGGTTTTAAGTGAATCTCAGGCTTGAATAAGTTTGACCATGATTAATGTCACAAAGTTTTTTCTAATCAATCATGGACTTGGTTAGAGAGTCTTTTGAATTTGGTATGATATTCTTGAATCGTAGAGGTCTGACAAATATTCATGAGTTGACCATCGATGCTCTCATACTCAGACAATCCAAAGTGGATTAGTCATCCGCTTTTGAATTACCTCCATATCGGGACTTTATAGGTGTGCTTGTACCAATCATACCATTGAGTGGCTTCTTTTCCTAAGTGGGTGGCAGCAATGTCAACCATAGAAGCTTCCGGGGTCCTGTGATAGTGTAAATATCGCTCCACGCATGAAGTCCACCTGGTCAAGTCTCCATCTTCCCATCGAGGGAAGTCTGTCCTCATGCATGTAGATGTTGGATTCATTATGTTCATCTTTCTCTAGAGTGTTCTCTTTGCCATGTAGACTCTCACCTTACTACGATCTCATTGGGCTTGGTGATCGGCCCAATTTGAATTCTATGAAGAGATTACGTAGTTTATCTTCTATACGCGTCTCAAAAGCCTCAAACTTGGCACAGATCAAATCTATCGATGTCATGGCATATGAATCCAGATTTGTAATGTTGAGGTCCTCCCTTTTCTATCTAATTAAAGGTAGGGATTGTTTGGATAGCTAAGTGGTCGAAAGAGATGATAGATCATAGGTAGATGGCCGCAGTATGGGGCTGATAGGTTGCTATTATTTTTTTGTTATTATTGGGGTTGTGGTTTGGAGTTGTTGTAAGGGTCATATAGGGGGGCTTGGTGATAGACGTTTAGGGTTAGAGGGGTGGCTTAGGGTTGCTATTGATGGCAGCAATCGGTTTGGTAGGGATTGATGGCTGAAAGGGTGATGGATTAAGGTTACGATTTTAGATTGATAATTTATGGTTTAATTTGCTATTGGTGCTATAGTTTAAGGGTGTTGTGGGGGCTGGAAAGGGTTTTAGTGGCATTGATCTAAAGCTAGAAAGGGAGTTTTAGGGTTGTTGTTGGGGGCAACAACGAGTTTGGTGTGGTTGCGACAAGAAGTGCCCGAGAATAAGGCTGTGGTAGGCTACTGTTTGGGCTATAGTTAGCACTGCTATTTGGGCCGATTATAGAGATTAAAAGTGAGCTATGATAGTTGTGTCTTCAAGCTAGAGGGGTGCTTTAGGGTTGATATAGGTGGCAGCAACAAATTCGATAGATATCAGACGTGTATACAATAAAAAACACTAAAAATTATGACAATAAAATTTTTCATCGAAAGATAATAGTTTTATGATGAAAGTTCCAGCAATACTGCAGTAGTATTTGAAGGAATATAGTAGCATGAAATCAACAAGGATATCAATAATATAGATTATAGCAAATATAGTAGCAAGATGGCAGCAAGATCGGATGCAATAGATGCAGTAGCAAAATTTTACATCGAAGATCAACAGTTTGACGAAAAGTTTTCAGTGGTTCATCAAAGATTAAAAGAAGAATTGGGGAGGATCAACTGGTAAGGAAAGCCAAGCTGATGTTAAATATGAAGATGAATATAGGTAAGTTGTCGATAGAAAGATCATAGATTCAATAACAATTATGTCGCTGAAATTTTACAACACAACTTTCGTCATAAAGATAATAACCTTGCAACGAAAGGATTTTTGTAGCAATATAAGGAAGATGCAATGTATTATAGCAAAGGATAGATGACAATGAAAGCCAAGTCGATGTAAAATACAGAGAAGAATACAACAGCAAGATATCGATAAGAAGATAGTATTCAGTTAAAAAATTACGTTAATGTTGAAAGATTGTTGCAGCGGTTTTTTCTGCCAGCAATTTATTTAGCAAGATATATAAATGGTAAGGATTGAAACAGTGGTAGATGTAACTATTTTTTTAGATTTTTGGGTAAGTAAATTGCAGCAACAGTAAGGTAGATACTAGAACCTGATGTAATTTTGGTGGTAGCGTAATAGATGGAGGATCTATGATAGGGGGTGATGACGGTGGAGTCGATGATGATCAAAATAATTGTGAGAATTACTTAGAAAGATGGTAGGCTACTGGATGGTAGCAGCAAAGGTGGAAGAGTAGCAAGGTGCCAAGAATATGGCTCTGATACTAAGTGGTAGAACTCCATAGGATTCTCAGCTTAGGTTGACCTCTATAGGGGATTGACCCTCCTTAAAACTCTATAAGGTTTCTCCCTCCTTGATAGCCTGCCACAATGGCTAAAATAGATATACTGATTACTTGATAAAATAGTGGTGGCTACATACTTTATATAGGGTCTCAAAACCCTAATTCCTAATAGGACTCCTACTCCAAGTAAACTAAGACTCTAACTCCTAATCAAACTCCTACTCTAAGTAAACTAAGACTCCAACTCCTAATCAAATTCTTACTCCAAGTGAAACACTCTTATTTTAAACCCCAGCCACTTCCTCTCAGCCGTAGCCAACTTCCCCTTATCAAGGTGGGCGGCTAATTGGGTTGATTATAAGCTTGACTTGGTTGACTCTGACCCAAATCCAACTCTGACTCCTAACCAAACTCCAATTCAACTGAATCCTAACCATACTAATATTTTGGCTGATTTATTACAATGGACTCAAATCTCCTCCTAGTTGATCTAATATCAAGTCTAGGTTAGCTAACAAGGTCCAATCTAAGGAGTCGACTCAATCGACTAGGACCCGACTTAGTTATGATCCTAACATAGTTACTCATACTTTATTACATTCACTAATAATTTCTTTAGGTATGGATATGTGTACTTTATAAAGTACAAGTTCAAGGCCTTTGAGAAATTTAGGGAATATAAGAATGAAGTAGAGAATCAGATTGAAAATAGTATTAGTACTATTCGATCAAATCGAGGAGGAGAGTACTTAAGAAGTTTACTCATTTCCTCAGGACCATGGGATTTTATCCCAATGGATACCTCCTTATACACCTAAGTTCATTGGTGTATCATAAAAGAAGGAACCACATGCTGCTAGACATAGTGCGATTTATGATGATTTTCGTTGACCTACTCATCTCATTCTGAGGATATGCCCTAGAGACTACAGCTTACCTTTTAAATAAAGTTTCATCAAAGTCAGTAGTGTTTATACCATATAAGATATGGAAAAGAAAGAAATCCAATCTTAATATGGTTAAGATTTAGGGCTATCCTGCCCATGTTAGAAGGCACAACCAAATAAGTTTGAATCAAGGACAGAAAGGTGCATATTCGTGGGATACCCTAAGGAGACTTTGGGATATTATTTTTACCATCCTAAGGACCAAAAGGTCCTTATTGCCAAGAGGGATGTGTTCCTTGAGAAGGAACATATTCTTAGTGGAAATAATGGGAGTGAGATAGAGTTAAGCGAGGTTGGAGAACCTAGCTCAAGCACCAATTCAGAGTCTGAATATGTTAGTTAATATACCTAGTATATAATTTCTAAGTTTACATAGGTCTAGCAGAGTATCTTAACCTCCTGAAAGATATGTGGATATATTGGTAGAGAGGACTTTCTAGATGTTGATCCTCAAACCCACAAGGAGGCTATTATGATTATAGACTTCAGGAATTGGCAAGAAGCCATGAATTCTGAGATAAATTCAATATACTCCAACAAGGTTTGGAATCTCATGAATGCACCTGAGGGTATTATACTCATTGGCTACAAATGGATCTTTAAGAAGAAGATTAGAGCAAATAGAGAGGTGGAGACCTATACGATAAGGCTGGTGGCTAAAGGATATCGTCAAAGCCAAAGAGTTAACTATGACAAAACCTTCTCACTTGTAACCATTCTTAAATCCATTAGAATTCTTTTGGTTATTGCAGCACATTATGATTATGAGATCTGGCAGATGGATGTGAAAACTATATTCCTAAATTGCAACCTCGAGGAGGGGATGTATATGATACAACCAGAGAGATTCGTATCCAGAAAGAGTCCAGATAAAGTGTCTAAGTTGCTCAGGTCCATTTATGGATTGATGCAAGCTTCTCAAAGTTGGAATATAAGATTTGATGAGGTAATCAGATCTTATGACATCATTAAGAACAAAGATGAGTCTTGTGTATACAGGAAGGTGAGTGGAAGCGCTATCACCTTCTTGGTGTTATATGTGGATGACATCCTAATTATTATGAATGATGTAGGATTGCTTTCCATAATAAAGGCTTAACTATAAAAAAAACTTCTCCATAAAGGACTTAGGAGATATATTATATATTTGAGGATCCAGATCTATAGAGATAGATCGAAGATGATACTTTCTTGTCCCGATTCAGGTAAATAGACTCCATTATCAAAAAAATTTGCATGGAGAATTCTAAGAGAGGTCTCATCCCGACGAGATATAGAATATCATTTTCTAAGAGTATGTCCCCAAAGACTCCTATAGAAAGAGCCGACATGGATATGGTACACTGTGTATCAACGGTAGGGTTTATTATATATGCAATGTTATGTATTAGGCCTAACATAGCATTTGCTCTGAGTGTCACGAGTAGGTATCAGATAGATCTAGATTTAAAACACTGGAAGGTAGTAAAGTGTATCCTTACGTACTTGAGAATGACTAAAGATCTTTTACTGATATATGAAGGAGGTAGCCTCTAGGTTGAGGGCTACATGGACTTGAGTTTCTAGTCTAACATTGATGATAGCAAGTCAAACTCAGGATATATTTTCACCCTGAATGGAGGAGCAGTAAGCTAGAAGAGTTCTAAATAAGATATTATTATTTACTCAACCATAGTAAAGGCTTAGCTATCTAGAAATTTCTCCATGAAGGACTTAGGGGAAGCATCTTATATTTTAGGGATCCAAATCTATATAGATAGTTCCAAGAGTCTTGAGTCCAAGTGCATAGATTCCATTATCAAAAGGTTTGACATGGAAAATTCTAAGAGAGGTCTCATCCCGATAAGATATAAAATATCACTTTCTAGGAGTATATCCCCAAAGACTCCTGAAGAAAGTGATACCCTATGCCTCATCGATAGGGTATATCATGTATACTATGCTATGTACTAGGTCTGATATAGTGCATGATCTGAGTGTCACAAGCAGGTATCAAGCAGATCTAGATTCAGAACACTAGAAGGCAGTAAAGTGTATCCTTAAGTACTTGAGAAAGATTAAGGATCTTTTACTAATATAGGGATAATATAACCTCCAGGTTGAGGGCTGCACGAACTCGAGTTTCTAGTCTGATATTGATGATAGCAAGTCAAACTCGGGATACATTTTCACCCTGAATGAAGGAGCAATAAGCTGGAAGAGTTCCAAGCAAGATACTACTATTGACTCGACTACTAAGACATAATACATTGTTGTAGTAGAGGCAACAAAGGAAGGGGTGTGGATTAAGAAGTTCATCAGGGATTTAGAAATCGTACAAAGTAGTGTGGAGTCAATTCTTATATACTGCAACAATAACAAGGTGATCACTCAAGTAAAGGAACTTAGGTTTTATTAGAAGTCCAAGCACGTTATGAGGAGGTTCCAGCTTATTAGAGATTTCATAGTCCGGAAAGATATAACAATGAAAAGAATTCCATCCAAAGATAATATTATGGCTCCACTGACAAAGTCGTTGGCTTATATTATCTTTAAGAGTCACAAGGGTCTGATGGGAATCAAACACGTAGGTGATTGACTTTAGGTCAAGTGGGAGATTGCTAGTTACACATGTCTTACAAGCCAATCATGTGAGTGATGGTACGTGCCTAATCTCTTTATATCATTATTATTATTAGCATATTATCACATTACACTATCTATTGAATATATATAATGTGATGTCCTTGGTTCTATGCAATGAGAATCAGATTATGATGAGATCACGATAATGAGACCGATTCACCTTTAAACATAGATCTTAAATAATCTCGGTCATAAGTTGCTCGAGAGGGATATCAAGACAATAAGTCAGTGTACTATATACCTATCCATATGATAGAGGCAACTGGTCTCATAGCCACTTGCGTGGAGACACTAAGAATATAGTTTAGGTGCTCATTGGATAATAAGTTCACTAATTAATTTACTTACAGAATGTTGTATAGTTAATGATACTTGACGTCATACAATGATTCTGTAGTCCCAATTATGTATCTGGTCCATAGACTTGAGATACCAAGGATGTCTTGTTCGAATATTATTTCTTTGATGCCAAACTTACAGATCTGGAAAGTTTCATATTTAATATAGTCAGTTATTAGGATTGATAGCCAACCTTACGAAGGATATTGAATGTCAATAGAGAATTATCCACTCTCAGTATCATAAGAGAAATATCTTGTATACTCTCGCTAAGGTAAATCCCTGATCAGATTTGTTGGATTGAGAGAGGAGTTCTCTGGAGAATCCGATTATAGCGAGATTTAAATGGATTTCGTATGTGGCCTGATAGTACAATGCCCTATATATAGTCTATGAGATATTAGATGGATAAGGGACTATAGATACATAGTAACTAAGGATATATAGGTCCAATGGATAAGATCCTCTGTACCATCTAGGACTATAGCATAATGGCCTAGTACGTCCATAGTTTATCAGTCGAGTGATTTATTATGAGATAATAATTCACTGAGTTAGAAGAAGTTCTGATAAGAGGATTTACGGCCAACTCAGTATTGGGCTCAGAGAGTCAGACACATATGGTGGATGCTTCAACAGATAGAGAATTGAATAGAGATCTAATTAGCCCTTATTCTTATCAGATGAGACTCGACATTAATGGGCTCCCTGCATAAGGCCCAATTAGAGGCCAAAGAAGATTATTGGATAAAGATCAAATAATCTAAGATTAATGGATAAGTGGATAGAGATCCAATACTACCCACTAAGGTAGGATTCCCTAGGGGTTTTGGTGGCTCTCTATAAATAGGAGACGAGGTGGCTCTTATGTGATAGGTTGCATTCCTCCTCTCCCTCTCCTTCTCAACTGATTAGTTCCTCTCTAGCGTGAGAGGTCAGCAAAGAAGATAGAGGATCTTCTTCCAAGTTCGTTACGAGAAGCTACGCAAGAATTGTGAGACTTGGGGCTATAAATGGAAGAGTGTCATAGCAACGATCCATCATATAGATACTGGTGGAGAGGATAATGCTTGACCTCCTTCATCCCCTCCATCTGGATCTAGAAAAATAGGGATCTATGATCTTCCTATATAAATAATATTTCATATAATGTAATTTTTTCGTTTTGTGACATTTTATGCATTAATCTTTTCATAATAATTTTAATCTATGTGGGAAACTAGTTTGTTTTAATTTTTTGCTATATATGTGATGCTCCCACTAAGGTTTTCTAGCATCTAGCACAATCACAGAGCAATCAGCATGTTGTCGGATATTTCGATATGTCATCTGATCATCTGTCGAACCTCCGACTTATCATCCTTTCTTTTGATGTATCGCTCGATCCGTCGACATATTGACTTCTAACAACATCTAATCTTTTGATGCAATACTCGATCTTTCTAGCCTAATGTCCGAACTCATGGCATGAAGTCCAACCTTTGGCATGTCGACCAATCCTTTGACCCGATATCTAATCTCTAACATGATACTCCTCCGACCCAACGTCTGATTCTTCTACTTCTACAATTTGCCATGTGATGGTTTGTATCCATGATCAAAGTCTTTCCTATGTCACTTATCTTAAAAGTTTATTAGTCCATAACTTCATTAATACTAATATGCTTAAAACTTCATTAATTGATTTCATCATCAAAATTTGAGATTCAACAATCTCCCTCTTTTTGATGATGACAACCAAGTGATGGCAGAGTTTTAAGTAAACTCCCCCTGTCTATATGCCATAATAAACTTTGAATCTTCAAAGGAACATGATAACCATTTAATTCTTTGAAGTCAAGTCAAAATAACTTTACTCATAAATCAAAGCAACTTTCAATAGTGAATTGCAAAAATCATATGCATAATTTTACATTATATCCATAAATCTCAAACAAATATCATAAATTAATATCATCATAATACAACATGATATGAGTGTTACATTATCAAAAAAATTATCATTACTTCTCCCCCTTTATCATCAACAAAAAGAGAAAAAAAAGAATAAGTAAGCCACTACTTTTCACTCCTCCTTTGTTATTATCAAAAGGAAAAGAATGAAATCATTTTATTATAATACTAATTCTTCATTTATATCAATGTGTCCATGAAAGATATTGAATCATTCATTTATTTAAAATTAAGATAATGATTAATGAGATGAATCTCCTCTCTAGTAAAAGGAAAAAAAACTATAGGAGAATAAATAGTAATAGATCTTGATTCATATAAAATAAATCTCAAATTATAAACATTGAGAAGTTAAGATCATGATTCATTTGATAAATCTCCTCTTTAATAAATAGAACCAAGAATTATAGGAGAATAAATAGTAAAAGATCTTGATTCAAATAAATTTCAAGTTAAATATCGAGAAGTCAATATCACAATTTGTTTGAATAAATCTCCTTCATAATAAATAGCAAAAATGAGTCATAGGAGAATAATTAGTAAAAGGTTGTGATTCATATGAGATAGATGTTAAGTCAAGAATATCAAGAAGTCAAGTGAAAGATCATGATTCTTTACAAAAAAAATTAATTAAATTTAAAATTATCATCAAAATTATTTTTCTTCAAAAAATTTATTGAAAACAATATGGATAAAAAATAACTAAACTTCTTTAGTTCAAATTTGTGAGATTAATTTCATACTTGTATATCTTAATCTCTTATGCCAAAGTCATGCATTATCGTTTAAAATCGAAAAATAAATTTAGTCATGAAAATTATCAAGATCAATAGCATAAACATTATTGCTCCCCTATCATACTCATAAAGGCAATCATAGATTTATTCTTATTTAGTATGTCAGTAGACTCAAATTTAGTGTTTTATCCCTTATCATCCAATTGACTAATACTTAATTAGTTATATTTTAAATCATCTATTAAAGGAGCATATTTAATCGTAAGTTTTAATTTATTACTAATTTTAAAATTTTCTTATGTTTATTATAATAACATATTTTCTTTTTTTAACTGAATCTAACTCTTTATATTTAGTGCAAGATGTTAACATACATCATCCTGCTTATTTTTAAATTTATTAAATTCATTAGAAAGAGAGATACATGATCCCTTTTTTTGTAATTTATATTTCTTACTAACCTTTTTTATCAAATAAATCATAAAATATATTAAGTAAATCATCATAAAAAAAGATATTTCGGGTAAGTCACATACCTCATCGTTTAAGGCCATCAATGCATAGTTCGTCATGTCATCTTAGTTGATTTGCTCTTCGTCTTCAAATGAACTTGATTCATCCGCACATTGCCTTAAATGTTTTCTTCTTCTTTTATGTCAGTAACTTTTTCTTAGTTGTAGACATTCATTTTTGAAATGTCTTAGCTTTTTACATTCATAACATATTATAGTGTTATTTTTAGGTTCATTTTCATTCTTATGAGTTTTGTTCTTTTTCATGAACTTCTTAAGTCTTTTTATAAGGAGTTCTATGTCATCTTCATCATCACTTGAGCTTTCGCTCAAAGAATCTTCTTTAGTTCTCAGTGTAATATTCTTCATATTCTTTAGAAGGTTTTTTTTATGTTCATCATATGTTTTACAAGTCATTTCATAGGTCATTGAAGACCCTATGAGTTTTTTAAGAGGAAAATTATTCCAAGCCCTTTGCCTCTTGAATAACAATTACTTTTGGATCTCAAGTCTGATTTGAAATCATTTGAACGAGAATATGAATCAAAAATCTGTTTAACTTAAAAGTGTGAGTAATAGCAATGAGTAAAGTAAATTAGTGAGCAAATGACAAGGAAAAGCAAGAAGGAAATGCATACCAATTTATAGTGGTTCGGTCATCTCGACTTATATCCACTCCCAATTCTACTTCTCTCAAGGCCACTGGCTTTTACTACCGATCTTCTTTCAAACGGGTGAAGATCAACTACCCTTATAACCCTTTCTTCTTTTACCAGGCTCAGGAGAGAACCTTTACAAACTCTTTTACACAAGACCTTACACCTCCTTAGAATAACTGCTAAACTTAAGGAGAAAGAGACTCAAGAGTTTATAACACTTTATACTCAAGGATTCCTTTACTTTTTCACCCTTTCTTTCACCCCTTATTCGTGCTTCATCGTGCAAGAATGGTGAAATATTTATAGATCCTCAATGGCTTCAAAATTGAAGTCAAAATTTTAACTCACGTTTTCGAGGTACTAGTAGTACCACTATGGGTATAGGGTAGTACTACCATCGAACAGAGCCCAAGAATTTAAGTTCTAGTGATACGATTATTAGTCTAGGTGGTACCACCATCATTGGGCAGTACCATAGTAGGTGACGGTACCACCGCCAGAATGCTGATAGGAACCCTTAGATTTCTACCGTAGAAGAAGAGGGATAAACGATCACTATAAGGGATCAAGCCTCCTTGATCTCTATAGGAGATCAGCCCTCCTAGTGTTTCGGCCAATAGGCTAAAAATAAAAGACTTTCCATTGATGTAAACGAAAGTATTACACTATTATTTATAGAGACTCTTAGTCGACTCCTACTAGGACTCCTACAAATAGACTCCAACTCCTAATCAAATAGACTCCAACTCCTACTTGGACTCTAACATGACTTAATAAAAAATATAACTCAATAGATAAGGACCTCACCCTGTTAGGATCCTAGATGACTCATCCTCTTTATATCAGCCTTGTCCTCAAGGTTGAGCGTCAAGGAACTCTAGGTATTTTGCTTGCACTACTTCATAGGACTCCCATGTATCATCTTGAGGTAAATTAACCCACTGCACTAACACTTCAGTCATAGAACGTCTGTGACGCATCACGACCCTAGGGTCCAATATAGCCTCCAGCCACTCTCCATCAGTAGAGATGTCGGGTAGGTGATACTATGTTATTTTGTCTTCTCCTAGCTTTAACTTGAGGCAGGAAACATGAAAAACTAGATGTATCTTTGAGGTGGTTAGTAGATCCAAACGATAGGCAACGACTCCAATGTACTCCAATATTTTCTAAGGCTCGAAAAAGTGAGGAGACAACTTCATAGAGGCTCGGGATTTTAAGGAGGTCTGCTACCATTTCTCCTTTATGGCATTGGCAGGTGTCACATCAAGCAATAAACTCTCTGATGATCTTTTTCATACCCCTTCAGTAAAAGAGTTAGCAGATGCATCTATAGGTACGGAGGAGTCCTGAGTGTCCAGTCATAGTGATGAATGTAGCTCCTTCAAGATAGCGGTCTAGCAAGGGGAATGAGGCACCACCATAATTCAACCCTTGTACTGTAGGTCCTGTGAGTCCCAGCTATAGTGTAGAATTGAACCAAGGTTCTTTTCCAATTTTCTAATAATATCCTAGGTTTTTGACTCAATTTTTCACTCCTTCCTAATGTCTCCCAGAAAGTTACAAATAGGGATGGAGATAGCTGCTAATTCGGCATGTTCAGGGAGGCGGGAAAATGCATCTACGATAAGTTATCTTTTTTTAAAATAATTTTATAATAAAATCTCAGCAATTTAGTTACCCATTTTTTCTACTCTGGGGAAAAAATTTTTTACTCCATAAAGTCCTTCAAGCTCTTGTGGTCGGTACGTATTTAAAATCATCGACCAATCAAGTAAGGTCTCCACTTCTTGACTGCATATACTATAGCCAACATATCTTTATCATAGACTAAAAATTTCAAATGGAAGGGGAGAGGACCTTGCTGGTGTAAAATAGTAATCGGCCTTCCTGCATCAAAACAACACCAATACCTGCTCCAGAAGCATCAAATTCAATCACAAACAGCTTGTTGAAGTTGAGCAGGGCTAGCACCAGTATAGTGATCATTGTAGGCTTCAAAGAGTTGAAAGCTTTTGTTGCCTCATCCGACCACTTAAATGCATCTTTCTTTAGGAATGCTGTAAGCGGAGCACTAATTTTGCTGTAATCATTTACAAATTTTTGGTAGTAGCCAGTTAGACCCAAGAATCCTTGCAAGGTCTTGATTGCCATAGGTAGTGGCCAATCTTTCATCACCTGAATTTTGAGGGATCAACTGCAACACCTTTGATAGAACTTCGTAAGATTTTATCACTGGATAGATCTCTATAGGGGGTTGGAACTCTATAGGGGTTCCTCCCTCCTTGGTAATTGGCCACAAAGGCTAAAGAAAAGTTGTATATTGCTTAATAAAAATAAGGGTGTGGGTACATGTTTATATAGGACTCAAAACCCTAATTCCTAGAGAGACTCCAACTCCTACTCCCTAAATCCTAGCTGCCTCCTCTTGATGCTTTAGCCGACTTCCATAATAGGATGGGCGGTGCCTATGGCTAGGGTTTTATTCATATGACTTAGGGTTTTATTTATATGAATTAGTTGAATAGGACCTGAATCTGTTAGAATCATATCAAACCCGCTCTCTTCATATCAGTCTTGTCCTCAAGGCTGAGGTCATATGAACTCCATAAACCTGATCTTCAAATCTTCATAGGACTCCCACATGGCAACTTCGGTAGATAGATTTGTCTATTGCACCAGTATTTCAGTAGAGGGACGTTGGCAGCATGTCACGATCCTTCAGTCTAGTATCGCCTCCAATTGGATCTAGATCTCTCTATCGGTAGTAGTGTTTGGTAAGTGACTTTGGGCTAACTTGTTCTCTCCAAGCTTGAGTTTCAAATATAATACATGGAAGACTGGATGGATCTTAGCACTAGCAGGTAGGTCCAGTCTGTACACCGTAGCTCCAATGCGCTTAGTGATCTAGTAAGGCCCATAAAAGCAAAAAGATAACTTCATGGATATATATGTGTTTGATGGATGTCTTCTTGTAAGGCTGGAGTTAAAGGAATACCAAATCTCCAACAAAGAACTCTCTTTTACTCCTGTGCATGTCAACCTGTTATTTCATCATTGGGCAATCGAAAGGTTGTCTTTTAGTAATTATAGGATTTCGTCCCTGTCCACTAGCTCTCAATCTACCTAATCTACTTTAGATGCACTGATTATATATATTAGAATTATAAGGGGTTGTCAGCCATACACAACTTAAAAAGGGATACATTTTATCGAAGAGTGATAAGTTGTGTTATACCACCACTCTGCCTAGGAGAACCACTTTATCCATTCTTTTGATCGATCACTAGTGAAGCATCTGAGGTAGGTTTCTAAATATCTGTTCACCACTTTAGTCTAACCATCGGTCTGTGGATGGTATGTTGAGCTCATCTTCGACTTTGTGCCCTGTAATTGGAAGATTATGTCCAAAACTTACTGATGATGATCTTGTCATAATCACTTACAATGGATCTTGTCCATGAAGATCCGAGCAATGCTAGTAGCAGTGTAGGGGTTACGGATGGTGCAAAAGTTAGCATATTTAGTGAGGCTATCGATCACAACCAAGATAATACCTTTCCCTTGAGATAGGGGCAGTCCTTCGATGAAGTCCATGGATATATCGGTCCATACTAAGTCCAAAATAAGTAGCAGTTGCAATTTTCTAGGGCTCGCCACCATTTTGCCTTTATGTCATTGATATGTGTCGCATCACGCTACAAAGTTAACAATAGAGTTCTTCATCCCCTTCCAATATAAATTTTGTTGAATCCTCTTATAGGTTCGAAGGAATCTAAAGTGCCTAGCCACCAGTGAGAAATGGATCTCTTGTACGATGGTATTTAAATAGGGAGAATTAGGTACTAGTACTATATATCCTTTGTACCGTAGTTCTTTTGAATCCCAACTGTAATATGCTATGGAGCCCGGTTTCTCTTCTAACTTATTAATAATCTCTCGAATCTCTGGGTCATCTTACTATTCTTTCCTAATGCCTTCAAGGATGTTATTGATAAAAAAAGAGATGGTCGAAAGTTCAGGTTGCTTTGGTAGTCGGGAGAGCGTAACCACATTCTCCTTTCCCTTTTTATAAGTTATTTCATAATCATGTCTTAGGAGTTTTGTTACCCATTTTTGTTGTTCGGGCGATGAAATTTTTTGATCCAGGAAGTATTTGAGTTTTTTGTGGTCAGTTTTTATCTGGAAGTGTCAGTCGACCAAGTAAGATCTCCATTTTGTCATCGCGTGCATTATCGCTAGCATCTCCTTATTGTAGATGGATAACTTCAGGTGTCGAAGAGATAGAGTCTTGCTGGTGTAAACAAGGGGTCGGCCTTCTTGCATGAGGACGGTGCGATCCTAGCTCCCAATGCTTCTGCTTCAATTATGAACATTTTGTTGAAATCGAGTAGTGCCAACATGGGTGTAGATGCCATTACAGACTTGAGAGAGTCAAACATTGCAGATGCTTTATCTTACCACTGGAAGGCATCTTTCTTTAGCAAGGATGTGAGAGGGTACTGACCTTTACATAATCTTTTATAAATTTATGGTAGTAGCTTGTTAGCCCGAGAAATCCACACAGTGCCTTTATATTTTGGTGTATTGGTCAATTTTGCATTGCCTCAATCTTTGAGTGATCAACTACCACACCTTTCTTTGATATTATATGTCCAAGATACTCCACCTTGTTCTGTAAATAGCTGCATTTTGACCTTTTAACAAAAAGGGTATGCTCTCGGAGAATTGATAAAATAAGTCAAAGTGAGAAAGGTGACTTTCAAGCGAAGGGCTATAAATAAGAATATCATTGAAGAAGACCAGCACAAACTTACGAAGGTAATCTCAGAAGATATCATTCATTAGACTTTGAAAGGTGGAGGGAATATTGGTAAGGCTAAAAAGCATTACCAGAAATTCATAGTGACTGTTATATGTCCGAAAAACAATCTTTGGTATGTCCTCTTCATGCACTCGAACATGTTAGTATCCGAACTTCAAATCTAACTTTATGAATAATGGTGCTCGTCTAAACTCATCAAGTAGTCTGCCGTCGAAACAGGATATTTGTCCTTGATTGTCATGCTGTTAAGGGCTCAGTGTTATAATCAATTAGCACTAATATGGTTGGGGGTGTTGGGTTAATTAGTGCAAGAGTAGAAGTGCTCATTTTAAAAATCTTGCTTACAAAAAGTAAAGAAAATCGAAAGTGCCTTTTTATTGTTTATTGGAAATGACTAAGAACATGATTCAAGAGAAGTTATGAGAATGATATTCGTATCTTTTAATAAACTAATTAGGAGCAATAGAAAGCAAGTAAGAATACTCATAAATTATAGTGGTTCAGCCTCAACCTGGCCTACATCCACTCCCAAGTCCTCTTCTCTAAGGTCCACCGACATCCACTATCAATCTTCTTTAGGTGAAGATCAAACTCTTATACGTTTCACTCTCCTTTTCTCAGGTTGAACAGAGGCACCTTACAAACTCACAAGGGAGACTTTACAAGAATTACAATTCTTTTCGTCACTCCCTTGTCCCTTTTCTTTTTCTTATAATTTTAGCATAATTTTAGCATATAGCCCAATACTTTGTGCTAAATGCAAGAAATCTTGGGGTATTTATAGACCCTAATTGGTTTCAGAAATGGAGCCAAAATTCAAACACTTCTGTAAATTCTATGTATGTGCGATACTACTATCATCGTCGATAGTACAACTATTGAAAGCTACCCAAAAAATTGGGTGATGATAGTACAATTGTCGACTTGGGCGGTATAACCACCACCTGGGTAGTACGATCACCGCTCACTAGTGGTACAACCACTGAAAAAACCGAAAAAGTGATTCCCTTCACTTTTTTAATTTCAATTTGTACATTCAGTTGACCAATTCTTAGGCCAACCAATTGAGCTCGACTTAAGCTCAATCCACTCTCTAATGTGGACCCGGTTTACCTCACTTAAGTTAATTTAGATTCCTTCTTAATCTACCTCAAGTAGAACTCAAACCTTAATTGATACTAATTATGACTTAATTAATTACAACCAATATGGCCATCAAGTCCAACAAGATCCTCCTAACTCCCGACAAGTTTTTTTACTATCCCCGATGATCTTCCGATGAGTCTCTTGGTCTTCTTCTTGTGAACTCCCTGACGCCATTCTAGCAAGCTCCCGTTCTCCTTCGGCAAGCTCTCGGCAAACTCCCGACAAGCTTCTGATACCCTCGGCAAGCTTCTGGCGAACTCCTAGCAAGCCTCTAATCCCTTTGGCGAGCTCTCGGTGAACTCCCAACAAGCTTCCGACAAGACTCTTCGTGAATTCCCACTCCATCGTCCGAACTCGACCCGATGCTCCGGACTTAACTTGGTCCACATCTGATTGTAATTCTTTCTCTATCGTAATTAATCATACATTTATCATCTCTAACACACTTGTTAGATCAATAACCCATCAATTGATTTCATCATCGAAAACTAAGATTCAACAATCTCCCCCTCTTTTATGATGATAATCAATTGATGATAGCGGTTAAATCTTACTCCCCCTAAATCCATGTCATACTTCAAATAAGGAAAACTTAAATTCAAGAGAACCAACCACTCTTGAATTCAAGTATCATAATATCCATTTATCAAATTTTGAAATAATATAACATTAATTTTAAAATTAATTTCATCAATGATATAACATTAATTTTAGCGAACAATGAATCATCAAATTTTCAAAGTATATAACATGAATTTCAAAATTATACATCAATCATACATTAAGTTTAAATTCTCTTTCTTAAGTCATCAAGTATTTCTCTCCCTTTATTTATCAACAAAAATAGGAGAAATATCTATTTTTATTTTTTTTATAGATGTCATCGATATATCATTTCTCCCTCTTTGTCATCAATAAAAATATGAAATATTAGAGCAAATGATTTCAAAACACATGTGTCATTGCTCCCCATTAGTAAATAGGATATGAGCCATAATTTTCTTCATGAAAAATTTTCTTCCCCTTTGTCATGTATCATTTTTCATATATGTCATTAATATATTATTTATCTCTCTTTATCATCAACAGAAAAAGGTGAAAAAATGAGCAAATAATTTCATGATACATAAACTCATCATGTGTCAAAATTTTCATATTTTTATAAAATATATATTAATTATATATTTAATACTTAATTTCTCCCCCTTAGTAAAATATATTTTTCTCATGAAAAATTTTCTTCCCCTTTTTATGAATAAGAAAGAAAAAGAATAAAGGGGAGGGGTGCCAAAGATCCAAAAAAATTTTAAAAAAATGGTACATTTATAAAAAAATTAATATCAAAAGCTCATATCAATCATCATAGAAGTTTATGTCAGATATTTTTGTAAATATTTATCAAGATTCATGAAACAAGAATAATATTTAAAACTATCTCATCACAAAAATTTGAATCCCCTTCTTATGTTTATTTAACGAGCATCATTTCGAAAGTAAGCTAAAAAATCCAAGAAGAATTAAGAGCCACTCATATATTTAAATTCATCTCATTAAATTCTAAGCAAAAGTAGCAAATAGCAAATCATTCATTTTGAAGATCATCTCATTTAAATTTTGATAAGAAGCATAATTTGTAAAAATCATAAATTATACATCATGCATTTTGTAAGTATTTAGAAAATTAAAAATTCTAAATTTTCTTCTAAGCAAATTGTTCCTCATTCGATGGTATAAGATTCATCACATCTAATTTTCTTATAATCATATTGATTATTTTATTTCCCCCTTTGGTCTTTGTCAAGAAAGAATATGATAGTATAATTTTTCCTTTTATATTCATATCCTAGTTATGACCATAATCATAAAAGGATCATGTCATTAAGGATGAAAAATCAAATTATAATTTCCAATGACATGATTTGTTTTAAGAAATCTCTCCCCTCTTTTTTTTGTAAATAACAAAAATGGGTCTTAGGGGATTAAATAATCTTAATTCATTTAAGATAAATCTTAAGATATCTAATTTATTTAGATAATTCTTCTTAATAAAATGGAAGAACGATCTTGATAAAAAAAAGTTTCAACTTATAACTGTCAAGATCATAAATCATTTTTTTTATTTTAAGAAGAAATCATACAGATCAAGGGTGATTCCTATAAAGGATAAGTCCAGTCAAGAAATTAAGGGAATGTTCATGATAAAACAATTCTCACATAATTTATAACTTATCACAATTTTGAGATATTTTAATTTGGTCAAAAGATGAATTATTCATGAATACAAGTTAAGGATAAATCATGACATAAAGGATATCAAATCATAAATACCAAAGCTCATGATTCAATTTGACAAAATTATTCCTAGATAAGATTCAAAGCTTTAGAAATCTTTAGGAGATCAAATAAGAAGTGTTTATTCATAAAAATATCAAATTATAGATATCAAGATCATGAATAAATTATAAAGAAGAAAAGATAGAAGATCTTAATTTGTATATAGTAAACTTTAAGTTATCAAGAATATTGTTCATAAGGAGATTTTCAAATTATTTTTCCGAAGAGACAAATTATGATTTATTTATAAAAAAATTTAATAAAGGGAATGAATCTTAGTAAATGATCTTGGTTTATATAAAGATCTCAAATTGTAATGTTCAAGATCATGATTTGCACAATAATTTTTTAAGTTTAAGTCATCAAATCAATTTTGTAATTTAAGAGAATCAATAATAATAATATCACTTTATCTATTATTGAAGCCTTGATAGTATAAAGATATTTTCAAGAAGAAATATCCTTCTTCTTAGTTGTTTCATATGATTTGTTCAAGAATGCCTTTATGTATTGTCATCAAAAACTAAGTTTCATTTATAAAAGAAAATATCAAGATCATAATAAATATTTTCAACTAAGTAAAATATTTTCAAACATTTCAAGACTGAAAACCAAGTATTATTTCTAAAAAAATCATTAAAATTATTATAATAAGATATTTTCAAATAAGAGCTTCAATTTATTTTAATTCTAATGATTTTTCTTTCTTAAGTGAGTCTAATTCGTTAGACTTAGTGAAATGAGTTACCATGCTCATTTTCATTTCTAAAATATTTTTAATTTTTTAAAAATACTAAAAAAGGAAGCATGATTGTTTTCTCTATTTTTTATATTATTCTATACTCAAATTATATTATTTAACAATAATCATTTAATCATATAACCGATACAACTATCATTGCATTTAAATCACGTAACATTTAAATTAATCATTCCACAAACTTAGTCAATAATAATATAATATTTAGATAATTTAACAATAGCCTTTACATTTAAACCAACATCCAAGCTAATGATTTTGAACCTATTATTCAATCATCATCAAAATCTTATTTTTATAAATTTAATACAAATAATTTTTTGATTAGCAATAACTTAGGTTCTTTAGTTCTAGTTTTAGCATGCTCTAGCTATACATCGTCATTCATAATCAAAACATAATTATGATTAATGAATCACCATGAGATTTCTTATCATAAACTTAATTCCAATAATTTTTTTTATTATTGTTACTTAGGCTAGTGAGCTTGAAAGGAGTGTTAGATCTCAAGTCATATGGCTTGAGCATCCACTTCATGATATCATTTAAAGCTCCTAGCCTTATTAGGAGGTAACTTTATAATATGGGATGTTTTGATTTAGGTACCATTTGAGTTTGGGTCAATCATGAAACGTTCTTCCTATTTTTTCTAATGGCTTAAGGTTGTTTATGGTTCCTTTAGGAACCTAAATTAATTTATGTGGACTGTCTTTTCTAAATGAACACCTATAAGCAAAGTGTCCACATCTACCATAAAAATTACATCTATTTTCGGGAAAAGAGTGTAGTATGGATCTTCTAATAAAGGTAGTTGGCTTTTGATGAGTGTTGCTCATAATGCAAATACCTTCCTTCCTATGAATATGACCCTTATTTGTAAGTATCATGTTTAGAGATTTATTTCATATTTCAAAAAAATTTAATATTTATTTTAATACAAGGTTTACTTTTCTAAGTCCATCTAAATTTTTACATTCAGTGCATGAACTATGTGATGGAGATGCTACATGTATTTCTTCAAATGTATTAACTAGTAAATCATACTCTTTCTTAAGCAGTTTATAAGATTTGCTAATTTTTCTAGACTCATCATAAAGTTCATGAAAAATATTCAGTAAAAGAAATATTGGAAGACTCACTTACCTCTTCATGGATAACCATGAGAGCATGGTTGGTAATCTCTTCTTTAATGTGGTCTTCTTCATCTGATGAGCGCCTCAGCTTCTTGCATTGATATCAAGAGGTGTTATTCATTTTTATTCATATTCATTAAATGTTTTGGTTCTTTTGTCAAGAGTTCAAGTTCAAGGTTCTCATCACTCGAGGTTTCACTCGAGGGATCATATGTTCTTCTCAGTTCAAATTCCTTCCTATTCTTTGGAAGGTATTCTTGGGTTCTGAATGTCAAATCCTTCCTATTCTTTGAAAGGTATTCTTCTTGTTTATTTTTGTAAGATATTTTATTTAATGATTCATTTAAATTAAGTATATTTTTATGTGTCAATTCTAATGTATGTCAAATCTCAAAAGCCAAATCACAAGAGGAAATCTAATCAAATTTATTTTTATCAATTACATAAAATAAGGCATTCATAGCCTTCAGATTGAACAAAAAAGCTTTTTTTTCACATTCATTCCATTCTTTCAAGGGCTTAGAAAATTTTTTAAAACCATTTTCAACAATATACCATAAATCAAAATCCATGAAAATCAAAAAAATATACATTCTAGTTTTCTAGTAAGTGTAATCTGTCCCATTGATTATGGATGGACGTGCAATAGAATGTCCCTTATTCATGCCAAACAAAGCTATTTACTCACTTGAATTTTTAGTTTAATGAGTAGCACGTGGCTCTGATATCACTTGTTATGATCAATTGGCACTAAGAGGGGGGGATGAATTAGTGAAAGAGTGAAAGTGCTCGCTTCAAAGCCTTGCTTACAAAAGTAAAAAAAAGAAAATCAAAAGTGTCTTTTTATATTTCGTTCGAAATGACTGAGAACCCAATTCAAGAGAAGTCATGATAATAATGTTCATATCTTTCAATAAACTAATTAAGAGCAATATAAAGCAAGTAAAGAATACTCACAAATTATAGTGGTTCGGCCTCAATCTGCCCTACGTCCACTCTTGAGTCCTCTTCTTCGAGGTCCATTGGCATCTACTATCAATCTTCTTTGGGTGAAGATCAAACCCTTACACCTTTCACTCTCCTTTTCTCAGGCTGAGAAAAGGAACCTTACAAACTCATAAGGAAGACTTTACAAGAATTATAATTTTTTTCTTCACTCCCTTGTCCCTTTTCTTTTTCTTATAATTTTAGCATAATTTTCTCACAAAATTTCTAGCCCAATACCTTGTGCTAAATGCAAGAAATATTAAGGTATTTATAAATCTCAATTGGCTTTAAAAATGGAGCCAAAATTTAAACTCTTTCGTAAATTCTATATACGGGTGGTACTACCATCGTCGCCAATAGTACAACCATCGAAAAATACCTAGAAAACTAGGTAGCGATGGTACAACTACCGACATGGGCAATACGACCACTGCTCACTAGCAGTACAATCATTGAAAAATCTGTAAAAGTGATTCCCTTCATTTTTTCAATTATGACTTGTACCTTCAATTGACCACTTCTTAGATCAACCAATTGAGCTTAATGTTAGCTCAATCTACTCTCCAATGTAGACTTGGTTTACCTCACTTGAGTTAATTTAAATTCCTTCCAAATCTAACTCAAGTAGGACTCAAACCTTAACTGATGCTAAAAATGACTTACAACCAATGTGGCCATCAAGTCCAACAAGACCCTCCTAACTCCTGTCAAGCTTTGCGGCTACCCCCGACGATCTTCTGGTAAGTCTCTTAGTTTTCTTCCAATGAACTCCCTAACGCCATCCTAGCAAGCTCACGTTCTCCTTTGGTAAGCTCTCAACAAGCTTTCAATACCCTTAGTAAGCTTCCAACAAACTCCCGGCAAGCCTTTGATCCCTTTGGTCAGCTCCCGATGAACTCTCAGCAAGCTTTCGACAAGTCTCTCAATGGAGTTCCCAATGAGAGACTCCCTACATTTTTCCAATTTATTTTCCCACTAAGAGACTCCCTTTGGCAAGCTTTCGACTACCGCTCACCAGCGGTACAATCGCCAAAATACTCGAAAAGGTGATTCCCTTCATTTTTCCAATTCTTACTTGTACCTTCAGTTGACCACTTCTTAGGTCAACCAATTGAGCTCGACGTGAGCTCAATCCACTCTCCAATGTGGACTGAGTTTATCTCACCAGAGTTAATTTAGATTTCTTCCAAATCTAACTTATAACCAACGTGGCCATCAAGTCCAACAAGACCCTCCTAACTCCTGACAAGTTTTTCAACTACCCCCGACGATCTTTCAATATGTCTTTTGGTTTCCTTCTAGTGAACTCCCTGACGCCATCCTAGCAAGCTCATGTTCTCCTTTGGTAAGCTCCCGACAAGCTTCTAATACCCTTGGCAAGCTTCTAACAAACTCCCGACAAGCCTTCGATCCCTTCGACGAGCTCCCGACGAACTCCCGGCAAGCTTCCGATATATTCGGCAAGCTTTTGTGAATCTCTCAGTGGAGTTCCTACTGAGAGACTCCCTACATTTTTCCAATTCATTTTTCCCACTTAAAGACTCCCTTTAGCAAGCTTTCGACCGTCGCTTATCAATGGTACAATTGCCAAAAAACCTAAAAAAGTGATTCCCTTCATTTTTTCAATTCTGACTTGTACCTTCAGTTGACCACTTCTCAGGTCAACCAATTGAGCTTGATGTGAGCTTAATCCACCCTCTAATGTAGACTCAGTTTGTCTCACTTGAGTTAATTTAGATTCCTTCTAAATCTAACTCAAGTAGAACTTAAACCTTAACTGATACTAAATACGACTTAATTAATTACAACCAACGTGGCCATCAAGTCCAACAAGAGCCTCCTAACTCCCGGTAAGATTTTCGGCTACCCCTGACGATCTTTCGATAAGTCTCTTAGTTTTCTTTCGATGAACTCCCTGACGCCATCCTGGCAAGCTCATGTTTTCCTTCGACAAACTCTCGACAAGCTCCTGATACCCTTGGCAAGCTTCCAACAAACTCTCGGCTAGCCTTCGATCCCTTCGGCAAGCTCCCGATAAACTCCTGGCAAGCTTTTGATACCTTCGGTAAGCTTTTGGTGTGTCTCTCAGTGGAGTTCCCATTGTATCATTCGGACCTTGGCCTAATGCCCCGGACTTGACTTTGGCCCACAATAAAATTGTAATTATCTCTTTGTCATAGTTAATCATACATCAATCATTTCTAACACACTTGTTCGATTAATAACCCATCAATTGGTTTCATCATCAAAATCTGAGATTCAACACTCAGTAGTCCACACACATCCACCATGCTGTGCTTTTTTTTGTGTATGAGGAGCACCGCTGAAGAGTAAAGGCTGCAGCTTGGCCGAATGATCGCTGTCTCCAGCATCTCCTGCACTATCCTCTTAATTTTGGCCTTCTAAAGATAAGGGTAGGGATATGATTGAACATTGGTGGGTGGTTTCCCTAGCAAGACTAGTATATGGTGGTCATGTAGCCGATTAGGAGGTAGACTACTTGGTTCGACAAAGATGTCTGAAAATTTAGCAAGTAGTGAAAGAAGGATCAGATCTTTGATCTCAGCTAACTCTTTCATTTGTAGCTCCTGTAGTTGGATTAAGAAGCTGCTGTGCACTTTTTGCAATACCTTCTCCATGTGTTGCATTGAAACTATCGTTGTTTCACTCTCGCGTCTTCCTTGTAGGATCAGTTGTTTCTCTTTTTTAAAAAATATCATAATTAGCTTCAAGAAGTTTCAAGAAACATCACATAATATGGATACCCATTCAATATTGAGCACGACTTCATAATCATCGAGTGGGAGGAGGAAAAAATCAACCACGATCTCTTGGCCCTACAGAACCAATCTCACCTGTGAGCACTTTTGGTTGCACCTTAAGATTCGACCATCAACAACTTTGACGTCGAACCTATTGCAATCTTCAATTTTGAGTGCCAATAAGGTAACAACCTTATTGTTCATAAAGTTGTTAGTGCTCCCTGTGTCGATGAGGACGGTGACTAGCTGGTGCTTAAGGAGCCCTCCAATTTTCATCGTTTGTGGGTTCATATAGCCGGCTAAAGCCTGAATCGTGCTAACAGACGGTTGTGGGTCCTCCTCTATGTCCTCTTTCTCGACTCAAGGTCTGCATCTTCAGGTTCAGATTCCTTAATAGGCTCAATTATCAGAAGCCTTCCCTTTTTGCAATGATGGTCGCAGCTCCAAGGCTCGTCGTAGTGCCAAGGTAATCCTTTCGCAGATCTATCTTGAAGTTCTTTTCTTGTCAGCTTCTTCAGTTGGGGAGGTCGGCTGGTAGTAGGAGAGACCGAAGGTCTAGGTGTTGTTGGATAGGGGGTGATGACCTTAGTCCTCCAAGCATCATGGTTCAGTCACTCTTCTTATAATCATGTGAAGGAAATAGCTGCCATCAACGTGTAGGGTTGTCGTGCCTTGACTTCTCCTCGGATCTTCGGTGTTCGTCCCTCAATGAAAGTTCCTAGCAACTGTCTTCAGACCAATCTCTTGTTTGGTTAGAAAGTTTTCAAACCTAGTATGGTATTCTTGAACTGTGGAGGTCTGATTGATTTTTGTAAGTTGGCCATCGATGTTCTTGTATTCGGACGGTCTGAAGCGGATTAGCAGCCCACTTTTAAATTACCTCCATATAACGACTTTGTGGGTGTGCTCGAACCAATTGTATCATTGGATCATATCTCCTTCAAGGTGTATGGCAGCAATGTCCACCATGGATGTATCTGGGGTCCTATGGTAGCGAAAATATCGTTCTGCACACGAAATCCACCCAGTTGGGTCTCCATCTTCCCGTCTAGGGAAGTTCATCCTCATGCATGGGTATAAAGAGTCTATCATGTGTTCTCCTCTCTCTGAGGGGTTCTCTTTGCAATCTGAACTCTCGTCGTGCTAGGATCTTCTCAGGCTCAGTGGTCAGCCCAAACTAAATTCTATAAGGAGAGCACAAAATTTATCTCCATACGTGTCTCCAGGGCCTCCAATTTTGCATCAATCAATTCTTCCAATGCTATGGCGTATAACTCCATATCTATAATATTGAGGTCCTTCTTTTGTTGTCAGGTTAAGGGCATGGATCGGTAGTAGAAATATACAAGGATTAGGGGTGAAGGGCTACGATAGGCTGCTATTTGGGTGTGGTTTGTGCTACTATTTTTCGGGCTATTGTTTGAAGGTGTTATGGAGACTGTAAAATGGGTTTGATGGCAATGACTTAAAGCTTGGAAGGAGGGTTTAGGGTTGCTATTGATGGCAACAATTGATTCAGTGATAGGACCCTAGCAGGGTTAGGTCCTACTCAACCAAGTAGCAACTAATAAAAACCTTGTGAAATTGTAATAAACCCCACCTAGCTGCCTCTATCTTATAAAGAAGAGTGGCTAGGGTTTATATTTGGGGCCTTAGGGCGTCCTAGTCGTCACCCCTTTTACTGAGCAGGTTAGTTAGGGTTTCTAGTAGGGGCACTTATTTGGTGTAGAAATAGGTGCCCCCCTAGGCCGCCACCCCCTTAACAGGGCAAGTTGGCTAGGTTTGAGGGAAAAGGGATAATTTACTTAGGAAGCAGCCTCCTGGGGCTAGGGTTTAGGGCCATATATAAGCATGTAGGCTCCACCTCTTTTGAATAATAAAGATCAATCTACAATTTCAGCCATCCGACCGACTACTAGGAGGGTGGAACCCCTATAGCGTTCCAAGGGTTGATCCCCCTCAAAGATCAATCTACATAGAATTTCTCTAGGGTTCTATCTTCTTATATTAGACAGTGATCTTACTGCTTTTGCTACCATCCCTATCACCCACAACCAGCCAAGCAATTCCCACAATTGTTCTTAACGTCACCGTCTCCATCGTCATCTTCTACCGCAGATCAAATCAGTCTGCTGTTGCCACCTCCAATTATATTAGAGATTTGGTATTCTCCTATCACCAATACCTTTTGCTATTATAATTTTCCATTTAAAATGCTGAAAAGAAGTCTTTTTATCTATCCCTTGCTGTGAATTCCTTTCGTTGTAAAAGTTATCATCTTTGCAAATGAAGGATTGTTGTAGAAAATTTCAGCTGCCTTTAAACCAATCTATTTGTCATCCTTTTTGAACAAAATTTCTTATACACTTCATAGATTATCTTGGCTTTCATCTTGATTGATCTATTATGGAATTCATCTCTAAAACATTCTTGTGTTGCTATAAATTTTCGTCGTAAACCATTGATATTTTTCGGTGAGAATTCAGCTATCACAACTTGCACTGATTTCCTTGCTGTTATGCGGTTGAAATTTCCTTGACCTAATTTGTCATCATTGTTGCTATCTAAACCAAGATTTTGTTATCAAATTCCCTCCTTAAATCTCCCCATTTTTGTTGGAAATTTCATCGAGAAACTATTGTTTCTTTAATGACAATTCTACTCTTACGAGAGAGCATATATCTATAGCAACTTCTATCGATTTCTATCAAACCTTTGCTGCCATCTACCATAGATCTATAACCCTTTTTCTAATCTTCATCCACTACCATCACAACCCTAAAACTCCATCAAATCGCACCCAAAACAGCCATAAAACAAGCCTAAACCACAGCCTAATTCATCGATCCACCAAACCTTTTTGTCCACCACTTCCCTCAACCGACACATGCCCTTAACCTTACAATAAAAGAGAGATCTTAATATTACAGATTTGGAGGCATATACTATGGCATATGAGAGGACAACTAATGCTAAATTCAAAGCCTTTGAGACATAAATGTAGGATAAGATTCATACTCTCTTTACTAAACTCAGTTTGGGCCAACCATTGAGCCCGAAGAAATCACATCAAGGAGAGAGCTCTGACCAAAGAGAAGACTTCCAAGAGAGGGGAGGCTTTATAACTGATCCCTACTATCCACACATGAGGGTGGACTTCCCTAGATGGGAAGAAGGAGATCCGATTGGTTGGATCTCATGTGCGGAGTGATATTTTCGATACCACAAAACTTCGGATGCATCTATGGTGGAAATTATGGCTATACATCTTAAAGGGGATGCAATACAGTGGTTTGATTGGTTTGAACACACTCATGGAGTCCTCTTATGGTGACAATTCGAAGAAGGACTGCTGATCTGCTTCGGACCAATCGATTATGAGAACATTGATGGACAACTAGCAAAGATCCGACAAATCTCCACCATTCGGGAGTATCAAACCAAGTTTGAAAGGTTACCTAATCAAACTCATGATTGGCCTAAAAAATAGCTATTAGATACTTTTATTTAGGGCTTGAAGCCAGAGATACAGGGAGAAGTTAAAGCGCGACAATCGTACACACCTATGGCAGCCATCTCATTCATATAACTTCAAGAGGAGTGACTAAACCATGAAGCCTAGAGGGCTAGAGTCGCTCCCTGACCAGCAATACCGAAGCCCTCAGCCGCCCTACTGTCATCAAGCCCATGCACCAAAAAAGTGGATGAGAGAAGAGCTTCGGGAGCGATCGGCGAAGGGGTTATGTTAGCATTACGACGAATTGTAGAGCTGCGAACATCACTGTAAAAAAGGAAGGCTTTTTGTGATTGAACCAGTAGAAGAAGAGGTCATTGAACATCCAAAAGAGAGCCTTGAACATAAAGAAGAGCCACAACCAACTGATTTTATGGTACACGCACTAGCTAACTACTCAAATCCGCAAACGATAAAAGTTGGAGGCTTTCCTAAACAACAACCGATCACTATTCTCATTAACATGGGCAGCACTAATAACTTCATAAACAGTAAGGTTGCTGCTCGGATGGTGCTCCACATTGAAGGTTACAGCAAGTTTGACGTAAAGGTTGTCGACGACTGAATCCTAAAATATGACCAAAGATGCATGTAGGTGAAACTATTATTGCAAGACCAAGAAATTATCATCGACTTCTTCTTCCTACCAATTGATGATTATGAGATCGTGCTTGGCATAGAATGGCTAACGATGCTAGGAGATGTCTCTTGGAACTTTTCTAAATTGATTATGAAATTCTATTACAAAGGCAAATAGGTCACATGCGAGAAGCACAAAAGCAACATAACCACCGTTTCGACCCAACGAATAGAGAAAGTTTTACATAAGGTAAATGGTGGATTTTTAAAGCATCTCTAGCAGCAACCAAAGAGGAAGAACATAGAAATTGAAAATCAAAATTTTACCTAATTGCTTGCTGAATTTGCCGATGTTTTTGTTGAACCGTGTGTTCTTCCTACTACTCGACAACATGACCATCAGATTCCAATTCTTCCGGGCAAACCACCAACGAATGCTCAGCCGTACCACTATCCTCACCTCTAGAATGATGAAATTAAAAATATTATAAAGGATATGCTTGAAACAGGGATGATTCGGTCAAGTTGTAGCCCCTATTCCTCACTAGTGCTATTTGTATGTAAGAAAGATAGAACTTTACAAATGTGCATCGACTACCGAGCTGTAAATGGCATCACCGTCAAAGATAAGTACATAATACTAGTGGTGGATGAACTTCTTGATGAGTTAAAAGGAGCTTGAGTCTTCACGAAGTTAGACCTCCGATCCAGTTACCACCAAATTTGGGTATGTGAAGATGACATTCCAAAAACTGCATTCCATACACATAACAGCCATTATAAATTCTTGGTAATGCCTTTTGGACTCACTAATACTCCTTCAACCTTCCAAAGCCTCACGAACAATATTTTTCAAAGCCTTCTTTGCAAATTTGTGCTAGTATTTTTCAATGATACTCTCATTTACAGCCCTTCTCCTGAGACTCACTTTTAGCACTTGTGATTTATTTTGACGATCCTTCGAGAGAATACTATTTTTGTTAAATAATTAAAGTGCAACTTTTTCCAACAAAAAGTAGAGTACCTTGGGAACATAATATCAGAAGAAAGAGTAGCAGTAGACCCAACAAAAATTGAGGCAATGCAAGGCTGGCCGAAACATACAAATGTGAAATTGCTATACAGTTTCCTTGGACTAACAGGCTACTACCAAAAATTTATGAGGGACTATGGGAAGATAAGTGCACCCCTCACTTCTCTACTGAAAAAAGATGCCTTCTAATGGTCGGACAAAGCCTCTGCTGCCTTTAACAAATTTAAGGTAGCCATGAGGACAACGTCAGTACTAGCACTACCAGATTTCAACCGACCCTTTATCATTGAGGCCAACGCATCTGGAGTCAAAATTGGAGCCATTCTCATGCAAGATGATTGACCACTCGCATACACTGGCAAGGCGTTGTCTCTCTCCCATCAAAAAATATTAATATATGATATGGAGATGCTCGCCATTATGCATGTAGTAACAAAGTGGAGACACTACCTAATCAATCGGTGATTTCAAATTAAAACATAGAAGCCTCAAGTACTTTTTGGAGTAGAAGAAATCATCCTCTGAGCAGCAAAAATGGGTAACCAAACTTCTTGGATTTGATTATGAAATTATTTATAAAAAAAGGAAAGAAAATATTGTTACAAATGCACTCTTACAGCTACCTGAGCAAACTGAATTTTCAGCCATCTCCCTTCCTACCACCGGCTTTCTCAAGAACATTAGGGAGGAAGGGGAGAAGGATCCAGAGACCAACAACATTATAAAAAAATTAGAGGAGGATCCAAGCACAATAGCCCACTACACTTGGGATTCGAGGGATTTGCACTACAAAGATCGCATTGTGCTTATACCCAACTCCTCTTGCATTAAAATCATCCTGCACGAAATGCACTCCACATCTTTAGCAGGGCACTCTGGATTTTTGCGAACCTACAAAAGAGTGAAGTAAATTTTTTATTGAAGAGGGATGAAAAAAGTTATTTCTGAATATATAGCACAATGTGATCCATGTCAACAGCAAAAGGGTGAAACAGCGGCAAGTCCAGGGAAGCTATAACCACTACCCATATCAAACTCGGTGTGGATTAACATCTCCATGGATTTCATCGAAGGGCTGTCACCTTCCAAAGGTAAAAGCACAATCATCATGGTGGTTGATCGACTTACGAAATTTGCTTATTTTTGTGCTGTGCAAAATCCCTATACTGCTACTAGTATTGCTCAAATTTTCATAGAAAATATTATTAAACTATATAGGATACAAAGGTCCATTATAAGTGATCATGATAGGGTCATCACCAGTAAATTTTAGATTGAGTTATCTCAGTTGCAGGGCACCGAACTCAAGATGAGCACAACATACCATCCACAAACTAATGGTTAAACAAAGGTGGTGAATAGGTGTTTAGAGATGTATCTTCGATGTTTTACTAATGATCAACCAAAGGAGTGGACGAAATGGCTCCCCTGGGTCGAATGGTGGTATAATACTATGTATGATTCATCTGTCAAAATATGCCCAATATGAGGCACTATATAGTCGATCGGCCCTTGTGATTCCAAAGTATGTAATTGGCTCGACCAAAGTGGATCAGGTCGACCAAGATTTAATTGATTGGGACAAACTCCTACAGCTGCTAAAGGATAATCTCTTTACCGCTCAAGCTAGAATGAAGCAGCAAATCGACACATGATGAAGCGAAAGAGAGTTTTTAGTAGGAAATTGGATTTATCTTCGCATATAGCCATACAAGCAACTATCCATCAACACGAGCCACCATGAAGCTATCCCCATGCTTTTATCATTTTGAATTTGATTAATGAATGTTATGATACTTGAATTCAAGAGTGTTTGGTTCTCTTGAATTTAAGGTTTTCTTATTTGGATTATAGCATGGATAACTCCTGTAATCATCAAAAAAGAAATGATTATTGAATCTCAAATTTTAATGATAAAATCAATTGATAGTTTATTGATCTAACATGTGTGTTAGAGATGATTGATGCATGATTAACTATGACAGAGAAAGAAAATTACAACAAGATGTTGGGCCAGAGTCAAGTCCGAGCATCGGGTTGGGGTTCGAACGATACAGTGGGAACTCACCGAGAGACTCGCTGAAAACTAGCCGAAGGTATCGGAGGCTTGCCGAGAGTTCATCGGGAGCTAGCCAACTTGTTGAGAAGGTGTTGGGAGTTTGTCGGGGGTTACCAAAAAGCTTATTGGGAGTTAGGAGAGTCTTGTTGGACTTGATAGTCATCATGGTTGTAATTAATTAGTCATAGTTAGCATCAGTAAGATTTTGAGTCCTACTTAAGTTAGATTTAGAAGGAATCCAACTTAAGTGAGCTGGGTCCACACTTAGGTTTAGATTGAGCTCAGGTTGAGCTCAATTGGTTGACTTGGAAATGGGTCAATTGAAGGTACTAATCGGGATTGGAAAAGTAGAGGAAACACTTTTCTGAGATTCCCGATGGTTGTACCGCCGGTGGGTGATAATTGTACCACCTAGTTTGGCGATTGTAGCACCACCATCATGATTTTTAGGCAGCTTTCGACAATAGTACCGCCAGCGTCAGTAGTGGTACCGATCGTACTAGGATTTTTCAAATACGTTTGAATTTTTAGTTTCAATTTCTGAAGCTAACTGGGGTCGATAAATACGTCAAACCTTCTTGTATTGAACACAATAATTGGGCTAGAAATTCTGTGAAAAATTATGTGCTAAAATTATACAAGAAAAAGAAAGGGGGCAAGGGAGTGGAAAAAAAGTTGTAATCTTTGTAAAAGTATCCTTTGTGAGTTGTAAGTGTAAAGCTTGTAAGGTTTCTCTCCTAAGCTTATGAAAAAGAGAGTGGAAAATATAAGAGTTTGGTCTTTACTCAAAGAAGATCAGTAGTTGATACTGGTAGACCTCGACAAAGAGGACTTGGGGAGTGAGCGTAGGTCAAGTTGTAGTCAAACTATTATAAATCAGTGAGCTCTCTACTAAAATCAATTGATTCTAACACTTTAATCAGTTGATTCTAAAGTGTTTGGTAAAAAGCCACAAAGGTGTTCGTAAAGCCCTTCTAGAACATAACACTATCATTATTAACTTCAATGTTCATAATCCTATTAGTTATGATAATGCTTAAAGTTTCAGTTTCCATAATTTATTTATTTAGTTTTAACAAGAGCCTAATTTTTAAAGTTAATTTGTGTTAGAGTGGATTAAAACAAATTATTTAAACAAAAAGAGAAGAGTCCCCTCCAGACATAAGAGACTCATCGTAGATTCCTTCATCTCAAGGTTATTAATTTGGTCAACTAAATTGGAGATCCTGTCCTCAAGACGACCCAATCGTGTAGAGTTGCGCTTAGAAAAGGTACCTCTAGGAGATCTTAAGTTGAAAGCCAAATCAAAATAGTGAAGATTAGAAGCACACTTACGAGATTTAACAATATCATGGAATTGCTTGTGTTCAGTGAAGAAAATTTGAAACTAAAATAACTTTTTCTTATAACGACAAGAGGTAATAAATAACCCGAACAAGAAGTGGGCAATGATCTGAAGAGGCTCTCACAAGATGGTGCACCATCGAGCGACCAAATAGATAAAGCCATGCTGTATTGACAAAAAAACCCAAGCCATGCAGCAAAGGCGTTCCCGAACCTAGCACCAGCAACAACGGGCCTAGGCTGTGCCAATTTGGATGCGTCAGAACATAAGGAAATTGTTGTCCAACGTAGCCACATTTAAAGCACATACATGGATGGACTGTGTCATACGATACAACCTGAAACACCCTAAGCCTTCCAACTTACCCAACCAGACTAGACTCCCTGTTTTAAAGGGAGTGAACGATCCGACTCAACGCAATCCCGCACATACATTACCCTCCCCATCGAGAGGGATTCTCGTCCTCGAGGCGAAGGCGTCTGTCTGTCTATAACAAAAGCAATCTGCAGATTCCCCTTCCTATGCTGTGCTAGTACTCCACTAGCAGTCCTTGAAGACGGATCCAGATCGGTGCACTTTGGAATTGCTCCTGCGTCAGCCCTCAACGACCAAGGAAGGACCTTCCGTCAAGACTCGAACAACTTCCTTCTTCAGAATTAAAATGAAATAGGAAGAATCCTCTAGCCAAATCCCAAACGAGAGGGGGAGATGAACATTTCTATAGTTTGTTCACAAAAGTACAAATTGATTCAATCGGAGGACGTTTCCTAAGAAATCGCCCAACAAGACTGCCTTCTAGGGGGTGCCTGCCAATATTCTAGTTCCTCAACGTTAAACTCAATAAAATCCATAAAATTAATCCATGATCCGATCAAAAGTAGCAGAAAGCAAAGAACCTGAAGACTGCCGGCCTTCAACTAAGAAGCTGTGTATGCCGCATCTCCTGGCCAGCCAGAGGTGATGGGGTTTCCCCATCTATCACAGGTGGAAACCCCATAGCTTCTGTCACTAGAAAAGAGAAGAGTGAGACGTCTACACTGGCGCAAAAGATGTCGTACGATCTTCCGAGTTCAAACAGTGATCACGCAGCACAAATTAATAGGAGAGGCAGGAGACGAGTGATGCAAACGGGCGGTACCTCATGCCTAACTTCTCTGAGGCATTACATCGAACAACCAACCGATGGGCATGATGGCATAACCCGACCAGACGCGTTCTCCCGTAGCCTTAAGCGTTTTTCTACCCGTTGCTTTGTACCCGCTTACTGCACCTTCCCTTTCGTTCCAGAAACGATGGCTCCATGAGTGAGTCCCGCTTGGGCCTCTTTTCCCTGGTCATGGAACTGGGTCGGTGCTCTTATTTTAAAGCGGTTAAGGATCCGGAAAGGGATCCCTCCCCAATTCCGCTCCCTCGTGTTCACGAAAACCCTCGAAACCACCCTAGCCTTCTACGTCTTCTCTTCCATCTGAATCTAGCAGCCAAGACACCACCAGGAATGGCGGAGTCTGGCGAGGTCTGCAACTTCTTCCGCAAGCCCACCAAGAACAAGAACATTCGCAAGCGCAAAAACACCGGTTCCGATGACGAAGACGGCGCCGCCGATGATGCTCCATCCACCGTCCCCGCCATCGTTAAATCCAAGAAATCGGCTACCGACAACAAGCTCATGTTCTCCTCGTCATCTTCCAAACCCTCTTCCAAGCCCTCCGCGGACAGCGGCGCTGCCGGAGACCCCGACGAGGACGCGGGGGAGCGCAGCTCCGGCGCCCTCTTCCAGTTCGAGTCGTCGAAGGAGATCCAGGTCCAGCACGACAGTCGCGCCACGGCGGTCCTCGAGACGGAGACCGAATTCTCCAAGGACGCCCGGGCCATCCGCGAGCGGGTCCTGAAACAGGCAGAGGAGACCCTCAAGGGGAAGTCCAAAGCTGGCGGCGGTGACAACAAGGTCTACAAGGGGATCCACGGGTATACCGACTACAAGGCCGGGTTCCGGCGGGAGCAGACGGTGGCTGGCGAGAAGGCCGGTGGCGCCCACGGCCCGCTACGGGCTTCTGCGCACATCCGGCTGTCGGCGAGGTTCGATTACCAGCCGGACATCTGTAAGGACTATAAGGAGACGGGATACTGCGGGTATGGAGATTCCTGCAAATTTATGCACGATAGGGGTGATTACAAGTCGGGGTGGCAGCTGGAGAAGGAGTGGGAGGAGGCCGAGAAGGCGAGGAAGAGGGGACTCGCGGCTGGGGGTGGTGGAGGAGACGGGGATGATGGTGATCATGAGGATGATGATGATGACGACGATGATTCTTTACCCTTTGCGTGCTTTATATGTAGACAACCGTTCGAGGATCCAGTGGTAACCAAGTGCAAACATTATTTCTGCGAGCATTGTGCCCTAAAGGTATGAGATATCTTATTTCCCCGTCTATTTTGTTTATTTTTCTGTTTGGTGGTCCATGAATGCATGAAGCTTGCTTGGCTCTTATTTGAATTACTCCAAGTTAATTTCTTCGTTGCATTGTAATTGGTGATATCGCCAAAAATACATTTTCCAACATTCTTTTATACTTCACTTGATGTTGTGCTGGTTCTCATGCTTTTAGTAGTTTTAGGCTAGACAACCTTACAAAATTTGGCTGTTATTTTGGTTACTTAGTGTGAAGATGGCAATCAGATAGGACCCTTTCTTTTATATTTAGAAGAACTAGTGAATATGTTAGCAGTAATGACAGGAGGCGCTTGAGTGATGCAAGGTGATGCTCGAGAGCTTTGATGGTTCTCCGGCGGTGTCACAGTTCAGGCGCTAGGCATCACAGCACTCGCCTGGACTGACCCTGGCAACCCAAACACCTCAAACTGGTCCAAACTGAGTCTCCTCTCTTGCTCCGCAGCCAATACTGACTATTGTTGCTTCCTCCGCCCTCTTCTCCCTCTTCTTTTTCCCCTTCTTCTCTCTCCCTTCTTTGCAACTAAGATTTTTTCTGTTTTTTCCTCCCTCTTTCCTCCCATTGCCTCCCTTTCCATCTTCTCTTTCCTTGTGCTTCCCTCTCTCTTCTTCTCCTTCCTTCTACCTCCTCTTCACAGGTTGATTAATCAATTTAACATGATAATTCATATTACATCTCAAGTACATCAGTAACTGTAGATACATTAGAGGAAATATTTTTAAAAACATTGAAAACAGATTTTTGATTGAAGTTCATTCATTTAAATGGTTCATAAGATATAATGCTACCATTTGCATGTTCTTTTGACAAAACCACCAAAGGTATTGGGCTAGACAACATCAAGTTCTTATTTTGGAATAATGACATAAAATTCATGTTTTAATTGAAATTTTTTATTTTAATGACAATTTATATTCTTAATTATATTTTTTAATAATTTTTTTTTATGTGAGCACCTTGTGTTGTTTGGGCAATCACCTACCTCCTCAGGTTGTAAGGGGCCATGGCACCTTGTAGCTTTTAGTTCTTTTTACAACATTGTGTATTAGCATGTAGTTCTTTTGCCGTCTGCTAAAACTCTTTGTTCAAGAAAGACTGTTTTGCTAGATCTTTTTGCAACTAATTCAAGTAATAGGATGTGAAGGTTATTTATCTCGAAGTAAGTACTTTGATACTGAAAGATAATGCACAAATTGCTCATAGTATTTATAGTCTCGAATCACTAGAGTGGCGTAATGTAGAATTCATACTTCAAAATTCAAGTACTCTTAAGATTTGATACCATCCATTGTATTAGTTCAAACAATTCAAACAAGGTGACATAAGCATGTTAGGGTGGATAAGATTTGATTTTTTTTACATTGTAGATTTGATTTGTCAGAGTTGACACCTCTTAAAAATGTCAGGCCGAGCTATTTCATTTGAATTGTGAAAGATTTGGAAGAATCACCCAAAGGAAATATTTAAGTACACCCTTCGAATTATTTGAAATTTTTTGTTCTGCGTCAAGCTAAAGCTATGGTGAGGTGGAATATTTCTACTCTAACAAAATTCTGCATTTCTGGAATATTTTACTTCTCTTCATTTCCTTGGGATCTTGGTGGATCAGGCTTTGGCTGTATAAGCATAATAACATGATGTATTATCATCTTTGCTGATTTAATATGTTTTTAATGTATTTTTTTTGAGATTTTGATGACTAATCATCGTAGCTGACACTTGGTGTTTATGGCTTCCATATTTTACTGTTATTAATTGAGCAAGATTCATGAGGGATTCTTTTCAATCTCTTCATATAATTGCTTAAAGCTTAAGCTTTTGGCCATATTTACAATCTAGTAAGGTTTTCTGTGCTTTTCATGTTGACAGCATCATGCAAAGAATAAGAAGTGTTTTGTTTGCAATAAACCAACACTCGGCATCTTTAATACTGCTCATGAAATACGGAAAAAGATGGCCCAGGAGAAATAAAAGGTACTTTTGGTATCTGATGTGTTTTCGTTTCTTTTGATTTGCTCCCAATTGCAATGGGTTGATGTAATTTTTGATTGTACTGTTTAACCCTCTAATGAAGTGGACGAGCCAGAATACATGTTTTTTGAACTTTATGAATATGGTCTTGAAAAAACATGTGTTGGTACATGACTTGGAGCTAGATTGCTGTCAACCCTTAAGACATGAGACAAATTTGTATACAAATATGTCCAGGAATAGACAAATTGATCTTAGTTCGTCCTAATCATTCATGTTTGTGTGCAAGAGTATTCACCCATAGGTAGTTTTTCTAATTATTTGTTAAGAAGTTAAATTTTTTATTATTTCTCATCTGATACACTGCAATGTCTCAATGAGTTGGGTTCAACATTTCAACATATTTGTTGACTGTCCAGATAGTTTACTTAGAGATTTCAATGTTGGATGACGGAGCTGGTTACTGAAGGTCCTAAGTTTGTTTAGACATTAATGTGATACCTTTTGTTTGATGGTTGTCCATTGAAATTGTTTGATAGTTATCCATTTGTATCCTGTGCAAATAATAGAGCGCCTTCCTGAGATCTTGCCAAAGATGAGGTTCACATTATTTTCCTTGATTAACTTTAAATGCTCACTATCCTATTGTTAATGAAGTATATACAATGCATAAAGCAAATTGACATCTGTAGCACATTCATCAAATCTATTTTCTTCTAAGTCTTTTTTGTCATAGTTGGCCAAGAGAGTTTCTTAGAATTTAGCTGTTAAAATCACAATTCAGTCCATAGTATCTCATAGATTAAATGGGATATACTGACCAAATTACTAACCAATTGATAAATCTGATGCCACAGCAAGCTAGGATGAACTTGTGAGTCAACTCAGGAAACTCAGTCAAGTTATCATTTCACCCACACCAAATATCTGGTTGTTTGCCCTCTTTGCTATTGTTCTTGAGTTGTGTCATGTTAGCCGTTGTTGGCCCAAATATCCACTCTACATTCGTTCGTCTTGTCCTCATTTCACCCATCTCCTCTCCTCTCTCTGCTACTACTTTCCTCCCTTCTCTTATCCCTCTTTTCAACTTTCTTTCTTCTCCCTTTCTCCCCTTTCTTTGTAGCCACAAAATGTCATAAACGCCTGATCACTTTCCTCCAGTTCAATCTCTACTTTATACTCCAGTATTCTTCCTCTCTTCATGACTGTTCTCTTCTATTACTTTTTCCCTATATGATAATGTAAAATGCAAATTTCATGAAAAAATATTTAGATGATTTTTATCGATTAAAGCATCATTTTATTAAAAAAAATGATGCTGTAAATGGAATAGAATCATTGGGAAAATTCATTAGTTGTCAACAAAAGAGAAATAAAGGAAAATTGATTAAATTGAGGGTGACGATAAGAAGGATGAAGAAAGTATGTGAGAAAGGAAAGGAAAGATTATTATGAGATTTTTGTTAAAAACATAATAGTTCTTTTGGTTTCAGATCCCAAGGATATAGCATGTCAACAATTTCCTAGATTCTTTTTACAAAGTATCATCGCTATTATTTGTGTGAAAAGTCCAAAAGTCATAAATAATTAAATTAATTACATGGTTTGACTGTGTAGAAACCTCTCATCATGAGACTAAGGAGATATTTATCAAAAAAAAGAAAAAAAATAAAATTACTTGAGTATAAAGCTGAGTGGGAAAAACTGGTTATTCAATTATTTCTGATTGATGATTAGATGTGAAAGATGTTTGAGATACAGTTTTCTGATGAATAGTGAAACCACTTTGTATAATCAGTAGATACATTTTACATCTAAAAGAAGTAAAAAAAATCATGCTTGATTTAGTGTTAACACTATTAAAAGATAGGATTGATCGGATCAATCATGACTTGGATTGCAATTGCATATTTGTTTTTGGGTATTTATTGATTTAACAATTACCTAAATGTTTATGTTAACATTCATCCAATGTTTGAAAATAATCCATATTAGACCAAATCTTGTTACCAGGAGATGCAAAACTTTCTTACTTTTGATATTTCTATTGTGCTCGTGTTTTGTTAGGCTTTGATAAAATTTTTAGGTCATTTTTTATCAAGTAGCAATAAATTGTTCGCAGTACATAAAACATGGATTGTCGTACCACCCAAAATGGTATAGTATGGGTAGTATGTACCGGTCCAACCATGGGCCGATATGCAAACCACTCCTATTTTGCATGGTCCAGTTAAAATATTAAAAAATAATAAAGTAGTGGGCCCCTATCCAGCTCAGCATTAAAAAATAAAAAACAAATTAGGGCTTGCAAACACAAACCCTCTTCTCGTGTACGATGTTGCTGCCTTTGCTGCCACTATTGTTGCTATTTTCGCTTCACCACTGTCGCTTTGTCGTTGCTGTTGCTTCCCAAGTTCTCTTCTTTCTTCTTCTTCTTCCTCTATTGCTTCCTCTTCTTCCTTCCTCATTCTTGTGTTACTCTGTCACCCCTTCCTCTTCATCTTGGTTTTCTTGTTAAAACACCAATACACAATGACAAGATATGTAATTTCAAATCGTACCGCCCTGTATGGGCGGCATGTACTGGTTTGCCAGTAGACCGGTACGTGGACCACTTGTTATCGGGCGATACCGTGGTATAAGGAACACAAGCTTGCTACAGTGCTATAAGGAACAAAGCAAACAAGCAAAAGAAGAGGACAATAAAGAGTGTAAAGTCAACATACATCCTTAGCTATTCTTGGACTCACTTATGCCTCTTCCCAATATAAAGTATTCTATTTCAGGTATGTCTATATAAAGTATCCTATTTCAGGTCTGTCTATTTATATTATATATTATAATATCTCGATCGTTATCGCCTAGTACAGGTCAAGTAATGATCGAAGTTGGCCGTCGCTGCCCATTACCGCTGCAACTAGCTGTGGTGAGGGAAGAAGAAGAGCAAGAGAAAGAGGGAGAAGAAGAGAGAGAACCTCGGATGGTGTCGCCCTCTAACAATGAGGCGATGGCTCGGCTGGCAGAAACGTCTGCGACCGAAGAACCTCGTGATGGCGCTGCAGATGAGAACCTTGTGAGGCTGTGACTTCTTCGTCGCGGTCTTCTCCTCGTTTGAACTAGTTGGAGAGGAGTATATTCAATTTTATGATTAGTTCTTTAAAAAACATGTGAAATCTATAAATGTATCTTCCTTCATGTAATCTAAAAAAAATATTTGAGTTACTTGACAAGTATCTAAAAGAAATTGGAGAGCAAATACTGATCAGGTTATTGTAGATAATGGAAGCAATCATGTCTTAGATAGTAAGATTTTTCCTTTGAATGTTTTAAATTTTTTAATTTCTCCATTTTGAATTAAAGAAACTATGTTTTATCAAGTTAGTAGTACAAGGAGAGGTAAAGAAAGACTGAAAAAGACCTTAAATAGAAACTATAAATAAAGATTTAAATGCTTTGAACTTCATTGAACAATGACTTTTTAATCCATGTAATCGACCCCATGTAGGTGTGACTCATAGCTTTGTCGTTGTTGTTTTTTACATAAATTATGCTAGCAAAAAGGTCACATATATGTTGGACTCCATGTGTAATACATTAAATTATCTACTAGTAGAGGATATCGAAAAAAATTATAGGCATTAAAAGGACTTTGAAGAAGGTGATTTTTGTTGGGTTCAAGTATAATCTCACTAGAGCACTAAACAGGAAGAGATAATTTATAAGTAATAAAAGAATTAGTAAGATATGATCGCATGCGATTTTGACTTCATTTTTGATATTGTAAAGTGTGCATAGATAAAAGCACAACCTTAGAGACATGTTTACCTTGGCGGAAAGTGGGTGACAAGTAAATGGACAAAAGGTGTAAAAAGCAAGGAGCCAGTGATATCATCTTTTTGGAATCATATGGTTTATGCATTCAGAATTATAGGCTCTCTTGTTAGAGATTTTCGACTTGTATATAATGAGAAAAAACATATATATATATATATATACATATATATATATATATTATAAAAGAGATTATGATAGAGCCAAGGAAACACTCCAAAAATCTTTTGGTAGGAGCAAGGAAAAAGTATATGTACATCTAAATAAAAGATGAGAATGTTATCTTCATCATTCAATACATGTTGCAGGTATTATTTAAATCCAAAATTCTTTTATAAGTCTATTGTGCTTGATGCACAAGTTGTATTTGGATTATATCATATGTGACATCATGCACAAGTTGTATCATATAAATTTTTAAACTATTATTGTTAATAGTTATGTATAAATCTGCAGCTGAATAGTGGAATCTATTTGGAAATTCCATACCAAACTCATAGTAATTAGCTATAAAGATTCTGAATTTCACACCAAACTTCTAGTAATTAGCTATAAAAATTCTGAGTTTGACTTGTAGTGTCGTAGGTTATGGCTGAAATTTAAGTGTCTTTAAGAAGGTAAGTATATAAGAACAAAGAATATTTTAGTTTCAACCAATTTATTATTTTTAGATATTGATGCATTTAATTATATTTTTAATTTGTATGACTTAACAAATTCATAGAAAGAAAAGAAATTTGTTGGAGCATCAATGACTACATAATCTTATATACATAAAGTATAATCAAGCACTTAGGCTTGTTATAATTTGCAACATAGCATTGGTTCCATTATGTTAGATAATATTGATAAATGAATGAAAGAAATGAGTGGAAACTTGCAAATGCCAATAATGATTTTGTTTTAGATGATGATAGTTTGACATAGGGAGATGTAGCAAGAATTTTAGATGTTGGAGAAATGAGAACATACACAAAACAACTCATGAGAACCAGTGATTTAAAAAGTGCTAGGCACTAAAAGGCATTAAGGTCCCAAAACACCCGAGGCGCTAGGCGCTCGCGAAGTGAAGCGAGGTACTATAAATATTAAAATATAAAAAATATATAATATAATTATTTAAATAAAAATATGATATTAAATTAAAAATAAAGATTAATAGTGTTAAAATTTATAATCTAATAAATAAATATTATTTTAAATAATAATTCATAATATTTTACTAATAGTATAGTTACTGTTAATAGTATATTAATAAATGAAGACCGAAGTAGTCGGTGGTGAGAAGTTGCGATGAGAAGCTGAGTCACAGGCAACAAACAACAGCGGAAGCTACGGAGTCGTGGATAGCAGCAATGGCAATGGAGTCATGTTGCAGACAGCAGCAGCGATAACGGAGTTGTGTCGCAGATAGTAGTAGGCATTGGATAGCGGCAGCGAACAACAACGAAAGTTAAGGAGACTCGGTCGGCAATAGAGGAAGACTCGGAGGCAGCGGGAGGAACTGTTGGTGGTGGAAGTAGAGGAAGAAATCATTGGCGGCGAACGCAGAGGGAGAAATCGTCGGTGGTGGCAACAAAGGGAGAAGCGTGCGGAGGGTTGGGAGTCGAGGCCGCATGTTGATATAACTATGTGTGAACCAACTAACGCGTCTCCTTATATCAATCGTGTGCTCGCTCGGAGCTCTCAGCGTCTGGGCTCAGGCAAGTGCCTAGGTGGCGCCTCAATGAAGCGCGTCGCCTGGCCCTTAAACAAGGTGCTCGGGCCTCGCCTCATCTCGCCTGAGCGCCTAAGCGATCGCTTGAGCTGCTTTTTAAATTACTGGTGAGAACAAATATCAATGCAAAAGCCTTAATTTCACGGCTTGCGAATGTCGAAGAGGAAACTTATTTTGATGAAGATGAATATGAACTCGAGGGATACAAATCAGCTGAAGAGGAGGATGATGATGTTGAAGCGGATTTTGATTATCATTAATGTTAATATTGTTTTGGTTGTCATATTTGTTATTAAATTTGGACAACTTAATTTGTTATCTTAAATGAATACGATTTGATGGATCATTTTTATTTTAGTGATCATATTTCTCAATAATTATATCTTTTTAAACTTTTAATATTTGTGAGTGTCTCGCTTCGTTGCGGTGAGCCCCTAGCACCTTCGGTGTTTTGTTACCTTGGCACCTTGTGCTTGGTGTCTTCCTCTTCCATAACTACATTACTCTCCGAGCAGATTCCCATTCAGCAAAATTCTTTGCACCCATTTTTCAGTCCAATATATTGCCTTATGTTGGGAGATATTGGATGGTGAGTTCTAGGAATTGTAGTTCTTTGTTATTTCTTTGCTTTGACCAGCTACATCGTGCTAGCTGATGACTACATCCTGATGTTGCTGCAAAAAGTATTTGTTACTTCTCTTTTGTTATTTGGCCTCAAAAAGTATTGTTTACAAAATCATACCAAAACATCTCTGAGGGAGGAAGCATGTGCTGCATGGATAGGAAAACAGCTACTGGTATGACACTTATTTAGACAAATTAAGATTCATATAGTTGGATGATCTCTTTCTGGCTATGATTAACAAATGTGATATTAATTTAAACATCTTTTTTTCTCACCTAGGTGGCACTTAGGCTAGGCGAGGTGTGAGGCAAGCGCCAAAGCTAGGTGTTGTGTTCATCCTAAGTGCAACAAGCCAACCTATTGAGCAAGCTGATTTGAGGAGCCAAGCCCGTCTCAAACTCGAGCTCGGCTCTTTCTTCAATTCAATTTAAGATGGATTGACGAGCCAAACCCAACTCGAGTACATTGAGTTTTGTTAATATCCCCCTAACGCCCAACCCAGACCTGAGCCAAACTAGGTCTTGATTTGGCTAAATAATAGTGTGGCCCATCTTGCCTCCTGCCGTGTGGGCACCCAAGCAGAACAGTTTCTTTCTCCTGCTGCCCCTTCTCTGCTTCTCCTGCTGCCCCTTCTCCATCACCTATGACTTGGCCACCTCCTTCGCATCGCTCTCCTCTGCCATGCTCCCCACTCCATTTGACAGCCCTCTCCACCACCCTCTCCCTCTCTGCCTACATCTTCTCTTTTCGGCAACTATAACTTGGATATTTTGCTATAAGAATTGTTGTGGTAATTAATGACTCTTTGTACCTTTTTTTTTCCTTCTTTGGATTTGTATAAGTTGCAGCTGATTAAATATATCTGAAATCTGAATGAACACAGCCTAAGATCCATTTTTTGTGTGAAAGTTGTGGTATTGGATTAGCAAGTTGAATTTTTTTATATTTCTAATGATGCCTTTATCCTCAATTATTCTTTAATAATTTTGATATTAGTGAGCACCTCTCGAGGTATTTCTTTTGGTATTTCTAAGGTTCTACAATTAGGGTAATTCAAGTATCAAAACTCCTAATGCCTATCAAGTTCCTTCCAATTTGATAGATGGAGGATTTTAGATTCTGAAGGCAGTGTTTAGAGCTTCTGATTCAGTACCATTGGCATCTGGAAGAGCTTCTGACTCCCATTGTCATTTTTGGAAACTAATTACTGCAAGAGTTAGATTCAATGTACTTTGTAGTTTGTACTTCTCTAAATGTGTCTACTATCCGTAGCATTTCATTTCTTTGTTCAAGCTATAGCTTTCCTGTGTTGCTCTCTTTCACTGATCCATGATCATTAATCACATTACTGTTGGAAAAAAAAACTGATGAAATTGCTTTAATTGAAATCCTTATTTATACATAAGTTTGTTAATTTTCTTTTGGTCGAAATTTTTATTGATCTCGTATTATGCTTCAAAATGAAAATTATTCTTCATACTTTAAAACTCATATAAGTGATCTCCAGTATTATGATTTCGTATCAAAGTGGTCTTTCGTACTATTCTGTAGACATTAAACAAATTTTTTTTGTTAAAAAAAGGGTAACGACGTTTGTTTTTAAAATTAGGAGGTCTATTTGATTTTTAATATAGCCAAACTATACGAAGAAAACTTAAAAAATCAAAGACACCCCATGTATTATAATATGTTAATCAAATACATCTTTCTAACTATCATTATTCATCAAATTTATCCTCTGAACGTTAATACAATGATATTAAATGATAGAAAAGTCATGAAAAAAAATTGGTTTTAATTTTCAGCATTGTTTGAGTAGGATTGTTACGATTGCTTTCGTTTCTTAAGTATGATTAAATTTTGATAGTACCTTCCCTAAAACTTGAACATATCTCATTTATGACCAATCACATAATCTGCAAAACAACAAGATATAACCAATTGATTGAATTACCACGAAGTCAGAAACGTTGCCAAATAAACATGTTATATAAACATTGTATGTACCCATCATGTCATACAGAACCCAGCGGTGGTAATAAACGAACCCAGCGATAGTAGTGCAAGAACCCAGCGACGGAAAACTCAAGAATCGTGATCGTTGCAGCAGAGGAACACTGAGACCGTCGTAGTAAAGGAGAAGAGAGACACAACGGAAAGGCGAAGGGAAGTCGAGATTGAAGTAGCAGAAACTAACATCGGCAGAGGTGAAGAGAGGCGAGGATAATGGAGATTGAAGAAGAAAGGTAGAGAGGGGAGGACGTGTTAGGGCTTGGGTTAATCCCCAAATAAAAAACAATCCCCCAAATTATTGTAGCTAACGACGTAACCTTATTTCTAACAAAGAGGTCACTTTGATGTGAAATCATACAAGGGGTCACTTATATGAACTTTAAAGTACGGGAGGTGATTTTGATTTTGAGGCATAGTACAAGGGGTCAACAAGAATTTTGGTCATTATCTTACCTAACGGAGTAACCTTATTCATAAAAGAGAGGGTCACTTTGATGCAAAATCATAGTACGATGGGTCACTTATACGAGTTTTAACATACGGGGGATGACTTTAATTTTGAGGCATAGTATAGTATGGGGAGCCGATAAGAATTTTACCCTTTTCTTTTCTAGTTTTCATGTTTTCTCTTTTGTTGACAACAATTTTCTATATTATTTAGTTGATTCACCTGACTGGTACACTACAATGGGATGTGCAGCAATTTGTACGAGGACAATGAAGAAGCCGATTTTGGAATATGCAACTCAATTCGGGCTTCATAAGTTAAAAGGTATTTTGGAGCTCGATGCTTCTCCAAGAAACTATTTAGACGGTGATGAACAGTGTAATTATTTGACATAGTGGAGAAAGGGGCATGAGCTGCAATGAAGACTCACTTGTCCGTGGTGCATTTGTAGCGTTGCATGATGCCATGTAATATTCATAGGGATTTAGCCATTTGTAGGCAAATCCTTGTGTAATTGTGGATCATTAGGGCTGAAACAGCTGGTATAAGTTGTTATTAATTACTTGTTAATTTTTTTATTTTTGGTTATATCTCGAGTCGGTATATCATCTGACAAGATTCTCAACGCTCCACAACCAACCGGAGCTCCTTTGGAAGTATTTATGCGATAGTAAAATCTACTCCTACTGAGTTGATCGGTTATGCCACGGGTAATTTAATAATAATGAGTGTGCATCGAATCCGCCAACATGCTTTGGTTTGTTGGTGAATGGCGCATCGTTGAATGAGCTGTGAATTGTTTTTCACTAGTAAAAGGATCAGTTGTTTATTAATCGAAATTAATTGTTTACTGAGTTGGATTAGTCAGTTGCTACTGATCTGCTAACTATATAGCGAGCAGTTCCTTTTTGAAAGCATGCACAAATTGTTCATTCTTATTACTTAAAAAACACTAATTACAATGCACAAATTGTTCATAATTTATCCTTATTTTTTTAAAAAAAAATTAATTAGCTTATTTATAAAAACTTCTTAAATTTGTTACTAGTCCCGAGTGATGCTGTCGTGCATGCACATTCACGCATGAATAGTTAAAAAATAATAATAATAAAGAACAAAATAAAGCTAGTCAAGAAACTATAATAACTAATGATGCTGATAAGACGCATGTAATCACATGATATTGAATGGTAACACTTGGTATGACTAGATTGTCGAGTAAGCTACATTGATGTACAACTAAATCGTGTGAATATTTTGACATATGGTACTTTCAAGACTGACAATACAACACAAATCAATAGTGAAATGAATGAAACAAAGGTCTTGACCAAAAAAAAAAAAAAAGTTCAAAGATGCCATCCTGCATTCCGCTGATACATCAGACATCAAGCCTGAATAACCTACAACTGAAGTTGAGAAATGTCATACTTAATTGCTCTTAATTTCAACATTTCTGAACCTCAGCGAGCCTCTCCAAAGCAAATGGACGAATTGACTATGACCTCTTGACCACTGCTATGGCAAAATGTGGGTGGTGAGTGAATTCAAACGAGACCCTGAGGGATGGGTCATCAGCACCGACTTGGTTTATGACATTTAAAGCTATCCGGTTGTGCTCTGCAACTTGCTCAAGTTGCTGCAGCTCTAGCATCCTGTTTGGATCACCAGCAAAACTTCCCTTTAGCGATGATGTGATCCTCTGGGCTTCTCGAAAGTAGTTGTTCTTCACAACACCCTGGAATGCATAAATATGCACCCATTACAGCTACCGAGAGAAAAAAAATAATTAATTAAAATAAACATCCTCACAAGCTTTAAACACTCACAGATATGCGTGCATGAACTGTCGATTCTTTGAAAAGGTAGTAGGAAACATGATCGGGAACATGAGCCTTCTGTAGGAGCTCAAAGTGCTGTATGAATCTCTGGTTAGAGGATGTGTAACAATGATTAGTTTCCGTTTTCACAAAATTATTCGGTAGAATAGCATAAATGAGTACCTCCTCTTCACCATTGAAAGGACTCCGCATCTGGAAGGCCTTGGATTCATTATGCAGAGCTGCCAGCATCTATGATAGCAGAGAATAATAAACAGTTTTCAGAATCCATTTCATATCTTCTAACTATTTGAGAGAAAACTCACCATGGCCAACCCTTCGCAGAGGCAAATGTAGCAGTGGATTAATAAACTAGAAGATGACAGCGAACCATCTCTTGCTGGATCCTTGACATGATCCCTTTTTTTTTTCCCTCTTCTTTGGGCTGATTGGTCAACACAAATATCACGATGAAATCCAATGAGAAGATACCCGTGTAATCAATTTTGTTTAATTGACAAAATTCACATTAGACTCATTTGTACACAAACATTTGCCCACTTTGAGCAGTTGTTAGGCCCATTTAGATGTGGTATGTTGTACAAAATAACATCAATATGTATCTTTAAAAAACTGAAATAATCTAAAAAGTTTAACAAGAACTCTAATATAATCAACTCTGTAATCAAAACTGATCCAAAAGTTTGAAGTGGGTGAGTTGTGGAATTGTCACTTCCAGAAAGGTAGCTATCTATAATCATATTTAACCATCCGATGCAAGTTACTCACTACCTATGGTGTTAAATAACAATGGAAATGTCTTGTTGAAAGAAATTGGAAAAACATACTCCTGAAAGGTTTCTTCCATGAAAAATAAATACAAGTAAATGGTTTGCAGGAAACAAAAGAGATGTAGTTCTAGTCTTCTCTTGTTTTGGGGAGTAAAAGAAACTTAAATTTAGTGACTTTTGGAAAGATGAGTTAATAAAATAATGCAATGTATGGTCTGGAAAACCATATTTCACATTCCAGAGAATAAAGGAAAAAGAAAAGCTAAAATTTCCTAGGAAGTTAGAGAAAACTTCCAAGTCAAATGTTAGGGAGGAGAAAAGGAAGTTGAACCTTATATTTACATCATTTATTACACATAGCACACTGAAATGTCCAGAGATTTTCACATGGCTGATAAGAAGAAATGTAATGTTATCATTCAAAGTTCTTATAATTATAGTCCGGAACTTTTAATATATATTGGCTTGATATAGGTCATGCCTTGGGTCTGTATATCAATTTGGTATAATCTTACCACTGATGATAACCTCTTACTGGCACTTTGGATTGTCATCACTTGAAATGAAATTAATGAATCATTATACAAAGTAATCTAACACAGTAGGTGTGAACAGTTGTTGCCTGAAGTTACTTTAGGGACATCTACTTCAAGAGGCTTATGGCATCCTTAGCAAGAACACTTACATTGACTACCAACATATCAATCATAGTAACACAATTAACAAATACAGTTTGTGCTTTATTCGGCTCTAATCATAACTACAAAGTAACCTAATTTACAGCTGATTAGCAACTACAATATAGAGGATCCACATCTCACTTGAAGAAAAGAGTAAATTGTATCACAGACCACATTATCCAATTATTCAATGTAACAGTCCACATTCTCATTGTTTCTCGTTGTTACACACCAAAGTTTGCATATGATTATCGTTGAAACACCATGAGAAGTTGGTGTAAATTCACTTTAATATGCATCTACGATTGTGCAGCCATGAGCTAGATAAACAAACCACAGATCAGATACATTTGCTCTAGAGTTTTGCATGATTCAATATGATGACAAATAAGTACACACAGGAGAGAACTGGATGGATCCACACATAGATGAGTTAATATATCCACCAGATCCATTTAAAATTTATTTCAGAACAGAATAAGAAGGGTTGACAAGACAAAGCACACAATATGACAAAGACCAATTTCTAGACGCCAAGGGTCGAGCTGTAGCTAATTAGTCGTCCATGGTATTGTGGCAAAAGCCCAGCAAATCAATTTTTAGTCATCCAACCATAATGATGAACATAAAGGTCACTCATCATAGTTAACATCAGTGAGCAACAAGTCTGTTCAGATGAACAAACATCTCCATCAAACTTTGCTCTACATGAAGTCCATGGATATGATAATGAGAAGAAAATGTGTGTATACCAATGACAGCAGCTAGGATCAGGGATCTTACATTCTCAGTAAGGAGGCATAGAGGTGATGTGTGGACTGAGGAACAGTATTTCACTACCATTCAAGATGATCATGAAACACATGGAGTCATCCCATTGGTCTATGGACAGAAAGACCAGGACAAAGGGAAGAGTGATTTCGAGGAGTTGAGATAAGGAATTCCTCATATTTATGGTCTTTCTACCAACACAAATTTCATAACTAGTACTATCATGGAATGTGTTGGTTTTTTCCTCAAAATCTGATACATCATATGGCTGAAAATGTTAATACAGTGATAACAGTCAGAGTCTCTAGTCGGAGCAACCATACTTACCATAGTCATACTTTGACTCAACAACCTACTACAATAGCTTTGAGATGACAAAACCACTACTACAGCAGATGCATACTGTCAATCAATATCAGACCAGATGCAGTGGGAGCATTCTCTGACATGGATTCTTGAACGTATAATATTGACTTAGAACTACCTTCCTTTGAATCATCCTTTTGGTGGTCATGGATTATTTACGATGTATGGCATTTCATTTTTTATCATATGTTCATAATACATGAATCATATGTTCATTTATTGGTCTATTTCTCTGCCAAACTGATCATATTGGTCAGTATCGACCCATACTGACACATGATATGGGTAGGCATTCATATAGTACCAAATCGTCAGAGTACTAGTATCCTTACATAACTCAGATATAATCCTTGTTGTAAATAATCAAGAAACAGACTTAGGTTTGGAGTAGCATAGTCCAATCCACACTTGGTGAAAGAATAAAAAGGCCTAAATATATTGTATTGAAGTTCTAAATATGGTGACGTCCAATAAGTTAATCAAATCCCCAATCCAGGATAACAAAAACGAATTGTTTATACAAAGTAGGTTATGTTCTTCTAAGAAAGGTTCTCAATTTCGAGTATCGAACTTGTGTTGGTCCGTACGGGTCAGATCCATTTTTGATGTATCTATATAAGGCAGAACATCAAGTGGTACAAATAAGGGGGAGAGGAGGGAGGGGAGGATGATGAGGAAGACAAAGAGAAGTAGAACAGGAGGATGAAGAGAAGGAGAAATAGAAGAGGAGGTGAAGAAGAGAATGGGAGGATGCAACAAAAGGAAGAGGAAAGTAGGCAGTGAAGATGTAGAGGACAAGGCAGTGAATGGCAGAGAAGAAGACATAGGAAGGGTGACGAAGAAGGATGAGTAGATTCAGTAAGGCCTGGGGTGGCATGATAGTGGGCAGATGATGCACGGAGAATGGTGCACGAAAAAGAGGTGCATGCATTTTCTTTAATTCATCATGCTTGTATTCTTTAGCAAAAAAACAAAGTAGATGGAAGATAGAAGAAACCAACTTTGGTTCTTATAGATGATGTTGCCCTTAATAATAAAGAAACCCTTAATGCTCGTCTCTGGAGATTTTCCACTAACTCTAGGGATAGCTAAAGAGGTCAATGCCTATTTAAAACCATTATCAATACACCAAAGTTCACAAGAAAAAAGAGTATCTAGAAAGCAAAGATCCTTCGAGCCCATTAAGAGGCATACACCAATTGTTATCCATTATCCAATGTAATTGTAGAACTAGGTCCAACAACTCCACTAGCTTTAGCAGAGCATATTCAGGTAGTTGGCCCCAACTCCTTGACCATCTGATCACAGTTCCAACTTCCAAGATCGTTGCTGCAATATGATTGTCCAAGGATAACATGATCGAAATCATATAGGATCAAAATCGGTCAATAAAATGTTTTAGAAGTAAACAAAAAGTATAGAAGTTAAAAAAGTTAGTAAAACACAAAAAACTACAAATTAAAATTAGAGAAAATAAAATATTATATGCTAAAAGATTTTCTTCATCTTCATATTTCACAAAATATTTATCTTCTCAAGAAAAAATATGAAACCGTAATATAAAAAATAAAAAATATTGTATAATAATAACATGAAAAGTATAAGTGAATCATTATTGTAAACAATTAAAGTTTATTAGAAAATTAATAATAACACAAATAAAAATATCATAATAAATAAATATTATATATCATACAAAAGATTTTAAAAGTTTCAATTTATAGAACTGAAGATAATTAAGGATCACAATTCAGCCTCATGTTGCTCTAATCACATGCAAGTGTAGATTAATGTAGAAGCCGATAAAGAAAGAAAAAGTCTTGGAGTAAATCGTAAGTATATTGCATCTTCATTGTCCCTATTGTATCCCTATTTTCTTGAAAGGTTGAGGTCTATTCTCTGTTGTTCACTTTTCTCTCTCGATATCCGTTCTCTCTATAATTTTACATCACAGTATATGACAATTATTGCAACAATGTCAGTGATAATAGTTGTCTCTCAATAACTTTTCTCTCAATTATTGCTTCATTTTGGCTTCTCTTTCCTTCGCTCGCCTAAGCGCTCGGGCGAGGCGAGGCGAGGCCCGAGCGCCTCGCTCAATCTCCGCGTGCTTCAAAGAGGCACCGCCTGGGCGCTCACCCGAGCCTTGGCGCCAAGCGCTTCGGGTGAGCGCCTAGGTTAAACCAGGCGATTGAACCAAGCTAAAAGCCTGGTTTGGTCGCATTCACGTTAGTTGGTTTAATCGAACCAATGAACACACCAATAATTGCTTCCTTAATCCTAATCTCACTCGCGAATCACGATTACGCCGTCGACTATGTTGCTGCTGCCATCACTGCGTTGCTCCGCTACCGCCGCCTCTCCGCCATCGTCGCCGCTGTCTCTACCGCCATCGTTGTTGTCGCCGCCGCCTCCGCCGCCGCTTTCTCGGCCAGTTAGTCGAGAACAATACAACTATGGATGTTCTTGCCGCACGCTCTCGTAAAGTAGCTTTCGCCTTTCTCGATCAGTCATCTTATCGCGCTATTAATGAGTTGTTAATGATACTACTAACAATATACTGTATACTGTTAACAATATACTGATAACAATATTTTTTATTTATTAAATTAATAATATATTATTTGGATTTAAAATTTTAATAATACTAATCTTTATTTATTTAATATCATATTTCTAGATTTTCTTAATTTAATATCATATTTTTATTTTAAATAATTATATTTATTATTTGTATTTATATTTTTTTTTATGTTTTAGCGCCTCGCTTCGTTCGAGCGAGCGCCTAGCGCCTCGGGCGTTGTGGGACCCTAGCGCCTTTTGGCGCCTAACGCTTTTTAAATCACTGCTCTGATTGAAATTATGTATTGGAATCGACTTATACCTTAAATTATGCATCTAATACATGAAGTGATAATGATCTATTGAGAACTCCGTAATGACAAAGCAATCAACATTCTGTGAGTAGAGGCAAAACTCATGTTGTTTGCAATTTATCATGGATGGGTTTGGGAGTATAGGAGAACCTAAGAAATCGCAATGAAATTACCAACTTGATAAGGATTATAGAAGGAAAGATTGTTTTGTCAACTTGCCATCCAACAAACTCAGACCAACAACAAAAAGAGACGAGTTGGAGAGATTGCTTAAGCTGATGAAGTTAGAGATTCTGCATAATTATTAGTCTTTGGTGACTAGAATTTAGATGCATGAGGTACCAAAATGTCTTTCAAAAGCAACCTAAGAACTTGGAGCATACCATGCCTTCTTACTATTGGGGCCACTTAGATTACTTGATCACTGTACAGAACTTTGATTATATGATCACTGTACAACACTCTTTAAAAAGTTAAACTTTGCTAGGGAGGCAAACCTAGCAAAATCTATCAACGTATTTGTTCATGGCACCATCCATATTTACTGATACCATGCAAATCAAAGCAATAACTAATGTACTTCAGAACACCAATGAAGTTATAGAGAAATAAAAAATGGTTTAAATAAGTCCACCTAAGGTCCAAAACATAAAGAAAACACTGACAAAAGCATGTAAGTCATGTTCCCATCCATTCCCATCCAAGTAATATCATGTCGAGGAATTTCTGCTGGTTATTTGACATAATTTATTGACCTAATCGGAATATAGGATAAATTTTTTGACCTTCTTGCCATGCAATACAATGTATTACAGATGCAATAAGCTCCAATTTGGATAAAATGGACGAACATCCAAAACGATATACTTTATAAAATTAAAAGATCAAACAATTTACATTCGAGGTAAGAAAATAAGTGCCATTTTGATAAAGATTCAGGCCAGCTATCACAAGAATGTCATTCAAAAGTTAGATATGACTTACATGTTTCACTATTGATAGCTATCCGCATCTGCATCTTCTCCATAAGCCTCATTAAAACAACATACATATACCAATAGACCATGCAGTATTCACTAGGAGAATAAAGCTCCAATTCAAAACCCAACGTAAGAAACCGAGAAGCAATCCAGTAAGTATGCTCCTCCGTCCATATAAGAAGACGTCTTGAGACTTTCATGCACATATTCTGTACAACAATTTGAAAATCTACTGAAATGTGGATAAGACACGGTATGATCAAATAAAAGAAAATTCAAGAAATACTATAAACACAATCTACCTCATCAACCATGACATTCAACCTGTCGCCAAACTCTCTTTTGAAGGCCATCTCCAACTATGGAACAAAATACATCTAGTCAGTGATTTTTCCCCCATGCAGGGGAACTAAACAATAACATACATAAATACAATATGCATCTTTATCTAATAATAATTATTTGAAATGAAAGATATCTACATGAGAAAGAGTATGCTACTAAAGTGACCAATAGTATAAGAACCTTGAAGGCAAGATTTGACTTACCGGTCCATACCAGTGTACCGAGTTTATCTTGGTACGGGGGGCAGTATGCACAGTGCATACCGCCCCGATATATTAAAATATAATATAAATATTTTTATAATACAATATAATATTAAATATATTAAAATATTAATAAAAAAAGGGGTGACGTCGCCGAGGCGATGTTGCCTCGACCTTTCTCCCCGTGCAGGGAGACGTTCCGTCTCCTTGCGTAGGAGAAAAAGCGCCCGCGCGAGCGAGCGCTAGCGACCCACGAGCAACGATGGCGTGCGGCGACGGCGCACGGAAATAGGTACTCCTCTTTTCTTTTTTTTTCTTCTTTTGCTCTTCTTCTTCTTCCCTTTTTCTCCCTCAATCGACTGTCAACGGTCAATTTCTCCCTCAATCAACTGTTGACGGTCGATTTCTCCCTCAATCGGCCGTCGACTGTCGAAATCGACCGCCGACGGTCGATTTTTGGCGGAACCACCCAATAGCGGGCGATCCCCGTACCGACAACCTGACGGACCGGTATGTAAAGCCCGTACCGGGAAATACAGTTCGAAATTGCAAACCTTGCTTAGAGCAACAAATGAGGTAACATGAGGTAAGTTTTTTACATGAAAATATTTTGCTATTAGAACATAGAACATTAAGGCCTTGGGGGTTGGAACCATGCAGTATTGTCATCATAAGCTCTCTCTCTCTCTCTCATGCCTCACTTCCCTCATGACTCCCAGTCTCTGGTTTATCCACCAACGCGATACTCCTCGTCCTCCTGGTCTCCTCCTTTTCCTCCTCCACGCTTCTTGGTACTACAGCATGTACCGGCATATGAGTATGAACTAGACTTCAGACCTTGGTTGCATGGTATGCAATACAATCTAATACAGTACGCTATGGTCTGAGAAGTATTCACCATTCCAACAGAGACCTGGTATGCAGAGCATGGTATACTGGCTGGTACAGGGACAGTACACAAGGTATCAACTGGTGCCAGGCTAACATTACTTGGAGGTGACACTACCCAACTAGCCATGTGCAGCCATTGGCAGACTTTTAGGAGGCTATAAAAAGGCCCCAAAACCCCCCAAACCTGCCTTCAGTCTCACTCTCACTCCCTCTTTCACACTCCTAATTTCTCTCTAATCTCTCTCAAAAATCACTTAATTCTCTCTTAACTCCTTTCCATTAATTAATTGAAGATCATTAGCAAGATGAAATTTTGATTCTGATTTTTAACTCATTTTGTAGGAAATTATATGACTGAGCCAACAATTCAACTAGAATTGAAATTATAGTCAATCTCGATACGGCTCATCTTGATCCAGGTTAGTCGGATGGGTAGATAATGATTGATTCGGCAAAACCTTGACAAGTACCATTTTTCTCCCTTGATTACCAACAGATGTGACCTTAAGAATTATATGACAACAGATAGGTGTTCTCAATTTACAAATATCCATCAAGCATCTTTCCACTTATCACCTTCTCCTAAAATTAGGCATTGTCTCAAACGCCAGTCATCCTCTAGATTGCACCACCCCTTGTACTACTGCAACTATTTATAGTTTGCTGCTGATGATGTTAGCATGAAATTGCCCCTGCTGACACACCTATTGCTTGCCTATACTACATTATCCCTGTAGAAGAATCATCATTAACAATTAACAATGAACTGATCTCTCTTGGATAAGCCAATGATTCAATCCATAGTTTGTAGTATCTCTTTCAACCTAGGTGTGATATTAACCTTCTTTTTCCTAATTTCCTGTTTCACTATAAATATCATCCCCAGTCTCATATTACTTTTTAAAATTTCACTTTGAACTAATGTCGTGATGAAGTGTTAATTCATGCTACATCTAACAGAGTGATACCAAGGTTTGCAGTACTAATCGATATCGCCCGTATCGGGCGGTACCGCCGATTGGGGCACTTTCCGCCCCGTTACCATCCGAAATCAGCCGGTAACGGTCGATTTCAACCGTCACCGGTCGATTTCGGATGGTATCAGAAGAAAAGGGAGAACCTAGAGTCCGACATTGCTCTCCCAATGCCGATCCGTCGCCCGGGTGATTTCTTCTCCCCTCGTGGGGAGAAGAAACGTATCCCCATGTGGGGAGAAGGATGGAGGCGACGTCGCCCTTTTTTTATTTTTAACTTTATTATTATTATTATTATTATTATTATTATTATTATTATTATTATTATTACTACTACTACTATAATATATATATATATATATATAGCGGTATGCCTAGGCATACCGTTCGGTATCAGCGTATCGTACGATACCAGCCTGAGCTCAGTATGCTGGTACGGTACAATTTGGCAAACCTTGAGTGATACTATCTTAACAAATCTATCTTTCCTAAAAGACATCTGCAAGAAATGCCAATTTTCAAAATAGATCAGATAATCATGTAGTTCACATAAATGCAAACAAGAAACACAATAATTAATTTCACAGAACTGAAAAATAAATTGTCTAATACAGAAAAAATATCTTTTCTAAACAGAATGGCTCAAGAAAAATTAGAAAGTACTAGTAGCATTGATCATAATATATCTATAGCCAGAACCTCATCAGTGAACTATGATGTTCGTGGTCAAATAAATAAACAAGTCAGATTCTCACTGGCAATAGAAGATATTCAAATTATTCGCAACATAAATATTTCCATGAAATAAAGGAGCCTAAGATGCAGCATGGTTGAGGTTGGTTCTGGGTATTTAGCAAAAGGAATCTGTAGTTAAGAGAGAAGAAACTATGTTCTTTATACTCAGACAAACCTGTAATGAAAGAAGACCCCAGTCCTGTAAGATCTTTCCAAGCTTGCGGCGTTGCCATGCAATGTTTGTGCAAAGTATTTTAAGCAAATTGACAATCAACTGTATGTTTACAAAGAACAGCAATCAAATTAAATGACAATAGATTTGCAAGGGCTGTTTAATAGATAATTCACAACATGAAATGACTTGAGGTAAATTCAATTCTCACCTGAACAAGCTGCACTATGAATTCATTTTTCTGAAATTCTTTGTCTGCTGTAAGTTCTGGTAGTGCTAAGGCCCTTGATATTACATCATGAAAGGAATCCTTTCCACAAAGCTTCCCATCTTGGATCAACAAAATCTGGAAGCAGCTCAGAACGAGAAGGAAAAGATAAATCATAGGGAAAAAGGTAGACAGTATTACTTTATTGCCAAAGCAAAAGTAAATTGACTTACAACAAGGCAAATAAGTATAAGCAAGAAAATGAAGCACAATACTAAATTATTTCTCAAAAATTAAAGTAACAATAAACAGGCAAAGCAAAGAACTGACAGCAAGCAGATTATCTATGCTGTTGAACCCTTCTGTTACATCATGTAAGGCAATGTGAAGATAATGTTTTATAGAGAAAATTATCCACGCACACAAGTTTCAAAGGCTTGTTAATGAGTATAAAACAGCAGTTTTACCAGCAAGCTAGGGACTGAAGTTTGAGAGAAACCATTTGCATTGGCTAAAGGGAAAAAAGACCACAGATTTAAGCAAGGATTATCATACCGGTCAGTACCAGCTCAGCTCAGTATGGTACAGTACCCGGTACTGAGCAGTACACAAAGGGCATACCGCTCGGTATATATATAATATAATATAATATAATATAAAAATAAGTTAAAAAATACAAAAAAGGGGCGACGCTGCGTCGTTCCTTCTCCCCCCACAGGGAAACGTTTCTTCTCCCCACTGTCACGGGCTTAGTTGATTTTGCCTAAGCCATGCGGCACCCATGCATGTCCGTCTGCAAAGGTCAGCCCTCGCCGAGATCTCCTAGAGTCCCTTAGACTTACAAAAGAGAAAACGGGCCAGAAGAAGCAATTCCCACGGGATCCACAAACAACTGCTCAAGAAAACACTTTATAAAGCCAAATACAAATTACACCCATGGATATTACAAACTCAGAGAGGTTGCACACAAATGATAATGGTCCATGATAGACCGAAGTCCCCACAAGTGCTTACAAGACACATTCGTATTTATAAGTCAAACTTGGCCATAAAGCAAATCAAACTAGGGCTGCTAAGCCTACTGCAAGCCCACTTCTTGCTATACAAGATATGTACCTAAACCAAAGGACACGGACAAACATGAGCATTCCATCGAACACCTTGTTTACATTATTGTCTGTGACATTCTCCCTCACTTATTCCTTCAACGTCCTCGTCGAAGCCACTGTAGACGCTGCATCTCCTCGCATTTTGCTGAGTCTTCAATCTTCTGCTTTGGCTGCAACACGCCCCTTTAGCTCCTAGCCGCTCTCCGTCACTGTTGTTAAGTAGTCGAACTCTGATCCACCATGCTGCTTCAACTCACCAGTGACTGAATCTGGTGTGGGGTTGGCTGAGTTGTGCTGATCCTTGTTGGTTCTCGCGGATCCCTCTGATGAAAGAAAAGAACTGCCTTATTATGTGCCAATATCGTAGTATACTCATATTGCTTGAACTGGGTGGATGCTTGTTGGAGCTTTAACGAGCATCGCCTTGCAGACTTTGAAGTTTTAAGGTCCTTCCTCCACAATGTTTACCAATTGAACCTTCTTCCACTGTTAGTTGTCACTTCCAAGTATGTTCGCATCACTCCCGCTTTCGATTAGTCAATTGGGAAATGAAATGAAAGATCTACTCTCAGTAGTACTGATCACCAATGATGAGGATTTGACAACTATTGTCTTCCATAAGCTTTCTTTGAAGGGTCACTGAACTTATGCAGAGCTCTTCTGCTAGATAGATAAGAGAACTGGGATACTTGACTTCACCCATTCTCTTCGTAGTTGAGAAGGTAATGTTACTTGGCTTCGCTCACCTCCTCGAGTTAAAAGAATTGGGGTACTCGGTTTCGCCTATTCTCTCGAGTTGAGAAGGCAAAGGTTACTCGATTTCGCCTGCCTCCTCGAGTTTGTACTTCATACATTGAGCTGGTTACTAACATTCGCCTTCTCTTTGCTCACACTTCTCAAGCACTTGAAGTGTTTGCACTCCTCGCTTAGCTCGTGATTCACCTTCTCACCGCCATTGAACTTCGAATGCAAGAAGTTTTGCTCGAAAAGAGCAAAGTTTACCCCAACTTGGAGTCCCCAACTTGGAGTAAGTCTTTGATAGATCCGTCGCCTCTAGGATTGTACCGTCTTCTTCATCACCTCCGCCTACTCCTCCGAGTAGAAAGGTACATGTATTGCCTACTTCCTTCCTTGGTCGAGCACTCGCATCAACCCAAGTCCCTCAATTTCGACTATCTTGATGAGAAGCCCATCGACATCGGTCTTATGAAGTTTCTTGGCCTCGCCTGCCTTGGTACTTAGAGTTTGCCTTTGCATTCTCCACCTCCTCCTTTTACAACCAATGCTCTCCCATGAGCAAGGGATCGATGACTCCACTAAGTCCCGTGATCATATGGCGCCAAGCCCATAGCACTACTATCTCGTTATCTTGCATCTTCATCCCTTCCTTCGCGATCGGTAGATTTGCCTCTGACCGTGGCGCTCCTCCGAGTCCACCTCCTTTCTAACCGACGCTACTTTTGGGTGAGCCCCTCTGGATTCGTTGCTTCCTCGCCTTTCGACCACCGCCGACACCACCGTGTCCTCCTAGCGATCTCCTTGGTCGATGGAAAGACAGATCGCAACTCTCATGGCCTCCGCCATCTTGTTGCAGGCTCGTCGATTCTGTTCTCCTTAGCTTCCATGGTAGCAACGCTCGCTTACTTGTCCTCGACTTGCCGCTCCCTTAAGCGAATGTGAGCAGCCCAACTCTCCAGCCCGATTATACCTTAGTATAATCAAGTCCCCATGGGACTCACCGGTACTTGCAATCGACTACTCCCTCGATGGTAGCTATATCGATGACCAAAGCTTTCATCCGATACAAACTTCGATGCGTACACACAGAAGACCCGCCTCTTCGGTACTGTGGCATTCACTTCTTGAATCCACAGCCCTTCTTGCCGTTGCATTGTTCACCGAAGTGGAGCTCTTAGTAGCTCCTGATCATCCACATGATCATGTCCCGCTCCATGGGACTCACCGGTACTTGCACTTGGACTCCTTCCTCGGTCGTATACAGCCCCCATATGCTGATGACTAAGGCTTTCATCCAATGCAAGCTTCCATGCACACACGAAGACCCGCCTCTGCGGTACTACGACATTCACTCCTTGAATCCATAGCCCTTCTTCTTGTTGTGTCGTACACCAAAGTGGAGCTCCCAATAACTCTTGATCATACCTCTGTATGATCTTATCCCTCACGGGACAAGATTACCTGTATTGCATTGTCACGACCTATTCCACCACAATTCGCTGCACCATGTTGCCTCCTGGTGACATCTCCATTGCATACAGATTCTTGTGTGATGAACTCGGACTATGACTTCTCCACGTGTGGCCTCTGCCAACACATCGTAGGGCCTCCGCCATCTCCGATTTTTAGTTCGCTCCCTTGGCAATTCACCTTCGTCCACCCACTCTTGGGTCACACTTGGACGAAGCATAGCTCTAGGACAGTCCGTCGCCTAGTAGCTCCTGAAGTCCCCTGACTTCGCTAGAGTTTGTGCACCATTGTTTGGATCTTGGGCCTCTATCCCCTACCAAAGACAATCTTGCTATGCACCTCTTGTTCCTGACAACTTGAACGGCAACACTATGGCATATTTTTCAAGAGTACCTACCTCTGCGTCCTCTTGCCCCGTGCTAAGATCTCATGATCCCAACTTTGCCTCCGTAAGTTGAATCGCCTTAGTTACTTCGTCAAATGTATCTCTGAGGTAGCTTGCATGTGCCTCAAGCTCCCTTCATCTTGGCACCATGCAAAATAAGTCTGCCATCGAATGAAGAACCCATGGAACGACATGATCCCACTCTTGCCTCTACAAGAGTTCATGCCCTTGACCTATGTCCAAGGAAAGCTGCGCCCGCCATGTTCCATCTTCTATGTCGACTCCTTCACGCGACTTGGATACTTCACCGAGTTCTACCTAAGTCGCTCCACTCCTCGAATTGAGTTGATAGTGGCCCTCGTGTCCACCATTCCATGGGTCACCCTCCGAGTTCGATTCATCAACTCTAAGTGTGCCTTCGATGTTGCCTTGGATTGCTCCCCACTTGATCTCGAAATGCATCCACCAATGCATTACCTCATTCGAGATCATACGACGACTCTTTGTCGCTCACTCATCATTGAGCTTTGTGGAGATATAGTCTTGAGGAACTCTTCCTCAATACGCGATTGCGCATGATTCTACACTAAAGAACTAGGACTTATCCCTCTGGATATCTCTCTGGAGCAACTTTTCTCTTACATACTTCCCATCGGAAATTTGAGACCACCATCCCTTTGGACTACTCCGTCTTGAACTTGTGTTTCTCGCCTCAGCACTTGCTAGATCGACCCTTTGCCAATCTCCATCGCACCCTTCAAGGTCTAGCAACACTGAACTTGTTGCACATTTCACCACGACATATCCTTTCCACGTCAAGAGAAAGTTCGATGCTCCATAGCGCCGAGTTCCAATCCGCCTTGGGATGGCCATGAACACTCGTCCATGTACAAGCTCGTGAGTTTGAATCCTTGATTAGTAATTCCCTCACCTCTGTGAGCTTTGCACAATTCTTTCGGTCATTACACAACACCTCCCACCTTGCACGGTCTCATCTTTCACCAAGCGCCCCGCTTTGCCTTAAGCACCATCAAGTTTGGTTGCCAACGTCTTGGGATGGCCATGAACACTCCGCCGTCCATGTACAAGCCCTTGCATGAGTTTCGAATCCTTCGAATTAGTAATTCCCTCACCTCTGTGAGCTTTGCACAATTCTTTCGGTCATTACACAACACCTCCCACCTTGCACGGTCTCATCTTTCACCAAGAGCCCGCTTTGCCTTGAGCACCATCAAGTTTGTCACAACGCCGAGCTATAGCTCGAACTTAACCATCCCAATCTTTGTGCTACGACGCCTTCTTCGCTTGCCCTCGTGGTGCCTCTCGTGCAAAGGGCCGCCATTCCTCCGAATGCCAAACCCGGATGCTCGCTCCTCGACTCCTTTCCCTACATCTCAATGTCCGCTTTCCCCAAACGATTGAGCGTCTCCTCCACACAACCCTAGGTTCCCCATATTTGTATGGCAAGTGTTTCTGCGTGTGCTTGTCCGCTCGATACCACATTGTCATGGGCTTAGCTGATTTTGCCTAAGCGGTGCAGCACCCATGCATGTCCGTCCGCAAAGGTCAGCCCTCCCCGAGATCTCCTAGAGTCTCTTAGACTTACAAAAGAGGAAACGGGCCAGAAGAAACAATTCTCATGGGATCCACAAGCAACTGCTCAAGAAAACACTTTATAAAACCAAATACAAATTACACCCATGGATATTACAAACTCAGAGAGGTTGCACACAAATGATAATAGTCCATTACAGACCGAAGTCCCCACAAGTGCTTACAAGACACATTTGTATTTATAAGCCAAACTTGGCCATAAAGCAAATCAAACTAGGGTCTACTGCAAGCCCGCTTCTTGCTGTACAAGATATGTACATAAACCAAAGGACACGGACAAACACGAGCATTTCATCGAACACCTTATTTACATTGTTGTCCGTGACACCACGTAGGGAGAAGAAATCGCCCTCCGACAAGGAAATCGCCTGCAGGTGACGGATAACGTGGAAGAAGAGCAATGCGACTCCAAGTTTTTCTTCTCTCTCTTCTTCTTTCTCCCTCCCTCGACTGGTATCGCCCGAAATTGGCTGCCGACGATTGAAACCAACCGTTAACAATTGATTTCAAGTGGTAACAGGATGGAAATAGCCTTAATCAACGGTACGGCCCGATAAAGGGCGATCAGCTCAGCTGGCGGACCGGTACATACCGCTCGTATCGGGCGATACATGTCGAAATGGCAATCCTTGGATTTAAATAACTGTTCCATCAGACAGAAAGATAAAGGGTTCTCCTAAAATATAATAACACAGGTAGCATTAGCAATTGGTACATTAATTTCCATAGCCATCAAAAGGAAATGAAAACGATTTTTCTCTAAGTTACTGTTATGATGACACTCGTATTTAGGCTAAAACATATCAAGCTGGATCAGAGATTCAGAGCTTCTTTAACAAATCCTAATGTATCTTTTGTCACATGTGGACCACTAAAGGAGCTTGTCACAAATACCAAGTCTAATAATTGCTTCAATTTAATATGATCTACATAATTTATAAGAAGACTTCAAGGGAAAAGCCACTGAACTTATGGCTCAGCTCTTGCCATAAAATAAGCCTAATGCATCACCTTAAGCCTTGATCTTTCCCTGAGGTCATATACATCAATGCATACATAGATGAGATGCATCAAAACAAACTGATAACAATCATCACATTATAATAAAATCCAAGAAACACCTGCAGATGAGTCCTAGCAACCAGATCAGGTTGCAGTTTTTGGAACTGGACAACATAGTGTAGCACATCTTCAAGTACTGGCTCCATGTTGAATGAACATACAAAATCCAAATCACGTAAAAGCTTCTGAAAATATCCCACAGCCTGGAAAATCAGATCGAAGGATTATTCAACTTGTAAAAAAACAAAAAACAATAACTTCAAATACACCTTTAAGTCTTAATAAAAAGGTTATTAGACTTGAATAGAATGACAGAAACATGAACTTTCATAGGGTGTTAGAATTCGCACCTTTTTCCAGCTCAGAATATGAGTTGCACGTGGTGGACCTGGAGCAGAGAGTGTGCTATTTAAGCTAGCATCAAAGCCAATGGGCTTGCAACCTGAGGCAGTGGTGCTACTTTCAAAGTCATCTTGGGAAGATCCATATGGCAAGGATCTGAGGAATTCAAGTGACTTAGACATGTAAGATAACTCAGACAAGCATAATGCCACATGTTTCCGAGCCAACTCCAATCCTTTTCCTTGGGGTTTCCTCATGCACATGAAAACATGGAAATAGTGCTGAAAAAGGTTATGTAAATAAGCAACAGAGTCCAGAAGGAAGATAAAGAATGTATAACATTGCAGCAAATTAGAAATGCATAAAAAATATAAATTAATAGCACTAGAAATTAAGGTTTGCCATAGCACGACATACTGCCTGACATGGACGGTATGTACTGATACGATAGGGGACCAGTATGGGTGGTACATGTCAGTTTGTCGGTATACTACATCATGTCATGTGTTGGAACAATGGTATGGTTTGGTACATACCATATCGATAGTCAGTCAATCTGCCGGTGTGGACTAGTAAGACGAACTATGCTAGAAATAATGAGTTGATTAAAGATTACATCATGTACAACGAAAATGCTCTCCATAAACAAATAGAAACATAGTATACTGAGAGTTCAAAACACCACAAATTACTAGATCTTCAGACCAAACTAATCTCCTCCCCACATGATAGGGACCATACTGACCTCTTCAGAATCAGAAACCAGTGAAAACAGTTCTAGCATAATTCATGGCTTTTGTGGAATTCTTTTGCTTTGTTACCAATTTTTTCCTTTAGTAAAATTTTACCCTATTATTATGGCTTTTGTGATATGCTGCAAGAAACACCAGAAAAAACATATGATTATCCTATTCAAGTCCAGAAGTGAAATATAACATGGCAGCAAAATGTTTGGTTCAACAGATTAGGACAATGTTCTGATTTACAAATCGGATTCGAGGGGATAATTAAGAAAATCATAGCAAAAAAAACTTGTTAACCAAGAGAATAACTACATGTAAGGCTATTCCCTTTAGCAACAAAGGGGAATAATATAATATCCCATAAAACAATAAGGTCATCATTACATCTCACAATAAATATACCTTTGGATTTCTTACCTAGAATGAGGAGTGACACAGACCTTGTACTTGGACTTCTTACCTATATAAAGGAGACACAGACCTTAGACTTGCAACTAAAGGTGTGTATTCATGGTCATATATATGCTTCTATGATCCATGTTATGCTAGATATATTCCAGACTCGTACTTCTGGATCATGATATCCATATCAAAACTATCATCTACAGCCCATATATCTGACATCACACCAAGGTTTGTCATCTTGTACCGTATTGGTATACCGAGCTCAGCTCAGTACAATACAAGTATATCGAGCTGTCACGGTCAAAAATATAAACAAGGTGCTTAACGTAATGCTCATGTATGTCCGTGTCCTTCGATCTTTGTTCATGCTTTGTATAGCAAGTAGCGGACTAGCAGTAAGCTTGGCAGCCCTAGTTTGGTAAGCTTTCATGGTTGTTTTCAACTTGTAAATGAGAGTTGTGTCGTGTGGACACTTGTGGGGATTTCAGTCTATAATGGGTCATGATCCTTTGTGTTCGACCATTCAGAGTTTGTGAAGTCCATGTTTGTAATTTGCATTGGCTATAAAATGTTTGTTTAACGGTTGCTTGTGATTCCCGTGTGAAACGCTTTCTCTAACCCGTTTTCTCCTTTGTACGTCATAAGGGATCATAGGAGGTTTCGGGAAGGCTAGCCTTTGCGAATGGACACGCAAGGGTGCCGCACGACTTAGGAAAAACCAGCTAAGTTCATGTCATTTGGTATCAAAGCGAGATAAGCACATGTAGAAACACTTGGTATGCAAAGGTGGGGGACCTAGCTGGGCTGCATAGAGGACAACCAACACGCACGACCGTTGGGGAGAAACAGACATTGAAATGTAGGAAAAGGAGTCGCTCAGAGGCACCACGACATCCAAGATTGACATCCAAAAGAATGGCTATCCCTTTGTGAGAGGCACCACGAGGGCAAACAAGTTAGGAAGAATACATAGCGCACAAAGGCTGGGATGGTTGAGTTCGAGCTACGGCTCGATGTTGGCAACCAAACTTGACAGTGCTCAAGGTAAGCAGGGCGCTTGGTAAAAGATGAGACCGTGCAAAGTGAAATGAATTGCACAGCGACCAAAAGAGTTATGCAAAGCTCACAGAGGAGAGGGGAATTGCTAAATCGAAGAATTCAGTACTTATGCAAGGGCTTGTATACAGACAATGGAGTGTCCATGACCATCCCAAGGAGACCAAAACTCGATGCCATGGAGCATTGAAACTTTCTCTTCGGCATGGGAAGGATACATCCATAGAAGGTTGAAGTGTGCAACAAGTTCAACATTTTGCTAGGCCTTGAAGGGTGCAGTAGGGTTGTATTGGCGAAGAGTCGCAATCTAGCAAGTGTATTTGCGGGGGCAAAACAATGCACAGTTTTATTCAGCAAGACGAAGTAGTCCAAGGGGATGGTGGTCTTTGAAACTTCTAAGGGGAAGAATGTGAAGAGAAAAGTTGTTCTAACAGTACAGATATCCAAGAGGGATAAGTCCGGGTTCTCCAAAGGGAGAATCGTGTGTAGCGAACCGCACATGTTGAGAAGAACCTCAAAAAAACTACACAAAACTCAACGGACCAAGTGAGTGGCGAGGAGTCGTCGCATGAGGTAATGTGTTGGTGGATACATTACGAGATCAAGTGGGGAAGCGACCCATGGCAATACCAAACAAAGACACACTTAGGGTCGATGTATAAATCGAACTCAACGAAGGGCTGACCCGCGAAATGGTGGGCATAACGATCACCGTCAACTCAATGCAAATCGTGGGGTAAAGCAACTTGGATGGACCTTGGTGAAGTATCCAAGCCGCATGAAGGGAGTCGATATAAAAGATGGAATATGGAGTGATGGCACAAAGCTTTCCTTGGACAGAGGTCAAGGACATGAATTCTTACAAAGGCAAAAGCGAGATCATGTCATTCCATGGGTTTTTCATTTTGATGAAGCAGACTCATCCTCCGTGGTGTCAAAGACGAAGGGAACTTCGAGGCACATACACTTTATCTCAGAGAAACATTTAATAAAGGGACTAAGGTGACTCAAGTTGGGACCAGAAGGCCTTCGCACGGAGCAAGAGGATGCAGATGCAGGTACTCTTGAAGAATATGCCACAGTGCTGCCATTCTTGTTGTGCTGACGGGGGGATAAAGGCCCAGGATCCAGACAATGGTGCACCAATTTCAGCGAAATCTGTGGACTTCGAAAGCTACTAAGCAATGGACTGTCCTAGAGAGATGCTTCATCCAAGTGTGACTCGAAAATTGGTGGATGAAAGTCAATTGCCAAAGGAGCAAACATAATCGGAGGTGGCAGAGGCCCTATAATGTGCTGGCAGAGGCCACACATGGAGAGATTGTACCGGAGATGTCACCCCACAAGAATTTGAATACAATGAAGATGTCCCTAGGAGGCGACATGGTGCAGCGAATCGTGGTGGAACAATTCGAGGCAATACAACACACATGGGACAAGTCCCCTGAGGGACTTGATCATGCGGAGGTATGATCAAAAGCTACTGGGAGCTCCACTTCGGTGAATAACACGATATGCAAGAAGGGCTATAGATTCAAGGAGTGAATGTCATGATACCGCAGAGGAAGGTCTTTCGTGTATGCATTGAATTTTGCATCAGATGAAAGCGTTGGTCATCAACATATGGGGGTTGTATACCATCGAGGGGGAATTCCAAGTGCAAGTACCAGTGAGTCCATGGAGGGGGCTTGATCATACCAAGGTACAATCAGAGCAGCAGAGAGTTGGACTGCTCCAATGCTCAGATTCACTTAAGGGAGCCTGGCAAGTCAAAGGAGGTCGAGTAAGCGAACGTTGCTACCAAGGAAGCTAAGGAGAACATTATCAGCGCGAGTCCTGCAACAGGATGGCGAAGGCCATGCATGGGAATTATAGTATGTCTTTCATCAACCAAGGGGAACACAGAGGTGTTGAAGCAGGTGGTCGAAAAGGGCGAGGAAGTGACGATGAGTCCAAAGGGGCTTAGCTACCCAAAAGGCAAGCGTCGGTCAAAATGAAGTTGGACTCGGAGAAGTGCCATAGTACCGCAGAGGCGGATCTACCGATCGCGAAGAAAGGGATGCAAATGTGAGGCAACGGATAGCAATGTCATGGGCTCGACAACGCCATGGTACCATAGAGGCGGGACTTCCGTGGAGTCATCGATCCCTTGCTCTCATGGAGGGAGAGCATTAATCGTGAAAGGGACTGAGGAGGTGGAGAATGCAAAGGCAAACTCCAAGTACCAAGACAAGGCTGAAGGGCAGAGGCCATGGTACTTCATAAGACCGGTATCAACAGGCTTCTCAGCAAGATACCCGAAAGTGAAGGACTTTGGGTTGATGTAAGAGTGCTCGACCAAAGGACGAAGTAGACAGTACATGATGTTGTACCTTTTCTACTCAGAGTAGGCTGTAAAAATGATGGAAAAAATGTTACAATCCTAGAGGCGACTAAAACTATCAGAGACTTGCTCTAAGTTGGGGTGAAATTTTGCCCTTTTCGGGCGAACTTCTTGCATTCCGAAAGTTTGATGGTAATGAGAAGATGAATCGCAGTAGTTAACTCAACACACGAAGTACAAACACTTTGGTGCTTCGGAAGTGTGAGCAAAGAGCGAGCGAAGGTTAGTAACCAGCTTGATGCATGAAGTACAACCTCAAGGAGGCGGGCGAAGTCAAGTAACCTTTGCCTTCTCAACTCAAGAGAATGGGCGAAACCGAGTACCTCGATTCTCTTATTTATCTAGCAGAGGAGCTCTGCACAAGTTCAAAGACCCTTCGAAGAAACCTAATGGAAGACAATAGTTGTCAAATCCTCACCAACGGTGATCGGTGTTACTGAGAGTAGATTGTCCGCTTCATTTCCCAATAGAATGCTAATCAGAAGCGGAAGTGATGCGAACCTACTTGGAAGCAATAATTAAGTTGAAGAAGAAACGATACGCAAATTTTATGAAGGAAGGACCTTAAAAACTTGAAAGTCTGTGAGGCAATGCTCGTTAAAGCTCCAACAAGCATTCACCCAATTTAAGCGGCATGAGACAATTGAGATACTAGTGCATGATAAGGGGGTACTTTCTTTCATCAGAAGGATCTGTAGAAATCAACAAAGATCAGCACAACTCAACCGACCCACACTAGAGTCAGTCATTGGCGAGTTGAAGTAGCATGGTGGATCAAAGTTCGACTAATCGGCAACAATGGAGAGTAGTTGAAAGCCAATAAGCATGTTACAGCTAGAGCATAAGATTGAAGATTCAGTAAAAGGCGAGGAGATGCAGCGTTTGCAACGGCTTCAACAAGGACGTCGAAGGAATAAGTGAGGGAGAATGGCATGAATAAAAATATAAATAGGGTACTCAATGTAATGCTCATGTATGTCCGTGTCTTTCAGTCTTTGTTCATACTCTGTATAGCAAGTAACGAGCTAGCAGTAGGCTCGACAGCCCTAGTTTGATTAGCTTTCGTGGCCATTTTCGACTTGTAAATGAGAGTTGTGTCATGTGGACACTTATAGGGATTTCGGTCTGTAATAGACAAGGATCCTTTATGTGTGACTATTCAGAGTTTGTGAAGTCCATGTTTATACATTGCATTGGCTATAAAGTGTTTGCTAAAAGGGTTACTTGCAGATCCCGTGTGAAATGTTTTCTCTAATCCGTTTTCTATTTTGTAGGTCCCAAGAGACCATAGGAAGTATCAGGAAGGCTGACCTTTACGAACAAACCCGCAAGGGTGCTGCATGACTTAGGAAAAACCAGCTAAGTTCGTGTCAGAGCGATACACCAAAGCGTACCACTTGGTATATATAATATAAATATATTAAAAATTAAAGAAAAAAAGGACGACATCGCCTTGTTTCTTGGCCCCGCTCTGTCACAAACAAAGATATAAACAAGATGTTCGATGTAATGCTCATATATATTCGTTTTTCGAATTTTCTTCATGCTTTGCACCCATATAGCGGGCTAACAGTAGGTTCAACAACCCTAGTTTGGTTAACTTTTACGATCGCTTTCGGCTTGTAAATAGGAGTTATATCATGTGGACACTTGTGGGGATTTTGGTCTGTAATGGACCATGATCCTTTGTGTGCGACCATTCAAAGCTTATGAAGTCCATGGTTATAATCTGTATTAGCTATAAAGTGTTTGCTGAAACGGTTGCTTGTGGATCCCGTGTGACACGCTTTCTCTGACCCGTTTTCTCTTTTGTAGGTCCTAAGGGGCCATAGGAGGTCTCGGGGAGGCTAACCTTTAGGGACGAACACGCAAGGGTGTCGCACGACTTAGGCAAAACCAGCTAAGTTCGTGATATTTTGGCATCAGAGCGGGATAAGCACACATAAAAACACTTGTCATGCAAGCGTAAGGGACCTAGCTGGGCTGCATGGAGGGTAACCAGCACGCGTGACCGTTTAGGGAAAACAGATATTGAGATGCAAAGAAAGGAGTCGCTCAGAGAAGCAAGCATCCAAGATTGGAGTTCAGAAGAATGGCCAACCCTTTACGCGAGAGGCACATGAGGACAAGCAAGCTAGGAGCACAAAGGTTGGGATGGCTGAGTTCAAGCTACAGCTCGACGTTGGCAACCAAACTTGATGGTGCTCAAGGCAAGTGGGGGCGCTTGGTAAAGAATGAGACCGTGCAAAATGAGATGGGTTGCACAACAACCGAAAGAGTTATGAAAGGCTCACAAAGGTGAGGAGAATTGTTAACTCGAATAATTCGGTACTCATGCAAGGGCTTGTATGCGGATGATGGAGTGTTCGTAACCATCCCAAGACAATCGAAACTCGATGCCATAGAGCATTGAAACTTTCTCTTCAGCATGGGAAGGATATGTCCATAGGAGGCCTTGAAGGGTGCAGCAGGGTTGTATTAGCGAAGTGTCGCAATCTAGCAAGTGGGTTTGCAGGGGTAGAACCATGCACAATTTGTTCAGCAAGGTTGAGTAGTCCGAGGGGATGGTGGTCATTGAAACTTTTAAAGGAAAGGATACGAAGAGGAAAGTTGCTCCAATAAGACAGATATCCAAAAGGAATAAATCCTAGTTCTCCAAAGGGATAGTCATGTGCAACGAACTGCACATGGTAAAGAGTACCTCAAGACAACAACTCCACAAAGCTCAACGGACTACGCGAGCGACAATGAGTTATCGCATGATCTCGCATAAGGTAATGCAATGATGCATGCATTATGAGATCAAGTGGGAGAGCGACCCATCGCAACACCAAACGAAAGAACACTTAAGACACGAAGGCCACCATCAACTCAATGTAAATCGAGGGGCAAAGCAACTTGGGTGGAACTTGGTGAAGTGCCCTAGCCGCATGAAGGGAGTCGATATAGAAGATGGAACATGGAGCGAAGGCATGAAGCTTTCCGTGGACAGAGGTAAAGAACATGAACTCTTGCAGAGTTAAGAGCGAGATCATGTCATTCCATGGGTTCTTCATTATAATGGAGCAGACTCATCCTACATCGTGTCACAGACGAAGAGAGCTTCGAGGCACATACACCTTATCTCAAAGAAGCATTTGACGAAGGAACTAAGGTGACTCAAGAAGGCCTTGGCAAGGGGCAAGAGGACGCAAAGGCAGGTACTCTTGAAGAATATGCTGCAATACTGCTATTCGAGTTGTCATGAAGTGCTCAGCAGAGATTATGCTGGTGGGGGCAGAGGCCTAGGATCCCGACAATGATGCGCCAATTTCAGTGAAGTCAATGGACTTCAAGAGCTACTAGGTGACGAATTGTCCTAGGGCTATGCTTCATCCGGGTGTGACCCGATAATGGGTGGATAAAGGTCGATTGCCAAAGGAGCGAACATAATTGGAGCCCTACAATGTGCTGCCATACATGGAGAGATCGTGCTCTGAGTTCATCCCACGAAATCTTAAATGTAATGGAGATGTCACCAAAAGGCGACATGGTGTAACAGATCGTGGTGGAATACTTCGATGCAATACAACACACGCGACAGAAGTCCCGTGAGGGACTTAATCATGCGGAGGTATAATCAAAAGCTACTGGGAGCTCCACTTCAGTGAACAAAACAACGGTAAGGACTGTAGTTCAAGGAGTGAATGCCATGGTACACAGAGGCGCGTCTTCCATGTGTGCGGGACTTCCGTGCATGCATCGATTGTCATGGTACATTCTAATCATACCCCATATGCCTTGGTCATCAGCATATGGGGGTTATGTACCACCGAGAGAGAATTCCGAGTACAAGAACCAGTGAGTCCCATGGAGGGACTTGATCGTACAAAGGTATGATTAGAGTGGCCGAAGAGTTGGACTGCTCCAGAGCTCATATTCGCTTAAGGGAGCTAGGCAAGTCAGAGAACAAGGCCGAGTAAGCGAACGTTGCTACCAAGGAAGCTAAGGAGAACAAAATCGACGTGAGCTCTATAATAGGATGGTGGAGGCCATGCATGAGAGTTACAATATGTCTCTCTATCGACCAAGGGGAACTGCTCGGAGAACACAGAGGTGTTGAAGCAAGGGGTCGAAAGGGGCGAGGAAGCGACGACGAGTCCAAAGGGACTCAGTTACCTAAAATCCAAGCATTGGTCAGAATGGAAATGACTCGGAAGAGTGCCACAGTGTCAGCGGACTACCGATCACGAAGAAAGGGACACAAATGTGAGGCAATGGATAGTAGTGTCATAAGCTTGGCACTGCCATGGTACCGTAGAGGCGGCACATTTGTGGAGTCATCGATCCCTTGCTCTCATGGAGGGAAAGCATTGGTCGTGAAAGGGGCCGAAGAGTTGGAGAATGCAGAGGCAAACTCCAAGTACCAAGATAAGGCTAAAGGGCAGAGGCTAAGGAACTTCGTAGGACCGATGTCAACGGGCTGCTCATCAAGATAACCAAAAATAGAGAACTTTGGGTTGATGCAAGAGTGCTCGACCAAGGAATGAAGTAAACAATACGTGGTGTTGTACCTCTTCTACTCATAGGAGTAGGTGGCAAAGATGATGGAGAAGACGGTACAATCCCAAAGGCGACTAAAACTACCAAAGACTTGCTCCAAGTAGGGGTGAAATTTTGCTTTTCAGACAAAACTTCTTGCATTCCAAGAGTTCAATGGCAGTAAGAAGGCGAATCACAATAGCTAACTCAACGCAAAGAGTGCCAAGACTTCAAGTGCTTGAGTATGAGAAAAAATGGGCAAAGACTAGTAACCAGCTCAATGCATAAAATACAACCTCAAGGAGACAGGCAAAGTCAAGTAACATTTGTCTTCTCAACTCTTAAGAGAATGAGTAAAACCGAGTACCCCAATTATCTTATTTATCCAGTAAAGAAGCTCTACATAGGTTAAAAGACCCTTCGAATAAACCTAATGGAAGACAATAATTATCAAATACTCACCAATGATAATCGTTACTACTAAGAGTAGATTGTCCATTTCATTACCCAACAAAATGCCAATTGAAAGCGAAAGTGATACGAACCTACTTGGAAGTGACAACTAAGTGGACAAAGAATCAATGAACATATTTTGTGGAAGAAGGACCTCAGAAACTTTAAAGTCTATAACGTAATGCTTGTGAAAGCTCAAACAAGCATTCACCCAATTTAAGCAGCATGAGATGTTTGAGATACTAGCACATAATAAGGAAGATTTTTCCCTTTATCAGAAGCATCCGTAGGAACTAACAAGGATCAGCACAACTCAGTCGATCTCACACCAGAGTCAGGCATTAGCGAGTTAAAGCAGCATGACGGATCAAAGTTCAACTACTCAACAACGACAGTAGAGAGCGGTTGGGACCAAGAGGCGTGTTGCAACTAGAGCAGAAAATTGAAAACTCAGCAAAAGGCGAAGAGATACAGCGTTTGCAATGGCTTCGATGAGGATGTCAAAAGAATAAGTGGGGATGAATGTCACGGACAAAGATATAAACAGAATGTTCGATGTAATGCTCATGTATGTCTATGTCTTACGATTTTTGTTCATGCTTTGCACAACATGTAACGAGCTAGCAATAGGTTCGATAACCCTAGTTAACTTTTGCGATCATTTTCAGCTTATAAATGAGAGTTGTCTCATGTGGACACTTGTGGGGATTTCGATCTATAGTAGACCATGACCCTTTGTGTGCACCCACCCAGAACTTGGAAAGACCATGGTTGTAATTCGCATTGGCTATAAAGTGTTTGCTGAAATGGTTGCTTGTGGATCCCGTATGAAACGCTTTCTCTAACTCGTTTTCTCTTTTGTAGGTCCTAAGGAACCATAAGAGGTTTCAGGAAGGTTGACCTTTGCGAACAGACACGCAAGGGTGCCGCACGAATTAAGTAAAACCAGCTAAGTTCGTGGCAGCGCAAATGAGAAGTCGTCGTTGTCGCCTTAGACGGGGGGGAGGTGACATCTCAAAGAAAGAGGGTAGAGATGGATTGGGATCGTCAAGGGAGAGCGTGTCAGATCTCCAGGTTTCCCCTCTTCTTCTATTTCTTCTTGTCCCTCTTCTCCCTCTTCTTCCTTGGCTGATACCGCTCGATAACAGGCGGCGACAATCGAAATCGATCGTTACCGATCGATTTCGAACGATAACGAGGTGAAAACAGCCCCAATCAACGATATCGCTCGATAATGGGCGATCCATGTATCACTAGAAATAGCAAACCTTGCAACCAAGGTTGATGATTTCGAATCGTACCGCCCGATACGGGCGATACTTACCGGCCCGCCTGCGGATTGGTACACAGACCGCCCACTACCACTGATTAGGGTTGTTTCTATCCTGTTACCATCCAAAATCAACCAGTAACGATCGATTTTGGCTATCGACGACCGATTTCGGGCAGTATCAGCCAAGGAAGGGAGGGAGAAAGAAGAAGAAGGAGAACTTGGAGTCCGACACTGCTCTTCACTCGCGAGATCCGTCACCCGCGGGTGATTTCTTCTCCCCGCACGGGGAGAAAAAACGTCTCCCCGTATGGGGAGAAGGAACGAGGCAACATCGCCCTCTTTTTTCTTCTTTTAACTTTTACTTGATATTATATATATATATATAATATTTACATATCGAGCAGTATGCCTATATGTACCGCTCGATATCGGCGTCCTATATACCGAAATGAGCTCGGTATGTCTGAAAACCTTGCGACACCAATGGCTAAAATCACCGTAGGCGTCGCTCGATATCGGCTTCATCTTCTGAAATGAGCTCGATACACCGTCTGACAGACGACAAACCTTGCAACACACAATGGCTAAAATCTTCGCCGTACCAACCTCGGCTTGGTACGGTATGGTATGCTGGTACCGAGCGGTATGCCCAAGTGTATCGTCCGGTACGTGTGTGTGTGTGCGTGTGTATATATATATATATAGTTAAAAAATATAAAAAAAAGGGTGACGTCACCTCATTCCTTCTCCCCGCGAAGCCTCAGCGACGGATCGAGATCAAGAGAGCAATGCCAAATCTTCAGGTTCTCCCTTTTCTTCTCCTTCTTCTTCTCCCTCTTATTCCTGGTCCCCTGGCTAATACCGCTCCAAATCGACCACCCGACATCAATCAACGATGGTCGAAATCAACTGTTACCACTTGACAACAGTCGACGACGATCGAAATTGACTGTTACCGACCGATTTAGAGTGGTAACAGGGTGGAAATAGCCCCAATCGACGATATCGCCCGATGGCGGTTTTGCGTCTTGATCAACGTGACATCAGGCGATACCCATCAATATTACAAACCTTGGCTAAAAAGCCCATACCTATGGAACAAATACTTAATTAGCATATTGTGTTAGTTTCTTTTAAATTACTTCTACAAGCTAAAATAGCAAATGTGTTTTAAATAGGTTAATTAAATGAACTCCATATATATAGTAATAAAGACATGTAGCAAATTAAACAGTGAATCTCAACTGGATAGAACAGTTATATGTTGCTTCTTTCACCTAATCATGATAGCTGGATCACACATACTATCACCAACAGATATAATAAATTCAAAAGCAACTTAAATCACAGTTGATTTTCACATAGATTAAACAAGAAAGATTAAAGCATTTAAATACTTCATCAAATCAAGTAATTAACTCAATTACAACTCAGGAAACATGGGCTAAGACCTTACGAAAACGTAAGCGGCATAAAAGAGCTCTGCAATAATCCTCTTCCAAATCAGGATTTCTCTGTAGAGGCTCAATATCTAAAATAAACAAAATCAGCATTAGGCCATGCAATTTCAGTGCATCTACTGTTATAACTGTTACCAAAGAACTAAACAGATAAATTTAGCAAATTGAGAAATTTACTTCACATTTTGCAAGTTCACCAGAACTAATATGCACAAACATATGCATAATGGTTTACCTTTTACTCTTTTTTCATGTACTAATTTTAACATTTTCTCCCCAGTTCACATATTTGCAGTTAGTAACTTTTAATTTTATCATTTATATCATAAACAGATTAATTTATCCACTAAACAAATTACAAGTTAGATCTTATGCCTAAAATGTTTGAACTTGTATTGCACCATTCTACAGACCAAGGAATTCAATTTTATACCAGTCCAGGCTCAGACTGTTACAGGTTTGGTACAAGCAGGTGCAATACATTGGAATGCTGGTACGCATCAGAGTGCAGAAAAAGGCCAAAGAACAAAAAAAATATCAAGGATTCTGTCATTTTTCTTGGCAAATACAATCAATATTGATAATAATAAAATGATTTCAATGTAGATAAAAATAAATACTAATCAAAACATAGTTCAGATAAGGACCATAACCTGTATTTAAAGAATACATGTACATAGAAAGGAGCACGGCGAGATGCAAGACTAAAACATCAACCTACTTCTACCACCAAAATTGTCACTGTGAGTCCATGGCAGGTGCACCAGAGCCCTCATACTGTGGATCGATATGGTAAGTCCACCAGGACCAATGCATGAAACTGCTCCCAGGGTGCATGTGATACCAATAAACAGTGTAAGAAGGCAATAATATGTTAGTAGTCATCTCATCATCATGAACCACTCGCATGCTAGATCCAGTTAAATCCAGCATGAATCCATATGAATTTAGAATAGATCTAGATCCAGACTAGATCATCAAGGATCACGGCTAGATCCACTCATATATAGATCTGACATCAAGGATCTAGATTCGAGTATCAAGGCATGATCCTCATAGATCTAGCCAAAATACAAGTATCAACGATTAATATTTGTATATCAAACCCTACATGATGTCTAAATAGAAGAGATCTAGGCTACGCTTGGAAGAGAACATAAATCCTAAAATGGTATATAAAATTATCTTAGATGTTCATGTATGATTTTAGAAGCAAGTTGAGAGATCTAAGAGAAATTCAAGAGAGAATAAGAGTGGGTAAGATAGGATGTGTTAAAGAGAGAATCAAGAAGAGGAAAGGGACACGATAAAGGTGGCCGCTTTGGCTGAGGTCACCACCAGGTGGGGTTACTGCCCTTTAGTAAACCTAAAACACTTAATTGGGCTTAACGTATGTCCCAACCTCCAATCAGATTGACAAGTACCATCCAGACTGGTACAAGAAAGGGAGAAGATAAAGATGGCCTGGTGGGTTGGGGCCACAACTGGGTGGGTAGGGTTACCCTGTATCAGACCTAATCTGCCCAATTTGTAAACCCACCAATGGGACTTAATCCATGGCCCAACCACAGGTCAGATCAGTAAATACCACCAACACCCGTGCATTTCAACATCACAAAATTAGTGCCATCTCTTGGCTTTAGTTATTTGTGTTTTCTTTTACTTTCATCCTCTTGTACACATGTCAATTAATGAAATGAATATGTAGTCTACTGTTTTGAGTGAAAAGAGTTGATATGTTCACATAGGATATAGGCAATAAAGCATGCCAACAATTCCATCTTGTGGGCTAAGAGCATATTGACATCAAGTGCAACTAGTTGCCATGATTGCGAGTTATGCCTACATGTCAATCATGGGCACATCACATGCATACATGGCAATGACATGACATGGAGCCATGTCATAGTTTTGACAATGTCAGTGTAGCCTGGTAAAGACAGCACAAGTACAAAACTAGATGTCATGACAAGAAATTAGACAAGATAATAAAGTTTTAAGTAAAACACCATTATGTCAGTGAGAAGAAGATAAAACATGAATGGGTCTTTCAGTTACCTTCTAATGATTTCTTTCTAGATGATTGGGCCTTGCAAGCTCGAAGCTGACGAGAAATTGTTTCTTCGACTGAATTTAGAATTGATAAGCATTTGTCATCACCTTCTCCTTTCAAAGGCAAAGCATAAGCCATTGCGAAAAGGTCTTCTTCCTATCAATCAAGTATTTAAAATAAGATTTTCCTTTTCAAAACAATTGATGCCTGTAAAGGAAAAAATAGACTCATATAACAAGTAATTTATAAAATTAAAGCAGCTTTTTATTATTAATTGATATAGATGTCAAATAAAGTCCATATCTATAGTTGTAAATCCAGAAAAAAGGAACCAGAAGGAAGACAAACTAAATCAGAAATGAGGAATGAGGTTGAGCACCAGTACATGAAAAACTAACTTGGAAGTTCATGACATCTTTAAAATGTGTCATCCAATAAAAAGTAAATATAGGTGTGCTTCCCTTTATGTGTCCAAATGGGCCTCAAATTAGTGCACACAAAGGAAATTTTCATGGTAAACTACCAAAACGTTCTCATTGATACATTGAAGGTACTGATTACTGTCTGTGGTTTATGTTGTTCTGTCTAACTTTATGAGTCTCAAGGTTTTACTTACCAGTTCGTACCGGTGTACCGATATATTATCGGTACTGGTACGAGGCCCGTACCAGGCAGTATGCACAGTGCGTACCACTCGGTATTAAAATATAATATAATATTTTTATAATATTATATTATATAATATAATATTAAAAATATTAAAATATTAAAAAAAGGAAATGGGGGACGACGTCGCCTTGATCTGTCTCCTCGCATGGGGAGACACTCCATCTCCTCCGCTGGAGAAAGCGGCCTGTGGGCGACCAGTAGGCGCGGCAAGAGCGGCTAGCGGTATTCTTTCTTCCCTTCTTTTTTTTTTTTTCTTTTCCTCTTCTTCTTCCCTTTTTTTTCCTCAATCAACCGCCGACGGTCGATTTCTCTATCAATCGACCGCCGACGGTCGATTTCTACTTCAATCGGCCGTCGACGGCCGAAATCGACCGCCGACGATCAATTTTTGACGGAACTACCCGGTAGCGGGCGGTCCATGTACCGGTAACCTGGCAGACCGGTATATACCACCCGTACCGGACGATACAGGTCAAAATTGCAAACCTTGATGAGTCTCTACCCTTACTCAGGTCAAATGATCCATTTACCTTCCCTGGCAGAAATTATCTCATCTTTGTTGTTGCAGCTCTTAAAATACAAAGTAAAAATATTAAGCAAAATATTTTAATTTATCTAAATGGAGATCAATAATCTTTTAGACTCCATTGTCAATAAGATGTAGAACAGGTTCATAGTTCATCAGACTCAGATCACTGAATTCGTGCAATACAAACTGCAAAGAGCTTGTTCATACTTTGCTCTGCTTACTGAATTTCAGCTTTAGCAATTGCACTAGAGAGGTCACATCAAGATTTATCACTGAAAAATTGACCAACATAACTGATCCAATGGTCAAGACTCAAAATCCATTTAGAAGATATATATGTCAAGGGCAAAGTTGTCCTTGCACATCCTTTGCAAGAGCATGGTGGTCAAACACAACTTTAGTCACACAAGTACTGTAAAAGCCAAAATAAAATATTCTTCTCAAAACAATACTCCTTTAGAAGACTCAGGATATTCCACCTTTCAAACAAAAGCTCAGATAAAATATCTTATGACCCACTACATTCATAGCTTATAGGGTTCCCAGATGTACAGGAAGAGTCTCAAAATTCCCAAGAACTTCCTTTACCAGACATGAAGGATATGATAGTCATTTTACTCAAGGAAGTCATTTCGCTTGAACCACTACGAAACAGATGGTATACCTATCCGAGAATTGATTGATATACAGATTGCACCCCATTTCGGACGGTCTGGTCCAACCAAGTATAATAACAAAAAAAAACTTAAAACATCGATTAGGACTCCTGAATGTGAGCCCCCTTCTCATGAGAAGCATGGAACCGACGCCACCACCATTGTCACTTCCATTTGCCACAAATGTTGTCTGCCACTTCCTACCTCCCCATATGCTTCCTCCTCCTTTGATATAGATAGCCTTAGAGATGGTTTTTATTCTAAAGAAAAAAATTGGGCAATATGGATCTTCATCTATTCATATTATGTTTGTGCCTAGAATTGATCTTCTAGCATCTGGCATGCAAAATCCTAGGGTGAATGAGAAATTCTTTAAGTCTTCCTATTGTTGAAGGAAAATGTACATACTTTACCTCGATGAAATTACGATAATGGTTTTAACCAAGATTCGCCGTATCAGTTCATACTGGCTTATCGAGATTTTCTTAGTACAGTATGGTACCCGGTACCGGATGGTATGCACAGTGCATACCACCTAGTACATTATAATATAATTTAATATTTTTATAATTAATGTTAATATAATATAATATATATTAAAAAATAAGGCAGTGCCTCATCCCAACCTAGGAAGAACGAGGCAGCGCCTCGTCCTAGCGCTGGAAAACAAGGCACCGCCTCGCCATCCAGTAGAAGAACGAGGCAACGCCTTGTCTCACCGAAGGAAGACGAGGTGACGCCTCATCTTCTAGCGAGAGAATGAGGCGCCGCCCCGTCACATTGTAGGAAGAACGAGGCGCCGCCTCGTCTTCCAGTGCTGGCACGAGGTGCTGCCTCGTTCTTATGCTGGAAGACGATACACAACTTGTTCTGCATGAAATTAAGAATTTACCTTCAACAAAATAAGTCTTTTGGGGAACATCAGCCACATTGCCAATAGAAGGCAAACTTCATTGTAGGTTTCCACAGTCCAAGGACGAAAGCATCTTAATCTATTGACAACTTAGCTACTCTCCAAATGTATACTACTGAATGGTGTTACACTTAAAAATGTCTCAGGTTTGAGATAATGAGAATTTTTTACAACATACTTGTCCTAGTCTCCACTTAAGACCACTGACAGATGGCAGTGGCAGATCCACAATTTTCATGACACAAGAACTTGATAAGACAAAGAATTAAATACTTGTCATCCTCAACATAACATGAATGATTGTATCAAAAAATTATCTCCACTTTGATCCAAATGAATGCCAACTCAAAAAAAGGTCAGTAGATGTGGATATACCTCATTGGTGCGTGCATCAGAAACAACAGAGACAAGAGCATTACAAATAGCCCGCATTATCCTGCAATAAGAATGCAGTAAAGCATGTGGAGATGTTCGTTCTATCCTCAAGAGGTAGATGCATGAAAATATTGTCTGTGCCAACGAATGACCTTTGTGCCAAGTGGCCTGTCAAAATGAACTATGTTAAATATAAAAAAACATTGGACACTCAAAATAAATATGCAGGTAAGTACAACATATTGCACCTCACAAGAAAAAAGATGATCAATAACATCCAAAAAGCATTGAACATCAATGGTAGAATCCAAACTGAGAGGAACTGGTGCAATATTGTTTTCTATAGCTTCCTCTACAGAGCGATAGCCACTATTTTCAATTCCAGAATCCATCTTTGGGTCCATTATCTGTAACAATGAAACAGTTTTCACAACTCAAGAAGAAACCTTAAAAAGAATATTGCAAATGCATCAGAACATACAAGCATAAAACATTAGATAGACAATTCTACCAGATTCTATCCATTTTGATTTCCAGAAAGGCCAGTGCCAGATTGTATGTCATAAATAAATTATGTGATGTTATGTATATTAAAGGTAGAAACATATGCCCAATGACTAACAAAATTTAAGAAATTGATCATAAAGTAGCAATACGATAACCAATAACAGTATATTAACAAGCTTCAATCAATCTTGGCCTTAATTATTTTTTCAAAAACAAGAGGCCCTCATGTAAAAAAATAATAAATAATTATTTAATACTAACTGTCACGGACTTAGCTGAATTTGCCTAAGTCGTGGAGCAACATTACCCATTGTTTCGGACTTAGCTGGGATTGCATAAGTCATGAAACGCCCAAAGCATTATCTATCCGCAAAGGGTCAGCCCACTTACAACCTCGTGCGGTCCCGTAGGACCTAAAAAGAAGAAGCTGATTAGCTTAGAAACGAGCGACGGACAAGTCTCGACGTCTCGCAAAGCGAGAAGCTATACAAGCAATTCGTCGAACACCTTGAGTGCAGCAGAGAAATGAGAGAAAGAGAGCAAAACAAAACTTTAGAGGGTTGTAAGAACGGTCGCAAGTCCACAAACGATGGTTCCCAAGGTATCGGACGCAAGACAAGTTCAATTGTTGATGAAAGCCTACGCCCGACATATACCCGAAACCCCATTGAGCCCGGTGCCACTCGAGGGGTTCCAAGGTGCTGAAATGGCTTACATGTTGCACCACTCGAGTGGTCGCCACCTAAAAAAAACCCAAAAAGGTTGTTTTGGGTTGTTTTGGCTCCGCGCAGCGAGCAATCGTTCTGCAGCCTTCTACACTACTTTCACTCACATTTCTTAGGTAAAAACACATAAACTCAAGGCAAAACAAGCTGTCAAACATCTGTACAAACAAGAAAAAGTCATAAACGGTTCGCTGAGCAAAGATGTTGCGATTGAGCGATGACCGTGCGTGACATCCTCCCCCACTTAAACTGTCGACACCCTCGTCGACGCTTGTTGGTAGGTTTTGACGCGGGCTTCTTCATATCGTAGGGCGTCTTCTAGCTCCCAACTGGCTTTTGTTCGAGGAAGCTTTTGTCACTTCACCAAGTACTCGATTTGCTGCACTCCATTAGGTAGTTTTGTCTTGCGATCCGCCAGAATAGTTTCAACTCGCTTCTCGTAAGAGGCTCTGGTGGGAGGTAGTCGAATTGGAACATTTCGAGAATTATCTTGCGGATCTGAGTGGTAGGCTTTCAAGTTGCTCGCATGGAAGACGTTATGAATTCTGAACCATGCTGGTAGTTGCAACTTGTATGAGACATTGCCTACCCTGCTGATGATTGGGAAAGACCCTTCGTACTTGCGTACCAATCCTTTGTGCACTTTGTGCCTGAAGAACTGGAGTGATGCTGGTTGGAGCTTCACCAACACCATGTCACCAACTTTAAACTCCTGTGGTCGCCCTCCCAAGTCGGCCCACTTCTTCATTTTTTGGCCGCCTTCTCCAAGTAAGCCTGCGCAATATCTGCATTGCGATGTCATTCCTTTGTGAAGTGATATGCTGATGGCTACTCCCTGTATAACCAATAACCAAGGTGTGAGGAGTTGATGGATGTTGTCCCGTAATAATCTCGAAGGGGCTCTTGTTGGATGTAGAGCTCCGCTAGAAGTTATAGGAGAATTGGGCTATGTCCAACAACTTCACCCAATCTTGTTGGTTGACACTCACGTAGTGCTGAAGGTATTGCTCCAAGAGCGAATTGATTCTTTCAGTCTGGCCATCCGTCTGAGGGTGAAGGCTTATGGAGAAGTATAATTTAGATCCAACAACTTGAACAACTCAGTCCAAAATCGTCTCAAGAACCGAGAATGATGTTGTGTGGGACTCCCCAATACTTCACCACATTCTTTATCAAAATCAACTTAGCCGCCTCCTCTGTTGAGCAATGTAGGGTTACAGTAATGAATGTTGCATACTTTGAAAACCGATCGACTACCACGGGTATCGATCCAAGTCCCCCTACTGTGGGCAAGTTTGATATGAAGTTCAAGAAAATGCTCTCCGATGGCCTTTCTGGTACGGGCAACGGCTCCAGAAGTCCCACTGGCTTTTGCTGATCTACCTTGTCCTGTTGACAAGTAAGGCATGTTCGAACATATTCCTCTACATCTGTCCCCATCTTCGGCCAATAGAAGTCCCTCTCCACAAGAGCCATTGTTCGGTGGATATCCGGACAAGAATGGTGTTATCGTGCTTGCTTTGGGGAGAGTTTCTTTTGAGTTTGGAAGTAACTCAATGCGACATTGTCTGTCCTTAGCACGAATGGTGCTCCCAGAAGATAGTGTTGCCACACTCGTAGACAGTGGATCACCGCTGTCATCTCCTTCTCATGCACAGGATATCGCCGCTCGGTCTTGTTGATCTAACGACTCTCGTAGGCCAATGGATGACCCTCTTGCATAAAAACTCCCCCAATAGTAAAGTCAGAAGCATCTGTATGGACTTCAAAAGACTTCCCATAGTCTGGTAATCTGAGTACAGGTTCCTCCAACACAGCAGTCTTTAGGTCTTGAAATGTCGTCTCACATTTGTCAGACCATCTCCAAGATTGCTCCTTCTTTAGCAACTCCGTCAACGGAGCTGCGCGCTTCGAATATCCAGTTATGAAACACCTACAATAGTTGACGAACCTAAGGAAGGATCTCAACTCAGGCACCTTCTTTGGTGTTCGCCAGCCCGCCACAGCTTGCACCTTAGACTTGTCCATTCGAATGGAACCATTGCCGATTTGATGCCCCAAGAATAAAATTTCTGTTTAGGCGAAGTAGCACTTTTCCCTCTTCACGAACAAGGTGTTCTCCCTGAGAACTTTTAAAATTGTTTGAAGGTGCTTAACATGCTCCTCAAGTGTTTGGCTATAGACGATGATATCATCTAGGTAGACGACCACAAACTTGTCTAGATACTCCTTGAACAGTTGGTTCATTAGAGTGCAGAATGTGACCGAAGCGTTGGTTAAGCCGAAAAGCATCACCAAGAACTCGAATGTTCTATACCTGGTTACACAGGTAGTCTTCGCCTCATCACCTTCTGCAATGTGCACCTACTAATACCCCGACCGAAGGTCGAAGGAGAAGTACTTTGCCTTGCTCAATTGATCGAACAAGTCCGCAATGAGCGGGATGGGGTACTTGTTCTTCACCGTCATCTTGTTGAGGGCTCGATAATCAATGCATAATCGAAGGCTCCCATCTTGTTTCTTCTGGAAGAGGACTGAAGCTCCGAAATGTGCTTTTGAGCTGCGGATGAGACCATCGCTTAGCAATTTATCAAACTGCTTCCTCAGTTCTGCCAACTCTAGAGGGGCCATGCAGTATGGTGGTCTCGCTGGAGGCTTAACTCCCGACTCCAGCTCAATCCGATGATCCACACCTCTGCGTGGTCGTAGAGTTCTCGGCAACTCCATTGGCATCACATCTGAGAACTCCTTCAGGATGTTCGCCACAACAGCAGGTTCTTGAATGGTCTTCCCGTCAAGTGTCTCTAGCTTCATAGCAGCTACAAAGGTTAATTCACCTTTTCGCACTTTCTTTAATTGTAAAGCCGATATTTGTTGTGGGTCCTCGGTTCCTCCTCGAGAAACTGGAACCACGCAGGGATCATCGCCTCCCATTAGACATAGGAAGTTCAGGAACGGCATTGGCACCAACTTCGCCGCGTGCATGAACTTCATTCCGAGAATCACTTGGAAGTCATCCAATGACATCGCCATCAAGTTTGTGCTCCCGCTCCATGTTCCGATCTTGATGGGGACCCCCTTTGCTCGTCCGGAGATCCGCTTGGCCTCCGAGTTCATAGCCTTCATACGACTTGGGCTCTTCTCCAAGATTAATCCAAGTCGCTTAGCTTCATCATCGGCAATAAAATTATGGGTAGCGCTCGTGTCCGCCATTGCACGAGTTGTTCGACCATTAAGCTTGATGTCCACATACATCAACTTGATGCTTCCTGCCTTCGGTGGCTTTGCCTTTGGGTTCTCCCCCACTTGACCCCGCAATGCATTCAACAAACGCATTGCTCCCATCCTGGGTCCTTGCGACGCCTCATTATCGCTACTGGATTCAGAACTGCTCAAACTAAGGGCAATAGCTTTGCCCTTGTCTGACTTACGCGGTTGTATCGATACGGTTAAAGCATTGAGTGCCTGCTTTTGTAGGCACTCCCTCACCATGTGCGGTCCTCCACACAAGAAGCATCCACCAGACTTTGGGACTTTACCTTTTGAGCTCGATCCCTTGTGGAAATTCTTATTCTTTTGTTCGGCCCCAGACTCCTTCGCTCGAGAGTATTTAGCTAGGCGATTTCCCGAAGATTGTTTCTTCTTTCTCAAATCCTCTGAAGAAACAAAGTCAGTTAGCCTTTTTGCGACTACAATTGCCTCGACTACGTCGATGACATTCCTCCGATATAGTTCTTGTTGTGCCCATGGCTTCAAGCCATCGAGGAAGCTGAATAGCTTATCTTTCTCGGACATGTCTTGTATATCCAGCATCAGTGCTGAAAATTGTTTCACATAGTCTCGAATTGTTGTACTTTGGCGGAGTTGTCTCAGTTTCCTTCTAACTCTGTGTTCTCGGGCAGAAACTGAGTTCTCAACTCTCGCTTCTCCCCATGTATCCACTCGACATCAGCCTTGCTGGATCTCTTCCCAACGGGTTCACCACCAAAGTTTTGCATCCCCATTCAGATACATTGTTGCTATAATAACTTTGGTCTTTTCAGAATCGAGCCTTATAGCACGAAACTATTATTCCATATCGAACAAAAAATTTTCAAGCTCTTTGGCATCCCTAACACCCCGGTAGCAATGCGGCTCCGGTGCCCTGAAGTTTTGTGGTAACGCAGCGCAGGTATTGTTCCCTCCCGTATCAAAAGTCCTTGTTAACACCATCACCTTAGCTATGAGTTCCGCCACAACTTTGTGTAGATGTCGTACGGAATCTTTGGTGTCCTCTATCAGTTGATCGATCGGGGATTCAACTTTCTCGATCCGAGATTCAGCTTCTTCTTGCGAGCTCTCTACCCCAAGGAGCCTTCATTGGCCTTAATAGAGTTCCTCCAAGCTCGCTTCAAGAACATCAAGGCAGGTTTCCGTCGTTGTAAGTCTCTCCTTGTAGCTCTTTTTCCTAATTGGCGCTCCAGATGGTGCCTCCTCCACTCGTGGAGAATACTCAACTTCACGTTCGTCTTGTTCACTACTGCGCTCCTCATGAGCGACTCCAACAATTCTTGGCGGTTTGCACTTCACCCTGCTGCCTAGAGCGAGGGTCCAGCTTGCCCCATCTTCTTTGGATTCACCACGATATTTCACCATGACGAGATTGTGAATCTTCTTCGTTGTTCGTTTGAATTGATTGTCTGCTCGGATACCACACTGTCACGGACTTAGCTGAATTTGCCTAAGTCGTGCGGCACCCTAGCGGCACTCTCAAAGACTTAAGCTGAAATTGCCTAAGTCGTGGAGCAACCTTGTCCACTATTCCGGACTTAGCTGGGATTGCCTAAGTCATGAAACGCCCAAAGTGTTATCTGTCCGCAAAGGGTTAGCCCACTTGCAACCTCGTGCGGTCCCATAGGACCTACAAAGAAGAAGTTGATTAGCTTAGAAACGAGCGACGGACATCTCACAAAGTGGGAAGCTATACAAGCAATTCGTCGAACACCTTGAGTGCGGAGAAAGAGAAAGAGCAGAACTTTAGAAGGTTATAAGAACGGTCGCAAGTCCACAAACGACGGTTACCAAGGTATCGGACGCAAGACAAGTTCAATTGTTGATGAAAGTCTGCACCCGACATATACCCGAAACCCCATCCAGCCCGGTGCCACCTGGGGGGTTCCAAGGTGCTGAAATGGCTGACATTTCGCACCTCTCAGAGTGGTCGCCGCAGCACACAAAAAAGACCCAAAAACAGGGCTGTTTTGGGCTATTTTGGCTCCGCACAGCGAGCAATCGTTTTGTAGCCTTCTACACTACTTTCGCTCACACTTCTTAGGTAAAAACACATAAACTCAAGGCAAAACAAGCTACCAAACATCTGGACAAACAAGAAAAAAGCCATGAACGGTTCGCTGAGCGAAGATGTTGTGGTTGAGCGATAACCGTTCGTGACATAACGAAAAATCTTTTCTGCCAAGGTCATGGAAGTAGTACGTCAATCATAGATGGAACTTTAGAACCAGCATGAAGGACTGATGACTGTAGAAATGAACGTTCAAGAGATTTAGGTACATTCTGGCAGATTAAAATAAATTTATACGTCTAAGAAGCATGACAGAAAAATTTATCAAATCAAACAACGACCATGCCTTTGAAAAAATTGTTTTATTAATCAAGCAAGCACAGATTAATTTATTATATTTTGCTAAACAGTGACAAATGCTAACAAGCTCATGCTAGGTAAGCCGAGATCAGTTTTACTAAAATGAATAGATGGAGTGTTCAATCGAGAATCAACTTGATGATCAAATCTCTGCATACATAATAGTCTAGATCTATAAATGATAGATATTTAAGAAAGTGCACTGTCTATAAGAACTTACCACTTGTTTATTGACAACAAAATAGGGCAAGTTGTCAGTGATTTTTGGAGCACAAGGCAATGAAAGAAACAGACACTAAAATTTTGATGTTTGTGCTCTCCTCAGGTTCCATATATACCTATATACTCCTTTAGACCTCAAATTTGCCTATAGCCACTCAAAATGGTAGCTTTTTGTAAACTCTTTAGCTGCAAGCTTCAATTATGCCCTATGAGTAAAACATCACTCGTTTGTTGCACCTGACACAATTCTTATCCAAGATTTGAATCCATCTATTAGAAGTTCAAATCTGAAATTCATCTGAAATAACTTTTGTGGATTAGTTATTTGTGATACAAACTTCACAAAATCGTTGTACATAAAACTCAGTCTTTTGCATCACAAACACATCATCTGTCAGATATCCCGATTACGACTAACAAAAGAAAACAGAATGGAATATATGAATCAGACCTCCAAGGCAGACATAGCAGCAAAAAGACTGAAATTCTCCGCATGGATAAGTTCACCATCTTGAAGCTCTGAACCAAGTCCAAGAGAAACATAAGTTTACAAGATTTTGCCAATATAGTAGATATAAGAGTAGAAAGATAGCCAAAAATGATTAACATGAAATAACCGACTGCTGCGATAGTTTGCCTTTATTTACACCAAACAATGGCTCAACAGCAACAATACCTCTCACAAAACTGTGCACCTGAATCTGAACAAAGGCTTCAACTAGTGCAGATTTTGCTCTAACATAAAGTTAGCATATGCACTAAATCTGAGGTTATATAGTATAAAGTGGTTACTCGATAAGATGTTCTGCTTTGTATCTTAATGCTTGCACACACTGCATGCAGTCAGGTGATTACCATATACCATGACAATATATAGATCGCAAATTTTTTCTATCATTCCCAAATTAAGAAAAGGAATGGCAGAAGAACATCTATTTGGCTAGATAGTTTTGACAGCACATAGCTATACACAGTCTATAAATGTAGCCTGTATTACATGGTGTTGTACAATACATATGTGTGTGCAATTCTACTGGTCTACCAGCATACCACAGTACAAAATATTTTAACCTTATGCATATATATCAATAATACATAAATAAGTAGCTATAGAAAATTTGCAGACAATGAAACCCAGGTAAGAACAAATGCTTTGAATTGCAAAAATTAGTGAGAAATTAATACTTCCACATAACTGATACTGGACAAGCTAGTATAATTCAGAGCATGTGTCGGATGCAAGTCATGTGCTAGGCAGTAAGTGAAACTAGGTTTCATGTTGTTCTATATCAATCAATGTGCATTTAATGCATCCCAATCCAAGACAAGGATTCAAGTCCAAATTTTACTTTGGTTTGGTAAAGTATAGATTAATATTTTAGTAGTCATGGTTTCTTGGAGTATTTATTGTATTATTACCAAGGTTCTCCGTTTCGATCTATACCGCCCGGCACGGGCAGTATGTCTCGGTCCGACAAGATACCGGAAGGCACCACCTCATCTTCCAACAAGGGACGAGGCGTCGCCTCATCTTCCAGTAGGGGGACGAGGCGACGCCTCGTGTTCCTGCGAGGAGATAAGGCGTCGTTCTTTCGCGAGGCGAGGCGATGCCTCTTCTGTTTTCTCTTTTTATTTATATTGTATTATATTATATTATATTATTATATTATATTATTATATTATATTATATTGTTTCGTCATGCAGATCGCATCGAGGTAAACTCGGTATGCCGATACGAACCAATATGACAAACCTTGATTATGACTAAGAATGCTTAATTCTTATTAGATGAACTTTATCATGACACTATTTTGAGTTTTATCATTTATTTATTTGAAAATATGACAAGATAAAATCTCTCTCTTTTCTTTAAGGAGTTTAAAAGAGTTTAATACTAGAAAATATAGGATTGAATCCTTATCCGTAGTGTATGTTTTAGTCCCTTTTGTCTACAAATAAAATCTTGCATGGCTCAGATATGGTTGCTAAAGACATGATGAACCTTTAATAAAATAATATAAGCTTCTTTAGGCCAAGTGGCCTTAGTTATCTTCCTCCCTTCTATAATAAGTTATCTTCTAGCTTCGAATTTTCTTCTTCCTTAGCTTTAATTCCCTCAACCAAGGTTTGCCATACTGGTTTGTACCGGCATACCAAGCTTTGCTTAGTATGATACGGTACACTGATACCGAGCGGTACACACAGATGTACCACTCTTTATATATAATAATATATTATAATATAATCTAACTTAATATAATATACAGTATCAAAAAAGGGGCGATGTCGTCGAGGAGACAACACCTCGTTCCTTCTCGCCACGCGGGGAGACATTTCTTCTCCCCGTGTAGGGAGAAGAAATGGCCCGCAAATGACGGATCACGTGGGCACCACAAGCGACGGATCGGCAGACTCTAAGTTTTTCTTCTCCCTCTTCTTCTTTCTCCCTTGCTCTGATACCGCCTGAAATCGACCGCCGACGGTCGATTTCGAGTGGTAACAGTGAACCACAATCAACAATCAGCGAGCGGTCCGCCGATATGGCGACCATACCACCGAGCGGCAGTCACGGTCACTAGCTAACGCCCGATGGCGATCCACGTATCAATCAACTGGCAGAACGGTACATACCGCCCATACCAAGCGGTACACATTGAAACTACAATCCTTGCTCTCAACTTTTCAGCTCCTATAAATTTAGTTATATTCAATAACTCATTGCATTGCTTGATGTACCACATGAAACGGTATAATGGGGATACATCCAGTGCACTAGCTGACCAACATGTAGACCAACCCACTTCAAGTGGTATGTAGGAAAAATGTTAGGTATCGGCCAGTGCAAGTGATGCATCGGCCAATACAGTGGAAACTCATATTATATCGAACAATATGGATTGGTACCAATCGGAATTTGATTGCTGCCAACCCAAATTGAGTCAAATTTGTGCCTCTTCTGGGGCTTTAAATCCCCTCTATTTGATCTCTTATTCTCACACTTTCTCACACTCTTACTTGTGATTATAATTCCTAATGGGCAATTAGTTATATTCAAGTTATTGATTTGGATAAAAGACAAATCCATGTTCATTTATGCCTCATATACACTCTATTCTTATTTAAATATAATAAAATTTCTGTTAAATTAGGATAAAAACCCAGGAAAGGGTTTTTGTAAATTTTACCAATACCACCGGTTGGCACAGTACCACAGTCCATGATTCATTGCATCAGTTTTAACCCTAGCTTTTGAGGAATGCAACTTCAAATTAGAGCGTAGTTTTGGTTTGCCACACCTCTTTGTTTATATAATTTGGTCGCAGAGTAAGTTTGGAAATCCTTGGAAAAAAGACAATTATCTCCTTACTATTTCTTTCTACTTTGATATTTACTCTTGATCTTCGACCTTTTCATCATCCTTATAGCTGTTCCCTTTTAATCCAGATATGTTCTTCACTTAGATTACAAAACATTGTGCTTTCAAGTTTTCAACTTTCAAATGATTTCAATTGGGAAAATCATCTGCAACAAGATCCACACTGAGCATCAAGCCAAGACAAAACTGAAGATCAAGAACTATGTTACTCCACGTGATCTCAAGAACAAGCACTGAAAGCAAATTAATGCCATCCCAATCCAAGACAATAGGTTCTAGGTTTATTTTAGTTTGAATGAATCTAGATTAGATTTATTTTAACTTTTCATGGATTTTCAAAGTTTTTATTGCATTCATATTCAATTTTTTTCTTCTCTTGGATTATACCTTTTGATTGAAGAAAAGGAAAAATGAATCCATCTTATCTTTAGGGAGATACAATGAGTTCAAATTAGCCACAATAAGATAGAGTCCTTATCCCTAGTAGAAGTTGATTGTCTTACCTGGTCCATAAACAAAGCCTTGAAGACTGAAATATGTGCATCATGACATAATAAGATTTTGATGAAAAAATTACTGGTTCTTGAGGCAAATTGTCCTTAGTTGTCTTCCACATTTCTATAATGTATACTTCTTCCAAAATTCTATTCTTTTACTATGTTTATGCAGCTTCAATGACTTGGCCGCTACAATCTTACTTATCTTAGTTATTTGTTACATTGTTTGCTGCCCTAGAACATTGGTTTGTGTTATCACACCTTTGTTCTACATCAACTGAGGGGGAATAGCGTGCAATTGCTAACTAACATATTAGCTGCTCTAGAGTATAGGTTTGTCTTATCACATCTTTGTTCTACATCAATAGTGGAGGAATATTGTGCAGATGAGACAGTTGTGAACAAACATGTTATATACGTAACCTTGAGATTCATAGAACTTTAAACCAAAGCGATGTCGCCTCATTCTTTCCCCCCACGGGGGGAGACATTTCTTCTCCCCATGCAGGGAGAAGAAACGTCCCCGCAAAGCCTCAACGATGTCACCGAGGCTTCGAGCCCTCGTTTCTTCTCCCTGCGATCGCTAAAGGTTATTCTCCCCAAGAAGCCTCACCAAGGCTTCTTCTCCCCACAGGCGACGGATCAATATCGTCGAGGGAGAGTGGCACCGGATCTCTAGGTTCTCCCTCTTTTTCCTTCTCCCTTGGTTGATACCGCCCGACAGTGGGCAGCGACGATCGAAATCGATCATTACCAACCAATTTTGGGTGATAACGGGGCGGAAATAGCCCCAGTCGGTCGTACAACCCGATAGCAAGCGGTCCGCGCATCGGTCTGCTGGCGGACCAGACGTACCGCCTAGTACAGTCGGTACCCATCGATATTGCAGACCTTGCTTTAAACCTATCATATAATTGTACAAAGCAATTAAGACTTGTCTAAAAAGCTTGCATTTGAGTTATGTTAATGGCAAATTTTCTATAAAGCAAGATATAAAGAGGAGAAAAAACATGAGCAAATAATAAAAATCAGAGGCAAGGAATCAAGTACCGCACTTACCATTTGGTATTTATCATTGGCCAAGAACAGTATATCAACCAAGGTATACCTAAAGTACTATGTATACTGATCTTACCAATCTATAAACGTAAAATACGGAACTTATTGCCCTTGTTTGCATAATATTAGGCCGTACCAAACAAAAAGCCTGCCATCTAAAAGACAATTGAGAACTAACACATCACATACACACATGCAAATTCATAGTACTATATACCTATCATATAGGTGGATGAAGCAGTTATGTTAAAACTTGTTTAAATATTTTGCTTTAAAGTTACACTGATGGCAAAATATTATCTATAAATCAAGAATAAGCAGAGCAAAGAAGATAGGAGTAGATATTAAGTATCAAGGGCAAAGAATCAAATACCAAGATGAGTGCTACACACCATTGAGCTTATCAAGTCCGACTCTCAGACAGCATGTGTACTAGTGTACTCCACCTACCTATAATGGTCATAATGGAAGCTTAAAATAGCATGTCTACAAGTATTGTCAAATGCATTGGTTATTAACAGGCACCAAGATTCCAAAACACCCGAAGCGCTAGGCACTAACCTAGGCACCTCCCCAATCGAAGCAAGGCCCTCACTAATGTAAAAAATTATGAACATATATAATTAAGAATAAAGACAAGAGAAAAGAGAGACCGACCATTGATTGTAGACCAATCATTTAAAAAGAAATGGGGAGAGGTATAGTGAAATGCGTTTAGCAATAGATAGCGTGGATGAGCAAGTGGAGAACTTGTGGGTAGAGGGAGACATAAATTTAGACTAGCAAGCGGAGAAGTGATCGACAAAGGAGTCCAAGAGGCAAAGCAACGACACCGATAGAGAAGAAGAGACAACCATCGAGTTATGGCTTAGAAACAAATGACGCACAAGCAGAGGTAAACATGCGAGTAGAGGGAGAACTTAGATATGGTTCGTCAAATCTAGCTTGGGTCTAGTCTAGTCGAATGGATCGGGACACAATGTGCCCCAAACACTAGCGTCTAGGCGTCACCCAAGCCAAATTGCATCACTTGGTTAATTTGAGATGCTCAGGTGTTGCCTAAGCTAGTGCCAAAGTTTCTATTGATAATGCTAAGACTTACAACCCAATATTTGGAATGATATAATAGCCACGCCAAGCAATAAACCTCCCAACTAATCAAAAATTCAGCCAAAACATTTCAAATTCTAACAGCCTCCATTTAAAAATCTGGCCCTCTTTCACTCCCTATTTCAAGCCTACCTCTTCCATTTTAAAGCTATTTGGTCTCAATATCAAGCAAGGGAAAACATCCTTAACAAATTAAAATGAGTTCAAAACTAAAATTTTTGTGTAGTCATTACTTTCTTTTTCATGAAATGTTTTCTAGCTTCTATGTTATTTTGTTACATTTAAGTACCATTGTGACGATGGACAACATTTGAGTAATGTTAATTGAGGTCGAACTTATATAATAGGTCGGCTTTATATATCAATCTAGATCAAATTAGTGTCTATCTAGCCAAGGTTCACCTCACCAGTCCGTACTGAGGTGTACTCTATGTACCATATTTTTTTATAGGTGTACCGACGATATGGTAAAATTACCAAAAATAGCTTTACAAATTTTAAAAAATAAAAAAAAATAGATTAGGGTTTTTAAGTTGAAAATAAATATAAATTTAGTATAATTTTAGCAAAAATAATCTAAATTAAGAAAGAATAGTGACATGTCTTTTTTGGGATTTGCAAAGTAATTTTGTGGTACATTCTAGACCTTCCATCCGTTAATATTAAATTATTTACACAGAATGATTTGAATTGTTAGATCATATTTTAAGCAACTTAAGTTTTAAAATTCAAATGAATCAAGCAATCAATCGATAGATATACCTGATCTATCATCAGAAAGAATGATAGGACTCCAAGGGCGATGGATCGGGGTCCTCAATCCTTTGTATTTGTATATTAATTTGATCTGTTTGTCGGACCCAATCCTAAAAATGATCCCATGATATTATATATTGATACATCGTATACCATTAGTGCATCAATATGGTGATGGTCGTAGTCTGACCATTATAAGCGACGTGTCGAAGGCAATTCCCAAGTCAAAGGATGATTGTAGCATGTATCAGTGTGGAGCATAGAGAATATCATAACTTCTAATTTTGTCATTAATCTTGTACTCCGTATCATAAGATCAATTATCGTACTATTGCTCAAAGAAGTATGACCAACTATCACTGTACCGCTATTGGCTATAAGATTATCCACAATACGGCGATTGTGAATACGATGAGCTTCGTTGTGTGTCAACGTCGTGTAGGCTCTATCGCATCTGCTCAAAATCATCCAATACCTTCCCCTTCTCCTTCTCCTTCCCCTTCTGTGTATAAACTTAACCAATACCTTGTCAAGCTCCTTGCTCTGATCTTCGGTGGCATGTGTAAAATACTACTCCTCGGTCCATGCACCACTCTCAAATATTGTGGACGGGACCCTCGACTCCTCGACGTCACCACCATCATCGATCTAGACACTGTTGTCCACGTCGTTATCATGTCTCTAGATCAAGCGGGTCGTTGAATGTGATTGATAAGGTGTCTAATAGCTCGATTTTGATTCTTTCCAATGGTGCGGCTGATGTTATTGCCTTTGTCATTGCACGCTGAGCAGACAAGCATGGTGAAGGAACGGGTTTAAGAACCCATTACCGACTAGTAACAAACCTAGTATCGCCCGATAAGAGGTCATATAACGCAAGGTTCTTCGTATTGTACCATACCGACATATCGAGCTCAGCTCGATACGGTACAATAAGATACGAGCGTACCGATTGTACCATACCGAGCTCAGCTTGATACCGTACAATAAGATACGAGCGTACCGAGCGCTATGCCTAAATTAATAATTTATGCCTCCATAATGGTATTTGGCTATTACAGGGTCGATGACGGGCCAAATCGACCATTATAGAGTTGGTTACGATCGAAATCAACTATTACAGAGTCAGTAACGATCGAAAATTCAATCGTTACATGGTATTAACAGTTGATTTCTATTATTACCAACTGTACCGAGCTAAAACAACATACCGCCCATTAGGCATATCGGTCTACTAACGAACCAGTACATACCGCTCGTAGCAAGCAATACGTAACAACATACCTTGATATAATGGGTACCCCCTTCATTGTACCTCTCACCTTCATTGCTTTAGAATCTCTTGTATGCCACCCTCTCCCTATTTCCCCTCCATCCCTACCCCATTTACTAATTTGTCTTAATTCCGCTGATGGAAACTAATCACAACGAAATAAGCTTTCACTAATATGATCAATGCCACCTTGAGCAACCTTATCCCTTTAGACCAATAATGCCTTCAAAGATTTGTATAATTTGCTTAAAATAGGCATGCTTCATCAAGCCAGTCGCTTATAACCTTATGTATGATCTAGACGTTACAACATGGACATTTAATACTAATTCAAGATCAACATTTTTTAGTAAAAGTCAACTTCAACTATGCAAATATATATGGAAGTATATTCCAAGTATCTACCTTTTTATTTAAAAAATTAAAAGCCAATATCCATCATGTTTTTTATGATAGTCGAGTTAGATGAGCTCAAAAGGAAGGGCCTATGCATCAGCCATGATGCTGATGAAGATGACAAAAAAGCAGAAGTAGAAAAGCATTTCAGCTTGCAACAAGTTCCACTACCAAAGAAATATACTTAAGCTTTTGCACATATATCCAATCACTACACTAGTTGACATCAATTTAACCCACAGCTCTGAACTCCTTCAGAGAATGAAACGTAAGATGCAATCAATTATATCATTTTGTGTCTTGGTTGACAGATGGCAAATTCCATGTTAGAAAAAATGCAAGGAAATCCCGCTAGAAAAATTAAGTTAATAGTTCTATGTAAATATTTCATCCACTTAAGGACATTGATATCATCTTGGGCATGTTGTGGTTTGTTGATCAAATTAAAGTGATCATTTGGATCTTCCTGAAAAGCATGAAAAACTTCAAGCACAAGGGAAAGCAAGCCATGCTCGAGGCTGAAGACATCAAGACTACCATAATTCCTAATAAAGCATGATAAACTTCAAGCACAAAGGAAAGCAAGTAAAGCATGAGGCCGAAGACAATGAGACTACCACTATGAGTACTTTCTCAACTCCTTTGATTATAACTCAAGCTACTTACAGCATGTTCCGACACTTATCTGATATGTCCCTGATCGATATTTATTTATTGGTCTAAACAAGGACTGATATAAGACCATCTGGCTTGGTACTAATCAGTATCCTTCTTTTTCTTTGTTATTCTTTTAATGACACCAGATGGTACAAATTGGTATATAAGATCCGAGAATGAATTGAAACCTATATTGGACTAGCATTTAAACCATGGTTTATGGTGATATGATGGACTTCTTTCTAGACAAGGTGAATTTGTGGAAGGAATTAGCTACAAAGCCACAACAACTCCACCCCTTCCATGAATTAGGTATTGTTTGTGCACTCTCATGTTCCACTTTGCTCACAAGTCTACCCCATGCAATTCATGCAATTTGCACATCCTATTATAGCAAGGCTATTACCTATTATGGCAATTTGTTGTCCACAGGACATAGTAGCCCAATTTCAAGGACAAAGAAGAGTCTAACTTCTTATCTGATGTCTTAAGGACAAAAGACTCCTTCCCAATGGCATGCCAAACTCAAGGATACTTAAGCATCTAAAAGTCCTTATGAGAATAAATGATAAGGAGGAAAAGAAGAAACAAGAGTATCAGTCACACACATCTTAATAATAATCAATTAAACAGGATCAAGTCATAGGATATTCTAAATGAAGGGAGTCTACGAGACCAAAGAACCTATCAAGACTGATCTTTGTAACTTACTATTTTTCAGTATCAGAAATAAAATCCTTACTTTTTCTGAACGTAATGTTCTGAAAATCTTAAATATCAGGACACTTCTTATATTTGCATGTTATCTGATATTGGAATAGAATAATTAAAATCACAATAAATGCCTAATTCATGGATACACGCACACATGTGTGACACAGTAAGGGTATGGACAAAAGAGCCCATGTAGCACTTAGGCTAGTTAATTTATGCTGGGTGACAGTGACGATGTGGCATGCCAACGAAAACTACCTGGTTCTGTTGAGAATTGCAGAGTAAATTCATGCAGTAATTCAGTTACTTGAACCACGACCACCAATATGGTTTATCAGATTACGAGAAAAGCAGTTTCTTTCACAAATAAGCTAGCTTTCGCCATGTTTTATTAACATTTACTTTTCAGCATCTTGATATGTCATTTCTCAAGGAACCATAAAACCAAGTCAAAGAACGGAGAACTCATTACTGAGACCATGCCCTCTCATTGACCGACCACATCGTCAGCCTCCACAGCTGACCGTCATATCCTCCCGCTGGATGTAGGCGCAAACATCATCATTCAAGAAAACAGATTTACTCGAAGAGTACATCTATCAAGAGAATGACATAAGAACAAGCAACAGATGAGGATCAAAGATCACACACGCATCGAACATCATCATGCAAAAACTAGCAAAATAACAATCGAGAATAATGTCGGATCAAGAGATAAACAAATGAGAATCCAAGATTAGAGGACGAAGAAAAAAGAGAGGAGGAAGATTACCATTGCAGGCGGCCACGATGAGGGGACCGGCATCAGCCCAGACGGTCTGGTCGCCAGCGGGGATTGGAGGAGGCAGCGATGCGGGGCCGATGAGTCCGCCGGCTCCTCCTCCTCCTTGATGGTTGGCCATCGGTTGTCCGGAGGTTTAGGGTTTTGGAAGGAGAAGAGAAGGAGATATTTGGACGAGAGCTGACGGCGGGTGACGATGATCGCTACGGTGGGTGTTTGGGGCACTGTGCTTTTGGAATCGGATACGCCCCTCGACGGTCGTCGGATGTGTGCGTTTCCACTTATGACCCAGAATTTTGGCATCGGTCCGGTCCGGTTCGGTTCGGCCCGGTCGGTTCCGAGGAGCGCGATGACTGACATAATGTAATGGCCCTAACGGTCCTCAGGTGACCAAGTGTCTACTTGTTCTCCACGTGGTTTTAACCAGATACATGGTGCTCTGTCATGCCTATGTGTCATCCACATGGACATCAAATGGGCGTGACTTATGGCCATGTCTGATATCTGTTTTATTGGTTGAGAATCCACCCGACAATTTTGAACTTTTTTCCTGGTTTAACCAATCCGTTAGTTTGGTTTTTTTTCTTTTAACTAAAAGGAATTTAATTTAACACGAAATCAAATGAAAAATATCCTAAGAATATTTTTAATTCAATAAAAATATTATTATTAATTTGACTAAGAATCTCCCTAGGTATATTATTATTAATTTCATTTCGATTGTTCAACACTTTAAATATCTGGATGTAACATAGATGCAACTTTCGAGCTTAATGTATATTTGATATTCAGGAGACGAGGGATTTCATGAATAACATTTCAAAAACCGCACAGAAATCTTTAGAAAAATTTCATAAAAATTGATTGAGAGCTTCCCTTGTATCTTTCAAGTGTAAAGTAAGTTTAAGGAAAGAGGTGAAAGATTATAAAGGTTGAAAGTGTATAAGTGGTAGTTGATCTTCGCCCTTTAAAGAAGATCGTTAGTGGATACCGATAGGCTTTGACCAAGAAGAACTCAGGAGTGGATGCATGTCAAGATTGACCAAACCACTACAAAATTTTATGAGCTTCTCTTACTTGTCTTTTTTTCAATTTGTTCTTATTTTTAGTAGTTCATAACTAGTTCTAAGATAAGCTCAATCTTCTCCATTTGGTTTTAAATCATTCTCTAATTTGGTGTTAACAAATTCTAATCAAAATTATTTTCGATTTCGGTTTGAGTTCAAACAAAATTTTTATTTTTCAAATAGAATTTTTTAACTCTTGAGTTAATTCACCCACCGCTTCTTAGTGACAGCTTGATCCTAATAGATCATCTCATTAAGATGATCATTTCCTCAATATAATACCTTTGTCGAAATGGTTATGTCCTTTAAGATGATCATTTTCTCATATGATCAATCCTTAAGTTGCTTGTATCATCAAGATGATTACCTTCTCAATACACATTCATCTTTACGTTGATCGTTTCTCAAATTGGTCCCATCGTTAAGATGATCACTCCTTAAGTTGGTCACTTCAACAACATGATTGCTCTTCAAATGGTCACATTGTTATGATGATCATGTCACAAGTGGATCATAACTTTGCATCGGTCACCTCCTGCTTTGAAGCCAGTGGAAGCCATGGAGCACATGTGATAAACATCGGTGTTTGTTGTCAAAGAAAAAAATAGAATAGTATATATTGGACTAGGTATTGAATTGTAGTCTTCTCTTTATCACAAGAAAGCCACAACTACCAAATAAAGAGTAAGTTATTGGTCATATTAGCAACACTAAGTGTATAACATAATCTCAGCAAGTCGGGTTAACCCCATCCATGCTACGTAGGGCCCAAGTTCGGATCCTCAATCCCGACTTAGGCAAGTCGTGAGAAGCCTCATCAAGTGAATTTGATCCCCTCACACCAAGTGGGGTCCAAGTTAGGATCCTCAATCTTGACCTTAGCGAGCCAAGAGAAGCTTTATCTGATGTGTCTTTGTCTTAATCTATTAAGGATCCTCGATCCCAACCTTAGTGAATCAGACGAAGACTCATCTTGCGTATCTTTCTCATCAACTTTATGCATGTTAGATTTGTAAAGATCAATAATGGTACTAAGAGAAGATGAATCAGTAATTGCATAAAATTTAACTTTAAAATTTTGATATGGAAAGTAGCAAATATTATAGACAATGTTAAGCAATTAAATAAATATAAGGGAGAAACACAAGCATGAGATAGAGAGATATATTGATTTATAGTAATTTATTTATTTCGATCTACGTCCACACCTGATTTATTTACTCTTGAGGTTATTGATTTTCACTATTAATCTTCGTTGTAATGAGTGACGATTAACTATTTCTTTACAACTTTCTTCTTTTAGTAAACTTTACACTTAAAATACTTCTTACAACTAAATTTTACAACACAATAAAGTACTTTTCACATGGTGAGTTTCACACTTTAAGTTTAATATCTATTTAAAACACTTACCTCAACTTACTAAATTGGTGAGGTATTTATGTTAAATTTCATATTTTGAAAACGATATCAATTGGTAAATTTGTGAAATTAATATCCACCGGTATCCCAAAATCATATGAATTGAATTGTTTTGGCTTAACTTTTGAGGCATTTTAGAGCTATAAATACCTCATTCTTGAGTTTACAAAATATTATAATTCTCTCTTTCAGCTTCATTTGTGTCTCCTCACACTTATTAAGTTAAGAGATCAATAAGTGGTATGAGTTCTCTATGAAAGATTGAGTATAAGATTCTCTCATAATTCATTGGAAGAAAGATTGTTAGCAGAAAGTGGAGAGTAGATATAGGTCAACAAGACTAAAACACTATGAATCATATACCTCTCTATTTTTTAATTTAAATTGCTTGCCTATACTTGCTTGCTTGTTATCAATTTTGATACTTATTTTTCCTAATTAAAATTCAAAGTTGGTTTCAGATTTGTATAAACACTAATTTACCCTTTCTCTTAGTGTTCTTAAGATCTTAATAATTTATAAAAACCTCACAAACCCTAAAATATGAAGCAAATTAAGGAAAAGTAACTTAAAATAGGGAGACTCATGGTAATAGTACCACTCCAAGTGGTACTAAATCATGGAAGCAACATCACCTTGGACCATCACATACATATCAAGTTGTGCCATCATCTAGGTTAGGCTGCCAAGACTAGTAAGAGTCCAAAATAGCTTAGAAACCAATGCAACCATCCTAGCTTTATAAAGGCCCATTTTTGTCCCAATAAAGCATATGCATGAGCTCAATGTCTCAACAAAGACTCTAAGGACCCAACCAAGAATGACTTGACCAAGGCATCAATCGATCTTTCAATATGTCGCCAAGCAGCAAGTCCTTCTTCTTATAAGACATTGTTCCGTTCTTCTAACATATCATTCATTCAATCTTCAAAATATATCACATTAGATCCTCCATTATAATGTTTGATAACTCAACATGACTTTTGATACTTTAGCATGATATTTGAATCTTTTGGCAGTTCATAGTTGAAGTGCACCTATCTCACTTAGCACATTATAGGGATAGTTCCTCAACTGAGACTCAAAAAGATCCTCTCAACCCAAGTAGGGCGCAAGTTGGGATCCTCATCCCGACTTCAGTGAGTTAGCAAGAGTATCATCCAGCGTGTCTCCTTTTAGTAGTTTTATGATGTAAAAAATCATCATTTTACATTATACATGAATCAAATCCGCCAGAGTAAGCTAAGCTTGATGCCTGACCATGGAAGCTCAAGCGAGCCACACCTGTACCCAAGCAAAGCTTAACCTAAACCTAGGCCCAAGCCTACATTCGCCCATTCCTTTGAAAACATAGGTGACTTTTTTTACCATCTCTCATTCATGTGTGAAAGTCATTACCACCAAACTACACAAATGTATCTATGTGAATTTTTATTTGTGGATGATATGTCCAGGACAAAATAAAAAATTTTTAAGCACCCAACCTATTCCAAAGTCTCCTATTTGTGTGCGATACATAAAATATTCTTAACATAACCACTATGTCCATGGTACATCTAATGCCTCCATCCATAAAAAAATGATCAAAAAGTTCATTGCAATCAAGGCATCTCTCTCTTTTGTGCATGATGTGTTCGTCGAGGGCACAAACTTATCTGAAGCATGCAACGTGACCGACTAAATTTTAAATATCTTTTATCGTTGAAATTTTAATTTTTATGTTAAAATTAATTGATGTATTTTATGATCTAACTTGTGTGTTAGAGAAAGTGACATAAGATTAACTACGATAGTGAAAAGATAATATAATCTAATGTTGGACTGAACTCAAGTTCAGGCATCGGACCAGGGTTCAAACGATACAGTGGGAGCTCGTCGAAGGTTATCGGGAATCCATCGGGAGCATACAGAGAGTTCGTCGGAAGATGATCGAGAGACTCACCGAAAAATTTGTTGGGAGTTCAGAAGATCAATTAACATGCTTGATAAGAACGATTATAATTATACAGTATGTCGTAGTTAGGATCGTAAATAAGTCCCAATTGAATTAGACTTAGAGTAATCTAAATTAACTTAATATGAGACAATCGAGTCCACTTTGGGTTAGACTTGAGCTCATGGTTCAAATCATTTTGTTGACCTCGAGAAAGGTCAATAGAAGGTACACCTTGGGTATAAGGCAATATGGGAAAGTACTATTCCTGCACTGCTCAATGGTAGTACCATCTAGGCGATGGTGGTACTATCGTCGCCCAGGTTTTCAGGCAGCTACGATAGTGATACTACCAATGCCAGCGGTAGTACTTATCGTACTGCATTGTTTTCAAAAAAGATTAAATTTTGGCTTCATTTTTTAAAGCCAATTAGGGTCTATAAATATCCTAAGTATTCTTACATTAGAGTGAAAAATAATAATTAAAAAAAGAAAAATGGTCATAATGTTGGTTGAACTTCTATAAAATTTAAGAGCTTCTCTTGAATGCTTAAAGTGTAAATTAAGTTTAAGAGAAGAGAGAGAAAAAATTATAAAGGTTCCTTTCATGACTTGTAAAAAGGAGAAAATTATAAAGGGTTTTGATCTTCACTTGTGGAAGAAGATTATTAGTGGACATCGATGGGCTTCGATGAAAGAGGAGTCGGAAAATGGATATGGGTCAACCTTTTGGCCAAACCACTATGAATTTATGAGTATTCTTTTAATTATTTTTTATTTTAATATTATGTAATTAAATCGAGATTCTTCGTTCGATCTCAAGTTTAATCGCTCACTTGTTTACTTTCGACGAATTGTAAAAAATGCTTCTGATTTATTCTTTACTTCAAACAAAAATTTTAAAATGAGTTATTTTTGTGCTTATACTAATTCATTATTCCTTCTTAGTACTAATTTGATCGTGTCTAATCATGACAAAATAATGTTTGAAACACGTTGATGCCACAGATGCATCCACATAAGAAAAAGAACAGAATATGTGAAGCGTTTGACTTAATCAATGTGTCCCCATTGCACTTGATGCATCTACCTAGGATAAAAAGGCATTTGAAACAGTTAATGTGGCTAACATGTTGCCTTTGCATTTGATTGGTTTGATTAAAATAAAAATAAAAATCATTTGAAGCACTCAGCAAGATCAAAGCATCCTTTTTATGCATGATATTCAGGAGAATAAAAAAGTATATGAGGCGCCTAACATGACCAAAACATCTCCTATGTGTGCAATACATTTGTCCAAGACTAAGGAGCATATCATTAGACATGGCCAGGGTATCTTATTTGCACTTGATGTGATCGCCTAAGAGAAAGAAAAAGTATATAAAGCACCCAAAAAGATAAGAGTGCTACCTTTGAGTGTCATGCGTCCACATAAAAAAAATAAAAATGCTTGACCCCAACCGCTCCATTTCTTTATATATAATGCATTTGCAAAGAACATTGAAAACTTTGATACACCTCCTAATCATCCTTTTATAGATGTGATACTATTGAGGTTTTGAGATGAACATTATGCTCAGAAATGGATAAGCCGAAACATTATGGGGGAGCAAATGCTATGATTATAATTTTCAACTAATTATGGTTTGACACGATGGTTATAAGAATAATGATATATAAAGCTACCTTCTTAGGTAAGTTCTTATCTTAAGCATACTTACCTTTGACATGCATACTAACTTGAAAGTTGAACGGTTTTATTGATTGAGCCACGTGAGGTCTTTTGTAGCAAGCATTGATTATATGAGAGATTTTATACCTTTCAAATTAAAAAATCTCTCTTATCATATAAAACTCAATGACCTTTTTCTTTTGGAAAAATATATCGATCAATTTTATTATATCGAATTGACAATCAAATCTAATAATACTAGATAAGATGAGAAAGTAGGTGTGTGGGAGAGAAATATTTGAATGATGGATATTTTTAAAGATTTTCTTTAAGAAAATAAGTTTCCTTAGCAATCGATCCAGGTGAATTAATAAAACCCAATAGGGCTCACAAGTGGTATTATTAATTATCAGGAGGATGCATGAGTCGAGAAAACTAAGTACAAATAATCAATTCATTGCTAAAATCAATACAAGTGTCTAATCTATTTTCCCTAATAATGCTGCTTGTCATTCACCTCTCTCAAAAGTCATTATAGATTATCCTAATAATGAATCATTTATCAAATGAACCTCACATGTAGGAAACATGATATCAGAGAGACCTTTTACCTTTAAACTAAAATAAGCTAAGAGATACTATATATATAGATGATTTTCATCTTAGAAAATAAAATTATCTATTCTCATTTAAAAACTCAATGATTTTTTTCTTTTAAAAAAATGTATCAAGTTAATCAATTTTATTATATTGAATTAACAAATCTAATAATATTAGATAGGATGAGGAATTAGGTGAGAGAAAAAATGTTGGAATGATGGATATATATATATATATATATATATATTAAGAACACAAGTTTCCTTGGCCATCAATCTTAGTGCATTAACAAAACTGTATGAGACCCACAAGTAGCATTACCAATCACCAAGTACGAGTAAGCAACTTGCCACTAAAATCAATATACATGTTACTCTAGTGGCCACCGCTGCCAAACCTATATCTTTCCCCCTAATAATGTTGCTTGCCATTTGCCTCTACTAGTTGGTCCTAAGTCAAGGCTTTACAGATTCCTCTCCGTATGAACCTCATATGATCTTTTGTATGAAGTATAATATGAGAGATCTTCTGCATTCAAACTAAAGTGAGATAAGAGACATTGCATATTGATGATTTTTATCTTAAAAAAAAAAAAAGCTCTCTTATCATCTAAAACTCGACAATCTTTTCTTTTTTAAAAAAATAGATCAAGTCAATCAATTTCATAATATCATATTGACAATCAAATCTAATAATGTCATATAAGATGAGAAATTAGGTGGGAGAGAAAAATTTGCAGAACTGATGAATATTTTTAAATATATTTTTAGGAAACCAAATTTCCTTCTTCACCATTGATCCTGGTGTGTTACTGAAATCTAGTAGGACCCACAAGTGATGTTACCAATCACTAGGAGGGTGGGTGAGCCATGAAAGCCAAGTAGTGGTCAGGAACTTGTTGCTAAACTCAATACGTGTGTTGCTCTAGTGGCCCTCAGTTTCGATCTTACCTCTTTCCTCTAATAATGTTGCTTGTCATTCGTCTCTTGCAATTGGTCCAAAATTAAGATATCGTAGATTCTTGTAATAGTGAAACACCTGTCGAACAAAAATCATAAGGATTTTTCTAGAAAAATATGATATGAGAGATCTTCTACCCTAAAACTAAACTGAGATAGGAGACACTATATGATTCTTATCTAAGAAATTCTCTTATCCTCTGAAGCTCAACGATTTTTTTCTTTTAAAAAAGTGGCTCAAGTCGATCAATTTCATTATATCGAATTGACAAATCTAATAATATTAGATATGATGAGAAATTAGGTGAGAGAGAAAGAGAAATATTCGAATGATGGATATATATATTTTTTTCTTAAAGAAAACAAGTATCCTTCGCCATCAATTCTGGTGCATTAACGAAACCCTACGAGACCCACAAGTGGCATTACCAAATGGTGAGAGGGCAGGTGAGTCGAGAAAACTAAGTACGGGTAGATAACTTGTTGCTAACATCAATACACGTGTTGCTCTAATGGCCCTCGCCCTCTCCTCTAATCCTATCTCTTTCCTATAATAATGTTGCTTGCCATTCACCTCACGTAGTTGATCCCAAGTTAAGTCATTAAAGATTTTCTTAATAATGAACCATCAGTCAGATGAACCTCACATGATCTTTTGTATGAAGTATGATATAAGAGATCTTTTGCCTTCAAAGTAAAGTGAGATGGGAGATACTATATATTAATAAATTTTATTTTAGGAAAAAATATTCTCTTTTATCATATAAAACTCAGCGATCTTTTATTTTGAAAAAAATGGATCAAGCAGGTCAATTTCATTATATCAAATTGGCAATCAAATCTAATAATGTTAGATAGGATGAGAAATTAGGCAAGAGAAAGAAATGTTCCAATAATAGATATTCTTAAAGATTTTCTTTAAGAAAATAAGTTGACTTCACTATTGATCCTAGTGCATTAATGAAACCGGGTAAGATTAACAAGTGGCACAACTAATCACCAAGAGGGTGGGTGAGTCGAGAAAGCCAAGTATAGATAGACAATTTTATGCTAAAATGAATACATGTGTGCTCTAGTGGCACTCATCTTCGATCCGATCTCTTTCCCCTAATAATGATGCTTGTCATTCGCCTCTTGCAATTGGTCCAAAGTTAAGACATTGAAGATTTCCTTAATAATGAACCACCTATCGAATGAACCTCACATGGTCTTTTGTAGGAAACGTGATATGAGAGATCTTCTGCCTTTAAACTAAAGTGAGTTATGAGACACTACATATTGAGGATTTTTATGTTAGAAAAAAATTATGTCTTCATATGAAACTCAACAATATTTTCTTTTAGAAAAATGGATCAAGTTGATTAATTTCATTACAACAAATTGACAAATCTAATAATGTTAGATAGGATGAGGAATTAGGTGAGAGTGAAAAATGTTTGAATGATGGATATTTTTAATTTATTTTAAAAAATAAGTTTCCTTTATCATCGATCCTAGTATATTAATGAAACCCTTCGAGACTCACAAGTGGTAATACTAATCATCGGGAGGGTAGGTGAGTCAAGCAAGCTAAGTATGGGTAGACAACTTATCGCTAAAATGAATACACGTGTTGCTCTAGTGCCCCTGCCTCTAACCTTATTTCTTTCACCTAATAATAATGAACCACTAGTCATATCAACCTCATGTGGTTTTTTTTGTATTAAGTATGATATGATAGAGATATACTACCTTCAAACTAGAGTGAGATAGGAGACACTATATATTATATTGATGATTTTCATCTTAAAAAATAAAATTCTCTCTTATCATCTAAAACTCAACGATCTTTTTAAATATTTTTTTTAAGAAAACAAGTTTCCTTCACCTTCGATCTGTGGTGCATTACCAAAATCCCAACAGGACTCACAAGTGGCATTACAATCACCTGCAGGGTGGGTGAGCCAAAGAAAAAGTACAGGGAGGCAATTTTTTAAAATTAATACGTGTCGTCTAGTGGACCCCACCTTTGCTCCGATCACTTTTCCCTTGGTAATGTTGCTAGCCATTCGCCTCTTGCAATTGGTCTAAAGTTAATGCGTTGAAAATTCCCCTAATAATGAAACACCTATCGAATGAATCCCATATGGTCTTTTGCAGGAAACATGATATAAGAGATCTTCTACCTTCAAACTAAAATGAGATAGGGGACACTACATACTGATGATTTTTATTTTGAAAAAAGAAAATCTCTTATCATATCAAATTCAACGATCCTTTTTTTTTTTCTTAGAAAAATGGAATCAATTTCATTATATAGAATTGATAATCAAATATAGTAATGTCATATATGTTGACAAATTAGGAGCAAGAGAGAACACAAGTTTCCTTCAACATTACTTAAGAACATAAGTTTCCTTCACCATCAATCTTGATACATTAACAAAACCCTATGGGACCCATAAGTAGCATTACCAATTATCGGGAGGGTGGGTGAGTCGAGAAAGCCAGTATGGGTTGACAATTTTTCTAAAATCAATACACATGTCACTCTAATGGCCCTTGCCTCCAACCTCATCTCTTTCCCCTTTCGATGGCAATCATCAGCCCCCATACATGGTCTTACGACTTTGTTGAGTCCTATGTTTTTGGTAAATAGTCATTCGGGCCTAATCACTGCGACCCCCTTTGTGAGGAGGCACCCCTTAGTTGTTTCCAAGTTAAGGCATTACAAATTTCCTTAACAATGAATCGCCTATTAGATGAACCTCATATGGTCTAGCATGATATATGAGAGATCTTCTCTCTTGAAACTAAAAATGAGATAGAAGATACTATATATTGATAATTTGGATCTTAGGAAAATGTTATCACTTGTCATTTGAAACTTAACAATATATTTGTTGGGCATATGGCCCAGATTCAGCCTATAATGGGTTTTAGTGAAGCCTACAGCCAAGAACTTCACTTATATTAACCTAAACCCTAGATTAAGTGACTAGGGTTGAGATTAAGAGGGCAGCAACGGCTGAAAACGGAGGTGAGAGAAAGAAGACTACAGATTGACAATAGAGGCTAGAAAACAAGAGATCCAAGAAAGGGAAGAAGACAAGGACAGAAAAAGACTATTCTCAATTATTCATGTCTCAGGTTAGATCAATTTACAGTGGATTCTTACTGTGATCATTTGAGAAGGTTTTGGATATTGTGCTTAGTACTATAGTCCTTGTATCCCTATGATTCTCTTGTGGCTGTTGCTTGGGCTTCGACAATAAGCCTTGAGATCTGTATATTCATTATTTTAATAGTGAATTTTCTACGGCTTGTTCTATAGTTTTTACCCTTTGAGTTGAAGGGGTTTTCCACATAAATCTTGGTATTCATTTGATTATGAATTCTATTTAATTCTGCTATGTATGATAGTATGTTAATATTTGCTCGTATACAAAGTTTATTCATATTTTATTTCCATCAACTGATATCAGAGCAGGGTTTTTGGTGGCATTTAATCTTTTATATTTAAACATGGAGGCCAATAATGTTTCTCGCATGATTAGTTTAAACAAAAATAATTGGATGATATGAAAACCAAGAATAAAAAATCTCTTATATTGCAAAGACTTGTATGGACCTTTGCAAGGGGATATTGCAAAGCCCACAACTATAACAGATGATGAGTGGAAGATGTTAGATCGAAAAACTATTAGCTTTATTTGTTAGTGGCTTGATGATAGTGTCTTTTACCATATTTCTACTGAAAGTTCTGCTTAGTCTCTTTGGAAAAAGTTAGAATGTCTTTATGAAATAAAAACGGCTGGCATCAAAGCTTTCTTGATTATAAAACTTGTGAACTTGAAATATAAAGAGGGTACTTCTATTCCTGAGCATTTAAATGAAATACAGAGTATGACTAATTAGTTATCCTCTATAAAAATATCTCTTAATGATGAGTTGCAAGCATTGTTACTTCTCAGTTCTTCGCCAGAAAGTTGGGAGACACTAGTGGTTTCCCTCAATAATTCTACACCAGATAGTATTGTCACCATGAGTCAAGTAACAAACAGTTTGTTGAATGAGGAGTTGAGGAGAAAGAATTCAGCAACTTCTCAGATTGATTCACAAGCACTTGTCTCAGAGAACAAATAAAGGTCAAAGTCAAAGGATAGAAGTGGTTCACGCATATGTAAAAGCAAGTCAAGATCAAGGAAAGATATTATTTACTATAATTGTGGTGAGAAAGGACATTATAAGAATCAGTGCAAGCAACCTAAGAAGAACAAGAAAAAGAGAAAAAGAAGTAGAGCATATAAAGTCAAAAGAGATTATCACAGCTACAATGCAAGGTAGTGATTATTTGATTTTGTCTACTTCTAATGATATTTTTTGTTGTGTATGCCAGGATCTCAAGTGGATAATTGACACAGGTGCTTCTTATCATGCTACACCATGGAGGGAGTTCTTTGCTACTTACTAGTCTGAAAATTTTGGTATTATCAAGATGGGCAACTATAACAACAAACATCATTGGCATAGGAGATATCCATATAAAAACTAACCTTAGCTACAAATTAGTACTTAATGATGTGATGTATATGATTGACTTAAGACTGAATTTAATTTTAGTTTGAAAGCTAGATGATGAAGACTTTGATGTCAGATTTTACATAAGGTAGTAAAAGCTCAGTAAGGGTTCTTTTATTATAGTTAATGGGAAGAAATGTTATACATTATACATATTGCAGGCTAAAGTTTGTGGTCAGTAGTTGAATGCTATAGAGAAAGACTTCAATATGAAGTTGTGGCATAGGCGACTAGGACACATGAGCGAGAAGAGGCTGTAAGAACTTTCTAAGAGAGAGATATTGCCAGACCTCAGAGGTACATGTTTGAACCCTTGTATTGATTATTTGGCTAGTAAATAACATACAGTTTCCTTTATTAGTCCTGTATTATTTAGAAAAATACATGTCTTGGACCGTGTCTATATAGATGTGTGTTGTCCTTTGAGGACAAAAACTCCTGGTGGATCTGTTTATATTCCTAGTATCAATAGTGTACTTTATTTTATTACTTTTATAGATGACTTTTTCAGGAAAGTTTGGGCCTATACTTTGAAGACTAAAGATCGGGTTATTAATATCTTCAAGAAGTTTCATGCTAGAGTTGAAAAAGAGATAGAAAGACAATTGAAATGCATAAGATCAAATAATAGTGGTGAGTACATAGGATTGTTTAATGATTATTATAGGTCATATAACATCCAGCATGAGTTTATGGTTCCTAGTACGTCTCAACATAATGAAATTGTAGAGAGGATGAACCGCACTGTCATAAAAAAGATCAAATATATGCTTTCACAGGCCAAGCTACACAAAAGATTTTGGGATGAGGCTTTAAGGACTACAGTTGATGTAATCAACTTATCACAATGTACAGCTCTAGATAGTGATGTTGCAGGGCATGTATGGTTAGGGAAAGATGTCTCCTATATGTATTTAAGAGTGTTTGGTTGTTGTGTATTTGCACATGTTCCAAACAATGAGAGGTCCAAGCTGGATAGTAAGACAAAAGAGTATATTTTTGTTGGTTACTCACATGATCAATTTGGTTACGGGCTTTGGGATCTAGAAAAGCAGAAGGTGTTTAGAAGTAGAATATTGTCTTCTTTAAGGATTAAACAATTGAGGATTTAAAGAAGGAGGCACCAGCTAAGACTTATGCAGAGGGATTTATAGACTGTGATCTAGTTATTCCTCCAGTATATCAGGGTGATGGGGGAGATGTGTAGGAAGATGGTGTAGAGCTAGATATTGATATACCTACAGGACATGTTAAGCAGGAAGAAGAAAGAGAGCCAGATATTGATCTAGTTATTGCTCTTGGTATTGTTGCTAACCTAGACTTGGAGATTGAGTAGTTAGATGTGAAAACATCTTTCCTTCATAGGGATTTGGAGGAGAAAATTTATATGGAGTAACTGGAAGGCTTCAAAGTCAAAGGTAAAAGAAATCTTGTCTGCCAATTAAGAAAGAACTTGTATGGGCTGAAACAAGCTCCAAGACATTAGTATAAAAAGTATGATTCATTTATGATTAAAAATAAATATAAAAGAATAGCTTCAGATCATTGTATATATAACAAATGATTTGGTGAGGATTTTATTATTCTCTTACTTTATGTTGATGACATGCTTATCCTTGGGAAAGATATATCTATGATTGATAGGTTAAAGAAAAAACTGAGTGAGTCTTTTGTAATGAAAGATATGGTGGGGCCAACAAAGTAAATAATGGGCATGCAGATTTCTCATGAGAGAAGAAACATGAAGATTTAATTGTCACAGGAGAAATACATTGAGAATGTTTTGGACAAGTTTAGTATGAACAATGCTAAGCTAGTTGGTTCTCCTCTTGCAGGTCACTTCAAGTTATGCTCATAGTAGAGTCCGTTAAGTGATAAGGAGAAGGAGAAAATGCAAAAAGTTCATGTATGAGGCTGGACATCACATATGTAGTGGGTGTTACTAGCAGATTTCTTGTATATCCAAGCAAAGAGTACTGGGCAGTAGTGAAGTGGATTTTTAAATATCTTAGAGGAAGTTCTAAAGTTTGTCTAAGCTTTGGAGGTGGACCACCTATGTTGACAGGTTATATAAATGCAGATATGATAAGAGATATTGACATAAGAAAGTCTTCATCAAGTTTTGTACTTACTTTTGCAGGGGGAGCTATATCATGGCAATTCATATTGCAAAGGTGTATTGCTCTCTCCACTACAGAGGCAGAATATATTGCTGCTACAGAGGTTTGCAAAGAAATGTGATGGATGAAAGGATTCTTACAATAATTGGGGCTGAAAAAGAAAAACTATGTGGTGTATTGTGACAGCTAGAGTATCATTTATTTGTGCAAAAAACTAACATTTTATTCTAAGTCAAAGCATATAGATGTTAGATATCACTAGATCATAAATGTGCTTGAAGAGAAGCAATTACAACTTCAGAAAATTCACACAGATGATAATGAGGCAGACATGTTGACAAAGGCTTTACCGAAAGAGAGATAGGAGATGTGCCGACAGTTGGTCGGCATGTCTTCATATCGAGGAGTCATGAGACAGTTTCCCTTATGGGCTGAAAGGGGAGGTTGTTGGGCGGATGACGATTAATAATCTTTAGTGCCCACAGGACTTCACTTTTATTAACCTAAACCCTAGATTAGGTGGCTAGGGTTGAGATTAAGAGGGCAGCGATGGTTGAAAACGTGGGTGAGAGAAAGAAGACTGTAAATTGACAATAGAGGCCAAAAAACAAGAGATCCAGGAAAGGAAAGAAGACAATAACAAGAAAAAACCTATTCTCAATCATTCATATCTCATTAAATCAATTTGCAGTAGATTCTTATTGTGATCACTTAGGAATATTTTGGATATTGTACTTAGTATTATAGTCCTTGTATCCTTGTGATTCTTTTGTAGATGTTGTTTGAGCTTGGACAATAAGCCTTGAGATCTGTATATTCATTATTTTGATAGTGGATTTTCTTTCGCTTATTCCGTGATTTTTAACTTTCGAGTTGAAGGGATTTTTCACGTAAATATTGATGTTCATTTGATTGTAATTTATGTTTGATTCTACTATGTGTGATAGTATGTTAGTATTACTATTATTTTATTCCTATCAATATTTTTAAGAAAATAAACCAAATCGATTAATTTCATTATATAAATTGATAATTAAATTTTAATAATATTAGATAAGATGAGAAATTAGGCAAACGAGAAATATTTAAATGATTGATATTTTTAAAGACTTATTTTAAGAAAATAAGTTTCCTTCATCGTTCCGGGTTCATTAAGAAGCCCTACAGGAGCCACAGGTGACATTACCAAACGATACGTCGTATTAAATTTAATTCCCTCACCACTATCGTGTATGTCTCATAATGATCGCTAATGCTCTGTTAGTTTAGAGATTATATATAAGCTCATTGTTACCCGTAAATCTTCATTAACAACCGACGTAGTCGCTTATTCCATCGCGAGACGATGTCGCCGTTGGTCAACGACCGGTAGTTCTGAAATAACCAAATAATTGTAAGAAATTGAGATTGAGAGACGGTGAGTAAGCTTCACCCTCTGTTCCGGGAATGGAGAGAGGGGAGAAGTGTGAGGTACTGAAGGCGCTTGAGGCTCTCAAGAAGGCATCCAAGGAGATCGAGGCCAACCCCGTTGGGGCCGCCGAGAACGGCGACAGCGGATGTGATTCCCCTTCCATGAAGGCCCTCCTCCAACTCCAGAGCGGCTTCCGAGACCTTCTATCCGGCGATCCCCAACTCGCCACCCTCTCTGACCTCCTCTACCGCCTCAGATGGCTCGTGTCTTCGTTCCGCTCCTCCTCGTGCCGCGACGGTGGCGGCGAGTGTGGGCGTGGTGGTGGTAAAGGTGGGATTTTTGGATCCATCAGATGGCGGAGATCTAGCCACAGCCACAAGATCTCGCGCGTGGCCGGATCGATTGGCGCCGAGATCCAGTCGTGGATCGACCGGGAAAGCGCCGACCGCCTCGTCTCTGCTGTCCGTTCATTCTCCCCCTCTGTTCCCCGTGAGGCGGAAGTCGAGGAGGGGGAGGCGCTGGTGCGCGCCCTGGAGTCGCGCGTCTCTCAGGGCTTCGACCGCGGCTTGCAGGACGTGCTCCTCCGCTCCGGGGCCTTCGCCGCCGTGGAATCCGCCCTCGCCGACGCGGCGGCACCGAAGCGAGTCCGTGAGTGCGCGGTCGCGGCGGTGCTTGCCCTCGTCCGCTTCAACAAGGCTGTCTTCGTGGGCCCAGTCCTCATGGGCCCCACATTGGGCGCCCTCGTCTCCATGTCCTCCGCTTCCGCGTCGGCTGCCGCTCTCCACGCGCTTAACGGGCTGATCAGGGCCATACGAAGCCCGCTGGTGGACGAGCTCCACGCCCGGGGGCATATCCCGCGGCTCGTCGGCCTCCTCGGCATCACCGTTGCCGTCGAGGTGCGGGTGCTGGCGCTGGACTGGGCTCTGGAGATCGGCTACTTCGGCCGGAAGGAGGCCATCGACGCGATGCTCACGGAGGGGCTGATCAAGCGGCTGACGGTGCTACAGAGATCGGACCTGGGCGATGCCCTCATCGAGATAAACGACGGCGGTGGAGGAGGGGTACCAGTGGGCTGGCTGCGGCGAGGGAGTGGCGGGGGGGACTTGCAGCGGCAATTCCTGGATGCGCGGCCTTTCGCGAGCTGCGTGGCGCTGTGGGCGGTGCAGGTGGAGGTTGGGGAGGGACTGCGTCAGCGGGAGAAGCGGGAGATAAAGAGGGAGGTGGTGGCAAGGGTGAAGGCTGCCGCCGCCACGGAAGCGGAGGCGGCCACCGTGCTGGCCGAGGTGCTGTGGGGGTCCACCATCTGGTGATCCGGGAACCAAAACAAGAAGGAACGTCACGTGACACGTGGCTTTTGGTATTTGTTTCGTGTCGCTTCACTTGTCTCGTCTCGCGCATGTCTTCTTCTGGCTTTATACCGGAAGAAGGGACAAAAGTAGTCGACGGGGCAGGGAGAATGGTTAGGTGAGGTGGATGAGGAAGTTGCTTCAGAGTGGTTGGTTGCAGTGCATGAAGAAGTGCTCCAGGGTTAAGAGGTGTGGTTAGGTTGAGTGCAAAAAGAAGTGCTCCAGGGCTAGAGTTGGTTGGGGTTGATAGATGGAAAGCTTTGGGGGCGTGTAATGGCACTGACAAGCGATGCACTATTTTGACGGTCAATTATTGTACAAATATGCTTCATTTAGTATTTAGATGGTTTTATAAGCAAAATAAATTTCATTGCTTGTTACAAATTTAGCATTTATAACATATAAGTAAATTTTTTTACATACGTGACGGGGAAGTCATTGGATCTGTGTCATCGGGTACAAATTCGACGACCATAACGAAGAGGAGCTATCTTCTTGGAGTTTTTGAAAATGGTGAATAAATTAATCACTCTTGATTTAATTAAAGATATATTTTATACGTTGGAACATTATCACTTATTGCAGTCAAAAGTTTTGATTACTTCTCTTCTATCCATAATTAGTGCAGTAACATTGTGATGTTTTATTGAAATATTTCTATAGAAGGTTTATATTAACTTGCTGGTTTTGATTTAGCACCCTAGAACTTTCTGTTTTAAGGGAAACAAAAAAGAAGATAGTAAGAAAAAAAAATAGTAGAAACTAATAGAGTCGACAGATATTTTTAAAAAAATTTAAAAAAACTGTGAGTATATATATATATACTCACAGTTGGATTTAAACCCGATATATATCAATAATACATTAACCAAACATATATCGGAATCGAAATTATTGAAACAATATACTTTCAATCATATGTCTCGACGAAGATCGTTATGGGCATTGAGAACTGAGACAGATCAAACAAAGAAATCATGAAAGACATACAATACATATTTGAAACTTCTAATTCTTTATCTTGTTTAAATGAATCCGACCCATTAACATTTGTCAGACCTAATTTTAGTTAGTTTCTTTTTTTCCCAAAGCCAAGTTAGAACAAATCACTAAAAGATTAGAATTGGCACGAATCTTAAGCATCTAATAAGAGGAAACTATGAGTGCTTCGAATCGGAAATGATTGATGCAAAGCAACTATTTGTATTGATCAAAAGATAAAATATAACTATTTTAAAATAATAAAAAATATCATATTTCAATAAATCTCATTCTCATCTAATCTAAATTTAAATCGAAATCTTTATCTTTTATTTTATCTAATAGTAACTATTTGAATTATTCTTAACACATCCTCTTAATTCAAATAGTTATAATTTAAAATTATTTCTAAATAAATAAAAAATTTGTTTTGCTAAAGCTTTGTGAAGATATTGGCTTCTCCTTATCCACATATCTTTGATAACCTTACTTGAATTCTTTTCTCTCTTTTAGTTTTTTTCATATCTCAAAAGCTTCTACTCCCACTGTAGATATAACTTCCTTCTTATCCTTAAGAGTTTAGGGGTTCATCCTTTTTCTACACATACATCTTATGAACTATAGTTTTTCAATTATCATGACCTACATTATATGAGATAGTTTACATAAATCAACAAAAATTGATAGCAATAGTAGCAATAAAAAATTAAAAAAATAATAAAAAATACTTTATTTTTTGTCATCCTCATAGTAGCTATCTATTTTTAAATTTTTTTATCATAAATCAAGTACTTATATCATAAAAATAAGCATAATATCATTTTCTTATCAATTGTCTTATACTAATGATATTTTATTTTAAATCAGGAATAAATATCACATCATCAATAAATTTTGTATTCACATCGTTTCTTTTCCTTGCACTTGAAATTTAGTATCATTTCTCATTTGTACTATAGATTTGGTTGAATTATCAAGTCTTTTGAATAAATTTTTATCCATTGTCATGTGATTACTATATCCACTATCCAAATATAAATAGATCTAAAATATTCTTTATTAGATTCTATATATAAAATATTTTTTCATCACTTTTTTCATCATTATGTTTTATGGTAGTTTGTTTGATTTTTGTTCCAACTATTAAGATTAATTCAAGTAGTTAGGATTATATAAAATAAAAGATAAAAATTTAAATTAGATGAGGATGAGATTTATTTGGATATAATATATTTTTTAGTATTTTAAAATATTTATACTTTATCTTTTGCTAATATAAATACGTGCTCTTAGATCAATCCAAAGCATTATAGATTGAAAGTACTCATAGTTTCCTCTATTATTCTAAGTTCTACAGAAAAGTCGACAGTGGTATCAAAGCTTAATCTAAAGAAGATCAATAGGAGTACATCAATTAAAAAAATAGAAAGACTAATAGATCCAGAAAAATCCAAAAAAGGCAAAAAGAAGATGACATGCATTTGGAGTAATCTTCAATCTTCAAAGGTAATAGTTATCAATTTTAGGCTGTTAAGATAAAAACTCTATTTATTTCATATGGATTATAGAATTTGGTAGAAGATGATTTTGTTTAGTATGATCTACAGGATTATAATATTACTAAAGATTAAAGAAATCAGATGAATACAAATATACAAAAATATGCAAGAGCCTTTTACATGCTATAATAAGCAATAGATGAGTCCTTATTTCCTAAAATTATATTGATATTAACATCAACAAAAGCCTAGAAGATATTAAAAAATATATGTAGAGCACAAACAAGGTAAAATTTTCAAAGCTTTAAATTCTTCGATGTAAATTTGAAATTCTTATGATAAAAGATTCTGAATTTATCATTGATTTCTTCTTAAAAGTTTTTTTTATAGTTAGTCAAATGAGATCTTATGGTAAAAACCTAAAAGATTAAACTATAGTAGAAAAAGTTTTAAGAACTTTATGTCTAAAAATTGATATAATTTCTATTACTATAGAAGAAGCTAAAAATACAAGTATTTTTGTCTATTGATGAATTAATGAGCTCTCTTAGTTTATAAACAAAAAGTAAACTAATCTTCATATGAAACTTTGGAATATGTTTTTTAAATGAAGATAGATCAAATGAAGGATAAAAAAAAAAATTTAGAAATCAAATCTTAAGGGAGAGATCAAAATGACAAAGGATAAGATCAATCAAATGAAGGTAACAAAGAAACTCAATAGTATTTTTATTATAAAAAAATAAACATATTAAAATTACTAGTTCAAAAGTAAAAATCTAAATGTTTCTCTCTACTTTTACTGTAAAAAATATTGCTATCTTGAAAAAGATTGTTGGAACAAAAACCAAATAAATTATCATAAGAAAATTAATAATAAAAAAGGATAAAAAAATTTGTTTTATAGCATCTGATGAAAAATATTTCAGATCTATAATATGGGTTAAAAGTTTGCTCTAAAGACTTGATGATTTAGTCAAATTTATGTGCAGATGGGAAATAATAATAAGGTTCTTATCAATATCAAATCTTATAAAAAATTTATTGATAATATGATATTTATTTCTGATTTAAAATAAAATCTCATTAGTATAGGATAACTAATAAGAAAATGATATTATACTTTTTTTTGATGAAAAAATACTTGATTTATGATACAAAAATTGATAATTGATAATAACGGTGAGGATGACAAAAAAAAGTATTTCCCTTATTTTTTTCAGATCTTTCCTTACATGCTACTTCTACTAATGAATCAATATTATTACATAAAAATTATCATCATCTAAATTTTTATGGATATATACAAAGTATCTCACGTGATATAGGTTATTGTAATTGGAAAATTATAATTGATGAGGGTAGAAATTTATGAGGATATGAAGAAAAATAAGAGAAAGAAAAGAAAGAAAATGCCTCCGTATCTAATGGGAATTGATCTAGCAAACACAAAGCCTCCACCATATCCTTAGAGATAGCTGCTAAAGAGATAAAAGGTTAAGTTGTAGACCTAAAAGAAAGGATAAAAGAATTCAGATCAAGGGTTCTCAAAGATCTATGGATAGAGAGAAGTATAAAATAGTTTAGCACTTTTCTTTGATCGCTCTCTCCTCCTCTTTAATAGAAACCCATAGGGTTCTATCATAGATGGAGATGAAAAAAGGAGGTATAAACGATCACTTTGAGAGGGTCGACCTCCTTGATCTCTATAGGGGATCAGCCCTCTTAGGGTTTTGGCCAATAGGCTAAAACATATTTTCTTCCTTGATTGTATAAAAAAAAATAATTACAGCCATATTTATAGAGACTCTTAACTAACTCATAATTAAACTTGGACTCCTAAAAATAGACTCTTACTTAGACTCTTAATCAAATAGATTTCACCTCCTACTATGACTCCTAATCAAATAGATTCTAACTCATACTAGGACTCTTAATCACATAGACTTCAACTCCTACTATGACTCCTAATTGATTTGATTGGATCGACCAATACGACTCAATAAAGAACATAACTCAATAAATGAGGACCCAACTCTGTTAGGATCCTATTAGACCTGTCCTCTTCAAATTAAGGATGAATAACATCAAATTTCGGGAGCACTTCAATATTTGATGCGCATCACAACTCTTTAATCAATTAAGTAGGATCTCCACTTATTTAAGCAATAGGTCGATCTTTTGGTGTAGTAATCATTGTAATCTTCTAAAAAATCTTCTCCATCTGATGGCTAGTGGCAATTCCATGTCTTCTTTTGAGGATCACCACTTCAAAATCTTCTAAGAGGTATAAAAAAGAAACCAATAAGTAGTTCTTTATCTTGTATGATTAACTTTATCTTTGAACACTTGTTATCACAAGTTAGGATTCGATCATCAATAACCTTGACTTGGAATTTGTCATAATTTTCAACGTGATAGGCCAATCGATCAATAAGCTTTCTGTCTATAAAATTATTAGTGCTACCAATATCGATTAAAATAGTAACAGACTAATGTTTCAAAATTTCTTCAATTTTCATAGGTTGCGGGTTAGAGTAATGAGCTAATACGTGCATTATATGTATGATAGGCCCAATATCTTCATCAAAATCTATACCTTCATGATCGGATCTCACATCGTCAGTCTCTAATTCCTCCTTAATTGGCTCAATCATCATAAGTTTGTCATAGCCTTTATGATCAGACTCCACATTATAAGTTTCTTATTCATCCTTAATTAGCTTAATTGTCAGAAGTTGCCCTTATGTACATTGGTTTTGATCATAATACAAGCACAAATCCTTTGTTGATCTTTCCTTGGGTTCTTCTCAGGTCGGCTTTTAGTTTTGGCTGCGAATAGATGGGGTGGCCGGCTTGCCGATTACCTGTATGTTGAAGCTTTTATTTCAGTGAGTATCCATATTAATTTTTTCTTCATGCACATGGGCGAATGATATGTCAGCTATCATGGTGCAGGGGTGGTGAGCTTTAACTTCACACTAAATCTCGGGATTAAGTCCCTCGATAAATGTTCTCACCGATTGTTTCTCGGACCAATCTTGGGTTTAGTTTGACAAGCGCTCAAATCTGCTCTAATACTCCTGTACTGTGAAAGTCTGGTGAATTTTGAATTGTCCATTAATGTTCTTATACTACAATGGTCCGAAGTGAATCAAGAGCTCTCTCTTGAACTGTCTCCACGAAGGGACTCCGTGATAGGTCTCGTACAAATCATACCATCGGATCGCATCACTATTAAGTTGATTTGAAGCTACTTCCACCTTCAATTCTTTTGGAGTTCTATGGAAGTGAAATAACATTTTAGCTCGTGAGATCCAACTGGTCGGATCTCCATCTTCCCATTTGGGGAGTTCCATCCTAATGCGTGGGTATCTTATGTCTTACCCTTGATAATATTTTTTAAATAAGCTCCCTTTGAGGTTGGAACTTTAACCATATTGAGATTTATTGGGGCTATCCAATATACTTCTTCTGAATTCACTGAAGTGTTCTTGTAATATTTCTTCCTTTTGAGCTTTGAAGGCTTCAAATCTTGGTTTCATTGAACCATCAATAACCATCACATAAAATTGTAAATCAGTAATGTTCAATTAATATTTCTAATATTGGGTTAAGGATATCATCTACTCAATGTTTACTGTTGTGATGCTAGTGGTCAGAAGGGCGATGGTGTGGTGATGCTACAAGGATGAGGTCATCGAGGCTGCGGCGGTTATTGCCGAGGCTAGAGGGCAAGGATGTGTGGGGTGTGGGAAGAATTCATTGTTGTAATCCGCTAGAAGGCAACGTTGATCACTACAGCAGATCAGCCAGGTGGGGTGGGGTGGGGGTTGTGGGTTGTGCGTTGGCGGCTTCTCAGTGCCGAGTTTGGAAGGCAACGATAGCTGCTGGTGCATGGGGAGGAGAAATCGCTGCTGCGGATCACTGGAAGGTAGCCATGGTGGCTCTCAAGCGTTGGCGGTCGTGGTCACTGTAGTGGCAACAGAGGAAGGAAACTGAGCGGATAAGTCACAAGGAAAACAAAGGCAGCGACAAAGGCAGGGAAGAAGAAGGGCATCAACATCATCTCTGGCAAAGAAATCGTTGTTACGATTTGCTAAAAGGTAGCAATTGGTGCTAGGATTATGGTATAGAGAAAGAAGGGGGACTAAGGGAGCATCGAGGGCTGAGGGAGATGGGAAAGGAGGGATAAATAATCACTTCGAGGGGTTCGACCTCCTTGATCTCTATAGGAGATCAGCCCTCCTTAATCTCTATAGAGGATCGACTCTCCTAAGATTTTGGTCAATAGGCTAAAACATATTTTCTTCCTTGATTGTCTAAAAAAAAATAGCTAGACCCCTATTTATAGAGACTCTTAATCAACTCCTAATTGAACTTGGACTCCTAAAATAGACTATTACTTAGACTTTTAATTAAATAGACTTTAATTCCTATTAAGACTTATAATCAAATAGATTCTAACTCTTACTATAGCTCTTAATTGATTTGATTGACCCTGATCCTATCACTCTTTCTCTTTCTTAATCAGTAAAATTGTAACACCTGTGGGAGGGGCCACGGTGGCAGGACCGGTGGAAGAGACGTGCAAGAAAGAATCCATGATTGATATATTCAATATTGGAGACGTGATCAGCCCTAACTCGTTTCCTTTGCTCCTAAAGCGGTGGTAATAGCGTCGTCGATTATAACTAGTAGTGATAAAATTTATCTGAACAATAATAATGAAAAGTAAGTTGATGATTTGGAGTCGTTGGGTTTGGGAAATGTTCTATTTTAGAATAGTTTAAAGTAGATAATATTGGTTACAAGTGCTTTGTAAGCCAATCACGTGAGTGATGACACGTGTGACACGCTGTGTGATCTTTTTGCTTATGATTAATATTGGCATATTAGACATAGTACCATCAAGCCATATACAGAATCCATCTAAGTCACTATAATCAGATTCTCCCGAAGAATTCTTCTCTCAATATGAATGACCCTGGCCAGAGATTTGTTTGAGCGAGAGCACACAAGGTATTTCTCTCATGATACTAAGAATACATGATCCTTTATTGACACTCAGTTGCCTTCATAAGGTTGGCTACAAATCCTAATAACCGATTATACCAGATTTGAAACTTTCCAGATCTATAAGTCCAGTGTCAAAGAAAGAAATACTCAAACAAAGGATACTTGGTGTCTCAAGTCTAAAGACTAGACATATAACTGAGCTATAGAATCGTTGTCTGGCATTTAGCTATCATCAATCATCCAATATTTCATAAGCAAATCAATCAGTGAACTCATTATCCAATGAGCACCTGTACTACACCCTCAGTGTCCCCCTATACGTGGCTATGAGACCGACCACCTCCATCATTTGGATGAGTATACAGTATACCCATCTATTCGATTATCTTGATGTCTCTCTCGAGTAACCTATGACCAAGATTATTTAGAGTTTATGTTTAAAGGTGAATCAATCTTATTATCATGATCTCATCATGATCGGATTCTGATTGTATAGATCCAAGATATCATGATATATATATATATATATATATATATATATATACATATATATATATATATATATACATATATATATATATATATATATATATATACATATATATATATATATATAATATGAGAAAATAACGATAATAATCAAAATGTAAAAAAGACTATGTAGTGTATCACATATGCTATCACTCACGTGAATGGCTTGCAGGATACCTGTAACCAGCAATCTCCCACTTGACCTAAAGCCAATCACCTATTTATCTAATCCCTATAAGACTTTTGTGACACTCATAAATAGTTTATTCCAGTAGCTTTGTCAATGGATCTGCAATGCTATCTTCGGATAGAAATCTTTCTATTACTACATCTTTATGGGCTACATTCTCTCTGATCTGGTGAAACCTCTTCAAAACGTGCTTGGACTTCTGATGCGACCCGAGTTCTTTTGATTGAGCAATCGCCTCATTGTAGTATGTGGAAATCAACTCCTTGCTGCTTGGTACGACTCCCAAATCGGTGACGAACTTCTACATCCACACCCCTTTGTTTCCTACTTTTGTTGTAGCAATATACTCCGCCTTTGTGGTTGAGTCAGTAGTAGTATCTGACTTGAAACTTTTTCAGCTTATTGCTCCTCCATTCAGGGTGAAGACATACCCTGAGTTTGACTTACTATCACTGATATCAGATAAGAAACTCGAGTCCGTATAGTCCTCATCCTGGAGGCTATCTCCTCCGTATACCAGTAAAAGATCCTTAGTCATTCTTAAGTACTTAAGGATACACTTTACTGCCTTCGAGTGTTCCAAACCTAGATCTGCCTAATACCTACTTGTGACACTCGGAGCATGTGCTATATCAGGCCTGGTGTATAGCAGAGCATATATGATAGACCCTATCGCTTAGGCATATTATATCCTATTCATGTCTACCCTTTCCTCAGGAATCTTTAGGGACATACTCCTAGAAAGTGATATTTAATATCTCATCGGTATGAGACATCTCTTAGAATTTTTCATATCTTTTGACAATGAAGTCTATATAATTGGATTGGGATAAGCCAAGCATCCTCTTGAATCTATCTCTATATATCTAAATTCTTAAAATGTAGGATGCTTCCACTAAGTTCTTTATGGAGAAGTTTCTGGATAGCCAAGCCTTAACTATGAAGAGCATTCCGATATTATTCTCAATGATTAAGATGTCATCTACATACAGTACCAAGAAGGTAATTACGCTCCTACTTACCTTCCTGTGCACCCAAGGCTCATCTTCAGTCTTAAGAAAGTCATAAGATCTAATCGTCTCATCAAATCTTATGTACTAACTTTGAAAAGCTTGCTCAATCCATAAATGGACCTGAGCAACTTGCACACCTTATCTGAATTCTTCTTAGATACGAATATCTCTGGTTGTATCATATACACCTCCTCCTCAAAGTTACCATTGAGAAACGTGATTCTCGCATCCATTTGCTAGATCTCATAATCGCAGTATGCTATAATAGCAAAAAGAATTCTGATGGATTTTAGTATGACGGGTGAGAAGGTTTCGTCATACTCAACTCCTTGCCTTTGACGATACCCTTTAACTACCAACCTTGCTTTACATGTCTTCATCTTTCCATCTACCCTAGTCTTTTTCTTGGAGATCCACTTATAGCCGATGGGTATGATTCCCTCAAGTGCATCCACAATGTTTTAAACCTTGTTGGAGTACATGAAATCCATATCAGAATTCATGGCTTCTTACCACTTTTCAGAGTCTATACTCATAATAGCTTTCTCGTATGTCTGAGGATCTATAACATGAACGTCTTCTCCATTGATATATCACACATATCTTTTATAAAGGTGAGATATTCTATCAAACCTGTGCAAAGTTGGAACTTGTGTGCTCGAAATCTGAATAAACTCGGTCTCTAGAATAGTGCTTGAGCTGGTTCTCCAACCTCACTCAACTCTATCACACTCCCATTGTTTCCACCAAGAATGTGTTACTTCTTAAGGAGCATAGCCCTCTTGGCAATAACTTAGGATGATAGAAATAATACCCCCAAGTTTCCTTAGGTATCTCATGAACTTGCACCGTTACATCCTTGATTCTAACTTATCGGGGTTGTGTCTTCTAACGTGGGAAGGGCAACCCTAAATCTTATTAACCTTAAGATCAGGTTTCTTCCCTTTCTATATCTAATATGTGTAGACACTATCGACCTAGATGAAATTTTATTCAGAAGGTAAGCTATAGTCTCTATGGCATATCCTCAAAATAAGATGGGTAGGTTGACAAAACTCATCATGGACCGCACCATGTCTAATAATATGTGATTTTTCCTTTCTGGTACACCGTTGAGCCGAGATATATAAGGAGGTGTCTATTAGGACAGAATCCTATGGTCCTTGAGGAAATGAGTGAATCTGTACTTAAGTACTCTCATCCTCGATTCGATCGAAAAGTCTTAATACTCTTTCTAATCTGATTGTCCACTTTATTTATTTACTCCCTGAATTTCTCGAAGGCCTCAAGCTTGTACTTTATTAAGTATATGTGTCCATATATCTAAAGAAATCGTCAGTGGAAGTAATGAAGTAGGAGTAACCACTTATGACTTGAGATAACATAAGACCACAAACATCGTTATGTATAAGTTCTAACAACTCAACGGCTCTCTCTCCAATTCTACTAAAAAGAGAGTTTGTCAACTTTTCATTAAGGCAAGGTTCATAAATTGGATATGACTCATGGTCGAATGGATCTAAGTATCCATCTTTCTATAATATTTAAATCATTTCTTCATGTATATGACCTAGCCTATAATGTCATAGGTATGTACTATTCATCTCATCTCGTTTCCTCTTGGACATACTTACATTCATGATGTGTGGAGAAATGTCTAACACATATAAGTTATTAATCAACGTTCCTCTAGTGATGATCTCATCATCTAAATTTAATAAATAACTATTATTTTAAAAAACTAGTTTATATCCACTAACTATAAAACATAAAATAGAAATAATATTTTTGATAAAAGAGGAAACATAATAGCATGCATCTAATGAAGTAGTAGCTCCACCAAGCATATGTAGGGTGACCACACCAATAGTAACTACAACAACTCTTGCTCAATTCCCATCTTAAGGTTCATCTCACCTCTCGATAGTCTTCTAGGTCTTGTCAGAACCTACAATGAATTACATATATAATAAATACTCTCGATATCTAATACTCATATATTATCATTAAAATTTGACAAATGGAGACTAATCATGAATATACTTGAAGCTTCTCAAAGCTTTTGTTTTGCCTTCACTGTAAGGTACTCTTTGTAGTTCCTCTTTCAGTGCCTATCTTTGCCGTAGTGAAAGCAATGACCTACCCTTCTTAAAGGACTTATCAGCCTTCTTTTTTTTCTTGGTCTCACTAATATACAAAACTGGCTTCTCTTTATTGATGGTGCACTTACTTTCCCTCAATATATATATATATATATATATATATATATATGTGTGTGTGTATGTATATGTATATGTATATATATATGCATATATATACATATACATATATATATATACATATATATATATACATATATATATTTATATTTATATATAATCCTTGGCCAAGTCTAGAGCAGCAATCCTTGCTCTTAGCTAAGGTTGAAATCAACCTTCGGTCAATCTGCAGGATAGCAACAGTTGCTACCCTCTTTCCCCTTTTTTATGTCAATAATTTTGATGTTAAAGGGCCTCTTTATAGTATATCTCAACAGTGAGAAAAGGTATTGTCTATATCTAAAAACTATGATAAGATCACAGCAAGCTACGCGTTTCAATATCATCACATGTAGTTTAAAAATCAATCATTACATAAGCAACCTAGCTCTTATATTATTGTTGGGAAACCATGAGAGCATTATAGGCGTAGTGGATAAATAAAACAAAACTGGTTCCCCACATTTCTCATGTCATCATGCAACGATTGATGCACAAAAAATTATAAAATTAAAAACTATGAGTCGTATGAGATTTATTACCTAATGAGATCGTATATCCTTGAAATATTCAGATCCTATGAAAGATGATTAAGGAGGTCAGATGCCCTTATCTCTAACGGTATCTACATAATGGATCAATGTAGTGATGCTCTCTAATCGCAGCCAAAACCCGTAACTCTTGTGCATCTTCTTACAACGAATGTGGAAGAAGATCTCCTATCTTCTTTGCTATCCTCTCACAGTAGGGAGAGGGTGGTCGGCTAAGAAGAGATGAAAGGGAGGAGAATAGGAGGAGGTAATCAAAGATATAGGCAATCACCCTGTTGGCCACCCCTGCCTCCTATTTATAGAGAGCAACCAAAAAACTCTAATAGATCATGCCTTAGTGGGTATTGTATCTCTATCCAATTACTCTTATTTCTTGAATTATTGGTTCTCTATCTAATAATCTTAATTGCCTCAAATTGGAACTCATGCAATGAGTTCATTAATGCTGGGTCTTATTCAATGAGAATAAGGGCTTATTAATAACTCATATTCAATCCTCTACTCACTGTAATCATCTACCAAATGTGTATGACCCTATAGGCCCAATACCGAGTAGTCGTGAGTTTTACCTGTTAGAACTCCTTCTAACTCATTGAATTGTTATCTTATTACAACTCACTTAACTCATCGACTATGGACGTACTAGGCCACTACACTATAGTCTCTAGAAGGTAGAGGTCATCTAATCCATTGGATATATCTATCCTTAATTACTATGTATCTATAGTCCCTCATCAATCTAGTATATGAGAGATTATATATTGGGCATGGCATTATTAGGCTACATATGAGATTCATCCGAGTCTCGCTCTAATCGGATTCTATCAGTGAACTCCTTCTCTCTCAATCTGAATGACCCTAACCAAGGATTTACCTAAGTGAGAATAAATAAGATATTCCTCTCATGATACTAAGAGTGGATGATCCTCTATTGATAGTGAATTGCCTTCGTAAGATTGGCTACTAATTCTGATAACCAGTTATACCATATTTAGAACTTTCCTGACTTATAAGTTTGATGTAGATTTAGAATTTTCTTGACTTATAAGTTTGATGTTAAAGAGAAGAGTACTCATATAAGACATCCTTGGTGTCTTATGTCTAAGGACCAGACATAAAATTGGGACTATGGAATTATTATTTGACGTTTGGTATCATCAACCATCTATTATTCCATAAGCGGATCAATCAATGAACTCATTTTCTAATGAGCACCTGTATTGTACTCTTAATGTCCCCACACAAGTGGCTATGAGACCAACTGCCTCCATCATATGGATGGATATATAATACACTAATCTGTCTAGTTATCTTGATGTCTCTCTCGAGTAACCTATGATCGAAATTATATAGGATTTGTGTTTGAAGGTGAATCAGTCTTATTATCATGATCTCATCACAATCTGATTCTCTTTGCATAGATCTAAGGACAACACAATATATATGTAACAGATAATATATATATATATATATATATATATATATATATATATATATATATATATATATATATATATATATGTATATATATATAATATGAGAAATATTGATAATAATCATAATGTAAAAAATATTGTGCAACGTGTCACACGTGTCATCATTCACGTGATTAGCTTGCAGGGCATCTGTAACTAACATGTTTCTCACATTTGCATGCCAAGTATTTTTATGTGTGCTTGTCCCATCTGATACCACTATTATGAACTTAGTTGATTTTATCTGGTTTGCACGACACCCTTACATGTCTATTCGTAAAGGGTGAGTTCCCCGAAACCTCCTATGGTTCCTTAGGACCTACAAAAGAGAAGACGAGTTAAAGAAAGTGTTTCACTCGGGATCGACAATTAATCATTTCAGTAAACACTTTATAGTAGATGCAAATGACAAATATAGACTTTGTAACTCTAAATGGTTGCACAAAAAAGGATCCAAGATGATCTACTATAGACCGAAATCCACTTTAGTGCCCATATAACACAACCTTTGTTTACAAGCCTAAAATAGCCATAGAAGCTAACTAAACTAGGGTTGTGAAGCCTACTACAACCCCTCTATATGCTATGTAAAGCATGAACAACACTGAAAGACATAGATATACATAAGTATTATATCGAACACTGTGTTTATAATTCTGTCTGTGACAGAACGCCCATGATATAGTGGTACTTGTATCAAGGCGAATGCATCTATGTGGGGGAAGGGTTATAGGCAATTCCTCACCTAGATGTTCATAGATAGGGTCGACCCTAGAACTCTTCTATGACATGAGCCATCCTTTTAGTGCCAAAATGTTAGAGATAAATATTGTTGATGTTTGCATCAACACGATGTGATCCTGATCTGTATTCAAGGAGTTGTCCGGGGTAGATTAGGGTTTCTCTAATCTTGTCCCTTCATAAAGATCGATGTCAAGAGAGGTTTTCCAAATTGATCCATTTGACATTTAAGTTAGTATTTGGATGCACATAGTTCCCTCTCCCTCAATCTACAGTTAAGGACGTATTTTTATACTAACCTCAAAGGAGGTGACATCTTATAAAGATATTGTAGATGAGGCAGTTTGTAATTGACCCAAATTATCTTTTATTTTTTCTAAAAATATTCCTATGAATATTTCTCACGAGAGCTAGTTTGTAATCGATCTGAACCAACTTTTGATCTTCAAGGAATATACCTATCAATATTTCTCAAGGGAGTTGGTTCATAACTAACTTAAATTGCCTTATGATCTTTCAAAAATATTCTTATGAATATTCCTCAATGGAGATGGTTTGTAATCGATCTGAATCGTCTTCTAATCTTTTAGGAATATTCTTACGAATATTTCTCTAGGAGTCGGTTTGTAATTAACTCGAATCATTTTCTAATCTTCTATGAATATTTTTACAAATATTTTTCAAGGGAGCTGGTTTGTAATCGACCCAATCCGTCTTATCATATTTTAAAAATATTTCATAAATATTTTGCAAAGGACCTTTTTTTAGGGAAAGAATTCGGAGATCCTCGTCATGAGTTAGCCAGCACTAGGGGCCACATGCATGCCCTCACTCTCATCGTCGTCTTCGCCTTTTCCTTCATCCTTGAGTGACTCTACTACTATCACCTCGCCCAAATGACCACATTGTCGAGGGGCTCACCTAGATGACACTACACGCACTGTGCATCGGTCTCACCTACCTCATGATGCTTGCAATCATGTTGTTCAAAGGTGGCATGTTGATCGTCGCCATTGCTAGGCATACCCTCAAGTTCCTACTCTTTGGTAGTGCAACGTGTCGAAAGATGTCGCTATAATCGACTGGCAGCGACAAGGAAGCTCTTTCGCCTATGGTTTGATGATGTTTTTGTGTGTGGTGTGAGTTTGAAGTCTTATGAAGTCTTGCATCCTAAGAATCTTTACTTGTATAAGCTATGATAGAAGCTTTTTTGGCATTTGAATTCATCTATCAAAAATCTCTTTCTAATTATCATACATTTGTGATGAAGAAGAACGGTTGGTGGCTTGTGACCAATAAGACTACAACAACATTCTTGCATGATTCTGAAATAACACAGGCTATTATAGTTTATTGAAATCTGCAAATATTGTGATTGCTTTAGGATTAAATATTTTGCCACCGTTTGCCTACAATCATAAAAAAAAAGTGCTAATCTCACTTTGCTTCATAGTAGATTCCTAATACAGGGATCATGTTCTTGTCCTGTAGTCCAATCGAGAGAAGTAGCCAATGTCACTTTTGAGATGATTCTATTACCCACTTTTTAGCTCCAAGCCTGACATGGCAATAGTGGTGAAGCCACTCGAGGAGAAATAAGAAGGTGAATATGATGACGAGAGCAAGGGCATACATGCCACCCCTAGTACTAGGCCACCCATGAAGAGAATCTTTGAATTATTGCCTTAGAAGAAGGTTATATGGGTGTAGTGCGGTGGATGAATGATTATTGACATGTGTAGTAGGTGAGCGACGGACGAGAAGGAAGGTACGATAGGTGATAGATAAGCAATTTGGAAAGAGGAGGAGAAGGGAAAACTGATCAGAGGCAAAAAATCATATAAAATTAATAATTAAAAAGATAATAAACTATATTTTTATCCTTTCTATTTACATTTTTTTAACATGTTAACACGTGTAACTTTTTCATTGACAAAGTTAACAATGTAAGGAGAATTGAAGTTAAATGTTTCACCTTCGTAAATGTAGGGACACCAATGTTATTTTTTAAAGTATAGAAACTAAGATGCTAATCATGATTAACTATAGCGGATAATGTGTAACTACACATTAGCGGATAATGTGTAGCTAATTAGGTATCAAACTTTTTTCTACAAATATGATAACCAACATTCAGTTTTGGGCAATTTCTCTATAAAAGCCATTTTTTTATATTTTCCCCAAGAGACACCTCACCTTTTATTTTTATTTTTCAAATAGTACCCATTAATTAAAAAAATCCAAACTACCCCACATAATTTTTCTATTAGATGATTTTATCTTTTTTTTCAAGTTTTGAAACCTTACAATATTTTTATTTAGCTCATTTATAACATTTAATAATATTTATATTTATTTTTATTGAGATACTAAAAATATAGTATAATTATTAAAAAATATTGTAAGTGTCATCATATTATACCTCAACTAAACCATTGATTTATAGTTTTCAAATAGATTTATAAAGTTTTGTCATGGCATTTAAAACACTATAACAAGTTAATTTTTTTTATTTCTACTAATGATATTGTTCCTAAAGTATTACAAATATCTATTTGAATTTTAGTATAATATATCATTTGATTTCTAATGTATTTTAATTATGTTTAACTTACTTATAGTAATTTTAAATAATATTATAATATTTTTGTTGAAGTACTAAAAATATCATAAGCAACATCATAATATTTTTTTGGCTGAAATTCTTGTTGACTCAAAATTAAAATCACCCCTCGTACTTTAAAACTCATATATGTGACTCATCGTACTACGATTTCATATCAAAGTGGCCCTGTCTCTTAGAAATAAGGTTCCATCATTAGGTAAAAAAATAGTCAAAATTCTTATGGACCCCCCGTACTATGCCTCAAAATCAAAGTCATCTCCTGTACTTTAAAACTAGTATAAGTGAACCCTCATACTACGATTTTGTATCAAAGTAGCTCCATCTGTTAGAAATAAGGTTACACTGTTAGGTAAACTAATCTGAGGGGTTATTTTTGATTTGGGGATTAAAACTAAATAGACCCTAAGCCCTAACCCATTCTCCCCTCTCTGTCTTTCTTTTCCAATCTCCATTACCCCCACTTCTCTTCACCTCTACCATCATTGATTTCTGCTACTTTGATCTCGACTTCTCTTTGCCTTCTCGTTGTGTCTCTCTTTTCCTCTACTGCAACTGTCTCAATTCCTCTATTACGACGATCACAATTCCTGAGTTTTTCGTTGCTGGGTTCCTGCACTGTCGTCGTTACGTTCCTTCACTACTGCCGTTGGGTTTTCTGCTGAGATGGTAAGAATTTTTCTCTACTTGATTTTTGAAATTGATGTCTCGATTACTCTGCTTGGTTAGAATTTTCTACTGGGTTCTTGCAGTTTGGTGTTTCTGTGCTGGGTTCCGTTGGGTTGTATTTGCAAGTGTACCTGTTTAGAATTTAAAGTTTAATGTTATATGGGTTTTGGAATTTTAAAGATGGTACTGATTTTCATGGTTATCTGAGACAACTTTTATAGTTTTCATGTGGATTAATACATAGTTATATAATAATGAATAGATTGTTACATGATGGTCCCAAATTATGTATGTATTGGATAGTGTGAATGATTGTTACGTACACTACACACAAAGACTTAGGTTAAAGAAATAGTTATGTAGTGGACCCAATTCTATCACTTAGTTGTCTCGATAGTGTGGAACATGTAGACATGTGTCAGATGTTAATTTTGTCTATAAATGGAAAAGTATAAATAATGAAATATATAACCTGTTAATGTCATTGTAATGCATTATATTGAAATAGATGCTAATGTCAAATGCTATTTTATCAATTATGTGTCAATATGGTTCTTGTTTTTTTTTTTAAATTTGCTCTTTTCTTTGTTATTATACACATTTCAGGTTATAAGTGGTATTACGATTTAGACCTATATCATGGAGGTAATTTGATTTAGACACCTGAGATTACATATGCAAATGGGGTCACTAAAATTACAGAGAATGTGGATCCTGAAAAAGTAACGATGATGGATTTTAGAATTTTATTTTAGAGGTTCAGATATAAGAATATTAGTGGATTCATGTATAAGTATAAAGGTGAGTTTATGGTCAAAGTTAGAGATTTAAGGATTGAGGATGATCTAATGAACATGATAATAGATGTGCGAGCAATATCGGGGGTTGAAGTGTATGTGGAGCATGCAGGCGTGGGAGAGATGGTTGAGCATTTCCCCATATTACTAGAGATATTATGTGTTTTTGATAAAACAAGTGATAATGTCATTAAGAAAGGTGGTAAAATAGGGGACATTAAAAAATGAGATGATGTAAGGTTAGATGGTGACTCAAACAAAGAGGATACAGAGGATAGTGATAACTCGTTGAGTAGTGAGGATATCAATATTCTTGAATGTGTTTGTAAAGTTAACATTCCAAATATTGATATAGTGGAGTCTGAATATGAGGATGACACAGAGAGTTTACGTCTTCCTAGGGATTTTGGGAGTCACGGTCATTGAGAACCTACATTTAAAGAGTTTAAGTCCGATCATGATTTTGGAGAGAATCTTACGCTAAAGATTAGTGACTCCTTTAGTAATGTTTAGAGGTTTCAGAGTTATCTATATGAATACAGTATACAAGAGAGTTTTGACTTCAAGTATTTGAAAAATAAAAGTACAAGAGTAGTTGTAGTTTGTATGATTGATGGGTGTGGGTGGAGGGTTCAATTATTTTTAAGTGAAGATGATGACTAACACACAAAGTTATGGGCGCTATGGTATTAGTCACTAGATTACTAGTTCTTTCTTAGCTAAGAAGTATCTTACCACATTGAAAGATGACATACAGTGGCCTAATAATGCATTTAAGGATGTTGTGAAGTAGAGGTTTAATGTATAGGTAACAGAGCATAAATGCTATTATGCAAAGAGGAAGACTCTAAAGATCCTTCAAGGTGAAGATAGATTTCACTTTTCTAGGCTAAGAGATTATGCATCTATAATCTTAGAGACTAACCTAGGGTCAACATGTAAAGTTGGAATCAACCCAGATGATGGAAATAGGTTCAGTTGCTTTTATTGCTGCTTAGTTGCATGCAAGTAAGGATTCATTGAGGGGTGTAGGTCCATAATTATAGTTTATAGTTGTCATTTGAAGTTACATGGGAGTCTTATTAGCAGTTATTGGAATAGATACCAATGATAGGATGTTCCCAATAGCATGGGCGGTAGCTAGTACAAAAAATAAAAAAAATTGGAAGTGGTTTCTTGAAGAGCTATTATTCGACATCAGATCAGTTCAAGCGCATGGTTGGAATTTTATGAGTGATCAACATAAGGTACTTTAAAATATTTTATATATCATGCTTTGGGTGACATAAGTTATAATCATTTACTAACCTTATTTGGAATATTGTATATATTGTTAATTTAGGGGCTCATTGAGGCATTTTCAGAGGTTGTGTCATGTGCGAACCATAGGATCTATGTTCACCACATGTACGATAACTTCAAAAAGCAGTTCAAGGGTGGGGTCTTGAAGGAGCTCATGTGGCAAGCAGCCTCCCCAACAATTGAAAGGGAATTATGTTACTACATAAACCAAATCAAGGAGGATAATGAGCGTGTGTATCATTGGTTAGCAGCAAAGGATAGTCGTCAATGGTCAAGGAGTGGCTCTGTATGGTACATTGCCCTTCATATATTTTGTTTGTTGTTGTTATGTAAAAAAAATATATCACAACTAACTTTAACTTTTTTCCCCAAATTTAGGCACCCAAATCTAATATGTTGGTCAGTAGCATCACAGAGACATTCAATTCCTGCAAATTAAAAGCATGAGACCAAATATTTATCACCATATACGAGATGATTAGAAGAATATTGATGAAGAGAGTTAAGACCTAAAGAGCCAAAATAGAGGGTCATTGCCATGATATATACCCTAGAATCTTGAAGAAGATGGATGAAGATAAGAAGTGATGCAAAGATTGGATTACAGTTCACATTGATGACAATGTATTTGAGGTGGATCATTTTACTGAAAAAAGATACATCGTTAGGCTAAGGGAATGGTTCTACAATTGCAACAGATAGGGGCTCACAGGTATTCCTTGTCAACATGCCATAGCCGTTATATATTTCCAAAGGCAACCCTAGAAGACTACATAATCCTTATTACCATAAGGATATGTGGGAGAAATGCTATAATGGGATAGTTCATGCCCTAGTTAGATGATTTTTTTTTTTTATCTATCATAAGTTTTATTTCAATATTATAATCAACTTATGGACCCTTTACTAAAGATTGTCACTTACAGGTATTAATGATTGGCCTTCCTTTGGTGGGTTCTTTATCGAGCCACCACATTTCAACAAAGGGATTGATCAACCAAAAAGGCAAAAAAATGGGTTGATGGTGAGGAGTAACCATCACAAATGAGAACAAAACCGGGGCACCCAAATAAGTGTGGGCGATGTGGACAACAAGGACATAATGCTCATCGATGCCAAAATAACATAACTAATCATGTACGCGTAGCACGTTGTCAAAAGTCTACAAATAGGACGAAGCGGCATAGGACGATACTGAAGCAAGCTGAAGCAATAGAAACAACCCACATGGAATAGGTACATTTTCAATCAGAAGTACATTTTCAACCACCACTAGAGTCTCAATCTCAATTACATGTACATTTTCAATAATACCATTAATTCTCACATATTTTAATAATTGAAACAAACTTTATGAAAATAATATTCAATATATGAATGAGATCCGACTAAGATACGTATCAAGACTACATTAAGACAATGTAAATTCTCCCCAAATAAAAGGAAAAATCATGCTCATTCTGAAACAAGACATAAGGAATGAAGTGATTAGGGCAATAATTAGTAGTAGTTGACTATTGATGTTTACATGCATTTCACTTTTTGTTTATGAGTTGGGTTCATGAGATGGATTACTATTGTTGTACATTCTACTTGATTGTTGAATTACTAGTAGTTGGGTACATAAAATGTTTAATTGGTAAGGATTCTAACTCTATGGTAGTTCAATTAATTAGTTATATCTTGTTGTTCTTTGTAGGTTCTATGATTGGTTGTAAATGGGATATGTTCTAGTTTTAGAAAAAATGGTGCTAAATATAATCACACTTAAACGAAGTAAACAATCATAACAATCCAGCACGTAAGGTGCAACAATCATAACAATCACACTTAAAAGAAGATTTTTAGAAGATCAATTTTTTAATTACTTAAAATAATTAAGTGTATAATAAATAAAAACTATCATCAATCAAGCTTAAAGTGTAAAGCAAATTCAAACAACGCTGGAAGTTAAGACTAATTTTTTTATGACTTTTCTATTACTTAATACCATTGTATTTTGATGAATAATGATAGTACGAGAGGTATATTATAGTACATGGGGTGCCTTGGATTTTTTAAGTTATCTTCGCATAGTTGGGCTATATTGAAAATGAAATAGACCCTCCTAATTTTAAAATCAAATGTCGTTATCCTTTTTATTAACAGAAAAAGTTTGTTTAATGTATACAGAATAATATGGAACGTCAATTATACGAGTTTCAAAGTATGGGAGGTGACTTTGATTTTGAGGCATAGTAGGGGGGTCAATAAGAAATTTGGTTTTTTTTTATTATCATTGCTCATAGATTATTACGATATCAATTTTTTTAATTTGAAGTTGATTTAGTTGATGCTATGAGTCAATTTATATTATTTATGTTTTTCAAGTAGAATTTTTAATATTTTTATTGTAGTAACATAAATACTATAATATGTTAAAACAAAGTAAGAGATAGAAACCATACAGTAAATTCTTTGAGGGATAGCTTTATTATTTTTAATTAGAGGAGATTGTTTTAGAAAAATTAAAAGATGCACCTTTTGAAAAAAAAATAGAATATATATATATATATATATATATATATATATATATATATATATAGATATATAGTTAATGAAGAAAATGGAACATTGATGTATATATATATATATATATATATATATATATATATATGTATAGTTAAAGAAGAAAATGGAACATTGATATCAAAGTACGAACCCACTACCATCCCTCAGCAATTATGATGGCAGTAAACAATAAATAAAAACTTGAGAAGCATAGTTTTATTTGTTAATCTTCCTCCTAGTTCCTTATCGATGATAGGCTTGGCGTTGAGTCCTATCGGGATTCGTCCCTGGAGGATTTGCGTTAATCTTAGACGATAATTTATAGAAGATCCATTACAACAAGAATATTAAATAATACAAATATTACATGATAAGACAATTTTGACACATAAAACAATTCGATAACACGTTTTATTGACAAGTTCATCATGTAGGGATGGTGTATCGATGGTCACTCGACGCAAACAAACGAGTCCATTTAGCTATAATGTTTGATAATTCGATACACATTTTCCCGGACCAAGGGTAACTCATATAATATTTTCCCGTATTAATCTTATATTTCATGATTCCACAAGCACAAAGCCTCCCAGGTGCATCCCTAAGTATCTGTGAAAATTTTGGACACTTTTAATTTATTGAATCATCCGAATCCTTCGTTAACTTAAGTATTCGATCAGTCTTTTTGAATATGAACTAAGTATTTTATAAGATTGTGTATCATATCTATCATCTTATCGATACCTCTAACTAATAGCAAGTTTGAAAGTGAACCTAGGTTGGATCCAAATTGGATAATTGAAGATTATTCATTTCAACTCAATGCTTGTGGAGTGAAATAAAACCTTATTTGTGCTAGTCCCGTTGTGCTACTCCTTGGAGAATTTGAATCTGTAGTCATCTGCACTCATGTAGGTTAACAATTAACTTGGTCAAGATATCAACATTTCACAATTGTGTTCATTTTGTTAGGATAATTATGCTAATATTGGGTGCCTTCCACACTTAGATTATGAGAACCTATTTAGTCTAGTGGTACATAAGAGATGACATGACAAGTAAATTATCATAAGCTAACATGTGGCTCACAAATAGACCGTCCAGAGATCACGTCAATCGGATATGACTATCACATGATGATAATATATGTAAACACAGTCATCACGAACCGCACGTGACTAAACATCCCATCATCCAAATCTCGTGATTGGCATGAACAAATAACACAAGCTTTTGGAACACTGGCCATCATACCATACCTTGCTTAAAAAGATGCATGTTCCCCTCTTATCGTCGACAATTATAGATATAATTGCTCCCAAATCACCTATAAAAGGGACCTCTTAGTATGTACTCAAGCCAATCTCATTTTTAGTCCCAACTAACTAGTTTGACCAATTCGATTAGTCAGAATGTTTTGTTATTGAGAACTAATTTGATCGTGAAAAAGGTATTAGTTTTAAATGCCCTCAACCTAATCTTGTAAGGTTGATGCCTCGAAGAACTACTATTTGGAATTAAGGCAGACTCAGACTAAATCTCAATTGGATCCATTTTAACTCGGATAATCAGAATCTACACTAATATATTGACATTAGAAGAAGGGACTCCATTTATATCTTATGAAAATTTTGTGAAACAATCGAGACTGAATCTGGATGAGCTTGACCCATCGAATGGTCTAAATGAGTTAAGCGGATAGGTGTTAAATCCTAAATTTTGATGATAAAATCAATTGATGAATTATGAAATAATATGCTTTCAAAATAAATAATATAAGAAAAACTTTGATCATGAACTTTAACTATGGGAGGGTAATTTATCAAAGTAGATGTGGGTAAAAAAGCATCATGTCAACAATTGGATATCAGGCGGGAGGATTGGTCGACGTGCGGCTGGATGGACTTTGTGCCATAAGTTCCGGCATCAAGTCATAAGATGCGTCGGAGGTTGGATGAACTGTCGAATGATTAGATAACATGTCAAAATATTGGACAATGTGCTTCATGATTATAATTAAAGTAGTTAGATCTTGATCATGATCGTTTAGAGTCAAATCAAGCTAGTATTGGGTCAAAACCATGCCAACTTGATGTGAAACCCATTGGGCCTGAATTAGGGTTGAATTCGACTTGATGAAAGGCCAATTCAGTGACTTGGAATTGACCAGTGATGGCACCGCCAGGTCTAGGCGATGGTATCGTCCAAACTATTGGAAAGAACTATTTATGCTTTTAAGGTATTTCAATGGTGGTACTGCTCCCAATCAATGGTGGTACCATGCAGTGACGATGGTACCATCTAGACCAGTGGTAGTACCATAGAGCCCATATTCTCAAGCTTTGTTTGGTGATAGTACTGCTGATGCCCACGGTGGTACCATTAGTACCCCGAAAAATCGATGATTTAAAATTTTGGCTTCAATTTTGAAGCCATTGGGGGTCCATAAAGACCCCACTCATTATTGTTTGACAAAGCATGAATAAGTGTGAAAAAATGGTGAAAAAGAGAAAAAATTGTCTAGTTTAAAGTGTTATAAACTCTTGAAAGTGTTTGAATCTTCCTTCTTGAGTTTAGTAGTTATTCTAAGGAGGTATGAGATCTTGTGTAAAAGAGTTTGTAAAGGTTCTCTCCTAAGCCTATAAAAGGAGAGGAGTTTTAACAAGGGTAGTTAAAGTGCCATTACGATACTAATAGTTGGTATCAAAGCTGAGTTCTCTTAGTTGGATTAACACAAAAGTGAATTTTAATGGTTTTTTCTGACAATTACGAAGGTCACTCTATCACTCGTCCTCATATGTTTAATAGGACAAACTACACTTATTAGAAAACACTAATGAGAATTTTCTTGATTTCTATATATTTTAATTCATGAAATGTCATTAAAAATGGTTTTTATAAATCTTCTAATCTAATAAATGAATGAAATTATTTTAAAAAGAAAATATTTTTGTTAAATACTAAAGCTATGAACATTTTATTTTGTGCTTTAGATAAAAATAAGTTTATTCATATTTCAACTTGTCACACTGCACATGACATTTGGCACATATATGAAGTTACCCATGAAAGCACAAGTAGAGTAAAGGAATAAAAAATTAATCTTTTGGTACATAGTTATTAACTGTTTAAAATAAAGCCAAGTGAAATCAGTGGTGACATGTACATCCATTTTACGAATGTTATCAATAGTTTAAAGGCTCTTGGTAAATGCTATACTTACCTTGAATTGGTAAACAAAATTTTAAGATCTCTTCTAAAATATTGGGATCCAAAAGTAATGGCTATCCAAGAAGTAAATGACTTAAACAATTTTCCTCTTGAGACCTATGAAATGACTTGTAAAGTATATGAAAAACAAGAGGAAAACCTTTCAAAGAATAAGAAGGATATTGTACTAAGAACTAAAGAAGATTCCTTGAGTGAAAGCTTAAGTGATGATGATGACTTTGCACTTCTTACAAGAAGACTTAAAGAAATGAAAAGGAACAAAACTAATAAGAATAAAAATGAACCTAAAAAGAATAATATAATATGTTATGAATGCAAGAAGTCAAGACGCTTCAAAAATGAGTTTCCACAACTAAAACAGAAGGTACCAACCTAAAATAAGAAGAAAACATTCAAGACAACTTGGGATGAATCTAGTGCATCAAACGACGAAGAGCAAATCAACAAAGAAGAAGTGGAAAACTACGCATTGATGACTTTTAATAATGAGGTATATAACTCATCTGAAACATCATTTTCTTATGATGAATTACTTAGAGTATTTCATGATTTGTTTGATGAGCTTAAAAAGATTAAGAAGAAATATAAATTACTAAAAAATAATCACATATCTATCTTTAATAAATTTAATAAATTGAAAAATAAGCTTGACAATTATATATTAACATCTTGCACTAAATGTGAAGAGCTAGATTCAATTCAAAAAAGAAAATATGTTATTACAATAAACTTTAGAAAATTTTAAAATTAAAAACAAATTATTAAACATGATTCTTGTTAACCAAGGTTGTGTCTATAGAAAGGAAGGAATCAATTTTGTAAGTAGTAACACTCAATAAAAGTCAACAAGATTTGTAAAAATGATCCACACTACATATTCCCCCTAAAGATAAATATAATTTGTAAGGAAAATTTCGTCATTATGCTTATACTTGCTCTTTCAAAAAGTATAGCTCTTATTAATTAATAATTTGATGCCAAGAATTAAAGGAGATAGATCTAATGACCTAAAGTTAAATGGGTACTTAAAGTAAACTCTTATGAGCCAGGAGCAAAAGAGGGTAACTTGATAGTGGATACTTAAGGCACATATCCTAAGATCCAATTCAATTCTTAAAGCTCAATGGCTAAGATGGAGGATATATCACCTTCGGAGATAACAACAAAGGAAAGATTATCGTCATTGGAAATATTGGTAATAAATTGAATCTGTTGATTGAAGATATTTTATTAGTAGACGGTTTAAAACATAACTTACTAAGTATTAGTCAATTGTGTGATAAGAGATATAGTATCAAATTTGAATATAATGCTTGCATTATTGACATACTATGTAAGAATAAATCTATGATTATCTTAAGGAACAATAATATTTATACTATTAATCTTAATAATTTTCATGACGAAACTTATTTTTTAGTTTTAAATAATGATGCATAGCTTTGGTATAGGAGATTGTTGAATCTCAAATTTTGATAATGAAATCAATTGATGAGTTTTATTATCTAACATGTGTGTTAGAGATGAGTGATGCAAGATTAACTGTGACAAGGCAATACGATCAGATGTTGGGTCGGAGTTGAGTTCGGGCATCGTGCTGGGGTTCGGATGATGTAATGGGAACTCATCGGGAGATCGCTAGAAGCTCGCCTAAGGTATCGAGGGCTTGCCGACAATTTGCTGGAAGCTCACCGAGGGTGATCGAGGGCTTGCTAGGAGTTCACCAGGAGCTTGCTGAAGGTGATTGGGAGTTTGCTGGGAGCTCACCGAAGGTGATCGGGAGCTTGCCGAGAATGCACTAAGGGTTGGTTAGAAGATAGCCAAGAACTTACAAGGAGTATGTCGGAGGTTACCGGGAAGATCACCGGAGCTAGGAAGGTCACTTGACATATTGGTCAATTTGATTATATTTGTATGTCTTAGCATGTCGTAGTAGCATCAATTAATCTTGAGTCCTAATTGAGTTATATTTGGAAGAAATCCAAAATAACTTAATGTGAGACAACTGGGTCCACTTTGAGTCATATTTGAGCTCAGGTTGAGCTCATTTTTTATTGACCTGGAAAGAGATCAATAGGAGGTACGAGTCGAGTATGCAAAAGTATGAAAAAGGTCACTTTTATAGGATTTCGATGGTAGTACCACTAGTGAGTGGTGATAATACTGCCTAAGTGATGGTAGTACCATCTCTGCCCTTACTTTAGGGCTGCTTTTGATGGTAGTACCACCAGCGTCGATGGTAGTACTGCTAGTACCTGGATTTTTTAGGATTGGTTGGATGTTGGCTCGATTTCTGAAGCCAATTGGGGTCTATAAATATCTCAAGTTTTCTTGCTTGGATAATAAAAGGTGGGGAACGAAAAAGGAAGAAAATTCTTATAAAAAATATTATAAAATTTGAGAGCTTCCTTGAGTGCTTCAAAGTATAAAAGTGAGTCTAAGGGAAGTAAGACACTCTTGTAAGAAGATTCCTCTTCTGAACCTATGAAAAGGAGAGAGAGAGATATATAAGGATTTGATCTTCACCCGAAGAAGGTCATAAGTTTTGGTCAAACCACTATAAATAGTAAGCCTTCCTTAACTTTCCTTTTTGAATTTACCTATTCTTGCTCGAGCTTTCTTTAAATAAGATAGTAACTTAGCATTGTTTATAGTTTAATTGCTCACATATTCAATTTAAACAAAATGCTTTCAATTTTTTATTTTATTTCGAGCAAGTATTTCTAAAACTAAGGTTTTCAACACTTGCACTAATTCACCCTCTCCTCTTAGTGTCAATTGATCATAATAATTGGTATTAGAGCCACGTTGTACTAATTCACCCAAGTGAGTAAATAACTTATTATGACATTAACAAGGATCAATACATCACAAATCCTCCTATGCTCAATGGGATGGACTACACCTCTTGAAAAATTCGAATATGTATTTTCTTGATTTCACTAGATTTTGATTTATGGTGTATTATCGAAAATGGTTATAAGAAGTTATTCAATCAAATAAATAATTAGAATGATCATAAAAAACATATGTTTTCTTTAAATTCCAAAGCTATGAATGATTTATTTTCTGCTTTAAATAAAAACAAGTTTGAGCGGGTTTTTAGATGTGATTCGACTTTTGAGATTTGGCATAAATTAGAAATGGTATATAAAAACATGATTAAACTAAATGAATCATTAAATGAAAAGATTTGTAAAAATGAATTTGAAGAACATATTCCAAAGAACAGGAAGAAAATTACTTTGGGAACACAAGAATAAGACCTTCAAAAGAATAGGAAGGATATTAAACTAAGAATATAAGAACATCACCTTCCAAAGGACAAGAAGGAATTTGAATTGAAAATGACATATGACTCCTCGAGTGATGAGAACTATGAACTTGAACTCTTGACAAAAGAACTAAAAAATTTAATGAATATGAAAAAAAGTATAAAAATAAACTTAAAATGGATAAAATTTCTTGCTGTGAATACAAAAAGCCAAGACACTTGAAAGTTGAGGAGCACAACCAAGAAGAGAAAAATCTCATGCTCGTGGCCAACCGTGATGAGATAAGTAATCCACCTGAAAGTTCTTTTAATTTTAATGAGTTATTAAGTTTTTTTATGAGCTTTATGATAATTTTAAAAAGATTAACAAATCATGTAAACTACTTAAAAAGGAGCATGCATCACTAGTTAGTAAACTTGAAGAAATGCATGAAGTAGCACTAACACATAATTCATGCACTAAATATTAAACATTAGAAGAACTTAGAAAGGAAAATATCATATTGCAACATACCTAAGAAAAGTTAAAGATAGATATTAAATCTCCAAATAATCATTGCTAATAAGGATTATATTCATAGGAAAAGTATTGGCTTTGTGAGTAACACTCAACAAAAGTCAATTACCCTTGTTAGAACACCTACATAATATTCTTCATCGAAAAAAGGTGTAATTTTTGTAATAGATGTGGATACTTTGCTTATAGGTGTTCATTTAGGAAATATAGTCCATATAAATTAATTTGGATTCCTAAAGGAACCATAAACTATCTAAAGCCAAAAGAACGTCTTATGAGGGACCCAAACTCAAATGGGTATCTAAATCAAAATCTTTCCATATTATAAAGTTACCTCCTAAAAAGGCTAGGAGCACTAATTAATGTTTTAAAAGTGGATGCCCAAGGTACATGACTTGAGATCTAACACTTTTTCAAGCTCACTAGCCTAAGTAATAATAAGAAAAATTATTAAAAATAAAATTATTGATAATGAATCTTTAAGACTTATTGTTATAATTAATCTTGATTGCTTTAACTTTAGCATGCTAGTAAAAAAATAAATTAAAATAATAATACAAAAAAGTAGAGACTTTACTATTTTTAACAAAAAAATATATACATACAAATCTATGAAAGAAGGATTTTGATGATGTTATGTTGGTTGATTTGAATGTAAATGTTAATGTTGAATGATTGACTTGAAATATAATTATATATTGAAATAGTTTGTTTATTGTTGAAGGTTGTATGTTGAATGTTAAAATTGAGACTGTAACAAAAAAAAGAGGGGGAAACAGTGCACTAACAGTTGCACCACCTAGGCTAGCGGCACCACTGCCAGCAACATAGCCCTGCCCTATTTAAGTTATGGCTGATGGTAGAACCTCTCAAAACTCGCCTCAGAACTCTCTCCATCTCTCTTTCTATTTGTCTCTCCTCTAGAAATCTAAAAGAAATCCCTTTATTCTTCAAATCTAAGGATCAATCTCTATTTCTAGGAGATCACAACAAAGGTAACTCTTAAATCATGCTCTCAATCTATACTTTGATCTTACTTTTTGCTTGCAATACATGTAGTTCAAATGACCCCTAGAAGATCCTCAAGAAACAAAGGAAAGAGGAGATTAGATGAAACCTTAAATCTTATACTCTTTGGTACCCATGAACATGCCCTAAAATTCTCAACCCTTGAATTTAGAAATGTTCATAAGGGTAAATATGTATATATAGAAGATTTAAGAGATTTGGAACCAATCCAATGGTTTGCTAACTTAGATGCCCTCCCTATCCTTCAAATGAGTGAACCCATTTATCATAGACTTGTTAGATTATTGTGCAACAACTTGCATATAGATTATCAAGATATGGTATCTACATATATCTTGGGACATCATATAACTATTACAGATAGTTTAATTTGCAATCTCATAGCAATCTCTGAAAAAAGAAGTGGTTGCAACTTTAGAGGACAATGAGATATTGAATCAATATAGGTTACCTACTCTAAAGCCTTAGGTACCATCTTTGGCAACCCAAATCTACCTATTGTTTTTAAAAGCTATGAGCACATGCTACCATTCAACACGAAACTACTTCATCACATAGTGTAGTATTCTACTCCCCTAAACAATTTCATCATGATGAGATTAGCTAAAATAGAACTAGGTACTATGCATTAGATCATGACAAGACATGATTATTGTTTTGGATATCTGTTGAGTTAAAACAAGATTGAGCTTTCAACTAAGGATATGATGCTTCCATATGGTGGCTTAATAACTAGATTAATACATGCACATGATGTAGTTATTCCACCAAATGAAGAAATAATGAAGTTAGATAGATATAATGTCATTGATAGAAATCTATTAAATTAAGATGTATCGTAAGAAATGGTATATAGACTAGATTACCTAGGAGAACTGATCCTGCCCCCTCAGCTAGAACTCAAAACACTTATATATAGGGGAAGTCTATCTCCTCCTTGTCCCTTTGAGGTAGCACCCGCGATGCAGCTAGCACCCTCATCATATGATGATTCTATAGTGACCCGATTGGATCGAATTGAACTGCGTCAAGACTAAATATTGATCAAGATATATCAAATGCACCAACAGCTTAATACTCTGTTTAGGCACTTTGGATTATCAACACCTGAATAATTTATATGTTTAGAACTGTGAGGAAGAAGTCAGTGGTGCTTAATGTGTTGTACTTCTTGCACTCTTATGATGTATTCTCTTATGATATGTACTCTTTAATACTAAGAAGTACTTTTTTGTAATGCATGCAATACTTTATGATTGTATAATATTAGACATCACTTTATTAGAAATCATGTGAATAATCATGATATATCTTTAGAATTTATTGATACAAAATATCAATTAGCTAATATTTTCATAAATCTATTAAATGAAAAATAATATGATTTTATTATAAGAGAGCTAGGGATGTTAACCCACTTAAATGCATGATTTACTATTTTAAAGATTTTTTTAAATTATTTAAAATTTATATAAGATTAATGCATGAGTAGCTCTTGGATTTCTCATTTTTTTTAGCTCACCTTAGAATAATTCTCTTTGGAATTTACATTTATAAGATTGAGATTCAAAGCTCTTCTTTGTGATGAGATTTTTATGATCATTTATAAATATTTTGAGTATTTCCCTTGGCTTAATATCTTTGGGACACTAAATGCTTGGATCTTTGATTTCACACCCCCCTCTTTTTCTTCTTCTTCTTCGTCTATTCTATTTACAGAGGAGAAGAAAGAAATTTTGATAAGAAAATTATATCCTTCATCTTATTTTACTAAAGGGGGCAATGAAATAAATTCTTCATGTACTGAATGTTTGTGTTAAACATTTAGTGTTTAAAAATATGATCAATATTTCTCTTTTTTGTTGATAACAAAGGGGGAGAAATTTGAACTATGATGAACAATTGTCTTGAAAATCTGCTTAGAAATTATATGGTAAATATTTTATCTTTTTATTGATAACAAAAGGGAGAGAAATGATACGACATAATGTTTTATTTGTAATGTGATGAACATTTATCTTGAATATTTGCTTAGAAATGGTATACTAAATATTTCACCTTTTTGTTGATGACAAAAGGGGGAAAATGATATATTGATGATAAATATTGAATATTAATGAGAAATATAAAAATATATATTTCTCCTTTTTGTAGATGACATATTAGGAGAAATGATTGATGATTTAAGGGAGAGAAATAATTTATTATTTTAAAATCTTTAAAATGTCTCAAATTGATGTTGTATCATGAATATATGATTTATGCTAAATTTTTGAGTTGAAAGATGAATATTTGAAATTTTTGTCATGAAAGGTATCATGCTTGAATTTAAAAGTATTGGGTTCTTTTGAATTCAAGTTTATTTTATCCTATGACATTTATATAGGGGGAGTTAAGGTTAACTCCATCATCAATTAGTTATCATATAAAAAATAAGAAGATTGTTGAATCTCAGATTTTAATAATGAAATCAATTGATAGGTTTTATTATCGAACCTATGTGTTAGAGATGACTGATGCAATACAATCATATATTGTGCCAGAGTCAAGTTCGAGCATCAGGTCCGGGTTCGGACGATGTAGTGGGAACTCGCCGGGAGATCATCGAAAGCTCGTCGAAGGTATCGAGGGTTTGTTGGGAGTTCACCGGGAGCTCACCGAGGGTGATTGGGGTATTGCCAAGAGTTCATCGAGAGCTCACTGAAGGTGATCGAAAGTTTACTGGGAGTTCATCGAGAGCTCACCGAAGGTGATCGAGAGCTTGTCGGGAATGCACCGAGAGTTTGCAAGAAGATGACTAAGAGACTTATCAGGAGTTCGTCGAAGGTTACCGGAGGATCACCGGGAGTTAGGAAGGTCACTTGACACATTGGTCAAATTGATTGTATTTGTATATCTTAGTATATCGTAGTTAGCATCGGTTGATTTTGAGTCCTAATTGAGTTAGATTTGGAAAGAATCTAAACTAACTCATGTAAGTCAATCGAGTCTACTTTGGGTTGGATTTGAGCTCTGGTTGAGCTCATTTTATTGAGTTCTAGTACAAGTCGAATATGTAAAAGTATGGAAAAAGTGACTTTTATAATATTCCTAATGGTAGTACCATCGGTGGGTGGCAGTAGTACTACTTAGGTGATGGTAGTAACACTCAAGCAATGGTAGTACCATCATCGCCCCTGTTTTAGGGGTGCTTTTGGTAGTAGTACCATCGACATTGACGGTAGTACCACCAGTACCTAGATTTTTCAAGATTGGTTGAATTTTGGCTTGATTTTTGAAACTAATTGGGGTCTATAAATACTTCAAGTTTTCTTATTTGGATAAGCAAGGGTGATGAATGAAAAAGGAAGAAAATTCTTATGAAAAGTGTTATAAATTAGAGAGCTTCCCTTAAGTGCTTCAAAGTGTAAAAGTAAGTCTAAAGGAAGTGAGAAACTCTTGTAAGAATGTTCCTTTCCTGAACCTATGAAAATGAGAGAGAGAAGTGTAAGAGTCTGATCTTCACGCGAAAGGGTCATTAGTGGACACTATCGAGCCTCAAGGAGGAGGACATCGAAAAGTGGATGTATACTATGTTTTGGCTGAACCACTATAAGCTATGAGCTTTCGTTAGCTTTCCTTTTTGAATTTACTTGTTCTTGCTCAAGCTTTCTTTAAGCAGGATATTAACTTAGCATTGTTCATAGTTTAATTGCTCACATATTCAACTTAAACGAAATACTTTTGATTTTTGATTTTATTTCGAGTAAGTATTTCTAAAACTATGGTTTTCAACACTCACACTAATTCATCCCTCCCCCTAGAGATTATATAATGCAAGCATGAAATTGATCTCATAAATCAAAACTAAATAACTTGTAAGAGGAATGCCTAGAATTAAATTTGTCAAAGATAAAATTTGTGATGCATGTCAACTAGGAAAACAAATAAATAGTAGCTTTAAACCCAAAAATCAAGTGAGTATCTCTAGACCATTACAATTAATTCATATAGATTTATTTGGACTAATTGATATCACAAGTCTAAGATGTAGTAAATATGCTTTTGTGATTGTTGATGATTATAGTAGATTTACTTGGACATACTTCTTAGCACATAAAAGGATTATTTTAAATGTTTTATAAAGTTTTATAAATCAGTTAAAAATGAGAAAGGTTTTATGATTTTTCTAATTGTAGTGATCATAGTGGTGAATTTAAAGATCATGATTTTCAAGAATTTTGTTATTCCAATGGGTATGATCATAATTTCTCTACTCCAAGAAATCTATAACAAAATAGAGTTATTGAGAGAAAGAATATGACTTTATAAGAGATGGTAAGAAGCATGCTTAATAAATATAGCTTACGCAAATACTTTTGAGCTGAAACTCCATATAGATTATAGAATATACTATGTCATTAACAAGGTTCTACTATCTAAAAATCCATATAAATTATAGAACAATAAAATACCCAACATTTCATATATTAAAATTTTTAGTTATAAATGTTTTATTTTAAATGAAAAGTATGCCTTAGAAAAATTTAATGTAAAATCTGATAAAGATAATTTTCTTAGATATTCCTTTATTTCTAAAGCATTTCGAGTTTTTAAACAAACAACTTGAGTTATTGAGGAATCTATCCATGTTGTTTTTAATGAGTTTTTAGAAGTTAAGAAAAATAATTTTGATGATTATTTTGAGTTTGATATTTTGAATTTAATTGAGAATTATTCTCTCTAAAGTAACTTGGATACATCTACTTCCAAAGATACCTTATCCAAGGAATGAAAATATATTCAAACTCATTCTTCACTTAAAAATATTTATGTAAATGCTACCTTTTTATCTCAAATTGAACCTAAATGTATTGACGATACTCTTAAGGATGACTCATGGGTCTTGGCAATGCATGAAAAATTAAATCAATTTGAAAGAAATAAGGTTTGGCTGCTTGTTCCTAAACCTAGTGATCATATTGTGATTGATACAAAATGAGACTATAGGAATAAGCAAGATGAACAAGGTGCCATGGTTCAAAATAAAGCTAGATTAATGGCCAAAGATTTTAACCAAAAAGAAGGTATAGATTATGAAAAAACATTTACTCTTGTGGCAAGACTTGAAATCATAAGGATACTCCTTCCCTATGCTTCTTTAAATATTTCATTATATCAAATGGATGTCAATAGTGTCTTTTTAATAGCTTTATTTTCGAAGAAGTTTATGTTGAACAACCACCCAGATTTGAGAATGATGTTTTTCCAAACCATGTTTACAAATTATCTAAAGCTCACCGTGGATTGAAGCATGCCCCTATATGAGAGACTTAACTCTTTTCTTATTCAAATTAATTTTTTAAAAGGCAAGATTGATACCACATTATTTATTACATATTTTTTATTATTTAAATTTATATTGATGATATTATTTTTGGTTCTATTAATGAATATTTAAATGAATCATTTGTCAAAAGTATGAGGCAAGAATTTAAAATGAGTTTGATAGGTGAATTGATATTTTTCTTAGGATTGCAAATTAAGCAACTAAATGATGAAATTTTTATTAGTTAAACTAAGTATACTTTAGATCTATTAAAAAGATTTTATATAAATAGTGCTAAGTATACTTTGGAGCATGTCTACAAAGTTAGATATAGATAATGAAGGAAAATGCATTAATCAAAGGACTTATAGAGGTATAGGGAGCTTATTATATCTTATTGCAATGAGACTTGCTATACTATTTAGTGTTAGATTTTCTGTAAGATTTTAATCAAATCCTAAATAATCTCATTATAAATTAGTTAAAGGAATTTTTAGATACTTAAAAGAACTACAAATCTAGGATTATGGTATCTAAAATCTAAAAATTTTGATTTGATTACTGATGCCGACTTTACAATATGCAGAATAGATAGAAAAAGTACCTTTGGAACATGTCAATTCCTAGATCATGCATTGGTTTCTTGATCTTCTAAGAAGCAAAACTCTGTCGCATTATTCACAATCGAGGTTGAATATATAACGGCAGGTGCATGTTGTGCACAAGTAATCTGGATGAAGAGTACTTTGATAATGACAAAAGAGGAGAGAATAATGGTAATTTTTTTGATGATGTAGCACTCATATACATGTTGTATTTGATGATATCAACTTATCATATTTATTTGAAATGTATAGATATAATGTGAAATTATGCATATGATTCTTGTAATAATCACTATTGAAAGTTGTTATGATTTATGATTAAAGTTGGTTTAACTTGAATTCAAAGAGTTAGAAGGTTATTATGTTTCTTCAAAAATTCAAATTTATTATGACATATGGGCAGAGGGAGTTTAGTTAAAATTTCATCAATTAGTTGTCATTATAAAAATGGAGGAGATTGTTGAATCTTAGATTTTGATGATGAAATCAATTAATGAATTTATGAACTAATATACTTTCGAGATAAATAATATAAGAAAACCTATGATCACGAACTTGAACAAAAAGTGTCATGTCAAAGGTTAGACATCACATCGAACGATTAGTCAACGTGCGATAGGATGGTCTTTGCCATAAGTTCGGGCATTATGTTAAAAGGTGCATCGTAAGTTTGGACGAAGTTCCGGGAGATCAGATGACATGTCAGAATATTGGACAACGTACTTTGTGATTGTAATTAAAGTAGTTTGGTTTTGATCATGGTCGTTTAGAGTCAAATTATGCTGGTACTAGATTGAAACCATGTCAACTTATTTTGAAGCCCATTGGGCCTAAACCACGATTGAATTAGGCCTGATGAAAGGCCAATTTGGTGACTTGAAGTTGACCAATGATGGTACCGCCCAAACTACTAAGAAGCACCATTTATGCTTTGTCGGGCATTCTAACAATGGTACCACCCGCAGTCATTGATGGTACCACCCAACGGCGGTGATACCAACTAGACCGGTGATAGTACCACTAGAACCTAGATTTGTGGGCTCTATTCAATGGTAGTACCACTCAATTTCAATGGTGGTACCGTTAGCACCCCAAAAAATTAAGGATTTAAAACTTTATCTCTAATTTTGAAGCCATTGGGGGTCTATAAATACGTCACTTATTTTTGCTTGATAAAGTACGAATAAGTTAAAGAATCATCGAGGTTAAAGTGTTGTAAACTCTTGAAAGTGTTTGAGTCTCTTCCTCCTTGAGTTTAGCGATTATTCCAAGGAGGTGGGAGGTCTTGTGTGAAATAGTTTGTAAAGTTTCTCTCCTAATTCTCGTAAAAGGAGAAGGGTTGTAACAATGGTAGTTGATCTTCATCCATTAGAAAGAAGATCAACAGTGAAACCGGTGGCATTGAGAGAAGAGGAATTAGGAGTGGACATAGGTCGGGACTATCGAACCATTATAAATTAATTTACATTTTCCTTCTTGCTTTTCCTTATTATTGTACTTTATTCACTACCTTCATTCACACTTTCAAGTTAAATGTATTTCTAATTCATATTCTCATTATAACCTTTTCAAATTGGAACTTTTTTGTGATAGCATAAATTCACCACCCTCCCCCTCTTAGTGCCATTACGATCCTAACAATAGATAGGTCTAAGCATGATCATATTGAATGCTCCACTACCAAATCCTCTAGTCCCAATTCTCCAAGGGCCAAGCCCACTTGGACCCTCAACTAGATTGACCCCTTTGATTTTTCGATTGCCTGACCATAAACTTTTCTACCAATTGTTCCAGGACTCTACGACCAATCCACCACTTGCCTAGCCTATAGCTCCACTAGCCCAGACCATAACCATATCCACATAAACATTCCATAACCTTGCATAGAAAATCCAATCTCTAACAAGGGTTTCGAAATCTATAGCCCCTTATCTCCCCTAATTAACAAACACCTTCCTAAAGTGTAGCACTACCTCTTTGAGATAGATCAATGATTGGAAGATATTAAAAGAGAAATATGACAGGGGAAGCAACCTGAGGCCAATCCCAATCTCAAGTCCCAATTTGTTAAAAGGCATGATGGAAGAACCAATTCTATAAGGGTTTAGAATGCCTACTTTGGAGCTCCATGAGGGAAGCTTTGGCCCCACTGAACACATAGCTACCTTCACCTCCCAAATGATAAACTCCCTCATGTGTTGAACCTTCTTGACAACTCTTAGAGGCATGACAAGAGAATGGTTCTCCAAGTTCCTTCTTGAGTTAATCTCATCCTTTGGGCAACTAGCAAAGGAATTTAAGCTTAATTTCATAAGCTATAAGTTGTCGATGAAGTTCATGACCACTCTATTAGCTATAAGATAGATAGACAAGGAGTCCCTTCGAGCTAAGAAGGTTATCAAGGAGAAGAAAAGAAAATGATCAAATCATTTAAAGTAGCCTCACAACGACAGACCCCAAGGGGACTGAGCCCCCCCACATCAAGAATTTACCTCGTTGAACACATATCATACTAGCTGTTCAAGCATATAAGGGAGAAGAGATTGCTCTGCAAACCACATCCCCTTATTAAACAAAAACACTCTAAATATAATCGTTTCCACCAAGATTATGAACACGATATGTAGGAATGCTTTAACCTAAAGCAACTCTTGAAAACCTTAGTAGAGCATCATATGCACATTGAAAAATAAAAACAACACTAGTTTCCTAAAATCCAAGTTGCCTTGTGATAATTGGTGCACGAGAAAAATGTAAAATCGAAAAAATTTACATGTCATGTGTTAGATGTAATACTTGGGGAGATCATATATCCCCAAAAATTTTAGATCCGTAGGAGAGGATAAGGAGGTCAAACGTCCTCATCCCTAGTGGTGATCCATATGACAAATGGATGTTAAGATCAAAGTGACACTAAGAGGGCGGGTGAATTAGTGCTTATAAAAAATTTACAATGATTTGAGTATTCATTCAATAAAGCTTAAATCTTAAAAGTGTTTAAACTTTAAAGTATTTATAGGATGATAATAATTAAGTAAAATAATATACAAAGACAAGTAAACAATAGAGGGGAGAAGAGAAAACATACTGATTTATAGTGGTTTGGTCTTGTGACCTACGTCCACTTCTTATTCCTCCTCCGTTGAGGTCACCGACTTTCACTATTAATTTTTCTTCATGTGTGAAGATCAATTACCCTCTTACAGCTCTATTATCCTTTTACAGGTTTAGGAGATAAGCTTTATAATTCTCTAAGCTCTCCCTTAAATAAAAACTACATAAGAAGAAATGAGGGGGAGCTCTCAAAGAATTATAATATCATTTTCATAAGTTTTTTACTCTTAATTCTGAAAAGTATTTAAACTTTAAAGTATTTGTAGGATGATAATAATTAAGTAAAATAATATACAAAGACAAGTAAACAATAGAGAGGAGAAGAGAAAACATACTGATTTATAGTGGTTTGGTCTTGTGACCTACGTCCACTTCTTATTCCTCCTCCGTTGAGGTCACCGACTTTCACTATTAATTTTCCTTTATGGGTGAAGATCAATTACCCTCTTACAGCTCTATTATCTTTTTACAAGTTTAGGAGATAAGCTTTATAATTCTCTAAGCTCTCCCTTAAATAAAAACTACATAAGAAGAAATGAGGGGGAGCTCTCAAAGAATTACAATATCATTTTCATAAGTTTTTTACTCTTAATTCTTGCATCTTAAGCAAGAATGGGTGGGGTATTTATAAGTCCTAAATGACTTCAAAAGTGAAGTCAAATTTCAAACTTTTGGAGATTTTTTGAGGTGTTGGCAACCTCTTCCCTTGGAGACTATGTTCTAGCGGTAGTACCGCCAGCTTGGGTGGTACCACTACCTAACACAGTCTGGGAGACTGTGTTTGGGTGGTACCTCTACCCAGTCTAGGTGGTATCACTGCCTAATACACTTTCGAAGACTTTGTCATCTTGAAAATTATGTTTTCGAAGATTGTGTCTTATTAACCGTGGGTTACTGAAATGACCTTTCAAATAAGTCCAAATCAAGCCTAGTTAAGGCCTAATAGACTCTTAATTGAGTTAGTTATGCTACATTCAAAGCCAACTCAATTAGAACTCTAGACTAATTTGATCTAGATAAATTATTATAAAATGTTAATCATGTTGTCCGGCATGTCATTTGTTCATTTGAACCCTCGGCGTATCATGCTCTCCTTAAGTGTATTGCTCGACCCATCGACATATTGACTCTCGTAATATTCGATCTTGATGCAATGTTTGATTTTCGGCCCGATGCCCTTTCTTTGACTTTGGCCCAATGTTTGATTTCCTACTTCAATTATTTTACCTTTTTATGATCGAAGATTGTCCTGCATGATTTCTTGAATATAGATTAGATCATAACTATATCAATTGATTTCACCATCAAAATATGAGATTCAACAATCTCCCCCTTTTTGATGATGGCAACCAAATGATGATGGAGTTTAACTAAACTCCCCCTATCTATATGCCATATTGTAAGATGGAAAACTCGAATTCAAAAAAGGTGATAAACTTTGAATTCAAGTCGAAACAATCTGAATCATAGTTAAAATATCATTGCATACATCATAAAATCATAAGTATTCATGCATATCATCAAATTATATTATATCATGCATGATTAAAGTTTTAAATTATCATCATAACTTTCCCCCTTAAAGTAAATCATACATGCATGATTAAATCATCATAACTTAAAACCCTTTGTTATCAACAAAAATGAGAAAATTGTAATATATAAGTTTTGTCTTCTTTTGGGATGTGTAAGTTTGTAAGTTTTTATTCCCCTTTGTAATTATCAAAAAGACAAAGAAGGGAAGGATTTAATGATGTAAAAATTTGTCATCACATGAAAATTTCCTTTTCATAAATATCAAGAAGAGAAATCATAAGAAACAATCTTGATTCAAAAGAAAAAAAACTAAAGTCATAAAAATCGAGAAACCAAGATAATGATCAAAATATATATGTAAAGAGTTCATGCATTTGGTAGATTCAACATGTCTATCTCTCTCATAATAAAATCAAATTATTCTTCATTTAATGGCTTTGTAAAGATATCAACTTATTGATGTTTTGTATCAATAAATTATAAAGATATATTATGGTTATTGACGTGATCTCTAATAAAATAATTCCTAATATCAATATGCTTAGTTCGTGAATGTTGAATAGAATTTTTTAATAAGCATATCATGCTCGTGTTATCACAATTTATAGGGATATCTTTAAAATAAAGTCCATAATCCTGTAAAAGATTTTTCATCCATATTATTTGTGTGCAACATGCACCTACTGCAATATATTTAGTTTCAGCTATGGATAATATGATAGTGTTTTACTTCTTGGAAGACCAAGAGACTAGTGCATGACCTAGAAATTGATAGGTACCGGAGGTATATTTTTTGTCTATCCTACATCCTCGAAAGTCAGCATCAGCATAAGTAACTAAATCAAATTTTTTATATTTCAGATATAATAATCCTAGATTTGGAGTTCAATTCAGGTATCTAAATATTCTGTTAACTATTTTGTAATGAGATTGTTTAGGATTAGACTGGAATCTTGCACATAGGGCAATACTAAATATAATATTGGGTCTAGTTACAGTTAGATATAGTAAACTAAATATCATTCCTTTATAAGTTTTTTGATCAAAGCCTTCACCTTCATTGTCTAAATCCAATTTTGTAGAGGTGCTCAAAGGTATATTTATAACTTTAGCACTATCCATATTAAATTGTTTTAACAAATATAAGGTATACTTGGTTTGACTAATAAAGATACCATCATTCAATTATTTTATCTGTAATCCTAAGAAAAACATTAATTCACCCATTAGGCTCATTTCAAATTCTTGGCTCATTCTCTTGGCAAAAATTCACATAAGAATTCATTTGTTGAACCAAAAATAATATCATCAACATAAATTTGAATAACAAGAAAATCCTTTTCAAAATGCTTAAAAAATAATGTGGTATCAATCTTGCCTTTTAAAAAATTATTTTAAATAATAAAGGAGCTAAATCTTTCATACCAAGCCCTAGGGGCTTGTTTGAACACCTTTAGATATATCTCCTATTATTAGCTCCTTAGGATGAGTATCTACATACTTCCATTCCTTAGGTAAGGATTTCTTATAAGTAGATGCATCCAAATTATTTTGGAGAGGAGATTTATCATTCAAATTTAAATACCAAAATCAAAATCATCATCAAAATCAATTTTCTTTAATTAGGGAACCTCATTAAAAAGAATATGGATAGACTCCTCATTACTAGAGTTCTTTTATTAAAGGCATGATAAGCTTTTAAAATTGAGGAATAACCAAGAAATATGCCTTCACAGATTTTACATACAACTTTCCTAAGACATCTTTTTCATTCAAAATAAAATAGTTACAACCAAACACTTTAAAAAAATAAAATATTAGGTTTTTTTTATTATTCCATAATTTATAGAGAGTTTTATAAAGTAATGGTCTTACGAGAACCCTGTTCATGACATATCATACCATGCTAACGGCTTCGGCCCAAAAATATTTGGGGAAGCTATGTTTGATTAACATGGTTCTAACCATTTCTTATAATCTCCTATTTGTTTCTTTCCACTACTCCATTTTGTTATGGATTTCTAGGAGTAGAGAAATTATGGTTGTACCCATTTAACTCACAAAAAAGTTTGAAAATCATGATTTTGAAACTCAACACCATGATCATTACGTATAGATGAAATCATAAAACCCTTTCCGTTTTGAACAAGTTTGTAAAATTTTGAAAAATATTTAAAAAAATTACTTTTGTGTGCCAAGAAATAAGTCCAAGTGTATCTACTATAATCGTGTATAATAACAAACACATATTTACTACCTCCTAAGTTCGTAGTATCAGTTGATCTAAATAAGTCTATATGAATCAATTGTAGTAGCCTACAGGTTTTATTTTATTTTTTGATTTAAAACTATTTTTTATTTGCTTTCCTAGTTGGCATGCATTACAAACACTGTCATCTACTAGATTTTTAGTTGAGTTTTGGTTTTATAGTTTCATACTACCATGTTCTAGTCTCCAATGTCAAATTCATGCATCATCATTTAAGGCCGAAAAATATATTTCATTATAGAAATTATCAATATTAATAGTATACACATTATTGCTTATTAAGGCAATCATAGAACTACTTTTGTGTGGTATTTCAATTATACAAGAATTAGATTCAAATTTGATAATTTATCTTTTATCACACAATTGGCTAATGCTTAGTAGATTATATTTCAAACCATCAACTAATGACACATCTTCAATCAAAAGGTTTGATTTTATCATATATGGTTCCTTTCCCAATGATTTTTCTCATGTTTTTTCCGAAGGTGACAAATCCTTCATTTAGGCTAGTAAGCTTAAATAAATAAGTTGGATCTCTAGTCATGTGCCTTGAGTATCTACTATCAAGGTACTATTTTATGCTTCCAGCCTTTGTTTAGAGACATACATACAAAAAAAAGGGTTCTGGTTTAGGTGCCCATTTGACTTTGGATTCCTTATGAAAAACTCTACCTAATTTTATTAATGGCATTGAGTTATTTATGGTTCCTTTAGAAACCCAAATTAATTTGTATAGACTATGTCTTTTAAATGAACATTTATAGGCATAGTGTTTAATTCTACCATAAAAATTATATTTGTTTCTAGGTAAAATATATAATATAGGTTCTCTAGTGAAGATAATTGGCTTTTGTTGAGTGTTACCCACAAAGCCAATTCCTTCCTTTCTATGAACATGACCCTTATTAGCAAGGGTCATGTTTAAGAATTTGTTATTTATTTTAATTTTTTCTAATGTTTCTCGTAATGAAACATTTTATTTCTTATGTGTATCTAATTCTTTGCACTTAGTGTAAGGAGCTATCCTATATTCATCATACTCCTTATTAAAATTTTTAAATTCACTAGCAAGTGAAGCATGATCTTTTTTAACAATTTATACGTTTTACTAGCTAATTTAAAATCATCAATAAGTCATTAAATACATTAAATAATTCATCATAAGATTAGGAAGATTTATTTGGGTTACTTATCTCGTTGCCAAATGTCATTAAAGTGAAATTTGAAACTTCTTCCTTAATGATCGGCTCCTCGTCTTCGGATGAACTTGAGTTGTCCCAAGTAGTTTTGAGTGTCTTTTCTTCTTCTTTGGTTGTTTCTTCTTCACTCAGAGACATTCAATTTTAAAGTGTTCCAACTTTTACATTTATAACATATATTGAGTCCTTTTTTAGTTTACTTTTGTTCTTAGCATCTTGTTTTATTTTGATCATTTTTAATAATTTCTTAAATTTTCTTGTAAGAAGTGTCAAGTCCTCATCATCATCATAGTCACTTGAGTTTTCTCCCAAGTGGTCTTCCTTGGTTCTAAGTATTATGTCCTTCCTATTTTTTAGAAGTTTTTCTCGAGTTCATCACGTCATTTTGTAGGTTATCAAAGACCCGATTAGTTCTTCAAGTGGAAAATTACTTAGGTCCTTTACTTCTTGTATTGTCGTTGCTTTAAGATCCCAACTTTTTGGAAGGGATCTTAATATTTTATTAATAATTTTAAAATTAGAAAAAAATTTAGTAAACACTTTTAGACCGTTGACGACATATGTAAAACAGGTGTACATGTCTCTAATAGTCTCACTTGGTTTTATGTAAAACAATTATAGCTATGAACCAAAAGATTAATTTTCGACTCTTTGACTCGACTAGTGCCTTCATATTTGACTTCGAGTATGTGTCAAATCTGTGCGTAGTTTCGCATATAGAAATCTAATTAAATTTATTTTTATCAAGAGCATAAAATAAAGTATTCATTGCTTTAGCATTCAAAGAGAAAGTATTTTTTCTGAAATATTTCATTCGTTCATTAGTTTGGAAGACTTTCCAAAATCACTTTCAACAATATGTCATAATTCAAAATCCATATTAAGTAGGAAAATTCTCATTCAAGTTTTCCAATACATGTAATCTGTCCTATTGAATATAAGAAGACGAGTGATAGAAAGTCCCTCTTGGTTACCAATAAAAGCCCTCTATCTTGGGTTTTAAGCCAAATAGAGAGAAAAATGGCTCTGATATCAATTGTTAGGATTAAAGCTAAATTTTGATTTGAGTATTCATTCGTTAAAGGTTAAATTCGAAAAGTGTTTAAGTAAATCAATATATAAAGACAAGTAAACAATAGAGAGGAAAGAGAAGGCACACTAATTTATAATGGTTCGGTCTAGTGACCTATGTCTACTTCCTATTCCTCCTTCCTTGATGTCCCCGGCTTCCACTATTGATCTCCCTTCAATAGGTAAAGATCAACTATCCTCTCGCAGGTTCAGGAGATAACCTTTACAATTCTCTAAGCTCTCCCTTAAACAAAAACTACAAAAGAAAAAATGAAGGGGAGCTCTTAAAAAATTACAATAATATTTTCATAAGTTTTTTACTCTTAATTCTTGCATTTTAAGTAAGAATGGGTTGGGTATTTATAGGCCCTAAATGACTTCACAAGTGGAGCCAAAATTCAAATTTTTGGGGATTTTTTGAGGTGTTGATAGTCTCTTCCCTTGGAGACTATGTTCTGGCCATAATACCGCCAGCCTGGGTGGTACCACCGCCTGACACACTTTCGAAGACTATCATCTTGAAGATCGTGTTTTTAAGGACTATATCTTATCTAACCTTGGGTTACTGAAATAGCCTTTCTAATAAGTCCAAATCAATCCCAATTAAGGTCTAATGATATCTTAATTGAGTTGGTTATGCTACATTCAAAGCCAACTCAATTAAAACTCTAAACTACTTCGATCTAGATAAATTATTACGAAGTGTTAATTATATTGTCTAACATATCATTTGTTCATCCGAACCCTTGGTGTATAATGCTCTCCTTCAACGTATTGCTCGATCCATCAGTATGTTAACTCCCATAACATCTGATCTTGATGTAGTGTGATTTTTGGCCCGATGCTCATTCCTTGACTCTGGCCCAACGTTTGATTTCCTACTTCAATCATTTGCCTTTCATGATCGAGGATTGTCCTGTATTACTTTCTTGAGCATAGATTAGATCATAACTTTATCAATTGATTTCATCATCAAAATTTGAGATTCAAAAATGGAGTGATGACGCACCTCAAATTGTTGCACGATCATTCTCTCCACATGCACCACAAGGTTGCACTATCTTCAAGAAGGGGCCAACCCTTCTTGTTGTCCACATATTCTAAACAGGAGCTCTCAACTAAGGAAGATAGAAGAGGCGGCCAAGAGGACTCTAGCCTATGATCCTTATGGCCTCTTTCTATTTATAAAGGTTGATGTCAGCTTAACCCTAGTGGATCTTACCTTATTGGGTACTAGATCTCTATCTAATTACTCAAGCCTCTTAGATCAGTGGATCTTTATCTACTGATCTCTTATTATCACTTATTAGATCTCATCCATGGGATCTAATAATACAGAGGCTTATTGGATATCCAATAAAATAGAAGCTCCACAGATATCGCATATATGAATGTTTACTTGTCACAACTACTATCATATGTGTATGACCCTTTAGACCTAATACCGAACTGGTCGTGAGTTGCACATATCAAAAATTATTCTGACTTAGTGAATTATTATCTCATAATAATTCACTCAACTCATCAACTATAGATGTACTTGGCTACTATGACAAAGTCCCCAAACAGTACATGGAGATCTGATCTATTGGCTCTATCCTTAGTTACCATGTATCTATAGTCCCTCACCCAGCTAATATCCCAAAGACCATATAATTGGTATGGTATTATCAAGCCTCATTCAAAATCCATCCGAGTCTCACTCTAGTCGAGTTTTCCTAAAGAAATCTTTCTCTCTTAATTTAAATGACCCTAGCTAGGGAGTTGCTTGAGTGAGAACACATAAAATATTCATCTCGTGATACCGAGAGTAGATGATCATCTATTTATAATCAATTATCTTCGTAAAGTTAATTGTCATTCTTAATAACCAACTATACTAGATTAGGAACTTTCAGACATGTTAGTCCAATGTCAAGAATATAGTACTCAAATAAGGGATCTTTGGTGTCTCAAGTCTAAGAACTAACACACAACTGAAATTACGAAATCATTATCTAACAATCATGTATTAACCATCAAGTATTCTATAAGAGATCAATTAGTAAACTTATTCTCCAATGAACACCTTCACTATATCCCTATCCTCATACTAGTTATGAGACCAACTGCCTTTATCATATAGACGAATATATAACATATTAGTCTGTCTGGTTATCTTGATATCTCTATCAAGTAACCTATGACCGAGATTATTTGGGATCTATGTTTAAAGGTGAATTTATCTAATTATCATGATCTATAATATATGTAATAGATAATATAAATTAAATAATAATAATAATAATAATAAACAAAAAAGACTGTGCAACATGTCACATGTGCCATCACTCACGTGATTGGCTTATAGGCCACCTATAGTTAGCAATCTCCTACTTGACCTAAAGTCAATCACCTATGTGTTTGATCCCCATCAGACCTCTATAATGCTCAAAGACAATATGAGATAATGACTTAGTTAATAGATTTATAATATTATCTTTGGATAAAACTCTTTCGATTGCTATATCTCCATGAGCCACGATCTCTTTGATCAAACGAAACCTCCTTAGAAAGTACTTAGACTTCTAATAGGACTAAGGTTCCTCTACTTGAGCAATCACCCTATTGTTGTCACAATATATGGGAGTCGACTCCTCATGGCTCAGTATAACTCCCAAATCCATAATGAACTTCTTCATCTAGACTCTCTCCTTTAATGCTTCTGTCGTAAAATTTTTTGCATGGTCGAGTCAACAATAGTATTTTACTTGAAACTCTCTTCCAACTTATTGCTCCTTCATTCAGGGTTAACACATGCCTTGAATTTGACTTACTATTATCATCATCGAAATGGAAACTTGAGTCTATATAGGGCTACCTCCTTCGTATACTAGTAAAATATCCTTAGTCCTTCCAGTTATAGATGACCTGCAAGCCAATCACGTGAGTGATAGCACGTGTGACACACTATATGATCCTTTTACTTATTATTATTATTGATATATTATTACTTTAAGTTACATGTTGCATATACTGTGATGTCCTTGGATCTGTGCAATGGGAATCAGATCATGATAATATAACAATAATGAGACCGTTTCGTCTTTAAACATAAATCCTAAATAATCCTAGTCATAGATTACTCGAGAGGGATATCGAGATAGCTGGACAGATCGATCTATTATATACTCATTCATATGATGATGGTGACTAGTCTCAAAGCCACTCGTGTGAGAACATTAAGGGTACAGTATAGGTGCTTATTAAAAAATGAGTTTATTGATTGATTTAGTTTGGAAATACTAGATGGTTAATGATATATTATATCAGACAGTGATTCTATAGTCCTAGTTGTGTATTTGATCCTTAGACTTGAGACATCAAGGATACTTATTTGAGTACTTCTTTCTTTGATATTGGACTTACAAGACTGAAAAGTTTCAGATATGGTATAACTAGTTATTGAGATTAGTAGCAAACCTTACGGAGGTAATTAAGTATCCCTAGAGGATCATCTACTCTCGGTATCACGAGAGGAATATCTTATTTGCTATCTCTTAAGCAAATCTCAAGTCAGGGTCATTCAGATTGAGAAAGAAGAAGTTCTCCAGTAGAATCTGATTAAAGCAGGACTCTGATAGATTCTGTATATGACATGACAATACCATGCCCAATATATAGTCTTTGGGATATCAGATGGATAAGAGACTATAGATACATAGTAACTGAGGACAGATATGTCCATGGATTAGATCCTTTGTACCGTCTTGGGACAATGACATAGTGGGCTAGTACTTTCATAATCGATGAGTTAAGCAAATTGTTATAGGATAATAATTCACCAAGTTAGAAGGGGTTCTGAGACTAGAAGGGTTCTGGCCTGTGTAACTCACAACTAGCTTGGTATTTGGTCTAAAGGGTCATACACATATGGTGAATGATTGCAACGAGTAAAGGATTGAATATAAGCTATCCAATAAGCCCCTATTGTCATTAAATGAGACCCAACATTAATGGACTCATTGTATGAGGCCCAATGGAGGCAAATTGAGATTACTAGATAGAGATTCAATAATCCAAGAGATGTGGGTAATTGGATAGAGATCCAATACCCACTAAGGTAGGATCCATTAGGGTTTTAGGTGGCTCTTTATAAATAGGAGATTAGGGCATCCAATAAGATAATTGGCTACATCTTTGGCTTCCCCCACCTATTCTCCTCTCTCCTATCTCTTCCCAACCGACCACCCTTCTCCCTATTGCAAGAGGACAATAAAGAAGATAGGAGACTTTCTTCCACATTCGTTACAAGGTGGTGCACAAAAGCTGTGAAGAAGGTGCACAAGAGTTACGTGTTTTTGCTATGATTTGAGGAGCATCATTATATCGATCCATCGTATGGATATCATTAGAGAGGAGGACATCTGATCTCCCTTATCATCTCCTATCGAATCTAGAATTTTATGAATATACGCTCTCCCTAGGTAATAAATCTCACACAATTTATAGTTTTCAATTTTATGAATTTTTCGCACACTAATCGTTACATGACAATGTGATAAACGTGAAAAATATTTTGTTTTATTTTTTTGTTATACATGTGATGCTCTTTTGGTTTCCCAATAAGTCCTTTTTAAGTACTTAAGGATTTTACTGGTTTCTAGTATTCTAAACTTGGATTCTCCTAATACCTGACCGTGACATTCAGATCATACGCTATATCGGGCATGGTACATAGTATAGCATACATGATGGACCCTATCGTAGAGGCATAGTGTATCATATCCATATCTACCCTCTCTTCAGGAGTCTTTTGGTATATACTCTTATAAAGTAATATTTCATATCTTATCGGTATGAGATCTCTCTTGAAATTTTTCATGCTAAACCTTTTGACAATGGTGTCTATTTACCTGAACTAGGATAAGTCAAGTATTTTTTAGATTTTATAGATTTGAATCCCTAAAAAATAAAATGCTTCCCTTAGTCCTTCATGACGAAGTGTCTAAATAACTAAGTCTTTAGTATGGAGAGCATTCCGATATAATTCACAATGATCAGGACGTCATATATATATATATATATATATATATATATATATATATAACACCAAAAAGGTGATAACGCTCCCACCTACCTTCCTATGCACACAAGGCTTATTTTTTTTCTTAACGAAGTCATAAGATCATATCTCCTCATCAAATCTTATGTTTCAACTTCAAAAAGTTTATTTTAGTCTATAGATGGACTTGAGCAATCTACACAACTTATATGGACTTTCTTTAGACACTAACCCCTCAGGTTGTATCATATACATCTCATCCTCAAGGTTGTCATTGAGGAATGTGATTTTCATATTCATCTATCAGATATCATAATCATAGTGTGCTGCAATATCCAAGAGAATTCTAATAGATTTTAGCATGGCTACGGGTGAGAATGTTTTGTCATAGTCAATACATTACCTTTGACGATACCTCTTTGCCACTAGCATTGTCTTATAGATCTCCACCTTTCTATCTATTCCAATCTTCTTCTTGAAGATCCATTTGCAACCAATGGGTACAATACCCTTAGGTGCATCAATAAGATTCCAAACTTTGCTAGAGTATATAGAATCCATCTTAGAATTCATGGTTTTTTACTAAGAATATGCTCCTTTTCAAGCAACACTGCACTCTTGACAATAAAAACCTTTTGGTCCTCAAGATTCCATAAGTTTTCTTGGGGTATCCCATGAACTTATATCGCTCCATCCTTGGGATATTGGGGTTGTGTTTTCTAGCATGGGCAAGGAAGCCCCAAACCTTAACAACCTTAAGACTCGCCCTTTCCCTTTCTATATCTCATATGGTGTAGATACTACCGACTTAGATTAAACTATATGCATAAGGTAAGTTATGCATAACATGGAAAAGTCATTGAACATATCATGGATTGTACTATTGGGATAAAATAATTTGGTCCTTGAGGAATTGGGTGAACTTTGTCCTCAAGTACTCTCCTTCTCGATTCAATCGAAATAATACTCTTTCTAGTCTAGTTCTTTACTTCATTCTTATATTCTTTGAATTTCTCAAATGCTTTGGACTTGTACTTCATTAAGAACACATTTCTATACATGAAAAATCATCAGTGAAAGTAATGAAGTAAGAGTAGTCACTTATGGCCTAAATCGATATGGGACCACACGCATCACTATGTATAATTTCTAGTAACTCGATGGTTTTTTCTCTAATTCCACTAAATGGAGAGTTGGTCAACTTTCTAGGAAGGCAAGGTTCACAAGTTGTATGACATATAGTCAAATAGATCTAAGTATCCATACTTTAGCAACTTTTGAATTCTTTCCTCATGGATATGACGTAGCCTACAATGACACAAGTATGCATTATTTACTATATCTTATTTTCTCTTATACATATTTATATTTATCACATGTAGAGTAATGCCTAGCATAAATAAACCATTATGCAACATCCCTCTAGTGATGATCTCATCATCCAAAATTAATGAACAACTATTGTTCTCAAAAACTAATTTATATCTACTATTATCAAATATATAAAAATAATATTTTTGATAATAGAAGGAAATAAATAACATACATCTAATACAATGTTAGCTCCACCAAGTAGATGTAGGGTGACCTAGCCAACAACCATTGTAGCAACTCTTATTCCATTGCCTATCTTGAGGTCCATCTTGCCTCTCGCCAATCTCTTAGGCCTTGTTAGAACCTACAATGAATTACAAATGTAATAAGCATTACCGGTATCTAATGCCCATGTATTGTCAAAAGAATATAACAAATAGAGACTGATCATGAATATATTTAAAGCTTCTCTAAGCTTATATTTTACCTTCTCTGCAAGGTACTCGTTGTAGTTACTTTTCTAGTGTATGTCTTTGCCATAGTAGAAACACTGACCTTTATCATTTGTTAGGTCCTTCTTAGCAGCATTTGCTTTTTTCGATTGGCCCTTATCCTTGCCCTTGCCCTTCTTAAGAGACTTCTCAACCTTCCTTTTCTTTTTGGTCTCACCAATGTAGAGAACCGGCTTCTCTTTCTTGATGGTGCTCTCAGCCTCCCTTAATATATTAAAGAGCTCAGGGATAGTCATCTCAAGTTTGTTCATATTAAAATTCATGATAAATTATAAAAAGAAGTATAGGAGAGACTAAAGTACAAGGTCTACACATAGATTATCCTCTAGGACCATCCCTAGACTTGTGAGTTTCTCAATCCACTCAATCATCCTTAGGATATGGTTCTGAACCGATGTCTCATCGGTCATCCTAGCAAGGAAAAGACTCTTAGATATCTCATATCGTTGAGTTCTTCTTTGTTCCTAAAACAGTTGGTGAAGATGAAGGATGATGGGATTGGTATCCATGCTTTTGTGCTACATCTATAGCTTAGGAGTCATAAAGGCCAAAATATAACACTTAGCAAAAGTGAAATCATTAATGTAATTCACATAGTGAGCGATCTCAGCTTCACTTATCCTTCCTCTAGCTTGGGTATTATAGTGTCAAGGACATATGTGATTTTTTCACTATAAGAATGATTCTTAGGTTACAGAGCCAATTTGTGTAGTTTGGATCAGTGAGGTGACTAGCATCAAGTATATCACGTGAGGGATTTGCAAGTGACATGTTTCTGACAAATAAAGATGTAGCACAATAAATAACTTATAGATTTTATAGAAAAGCAAATAATCAAGATATGTATTTTTATCTTAATCTACTCCTACTATTTTTCTAACAAATCATGTGACACCCTCCGGCGCATGAAATGAAAATCTTTAACAGACTTATAATGGGGAACAAGATATAATCGACATCTTAGTGCAAACTTGAGGGACTCTACCAATCACACTAAGTGCAAAAAGGTAGGCCAATTATTATTCCTTGTGATTCTTGTCCTATTCAATTTTCGAACCATTATGGCCTCGTGGGATTCAACCAACCATGATGTTTGGTTAAGTTATCACAATCATTATAAGATAAGTCTAATTCGATGATATACCCTTGAGGGACTCGACCAAACACACTATAACCTCAGGGCACTAGTGACATCTTTATGTCATAAGCAAGATCTTGAATCATAATCATTGTTAAGTCATAATCATCTTAGTACTAGTTAATAGAAACCATGTTAGATTGTAATAAAGCTACTCCTATCTTATAAAGGAGTATGGCTAGGGTTTAGATTAGATCTTAGGTCTTAGTAGCTACCACACCCCTTACTAGGTTGGTCGGCTAGGGTTTCCCCCTGCTTAGGTTAACTATAGAGCTACTTAGCTGCTTCCTATTCCTATTAAGGCAGGTTGGCTATAGGAGGGGCAAAGGGATAATTCTACTTAGGTAAGCACCCCCTTAGGCTAGGGTTTTGATCTCTATTTAAAGATGTAGCCACCCCCCTTCTTGAATCAAGCAATTATCAATTTTATTTCAACCTTGTGCTAAATCTAGGAGGGAGGAATTCCTACAGTGTTCCAAGGGTTAATCCCCCTCAAGGGTTAAAATCTATAGAGCTCCTTCTGGGGTTCTATCATATGGTATTATAGCAGCAATCTTACTATCCCTATAGTGGTCATCCATGCCTCCACCTTCCCAAGCAATTTGCACAATTGCTATGACACGCGCCTCCACCTTCCACCCCAGTAGCAGATCAAATCAGTCTATCGCTACCCCCTGCATTTGATATGAAATTCTGGTATATTTTTATAACCCACGCTTCTTCAATACTGCAAGATCCTTCATATTATATGTGGGAGAAGTTTTCTAAAGTTTCCTTACTACAAATTTTTACCATCGCAAATGTTATCATTGTTGAGAAGGCGAAATACTACAGAAATTTTAGCCGATTATTACTACTTGAAACCAAACTTTTGTTTATCCTTTTTAGCTAAAATTTTTATACAATTCTCAAGATCAAGTTGGCTTTTATCTGGATTTAATTTCATAAAAAAACTCCTTCTGGAACTGGTTTTCTTGTATGATCTTTCACTATCACATAGTTCTAAAATTTTACGACAACAGAATCTACCTTGTATCTTTTGCCCTCTTTCCCTACTGTTATGCTGTCAAAATTTTGTTAAAATTTTTATTGCTATTGACATTATCTAAAACAAGGGATTCTATATAATTTTCTTAAATTTTCCTCTAGAATTTATGTTGAGAAGTCATCGTTTCTCCGATGCAAAGACAAGTTTAGCAGGACATCACATTGCAACACTTCTTTTCACCGAATTCTATCAGATTTGAGTGCTATTTTTTGTGGGATTTTAGACTCTCTTTTCCTTATCTCCAAACCCTACTATCCTCTCTAAAAATTCTTCTAAATATTACCCTAAATTGAATCCAAATAGCCCCCCAAATCAGCCACCCAAATCAGCCTACTTCCTTATTGATCTACTTACCTTTTTAACCAACTTTCCTTACATAGACACCTATCTTTGTTGTCATTTATTTCAGATCTAAAATCTATTTTCCTAACCTTCATCTACTACTATCACAGTCCTAAAATTACACCAATTTATAGCCTAAACTCCATAAAACTATAGTCCCAAATCAGCCACCTAAATCAGCCTATTCCTACCCAAACCAATTCACCTTCCAACCGGCCACCCCCTTCTCCAAAATTTTCATGACACTAACCTAACAACAGAAAAAAGATCTCAATATTACAAATCTAGAGGTGTATACTATGACATAAGAGGAGGCTATCAATGCAAAGCTTGAAGCCTTTGAAAACCGCATGGAAGAGAAGATGTGATCCCTTTTCACCGAATTTAGCATTGGCTGACTGCCAAACCCGAGGAAATCACAACACGAAGAAACTTCAGATCGGCGAGATGATCCTCAAGAACATGGCCACATCACCTCTGATCTCAATAATCCATGCATGAAGGTTGACTTCCCTAGATGGGAATAAGGAGACCCGATCGGGTGGATCTCATGCGCGGAGCACTATTTTTGGTTATATCGAACCGCCGACCTCACACGGGTGGAGATTGCTACCACCCACCTTAAGGGAGATGCTATTCAGTGGTTTAATTTGTTTAAGCACACCCATGGAGGACTCTCTTGGCAGTGATTCAAGGAGGATTACTAAACATCGATAGACAATTGGCAAAGATTCGTCAAAGCTCTACAATACAAGAATACCAAACAATGTTTAAGCGTTTAACTAACCAAACTGAGAATTGATCTGAGAAACAACTTTTAGGTACTTTTATCAAGGGCCTAATGTCGAAGATCCGAGGAGAAGTAAAGGCGCGACAACCGTATACTCTTATGGCGGCGATTTTCTTTGCGCGTATCTAGGAAGAATAATTGAACCATGAGGTACGAAGGACAAGGGTTGCTCCTCGACCAGCCATGCCGAGGCCTACTACCCCTCTACTACCATACAAGCCCCCACACCAAAAAAGTTGACAAGAGACGAGCTTCGTGAATGATCGGCTAAGGGGTTGTGTTGGCATTACGACAAACCGTGGAGTCGCGAACATCACTGCAAAAAGGGCCGACTCCTCATGATTGAACCAACGAAGGATGAGGACAATGAAACATATGAAAAAGCCCTTGAACCTAAAAAAGAAGCCATGGAGGAAGAGTCCCAACCGGCCGACTACGCAGTGCACGCATTGGCCGGCTATTCCAACCCGCAAATAATAAAAGTTGGAGGACTTCTAAAACAGCAACCCATCACCATTCTTGTCGACATAGGAAACACCAATAACTTCCTCAATAGTAAGATTGCTACATGTTTGGCACTTCAAATCAAAGGTTGCAACAAGTTTGATGTAAAGGTCACCAACAGCTAAATCTTTAATTATGACCAACGATGCCCACGGGTGAAACTACTCCAAGATCAAGAAGTGGTAGCTGATTTCTTCCTCCTACCCATCGATGATTATGAAGCTATACTCAGGATCGAATGACTCACAACACTAGATGATATCTCCTGAAATTTTTCTAAATTAATCATGAAATTTTACTGCAAAGGGAGATAGGTCATGTTATGAGGCAAGCGCGGGAGCCAAATTTCCACTATTTTATCGCAACAAATGGAGAAAGTTTTGCACAAAGCACATGGTAGATTCTTGATGTATATTCAGTAGCCATCTACGAGGGAGAATATACAAAACTTAGATCCTAAGCTTGCCCTTTGCCTGAATGAATTTGTGGATATTTTCTTGGAGTCGTGCGGGCTGCCCCCTAACCGGCCACATGACCATCGTATTCCTATTTTGCTAGGCAAACCACTAGCAAATTTATGACCATACCACTATCCTCACTTGCAGAAGGATAAGATCGAGAATATTGTTAAAGATATGCTTGACACCAGGGTGATTCGACCGAGCTGTAGCTCTTACTCCTCACCGGTGTTGCTAATGTGCAAGAAAGATGGTACATTGTGGATGTACATTGACTACCGGGCTCTAAACACCATCACCGTCAAGGATAAATATCCTATCCCATTCTTAGATAAACTTTTGGATGAATTAAAAGGAGCTCAAGTCTTCACTAAATTGGATCTCCGATCTGGATACCATCAGATTCGGGTATTCACTGAAGATATTTTGAAAACTGCATTTCGCACACATAACGGCCATTATGAGTTTCTGATAATGCCTTTTGGACTTATGAATGCTCCTTCTACTTTCCAAAGCCTGATGAATGACATCTTCCAGAGTTTTCTACGTAAGTTTGTATTGGTATTCTTTGATGATATTCTTATTTATAGCCTATGCTTGATATACATTTTCAACATTTACAAACTATTCTAACAATTCTTCGGGAGAATACTCCTTATGTTAAATAGTTAAAGTGCAGCTTATTACAACATAAAGTGGAGTATCTTGGGCATGTTATATTAGAGGATGGAGTGGCGGTAGACCCAACAAAGATCGAGGCAATGTAAGGATGGTTGAGACCTACAAACGTACAATTATTACACGGTTTCCTTGGACTTATGGGCTACTACCAAATTTTGTGAAAGATTATGCCAATATTAGTGCCCCGCTCATATCCTTACTAAAGAAAGACTCCTTCTTATGGTCGGATAAAGTCTCTGCAGCCTTCGGATGACTGAAGGCAGCCATGACGATGACGTCGGTCCTAGCGCTGCCTAATTTCGGTTGCACTTTGGTCATTGAGGCCGATATGTCAGGAGTCAGAATTGAGGCTATTCTTATGCAAGATGGTCGACTCCTAATTTATACCGAGGCTTCCCCCACACTTTATATGTGGTTTTTACAGGAGATACTAATTACTACCAAATTTAAAATATAGCTGGATACAGGTCCATGGCACGAAAGAGAAGTTAAACTAGAAGAATTGCAATTCATGCTTATGCCAGATTGGGCTCTCATCATCCTGAACCATACTAGAGGGCAATCACCATTCCAAAAGAAAGATTGGCTATCACTAAAGACTAACCATATGGTAGCACGTGCAAAGAAGAAATAGCCTCCTGACAAACTTCAGAATGGATGAAAAATTGAAGATCGAGTTTTCTACACCTCCAGCCCGATCAGTAGGAAACTCAAGCCTTAATGAAGTGGTCTCCTTATTTCTTTGGGCCTTATAAAATTGAGGATCACATTGGGGCCCTAACCTGGAGATCAAATTCGTGCACCAAATCAAGATTACAGTTGATCTACTAGGTATCCTACCTCAAATAGAAATTTAAAAAAGACGACTTAACCTAAATCCTTCTAACTAACACCCCAGCTGATTAGGAGGCTAAAATTCAATTAATGATGGCATGGGAGATACATGAGGAGTTGAAGATCTAGTTTCTAGAGTTTATGGACCCTCAGCCTTGAGGACAAGGCTGATCTGAAGAGGGTGGTCTTGATAGGACTCCAGTAGGGCTAAGTCCTAATCATCTTAGTACTAGTCAATAAAATCCTTGTTAGATTATAATAAAATCATTCCTATCTTATAAATAAGTATGAATAGAGTTTAGATTAACCCTTAGAGCTTAGTAGCCACTACACTCCTTACTGGGTTGGTCGACTAGGGTTTCCCCCTGCTTAGGTTGGCTATAGAGCCATTTAGGTGCCTCTTGTTCTTATTAAGGTAGGTTGGCTATAGAAGGGGCAAAGGGGTAATTCTACTTAGGCAAGCACCCCCTTAGGCTGGGGTTTTGATGATTATTTAAAGATGTAGCCACCCCCCCCCTCTTGAATCAAGCAATTATTAAGTTTATTTCAGCCTTGTGCCGAATCTAGGAGGAAGGAACCCCTATAGTGTTCCAAGGGTTGATCTTCCTCGAGGGTCAAAATACATTGAACTCCTTATGGGGTTTTATCAGTGAGCCTCGAGGGACTTGACCAACTCAAGTTACGTCGGAATTCAATTTCTTCCTATAATGATGGAAGGACATGTGGGTCAATCTAATTGCTTCATGCTTATCGACTTAATATTATCGAAGAAAGCAGTTTTGATTCAGTCTCCTAATTTGATGTATCACAAATATATATATATATATATATATATAAACTATCTGGTAGGTGCACAAACATTTATATATCATATATGAGCAATCACACTACATGACCATGGACCACAGCCTAATGTGATCATGCCGAAGCTAGTGGGCTCAATCATTCACAAAATGGATTTATGTGTGCAACGATACAACTCCATGTCCTGTGATTATCTATCGGTCCTGTCGACATCTCGGTGCATCTCCATGCATCGTAATTGTCCAAATCGACCTCGTGGGTCCTGTTGGCACCTCCATGCTCTGTTGTGCACCTCCATGCTCTGTTGTGCCTTCTCATGTAATTACAATATAATCACAGGCACACAGGCCCCATAAATAAAAAAGAAGGCTTGCAAGCCTCAAAATAATAACAATCATATATACACACATCACATCACATGATCCATGATCATACATCATATATACACATCATCATATAGGACAATTAGATAATAATAATAATTTATTTATTTATATGTAATGTTTTGGGAACCCTACCATATGGTGCCCATCATGGCAGAAAGTCCCTCATGGAGCCAAGAAACCCTAGCCTTGGGCAACTAGTAAACCTTGGCCCCCAAGGTATCCCTTATCGGAAGTTGCCATAGGAAACCAAGAAACCTTAGCTGCCAAGCTTCCCCCTAAAGTTAGGAATCCTTGGTCATAAGGTTACCACCTACAACTAGGAAACCCTAGCCGCTAGGGATTCCGCTAGTCATATGAGGATTTGCTGTTTGGTTGAGAGCAACATGGCTATTATCGGTTTATAATAAGTGGCTAGGCTAAGAGCTATATCTAGGGCTCTTAACCAAGGTTGCAAGTAGCCTTTTGCTGATCCTTAGGTAGCAATAGTTATTACCCCTTTCTCCTTCTTTTGTGTTAATAATTTTGACATCAAAAATCCTCTCTACAACATCTCTCAATGGTGAGAAAGGATGCTATCTAGATCTGAAAACTATGATAAAAAAATAATAACAACTCATAGAACTCTTCTACACATACATCAACACATGTAGTTCAAAACTAATCATCGCATGAGAACCTGGCTCTAATATCATTATTACGAAAACTTAGGAGAGCATCACATGTGTGGTGGAAGACAAAGGCAAAAATTTGTTTCCTAAAGAAAGTTTATCAAAACATTATGTGATGATTGGTGCACGAGAAAACACAAAACTAAAAAAATTTGAGCGTTATGTGTTAGATGTAATACCTGGGAAGATCATATATCCCCAAAAATTATAGATTTATAGGAGAGGATGAAAGAGGTAAGATGTCCTCCTCTCTAGTAATAATCCACATGGTAAATGAGGCGACAATGTCCCTTAAATTGATGTATTATCTTTCTCTCTATACGTACCATAAGGCTACACTATCCTTAAGAAGGGCTAGCCCTTCTTGTTGTCCACACACCCCAAATAGGGGCTATCGACTGAGAAAGAAAGGAGAGGGAGGAAAATAGGAGGGTTGGCCATGGGGAGTCTAGCCTATGGTCCCTTCCTATTTATACAAGTTTATATCAACTTAACCTTAATGGATCATATCCTATTGGGTACTAGATCTCTATCCAATTATTCAAGTCTTTTGGATCAGTGGACCTTTATCTAATAATAGCTTATTAGCTCTTATTGGATCTCATCTATAAGATCCAATAATATAGGGGTTTATTGGATCTCTAATAAAATAGAGGCTCTATCTCATATTTAAATCTTTACTCATCATAACATCTATCATATTTGTGTGACTCTCGAGGCCGAATACCGAGCTGGTCATAAGTTGCATCAATCAGAATTCATTCTGACTTAGTACATTATTATCTCATTCACTTAACTCATCAACTATAGATGTACTCGGTCACTACACTATAATCCCCAGATGGTATAGGGAGATCTATCCATTGAATATATCTTTCTTAGTTATTGTATATCTATAGATGTACTAGGTCACTACACTATAATCCCCAGATGGTATAGGGAGATCTATCCATTGAACATATCTTTCTTAGTTATTGTATATCTATAGTCCCTTATCCATCTAATATCCTAGAGACCATATATCGAGCATGATATTGTCAGGCCTCATATAGAATCTATCCGAGTCTACTCTAATCAGATTCTCCCAAAGAACTCTTTCTCTCTTAATCTAAATGACTATGGCTAGAGATTTGCTTGATAAAAATATATAAGATATTCCTCTCATAATACTGAGAGTAGATGATCCTCTATTGATACTCAGTTACCTTCATGAAATTAGCTATCATTCTCAATAACCGGTTATACCAGATCTAAAACTTTCAAACCCGAAAGTCCAGTGCTAAAGAATGAAGTACTCAAACAAGACATCCTTGGTGTCTAAGTCTAAGGACTAAATATACAATTGGGACTACAGAATCACTATCTGACAATCAAGTATCATTTACCATCTAGCATTTTATAAGTGGATCAATCAGTGAACTCATTCTCTAATGGGCACCTGTATTATATCCTTAATGTCCCCACAGAAGTAGCTATGAGACCAACTGCCTCCATTATATAGATGGATATATAGCATGTCAGTTTGTTCAATTATCTCGATGTCTCTCTCGAGTAACGTACGATCAGAATTATTTAAGATCTGTATTTAGAAGTGAATTAATCTCATTATCATGATATCATCATGATCTAATTCTCATTGCATAAATCCAAGTACATCACAATATATGCAATAAATAATATAAAATAAAAAAAATCAATAATAATAATAAGCAAAAAGATTATGTAATATGTCATACGTACCATTACTCACATGATTTGTTTGCAGGGCACTTATAACCAATAGTAATAAATAAAAGAACTTACCTAGAGGAGACATATCAATCGCTACCTCCATAAGGTTTGAGAAATATCACCAAGACCAAGTGAACCCATCAAGCAACAAGTGGATGTGATAGTCGAAGGGTTCGCTTCGAGAGGATATAAGTTGACTTTCAATAAAAGCTATGCACGAGAACCAATAAACTATTGGATGCTGGTTTTATCCACGAGGTCCACTACCCAAAGTGGCTCACTAATATAGTCCTTGTGAAAAAGAGTAAAGGGAAATGACATACGTGCATTGATTATACTGATCTTAATAAAACTTATCTAAAAGATAGCTATCCATTTTCTCGGATTGACCAGTTGGTAAATGTAATGTCGAATCACAAACTTCACCTTTATGGAAGCATAAACCCGAATACAACCAAATCAAGATGGCTCCAATAGTCAAGGAGCATACTATTTTAATCATCGATTAAGGCTTGTATTGATGCAAGGTTATGCCATTTGGGTTAAAGGATACTGGGGCAATGTACCAAAGAATGATGAATAAGATATTTCAAGCCTAGATTGGGAGAAACATGGATGTCCATACCGATGATCTATTAGTCAAAAAACCAAACATATGATACCCATCTGATTGACTTGGTTGAGACCTACACAATAAACTATTTTGAGTGAGACTTAATCCAATAAAATGTACCTTCAGAGTTGGTATAACAAATTTTTGGGCTTCATGGTCTATCACGTTGGAATTGATCAAATTGAGAAAAGTGTATGCCATCCTGAACATGAGGTCTCCAATGTCCGTAAACGAAGTTCAGTAACTAACCAAACATATTGCAACCCTCAGTAGATTTCTTTTGTGAATAGGTGATTGGTGCTTGTCGTTCTTCAAAACCCTAAAGTACCCAAATGGCTTCTAATGGACCAAGCAATGCCAAGTGACATTCGAGCAACTCAAGAAATATTTGGTGGTGCCACCCCAATTGCTTAGTCCTAAACTTAAGAGTTGTACTTGTATCTCTCAGTCACACACATGTTGGTCAACTTCGTCCTAATTTAGGAGTAAGAGAAGATTCAGGGATCAATGTACTATATGAGTCACATCTTGCAGGATACAGAAACCTAATACCCAAACTTTGAGAAGCTCATGTACACCCTGGTATTGTCCGCCAAAAAGCTCTACCCATATATTTAGTCTTATCACATAATTACGATGATGAATAAACTGATGAGACAAATCTTGTCAAAACCATATGCTTTTGGGTAACTCGTAATATGTGTAGTAGAGCTTAGTGAATTTGATATCTCCTACTGACCATGCATTGCTATAAAGGCTCAAGCCTTAGCAAACTTCATTATGGAGTTAACATCAGATGAATCACTCCTTGATTCTTAGCCATGAACCCTACATGTTAATAATTAGCAATCACTAAGGAGGAAGGTGTAGTCTTGTCTTGTGAAGCCCCGATGGGGACACATTTGAGCACTCTCTACATTTTGGATTTAAAGTGACCAATAATGAGGCTGAATATAATGCCCTACTGACAAGACTCAGCATCAGTAGGAATATGTTGATAAATAAGTTGGAGGTATATAGCGACTTATAATGGTCATCAACCAAGTCAAACGAGCCTATGAGGCATATGATTCAATCACGACACTCTACCTCCTAGAGGCATGACAGATGATTATCAACATCCCTTCCTTCAACATAGAGCATATTCTTTAGGAGCACAATGCTACATCTGACACATTATTGAAATGGGCTTCTAGAGTGCAGCCATCAGTAATATAGGTATAGGTGCAAGTATTGAGCTGAAGGGGCATATGCAAGGACAAGATCTCCATTATTATCCCTGAATCTACTTGGATGGGAGACATCCTATGTTATCTAAAGATTAAGGATTTATCGGCTAACTCCAACAAGGCTAAGTGAATCTAGAGACAACAATCACGGTACTACTTGATTAACGTGGAGCTTTATCGTCCCTCACTTAAACCCTCCTCTACTGCCTCCACCCTAAAGAAATGAAGTGGGCACCCTACAAAGTTCTTGAAGGGACATGTAGGGAGCTCATCGAGACTCACTTGCTAGCCTTCAAAATCCTTTGGCATGGTTGCTACTTTGTAGGGTGATGCGATCAATGCTAGTGCAACTCATGAGTCTAAAGGCTCCCAATGATTGAACCAACACCCTTGGTCTTGGCTTGGCCTTTCACTTAGTGGGGTCTAGACATTTTGGGCCCTTGTCCCCCCTTTTCCCCTAGCTTTAGGCAACAAAAATCCTTGTCAATTGGTGTTGACTACTACACCAAGTGGGCCAAGAACAAACTATTGGCCTCAATTTTTGAGCGATAGGTTGAGAGAATTGTGTGGAAGAGCATCATCTCCAAGTTCAACATCGCTCAGAACATCATCACTTACAATAGCACACAATTTAACAACTTGAAATTTAAAGAGTTCTGCAAGTTTTTGGGATTCACCTACACTTCAATTCTATCACATATTCCCAAACCAACAGACAAACTGAAATCATCGATCAAGCTATCCCTGAGGGTCTAAAGAAGAAGGTGTCCATGACAAAAGAAACTGGAGTAGATGAACTCCTAGGCATCTTGTAGAGTTATCAGACAATCCCGAGGGTGTCGATTAGAGAGTCACCCTTGAGCCTTATGTTTAACATGAAAGTAGTGGTGTCAGCAGAAATCATACTACTGATCATCCAAACACAAGCATATTACCAAAGAGCCTCATACGATAGGCTTCAAGCCAACCTTGATCTGCTTGATGAAGTAAGAGCTAGGTTGCATCTTCGTGACTTGGTTTACAAGAGGGCCATGGTGAGGATCTTCAATCACTAGATTCAACCTCGACATTGGAGATTTAGTCCTCAAAAAAAGCTAAAGTCAAAAATTCATCACAATCTTAGGAAAATTTGGTGTTGACTTAGGAAGGGCCTTACTGAGTGGTCGAGGAGGATCGACCCAAAACTTACTAACTACAAACTATGGGGGTTCAAACATCCCTTAGACTTAGAATGTACAACACCTTTAGAGGTATTACCCATGAGAAGAAAGTATAGTTCTATAATGTAAAAGCTTTTGTACACATCGAATGAAATAAGTATTGGCTTCATTAACTAAAGGGCTATACATATTATTCGACAAGCTTGTACACCAAAAAAGAAAGATCTATCGATGAGGAAAAAAATTGAACAAAAGTTAAAGATGTCAAGGTCAATTGCATTAGTCAGTCAACCTCAACCTCGACTACTTCATTTTCCTCCTCTAGAGGTGGTAGAGGCAAGTAAACTGGGAGAGGCTGGATCAAATCAATCCCAAGTGCTGTAATGGCTTCGACACTCAGGTTGTGGATGGTGGCAGCATCGGTTGGCTCCACAGGGTCAACAGCAATAGCGATGGGCTCAATAGGCCCAATAGTAGGAGGGTTGGCTACTACTCCACCACCCTCTTAAGCAACGACATCACCTTCAGGAATAAGGGTAGCTTCCTCTTGGTTGACCACCTCAACATCTTCCTCCAGGAGCTCCCCCTTGACCTCATCACTAAACTTGACTTTCCCTTCTTCTACAAGCAAGACGGACTCGCTATAATCGTTGAGCTTGTTAGATCCAATGAAGATAACCTCCCCATCAATCAGTCATGTTGTTAAGGCCCTCCGGGAGCTCATGGCCGAGGTGGTCGTAGTGCGTTCGGGATATCACAAATTGATACTTAAAGTACTATGCATTAAAGGAGGGTCAGATCAAACTCTTCTAAAATCCTTTAGATGCCTTGTACTTAGCAACCTCCACAACCTCTTACTCTAGACTCATCTCTTCTGCTTGAAGTTGCCAAGTCACCTACTCCATGATTTGTTGTGAGACAATGTTTTCTACACAGAGGGTGGCGACCTTTGTGTCCGACTTCAGCAACACCTTATTAAGGTGGAGGTAGTCGGTCCTCATGTCATTTGTCGATCAAAGGGCATAATCTAGCCAACCTGTCTCATCCATCATGTGACATCACTTCACCTCCATCGCACTCTACAAGTCCATCTTCTAGATTTAGAGGCGCTTAGCTTTGTCGGCTAGAGAATCCCTCTCCACGACCTTCACTATTAAGTCATCCCTTTATTTTATTGCGTAGGCCAAGGTGATTGAGGAATCCTTGACTCAATCTATCAGGGTCACCAACAGATGATGCCTCTACAAAATGGAGTCCATAATTAGGACAGCAAAAGAAAATCAATGGAATGTTAAGCAAAGCACCAAGCTTACCAAAACAAAAGACTTGTGGGTATCAGCAATGAGGTCCTCAGTGGGTCTGAGAGGAGAACGTCATAGTTCTATATCATAGCCTCCTAGGTAATCTCCCAGGTTCGATTGACATCCATTGAGGCCAGGTTGATCATAGGAAATCCCTCCTCCCTCTCGAGCTAGGCAACTATAGCTTCACACTAGAAGAATGCTCAATTGATGGGGCAAATGTCAAATACATTGACCGTGCTAGCACCTTCTAAGTGCGGGGGTGGGGTTAAAGTTAGTTGATTCCCTAATATTGCATATGGGCAACAGTGTCCTTCCTGCTTCCTACTGTCTCGAGAGCTCTTGGTAGTTCAAGAGGACGAGAGGGCTTCGGGCCCCCTTTGATGTTGACTTAGTGATGACAATAAGGGTGGTGATGTAGCGATCATAGAGCACTTATTGAGGTGCACCTTAGCTATAATTGTTTGATCTCGATTGTTTGTCACTGGTTGGGCCACCTCGTGCACCTCAAGGGGTGGCTCGTCCCTTCTCCGACTCTAGCCACTACATTGACCCTCTAGGTTGGGAGTGGTTGGTTGGTCATTTGCTACCTTCTATTTCAACGGGGGGCTTTGGACACCTTGGCAGCTTAGAAGACATTACCGCGAAGGCCCATCACTACAAATAGAAGACCCATTAGACTCATGCACTAAACCAAAAGATGGAGGGGAGACATTAACCCTGAGGGGAGGGGCTGATCCTAGTTTCCTTGAGCCAAGCCTCACTCATCAAGATAGTCATAGATTTAGACAAAGCAATAGACAACTTATAGTGTTACTTTCACTTCGGCCCACTCAACCTTGGAATCTTATTTCAAAACTTCTTGGTAGATCACATCTAGTTGACAAGCCAACCCCCTCTATAAAGAAATAAAAGTATTTCTTCTTCTATTACTTGTTGGAAGAAGGCTCCTTTGTGGGACTCGATAATCAGGATGGGTGGATAAGAAATAGGCCAAATCCCTAGGCCTTATGGTGAAGCAAGCCTACAGTGGGAGATATCAAGCCTTTGACACTCTCTAAAAAAGGCAACTAATTAGTGCCAAGGTTTGGCACCACTTGTGTTGAAGAAAGTTTTCAAGAATTTAAGATTGAAATAAAAAAATGATGGATGGGGATTTAAGCCCCACCTCTAAGGCATCAAGAGATGTGCAAAAGAAATAGTATGACTCATATGGTCAGTCACCAGGTCGAGGATCTATCAGCTCAAACTTGACAAGAATGTTGAATGCTTCCTTGATGTGAATCAGGTCAACCTTAGAGATCCAAAAGTCAAAGTAAACAACCTTGGCATAATCTGCAAAGTATGATCGCTTGAGGGACTTGCCTCTAACAATACAACCTCTCTCATCATGACAACTTTGACCCCTTCATTGGAGGGCTAAGTAATGAAAACTGACACTGAAGGTTGTGATGGGACTGAAGAGCCATCTAACTCAACAGTCGGACATTGGAGATAAACCTAATGAGAAAGATATTTGGACTTGTTTGAGTTTTTGGAGTGAAAGTGGCTCGAAGACAAAGCACGGTCCGAAGATCCAAAGGCTCCGAGAAGGTTTGAAGGCATAAAGGGTGTCAACGGCCTAAGGGGCTATTTATATTGCCCAAGTGACCTTTCACTTGACCACTTCATTAGCCAACGCTCTAGCTGACAAGACATGCAACGACATGCCATGACCAAAGTTGATCAGTCAAAATCATTGCAATCTTTTGAATCCCTGATGACACAAGCAACCTCCACATGGTTGAGCCTAGTGATGGTTGAAATGATGACATCTAGATTTAGCCAAATCTATCAAGTGGTCAAATTGACATGCCCACTCGAAATCAAGGTAGGGATGGTACATGCGAGTCTATACGTTGCAATCTCGCTAAGAAGAGTCCCCCCAGTTTAAGGCACACACCTCGTGCACAACCAACTAACCAAATGCTCAAGCATTAGGCTCTTAGGACAACCAACCAAATGCCCAAATGTGGGCCAATGCTTGAACACTGGGCTCTCATGCTAACTAACTAAAAGTCTGAGCATTGGGCTCTTAGCTCGATCACTTGGACATTTGAACCTCTTAGCCAACCAAACAAATGACTAAAAGCATGGCCTTCTCATCAACTGGCCAAATCAATGACACATAGCTTGCGAACCACATGTCCATTTGAATGGTGCATAGCCTACAGGTCAAACATATATTTCGATGATGCACAGCCTATAGGCCAAACATGCATCTTAATGATGCAAACCCCTATGGGCCAAACATATATTTCGACAACACATACCCTATGAGCCAAGCATGCATTCTGATGACACACGATCTACATGCTAAATGTACATGCCAACTATACAAGTTTTAGAGCCTAGTGCATATTGCTACAACACTTGGTTGAACACCCATGAAGCCAATGACTTGTCATTCAAGTACGAAGTTAGAATCATCACTTAACATGCTCCAAGCATTGATGGCTCTATGACTTGATGAACCCAGAGTGAGGGCGCTAGTGACAAGTAAGAGATAACATGACAAACACGTAAGCTGTCACATGATAGAACATGGCTTTCAGGCAGATCATCTAAAGACCATGTTGATTGGACATGGCCAATATGTGGCGATCAGATTCAAAGACACATGGGCATGACAAACCACACTTGTTGAACGTCCAACTATTTGAACTTGTGATTGATGCAAATGGATAACAGAGGCTTTAGGAATGTTAACCATCATGCCATACCCTTGCATAAAAAGTCACATGTTCCCCTCTTGCCACTAATGATCTCGGATATAACCGTTCCCGAATCATCTATTAAAGGGATTTCTAAGTACACACTAGAGATTCACTGCTATCAATTCCAACTAGTTGGTCAGACTAGTTTGAACATTCTATTCTCAAGAACTAACTTTATTGTCAAAGGGGCATTGGTTAGGAATGCTTCCAACCTAGTCTTATAGGGTTAGTGTCTCAGAGAACTAATATCTAGAACTAAGACGAACTCGAAATGGGCATCAGTTGGATCTAAGTTACTCTTCTAACTTTGACAATTAGAATCTACAATAATATCTAGAGATATCTAATCCTAGATAAAAAATTTACTTAGGAACTCAAATTCTAAGGTGAAATTTCTAAAACTTATAACTGATGATTGAATTTGTTATTTGATTGAAAAAAAAATACTAAGATTGGTATGTGTGACGATTTGTAACTCTTGAGATTTAAATATTTCATGTGTATTTGTTTGGAATCTCATATTTGGAAAGTAAACCAATAGATGTTCTTAATTAAAATCCTTATAATATTAAAATCCTTATAAAAAGAGAATTTAGAACTTAATAAGAGTGGAATTTGAGAATAAATTTAAGAAGTAAAAATTCTTTGGCAAAATCCAGATGGCTTTTAACAAAAGAAATTTAAAGATCTTGCAAAACATAAATCATAAAATCTTCATTTCAAAATGGAGCTTAGATGAGAAAACAAAATAGAAACAAAAACACTATCTTATGATCCAATTCATCTTATAATTTCTTTTTATGGGTGGAAGTGGGAGGAACTTCTTCACATATTATCAACTAATATTTTTTTAAGGTTTAAATTCTTGTTGACCTCGTACTATGCCTCAAAATCAAAATCACCTCTCGTACTTTAAAACTCGTATAAGTGATCCTTCATACTATGATTTTGCATCAAAATGACCTCTCTATTAGAAATAAGGTTACGTTATTAGCTAAAATAATTTAGGGCATTGTTTTTGATTTGGGGATTAAAACTAAACAATCCTCAAGCCCTAACCCATCCTCTCATCTCTATTTTTCTTCTCCAAACTCCATTACCCCCGGCTCGCTTCACCTCTGGCTTTATGGTAGTTCAATCAATTGGTTATATCTTGTTATTCTTTACAAGTTATGTGATTGGTTATAAATGGGATATGTTCGAGTTTTAAGAGAGATGCTGTCAAAATCTAGTGACACTTAAAAGAAGTAAACAATCATAACAATCCTGCATGTTAAGATTTTTAGGAGATCGATTCTTTAATTACCTAAAATAATTAAGTGTATAACAAATAAAAATGATCATCAATCAAGTTTATAGTGTAAAACAAATTCAAACAATGCTAGAAGTTAAGATCATTTTTTTATGACTTTTCTATCACTTAATATCAATGTATTAACGTTTAAAGGATAAATTTGATGAATAATGATAGTAGGGGGATGTATTTGATTAACATATTATAGTACAATGGGTGTTTTTGATTTTTTAAGTTCTCTAGGCATAGTTTGGCTATTTTAAAAATCAACTAAACCCTCTAATTTTAAAAATAAATATTGATACCTTTTTTTATTAATAGAAAGGGTTTGTTCAACGTGTATAAAATAGTATATGGTATCATTTTGATGTGAAATCATAATATGAAGGGCTCACTTATATGAGTTTTAAAGTATAGATGATGATTTTGATTTTGAGACATAATACGGGAGGATCAACAAGAATTTTAATTTTTTTAATTTAGATATTAGTACTATTAAGGAAAAATAATATATTTTCCTAATTACCGAAGTGATAGGTGGAGGATTGATTCTCGTGCGCATGAATCGCACACACGTTATTGTGTGATGGTAACGGCTCTAGTTATTGCATTACACGAGCGACATGACATCTTCTGATTGGATGAAAGAAGTTATAAATCTTTATTCATGCTTTAGTGAAAGAGTTCCATTTTATTCTGTGCTTGAGTTTTCCTAACTTTTTTCCTTTCATTATTTTTTTACTTTTCAATATATTTGTGCGGGAGGGTTTTCAAGACTCTTTAGGATTGTGCTTGAAGAAAGATCTGCACCCAATTATATCTTGAGATGTCTTTCCTGATAAACCTGCATGAAAGTCAAGAATACATCTTCTGATAGCATTTTATGCCTTCAAATTTTTGTCTAATTTTTCTTCTCAATATAAATCACATATTATTTTATTAGATTTCTTAATCAAAATGCTTTTATTTACCTTTTACTCTAATTAGTATTATAATGATAGTATAGAAATAAGTGATCAAGGTAAGATTTAACTAGCTTGGTGAAGAAATTGTTAGACATAAATAGAACTAAGAAAACTATATGAGTAAATGAAGAAATGAGGAAATAAATAAATAAGCTTCCGAAAATAAATGCAAAAGTGCATGAAACAAGGAAATATATAAGATTATTAAAGTGAGAAAGATCAATAGATAAACTTTGTTTTGATAATTTACTCGTAAAAATCTTCAATAATAAGGTTTTACTAGATGGCACCCTCATATTTAGTTTTTACTAGGGTGTCCCTTGTTTTATACTATGACCAAAATATATTTTATAAAATAAAGAAAAGATAGTTGAGATCCACCCTGGTTGACTCGATAGATTGAATAAGAAAATAGATCGACAATACCGATGAATTATTCAAGCATCATAAATAAAAATTGATTAACATCTTTTAGCGAATGAAAGATGTTAACAAATAGATCCAAAGTATTTGACTTCAGAATCATAGCTCTGATACTAATTGTTACCATAAAATCTATAATATGATATATGTTATACGGAAAAACTTTAATGCCAGAATACAAAATCAAATAACAATGGATCTAATTACGATATGTACCTTTTAATATTGCTATTCAGAAAAACTTTCATCTGATTTGTGAGGGCAACATCGTTGGATCCAAGATCTGTAATAATGCTAACCTATAAAGATAACTAGATGCACCTTCTCCTCTCTTCCTATCCTTTCATAGGACCACTATGATTAATGGATTTAGGAATACAATAATATGAGAGAGGAACTATAATCTCTCAATTGACTTGTTCACATGACAAAGGGAGATGGAGAAAAGATCTATAATCTCTCAATTATGTCATATGTTTCTATCATTCTCATAATCGTTCATTACTCTTGTGTCCTTAGGAGGTTTTGTTTATTTATAGGTGAAAAAAAGGGTTTAGGATAAATAATTATAAGAGTTCCTCCCATCAAGGGACTCTCCTAAAGAATCCTACCTTAATTAGACTTCCTTTCTATTGGCCAATGACCATAATCAGAATCCAATCATATCCATAATATATCTTACTTAATTAAATATGATCATATAATCTAACATTCTCCCACTTGGCCCATTAATTTGGTAAGATATAAATGGATTCAAAATCAAAATAAATAAATAATATTTATTTAAAAATAAATTTACATAATTAGATTTTTAAATTTTAAAAATTATTTACACACGTATGAATTTTAAAATAGGTCAATAAGTCTAATAAATATAATAATACTACATTAAGTCTAACTAGCAATGTGAGTCATAGTGGTTGCATGACATAAGTATCATACTCTTTCTATATACCACACACTATTAGCCTTTCCTAATGCAGTCTAAAATTACCCCTGTAATTTGTCTTGTCAAGATAATCATGTTATCGCATTCAACCATAATATGTACATATACAACTGTAAACATGATAACAAAAATAAATAACTTTAAGTACGTAAGCATGTCAATTATAGTATCCACTCAAACATGCATCATTATATCTTTTATGGATTGCTCATAAACTCAATCACAAGAACATGTTATTTCAAAAATATTAGAGGTTGTAAGTCCTAAGTGAATGGATCATCAATCAATACAGTGGAACTCTAGTAATTAATTGACATTAAATATTTTTGGACTTTTTTTCTCTAACTATCAAGTACTTTATACCATAATGCACAAAGATACTATAGTACTTGTCATTCTTACAGAAGAAAATTACTACGATATGTCATAAAATCTCCTTAGACTTGATAATTGAGTCTGACCACACCAAGTTTCAAGATAAAATTTTGAAATCATAAATTTAATTAGTGGCCTCAAAAGATGCCACAAAATCAACTTTCATTGTTTATTATATATATATATATATATATATATATATCATAAGGTGGACTTTCTGTTCTCGAGGCTTTATAAAATCAATATATGAAAATTACCATTATTTTAAGCTGATATAGTTTCATGCATGTGAGAATAAAATCGTCCCTTCTAGATATCTTATTACCTTTTTTTTGTAGTCTTTTAATGTTTTCACTTTTCAATAACTTGAATATCTAACGAATATATTAACTACAAAACTGATATATGTACTGAGATTTGTTAAGTATAGACTTCCAACTGTATATATATAAAGAATATTTTCTTTATCTAATTCTTTTTAAATATTTTAAAGTATATATTTTGACTAAAATTTTACTTTTTGATTTACTGAACAAAACTATATATTAAACTTTTTTAAGATTCAGCCAATATATCCTTTCTAATACAATCTTAACAATCATTGAGATCTATAACTAAATATCTGAATTGTAATAAAGTAACATGTCTCATTCATATCAACAATCTTAAATTCTTGATGATAAATTTTTTGATTTAGTATAATAAACTAAGAACATTATTGGCAATACAAAATAATATCCACGTATAATATCAATATAATAAACTTGCTCCCATTGATCTTCATGTATAAATACTGATCAATAATATTTTTCTTAAATCTAAAAAAATCAGTTATATCAAGAAACTTTATATATCATTGTTAGAAGCTTGTTTAAAGTCATAAAAGGATTCCTAAATTTGCATACTAAATTTTATATTTCTTCTAATAAATATTCTAGAAACCCATATAAAGCTAGATTTTTAATCAAAAAACTTATTTTGACATCCTTACGGTGTAACTCAAACTCACAAGAGTTACCAATATCATGATGATTCTTAATAAGTTTATTTAAAAACTAAATGTCTTATTATAGTCAATATATTTTTTATGAGTAAAACCTTTAACCATAAATATGACCATTATATCATTTCGAGATTATCCTTAAGTTACATTTATATAACACTCTTTTATAATTATTTGATAATTCGATAAATTCATCAGACACCATCCTAATTATTGATTTTAACTCTTCTTTCATTGTATCATATTATCTTTTTTAGAATCATTACCTTTCATGACTTATGAAAATAATGAGGGATGAGGGATCATTTTGATTCCTATATTATAATATAATTCTTGTAGATATACTATATAATAATCATAAATGACAAAAATTCTTTCTATTTGAGATATTCTCAAAATAGTCAATTGTGGTTATTCTACAAGATCATTAACAGTGATATCAATATTATGTGAGAGTTTAGTAATGTTATTTGTTATTTATCTTTATCAAATCATTTAAACATTCGAATAACAATAATTTCTCAAGTAATAAAGGAGTATCAAATTATATATTCTCTATATCAAAAATTAAAATTTGAGATTTTCACTCCCACTGATTCGCTATTTTATAGGAATCTTATATTGCCAGATTTAACTATCTCTGTACTATAATTAAGGTAATAAAAAATATACCCTTTTGAACTTTTTAGATAAACTATAAAATATCCAAAATAGTTATTAAATTTAATTTTTTTTATGTGAATTTAAGATCCTTATCTCAAAAAGACAATCCAAAACATGTAAATATCTTGAGTTAGGTTTCCTATCAATTCATAACTCAAAAGAAGTTGCTGAAATTTACTTACTAGGAACCCTATTTAAGATATACATGGTTGTCCTTAGAGCTTCTTCTCACATTGATTCGAGTACAAAGAATAATCCATCATACTCCTAATTATATCTATAAGAGTATAAGTATCTTTCAACAATCCTATTCTGTTGTGATACACTGAATACATATACTCTACTTTTTCAAAAATCTAACAAAAGAACTAGAACTATAATTGGGTTCATTATAAATACATTAAAATTTTATCACTCCTTCCAAATATGATAATATTGACTTTTCTTTCTAATCATATCTCAACCTTATTTTTGTACACTTCAAAAGTGTCAATGGCTTGAGACTTTATATAAATTAGATATATAATCATATCTCGACAGATTATCTTTAAGGTGATAAAATATCTCTTTTTAATAAGATAGAATGTAAAGCGACCCACAAATATATACATAATCTTAAGGAGTTTACTAATTTTATTTTAATATGAGATCATTATAAACTCAAGATTCATATTAATTATATATAAATTATCATACATAATTCAAAAATTAGCTTTTATTGAATCACACTAAGCTTACCATCACAAAAAAAGAAATAATATTCTAACAATTCTAGGTATAGAACTCAAATTCCTAGAATTGTAAGAATATAACATATATCCTCCATATGATAGGCGATAAATATTTACTATTATCGCTTTTGCTTTGAGATGATTCCTGATAATGATAAATATTTTTTTTTAGTTTTTATATTAAAATAAAATTTCTATTATTGGTAACATTTGTTAAGTATCAAAATTAATCCGTCGGGTATTTGAAAATGATTTCTATAATATTTGATTTAAACCATAGAAAGATCAGACTTGCACCTTTTCTTTCAAACCAAATCTTATAGTTTTTCTTCGCAGAACTTTATTTCCTATAGAAGTAGCATTTTATTGTGAAGAATTTTATTTTATGATTATATAATATTTATAAACTTAGGTGACTTGCGCTTCAATTTTCTTTTATTATTACCGACTCCTTAAGAAGTACTCAAAATATTATGAGTCTTTTCTATCTTAATTTTTATTTTTTTTGTACATATATACTAATCGACTCATTTAAGTTTCATTTATTCTTAATTAAATTTTAAATGAGTCAAACTAAGAAGAAATATAATAAATTAAGAAAAATGACTCAATTACAATCATGATCAATGTTCTTGAGCTTACAACTTTATCAGCTATATGGAGGACATAATCTTAAACTCCTCAAATGCTATCATTTTTTTAGTCAATTATCACATTAAAGTGTTAGCTAATTGCTTGTTAGTAAGTATAAATTGATTTATAATATTCTTATATGCTAGTTGCAAACTGTATTGAAGTCTAAATATAATTAGTAATTATCATAACATTGAGTCTTTTCGACCTTTTTCAATCAGTTATATCAATTATTTATTCGACAGAACTTTCAATAATTAAGTTTATGTTCCTTTTCAATTAATATGATCAAGGTCTTACTCACTTAATATAAATTGTATATGCTCAAGTCATTTATTCCAGATAAAATATAGAAATATTGTAAGAATATAATAAAGAAAGTATCATTGTAATAATTTAATGCTTTGAGTTTTTTTAAATAAATATTAAACTATTGATATCATCTCTATTTCACCTTTGGGTGAAATATTAACATATCTAGTGTTCATATAAAATTATTTATGGAATACTAGTATTATCCTTATGGAATAGGATTGCTACCTTTGGGTATAAAATCTTAAACTGTAAGGATATCTAAAATAGTATCATCTTACCCCATCACATAATTATTCGAAATAGATTATCCTTTAGGATTATCTAAATCTTATAATTATATGTATCATTTATATCATTTAGGACTAATTATATAATGTATTTTATAAATTATTGGTCCAGGTCATTTTGGTGGTTATAGGATCAATACAAGAATATAAAATACAGTCTAAGATGTTCTATTAATGATAATACTTTTATTATGATTCACATCTTATAAGTCTATCATTGCAGGTTACTTTGGCAACTACCTATCAGATAAAACTTAACGAAATGAATTATAAATGATATTTATCAAGTTTTTTTATTTAATTTATACTGAAATGATTTAATAATAAAAATAATTATAAAATAATTATTGAACATTGATCAACATAAATAAAACTTATATAATAACTGTAATCATGATGATACATAAATCATGAAAAGTCTTTATGTGAAAGAAAAATATCATTTCACAATCTCAAACATATACATGTGAATAACCAAATAAATATCCAAAAATAATAATTAGATTTAATTTACCATATGCAAATAATGAACCATATAAGAAAATTATCAATGAACCATTATACCAATCAATTTATTTAATTGGGTAAGCTAATAATTTGGCTAAGCATCAATCCAATTAACTTAGTCAATCAAAATTGATCAAAATCAAAATTAATCAAAATTTAATCTTTTCTAAATTTAATCATAACTAAATCAAATCAATAATCATAATGATCAAATTTAATTAAATCATATTAATAAATTTTATAATTAAGGATATTGATTAGAATTTCATAATTTTATAATGGCAAGACTATAATTTTTTATAGACTAAAACAAAATTATGAGATTCATATAGGGCAAAATTATCAAAAGAATATATAAGGAAATATCTAATTTATGAAGGGTATTAAAGGAAAGTAAATAAAAAAACAAACTTTAAAATTATTGTATTTTAGAAGGGTAAAAATGTCCTTTTAGAAAAGAAACCCTAATCTCCTACTTCGACCATCGCCCCCTGCACACGCGGTCACCGCCTCTACGGGCGAGCATCGCCTCTTCTCGCAACCGTCGCTAATGGTTGTGGGAGGCCACTGCCTTGCAAGCGATGTCGTCTCTACTCGCAGGTGTCGCCTATGCACACGGTAGCCATCGCTATTGCTAGCGGGCTTTGCTTCTGCGCACGACAACTGTCACTTTTACTAGCGGGCGGTCACACGACTACCACCTATGCACGATCGCTACCGCAGATGTCGCTTGCGACCTCCCGCAGCGGTCGACTTGTAGTGGTGCGCCACAACCGCCCATCGCTCACGCGAGTCAGCGGCATGGTTGTTGCCGGTCACGGCAAAGACACACTAGTAGCTATGTAGTATTACATCAGAATTGTGCAAAGATTTGTTGGGAAACCTCAATGGGTGCATCACATTTGTAGTTGAAATCAAAATAAAAACTGGTTTCCCACACAGATCAAATCATTGTGCAAAAGATTAGGATCACGAGAAAAACTGCAAAAATCAAAAAATCATGATATTTGAGATATTGATTTTACCTAGGGAGATCATATATCCCTATATTCCAGATTCGGATAGAGAAGATGAAGGAAGTCAAGCGTCCTCCTCTCTAGCGGTATCCATACAATTAATCTCTATAGTAAAACTCCTCCAATTTGATCTTGCAACTCTTGCACAGAAAGAGGGAGGAAAATAGGAGGTGGTGGCTAAAGCTGCAGCCTTTTAACTATGAGTCTCCCCTTCTATTTATAGAGAGCCACCAAAAAACCCTATGGTTCCTTTCTTAGTGGGTATTGGATCTCCATCTAATTACCTACTAACTATATATTATTGGATCTTTATCCAATAATCTTCTTAGGCCTCTAATTGAGCCTTAATCAAGGAGCCCATTAGCATAGGCTCTCATCTAATGAGAATAAGGGTTAATTAGATCTACATCTAATCCTTTATTCACTAAAGCATCCACCATATTTGTGTGACCCTCTAGGCCCAATACCGAGCTGGTCGTGAGACACTTCGATCAGAACTCCTAATATAGTGAATTATTATCTCTATTTACTCAACTTATCAACTATGGACGTACTAAGCACTACGCTATAGTCCCCAAATGATACAGGAGGATCGAATCCATCGGACCTATCTATCCACAGTTACCATGTATCTATAATCCCTCATCTAACTAATATTTCAAAGGTCGTATATTGGACATAGTACTGTCAGGTCATATACGGAATCCGTCATAGTCTCACTCTAATCGGATTCTCTCAGAGAACTCTTTCTCTCTCAGTCCGAATAACCCTGGCCAGGGATTTGTCTGAGCAAGCACATATGAGATATTCCTCTCATGATACTAAGAGTGGATGATCCTCTATTGACACTCAATTTCCTTTGTAAGGTTGGCTACCAATCCAGATAACCAGTTGTACCAGATCTGAAACTTTTCGAACCTGTAAATCTGGCATTAAAGAAAGGAGTACTCATATAAGACATCCTTGGTGTCTCAAGTCTAAGGACCAAATACACAACTGAGACTATGAAATCGCTGTTTGACATTAGGTATCATTAACCATACAATATTTCATAATCAGATCAATTAGTGAACTTATTCTCTAATGAGCACTTGTACTATATCATTAGTGTCTCCACATAATTGACTCTAAGACCAACCGCCTCCATTATATGGACGGGTATATAGTACACCGGTCTATCCGGTTATCTCGATGCCCCTCTCGAGTAACCTATGACCAGGATTATTTAGGATTTGTGTTTAAAGGTGAATCAATCTCATTATCGTGATTTCATCACGATCTGATTCCCATTACATAAAACCAAGAACATCACAATATATATACAACAGATAATATAATTTGAGAATATACCAATATTAATCATAAGCAAAAATATTATACAACATGTCACATGTGTCATCACTCACATGATTGGCTTACAGGGCACCTGTAACCAGTATCATCACTAGGTATGATGGTTGCATTAGCAATACTACTGCATAACGATAGCGCAGAGGCCAGGGCCTTGTAGGCCATATCGTCTTTGCTCACAGGCGTCGTCTATGCACATGGCAGCCATCGTCATTACTGGCAAGCGTTACTTCTGCTCGTGGTAGCCGTCACCTTTATTGGCGGGTGATCGCACGACCACTGCCTATGCGCGATTACTGCTTGCACGTGGATGCCGCTTAAGTGCAACCTCTGCTCACAAGCGGCCACACTCTGCAATGGTGCTGCCACAACCGCCCTGCTCGACACAATCAGTATGGTCGCCGCCATGGCGGCCGCATTAGTAATAGACCAATAGTGGTATGTAACATCAATCGATAACAAGTCATCAGGTACAATAACTACATCGGCCCTCGCATTTATGGGTATCCGCCATCTCGATCGTCGGTGATCTGCATAGTCATTACCGACAATGAAATAAATGATCAAGAGAGATCGTCACCCTCAATAACATCGATAATAAATAATATATCCATCAATCAAACATAAAACCTATACATTACTTGCAAGCAAGTGATATGATAGATTGAATAGGAAAATAGATCGAGCGAATCATTTAAGCATCGTAAATAAAAATTAATTAACATCTTTTAGCAAACTAAAAATGCTAACAAATAGATTCAATATATTTGATTTCAAGACCATATTTTGATACTAATTGTTAGCATAAAATCTATAACATACTATCTGTTATGCAGAAAAATTTTAATGTTAGAATATTAAATCAAATAGCAATGGATCTAAAATATTATTATGATGCATATCTTTTAATGTTGCTATATAGAAATATTTTCATTTGATCTGCGAGAGCATCATCGCTCGATCCAAGATATGTAATAATGTCAATAGTTCATGTGATAAAAGGAGATGAGATAAGATCTATAATCTCCAAAAATATCTACTAAAGAATTCTACCAACTTACTTTATATTAAATATCAATAATATATTTTATTTAATTAAATAGAATCACATACATAAAAGTAGAGGTAAGCAAATTAAATGTATGTAATATATTAGGATTTTGCGACAGTAAGACCGGATACCTCAGGATAATTTTTAGTTCTCCGAGATAGCACATAGCTTACTTAGCACAAAGCCAAAAGAGTTTGAGATGTTTCTTTTCAAATTATTTACGAGTAGTCTTACTAGCAAGCTATTAGTCAAATCCAATGCAAAATAACATGAGATTAACCTATAACTTATCTCCATACACATCTTATACCAATTTTATATTAGACTTTCTGTCACTGTTAATTCATCTAACAATTAAGCCAAGACAACATATATTGATTTATTCTTTGCAGTTCCTTCTATTCTACACGAAGCGTGAAGTAACCAAAAATTGAGTTTCCACACTTCGAAAAAATATATTCTCTAAATAATTGGGACGAGATATAAGTAAGGTCTTCGTAGACTATGCTTAGAGCCAATAAAAGACAAGTTGGATCTCCTAAGATTAATTATAGGAGCTATTTCTGATCAAGGAAGAAAAGTTTCAGTTGAAATTTCTTCTTATCATCATCTTTGTTTGACAGTAAGGATTGAAGTACTCATGCCAAATAGTCGTCTGTCACAAGTTTGAACCAAATTTACTTATCACATTTTTCTGACTAATTTTATGGTGTAAGGTAGAAATAAAAAGGAAATCATATTAAATATTGAATTCCACTGGTCAATTAATCACAATTAATGAATTTATTTTATGGGAAATTTATTTAGAAATTCACTAAGATCTTTCATTCAATTTTGTCAAAATAAAATGCAAAAGAAAATGGGTATCCATACAACAATATTAACAAAACTATAAATTCTTAATTATTTAGGGTCTAAGTCAAAGTCAACTCTGCCTCACTCTTCGCCCTCTGTCGGTGAAAATAGAGAAAAAGGATGACCGTCGGATCAAATAAACGAAGCCCCTTGGATCTAGGTCATCTTTCCGCTTATGTTTTGCTACGGCCGGCTCCTTAAAGACCCGCATCCATCACTTTGGTTTGCTCCTCTTGGTGGTTTAGAAGAGGGTGGAGGTGACGCGGGCGGAGAAAGGGAGGGAGAAACAGAGAGAAGTGGGAAGGCGAGATGGTGCAGCGCTTAACGTATCGGAAGAGGCATAGCTATGCTACCAAATCGAACCAGACTAGGGTTGTCAAAACCCCAGGTAAATATCCCATCTTGGCCTCCGTCATCTGCTTTAGGGTTTGGCTGATATTTGCTAACTTCTGATTCTCTACTAAATTTTGTTTTCCTTTCTTTGGAGGTTCGTTTGTTTGATTCGATATTGCTACTGACGTTGGTCCGATAGCGCAGGTGGGAGGCTTGTCTATCAGTACACGAACAAGAGGGCGAGTGGGCCAAAATGCCCTGTGACCGGCAAGAGGATTCAAGGAGTATGTTTTCCCTTGCTTTGAATTCATATGTAACTTTTACACTTTGGAATTCCATATTTGTCCTTTTACTTTGTGTCGGGCTTGTTGCTTGGAGTAGCATCGGATGATTTCTCGCTGTTTCGAGTTAAATGGTATATGAAGGCGATTCATTTTGTTCATTTCGTAATCAGTATAGTATTACTCGGCAAGCGTTTTACTTTACAAGAAGAAGATGTTCTGCAGTACTGTAAGTTAAAATGAAAATGTCAATGCTCGTTAGAACTTGGTACCTTCTTCACATTTTATTTTGTTGACGTGGCTTACAATCCAGAAGTTAATCATATCTGTTTGCCAAAACCTCAATAAGAATGTTCTTGTCTTGTGCTTGCTTATGTTATTCTTGTTTCCGTTTGTTGTAAAATTTTATTTTGATCAAAATTGTCATGTTCCAATATATTGCTATTCCACCGTGGCTGGTGGTCCAAACTTTGTTGAGCTTGTATCTATAATTATGACAACACGAAAGCTTCAAGTTGTTCGAGCACATGATAATGCTTTTGCTTCTACTGAAGGCATTTAATTTTTTTTTCAATTGAATTTATGGGTGTCTCTGCTTATTGTAGTGAGCCAACTTTTTGGGGTTGTCTTTTCCTGCCATTTAGCAACGTTGGTGGAGATTTATATTCATAAAGATTTGCCTAAGTTGTAGGCTGGCTTTTAGCTATCTAATGCAACACTCTTCCTTTATCTTCTCTTGCGACCATCAATGGTAAAGCCTTAACAGTAACCATGCATAAGTAGGGTTTTTTGTTGAGGCTAGTAGATAACTTTTAATTAGTTAGATATGAACATGGTTCACAATTTGACTAGTTATATAGGTGAATGATTGAAGGGTGATGGAGATAGGAGATGGTGGTGGTAAAGTTGGACCTAGTGTTAGGGAAGCTGGACAAAATACTAAAAGAGGGAGAAAGGGATAACCAGCATGGATCCTACAAGTTTTCATTAAATCATCTAAAGAACATGACCAAAAGCCCTGGATAAGAGCTTTAGTTATAGGTTTTGAGCCCTTGTACCTTAGAGAAACAAAATAAAAAAAAACAGTACAAATATAATAATAATAACTAACTATTCTTATCTTTTACTACGTATTGGATTCATATTGTTGCCCATTTTTGATGATTTTGATCAACTTCTAGCATTCGGCCTTCCAGCTTCTATTTGTTAAACCTGCAACTATCTTATCACAGGGTGAGCCTGTGACACTTGTTCTTCCATTCTGTTTTCCCCTTCATTTCTGGTTTCAAAATCTGAATCGACATTGTACGTCGTATTTGTTAGGATATTAATTGACTTCGATCTAGAGTCAGTATGGTTCCGTGCACTGGTGGTAAGTCTAGGCTGCTCTTTGTGGGATTCTTGATGGATGTCCATTGCTCTATAAAAAACTGTAATCAGCATCAGATTTATATCTGATCTGGATCTAGAAGAGACATGACATTCTAAGTTTAAGTTTCAACCAAATAGGAAACCTAGATCTGTTTAATTTTAAGTAAAGGCGACTGATCTCAATAGGATATATTCTCATTCCAAGGTATATGTTAGTTGCACAATGGGTCAATTATTTTTACCCATCTTTGACAAAGGTCTTTTTAGTGTATGCAGTTGCATCAGTTAGCAGATGTCTTGAGCATGGTTATCGTTATCGAGTGACATTTCTTTCTAGTTTTTTTTCCTGATTCTCCTCTAAGAACTGTCATTTTGTTGTTATCTGTGCTTTTGTGTAATCTCAAGGAACTTTGTTGTGATTTACTTTGAATAAATGTTGTGTCTTCCCTTGATTGTAATCTGGTGGGTTGGTGTGAATCTGTGGCAAACAGGTTAAATCTAATATAAATAGTAGAATGTTTTTTTTTCTTTATTTGATGTTTGTTTTGTACTCAGATACCTCATCTAAGACCTGCTCAGTACAAGAGGTCTCGATTGTCCAGAAACCGGAGGACTGTGAACCGTGCATATGGTGGAGTCCTATCTGGAAGTGCTGTAAGAGAAAGGTTAGCAATTAAATGCTCTTGAACATCATGATTCCTGGGTTTTCTCCCCCAATTTTGTTAATATTTCTTTTCTTATCTGGTTTTATTTTGGTTTGGTAGGATTATCAGAGCATTTTTGGTTGAAGAGCAGAAGATTGTCAAGAAAGTTCTGAAGATCCAAAAGGCCAAAGAAAAACAAGCCTCAAAGAGCTAGACAAGGGCAAATGAGCATTAATGCTGAGTTTTTATTTATCGAGGAGAAAATTTCTGACATGAATGTTTGTTATGCGCGAACTATTTTTCTCATACTTGTATTTTCAGTTGGCAATATCTTTGCGAAGTAACTATTGTGCTTTATCAGAATTGTTGCCACTGCAACCTCAGTTTCTTGTCGTGGTAAGAGTGGAATTGTGGCAATCTTCAAAGCTGATTTCAAGTAATGAGTTCTTCAAGCTCCTTGTAAGTCTATATTGTGTTTGGTTGGAACACAGCAGTGAAATTGTTAACCTTTAACTGGCATGTATACCGCGACATGATTCTTACAGTGAAAATGACTGCCGTGCCTTCGTTTCTGTGTACATGTTATCGATGTAGTCACAGTAAAATTGACGACTCAGGCACTGAGAGAAAAAGGACTCCGGAGCCACGCTAAAATGAAAAGGAAAGCCAGCGATGCTATTGCGGCAGCCTGTGGCTTTATAATCTATTTTCGAATTAACTTGAAGCTTATGAATTAACTACTACTCCTGATGGGGGAGAGTGGCAGGTGAATCTTGTGCTAATGTAAGTGCAAGCTTCTTTGTTGGCCACACTGCAGCACGAATGCCACGTCAGTCCCTGCCAAGGCAGCTGCTTCCTGAGAATACGAATTAAAAATAACATGGTGTTGTCACGACCCTTTTTTTCTTTTTTTGTGACATATTTAAAAAATATTGAATAACTTGTTATTTGATCCAAATGGTATATTTTAATTTTATTTTGAAATTACATTTTGGCCGATTCTAAGTACAACCTGACCAACTCTAGGATCAATCCCAGTCCTGCCAACATTGATCAGCAGGACATAAATATTTCTTTTCAGTGTCAACTGTCTTCATTTTAAGCAAGTTATTGGTTTCACACTGACGAACATCACAAAAAGTTTTTACTGAATGTGCATTCGAGGACTGCAGTCTCCTCATCCGATTTGGCTCATACCCACTGGTACATACTGACCCGAATCGTAACCTTTCAATTGGGTTAGTACCAGACTGATTTAAATGAGCATTCAAGGGCTCGGGTGAGCTTTGATTTTTTACTTGATGAAATTTTTTCATCTATTTAGGGAGAATAACCAATGTATACTCGGTCAAATTAGTTTCTTTTGTTTGGAGAGAACAATTTTATCCCTGTGTTTTATAATTTTTTATGTGCTGATCTCTTCCCTTTTTTAACTTAATATAGTTTCTCTCGTTAAATTAAAAAAAAAAAGCGTGGCGGGTTCGAACCCGACCCGATCAATTCAAAGTCACTTAACTCTGATCTAACCAATCGCTGATTAAAATGAAAGTTACTTGAGCCCTTTTCTCCTCTCTCGCTGCTCCGCGGAAACCTAATCACCGCTGTAGACTTGATCGGCAATCCGACTCCCTGCCGGCGACTGGCATTGCACCAGACGGCCCTTCGGCGGCGCCTCCCCTCTCGGGGACGACGGTATCTCCTCCTCTTTGCCCTTCCTCTCTTTCACCACTGTGCGCCTCGCCCTCCTTCCTCTCGGTGTTGCTCTCCCTCTTTCCACTGGTTCTGGTGTCTCCCCCTACATTCCCCCTTCTCTGACTCCACAGCAGAGTAGCCGCCAGACTTCCCACCCTCCTTTGTTTCTGTTCCTCTCTTCTTCTTCACCCGAGAGCCCCCTCTTCTGCTCTCGGTCCCCTTCCGACCAGCACCGACAGCCCCCGTTCTCTGCTTTTTTCTTTCTCCCGACAGCCCTCAATCAATGTTAATTATTGTTAATAATAGTTAACTTTTGTTCATTATAATAGACAACGCTGTTTCTATACTAACTTGTTGTTTCTGGAGGGTTGCTGAGTCTTGTGCTCACTCCACGAATCTGATGATTAATGTATTCATTTAGGGCTACATTTTGTTCTAGGTGTTTTGGCATTCATTGATGGACGAGGAGGAGTCGCCTAATGGAAATGGATCAGACCTTGAATCTGGCTTTCTGAAGGAAGATCATGGGAAAAGCCAAGTTGGGCCTGAGTCTATGGATATCAATTCCCCAACTAAAGGGAGTCTAGATAGCGACTTGAACATTGGAAACTTGGAGAAGTTCTGCAAAGAGGCAGCAAGGGCTTTCTTTAAGGAATGGGGCCTCATTAATCACCAGATAAGCTCATATAATGATTTTGTTGAGCATGGGATTCAAGATCTCTTTGATACCCTTGGTGAGGTCGTTGTTGAACCGGGATATGATCCTTCAAAGAAAGGGGATGGTGCATGGAGACATGCAACGATCACTTTTGGAAAAGTTAGGCTAGAAAAGCCTGAATTTTGGCCTGAGAAGAACGACATAGAAGAGGGATCACTTAAATTGTTGCCTAGACATGCACGTCTTCAGAATATGACATATTCTTCCCAAATGAAAGTAAAAGTGAGAGTTCAGGTCAGCAAGTTAGTTGTTCTTGTTTTCATTACAATCTCATTAATTTTCAGTTTTTAAAATTATCATGGTGTTCTACAATCTTTCGATTCCTAGTGAGAAGAATCCATCTAATAAGGCTTTCGTCTCATAAACCTAATGGGACTACTTGGTATTATAAATTTGATCACATTGTGGTATTGTCAATGTGTGCTTGATGAGAACTAGCTTCAAGTGTTTAGTTATAATACCAGAAGAAGACACTTCAGTTTTTCACTTTTCTCAAATTAGTTGTACTTATACAGGTGGAAGGAATGTATCTTTTCATTTTATCTAAGCTCTAGGACAGATGAAATTAATATTAAATATAAACATGTCCTTTTTGACATTGTCATTATAGTCATGGAAATATCTCCATCTTCAGTTTTTTTCTTCTGTTTTTGCTGTTATGAGCTGTCAACCATAATTTTGAATATTTTCCGAATTTAATATTTTTAATTTTTTGACTATCACTTGGATTTGCTAATTCAAGTTATTGCTTGTTTTAGTTAGTTGCTGAATTTTTGTTTTGAGTCCTGCTCATGTTGGATGCATACCATGAATACACTTAGTGAACTCTTGGGTTCAAACTTTATATTAAATGAGATGATTGTGCTTTTGATCCTTGATCCTTCTTTTTAATTGACATTCTTTCAAGATAAACTTTTTAGAGCTTTGTCTTCTCAGTGCATTGACTCTTGGTTTCTGATTCGTGTCCTTATACATGCAATGTTTGTTTTTTAACTTTTTATAAGACAATTAGTGAGTATTGCTAATGACTCCTAGTGTGAATAATTATGTCAGTTTTTATTTAATCTAACAATTTAAGTAACTCTGAACTATGCTTTTGAGCAATATTGGAGATATATTGTATGAGGAAAAGACTACCTAATTCAATTTTCTGGGTAACACCAGGAAAGTGAGGATTGACAAGGATATCTATTGTAGCTTCAAAGAGTCAAGTCGTATGCTGATGCTTTACTACATTTATTTTAAATACCCTCATGATGGTGCTTTAGGTTAACCATGCATTAAAATGATATCTGTGTACAAATATGTATTGCTTGAACCAGTGTTATCGAAAGGTTCTTTGAAGGCCACTGTGTAAACCATGTCCAGCAAGTAGCAACTGTGAGTTTCATGTTTTTTGAGATGTATAGTGAAGGTTTTCGAGTGATCGAACCTATGTTATTCCCAACCCCATACCACCCCCCCACTCCGGGTCTTTTCAGGATTGAGAATTGTCAATTGCATTCTTCTCAGGTATATGTACAAGAAAAAACTGACAAAGCCAAGATCGGCAACGGCTCATATATTCACAAGCGAGTGCAGAATGATGATGAAAGGGAAATCACAATAGGAAGGTTGCCTGTGATGGTGCAATCAAATCTTTGCTGGTTGAGTGCACTTGGCAAAAGTGATTGCCTTTTTGATTCAGGTGGCTACTTCTTGATTAAAGGGATGGAGAAGGTAAATATATAAGCATGACTTCGTTGCTCTAAGAAATAAGTGTAAATGTTTAATTTGCCAATGTATCTAATATTAGTTTTGTTATATGATTATCATTATTCTTTGTATGTTTTCTCGAGAAGACTCATCATTGGAGTATCATGTATTGGTTGTATGTTCTACTGTAATTTGTTACTAGTGCCTATTTATTAGATCAAAAGTTGATCTGATAATGTTGTTGTGGAGGTTCTGTTGATAAAATATTTCGAGTTTCTCATAATCTGCAATTAAAAGATGGAAGGAAATTGTTCTATAGAATTTTTCGCCACATTAAGTTCACTATATCATTTCACATTTTCGCATATAACTTCCAAAACAATTCCTTAAATTCCTTCCTGATCAATTTAGAACTATTTAAACTTTGTTAGGGCGAACTTCAGTATGGAAGTCACTAAAGTCAATCCTGATAATTGTATAGAACTAGTGCTCTTCGTTTGACACAGTGTTTTTTATTATTTATTGATCAGGTATTCAGGTTGGCTAGAATTAACTTTTAGATTTATTAATCTAAATCTAGATTCACTATGGTGCCTGAAGGACCACAATAAGTGCATAGGCATCTAAATATCTAATTGTTAAATTGTTCATATTGGGTGCCATTTCTGTTTGATTGGATTTCTCTGATATATTGTTTTGGCTGACATTGGGTCCTCTGAGTCCTTTATGTTCTTTTTCCTTTTTATTTGGGTTTCTTATGGACTTGTCCTAATAATGTTTTTTGCGCTATGATGCTTTAAATCATTTGTTGGTCATTGATCACAATATAATGGTGCACAAAAATAATTGCTCAGAACATGTACCTATACAAATTAAGCAATTGCTTAGGCTGAATTTTAGCTTGTGGTTAGGATATTCTCATTATTATGGGAGTGGTACCCTATTGTTTGGTTTCTTGATTTAACCCCTTGACATCACTTACCTTCTTTCTTTGTACCTTTTCTCTCTTTATTTTATATATTTTTCTACCGGGTAAGCACTGCCCCTGTTTTCTATTAAAATTTCCTATAGATTTGTTGATTTTTGGGCAAGATAGATGCTGACGTGCTCCTTTGCTTCCTTGCTACTATTTGGTCCTATGGTCTTATCTTTTGGAGGATTGAACAAGTTTTGTGCTTTCTGCATATGCTCTCTTAGGTTCTGGATGGTAAAATTTGTAACATTCTTATGCCAAATGTCACCAGTAATTTGCCCATTCCTATTCTTTATTATTTTTTATCTTTGGTTACAATCAAACGTCTGTAAGTGTCAACAATCTTTGGTAAATTTTTCCTTTTAATTGACCACCTCCAAAATCATATTTATTTCTGTCACATGCTGTGTGTATTTCTTGAAAATTGAAGTAGTTATATTGGAAATCCTAACAACTTGTGCGTCCCACATAAAAGCTTAGTATGTGGACTATGATATCTTTCATGTTGGTGATTATTGGTTAAGAAAAGTTTTTTTGCTGCAAATTATGTCTATGCTAGAAAATCTAATAACTCTACTGGTTGAGAATTGTTGTGCACCATGGTGGATTGTGAGAGTATGCTATCTTATCTTTTTGCTTATCCTCAACCAAAATATATATGCCTTTTCAATGTTATTTTTGTAGCAAAATTCATACTTTTCTGTTACAATGGTTCCTTTACAGCAGATGTTTTACTTTCGGTTTAAAATGCTCTTTGGAATATGTTCCTTATAGAAAAATTCTTACTTTCCTCTTTATAAAGTGCTAATTTCTTTTGCCATTTTTATTTCTGTTATACAGACCTTCATTGGACAGGAACAGAGATGTTTAACAAGACTTTGGGTCATTGACAAGCCAGTTGCGACAGTTTCTTATTTGTCGGAAATTAAACGGAAAAGAATATATGTGAAGCTTGTTGAAGCTCCAAAAGCTGAAGGCTTTCATGGAGGCAAAGTTATTAGCGTCTACTTCTTGTATGCCACTATGCCAATTTGGATTATGTTTTTCGCTCTTGGGGCATCTTCTGACAAAGAAGTTCTTGAAATGATTGATCTCAAAGACTGTGATGCTTGTATGATTAACATAATATTAGCAACTATTAAGGATGCTGATGAACAGTTTGAGGGTTTTCGTAGTTTAGACAAGGCTCGTGAGCATGTAAATGCACTGATTAAGAATGCAAAGTTCCCTCCCAGTGAATCCTTTGATGAATATGTTGCCAAGTATCTCTTTCCCAATATTATTGGGCATAGGACAAAGGCTCATTTTTTAGGATATATGGTCAAATGCCTCTTGCTGTCCAGTTTTGGCAAACGGAAATGTGACAACAAGGATGATTTTAGAAACAAGAGGTTGGCCTTAGCTGGTGAACTACTTACCAGGGAGCTGCGGGCACATATCAGACATGCTGAGAAGCGTATGGTTAGAGCTATTCAGAGAGATTTGTCTGGAGATAGAGACTTGCAGCCGATTGAGCGCTACTTAGATGCCTCAATAATTACAAATGGTCTAAATCGAGCCTTTTCCACTGGTGCATGGACTCATCCATATAAAAAGACAGAGAGATTGTCTGGCATAGTGGCGACTCTGAGAAGAACAAATCCCCTACAGATGATGTCGGACATGAGAAAAACACGTCAGCAAGTTGCATATGCAGGGAAGGCGGGCGATGCTAGATATCCGTGAGTCCTTGCTTTCTTGTCTTTTCCATGAAGATGTAAGAAATATAATGCTGGCACTTGATGAGCTATTTGCTTTATTTCTTTCTTCTATATGTAACAATTTCTTTAAATAGAGAGATACGGGCTCAAATAGAATAAGGTTTCTATATTTTCTTTTATTGTGTTTTGTTTTTTTAATTTCTGAATAAGCAATGTTGAAGAGAGTGTTTTCAATCAAGTAGGTGCATATCAGCTATCATGTTTTTCTTTACTGAGTAATGTTGACTGAATATATCCATATGCTTGACCTTGTGTCCTCACAATTAAATCAGACCATGGGGTTCAGGTTCTAACCAGTATTTATCAGTTAGACCGAGGATCAATATTGGACCGTATGGACTTGTAGTGGATCTTATGGTCATATTATTTTTCCAGATGGTAATGGGCAGATACTAACAACCATCATGTTTTTCCACAATGTTCCAAACACTTGATGAAATATGGGATGTTATTTTTGGATAAATGTTAACTTTTGATCATTTTGATCTTACTAAAAATAATATAGCAGGCTTGATTGCTTGTATACTGGAAAAGGGGGTTCATTCCTTCAATTTAGCTTTAGTCACCCTGTACATGTTTTAACCAAGGAGCCATACTGTCTTGTGTGAGAATGCTGTTGGCATGCCCTTGTGATAGGCCAAAAACTCGCTTGCGATGTGCTGGCAGTGTTACCACATTTCAGCACATATGCCAATAGCCTTCCAGTATGGTACTTACTGCATCGCCTCAACCAGCATGACAATTCTTTGGTCTTAGTGGTAGTTGTTATCTATATGATTTCTAGTCATTTCATATAATTTGTCATATTAGGGATAATAACAATTAAGCTGATGCCAGAAAATTATGGAAAAACAAATCTTATTATGCTAGTGCACTAGGCAAGTTATGGCTGGAGAATCTGTTCATTGCACTTTGTTTTTTTAGATTCATTCCTTCAGTTTTATTCCCAAGATCTTCTTCTTTAACTTATTTTAATGGGGAAATGACACCTGTGGTCTCTGTGACCTTGTGACTAATAATCACAGATAATGATTCTTTTGTTTGTCTGGTTAAGTTTGTTGAAATTTATTGAATGCGTAATATACATGCAGAAATCCATCCTACTGGGGCAAGTTGTGCTTTTTATCGACACCGGATGGGGAGAACTGTGGCCTTGTTAAAAATTTAGCTGTTACAGCTGTTGTTAGCTCTAAAATAATGGAACCAATTTTGGACAAGTTGATTTCATGCGGAATGGAGAAACTGGATGAAATGTCTCTATCATCATCGAATCAAATGCATAAAGTGTTTTTGAATGGTGACTGGGTTGGAGTTTGCCCAGATATGAGCTCATTTGCTGACAGGCTCAGATCTATGCGTCGTGCCAAGTTAATCCATCCGCAGGTTAGTTGATTGTTTCTTTGCATATTGGATGTATATAAATTGAATTGTTCGTAAGGTTAATGTGATATTGTTACATGGCTGGTTCTTGCTTGCTCATTGTTCAGTTTTGTATATTTTGTACCTTAAGAAAATGGGTTTTTTTGTCTTGGTTGCTTTTTTAAAATGAGCACTTAGGTTGAACACCGCAACAAAATCTATATCCATTATAATGAGGATTTCTTTTTGTAGGTAATCATTAGCATTTTACATGTGATGGTTTTGTTGCATGGAGAATTAATTAAAGAATTATGTTTTTTAATTTGAAGTACACCAATGAATTTGTCTGGAGCATGATCAGGTTTATGACTTTCCAACTAAATAGTGGCCGCTCAGTGTTACTGCTGGGGTGAGCATCAATGTATGCAGCCTTATGTAGCCTCACATCAACAGATAGTTTGTTTTCCATGAACAGTGAGCTCATTCTTGCCGACTGAGTCGACTTTAAAAAAAAAGTAATTTTTTGAAGTGCTGTAACAACAAACCATGCTGTTTACATGTAAGAGTATTTTCATCTTTCTATAGTCCTTGGCAAAATTGATCATATGAGCTAATTAGCTTGTTTATGATCAGATTTCATATAAATATGTGAGGCCATGATTTTATAACCTTGAAGGTCCTTATGTTTAGTATTATAAAAATTCTTCCAGTGAAGTATTGGAAACACCTCTATACCTTCTTGGTGCTGGCCCGTTTAATAGTTTATTTACTAAGGCACCATCTCATTTGCTGCTACGATTAGTATGTGGCTACATTATGATTTTCCAATAAAATCTGATCAGACATTACACTGTCCATATATATATATATATCTTCTTCATATGACTGTACCATCATGACTGACCTCACAATTGACAACACCACCCTGTATAGCACTGATAGCCAGCAAATTCCCTTTGGAGAATACCAAGAGTTTCATGTAGACAACTTGAATAGTCTATGGCTTCTGAAAGATGCTTTTTATTTCTCCTTATTTGCAATAGAATTGATTGCCTTCTACTTATCTTGGCTCTTGGCTATTTTGGAGTGGTTGTTTTGTTGCTATATTTCTTTTTTTGCTTAGGTGGAAATAAAAAGAGACAAGCACCAGAAAGAAGTCCGTATATTTACTGATGCTGGAAGAATTCTGAGACCCCTTTTAATCGTGGAAAATTTAAAGAAGATTAGGAATCTCAAGGGAGGGGTTTGTTCATTTCAATCTATTATGGACCAGGAAATTATAGAACTCATAGGTGTTGAGGAAGAGGAAGATTGCCAATCTGCATGGGGAATCAAGTATCTTCTTGCAGTGAATGAAGGAATTTCTGCTCCAAATTACTCACACTGTGAACTTGATCCATCTTTCTTACTGGGCTTAAGTTGTGGCATCATTCCCTTTGCCAGCCACAATTTTGCTAGGAGGGTTCTGTACCAGTCTGAAAAGCATTCTCAGCAGGCTATTGGCTTTTCCACGACAAATCCAAGTATCAGAGTAGACACTCTTTCTCACCATCTATACTATCCTCAGAGACCACTTTTTAGAACAGTAATAGCTGATTGCCTCGTCAGGGCTGATTATTCTCTCGGCAGAAGAGACAGCATGACTAGACCAGAGTATTTCAATGGTCAGAATGCTATTGTAGCAGTCAATGTTCACCAAGGGTACAATCAAGAGGATTCATTGGTCATGAATAGGACTTCACTGGAGCGTGGAATGTTTCGGACAGAACATTTCAGGAGTTACAAAGCTGATGTGGACAATAAAGAGCTTACAAAACATATAAAGCTCAAGGATAAAGTAGCTTTTGGAAAAATAGAAAGCAAAAAAGGGCGTGTCGATAGCTTAGATGATGATGGCTTTCCATATATTGGTGCAAGCCTAAAAAGCGGTGACATTGTCATTGGTAAGGTTGCAGAATCAGGAGAGGATCATAGTATCAAGCTAAAACACACTGAGAAAGGGATGGTCCAAAAAGTTGTTCTTTCAGCAAATGATGAAGGAAAAAACTTTGCAGTTGTGACATTGAGACAGGTTAGTTGTTGATCTAAATTGAGCTTTAATGTTTCAGCTCTTTCTCTAAATTTTTTGTCACTCTGTTGTGAAGTTCAATTATTAAAATTGGGCCTTTCATAAGAACTACCAGTACATGAAGCCAGAAGAAATTTAGCATATGAAAATGACTTCATCTAATATTACATCCAGACTTTTTGTGCAAGTGCCAGAGTAAGATGGCTGGATGGGCACATGTAATATCTCTCAGCCTTAATCTTGAATTCTAATATAACATATGTAATATCACTCAACCCTAATCGTGAATTCTAGAGACAAAAAGGACATCGGCACTAGTCTTGTTAGTTAGTTTGTATGAAAAAGAAATAAAAGAGATACTTATACCTCAATTTTTACAGTAGATAATACTTGTATGAAATAATCTGAGGGTTGTGCATATTTATATCTAATTGAGGAACAACTCTTTCTCTGTTAACTTCTTGAAACATCATTACAGAAATATCATCATCAATGCAATCACTCCTTTAGAAAATAACTTTCATTGACTAAGATGCTTAAGTAATATAAGAGAGATTAATCGAACCATTGTTTTGGACCTGAAAGAATAAGAACACAGAACAATAAGATTATTATTCATCCAAATCATAAATAATATTATTAGAATATGTATTTATTTAAAAAAATGCAATTATTAAGCTTAAGTTACAAAATTCTAAAAAAAGTTCTGAGTATTTATATGGTCCTTAAGATTAATTTGTTTAGATTGTAGGTTCTTACGATTCTATGAACCGATCCTATGATTCTAGTTTGTGGACCCTGTTATGATCCTAGGTAAGAAAGCGGGTTTGGCAACCATGTTCTGGATTGCTTTAAGAAGGTATGAGTAGAGTTATTAACTATTTTATGTTAATAATTTTTTAACTGTTTATTTGAATTTTTCTGTTCTGCTTTCCTGCGGAAGAGACTTTTAAATGTTTTTGGTTCTTTGCTTTTCATATTTTGTACAACTATTAACAGTTTTACAGGGAGGAACTGCACTTAAAATTTGTCTTTTGAATATAAACTTGATCTTTTTATAGTGTGTATGCAGGTCCGATCTCCCTGTTTAGGGGACAAGTTTTCCAGCATGCATGGCCAGAAAGGTGTCATTGGTTTTTTGGAAACTCAAGAGAACTTTCCTTTTACCCATCAAGGTATAGTTCCAGACATTGTTATAAATCCACATGCCTTTCCAACTCGGCAGACCCCTGGACAGCTTCTTGAGGCTGCTTTGGGGAAAGGAATTGCCTGTGAAGGTTCAAAAAGATACGCTACACCATTCTCCACTGCCTCAGTTGATGACATAACAGCCCAGTTACACAGGTTGGTTATTTTTTATGTTCTTTGCAAATTTGCTTGCTGGTATTAGTTTAGATCATCTTCAAGAGTTCAAGTTAAGTCGCGCTCATGCAGACTATCTTAGTTACATTAAAGTGCTCAACCTAATGTGCTAGGTGTTCATTGTTTCTTGACTTGCACCCCATAACAAGTAGGAAAAGTAGGGCTGCGAAAATCTGGTACAGTTGGTCTTGACTTGGTGGGTCAAACATCTATGTTTACCCTTATGATAGTATCTGGTCAGATCCAACATGGTCTTTTGGATCCGGTGCTTAACCCAGTTTGATGGAGCTAGCTTTCCTGATCTAGACATGATTTGATGCATTAGTCCATTGGGACATCTTAAAAGCTTTGCCCAATCTAGACATGATCTGAATACATTAGCCCATTGGGACATCTTAAATGGATTGGTTTCGGTCCATTGGGTTGAGGCCAAGATCAGGAAATAACCAAAGCGATTGATTCTGTTCAGGTAGGATTAGCACTTCTTGAAAAAAAAGGTTTTGTTTCAGGTTGGTACCAAGCTAGTTTCTGCTGAGATTCTTGGCTGTCCCTTCTCAGCATTGTCATTTTTTTCTTTCTGTGACAAAAATGACAGCATAAAGCAAACAATCAGTTCATGCTGTGTGCAATTTGAAGTTTCATGTAAACATGCTTTTCATGTCTTCTCTGTACTGACTTTTGGTTACCATGAAGCGAGTGATTGGTGACTTTAGGTTAGCATGAAACAAGCAATTTATCACTTTAATAGCCATATAAAAAATTCATTTACATCTCAGTGTTAAAAGTGTCCGAATTTTTATCTCATCAAAGCAAAAAATTCACATATACTCGTGTTAAGAAACTTTAAAAGCTTGAACATTTGAACTCAATTCATATTTATATACTTTGTATGTGTACATATAGACAGTTTTCTAGTGTTTTGAGGGTTAATATGCATATTCCAATATGGTGAGGGATAATGAAAACTTCTACTTTATAGTTTTTGCTTATTCTTGCTAAGGTTGATTATTCTGATTCATAAAGAATTTGCTGATTACTAGTTTTGAGCTTTTTTTATTCATGTACAAAAATTGTGTTGTCTGCTTGAATCAACTCAGATTTACACCCTCCTATTTAATTGTCTACCTTGTCAAATTTCAGAGCAGGGTACTCTAGATGGGGAAGTGAAAGAGTTTTAAATGGTCGGACCGGCGAAATGATGCGCTCTATGATCTTCATGGGCCCTACGTTCTATCAGCGGCTGATCCATATGGCCGAAGATAAGGTTAAGTTCAGGAACACCGGACCAGTTCACCCACTGACGAGGCAGCCAGTGGCAGACAGAAAGCGGTTTGGCGGGGTGAAGTTTGGAGAAATGGAACGAGACTGCTTGCTTGCCCATGGTGCAGCAGCCAACCTTCATGAGCGCTTGTTTATGCTGAGTGACTTCTTTCAGATGCACATCTGCCAGAAATGCCAACGAGCTGTAAATGTTATCTTGCGACCTGTGCCTGGAGGCAAGAAGATTCGTGGTCCATATTGTGGGTTCTGCCAGTCTGGTGAGAATATAGTCCGGATCAATGTTCCTTATGGTGCCAAGCTGCTCTACCAGGAACTCTTCAGCATGGGTATTTGTCTCAAGTTCGAGACTGAGGTTTGTTGATCAGACTTCATCTTTTGAATGATCAATTTATGTATGTGAATGCGGTTGTTATGGAGCACCTATTGTTTTCAGATGTACATAAGCTGCTCAAGCTGATCGATTGGATAGGACTAACTAAACGTATAGTTATTAATGTATTAGCAGAAGATGACTTTTTTTATGTTGATATCAGCTTATAGCTCCACCAGTTTATGCCGCTAAGGGATGCTTATTTTGTCGGAATATTAAATCAAACTCTATTATTATTTATTAGATAAGAGATTTATCTAAGAATTTTAGTTAAATTAGAAGTTTTAGCTAAAGTCAAACTATTGATTTGACCAAACAACGTAATGCATCGAGTATTTGAAGGGAGATTTGAGAGTTTGAGAGTGATCGTAAGTTATTATGATCGATAGAAGTTTTAAGTCTGTAGTCTCGTCATTTTCTCAATAAAACATCTTTATCATCTGTTGAAGCCTATCGTAATATTCCGGAAAATTTTACCAACAGAAGTTTTGGTTGAAAACATATATATATATATATATATATATATATATATATATATTCTCTTATGTACAATATTATTTGATCATGTGTTTCGGCAGTGTACAAAGCATTTATTCGTATAGAAAGATGAACCTATAAACTAATTTGTTGAAAAAACGTCGTGATTATTTTTTAATCGGTAGTACCTCAATATTGAGAATCTATTACAAAGCATTTATTTTTAAGAATGAATAATTATATTGTTAATTTAACTTTATTACGTGTAGGTAAGGTTTTAATTTGTATTTATAATGTAGGTGCTCATTGAAGATAGTTGTGTGTCGGGTGATAGGTGAAATTTGAGTTTGAACTAGGGTGCAGGTGCTCATTCGTCGTAGATGTTTGTGTGGAGATACTAGGGATATAGTGCAGGTGATTATTAGAGAATAAGTTCACTAAATAATTTGCTTATTGAATACTAGATGGTTAATGATGCTTTATTGTTAGATAATGATTTCGTACTTTTAGTTGTACATCTGGTCTTTGGACTTAAGAAACTAAGAATGTTTTATTTGAGTACTTTATTCTTCGATACTAGACTCATGCAAGTTTTAGATTTGATATAATCGATTATTAGGAATAACAACAAACCTTACGAAAGTAATTGAATATTAATAAAGGATCATCCACTCTCAGTGTCATGAGAGGAATATTTTGTGTATTCTTGCTTTTATAAATTCCTAATCAGAATCATTCGGATTCAGAGAAAATGAGTTCTTTAGGATAATTCGATGAAAGTGATACTCGAAAGTATTTTGTATGGGCCTGATAGTACCATATCCCGTATATAATTTTTGAGATAGTAGAAGGGTGAGGGACTATAGATATAAGCATAGACATATTTAATAGATTAGATCCTCATGTATCGTCTAAGGACTATGGCGTAATGGTCTAGTACGTCCATAGTTGATGAGTTGAGTGAATTTTTATGGAAATAATAATAATTCAATGAGTCAGAAGGAGTTTTGATATGTATAACTCACGGTCAGCTTGACATTAGGCTTAGAGAGTCACACACATATAGTGGATAGTATAATGAAAAGATAATCCCTATCCAATAAAACTTAGAGTAGTTATTGGATGAGGATCCAATATCCATTAAGACAAGGATAATTGGATAGAGATCTAGTACTTATTAAGGCATGATCCATTATGATAAGCAATATGAGCTCTTTATAAAATGAGACCGTTGGCCTTCTTATTGTCTTCTTCTCTTTCTTCTTTTGCCATCAGCCCCTCCTTAGTGTAAAAGGATAGTAAGAAGGGTCGACCCTTTCTTATGTTGATGTTGCATGGTAGTGGGCAAAGGCGAGAAAAGAACCTGTGCATGTGATGCCCTCTGAGGTTTCCTAATAAAAGTTTATTTATCTAGACACTTTATCATGAATAACTTAAGAGAAGCATCCTACATTTTGGGGATTTGGATCTATAGAGATAGATCGAAGAAAATACTTTTAACTTATCCCAATCTAAGTACATAGACACCATTGCCAAAAGGTTTGGCATTAAAAATTTCAAGAGATGTCTCATACCTATGAGATATAGAATATTACTTGTCTCCAAAGACACTTAAGGAAATGATAGATATGGATATAATACCTTATACCTCTACGATAGGGTCTATCAGCTATACTATGTACTAAGCCTTAAGTGTTACGAGCAGGTATCAGGCAGATCTAGGTTTGAAACATTAGAAGGTAGTAAAGTGTATCCTTAAATACTAGAATGATTAAGGATCTTTTATGAGTATATGAAGGAGGTATTCTCAAGTTTGAGGGCTACACAGACTCAAGTTTTCAATTTGATATCGATAATAATAAGTCAAACTCAAGGTATGTGTTCACTTTGAATGGAGGAGTAATAAATTGGAAGAGTTTCAAGCAAGACACTATTGCTGACTCGACCATTGAGGTAGAGTATATTGCTACGATCGAAGCAGCAAAGAAAGCAATCTAGATGAAGAAGTTCATCGTAGATCTAAGAGTCGTGCCGAGTAGCAAGGTGTCGATTCCCTTATATTGTGACAATATTGAGGCGATTACTCAAGCAAAGGAACCTCGGTCTCATCAGAAGTCCAGGCACATTATGAGGAGATTCAACTTAATCAGAGAGATCACAGCCCGTAGTGATGTAGCAATGGAAAAAGTTCTGTCGGAGGATAACATTGCAGATCCATTGATAAAGCCATTGTCTCAGATAGTTTTTTAGCGTCACTAGGGTCTGATGACGATAAGACATGTGGGTGATTGGCTTTAGATCAAGCGGGAGATTATTATTTACAGGTGCCCTGTAAGCCAATCACGTGTGTGATAGCACATGTGATACGTTGCACAATCTCTTTTAGTTAATATTATTAATAATAATTTTTACTTTATATTATATGATGAATGTATATTATGATATCCTTGAACCTATGCAATGCGAACTAGATCATGATGAGATCATGATAATGAGACCAAATCGATCTTTAAATATAGATCCTAAATATTCCTGGTCATATGTTATTGAATCTCGAATTTTGATGATGAAATCAATTGATGAGTTTTTAAACTAACATATATGTTAAAGGAATTATTGCAGGTCTAACTATGATAGAGCAATTGAGTTACAGCTAGATGATGGGCCAAGATCAAGCTTGGGCATCAGGCCGGGTTTTGGACGATATAGTGGGACCTCGCCGAGAGTTCGCTAGGAGATTCACCGAAGGGATCGGGAAACTCGTTGGGAACATGCCGAGAGATAATCGGAAGAAGACCAAAAGACATACCGCAAGAATATCAGAGGTTACCAGATTGGTAGGAGTTAGGTCTTGGTTTAGCTTGTTGGTCATTAAGAGTTGTAATCATTTAGTCGTAGTTAGGGATTGAGTCTTAATTGAGTTAGATTTAAAAGAAATCTAAATCAACTCAATGAGGCAAACAAGTCCACTATGAGTTTTGATTGAGCTCAGGTTGAGCTCCATTAGTTGACCAAAGAATTGGTCAACATCAGGTTCAAGCTGTAATTTGAAAAGTGGAGGGAACCACTTTTCTGGATATTCTAGCAGGTAAACCGCTAGTGAGCGATGGTTGGACCGCCCATACCTTGAAAATAGGGTGGTTGTCAACACTGTTAGCGGTTGAACTGCCTAGGACAGGTAAGTAAACCGCTCGTACCAAGTTTTTGGGCGGCTGAACCACCCAGGACCGACATGTAACTCGTCCATACCAGGATTTCGGGCGATTGTCTACGGTTGAACTATTGACGTTGGTGGGTGAACCGTCCGTACCTAGATTTTTCATATACTTTTGATTTTTAGCCTTCAAATTCTAAAGCCATTTGGGGCCTATAAATACTCTAAGTTTTCTTGCATTCCATACAATAATTTTGGGGACTACATTCTGTGAAAGAATTGTGTGTGAATTGTAAAAAAAAAAAAGGGAAGGGAGAGAGAGCTTAGAGTTAGAAAATTCTTGAAGTCTCCATTGTAAGCAAAGTGTAAGGGTTTGGTCTTTTGTTAGGACTTTAGCTAGGAGAGTCCTCCTAATTTAGTTTCATCAAAGAGGGTAATCATATAAAATCTAAGGGTATTCATGTAAATCCTATATGTCGATCCCTATTAAGGAAAGTAAGGAGGCCGATTAGGTTAGGGTTAGTTGAGGAAGATATTTAAAGGGAGAGTAAGATGCATCTTACCCTAATTAACCACCCCTTATCCTAGTTAAAGAGGGGGTTAGTTGAAGAGAGGATTAAATTAGAATAAGATTAGGAAATAATAAAGCAACTAGCCACCCCTAGATGCGCCAGTTGGAGGTTGGACTTAGAGTTGCATTAGGAGTTGGTTATGAGTAGAAGTCTTGAAGTAGGAGTCATATTAGGAGTTGGGGTTAGAAGGCCTATAAATAGCCATGTAATCCTCCACTTTTTATCATCAACAGAAGAGTATTTTCTGTAGTTTTTGAGCAGCAATTTGGAGGAGGGAACCCCTATAGAGTTCCAAGGAGGTCGATCCCCTATAGTGATCACCCCCAAGCTTAAAATCTGCTATGGTTCTAACACTTGATATCGGAGCAACGTTCTTGGCATCTCGCTATCTTTCCACAGCCATCCATCAGCCCCCTAAAGCTGTCCAAAGCAATTTCCATAATTGCTTGAAGACCGTCATCAAATTCTACCATCATCTCCACTACCGCATATCATCTTGTGATCTCCCCGTGAATTGCAAGAGCACCTTTGTCCTTCTTCTTCTTATCCCATCGAAACCCAACCATCTCGCTGTCACCACCCAAGACATTTTTAGGGCATCTCTCTGGCCTTAAGATGTAGCCGTCATAATCTATTTTCATAACCCTAACACCCCCAAAAACCGCAGCCCAAAATAGAAAACCATTGTAGCCAAACCATTCTATCACCAACCGATTGTCTGAATCTTTCATCACCCATGCCATTGACTTGTCAATAGAAAAAAGACAAGGACATATATGATCTATAGGCATATGCCATGGTTTCCCAAGATCCAATTGATGCGAAGTTTGAAGCATTAGAATCTCGACTTGAATCATGGCTTGAATTGCACTTGGAGGACAAACTGTGTGCTTTGTTTCCGAAGTTCAAAATTGGACAACCACCGAGTCCAACAAAATCTCAATGAGGAGAGAGTCTAGAGAGGCCCCCTAGAGAAGGAGGGACAACCTTCGGACATGCTTTAGCCACACATGAGGGTGGACTTCCTACGTTGGGAAGGAGACCCGGCGAGGTGGATTTTGCATGCCGAACATTACTTCTGCTACTACCAAATGTCGGACGATGCTATGGTGGAAATCATTATCATCACCTTGAAGGCAATGCAATCCAATGGTATAATTGGCTTGAATATAATCATGGAGCTCCAACGTAGAATCAATTTAAAAACGCACTACTGAACTACTTTGGACCTATAGAGTACGAAAATATCGACGACCAACTCACAAAAATTCGGCAAACCTTTACAATTCAAGAGTACCAAACCAAGTTTGAGAAGCTATCCTACCTTGCTCACGATTTGACTGACCGATAATTGTTAGGTACCTTCATCGAGGGACTTAAGCCAAAGATAAAAGGGGAGGTTAAGTCGTGACAGCCCCAAACCATAGCTGTTGCAATTTCCTTCACCCGAATACAAGAAGAGCGGCTTAACTAAGATGCCTAGAGGACGAGAACCACTCCTAGGCCCACAACATACAAGCCTCCTTCTATTCTCAGTCATCCTTTGCTACCAAAAAAATGACAAGAGAAGAACTACATGACCGATCAGCAAAGGGGCTTTGTTGGCATTGCGATGAATCGTGGAGTCACGATCATCACTGCAAAAAAGGCCACCTCCTATTAATTGAACCTCTTGAAGATGTGGAGGAGGAGGTCTAGGAGCATGAGGAAGAGGTCACAGAGGAAGAAGAGCATCCAGTTGATATTACAATGTATGCTCTTGCTGGCTACGCGAACCTGCAAACGATGAAAGTGGGAGGATTTCTGAAGCAACAATCGATTACCATTCTCATTGGCACCGAAAGCACTAATAATTTTATGAACAACAAGGTTGCTATCCGGATAGTCTTACTTATTGAAGATTGTAGCATGTTTGATGTTAAAGTTACTGACGGATGACTTCTGAAGTGTGATCGCTGGTGCCGGCGGGTGAAGCTTTTGCTGTAGGATCAAGAAATAATTGCAGACTGTTTCCTCCTCCCTCTTGATGATTATGAAGCTGTGCTTGGCATCGAGTGGCTATGACATTATGTGATATTTCCTAAAAGTTTTTGAAATTAATCATGAAGTTTTGCAGCCAGGGAAAACAGGTGGTACTGCGTGGCAAACGGGGGAGCAACATATCAATGATTTGCATATGATGAATGAAGAAAGTCTTACACAAAATATGTAGCAGCTTCTTAGTACAACTTGAGCAGCAATCCAAGGGGGAGGCAAATGAAGTTGAAGACCCAATCTACTTCCCTTGCTTGCTGAATTTTCAGATGTATTTAATGAACTATGCAGCCTACCTCCTAGTTGCCAGCATGATCATCGGATACCAATTCTTCCGGACCGACCTCCAACAAACACTCGACCATATCAATATCCTTATATATAGAAGGATGAAATAGAAAGAATTATGAAGGAGATGCTTGAACCAGGAGTCATTCAGCGAGTTACAACCCCTACTCTTCACCGGTACTCCTTGTACGAAAGAAGGACGGAACATGACGAATGTGCATCGACTATAGAGCTCTCAATAGTATAACTATCAAGGACAAATACCCTATTCTAGTAGTAGATGAATTTCTTGATGAATTAAGGGAGCATGAATCTTCACAAAGCTAAACCTTCGATCCGAATATCATCAGATACGAGTATGCAAAGAAGACATACCGAAAACTACCTTTCGAACATATAACGATCACTACGAATTTCTAGTAATACCCTTCGATCTCACCAATGCTCCCTCCACCTTCTAGAGCCTTATGAATAGATATCTTTTGGAATTATCTTTGTAAGTTTATGTTAGTTCTCTTCGATGATACCCTTATCTATAGCCCTTTTACTAAAAGTCATTTTGAGCACTTACGACTTGTTTTGACGATTCTTTGAGAGCATGTCCTTTTTATCAAAAAAATCTAAGTGTAGATTCATTTAATAGAAGGTGGAGTATCTTAGGCATATCATATCAGAGGAAGGAGTGGCGGTGGACCCTTTCAAAATTGAAGCAATATAGAACTGGCGGACCCCAAGGAATGTAAAATTGCTTTCTCGGCTTAACAGGCTACTACCGTAAGTTCGTGAAAGACTATGAGAAGATCAGTACACCTCTCACTTTCTTACTAAAAAAAGATATTTTCCAATGGTCGGATAGAGCCTCCACCACCTTCGATGAACTTAAGACCGCAATGACGACAACGCCCATGCTAGCACTACCCGACTTCGACAAGACTTTTGTTATTGAAGCCGATGCCTTCGGAGTGGGAATAGGTGTTGTGTTAATGCAAGATGGCCACCCCCTAGCATATACAAGTAAGGCTTTATCTCCTTTCCACCTCAAGATGACTATTTATGACAAGGAGATGCTCGCGATTGTGCACGCGATGGCTAAGTGGAGACCGTACTTAATCGGGCGACACTTCCAAATCAAGACCGACCATAAGAGCCTGAAATATTTCTTGGAGCAGAAGATATCTTCTCTCGAGCATTAAAAATGGTAACAAAGCTTCTTGGATATGATTATGAAATAATTTATAGAAAAGGAAAAAGAGAATGTTATTGTAGATGCGCTTTCACAACTACTCGATCAAGCTAAATTTTTGGCTGTTTCACTTTCGACCATCAACTTCCTTGAGAACATTAGGAAAGAATGACAAGATGATCCAAGAACCAACAAGATCATAAATAAATTGGAGGAAGAACTAGGTTCCGTGGCTTATTACAGTTGGGACTCAAAAGACCTACACTATAAGGGACACATTATGCATGTGCCAAATTCTAGTTGTATAAAGACCATCCTTCAAGAGATGCATTCCACACCCATGGCCAAGCATTCCAGGTTCCTTAGAATCTGTAAGAGAATTAAGCAAAATTTTTATTGGGAAGGGATAAAAAATATTATTGCTATATTTGCAGCACATTGTGATATATGCTAATAACATAAAGGTGAAACAGTAGCAAACCTTGGAAAGCTACAACCTCTACCCATCCCAGACTCAATATAGATCAATATATCAATGGACTTCATCGAAGGGCTACCCTCATCACAAGGAAAATGTACAATTCTTATTGTTGTTGATCGTCTTACAAAGTATGCTCACTTCTGTGCAGTTCGTAATCCCTACACTTCTTCCAGCATTGCCCGAATCTTTATTAAAAATATTATAAAATTACATGGGATGCCGAGATCTATTATAAGTAATCGTGATAGGGTCTTCACGAGTAAATTCTAGACAGAATTATTCTAAATATAGAGCACTAAATTGAAGATGAGCACAACATATCACCCACAAACCAACGGCCAGACTGAAGTGGTGAACAGGTGTTTAGAGACATACTTCATATGCTTCGCTAGTGATCGGCCAAAATAGTGGACAAAGTGGCTTCCTTGGACTGAGTGGTGGTATAATACAACTTATCATTCATCCACAAAAATTACACCCTATAAGGCTATATATGGCCGACCTCCTTCTGTAATCCCAAAATATGTATTAGGTACCTCTAAAGTAGAACAAGTAAACAAGGAACTACGGGACAGTGACAAAATGCTAAAGCTATTAAAAGACAATCTCACTACAACTCAAGCAAGGATGAAATAACAATATGATCAACACAGAGGTGAAAGAGAATTTTTTATGGGAGATTGGGTATTTCTACAGCTCCAACCATACAAGCAAATATAGATCCAGACTAAAGCATCCATGAAGCTTTCATCTCGATTCTATAGACCCTATCAGATTATGGAGCGCATCAGGGCAGTAGCATATAGATTGGACTTGCCCGCCGACTCCCGAATCCATCCAGTCTTCCATGTGTCATGCTTGAAGCTTAAATTAGGACAAAACGAGACAGTTCAAAGACATCTACCTAATATGACTATCCAAGGAGAGCTCCCGACTTAGTCGAGTGCCATTATTGACCGTAGGATTATGACCTGACGACGACGACCTACTACTGAAGTGCTAATACAGTGGGTGAACCTTTCATAAGAAGAGGCCACTTGGAAAAACTATAATGATTTAAAAATTAAATTTCCATAATTCATGGAGCATCAACCTCGAGGACAAGGCTGAATTGAAGAAGGCGAGTCTGTTAGGACTCTAGCTAGGGAGTTCTAATTTAGTTTCATGAAAGAGGACAATCATATATAATCTAAGGGCATTCATGTAAATCATATCTAGTCGACCCCTACTAAAGAAAGTAAGGAGGTCGGCTAAGTTATGATTAGTTGAGGAAGATATTTAACAGGAGAGTGAGATGCATATTACCCTAATTAAACATCCCTTATCCTAGTTAAAGAGGGGTTAGTTTAGGAGGAGATTAAGTTAGAATAGAATTATGAAATAATAAAAGCAACCGACCACCCCTAGATGGGCCAGTTAGAGGTTGGACTTAGAGTTGCATTATGAGTTGTTTTAGGAGTTGGTTAGGAATAGAAGTCTTGAAGTATGAGTCATATTAGGAGTTGGGGTTAGAAGGTCTATAAATAGCCATGTAATCCTCCACTTTTTATTATTAATAAAAGAGTATTTTCTATAGCCTTTAAGTAGCAATTTGGAGGAGGGAACCCCTATAGAGTTCCAAGGAGGCTGATCCCCTATAGTGATCACTCCCAAAGCTTAGAATCCGCTAGGGTTCTGACATCTTTACCCAAAGAAGATCGGTAGTGAACGCCGATGTACCTCAAGGAGGAGGACTCAAAAGTGGACGTAGGCCGATTGGTGCCAAACCACTATAATTGTGAGTGTTTCTTTTCTTGTTGCATTTACTACTTGCAATTATCGCGTTTTCAATCATTTTGAACTAAATATCATTAGACGCTTCTGATTTTTACTTATTCTTCAAAAGTAAAGTTTCAAGTTAATCACTTCCCTTCGACATTGCTTATCTTTTGGGTTTGCTTGTTCTTTCTTAAGTAATTTTTAAGCAATTAACTTAGCAATCTTCTTTTAATTACTCACTTGCTTTACTTGAATAAAAAGTTTCGAATCTTACTATTTTGCTTCAAGCCAAAAGCTTTTTGTTAAAACAAGGATTTACACTTGCACTAATTCACCCCCTCTCTTAGTGCTAATTGATCCTAACATAGGTTACTCAAGAAGGACATCGAAATAATTTGATAAACCTGTGTACTATATATCCGTCAATATGATAGATGCAGCTGGTCTCATAGTTGCTTTTGTAAGGATATTAAGGATATAGTGCAGGTACTCGTTGGAGTATAAATACTAAGTCAGATTGAAAGAATATACTTGAGACACTACTGATATCTTGTTTGAGTACTCTGTTCTTTGATACCAGACTTATAAATCTGAAAATTTCAGATCTAATACAGACAGTCATTGAGAATGATAATCAATCTTACGAAGGTAATTGTGTATCAATAAAGGATCATCCACTTTTGGTATCATAAGAAAAATATCTCGTGGGCTCTCACCCAAGCAAATCCCTACCCAGGATAAATTAGATTTAGAGAATCCGATAAGAGTGAAACTTAGATTGAGAGAGAATAAATTCTTCGGGTGAATCAATATGAGTAAGACTCAGATGGATTCCATATGGGACTAATAGTACCATATCTGATATATAATCTCTGAGATATTAGATGGACTAGAGACTATAGATACATGGTAACTGAGGGCAAATATGTCCAATGGATTAGATCTCCTTATATCGTCTAGAGACTATGGTGTAGTGGCTTAGTACGTCTATAGTCAATGGGTTGAGTGAATTATTATGAGGATAATAATTCACTGAGCCGGAGGGAGTTTTGAGTCAAAAGAGGTTTTGATGGGTGCAATTCATGACCAGCTCAATATTGGGCCTAGAGAGGTCATACACATATGATGGACGACGCGACAAATAGAGGATTGGATATAATATATCCAATAAGCCTATATTTTAATAGATCTATTGGGTGAGACCCAATAGTGGTTATTGGATGAGGATCCAATACCCACTAAGTCAGTTATTATTGGATGAAGATCCAATATCCATTAAGAAGGATCAATTAGAGTTTTCATGAAGGGGCTCTCAATAAAAGAAGTGGGGCTCAAAGGGGTCATAGATTAGATCATAGAGTCGTCAGCCTCCTAATCTCCTCCTCCCATCTTTCTCCTGCCATGAGCCTCCCAGTGTGAGACGATAACAAGAGGGCTAGCCCCTCTCTTGACTATTGTTGCATAGTGGTGCGATGTCATAGGGAGAGAACCTGCTATGAGGAGGAGTCATCGTAGCCATCTACCTATTGATTATTACTAGAGAGGAGTTCGCAATAGCTCCTTCATTTGACGAACCATGATCTACAATTTAGGAGATATAAGAGTTTCACTAGGTGAGAACGTCTCGCCTCCTTCATGCGATTTTTCTTAGGGTCAATTACAATTCAATCGTTACTTCTAGTCACTATATGCCTACTTATTACTATAACTTAACCTTATATTCAAACCCATAAGCACACTTTGACTTCTTGCACTATATTTAACGTAAACATTGATATTTATGCATGTTCAGCCAATATTTTGTAGAACATTGAGAATGATATTTTTTTTAAATATGTTCTTTATTATTAAAAGTCATTTATCATATTTATGAAGCATAGATATCATAAATCATATCATTAAGTGAAGATAATATATATATATATATATATATATATATATACTTTTGTAGACATACTAATTATAATTCAATATGTGTGAGATTCAGGCATTACACTATAGTGAAATTTTTATGTGATTTTAAGAAACTTCTTGTTGTTATATTTGAAAATAAATTAAAATTACAGATTCAATATTCAAAAATCCATCAAATATTAGAAAGACCACTACAAAAGGTATTAATATGATATCAGGCTTTTATGGTGAAAGTTGGAGGGTTGCAAGAAACTTTATTTCATAAATAAATTTAATTATACTCGTATTATAAATTTAATATAAAAATATATAAACTTGATATAAAATACTCTTAAATCACCCTTAAGTTGATAAATATATGGATACTATTCAAAAGTTGTCTGGGAACTGTGGTGAGAATTTGAGGTTGGAGGAACATTATTTCATTAGTTCCATGATTCATAACTAATGCCGAACTTCTATTTACAGATGTTTTATGTCCATTACAACTGTTTTATGTCCATTACAACATAGGAAGCATAGAATGAGGAACAATTTTGAGCTACAAGGACAAAGAAGGATAATAGCTAGCGTTTTTGGGCATCTCTGAGAGAAGTTAGAGAGAATAGTTAAAGAAAGAAAGAGAGAGTTATGGGTTATCAACTGTGTAAAGAGGACGAGATTAAAATAAAATTGAGGTGCTTAAGAGGTGATTAAAATAAAATAAAATAAAATAAAATAAAATAATTTTTATTTTTTTATTTTTTATTACTAATATAATTTTATGTTATAGCAATCTTAATTGAGTTTAATTTGGTTTGATAAAGATGATATTTTTATCTAAACTCATCCTTTAATCTTACTTAAGTATCTCAATATTTATTATAATATTTCTCTTTGATTTGCATCTCTATTTATTTTTTTATTATTATATCCATACATAAGTAGCTTATTATCCTCCATATACATGAGATTTAAAACTTAAATTTATTTATTTTAATTATATTTTAACTCATTCAAGCTTAATATTCATTTAAGATTGATTATAATTCAATCGTCACTTCTAGTCCTTATATATATAATTGTTATCATAACTTAACCTTATTTAAATCCACTAGCACACTTTAGCTTCTTGTACAATGTTTAATGTAAACATAATGCTTATGTATGCTTAGTTAATATTTTGTTCAACACTAAGAATGATATTTTTGGAAAGCATGTACTTCAATCTTAAAAGTAAAAAAAAAAAAAATGAACATATCATTTATCATATTTATAGAACATAGATATCACAAATTATATCAATAAGTTAGGATAATATATACATCTTATTTATGCTTCAGTGGGCATGCTAGTTGTAATTATATATGTGTGAGACTTGAGTATTACGCTAGTAAAATTTTCATGTGGTTTTGAAAAACTTTATATTGTTATATTTGGAAATAAACTAAAATTATATATTCAATATATAGAACATCCATAAAATCATCAAAGATTAGAAAACCACTACAAAAGGTATTAATATGATATTGGGCTTTTATGATGAATATTGGAAGGTTCCAAGAAACTTTATTTTGGAAATGAACTTAATTACACTTATATTATAGTTTTAATATAAAAATATATAAACTTGATATGAAATACTCTTAAATCATCGTAAAATTGATAAAATATATGGATCTGCTATTGAAAAGTTATTTGGGAATTGGGTTGAGAATTTGAGGTCAGAGGACCATAATTTCATTAGTTTCATGATTCATAACTAGTGCCGAATTTTGATTTATAGATGTTTTATATATCTATTACAACATAGAAAGGGGGAACAATTTGGAGCTACAAGGAGAAAGAAGGATAACAATACAAAGCGATAAAAAAAGTTGTGAATAATCTAGGTCTTTCATCCTTTTTGATTCGGATCTTGTCGAGGGGATAGGTGTGGGACGAGATCTTGTGGAGTTGAGTTCCGAGTTGGGAATCATGGCACAAGCGTCACCTTCTCGAATGTTAGACCACTACCTTCCGCCAGCCTGTCCGGGTCACATAAAGTAGCTGCAGCTCCTTTTTCAACTATGATGACATTCGGAAGCACCAATGGGGACAACAAGAAAACGGCACTGACAGTTTCATCATACACCAAATCAGAAAACAGCTAACTTAGGCATTAAGGAGTGCAGTCGGGTTGATGGTGAAGTTGAAGATGCTATCCTTAAGAGATGGAGGAGGCGATACGGGGGACGAGTGAAACAAAGTGCAGAGGGTGGAAAGACGAGGTTTCGAGTAAACAGGCAAACTAGGAAGGGATTGTTTGCTTGGCTGAGAGCCAAGGGGTGTCGGGAAAAGAGAGAGACTAAGGTTAGGAGGCGAGAATAGTTAAAAGCATAGAGAGGAGGATGAGGAGGAGACAAGCGATGCGGATGAGTTCGCATTACGAGGGTGGGTTCACGAAACTTTAACCCGAACCAATTCACCTGAATCGGTTTGAGAATTTGGGGAAAAAAAAAAACATCTGCTCACAGTATCAGGTAAATTCTCTCAATAGAGGGTAAAACTAGGATAACTCAGGGCGTCATCTGATAAAAACTACTGCCGTAGGGGGGTCTTTTTGTTTTTTGGATAAATTATCCTAAAAAGGTGTCACCATTATCTCCTGGATTTGATACGGATAAATAATTCAACACTACATAAGTTCCTGCTTTCCTCTGTTCTCAAGTCTTCCTACTCACTCGACTCTATCCTCCCACTTCAGGAGCGCAGTTCGATTCCCTCCCTCCGGTCCAACACCATGCTTGAAAGTCGAAGAATGAGGTGAAAGATGTGGCCGCAATCGGTGGAGGAGAAGACCATGGTCAGCAACTCTGGACCAACGGGAGCTGCATCAGGGCGAGCAGCAGAAGGTTCTCCCGTGTATTAATGTCGCTCTGGCTCACCAGTAATCTCCGCAAGAGCACTCCCCGCCCTCGAACCGGTGAAACCTGGCCCGGTCGCGGACCGTGATCACCCGGCCGTACGCCCTGGAGATGAGCTTGGCGGCGCCGTGGCAGTCGCCGCAGATGCGCAGGTTCTTGATCACCTGGATCGGCGCCCTCGCGGGCGTCGCCGCGATCCCGAACGCCATCGCCAGCTTCTCGCTGTGCTGGTACAGCGCCCGCTCCTTGTCCTCCTCCTCGATGTCGTGCAGCACGTGGGCCGTCTCCGGCACGTGCCCCAGCGCCCTGATCCTCGCCTCCACCTCCTCCAGTGTCCGGTAGATCTTCCTCCACTGCTCGTGCTCTGTGTCACCGTTCAGGAACCGGTGCAGCGCGCCGTCCACCTCGGTGTAGCTGAACCCAGGGACCTTGCGCACGTCGTTGCCCTGCATGGTGTCGCGGATGCGGCCCACGTCGCCCCACCGGGCCTTGGCGGCGTACACGTTGGAGAGCAGCACGTAGTCGCCGCACCCTTTGGAGCCCATCTCCGCCAGCTTGCGGGCGGCTTGCTCCGCGAGGGCCACGTCGCCGTGGCTACGGGCGGCGCCCAGCAGCGTCTGCCAGAGTACGGCGTCCGGTGCCATGGGCATGGCGTCGACGAGGTCGCGCGCCTCCGACAGGCGGCCCGCCCGGCCGAGGAGATCCACGACGGCGCCGTAGTGCTTAGCCGTGGGGCGGACGCCACGCATGGAGTAGAAGATACGGAGGCCGTCCTCGACGAGGCCGGCATGGACGCAGCCGCAGAGGACGGCGAGATAGGTGACGGCGTCGGGGGCGACGGTGGAGCGGAGCATCTCGGTCTCAAAGAGGCGGAGCGCGAGGGCGCCGCGGCCGTGCATAGCGAGGGCCATGAGAGCGGCGTTCCAGGAGACGAGGGTCTTGGAGCGGGTGAAGCGGAAGACGTCGAGCGCCCGGTCCAGGGCGCCGCACTTGGCGTAGGCGTCCACTAGGGCATTGCGGACGCGGACATCGGCGTCGAGGCCACGCCGCCGGGCGAAGTCGTGGATGGCGGTGGCATCCCGGGGGGAGCCAAGCTGTGCGCAGGCAGACGCCGCGGCGACAACGGTGATTTCGTTGGGAGTCTCGCGATCGGGAAGGGAGGAGGACACCATCCGGTGGAAGAGGGCAAGAGCGGTATGGGGGTGGGGGCCGAGGGCAAGGCCCGCGAGGAGGGCGTTCCAGGTGGCGACGTCGCGTAAGGGCATCTCGTCGAACACCTGAAGGGCGGCCTCGGGAGCGGAGCACTTGGCATAGGCGTCGAGAAGGGTGGTGACGAGGCGATCGTCGGCGACGAGACCGAAGCGAATGGTGAGGGCGTGCAGCTGGAAGACAGCGGGGAGGGCGGAGGAACGGGAGGTGGCGCGGAGGGCGAAGGAGAGGGTGAGTGCGTCAGGGCGCGGGGGGGACAGGGAGAACATGCGGGCAAAGAGGGCGAGGGCGCCGGAAGGGTCGGGACCGGCGGCAATGCCGCGGAGGACGGCGTTCCAGTCGTTGGTGGTGGTGGCAGGGTGGGGGGTGGAGCGGAAGGCGGCGAGGGCGTGGGCGAGGTCGCCGAACGGGGAGAGGGCACAGAGCTCGAGGAAGGCGGTGCGCAGGGGAGGGGAGCGGCGGAAAATGCCAGTGGTGAGGAGGTGCGCGTGCAGCTGCTTGATGTGGCCGAAGGTGGCTCCTCGGCCCAACAGCCACCCCAGGTGAGCCTCCGCCGCCATATGACGTCGTAGCGCTCCATGTCGCTCGTCCAGCGTTTTTGTGTTGTGGATTCTCTTAGTGGCCGATGGACTTCATCCGGGTAACTGGATCCAATTCGCCAAAATTTTGCCGGACCCTATTTAGATCCGAATCCGAATCCATTAATAAGATAAAGGGATCCTAGTGCGATCCGAACTGGATCAGTTCTTTGTCCTCCATCGAATCCACAAGATTATGACGTTCGCATAGTCCATCTCCAATGCAGGGTTCAGATTCTGATTTGATTTATTGGTATTGATCGATTAAAAAAAAATCAATTACTTCACAAAGATTCAAACCCAAGTCATTAGGATTTAAATCTAAAGTGCTAACCATTACATCCTGAAACTTATTTATATTTTACTATTACTTCTTGTCATATTTAACCATTACATCTAGTTTTGATTCGATTTTAATTTGATTTGAATCATATTCATCCCCACTCCAACGGGCCATCATGTGGCAGGAAGACTCGTAATTGTTCACCCGGGATTCCACTATATGAATATTTAATTGTTATTAAATTAATCTTTGTTCAAGAGTAATAAATTCCTCCATTTCATTTTTCCCAATTCAATCAACCTAAACAAATGTTTCAAAGAGTGAATATCATACATTTCAAGGAATTGAACATATGAAGAATATTTTGCATTTCAAAAAGATGCTTATATAACGGTTTTATTGAGTGGAGAGAATGAATGAAGATGATGAGAAATAGAGGTGCAGTGACGGAAGCATGTTATGCAATCTCAAGGCCATCATGTCAAAAGCTCTAAGATTGGTCGTTTTATGTCATCACACCACCATTATCTCAATAATTACCAAATCAATCGATCAAAAGAAAAGATAAAAAGGGGGATACAATAGGGAACGCATTCATTGGGAACACGCAGTGGACAGCACGATCTACAAACATTTTTCCGTCTCTTTATCTATCAAAAAAAAGTTTTCATCTAATTATCAACTTGTTATAAAAACAAATATTAATCAAAATAAAATAAATAGTAAAATAATAAATTAATCGTAAAATATGATACATAATTAAATAAATATTAATTAGAATAAAATAAATAGTAGAATAATAAATCAACTACAAAAGGAGACATCTAATTTTTAACGTAAAAATTCAATACAAGAAACACCATAGGATCGTTGACCACTCAAACCTCTACTATCACCAATAATGATAATAGGTTTACAATAAAACTTCTCCAAAAACTAAAGGATTACAATAATATTAAAAACATGGATTTTAGTTCATCAATAACATATTATCATCAATATAGATGGATCTCACAAAATAAAAATATCTAAAATTACTAAGTGATTATATTTGAAAATTATCATAGAAAGGATAAACTATAAATTAGTACGTTAGGATTGTATAGCTTATTGTAAGGATTTTCTACATAAAATTTAGGTCAAAACAGATGAAGTTTTAGTGTTTGATATTCTCACAAAAGTTTACTTTCTCTCTCTTTTTTCCTGTGCTATTAATGTTCACCGATGAGTTTTTTCTATTTGCCTCAAAACTGTGTCGCCACCGGTCCACTTAGGTTTTTCTTTATTTTTATTTCTTTTTCTTTTTTAATCAATAATAAAATTTAGAGTCTGCCCAAATATTCAATCCAAGACCACCTATGGGCTAGACCCAATAATTCTCCCTGTCTAGCTTATATGGTGAGCTGTACTAAGCTCGCTCTCTGTCTACATGCTTCAAGCTTCTTTTTAGGTAAAAACTTTGTCAACATATTTGATCTATTATCATTGGTATGCATATTTTATAAATATAATTCTTTCATCTCAAGTATATCATGAATCCAGTGATACATTACATCAATATGCTTGGATCTGTATATTGAATTCTTAGAGAGATGAATGATACTCTAACTATCACAGTAAACATTATATCCTCTATGTTTTAAACCTAATTCATGTAGAAATTTTTTTATCTATAAAGCTTTCTTACAAGCTTTAGTAATTGCTATATATTATGCTTCTATGGTTGATAAAGCAATACAATTCTGTAACTTAGACTGCCAAAAGTTTACTCCCGCTACAAAAGTCATCAAGAACCCCGAAATGGATTTCCTGGAATCAGTACCACCTGCGTTTTTTGTGTAACCCTCTAGCACATATTTACTAATGTCAAGACATGAACACAATATAGTAGTACCTAATATTTTAATATCCATTTTATTGCTACCCAATGTTCCTTACCAAGATTAGAGAGAAATTGGTTAACAACTCCAACTGCATAAGCTATATATGACCTAGTGGAAACCATAGCATATATCAAATTGCCTACTATATATGAGTAAGGGACTCTGGACATTTCTTCTTTTTTTCTTACTTGTAAGACATTATTTCAAACTAAGCTTGAAATGACCTGTAAGTGGAGAACAAACTACTTTGACTTTATTCATGTTGAATCTTTCAAGAATCTGATAATCACATCTTTTCATTCTTTCTATCATGAAGAATCATGTCAAGTATTTGTCTTATCAATCCTAAGTCTTTCATGGCAAAAGACTTACTTAGTTTCCTCTTAAGTTTCTCAATTTTACTAGCATCATGGCCAATAATCCATATATCATCAACATATAGTAAGAGAATAATAAAATCATTATCTAAAAACTTATTTTTAAACATAAAATGGTCAAATATGGTTTTGTTGTATCCTTCGCTTATTATAAAGGAATCAAACTTTTTTTACTATTGTATAGGTGCATGTTTGAGTCCATATAAGCTTTTCTTAAACTTATATACTAGATTTTCTTTTCTCTTGCTTTAAAACCTTCTGGTTGTTCCATATAAATTTCTTCTTCTAAGTCACCATGTAAAAATATAATTTTCATATCAAGTTGCTCAACTTCTAAATTCAAACGGATAGTCAAATCAAGAACAACTCGGATATAGGATATTTTCACCATAGGAAAAAATATTTCTTCAAAGTCAATACCATTTTTCTGACTGAATCATTTTATAACTAATTGTGCCTTATATATTTGTTGTAAGCTATTATTTTCAGTCTTCAATTTATAAACCAATTTATTCTTGAGAGTTTTCTTCCATGTTGGTAACTTTACCAAGTCATAGGTGTAGTTCTCAAGCAAGGATCTAATCTCTTCTTGCATGGCTTTAACCCACTCATTCTTATACTCATGTACAATAGTTTTTTGGTAAATTTTTGGCTCTCCCCAGTCAGTAAGCATAATATACTCATGTGGAGGATATCTTGTAGATAGTTATCACTCTCTTGTAGATCTTCTTAATGGAATTTCATGTAGTGGTGGAGGTGCTTGTGAGGAAAGATTTCCCTCAACTAATGAAGATTTCCCTCAACTAATGAACGTTCAGTTACAGATTTGGCGGTAGACTTAGTCAAAAGATTTCCCTCAACTAATGAGGATTTCCCTCAACTAATGAACGAGATTGGCTCGTTCAGTTATAGAGTTGGCGGTAGACTTAGTCAGCTAACACTTGTCAATCTCCTAATAATAGAGGTATTTTGCTTCTCAACATTATCTCATAATTTGTACCCCAACTCTTCATGACCATATCCTAAGAAAATACTTGCTTTTGTCTTATTATCAAGCTTGGACCTCTCATCTTTAAGAATATGAATAAATGCTTTACACCCAAAGACTCTCAAGTGAGGTTTATCAGATCAATTATAGTTCTTATAGCCTCCTCTTAAAATGACTTAGATAACTTGGCATGGGAAAGCATGCACCTAATCCTTTCTTCAATAGTTCTATTTATCCTTTCCGCTACATCATTTTACTGAGGATTTTTAGGAACTGTCTTCTCAAGCCTAATACTATGGAACCTACAATAATTCTCAAAAAGACCATTATACTCACAACTATATGCTCGAACATACTTTAGTTTTTTTTCTGTTTCTCTTTCAACGCAAAAGCCCAAACTTTTATATAATGGTCATCAATAAAAGTAACAAAATAAAGATCACCTTCAACAGTTCTAGTTTGCATATTACAAACATTAGTATGAACCAATTAATAACATTAAATCTTCTAGATAATGAATAAGTATGAAAAATAACTCTATGTATTTTTCTAGCTAAACAATGATCACAAGATTTAAGAGATGTACCTTGCAACTTTAGTAAGAACTGCTTTCTAGCAAGAGTTTGAAGTCCCTTCTCGTTGATATAACTAAGTATTTTATGCCAAAGATCTATACTTTCATCCTTTTGGATTGTATTAATATCTCCTTTGTATAGCTTAACCTTCATGACAGAAAAAGAACTTTGCTTCTTTCCTATCGCCATAACCAGAGAACCTTTAGTGAGCTTATATTTGCTTTCACCAAATTAGTATATAAATCCCTCGTCATCAAGTTTCTCTGTAGATATCAAGTTAAGACGAATATATGGAACATATCTTACATCTTTGAGTATCAATTTACTCCAAATACTGGTCTCCAAGCAAATATCTCAAATACCTACAATCTTAGATATATTACTATTTCCCATTTTGATATTATCAAATCACCAGCAGTTAAGATTTGAAGAAATCACCATGAGAAGTAACATGAAAAAAAGCACCAGAGTCAATTACCTAGTTACTGTCTTGAACTGCAAGACTAACATATCCATCATCATAAATAATAACAATATCACTCGCTTCTAGAATCTATACTCTTTTTTCATGTGACCTGAGTGGAAACATTTGATACCTCTTCTAGACTTGGATCTTCCTCTATAACCATGTGGATTCCTACAATGACTTATTTCGTGTCTTTCTTGTTCTTCAATAGTAAGTTTACCAAAAGAAGATTCTCCTTGTTCTTTCCTTCTGGCATCTTCATTTAGCAAACTGCCTTTAACCATGTCTATAGTTATAGTTCCCTCTAACGTAGAGTTAGAAATTATCACCATATATATTTTCAACTTTGTTATAAAGAGCTGAGTAACAATCATTGTATCTCATTATCTATATTCATTTTCATAATAACAAGCTTATTAACAAGACTCTAAAATAGGTTTTGTGTTTAATAATATTACCACCATTTTTATACTTTAAATTGACAATCTTTCATAGACATTTTGTTTCCCACTATTTTCTTTGTAAAGAGATTTTCTAACCTATGCTAAACAACATGTTTTATTAGAGATATACTTATGCAAACTTATATTCATCCATCTTCTACTATAGGCAATAGCTTTTATATGCTATACCTTCCATTTTTCATCATCTATAGTAGAAGGTTTTACTTTAACTTTGTTGGGCTTATACAAATCTTTGAAATAGAGCAAATTTTTCATTATACACCTCCAAGTGAAATAATTTGATGAGTTTAATTTAATCATATTATCTTACTCTTTCATTTCAATTATATAAAAAATTTTACACTAAATAAATAATCTGTGCTCTGATATCACTTGTTGGGCAAACTATTGAAGTGAAATAATTCTTTTCCCTTTTTATGTATCAAAATAAGTTTCTCACCAAATTACCGTCAAAAGCAAATATTAATCAAAACAAGATAAACAATAGAATAATAAATCAACTACAAATTGAGACACCAGATTTTTAACGTGAAAAAACTAATACGAAAAAAACCATAGGACTGTAGTTTACTCAAACCTCCATTATCATTAATAATGATAATAGATTTACAATAATAATAACTAGAGAATCATAATAACATCAAAAATATAAATCGTGGTTCATCAATTGTATATTATCATCAACATGAATCTCACAAAAGAAAAGATCTGAGGTCACTAAATAAGTATATCAGAAAATCATCATAGAGATGATAAATCATATATCAGTATCATTAGGATTGTAAAGATTATTGAAAATATTATTCACATAAAATTTGAATCATCAAAAATGATAAAGTTTTACCATTAGATATTCTCACAAAAGCTTACTTTTAAATGATCCAATTTTATCATTCTATCTTCTCACAAAAATTTACTTTTTTTTCTCTCTCTTCTTTTGATTCTTCCTTGTTTTTTTTTTTTTCTCTATTCCTGTTACCGGTGAGTTTTTTTCCGTTTGCCTCAAAACTGCGCCGCCGTCCGTAGACTTAGGTTTTTCTTCTTTTTTTTCTTTTTATTTTTTAATCAATAATAAAATTTAAGTTCTGCCAAAATGTTGAATGCAAACCTGGCTGGACCCAACAGTTAAGTACATGGGATTTTATATTATTAGTTGACAGCACAACTTTCTTCTCTTCTTCTTAGAATCTTGATTGGTTTAGTTAAGTATACTTAAAACATAAACGCATCAATTAGTGAGTATTTAATATAAATTAAGCTTTCGATTAACCATCAACTTATTGTACCTAACAAAAAAAAAGTTAACCACTGAACAAAATTAAAAACTCAAATATAAATGTATAAATATGATAACGATAGATTCCAATGTGCCGTGCAGTGACGTTCACTTGGTGAGCGCCCTCTCACCATCCAAATAAACTTTACCATCACCACCTCAACCAGCACAAACGGCCCCTACACATGTGATCGCCATGATGGGTTATGTTCCTTCGCTGACCAAGCAATTAAGAGGAATCAAGCGTATTTGATTGTCTAACAATACATCATGATATTGTCAAGATCAATCGCGACAAGTTTATGCATATGTTCTTATGAAGTACTCACTCATCAACATACAAGATGTTGGTGAATTCGTAAATCTCATGTGCTTCAAAAAAGGCATGTAGTGAGTCATGCATGAGTGACTTGATTATCTCATGCTGCTTACTCACAGTTTCTTGTCATGTTGCTTCAACATCCTTCCTTCTCACAAACCTGCGTTTACACCACTCTTACTAGTATCATAGATTAGCTCGTGTAACATTCTTTGGCTGACCTACATAAAAGAATCGATCGACGAATGTGAACTAAGCATAAGCACTTCAACTATTGACCAATAATTTTCGGATTGGAAGACGTACAACCCAGCACTCAATCGATCCTCGAACTGTGTAAAATTTGTTAGTATAAGCAAAAAAAATCTTAAAAACAACAATGGGAGCTCATAAGAGTTTCAGGAGAAACCAAACATTATAAACTATTATACCAAATGTGAAGTGACTTAATTACCATTCTCCATCTTCAAATTTACTACATAAGGGATCATCCCCGAACACCACTTTGCAAAGTGGTGAGACATCTAACGTTTCATTCTAAAATATGCTCTAATTGAGTGTGGAAGCTATGGCACAGTAAATTAGAGCCATGACATAATGAAAACCTCATCTCGGCAGCCTAGAAATAATACAAGGGAAATTATTTTCATGGTGCCAATAACTTCAAAGTATTATAGGACATTACATCGCGACACAGAAGTCGTCAATATGTATCTCACAGCCAGAACCAACCATATAAGCTATCCTACGAAGTCTCGATCACCGTCATGGCATGCCTATGTCACCCTTTAAGTACATTTCATGGATTTTGGTAAATGTGGCCAATTCTCAAGCTTGTCATCTAGTGATGCTCCATAAATCTCCACGACAGCCTTGTTTAATTATGAATATGATTAGATATGAAGTGTTAGGTTGAGATTACTTGCTCAACATATCATCCAATGATTGACAAAGAACAGTAATGCTCAAGTTTCTGTGTCGACAAGATCACAAGCTTCGTTCACTTCGAGTGTGAAATGATTTTGATAAAAGACTAAGAAGTGGTTCAGATATTAAAGAACAGTACGAGCAGAAGACAGCTAAACACTGGGGTTGATGACAGCTTTACTGTCAATACCACCAGAGAGAGAGAGAGAGAGAGAAGCATGGTTTAATGTCATGTCGTCAAAGCATGTCGAGTTGGAAGCATGGTTTAATGTCATGTTGTCAAAGCATGTCTCCTACACAGGTAGAACCAAGGTAGGAGACAGCACGTATACATGTAGGCCTGTGCACTGCCTCAATCGAATCTGTCATATCTCTTCCTTTTCTTGCCCACTCTTCGCCTATAAAGTTTTCCCTTTGTTATGTTCGGCAGATAGTCCATAGTTTTAATTTTAATTTTTCTTAATCAAAATCTTAATTTTAATAATTAGTATTATGAAAAAGTCGACAATAGTGGCGTGAGAAAGATAAAGTACGTAGCAGATTTACAGTAAAAAATAAAAAACAAGATAACTAATAAAGGAAATAATATAAGAACATAAAAAGTTTATTTTAATTATTTTTATCGTTTAGAGTAGATTTTTACTGTGATCTTTTTTGGATATTGTGCATAATAATATAATCTTTGTATCTCTGTTATTTTCTTATGATTGTTGCTTGGGTTTAGGCAAGAAGCCTTCAGATCTGTATATTCATTATTTTGATAGTGGATTTTTTTTGTTTATCCCGTAATTTTTACTCTTCGAGTTGGAGGAGTTTTTCATGTAAGTCTTGGTGTTCATTTGATTGTGATTTATGTTTGATTCCGTTATGTGTGACAGTTTACTAGTATTTATTTGTATACAAAATTTTTACCATTTTTTATCCTATCAATTAGTATCAGAGTAAGGTTTGATGACATTTAATATTTATGTTCGAATATTAAGGTTGGTAATGTTTCTCGCATGATTAGCTTGAATGAAAATAATTAGATGATATGGAAACCAAGAATAAAAGATCTCTTGTATTGTAAGGACTTGTATGGACTTTTGCAAAGAGATAGTGCAAAGCCCACAACTATGACATATAATGAGTAGAAGAGATTATATCGAAAAATGATAGGATTCATTCGATAGTGGCTTGATGATAGTGTCTTTCACCATGTTCCTACTAAAAGTTCTGCATACTCTCTTTGAAAAAAGTTAGAAGGCCTTGATGAAAGAAAAACGGTTGGAAACAAGGTTTTTCTGATTGTAAAACTTGTGAACCTAAAATATAAAGAGGGCGCTTCTATTGCTGAGAATTTAAATGAAATGCGGAGTATTATAACCAGTTTCTCCTCTATAAGAATATCTTTTGATAATGAGTTGCAAGCATTGTCACTTCTCAGTTCATTGCTAGAAAGTTGGGAGACACTAATGGTTTCCCTCAATAATTCTGCACCAGATGGTATTGTCACAATGAGTCGAGTAACAAGTAGTTTATTGAACGAAATATTGAGGAGAAAGTATTCATCAATTTCTTAGATTGATTCCCAAGCACTTTCTCGAATAACATAGGAAGGTTAAAATTGAAGGATAGAAGTGGTTCACATATGGGTAGAATCAAATCAAGATCAAGAAAAAATATTATTTATTACAATTATGGTGAGAAAGGACATTACAAGAATCAATGCAAGCAACCCAAGAAGTACAATAAAAAGGAGAAAGAAGTTGAGCCTACATAGTCAAAAGATAATATCACAGCTATAGTACAGGGTTGTGTATAGTACAAGCTAGTGATTATTTGATTTTGTTTACTTATGATGATATTTTTTCCTATGTATGTTAGGATCTCAAGTGGATAATTAACACAAGTGCTTCTTATCATACTATACCACGGAGGGAGTTTTTTGCTACTTACAGGTCTAGAAATTTTAGTGTTATCAAGATGAGCAACTATGGCACAACAGACATCATTAGCATGGGTGATATCCACATAAAGACCAATCTTTGATACAAGTTGGTGCTTAAGGATATGAGGCATGTAGTTGATTTAAGGTTGAATCTAATTTTAGTTGGAAGGCTGGATGATGAAGACTTTGATGTCAGATTTCACAGAAGGCAAGTGAAAGCTCAGTAAGGGTTCTCTTGTAGCTAGTGGGAAGAAATGTTACACCTTGTACAGATTGTAAGCTAAAGCTTGTGGTGAGCAATTGAATACTACAGAGAAAGACTTCAGCATGAAGTTGTGGTATAGGTGACTGAGGCACATGAGTGAGAAGGGGCTACAAGTTCTTTTCAAGAGAGAGGTATTACTAGACCTCAGAGGTATACGTCTGAACCCTTGTGTTGATTATTTGGCTAGTAAACAACATAGAGTTTCCTTTGCTAGTCTTACTTTATCTAGGAAAATGCATACCTTGAACTGTGTCTATACATATGTATGTGGTCTTTTAAGGACAAAAACCCATAGTGAATCTATTAATGTTTCTAGTATTAGTGGTACACTTTATTTTGTCACTTTTATAGATGACTTTTTCTAGGAAAGTTTAGGCCTATGCTATGAAGACCAAATAGTAAGTTATTAGTGTCTTCAAAGAGTTTCATACCAGAGTTGAAAGGGAGACAGAAAGACAATTGAAATGCATAAGATCAGATAATGATGGTAAGTACATATGATTATTTAATGATTATTGCAGGTCACATAGCATCCAACATGAGTTGACAGTTCCTGTATACCTCAGCATAATGTAATTATAAAGAGGATAAATCGCACCATCATGGAAAAGATCAGATGTATGTTTTCACAGGACAAGCTACATAAAAGGTTTTGGGATAAGGCTTTAAGGACTGTTATTAATATGATCAACTTGTCACCATATACAGCTCTATATGATGATGTTGCAGAGCATATATGGTCAAGGATAGATGTCTCCTATAAGCACTTAAAAGTGTTTGGTTATCATGCAGTTACACATGTCCAGACAATGAAAGATCTAAGTTGGATGATAAGATAAAAGAGTGTATATTTCTTGGCTACTCACATGATCAATTTGGTTACAAGCTTTGGGATCCAGAAAAACAGAAGGTGTTCAGAAGCAGAGATGTTGTTTTCTTTGAAGATCAAACCCTTGAGGATTTGAAGAAGGAGGCACCAGCTAAAACTTTTGCAGAAGGATTAGTAGACTGTGACCCGTTTATTCCTCTAGTATATCAAGGTGATGGGGGAGTTGTGCAGAAAGATGGTGTAGAGCTTGATGTTGATTTGCCTACAAGACATGTTGAGCAGGAAGAATGAAGCAACTTCATATAGAACCTTAGTTGAGAAGATCTTCTAGATCATGTCAACCTTCTAGAAGATACACTACATATGAGTATATGATGCTTATTGATGTAAGTGAACCAGAGAGTTACCAGGAAGTAGTTGAAAGTGAGCAGAAAAAAAAGTGGTTTGTTGCTATACAAGAGGAGATGGATGCTTTACAAAAGAACCACACATATGATTTGGTGCAACTACTAAATGAAAGTAAGGCCTTGAAGAACAAGTGGGTTTTCAGGTTGAAGACTCAAGAATATTGTTTTCAACCAAAGTACAAAGCTAGATTGGTTGTGAAAGATTTTGGTTAAAAGAAAGGTATTGACTTTGAAGATATTTTCTTATCTTGTTATTAAAATATCTTATATCTATGTTGCTTTTGATATTGCTGCTAACCTAAACTTCGAGTATGAGTAGTTGGATGTAAAGACAACTTTCCTTCATGGTGATCTGGAGGAGGAAATTTATATGGAGCAACCAAAAGGCTTCTAAGTTAAAGGTAAAGAAGATCTTATTTTCAAATTGAGGAAGAGCTTGTATAGGCTGAAGCAAGCTCCAAGATAGTGGTACAAAAAGTTTAATTCATTTATGATTGAAAATGGATACAAAAAATGACTTCAGATCATTTATGTGTATATTAGATGGTTTGGTGAGGATTTTATTATTCTCTTACTTTATGTTGATGACATGTTTTATCCTTAGGAAAGTTATGTCTATAATTAATAGGTTGAAGAAAGATTTGAGTGAGTATTTTGTAATGAAGGATATAGGGTCAACAGAGCAAATGTTAGGCATGCATATTTCTCGTGACAGAAGAAACAAGAAGATTTGGTTGTCATAGGAGAAATTCATTAAAAAGGTATTGGATAGGTTTAATATGAGCAATGCAAAGCCAGTTGGTTCTTCTCTTTCAGGTCACTTCAAGTTGTGCTCAGAGTAAAGCCCGTCAAGTGATGAGGAGAAGGAGAAAGTGTAAAATGTTCCTTATGCTTTAGAAGTTGAAAGTTTAATGTATGCAATGATATGTATAAAGTCGAACATCGCATATGCAGTGGGTGTTGCTAGCAGATTTCTTGCAAATCCAAGTAAAGAGCACTGGGCAGCAGCGAAATAGATTTTTAGATATCTCAGAGGAAGTTGTAAAGTTTCTCTAAGCTTTGGAGGTGGAACACCTATGTTGACAGGTTACATAAAAGGAAGTCCACAAAAGGTTTTGTACTCACTTTTGCAGGGGGAGCTGTGTCATGGCAATCCAGATTGCAAAGATGTATCGCTCTCTCCACCATAGAGGCAAAATATACTTTTGCTACAGAGGTTTGCAAATAAATATTATGGATGAAAGAATTCTTACATGAATTAGGGCTGAAACAAAAAAATTATATGGTGTTTTGTAACAGCCAAAGTGCCATCCATTTATGCAAAAACCCAATATTTCATTTCAAGTTAAAGTATATAGATATCAGATATCATTGGATCGAAAGTGTTTGAAGAGAAGCAGTTACAACTTTAGAAAATTCACACAGATGATAATGAGACAGATATGGTGACTAAGATTTTACTGAAAGAAAGACAGGAGATGTGTCGATAGTTGGTCGGTATAACTTTAAATTAAGGAGTCATGGAATAACCTCCCTTATGAGGCTAGAGGGGGAGATTATTGGGCAGATAGCCTATATTCAGCCATAATGGGCTTTAGTGACACCCCCAACCCTAACCTTGATTTCTCTTAACCAAAACCCTAGTTTTGGTTAACTAAGACATATTGTCTAAGATTTTTATTTAAAGAAAGATAGGAGATGTGTCAACAATTGGTCGGTATAACTTTAAATTAAGGAGTCATGGGACAACCTCCCTTATGGGGTTAGAGGGGGAGATTGTTGGGCAGATAACCCATATTCAGCCTATAATGAGCTTTATTGATACCCATAACCCTAACATTGATTTCTCTTAACCAAAACCCTAGTTTTTATGGCTAGGGTTATGGAAAAGTGGGTAACAGTGGCTATGAACGTGAGAGAGAGAAAGTAAGTAGCAGATTAACAGTAGAAAATAGAAAATAAGAGATCCAAGAAAGGGAAGAAGACAAAGTCAAAGAAAAGCTATTTTTAATCATCCATATCTCAAGTTAGATCAGTTTGTAGTGGATTCTTACTGTGATTACTTAGGAAGGTTTTGGATATTGTATATAGTAATATAGTTCTTGTATCTTTATTATTCTCTTGTGATTATTACTTGGGCTTGAGTAAGAAATCTTGAGATATGTATATTCATTATTTTGATAGTGGATTTTCTCTGTCTTGTCCTGTGATTTTTACCATTCGAGTTAAAAGAGTTTTTTATGTAAATCTTGATGTTCATTTAATTGTAATTTATATTTGATTATGTTGTGTGACGATTTACTAGTATTTGTTTGTATAGAAAGACATTACTATTTTTTATCATATTACATATCTCCTCGCTTATGTCACACCATTTTTCATTCTTCCTCTCCACTCTTGATCATCCCAGCCTGTAACGCTCATCAAAGTGCTACTCACCAAGATGTCAACCAGGCGTTCCAGAATCTAAGAGGGAAAAATCAACAAGCTCGTCTCCAAGCTTTAATCTCTACTATCAAAGACCCGACAATGAGGTGTAAGCAAGGTATGCAAGCACACACACATAGTCCATATTTCAGTGGTGGAATCTTCTTCCATGTTCAATTTGGGAGATTATTGATCTAAACTCTATGTTTGTGTTCTCTCACGCAAGCTTCAGCTTCGAAGGTGCTGAAGGAGACATGCAACTACATCAGGAGCGTCAACTAGTGTAATTCCCCTTATTCTTCAAAATTATGTAAATACTAATTTTGAGATCCTTTATAATAACTTAATTATAAATTGATTGATCTAGAATCTAATTATATATTTAAATATTTATTTATAATATCTAATGATACATTTATAAAATTTGAGAATCTAATCATGAATATGATTCATGGACTAAATTATAAAATAAAAAAAAAAGGAAAATGGCGATTCTCATCGATTTTTAGGAAGAGAAGGGGAGAAGGAAAGGACAGGGGAAGAAAAGAAAAGAGAAGGGGAAGAAGGAAGAGAAGGAGAAGGAAAGGAGACGGGAAGAAAGAGTAGAAGGGGAAGAAGGAAGAGAAGGGGCTGCGTCCCCTCTGCTTCCGCACAAGGAAATGCATCAGTGGAGGAGAAATGAAAGAGAAGAAAGGAGGAAGAGAAGAAGAAGAGAAGGGGAAGAGACGAAGAAGAGAAGGGAGCAGAGGGAAGAAGAGAAAAGAGAAAGGAGGCTGCGGCTAGGGCTGCAGCGAGAAGAGAAGAAGAAGAAGTAGGGAAGACGAGGAGAAGAAGAGAAAAAAGGAGAGGAAGAAGGGGCTGCAGCTGTGGTAGCTGCGGTTGGGCAAGAAGAAGAAGGGAAATAGAGGAGAAGAAGAGAAAAAAAGTAGAGTAAGGGGCTGCAACTGTGGCAGCTGCGGCTGGAAAAGAAGAAAGGAAGGAAGAAGAGAAGGGGCTGCGGTTAAGGCTGTGGCCGGAAGAGAAAGAAAGGAGAGGAACAGAGGAGGAAGAAGGGGTAGCTGCTAGAAGAGAAGAAGAAGAAGAAGAAGAGGGAAAAGAGAGGGAAGAAGAAGAAGAGAGGAAGGAGGTTGCGGCAAGGGTTGCTGCATCTCTGTTTCCTGCACGAGGAAACAGAGGAGGTGCAGTGCGTCGGGGAAGAGAAGGGAAGAAAAGGAGGAGAAGAGAAGAAGAAGAAGAGAGAAGCGAAAGAGGTGGTTGCGGCAAGGAAAGAAGAAGAGAGAAAGAAGTGGTGGAAGGAAGAAGAAGAGAAAGGAAAGAAGGAAGGGAGAAAGGGGGCAGCACTCTGTTTTCCACACGAGGAAACAGAGGAGGCTGCGTTAGGCTGCAGCTAGAAGGGAAGGGAAGGAGAGGAAGAAGAGAAGAAGAAAAGAGGAAGGAGAAGAGGGAGAAGAGAGGAAAGGATAGGACAAAAAGAAAGAGGAGGAGGGCTGCAGCGAGAGCTGCGGCTGGGAGAGAAGAAGGGGGGAAGAAGAAGAGGAAAGAAAGAAGAAGAGAAGAAGAAGAGAAGGAGAAGAGGTAGAAGAGAGGAAAAGAGGAAAAAGAGGGAGAAGGCTGCAACTAGGGCTGCGGCTGGGAGAGAAAAAAGAAAATAGAAGGGGAAAAGTGGAAGGGGAAGGCTGCTGGGGGAAAGAATAATAAAGAAAGAAAATAAGAATAAAAGGAAGTAAGAAGAGAAAATGACTATGTTTGCAGCATTTAGATGTTGAAGGAAGAAAGAAATATAAAAATAGGGAGAAAAGAAAGAAAGAAAAAAATTTTGGGTTAATGATTTCGGATGAAAATCTTTGAAAGGTAAGTATTCTGATTTTTTTTATTATCATTATAATTTTTGTTATTAATCTTGTTATGATAAATTGAGCTATTATAATCTTACAAGTATTTCAATCTTTTCTTATTGTCATTTCAACCTTTGTATTCATCTTGATATGATTCAATTAAATTGTTACAACCTTGTAATTTATATCTTTCTTGCTTGGATATAAAGATTTGAGTCTAGTTTTGAGATTCTGACTTTTGTTTCCTGAATTGCTTATAACTTCACGTTTAAAACTTTGATTTATACAAAACATATTTTATGAGAAATTAGACTAGCATATCTTTCTATTCTTATATATTTTGAATAATTTGGAATATAATTGATTGTCTAAATGTTTCATGCAATATGCTTCTTAAATTCTATTGGAATCATACGTTTGTTGATCTTTGCCTATTCTTGTTTATCTTTTGAAAATGAATTATTATTTAATTGAGTTTTGAACTCTTAACTTTTATTCATTGCCTATCTGAATGCATTATGCAAAAGTTTATATTTACATCTTATTGTTTCATATTGACATATGTATCTTTCATTGTTCCGCATGTGCTTCCGATATATGCCCATTTTATTGCACATGTCCTTTTGTGGTCTAGGGTTTACGGGATATTATGGACCTTTGGCAGAAATGGTAAGGGGTATGTTATGCTTGGAGCCTATGATGCTCTAATATGTTTGGTGGACATCCAAAAATAGATACACCATTTTATGTTTGTGATCCCACTTCACCATCTAGCTATGCTCTTGTCGACCCCTATGACTTCACTTAGACGTAGGTGGATGAAGCTCCCAGATATGGGAGACTTATGTTTAGTAGTCATTCAACGATGGATGATCTACATTATGTTTGTAATCCCACTTCACCTTATATGTTTTTAATATAATATTCAAAATATTACTTTTGAGTTTATATCTGTGCTTTGGATAAGAATGAAATGAATGTGATATCCATATGATATTTGAGCTTTTGTTCCTTATTTGTTTATTTGATAAGCTTTGAGATTATTTATTCACCATTGATATGCTTCGTAATATGTTTATATCTTTGACATGCTTCAAAATGTTCCTTATGCTATTATTATATTTCAAAATATTTTATTTGCCATTGATATGTTTTGAAATGTCCTATGTGTCTTTGATATACTCCGAAATATCTTTTATGTCATTGATATGCTTCAATTACTCTGTATTTTATTTGTTATGAATTAAATATGTTTCGAATGAATGATATTTGAAATTCTATATCTAATCAGTTGATATCCATGAATTCTTGTATCTCTGCTTTATATCTTAATACTAGGCTTATTTGAAATCATCCGCTCTTGTCTTATTTGAAATTATATATCTAATCAGTTGATATCCATGAATTATTGTATCTTTGCTTTATATCTTGATACCAGGCTTATTTAAAGTCATTCGCTCTTGTCTTAGATATCTTAAATGCTTGCTGAGCTTTGTAGCTCACTCCTTTGTTATCAAAATTCCTTTTAGGTTAGTTTGACACTCATTGAACTGTTAAGATTGAGTTGAGGCAGTGGAGAGCTATACAGATTTTGGACAAGTATTATTGGATAATATATTATCGTTTTTGTATAAGTATATTTTGTATGTAATGATATGTTATTGATGAATTTGATTAATGTATCATGTAAAAGTTTTAAATTACGTTTGACGGTCTGGAGTTATTTTGAAATATTAAGATTAGTCTATAATAAAGTGAAATTGTGGTAAATGGTTGGTTTTACAATTTATAGGTTCTTTTGCTCATGAATTAAGTATGGTTAATATTTATTAAGTTAGTTTGGGTTTCATAAATAATTGAGTGATATGATATATGATTATTAACGGCACATGATTTTATATATATGAATTTTGAAGTTTAAATATTTCTGAATATTATCAAATGTTAGTTTTGATCCTGGATTGGAATGTGACGATTATAATATTCTCGATTTATGAAAGGTTTACGCCTCTCGAATATGGGGGTATGACAACCAGGATGTCAATATCCTTAACGAGCGTCTCTTAACCCTCATAGCGACCATGAACAGTAGCAGTGCCGAGGTCGCGATGATCCAGAGCCTTATTTCCGGTTATGCAAATTCATATATATAAATCCATACGAATGTAACGTACCTTGCAATTCTAGTAGGATCTATTTCCCTTAAATTTCTATGATATTAAATTTCTATGTTCTAGACATATTCTAAGCAGTGTCTCATGATCTAGGAGTTATGGGGGTAGTGTCTTTACTTAATCATGAGATAACATGGTAGGGTATGATAGTTATCATTAGGTCCTATAAATAGGATCATAGTTCATTAAGCAAGTTAAAGATTGTGCACTTGAGAATGTTCTTTATTAGTCTTACCTCTTATTTAATGCTTCTTTGATTTTCTTGATTAAAATCATTCTCTTTTAATTTCATCATATTATTATTTTTTATTATTTTCTTACTCCTACATCCTCAATATTTACGATAGCAAAGCTAAATTTTAATATGAACTAAGCATTATAGCTTTCAGTGGCAATTCTATACCTCAACCCTTTATTCTCATCTTGAAAAATACTGTGAATTTTAGAGTATCAAGATAAATACTATTCAAGTCTCGAGATCTTTGGAACTTAATAGATAATAGATATGCAGATTTAGATGAAGAAACCAAGCTGATGGAGAATAGAAAGAATGACTAAAAGATATTGTTCTTCATTCAACAAGTTGTATATGAGATAATCTTCTTAAGAATTATTGTAGCGATAACCTTAAAGCTACTAGTTACAGGTGCCATACAAACCAATCTCGTGAGTGATGACACGTGTGACATGCTATATAATCTTTTTTGCTTATGACTAATATTGACATATTCTCACATTATATTATTTGTTGCATATATATTGTGATGTCCTTGGTTTTGTGTAATGTGAATCGGATCGTGATGAGATCATAATAATGAGATTGATTCGCCTTTAAACACATATCTTAAATAATCCCAGTTATAGGTTACTCGAGAGGGACATTGAGATAACCGGACAGATCGGTGTACTATATACCTATCCATATGATTGAGGCGACTGGTTTCATAGCCACTTGTGTGGAGACACTAAGGATATAGTACAGGTGCTCATTGGAGAATGAGTTCACTGATTAATCCGCTTATAGAATATTATATGGTTAATGATACCTATTGTTAGACATCGATTCTATAGTCCTAGTTATGTATCTAGTCTTTAGACTTGAGACACTAAGGATGCCTTATATGAGTACTCCTTTTTTTGACACCAGACTTACAAGTTTGAAAAGCTCTAGATCTGGTACAATTGGCTATCGGGATTAATAGCCAATCTTACGAAGACAATTGAGTGTCAATAGAGGATCATCCACTCTCTGTATCACGAGAGTAATATCTTATATGTGCTTACTCAAATAAATCTCTCCCTAGGGTCATTTAGATTGAGAGAGAATGAGTTCTCCGGTAGAATCCGATTAGAGTAAGACAAACTGATTCCATATATGACCTGATAGTACAATGTCTAATATACGATCTTTGGGATATTAGTTGGATGAGGGATTATAGACACACGGTAACTATAGACAGACAGGTCCAATGGATTTGATCCCCCCTATACCGTTTGGGGGCTATGACGTAGTGGCCTAGTACGTCCATAGTCGATGAGTCGAGTGAATTATTATAGGGATAATAATTTACTATATCAGAAGGAGTTCGATGGGAGTGACTCACGACCAGCTCGGTATCGGGCCTGGAGGGTCACACACATATGGTGGATGCTTCAACGAATAGAGGATTGGATGGAGATCCAATTAGCTCCTATTCTCATTAGATAAGACTCTATGCTAATGGGCTCCTTGATTAAGGCCCAATTAGAGGCCTAAGGAGATTATTGGATAGAGATCTAATAATGCAAGATTAGTGAGTAATTGAATGGAGATCCAATACCCACTGAGGCAAGAGCCCTAGGGTTTTTAGTGGCTCTCTATAAATAGAAGGGGAGACTCATGGTTGATATGCTGTAACTTTAGCCATCACCTCCTATTCTCCTCCCTCCCTCTGTACAAGAGTTGCGAGATCAGATTGGAAGAGTTTCGCTACAGAGATCCATCGTGTTGATACCGCTAGAGAGGAGGATCTTCTCCATCCAGATTTGGAATACAAGGATATAAGATCTCCCTAAGTAAAATCAATCTCTCACACATCGCAGTTTTATCTATTTTTATATTTTTCTCACGACCCCAACCTTTTGAATGACGATTTGATCTGCGTGGGAAACTAGTTTTTATTTTGATTTTCACTATGCATTTGATGCTCCTGCTGAGGTTTCCCAATAAAACCAAGCTTAGTTGATACTTCAAAATGAATTTCAAGGCTCATCGAGGGTGATTACCCTAAAATTTCAAGCCCTTCATCATAAGTTTGAAATTTTGTTCATGAAAAATAATTAATCAATGCAAGATTTTCTTTCTTGAATAACTAAAATTGTTAGTCAAAGAAAATCTTATGGTGAATATCTTCATGATTATATGATTATTGGAAAAGTTTTGAGAAGCTTAACTCTGAAATTTAATGAACTAATGAGTTCTTGCAAGCACATATCCCGAGGATCAAAAGGTCTTTATTGCCAAGAGAGTTGTATTCCTTGAGAAGGAACACATTCTTGGTGGAAATAATGAAAGTGAGATAGAGTTGAGCGAGGTTAGAGAACCTAGCTGAAGCACCATTCCAGAGTTCGAGTCTATTCAGGTACCTAATACATAAGTTCCAACTTTGTGTAGGTTTAGTAGAGTATCACACCCTCCCGGAAGATACATGGGACATATCAGTGGAGAAGACTCTTAGGATATTGATCCTCAGACCTATGAGAAGGCTATTATGATTATAGACTCCGGGAAATAGCAAAAAACCATAAATTATGAGATGGATTCTATATACTCAAATAAGGTTTGGAACCTTGTGGATGTACTTGAGGGTATCATACCCATCAGCTGCAAATAGATCTTCAAGAAGAAGATCAGAGTGGATAGAAAGGTGGAGACCTATAAGACAAAGCTGGTAGCTAAAGAATATCATCGAAGACAAGGAATTGACTATAACAAAATCTTTTCGCTCATAGTTATGCTTATATCTATCAAAATTCTTTTGGCCATTGTAGCACACTATAATTATGAGATCTAGCAAATGGATGTAAAAATAACATTCCTCAATGGCAACCTCGAGGAGGTGTATATGATATAGCCAAAGGGATTCGTATTTAGAGAGAGTCCAGATAAAGTGTGTAGGTTGATGATAGGAGCCTAATAGGGTTGGGTCCATCGATTCATAATAAATTCAAGTTGAGTCATGTTGGTTTGTTAGTCGAAGTTAGTTATAGGTCGGGTGAGCTTAATCGAGTCAGTTATGAGTTGGTTGGAGTTGGTTGTTATCTTCAGTTAGGGTGGAATCAGTTATTATTTTTAGTTAGGAGTTTATTAGATTTCTATTAGTTAGTTAAGAGTCCAAGTTTAGTAGGACTCTGAGTCCAAGTCTAGAAGGACTCTTGGTAGAGCCCTATAAATAATGGTGTAAACTCTTTTATCAATTAATCAATGAAGAAGTATGTGTTTTAACCAATAGGCAAAACCCTAGGAGGGTCGATCCCCAATAGAGATCAAGGAGGTAGATCCCATCGAAGTGATCTAGGAAGCCGGATCCCCTCGAATGATCGTCTATCCCACTTTACCATTTTCATCCATGATAGAATCCTATAGGGTTCTATCAATTAGTATCAAAGCATCGATAGAAACCTTTAGGGTTCTATCGACTGGTATTAGAGCAACAATCCTCGATATTCCTACTATGATTCCACAGTTGCTCCCCTTGCCATCTACACCACTATTGTCATCATTGTACACGTCATCGTCTTTTGCTGTTGCCATCTCCCTTTCTCCTATGATGCTGCCCAGTTGCTCCCAACCATGCCCTCCTCACGTTCTTCCCTCGCTTCTAGTTGCGCCCTCCACTGCTGCCCACCTGCGCCCTCCTCATCCTCTTCCCTTGCTTCCAGTCGTGCCCTCTACTGCTGCCCAGTCACTCCTAATTGTGCCCTCCTCACCTTCTTCCCTTGCTTCCAGTCGCGCCCTCTGCTACTACCCAACCACTCCCAACCGTGCCCACCTCACCCTCTTCCCTCACTTCCATCCACACCCTCTACCACTACCCAATCGCTCATAGCCGTGCCCTACTCACCTTCTTCCCTTGCTTCCAGCCGTGCCCTCTATTATTGTCCCCTACCGCAGCCCTCGCCATCCCCTATCGTAGCCCCTCGCCATTGCCACCCACCATTATTTCTCCCCCCATCTCCTCTCTACTGCCATACAACCATGTTGTTGTCCCCTACCATAGCCCTTGTCGTCCCCTGCTGCAGCCCTCTCCACTGCCACCCATTGTTGTCCCTCCATCTCCTCGCTTTTAGCACGTAATCGCATCGCCGTCCCCTGCTACTATCACTACATCCTTTACTTTCTCTCTATTCTCCTCTGCTTCTTGTGGCTTTTCGACCCCAGCTGCCGCTTGTCGCTCCTAGTTATGCCCCTCTCTACCATCGAGATCCCCTCGTTGGACCCTCTTCCTCCATTCCTGCCAGCCCTCGCTGCTCATCCACGCATAGTCACCATGTTAGGACTCTAGCTAGGGGAGTTCTAATTTAGTTTCATGGAAGAGGGCAATCATGTAAAATCTAGGGGGTATTTATGTAAATCCTATCTAGCCAACCCCTATTAAGAAAAGTAAGGAGGTCGGCTAGGTTAGACTTAGTTGAGAAAGCTATTTGAGGAGAGAGAGTCAGATACAAGTTACCTTAATTAACCATCCCTTATCCTAGTTAAAGAAGGGTTGGTTAAGAAGGGGATTAATTTAGGAAAGGGTTAGGAAAACAATAAGCAATTGGTCACCCCTAGTTAGGCCGGTTGGAAGTTAGAATTAGAGGTGCATTAGGAGTTGCTTAAAGGTAGGAATCTTGAAGTAGGAGTCATCTTAGGAATTAGAGATTAAAGACCTATAAATAGCCTCGTAATCATCTACTTTTTATTAGGAATAGATCAATCTTTCTTCAGCCAATGGCTTGAATACCAAGAAGGGAGGAACCCCTATAGAGTTCCAAGGAGGCCGATCCCCTATAGAGATCACCCTAAGCTTAGAATCCACAAGGGTTCTAACACTTGGTAACAGAGCAATGTTTTTGGCATCTCATTGCCCTTCGATAGCCATCCATCAGCTCCCCACAGCCATCTAAAGCAATTCCCATAATTGCTAGAAGATCGTCACAAACTCCATTATCATCTCCACCATCGCAGATCATCCTTTGATCTCCCTGTGAATTGCAATAGGTTCTAGTTTCCTACCTCACTGCTACTATAATTTAGTTATCCTTAATCCAAAAATCCAAAAAATTATTCCTATATTGCTGTATGAACTTTTCGTCGTAAAGTTTCCATCTTTACGATGAAAGTTACGCCCAAGAATTCTAGCCGCACACCCCCTACTATTTGATTTGCTGCTGCATTTTTACTGATCAAATTTCTACAAAATTTCTACCATAGCTTTATAACTTCCTATCCTCAGATCTCCCTTTAGTTTCATCAAAAAATCATCAAGACAACCTACTCATCGTTTACATCCAAGCTGTTGTAGTTTAGACATAAAAATCTGCTGTAGTACCTTTCCGTAATCTTTGATTCTACCAAATCTTTTGCTGTCATTTCCTTCCATGAAATTTTTGACAAAATTATCTCTTCATTGCCAGTAGATTCCCTTTGAGTTTTGCTTGAATTTTTCTTAAAAGTTTCTAGAAAAAATTACGTCTTCGCTACTGGAATTTGTTTAACAAAAAATCTACTGCTGCACCTTCGTCTTTCTTCTTCTCCTTAACCTATCAAAACCCAACTAACTTGCTGCCATCAGAATCCCTTTAGCCTTAAGATGCAACCCTCATAACCTATTTTTTTTTACCCTAATAGCACCCAAAACCATAGCCCAAAATAGCAATTATCGCAGCCTATCAATGTAAAATTCTGCAGCACTACCTTTCGGTGTTTTTTGCTATGCCCATATCTGATCCTTACCGAAATTGTTATTGCCACCAATGTCATCTTTAGGGCACTCTAATAGCCTTAAGATGCAGCCATCGTAGCCTTTTTTTTATTTCTATAGCCAATCGAAACCATAGCCCAAACAACAATCTTCCACAGCCACCGAACATTCCACCGATCCTTATCTTCCGCAGCTAGCGAACCTTGCCAAATCCGTTGCTACCCCAATAACAACCATAAACCTTCCTTCCCAACCTCAAACCACTATCACAAAAATCCTTTGCAGCCTCCATAGCACCCTCAAACTGTAGCACCAATAGTAACCTAAATCGTAAGCTATCAACCCTAAATCGCAACCTTGATCCGTCACCCTTTTGGCCACCAAACCCTATTTAACCGATTGTTGCCATCAACAGCAACCCTAAGCCACCCTTCTAACCCTAAACCTCAGTCATTGAACCCCCCTTACAGCCTCTGTAATAGCTAGAAATAGTAGCATCAACAACACCCTTTTTGCCAAAAATTTTTGCTGCACTACCTTCGGTACTACTTGCTGCATCCACACCTAATTCCTACCAAATCCGTTGCTATCATCAATAGTAACCCTAACCCATTCCTTTAACCTTAAACCTTAGCCATTATACCCCCTATATGACCCCTACAATAGCCCTAAATCACAGCCCCAGTAGTAACCAAAAATAGTAACTTTTCAGCCCCAAACCAAAGTGATCTACCCTTGATCCACCACATCTTTCGGCCATCAATCCACCCAACCTTTTCATATCACTGACCCAGCAATAGGAGAAGGATATTGACATCTCAGATCTAAAGGCACTCATAATGATATCTTAAGGTTCAATCAATGCCAAGTTAGAGGCGTTGAATCATGCATGGAGGACAGATTATGTACCTTATGCGCCGAATTCGGATTAGGCCGATCTTCGAGCTCAACAAAATTCTAAAAAGTGTAAGTTTAGAGAGGCCTCTCAAAAAGAAAGAATGAGCCACTAATATGAGGCAGCCATGCATAAGGGAGGACTTCCCTTGATGGAAAGAAGGAGACCCGACATGATGAATTTTATGCGCTGAACATTACTTATATTATCACCAAACACTGGAGGATTCCATAGTGGACACTATTGTCATCTACCTTGAAGGAGATGCTATACGATGGTACAATTGACTTGAATATAACTATGAGACTCCAACATAGATACAATTCAAGTATGCACTGGTTAACAACTTTGGGCTGATCAAGAACAAGAATATCAACGAACAACTTGCCAAGATTTAACAAACCTCCACGATCCAAAAATACCAAACCAGGTTTGAGGAATTATCTTACTTTGCTAATGATTGGTCTGATAAATAATTATTAGAGACGTTCATCGAAGGACTCAACTCAAGATAGAAATTAAAGGAGAGGTTAAAGCACATCAACCCCCCACTATGAAGGCTGCAATCTGTTTTGCCCGAATCCAAGAGGAACGGCTGAACCAAGATGCTTGAAGGATGAGAACTACTCCTAGACTAGCAACATATAAACCTTCAGCACCCCCTGCTCCCAGTCTTGCTTCATTGCCAAAGAAATTGACGAGAGAAGAACTTCGTGATAGATCAGTGAAGGGCCTTTGTTGGCATTGTAATGAACTTTGGAGTCGCAATCATCATTGCAAAAAAGGGAAGCTTTCTATAGTAGAACCTATCGAAGATCACCCTGTTGCAAGCTAGCCGATACTTAATCCGCACTAAGGCTCTCCCTACATTTCACACGATGATTTTGATATATAAAGGGATACTAATTACTACTAAATTTGAAGTCTGGCATAATACAGGTCAGATAAAAATATGCTCGATAAAATTATAGCACCTACCCTCCTCGGACTCAGAATGAGCTCACACCACTAGGAACCTTATCAAAAGACAGTAATTATTCTAAAAGAAGGCTCAGTTACTATTAAAAAACAACCAAGTGGCAGCCCATGCAAGAAAGAAATAGCGACCTGATAAATACCGGAGTAAAAGAAAGTTAGCTACTGAATATCGAGTTTTCCTTCATCTCCAGTCCTACCAGCAGAAAATTCGAGCCTTAAGGAAGTGGTCCCCCTGCTACTTTGGCCTTTGCAAAATTAGGGATCATAATAGAGTCGTAACTTATGGATCATATCAGTACATCAATTTAAAAATATAATTGATCCTCCAAGTATCTCACCGCAAATGGAAGTTTAGAAAGGATAACTCAACCCAACTCCATCCACCTGACTTCCCAACTGATGAGGAAGTTCAAGTTCAACTGATGATCGCATGGGAGTGTAGGATCATGATGCACCACAATCCAAATACTACTACCCCTGATGAAGAGATACAAGATAATGTTGGATCGTCGGACCACAGTGCACCTACCATAGATACCACAAAGAAGCTTCAAGGAGAATTGCAGATCGAGACCCAAAGTTCATGGAGCATCAACCTTGAGGACAAGACTGATTTGGAGAGGACGGGTCTGTTAGGACTCTAGCAAGGGGAGTTCTAATTTAGTTTCATGGAAGAGGGTAATTATGTAAAATCTAAAGGTATTTATGTAAATCTTATCTAGCCGACCCCTATTAAGGAAAGTAAGGAGGCCGACTAGGTTAGAATTAGTTGAGGAAGCTATTTAATGGGAGAGTAAGATGCAAGTTACCTTAATTAACCACCCCTTATCCTAGTTAAAGAGAGGCTGGTTAAGAAGGGGATTAATTTAGTAAAGGGTTAAGAAAACAATAAGCAACCGACGACCCCCAGTTAGGCCGGTTGGAAGTTAGAATTAAAGGTGCATTAGGAGTTGCTTAAAGGTAAGAGTCTTGAAGTAGGAGTCATCTTAGGAATTAGGGATTGAAGGTCTATAAATAGCTTTATAATCATCCACTTTTTATTAGGAATAAATCAATCTTTCTTTAGCCAATGGCATGAATACTAAGGAGGGAGGAACCCTTATAGAGTTCCAAGGAGGTCAATCCCCTATAGAGATCACCCCAAGCTTAGAATTCGCAAGAGTTCTAACACACCGATTGCCGACCCCTTGCCGCTACAGGGACACCATCCAACCCCATCCCTCCCCCCCCCCATCACACCCACTCCCCTCTTGCTCTACAGCCATGGTCGAGATGTCAGCTTTGTTGTCTTGCTTCTTCCCCTTGCTGCAATAGCTGTTGCCCTCAACCTCTCCTTGTCACCCTTACTGCCTTTGCCATTATTGCTCATCCCTATCTTCCCCTGTAGCCCACGTAGCCGTCGTCGTAGTTGCTGCTACCTTCTTCTCCACCTACACTAGCAGTGTCGCTACTCCCTGTTGCTTGTCGTCGCTGCCAACAATGCCTCATCCTACCATCGCCCTAGTTGTTGTAGCCTTGACGACCTCATCCTAACAGCAAATACCAATAGATGCAAGATTTGAAGCCTTCGAAGCCCACATTGAGAACAGACTGTAAGAAATCTTTAATGAGTTTAAAAGAAGTCTATTGGAGAACCTTATCAAATCTCAACATGGTGAAAGTTCTAGCCTCAAGGGGAACCGATATGAAAAGTATGAGCATAGGCAAAGCACATGATACTTATACATGGATTTCCCAAATGGGAAGATAGAGACCCAACCAGTTGGATCTCTCATGCTGAAAATCTTTTTCATATTCACAAGACTCCAGAGGAATCCATGGTAGAGATAGCTTCCACTTAACTCAAAGGTGATGCAATTTAGTGGTATGATTTATACGAGACTTATCACGGAGTCCCTTTATGGGGCAGTTCAAGAGAGAGCTCCTGATTCGCTTTGGACTATCGGAGTACAAGAACATTAATAGACAACTCACCAAAATCTATCAGACTTCTATAGTACAGGAGTACCAGAGCAGATTTGAGCACTATCGAACCAAACGTGAGATTAATCCGAGATACAATTGGCGAGAAAATTTATTGAGGGACTTAATCCCGAGATTCGGTGCCAAGTTAAAGCTCGCTATCCTCGCACCATGATAGCAGCCATATCATTCACTAATATGTATGAAGGAAGAATCAATATGGACACTGACCAAAACAAAAGCTTCAATAGACATGACTTCAAGGTGGTCAACATAAACAATCGTAAATAAGAGCAGCTTCTAACGGTTGAGCCAACAAAAGAAGAAGCAAAAATTGACAATGTAGAGCCCGATTATGAAGGCTATGACAAGCTTCTGATGATTGAACCAACTAAAAAGGAACAAAAAATTGATAATATGGAGTCCGATCATGAAGGGTGTGCTAAATTCGAAGACAAGATTACTAATGGGTGAATCTTAATTTGTGATAATTAATGCTCAAAGGTAAAGTTGATTATACACGACAAACAACTACTTATCAATTTCTTTTTGATGTCACAGGAAGACTTTGAAGTGGTAATCCTCAAAGGAAGATATGGTACCACCACCATTAGCCATCAGATGAAAAGGGGTCCTCATAAGATTACAATGACTATTGCACTAGAAGATCGACCTATTGCTTACACTATGTGGAGACCCTATTTGATTTATTAAAGGGTTGTGATGCGTGCAAATATCTTAGACTGAAGTACTCCCGAAGTTTAATGCTGCTCAACCTTGAGGACAAGACTAATTTGAAGAGGATGGGTCTGATAGGACCCTAACAGGGTTGGGTCCATCGATTCACAATAAATTCAAGTTGAGTCATGTTGGTCTATTAGTCGGAGTTAGTTATGGGTCGGGTGAGCCTAATCGAGTCAATTATCAGTTGGAGTTAGTTATTATCTTCAGTTAGGGTGAAGTCGGTTATTATTTTTAGTTAGGAGTTTATTTGATTTCTATTAGTTAGTTAAGAGTCCAAGTCTAGTGGGACTGTAAGTCCAAGCCTAGAGGGACTCTTGGCAGAGCCCTATAAATAATAGTGTAAACTCTTTTATCAATCAATCAATAGAGAAGTATATATTTTACTCAATAGGTAAAACCTGAGGAGGGTTATCCCTATAGAGATCAAGGAGGCAGATCCCCTCGAAGTGATCTAGGAGGCCCGATCCCCTCGAAATGAACGATTATCCCCCTTTAACATCTTCATCTACGATAGAATCTTATGAAGTTCTATCAATTGGTATCAGAGCATCGATAGAAACCTTTGTGGTTCTATTAGTTACTTAGGTTCATTTATGGATTGAAGCAAGCTTCTCGAAGTCGAAATATAAGATTTGATGAGATGATCATCTTATGACTTCATAAAGAATGAAGATGAGCCTTGTGTGTATAAGAATGTAAGTGAGAGTGCTATCACCTTTTTGGTACTATATGTAGATGACATCCTAATCATTAGGAATGATGTTAGAATGCTCTCTACAATTAAGGCTTAGTTATCTAGAAACTTCTTTATGAAGGACTTAGGGGAAGCATCCTATATTTTAGGGATCAAGATTTATAGTGATAAATCTAAGAGGATGCTTGACTTGTGTTATGACCCTAGCTGAGTCAGGTCCTAATCGATTGAGTCGAGTCCTTAGATTGGGTCTTGTTGGCCAACCTAGACTTGATATTAGGTCAGTTAGGAGGAGAGATTTGAGTCCATTGTAATAAATCAGCCCAAATCCTAGTAGGATTAAGATTCGGTTGAACTAAAGTCTAGTTAGGAGTCGGAGTTGGATACAGGTTGAAGTTAACTAAGTCAAGCTTGTAACCAACCCAACTAGCTACCTACTTTGATGAGAGAAAGAGCTCCATTCAGTTAGGACTCTTTCAAGAGTTGATTATGAGTTAAATTAGGAGTTGGAGTCTTAGTTTTCTTGAAGTAGGAGTTAATTCTTAGAGTTGGAGTTGTTAGAAGTAGGAATCTTGAGTAGGAGTCCTATTAGGAGTTAGGGTTTAGAAACCCTATAAATAGCTTATATTCTCCTCTCTTTTCATCATTAATAGATTAATTATTTTTTAGCTATTATGTAAAAAACCAAGGAGGAAGGGACCCCAATAGAGTTCCATGGAGGTCGATCCCCTATAGAGATCACCTCAAGCTTAGAATCTGCAATGGTTCTAACAGCTTGTCCCCATCCAAGTACATAGACTCCATTATCAAAAGGTTTGGTATGGAGAATTCCAAGAGAGTTCTCATACCGATGAGATATCCAATATCACTTTGTAGGAGTATGTTCCCAAAGACTCCTGAAGAAAGGGCAGACATAGATAGGATACCCTATCCCTTAGTGATAGGGTCTATCATATACGCTATGCTATGTACCAAACCTGATATAGCGCATACTCTGAGTGTCACGAGCAAGTATCAGGCAGATACAAGTTTGGAATACTAGAAGGCAGTAAAGTGTATCCTTAAGTACTTGAGAAGTAGTAATAATCTTTTACTAGTATATGAAAGAGATAGCCTCCAGGTTGAGGGCTACACAGACTCGAGTTTTTAATTCGACACCAATGATAGCAAGTCGAACTCACGGTATATTTTCATCCTGAATGGAGGAGCAATAAGCTGTAAGAGTTTCAAGCAAGATACTACTGTTGACTCGACCACAAATGCATAATATATAGCTGCAACAGAAGTAGCAAAGGAAGGGGTGTGGATGAAGAAGTTCATCAGGGATTTGAAAATTATACCGAGCAGCATGGAGTTGATTCTCATATACTGCGACAACAACAGGGCGATCACTCAAACGAAGGAACCAAGGTCTCATCAGAAGTCTAAGCATGTTTTGAGGAGGTTCTATCTAATCAGAGAGATCATAGCCCGTAAAGATATAATAATGAAAAAAGTTTCATCTGAGGATAACATTACAAATTTATTGATGAAGCTGCTAGCTCAGATTGTGTTTGAGTATCATAGAGTTCAAATGAGGATCAGACATATAGGTGATTGGCCTTAGGACAAGTAGGAGATTGTTGCTTACATGTGCCCTGCAAGTAAATCACGTGAGTGATGACACGTGTGATACACTACGCGATCTTTTTGCTTATGATTATTATTGGCATATTCTTACATTATATATATATATATATATATATATATATATATATATATATATATATATATATATATATATATATATATATATATATATATATATATATATATGTCCTTGGTTCTATGCAATGGGAATCAGATCGTGATAAGATCATGATAATGAGACCAATTCGCCTTTAAGCACATGTTCTAAATAATCTGGTCATAGGTTAATCGATAGGGACATCGAGATAACCAGATAGACTAATGTAGTGTATACTCGTCCATATGATGGAGGTGGCTGGTCTCATAGCCACTTGTGTTGGGGCATAAAGGATATAATACAGGTGCTTATTGGAGAATGAGTTCACTGATTGATCCACTTACAAAATGTTATATGGTTAATAATATCTAATATCATATAGTGATTCTGTAGTCTCAGTTGTGTGTCTGGTCATTAGACTTGAGACACTAAAGATGAGTACTCCTTTGTATGACACCAAACTAACAAGTTTGGAAAGTTTCAAATCTAGTATATTCAGTTATCGAGATTGGTAGCCAACCTTATGAAGGTAATTAAGTGTCAATAGATGATCATCCACTTTCGATATCCCGTGTGTGCTCCCTCAAACAAATCCCTGGATAGGGTCATTCAGATTGAGAGAAGAGTTCTCTGGGAGAATCTGATTATAGCAAGACTCTGATGGATTTTGTATGTCGCCTAATAGTACTATATCTAATATATGATTTCTGGGATATTAGATGGATGAGGGATTATAGATATATGATAGTTAAGGACAGATAGGCCCAATGGGTAAGATCCCCTGTACTGTCTAAGACTATGGCACATTGGCTTAGTACATCCATAGTTGACGAGTCAAGTGAATTGTTACGAGATAATAATTCATTGAGTTAGAAGGAGTTTTGACAGGGAGGACTCACCGTCGGCTCGGTACTAGGCCTAGAGGGTCATATGAATAGAGATCCAATTAGCTCATATTCTCATAGATAAGACTCGACATTAATGAGCTCCTTGCATGAAGCCCAATTAGAAGCCAAAAAAAATTATTGGATAGAGATCCGATAATCTAAGTTTAGTAGATAATTGGATGGAGATCCAATACCCACTAAGGCAAGATTCCTTAGGGTTTTTATGGGTGGCTCTCTATAAATAAAAGGGGGGGTGACACATATAGGTGATAGGCTGCACCTTTCGCTGCCCCCCTCTATTCTCCGCCTCTCCCTCTCCTTCTCAGCCGATCAGCCCCTCTCTAGTGCGAGAGGGCAGTGAAGAAGATAGATGATCTTCTTCTACATTCGTTGCGAGAAGCTGTACAAGAGTTATGAGACTTGAGGCTATAATTGGATGAGTATTACTACAACGATCCATCGTGTGGATACCGTTAGAGAGGATGACGTTTGACGTCCATTGTCCTCTCTATTTGTAACACCCCTCATTTCCGAATTTTCGTATAAATTTCTGGTGATAATGTAAGCATTCATTTTAAATTGACAAAGGAAATAGAGTATGAATCAGAAGTACTTATTTGTAAGATTTGGGTAATCTGTTCAAAAAAAAAAAAAATCTGAGGACCTATATGTAAACCACGAGGACCTAATCGTAAATGTACTAAATACAAGGACTAAATTGCAAAATGTAAAAAATGACAAATTCCACCGTTTAAGCCTCTCTGCCTTTATTCTTAAGGAAGCAGAGAAGGCAGCTACGTGGGTGATCTATTCAAAAAAAAAAAAGAAAGAAAGAAAGAAAGAAGAAGAAGAAGAAGAAGAAGATTTGGGGCTTTAAGGGTTCTTGCTCAAATCTTTTCATTTAGGGTCAAAATTATCAAAGGCAAGTGTTCTATCATATATTTTTTTGCCTTCTGATACTTTATCTTTGTTGTTTTGCCTTACTTTCCAAAATTAATTGCTGAATTCAAGACCTGCAAAGCTGAAATCTCTCTTGTTGGTTATAAGATTTGAATCTGGAAAATTATCAAAGTCTTGACCCTTCTGCCTTGTTCCGGCTGTAGATTATTGTACTGATTTTGGATTTAGGTTAAACTTATTTTATATGAATCTAGACTGATAGATCTTTCTTTTGACACTAAAATTGAAAATTTTGAAGTTCAATAGGATGTCCAAACATTTGTTTTAATTGATACTATGTAATATGTAAAACAGAGTTTACAGTTTCTAACCATGTGTCACTAAATTATGTATAACTCCCTGTTGGAGTCTCTGATTTAGATAAAACTTAATTCTTTATAAACTAGACTTGAAAATCTTTCTTTTGACATATAGTTTGAAAATTTTGGAATTCAATTGCCTACCCTATTATCTGTTGAATCCGACCCTATAAATTCTGCAAAACAGTGATTGTGTTTTTGCCTTTGGGTTACCAAATCAAAAGTAACTCCGTGTTGGGAACCCTGTTTCATACGAAATTTGTTCCATCAAAATATAGATTGATATATAGTTCGACCATAACTTTCTTATGGGTATTGGAGCATAATTGATATTCTGAAATATTTGTTTGCTATACCACTGGAAATCTGTCCGAAATCAAGCTTTGGTCGATTTCGCGTATTTTGTTCTATTCCTTTGGATATTTGAATTCGTCTAACCTTCTTATTGGAATTGAGCTAAATATGATTGCTTGGAATCCCTGTACATTCTTGTTTTCATTTCATTCCAAATCTGAATATATTTGTGAGAGATTTATTCTTTGTTTCGTATTATCTCGAAAAGACACATGCACGTTTTGTTGTTCCGCGTGTGTTTCCAACATATGCTACTTATTGTTAAAACTGCCCTCTTGTACTGTGCGGGATTATGCGGACCTTTGCGAAATGGTAAAGGGTATGTGCTTATTACCGCTATGTGGGGTCCCTGGGATATTACGGACCTTTGCGAAATGGTAAAGGGTATGTGTAGAACTGCGATGCTCTGCCCCTTGACTTCACCTAGGCGTGGGTGGATGGAGCTCCCACGTGGGAGACATTTGTCGGTGGTCATTCGAAATGGATGGATCACATTACAGATTCCACTACACCTTCTATATGTTTGATATGACATCCAGAGTTTTGGTGAGTTGTTTCTGTTCATGCTCTGGATAAGAATGATATGATTGCGACGTCAAGGATGACGTTTGAGCTTCTGTACGATATTTGTTTTTGATATGCTCTGAAATGCTTCATTCAATGATTTTGCTTGAAATATTCCATATCGTTGATATGCTTCGTAACATTTCGTATGCCCGATAAGCTTCGATATGTTTCCTTTATTCTTGAGATGCTCTAATTACTCTATGCCCCATCCGGGAACCAAATATGTAAGATTGAAAAAATAATTATGTTTCCTAACAATATTATGTCTGAAATCGTATATTGCCTTGTACTTTACTGTATCCCTTTGAAATTGTATTATTTTGATATGGATATGTTTGTCACTTGAGCTCCTTATGCTCACCGTTTGTTGATAAATTTTTCAGGATAGCGTATCGCTTAATTGTTAAGATTGAGGCGGTGGAAAGTTTAGAAGATTTTGAGATCTTTGTTAGCATATGTGTTTTGTTGTATAAGCTACTCGCATCTTATGAAATGTGACGATGAATCTAAACCGTGGATTTTGTGTAAGATAAAGGATCCCTCATGTATAGGATTTTGGAATGTTAAGTTAAATGCATGTAATGATATGAATTTATGGTAATCGTTGTTTTGGTAGTAGTCTTCCCCACTTATGAGATTATGTGTGGTTATTATTTTGAAGAGTTGAGTTCAGATTATATGAATTATCGAGTGATGCGTGGTATGTTTATGAACTGCACAGGGTATGTTTAAATTTTGTCATAAACATACCACGCATCACTCGATAATTCATATAATCTGAACTCAACTCTTCAAAATAATAACCACACATAATCTCATAAGTGAAGTCTATGCCCAAAACAACGATTACTATAAATTCATATCATTACATGCATTTAACTTAACATTCCAAAATCCTATACATGAGGGATCCTTTATCTTACACAAAATCCACAGGTTTAGATTCATCGTCACATTTCATAATATGAGTAGCTATACAACATATGCTGCTAAATCTTCTAAACTTTCCACCGCCTCAATCTAATTAAAGCGATATCTGTATCGACGTGAGGGAGCTCATATCCATATCAAAATACTTCAAAAATACAAAGTACAAGGCGATTCGACATAATATTGGAGAGCAATCTTATAATCTGACGATGGGGTAGTCATCTTGAATAAAGGAAACATATCGCTTATTGGCATACATGTTACATATCAACGATATGAAATATTTCAAGCATCTGAATGATTTCGAGCATATCAAAACAAATATCGGCTCAAACGTCATCCTTGACGTCATCATATCATTCTTATCGAGCATGACTCACCAAAACTCGGATGTCATATCAAACATATAGAAGGTGTAGTGGAATCTCGGTGATCCATCCATTTCACAAATGTCTCCCACGCTTGGGAGCTCCATCCACCCATGTCTAGGTGAAGTCGGCGCGGCTGGCATACCATTTCGCAAAGGTCCGAGCGGACCCCATGTATCCTTTACCATTTCGCAAAGGTCCGAATCCCACACACCGGTACAAGGGCGCTAATAATATATATGCGCGAACAATGTCTTTTCGAAACAAAGAATAAATCTCTCACAAATATATTCAGATTTGGAATATAATGAAAACAAGAATGTACAGGATTCCAAGCAATCATATTTAGCTCAATTCCAATAAGAAGGTTAGAAATTCAAATATCCAAAGGAATAGAAAATACATCGACCAAAGCTTGATTTCGGACAGATTTCGATAGCAAACAAATATTTCAGAATATCAATTATGCTCCAATACCCATAAGAAAGTTATGGTCGAACTATATATCAATCTATATTTTGATGGAACAAATTTCGTATGAGGTTCCCAACACGGAGTTACTTTTGACAAAACACAATCACTGTTGCATTTATAGGGTCGGATTCAACAGATAATAGGGTAGGCAATTGAATTCCAAAATTTTCAAACTATATGTCAAAAGAAAGATTTTCAAGTCTAGTTTATAAAGAATTAAGTTTTATCTAAATCAGAGACTCCAACAGGGAGTTATACATAATTTAGTGACACATGGTTAGAAACTGTAAACTCTGTTTTATAGATTACATAGTATCAATTAAAACAAATGTTTGGACATGCTATTGAACTTCAAAATTTTCAATTTTAGTGTCAAAAGAAAGATCTATCAGTCTAGATTCATATAAAATAAGTTTAACCTAAATCCAAAATCAGTACAATAATCTACCGGAACAAGGGGGGACTTTGATAATTTTCCAGATTCAAATCTTATAACCAACAAGAGAGATTTCAGCTTTGCAGGTCTTGAATTCAGCAATTAATTTTGGAAAGTAAGGCAAAACAACAAAGATAAAGTATCAGAAGGCAAAAAAATATAGGATAGAACACTTGCCTTTGATAATTTTGACCCTAAGTGAAAAGATTTGAGCAAGAACCCTTAAAGCCCCAAATCTTCTTCTTCTTCTTCTTCTTCTTCTTCTTCTTTCTTTCTTTCTTTTTTTTTTTGAACAGATCACCCACGTAGCTGCCTTCGCCAATGAAGGCAGAGAGGCTTAAACGGTGGAATTTGTCATTTTTATATTTTGCAATTTAGTCCTTGTATTTAGTACATTTACGATTAGGTCCTCGTGGTTTATATAGGTCCTCAGATTTTTTGTTTTGAACAGATTACCCAAATCTTACAAATAAGTACTTGATTCATACTCTCCTTTGTCAATTTAAATGAATGCTTACATTATCACCAAATTTATATGAAAATTAAATGAGGGGTGTTACACTCTCCCCTTAAAAGAAAAATTTAGTCCTCTAAATTTATCATACCTCTATCGATGAAAAGACGGGATACACCTTTTTCATTTCCTCCTCTAGCTCCCAAGTTGTCTCCTCTCCGAATGATGTCTTCAATTTACTTGAACCGGGATGACCCGATTCCTTAGGACTTTTCTTTCTTATCAACAATCTGAATAGGCTCTTCCACATAAGATAAATCTTTATCGATCTCCACCACTCATACTTAATGATGTGAGAAGGGTCATATATATACTTTCTAATCATCGAGACATGAAATATATCATGGACATGGCACAATCTTTGGTGGCAAGGCAATCTGTATGGAACCAACCCTCTCAAGAACCTCAAAAGGTCCAATAAATCTTGGGCTTAATTTTCCTTTCTTCCCAAACCTTATAATGCCTTTGGAAGGGAGACTTTTAAGAATACAAAATCTCCGATTTCAAACTCAATATCTCGCCTTCTATTGTCGGCATAAATCTTTTGACGACTACGGCGATCTTTAACCTTTTCCTTATAACTTGAAATTTCTCGGTAGTTTCTTGTACCTTGTCCCTAACACTTTCTGTCACCAACTTCCTCCCAACATATAGGTGTTATGCACTTTCACCCATATAAAGCTTCATAAGGAGCCATCTGAATACTTGAATGATAACTATTATTATCGTGAACTCAACAAGTGAAATATCCTTATCCCATTCACCATTCCAATCCGTAACATAGGCTCTAAGCAAATCCTCAAGTGTTTGAATTGTTCTTTCTGACCATCGATCGAGGATGATATCTGATACTAAACTTAACTTTAGTGCCCATCGACTCTGCAATCTTCTCCGAATCTAGAGAGAAACTGGAGTCCCTATCGAGATGATCTCCTTTGGAATACCATGAAGTCTTACTATTTCATTGACATATAAATCGTAAGTTTATCAAGCGAATACGTCATATTAATCGGTAGGAAGTGTGCAGATTTTGTTAACCTATCAATGATAACCCAAATAGCATCATGCTTCCTAGAGGTTACGGGTAATCACGAAACAAAATCCATAGTAATACATTCCCATTTCCATTCGGGGATATCTAAAGGTTGCAACAACCCTCCGTGTCTTTGGTGTTTTACTTTGATTTCGATAAGTCAAACATTTTGAAACATACATTGCAATTTCCTTCTTCATGCCTTCCCACCAATAATGACTTTGAAGATCTCTATACATCTTAGTGCTCCCAGGATGTATGGTGTACTTTGAAGTATGACTTTCCTTTAGGATTTGATTCTTGATATCTGGTTCATTTGGTACACATACTCTCTCCCCAAATCTCAATAGGCCATCCTTTGAAACTTGAAATTGTGGCTTCCATCCCTTTTCTACTTCATTCCTCAAGTAGATTAAATGTGGATCTCGTAATTGTGCTTCCTTAATTTGTTGAATAAGATCAGATTGCACTTGAATGGAGGCCATCAATATCATCGAGTCTTGCTCTTTCCTCAAAGCTTTCAAATCAAAATTTTCTTCTAATAACTTCCATTGCTTCACAACCAGACTAGCCATAAAACTTGTAGATTTCCTACTAAGTGCATCAGCTACAACATTGGCTTTGCCCGGGTGATAACGGATGGCACAATCATAATCCTTCAGAAGTTCTATCCATCTTCGCTGCCTCATGTTTAACTCTTTACGAGTGAAAATATATTTTAAACTCTTGTGATCGTGAAGATTTCAAATCGACCATACAAATAATGTCTCCAAATCTTTAGAGCAAAATAATTCGCTAACTCCAAATCATGAGTCGGATAATTCAATTCATAACCTTTAAGTTGCCTAGAAGCATAAGCAATTACTCTCCTTCCGCATCAAAACACATCCTAGGCCTTTTCTTGAAGCATCGATAAACTACAAATCCCTCACTACCACTTGGAATAGTGAGAATAGGGTACTAGTCAACCTTCTTTTAACTCTTAAAAACTTTGCTCACAATCATCACCCCATACAAATTTCATGTTCTTTTAGTGAGTTTGGTGAGAGGTTGTGCAATTCGAGAGAATCCTCCACAAATCTCCTGTAATAACGCCATGCCCAAGAAGCTTCTAACTTACATTTGTTGGTACTTCCCATTCAACTACTTCTATTTTCCTTGGATCAGATATACCCTTCCACGAAATCACATGGCCTAAGAAAGCAACTTCATTCAACCAAAATTCACATTTCTGAACTTCATACAACTTCTTTTCTCTTAGTATGGACAACACATCTCTCAAGTGTTCCTCATGCTCGATTACTCTTTGAATACACCAATATGTCATCAATAAATACAATTACACAGATATCCAAGAGTGGTTGAAATATCCTATTCATTAGTTCCATAAAAGCTGCAGGGCATTTGTCAAACCAAAAGGCATCACCAAGAATTCATAATGACCATATCGAGTTAAATGTTTTGAAATATCCTCCTCCTTGATCTTCAATCGATAGTAACGACCTCGTGTCAATCTTAGAGAATATTTGTGCACCGCAATTGATCAAACAAATCATCAATTCTAGGTATGGGATACTTATTTTTGATGGTCACCGATTCAACCCTATAATCAATACAAAGCCTCAATGTTCCATCCTTCTTCTTCACTAATAGTCGGAGCACCCTATGGGGATACACTGGGTCGTATGAAACCCTTATCTAATAATTCTTGTATTTGCTTCTTTAACTCCTCTAGCTCGAGTGGTGCCATTCGTAGGGAGGCTTAGATATTGGGGTTGTCTTGGGACTAGATCAATAGCAAATTCACCTCTCTATCTAGAGGTAAACCGAGCAAGTCATCCGGGAATACATCGAAATTCTTTGACCACTACAATTTCATCTAGGTGGGTTTCCGATCTGAATGCTCCTTTACACACACCATATAACAAAAATAACCTTTCATAAGACGATAAACTTGAAGTTCGATATCAAGCAAGGAGGCAAATCATGCCTAATGCCCTCAAAGAAAAATATAGGCTGATCCGGTATGCAGTAATTATTTTTGTAATAATCAATACTAGCATGATGAGAAGATAACCAATCCATGCCAAGTATAATATCAAAGCCACGGATCTCTAGGAGAATCAAATCGAAGGAGTTCGCGGTCTCCAATAGAGATCAAACAAGATGGGTAGACCATGTTTGTTGCCAATGAATCTCCAACGGCTGTTACATATAACATATAATCCGGGGTTTAGGTAGAATATCCAAGTGACAAGCAAAGTATTGTGAAACAAACGATAAGTTGGAGCCGGATCAAACAAAACTTTTGCATTTCTTTTAGAAACATAAAGAATACCTTCCACCGATTTGGAAGCCTTAGAATCTTGTTCGGATAGCGTACACTCTAGCATGGGTGAGGGTCTAGGAGGATGGCTCTTTCTTCCTTTTGGGCAATCTCTTAATTGATGATCTAGCTTTCCACAACCAAAACATGCTCCAGTCACACCGACTTGTTTCATGATTTAATCCACATTTTGCACATAATCGAGTCCTCCCCAATGGTTTCCTTTTCTCAAATCCGGATGTCTTGAACCTCTTGTTACTAGCTTCATATTCATTTTCTCTCCCTTTTGCGAATTTGTCCCTTTTGTTCTTGCCAATGATTTCTTGAATTTCCTCCATGTCTCTTTCAATTTTCAAAGCTCTTTCTAGTATCGATATGTTTGTAATTTTAAAGTGACATTCGACTTCTTATTCGTAGTAATCCCTTTCAAACCTTCTTGCTTTTCTAGATTCATCATCATATGTGTGGCAAACCCGAGAGCTCGGTGAATTTAGATTCATCTTGTAATCATACTTCTGGATAAGATTCAAGAACTCCAATTCTTTTGCTCTCTCATACAATGGAAAATATTTATCGTTAAACTTTTCTTGGAATAACTTCCATCTCATTGGCTCATGTTTGATTTTCAGACATCCTCTTAATCATTCTCCACCTGTTGACTTCTCCTTCCAAAGATAAAGGTGGCAAGAAAAACCTTTCGATCATCGGGATAATTTAAAGCATCAAATATTTTCTCTATCATCATCCATCGCTCGCCACCATTGGATCGGACTCACCATTAAACCGGGAGGACTAAGCTTCTTAAACTCAATTCCCCGTCGGTTTGATGTCTCTTCCATCATTACTTCCTTGATGGACGGTTGTTGCATCACTTGTGCCATAGTCTCCAAAGTCCGCATGATACCACTCAATTGATCGGAGATGCAACAGAGAACGGATGATCTCGTCATCCTCGCTTCCTAAAACATCAAAAAAAATATTTTCTTTGATCAATCTCTAAATGATAGTCAATAAACCTCAAAAAGAGAATATTCTTAGTGATTCTCAAATCATGCTCTGATACCACCTCACGACCCGGGTTGATGAGCTAACTATCCCGACAGCTTTTATTTTAGCTCAACCACTGGCCAAAATGCTCAAGCCGGGAGTTACCAATAGTACACCCATCAACCCTTATAAGGCATACATATGTTCCCACTTTTCCAATGTGGGACTAAGGGGTGTTACACTATCCATATCTGAAAAATAGGGATATATAATCTCCCTAGGTAAACAATCTCACACATTCTCAATGCCTGACACTATCTGAAGCCCCATCCAATGCTATGCCACTTGTTCTAGGGGTCTGAGATTGTTGTCAAATCATACTCTGATACCACCTCACGACCCGGGTTGATGAGCTAACTATCCCGATAGCTTTTATTTTGGCTCAACCATTGACCAAAATGCTCGAGCTAGGAGTTACTAATAGTACACTCATCAACCCTTATAAGGCATACATATGTTCCCACTTTTCCAATGTGGGACTAAGGGGTGTTACACTATCCATATCTAAAAAATAGGGATATATAATCTCCCTAGGTAAACAATCTCACACATGATGTAGTTTTTCGGTTTTATAGTTTTTCACGATTTAATCTTTACAAAACGATTTTGATATACATAAGATTCTGATTTTATTTTGATCTTCCATTGTGCATGTGATGTTCTCGCTTGGTTTCTCAATGCCTGACACTATCTGAAGCCCCATCCAATGCTATGCCACTTGGAGGGTTCTAGGGGTCTGAGATTGTTGACGTTTTGCACTGTACTGTGGTCAATCAGGCCACGACACATGAAAACAGAGTTGTTTTGGGTTGTTTTGGCTCCACGTGATGAGCGCCCACATTACAACATTACAAACTATTTTCACTCATATTTCTCAAGCAAAACTACATAAAACTAAGACAAAATAGGTCGTCAAACATCTGTACAAGCATGCAAAAGCGATAGACAATTTGTTGAGTGAAGATTCTGTAGGTGTATGATGACCATTCATGACATTCTCTCCTACTTAAATTATCAATGCTTTGACAATGGCTTTTTCATATCATAGGGTATCTTCAAGCTCCTAACTAGCTTCCGTTTGGGAAAGCTTTCACCACTTCACCAAGTATTTAATTTGCTCCACTTTGTTGGGTAGCTTTGTCTTACGATCCACTAGAATGATTTCAACTCACTTCTTGTAGAAGGCTCTGGTGGGGGATAGTCAAGTTGGAATACTTCGGGAAGCATGTTGTGGATTTGAGTGGTAGATTTTGAAGTTACTTGCATGGAAGATGTTGTAAATTTTGAGCAATGCTGACAGTTGTAACTTGTATGAAATATTACCTACGCTGCTAACAATTGGGAAGGGCCCTTCATACTTGCGTACCAATCCCTTATGCTCTTTATGCCTAAAAAGCTAGGGTGATATTGGTTGGAGCTTCACCAATACCAAGTTGCTAACTTTAGACTTTTGTGGTCGCCTTCCTAAGTATGCCCACTTCTTCATCCGTTTGACCACCTTTTCCAAGTAAGCTCGTGTAATATATATATTTTTGTGTCATTCCTTTGTAAGGTGATATGCTGACGGACTATTCACTATATAATCGATAGCCAAGGTATGAGGAGTCGATGGTTGTTGTCTTATAATAATTTCAAGAGGTTCTTGTTGGACACATAGATCCGCTATAAGTTGTAGGAGAATTGAGCAATATCCAACAGCTTCACCCAATCTCGTTAGTTGGCACTTATTTAGTGTTGAAGATATTGCTCCAAGAGTAAATTGATTCTTTCGTTTGGCCATCAATCTGAGGGTGGAGGCTTATGGAATAATACAATTTGATCCTAGCAGCTTGAATAGCTTGGTCTAGAATCGTTCTAAGAACTAAGCATCTCAATCACTAATGATATTGTATGAGACTCTCTAATACTTTACCATATTCTTCATCATCAGCTTAGCTACCTCCTCGGCTAAACAATATAGGGGTGCAACAATGAACGTTGCATACTTTAAAAATTGATCGACTGCCACAAGTATCGATCTGAGTCCCCCTACTATCGATAAGCTTGATATAAAGTCTAAGGAAATACTCTTTCATGGCCTTTTTGGTATAGGTAGTGGCTCCAAAAGTCGCATTGGTTTCCATTACTCTACTTTATCTTATTGGCAAGTAAGGCATGTTCGAACATATTCTTCTACGTTGGTCCCTATCTTCGGCTAATAGAAGGCTCTCTCCATAAGAGCCATTATTCGATGAATACCCGGATGTATAGCCCAAAGGGAATCGTGACACTCTCTCTAGAGTTCACACCTCAAATTTTCCCCCCGTGAAATATAAAGTTTATTTTCTCTGATATAGATGAGTCCCTCCAAGACCCAAAACCATCGTACCTTACCCTCTTTGATGAGTTGCATCAGGGTTACTGCCTGAGGATCATTATATAGTCTATTCCTGATTATGGAAAGAAAGTTGGAGTATAACTGACTTGCTTGGCCTCCACTTTCTAGCTATATGGCATTCACCAACTTCACTTTTCTGGCTCAATGCATTGGTCACGACGTTTGCTTTTGTGGGCTTGTACTCTATTACCATGTCAAACTTGACCAAGAAGTCATGCCATTGTGCTTGCTTTGTGAAGAGTTTCTTTTGAGTTTGGAAGTAACTCAATGTGACGTTGTCCGTTCTTAGCACTAATCATGCTCCGAGAAGGTAGTGCCATGTTAGGACCCTAGCTGAGCCGAGTCCTAGTCAATTGAGTCGAGTCCTTAGATTGGGCCTTGTTGGCCAGCTTAGACCTGATATTAGGTTAGCTAGGAGGAGATTTGAGTCCATTGTAATAAATCAGCCCATATCCAAGTAGGGTTAGGATTCGACAGAATTAGAGTATGGTTAGGAGTTGTGATAGAAACCTAGAGGAATTCTATGCAGATTGATCTTGGAGGGGAATCCACCCTTGGAACATGATGGAACCCCAGAAGGAGCTCTATAGATTTTGACCCTCAAGGGGGATCAACCCTTGGAATGCTATAGGGGTTCCTCCCTCCTAGATTCGGCACAAGGCTGAAATAAAATTGATAATTGCTTGATAAAAAGAGGTGGAGAGGTGTGACCTTGTATTGAAATTGATAATATTATCAATAACATAATCCATCCAGGATCCAAATAAATATTTGAGGATACTAATAAAAACATGCAGAAGCATTCAACCAGTTTTATAAAAACAAGTGTAGATTATAATAACTATTCATATTCTCAATGAATCACACAACTGATCTAAACTAACGCAGCTAAATATAATTCACATTCATAAAGTCCACCAATATGATAAAATCCATATGACTTTGAAAACAACCATATACCACATCATATATTATATATCAAGTTTAACATTCGAGATCCCAAATAAGAGGGTATTTTTAAAACCATTACATAGTTACCCTACTTCAAATATGTCTACAACTTTACTTTAGACACTAGGTATTCACATACAATGATAACATATTATCTAATAAAGATTTAGCCCAAGAACTTCTTGCTTTCCCATTGCTTTAGCCTAGTATCAAGTATTTCAGTAAATGCCAAGCTAACCTAAACAAGAATAGATAGCAACAGAGTGAGCTAAGAAGCCCAGCAAGTATCGAACAGGTTCAAGGCAAGGAAAGGTGTTTACAAATTGAACCTGTTATAAGAATGCAAGGTAGGGAATATAAAATTTTTCATATATAGAATCAAATTAGATTCAAAACCACAAAGTCTGTCTCGTTCAAAGCATGCATAAATCCATAATAGTCTAGGAAAGGTTATTAGAGCATATATGGCAATCAGAAGTATTTTGGTATGTATCAATGACATATAAAGTTTTAGGAGTATAGTAATAACACATGAAACATATCTAAACATGTCAAGTGAACAAATAACAAACTTAAGCTCGTATATCACATTTGAAGTTGGATGCATATCATTCTTATCCAAAGTATAATAGAAAACAACATAAGCAAAACTTTGGATAACATATCAAATAAAATATAAAGGGTGAAGTGGGATCACAAACATAATGTGAATCATCCATTACTGAATGACCAACATACATATGTCTCCCACGTCTGAGAGCTCCATCCACCTACATCTGAGTGAAGTAATAGGAGGCTAGCAGAGTATCATAGGCTCTAAACATAACTCTCTTTACCATTTCTCACAATGGTTCATATTATCTCACAAACACCAGAGTACAAAGGGACATGAGTAATGAATTTGACATATAATAGAAGCACATACGGAATAATGAATCATGCATGCACAATATGAAATAATATGAGGTAAAAATTAATTAATACTTAACATATATCGATGTGTAATGAAATCAAAGACAAGAGCATCAGATGATTCAGTTTTTAAATGAATAAAGCAAGTAGAGGCAAAATCAATACAATCCCTATTTTGGTAGAGTTTAGAAGGAAAATTACAAAATTATTTAGATAGTCAAACATACTCTAAATTACTCAAAAAAAGTATTATTAGAAATATAAATCAATCTAGTTTCAAATAAAATAAGTCTCATATAAATTGGAAGTCCCTATAAAAAGTTATAGATGATTTGGCAACCAAAGGTCAGGAATTATGATCCCTATTTTATAGAATTCATAAGGTCTAACAAAATAAAAATTTTGATAGTCATTTGGACTCCAAATCTTTTACACCTAGTATCAAATGAAAGATCAATGAGACTATTTTCTAACGAATTAAGTTTTACATAAATCAGGGACTTCAACAGGAAGATATAAGCAATATAGTAATAAAAGGTTAGGAGCTACATACTATATTTTACATATTTTATATGCTTAATTGAAATAAATGTTTGGGCTTACAAATGAACTCCAAATTCTTCAAACTTAGTTTTAAAAGAAAGATATTTGAGTCTATTTTGAAAAAAATTAAAGTTTTATCTAAATTAGAGGTGTATACTAAAAGTTACAACTTTAATAAGGCAGATATGTCATAATCTTGAAAATATTACAGATTCACACTTAGGCAACCAACAAAAGAGATTTCAGTTTTGTTCCAAATTTTATCTCATAATTATGGTAAAAATAAAGATAAATTTTAGTAGGAGAAAGATAGAATACTTACCTTTGAAGATTTTAATCCCAAAGGTGTGGATTATATCAAAATCTCAAAACCCCTTATTCTTTTCTTCTTCTTTCCTTTTCTTCTTTTTCTTTTTCTTCTTCTTCATCTTCATCTTCTTCTTCTTCTCAATTTGACATTGCAGCCAAATTCATTTATTCTCTAATTGTTAATTGCTTAAGCTAACATATGGGTTGTTAGGTGGCAAGCATACGTGCAATGTGCTTATGTGTCACCTATGCACATGTATAAGTGGCACCATTTTAAACAAAGTTGTGATACATGTCCTCACCATGTTTTCTTTATTATTATTATTTGTCCCTTAATGTAAATATTTCACAATTCATTTCATCTTTTTAAGATTTATATTTAGGTCCATAGCAATCAACTTTTAATATAAAATTATTTAATCAAAATAATTATTAAACAAATCCTCAAATTTCTAAATAGGTCCTCATAAATAATTTAAAAATATATCATTCAAATATTTTAGAAATAAGGGATATTACACTCTCCCCCTCTTAAAATAAAAATTTAGTCTTCTAACTTTATCATACCTCAATCGACGAAAATATGAGAATAGATTTTATTCATTTCTTCCTCTAGCTCCCAAGTCATTTCATCAATAGAATGATGCCTCCAAGTCACTTTAACTAGAGGAATGACCCGATTCCTTAGTATCTTTTCTTTCTTATCAATAATTCGTATAGATTCTTCCACATAAGATAAGTTGTCATCGATTATAATTAGCTCATACTGAATAATATGAGAAGCGTCATGAATATACTTTCAAAGCATTGAAATATGAAATACATCATAACTCAAGGATGGTGGCAAGACAATCCTGTAAGTGACAGAACCAATCCTCTCAAGGACCTCAAATGGTCCAATAAATCTAGGGCTTAGCTTTCCTTGCTTCCAAAATCTTACCACACGCTTAGAAGGAGAGACCTTCAAGAATATAAAATCCCCTACTTGAAACTCAATTTCTCGTCTTCTGTTATCAGCATAGCTCTTTTGATGATTCTGAGTAGTCTCTAGTCTTTCTTTTATAATTTGAATCTTTTCGGTAGTCTCCTACATTTTATCGGGTGCTAACAATTTCCTATCACCAACTTCCTTCCAACAAATAGGCGTTCTACACTTCCACCCATACAAAGCTTCATAAGGAGCCATCTGAATACTAGACTGGTAGCTATTATTGTAGGTGAACTCAATAAGAAAATCTTCAAGTGTTGGAATTGTTCTTTCTGATTGCCCATCGGTTTGAGGGTGATAAGTAGTGCTAAACTTGACTTTAGTGCCCATAGATTCCTGTAATCTTCTCTATAATCTAGAAAGGAATATGGAGTCTTTATCAGATATGTTCTCCTTTGGAACACCATGAAGTTTTACTATTTTACTAATATATAATTTAATAAGCCTATCTATAGAATATATCATATTGATCGGTAGAAAATGTGCCAATTTGGTTATCCTATCAATAATCACCCATATAGCTTCATGCTTTCTGGAGGTTCTAGGTAGACCTGAAACAAAATCCATGGTGATACTTTCACATTTCCATTCAGGAATATCTAAAGGTTGTAACAACCCACCAGATTTTTGGTGTTCAATTTTGATTTACTGGCAAGTTAAACACTTTGAAACATATATTACAATCTCTTTTTTTATGCCTTCCCACTAGTAATGATCTTTAAGATCTTTATACATTTTTGTGCTACCCGGATGCAAGGTGAATTTGGAACTGACTTTCATTCAGAATTTGATCCTTGATATCTAGGTCATCTGGAGCACATACTCTATTCCCCATTTTCAATAGGCCATCCTCTAAAATACAAAAATTAAGTTTTGATCCTTTTTCTACTTCTTTCCTCAAGTAGATTAAATGTGGATCTCGTAGCTGTCCTTCTTTAACTTGCTGAATGAAATCAGATTGAACCTGGATAGACGCCATTAATATCATTGAGTCTTGCTCATTCATGATAGTATTCACATCACCATTTTCTTCCAATAATTCCCATTGTATCACAACCAAACTAGTCATAAAATTTACAGATTTTCTACTAAGTGCATCGATTACAACATTGGCCTTACTCGAATGATATCGGATGGTACAATCATAATCCTTTACAAGTTTTATCTGTCTTCGTTGCCTCAAATTTAACTCCTTTTGAGTAAAGATGTACCTTAGACTCTTGTGATCGATAAATATTTCAAATGCCCACCTATATAAATAATGTCTCCAAATCTTCAGTGCAAAAATAATTGCTGCTAACTCCAAATCATGGGTTGGATAATTTAGTTTATAACTCTTCAGTTGTCTAGAAGCATAAGCAATTACTTTCTCTTCTTGCATCAAAACACATCCAATGCCCTTCCTTGAAGCATCAGTGTAAATTACAAATCCTTCGTTACCATTGAGAATTGTAAAAATAGGAGCACTAGTAAATATTCTTTTTAACTCTTGAAAACTTTGCTCACATTCATCACCCCATTCAAGTCTCACATTCTTTTGAGTTAGCTTGGTGAGGGAGTTAGCAATTCAAGAAAATCCCTCCACAAATCTCCTATAATAATCTGTCATGCCCAAGAAACTTCTAACCTCTATTACATTTTTTTTGTACTTCCCACGTAACTACTACTTCAACTTTCTTTGGATCAACAGGATGCCCTTGCCTAAAATCACATGGCCTAAGAAAATAACTTCATTTAACCAAAACTCATATTTATTGAACTTTGCATACAACTTCTTTTCTCTTAGTATAGATAATACATTTCTCAAGTGCTCCTCATGCTCCAGATCATTCCTTGAATATAATAATATATCATCAATGAATACGATAACATAGATATCCAAGATTGGATGAAATATCCTATTGATTAATTCCATGAAAGCTATAGGGGCATTAGTCAAACCAAAAAGCATTACTACGAATTCATAGTGACCATACGAAGTCTTGAAAGCTGTTTTAGGAATATCTTCTTTCTTGATGTTCAATTGATAATAACTGAGCTTAAGTTAATCTTGGAGAATACATGTGCACCATATAATTGATCAAACAAAGGATACTTATTTTTTATTGTCAGTTGGTTCAACTATCTATAATCAATACAAAGCCTCCATGTCCCATCCTTCTTCTTAACTAACAGTACTAGAGTACCCCATGGTGAAACGTTGGGTCGAATAAAACCTTTATCTAATATTTCTTGTAGTTGCTTTTTCAATTCTTCTAGCTTGAGTGGTGTCATTCTATACGGAGGCTTAGATATTGATATTGTTCTTGAGACTATATCAATAACAAATTCACTCTCTATATCTGGAGGTAATCTAGGTAAGTCATCTGGAAAAACATCAGGGAACTCTCTGACTACCAAAATTTCATTTAGATAAGCTGTCTGATTTAAATTCTCCTTTATACATATAATATAAAAAGAACAACCCTTCTGCATAAATCAATGAGCTTAAAACATCGATATTAAGAAAGGAAGTGAGTCATGCCTCATACCCACAAAATAAAATATGGGTTAATCTAGTATGTAAAAAGTGATTATTTTTGTATACTAATCAATACTAGCATGATAGGAAGATAGCCAATCTATTCCAAGTATAATATCAAAGCCCTGAATCTCTAGGAGAATTAAATTAATAAGAAGTTTATGTTCTCCGATAAAAATCAAACAATAAGAAAATTTATTGTCAAAGTATCCCCAACTGTAGTAGTTGTATACAACTCATAATCCAATGGTTTAGGTTGAATCCCCAAGTGACAAGCAAAAGTTTGTGAAACAAAAGATAGATTGGACATAGGATCAAACAAAATATTTGATCCAATGGCTCCTTCTTCTTATTCAGTGGGTAATCCTTTACTTTATGATCTAATTTCCCATAAGTAAAACAGACTTCAGTCACTCGAAAACACTTACTTGTTTCATGATTATATCCATATTTTGCACATGGCTCAATCCTCTGAGGTGGCTTTCCTTTCCCAATCCAGACATCTTGACCCTCTATTTTTATATTCATTCACTCTCTTATTTTTGCTTGTAAACTTGTCCTTATAGTACTTACCCTAAATTTTCTGTATCTCCTCAAAGTCTCTTTCAATTATTAAAGCCCTTTATACCCCATCAATATATGAAAGAAGTTTTAAGGCTGATATTCAACTCCTTATCGTCGGTCTTAGACCTCTCTCAAATCTTTTTGCCTTCATAATTTCATTATCGGTCATGTGAGTAGCAAATATGGAGAACTTAGTGAATTTAGCTTTATGTTTTGCTACTCACAAGTTTCCCTATATGAGATTTAATAACTCAAATTCCTTCTGCTCCCTGATACAATCTAGAAAATATATATCATTGAACTTTTCTATGAATATTTTCCAAGTAATAAGCTCATGCCTGCTTTTACTGATTCTCTTTATTGTTCTCCACCAATATTCAGCTTCCCCTTTCAACATGAAAGTGGCAAAAGGAACCTTCTGATCTTCAGGATAATTTAAGACATCTAATATCTTCTCTATTCTCATCATCCATTGTTCAGCCACCATTAGATCAGGTTCATCGCTAAAACTTGGAGGATAAAACTTTTTGAACTATTTTATTCCCAATCTAACCTGAGTTGATATCCAAACTTTATCATTTTCTCCTTGTTGGACTTGTTGTTACATCACGTGTCATAGACTCAAGGGTTTTCATAATCTTGCTCAACTGATCAGAAGTCAATGTCATAGGAGACCTTGATGACCTCGTCATTCTTGCTTCCTAAAATCATCGAAAGAAGAAATTTTGTTTGTCAATCATTCTATAAAAATCACTAAACCTCAATATATATATTTTAAATATGGCATATCTACCAGTATGTCTTAGTGATCCTTAAATCATGCTTTGATACCATCTCTATCATGCTCCCCTCCCCCGAATTATATCATATTCGAGAGGTGTGACCTTGTCTTAAATCGATAATATTATCAACAACATAATCCATTTAGGATCCAAACAAATATTTGAGGATACTAAAAAAAACATGTAGAGCCATTCAACCACTTTCATAAAAACATATGTAGATTATAGTAACTCTTCACATTCTCCTAATGAATCACACAACCGATCCAAAACCAACACAACTAAAATATAATTCACATTCATAAAGTCCACCAATATGATAAAACCATATGACTTTGAAAACAACTATATACCACCACTTCATATATTATACAATAAGTTTAACATTCGAGATCCTAAACAAGAGGGTACTTTTAAAACCATTACATAGTTACCCCACTTCAAAATATGTCTACAACTTTACTTTAGACACCAGGTATACACATACAATGATAACATATTATCTAATAAAGATTTAGCCCAAGAACTTCTTACTTTCCCACTGCTTTAGCCTCGTATCAAGTATTTCAATAAATGCCAAGCTAACATTAAGAAGAATAGATAGCAACAAAGTGAGCTAAGAAGCCCAGTAAGTATCAAACAGGTTTAAGGCAAGGAAAGATATTTACAAATTGAACCTAATATAAAAATACAAGGTAGAGAATACAAAAGTTTTCATATATAGCATCAAATTAGAATCAAAACCACAAGGTTTGTCTCGTTCGAAGCATACATAAATCCATAACAATCTACAAGGTTCAAAACAATCTATAAGCATACGTAAATACATAACAATCTACAAGCATATGTAAATCCATAACAATCTATAAGGTTCATATATAGCATCAAATTAGATTCAAAACCACAAGGTTCGTCTCATTCAAAGCATATGTAAATCCATAAGGTTCATCTCGTTCAAAGCATATGCAAATCCATAAGGTTCGTCTCGTTCGAAGCATACGTAAACCACAAGGTTCACTTTCCCACTACTTTAGCCCCGTAACAAGTATTTCAATAAATGCCAAGCTAACATGAAGAAGAATAGATAACAATAGAGTGAGTTGAGAAGCCCAACAAGTATCAAACAGGTTCAAGGCAAGGAAAGGTGTTTACAAATTAAACTTGATATACGAATCCAAGGTAGGGAATACAAAAGTTTTCACATATAGCATCAAATTAGATTCAAAACCATAAGGTTCATCTCGTTTTAAGCATACGTAAATTCATAACAATCTCAAAAAAGTTATTGGAGCATATATGGCAATTAGAAGCCTTTTGGTATGTATCAATGATATATGAAGGTTTAGGAGTATATCAATAACACATGAAACACTTCTAAACTTGTCAAGTGAACAAATACCAAACTTAATAACAAACTTAAGTTTATATATCACATTTGAAGTTGGATACATATCATTCTTATCCAAAGCATAATAGGAAACACATAAGCAAAACTTTGGAAAACATATCAAATAAGACATAGAGGGTAAAGTGGGATCACAAACATAGTGTGAATATCCATTACTGAATGACCACTATACATAAGTCTCCCACATCTAGGAGCTCCATCCACCCACACTTGAGTGAAGTCATAGGAGGCTGACAGAGTATCACGGGCTCTAAATATATCTCCCTTTATCATTTCTGGCAAAAGTTAACATTATCCCACAAACACCAGAGTAAAAAGGGACACGAGTAATGAATTTAGTATATAATAAAAGCACATGCGGAACAATGAATCATGCATGCACCATATAAAATAATATGAGATAAAAATCAATTAATACTTAGCATATATCAATATGTAAGGGAAATAAAGATAAGAGCATCAGATGATTCAGTTTTTAAATGAATAAAGCAAGTAGAGGCAAAATCAATACGATCTATATTTTGGCAGAATTCAGAAGGAAAATTACAAAGTTATTTAGATAGTCAAACATACTCCAAATTACTCAAAAAAAGTATTGTTGGAAAGATAAATCAATCTAAGTTCAAATAAAATAAGTTTCATATAAATTATAAGTCTATACAAAATGTTATAGATGATTTGGCAACCAAAGGTCAAAAATTATGATCCCTATTTTATAGAATCCATAAGGTCTAACAAAATAGAAATTTTGATAGTCATTTAGACTCTAAATCTTTTAATCCTACTATCAAATGAAAGATATATAAGCTTAATTTTTAATGAATCAATTTTTACATAAATCAGGGACTCCAAAAGGAAGATATAAGCAATATAGTGATGAAAGGTTAGGAGCTACAAACTCTGTTTTACAGATTTAATATGCTCAATTGAAATAAACGTTTAGGCCAACAAATGAACTCCAAATTCTTCATAATTTTAAAAGAAAGATATGTGAATTTAGTTTTGAAAAAATAAAGTTTTATCTAAATCAGAGATCTGTACTAAAAGTTATAACTTGAACAAGGTAGACAGGACATAATCTAAAAAAATATTACAGATTCACACTTCGATAGTCAACAAAAGATATTTCAATTTTGTTCTAAATTTTATCTCATAATCAAGGAAAAAACAAAGATAAATTTCGACAGGAGAAAGATAGAACACTTGCCTTTGAAGATTTTGATCCAAAAGGTATGGATTAGATCAAAATCTCAAAACCCCCAATTCTTTTCTTCTTCTTCTTCTTCTTCTTCTTCTTTCTTTTTCTTCTCAAGTTTACATTGCAGCCAAATCCATTTATTCTCTAATTGTTAATTGTTTAAGCTAACATATGGGTTGTTAGGTGGCAAGCATGCATGCAATATGCTTATGTGTCACCTATGGACATGCATAAGTTTCATCACTTTAAACAAGGTAGTGACATATGTCCTCACTAGTTATTATTATTATTATTATTATTATTATTATTATTATTATTTTTACCTTCATATGAATCTTTGATAATTTATTTTATATTTTTAAGATTCATATTTAGGTTCATAGCAATCAACTTTTAATATAAAATTATTTAATAAAAAAAATTATTAAACAAATCCTCAAATTTATAAATGGGTCCTCATAAATAATTTAAAAATATATCATAGAAATATTTCAGAAATGAGGGATATTATAACTCTAAACTTGTCAGTAAAAATAAAATATAACTTTTGTGGTAGATTAGGACATACGAATTACAAGTATTCATATAAGAAGTATAGTCCACATAAATTAATTTGGGTTCCTTAAGGAACTATAAACAACCAAAAACCTCTGGTTGAAACTCTTCATGAAGGACCAAATGTAAAATAGATACCTACATTAAAATCATTTTTCTTGTAAGTTTGTCTTCAAACTAAGGCTAGGAGTACCAAATGGTACATTGATAGTAGATGTTCAAGGCACATGACTAGAGATCTAACTTATTTTTCTATGCTTACTAGCCTAAATGAAGAAGTTGTCACTTTTAAAGATAATAACAAAGGAAAATTTATTGAGAAAAGAACTATAGGTAACAAATCAAACCTTTTGATTAAAGATGTGCTATTAGTTGATGGTTTAAAACATATTTACTAAGTATTAGCTAATTATATGATAAAAATATATTATTAAATTTGAATCTAATGCTTGTATAATTGAAATATCACACAAAACAAATCTTTGATTGCCTTAAGAAACAATAATATGTATGCTATTAATATTGAAATTTTTTGTGATGAAACATACTTTTCGGCTTTATATGATGATACTTGGATTTGACATAGGAGACTAGGTCATGATAGCATAAAATTACTAAATCAAATCTCAACTAAAGACTTAGTAAGATGATTACCCAGCCTTAAGTTTGTTAAGGATAAAATATATCATACTTGCCAATTAGGAAATCAAATAAAAAGTAGCTTTAAGTCAAAAAATGAAATAAGCACCTCTAGGCTAGTACAATTGATCCATATGGATTTATTTGGACCAATTGATACTACAAGTTTAGGAGGTAGCAAATATGCATTTGTCTTAGTAGATAATTATAGTAGATATACTTGGACTTATTTCTTAGCACACAATTGGACTCTTTTTATTTGTTTTTCAAACTTTTGTAAAATTATTCAAAATAAAAAAAAGTTTTTATGATTTTGTCAATACATAGTGATCATGGTAGTGAATTTTAAAATAATTAGTTTCAAAATTTTTGTAAATCAAATGGGTATATCCATAACTTCTCTACTCCTAGAAATCCACAACAAAATGTAGTAGAAAAAAAAATAGAAGCTTACAAGAAATGGCTAGAACCATGTTAAACGAACATAGCCTACCCAAATATTTTTGGATTGAAGCCATTAACATGACATGCTATGTTTTAAATAGGGTGCTTGTAAGACCATTACTCACTAAAACTCCTTATAAATTGTGAAAAGGTAAAAAACTCAATACTTCTTATTTTAAAGTATTTAGTTGCAAATATTTTTTGAATGAAAAGGATGCCTTAGGAAAATTTGATGCAAAATCCGATGAAGGCTTTTTCTTGGTTATTCTTCTATTTCAAAAGCTTATCGTGTATTCAATAAAAGAACTTTAGTAATTGAAGAATCTATTCATGTTGTTTTCAATGAGATTTTCAAACCTAAGAAAATTGATTTTGATGATAAATTTGATTTTACCATTTTGAATTTAAATGAGAACGCTCCTAAAAATAACTTGTAAATCTTTACCTAAGGATTAGAAGTATGTAAATGCTCATCCTAATGAGCTTATAATAAGAGATACATCAAGAGGTGTTTAAACTGGTTCTTCTTTTAAAAATATTTGTGTTAACATCGCATTTCTCTCAAGTTGAACCAAATTGTATTGATAAAGCCCTAAAAGATAACTCTTAGGTTATTAAAATGCATGAAGAGTTAAATTAATTTGAGAGAAATGAGGTATGAGAGCTTGTTCCTAGACCTAATGACCGTTTAGTGATTGGTACTAAATGGGTCTTTAGAAACAAACAAAATGAAAATGGTATCGTGGTTAGAGACAAGGCTAGATTAGTGGCCAAGGGTTTCAACTAAGAAGAAGGAATTGATTATGAAGAAACCTTCGCTCCTGTGGCGAGACTTGAATAATGGTTTCACTTCTGAATAAGTGTATGTTAAACAACCCCCTGGTTTTGAAAATAGTCTTTTTCCGAATCATGTTTACAAACTTTCTAAAGCTCTTTATGGATTAAAACAAGCCCTCGAGCTTAGTATGAAAGACTTAGCTCTTTCCTTATTTCAAATAATTTCTTGAAATACAAGGCTGATACTGTTAGGACTCTAGCTATGGGAGTCCTAATTTAGTTTCATTAAAGAGGTTAAATATGTAAATCCTAAAGGTGTTCATGTAAGTCCTATCTAGCCGACCCCTATTAAAGAGGTGAGGAGGTCGGCTAGGTTAGGATTAGTTTGGAGGAAGATATTTTGAGGGAAGAATAAGATACATGTCACCCTAATTAACTACCCCTTATCCTAGTTAAAGAGGGATTGGTTGAGGAGAGGTTAAGTTAGAATATGATTCTGATTAGTTTGGAGGTTGCTTCTTAGAGTTGGAGTTGGAGTTATTAGAAGTAGGAGTTGCTTCTTAGAGTTGGAGTAGGAGTTGTTAGGAGTTATTAGGAGTATAAGTCTTAAGTAGGAATCCTATCAGGAGTTTGGGTTTAGAAGCCCTATAAATAGCCTTGTATTATCCCCTCTTTCATCATCAATAGATTAATTATATTTCAGCTCATGTAGCAGAAAACCAAGGAGGGAGGAACCCTTGTAGAGTTCTAAGGAGGCTGCTCCCTTATAGAGATCACCCCAAGCTTAGAATCTGTAAAGGTTCTAGCATTTGGTATCAGAGCAGTATTTTTGGCATCTCGCTGCCCTTCAACGGCTATCCATTAGTTCCTCGTAACCGTACAAAGTAATTCCCACAATTGCTTGAAGATCATCACCAAATTTCGTTGTCATCTCTACTATCGCAGATCATCCTTTGATCTCCCCATGAATTACAATAGGTTCTGGTTTTGTACCTTGCTACTACTGTAATTTAGTTATCCTTATTCAAAAAATCCAAAAAAATTCATTCCTATTTGCTGCACAAACTTTTTGTCGTAAAGTTTCCATCTTTACGATGAAAGTACGCTGTAGAATTCTAGCTGCTCAACCATGACTATCTGATTTGCTGCTGCGTTTTTACTGATCCAATCTCTATGAAATTTTTACAACAACTTTAGAACATCCTATCTTTGTATTTCCTTTTGGTTTCATTGAAAAATTCTCAATATAAACCACTAATCTTTTAAGTCCAAACTGCTGCACTTTAGATATAAAAATCTGATGTAGTACCTTTCCGTGATCTTTAATTTTGCCAAACCTTTTGATGTCATTTTCTTCCATGAATTTTTTGTCAGCATTACCTTTCTCTTATCAATAGATTCTTCTTAAGTTTTACTTAGATTTTTGTTTTGAACTACTGGAAAAAAAATCTCGTCTATACTACTGAAATCTTTCAATGAAAAAATTCTACCATAGTACCTTCTCGTATTCCTTAATCTTGCTAGAACTTTTGTTGCTGATTTCTTCCATGAATTTTCTGATGACATTACCTTTCCCTTGCTAGTGGATTTCCATTGAGTTTTACTCAATTCCTTATTATGAACTATTGCAAAATTGTTTTATTATACTACTAAAATATTGTGCTAAAAAAATTCTATAGCAACACCTTGCAATCTTTTATTTTGCTAAAACTTTTGTTGTCGTTTCTTTCCATGAAATTTTTGATAACATTACCTCTCATTACCAGTAGATTGCCCCTAAGTTTTACTTGAATTTTCATTGAGAATTTTAGGAAAAAATTATGTCTTCACTACTAGAATTGTTTTGATGAAAAATCTACTGCTACACCTTTGTCTTTCTTCTTCTTCTTAACCTACCGAAACCCAACCATCTTGCTGCCACCACCTAAGACATTTTTAGAGCATCCATTAACCCTTAAGATGTAACCATTGTAACCTATTTTTATAACTCAAACAACACTCAAAACCGCACTACAAAACAACGACCTATCGCAGCCTATCGACGCAGAATTCTGTAGCACTACCTTTTATTTTTTTTATTGCACTCATATCTGATCCTTATCGAAATTATTAAAAAAATGCCATCTATGCTATCTTTAGGGCACCCTCTAGCCTTAAGATGCAGCCATCATAACCTATTTCTAGAATCTGTAGCCAACTCAAATCGCAGCCTAAATAGTGATCTTCCGTAGCCACCAAATCTTCCACTGATCCTTACCCTCCGCAGCAACCAATCCTACAAAACTAGTTACTACCATTAATAGCAACCATAAGCCATCCCTCTACCCTAAAACTCTATCACCAAACCCTCCTTACAGCCCCTATAATAGCCCTAAATCACTGCCTCAAACCATAGCCATCTGCCCATGATCCATCATCGCTTTCGGCCACCAAACCACCCAACCGTTCTATACCACTAACCCAATAGTGGAGAGGGACATTAGCATCTCAAATCTAGAGGCACATGCAATGGCATCTCAAGGTTCAATCGATGTCAAGTTGGAGGTGTTTGAATCACACAAAGGACAGATTGTACGCCTTATTCGTCCAACTCGGATTGAGCCGATCTCCGAGCCCAATAAAATTCTAATAAGGTCAAAGTTCATAGAGGCCTCTCAAAAAGAAAGAATGAGCCACTAATATGAGGCAGCCATGCATGAGGGTGGACTTCCCTTGATGGGAAGAAGGACACTCGATGGGATGGATTTTGCACGCCAAATGTTACTTTTGTCATCAACAAACACCGGAGGATTCCACGATGGACACCGCTGTCATCCACTTTGAAGTAGATTCTATACGATGGTACAATTGGCTTGAATACAATTATGAGACTCTGACATGGATACAATTCAAATATGCGTTGTTGAACCACTTTGGGCCGACCAAGTACAAGAATATCAACGGACAACTTGTCAAGATTCAATAAACCTCTATGATCCAAAAATACCATACTAGATTTGAGGAATTATCTTACTTTGCTCATGATTAGTCTAATAGACAATTATTATGAACATTCATCGAAGGACTAAAGGTAGAAATTAGAGAGGTTAAAGTACGACAACCCCCCACCGTGAAGGTTACAATCTCTTTTGCCCGAATCCAAGAGGAACGACTGAACCAAGATGCTCGGAGGATGAGAACTACTCTTAGACTAGCAGCATATAAACCTCCCTCTGCTCCCAGCCATTCTTTGCTGTCAAAAAAATTGACAAGTAAAGAGCTAAGTGATAGATCGGTAAAGAACCTTTGTTGGCATTGCAACGAACTTTGGAGCCACAACCATTGCTGCAAAAAAAGGGATCTTTCCATGATAAAATCTATTAAAGAATATGAAGAAGAGGTCCAGGAACCTAAAGAGGAGAACACGAAGGAGGATCCACAGCCGGCCGATTGCACGACTCACACTTTAGCTAGCCATGCGAACCCGCAAGTAGCGAAAGTTGAAGAATCCATTAAGCAACAACATGTCATCGTCCTTACCAATAATCTTATGAATAGCAAGGGAGAACAAGTGACCTTATGCAAAAAACATGGGAGTGAAGTAATGACGATCTCGGCACAACGCTTGCAGAAGCTTGCTGAAATTTCAGGCACCTCGAATGAACCAAGTCGACTACTTCCTACTAGGTAATATAATCTTCATATGCTAATCTTACAGGAGGAACCACTAGCACATATTCGGTCATATTGTTGTCCACATCCTCAGAGGGCTAAAGCTAAAAGGATCATCCAGGAGACGCAAGAGATACAGATCATTCGGCCATGACCTTCCTTTGTAAGAACACTTTATCTCCAAAAGTTTTACCTCTTTGTCTGCAGGTATAAACTCTTCCTGAAGTGTCATATCTAGCCGAACTAGCTATGGCTTCTTAAGCACTCCTAGATCTCGGGCTACTTTCATGACTTCTCCAAGGAGTGGTCCATAATGCTTAAAGTCTTCCCTAATGATGACCACCAATCCATGGCTCATGATCGCAAGAAGATTGAGTCCCTCCAGTGACAATACTGACATGGAATCTATGACAATAAACTTTATTGATAGAGATCAAAATTCTAAAGAAACAGGAGGAAGGCATCCACACGTCCACCATCTACAGGATCCTCATAGTCACGATGCCATCTACATCAGTACTAGTATTACTCAATCGTGGCAAAGTGTTCACAATTAGATCAGACATATCAAGAATTGGGATTGGCACCACCCTCATGCAAGATGGCTGACTCCTAATATACACCGAGGCTCTCCCTACATTTCACACGATGCTTTTGATCTGTAAAGGGATACTAATTGTTACTAAATTTGAAGTTTGGCATGATACAGGTCAACAACACAAAGGAAAGATGAAAATAGGCTCAGTAAATTTGCAGCTCCTACCCTCCTCGGACTCAGAATGAGCTCACACCACTATGGACCTTATCAAAAGGGAGCAACTATTCCAAAAGAATGCTCAATTACTATTAAAGAACAACCAAGTAGCATCCCATACAAGAAAGAAATAGGCTCCCAACAAATATTAACAAAAGAAGGTTTAATGTTGACTATCGAGTTTCTCTTCATATCCAGCCCTACTAGCAGAAAATTCGAGCCTCAAGGAAGTGGTCCCCCCTATTGCTATGGCCCTTGCAAAATTGGGGATCATAGTGGAGCGTTGACTTATGGATTAGATCAGTATATCAATTTAAAAATACAATTGATACTTCAAGTATCTCATCGCAAATGGAAGTTTAGAGAGGATAACTCAGCCCCGATTTATCCACCCAACACCCAAGTAAATAAGGAGGCCCAGGTTGAACCTATCAGGTTCAACTGATATTAGAAATCATTTTATTAGACATCATTTGCGATGAGATACTTGACATATCTTTTATTAGACATCATGTGAATAATTTTGACATATCTTCAGAATTTATTGATATTAAGCATCAATTAATAGATATTGTCACTAAACCATTAAATGAAGAGCAATTTTACATCATTAGAAGAGAGCTAGGAATGTTAAACCATCAAAATGGATGATTTATTTTTTTAGATTTATTTGCTACTTTTGCTTGAAATTTGCATAAGATGAATTTAAATGCATGAGTAGCTCTTAGATTTTCTAATCTTCCTAGATTTCTTGGATTTTTGAGCTCTTCTTCAAAATATTCTTTCCAAAATTCACTTCTATAAGATTGAGAGCTTTTCCTAATGATGTTTTACAACTCCTCCCTTGTTTCTTTTCTTCTTATTCACAAAGAGGAGGAAATTTTTATGGCTCATATCTTGTTTTACTAAGGGGGAGCAATGACACATGTGTCTTGAAATCATTAGCTCTACATTTTACCTTTTTGTTGAAGATAAAGGAGGAGATATAGATATTGATGACACATGTAAGAAAAATTTTAACATAGGCATTTCTCTTTGTTTGTTGATAAAAAAAGAGGAGAAATGATTAATGACTTAAGGGGAGATTTTTAAATATATAACTAATGCATAATTTTGAAATTCATATTATATACTGAAAATCTTTGATGAGTTGGTGACTTAAAGCAAAATTTTTGTTGAAATTAATGTTATATCATTTCTAAAATTGATGTATGAGTGTCTAGTTGCATCTGTGAAATATTGATGAAAATTGCTTAAAAAATCATTTCATAATACTTGAGTTCAACAGTGTATGGTTCTCTTGAATTTAAGTTTATATTATCTGGTTTATGGCATGAAAATAGTGTTGAATCTCAGATTTTGATAATGAAATCAATTGATGAGTGTTTCATCTAATAAGGTTGTTAGAGTTGATTGATGCAAGATTAACTACGATAGAGAGAATTCAATTCCAAGCATCGAGTTGGAGTGAGGACAATGTGGTTGGAAACTCACCTGGAGTGCATTGGGAGCTCGTCGAGAGTATCGGGAGCTTGCTAGGATGGCATAAGAGAGTTCATCAGAGAAGACCGAGACTCACCGAAAGATTGTCGAGGGTAGCCGAAAAGCTTATCGGGAGTTAGAAAGGTTATCAAGTGGATTTGTTGGTCATTAGTTAAGTCATAGTTAGCATTGTGCTGGTATCACTACCATGGTGAAAAAGAGTTGTAGACCAAACATAGACCCAAGATCAAGCTTAGACATTGGGCCAAGATTTGGACGGTATAGTGGGAGCTCACCGAGAGTTCGTTAGGACGTCGCCGAAGGTATCAGGAAGATTGCTAGGAATACGCCAAGAGATTACTAGAGGATAACTATGAGACTCGCTGTAAGGAATGCTGGAGGTTGCCAAATTGTGGGAGTGAGGTCATTAATTAAGCTTGGTGGTCATGTACAGTTGTAATCCTTAAGTCGTAGGTTAAGTTTGAGTATGATTTAAGTGTGATTTGGAAGGAATCCAAATCAACTCAAAGAGGGAACCAGGTCCACTATGGGGTTGGATTGAGCTCAGGTCGAGCTCAATTAGTTAACCAGAGAATTGGTCAACATAAGGTTCAAGTCAAAATTTGAAAAGTGGTGGGAACCACTTTTTCAAAAATTTCGATGGCTAAACCATCAATAAGCAGTAGGTGTACTACCGTCGCCTAGGTTTTCGGGTGGTTGACAATGGCTGAACTGCTTGTACCCTATTTTTAGGGTGTTTTGGTAGCTACACCATCGATGTCGGTGGGTAAACTACTTGTACCCAAATTCTTTGAATACATTTAAATTTTAACTCCAAATTCTGAAGCCATTTTGGGCCTATAAATACCCCAAGTTTTCTTATATTCTAAACAACAATTTTGGGGATCAAAATTCTGTAAAAAACATGTGAATTGTAAGAAAAAGGAAAGGGGATAGGAGTGAGCTAAGAGTTGTAAAATTCTTGTCTCCCTTGTAAGCTCAAGTTATAAGGGTTTGGTCTTCACCCAAAGGAGATCGATAGTGGATGCCGATGTGCCTCAAGGAGGAGGGCTCAGGGAGTGGACATAGGCCAGTTAAGGCCGAACCACTATAAATATAAGTGTGCTTTAGTTACTTTACTTATTACATTTGATTACTTTTAATCACTCTCTATTTAGATATGAGCCTCAATCTCTCTACTTCTTTTAGATCGGCTTTAAATCGATTTTATCAAAATATAAAGAAAAGCTTACGTTGTTCACTCTCTACTTTATAAAAGGAAGTTTTTAAATGAGCACTATTTCTCTTGTATTATATTCTTAGTGTCTCCACACAAGTGGCTATGAGACCAATCGCCTCTATCATATGGACAGGTATATAGTACATCGAGCTATCCAGTTATCTCGATGTCCCTCTCGAATAACCTATGACCAGGATTATTTAGGACTTGTGATTAAAAGTGAATTAATCCCATTATTATGATCTCATCATGATCCGATTCTCATTGCAAATTACCAAGGGCATCATAATATATATACTACAGATAATATAATGTACGAATAGTACAATATTAATCATAAGCAAAAAGATCCCACAGTGTGTCACATGTGCCATCACTTACATGATTGGCTTACATGCCACTTGTAATTAGTAATCTCCCACTTGACCTAAAGCCAATCACCTATATGTTTGATCCCTATCAGACCCCTATGATGCTCAAATACAATCTAAGCCAGCGGCTTTGTTAGTGGATCTACAATGTTATCTTCGGATGAAACTCTTTCCATTGCTATATCTTTACGGGCTATGATCTCTCTAATCAAATGAAACTTCCTTAGAACATGCTTAGACTTCTGATTAGACCTAGGTTCCTTCGCTTGAGCGATCACCCCGTTATTGTCATAATATATGGGAATCGGCTCCACACTACTAGGTACGACTCCCAAATCTCTGATAAACTTCTTTATCCACACCCCTTCCTATGTTGTTTCTACTACAGTAATGCCTCTGTGGTCGAGTCAGCAGTAGTATCTTGCTTGGAACTCTTCCAGCTTACTGCTCCTCCATTCACGGTGAAAATATATCCTGAGTTTGACTTGTTATCATCAATGTCGGACTGGAAACTCGAGTCCATGTAACCCTCGACCTAGAGGCTATCTCCTTTATATACCAGTAAAAGATCCTTAGTCCTTCTCAAGTACTTAAGGATACACTTTACTGCCTTCCAGTGTTCTAAACCTGGATGTGCTTGATACCTACTCGTGACACTCAAAGCATGTGCTATATCTGGCCTAGTACATAGCATAGCATAGCATATATGATAGACCCTATTGTTGAGGCATAAGGTATCTTATCTATGTCTGCCCTATCTTTAGGAGTCTTTGGAGATATACTCTCATAAAGTGATATTCTATGTCTCATCGGTATGAGACCTCTCTTGGAATTCTCCATGCCCAACCTTTTGACAATGAAGTATATGTACCTAGACTGGGACAAGCCAAGCATCCTTTTAGATCTATCTATATAGATCTAGATCCCCAAAATATAGGATGCTTCCTCTAAATCTTTCATGGAGAATTTTCTGGATAGTCAAGCCTTTATTGTGGAGAGCATTTCTACATCATTCCTAATGATTATGATGTCATCCTTATATAATACCAAGAAGGTGATAGTACTCCTACTTATCTTTCTATACATACAAGGCTCATCTTTGTTCTTAATAAAGTCATAAGATCTGATCATCTCATCAAATCTTATGTTCCAACTTCAGGAAGCTTGCTTTAGTCCATTAATAGACTTGAGCAACCTATACACTTTATATGGACTCTCTCTAGATACGAATCCCTCTAGCTATATCATATACACCTCCTTCTCAAGATTGCTATTAAGGAATGTCATTTTCACATCCATCTACCAGATCTCATAGTTATAGTGTGCTGTAATGGCCAAAAGAATTCTGATGGATTTAAGCATGGCTACAAGTGAAAATGTTTCATCATAGTCAACTCCTTGACTTTGACGATATCCTTCAGCTACTAGCCTTACCTTATAGGTCTCTACCTTTCCATCCACTCCAATCTTCTTCTTGAAGATCCATTTGTAGCCGATGGGTATAATACCCTTATGTGCATCCATAAGGTTCCAAACTTTGTTAGAGTACATTGAATCTATCTCAGAATTCATGACTTCTTGTCACTTCCCGGAGTCTATACTCATAATAGCCTCCTTGTAGGTCTAAGGATCAACATCCTGAGAATCATCTTTATTGATATGTCCCACATATCTTTCAGGAGGGTGAGATACTCTAATAGACCTATGTAAAGTTAGAACTTGTGTATTATGTACCTGAACATACTCGGACTCTAGAATGGTGCTTGAGCTAAGTTCTCTAACCTTGCTCAATTCTATCTCACTCCTACTGTTTCCAACAAGAATGTGTTCCTTCTCAAGGAACACAACTCTCTTGGCAACAAATACCTTTTGGTCATCGGGATAATAGGAATAATACCCATAAGTTTCCTTGGGGTATTCTATGAATGTGCACTGTTCTGTCCTTAATTCTAACTTATCGTGATTGTGTCTTCTAACGTAGGCAGGACAACCCCAATTCTTAACCATCTTAAGATCGGGCTTCTTTTCTTTCCATATCTCATATGGTGTAGACACTACTGATTTTGATGAAACTCTATTCAAAAGGTAAGCTGTAGTCTCTAAGGCATACCCCTAGAATGAGACGGGTAGATCAGCAAAACTCATCATGGACCACACTATGTCTAACATCATGCGATTCCTCTTTTTTGATACACCATTGAGTTAAGGTATATATGGATATGTCTATTTTAATAGAATCCCATTGTCCTTGAGGAAATGGGTGAACTTCATACTCTAATAGTCTCATCCTCGATCTAATCGAAGAGTCTTAATACTTTTTCCAATCTGGCTCTTAACTTTATTCTTATATTTCTTAAATTTCTCAAAGGTTTCAGACTTGTACTTCATTAAGTACACGTGTCAATACCTAGAGAAATTATCAGTGAATGTAATGAAGTATGAGTAACCACCTATAGATTGAGTCAACATAGGACCACATACATCACTATGCCTCCGCTATCTCCAATTTTTAGTTCGCTCCCTTGGCAATTCCCCTTCATCCCCCCCACTCCTGGGTTACACCTGGACGAAGCATAGCTCTAGGACAGTCCGTCGCCTAGTAGCTCCTGAAGTCCTCTGACTTCGCTAGAGTTGGTGCACCATTGTCTGGATCTTGGGCCTCTATCCCCTACCAACACAATCTTGTTATGCACCTCCTGTTCCTGACAACTCGAATGGAAACACTGTGGCATATTCTTTAAGAGTACCCGTCTCTACGTCCTCTTGCCTCGTACTAAGGTCTCATGATCCTAACTTTGCCTCTGTAAGTTGAATCACCTTAGTTACTCCATCAAATGCATCTCTGAGGTAGCTTACATGTGCCTTGAAGCTCCCTTTATCTTTGGCACCATGCAAAATAAGTCTGTCCTATCAGAATGGAGAACCCATGAAACAACATGATCCTACTCTTGCCTCTACAAGAGTTCATGCCCTTTACCTCTATCCAAGGAAAGCTCCGTGCCTCTGCTCCATGTTCCATCTTCTATGTTGACTCCCTTCATGCGGCTTGGATACTTCACCGAGTTCCACCCAAGTCGCTCTACTCCTCGATTTGCATTGAGTTGATAGTGGCCCTCACGTCCACCATTCCATGGGTCAACCCTCTGTTGAGTTTGATTTCTGCATCAACTCTAAGTGTGCCTTCATATGATGTTGCCTTGAATTGCTCCCCCACTTGATCTCGAAATGCATCCACCAATGCATTACCTCCTTCGAGATCATGCGACAACTCTTCGTCGCTCACTCGGTCCGTTGAGCTTTGTGGAGATATAGCCTTGAGGAACTCTTCCTCAATATGTGCAATCCGTTGCACATGATTCTCCCACTAGAGAACTAGGACTTATCTCTCCTGGATATCTGTCCTACTGGAGTAACTTTTCTCTTTACATACTTCTCAGTGGAAGTTTCGGAGACCATCATCCCCTTTGGACTACTCCGACTTGCTGAACTTGTGTCTTGTTCTGCCCCTGCAAATGTACTTGCTAGATTACGACCCTTCTCTAATACAGTCTCTACTGCACCCTTCAAGGTCTAGCAACATGCTCAACTTGTTGCACATTTCAGCTGCCTACGGACATATCCTTTCCATGTCAAAGAGAAAGTTCTGATGCTCCATGGCGCCGAGTTCTAATCGCGCCTTGGGATGGCCACGAATACTTCGTTATTCGTGTACAAGCCCTTGCATGAGTTCCGAATCCTTCGAGTTCGCAATTCCCCTCACCTCTGTGAGCTTTACACAACTCTTTCGGTCATTACACAACACCTTCCACCTTGCACGGTCTCATCTTTTACCAAGCGCCCTACTTTGCCTTGAGCACCGTCAAGTTTGGTTGCCAACGTCGAGCTATAGCTCGAACTCAACCATCCCAATCTTTGTGTGCTACATATTCTTCTTCGCTTGCTTATCCTCGTGGTGCCTCTCGCGCAAAGGGGTTGGCTATTCCTTGAATGCCAAACCAGGATGTCCGCTCCTCTGAGCGGCTCCTTTCCCTACATCTCAATGTCCGTTTCCCCCAAACGGTTGTGCGTGCTGACTGTCCTCCACACAACCTAGCTAGGTCCCCCCACATTTGTATGGCAAGTGTTTCTGCATGTGCTTGTCCCGCTCTGATACCACATTGTCACGGGCTTAGCTGATTTTACCTAAGCCGTGCGACACCCACGCGTGTCCATCCGCAAAGGTCAGCCCTCCCCGAGATCTCCTAAAGTCCCATAGACTTACAAAAAGAGAAAACGGGCCAGAAGAAGTAATTCCTATGGGATCCACAAACAACTGCTCAAAGAAAACACTTTATAAAGCCAAAATACACATTACACCCATAGACATTACAAACTCAGAGATGTTGCACACAAAGGATAATGGTCCATTACAGACCGAAGTTCCCACAAGTGCTTATAAGACACACTTGTATTTACAAGCCAAACTTAGCCATAAAGCTGGCCCGGCACAAGCTCCGGAGGATGGCCACACCAGGAGTGCGGTCGCCACTGCGCGAGACAGGCGGCGGCAACGCAGATGAGGGTATGGTGAGGGCTAGGGCATCCTTTTAAGAAAAAGGATAATCTTGCCCCTCTGATTTTTAAAAATTTTGAGGACTGTCCTTATGTGCAGAATTCTGAAAATGCCCTTAACAATTCTGAAAATTTCGAGGACTGTCCTCTCATCTAAAATTATAAAAATGCCCTTGATAATTCTAGAAATTCCAAGTATATTCTGATTTTTTAAAAAATAATTAATTAAATAGTTTAATTAATTATTATATATATCTAGTAATCCTACATATGGTGTGATGTATATGTGATGTATGATATGGATGGATGATCATGAGCCATATTTTATGATGTGTGTGTGATTATTGTTATTATTGGGGCCTGCGTGCCTTTGTTTTTCTCATTTTTTGTCGGGCCTGCGTGCTTGTGATTATTTGTAATTACATGGAGAGGCGCGTCGGGAGCGTAGAGATGACAGCGGGACCCATGATGCCATGGCGGGAGATTACGACGTATGGTGATGCGACGATCCGACGGAATCGATGATGACGACATCAATAATCGCAGGGCATGGAGATGCGCCGATGCACATATAGTTCCTATTGTGAGTGATTAGGCTCATTGGCTCGGGCTTAATCATATTAGGTGACGACTCATGATCATCTGGTGTGGCTTGCATGTGTGATGTGATACACTTGCTAGATATATGTATATATATATTTGCATGCGATGTAGATATATATTAAATATGTATGTGTGTGACACGACATATTAGGAGACTGATAGAAAAAAAAACCCCCTCTTAAGATAATATTAAGTCGGTAAGTGTGAGGTAATAAGATTGACCCACATGGCCTTCTATCGTTATAGGAAGAAATTGAATCACGGTATAGGTTGAGTTGGTCGAGTCCCTCGAGGCTCACCTATCTATGTGATCGAGTTCTTGCCTACAACATAAAGATGTCATCGGTGACCTGAGGACATGATATGCTTGGTCGAGTTCCTCGAGGGCATATCATTGAATCAGACTCATATTGTAACGATGGTGATGACTTAACTGAACGTTATGGTTGGTCGAGTCCCTCGAGACCATGATGATTCGGAGGCCGAACATGACGGGAATCACAAGGAGTTGTGATTAGTTAAAGTTACTTACCTTTTCAGGCTTAGTGCAATTGGTCGAGTTCCTCGAGGTTGCACTAAGACACCAATTGGATCCTGATCCCCAGTAGGAGTCTACCGGAGACTTCCGTCTTGTGTGTCGAGGGTGTCGCATGATTCGCTAAGAAAATAGTGGGAGCACATTAAGATAGAAGTTCATATCTTAATTAGTATTTTCTGCAAAATCTGCATGTTATTTATTTTTGCTATATCTTATTTTGTTAGAAATATGTCACTTACAAACCCCCTATGTGGTATACTTGATGCCAATCGCCTCACTGGTCCAAACTATACAGATTGGCTCCACAATTTGAGAATTGTTCTCACGACAGAGAAAATCATATACATCCTTGATACAATTGTGCCCACACTAGAAGAAAGGGTAAGCGAGGATGAGATCGCTCACTATGTGAAGTACATAGATGATTCTACGTTAGCAAAATGTTACATGTTTGCCTCCATGACTCTTGAGTTACAAATGTAACATGAGTGCATGGATGCAGATTCTATCCTTCTTCATCTCCGTCAGCTGTTTGAGAAACAGAAAAGAACTCAAGATATGAGATTAGCCCTTAGGGCTAATAAAGGAGTATGGCTAGGGTTTATATTAACCCTTAGGGCTTAGTAGCTGCCACACCCCTTATTGGGTTGGTAGGCTAGGGTTTTCCCCTGCTTAGGTTGGCTATAAAACTACTTAGCTGCCTCTTGTTCCTATTAAGGTAGATTGGCTGTAGGAGGGGCAAAAGGATAATTCTACTTAGGCAAGCACGCTCTTAGGCTAGGGTTTCGATCCCTATTTAAAGATGTAGCTGCCCCCCATCTTGAATCAAGTAATTATCAATTTTATTTCAGCCTTGTGCCGAATCTAGGAGGGAGGAACCCGAGGTTCTATCATCTGGTATCAGAGCAATAATCTTACTACCCCTGTAGCTGTCATCCATGTCTCCACCTTCCCAAGTAATTCCCATAATTGCTATGACACACGCCTCCACTAATAGGACTCCAGCAGAGTTAAGTCCTAATCATTCTAGTAGAAACCAATAGAAACTCTGCTAAATTATAATAAAGCCTCTCCTATCTTATAAAGGAGTATGGCCAGAGTTTGGATTAGCCCTTAGGGCATAGTAGTCACCGCCCCCCTTACTGGGCAAGTCAGCCAGGGTTTCCCCCTGCTTAGGTCGGCTATAGAGCCAACCTAGCTGCCCCTTGTTCCTATTAAGGTAGGATAGCTATAGGAGGGGCAAAAGGATAAGTTCACCTAGATACGTGCCCCCTTAGGCTAGAACTTTGATCCCTATTTAAGATGTAGCCGCCCCCCTCTTTGAAGGCAAGCAATTATCATCTTCAATTCAGCCTTTGTGCCGAGTCTAGGAGGGAGGAACTCCTATAGCGTTCCAAGGGTTGATCCCCCTCAAGGATCAAAACCTAAAGGGCTCCTTCTGGGGTCTTATCATCTGGTATCAGAGCAGCGATCTTGCTACTCCTGTAGCCATCCTAGCTGCCTCCACCTTCCCAACCAATTTCCATAATTGCTACGACACGCGCCTCCACCATCCACTCCAGCAGCAGATCAAATCAGTCTGCTGTTGCCCCCTATGTTTGATCGAGAATTCTGGTATATTTTTATAACCCACACCTCTTCAATACTACAAGATCCTTCCTATTATATGTGGGAGAAGTTTTTCAAAGTTTCCTTGCTGCAATTTTTTACCATCGTAAACGTTATCATCATTGCAAAGGCGAAACACTGCAGAATTTTTTTGAGGCGATTGTTGCTACTTAAAATTGAACTTTTGTTTATTGTTTCTGACCAAAATTTTTACACAATTCTCAAAATCAATTTGGATTTCATCTGGATTTGATTTCATGAGAAAACTCCTTCTGGAATTGGTTTTCTTGTATGATCTTTCACCATCATGTAGTTCTAAAATTTTACAATGAAGGAATCTACTTTGCATCTTTTGTCCTATTTCCCTACCGTTATGCTATCAAAATTTCGTCTCTATTGGTATTGACAACATCTAAACCAAGGGTTTCTGTATAATTTTCTTAAACTTTCCCCTAGAATTTATATTGAGAAATCATCGTTTCTCTGATAAAAAAACTGATTCAGCAGGACAGCACATCACAGCACTTCTTTTTACCAAATTCTATCAAATTTGAGTGCTGTTTTTTATGGGATTTTAGACTCTCCTTTCTTCATCACCAAACCCTACTATCTTTATCAAAAACCCTTCAAAACCCTACCCTAAACTGAATCCAAATAGCCCCCAAATCTATCCTAAATCTTAGCCTACTTCCACCCAAATTGATCCACCTTCTAACCGGCCACCCTCTTCTCCAAAATTCCCATGCCACTAACCTGACAACAAAAAAAAGATCTCAATATTATAGATCTTGAGGCGTATACTATGGCATCGGAGGAGGCTATCGATGCAAAGCTTGAAGCCTTTGAAAACCATATGGAAGAGAAGATGCAATCCTTATTTGCCGAATTCAGCATAGGCCGGCCATCAAGCCCGAGGAAGTCACACCATGAAGAGACTTCAGATCAGCGAGACAATCCTCAAGAGCATAGACACATCACCTTTGATCCTAACAATCCATGCATGAGGGTTGACTTCCCAAGATGGGAAGAAGGAGACCTGATCTGTCACGAATGGTCGTCGCTCAACCGCAATGCCTTTGCTCCTTGAATATTTCGTCACTTTTTCTTGCTTGTACATATGTTTGATAGCTTGTTTTGCCTTGAGTTTATGTGTTTTTACCTAAGAAATATGAGTAGTGTAGAAGGCTGCAGAACGATCGCTCGCTGCGCGGAGACAAAACAGCCCAAAACAACCCTATTTTTGGGTCTTTTTCGTGTGCTGCGGCAACCTTTATGAGCGGTGCGAAATGTTAGCCATTTCAGCACCTTGGAACCCCCCGGGTGGCAACGGGCTGGATGGGGTTCCGAGTATATGTCGGGCGTAGGCGTTCATCAGCAATTGAACTTGTCTTGCATCTGATACCTTGGGAACCATCGTTTGTGGACTTGCGACCATTCCTACAACCCTCCAAAGTCCTATTTCGCTCTCTTTCTCTCTTTTCTTTGCTGCACTCAAGGTGTTCGACAAATTGCTTGTATAACTTTTTGCTTTGCGAGACGTCGGGACGTATCCGTCGCTCGCTTCTAAGCTAATCAACTTCTTTTTTGCAGGTCCTATGGGATCTTAAGAGGTTGTAAGAGGGCTGACCCTTTACGGACAGATAACGCATTGGGCGTTTCATGACTTAGGCAATCCCAGCTAAGTCCGGAATAGTGGGCAAGGTTGCTCCATGACTTAGGCAATTTCAGCTAAGTCTTCGGGAGTGCCGCGAGAGTGTTGCACGACTTAGGCAAATTCAGCTAAGTCCGTGATAGTGTGGTATCAGAGCAGGCAAACAATTTATACGAACAACGAAGAAGATTCACAATCTCGCCATGGTGAAACATCATGGTGAATCGAGCAAGATAGGGCAAGCCGGATCCTTGCTCCAAGCAATCGCAGGTGGGCTGCAAGTGCAAACTCGCTCGCAAACTGTGGGAGCCGCTCATGAGGAGCTCTACAATGAACAAGACGAGCGTGGACTTGGGTATTCTCCACGAGGGGAGGAGGCACCATCTGGAGCGCCAACCGGGAAAAAGAGCCACAAGGAGAGAATTATAGTGGCAGAGACCTGCCTTGATGTTCTTGAAGCGAGTGTGGAGGAACTCTACCAAGGCCAGTGAAGGCTACTTAGGGTAGAGAGCTCGTTAGAAGAAGCTGAATCTCAGATCTAGAAAGTTGAATCTCTGATGGATCAACTGACAGAGGACACCAAAGCTTCTGTACGACACCTACATGAAGTTGTGGCGGAACTCACGGCTAAGGTGATGGTGTTAACAAGGACTCTTGATGCGGGAGGGAATAACACCTGCGCTACGCCACCACAAAACTTCAGGGCACCAGAGCCGCAGTGCTACGAAGGTGCTAGGGATGCCAAAGAGCTTGAAAATTTATTGTTCAACATGGAAGAGTATTTTCGTACCACAAGGCTCGATTTTGAAGAAACCAAAGTTGCTATGGCAACAATGTATCTGAATGGGGATGCCAAACTTTGGGGGCGAACCCGTTGGGAAGAGATCCAGCAAGGCCGATGTCAGGTGGATACATGGGGAGACTTGAAGCGAGAGTTGAGAACTCTGTTCTTACCAGAGAACACAGAGTTTGTCGCAAGAAGGAAACTAAGACAACTCTGCCAAAGTACAACAATCCGAGACTATGTGAAATAATTTTTAGCACTGATGCTGGATATATGGGACATGTTTGAGAAAGACAAGCTATTCAGCTTCCTCGATGGCTTGAAGCTATGGGCACAACAAAAACTACATCGAAGGAATGTCACTGACGTAGTCGGGGCAATTGCAGCCGCGGAAAGGCTAACTGACTTTGTTTCTTCGGAGGATTCGAGAAAGAAGAAACAATCTTCGGGAAATCGCCCATCTAAATACTCTCGAGCGAAGGAGTCTGGGGGCGAGTAAAAGAAGAAGAATTTCTACAAGGGACTGGGCTCAAGAGGTAGAGTCCCAAAGCCTACTTGATGCTTCTTGTGTGGAGGACCGCACATGGTGAGGGAGTGCCTACAAAAATAGGCACTCAATAATTTGACGACATCGATTCTACCCTGTAAGTCAGACAAGGGCAAAGCTATCACCCTTAATTCGAGCAGTTCTGACTCCAGTAGCGACAGTGAGGCATCGCAAGGACCCAGGATGGGAGCAATGTGTTTGTTAAATGCGTTGCGGGGTCAAGTGGGGGAGAATACAAAGGCAAAGCTACCGAAGGCAGGAAGCAATAAGTTGATGTATGTGGACATCAAGCTTAATGGCCGAACAACCCATGCAATGGTGGACACGGGCGCGACCCACAATTTTATTGCCGATCGCGAAGCTAAGCGATTGGGACTAATCTTGGAGAAGAGCCCAAGTCGTATAAAGGCAGTGAACTCGAAGGCCAAGCGGATCTCCAGACAAGCAAAGGGGGTCCTTATCAAGATCGGGATATGGAGCGGGAGCACAGACTTGATGGTGGTGCCATTGGATGACTTCCAAGTGATTCTCGGAATGGAGTTTATGCACGCAGCAAAGTTGGTGCCAATACCGTTCCTGAACCTCTTGTGTCTAATGGGAGGCGATGATCCCTGCATGGTTCCAGTTTCTCGCGGAGGAACTAAGGACCTACAACAAATATTGGCTTTACAATTGAAGAAAGGGGTGCGAAAAGGTGAATTAACCTTTGCAGCTACTATGAAGCTAGAGACACTTGACGGGGAGGCCATTCAGGAACCTGCTGTTGTGGCGAACATCCTGAAGGAGTTCTTAGATGTGATGCCAACAGAGTTGCCGAGAACTCTACCACCACGCAGAGGCATGGATCATTGGATTAAGCTGGAGCCGGGAGTTAAGCCTCCAGCGAGACCACCATACCGCATGGCCCCTCTAGAGTTGGTAGAACTGAGGAAGCAGTTAGATGAACTACTAAGAGGTGGTCTCATCCGCAGTTCCAAAGCACCTTTCGGACCTCCAGTCCTCTTTCAGAAGAAACAAGATGGGAGCCTCCGATTATGCATTGATTATCGAGCCCTCAATAAGATGATGGTAAAGAACAAGTACCCTATCCCGCTCATCGTGGACTTGTTCGATCAATTGGACTAAGCAAAGTACTTCTCCAAACTCGACCTTCGGTCAGGGTATTGGCAGGTGCGCATTGCAGAAGGTGATGAGGCGAAGACTACCTATGTGACCAGGTATGGAGCATTTGAGTTCTTGGTGATGCCTTTCGGCTTAACCAACGCTCCGGCCACATTCTGCACTCTCATGAACCAACTGTTCAAGGAATATCTGGATAAGTTTGTGGTCGTCTACTTAGATGATATCGTCGTCTATAGCCAAACACTTGAGGAGCATGTTAGACACCTCTGAACAATTTTCAAAGTTCTTAGGGAGAACACCTTATTCGTGAAGAGGGAAAAGTGCTACTTCACCCAAATGGAGATTTTATTCTTGGGGCATCGAAATGGGAATGGGTCCATTCGAATGGACAAGGCTAAGGTGCAAGCTGTGGTGGACTAGCGAACGCCAAAGAAGGTGCCAGAGTTGAGATCCTTCCTTGGGTTCGTCAACTATTATCGGCGCTTTATAGCTGGATATTCGAAGCGTGTAGCTCCATTGACGGAGTTGCTAAAAAAGGAGCAGTCCTAGAGATGGTCGGACAAATGTGAGGCGACATTTCAAAACCTGAAGACTGCTGTGTTAGAAGAACCTGTACTCAAATTGCCGGACTATGGAAAGTCTTTTGAAGTCCGTACCGATGCTTCTGACTTTGCTATTGGAGGAGTTCTTATGCAGGAGGGTCATTCAGTAGCCTACGAGAGTCGCAAGCTCAACGAGACCGTGTAGTGATATCCTGTGCATGAGAAGGAGATGACAGCGGTGGTCTATTGTCTACGAGTATAGCGACACTACCTTCTGGGAGCACCATTTGTGCTAAGGACAGACAATGTCGTATTGAGTTAGTTCCAAACTCAAAAGAAACTCTCCCCAAAGCAAGCATGATGGCAGGACTTCTTGGTTGAGTTCGACATGGTGATGGAGTACAAACCCAAAAAAGCAAATGTCGTGGCCGATGCATTGAGTCAGAAAGTAGAGCTAGTGAATGCTATACAATTAGAGGGTGGAGGCCAAGCAAGTCAATTACACTCCAACTTTCTTTCCAAGATTAGGGATGGACTGTACCGAGATCCTCAGGCAATGACTCTGATTCAACTCATTAAAGAGCGCAAGGCACAACGATTTTGGGTCAAGGAGGGACTCATCTACACCAAGGGGAACAGAGTTTATGTCCCACAAGCGGATAACTTGAGGCGTGAACTCTTGAAAGAGTGTCACGATTCCCTTTGGGCTAGATATCTGGGCATCCATCGAATAATGGCTCTCGTGGAGAGGGCCTTCTATTGGCCGAAGATGGGGACAAATATGGAGGAATATGTTCGAACATGCCTTACTTGTCAACAGGATAAGATAGAGTAGCAGAAGCTAGTGAGATTTTTAGAGCTGCTGCCCGAACCAGAAAGGCCATGGGAGAGCATTTCTTTGGACTTCATATCAAGCTTGCCCGCAGTAGGGGGACTTGAATCGATACTCGAAGCATGCGACATTCATTGTGGCACCCCTACATTGCTCAGCGGAGGAGGCGGCTAAGTTGATGATGAAGAATGTGGTTAAGTATTGGGGAGTCCCACACAATATCATTAGTGATCGGGATTCTCGGTTCTTGGGACGATTCTGGACTGAGTTATTCAAGTTGTTGGGGTCTAAATTATACTTCTCCACAAGCCTCCACCCTCAAATAGATGGCCAAACAGAGAAAATTAACTCGCTCTTGGAGCAATATCATTGGCACTACGTGAGTGCCAACCAATGAGATTGGGTGAAGCTGTTGGACATAGCCCGATTCTCCTATAACTTGCAGCGGAGCTCTGCATCCAACAAGAGCCCCGTTGAGATTATTACGGGACAATAGCCATCAACTCCTCATACCCTGGTTATTGGTTATACAGGGAGCAGCCCATCAGCCTATCACTTCGCAAAGGAATGGCATTGCAATGCAGATATTGCGCGGGCTTACTTGGAGAAGGCGGCCAAAAAGATGAAGAAGTGGGCAGACTTGGGATGGCGACCACAAGAATTTAAAGTCGGTGACATGGTGTTGGTGAAGCTCTAACCAGCATCACTCCAATTCTTTAGACACAAAGTGCACAAAGGATTGGTATGCAAGTATGAAGGGCCTTTCCCAATCATCAGCAGAGTAGGCAATGTCTCATACAAGTTGCAATTGCCAGCATGGTTCAGAATTCACAATGTCTTCAATGCGAGCAACTTGAAAGCCTACCATTCAGATCCGCGAGATGATTCTCAAAATGTTCCAACTCGACTACCCCCCACCAGAGCCTCTTACGAGAAGCGAGTTGAAACTATTCTAGCGGATCATAAGATAAAGCTACCCAATGGAGCGCAGCAAATAGAGTACTTGGTGAAGTGGCAAAAGCTTCCTCAAACAGAAGTCAGATGGGAGCCAAAAGATGCCCTGCGACATGAAGAAGCTCGTGTCAAAGCCTACCAACAAGCGTCAATGAGGGCATCGACAGTTTAAGTGAGGGAGAATGTCACGAATGGTCGTCGCTCAACCACAATGCCTTTGCTCCTTGAACCGTTCGTCACTTTTTCTTGCTTGTACATATGTTTGACAGCTTATTTTGTCTTGAGTTTATGTGTTTTTACCTAAGAAATGTGAGCGAAAGTAGTGTAGAAGGCTACAGAATTATCGCTCGCTGTGCGGAGCCAAAACAGCCCTATTTTTTGGTCTTTTTCGTGTGCTGCGGCAACCTTTCTGAGCGGTGCAAAATGTCAGCCATTTCAGCACCTTGGAACCTCCCAGGTGGCGCCGGGCTGGATGGGGTTCCGAGTATATGTCGGGCGTAGGTGTTCATTAGCAATTGAACTTGTCTTGCATCCGATACCTCGGGAACCTTCGTTTGTGGACTTGTGATTGTTCCTACAACCCTCCAAAATCCTATTTTGCTCTCTTTCTCTCTTTTCTTTGCTGCACTCAAGGTGTTCGATAAATTGCTTGTATAGTTTTTCGCTTTGCGAGACGTCGGGACGTGTCCGTCGCTCACTTCTAAGCTAATCAACTTCTTCTTTGCAGGTCCTATGGGACCTTAAGAGGTTGTAGGAGGACTGACCCTTTGCGGACAGATAACGCGTTGGGCATTTCATGACTTAGGCAATCCCAGCTAAGTCCGAAATAGTGGGCAAGGTTGCTCCATGACTTAGGCAATTTCAGCTAAGTCTTCGGGAGTGCCGTGAGGATGCCGCACGGCTTAGGCAAATTCAGCTAAGTCCGTGACAGATCAGAAGGATCTCGCGCACGGAGCATTATTATCGGCTCTATCGAACCGCCGATGCAACACGGGTGGAGATCACTACTATACACCTTGTGGGAGATGCTATTCAGTGGTTTAATTGGTTTAAACACCCCTATGGAGGACTCTCAACAGCAGTTCAAGAAAGAGCTTTTAAACCGCTTCGGTCCGACCGATTTTGACAACATCGATGGACACTTGGCAAAGATTCTTCATACCTCTACAATATAAGATTACCAAATAAGGTTTGAGCGTTTATCTAATCAAACTGAAGATTGGTATAAGAAATAACTTTTAGGTGCTTTCATTGACGGCCTAAAGCCGAAAATCCGAGGAGAAGTCAAAGCACGGCAACCGTACACCCTTATGGCGACAATTTCCTTTGCGCATATCCAGGAAGAACGATTGAGCCATGATGCATGGAGGACAAGGTTCGCTGCCCGACCAGCCATGCCAAGGCCTATTGCTCCCTCTATTGCCATCCGAGCCCCCGCACCAAAAAAAATTGACAAGAGATGAGCTTCATGAACGATTGGTTAAAGGATTATGCTGGCATTGCGACAAACCATAGAGCCGCGAACATTACTACAAGAAGGGCCCCTCCACTTGATTGAACCAGTGGAGGATGAGGATAACGAACCATCTGAAGAAAGCCTCGAACCCGAAAAGAAAGCCATAGAGGAAGAGCCCCAACCGACCGACTACATAGTGAATGCATTGGCCGACTTCTCCAATCATCAGGCGATGAAAGTTGGAGGACTTCTAAAGCAGCAACCCATCATCGTTCTCATCAACACAGGTAGCACAAATAACTTCCTCAATAGTAATGTTGCTGCATGTTTAGCACTTCAAATTGAAGGTTGTAAAAAGTTCGACGTAAAGGTCACCGACGATCGAATCCTTAATTGCGACCAACGATGCCCGTGGGTGAAGCTACTCCTCCAAGACCAAGAAGTGGTAGCCGATTTCTTTCTCCTACCAATCAATGACTATGAAGTCATGCTTGGGATCGAATGGCTCATAATGTTAGGTGATAGCTCTTAGAATTTTTTTAAATTAATTATGAAATTCTATTGCAAAAGGAGACAGGTCACATTACGAGGCAAGCGCGGGAGCCATATCTCCACCATTTCGATGCAACGGATGGAGAAAGTTTTGCACAAAGCACATGGGGGATTTTTGATGCATATCCAGCAGCCATCTAAGGGGGAGAATATATAAATTTCAGATCCTAAGCTTGCCCTCTTGTTGGATGAATTCGCAGATATTTTCACGGAGCCACCGCTAGGCAAACCTCTAGTAAATGTGCATCCGTATCACTACCCTCACTTGTAGAAGGATGAGATCAAGAACATCATTAAAGAGATTCTTGACACCGGGGTAATTCGACCGAGTTGCAGCCCTTATTCTTCACCGATGTTGCTAGTGCGCAAGAAGGACGGTACATGGTGGATGTGCATTGATTATCGGGCCTTTTATGCTATCACCGTCAAGGACAAATATCCTATACCCATCGTAGATGAGCTCTTGGATGAACTAAAAGGAGCTTGGGTCTTCACTAAACTAGATCTCCATTCCGATTATCACCAGATTCGGGTATGCACTAACCGAAAACCATATTCCGTATGCATAACGACCACTACGAGTTTTTGGTAATGCCTTTCAGACTTACGAATGCTCCTTCTACTTTCCAAAGCCTGATGAATGACATTATCCGAAGTTTTTATGTAAGTTCGTATTAGTATTCTTTGATGATATCCTCATTTATAGCCCTACACTTGATATATATTTTCACCACTTACGAACTGTTCTAACAATTCTCCGGGAGAATACTCTTTATGTGAAATAATCAAAGTGTAGTTTCTTACAACGTAAAGTAGAGTATCTTGGGCACATTATATCAGAGGACATAGTAGCGGTAGACCCGACAAAGATCAAGGCAATGAAAGGATGGCCGAAACCCACAAACGTAAAATCACTGCGTGGCTTCCTTGGACTCACGGGCTACTACCGAAAATTCGTGAAAGATTACGGCAAGATCAGTGCCCCGCTCATATCCCTACTAAAGAAAGACTCCTTCTTATGGTCGGAACAAGCCTCTATAGCCTTTGAATGACTCAAGGCCGCCATGACGACGACGCTGGTCCTAGCATTACCTGATTTCAGCCGCACCTCCGTGATCGAGGCCAACGCATCTGGAGTTGGGATTGGAGTTGTTCTAATGCAAGATGGTTGACCTCTCACCTACACTAGCAAGGCATTGTCCCCCTCACACTTGAAAATGTTGGTATATGATAAAGAAATGTTTTCCATTGTACACACAGTCACAAAATGGAGACCCTACCTGATCAGCGGTGCTTCCAGATTAAGACTGACCACCGAAGTCTTAAGTATTTCTTGGAGCAGAAAATATCCTCCCCAGAGTAGCAACGTTGGGTAACTAAACTTCTCGGCTTTGATTATGAAATTACTTATCGAAAACAAAAAGAGAATGTTGTTGCAGATGCTCTATCTCATCTCCCGGGGTAAGCAGAAATTTCAGCCATCTCCCTTTCCACCACCGATTTCGTCGAACACATTAGGGAGGAGTGGAAGAATGATCCAAAAATTTGAAGCATTATAAAAAAATTGGAGAAGGATCTAGATTCCGTAAGGCACTACACGTGGGACTCGAAGGACTTACGCTATAAAGACTGAATTGTTGTTGTTCCTTCTTCTACTCACATTTAAGTTATTTTACATGAAATGCACTCTTCACCTTCGGCGGACATTCTGGATTTTTGAGGACTTATAAAAGGGTAAAGCAAAACTTCTTCCGGAAGGGTATATAGAAATCAGTTTATGACTATGTATCCAAATGTGATATATGTCAGCGGCATAAAGGAGAAACAATGGCAAGTCCCGGTAAACTACAGCCGCTACCTATACCAGATTCGACTTGGACGGACATCTCCATGGATTTCGTCAAAGGATTGCCATTATCTCAAGGTAAAAGCACGATCTTTGTGGTGGTAGATCGCCTAACTAAATATGCTCATTTTTGTATTGTAAGACATCCCTATACTATTGCCACTATTGCCCAGATTTTTATGAAAAATATTGTGAAATTGCATGGGATGCCAAGGTCGATAGTAAGCGACCATGATAGGGTGTTTACAAGTAAATTTGGACCGAGCTCTTCCATCTATAGGGCACCCAATTGAAGATGAGTATAGCCTATCATCCACAAACAGATGGCCAAACAGAGGTGGTGAATAGATGCCTCGAGACTTACTTAAGATGCTTCACCAGCGACTGGCCCAAAGAGTGGACAAGATGGCTTCCCTGGGTCGAATGGTGGTACAACATAACTTTTCATTCGTCAACTAAATGTACCCCTTACGAGGCACTGTATGGCCGACCACCCCCTGTAATTCCCAGATATGTACTTGGTTCGGACAAAGTGGATCAGGTCGACCAAGACCTAATTAATAAGGATAAACTGCTACAGCTGCTGAAGGACAACCTAACTGTCGCTCAAGCCCACATGAAGCAATAAGCAGACAATCACCGGAGTGAGCGAGAATTCTCAGTAGGAGATTGGGTTTACCTCCGCCTACAACCATACAAGCAGCTATCCATCAACACTAGAGTATTGATGAAACTGTCTCCATGATTGTATGGACCATATCAAATTCTGGAATGTATTGCGGTCGTGGCATATTGACTTAAACTTTCAGATGATGCCAAAATTAATCCCGTCTTCCACGTATCCTTGCTGAAGCCGAAATTGGGTGAATATAAACTGGCTCAGACTCAACTGCCGAGCACTATAATTAAAGGTGAAATCCAAGCCCAACCTGAAGCTATACTTGAACGAAGAATTGTGATGTGTCGATGAAGGCCCTCCACCGAAGTACTTGCGAAGTGGAATAACTTACCATCTGAAGATGCAACATGGGAGTCACACGAATAACTGAAGACTCAGTTCCCAGAGTTTATGGATCCTCAGCCTTGAGGACAAGGTTGATTCTGAGAGGGCGGACTTGATAGGACTTCAGTAGGATTGAGTCCTAATCATTCTAGTAGAAGTCAATAAAAACTCTACTAAATTGTAATAATGCCTCTCTTATCTTATAAAGGAGTATGACCAGAGTTTGGATTACCCTTAGGGTATAGTAGTCGTCGCTCCCCTTACTGGGCAAGTCGGCCAGGGTTGCCCCTTGCTTAGGCTGGCTATAGAGCCAACCTAGCCTCCCCTTGTTCCTATTAAGGTAGGATAGCTATAGGAGGGGCAAGAGGATAATTTCACCTAGATAAGTGCCCCCTTATGCTATGACTTTTATCCCTATTTAAGATGTAGCTGCTCCCGTTTTTTAAGGCAAGCAATTATCATCTTCAATTCAGCCTTGGTGCAGAGTCTAGGAGAGAGAAACCCCTATAGCGTTCCAAGGGGTGATCCCCCTCAAGGATAAAAAACTATAGGGCTCCTTCTGGGGTCTTATCATCCACCTTCCACCCTAGTAGCAGATCAAATCAGTTTGTCGTTGCCCCCTGCATTTGATCTGGAATTCTGGTATATTTTTATAACCCATGCCTCTTACTGCAAGATCCTTCATATTATACGTGGGAGAAGTTTTTCAAAGTTTCCTTGCTATAAATTTTTACCATTGCAAATGTTATCATCGTTGTGAAGGCGAAACGCTACAAAAATTTTCAGCCGATTGTTGCTACTTGACACCAAACTTTTGGTCATCCTTGTTGGCCAAAATTTTTACACAATTCTCAAGATCAAATTGGCTTTTATCTAGATTTAATTTCACAAGAAAACTCCTTCTGAAAACAGTTTTCTTGTATGATCTTTCACCATCATGTAGTTCTAAAATTTTAATATGAAGAAATTTGCCTTGCATCTTTTACCCTACTGTTATGTTGCCAAAATTTCATCAAAATTTCTATTGGTATTGACAACATCTAAACCAATAGTTTTTGCATAATTTTCTTAAACTTTCCTCTAGAATTTACGTTGAGAAGTCATCGTTTCTCCGACGTAAAAATCGGTTTAGCAGGATAGCACATCACAACACTTCTTTTCACCGAATTCTATCAGATTTGAGTGCTATTTTTTGTGGAATTGTGGACTCTCTTTTTTTCATCTCCAAATCCTACCATCCTCACTAAAAGTCCTTCCAAATATTAACCTAAATTGAATCTAAATAGTTCCCCAAATTAGCTACCCAACTCAACCTACTTCCTTATCGATCCACTTGCCTTTTTAGCCAACTTTCCTTACCGAGACACCTACTTTTGCTGCCATCTATCCTAAATGTAAAATCTATTTTTATAACCTTTATCTACTACTATCATGGCCCTGAAACCATATCAATTCATAAACTAAACTCCACAAAACTGTAGCCCCAAATCAGCCACCCAAATCAGCCTATTCCTATCCAAACCAATTCACCTTCCAACCGGCCACCCCCTTCTCTAAAATTCCTATGCCACTAATCTAACAACAGAAAAAAGATCTCAATATTATAAATCTAGAGGCTTATACTATGGCATCAGAGGAGGCTATCGATACAAAGCTTGAAGCCTTTGAAAACCCGCATGGAAGAGAAGATGCGATCCCTTTTCGCAGAATTCAGCATTGGCCGACTATCGAGCTCGAGGAAATCACAACACAGAGAAACTTTAGATCGGCGAGACAATCCTCCAGAACATGATCACATCACCTTTGATCTCAAAAATCCATGCATGAAGGTTAACTTCCCTAGATGGGAAGAAGGAGACCCGATTGGGTGGATCTTGCGCGTGGAGCACTATTTTCAGTTCTATCGAACCGCCGATGCCACACGGGCAGATATTACTACCATCCACCTCGATGGAGATGCCATTAAGTGGTTTAATTGGTTTAAGCACACCCATGGAGGACTCTCATGGCAGCGATTCAAGGAAGGACTACTAAACCACTTCAGACCAATCGATTTCAACAACATCGATGGATAATTTGTAAAGATTCATCAAACCTCTACAATACAAGAATACCAAACAAGATTTGAGTGTTTATCTAACCAAACTAAGAACTTATCTGAGAAACAACTTTTAGGTACTTTTATCGAGGGCCTAAAGCTGAAGATCCGAGGAGAAGTAAAGGTGCGACAACCGTACACTCTTGTAGCGGTGATTTTCTTCGCACGTATCCAGGAAAAACAATTGAACTATAAGGTATGAAGGACAAGGGTCGATCCCCGACTAGCCATGTCGAGGCCTACTGCCCCCTCTACTGCCATCCAAGCCCCCACACCAAAAAAGTTGACAAGAGACGAGCTTCGCGAATGATCAGCCAAGGGGTTGTGTTGGCATTGCGACGAACCGTGGAGCCATGAACATCACTACAAAAAGGGCCGACTCCTCGTGATTGAACCAGTGGAGGATAAGGACAATGAAACATCTAAAAAAGCCCTTGAACCTAAAGAAAAAGCTATAGAGGAAGAGTTCCAATAGGCCGACTACATAGTGCACGCATTGGCCGGCTATTCCAATCCGCGGATGATGAAAGTTGGAGGACTTTTAAAATAGCAACCCATCACCATTCTCATCGACACAGGCAGCACCAATAACTTCCTCGATAGTAAGGTTGCTGCATGTTTAGCACAATAAATCGAAGGTTGCAACAAGTTTGACGTAAAGGTCGCCAACGGCCGAATCTTTTATTAAGACTAGCGGTGCCAGCGTGTCACGGACTTAGCTGAATTTGCCTAAGCCGTGCGGCACTCCCGAAGACTTAGCTGAAATTGCCTAAGTCGTAGAGCAACCTTGCTTACTATTCTGAACTTAGCTGGGATTGCCTAAGTCATGAAACGCCCAACGCGTTATCTGTCCGCAAAGGGTCAGCCCTCTTACAACCTCTTAAGGTCCCGTAGGACCTGCAAAGAAGAAGTTGATTAATTCAGAAGCGAGCGACGGACACGTCCCATCGTCTCGCAAAGCGGAAAGCTATACAAGCAATTTGTCGAACACCTTGAGTGCAGCAAAGAAAAGAGAGAAAGAGAGCGAAATAGGACTTTGGAGGGTTGTAGGAACGGTCGCAAGTCCACAAACGACGGTTCCCAAGGTATCGGACGCAAGACAAGTTCAATTGCTGATGGATGCCTATACTCGACATATACTTGGAACCCCATCCAGCCCAGTGCCACCCGGGGGGTTCCAAGGTGCTGAAATGGTTGACATTTCGCACCGCTCAGAAAGGTTACCGCAGCACATGAAAAATACCAAAAAACAGGGCTGTTTTGGGCTGTTTTGGCTCCGCACAGCGAGCGATCGTTCTATAGCCTTCTACACTACTTTTGCTCACATTTCTTAGGTAAAAACACATGAACTCAAGGCAAAATAAGCTGCCAAACTTATGTACAAGCAAGAAAAAGTGACGAACGGTTCAAGGAGCAAAGGCATTGCTGAGCGACGACCGTTTGTGACATTCTCCCCCACTTAAACTGTCGACGCCCTCGTCGATGTTTGTTAGTAGGCTTTGACGCGAGCTTCTTCGTGTCGCAGGACGTCTTCTGGTTCCCAACTGGCTTCTGTTTGAGGAAGCTTTTGCCACTTTACCAAGTACTCTATTTGCTGTGCTCCATTGGGTAGCTTTATCTTACGATCCGCTAGAATAGTTTCAACTCGCTTCTCGTAAGAGGCTCTGGTGGGGGGTAGTCGAGTTGGAACATTTCGAGAATCATCTTGTGGATCTGAGTGGTAGGCTTTCAAGTTGCTCGCATGGAAGACATTGTGAATTCTGAACCATGCTGGCAGTTGCAACTTGTATGAGACATTGCCTACTCTACTGATGATTGGGAAAGACCCTTCATACTTGCGTACCAATCCTTTGTGAACTTTGTGTGTAAAGAATTGGAGTGATGCTGGTTGGAGCTTCACCAACACCATGTCACCGACTTTAAATTCTTGTGGTCGCCTTCCTAAGTCTGCCCACTTCTTCATCTTTTTGGCCCCCTTCTCCAAGTAAGCCTGCGCAATATCTGCATTGCGATGCCATTCCTTTGCGAAGTGATAGGCTGATGGGCTACTCCCTGTATAACCAATAACCAGGGTATAAGGAGTTGATGGGTGTTGTCCTGTAATAATCTCAAATGGGCTCTTGTTGGATGCAGAGCTCCGCTGCAAGTTATAGGAGAATTGGGCTATGTCCAACAGCTTCACCCAATCTCGTTGGTTGGCACTCACGTAGTGCCGAAGATATTGCTCCAAGAGCGAGTTAATTCTCTCTATTTGCCCATCTGTTTGAGGGTGGAGGCTTGTGGAGAAGTATAATTTAGACCCCAACAACTTGAACAACTCAGTCCAGAATCATCTCAAGAACCGAGAATCCCGATCACTAATGATATTGTGTGGGACTCCCCAATACTTAACCACATTCTTCATCATCAACTTAGTCGCCTCCTCCGCTGAGCGCTGTAGGGGTGCAACAATGGATGTTGCATACTTCAAAAATCGATCAACTACCATGAGTATCGATCCAAGTCCCCCTACTGTGGGCAAGCTTAATATGAAGTCCAAATAAATGCTCTCCCATGGCCTTTCTGGTACGGGCAGCGGCTCCAAAAGTCCCACTGGCTTCTGCTGCTCTATCTTGTCATGTTGACAAGTAAGGCATGTTCGAACATATTCCTCCACATCTGTCCCCATCTTCGGCCAATAGAAGGCCCTCTCCACGAGAGCCATTGTTCGGTGGATACCCGGATGTCCAGCCCAAAGGGAATCGTGACACTCTTTCAAGAGTTCACACCTCAAGTTATCCGCTCGTGGGACATAAACTATGTTCGCCTTGGTGTAGATGAGTCCCTCCTGGACCCAAAATCGTCGTGCCTTGCTCTCTTTGATGAGTTGAATCAGAGTCACTGCCTGAGGATCTCGGTACAGTCCATCCCTGATCTTAGAAAGAAAGTTGGAGCGCAATTGACTTGCTTAGCCTCCGCCCTCCAACTGTATAGCATTCACTAGCTCTACTTTCTGACTCAATGCATCGGCCACGACATTTGCTTTTTCAGGTTTGTACTCCATCAGTATGTCGAACTCAGCCAAGAAGTCCTGCCATCATGCTTGCTTTGAGGAGAGTTTCTTTTGAGTTTGAAAGTAACTCAATGCGACATTGTCGGTCCTTAGCATAAATGGTGCTCCCAGAAAGTAGTGTCGCCACACTCGTAGACAGTGGACCACCGCTCAGTCTCGTTGAGCTTGTGACTCTTGTAGGCCACTGAATGACCATCCTGCATAAGAACTCCTCCAATAGCAAAGTCAGAAGCATCGGTATGGACTTCAAAAGACTTTCCATAGCCCGACAATCTGAGTACAGGTTCTTCTAACATAGTAGTTTTTAGGTCTTGAAATGCCACCTCACATTTGTCCGACCATCTCCAGGACTGCTCCTTTTTTAGCAACTCCGTCAATGGAGCTGCGGGCTTCGAATATCCAGCTATGAAGTGCCGATAATAGTTGACAAACCCAAGGAAGGATCTCAACTCTGGCACCTTCTTTGGTGTTCGCTAGTCCACCACAGCTTGCACCTTAGCCTTATCCATTCGAATGGACCCATTCCCAATTCGATGCCCCAAGAATAAAATCTCCGTTTGGGCGAAGTAGCACTTTTCCCTCTTCACGAACAAGGTGTTCTCCTGAGAACTTTGAAAATTGTTCAGAGGTGTCTAACATGCTCCTCAAGTGTTTGGCTATAGACGACGATGTCGTCTAAGTAGACGACCACAAACTTATCTAGATATTCTTTGAACAACTGATTCATGAGAGTGCAGAATGTGGCCGGAGTGTTGGTTAAGCCGAAAGGTATCTCTAAGAACTCGAATGCTCCATACCTGGTCACATAGGTAGTCTTTGCCTCATCACCTTCTGCAATGTGCACCTGTCAATACCCTGACCGAAGGTCGAGTTTGGAGAAGTACTTTGCCTTACCCAATTGATCGAACAAGTCCGCGATGAGCGGGATAGGGTACTTGTTCTTCACCATCATCTTGTTGAGGGCTCGATAATCAATGCATAATCGGAGGCTCCCATCTTATTTCTTCTGAAAGAGGACTGGAGCTCCGAAAGGTGCTTTGGAACTGCAGATGAGACCACTGCTTAGCAGTTCATCTAACTGCTTCCTCAGTTCTGCCAACTCTAGAGGGGCAATGCGGTATGGTGGTCTCACTAGAGGCTTAACTCCCGGCTCCAGCTCAATCTCATGATCCATGCCTCCACGTGGTGGTAGAGTTCTCAGCAACTCTGTTGGCATCACATCTGAGAACTCCTTCAGGATGTTCGCCATAATAGCAGGTTCCTGAATGGCCTCCCCATCAAGTGTCTCTAGCTTCATAGCAGCTACAAAGGTTAATTCACCTTTTCGCACCCCTTTCTTCAATTATAAAGCCGATATTTGTTGTAGGTCCTTGGTTCCTACTCGAGAAACTGGAACCATGCAGGGATCATCGCCTCCCATTCGACACAAGAAGTTCAGGAACGATATTGGCACCAACTTTGTTGCGTGCATAAACTCCATTCTGAGAATCACTTGGAAGTCATCCAATGGCACTGCCATTAAGTCTGTGCTCCCGCTCCATGTCCCGATCTTGATGGGGACCCCCTTTGCTTGTCCGGAGATCCGCTTGGCCTCCGAGTTCACCGCCTTCATACGACTTGGGCTCTTCTCCAAGATTAGTCCCAGTCGCTTAGCTTCGCGATTGGCAATAAAATTGTGGGTCGCGCCCGTGTCCACCATTGCACGGGTTGTTCGACCATTGAGCTTGATGTCCACATACATCAACTCGTTGCTTCCTGCCTTGGGTGGCTTTACCTTTGTATTCTCCCCAACTTGACCCTGCAATGCATTGAACAAACGCATTGCTCCCATCCTGGGTCCTTGCGACGCCTCACTATCGCTACTGGAGTCAGAACTACTCGAACTAAGGGCGATAGCTTTGCCCTTGTCTGACTTACGGGGTAGAATCGATGCCATTAAAGCATTGAGTACCTGTTTTTGTGGGCACTCCCTCACCATGTGCGGTCCTCCACACAAGAAGCATCTAGTAGGCTTTGGGACTCTACCTCTTGAGCCCGGTCCCTTGTGGAAATTCTTCTTCTTTCGCTCGCCCCCAGACTCCTTCGCTCGAGAGTATTTAGATAGGCGATTTCCGAAGATTGTTTCTTCTTTTTCAAATCCTCCGAAGAAACAAAGTCAGTTAGCCTTTCCATGGCTGCAATTGCCCCGGCTACATCAATGACATTCCTTCGATGTAGTTCTTGTTGTGCCCATGGCTTCAAGCTATCGAGGAAGCTGAATAGCTTGTCTTTCTCAAACATGTCCCGTATATCTAGCATCAGTGCTGAAAATTATTTCACATAGTCTCAGATTGTTGTACTTTGGCGGAGTTGTCTCAGTTTCCTTCTTGCGACAAACTCTGTGTTCTTTGGTAAGACTGAGTTCTCAACTCTCGCTTCAAGTCTCCCCATGTATCCACTTGACATCGGCCTTGTTGGATCTCTTCCCAACGGGTTCGCCACCAAAGTTTTACATCCCCATTCAGATACATTGTTGCTATAGCAACTTTGGTTTCTTCAGAATCGAGCCTTGTAGCACGAAAATATTGTTCCATATCGAACAAGAAATTTTCAAGCTCTTTGGCATCCCTAGCACCTCCGTAGCACTACGGCTCTGGTGCCCTGAAGTTGTAAGGTGGCGCAGCGCAGGTGTTGTTCCCTCCCGCATCAAGAGTCCTTGTTAACACCATCACCTTAGCTGTGAGTTCCACCACAACTTCATGTAGGTGTCGTATGGAATCTTTGGTGTCCTCTGTCAGTTGATCCATCATAGATTTAACTTTCTCGATCCGAGATTCAGCTTCTTCTAGCGAGCTCTCTACCCTAAGTAGCCCTCGCTGGCCTTGGTAGAGTTCCTCCATGCTCGCTTCAAGAACATCAAGGCGGGTCTCCGCCGCTATAATTCTCTCCTTGTGGTTCTTTTTCCCGGTTGGCGCTCCAGATGGCGCCTCCTCCCCTCGTAGAGAATACCCAACTTCACGCTCGTCTTGTTCACTATAGAGCTCCTCATGAGTGGCTCCCAAATTTTGCGAGCGAGTTTGCACTTGCAGCCCACCTGCGACTGCTTGGAGCAAGGGTCCGGCTTGCCCCATCTTGCTTGATTCACCACGATGTTTCACCATGGTGAGATTGCGAATCTTCTTCGCTGTTTGTATGAATTGCTTGCCGGCTCTGATACCACACTGTCACGGACTTAGCTGAATTTGTCTAAGCCGTGCGACACCCTCGCGGCACTCCCAAAGACTTAGCTGAAATTACTTAAGTCATAGAATAACCTTGCTCACTATTCCGGACTTAGCTGGGATTGCCTAAGTCATGAAACGCCCAACGCGTTATTTGTCCGCAAAGGGTCAACCCTCTTACAACCTCTTAAGGTCCCGTAGGACCTGCAAAGAAGAAGTTGATTAATTCAGAAGTGAGCGATGGACACATCCCGGCGTCTCGCAAAGCGGAAAGCTATATAAGCAATTTGTCGAACACCTTGAGTGCAGCAAAGAAAAGAGAGAAAGAGAACGAAATAGGACTTTGGAGGGTTGTAGGAATGGTCGCAAGTCCACAAACGACGGTTCCCAAGGTATCGGACGCAAGATAAGTTCAATTGCTGATGAATGCCTACGCCCGACATATACCCGAAACCCCATCCAGCCCGGTGCTACCCGGGGGGTTCCAAGGTGCTGAAATGGCTGACATTTTGTACCGCTCAGAAAGGTTGCCGCAGCACACGAAAAAGACCCAAAAACAGGGCTGTTTTGGCTCACATGAAGCGATCGCTCGACCTTCTACACTACTTTCACTCACATTTCTTAGGTAAAAACACATAAACTCAAGGCAAAACAAGCTGCCAAACATATGTACAAGCAAGAAAAAGTGATGAACGGTTCAAGGAGCAAAGGCATTGTGGAGCGACGACCGTTTGTGACAAGCAGGTGAAACTACTCCTCCAAGACCAAGAAGTGGTAGCTGATTTCTTCCTCCTACCCATCGATGATTATCAAGCCGTACTCAAGGTCGAATGGCTCATAACACTATATGATATCTTCTGAAATTTTTCTAAATTAATTACGAAATTTTATTATAAAGGGAGATAGGTCACGTTACAAGGCAAGCGCGGGAGCCAAATTTCCACCGTTTCATCGCAACAAATGGAGAAAGTTTTGCATAAAGCATATGGTGAATTCTTGATGCATATTCAGTAGCCATCTATGGAAGAGAATGTATGAAACTCATATCTTAAGCTTGCCCATTGCCTGGACAAATTCACAGATGTTTTCTTGGAGCCGCGCAGGCTGCCCCCTAACCGGTCGCATGACCACCACATTCCTATTTTGCTAGATAAATCTCTAGTAAATTTATAACCATACCACTATCCTCACTTGCAAAAAGATGAGATCGAGAACATTGTTAAAGAAATGCTTGACACTGGGGTGATTTAACTGAGTTGTAGTCCTTACTCCTCATTGGTGTTGCTAGTGCGCAAGAAGGATGGTATATGGCGAATGTGCGTTGACTACTGGGCTCTAAATGCCATCACCGTTAAGGATGAATATCCTATCCCATTCGTAGATGAACTCTAGGATAAATTAAAAGGAGCCTGAGTCTTCACTAAATTGGATCTCCGATCCGAATACTGTCAAATGCGGGTATGCACTGAAGATATTCTTAAAACTGCATTCCACACGCACAACAGCCACTATGAGTTTCTGATAATGCCTTTCAGACTTAAGAATGCTCCTACTTTCCAATGCCTAATGAATGACATCTTCTGGAGTTTTCTACATAAGTTCGTATTGGTATTCTTTGATGATATTCTCATTTATAGCCCTACGCTTGATATACATTTTCAGCACTTACAAACTATTTTAACGATTCTTCGAGAGAATACTCCTTATGTTAAACAGTCAAAGTGTAGCTTTTTACAATATAAAGTGGAGTATTTTAGGCACATTATATTAGAGGATGGAGTAGTGGTGGACCTGATAAAGATCGAGACAATGCAAGGATAGCCAAGACCTATAAACGTATAATCACTACACAGTTTCCTTGGACTCACGGGCTACTACCAAAATTTTATGAAAGATTATGGCAAGATCAGTGCTTGCTCACATTCTTACTGAAGAAAAATTAATTCTTGTGGTCGGATAAAGCCTCTGTAACCTTCGAATGACTCAAGGCAGCCATGACAATGATGTCGGTCCTAGCGCTACCTGATTTCGATCGTCCTTTGGTCATTGAGGTCGATGTGTCAGGAGTTGGAATTGAGGCTATTCTTATGCAAGATGGTCACCTCCTAATTTACACTGAGGTTTTCCCCACACTTCACACGAGGCTTTTACAGGAGATACTAATTACTACCAAATTTAAAATATGGTTGGATACAGGTCTATGGCACGAAAGAGGAGTTAAACCAGAAGAATTGCAATCCATACTCATGCCAAATTAAGCTCTCATCATCCTGAATCATACCAGAGGGTAGTCGTCATTCCAAAAGAAAGATTTGCTATCACTAAAGACTAACCATATGGCAACACATGCAAAGAAGAAATGGCCTCCCGACAAACTTCATAATAGATGAAAAATTGAAGATCGAGTTTTTCTACACCTCCAGCCCGATCAGTAGGAAACTCGAGCCTTAATGAAGTAGTATCCTTATTTCTTTGGGCCTTGTACAATTGATGATCACATTGGGGCCCTAACTTGGAGATTAAATTCGAGCACTAAATCAAGATTACAATTGATCCGCTAGGTATCCCACCTCAAATGGAAATTTAAAGAAGACAACTGAGCCCAAATCCTTCCAACTAACACTCCAACTGATAAGGAGGCTAAAGTTTAGTTAATGATAGCATGGGAGTCACATTCGGAGTTGAAGATCTAGTTTCTAGAGTTTGTGGACTCTCAGCCTTGAGGACAGGGCTGATTTGAAGAGGGCAGACTTGATAGGACTCCAGCAGGGTTGAGTCCTAATCATCTTAGTACTAGTCAATAAAAACTCTGTTAGATTGTAATAAAGCCACTCCTATTTTATAAAGGAGTATGGTTAGGGTTTAGATTAGCACTTAAGGCTTAGTAGCCGCCACACCCCTTACTGGGTTGGTAGGCTAGGGTTTCCCTTTTCTTAGGTCGGCTATAGAGCCACTTAGCCGCCTCCTATTCCTATTAAGGTAGGTGGGCTATAGGAGGGGCAAAGGAGTAATTCTACTTAGGCAAGCACCCTCTTAGGCTAGGGTTTTGATCCCTATGATGTAGCCGCCCCCCATCTTGAATCAAGCAATTATCAATTTTATTTCAACCTTGTGCCGAATCTAGAAGGGAGGAACCTCTACAACATTCCAAGGGTTAATCCCCCTCAAAGATCAAAATCTATAGAGCTCCTTCTGGGGTTCTATCAAGGTCATGATCTCTCTAATCAGATGGAACCTCCTCAAAATAATTCTGATGAGACCTGGGTTCCCTTGCTAGAGCTATCGCCCTGTTGCTGTCATAATATATGGGAATCAACTCGATGCTGCTTGGTATGACTCCCACATCATAATGAACTTCTTCATCCATACCCCTTCCTTTTGCTGCTTCTACTACAGCAATGCATTCCGCCTCTATGGTCAAGTCAGTAATAGTATCTTTCTTGGAACTCTTCCAACTTATTGCTCCTTCATTCAGGGTGAAAATATACCCTGAGTTGACTTGCTATCATAAATGTTGGACTAGAAACTAGAGTCCGGGTAGCCCTCAACTTGGAGGTTACCTCCTCTATATATCAGTAAAAGATCCTTAGTTCTTCTTAAGGACTTAAGAATACACTTTACTGCCTTCTAGTGTTCTAAACTTGAATCTACCTGATACTTGCTCGTGACACTCAGAGCATGTGCTATATCAGGCCTGGTACATAGCATCACATATATGGTAGATCCTATCATTGAGGCATAAGGTATCTTATTCATGTCTGCCCTTTCTTCAAGAGTCTTTGGAGACACACTCCTAGAAAGTGATATTTTATATCTCATCGGTATGTGACCTCTTTTGGAATTCTCCATACTAGACCTTTTGATAATGGAGTCTATGTACCTGGACTAGGATAAGCCAAGCATCCTTTTGGATCTATCTCTATAAATCTGGATCCCCAAAATATAGGATGCTTCCCTTAAGTCTTTCATGGAGAAATTTCTGGATAGCCAAGACTTTACTATGGAGAGCATTCCTATATTATTCCCAATAATTAGGATGTCATCTATATATAGCACCAAGAAGGTGATAGCGCTCCCACTTACCTTCTTGTACACATAAGGCTCATCTTCGTTCTTAACAAAGTCATAAGATCTAATCACCTTATCAAATCTTATGTTCTAACTTTGGAAAGCTTGCTTTAATCCATAAATGGATCTAAGCAACCTGCACACTTTATTTGGACTCTCTTTGGATATAAATCCCTCTGACTATATCATATACATCTCATCCTCGAGGTTGCCATTGAGGAATGTTGTTTTAACATCCATCTGCCAGATCTCATAGTCATAGTGTGCTACAATGGCTAAAATAATTCTAATAAACTTAAGCATGACTACAAGTGAAAAAGTTTCATCATAGTCAATTCCTTATCTTTGACGATATCCTTCAGCTACCAGCCTTGCTTTATAGGTCTCTATCTTTCCATCCACTTTGATCTTCTTCTTGAAGATCCATTTGTAGCCGATGGGTACAATACCCTCAGGTGCATCCACAAGGTTCCAAACCTTGTTAGAGTACATGGAATCCATCTCAGAATTCATGACTTCTTGTCACTTCCCGGAGTTTATACTCATAATAGCCTCCTCATAGGTCTGAGGATTAACATATTGAGAGTCATCTCCACTGATATGTCCTACATACTTTTCAAGAGGGTGAGATACTCTACTAGATCTATGCAAAGTTGGAACTTGTGTGTTAGGTACCTAAATAGACTCGGGCTCTGGAATGGTGCTTGAGCTAGGTTCTCCAACATTGCTTAATTCTATCTAGCTCCTACTATTTTCACCAAGAATATGTTCCTTCTCAAGGAACACGACTCTCTTAGCAATAAAGACATTTTAGTCCTCGGGGTGATAGAAATAATACCCATAAATTCCTTTGGGTATCCCATGAATGTACACCATTTTGTCCTTGATTCCAACTTATCGGAGTTGTGTCTTCTAACACAGACAGGACAACCTCAAATCTTAATAATCTTAAGATCGGGCTTCTTTCCTTTCTATATCTCATATGGTGTAGATACTACTAACTTTGATGGAACTCTATTCAGAAGGTAAGCTACAGTCTCTAGGGTGTACCCCCAAAATGAGATAGGTAGGTCAGCGAAACTCATCATGGACCACATCATGTCTAACAGCATGTGATTCCTCATTTCTGATACACCATTAAGCTGAGGTGTATAAGGAGGTGTCCAATGGGCTAGAATCCCATTATCCCTGAGGAAATGGGTGAACTCCATACTCAAGTACTCCCCTCCTCGATCTGATCAAAGAGTCTTAATACTCTTTCCAATTTGGTTCTCTACCTCATTTTTATATTCCTTGAATTTCTCGAAGACCTCAGATTTGTACTTCATTAGGTACATGTGTCCATATCTAGAGAAATCATCAGTGAATGTAATGAAGTATGAGTAACCACCTATAGCTTGAGTCGACATGGGACCACATACATCACTATGTATAAGTTCCAATAACTCGGTGGCTTTTCCTCCAGTTCTACTAAAAGGAGAGTTGGTCATCTTCCCACGAAGGCAAGGTTCGTAAGTTGTATATGACTCATAGTTAAATGGATCTAAGTATCCATCTTTCAGTAACTTTTAAATCCTTCTCTCATGTATATAACCTAGCCTACACTGTCATATGTATGCATTATTCACCTCATCTCTTTTCCTCTTAGACATATTTATATTCATGATATGTGAATAAGTATCTAACATATATAACCTATTTATAAGGGTCCCTCCAGTGATGATCTCATCATCTATAATTATTAAATAACTATTATTCTCAAAAACTAATTTATATCTACAAATTATCAAATAAAATATGGAAATAATATTTTTGATAATAAAGAGAACAAAATAGCATGCATCCAATGTAATAATAGCTCCACTAGGCAGATGTAAGGTGACCTCCCCAATAACAACTGTAGTAGCTCTTGCTCCATTGCCCATCTTGAGGTCCATCTCACCTCTAGTCAATCTTTTAGGTCTTGCTAGAAAATGCAACAAATTATAGATATGATAAACACTCTTGATATCCAATACTCATGTGTTATCATGAAAATCAAACAAGTAAAGACTGATAATGAATATACCTGAAACTTCTCTAAGCTTTTGTTTCGCCTTCTCTACAAAGTAGTCCTTATAGTTCCTCTTCAAATGCCCGTTTTGGCCATAGTGGAAGCACTGTCTTTTGTCCTTTGCTAGGTCTTTTTAGCTAACCTTTGTCTTACCCGGTCTTTCTTTGTCCTTGCCCTTCTTAAGGGTCTTGCTGGCCTTCATTTTCTAATTGATCTCACTAATATAGAGAACTGACATCTCTTTCTTGATAGTACTCTTAGCTTCCCTCAATATATTGAGGAGCTCAGGTAGGGTCACCTCAAACTTATTTATATTAAAGTTAATAATGAACCGTGAAAAGAAATCTGGTAGGGACTAAAGTATAAGATCAACATATAGGTTTCCTTCGGCATGGGCACAATCGTATTAAGGCCATATACGATTTTCTCTTCCATGAGAACAATTCTCAAATTGTAGAGCTTTTGGACCAATGAGGTGGTTGGCATCAAGTATGCCACATAGGGGTTTTGCAAGCAACAAGCAAGATATAGTGTAAATTAAATAATATATAGATTTATAAAAAAACTAATTAAGATATGGACTTCTATTTTAATGTACTCCCACTATTTTCTTAGCGAATCACGTGACACCCTCGATACATGAGACAGAAGTCTCCGTAGACTCCTAGTGGGGATCAAGATCCAATTGTCATCTTAGTGCAACCTCGAGGGACTTGACCAATTATACTAAGCCCAAAATGTAGGCAACTCTTGCCAATCATAACTCCTTGTAATTCTCGTCATGTTCGGCCTCTGAATTATCATAGTCTCGAGGGACTCGACCAACCATGACGTTCAGTTAGGTCATCACCATTATTACAAAATGAGTCTGATTCGATAATATGCCCTCGAGGGACTCGACCAAGCATACCATATCCTCAGGTCAACGGTGACATCTCTATGTCATAGACAAGATCTCGATCACGTAGATAAGTGAGCCTTGAGGGGCTCGACCAACTCAACGTATGTCGTGATTCAATTTCTTCCTATAACGATGGAAGGCCACATGAGTCAATCTTATTATCTCACACTTACCAACTTAATATTATCTTAGAAGGGGTTTTTGTATTGGTCTCCTAATATAGCGTGTCACATACATACATACTTAATATATATCTACATCGTATGCAAATATATATATACACATATATCTAGTAGGTGTATAACACATCACATATGCAAGCCACATCGGATGATCATGAGCTGTCACTTAATATGATTAAGCTTGAGCCAATGCACCTAATCACTCACAATAGGATCTATGTGTGCATTGATGCATCTCCATGCCCTGTGATTATTGATCTCGTCATCATCGGTTCCATCGGATCATCACATCACCATGCATCGTGATCTCCCGCCATGACATCGTGGGTCCTACTATCACCTCCATGCTCCTGCTGCGCCTCTCCATGTAATTACAAATAATCACAAGCACGTAGGCCCAATAATAAATAAGAAAAACGCAAGCTCACAAGCCCCAATAATAATAATAATTATAATTACACATATCACAACACTTGGCTCATGATTATCCATCTATATCATACATCACAAGATATATAATAATTAATTAAATTATTTAATTAATTATTTTTTAGAAATCAGGATATGCTCAAAATTTCTAGAATTGTCAAGGGTATTTTTATAATTCTGGATGAGAGGATAGTCCTTGAAATTTTCAGAATTATTGAGGGTATTTTTGAAATTCTGAGCATGAGGGCAATCCTCGAAATTTTTAAAATTTAAAGGGGTAGGATCATCCTTTTCTCAAAAGGATGCCCTAACCCCTCTTGCCCTATCTGCGTTGCCATTGCGCCCCATGGTTGTCCTTACCGCGACCACCGCCAAGGGCGCCCACCCTATGACATCATCACCCTTGTTGGCGTTATGTCACGGACAATAATGTAAACAAGGTGTTCGATGAAATGCTCATGTTTGTTCGTGTCCTTCGGTTTAGGTACATATTTTGTACAACAAGAAGCGGGCTTGCAGTAGGCTTAACAGCCTTAGTTTGATTTGCTTTATGGCCAAGTTTGGCTTATAAATACAAGTGTGTCTTATAAGCACTTGTGGGGACTTCAGCCTGTAATGGACCATTATCTTTTGTGTGCAACCTTTCTGAGTTTGTAATGTCCATGGGTGTAATTTGTATCTAGCTTTATAAAGTGTTTTCTTAAGCAGTTGCTTGTGGATCCTGTGGGAATTGCTTCTTCTGACCCGTTTTCTCTTTTGTAAGTCTAAGGGACTCTAGAAGATCTCGGGGAGGGCTGACCTTTGCGAACGGACACGTATGGGTGCCGCACGGCTTAGGCAAAATCAGCTAAGCCTGTGACAATGTGGTATCAGAGCAGGACAAGCATACACACATACAAACGTGGGGGACCTAGTTGGGCTGTATGGAGGACAGCCAACACGCGCAACTGTTTGGGGGAAATCAGACATTGAGATGTAGGGAAAGGAGTCGCTCAGAGGAGCGGGCATCTAGATTTGGCATTCAGAGGAATGGCCAACCCTTTACGCAGGAGGCACCATGAGGACAAGTAAGCGAAGAAGAATGTGTAGCACATAAAGATTGGGATGGTTGAGTTTGAGCTATAGCTCGATGTTGGCAACTAAAACTTGATGGTGCTTAAGGCAAAGCAGGGCGCTTGGTGAAAGATAAGACCGTGCAAAGTGGGAGGTGTTGCGTAATGACCGAAAAAGTTATGCAAAGCTCACAGAGTTGAGGGGAATTGCTAACTCGAAGGATTCAATACTCATGTAAGGGCTTATACATGGATGATGGAGTGTTCGTGGCCATCCTAAGGTGCGCCATGGAGCATCAGAACTTTCTCTTCGACATGGAAAGGATATGTCCATAAGCAGCTCAAATGTGCAACAAGTTCAGCAGCATATTGCTAGACCTTGAAGGGTGCAGTGGAGACTGTATTGGAGAAGGGTCGCAACCTAGCAAGTACATTTGCAGGGGCAGAACAAGGCACAAGTTCAACAAGACGGAGTAGTCCAAAGGGGATCGTGGTCTCCGAAACTTCCAGTGGGAAGTATGTAAAGAGAAAAGTTGCTCTAGTAAGATAGATATCCAGGAGGAATAAGTCCTAGTTCTCTAGAGGGAGAGTTCCCACTTATTGAGGAAGAGTTCCTCAAGGCTATATCTCCATAAAGCTCAACGGACCAAGTAGGTAACGAAGAATCGTCGCATGATCTTGAATGAGGTAATGCATTGGTGGATGCATTTCGAGATCAAGTGGGGGAGCAATCCAATGCAACATCATATAAAGGCACACTTAGAGTCGATGCAAAAATCGAACTCAACAGAGGGCTGACCCGTGGAATGGTGGACACGAGGGCCACTATCAACTCAATACAAATCGAGGAGCGGAGTGACTTGGGTGGAACTCGGTAAAGTATATCAAGCCGCATAAAGGGAGTCGACATAAAAGATGGAATACGGAGCGGAGGCACGAAGCTTTCCTTGGACAGAGGTCAAGGCCATGAACTCTTGTAGAGGCAAGAGTGGGATTGTGTCATTCTATGGATTCTTCATTCTGATGAAACAAACTTATTTTACATAGTGCCAAAGATGAAGGGAGCTTCGAGGCACGTGTAAGCTACCTCAGAGCTGCATTTGACGGAGTAACTAAGGTGATTCAACTTACGGAGGCAAAGTTGGGTTTAGGAGACCTTAGCACGGGGCAAGAGGACGCAGAGGTAGGTACTCTTGAAGAATATGCCACAGTGTTGCCATTCGAGTTGTCAGGAACAAGTGGTGTATAGTAATATTGTACTAGTAGGGGATAGAGGCCCAAGATCCAGATAATGGTGCACTAACTCTAGCAAAGTCAGGGGACTTCAGGAGCTACTAGGTGACAGACTATCCTAGAGCTATGCTTCGTCCAAGTGTGACCCAAGAGTGGGTGGAGGAAGGTGAATTGCTAAGGGAGCGAACCAAAAATTGGAGATGGCTGAGGCCCTACGATGTGTTGGCAGAGGCCACACGTGGAGAAGTCATAGTTCGAGTTCATCACACGAGAATCTGTATGTAATGGAGATGTCACCAGGAGGCGACATGGTGCAGCGGATCGTGGTGGAATAGTTCGTGGCAATGCAATACAGGCAATCTTATCCCGTGAGGGATAAGATCATGCGGAGGTATGATCAGGAGTTACTAGGAGCTCCACTTTGGTGTACAACACAAGAAGAAGGGCTATGGATTCAAGGAGTGAATGTTGTAGTACCGTAGAGGTGGGTCTTCGTGTGTGTATCAAGGCTTCCATTGGATGAAAGCCTTAGTCATCAGCGTATAAAAGCTGTATACCACCGAGGAAGAAGTCCAAGTGTAAGTACCAGTGAGTCCCATGGAGGGGGACGTGATTATATGAATGATCAGGAGCTACTGGGTGCTCCACTTCAGTGAACAATGCAACGACAAGAAGGGCTGTAGATTCAAGGAGTGAATGCCACAGTACCGCAGAGGCGGGTCTTCTATGTGTATGGATCGAAGCTTGCATCAGATGAAAACCTTGGTCGTCAGCATATGGGGGCTGTGTACCACCGAGGGAGCAGTCAAATTGCAAGTACCAATGAGTCCCATGGAGGAGACTTGATTATACAAAGGTATGATCGGAGCAGCTGGAGAGTTGGACCGCTTCAGTTCTCACATTCGCTTAAGGGAGCCTGGCAAGTCATAGGACAAAGCTGAGTAAACAAACGTTGCTACCAAGAAAGCTAAGGAGAACAGAATCGGTGTGGGCCCTGTAACAAGATGGCGGATGCCATGTATGAGAGTTACAGTCTATCTTTCCATTGACCAAGGAGAACTACTAGGAGGACACAGTGGTGTCGAAGCAGGTGGTCGAAAGGGGCGAGGAAGTAACGACGAGTCCAGTGAAGCTCAGCTACCCAAAAGCAAAGCATCGGTTAGAAAGGAGGTGGACTCGGAGGAGTGCCACAGTGCCGTAGAGGCAGATCTATCGATCACGAAGGAAGAGATGAAGATGCAAGATAACGGATAGTAGTGCTATGGGCTTGGCAGCACCATGGTACCGCAGATGCAGGACTTCCGTGGAGTCATCGATCCCTTGCTCTCATGGAGGGAGAGCATTGGTCGTAAAAGGGGCCGAGGAGGTGGAGAATACAAAGGCAAACTCCAAGTACCAAGACAGGGCAGAAGCCAAGAAATATCATAAGACCGATGTCGATGGGCTTCTCATCAAGATAGCCGAAAGCGAGGGACTTTGGGTTGATGCAGGAGTGCTCGACCAAGGAACAAAGTAGACAGTATATGGTACTATGACTTTCTACTCAGAGGAGTAGGCGACAAAAGTGATGGAGAAAATGGTACAATCCCAGAGGTGACCATATCTATCGAAGACTTACTCCAAGTTGGGGGACTCCAAGTTAGGGTAAACTTTTTGCTCTTTTCGGACAAAACTTCTTGCATTCCAGAAGTTCAATGGCAGTGAGAAGGCGAATCACAGTAGCTAACTCAATGCAAGGAGTGCAAACATTTCAAGTGCTTCAGAAGTGTGAGCAAAGAGTGGGCGAATATTAGTAACTAGCTCAATGCATGAAGTATAAACTCAAGGAGGCGGCCAAAATTAAGTAACATTTGCCTTCTCAACTCAAGAGAATGGGTGAAGCCGAGTACCCCAATTCTCTTAACTCAAGGAGATGAGCGAAGCCAAGTAACTTTGCCTTCTCAACTACTAAAAAAATGTGTGAAGTCAAGTATCTCGGTTCTCTTACTTATCCAGCAGGGGAGCTCTGCATAAGTTCAGTGACCCTTCAAAGAAGGCTTATGGAAGACAATAGTTGTCAAATCCTCACCATTGGTGATCAGTACTATTGAAAGTAGATTTTTTACTTCATTTCTCAATTGACTAATCGAAAGCGGGAGTGATGCGAACATACTTGGAAGTGACAACTAACAGTAGAAGAAGGTTCAATAGGCAAATATTATGGAGGAAGGACCTTAAAAACTTTAAAGTTTGCGAGGCGATGCTTGTTAAAGCTCCAACAAGCATCCACCCAATTCAAGCAATATGAGTATACTGCGATACTGGTGCATAATAAGGTAGGTCTTTTCCTTCATCAGAGGGATCCACGAGAACCAACAAGGATCAACACAACTCAACCAACCCCACACTAGATTCAGTCATTGGTGAGTTGAAGCAGTATGGCGAATCGAGTTCGACTACTCAACAACAGCGACGGAGAGCGGCTGGGAACCAAAGGGGTGTGTTGCAGCCCAAGCAGAAGATTGAAGATTCAAAAAAATATGAGGAGATGCAGCGTCTACACTGCTTCGATGAGGATGTTGAAGGAATAAGTGGGGGAGAATGTCACGGACAACAATGAAAATAAGGTATTCGATGAAATGCTCGTGTTTGTCCGTGTCCTTCGGTTTAGGTATATATCTGATACAGCAAGAAGCGAGCTTGCAGTAGGCTTAGCAGCCCTAGTTTGATTTGCTTTATGGCCAAGTTTGGCTTGTAAATATAAGTGTGTCTTATAAGTACTTGTGGGGACTTCGGTCTGTAATAGACCATTATCCTTTGTGTGCAATCTTTCTGAGTTTGTAATGTCCATGGGTGTAATTTGTATTTGACTTTATAAAGTATTTTCTTGAACAATTGCTTATGGATCCATGGAAATTACTTCTTCTAGCCCATTTTCTCTTTTGTAAGTCTAAGGGACTCTAGGAGATCTTGGGGAGGGTTGACCTTTATGGACGGACACGCATGGGTCCCGTAGGGCTAAGGCAAAATTAGCTAAGTCCGTGACAGTCAGGGCTCACCACAGGCAGCAGGGGCACCCTACAGCCGGCCCCCTTTGTGAGCATCATGTTATAAGCGGGTGTGCCCGTTGGCGGTTGCCGCACCTATGGGCTGGCCGCAGCCGGCCATGCCCATAGGTGCGGCCCCTATGGGCTACTACCCCTGCGAGTGGTGCCGGCCTCCCTTACAGGCTACTGCTCCTGTGAGCAACGCCAGCCTCCCTTGCGGGCTAGCCCTGGCCATAGCCGGCCGCCCCCTTGCAGGGGGCCTTAGTTGCGGCCTGGCCATGGGTAGCCGGCCTTGCATGGGGGTTAGTCGTGGCTGGCTGCCCCTCCTCCTCACTGCCTTTGCTATGAAAATGCAGCAAAAATTCGTAGAATGATTCTACGCGATTTAATATCATCATACATAGTTTAAAACCAATCTTTCGCATGAAAACCTGGCTCTGATACCATTATAGGGAAACCTCAGCAGGTGCATCATATGCGCAGTGGAAATCAAAACAAAAACTAGTTTCCCATGCAGATTAAATCATCGTGCAAAATATTGGAGTCGTGAGAAAAATGCAACTGATAAAACCGCGATGTGTGAGAGATTGATTTTACCTAGGGAGATCGTATATCCTTGTATTCCAGATCCAGATAAAGAAGATGAAGGAGGTTAAATGTTCTACAGTGAGAGATTGATTTTACCTAGGGAGATCGTTATCCTTCTCTAGTAGTATCCACACGATAGATCTCTACAGCGAAACTCCTCTAATCTGATCTCGCAACTCTTGCAGAAAGGGAGGGAGGAGAATAAGAGGTGGTGGCTAAAGCTGCAGCCTATCAACCATGAGTCTCCCCTCTTATTTATAGAGAGCCACAAAAAAAAAACCCTAGGACTCCTACCTTATTGGGTATTGGATCTTCATCCAATAACCTACTAATCTTGCATTATTAGATCTCTATCCAATAATCTCCTTAGGCCTCTAATTGGACCTTAATCAAAGAGCCCATCAGCATATGGTATCATCTAATGAGAATAGGGGCTAATTGGATCTTCATCCAATCCTCTATTTGCTGAAGCATCCACCATATGTATGTGACCCTCTAGGCCCGATAATGAGTAGGTCGTAAGACACTCCCATCAGAACTCCATCTAATATAGTGAATTATTATCCCCATAATAATTCACTTGACTCATCGACTATAGACGTACTAGGCCACTATATTATAGTCCTCAGACGGTACAGGGGGATCGAATCCATCGGGCCTGTCTGTCCCCAGTTACTATATATCTATAATCCCTCATTTAACTAATATCCCAGAGATCATATATTAGACATGGTACTGTCAGGTCACATATGAAATCTCGGAGAACTCTTTCTCTCTCAATCCGAATGACCCTGGCCAGGGATTTATCTAAGCAAGCACATATGGGATATTCCTCTCGTGATACCGAGAGTGGATGATCCTTTATTGACACTCAATTACCTTCGTATGGTTGGCTACCAATCCCGATAACTAGTTGTACCAGATCTGGAACTTTCTAAATATGTAAGTCTGGCGTCAAAGAAAGGAGTACTCATACAAGGCATCCTTGATGTCTCAAGTCTAAGGACCAGATACACAACTGTGACTATGGAATCGTTGCCTGACATTAGGTATCATTAACCATAGAGCATTCCATAAGTTGATCAATCAGTGAACTCATTTTCCAATGAGCACCTGAATTATATCCTTAGTGTCTCCACATAAGTGACTATGAGACCAGCCGCCTCCATCATATGGATGGGTGTATAGTACACTAGTCTATCCAATTATCTCGATGTCTCTCTCGAGTAACCTATAACCGGGATTATTCAGGATCTGTGTTTATAGGTGAATCGATCTCATTATCGTGATCTCATCACAATCTGACTCATATTGTAGAGAAACAAGGACATCACAATATATATGCAATAGACAATATAATATGAGAATATATCAATAATAATCATAAGCAAAAAGATCGCACAGCGTATCACATCTGCCATCACTCACGTGATTGGCTTGCAAGGCACTTGTAACCAGCAATTGATCGCCTTACAAAGTATGCTTACTTCTATGTAGTTCGCAATCCCTACACTGCTTCCAGCATTACTCGAATCTTTATGAAAAATATTATAAAATTACATGGGATGTCTAGATCTATTGTAAGTAATCATAATAGGGTCTTCATAAACAAATTCTAGATAGAATTATTCTAGATGCAAGGCACTAAATTGAAGATGAGCACAACATATCACCCATAAACCAATAGCCAAACTGAAGTGGTGAACAGATATGTAGAGACATACCTTAGATGCTTCGCTAGTGACCAGCCAAAAGAGTGGACAAAGTGGCTTCCTTGGGTCGAGTGGTGGTATAACACAACTTATCATTCACTTACGAAAATTACACCCTATGAGGCTATGTATGGCTGACCTCCTCCTGTAATCTCAAAATATGTATTGGGTACTTCTAAGGTAGAACAAGTAGATAGGGAACTACAGGATAGAGATAAAATACTGAAGCTATTAAAAGATGATCTCGCTATAACTCAAGCAAGGATGAAACAACAATATGATCAACACAAAGACGAAAGAGAATTTGTAATGTGACATTGGATATTTCTACAACTCCAGCTATACAAGCAAACATCGATCCAGCCATGAAGTTTTCACCTCAGTTCTATGGACCCTACCATATTATGGAGAGCATCGGGCAGTAGCATATAGATTGGATTTACCCATCGACTCCCAAATCCATCCAGCCTTTCATATATCGTGCTTGAAGCTCAAATTATGATAGAACAAGATAGTTCAAAGACATTTACCTAATATGACTATCCAAGAAGAGCTCCAGACTCAGTTGAGTGCCATTATTGATCGAAGGATCGTGACACAACAACAACAACTCACTACTAAAGTGTTAATATAGTGAGTGAACCTTCTAGAAGAAGAGGTCACTTGGGAGAACTATGGCGATTTAAAGATCAAATTACTAAAATTTATAGAGCATCACTCTTGTGGACAAGGCTGATTTGAAGATGACAGGTCTATTAGGACTCTAGCTAGGGGATCTCTAATTTAGTTTCATTAAAGAGGATAAATATATAAATCCTAAGGGCATACATATAAATCCTATATAGTCGACCCCTAATAAAGAAGTAACGAGGTCGGCTAGGTTAGGATTAGATGGGAGGAAGATGTTTTAAGGAAAGAGGATGATGCATGTTACCCTAATTAGCCACCCCTTATCCTAGTTAAAGAGGGGTTGGTTGAAGAGGGGTTAAGTTAGAGTAAAAATAGGAAACAATAAGCAACCGACCACCCCTAGATGGGCTAGCTGGAAGTTAGACTTAGAGATACATTATAAGTTGCCTTAGGAGTTGATTGAGAGTAGGAGCCTTGAAGTAGAAGACCTCTTAGAAATTAGGGTTAGAAGGCCTATAAATAGCCTTATAATCCTCCACTTTCTATTATGAATAGAATAGTATTTTCTGCAGCCTTTGAGCAATTTAGGGGAGGGAACCCCTATAGGGTTTGAAGGAGGCCGATCCCCTATAGTGATCACCCCCAAGCTTAGAATTCACTAGGGTTCTAATATACCTATCCTTACTGGATATCCATATTATTGGAGTAACTTTCCTCTTTGTATTCTTCTCTCTAGATTTCGGAGACCACCATCCCCTTGGACTACTCTGTCTTACTGAATAATATGTGCATTGTTCTACCCCTGCAAATGCACTTGCTAGATTGTGACTCTTCGCTAATACAACCCCCACTGCACCCTTCAAGGCCTAGCAATATGCTGAATTTGTTGCCTACTTTAGTCTCCTACGGACGTATCATTTCCATGCTGAAGAGAAAGTTTTAATGCTCTATGGTGTCGAGTTCCGGTCACCATGAGATGGCCACAAACACTCCATCGTCAGCATACAAGCTCTTGCATGAGTACTAAATTTTTTGAGTTAGCAATTTCCCTCACCTCTATGAGCTTTGCATAACTCTTTCGGTCGTTGCGCATCACACCCCACTTTGCACGGTCTTATCTTTTACTAAGCGCCCCACTTGTCTTGAGCACCGTCAAGTTTGGTTGCGAATGTTAAGCCATAGTCGAACTCAGCCATCCCAACCCTTATGTGTTATGCATTCTTTCTAGCTTGCTTGTCCTCATGGTGCCTCTCGCATGGCTATTCCTCTGAATGCCAATCATGGATGCCCGCTCCTCCGAGTGACTCATTTTCATATATCTCCATGTCCATTTCTCCTAAATGATCATTCATACTAGCTGCTCTCCACGTAGCCTAGCTAGATCCCCCATGTTTGCATGGCAAGTATTTTTTTATGTGCTTGTCTCGCTCTAATACCATCTATCATAAACTTAGCTAATTTTTCCTAAGTTGTGCAGCACTCTTGCGAGTCCGTCCGCAAAGGTCAACCTCCCCGAAACCTCCTATTGCCCCTTAGGACCTATAAAATAGAAAATAGGTTAAAGAAAATATTTTGCATAGGATCTATAAGCGACCATGTTGGCAAACACTTTATATAGCCAATGCAAATTATAATCATGGACTTTACAAGCTCTAAATGATTGCACATAAAGGATCGAAGTCCTCACAAGTGTCCACATGACACAACTCTCAATTACAAGCCAAAATTGACCATGAAAGCTAACCAAATGAGGGTTGTCAAGCCTATGATAGAACTCTAGAGGAATTCTATGGAGATTTGATCTTTGAGGGGGATCAACCCTTGAAACATTGTAGGGGTTCCTCTTCCTTATAGTCGGCCACAAGGCTAAATTAAAAATTGATCTTGCTTATTCAAAAGAGGTGAAGGCTACAAGCTTATATAGTGCTCTAAACCCTAGCCCTAAGGGGTTGCTTCCTAAGTAAATTTCCACTTTTAACCTCCATCTAGTCGACTTGCATTGTTAAGGGGGTGGCGGCCTTAGGGGGCTGCACAACCATATGCCCCTGCTAGAAACCCTAACCGACCAGCCCAATAAAAGGGGCGATGACTAAGAAGCCTTAAGGCCCAAATATAAACTCTAGTCACTCTTCTTTATAGGATGCAATCTCATAGGGTTATTATTAGTTGCTACTTAGTTGAGTAGGACTTAACTTTGCTAGAGTCATATCAAACCCATTCTCTTCAAATTAGTCTTGTCCTTAAGGCTAAGGTTTCATGAACTCAGGGAACCGGATCTTAAGCTCCTCATATGATTCTCAAGTGGCATCTACAAGTAGTAAATTATTCCAATACACTAGTACTTCAGTAGAGGGTCATCAGCGGTGCATCATAATTCTTTAGTCAATGATGGCTTGTGGTTGGGCTTGAATTTCTCTATTATCAATGGTGTTTGGTAGTTGAGTCTCGTGTATTGATAGATAGTTGCTTATATGGTTGTAGACAAAGATAAACCCAATCTCCTACTGAAAACTCTCTTTCACTCTGATGTATGTCGGCTTGTTGCTTCATTCTAGCTTAAGCGATGGAGAGATTATCCTTTAGTAGCTACAAGAGTTTATCCTTGTTAATTAAATTTTAGTCAACCTGATCCACTTTGGCTGAGCCAATTACATACTTTAGAATCATAAGGGTCAGTTGGCCATCCAGTGCCTCATATGGGATACATTTCATAGATAAATGATACATAGTGTTATACCACTATTCGGCCCAAGAGAGCTACTTTGTCCATACCTTTGGTCAATCACTAGTGAAGCACCAATTAATATATAATATATTCTAATATGTAAGAAAGTCAAGGATAAGAGCATTAGAGATTTCAGTTTTGAAATAGATGAAGCAAATATAGGCATAATTGATACAATCCCTATCTAGCAAAATTTTAAAGACAAATTACAAAGTTATTCAGATGATTAAATATGCTCTAAATTACTCCAAAAAGTGTTGTTGGAAAGATAAATAAATCTAGTTCAAACAAAATAAGTTTCATACAAATTGAAAGTCTCTACAAAGAGTTATTGTTGATTTCGCAACTAAAGGTCAGGAGTTATGATCCCTGTTTTATAGAATCCATAAGGTCTAACAAAATAGAAATTTTGATAGTGATTTAGACTCCAAATCTTTCAATCCTAGTATCAAATGAAAGATATATGAGCATATTTTCTAACAAATTAAGTTTTATATAAATCATGAACTCCAACATGAAGATATAAGCAATATAGTAATGAAAGGTAAGGAGCTATGATCCATATTTTACAGAATCCATAAGGTCTAACAAAATAGAAATTTTAATAATGATTTAGACTCTAAATCTTTCAATCCTAGTATCAAATAAAATATCTATGAGTCTATTTTTTAACAAATTAAGTTTTATATAAATCAGGAACACCAACAGGAAGATATAAGAAATATAGTGATGAAAGATCAGGAGCTATAGATTCTATTTTACAGATTTCATATGCTCAATTAAAATAAATGTTTGGGCTGGCAAAAAACTCTAAATTCTTCAAACTTAGGTTCAAAAGAAAGATATGTGAATCTAATTTTAAAAAAATAAAGTTTTATCTAAATCAGAGGTCTATACTAAAAGATATAGTAAGAATAATATACATAGGTCATAATCTTAAAAATATTATAGATTCATACTTTAGGCGGCCAACAAAAGATTTCGGATTTGTTTGAAAATTTCTTCCATATAAGATAAGTTGTGATAGAGATGGTATCAGTATGAGCCATTTGTATGTATATACTTGATGTCTAAAGTAAAGTTATAGACATATTTTGAAAAGGGATAACTATGTAATGGTTTTAAAAGTACCCTCTTATTTGGAATCTTGAATGTTAAACTTGTTATATAATATATGAAGTAGTGGTATATGGTTATTTTCAAAGTCATATGGATTTTATCGTATTGATGATTTAGTCTTGTTTTCCCGTTGCTTTAGTCTCGTATCAAGTATTTCAATAAATGTCAAGCTAACCTGAAGAAGATTAGATAGCAATAGAGTGAGCTAAGAAGCTCAGCAAGTATCAAACAGGTTTAAGGTGATGAAAGGTATTTACAAATTGAACATGATATAAGATTAGATAGCAATAGAGTGAGCTAAGAAGCTCAGCAAGTATCAAACAGGTTTAAGGTGATGAAAGGTATTTACAAATTGAACATGATATAAGAGTGCAAGATAGGGAATACAGAAGTTTTCACATATAGCATCAAATCATATTTACAACCACAAGGTTCATCTCGTTTGAAGCATACTTAAATCCATAACAACTTGGAAAGGTAATTGGAGCATATATGGCAATCAGAAGTATTTTGATATATATCAATGACATGAAGTTTTAGGAGCATATCAATAACACATAAAATACTTCTAAACATGTAAAGGGAACAAATATCAATCTTCAGCTTGTATGTCACGTTTGAAGTTGGATGAATATCATAGGTGTAAGTATGTCAAGCAGCATATCTGTGCCAAACAAAATATTTCAGAAGGGGTTGGGAAGAGGGATATAAATGGAGACATGTGTCACTAACTTGTTTAAAGTAGTGCCACTTGTGCATGTGCATAAGTAACACATAAGCACATTACATGCATATTTACCACCTGTCAACCCATATGTTAGCTTAAATAATTAACAATTAGAGAAAAAAATGGGTTTTGGCTGCAACGTGAACTTGAGGAGAAGAAAAGGAAGAAAGAAGAAGAAGAAAAAGAGAAGGAAAGAAGAAGAAGAAATGTGGAGATTTTGAGATTGTGATCTAATCCACACCTTTGGGATCAAAATATTCAAAGGCAAGTATTCTATCTTCCTCCTACTAAAATTTATCTTTATTTTTGCCTTAATTTATGAAGAAAATTCTAAACAAATCTGTAATCTTTTGTTGGTTGCCTAAGTACGAATCTATAATATTGTTAAGATTATGACCTATCTGCTTTGTTCTTACTATAACTTTTAGTACAGACCTCTGATTTGGACAAAACTTAATTTTTTCAAAAATAGATTCATATATCTTTTTTTTGAACCTAAGCTTGAAGAATTTGGAGTTTATTTGCTATCCCTAACGTTTATTTCAATTGAGCATATGAAATTTGTAAAACAGAGTTTGTAGCTCCTAACCTTTCATCACTATATTGCTTAGCTTTCCTTTCTTCCCAAATCTTACCACACCCTTGGAAGGAGAGACCTTCAAGAATACAAAATCTCCTACTTGAAACTTAATTTGTCATCTTCTATTATCAGCATAGATATTCTGATGACTCTGAGTAGTCTTTAGTCTTTCTCTTATAATTTGAATCTTTTTAGTAGTCTCCTACACTTTATCGGGTGCTAACAATTTTCTATCGCCAACTTCCTCCCAACAAATAGGCATTTTACACTTTCACCCATACAAAGCTTCATAAGGAGCCATCTGAATACTAGACTGGTAACTATTATTGTAGGTGAACTCAACAAATAAAATATCTTTATCCCACTCACCTTTCCAATCTATGGTATATACTCTAAGCAAATCCTCAAGTGTTTGAATTATTCTTTCTGATTGACCATCTGTTTGAGAGTGATAAGCAGTGCTAAACTTGAATTTAGTACCTAAAGATTCTTGCAATCTTCTCCATAATCTAGAAAGGAATCTGGAGTCTCTATCAGAGATGATCTCCTTTGGAACACCATAAAGTCTTACTATTTCACCAATATAAAACTCAACAAGTCTATCCATATAATATGTCAAATTAATTGGTAGGAAATGTGCAGATTTAATTAACCTGTCAATAACCACCTATATAGTATCATGGTTTCTAGAGGTTCTGGGTAGACCTGAAATAAAATCCATGGTGATACTTTCTTATTTCCATTCAGAAATATCTAAAGGTTGTAACAACCCCCAGGTCTTTGGTGTTCAACCTTGATTTGCTAGCAAGTTAAACATTTTGATACATATATTGCAATCTCCATTTTCATGCCACTTCATTTAACTAAAACTTACATTTACTAAACTTTGCATACAACTTCGTTTCTCTTAGTATGGACAATACATTTCTCAAGTGCTCCTTATGCTCCAAGTCATTTCTTGAATACACTAATATATTATCAATGAATATGATAACACAGTTATCCAAGAGTGATTGAAATATCATATTTATTAATTCCATGAAAGCTACAGGGACATTAGTCAAACCAAAAGGCATTACTACGAATTCATAGTGACAATACCGAGTTCTAAACATAGTTTTAGGGATATCTTCTTTCTTGATATTTAATTGATAATAACCTAATCTCAAGTCAATCTAGGAGAATACGTGAGCACCCTACAATTGATCAAACAAATCATCAACTCTGGATAGAGGATACTTATCTTTTTATTGTCACTTAGCTCAACTATTTATAATCAATACAAAGCCTCTATGTCGCATCCTTCTTCTTAACTAACAGTACTGGAGCACCCCATGATGAAACATTGGGTCCTATCTAATAGTTCTTGTAGTTGCTTTCTCAATTCTTCTAGCTCGAGTGGTGTCATTCTATAGGGAGGCTTAGATATTAGTGTTGTTCCACGGACAATATCAATAGCAAATTCACTCTCTCTATCTGGAGAAAATCTAGGCAAGTCATCTGGAAAACATTAGGAAACTCTCTAACTATCGAAATTTCATTTAGATGAGCTGCTTAATTTAAATTCTCCTTCACACATATAATATAGCAAGTACAACCCTTCTGAATAAATCGATGAGCTTGAAATGTCGTTATCAGGTAAGGAAGTGGTTCATATCTAATTCCCACAAAATAAAAGATGGGTTGATCTGGTATGCAAAAAGTAATTATTTTTATATAGCAATCAATACTAGCATGATAGGAAGATAGTCAATCCATGTCAAGTATAATATCAAAGCCCTAAATCTCTAGGAGAATTAAATCCGTAAGGAGTTCATGTTCTCCGATAAAAATTAAACAAGACGGATAAAGCAAGTTTGTTGTCAAAGTATCCCCAACTGCAGTAGTTACATACAACTCATAATCTAATGGTTTAGGTTGAATGCCCAAATGATAAGTAGAGGTTTGTGAAACAAAAGATAGATTGGACCCGGGATCAAACAAAACCTTTGTATTCTTATTAGAAACATGAATAATACCTTTGACTACTGATTTAGAGGCCCGGGAATCATGTTCAGTGATGGCATAAACTCTAGTATGGGCTGTCATTCTAGGTGGCAGTGGCTCCTTCTTCTTATTCAGTGGGCAATCCTTTACTTTATGATCTAGTTTTCCACAAGCAAAACAATCTCTAGTCACCCGAAAACATTTGTTTCATGATTATATCCACATTTTGCATATGACTAAGTTCTCTGTGGTGGCTTTGCCTTCCCTAATCTCGACATCTTGACCCTCTTAGTACTATTTTCATATTCATCTACTATCTTAATTTTGCTTGTAAACTTGTCCTTGTAGTTCTTACCCATAATTTCCTGTATCTCCTCCAAGTCTCTTTCAATTATTAAGGCCCTTTCTACCATATCAACATATGAAGGAAGTTTTAAGGCTGATATCCGACTCCTTATCTTCCGGTCTTAGACCTCTCTCAAGTCTTTTTGTTTGTCAATCACTCAAAAAAATCACTAAGCCTCAACGTATATTCCCAATATGATGTATCTATCAGTATGTCTTAGTGATCCTCAAACCATGCTCACTGAATTAGTGCTTATAAAAATTTTACTTCGATTTAAATACTCAATAAAAATCATATCGGAAATGCATTTAAGCGTAAAGATATGTTTAAGCATAAAGATATGTTTAAGCATAGAGATGCATTTAAGTGTAAGATATATTTAAGCATAGAGATATTTGTAAGAGTGTAAGCAAAGGTAGTAGACAATTAAGCAATGAACACAAAGGGCAAAGAAGAGGAAGCAAACCGATTTTATAGTGGTTCGGTCCCCTTGACATACATCTACTCTCGATTCCTCTTCACTTGAGGCCACCGGCTTCCACTCTTGATCTTTTTCAATGGGCAAAGGCTAAACACCCCTCTTACAGCTCTATTTTCCTTTTACAGGTTTAGGAGATAACCTTTATAATTCTCTCAGCTCTCCCTTAAACAAAAACTACACAAGAAGAAATGAGGGGAGCTCTCAAGAGATTACAATAGCATTTTCACAAGTTTTCACTCTTGATTCTTGCTCATTCACCAGCAAAAAAGGGTGGGGTATTTATAGGCCCCAAATGACTTCAAAAGTGGAGAATCAATTTTTAAGTGTTCCCAAGGTGCTAGTCTCGAAGATCGCGTTTTGGGCGATTCAACCACCTGACATAGTCTAGCAGATTGTGTCTAGGCAGTTCAACCGCTTGACAGTCTAGGAGACCATGTCTAGGTGGTTCAACCACCTAAGACACCTTCGAAGATTTTATCATCTTAGAGACCGTGTCTTCGAAGATCGTGTCTCATCTGACCTTGGATTACTGAAATGACTTTTATAATAAGTCCAAATCAACCTCAATTAAGGTCTAATGACCTCTTAATTGAGTTAGTGAAAACGAACTCTCATTATGATGCTAACTATAACTCTCAATACACAATCTTCGTTGTATGATCGTCTCTCGGCGAACTCCCAGCATCCTTTCGATGAACCCCTGGCGAGCTCCCGATTTCCTTCGGCGAACTCCCAACATACTTCTGGCGAGCTCCCGACAACTTGTCAGCGAACTCCCGATGAACTTCTCGACAAACTTCTGATAGTTCTCGACAAGCTCCCGATTTCCTTCGGTGAACTCCCAACGAACTTCTAGCATTCTTCCGGCGAACACTTAGCGAGCTCCCAACAACCTATTGGCGAATTCCTGACGAACTTCCTAGTAAACTTCTAGTGAGTTCTTAGTGAGCTCCCGACAATCTAAACCTCGGCCAACCTTCGACGAACTCTCGGCGAGCTCCCTTTGTGTCATTCGAACCTCAGCCCGATGCTTGAACTTGACTCCGGCCCAACATATGATTGCACTGTCCTTTACTATCGCAGTTAATCCTATATCATTTTCTTTAACACACAAGTTAGATCATAAAACCATCAATTGATTTCATCATCAAAATCTGAGATTCAATAATCTCCCCCTTTTTGATGATGACAACAATTGATGACGGAGTTAACCTTAGCTCCCCCTATGTATATGTCATAGAATAAATACAACAAACTTGAATTCAAAAGAACACATCACTTTTGAATTCAAGTATAGTATATTCATAATTGAACCATTTATGATACCATACATTATAAAATTTTCAAAGCATTCATTTTTTTGGTATCACATAAAAATTTCAATCATTATATTCACAATATAACCATGTAATCAATTATGATGTAGTATTCATTTCAACTATTTCAAAGATATCAAAATATCTCTCTTATATCATCAATTATGTCATTTCTCCCCTTTTGTCATCAACAAAAAGGAGAAATACTCAATTCATATTTGAACATTTATCACAAATATCTGTTATTTAAATATTTATTATTTTTGAATATTTATTAAAAATATTCAAACATACCATTTATCATTTGTCATCAATATACTATCTCTCCCCCTTTTATCATAAAAAAGGAGAAATATTCAACATAACTTTTCTAAACAATTGTTCAAAACAAATATTCATTATATGATAGAATTTCAAACACAACATTTATCATATGTCATCAATCATGTCGTTTCTCCTTGTTATAAAAAAAGGAAAAATATTCACCACACATGTGAATACTAAGTATTCAATACATATGTTAACACATTTCTCATAAATATTCATTACACAAAGAAAGAAAACTAGTCCATTCTCCCCCTTAGTAAAAAAAAATAGAGTTTAATCCATTTCATATCAAATTATTTTCTTCCCCTTTGTAAATAAAATAGAAGAAGAAGAAGGGAAGGGGGTGTCAAAGATCCAAAAATTAAGTATCCCAAAATAAAATAAATTATTAAGAGGGGGGAATACATTTGAAAATATTCATGAATCCAAGAATCAAAGTATTGAAAGAGACCTTAGGAGTTTTATTACAAGAGATTTCTAACTTACTATTTCTTTTTTTGTAAATGTCAAGAAAGAATCAAGTGAAACCATTTCAAAGGATAGCTCAAAAAGTTGAGAAATCTGAGAAAAATATAAGAGCCACTCATATAATCTCATGTAAATATCAAGAAATCCTCAAAGTTATGGTAGCAAATCATGCATTTATAAGGGTTTTCATATCTAATTTTCTTCAAGCAAGTTATCAAATTATGATTTTTAAGATATCCATATCATGATAAGACCTTTTTTATGGTACGTTGCATAGGAGAAAAGAAAAAAAATTAATATATATATATATATATATATATATATATATATATAGAAAATTTCAAGTTATTAAGATCATAAGTCTCCTTTTTGATAAAAAGAAAATTATAAAAGTAAGAAAAAAATATTCCATATAAGATGTCTCAAGTTAAAATTCATGAGAAAGCTTGTGATTTGACTACAAAAAAATCTCATTCAAATTTAATTATCAAAATTATTTTTGTAGTTCAAGAGATTCAACAATAATTATAACACTTTATCTCTTAACTAAAAACTTGATTGAGAAATTTTCAAAGAAAAACTTTTGTCTTTTTAGTTATTTCAATCCATGTGATTTGTTTCAAACAAAAATTCATTCATCTTTTATGCTAAATTTATGCATTGATTGTCATTTAAATTCTAGTTTCATCTAGAGAGAAATCATCAAGATCATTAAAATAAGTAAAACATTTTTAACCTTTTAAAACTGAAAATCAAGTATTATTTCCAAAAGAAATCATAAAACATTTTCAAACAAAACTTCGATTTATTCCAATTCCAATGATTTTTAGAGTGAGTTATCATGCTCATTTCATTCTCATTAAATGTATTTTTAATTTTTAAAAATACTAGACAATGAAGCATGATTTTTCTTTCCTTTTTTATAATATTCTATGCTCAAATTCTATCATTCAATAATATCCATTTAATTATACAACCCATATTTTAAGTTACTTCTTCAACATTATCAAGGCCACTACAATAACACGTCAAAATGATAAAACATTTTCAAAGTAAAAATTCAACCAATCTCAATTCCACATGTAAATGAGTCTAACTCTTTACACATAGTGCAAGAAGTTGACAAATTTATTTTTAAAAAAATTATTTATTTCAAGTCTATCTAATATAAGATTCAAATCATACAACTATTCAACTATCAATCATTCATAACATTTAGATCATTCAACAATAGTCTTTCCAAATATCCAAACCAATGATTTTGAAGTTGTTATTCAATCATCATCAAAATCTCATTTATGTAAATTTCAACATATTTTTCAATAACTATAGTTCTTTGGTTCTAGTTCATTTTCATACTTTTATGTTCTAGCTATGCATCATTAAGATTAATTATATAATGATAACTATTTTTAATAAAAGGAATTGTTATAATAGAAACAAGGATTATTAAGTTTCAAACATCTTAATTCAAATAGTTTTTCTTATTTTTTACATTTTAGCTAGGAAGCTTGATAAGTAAGTTAGATCTCAAGTTAAACAGCTTGAGCATCCACAAAATATTATTTAATTTTGCTTCTAGCCTTATTTTGGTGATAAACCTATAAGAAAGATTTATTTACCCCTTTTACATTAGGACCTATATGAAGAAATTTGTCTTTCTTATCTAATAATTTTTGGCTATTTGTTGTTCCCTTAGGAACTCAAACTAATTTGTGAGGACTATAGTTTTTGAATAGACATTTGTAAGACATATATCATAATCTATCACAAAAATTATATTTAATTTTCAGTATCAAATTTAAGGAAAGTCCTTTAACAAAAATAGTTAGCTTTTGTTAAATGTTACCAACAAAGTCTATGTCATTTATTCTATTAATATGACCCTTATTGACAAGGATCACATTTAAAGATTTATTCCCAATTTCAAATTTTTTTTAATGTAGTCTTAAGCATGATATTTTCTTCTTTAGCACTATCTAGTGTTTCACATTTAGAGCAAAAATTATGTAATGGTAAAGTATCATGTAAGGTTTTATGTTTAGTGTATGTGTTGTGTGATAGTGCTACTTCATGCATTTTATCAATTTTACTAACTAATGATGTATGCTCTACCTTAAATAATCTATAATATTTGCTAATCTTCCTAAATTCATCATAAAGCTCATGAAAAGAAAGTAACAACTCCTTAAAAGTAAAAGAGCTTTCGGGTGGGTTACTTATCTCATCGTGGTTGGCCACGAGCATGGGATCTTCCACTTCTTCCTGATTATGTTCTTCATTTTTGGAGTACTTCGGCTTCTTGCATTCATAGCAAGAAGTTTTGTCCATCTTTAAATCATTTTTATGGTTCATGTTGATTAATTTATCTAGTTCATTTGTCAAATATTCAAAGTTCACATCACTCAGAGATTTCACTCAAGGAGTCATGTGTTCTCTTTAGTTCCAATTCCTTCCTGTCCTTTGGAAGGTGTTCTTGGGTTCTCAATATCAAAATTTTCTTTTTTGAGGAAGGTATTCTTCTTGTTTATTTTTGTAAGACATTTTGTTTAATGATTTATTTAGATTTAGTATGCTTTCATGTGTTAATTCTAATATATGCTAAATCTCAAAAGTCGAATCATAAGAGGAAATTCGATCAAATTTATTTTTATTGAGAGCACAATATAAGGCATTTATAGCCTTGGAATTTAAAGAAAATATTTATTTTTCATAATCATTCAAATTATTTATTGGATTAGATGACTTTTGAAAATCTTTTTCAATAATACACCACAAATCAAAATCTACTGAAATAAAAAAGATGCATATTCGAATTTTCCAAGATGTATAGTCTGTCTCATTGAACATAGGAGGACATGTGATAGAAAGTCTCTCTTGATTGCTAAAGCCATCTCTTTTAGATTTTAAGCCAACTAGAGAGAAACCTGACTTTGATACCAATTATTACGATCAAAGCGGCACTAAGAAAGGAGGGAGGGATGGAGGGTGGGGTGGTGGGGGTGTGAGGGTTTTGGGGGGGTGATGGGGGGTTTCAGTAGATTGTGAATTAGTGATTATAAAAATTTCACTTCGACTTAAATACTCACTTAATAAAAATCGTATCGGAAATACGTTTAAGCGTAAAGATATGTTTAAGCATAGAGATGTGTTTAAGCGTAGAGATACATTTAAACATAGAGATATTTGTAAGAGTGCAAACAAAGGTAGTAGACAATTAAGCAATGAACATAAAGAGCAAAGAAGATGAAGCAAACGGATTTTATAGTGGTTCGGTCCCCTTGATCTATGTCCACTCCCAATTCCTCTTCACTTGAGGCCACTGGCTTCCACTCCTAATCTTTTTCAATGGGCAAAGATCAAACACCCCTCTTACAGCTCTATTCTCCTTTTATAGGCTCAAGAGATAACCTTTACAATTATCTCAGCCCTCCCTTAAACAAAAACTATACAAGAAGAAATTAGGGGACCTCTTAAGGGATTACAATAGCATTTCCACATGTTTTTCACTCTTGATTCTTGCTCATTCACTAGCAAGAAAGGGTGGGGTATTTATAGGCCCCAAATTGCTTCAAAAGTGGAGCCAAAAATTAATTTTTAAGTATTCCCAAGGTGCTAGTCTCGAAGAGTGCGTTCTAGGCAGTTCAGACGCTTGACAATCTGGGAGACCGTGTATGGGCGATTCAACCACCTGACACACCTTCGAAGACTGTGTCATTTTGGAGACCGTGTCTTCGAAGACTGTGTCTTATATAACCTTGGGTTACTGAAATGATTTTTATAATAACTCTAAATCAGCCCCAATTAAGGCCTAATGGCCTCTTAACTGAGTTAGTAAAAACTAACTCTCATTATGATGCTAACTACGACTCTCAACATATAATCTTCGTTGTCCGATCGTCTCTCGATGAACTCTTGGCATCCTTTCGATGAACCCCCAATGAGCTCCTGATTTCCTTTGGCGAACTCCTAATGAACTACCAATATTCTTCTGGCGAACTCTCGATGAGCTCCTGATAACTTGTCGACGAACTCCTGACGAACTTCCCAGCAAACTTCTAGTGAGTTCTTGACAAGCTCTCAATTTCTTTTGGTGAACTCCCAATGAACTTCTAGCATTCTTCTAACAAACACCCAACAAACTCCTAACAATCTGTTGGTGAACTCCTGATGAACTTCTCGATAAACTTCTGGAGAGTTCTCGACAAGCTCCCGACAACATCGTCTGAACCTCGGCCAACCTTCGATGAACTCTCAACGAGCTCATCGTCCGAACCTCAGCCTGATGCTCGAACTTAACTTTGGCCCAATATCTGATTGTACTACCCTTTACTATCGCAGTTAATCCTGCATCATTTTCTTTCATGCACAAGTTAGATCATAAAATCTATCAATTGATTTCATCATCAAAATCTGAGATTCAATAGTGGAGGCTTTGTCTGACCATTGGAAGGCATCCTTTTTCAGTAGAGAGGTGAGTGGTGCACTAATCTTCCCATAATCCCTTACAAACTTTCGATAGTAGCCTTTTAGTCTAAGGAAACCGAGCAGTGATTTCAGAATTATAGGTTTTGGCCAGCCCTGCATTGTCTTAATTTTTGTTGGGTCTACCACTACTCCCTAAGGTACTCTACTTATTGTTGGAGGAAGCTATACTTTAATTATTTAATAAAAAGAGTATTCTCCCAAAGGATTATTAAAACAAATCGCAAGTGCTAAAAGTGAGTCTCAAGTGAAGGACTGTAAATGAGAATATCATCAAAAAACACCAACATAAATTTATGTAGAAAGCTCCAAAAAATATCATTCATTAGACTTTGGAAGGTGGAAGGAGCATTAGTGAGTCCAAAGGGCATTACCAAGAATTTACAATCTCCATTGTGTATTCGGAATGTAATTTTTGGAATGTCTTCTTCACATACCCGAATTTGGTGATACTCGGATCAGAGGTCCAACTTCGTGATGACTTGAGCTCTTTTTAATTCATCTAAGAGTTTATCCACCACTTGTATTAGGTACTTGTCCTTAACAGTGATGACATTTAAAGCTCAGTAGTCGATACACATCCGCTAAGTTCCATCCTTCTTGGGCACAAGTAACACTAGTGAGGAATAAAGGCTGCAGCTTGGCCGAATCACCCTTGTGTCAAGCATCTCTTTTATAATATTTTGAATTTTATCCTTCTGGAGGTGAGGATAGCAGTACAGTCGAGAGTTCACTGGTGGTTTCCTTAGAAGAACAGAAATTATGTGATCATGCTGTCGGGTAGGAGGAAGATCGTGCGGTTCAGCAAAAATATCAGTGAGTTCAGCAAGCAATTAAGTGAGGTTTTGATCTTCAATTGTCATGTTCTCCGATGCATCAAAAAACCACCATGTGTCTTGTGTAGGACTTTCTCCATTTGTTGGGTTAAAATGGTGGAGATGTGGCTTCCACACTTGCCACGTAGGGCGACCTATTTGCCTTTGCAATAGAATTTTATAATCAATTTGGAAAAGTTCCAAGAGACATCACCTAGCATTGTTAGCCATTCGGTGCCAAGCATGGCTTCATAATCATCAACAGGTAGGAGAAAGAAGTCAACAATGATCTCTTGGCCTTGCAGTAATAGTTTCACCTATGGGTATCTTTGATCGTACTTTAGAATTCGATCATCGACGGCCTTTACATCGAACTTGCTGCAACCTTCGATATGGAGTGTCATCCAAGCAGCAACCTTACTATTTAGGAAGTTACTAGTACTACCTGTGTTGATAAGAACCGTGATTGGTTGTTGTTTGCGAAGGCCTCCAACTTCCATTGTTTGCGGATTTGAGTAGTCGGCTAGCATGTGCACTGTAAAGTTAGTTGGTTGTGGCTCTTCTTTTACATCTTCTTCCTCATGTTTGAGGCTCTCTTCTGAAGGTTCAATGACTTCTTCTTCTACCAGTTCAATCACGAGAAGTCACCCCTTTTTACTACGATGTTCGTGGCTCCACGGCTCGTCATAATGTCAACATAAACCTTTCACAGATCACTCCCGAAGCTCTTCTATCATCAATTTTTTTGGTGCGAGGGCTTGGCTGATAGTAGAGGGGGCTGAGGGCTGACCCTAGTTGGGAAGTGACCCTAGTTCTTTGGGCTTTATGGTTCAATCGTTCCTCTTGATGTCATGCGAAAGAGATGGCTACCATAAGCGTATATGATTGTCGTGCTTTAACTTCTCTTCGGATCTCCAGCTTTAAGCCCTCAATAAAAGTTCTCAATAGCTACTTTTTAGACCAATCACAAGTTTGATTAGATAATCTTTCAAACCTTGTATGATACTCTTGAATGGTAGAGGTTTATCAGATCTTTGCTAGTTGTTCGTCAATGTTCTCGTAGTCAGTTGGTCCGAAGCGGATCAGGAGCACTTCTTTGAACTATCACCACGAGAGGACTCCATGGGTGTGCTTAAACCAATCAAACCACTGTATGACATCCCCTTTAAGATGAATAGCCGTAATTTCCACCATAGATGCATCAGCAGTTTTGTGGTACCAAAAATTACGCTCCACGCATGAGATCCAACCAATCGAGTCTCCTTCTTCCCATCTACAAAAGTCCACCCTCATGCATGGATTATGAGGGTCAGTCATAGAGCCTCCCCTCTCTTAGAAGTCATCTCTTCAGTCAGAGCTCTCCTCTTGATATGATTTCTTTGGGCTCGGTGGTCAGCCCAAACAAAGCTCGGCAAAAAGAGATCGTATCTTCTCCTCCATTCAGGTCTCGAAGGCTTCGAATTTTACTTTGATGGCCTCCTCTGATGCCATAGTGTAAGCCTCCAGATTTGTAATGTTAAGATATCTTTTTGGTTGATGGGTTAAGGGTATGTGCCGGTTTAGAAAGTTGTGGCCGAAAAGTGGGTGGATCGGTGGATATATAGGCTGCGGTTTTAGGCTATTTTGTGGTTGATTTGGATGTGGGGCTACGATGGTCGAAGGTGAAGGTTAGGGAAATAGGGTTTCAGATCTAGAAGAAATAGTAGCAAAAACCTGATAGAATTTGATGAAGTTCACTGCAGTATATGCTACCTTGCAGAAGCAGAATTACCGTCGAAGAAGCAGCAATTTCTCGATATAAATTCCAACAAAAACTTAAGAAATTATAGAGTATTTTGATAGCAAAATCTCGGTTTAGAGGGTAGTAGTAATAACAATTTGGATTAAGGAAATCTTGATAGCATAATAGTAAGGAAACCGGTGCAAGATGCGATGGCAGAATTCTCATCGAAAAATTTTAACGGTTTGTGATGAAAATTTGCAGTAGCATAAGAATTATTTCAAAGATGAATTCTACAATAGATCATTTACAGATGAAAGCCACAATGATCTATGAGATGTGTGACAAATTTTGTCCAAAAAAAATGCCAAATAGCTTGGTTCAAAACAATATATGTGGTTGAAATTTTCTGCAGCAATTCTTCATTCGCAAAGATGATCACTTTTGCGGTGGAAGGAATTCACAATAAGGGATAGATAGGAAGTTCTTTTTTGTATTTGGTAAATGGAAAATTATAGTAGCAAAAGGTATTGGTGATAGAAAAATACCATATTTCTAGTGCAATTGGTGGTGACAGCCGTAGATTGATTTGATCTGTAGTAGGAGTTGACGGTGGAGACAACAAAGTTAAAAGCAATTATGGGAATTGCTTGGCTGATGGAGGTGAAAGAGATGGCAACAAGGGTAGCAAGATAGCTACTCTGATACGAGATGATAGAACCCTAGAGAAATTCTATGGAGATCTGATCTTTGAGGGAGATCAACCCTTGGAATGTTGTAGGGGTTCCTCCTTCCTAGTAGTCAGTCACAAGACTGAATTGAAGATTAATCTTGCTTACTCAAAAGAGGTGGAGGCTACAAGCTTATATAGGGCTCCAAACTCTAGCACTAGGGTGTTACTTCCTAAGTGAATTTCTCCTTTTACCCTCCATTTAGTCGAATTGCCTTGTTAAGGGGGGCTGCGGCCTAAGGGGGCTGCACAACTATGCGCCCTTACTAGAAACCCCAGCCGACCAGCCTAGTAAAGGGGGCTACGACTAGAAAACCCTAAGGCCTTAAATATAAACCATAGCCACTATTCTTTATAGGATAGAGGTGGCTATGTGGGTTTATTATAATTTTACAGGGTTGTTATTAGTTGTCACTTGATGAGTAGTCCTATTAGTCTACTGCAAGCCAGCTCCTTGTTGTATAAAGTATGTACAAAAACTGAAAGGCATAGACAAACATGAGCATTACATCGAACACTTTATTTATATTTTTATCCGTGACAGGCTGGTACCACCACTTGTAGAGCTTGATGGACACGACTCTAGCAGTACTACCACCCGCCTGGGCAGTACCTGTTGAATCTTGGATTTTGATGAAGAAATCATTTGATGAAGTTTTGATCTAATCAATGTTTAAGTATCTGAGGACTAACTTCGATCATGGAAAGGCAAATCAATTAAAGAAGGAAGAATCAAATGTTAGGCCGTAACAGAATATGTTAGATGATTAGATGTCGGGTTGTAGAACTAGTCGACATGCTAGAGAGACTTCGTGCAATGAGTTCAAGCATTGCGCCAAGGAGTTCGGATGTTGCAAAGGTCACCCTGTTGATAGATCGGGCAATCCACCGAAGGAGAGAATGATGTGTTGAAGGGTTAGACAAAACGCAAGATGAACCAATGACATGTCGGATAATATATGATTCATGCTTTGTAATTGATTATGTCTTGATCGAAGTAGTTTATGTCTTAATTGAGTTAGTTTCGGGTGTAACCATGCTAACTCAATTAAGGGCCCATTGGGCCTTAACTGAGACTGATTTGAGCTTATTAGGAGGCTCATTTAATTGACCTGGGAGGAGGTACTGTCAGGTCAAGTGATGGTCAGCCTAAGGTACAAAAAGTATTGAGTGGTACTTTTCCAGGTTCCCAAGCATTGATACCGCCAACTACCGGTGGTAGTACTACCTATTTCGGGCAGTGGTACCACCAGAGCCTAGATTCTTGAACTATGTTCGATGATGGAACTACCCAGTGTCAGTGATGGTACCGCCATTACCCTGAAAACTCAAGGATTTAAATTTTGGCTTTAAGATATGAAGTCATTTGTGGTCTATAAATATCCCAGGTATTCTTGCTTAGAATAGCAAGAATAGAAATTGAAAACTTATGTGAAAACCCCGTTAGAAAGTTAAGTTTCCTTCTCTAGAAGCTTAGAGGTTGTTCTAAGGGAGAGTGTGAGGAAATACTTGTAAAAGAGGATTGTAAAGGTTCTCTCCTGAGCCTGAGAAAAGGAGAAAGAGTTGTAAGGGGTGGTTGATCTTCGCTCATTGTAAAAAGATCAGTAGTAGAAGCCAGTGGGCTTGAGTGAAGAGGAATCAGGAGTAAACGTATATCTCTTTGATGCTTTTTATTATTATTACTTACTGATCACTTGCTCACTATTCTTATGAACATTTATAAGTTTAACATATTTTCGATACAAGTTTGATCGAACAAAAGTTTTCAAATCGATATATTTTCATGAAGCACTAACTCACCCACTCCCCACCCCCTCTCTTAGTGCTGATTCAGTCTTAATAGTTGGTATCGGAGCCAAATTTTTCTCAATTAGTTTAACACCTAAAAGAGATTAAATGGTTTTTTCTAGCTATCAAGATAGTTACTCTATTACTGGTCTTCCTATATTTAATGAGATTGACTACATGTATTGAAAAACTCGAATAACAGTTTTTTTGCTTTCTATGGTTTCAATTTATGGAGCATTGTTGAAAATTATTTTCAAAATTCTTCTAATCTAATGAATAATTGAAATAATTTTGACAAGAAAATATTTTTTTTGAACGCTAAAGCTATAAATGCCTTATTTTACAATTTAGATAAGAATGAGCTTAATCATATTTCTATATGTGAAACTGCATACGATATTTGGCACACACTTGAAGTTACACATAAAAGCACTAGTAGAGTTAAAGAATCTAAGATAAATCTTTTGATGCATAGTTTTGAATTATTTTAAATGGAATCAAGTGAAACTATTAAAGATATGTCCACCCGATTTACAGATGTCATCAATGGTTTAAAAGCACTTAGTAAAATTTTTTCTAACTTTGAACTCATTAATAAAATTTTAAGATTTCTTCCTAAAAATTGGGATCCGAAAATCTTGCTATACAAGAAACAGAAGACTTAAACTTATTTTCCACTTAAAGAACTTATCGGGCCATTAATGACTTATGAAATGACATGTATTGCACATTATGGATATAAGCACAATCTTCCAAAGAATATGAAGGACTTGGCACTTAAAACAAGAGAAGGCCACTCGAGCGAGAGCTCAAGTGATAATGATGATTTTGAACTCTTTACAAGATGTTTTAGAAAGTTCATAAAGCATGAATGTGAGAATAAAAAAGAACTAAAAAAAACATAATAAGTTCATATTTATGCAATGAGCTGGGGCACTTCAAAAGTGAATATCCCCAATTGAAGAATAAGCTATTAAAGAAGAAAAACGCACTCAAGGTGAGAATCGAATGCATCTGAAGACGATGAGCAAACCAAACATTATATATATATATATGTATATATATATATATGTATATATACATATATATATATACATATATATATATATATATATATATATATATATATACATATATATATATGTATATATATAAATATATATGTATATATACACACACACATATATATATATACATGTATATATATATAGTATATGTATATATATATACATATATATGAATGTATATATTTATATATATATATATGTATACATATTTATATATATGTATATACATATATACATATATATATGTATATACATATATATATGAAATCAATCACATAAAAGGGAATGCATTTATTTTTAAAAATTTTGCTACCTTTAATGCATATCGAGTTTTCATCTTAGAGAACCTTAGTGATGAATCTATTTGTGTGATTTTGAATCTCTTAAATAAGAAGGTGATTTTGATAATTTAACAAATTAAATTTGCATGCAATTTTTATGATCAAATCATGAACTTTCTCTTGATTTCTTGACTTGATGTTTCTCTTGTGAAATCAAAATCTTTTTTGATCTTCTGCAATTTCTTCTTTTTACCATTTACTAAAGAAGAAGACTTATGCAAACAAACATTGATCTGGATAACTTGAGATTTCTCATGCGTGAATCAAAATCTTTTATAATTTTATCTCCTATGTTTCTTTTTGTCATTTACAAAAGAGGAGATTTATCCAAAAGAATCATAATTTTTCTCTTGATCTCTTGAAATTCATGATTAAGATTTTTTTAAAAATCGCTTACTATTTGATCTCCTAGGATTTATTTTTGTTATTTATTAAAGAGAAGATTTGTTAAAATAAATCATATCTTTTAGTATTCACATTTGATCTTTCATGATCTTTGATATCATATCCTTCATGACATGATTTGATTCTTTTGTATTCATGAATTATATATCTTATGTTGTGATTAGAATATTGATCTTGAACCATTGGATTCCTCCCTTCTTGTTGACAATGATAAAGGGGGAGAAAAACTTTCTAGCTTACGCATTTAAAGGAGAAAGTCTTGCTAGCTTGCACATCTCAAGAGAAGAAAACACTTATAAACTTACACATCCCAAAAGATGAGACAAAATTTACTAGATTGCACACTTCAAGAAGAAGTAAAATTTGTTAAACTTGCACATCTCAAAAATTACTAGCTTGCATGTTTGAAAAACTTGCTAGTTGCACTTTTCTCTTTTTTGTTAATGATATAGGGGGAGGTGGTATGATGATTATTATAATGATAGTTTGAAATTTGAATCATACATAGTATGCTGTATTTTGATATCATGATAATTATATGATACATGCAATGTTATACTCATGATTTTTTAAATTTCAAAGGTTCTTTCAATATGGCATATTGATAGAGGAGTTTAGTTTAAACTCCGTTATCAATTGGTTGTCATCATCAAAAAGGGAGAGATTGTTGAATCTCGGATTTTGATGATGAAATCAATTGATAAAGTTTTAATCTAATCATCATTTAAGTGTCACAGGATTAAATTTTATCATGGAAAGATAAATCAATTAAAGAAAGAAGAATCAGACATTGGGTCAGAATGAAACATATCAGATGATTAGACATCGGGCCGGAGGACTGGTCGATATGCCGAAAGGACTTTGTGTCGTGAGTTAAGGCACGGGCCATAAGGTTCGGACATTACGCCAAGAAGATTGGATATTGTGGAGGTCAACATGGCGATAGATCGGGCAATACGTCGAAGGGTCAAACGAAGTACCATATGAACCAATGACATATCAAACAACATAGGATTCATGCTTTATAATTGATTGTATCTTGATTAAAGTAGTTTAAAACTTAATTGAGTTAGTTTTAGGTGTCACCATACTAACTTAATTAAAAGCCCGTTGAGCCTTAATTGAGACTGATTTGAGCTCATTAGAAGGCTCATTTCATTGACTTGGGAGGAGGTACCGCCAGGTCAGTTGATGGTATAGCCCAAGGTACAAAAAGTACTGAGTTATACTTTTTCAGGTTACCGGACGATGGTACCATTGGCTGTCGATAGTAGTACCACTAATTGATGATAATATTGACTATTCTAGGTGGTGGTATCACCAGAGCCCAGATTCTCGAGCTCTGTTCGGTGGTGGCATCGCCCGGTGTTGGTGGTGTTACTACCAATACCCCGAAAACTCGGGTATTTGAATTTTGGCTCTAGGATTTGAAGTCATTTGGGGTCTATAAATACCCTAGGTATTCTTGTTTGGAATAGCTAGAATATAAATTGAAAACTTATGTGAAAATATTATTAGAAAGTTGAGTTCCCTTCTGGGAGAGTGTGAGGGAATATTTATAAAAAAGGGTTATAAAGGCTCTCTCCTAAGCTTGAGAAAAGAAGAAAGAGTTATAAGGGGTGGTTGATATTTGTCCATTATAAAAAGATCAGTAGTGGAAGTCGATAGCTATGAGTGCAGAGGAATCAAGAGTGGACATAGGTTACGTGGACCGAACCACTATAAATATGGTTTACATATCTTTTCATGCTTTTTATCCTTATTACTTACTAATTCACTTGCTCACTACTCTTATGAACTTTTCCAAGTTTTACATATTTCTGAAAGGGGTTTAATCGAATGGAAGTTTTGAAATTGACATGTTTTTACAAAGCACTTAGTGCTAATTCGGTCCTAATAGTACCATCGCTTGCCAACATTAAATGCTAGTAATACGATTGCCCAATCTTGGCGGTACCATTACCCAGTTCAGGCGGTACCTATTGAATCTCGAATTTTGATGATGAAATCAATTAATGGGTGTTTGATCTAACTTGTGTGTTAGAGATGAATAATGTAGGATTAACTATGATAAGGTAATACAATCAGATGTTGGGTTAGAGTCAAGTTTAAGCATCGGGCCGAGGTTTGAATGATGCAGTGAGAACTAGTTAGGAGGTCATTGGAAGCTCACCGAAGGTATCAGGGGCTTGCCGAGAGTTCACCGAGGGTGATCGGGGGCTTGTTGAGAGTTCGTTGGGAGCTCGCCGAAGGTGATCGGGAGTTTGCCAGGAGCTCACCGAAGATGATCGGGAGCTTGTCGGGAATGTGTCGGGTTTTCGCCAGAAGATAACCAAGATTCACAAAAGTTTACCGGAGGTTGCTGGGAAGACCGCCGGGAGTTAGGGAGGTCACTTGACATGTTGGTCAAATTGATTGTATTTGTATGTCTTAGTATATTGTAGTTAGCATCAGTTTAGTTTTGAGTCCTAATTGAGTTAGATTTCGAAGGAATCTAAATTAACTTAATGTGAGGCAACCGGGTTCACTTTGGGTTGGATTTGAGTTCATGATGAACTCATTTCGTTGACTTAGGAAGGAGTCAATAGGAAGTATAAATCGGGTGTATAAAAGTATAGAAAAATTATGGGATTTCTAACTGTAGTACTACCTGTGGGTGATGGTAGTATTACCCAGGGGCGATAGTACCGCTCAAGCAATGTAGTACCACCGTCGCCCCTATTTTAGGGTGCTTTCGGTGGTAGTACCATTGGAACTAGAGGTAGTAGTGCCAATATCCAGATTTTTCAGGATTGGTTAGATTTTGACTCGATTTCTGAAGTCAGTTAGGGTCTATAAATACCTAAGTTTTCTTGCTTAGAGAAGTAAGGGTGATAAACAAAAAAGCGGGATAAAATTCTGTTAAAGAGTTGTAATTTGATAGCTTCCCTTGAGTTCTTTAAAGTATAAAAGTGAGTCTAAGGAAAGTGAAAAACTCTTATATAAGGTTCCTCTCCTGAACTTGTGAAAAGGAGAAAGTGAGAACTGCAAGGGTTTGATCTTCACCTGAAGAGGGTCATTAATGGACACCAGTGGACCTCAAGGAGGAAGACTCCAAAAAGTGGATGTAGGCTAAGTTTTGGTCGAACCGCTATAAACTATGAGCCTTAACTTCCCTTTTTGAATTTACCTATTCTTGATCGAGCTTTCTTGAAGCAAGATAGTAACTTAACATTGTTCATTGTTTAGTTGCTCACGTATTCAACTTAAATGAAATATTTTTAATTTTTTATTTTATTTCAGTAAGTATTTCTAAAACTAAAGTTTTAAACACTCGCACTAATTCACCACCACAACCCCTATCGCCCCCCTTCTTAGTACCAATTGATCCTAACAATTGGTATTAGAGCCACGTTGTACTAATTGAATTAACATTCAAGTAAGTAAATGACTTATTATGACATTAACGAATGTCAATGCATCATAAGTCTTATGTTCAATAGGACGAACTACACCTCTTGAAAATTTTGAATGTATATTTTCTTAATTTCACTAGATTTTGATTTATAATGTATTGTTAAAATAGTTTTTAGAAGTCATTCAATCAAATAAATTATTAGAATAATCATAAAAACATATATTTTCTTTAAATGTCAAAGTTATGAATGTTTTGCTTTCTGCTTTAAATAAAAATGAATTTGATCGGGTTTCTACATGTGATTCAACTTTTGGGATTTGGCATAAATTAGAAGTGATACATAAAAGTATGATAAACTAAATGAATCATTAAATGAAAAGATTTGTAAAAATAAATTTGAAGAACAACTTCCAAAAAATATAAAGGAAATTACTTTGAGAACACAAGAACAAGACCTTCCAAAGAACAAGAATGATATTGAACTAAGAACAAAGAACATCACCTTCCAAAGAATAAGAAGTAACTAGAGAGAATAATAGATAGCTCCTCGAGTAAAACCTCGAATGATGAGAACTTTAAACTTTTAACAAATGAATCTGAAAAATTAATAAACAAAAAATATAAAAATGAACTTAAAATGGATAAATCTCTTGCTATGAATGCAAGAAGCCGAGGTGCTTCGAAGATGAATAGCACAATCAAGAAGAAGTGGAGAATTCGTGCTTATGGTCATCAACAATGAGGTAAGTGATTCCTCCATGCTCTCTTTTACTTTTAATGAATTATTAAATATCTTTCATGAATTATTTGATAAGTATAAAAAGGTTAGCAAAACTTATAAATCACTCAAAAAAAGATCATGCATTACTTTCTTGTAAATATGAAACTTTGAATGATACATTAACATTATGTATTTCTTGTTCTAAATGTATGTCACTAGAGGTAATTAAACAAGAAAATGACATACTACAACAAACTCTAAAAAGGCTTAAGATAGATGATAAATCTCTAAACATGATCTTTGCTGATAAGGGTCATGTTCATAAGGAAGGTATTGTCATTATGAGCATTACTCATCAAAAGCTAACTACCCTTATTAGAAGACCCACATTATACTCTTTCCCCGAATATAAATATAATTTTTGTGGTAGATATAGATACTTTGCCTATAGGTGTTTATTTAGAAAGTATACTCCATATAAATTGATATGGGTTCCTAAAGAAATCATAAACAATCAAATACCTTTAGTGAAAATGGGATAAAGCTTTTCATGAGGGATACAAAGTCAAATTGGTACTTAAATTAAAACTCGACATACTATAAATTTATCTCTTAAAAAGGCTAGGAGCACTAAATAATATTTTGAAAGTGGATGCTCAAGGTATATGACGTGAGATCTAACACTCCTTCAAGTTCACTATCCTAAGTAATAACAAGAAAAATTATTAAAAATAAAATTATAGGTAACGAATCTTTGGATGATTCATTTTTATAATTAATCTTGATTGCTTTAACTTTACCATACTAGTATAAGAATAAATTAGAATAATAATATAAAAAAGAGACTTTAGTTATTTTTAATTAAAAATTATATACATTCAAATTTACGAAAGAGAGATTTTGATGATGATTATGCTTGTGTTGACTTGTAATGGTTAAATGAGTATATGTTGCCTTGAGATAAAATTGAATAGAATGATTAAATACTGATTTTGAACTTAAAATAAAAAATAATATATATTGAATCATGCTTTATTTTCTAATATAGTCAAAAAATTAAATTTTTTTTAAATGAGAAGGAATTTCTTGGTAGCATATTAGGCTCATTTAGCAAAAGAAAATCATCGGATTGAAAATAAATCAAAAGATTTTGTTTAAAAATATCTTGTTGTAATAATCATAATAATTTTATTTAAAAATATTTTACTCATTTGAAAATTTTATATTGTAATAATCTTGATTATTTCTTTCTTAAATATAATTTGGTTTTTTAAATGACCATGGATTTATTTGAAAGTCATTCTTAAAAGAAATCATATGAAAAAACTAAAGAGGGAGGAAAATTCTTCTAAAAAATTATCCTTACCCTTAACAAAAATTTTCTTAATAGTTCATGGTTATAAAGTTAATCTTGATTACTTTCAATGGTGCATGGCTTTTGCATAGCTAGAGCATGCTAAAATTAGAACAAAGAAATTTTAGTTATTTTTAATGAAAAATTATCTAAGTTAAAATTTATGGAAAAAGATATTTTGATGATAGGTAAAAATTATTGGCATGAATGATTAAAATATTGGATGTGCTATATACTGACCTAAAGTAGGTTATATAATTAAATGGTAAATTACTTTTAAATTTAAAATTAGAATAAATAAAAATTTGGAAATGAGCATGGCAACTCCTTGCACTAAATATAAAGAGTTAGACCCACTTAGATGTTAGATTAAAGTAAATTAGATTTTTTTGTTTGAAGATATTTTATTATTTTAATGTGTTGTATTAATGATTTTGTTGATTTCTTTTGAAGTGATACTTGATTTTCAATCTTAAATGATAATGCATTGATTTGAAAATTATTCTTGAAATAAATTATATGAAATAATTAAAAAAGAGGAAAACTCTTTTTGAAATTATCTATATCCTATCAAGCCTTTGATAAATGATAAAGTGATACCATTTAAATCTCTTAAACTACAAATATGATTTTTATGATTAAATCTTAAACCTTCCCATGATTTATTGACTTGAGAAATCTCTTATGAGAATCAAAATTCTAACTTCTATGATCTTTTTTATTAGTTATTATTTAGGAGATTTTAAATCTTATAATTAGAGATTATTCTTATAAACTATATTATTGATAAGAAATGTTAAACTGGGTATTTCTCCTTTTTATAGATGATAAATTGAGAGAAATGATTTATTATTTTAAAATCTTTAAAATGTCTAAAATTGATGTTGTATCATGAATGTATGATTTATGCTAAATTTTTGAGCTGGAAGATAAATATTTGTAAATTTTATCATGAATGGTATCATGCTTGAATTCAAAAATGTCGGGTTCTTTTGAATTCAAGTTTGTTTATTCTATAGCATTTACATAGGAGGAGTTACGATTAACCCCGTCATCAATTGATTATCATCATCAAAAAGGGAAAGATTATTAAATCTCATATTTTTATGATGAAATCAATTGATAGGTATTTGATCTAACATGTGTGTTAGAGATGAATGATATAGGAATAACTACGACAAGACAATACAATTAGATGTTGGGTCGGAATCAAGTTCAAGCATCGGGTCGGGGTTCGGACGATGCAGTGGGAGCTCGCCGAGAGATCATCGAAAGCTCGCTGAAGGTGTCGGGGGCTTATCAAGAGTTCATCGGGAGCTCGCCGAGGGTGATCGGGGGCTTACTATGAGTTCACCGGGAGCTCACCAATGATAATCGAGAGTTTACTAGGAGCTCATCGAAGGTGATCAAGAGTTTACTGAGAATGCACTAGGGGTTCGCTATAAGATGATCGAGACTCGCTAGAAGTTCACCGGAGGTTTCCGTGAAGATCACCAAGAGTTAGGAAGGTCAATTGACATGTTGGTCAAAGTTATTATATTTATATGACTTAGTATGTCATGGTTAGCATCCGTTTAGTTTCGAGTCCTATTTGAGTTAGATTTGGGAAGAATCCAAATTAACTCAATGTGAAGCAACCGAGTCCACTTTGGGTTGGATTTAAGCTCATGTCGAGCACATTTCGTTGACCTGAGAAGGGGTCAACATGACGTACGAGTCAAGTATACAAAAGTATAGAAAAAGTGATTTTTGTGGGATTCCTAGTGGTAGTACTGCCCAAGCGGTGGTAGTACCACCCCCACACCTGTTTTAGGGGTGCTTTCGCTAGTAGTACCATCGGCATCGACGGTAGTACTATCAGTACCCAAATTTTTTGAGATTAGTTGGATTTTAGCTCAATTTATGAAGTCAATTGGGGTCTACAAATACCCCAAGTTCTCTTGCTTGGAGAAGCAAGGGTGATGAATGAAAAAGTAGGATAAAATTATGTTAAAGAGTTGTAAAATTTAAAAGCTTCCCTTGAGTGCTTTAAAGTGTAAAAATGAGTCTAAGGTAAGTGAGAAACTCTTATACAAGATTCCTCTCTTGAGCTTGTGAAAAAGAGAGAGTGAAAAGTGTAAGGGTTTAATCTTCACCTGAAGAGGGTCATTAGTGGACACCGACAAGCCTCAAGGAGGACTCTGAAAAGTAGATATAGGCTAAGTTTTGGTCGAACCACTATAAATTATGAGCCTTCCTTAACTTACCTTTTTGAATTTACATGTTCTTGCTCGAGCTTTCTTTAAGCAAGATAGTACTTAGCATTATTCATAGTTTAATTACTCACATATTTAACTTAAATAAAATGCTTTTGATTTTCAATTTTATTTCAAACAAGTATTTCTAGAACTAAGATTTTCAACACACACTAATTCACCCCTCTCCCCCAATCCCACCCTACCCCCACACAGACTAAAAGACTATATCTTATGGTAGTACCACCACCTGACCTAACTTTGGGTTACTATATGGGCCTTACACTAGGCCCAAATTAGCTCCAATTAAGGCCCAATGGGTCCTTAATTAAGTTGGTATGGTTACACTCAAAACTAACTCAATTACGATCTAAACTACTTCGATCAAGACATAACCAATTACAAAGCATGAATCCTATGTTATCCAGCATATCATTGGTTCATCTGATGCTTTGTCCGACCCTTCGATGCATCATTATCTCCTTCAATGTATTAACCGATTCATCGGCATGTTGATCTCCTGCAACATCTGATCTTCTTGGTGCAATACCTAATCCTTCTGGCCTGATGCCCAAACTCGTGGCATGAAGTCTATCTTCTGGCACATCGATCAATCCTCCAACCTAACGTCCAATCTACTGACATTATCCATTCTAGCACAACGTTTGATTAACCTACTTTAATCAATTTGTCTTTCCATGATCGAAGTTAGTCTTGCATCATTTAAACACTCATCACATTATAACTTCATCAATTGATTTCATCATCAAAATCTGAGATTCAATAATCTCACTCTTTTTAATGATGACAACCAATTAATGATAGAGTTTAGCTAAACTCCCCCTATCTATATGTCATATTGAAAGAAACTTTGAATTCAAAAAATCATGAGTATTACATGCATAATTTTAAATCTTCATATTTTCAAAACATCAAAATACATTATACCATGCAAGATTTCAAAGCATTAAAATTTCAAACTTTTATCATAACTTCTCCCCTTTTGTCATCAACAAAAAGGAGAATTACAACTAGTAAGTTTTTTAGACATACAAGCTAGTAATTTAGCAAGTTTTACATCACTTTAGAACATAAAGGTTAGTAAAATTTTGATTCTCTTGAGATATGCAAAGTAACAATTTTTCCTTCTTCTGGAAATGTGCAAGCTAGCAATTGTGATTCTATTTTGAGATGTGCAAGTTAGGGAGTCTTTCTCCCTCTTTGTCATTGTTAAAAAGAAGGGAAGAATACAATGGTTCAATTCTTTTCTCTTTACATTAATGTTCAAATTATCATATAAAGATATCATGATAAATCAATTTGGTGATAGGGTACACATTTCATGAATACAAGGGAGTCATATAAAAATCATGACATGAAAGATATCGATCAAGTCGTGAATATCAAAAGACCAAGACTCATTTTGATAAGTGTCAGCTTTAGTAAAATACGATAATAAATAATAAAAAATATTGATTTATTAAAAAGATTTTAAGGTATAATTTTGAGAAATCAAAAGAAAATTCATGATTCATTTAGATAATTCTCCTATTTAGTAAATAGCAAAAGGAAACATAGGATAACATATAGTAAATCTTAAGTATCAAGTGAAAGATCATGATTCATATGGATAAATATTCTTTTTAATAAAACAAAAGAATCATACCAGAATAAAAGTTCTTGATTTATGTATTTGAATATATATTTTCCAATAAAGAGCAAGTTTGAACACATTTAGATATATCTCAAATGATTATCTCCATAAAATATGCATCTATATGCTTCCATTCCTTGGGTAAGAATTCTTTGAAAATAGATATATCTAATTTACTTTGGAGAAAATAAATCAAATTATAAAATTTAAAATCATCATCAAAATTATTTTCTTAGTTTAAGAGATTCAAAAATATATTCATCAATGACTAGGGGTCTCTTATTGAAAAACTTGATAAGTTTTAGGGATAGAAAAATTTTCAAGAAAAATACATTCTCCTTTTTAATTTCAATTTATGTAATTGATTTCATATAAGCATGCCCTAGTATTTTATGCCAAATCCATGCATTATCGTTTAAAACTGAGAAACAAGTTTCCTCCAAAATCATTAAGATCAATAATATAACCATAAACTAATAAAACACCTTCAATCAAAAGATTTTATTTGTTACTAAAATTCTAATTTTAATGATCTTTCTTTTATTATTGTTATTTTGGCTAGTGAGCTTTGTAAAGTATATTGGATCTCCGAACATAAGCCTTAAGCATCCACAATCAAGAGATTATCTTTTGCTCCTAGTTTTTATTTAGAGATATTCTTATAAAAATGATAGATTTATTTTAAGTACTCATTTAACTTTGGGTCCTTCATGAAATGATCTACCTACGTTGATTAATGACATTACATTATTTATGATTCCTTTAGGAATCCAAACTAATTTGTGTAAGCTATATTTTTTAAATAAATATTTATAAGTATAATATCCACATCTACCATAATATATATATATATATATATATATATATATATATATATATATATATTCAGGAGAAACATGTATTGTGGGTCCTTTGACAAATATAGTAAAGTTTTATTGAGTGTCACTACTCACAAAACCGATTACTTCCTTTCTACGAATATGATCCTTAATAGTAAGAATCATATTTAATGATTTGTTATCAATTTCAAAATTCTCTAATGTTTGTTGTAGTAATATATTTTCCTTCTTAACCAAGTCTAACTCTTCACGTTTAGTACAAGATGTTAACATATAATTTTTATGCTCAATTTTTAATTTTTTAAATTTACTAAAGAGAGAAGCATGATCCTTTTTTAGCAATTTATATTTTTTATAACTAATTTAAGTTTATCATACAAATCATGAAAAGCATCAAGTAATTCATTGTAAGGTAAAGAAGATTTGTTTAAGTCATTTATCTTGTCATTGAGGGTCATTAGAGTATAGTTTGCCACCTCATTTTCACTGGTTTGCTCCTTGTCTTCGGATGCACTTGATTCATCCCAAGTTGCCTTGACTGCTTTCTTTTTCTTTACTAGCTTTTTCTTCAATTGGGGATATTTAATTTTGAAGTACCCCGACCTTTTGCATTCATAGCAAGTTATTGTGTCATTTTTAAGTTCATGTTTATTCTTAGATTCTTGTTTTATGAACTTTCTAAATTTTCTTGTGAGGAGTTCAAAGTCATCATCACCCCTTGAGTTTTCGTTAGTCTTCTTTTATTCTAAGTGTCATATTCTTCATGTTCTTTGGAAGATTTTTTTCATGTTCGTCATGTGCCATACAAGTCATTTCATTGGTCAATAGTGACCTTATGAGTTATTTAAGAGAAAAACAATTTAAGTCTTTTGCTTCTTGAATAATAGTTACTTTTGGATCCCAATTTTTAGGAAGAGATCATAAAATTTTGTTGACAAGTTCAATATTAGTAAAACTTTTATCAAGTGCTTTCAAACCATTAACATCATCTGTAAAACAGGTGTCCATGTCACCAATAGTTTTGTTTAACTTTATTTGAAACAATTCATAATTATGTATCAAAAGATTAATCTTAGAATCTTTAACTCTACTTATGCATTTATATGTTACTTTGAGTGTGTGTCAAATACTAGGTGCAGTTTCTTTTATAGAAATATAATTAAATTTATTTTTATCTAAAACATAAAATAAAAAATTTATAGCTTTAGCATTCAAAGATAATATTTTATTTTCAAAATTATTCCAATCATTTATTGGATTAGAAGAATTTTGAAATTATTTTTAATGATATTCCATAAATTAAAATAGAAAGAAATCAAGAAAATTTGTATTCATGTTTTCTAGTAAGTGTAATCTATCCCATTGAATATAAGAGGACGAGTGATGGAGTGACCCTCATAAATGCTAGAAAAAGACATTAAAACACACTTGGGTGTTAATTTAACTAAGTGAACGTAGCTTTGATACCAATAGTTAGGACTGTATTAAAGAGAGGGGTGGTTGTGAATTAGTACTTTCATAAAATTATATCGATTTGAAAACTTATTCGATCAAACCCATATCGAAATTCGTTTAACTTAAAAACATTCATAAGACTAACGACTAAGTAAATCTATGAGTAATAAGAATGAAAATTATGAAAGTAAATGCATATCGAATTTATAGTAATTCGATTGTCATGACTTATGTCCACTTTTGATTCTTCTTCACTTAAGGCCACTAGCTTCCACTACTGATCTTCTTTCCAATGGATGAAGATCACCATCTCTAGCGATATCCATACGATGGATCGCTGCGGCGGTACTCCTCCAATTGTAATCTTAGGTCTCGCAACTCTTGCACAAAGGGAGAGAGGAGAATAGGAGGGGTGGCCAAAGATGCAACATATCATCTATATGTCTCCCCTCCTATTTATAGAGAGCCATAAAAAATCCTAGGGGTCCTGCCTTAGTGGGTATTGGATCTTCATTCAATTATACACTAAATTGGATTATTAGATCTTTATCCAATAATCTTCTTTGGCTCTAATTGGGTCTTATGTAAAGATTATATTAGTATAAAGTCTCATCTAATAAGAATAGGGGCTAATTGGATCTCTATCTAATCCTCTATTTGTTGAAATATCTACTATATGTGTGTGACCCTCTAAGTCCAATACCGAGTTGGCTGTGAGTTGCTCTCATCATAACTCCTTCTGATATAGTGAATTATTATCCCCATAATAATTCACTTTACTCATCAACTATGGATGTACTAGGCCACTATGTCATAGTCCTCAAATGGTACAGGGGGATCGAATCCATCGGATCTATTTGTCCACAATTACCATGTATCTATAGTACTCATCTAACTAATATCCCAGAGATTATATATTGGATATGGTACTATCAGGCCACGTATGGAATCTATCTGAGTCTCGCTCTTAATTAAATTCTCCTAGAGAATTTCTCTCTCAATCTGAATGACCCTAGCCAGACATTTGTCTGAGCAAGTACACAAGGGGTATTCCTCTCGTGATATTGAGAGTGGATGATCCTTTATTAACACTCAATTGCCTTCGTAAGATTAGTTACCAATCTCGATAATCAGTTGTATCAAATCTAGAACTTTCCAAACTTGTAATCTAGCATCAAAGAAAGGAGTACTCATACAAGGCATCCTTGGTGTCTCAAAACTAAGGACCAGATACACAACTAGGAATATAGAACTATTGTCTAATATTAGATATCATTAATCATATAGTATTCCATAAGCAAATCAATCAATGAACTCATTCTCTTGTGATACTGAGAGTGAATTATCCTTTATTAACACTCAATTGCCTTCATAAAGTTGGTTACCAATCTCGATAATCGGTTGTATCAAATCTGGAACTTTCCAAATCTATAATCTAGCATCAAAGAAATGAATACTCATAAAAGGCATCCTTGGTGTCTCAAGTCTAAAGACCAGATACACAACTAGGAATATAGAACTGTTGTCTAACATTAGATATCATTAACCATATAGCATTCCATAAGCAAATCAATGAACTCATTCTCTAATGAGCACCTGTACTGTATCCTTGATGTCTCCACACAAGTGACTATAAGACCAGCTACCTCTATCATATGGACGGGTATATAGTACACTGGTTTGTCTGGTTATCTCAATGTCCCTCTCGAGTAACCAATGACCAGGATTATTTAGGATCTATATTTAAAGGCAAATCGATCTTATTATCATGATCTCATCACAATCTGATTCCCATTGCACAGAACCAAGGATATCATAATATATATATTTGTAACAGATAATATAATGTGAGAATATATTAATAATAATCATAAGCAAAAAGATCGCAAAGCGTGCCATACGTGTCATCACTCATGTGATAGCTTGCATGACACCTTTAACTAGCAAGAATTCCCTCACACTCCCTTAAAACAACCTATAAGCTTAAGGAGGACAGAACTCAACTTTTTAATAGAATTTTCACGGTACAAACCATAAGTTTTTCATTCACTTTTCATGCTCTCTTAAGCAATAATGAGTGAGGTATTTATAGGCTCCAAATAGCTTCAAAAATGGAGCCAAAATTTAATTTTTTTTAGGTTTTTAGGATACAGATGATTCCATCGCCTGACAGGGCCTATGAGACTAGGCTCTAGTGATACTACCATAGCCTAGATAGTACCACTGCCTAACACAACATAGAAGACTGTGTCTTTGGCGGTGCCATCGCCTGACCCAACTTTGGGTCACTGAATGGGCCTCATAATGGGCCCAAATTAGCCTCAATAAAGGCGCAATGGGCCCTTAATTGAGTTAGCATAATTATATCCAAAACCAACTCAATTACAACCTAAATCACTTCAATCAAGATACAATCAATCACAAAGCATGAATCCTATGTTGTAAGGTATGTCATCGGTTTATTCGATGCTTCTTCTGACCCTTCGGCGCATCGTCCTCTCATTCAGCCTATTGCCTAATCCATCGGCATGTTGACCTCTCGTAATATCTGATCTTCTTGGCATAGTGCCTGTTCCTTATGGTCCGATGCTCGAACTCATGACACGAAGTCTATCTTCTGGCATATCGACTAATCCTTCGGCTCGATGTCTAATCTTTTGACATGATCCATTCTGACATAACATTTGATTCACTTGTTTTAATCAATTTACCTTTTTATGATTGAAATTAGTCCTACATCACATAATGCTCATTAGATTATAACTTCATTAATGGATTTCATCATCAAAATCTGAGATTCAATAATTAAACATTATAATTTATTTAAAATAAGATTTACTTTATCCATAATAAGAATATACTAATTAAACTCTTATTAGTGTTATTATTATAATAATTTGATGCTTTAATTATTATCGTTGATACTCAACATTTTTTGTGGCTACATATGTCAACTTCGAATGATGGAGACTCTGCTAGTCGGGTCCTCAGTCTTATTGATCAGGTGGATCACCTCACCATAGTGTCATGGACAACAATGTAAACAATGTGTTCGATGAAATGCTTGTGTTAGTCCATGTCCTTCAGTTTAGGTACATATCTTGTACAACAAGAAGCGGGCTTGCAATAGGCTTAGCAGCCCTAGTTTGATTTGCTTTATGGTCATGTTTGGCTTGTAAATACAAGTGTGTCTTATAAGCACTTGTGGGGACTTCGGTCTGTAATGGACCATTATCCTTTGTGTGCAACCTCTCTGAGTTTGTAATGTCTATGGGTGTAATTTGTATTTGACTTTATAAAGTGTTGGCTTGAGCAGTTGCTTGTGGATCCCATGGGAATTGCTTCTTCTGGCCCGTTTTCTCTTTTGTAAGTCTAAGGGACTTAGGAGATCTCGGGGAGGGTTGACCTTTGTGGACGGACACACATGGGTGCCGCACGGCTTAGGCAAAATCAACTAAGCCCGTGACAATGTGGTATCAGAGCGAGACAAGCACATGCAGAAACACTTGCCATATAAACGTGGGGAACCTAGCTGGACTGTGTGGAGGACAGCCAGCACGCGTAACCGTTTGGGAGAAAACGGACATTGAGATGTAGGGAAAGGAGTTGCTTAGAGGAGTGGACATCCTGGTTTGGCATTCAAGAAATAGCCAACCCCTTTACGTGAGAGGCACCACGAGGACAAGCAAGCGAAGAAGAATGCATAGCACACAAAGATTGGTATGGTTGAGTTCGAGCTATAGCTCAACGTTGGCAACCAAACTTGACGGTGCTCAAGGCAAAGCAGGGCGCTTGGTGAAAGATGAGACAGTGCAAGGTGGGAGGTGTTGTGTAACGACCAAAAAAGTTGTGCAAAGCTCACAGAGGTGAGGGGAATTGCTAACTCGAAGGATTCGGAACTCATGCAAGGGCTTGTACATGGATAACGGAGTATTCGTGGCCATCCCAAGGCGCGATTAGAACTCAGCGCCATGGAGCATCAAAACTTTCTTTTCGACATGGAAAGGATATGTCCGTTGGCGGCTGAAATATGTAACAAGTTCAGCATGTTGCTAGACCTTGAAGGGTGTAGTGAAGACTGTATTAGCAAAAGGTCGCAATCTAGTAACTGCATTTGCGGGGGCAGAACAAGACATAGGTTCAGCAAGATGGAGTAGTCCAAAGGGGATGGTGGTCTCTGAAACTTCCAGTGGGAAGTATGTAAAGAGAAAAGTTACTCCAGCATGACAGATATCCAGGAGGGATAAGTCCTAGTTCTCTAGTGGGAGAATCATGTGCAACGGACTGCACATATTGAGGAAGAGTTCCTCAAGGCTATATCTCCACAAAGCTCAACGGACCAAGTGAGCGACGAAGAGTTGTCGCATGATCTCGAAAGAGGTAATGCATTGGTGGATGCATTTCGAGATCAAGTGGGGGAGTAATCCAAGATAATATCATATGAAGACATACTTAGAGTCGATGCAGAAATCGAACTCAATAGAGGGCTGCTCGTGGAATGGTAGACGTGAGGGTCACTATCAACTCAATGCAAATCGAGGAGCTGAGCAACTTGGGTGGAACTAAGTGAAGTATCCAAGCTGCATGAAGGGAGTCAACATAGAAGATGGAACATGGAGCGGAGGCACGGAGCTTTCCTTGGACAGAGGCCAAGGGCATGAACTCTTATAGAGGCAAGAGTGGGATCATGTCATTCCATGGGTTCTTTATTTTGATGGGATAGACTTATTTTGCATGGTGCCGAAGATGAAGGGAGCTTTGAGGCACATGCAAGCTACCTCAGAGATGCATTTGACGGAGTAACTAAGGGGATTCAACTTGTAGAGGCAAAGTTGGGATCAGGAGATACCACAGTACTAGTAGATACTCTTGAAGAATATGCCACAGTGTTGTTGTTCAAGTTGTCAGTAACAAGAGGTGCATAGCAAGATTGTGCTGGTAGGGGATAGAGGCCCAAGATCCAGATAATAGTGCACCAACTCTAGCGAAGTCAAGGGACTTCAGGAGCTACTAGGCGACGGACTGTCCTAGAGTTATTCTTCGTCCAGGTGTGACCCAAGAGTGGGTGGACGAAGGTGAATTGCCAAGGGAGCGAACTAAAAATCAAAGATAGTGGAGACCCTATGATGTGTTGATAGAGGCCACATGTGGAGAAGTCGTAGTCCGAGTTCGTGGTGGAATAGTTCGTGGTAATGTAATACAGGCAATCTTGTCCCGTGAGGGACAAGATCATACGGAGGTATGATTAGGAGTTACTAGGAGCTCCACTTTGGTGTACGACATAAGAAGAAGGGTTATGGATTCAATGAGTGAATGTCGTAGTACCGTAAAGGCGGGTCTTCGTGTGTGCATCGAAGCTTGCATTGGATGAAAGCCTTAGTCATCAGTGTATGGGAGCTATATACCACCGAGGAAGAAGTCCAAGTGTAAGTACCAATGAGTCCCATGAAGGGGGACGTGATCATGTGAATGATCAGGAGCTGCTGGGAGCTCCACTTCAGTGAACAATGCAACAGCAAGAAGGGCTATGGATTCAAGGAGTGAATGTCACAGTACCACAAATGCGGGTCTTCCATGTGTCTGCATCGAAGCTTGCATTAGATGAAAACCTTGATCGTCAGCATATGGGGGTTGTGTACCACCGAGGGAGTAGTCAGATTGCAAGTACCAATGAGTCCCATAGAGGGGACTTGATTATACTAAGGTATAATCGGAGCAATTGGAGAGTTGGATTGCTTCAGTGCTCACATTCGCTTAAGGGAGCTCGCCAAGTCAGAGGACAAAGCCGAGTAAGCGAACGTTGCTATCAAAGAAGCTAAGGAGAACAAAATCGACACAAGCCCTGCAACAAGATGGCGAAGGCCGTGTATGAGAGTTGTAGTTTGTCTTTCCATTGACCAAGGAGAACTGCTAGGAGGACACGGTGGTGTCGAAGCAGGTGGTCGAAAGGGGCGAGAAAGCGACGACGAGTCCAGCGGGGCTCAACTACCCAAAAGCAAAGCGTCGATTAGAAATGTAGACTCGGAGGAGCACCATAGTGCCACAAAGGTAGATATACCGATTGCGAAGGAAGGGATAAAGATGCAAGATAACAGATAGTAGTACTATGGGCTTAGCAGCGCCATGGTTCCGCAGATGTGGGACTTCCGTGAAGTCATCGATCCCTTGCTCTCATGGAGGAGGTGGAGAATGCAAAGGCAAACTCCAAGTACCAAGACAAGACAGAAGGGCAGAGGCTAAGAAACTTCATAAGACCGATGTCGATGGGTTTCTCATCAAGATAGCTGAAATTAAGGGACTTCGGGTTGATGCAGGAGTGCTCGACCAAGGAACGAAGTAGGTAGTACATAGTACTATACCTTTCTACTTAAGAGGAGTAGGCGACAAAGGTGATGGAGAAGATGGTACAATCCCAGAGGCGACCAGATCTATCAAAGACTTACTCCAAGTTGGGGGATTCCAAGTTGGGGTAAACTTTTTGCTCTTTTCGGGCAAAACTTCTTGCCAGAAGTTCAATGGTAGTAAGAAGGCGAATCAAAGTAGCTACCTCAACGCAAGGAGTGCAAACACTTTAAGTGCTTCAGAAGTGTGAGCAAAGAGCAGACGAATGTTAATAATCAGCTCAATGCATGAAGTACAAGCTCGAGGAGGCATGCAAAATTGAGTAACCTTTGCCTTCTCAACTCGAGAGAATGGGCAAAACCGAGTACCTCAATTCTCTTAACTCGAGGAGGTGAGCGAAGCTAAGTAACCTTACCTTCTCAACTACGAAGAGAATGGGTGAAGCCAAATATCCTAGTTCTCTTACCTATCCAAGTAGGAGAACTATGCACAAAGTTCAGTGATCCTTCAAAGAAAGCTTATGGAAGACAATAGTTATCAAATCCTCACCGTTGGTGATAAGTACTACTAAGAGTAGATTTTTCACTTCATTTCCCAATTGACTAATCGAAAGAGGGAGTGATGCAAACATACTTGAAAGTGACAACTAACATTGGAAAAAGGTTCAATGGGCAAACATTATGGAGAAAGGACCTTAAAAATTTCAAAGTCTATGAGGCGATGCTCGTTAAAGCTCCAACAAGCATCTACCCAGTTCAAGCAATATGAGTATATTGCGATACTAGCGTATAATAAGGCAGGTCTTTTCCTTCATTAGAGGGATCTGCGAGAACCAACAAGGATCAGCACAACTCATCCAACCCCACACCAGATTCAGTCATTGGTGAGTTGAAGCAGCATAGCGGATCAGAGTTCGACTACTCAACAACAGCGGCGGAGAGCAGCTAGGAGCCAAAGGGGCTTGTTGTAGCCAAAGCAGAAGATTAAATATTCAGCAGAATGTGAGGAGATGCAGCGTCTACAGTGGCTTCGATGAGGACGTTGAAGGAATAAGTGGGGGAGAATGTCACATACAACAATGTAAATAAGGTGTTCGATGAAATGCTTGTGTTAGTCTGTGTTCTTCGATTTAGGTACATATCTTGTACAACAAGAAGCGGGCTTGCAGTAGGCTTAGCAACCCTAGTTTGATTTGCTTTATGGCCAAGTTTGGCTTGTAAATATAAGTGTGTCTTATAAGCACTTGTGACGACTTCGGTCTATAATGGACCATTATCCTTTGTGTGCAACCTCTTTGAGTTTGTAATGTCTATGGGTGTAATTTGTATTTGGCTTTATAAAGTGTTGGCTTGAGCATTTGCTTGTGGATCCCATGGGAATTGCTTCTTCTGCCCGTTTTCTCTTTTGTAAGCCTAAGGGACTTAGGAGATCTCGGGGAGGGCTGACCTTTGTGGACGGACACGCATGGGTGCCACATGGCTTAGGCAAAATCAGCTAAGCCCATGACAATAGGCTTGGCTCCGTACTAGCTAGGATATTATTGGGGCCTGAGCTGTGGATCAGATGGTAAACCAATCACAAGTCATAGCTCATGCATTGGACTGGGTAGAGAGTACATCAGTAACCCTCTGGTTGAGATGTACCTCGACATTAAACTAGCCGAGGTGTGCTCGACAATGGACTAGCCGAGATGTGCTCGACAAGGGACTAGCCAAGATGTGCTTAGTAAGAACTATCCAAGATGTAGTTAGAAATGGATTGGCCAAGATATACTCAATAAAGGACTGATCGAGATGCACTCGACAATAGATGATCGAGATATGCTCGACAAAGGATTAGCCAAGATGTGCTTAGCAAGGGACTGACCGAGATGTGCTCGACAAGGACTGGCTAAGATGTGCTTGGAAATGGACTAGCCAAGATGCGCTTGGCAATGGACTGGCCTACATGTGCTCGAAAATGGATTGACATATATGCACTCGGTAATGGACTGGCCAAGGCGTAGTCGGCAAGGACTGACTGAGATATGCTTGAGAAAGGACTACTTGAGATGTAATTAGCAATAGACTGATCGAGATGTGCTTGGTAAAGGATTGGCCAAGGTGTAGTCAGTAATGGATTGGTCGAGATGTAGTCGATAAAGCATTGACTGAGATATAGTCGGTAATGGATTAGCCGAGATGCACTCAACAAAAGACTGGCCAAGATGCGCTTGACAGAGGTGTAGTCGACAATAGACTAGCCAAAACGTAGTTGGCAAAGGATTGGCCGAGATGCACTTGATAACGGACTAGCTGAGATGTAGTCGATAATGGATTAGTCGAGATGCGCTCGATAAAGGATTAGCCGAGATACACTCGACAATTGACTGGTCAAGACATAGTCAGTAATGGTCTCCCATTCTAGGGATGGTTGTGATTTTGGTGGGGCATCTGTAGGTGGAAAGCTTCATCTATAGGCTGGACTAGCTGAGATGTAGTCGATAATGGATTAGTCGAGATGCGCTCGATAAAGGATTAGCCAAGATACACTCGACAATTGACTGGTCAAGACATAGTCAGTAATGGTCTCCCATTCTAGGGATGGTTGTGATTTTAGTGGGGCATCTGTAGGTGGAAAGCTTCATCTATATGTGGGAAGTTTGAACTATCATGGCTACTGATGTGCCATGCCCCTTTTCGATACAGATCTTTTATCATCATGATGAGATGTTGCGTTGTCACCCTATAAGAGGCCAGATCTACGAGCAAAATGCTTTAACTCTGATGGCTACCGAGGGGATTTAGCCTCATTTATTATAGATCTCCTAGCAATCTTGATAAGATGTTGCTATTAGGATTAATTGGCAAAATTTTTCTTTCTAAAATAAAAGTTTTTCGAATAAGATAGAATAGGAAATCCGAAGCTTTTCATTTTTAATAAAGCAAGTGAGTGATTAAAAGTAAGTTGTTAAGGAAGTTGGAAAGATAATCATGTTTGAGGAAAAGAACTTATCGTCTTACTTTCAAGGAGTTTAGTTAAGTTAGAAGAATCAATTCAACAACATTCAAGCAATGCAAGTATGAAACACTTACAATTTCATAATGGTTCGACGCCAATGGCCTACGTCCACTTTTGAGTTCTCCTTGAGGCACACAGGCATCTACTACTAATCTTCTTTGGGTGAAGATCAAACCCTTACACTTGAGCTTACAAGGGAGACTAGATTTAAAACTCTAAGTTCTCTCCCTTATCCTTTTTTTTTTCTTACAATTCTCACACAATATTTTCTTAGAATATAATTCCCAAATGTGTTATTTTGAATGTAAGAAAACTTAGGGTATTTATAGGCCCCAAATTGGTTTCAAAATTAGAGTCAAAATTCAATCGTATCCAAAAATTTAGGGTACAGGTGGTTTACCCGACTTGGCGCTTACCCTCCAACCGGTTTACCGCCATCAATAGTGGCGCCTGATTACGTAGTCAGGCGGTTCACCCGCCACCGGTAGTTTACCCACCGAAAGCTGTTGTCTGCCACCCAAATTCTGTGGTACGGGCGGTCCAACCACCGCTCACTAGTGGTTTACCCGTCGAAATTTCCGCAAAAGTGATTCCCTCCACTTTTTGAATTTCAGCTTGACTTTTATGTTGACCAGCTCTTTGGTCAACTGATTGAGCTCAACCTGAGCTCAACCAAACCCAGTAGTGGATCCGGTTGTCTCATTGAGTTGATTTAGATTCCTTCTAAATCCAACTCAATTAGGACTCTAACCCTAACTATAACTCAATGATTATAACACTTATTGACCAATTAAACATAATTAAGACCTAACTCCTGCATACTTCGGCAACCTCCAGCAATCTTGTGGCAAGTCCTCCGGTCTTCTTTCCGGCGATCTCCCTTCACGTTCCCAGCGAGCTTCCTGATTCCTTTGACGAATCTCCTAGCAAACTACCGACGAGATCCCACTGCATTGTCCGAATTCAGCCCGATGCCTAGGCTTTATCTTGGTCCATTATCTGGTTGTAACTCCATTGATCCTGTCATAGTTAGACCTGCACGATGCTAATTATGACTTAATTAAATATAATTATAATTACCAAAATATACATTACAAGACCATCCCGACTCCCGGTAAGCTTTTCAGCTACCCCCGACAATCGTCCGACGAGTCTCGGTCTTCTTTTGGTGAACTCTCTTGTGACATCCTAGCAAACTCCCGATACCCTCGATGAGCTTCCGGCATACTCCTGGTGAGATCCCAAATGCATCGACTCGATGCATGGACTTAACATTGGCCAACCCTGATTGTAATAATCCTTCTATCGTAATTAATCCTGCATCGATTAACTCTAACAATCCTGTTAGATCAATAATCCATCAATTTATTTCATCATCAAAATCCAAGATTTAACAATCTCCTCCTTTTTTATGATGATAATCAATTGATGATAGGAGTTAATTCTAACTTCCCCTAAAACCATACCACTTAAATTTAAAAGATGCACTTACTCTTAAATTCAAGCAATCAATCATTCAATGCAAATTTCAATACAAATTTGTATTAAGTCATCAAATTATGAATTGTAAAATGTCTAAGTTATATTATCAAGTGTTATCAATAAATATTTTTCAATGTCATGTGTCATCAATATATATTTCTCCCCCTTTGTTATCAACAAAAAGGTAAAATATAAATCTAATAATTTTAAAAATACATGATGACATTACTCCCCCTTAGTATATGCATTAATATAGAAGACTTAAATTCAAGAGTCTCACATCCTCTTGAATTCAAGTAAATTAAAGCAACAAGTATTTCAAGCATATAACCTTTCAAGTATAACAAAGATTTGATTTTTAAACTTTTCAACTCATCAAGAATTTTCAAGGATTTCCATGAAGTTAAAAGTATTTGAAAATTTTTTTTCATATCATCAAGCATAAAAAATTTTCAAGTCATAGAGTATAGAAGATTTTCAAGTCATTAAGCATAACTTTCTCAATAAATTTAATATATTTGAAAATTAATCTCTAGTCATCAACCATACTTTTTATAATTAATAAGGAAAGAAACAGGGGAGCTGTTGTTGAATCATTTCATCATGAGAAGAGCTCTTAATAAATTTTAAAAGCAATATTAAGATGAGCTCAAAAGTCCAAGAGATTTAAAGACTACTTATGTATTTCAAATATAGCAAAAATCATCTCTTGATATATAAAATCATCTCTTGTAAATTTCAAATGTGACACATCTTCATGCATTTTTTGAAAACAATAAGATACCAAATCATAGAGAAAGTCTTCAAAAATATTATCACAAAAAGCTTAATCTCATGAAATCTAGATTAGCAATTTATATATTTTCATGATTTAGCATTTCTAGGTCTCAACCTCAATCTTGTAGATATATAAAATTCGAATATGAGCTCAACATATTTTTCTTATATAAATTTCAAGAAAATATAATAAATAAATCTCTTAAGCTATTTATTCACTTTTGGAAAGTGCAAATTAGCAAATTTTTGCTTCCTTTGCATTATTCAAGCTTGCAATTTTACAAGCTAACAAATTTTGCTCCCCCTTTGTCATTGTCAGAAAGAGGAGATGGTTGCAATAGTGCAAAAATTATCTCATTTCACCACTTTTCAATATCATCACATGAAATATATCATGAAAGATTAACATAGTGATGAGATGTACAATTCATGAAGGTAAATTGTGAATAGCAAGAGACAAATTTGTAGGAGAAACAATTAAAATAAAATCTCTTAATTCATCCATAAGAAATCTTAAGTTGTCAAGTTCATGATTTGTATACAAATCTCCTTTTAAATAATACAAAAATACATAACAAAATATTTTGATTCATAAAAGATTTCAAGTTATAATTCTAAGAAATCAAAATTATGATATCATTTAATTTCAAAATTATCAAAATCACTTTCAAGAGATTCAAAATATAATTAATTGACTTATTAGTTTCTTGAAATGCTAGTGATTTTCTTTCTCTATTTTGTGTGAATAAGAAGGTAGAATTAAGGTAGAGAAATGAAAAATATCATATCACAAAAATATTCAATTTTAAAGATATAAATTTTATAGATGTGAATTTCGAAATTAAGCTCAAAACTTCAAGATATTCACGGAGATTCAAAAGTTTAAGAGCTACTCATGCATTTAAACTCATCTTATGTAATTTTGATAAAAAGCATCAAGAATTTCATAAGAAGATATGATGGTAGATCAAGCTTAAATTGTAAATCAAGTATTTTATATGCATTTAGAAATTTCTAATTTTCTTCTAAGCACTTGTTCAATATTCAATATTTGCTTCTAATCACATTAAAAATTTTATCTCCCACTTTTTGTGATTGTCAAAAGAAAAATATGATAGCATAATTTATTTTCATCAATGTTCAATTTATGTCAAAAAGTATAAGAGATATCATGTCATTGAAAATTAAAATCTAAAAGACATAATTTTGTTTAATAAGTTTTCTTTCTCTCTTTTGTAAATATTACAAATGAGTCTTAGAGAATAATCTTAATTTATCCAAGATAAATCTTTTTAATAGAAAAGAAGAATGATCTTAATAAAATTTTTAATTATTATTGTTAAGATAATAAATTTTCTTTTAAAGAAAATCATATAGATCAATAATGTGATTCTCATTACATATAAGTCAAGTCAAGAAGTTAAGAAAATATTTATGATAATGCAAATCTCTTTTAATTTTCAACTTATCATAATATTATAAAATACTAATTTTGGTGATAAATTATACTAAGAAGAAAGTCATAAGTAATCATGTCATAAAGAATATTATTATCAAATCATAAATACCAAAAATATGATTTATTTTGATATATTTATTCCTAAATGAAATTTTAAAGCTTTTGAAATCTTAGGAGATAATGTAAGAAGGATCTTGATTCTTATAGAAATATCAAGCTATAAATATTGAGAAGTCGAGATCAAGTTTAGGACAAAAGGAATCTTAGTAAATAAAAAGACCTCAAATTATAATTTTTAAGATTTCAAGATCATGATTTAAGTTATTAAATAATCAAAAGCAACATATCAATGAAGTTGGATAGATTTACACATATCCATTCTTTAAAATAAAATCATTTGAATACATATCCAAGATCATAATCAAAAATCGCTTTTTGAAAAATTTTAATAAAGTCATCATAGATTATTTTCCAAAAGAAAATAGCCAAAAGTTTTCTAATTCATTTTTGTAGTTAAAGAGATTCAACAATAGTATCATTTTATCTCTTGTTGAAGGATTCATAGGATAGAAATATTCTTTCAAGAAGAATTATCCTTCTTTTAAAATTTATTTCAAGAATACAATGATATTTAAGATTAATTATTCTCCTTTTGGTTGTTTCATGTGATTTCTTTCTCTCCCTTTCTATATTGTTCTATGCTAAAATTCTATCATTCAAATCAATCATAGCATTTCAATCAATGTAACATTTAAATCAATCATTCCATAGACTTTATCAATATTTGAACCATTTAACAATAATTTTTATATTTAAACTAATTTTTCAATAAAAAAATTTGTTATAATAGAAACAAGGATCATTAAGCTTCAAACATCTTAATTCAAATAATTAATTTTGTTATTGTTACATAGGCTAGTGAGCTTTGAAATAGTATTAGATCTCAAGTCTTGAGCATCTACTTTCAAAATATTACTTAGTGCTCCTAGTCTTATTAGGAAATAACTTTATATTATGAGAGGTTTTGATTTAGGTACCCATTTAACATTGAGTCCTTCATAACATGTTCTTCCCATTTTCTCTAATGGCTTAAGGTTGTTTATGGTTTCTTTAGGAACCCAAATTAATTTATGTGGACTATAATTTCTAAATGAACATTTGTAGGTATGATGTCCCAATTTTTCATAAGAATTATATTTAACTCTTGGTGGCTCATTTAATGTAGATCCTCTTACGAATATGGTTAGCTTTTGTTAAATATTTCCAATAAAGCCTATGTCATGTCTATTATTGATATGACCTTATTGGTAAGGATCATATTTAGGGATTTATTCCCTGTCTCAAATTTTTCTAATGTAGTTTTAAGCATACAATTCTCTATTTTAACATTATCTAGCATATCGCATTTTAAACATGGTTTAGGTGAAGCTAAGGAGTCATGTATTTCATCAAGTCTTTTAACTATCAAATCATGATCAACTTTAAGTAGTTTAAAAGACTTGCTAAGTTTTCTAAACTCATTAAATAAATCATTAAACATGCTTAATAATTCTAAAAATAAAAAATCTAAAGACTCACTAATCTCATCTTTGATTGCCATTAAAGCAAGGTTCTCCACTTCTTGGTTGAGCATTTGATTTTTGGAGCTCCTCGGCTTTCTGCGTTCATAGCAAGAGGTTGTGTCCATAATTTTTATAAGGTTCAAGTTCATTAATTTTTTCGGTTCATTTTTTAAAAGTTCATATTGAAGGTTCTCATCGCTCGAGATTTCACTCGATGAGTCATATGTCATTCCGAGTTCACAATCCTTCCTATTTTTTAGAAGGTATTTTTCAAGTTCATTTTTGTAATATCATTCATTAATTGATTCATTTATATTAGCTATGCTTTCATGTGTGATTTTTAAAGTATGTCAAATATCGAAAGCCGAATCATAAGTGGAAACACGATTAAACTCATTCATATTGAGAGCACAAAGCAAGACATTCATAGCTTTTGCGTTTAAAGAAAAAATCTTCTTCTCCAAATCATTCCAATTATTCATTAGAAGAGAAGACTTTTCAAATATGTTTTCAACTATATTCCATAAATCAAAGTCCAAAGAGATGAGGAAAATACGCATCTGTGTTTTCCAATATATGTAATCCGTCCCATTGAACATGGGTGGACGTAAAATAAAATGTCCCTCATTCAAGCCAAAATAAGTAATTTACTCAAGTGGGTGTTAATCCAAAGAATAATAACCTTGCTCTGATACCAATTGTTAGGATCAATTAACACTAAGAGGAGAGGTGAATTAGTGCAAGCTAAAAATTTTTTTTCTAAAGTAAAAGCTTTATGAATAAGATAGAATAGGAAATCCAAAGCTTTTTATTTTTAATAAAAACAAGTGAATGATTAAAAGTAAGTTGTTAAGGAAGCCGGGAAGATAATCACGTTTGAGGAAAAGAACTTATCATCTTGCTTTCAAGGGAACTTAGTTAAGCTAGAAGCATCAATTCAACAACATTCAAGCAATGCAAGTATGAAACACTTACAATTTTATAGTGGTTCGATGTTAACGACCTACGTCCACTTCTGAGTCCTCCTTCTTGAGGTACACCGGCATCCACTACCAATCTTCTTTGGATGAAGATCAAACCCTTATACTTGGCTTTACAAGTGAGACTAAATTTATAACTCTAAGCTCTCTCCCGTACCTCTTTTCTTTTTCTTACAATTCTCACACAATATTTTCTTATAATATAATCCCCCAAAAGTGTTGTTCTGAATGTACGAAAACTTGGGGTATTTATAGGCCCCAAATTGGCTTCAAAACTGGAGTCAAAATCCAACCGTATCCAGAAAATTCGGGTACGAGTGGTTGTCCTACTAACTTAGGTGGTTTACCCGCGGTCAGCAATTGGCCACTGCCCAAATTCTGTGGTACGGGCGGTTCACCCGCCACCTAGGCGGTTTAACCATCGAAAGCTGCTGCCCGCCACTCGGATTCTATGGTATAGGCGGTCCAACTGTCGCTCACTAGTGGTTTACCCACCGAAATTTCCGTAAAAGTGGTTCCCTCCACTTTTTGAATTTTGGCTTGACTTTTATGTTGACTATCTCTTTGGTCAACTGATTGAGCTCAACTTGAGCTCAACCCAACCTAGTAGTGGATCTGGTTGCCTCATTGAGTTGATTTGGATTCCTTCTAAATCCAACTCAATTAGAACTCTAACCCTAATTATGACTTAATTAAGACCCAACTCTCGCATACTCCGGCAACCTTTGGTAATCTTGCGGTAAGTCCTCCAGTCTTCTTTTTGGTGATCTCCCTTCGCGTTCCCAGTTAGCTTCCTAATTCCTTCGGCGAATCTCCTAGCGAACTTCCGGTGAGATCCCACCACATCGTCCGAACTCGGCCTGATACCTAGGCTTTATCTTGGCCCATCATATAGTTGTAACTCCATTGATCCTGTCATAGTTAGACCTGCATGATGCTAATTATGACTTAATTAAATATAATCATAATTACTAAAATATCCAGTACAAGACCATCCCGACTCCTGATAAGCTTTTCGGCTACCCTAGACAATCTTCTGGCGAGTCTTGGTCTTCTTTTGGCCAATTCCCTTGCGCCATCTTGGCAAACTCCCGATACCCTCGGCGAGCTTCCGACACACTCCTGGCGAGTTCCTAAACATATCGACTCGATGCATGGACTTAATATTTGCCAACCCTAATTATAATAATCTTTCTATCGTAATTAATCCTACATCGATCAACTCTAACAATCCTGTTAGATTAATAATCTATCAATTTATTTCATCATCAAAATCTAAGATTCAACAATTGCGCTCTCCTCCCATCATGAAGGTGAAAGGTTGCTCCGGGCAGTCGAGCCTTCTTCTTAATGGCTTCGAGGGTTGGCCTCAGAGCTTCTTTGTGTGGGGCCTCTAATGTTCCTCTCGCTTCCCGACCACCAATGCTTCAATGATGATATATCGGTTAGCACGTTGGAGCATTTCTGTAATAGTTGTCAGCGGCCTCTCGATCAACGACCAAAAGAACTTGGATGGACGTAGTCCCATCAAGAATGCTTATATAATCAAAGAAGGATGAGCATCAGGGATTGCCCTGATCTCCATGGCAAAGCGAGCAACGAAGTGAGAAAATGACTCATTGTCCTTCTGGCTTAGGCCGAGGACAATGGCCATGAACAGCTTTGGTTGAACGCTGGCTAAGAAGTTATGCTCATACTCCTTCGCAAGCTGATTAAAGGATGAGATCGAGGAAGACCTCAAGAGATTGTACCACATCTGAGTCAAGCCTCGAATAGTGGTTGAGAAGGCTTAGTACATTAAAGCATCAAATTTGTTGTATAAAGCTATTTGAGCTCGAAAGTCAATAACATGTTCTGTCAAGTCAGAGCTACCATTATATATCTCTAACGTTAGGAGGAAAAAAAAAATTGGGAGGAATCGACTTATCTTGGATTTCTTGAAGTAAAGAAGATCCCTTGAAGAAGTCCTCTCGCTTGCTTTTTTTTTTTTTTTTACTTGTGAAACTCTTTCTGAATACTATTGAAAGAGAGTCCATTCAAATTGTACAACTTTGGTGCTTTACAAATGTTAACGGTGACAAATGAATTATCAATTCAAACAATGACAAGCCTTTTGGTGATTGGGCATCAAGAGAGTGAGATATTGGTTTTTGGTGATCTTATTTTATTGAGTTTGGTAAAACAAACAACTTTTTATATGATATTTTTTCCTAAGTTTATGGTAGTATTCTTTTTGAATTTAAAGGAAACTACACTTCCATCCAATAGAGCGCATAGCTTTACTTCTAAAAATAGAGCGCATAAATGGATATCTCTCCAAATATTAACAAGAAAAAGAAAATCTGGATTAATCACTTCTGGCTATATATTTATTAGCTGAATTTAGTTTATGAAAAACATATACATTAACGTACCTAAATTATCCCTAACATTTTAAAATTGTCTTAATGTTCATTAGAATTTCAAAGAATATATATAATAGTAAAATTTTAGAATCTGACGTATATATGCTAAAATGAAATTTAGAGGATTAATTAATACAAAACATAAACAATTTTGAGGTTTTTCTGCACCGCCGCGCTTGTCTCCCACCCCCGCCCTTGTCTCTCTCTCCTTGTCTCCCACCCTCGGCCCCCACCCACCACCCACACCCCACCCCCCCCGCCTTGTCTCTCTTCCCGTTCCTTCTAACCCCTCCAATCTTTACCATGAAGCCGTAACTCCGATTGGGGCGGTGCCTTTACGGTCTACTTGGTTTCTACGCCGGTGACTGATCGATTCGTCTCAAGGCGCCGATTCCGTTGCTTGATTTGGGGAAAAGGGTCGGTGCTTCCGGCCGGCTTTGGCGGCGAGGATGAGCGCCCAGAAGAAGCGCAACTTCAAGATCGAGGCGTTCAAGCACCGGGTCGAGCTCGACCCCAACTACGCTGAGAGGACATGGAGGGTGTTGGAGCATGCGATCCACGAGATTTACAACCACAACGCCAGCGGCCTCTCCTTCGAGGAGCTCTATAGGTGCAACCGATCGCCTCGCTCCCTGATTCATCTCCGTTTTATTTTAAACTTTTTTTTTGTTTTAATGCCTTTTTTTGTGTAAATTGAATCTTTGATTGTAGTTGGATTTTTATTTTGTTCTTCCCAAGACTTTACATTCTGTTATATGTAGTCTCTCTCTCTCTCTCTCTCTCTCTCTCTCTCTCTCTCGTCAAAGAGATTGTTGTGAGATATTGAAACTGGATGTTCCTCAGATATATGAGTTAAAAGGAATTATAGATATTTCTATCTCATTTTTAAATTATTATCTTTTTTTATACCTTACCCATGAATATACAAGATGAATAATTCACTTAACGTAATAGAGATGAATAAGAAATTTCTGTCCTCAAATTCATCCCTCTTAGGTCCATGGTTTTTAGACCTGTCTCGAGATTGGCAGGGATGTGGATTAATTTATTACTTTGACATGTTAGTCCATGTTAGATGATTGAATTTGTCAAAGGTTTTTTTAGCAAGGCAAAAAATATATGGTGACTTCACAATCTATAATTTCTTACACCTCATGTAGTATGATTTTACATCCTAGCTCTGACCACAGTTAGCTCTTGATTCTGATTCACTGATGTTGGAAAGTATTTACTAAATTTACATACGGATTAGGTTTAATCAAGTTGAATCGAGCTAGTTTTGCTTTAGTATTAAACACATATAAGGTGCAGCTCCAGTTTAGGTGTAGGTTTGAGCCGTATTAGGTTCTGGTGAAGCTTTTGTAATCCATCTAGACTTTTCAAGTTATTGTTGCTTGTCATTAGTATCACTGAAGTTGGATCTTATTTTATGCTATAATAAGAGTCTATTTGATTTCTTGTTGACTTGTTTCTTTGAGTCAATTAAGCAGGCCAAGCCTTCTATTGCTTTGCATCTTGAATAACAGAATAAAGTTTTATTGAAGCCGTCAAGTTCTCTGTTCATATCTTGGATCATTTGAAAATTGGCTAATCTTAATCCTTGATGCTGGACCTGCTTCCAAAATCCTTTAAAACCTAGGATATTTTATTCTTGTCATTTGAGGTCCAATGGATGGCTAATCCTAGCATGGATGCAGATTGGTAAGTGCTAGGTGATTGCAGAACTAAAAATGATTCTGATGGATTTGGATTTTGTCAGCCAGAGGAAGATTCAACTATAGCACTATAGCATGGATATTGGGATAGTTATACCCCTTTGCAACACTACTCTCTGGATTTCATGAACCAACTTTCTATATAATTGTGTCTTAGGTTAAAATGGTGGATTTAATGTTATTAATGTTGTTCATTTTCATGGATATATATAAAGAACAAATGGACATACAAGAGGTGCTGTGGAGCCTTATCCGAGGCATGTTCACCATGCCTCATGCAGTCAATAGGTTATGTGAGGAGGCCCTTCTCAAGAACTTATCGTGTGAGACGAAGCCCTATCAGTGGGTCTTGAGCTTTGCATCAATCACCTGCATGACAAAAAAGTGGAATTTGCCTGGTGCAAACCTTCCTAGCCTTTGGTCAACAAAGTTCACATCAAACATCTGTATTCTATAATTCATTCATGAAAAGCTCAAATCAACAATGTTGACAACCAAAACCATATCAGCAATTCTAGAACTTTCATGTCTTTGAACATGAAACTTTTTATCTTGTTAAATAAATAGCTAATAGTTTAGCAAGCACAAAATTCCTTACCTATTTTAGTTTCTAACCACTGACTTTAGTGTTTCAGTGCTTATAATGAATCTATTACCTAACATGACAAACAACTAGCCCTTCCTCACCCCCTCTATATCTATTTCAATCTTCTGACCAAATACAAACTAATTGGTGTACTTTACCAGATCTTGACCAATATCAGTCTGCTTTTTAGGTTAGTTTAAGTTATATAATGAAAACCAGGGATCATATTGTATCTATTAAATTTCAATTGTCTGGACCTCAAGCTTGAGAATCTCTTCCTTGAATTTTTTTGGTGATAAAATACTTTTAAATATATGTGATGAATCTTGAATCCTTCATTTAGATTTGTAATATTATGGTATTGCCATTTATTGATAACATCTGCTTACTGTTAGTACTTGTGATAATCTATTGGACAAAATCATACATTGTACATGTTTTATGGATAACGTGTTTTCTATTTTTGTTTTTGTCTACAATCATCTAGTAGACAAGATGTTATATTGTTTACTTTTGATGTTATAGCAGCCTTTAACTTGTTTTGTTTTGTGGTTCTCTTAAATTTCATAAAGTTTGAAGTCCTGTTCTCATTTGTGTGTGTTTATAAATAGGGTTCTTAGATTATTGCAAATAATAAGGTAGTCAGATCTTACTTTTCTTTCCTTTTTGTGTTCTTGAGATCAGTAATATACTTTTTTCTGTTTAGTTATATCTTAGCATGTTATTTTTTCTGATTCCAGAACTGATCTTGGTCCTTCAACCTTTGAGATATAAAAAATGATGTGGAAATAAGTTACAAGATGTTATGTGATAATTTTGACATGTTTGTGGTATTGGTGATTGAAGTGGGCTGTGAATCATGTTTTAATTTGTTTTCCCCCTTATACATGTCAATGTGACTGGTAAACTCCGCTGTTAGAGGATGCTCACCTCAAGCTACTAAGCCAACTGAAGATCATAACTCTGCTTTGGATATTTAGATTTTTCTATGAGGGTCTGGATCTCCTGTCATGGATGAGGCTCTTTTCTAATTTATTTTAAAGTGATCGAAGTTTGGTCGTCTATTCATCAATCACACATTGTTTGACTGGCTGAGAGTTTGATAATTATCTTTGCTTTTCTAGTCACTTTTGACCCTAAGATGCTGTTTATCTAAGATTAAAGTTGCATGCACCATTATCTTTCAGTGGCAATAAATCTTGATAATTCTCTTTCTTACATTGATTTATCTACTGCTGTCGGTGAAGCTTCTTTTTTTTCTGGGGTGAACCATATTTAGTGAAAAGATCGTGTTCTGCCTCTGATGTCAGTCTTGTTTCTTTTCTTGGATATTGTCTTATGTATATTTTTGCAAGTATATGAAGTTGTCACTTGTTTTCCTTATTCCATTTTTTAACTGTTTTTCTAATTATAGTGTTAAAACACAAATAATTAATATTTTATTTTCTCCTATGTTTAGAAATGCTTACAATATGGTACTGCACAAATATGGGGAAAAGCTCTACTCTGGACTTGTGAATACTATGACAGGACATCTAAAAGAAATTGCAAGATCAATAGAAACTGCTCAAGGAGGTTTCTTTTTAGAGGAGCTTAATGTAAAATGGGGAGATCACAACAAGGCATTGCAGATGATCCGAGACATACTGATGTACATGGATAGGACATTTGTTCCCAGTAATCACAAGACACCTGTTCATGAGCTTGGACTTAATCTCTGGAGGGATAATATCATTCATTCTAGCAAAATCCAGATTAGGCTACTGGATATGCTTCTTGACCTCATACATAGGGAGAGAACAGGTGAGGTAATAAATAGAGGGTTGATGAGGAATATAACAAAAATGTTAATGGATCTTGGATCTTCTGTGTATCAAGAAGATTTTGAGAAACCATTTCTAGAGGTCTCGGCTAGTTTTTACAGTGTAGAATCTCAACAACTCATTGAGTGCTGTGATTGTGGTGAGTACCTCAGGAAAGCTGAGAGACGTCTTAATGAAGAGATCGAGAGGGTCTCACACTACTTAGATGTCAAAAGTGAAATGAAAATAACTAGTGTAGTGGAGGGAGAGATGATTGCCAACCACATGCAGAGGCTGGTCCACATGGAGAATTCTGGTCTTGTGAGTATGCTTGTAGATGACAAGTACGAAGATTTAAGTAGAATGTACAACTTATTCCGCCGAGTTCCCGATGGGCTTTCAACTATTAAAGATGTGATGACTTCCCACCTTCGAGAAACTGGAAAGCAGTTAGTAAGCGATCCTGAGAAATTAAAGGACCCAGTGGACTTTGTACAACATCTTTTGGATGAGAAGGATAAGTATGATAAGATAATAAGCAAAGCATTCAACAATGATAAGACATTCCAGAATGCTTTGAACTCTTCATTTGAATACTTTACTAACCTAAACAACAGGTCTCCTGAGTTCATATCACTTTATGTTGATGATAAACTTCGCAAAGGGCTCAAAGGGGTAAGTGAAGAGGATGTGGAGGTAGTTCTGGACAAAGTGATGATGTTGTTTCGGTACTTGCAAGAGAAGGATGTATTTGAGAAATATTACAAACAACACTTGGCAAAGCGGCTTCTTTCAGGAAAATCTGTTTCCGATGATACTGAGAGAAGTATGATTGTTAAGCTCAAGACAGAATGTGGATATCAGTTCACTTCTAAATTGGAAGGCATGTTTACAGACATGAAGACTTCCATAGATACTATGCAAGGATTCTATTCTAGTCAGAATTCTGAGATTGGAGATGGCCCCACCCTTGCTGTGCAAGTACTTACAACTGGTTCGTGGCCAACACAGCCTAGTGCACCTTGCAACCTTCCAGCTGAAATTCTTGTCATATGTGAGAAGTTCCGGACATTTTATCTTGGGACGCATACTGGGCGTAGATTGACATGGCAAACAAATATGGGTACAGCTGATATTAAGGCAACCTTTGGCAAGGGCCAGAAACATGAGCTGAATGTTTCGACATACCAAATGTGTATTCTTATGCTATTTAACTCCACAGATCAGTTGACGTACAGAGAAATAGAACAGGCTACAGAAATCCCACCTTCTGATCTGAAGCGTTGTCTTCAGTCTCTTGCTTGTGTCAAAGGTAAGAATGTCCTGCGCAAGGAGCCAATGAGCAAGGATATAGCTGAGGATGATGCTTTCTACTTCAATGACAAATTTATGAGTAAGTTTTTTAAGGTGAAGATAGGGACTGTGGCAGCACAAAAGGAGTCAGAGCCAGAGAAGCAGGAGACACGCCAAAGAGTTGAAGAAGATAGAAAACCACAGATTGAAGCTGCAATTGTGAGGATTATGAAATCCAGAAGGGTATTAGATCATAACACCATTGTCACTGAGGTCACGTCACAATTGCAATCTCGCTTCCTGCCAAACCCGGTTATTATAAAAAAGCGAATTGAGTCTCTCATTGAACGGGAGTTTTTAGAAAGGGATAAAGCAGACAGGAAATTATATCGATATCTTGCTTGAATGTCACATGATGTTTCCTGTGGATAGAGGTCTTACTCTCTGATTTCCATGTAACTGGTATGCAAGTTCCTGCTCATGTATCCCCATGAATTCCCTTCTCCTATTTCTGCCTTCTGTTATAGATCCCTTATATTTCAGTTTCACAAAATCTTCTGAATTCTAGTTTATCCTAGATTCGTTCTTCCTTAAATAAGTCATGTTTTTGTATGTTGGTTCCTTCTATTGCTTCTCCATTATATTTGCATAGGTATATTTGTATGAGACAGTTGGGGCACGTAGCTTGTCTTAATGGGGATCATCCGTGAAAAAAAACCTGCTGGCAATTTCAAGAGGGAAAGATGTTCAGATTGAAGTTGTACCTGGAAATATTGAGTCTAGATTATGCTGGTGTATCCAAAAATGTCCTATGATAGCTGGATGTCAAATGTTCCCAGCATCTTGAAATCTTGTACTGGAAAGACTCAGATGCCCATGAAGTAACAAGTTAGGGAGAAAAAAAGCCCCAGAATTATGGGGTTCACTGTTCAATCCACAAATCTGGCAATGGAGCAATTCGTAGCAGTCTATTCAAGCTCGTTCAATATGCTTGGCAAAGCCTTTAGTCGAACCTGCCCCTTGTGATGCCATTCTACATGGAAGGCCATTCTACAGGTTGATCCTAAAATTGCTGAAACCTGCTCTTATCAAGCTTAGTCCAACCAAAGTGAGTACCCTTGTTTAGTTGTTTTTGATGCATGATTTAGCTGGAAAAACCCTTTGGTTCTTGATCGGATTTTCCATCAAAAATTTTTGTTTTGCTAATTCTCCAATGTGACCGCTGATTTGAAAAAGAGTTTTTTTGCATCTCTCCTTTTTATCGGATAAAGTCTCTGTTATCACAATTGAACAATGTTTCCAGCTGCAGTGCCAGATGCACTACTTTTTTCTCATAACTCTGTGACAGCATAACGAGATACCCATGCATCTACGGTAGTTAAAAATTTCTCATATCGTTTAACACCTCTCTTAACGATAACCATGTGTCTATATGTTTGTGGCATGTCCATCTCCCTTCTGCCTCCAGTAAGACAAGTAGGTGAGGATGGTAGACAGACAGGTAAAGTACCTAGGTGAAATCAGCCTTTAATCTCAGTTCTCTGTGTTTGTTTTATATGCAAAATTTAAGAGTACAGGCAGTTGATTCTTGGTATGAATCCCTAATCTCATAATAGAAGGCCAGTGGTGCTCAAAACTTGATTTATCTGTAGACTGTACCAGTATAATGAGCGATTTTGCATATTTTGAGAAATAATGAATAGTTTGTACATTAAATTTGAAGGAAGGTCGCCCCTAAATGCAACTTAAGAATAAGGAGGGGTTTTTTTAATAAACTCAACTATGTAAGTATCCCTCTCAACTGTACTTGTATAGTTCTTTGATCCATAAAAACCCTAAAAAAATGTCCTAAAGAGAGGCTTTGGAGACATAGTTACGAATATGGTGTTAGAAGGATAAACACATCAAAAGTTTCCTTCTATGAGAGAGAAGGGCAGTAACCGATCGGGCAATGCCCATCACAGTGGAAGTCTCTGCGTGACGTTCATGCGTCCGCCGATGCCCCACAGGTGCCCCTCTGTATTCTTCGCGTCCGCATAGTTATTTTTAGTTATTCATTTTTACCCAACTCACGGCACGATGCACTGGCTGGAGAAGAGCCAATGGAGCCCATCGGCCTTATCACAGAAGCACGTCGTGCGGTTGAAGAACCCACCCGTCCGACGAACGAACCGATCCACAGGATTCTTAATAGTTTCGCACTAAAACTACACTTACATCTTTCTTATCTACGCTCCCATATACCTTGCACTTTACCAGGAACCAGGGTGGAGCCCGGAAGATGTTTCCTCCGGTTTCACGGCTTTTTCCAGTGAGGCGGGTATAAGAGAGTGTCGGATAGGCGCTGTAATAAATTTTTTTGCTCCTACGGTTGGTCCGGTCGAGTTGGAAGGCCACGTGGAGGCAGACGTTGCGTCTGCCGCACCCATCCAGCTGTCCAGCGCACTCCACACGCTCTCTCTCACTCTATCTCTCGTCGGAGAAAATTACTTTGTCGGATGTGCAGGTGATCTCTTCTCCAGGTTGTCAACTCATCTGGTTGGTTCTTTGGCTTGCGATTTCGTTTGGTGGGTTTAGCTTTCGTAGATCCGCAGTGCGATCTTTGATACCCTTTGATTATTTATTTATATTGAAAATGAGTGAGTAAAATTAGTCGTTATCTATCCCTATAAAATATTCCAGCACTAGTCGCGAAGCAAGAGTTGGCAGCCACGTGGGAGCCGACATGAAATGGCTCGACACACGTCTACAGCAAGGATGACTAAGATAGCAAGCGATGCATGATCACTTTTACGCCACCCATAATCGTATAGGTCGACACCACTTGATAAAGGATCAGACAAACCCACCCGAGCTGTTGGAAGCTATACATGGCATGATCAATTTCACGCCACCCATAATCGTATAGGTCGACACCACTCGATAAAGGACCAGACAAATCCACCCGAGCTGTTGGAAGCTCAACACTGCATGACAAGTAACAGGATGAACCGACCCATTCCCAACCTCACCCTCTCGACCCTTCACTCCCCGTGGACAACCTTGCATCCTCGGCATAAGACTAAACTGTATCGATTCCCAGGACATGGCGTAAATTTCGTAATTTTTTTAATACTAGAAAGAGAGCCCGATGTGGCAAGAGCGTCATTACCGAGCAACCCCGAGAATGTCTTGGTGAGGAGGTGCCCATCGTCTACTCGACTTTTAGCCTCGGAGGGTAGCTACTCACCCTCCTATATATGGATGAATCCACCTCGGTTGAGACCTTATGACATTACTAACATCTATTCAATGACCCCGGGCTCTCGCCTCCTATGGCTAGCATGAGACGATTGGTCATCTTCGCCGAGACATTCTTCAACCTCACCCACTAAGTGCAAGCGCTGATAGGAGTGATGTAGACCATTGCACCCCTCATACCTAGCTAGCCTAGCAGGTAGCTCTTTCCCCATAGTCATAGCCTGTGATCCAAACCGCGCTCATCCCTACACCCCACGGCCCACCTCAGTCGACTAGCCACCTTTGGTTCCAAACGCCCATCCTCCAACCAAGGAGCAACTGGAAGACTTGAGACCGACGATAAAGCACAATGCCCCCTACCCCGACACACTGCTTCAGCCCTCCCCGAAGCAAACACCCATATCAAACTCTATGGATGACTCTTTATGGACTCAACTGTGGTTGGTGAATCGACACCTAGACAAGGTCTAAAGAGAATTCCACAAGTCCAAAGAGGAGCTTAGGGAAAGTACCTCTGCATGGTCCCCTTTCATCTAAGGAATCCAAGACAAGCCCATCCCTCTCAACTTCCACCTCTCGACATCAAAGACTAATGATGGTGGCTCTAATCCAAGGGAGCATGTCATTGCTTTCCAGGCTTAGATAGCTCTATATGGTACATCTGACGTCCTGATGTATCAGAAATTTCCTACCACCCTTCGAGGCCCTACTCGAGAGTGGTACAATCAATTGAGGTTGTCATAAATCTCATTCTTTGATCAACTCGCAAGAGAGTTTGACTTTCACTTCCTGGCCAACATGTAGCCCAAGCCTTCCACGACAATGCTCCTCAAGTTAAGGCAGAGGGAGGATGAGTCCCTCTCCCTCTTCGTCACATGCTTTGCAATTGAAATTTGAGGGGTTCTTGATGCTCACCCCTTACTGACTATACAAGCATTCATGATGGGCCTCTGACCATCGAGGTTCTTTTGGTTGCTAGTTGAGAGGCCACTAGTGATCATTCTCGAGATGCTCCGGTGGGCCAATTAGTATGTCACTACTGAAGCGTTGACCGTAGGAAGGCGCAAGGAGTCACACAAGAGGCCCCACATGGAAAAGCCCCAAGGCCAATCCTTGAGACCACCCAAGATAAGGCTTGATTGGCTCGAGCCATCACTCTCGAGACCTCCTCTACCACCTCTTTAACAAATTCAAGATGGAGATTTTTCTCCAGATATGGGAGAAAGGGTTTTAAAGGAGCCCATGCTAATGAAGACCAAACCTGAGTTCAGGGACCGATCAAAATACTATAGGTTCCACCATGACTACGACCATGACACTAAAGAGCATCGAGATATGAAATATCAAATTGAAGAACTCATTCGAAGAGGGCACCTTGGGTGATACCTCTGCAAGCCTTGGGAGCCCTCCCCGCACCCTCACAACCCCATCGAGAAGCAACTAAACATAATCGTGGGCGGGCTGACCTTCGAGGGAGGCAGTATGTCTAGGCGAAAAGCCTATGCCCGAGCCATGGTAGAGAAATGCCCCCCCAACCCCAATAGGAAGACAACCCCAAGATCACCTTTGAGGCAAGGGAAGCTGAGTGTCCTGATCATAATGATGCTCTGGTGATTACGATCAGGATGGCGAACGCTTGGGTAAAAAGAGTGATGGTAGACGCTGGAAGCTCTACCGTCGTACTATACCTCGATACTTTCCAAAAACTTGAGTTGACTGAGAAGGTCCTCTTCCCAATGACCTTGGCTCAATGGGGATTCCATCTCCCCCCTCAAAACCACCACTATACCTATCACCATCGATGAGGAGTCGAGATCTAAGACCTTGATGGTCACATTTATGATGGTTAGCTTCCCTTCGGCATATAATGTGATCCTCGGCTGCCCCACCCTCAATAGACTAAGGGTGGTGGTATCCACCTACCACTGAGTGATAAAGTTTTTGACCTACGTTGCGATCAGAGAATAAGTGACCTTTGGGAATCGAGATAGTGCTACCTGATAGGCATAAAATTACCAAAAATGGTGAAGCCCGAGCTGTTGGGAAACCTTAATGGGAGCATCACATGCACAATAGAAATCAAAATAAAACCAGTTTTTTACACAGATCAAATCATCGTGCAAAAGATTAGGATCGTGAAAAAGCTGTAAAAAATGATAAAACCGCGTCATGTGATAGATTGATTACCTAGGGAGATCGTATATCCCTGTATTTCCAAATTCGAATGAAGAAGATGAAGGAGGTCAAGCATCCTCTTCTCTAGCGGTATCCACATAATGGATCTCTGTAGCAAAACTCCTCCAATCTGATCTCGTAACTCTTGCGCAGAGGGAGAAAGGAGAATAGGAGGGGGAGGCCAAAGTTGTAGTCTATCAACCATGAGTCTCTCCTCTTATTTATAGAGAGCCATCAAAAACCCTAGGGGTCCTACCTTAGGGGGTATTGGATCTCCATCTAATTACCCACTAACCTTGTATTATTGGATCTCTATCCAATAATCTCCTTTAGGCCTCTAATTGGGCCTCAAGCAAGGAGTTCATCAGTGCAAAGTCTCATCTAATGAGAATAGTTGGCTAATTGGATCTCCATCCAATCCTATATTCGCTGAAGCATTCACCATATGTGTGTAACCCTCTAGGCCCGATACCGAGCTAGCCGTGAGTCGCTCCCATCAGAACTCCTTCTGATATAGTGAATTATTATACCCATAATAATTCACTCAACTCATCGATTATGGGCGTACTAGGCCACTACGCCATAGTTCTCAAATGGTACAAGGGGATCGAATCCATCAGACCTATTTGTCCATAGTTACCATGTATCTATAATCCCTCATCCAACTAATATCTTAGTTATAGTATATTGGACATGGTACTGTCAGGTCACAAACGAAATCAGTTTGTCTTGCTCTAATCAGATTCTACCAGAGAACTCTTTCTCTCTTAATCCGAATAACCCTGGCCAGGGATTTGTCTGAGTAAGCACATATGAGATATTCTTCTCGTGACATCGAGAGTGGATGATCCTCTATTCACACTCAATTACCTTCGTAAGATTGCTACCAATCCCGATAACTAGTTGTACCAGATCTGAAACTTTCCAAACCTGTAAGTCTGGTGTCAAAGAAAGAAGTACTCATATAAAGCATCTTTAGTGTCTCAAGTCAAGGGACTAGATACACAATTGGGACTATGGAATCGATGTCTGACATTAAGTATTATTAACCATGTAGCATTCCATAAGTAGATCAATTAGTAAACTCATTCTCTAATGAGTACCTGTGCTATATTCTTAGTGTCTCCACACAAGTGGCTATGAGACCAGTCACCTCCATCAATAGATGGATATATAGTACACCAGTCTATTCGATTATCTCTCGAGTAACCTATGACCGGGATTATTTAGGATCTGTGTTTAAAGGTGAATCAATCTCATTATC